>OY776678.1:102658615-105244526 GCA_963675555.1 Leptura quadrifasciata
AGTCAGCAATAAAAATTATACATAAAACAGGAATATGTTTGTAAATTATTATATTTTAATTAATATATTTCCCGTGAGGAATTATGTTTTAACCTTGATATACTTTTAAAATTCGCCTTTAATTAGCCAAAGAAATAACTTTTCAGATATAATTTAACAAGAGCTTAATAATCTTTCAAAGGCGAAGTGGAAAATAAAGTCGAAATTTTTTGTATATTAATTTGTTTCGGCTTTATTTAAAAGAACGAAACCTCAATTCATTTCAAGAACCTAGGAAGATGAATGACAAATTTGTTTAAATTGATCCTAATTAAAATTAATTTAAAAACTGCTATGCTCGTTTCTTTCTATCCAATCTTGGAGTGGGAAAGTTAAATAAAGGTATTTTATAAGGCCCACACTAATAAATGAAAAGGAGAAACGATGAAAATGAATGAATGAAAAATGAAATGTATTTTAAATAAATGATTTATTTTTCGAGATTAATAGAAAAATTTTGTGTTTAATTTTATACAAAAATGGTTTTAAATCTTTTAAATAATTCTTGAAGTTTGTTACATAATTTATAAATATAAATACGAATATAGTATCGCAATTGATAGGTACATTCAGAATATGGAAGCAGAAGGAGAAATCAGACAACAGAATTTCAGACTCATATTATGAATATTAGTTTAAAAATAGATTTTGTACGCTTAAGATACTTATTTACTATGCCATGATTACAAGACGTTGAGAGACTAGTATTCTGTGATACGATTGTTTGTAATGAATTAGCTAAATTTATTTTTCTAGTGCGATCCAGGCGTTGGGATTGACAGATTTTTTCACGCCCTGTATTCTAAAAAGACCATACCCATGTTACTTGGGGCCGGATGTTCAAATGTATCAGAGAGGTTGGCACATGTGGTACCATACTGGAATATAATTCAGGTAACCATTTACTTCACTGTAATTCATTGTTGTATTAACAGAAAAAAATACTTCGCTATATGTCACCTGCATATGCAGTTGCAGTTTTATTTCTAATTGTGTTTTATGTTGCACTGCAACCAGGGCATAATATATTGGGATGTACTGTCTCTTCACTTGCATCAAAGTTTGAGTCATAGTTAGATGTGTCCAAATAGTAGTATTTTATGAACCATGCGTCGACACAAAAACAAAATACTGTGTGTCGAAATTGCAACAATTTGATTTTTGTGTTCAATATATTCAGCCTATTTTGAAACATTAGAATAATATAAGAATATCATGATGACACTAGTTAAACAAAATGTTTTTAGAATATTTTCAAAAATTGCGTATTTAATTTGTTACTGTTTAACCAAGAGAATGCTTATGTTCCCATATGCTTTCATTTTAGGCACACTGTTTTCCTTTTATGTTACAAATGCATTGAAAGTAATATTTTTTCCACTTTGCACTTCAACTGTCATAGTATGTCATACTTCTAGCTGTTATGCTTTTGATAAAAGTACCGTGCTTGTATAAAGTGCTTTCTGAGAATTCCAAAAGTTTGATTTTTGGATAAGCAAAGCTGTGTGCAATGCAGATAAATTTTAGACGATAATTGGACCAACTCATGATCCATTGTTTCATTTACACACGTCATACATATATTTCCTATTTTATTAAAAGAAACAAAGACCTATATAGAAAAAATTAGGTTAGAGAAAAATAATAATTTTAAAATGCAATAATTTCTGCATTTTAAAACATAATATATAAAAATAATGTCTTTATTTAGTACTTGGCTAGTAAAAATACAGATTCCTATATCCAATAATCTAATCTATATATCTGATGTAATCTTGTAATAATAAATTGCACTCTTATATATTGACACTTCACGTTTACATACACTTGGATTTGGTGAAACCTTGGTTACCTCAGGAAGAGCCATTAAAAAGACGAACTCCTTTGAAAAACGAAGATTTTGTAAGGACATCAGTTTAACTGTGTCTATATTTAGTTCATTTAAAGAGTCGGGATTTATGATAAAATTGACAAATGTTTGCGATTCGGACTAGACAATGTCCCTCCTTTTTTTGAGGGTGCTGAAACGACCGTTTATTTTCCCCAGTTTTCCGACTATCTGTTATTCCCTCGAGTAGACCGGAAGGTCCCTCGAAGGATTTGACCTCATCCACCCCTACACCAGTCTTCCACCCCTCTAGAGGGCTGGAAAATTGATTGTTTTTTTGAAAAAAAAATTGATATTTTACAGAAAGTGTTTCTGTGAGGAAGGTAGCAGGTGATTAGGGTTGTGTAACCATCCCGGGGGTTGTTTTCACCCTTCAAAGGGGTGGATTTTTTTTTTATATTTTATAGGAGGCGTTTCTTTGAGGAAGGTGGTAGGCGACCTGCATTATGTAACCACCACTGGGGGCTGTTGCCACCCTCCAAAGGGGCGGATATTTGAAATTTTTTTTTTTGAAAAAAATTATTATTTTGTAGGTGTTTCTTTAAGGAAGGTGGAAGGTGACCAGGGTTATATAGCCAACCCCAGGGGTTATTTTCACGGAAGGGGTGGGAAAAAAAAAATATTTTGTAGTAGGCGTTCGATGATTTTAACTCCATCCGATGGCAATATTTACAAACAAGAAAGAAAAATTTGAATGTCAACATGTTATCCCCAATTGAAGAGGCAATTCGAGAACACGCTTTAAGAGTGTATTTCCAATGTCAAGCATGGCTAGGAATTGAACTTAATCCTACTGAATAGGGATGGATGTTACGAAATTGGCATTTGTAACCGAAATTTTCAGAAAAGGCATTGGTACCCGACTTTTTTTTCAAGGACTACAACTGTGCTTGTAAAAGCGAATGTACCAAGCGGTGCAGTTGCGTGAAATTAGGTTCAGCATGTAGTGTTTTCTGCAAAAAACTGTAAAGGTAACCTGTATCAAAATTTTATGATAGAGGATGAACCTGACGTACCACCTGCAGGAACAGACGACCATTATAATTCAGATAATAGTTATATAAATCTCCAACAATTTATCCCCGATATCAGTATTGACGTTCATTCCCCGAGAACGGACGATGCATGCGATATGCAAGAGGTAGACAGTACTGAATGTCACGAAAATTAGAAAGAAAATGAAGTTTGCAACCCTTCTTGCAAGCGCCTACGATTTTGTTGATCCGCTGTCACACCATGCCTGGTAGTAAACAATTCATAAAAACACTGTCATTAATATATTTTTATACTATTTGTCAATTGTAGATAAAAAAAATTTCACACCCTAGATGGGTGAAACAACCCCCTTTGGTGGTTACATAATCCTGATCACCTACCACCTTCCTCAAAGAAATGCCTTCCACAAAATATTATTTTCTTCCACCCCTTTGAAGGGTGAAAACAACCCCCGGAGATGGTCACGTGCCACCTTCCTCACAGAAACACCTCCTGTAAAATATCAACCACACACAAAAAATATCACTTTTCCAACCCCCTAGAGGGGTTGAAGTATAGGGGTGGCTGAGGTCAACTCCCTCGATGGACCTTCCGTTCTACTCGATGGAATAACAGTTCGTCGAAAAACTGGGGATAATAAACGGGTTCACGGAAAAGGGCACTTTGGGGGTGGTTTTTGGCCAATTTAAGGGGGTTGTCCAGGTGCAAAAATTGGTTTGACCACGGAAATCGATTCAGCACCCTCGAAAAGGGAGGGGGGACATTGTCCAGTCCGAATCGCAAACATTTGATACTTCGTCCTACTCATTCAATGGACTAATTGTAATTTTGCTTAGAACGTAAACTATAGTTGTTTAGCCTTTTAACGAGAAATTCATTTAAGTATGTAGGTAATTGTTTATGTCCTATTTTGTAGAGAAGTTTCGTCCTTTTAATATTCTCCCAAATTGTCAACCACCTTAGTGTTTACAATATGTGTTCTATCGGGGTATATTTACTACAATGTAGTATAATGCGCATTGCTTTATTCTGTTGTATCTGTAACCGATGGATATCATTTTTTGTCCAGATTGTTAACAAAGAACTACAAAAATTAAAATGAAGTAATCTAATGGTATTATAAATTAACATTTTAGACCACTGTGATAAACAACTAGCAATACGATTAAAGAATCCGATCTTTTTACCCAATTTTACAGGGATAATTTATATGAGAAGAAATACTGAATTGGGTGTCCAAATAGACACCCAAGCATTTAATTTCTGACACATAGTCAATCTCATCGCCATTTACATCAATACCTAAATCTAATTCCAAGAATTTTCTACAATTAGTCTTTGAATCTATCACCATACACTTTATTTTTAATGTATTTAGTTTTAATTTATTTTGGTAAAGCCAGTCGTATAAAATTCGAATTGTATCTTTCGGAGTTTCAAAAATTTCTTTGAAATCGTTTTCTGCAATATAAATTAGGGTGTCGTCCGCAAATAGATTGACAATCGATTTCTTAAAAGCTATATAAATATCATTCACACAAATGACAAACAAAAGAGGACCGAGGACTCCCTTGTGGAATGCCCCAGATAATTGAATTTTACTTGATATGTTACCCCTATTCTTGTCATGTGGTACCTATTAAAAAAATTAAATAATCCTCAATCCAGTCTAAGGCACTACTATTTACATTATATAACTGCAACTTTTTAATAAAAATATCACGATCAATTGTTTCAAATGGCCTTTGCAAGTCTACAAATACATTAAGCATCACTTTCTCTTCAGTCATGTCCTTTTTCAATGTTGAACACACAGGAATGGTTCGCTCTAAAGCTAGATTTCCCAGCAAATAATAACTAATTCACGTTAATATAGTTCCTTAACTGTTGAGATACGATTATCTCAATGATTTTATCGACAACTGGAAGTAAATTAATTGGCCTGAATTCTCCAGGAATCGTATTCTTGGTTACTTTTGGAATAGGCACTATCACGCTAGTTTTTAATTCACTTGGTACTTTTCCAGTTGCAGTGAAGTATTTATGAGATGCAATACGGCATATTCAATTACACAAAACAGGCCTTTAACTACTCTTATATTTAGCCAATCATTACTGATACCTTTATTTTTCAGTTCATAAACATTTTTTTAAGCTGTCCTAGTGTAATGTTTTCAAACTTAAATAAGTGAGATTGTTCATCTGGTTTATTTCCTTCAATTTTGAAATATTACTTGCCTCAATACCCCCAGATATGTCCTGTATACTGTCTAAATAGAACTTGATGAAATTTTCTTCTGCCGTTCCACTATACTTTCCAAAATTAATATCCGTGAAATTAATTTGTTTTTTTATTTCCTATCATCCCTTTTAAGGTTCTCCACATATTTTTGCTATTTGTTTTACATCTGTCTAACCCACTGACTCAATGCCCTTCAAACAAGACTTTGACTGTCCGTTTGACGTGCTAATTGAAAGTCATCAGACGAGCAAGATGGAGTCACTGCGATTGGAATAAGGGTTACTTATCTGGTACACAGATGGATCTAAGATGGCTGAAGGGGTAGGAGTGGGAGTAGCAGGGCCAAATCGTAGGCTATCCAAAGCCCTCGGTAACACCATCTTTCAGGCAGAAATTTATGCCACAGATCGTGTGCCCAGGTGTGCCAAAGACCTATATACTATCAGATAGCCAGGCAGCACTAAAGGCCTATACCATCTAAAATTGCCTGGGAATGTAGACAAGCCATGAGCAACTGGCTAATAACAACAAAGTTACCTTGATGTGGGTGCCAGGGCATGAGGGAGTACAAGGAATGACCTTGCTGATAGCCTTGCAAAAAAAGAGCTGAAGCACCGTTCATTGGACCCGAACCGTTTTGTGGCCTAGCCAAGGGATATATAGCGGAGGAGATACACGAATGGGAAAAGGATCAGGAAGAGTCCTACTGGAGGAATACTCCAAGCCAAAGACAAGCGAAAAAATTTATAATTTATTCGACAAAGAATGCCACAAGGAAGGAATTAAGGCTAATCACAGGCCTTCTAACTGGCCACTGTCCCTTGAGATACCATCTCAAGAATATGGACAAGGCGGTAGATAATAAATGCAGATATTCCGATACTGCAATTGAAACTGCGGAACACATACTTTACGAGTGCAAGGTGTTAGTCTGCACTAGGCTAAAGTTCCTAGAACAGGCAGAATTAACGCCTGAAGACATAGGGAAATTAGCTCCCAGGAAAATCACAAGCTTTGTATATAGTTTGAGAATCCTGGATAACCATTAGATGTAGGGTAAATCACAAAAGATCTTTTAGGTCGAAGTGGAGTAAGGCTGTTCCCGTAAAACAATCTACGATCTACATCTGTCTATATTTTGATCATAGTATTTAGTTTTTTTACTACGTATTGTTGAAACCACCTCATTTCGTAACATTTTATAGTCTTCCCGTCCATTTCGGAAATAGTTATAAAAATCTCCTATACGCTTGATCTCTCATGCATTGCACCTATAGTACTACTGGCTCTATTATTCAAGTATATTTTTCTGTTTATGTTGATTTTCTTTCGGAGCTACTTTGTCTATTGCTGTCTGAATGACATTCATAAAATCTGCATATAAAACGTTTACGTCCGTAGATGGATAATTCCAATTTCCCCTGTTAATTATAATATTATTTCAAAAATTGTCTCATCTATTAAATATGTCTTATAAACAGTCTCTGGTTCTTCGGGAACAGTATTAAACGTGAACGTGTGCCAATCATTTCATGGTCACTCATCACAGGAAATTCTTTTGAAACCACTTTAGCATCAAAGTCGTTTGTGATTATTAGTCGGTCAGAGTGGATGACCTATCGATTATTCAAGTTTCCTTCATTACTATTTGTTTAAGGCCTGCTATCGTTCTTCAACAAATCAATGTTTAAGTTGCCCATGATCACAGGTCTTTGCTTGTGGATATCAACGTCATCTAATCTATCTTCATGATAGATCAAGAGCTGCTGAAGTTTTTGAAACTTGTCTGAGAACCTCCTTCAACATATATCGTCCGCAGAACCGTCTAAGGAAACCCTACATTGGATCTGTGTCTCAAGGTTGGGGCCGTAGTCATTATAGTTTTGCATATATTCTATTTTTAGGCTATTTTTCATTCCAAAACAACAGACGCAATTGTTAAAATAAGTACAATTTCCAAATTCCTTTAAAAGAAATCTGAAGTTATTATAAATATTTTTTGAGGATGTTTTCCATTCGACAGCGGTGTAATGAAACAATTTTAGACGGAGGTAAATTTGTTAATTCCTACAATTGTCGGTTCAGGAATAAGTAAGAGCATTTTGCACAGAATTTTAGAAGCACTCTGTATATTGAGAGTATAGGTCTCTAAAAGAACCCAACGTCACATCCGATAAGCTTCTGTAACCACGTTATTTACGAATCGTTTAAACAGTGTCTCTACGTTAATCATGGAATGGAAATATGTGTTAGCTTCTGAATAGAATACATATGAAACTGAGTCCAAACGCTTAAGAAAATTTTGAGTTGAAAAATAAATGTGACAATAATCTTGGAATACAGACATTTGTAATTGTCAAATCGCCTCAAGAATCTTAGTAATTAAACGAGCAGGATGGAGAACAATTTTCACGTGTAATAGCTTTTCACCATACCGGATCCTACGCTCGACAGTAAGTGACATTTGACAGTAGGCAAAAATGAATACATTTACTTGCAAACAAATTTACAATTTCATAGGTTGTCAACTTCGGATACAGTTCTAAATAAAACTAATAATAATTTGAGCATATGCGCTGAAATTTACAATTAATCTGTCGGTAATACAGAGATTTGTATAAATCTGACTCACAAAAGAGAATAATAAATCGGCAACATTTTTGGTCATTAATAATCAATGCAACAAAAATAATACGCTGGACGAGAATGTGGTTATTTTAATTGTGTAATTTTTTCTCAGTGTAATAAATGTAATATTAGAAACTTTGTGATTTATACCTTAAAATTCACCCTAACAAGTCTGGTAATACAACGTCTAAAGAGATATATTGTTTTTTACTTATTTTCTGTATAATAGACACAGTATTGGGAATTTTGTGATTTATTTATGTTTTAGAATTTACTCTGGCAGTTTCGGCGTATCTAAAGTTTATGGAGATACAGATTATTTATTTGTTTAGAATTAAACTAGCTCACTAGGGTCGAAATAACGTTTTTACTGTGTAAAGGGAAATAGGGTTAAAAAGTAAGTTGTTCTTTCTATTCATTGATGAATAGGCCATATGCTTAACTAGTGGTGATTCTATAACAAACTATTTACCAGTTAATGGTATTTAAGTAAATAATGTCATGTTCTTAAGGTTTAGTTTTTGCATTGGACAGAAACGTTGTTCGCTAAGGCTACTATAGCGTGATTGAGATAAAGAAGGAAGACTTAATATAAAATATTGTCATTGTTTAAATTGCCGATCAATAGACACGTGACTATTAATAATGGCGTGTACTAAACAGCACGAGTGTGTTATCTATATCTACCTTTAATCTTGTATTAAACATTTCTGTAAATTAGGTGAGGTATGTTTTCATGACGTAAAACGTATGCAGGAATTTTGCATCTTTTGTAACTTAAATAACATTTGATGCGTTAGGCATGGTTCAGATACCACATCACCAAAATAGATACGGATAAAACAAGCGATTCAATTATTTTCAGTTTTACTTTTTGCGATGAATTATACTTAAATTGGTACGTATGCCATACCTTGTAACATGTCTGTACTAACTCGTTAATGTGGTCATGAAAAGAAAGGTGTTATCAAATATTAGGTATGTCGAGGCTTTTAACAAATTTGGAGGACAAAACATAGTCGTCATTTACATTAAGCTGCATATATAATATATCATTTTTATTAATAATAACTAGCGATATTTTTTCTTCCAATGTTTATAGAACAATTTTTCTGAACATCTAAAACCAGGGTACGATTTGCAGAGTATTGAGCATCTCTGCAAGTTTTCGCTGATTTTGACCCAACCATCGACAACGTCCGATGGATTGCTGTTTATCTGCATATTAGTAAAATACAGTTTTAACTTCTTCATGTATATAAGGAACGAATAAAAATGGCCCCAGCGAAGATCCCTGTGGCACACTAGATTTAAGTGTAAGATCAGTAGATAAATATATTCCTATAGACGTATTGACGACCACGGCTGTTGTAGAGATATAAATTGAGCCAATATATTGCATTATGCGTAAATGATACTGTGGGCAGCAGTAGTTTCTTGGGAAAGCAATTAAATGCTTGGCCGAGGTAGTCGTATGCTTTGATTGATAAATTCCTTTCACGTCCTTATCCACGACATCCACAAGAACAGTCATTGTGCTACACAATTGTGGAATATTACAAAGTCCAATAGTTGCAGATAAATAATTCGTTCCAAAATTTTTGAAAGATCATGGGGACCGATTTTTAGTCGAAAATATTTCAGCGTTCTGGGTTGACAGTTTTTGGCCATTGGAATGACGGTAGCACATTTCCATATATTAGGTACCAGTTAGTTATATTTTTAATGGCGTCTAGACAAGCGGACACACCCGATTAGCAACTCAATGCTTACGCATTAAGCCTGAGACCAGGAAGTTCCAAGTTCGAATCCCAGCTAGGGCATGGACGTTCAGTGGCGTTTTTAAGTATTACCGACTTGGTAACAGTGGATTAGACAGAGTTCAACACGGACAATCGCTGTACCACTCCTGAGTTCGAATCTCAGCTGCGGCAGATGTCAATGTCGGGGGAAATGGCTACTGTGTAATTGTCTGTGTGTGCGTGTTCTGGTTGGGTGGTAAAATAGCTGATGCTAACCATTGCCAGGGTCAGGACGTTAATCTAAACAGGGCGATTAAAAAAACGAAAAGAATTTTCAGGATGTTACAGTGAACACCAGCAGTATTAGATTGTATTTAATTTGTCACTTTTTCCATTTCAGATATCTAAATCTCTAAATCTTTAAACCTCGAAATCTCTAAATCTCTAAGTCTCTAAATCTCTTAATCTCTAAATCACTCAAAAGAGGCAACAAAAACTTTACGACCTCATTATTATCGCCGTTGAACCATGCGGCATGGTGCCGTCAAACGAGCCGATGCACATTAAGAGACGAACTTAAAATTTGTATGTATTAGAATGTACATATTAATAATACTAGACTGTAACGCGCTGTTAAAATTGAACGCCTGAGTTGCTGATCTAAATATTTCAAGTGCGTACCTGGGCGCAGTTACGTTTGCAACTAGTTCTACAGTATTTTAATGAGGTCGTTTCTTTTTTGAGTGCACCGTAAATCCCAGCACGACCTTATACTTTCTGTTTTTATTTACTTATTTTATCGTAAAAATGAGTTTTCACTACAATGTTGTATTCGATTTATAATTTTCTAAAATATGTCCCTTCTAAGCCTCTTTTCACAACAGATTGATGAGGCAACTACATTTCTTAATTGTCTATAATATTCCACTTAGAATAAATTTGTTCCTGGGCATAGTTCTCACTTAAGGGTTTGCTTGTACTTCGAGTAGGCTTTCTATTAAAGCTCTACGTTATTTATGGTGTTCCACATGTGAAAATATATCGGCTATAAAATATATTCCTGTGAATCCATTGAATAACAAAATTTATATTAATGAAGTATGAAAAATGATGATAATATTTCGAAACATATCTCCAGTATAAATGTGACGGTGGTATTATAATATTGGCAATGAATATTTGAACTAGAACTGATAAAGGAGCCACATGAAGTTTATCTTAAAAAAATGTCAAAACTTTTTTATGATTTTGTAGGCGCATTGAACTTTATAATTTAAAATTCTTCGCTTGTACATACAAACAAGACAATAACTTTTAGGCTTACTTTTAAAATTCAATTTATTGGGAGGGGACAACTTGCGTGAAGAATTTAAATAAGTTATAATGCCTTGAAACGTGGATAAAAGTCAAACAAATAAACTTATGTCGGTTTAGAAGGCATATTTCTGAACATTAATAACAATGGATGAAGAGCGAGAAAAGCAATCTAAGTTTACAAAAACAGATTTCTTTTAGCATCGGCAACAACTGTCAAGTTGCTTTGCAAATCTAAATTTTGCAAAGCCATTCTGAGCTTGTTAGTAAATAATATAGTTTCACTGCATGGACTATCTCGCTCAGACCTCTGTATATTTATTTATTAGCAATTCGCTCTGGCATGGCGTAATAAAATGAAAAAAGTAACGTACTTATTTATACAAGTAAAGGAGTGATAGTCAAAGTGACACATGTATGTCAGTGTCAGCAGCCCTATGTATACGCCCAGGCCTTCTCCTCCGTACGTCACAACTTTGTCAAGTGCTGCGATTCACACACTGCACTTTTCCCCTGCCTGAATGCGTTATTTTCAAGAAGAATGTAAATAATTGGAAATCACAGATGGAGGCATCAATTTACTTATACTTACTTATTTGGGTTACAACTACATAAACAGCAACCCAATTGTGTCACAGAGAAGTTGTCGGTCCAGTGACTGAATGTTTACGTGTTAAGCTTGAGTCCCAGGTTCGAATTCCAGAGTATGGATGTTTATTGGCATTTTTAATGTGTTACCGATTGGTAACTATATATTAGACGGGATTGTGTGACAAGCAACACGGCTAGTCGCTGTACCACTTCTGAGTTCAAGTTTCAGCTGCAGCAGATGATAATGTCGTAGGGAATGGTTGTTGTGTAATTGTCTGCGTGTATATGTAAGCGTAACTTTTTCATTAGAAAAAGTCTTCTAAAAAATACAACGATCTATTGACACATTAGTAGCCTTTATGTAATTTTAAATTAACTTTTAGTGTAATTATAAAACGAGAACTATGTCCATTCAATAACACAGGAATTTCTAATAACATTAAATTAATTACAACTTTTTAGGTCTCATTTGGCTCAACATCCCCTTCTTTGAGCGACAGAAATAAATTTCCATTGTTTTTTCGAACAGTAGCACCGGATTCATCACACAACAACGCTAAAATTCATTTTGTTAAAGAATTTGGTTGGAAAGTAGTTGCGACGTTCAGTCAAAGTGAAAATGAATATTTACTTCCTGTGAATCGGTTGGTAACAGACCTGGAAAGAGTTAATGTATCCTGCATATCGACAGTTACATTCTCTTTGGACAACTATAAAGAACAGCTGAAAGTATTGAAAGTAAGTGAAGGAATATAATAGTACACACATAGTGTACTATACAGGAGTCAATGTTTTCTTCATTACTACTATAAAATCAGTAAGTAAAATAAATGTAGCTGAAAGGTTATGTAAGTAAATATTTACGTTGGAAACGAAAAAGTGTATTTCTCGCAAATATCCTTTTTTATCGTTATTTGTTTCACATAATAAGGCAACTAGAATTTTTAGTCATGAAAGTTTTGCAAGGTTGGTCAAATACAGTATTTTTATGGGCGAATCCTACAAGCATTTTAAGGAACATTTTTCGCAACTGTTTCTAATAAAGTGTATGATATTATTTTTGTGTCTATTCCGATTTATATTATTTGCAAAACATAACCTCTGACTTTTCCTTTGGCGTAAACGTCACGGGCGCAGAGGCCTTTTTTCCAATAATTCTATTATTTTGTAGATTCGGTGATTTGTTTTGAAGAGGATAATAGTACATGTGGTAGAAAACCCAAATAATAGGAAAGAATATATGTATCCGTTACATATGTATACAAACATAATTTCTTATGGTTTCGATTGTAGTGGTGTTGCGGATTTCTTTGTTAGTTTCGAAAATAAAAAGAAACATGTTTCGCATTGAAGATAGCTGTTTTTAAATTTAAATATGTTAATAATATTATATCATATTAAACTTTATATCGGTTAGTTTCTTTAAATGTGTTGAAAACGAACTGCGTACAATCGGTTTCTAAAAATTTTGCTATCTTTCAGGATATTGTATTTTATTACCTTTCAGCATGGAAACGGTTTATTAAGATAAAAGAAAATGTATTGGCATACCGTTAATAAGAAAATTGTATAATGCCATTTTTACTGAATATACTGTACACTATAAAACATGAGCGATAAAAATTGATCGATTATTTTGTGGAAATACATTTTAGGATCTCTTTCAAATATAACTATTTTTAATTTAAATTTAACATTAAATATATATGTAATATATTTTATGTGACTATTTTGACATAATGATTAGTAATATCCGGATATTGAATTCGTCTATATCGATATTAATGTATACCTTTACATAATCAAATGATGTTTTTCTTTAAAAAAAATATTGCACATGTTGGCTGTTACATTGCAAACGTCATTGATGCCAACACTTTACAGCCAAAGTGGCTACAAAGAGAGCTGTATGTTTCGAAAATTTAGAAATTACTTGATGAAAAGACATTCGTTTCTAATTATTTATGTAATATAGTTTCCTAAAAGATACTGAATTCAAAGATATTGCAAGCTCATTCTGAATATATTGTTTTTTTTTGTATGTCGTTATTTATGAGGTTAACTGTGATTAATAATAAATAAAGTAGATATATTTGATTTTATTTAAGTATGAATACAGGTTATAAAATTTATTCAAAAATTACTCCAAAAATAAGTCAAGGGTATTTAAAATGATCCGAATTTAGATTGTATGGTTCCAAAAAGTTAGGATTTTAAGTTAAAGGTAACGAAAAATTAGTAAAAATTAAGAACATATAAGAACTTTATTTAAAGAATCTGTAACCTGTGCCACAGTTTGTTTAGTAACAGTAATTTACTTAGTTTTGCAACCATTTCTTTCTCACCTTTGTAAATCTTTATGAACACTAACAAATATTTTAACAGATATTTTTACCGCAATGCTTTCTCAATTAGGAGAAATCCAATATTTATCATTCGTTTCGCCTCAGTGTTATTTATCAAAAGTTAACAGCAAAATTTAGAAAATAGTTTTAAAATATTAAATTTTTCACAAACACACTGAAATATCAATACACACTGTCGAGTGGCTAGGTCAGCTATCGGCATCGTCACGCTATAGATTCGACGAAGTGGGTAAAATACATATTTGTGATTTGTTAAAAGATGATTAATAGGTCTCATAGAATCCTGTTCTTCTTCACAGATTCTTAGAATTACAACGTATTTTCAATGATCAATCTAAAAAAGCCAAATGAGTCCATTGTTGATGATTAAAAAAAGTAATTTCAATATTTGTATTTTTCCATGAAAATACTCATTAAAAAATTAATTTATAGAATATTCTGAGTTAGTTGTTCGGTTGCCATTAATCTTCTGTTAAATAAAAAAATGGCTTTGCGGAAGTACCAAATTCATATGAACGTATATAGAACTAGTTACATTATACCCTTTATAGTATAGACTATAAATTTACATCTGATTTTATTTTTAGGGCTTGGATATAAGAATAATAATAGGAAGCTTCTCCACAACCATAGCTCCAAAAATTTTTTGTGCGGTAAGTTACACTTAACTTACACTGAAAATAAAATTGAGAACAGAATTTATTTATCATGCGCAGACTTTTGATAAAATGTTTTCAATAGCCATACAATACAATCTTATCAGATTCAACTTTTTTCGAAGACGTTTTATTTAAATGTCTATTTTTTAACCTTGAGAATATCTTAAACCTTCAACTAAATATTAAGATTGATTTTGTGACAGTTTCATCAAAATTGTTTTTCTGAAAATTATACAGGGTGTTGCATCATGAGAGGGACATAGCTTAATAAGAGGTAGAGAACATCAGTGGTAACCGGAACCTCCCATAGAAATGTCTCATTGGGCCTTCATTACGAAGTTACAGGGTGTTAAATAATTTTTGGCCAAACCTGTTTTTTGTCATAACTTTGACAGAGAATGAAATAACGGATTCATATTTGGTACGGCTAATGTACTAACGAGCTCCAAGAGGTACATGTATAAAAAAAAATATATCCAGGTCCGGACTCACTATAATTTATGTTTCTTCTTTGCATCAATAAAACATCACCCTGTATATATTTTTTTTGAAATTTCGATACGATATTCGAAAAGATCAAGAAAAAACAAACAAAATGGCCTATTTCATTTTTTTGTTACACCTTCGTGGTTATTTAAATACGTTGTTAAATGTGCAAGAAAATGGATTACAGAACCCTATTAAATGAGAGGCACGTGAAATAAATAGTTCTATAACTAAAATTTGCAAAAATTCTATTGAGCCTAGGTGGTCTGGGTGAATCCTAATTCCGGCACATTTTAAAGGTCCATTTTGGTAAAAAACTGTGGTCCTAATAAGTAATCGGGTATGAAATAACAAAATTTTTAATCAATCACAGTAGGCTTGTTCAAAGTGACAGAGAATAAAAAGAAATCTCCTAAACAGTTGAATAATTGTTTGTTAGTAATTTATTGTGTCAATAATCCGCATTTAGTTAGTGAAAACTTGTGAAAATATTTTAACTATGCCAGTAAAATTTACAAACGTGGAATATGCTGACATAATATTCATCTATGGTTTCTGTAATGGAAATGGTAGGTCGGCGGAAAGAGAATATCGGCTGCGTTTTCCTGGTCGTCGATGCCCTAATCATAAAACCTTTAGTACGGTGTTCCAGTATGCAAGACAACACGGAAAGTTTCCTACTTCTGCAGTTGTGGAGCGTGTTTTACAACAAGGTGTGCAGGAACAAAACAATATTATAAACGTAGTTCAAGAAAATCCAAATATGAGCACTAGACGAATCAGTTTGGCAACTGGTATTCCTCATGGCGAGTATGGAGAACCCTAAAAAGAGAACGTTACCATCCATATCATATCCAGCAGGTACAGTGTCTTCAACAAGGCGACGATATCCCCCGCCTGGCATTTTGTCATTGCTTGTCTAACCATCGCCCAGTCATTTACAGAACCTTATTTACGGATGAGGCACAATTTACAAGGGATGGAGTAAACAGTTCACGAAATAATCATAAATGGGCACAGGAAAACCCACATGCGGTACGCCAACGCCGTTCGCAACACAGGTTTTCTGTAAATGTTTGGGTCGGACTTGTGAATAGACATTTGATAGGGCCACATTTTTTTGAAGAAAGATTGAATGGTGAAATTTACTTTGATTTTCTTCAAAACATTTTACCGAATATGTTAGAAAATATCGGTATAAGAGGCATGTTGTTTCAGCATGATGGGGCCCCACCACATTTTAACCTTCAAGTAAGAGACCACTTAAACAATGTGTATCCTAATAGATGGATTGGACGCGGGGGTCCACATGAGTGGCCACCAAGATCTCCTGATTGTAACCCTTGTGATTACTTTTTATGGGGCCACTTAAAAAACGAGGTTTATAGCATTGAAATTGAAAGTAGACAACATTTAATCCAGCGCATCGTTACAACCTGCGACGAAATACGGAATAATCCAGAAATGATACGTCGAGCAATTGGTGACCTTTCTAAACGCGCAAGAAAATGCACAGAATGTGGGGGAGGACATTTTGAAAATTTACTTTAGTGTCAATTACGTTTTATTTTTAAACACATTTAGTTATTGTTTTGTTATTTATTGTTAATTGAATGGAAAATATTTTATTTATTTAGATTTTAGTTTGTTCTCTTTTCCAATTTTTATTAAGTATAAAATGTTGATGATTTTCTTGATCAAAGTAACTGGTTGCTTAGGCCTAAATGGTTTAAATTATCTGTCACTTTTATTCTTTGAACAAGCCTACTGTGATTGATTAAAAATTTTGTTATTTCATACCCGATTACTTATTAGGACCACAGTTTTTTTACCAAAATGGACCTTTAAAACGTGCCGGAATTAGGATTCACCCAGACCACCTAGGCTCAATAGAATTTTTGCAAATTTTAGTTATAAAACTATTTATTTCACGTGCCTCTCATTTAATAGGGTTCTGTAATCCATTTTCTTGCACATTTAACAACGTATTTAAATAACCACGAAGGTGTAACAAAAAAATGAAATAGGCCATTTTGTTTGTTTTTTCTTGCTCTTTTCGAATATCGTATCGAAATTTCAAAAAAATATATACAGGGTGATGTTTTATTGATGCAACGAAGAAACATAAATTATAGTGAGTCCGGACCTGGATATATTTTTTTTTATACATGTACCTCTTGGGGCTCGTTAGTACATTAGCCGTACCAAATATGAATCCGTTATTTCATTCCCTGTCAAAGTTATGACAAAAAACAGGTTTGGCCAAAAATTATTTAACACCCTGTAACTTCGTAATGAAGGCCCAATGAGACATTTCTATGGGAGGTTCCGGTTACCACTGATGTTCTCTACCTCCTATTAAGCTATGTCCCTCTCATGATGCAACACCCTGTATAATAGGTTTTCTAGACATTTTCTAATAAATGGCGGAGGATCCGGTGTCATGGCCTGTATCCTTTTCAAGCAGATAGCCTCGATGTTAACGTAAACCACATTCAAATAAGACTAGCACTGCTGAACTTATGAAACTACACCCATTTTAAAGTTGATTAAAACGTATTGTATACATTAGTCGCCCGTCGACAGTTAAACATGTTGCATTTCCTATGTTGTAAGTGGTAACTTCTTTGAATTCTATGTAATTCGCCTTTACTTTACTTTGATTGCGATTTAATTTGAATACCTAGGCTGTGTGTGAACTATAAAGCATACTAACAGTTTTCATTATGTGTGAGGGGAATCAATTTTTGAATCACAAAATCGTAATTTCACCTTGTTGGTACGAAAAACTTTACACTGAAATTGTTTTATTAAATGTGTCATAATCCAACTTTTAAAAGATATAATTGGAGTAGATAGCCGTAAATAATTATATTTATTTATCGGAAAAATCGCTTCTGAACACACGAAAACAGATAACCTACAAAATCAGTAGTCGTATACAAGGTGTTTCGTGAGGAACTGTACATACTTCCAGGGGCGGTAGATGAATTCTTGGGTATTCAGGAACGGCTGTTCGTTCTTAATTTCTGAGACATTTTACATACTTATCACAGTTTTTTTTTTATACATTTATTTAACGTCGGCCTATTTCCGCTACTGAGGCCTAACACCGACGCCTGTAGACGGGCTACCTCCAACCAGGAATTTTGCCGAACCTCTTCCCTTAAGAAGAGTAAGGATCTTTTACTTGCCTAACATTTAATAGACAAGGGACCGACGACTTTACATCCCCTCCGAAGGATGGTATATCTCCTATACAACCCTCGCCTAAGGTTGTATAGCTTCCGCGCATACACTGATATACAAGCCGCTGGAAGATGTGTGAGGCGAGGACGCGGTTTCCGTTGGAATGGTCACCCATCCAAGTACTAACTGCGCCTGTCATTGCTTTACATCGCATACCGAAGTATGTACATAGTAAAGACGCACCTACGCTTGCCTCTACTTATCACAGTTGATAGATTGCTATTAGAATTTTTTTTTTTAATTCCAGGGCTGGGCTTTTTTAATTTGTTTTTCCGATTCCTCTAAAAAAGATCACCTGTTTATATTTCTTTAACATTCAGTTGCCAATTATAAAAGCCCATACATCACTAAACGAAACCATGTAATTAGGTCTTTGTCGCATCTTTATTGATTTTCTTACAAGCGACTGAATTTGGCAAAATGGGGAATTTCATGAAAAACAGCTTCATTTGCTTACATTAACTGTTCAAATAAATAAAAACGGTCAGATAAATATTTACAAAAGCATATTTAAAAATGTTACAAATACTTCGAGCACATTTTCAAAATGAGAACCTCCAGCTTCCATACATTTTTGTCGGCGTTTATTTAAATTGCCAGTAGATTTTCTAATTTGCGCAGGAGTAACTATTCTCCACTATTTATTGGGACACTGTAGACTTCCATTTTGGATATCCCCATAGAAAATAATCGATGGGGTTGAAATCTGATGATCTAGCCGGCCAAGGCTGAGGTCTCCTACGTTCAATCCATCTGTTTGGATACTCATCATCCAAATGTCTTCTAACCTCAATACCAATATGATGAGGAGCTCATCATACACTTCTGCAGTTAGCCTTGCCCGAAAAATATGTTGGCCAATTAGGTTGCTGCTAATCGTATCACACCAAACATTTACCGAGAACTTATGTTGAGAATAGGCTTCTCTTATAGCATGAGGATTGAATTAAATACGCCATCCCGTGTAAATCGGGCCTTGTCTGTGAACAAAGTTCGATATGTAGTTGGTCTGTGATCAATAATCCACTGACATAATTCTAACCTATTTACATTGTCATTGTTGAAGCCTTTGCGCTTGCTGAATATGATATGGATGTAATCTTTCTTTATTTATAGTCCTCTAAACTCGCACATGAGGTACTCCTAATTAATTGGGCACTTATTCGTCGGGTACTTACTTCAGGGTATCTTGAACAATATTAATAATATTTTCTTGCTCCTCAACGTTTTGAACAATATTTCGTTCCACTTTTGATGACAGAAACCTGCCGTGCTCCCTGGCATAGCGATATACAGTTGAAAATGTCTGATGATTTGGTGTTCTTCTGTTAGGAAAAAGAATATGATATTCCTCTGTGTCTACCATTACCATCACACAATCCATAAACATAAATAAGATCAGCATATTCCTCATTCGTAAAATTATAAGGTATGATTATTTGCAGACTAAGTTAACCATTAAAAGTACACTAGTTCTTATGTTTATGACAACAAACATAGAAATGTCAAACTATCTAGGCCTACTATAATTATTTTTTATTATTTTAAACTTGAATATAAAAGTACAGCGCAGCTAAGTGCTTTTAGTGAAATTGGAATAAATAAGCTTAAGAAAATAGTAATATACTTAAAAAATAAATCGACCTTGGTATAAAAATTATAAAAGACTTATTTGATGTAATAGGATATCCTTTATTAAACTTAATCAATGCATCTATAAGAACAGGCCGTATTCCAGGTGACCTAAAGACTAGTATAATAGTGCTAATACCAAAAATTCGTGAGCCTTAGGAACCTAGTGATTACAGACCAATACATTTTTTACCTACTATCGAAAAAACCTTAGAAATAGTGATTGCTGAACAACTTGGGGAATATTTTGAGAAAAATAATTTACTGTATCATGGACAATCTGGATTTCGTGTTAAACATTCATGTGAAACTAGTCTGCAATATGTGTATTCAAATTGTATGAGAGATATAAGTGAAGGCAATTTAGTAATAAGAGTATTGCCGATCTAAAACGCGCGTTTGAGACTATAGATAGGAAAAAGTTAGTTGAAAAATTAAAGTTATATTGGATCAAAGGACTTGGATTAAATTGGTTAAATGACTATCTAGAAGATATAACAGGACAAGGGTAAATAATAACGTTTCAAATAAAGTGGAAAGTGTAATAGAAGTCTCTCAGGGGAGTGTTTTAGGGCTGTTATTGTTTATAATTTACATAAATGACTTATACACATTTTTGAAATTCAGCTATGTAAATTTATTTGTAGACGACACACTAATATCTGTTGCTGGGAAAAATTATAACCATCTTGATAGATTAAACAGTGAACTTTGTATATTATATAAATTGCTATTTGTAAATAAACTTGACTTAAATACGGGGAAAACAAAATATATGGTGTTGGGAACAAAAGAAAACTGTAAAGAATTTACTAGTTTACATTTGAATGTTAAAATGAATAATGAAAAAATTTAACAAATTAAAGAGATTAAATATTTAGGGCTTGTTTTGGATTCACAGCTAGGTTTTCATAATTATGTTCATATCGATTCTTAAAAGTATTTAATAATTTAGATGACATACACTTACTGCACTGTTAAAAAATGATACTCTAATAAAATTGAAATAAATTGCATTTCAATTTTATCCATTAACGGTAATTTATAAGGTATTTTGCGCATGCTAACACTGATACGCATTTTATTTTACTATATTATATCAGGTACATTTGTAGTATGTCAAAATACAATTATCGACATATAAACGATAAATATAAAAAAATATAAGTATAAGAAATATAAAATATTTCAGTCAAATACAGATTAAAATACTAACAAAAAAAATCGGCAGCTATTGGAAGCGGCTGGAACCTCCCCACTCGGTGTGGATCTTTGAAGCCGAAAGTGCACTAAATTGTGTGTTCCAATTCGAAATCATTCTGGTTACCTATAAACATTACAGATTCGTAAAATAATAAACTGAAAATTGGTAAAGTGATAGTCTATAATAAAATCATCAATGTAGCTACAGAAAGCATTTGATATTGCTAATGTTACACCTACCTTTAAAGTTTGTGAGATTCCACTGGTGCACAGCCACATATTTTAAACGTTTTCAATACGCATCAGATATTATAGAGAAAAAAATTATTATGACGTAAGTTGACGACTGAAATGTGTTGCCGGTTTCAAATTCAATTAGAATACTGGAGGTGCCTTCAAAAAATTCCAATTCGGATTATAATGAAAATGTAGGCCATGAAGTCGGACAATTACAAATATATCCGAACTAACATAACGTTGTTCAAATGTGCTTTTAGAGGGCGGAATATTAAACATAATATTTTTAGTCACAAACTCCTCTATAAATCCTTATTTTACTATAAGGAACCTAACCAGACTGCAACCAACAGCTACTCTCCGGGCTATGTGCCCCGCCGAGCGCTGAATTACAAGTTACAAGCCTGGCGCGTTAAGTGTAATAATTGCATATTACCATCAAAACGCTAATGCTTCGATTGCAACAAACACCAGCCGAAAGACTGATCCTACTTAAAGGAGCTCCCTTGCCAGTCGTCACACACCACTTGCAGACTGCAGTTTCGAGCTGTTGGCTCTCGTCAGTGCAAGGTAGGTATGCGACGACCGACATGAGAATCCTTTGACTATAGTACATCCCGGTATTTTTACAATAGCGACATGCAAAACAGCCAGCAGGCGCCATCTAGCGGTCCAGTGTCTGATTGCAACAGACACTGGACCGCTAGATGGCGCCTGCTGGCTGTTTTGCATGTCGCTATTGTAAAAATACCGGGATGTACTATAGTCAAAGGATTCTCATGTCGGTCGTCGCATACCTACCTTGCACTGACGAGAGCCAACAGCTCGAAACTGCAGTCTGCAAGTGGTGTGTGACGACTGGCAAGGGAGCTCCTTTAAGTAGGATCAGTCTTTCGGCTGGTGTTTGTTGCAATCGAAGCATTAGCGTTTTGATGGTAATATGCAATTATTACACTTAACGCGCCAGGCTTGTAACTTGTAATTCAGCGCTCGGCGGGGCACATAGCCCGGAGAGTAGCTGTTGGTTGCAGTCTGGTTAGGTTCCTTATAGTAAAATAAGGATTTATAGAGGAGTTTGTGACTAAAAATATTATGTTTAATATTCCGCCCTCTAAAAGCACATTTGAACTATGCTAAGCCAAGTCAGGCTATTTATTTTTCGATTGCAACAGACACTGGACCGCTAGATGGCGCCTGCTGGCTGTTTTGCATGTCGCTATTGTAAAAATACCGGGATGTACTATAGTCAAAGGATTCTCATGTCGGTCGTCGCATACCTACCTTGCACTGACGAGAGCCAACAGCTCGAAACTGCAGTCTGCAAGTGGTGTGTGACGACTGGCAAGGGAGCTCCTTTAAGTAGGATCAGTCTTTCGGCTGGTGTTTGTTGCAATCGAAGCATTAGCGTTTTGATGGTAATATGCAATTATTACACTTAACGCGCCAGGCTTGTAACTTGTAATTCAGCGCTCGGCGGGGCACATAGCCCGGAGAGTAGCTGTTGGTTGCAGTCTGGTTAGGTTCCTTATAGTAAAATAAGGATTTATAGAGGAGTTTGTGACTAAAAATATTTTAACATAACGTTGTTTGTCTGTCAATCTATTTGTCTGTTAGTATATCAGTCTTTTTGGTCTGAATAATAAACGCAAATTAATAACTAAAGTCTTTAGTATAATATATATTCTTTTAGACAATTATTTACACTTTATTTTACTAGAACGCGGGGAAAGTAAATAATTTTATAATATAATAACAAAATAACAAAAATAAACAGATTAAATTTTTTTAAATGTAATTTTACTTAATAAGTAAATATTACTTCAACTCTTATAATAATTGGAAATATTAAACACAATAATTGTTGCAAACATTATTCGGATGTATTGTTGATTCTTGGCGTTGTTCAACTTCTGTGAATTTGTTTTGCCTATGGCTTTGACCGAGGCTTAGAATGTTTCATTTTCATCCCATACTTTTAAAATTTTATTAGCAACACTAGTTTTTTTTTGTGGGATCTCTTTACAATTGCTGGCGTTTCGCATCATGCGCAGTTCTTGCTGCAGCAAACTCAACGTCTGAGAAAGGATTAAATTTGAGCTGATATTTGATGAAGCACATTTCTTGAAGTTGTCTTGCGGATGACTTTCACATAACCTGAAATAATATTGCATTTGTGAATTTTAACCTCTCTATCTAACAAAAATATTTTAGTGGTATATAAATATTTAAAAGAATTCACCTTCACAACAGATTCATTGTAATCTTCGGAGTTTGTTTTCTTCATATTAAACCTCCAATCCTCCAAAATTGCAGCCAGGACTATGACAGAGGTTCCCCTTTCAATTTCGTATCATTCTAAAAATTGTTTCCATATGGTTGCCTTAGATTTTTTCGTATTTGTTGGAATTAGTCTGTTCACCTCTTTTCTGATTATCTCAGTATTTTCCTGTCCAAAACATGATATTTCTCTCAAAAGCGGTAATAAAATAATTCACACCACGCTATTAAGATTTCTGGCAGTGAAATACGTCAAAATGCCAGTCAAGACCATCTTATTTATGCATCAAATACAACACCGGCACCAGCCTACAAGACTTTGCAAACATTTCTGAAGTTTTTTTTTTGTCAAGTAATTTTGGTCTAAAATTTTTTTACCGAACCTCCCTCGCTCTCTCAAGTGTGATATATTGTTGAAATCGGAATTTTAACTGCCTTTCAATGGTTCGAGTGCACATTGTAGGTAATTATAAAATAAACGACTTGTTGAGCCAAACCGGCACTAAACATAATCCAACTTCGACGAAAACCTGTTCAGATATTCTGGAGCACTGAAGAAACCCCCATGCAAAGTTTCATCCAAATCCGTTTACTAGCTTCTGCACTATCGTACTAACACACATACATACACACACATACATAGACACACACACACACATACATACATATATGCACACATACATGCACACACACACACAGACATTTTTCAAAAACCACATTTTTGGGTTCCTAGGACCTCGAAACGTAAAGATTTGATGTTATCTCAATTTTCGTTTTTTATCAATTTTAGTTACCTCTCACAATTTTATTGTGGTGAGGTTAAAAAGTTGGGAAGAAAATTGGGTACTTTAATATAATAATTTTTACTCATTTCTTTTATTGTATGTCAATTTTATTTTTATGCAATAAAGCAGATGTAAGTTGATTACAAATTTTACATAATAAGGTAATGCGCATGATATTAAACTGTGAGAAAATAACTAGCATTAGATGTATGTTACATAGGTAAGGATGGTTATCGCTTGACAAGATGGTTGAAAAAGCGACAATGTGTCTGATATTTAAAATTACAAAGAATATTTTGCCATCATATTTGCATAATTTCTTCTCTAAAAGATCTGATATACATTCATATAATACAACGGATATGAACATTTTATACAAATAGTTAAGAAATCTTTATTTTATAATGGAAAATGTATTTTCAGCAATCTGCCAACAGAAATAAAAAATTCCTCTACTGTACATGAATTTTTATATAAATTAAGAAACATGTACCTACTTACAATATAATTTATATAAGAGCATCTATTTGGACAAAATTACTGTTGTGAGCTTCTTGTAGTTGTATACAAAAAATAAATATTTATTTACTTTTTATTTGAATAAAACTTTTGTAAAAAGAGCTGAATAAGGGATCTGAGTAGTTTCATAGGCCTGCCTTATTACTCAAAGGGAGAAAATTACTTCAATATGTTTTATTAGATCCAAATTGAATAGAATTAAGCAGCATAAATGCGATTTTCTGCTCATAAATGTTGCATGTAACAGTATAATAAATGAAACATGTCCCTTAAAGGAAATTAAACGACCAACGAGAAATACAAAACGTTGTGATTCAAAAATGAAGAGGTGGAATAAAGCACGATACGCAAGTTATTATAAATGACATAGATATTCTGAATAAGTCCGAGCGAAGCATAAAATAAAAGGAAATAAACGGCCTGCTTTAGTGGCAATAAGGAAGTGTGTTTATTATGAAACAAACAAAAAGACCACGAAGTATATTTGAACAGCGATCTATAAAAATGAGGGTATATAAAAACGAAATTAACGTTTTACGTGAGAGATTAGGGAGTTATAGTAAGCACCGTATATACGTTAGGTACTTTGACGTCTAAGTATCAAATTAAATCCATGTGTTTGGATCTCAAAATAATATTTGCGATAACATTCAATTTTTTTTTCCATGTACGAAGTACATAAGGAAATTGTGTATCGTATTAGTAGAAGTGATGGAGTTATATCAATATATCAAATTATATTTTTATAGGAACTGTAAAAAATAATAAAAATATTTACTTTTCCGTACACAGCATAGTGTAGTAGAGTACCATTAGGTAAACCTAATGGAACCTAGCTCCAGTATATGAATGCATGCAAAACTCTTAATAATGTGTTTTATACACTACACGTAACAAAGTTTACCTCTCTACAATGATTTATTTTATAATGTGTTTAATATTTTTTTGTCTAATACTTTAATGTATCATACGTTCAGAAGTAAGAATATTCATATAAATGCAGAAAAGTTAGGTAAATTCTTATTAGTTTGTGTTTGTTAATAATGATTCATTAAATTTGGTACTTTTATGTGGCATGTTCAGATAGAAGGACATCGATATAAATATGGAAACTAGGTAACTTCTCAGTATGGAAGTTTTGCTGGAATAATTCCGGAATTATCGGGGTTATAATTCAACTTGTCCACTGTACAAGTGTCGGTACTGTCGTGGACAAAAAAAGATAGGAGAGCTTTTTTTTCTAACATGAATCTGACTATAACAGATAAGTATTATTATTGTACTTTTTATTGTAAAGCAGATATGTTATGGCTGGATTTATTGCTAAAGCAAAAGATGGATGGCCAATAATACAAAGTGCACTATGTTATACCATTAACAAAAATTCGGTGTATTAACATTTATAAAAAGTATAGAATGGCAGTTTAATTCATAAGAAATATTATAAATAATTCTTTAAAAGTAACTATTAATATTTCGTTATTGCACCATTTCTATTTATAATTTACAATTTGTCTCCAGCCTTAAGTAAATCATTTAATATATAGCATATTAGTTTTTGCAAACTTGTAATAAATTCTGACAAATAAATGACAATATCACAAAAATTAAAGTTGTATGTACACAACTAGAGATTTGAGCAAATATACGTCATAAGACTTGTCCCATTTTTTTTGTCCACGACAGTACATATAGGAGGATTTGGTACTCTACAAGAAATGTAAAGATAAAATAATGATAAGTCGAGTAAATCTACCAGATTATTATACTGAATAAGAAAAATTTTGGGAGCAGGCAAATTTTTTTCTTGTAAATACTAAAGACAATATAAAAATGCATTTTCCGGTTCGGGAATGTCTTTTAAAATATCTCGGCTTCTATAGTGTCTCCCCGGAATGAGTTTGCGATAGTTGTAATATAAAAAAAATAGTACGTCCTTTATAATACCACAGCTGACTTAGATTCCAACAATTTGTAATCTCTATTTTATACATAACCAAAAATATGAACTGCCGTAATAAATAGTAAAACGTATTTGAGAACTCAGTAAATATATTACATCTTATAGGATATACTATATATAGTAATGAGAAAAGTAAGGGAAATAACCATATGTACTTACATAGTAAACAAAAATATAAAAATTGAAATAAAGGTATCTGATGTAAATAAATGTTTTGTAGACAATCGTTTCCTGGGATGCTATAATAGAACTAGAACAGAGATACATAATAGTGTAAAAAAACATTACTGAGTTCCTAAGATATAAAAATATGTACAAAAAACAGTGTGAAATGATTTAGCAGTTATACAAGTAAAATTCTGCTAGTTGAAAACAGTTTCACTTACAAAAACTGAATCAAAATGTTACACAGATCGTGCTAAATATAAACAAAAATACTAATTTTTATATAAAACTATTAAATGGGTATAAGCCATATAACATGTAGTATACAAAAAAAATAGTACGTTCTTTATTTCCTGGAGTATCGGTCTGCTTGACCTAGAATAGATTTTTATCAAATTACAATTCAAATGGTATCTAACTCGCGGAGTTAACCTAAGAAGAAAATAAATCATTGTAGGTAAACTGATCTTTCTGTTAATTTTACAGAAAGAATTCTGTTTAAATAAAATATTGTGCATTGAAAGTTAGAGCCATATGCCAACTTTCATTGCATTCTCAAAAACCTATTTAAATAGTGCCTCACATAAATTACTTCATAATTTTACCCTTCTTCTAAGTTCTTTGTAACTTCTAATTTCTTCAAGAGGTATAGCTCTGATTACATTAATAATTTTGTTCCTTTCATATTTCCAAAACATTGTCACAGTTGTCGGTTTAAACTTGTTGTTTTAGTTTTTCCCCAAAAGTAAACATTCAGAATTGTTAAATCTGAACTTCTTGGTGGGTATGGCTGTGGCCCAAACTACCAATCCATTTTCTCCAAATGCATTTTTAAATCATTTCTTATCAAAAGAGTTGGGTGTGGGTTGCAACCGTCTTGTTGATAAAAACTAGTCTGGAGTTTAGTGCGCAAGAGAACTGGCAAAATCAAGGCCCCACAGCCAATAAAAATTGAAATTGACAACGAAATTATAAATGATATTAATAAAATCGTCAACTCATTTGCTAAACACTATTCTACCGAGGTCCTAAATAAGATGTAATATCATAAATGCACTGGCCAATAATTATAACACCTTCTTCTTCACGCCAGTTACTGGTGATATAATAAACGTAATACAGAACTAAAAAATACCGATTCTGTAGGATTAGATTGTGTGCCAACAAAAATTATTAAATCGATTGCTCAATTTATCGTTGAGCCACCAGCCCATATTGTCAACTTATCTGTAGAATTGGGAAAATTTCCGGATGAGTTGAAAATAGGGAACGTAATTCCAATCTACAAAAGCAATGATCCACAGATAATAGATAACTACACACCCTTCACTATACTCAATGTAATATGCAAAATAATTGAACGAGGTATATACAACCAAATATTTCCCTATCTAACAAAATATGAAATAATTTCCAGATCTCAAAATGGATTTTACCCTGGTATGTCAACCGAATGTGTAGCAACGGACTTCTTGGATTTCGTGTTTAATCGCTTAGATAACAAAAAATATGTTGATCCACTCTTCTTTGATTTCTCCAAGGCATTTGATTCTATGGAGCAGACATTTGTTGATAAACTTTCTGCAATAGAAATTAGGGGTAACTTTCTGTCGTATAATATCGTATCTCAGCTTTAGAAAATTTTTTGTCAAATTAAACGAAACTGGTTTAGAGACGTATGCCATTAATCTAGGAGTTCCCCAGAGCTCTGTATTGGAACCACTTATTTTTCTTCTGTTTATAATTGATTTACTACAGCCGTCTTGGACAGAGATGAGTACTAAGTCACTTTGGCTCCTCAGCTCGACGATGTTTACGATATAGTAACTAGTACAGTTGCTCGGGTGCCACTTTCTCTTTTAAGTGGTAGAATCCCATTACCTAGAAGCGGGTTAAGCAGGGCTTGAGGAACTAAAGTGAAGAAACGCAATAGTCAGGGAGTCGAAGGGAAAATGAAACTGTACAGACGCAGTAATAAATAACACTATTTAAAATGCAATATTATTGTTTAGGGTTAAATCTAATTTAGAAATATTCAAAACCTAAAACGATTTTATATATACTTAGGATTTATATTTAAGGTTAGACTATGAAGGTGGCAATTATGCTACAGTTATATAAAATTAAATTTATGGACATTTTTCTCGACATAAAATCTTTAATAACAATATACTGCGGATTAATAGAACAGACTAAGATATGGTGTCTTTGAGCGGTGTAGGACTACTTACAATCACATTAAACAGATGTTGATATTGCAAAAAAAATTCTTAACATAACGCTGGAAAAGGAAAACACCTCTCCAACGATCTCGTCCGAGAAGCACAAATTTTAGATTTGCTACAATTCTACTATTTAAGTGTAGTAATTATAATAAATTTTATATTTCGTCACATATAGAGTCCATAATAGTGCCATATAATATAAAGTAAAATCATCATTTGAAATTTTATTAGTTTATATCTATGATGACATATTATATTGTTTTTAATTTAATTGCAGAAATGCTTTTCTAAATATTGTTTTAGAATTTTCGCAGAGAAATACATGAAACTTGGGCCATAATTTCACAGGAGAACTCTCTAGCCATGCAATTTATTATTTATTTATTTATTTATTTATTTATTTATTTATTTATTTATTTATTTATTTATTTATATAATTCATCCAACGGGTGAAACCCAATTACAGGACAAATAACAACAGATTTAAATAAAATATCGATAAATAGAACAATATGGTGTAAGTAAAAGATACACAAATGACACAAATATAAAATGTAACAACTACAATCAAAATATATACTCTAGTAAAATAAATATATATATATATATATATATATATATACATATATACACACATATATACACACATACACATATATACATACATATACATATATACACATACACACACATATATATATATATATATATATATATCACAAGTGTAACACAGAAATATAGACAAGAGCGTGTTTAAATGGGGTTTAAGTAAATGTTCTTTATGTCAGCAATATTACAGTTAAATATATCCAGGCTAGCCTCAATACTATTATAATTTAAACACATTTGATGTAGGGGAGATGATTCTAATATATTAGTGCGTGGAGTAGGAAGCATGAGTACATTATTTGTTCGAGAATTTAATCTCGGAATTCGATACCTAAGAAGTGAGGTGAGGCAGGTGCAGCTAATTTTATTATTGATAATTTTGTGTAAGAACATTATTGAATGCATTACACGTCTCCTTATTAAGCTAGTCATACTAAATTTATTTAAAAAAAATTCTTGTTGTGTCCCTCTCATTGGATATGTGCCCTCCAGAATAAAAGTTGTGGACTTAAAAAATCTTCGTTGTACTTTTTCCAAGGACGCTATGTGAATGTTGTAACTAGGACTCCAAACAATGGACGCATATTCCAGTTTGGATCTGACAAATGTAACAAATAACATACGTAGAGTAGATAATTCAGTAAAATCTTTGCTGTTTCTCAAAACAAAACCTAAATTTCTAAATGCACTACTGGTGCTTTCCTCGATATGTTTAGAAAAAGTTAATATAGTATCAAAAACAACGCCAAGATCTTTTATAAACTCAGGTCTATTTAGAATGCAGTCGTTTAATTTATAGTTAAATGAAATTTTATTTACTTTACGTGTGAAAGACATGACATTACATTTAGCAGCATTAAGAGGAAGACGGTTATTAATGCACCAGGTACTAAGAAGATCCAGGTTACGCTGAACCCTCAGGCAGTCATAGTCGGAATTTATAGGAAAGTATATTTTTAGGTCATCAGCATAAAGCAAATAGTGAACATCCAAGTCATCAACAATGTCATTGATAAACAGTACAAAAAGCAATGGTCCAAGTACCGAGCCCTGTGGTACTCCAGATGATTGGCTATAATGATCAGACCGATAACCACGATACTGAACATATTGAGACCGATAGGACAAATAAGACATAAATAAATTTAGTAGCGAAGTACTGATTCCAAAGCTTTCTAATTTAGTTAATAAAATGCCATGGTCTAGTCTGTCGAATGCTTTAGAGAAGTCGGTATAAATTACATCAACCTGACCCTTACGATCTATGACTTCAGAAATAAATTGGGTGATACATACCAGGTTTGTAACAGTTGACCGACCGCCCATAAAGCCATGTTGTTCTTCAATTGTTGAACTTTTAGTATGGAAGGATACGTAATCATGCAATAAGAATTCAAAAATTTTAGAAAAATTGCATAAAATTGCGATGGGACGATGGTTCTCTATTTCATTTTTACTGCCCTTTTTAAACACTGGACAAATTCTGGATAGTTTCCACTTGTCAGGGAATGTTTCTGTGCTTAAGATTAAATTAAATATAATACAGAGAGGTTTGTAAAAAACATTAGCGCAATCTCTTATAATAAACGCGGGTATTTCATCAGGTCCTGTAGTCATGTTTGCCTTGAGTTTTTTAATTGAGTTTAGGACTTCGCTCTCAGTGAATATTCGAATACGCATAACATTGTTATTATATACACTGTCACCAGGCAAATAGTCACTAGAATTAATATACGCATTAGAGAAAAAATCAGCAAAGGAGTTAACTATATCTTGGGGGCTTTCAAGAGTGGCATTGTTGTAGTTCATAGTACTAGGAATAGATGTGGCATTATTTTTTGAATTAATATAACCCCAGAACTTATTTGGGTTAGATTTTATGGCATTCTCGGCATCCCGTATGTATGCAGCATAAGCATCTTTTATAGTCATTTTTAGCAAAGCTCTTAATTCATTGAACATTATTAGATCATCCTGGTTTTTAGTCCTTCTGTATGTATTACGTGCCCTGTTCTTCTGTTTAAGCAGTCTAATTGTATTGGAATTAAACCAGGGGGGATACTGTTTGTGTGATGGTGTTTTTTTAGGGACGTGTTTCTTAAAAACAGAATATATTTTGTCATGAAATTCAAACACAGCTTCGTTTACTGCCAGATTAGAAATAAAACTCCAGTCAACTAGAGCTAGCTCATTGTAGAGTGCGGGGTAATTAGCTTTTTTAAAATTAAACGACTCATGACTAAATAGTGGAAACTTATTAGTCGTAAGATTTTGTACACACACATTAATACAAAGAGCAAGATGATGAAGATCTTCCGCTAACAAAACTGAAGTTGATTTTTGGACGTTACAAGACATATTACTTAAAATGAGATCTGTTATTAGCGTTGAGTATATTATTTTGTTGCTTTAGATTAAAAAAGTTCATAAAATGCAGCAGGGAATTGTATTTCCGACTGGGAGTTTTTGAGAAAGTTTTTGATTAAATTGGTTGGATTTTTCATTGCTCTTTTCACATTTATTATTTAGTAATAATGCATTTTTTTTCTGAGTATAGTTTATTCTGTCCATAAGGAATATTGTAAATTCTCTTAGTCAACGTGTACGGTCTTACGTACGTACTTTATGATTAATAAAGGAAGGAACTGACGTGTTAAAAAGGAACACATAATATGAAACAACAATTGATGAAAAGTACTTAAGCTGGCCAGACATTCAGCTGTGAATCCATCTTGAACTACTGTCAGGATCCCTATCATTTTTTATTAATGCTCTCTATTCTCAGCAGGTAAAGTTTCAATTTTCTACGTAATTGGTTTTATGAATCTGATGATATTTTTCTCTGATAAATCAGCACGATATAAAAGGCTGTCAAGTTGAATATTTCAGTTACGATAAATATATTATTATTAAGTACATTTTGGCTAGTAAGGAATCGAATAGTAAAATACACTCTTTTTTTCTTTAATTTGCGATTTATCTAATTTGTTACTTCATTACTATAGCACAAAAGAAACAGAAAATTTATCTGTATATAAATATATTTCTCTTTTAGGTCGGTTTTATTTATCACTTCCAAATTGAAAAGCTATATACATATAACAAATTGCATATCATTTATCTTAAAAAAAAAAACACCTACATAGATTGAGGTTGCATTTTTCTTCAGAGTTTGTAGCGTTGTATTTAAATTTAGAATTTAATTTCTCAAATATTTCAAAAACTGACAGAGTGATACTCTGCAAGCAGAAAATTTCCTTTGCATTAAAATACAGGGTGTCCAAGAGAAACGTTTGGAGTTTTGGAAATTGATTTAGCAAGTAAAAGACCCCGCACGGAATGAAAGGAAAATGGCCGTCGGTTAAATTGCACCATATTTTAGTATATAATAGGTCCTTGGCCTTCTGAACAAAAGTACTCATAGGCACAATGCTCAAAAGTCACTACTTGTTGAAGGCAGAACCATTAATAGTCCATTTAACAAGGTTCCAAAAAGGCCAAAACATCAAAAGTTTATAAGATACATTTTCCCCCCCGTTTTCGAGGTTGAGAAAAACGATGGTGATAGTTTCCAGTTCTGAAACCCTTGTATATTACCCCTATCAAGGAAAAACCACCCCAATTTTCCGACTTCTCGGTTTTGGGTTTGCGAGGCCTCGTCGGATCGGGTTTTTTTGGTGAGTAATAATAAGTTCAGTTAATTTACACTAGAATGCCCCGGACCGACCCCCTGGGGTTGAATCTATCATCGCCCGTAATAGCAATATTCCCAAGAAATAAAAAATACGGACTCGACAAGGTTTCTTTATGGGTTTTCGAGGGCAGGGATCATGATGGTGGTGTTATTATTCACCCTACTCTCCCGCAAATACCCCCAATGTATATAAACCACCCCCTCTTTCATGCTGTCGATCCTATGCATGAGGGGATTCGTCGGATCGGGATTTTTACGGGAATATCAGAGAAACTGACCATTACTAAACCACAACCTCGGGGGTTGAAACTACCCTGCTCGCAACACTGAAATCACTCGAAGAACGGGCTCGGTACGGGCTTGTCACAGATTTTCGAGGGTGGTAATGACAATTCTGGCGGGTTTCTTTTTCACCCTACCCTTCCATAGTTACATCAATAAATATATGTTTTTAATAAGAATATCATAAGAGCATATCAATTCTTAAACAATTATTTAAATAAAAAAATATTTTTTCCCAATAAATTAATCCACAAACCAAACAAAAATACCGGGCATTGTTGAAGCCATTGGTCACTTATACCATGTGAAGCTGATATTTTCTTTTAAAACCCGATCGAACAAACTCGCGCATTATGATATCTACCTCGAGAACCCATAAAAACCTTGTCGAGTCTGTATTTTTTTAATTCTTGGGATATTGCTATTACGAGCGGTGGTAGATTCAATCCCTGTTGGTCGGTCCGGGTATTATAGTGTAAATTAACTGAACTTGTTATTACTCACCCAAAATAAAGGTTTCAGAATTCGAAACTATCACCATCATTTTTCTCACCCTCGAAAACGGAGGGGGAAATGTATACTACAACCTTTTGATGTTTTGGCCGTTTTTGGAACCTCGTTAAATGGACTATTAAAGGTTCTGTCTTCAACAAGTAGTGGCTTGCACTATATTGACTTTTGAGCATTGTGCCCATGGGAACTATTATTCAGAAGGCCAAGACCTATAACATACTAAAATTTGGTGCAACTTAACCGGGGGCCATTTTCTTGTCATTCCGTACGGTGTCCTTTACTAAATATTTCAAAGATATTAATGTATTGTAAACTTAAATCATCTTTTTTAAAATCACAACAGATATAACGATTCGATTTTCTGGAAATAAATTACGTATAATTCTTAACTTTAGACCAGAATATTATAAATAAAAATAATCGGTCGTTCGCTTAGGTTCTCCTCGAAATTTTTTAAAATTTCGTTTCAGTTTTTGTTTTACAAAGGTAGCAATAAGTGAATAATTACTAATGATGCGAAATTTTCTGTCATTTGAAAGTGAAAAAAGCGCTTAACTATTTAACTAGCAAATAATATGAAAACTACAGGTATTATGAAAATAATCATAGCAACAATTTTGCTATAGAATTTTGTTCTTTCTCGAATGATTTTTTTCTTTACAAGAGACTGGTATTAAGTAACCGTATTTTTAACTTTTTCGTGAATTTCATTATTAATGAAGGAGGAAGATGTAAATATTTTTTCTATATTAAGGTTTCATCTCTTTGGATAAATTTAATAAGAGGTTACAAGTGAATTTTAATTTGGAATCAAGAGATAGAATAACTGCGCTAATTAAGTGGTATAATTAACTTCCATAAAAATACAAATTACAATTGTTTATAAAAATAAAATGAAATATTTTATTAACCGACCATAACGTAGAAAGATTTTTGAATGTGAAATATAATCTTTAGCATAATTTTCTTCATAGCTTTGTTGTGATTAGCTACTTTAATTAATTTTAAGTGTTATTTGTATTTATACTTGATATTTTAAATTAAATTATAGGGAATAATTTATACAGGGTTACTGGTAATTCGACACATTCCTTTGGAGATGCGATGGTGCATGATCTAAGAAGTAAATTTAGCCCTAACATATATTATGCAAAACTCAATAGTTTTTGTGATATTTAATTTTTTTTGTTTTTCTCAAAAAGTAGATCTTAATGTCCTATAAGTTAATTTTCGAAAAATCTATTTGACATTTCTTTTTTACTGGATTACTTGTCCAATATTATAGATATCCGTTAGGAATGAAAAATATCTGGAAACATTTCGATCATGTGAACATCTGAAATAAAAACTTAAAAATTTTTTTTTTTTTAAATCAGCTATGAAATTTACCTATTAGGTTTTCTCAAAAACATATTAACGGAACACCGTATAAATTATTATAAAAACTACCTTATTTCAATAGCTATCTAACAAGGTACAAATATTCAATGTACCCTTAATAGTTCTAAGAAAATACTAGTAAAACTAACACAAGTAGTACGAATTTTATTTTTAGATAAACAGTAAAAAACATTTTATAAGTAGAGTTTAATTTTTCATTAATTTCAAAGTTGTACTTTATTTTTTATATGTCTCGTTCAAAATGGGCGCCCCTATTCCGTATACAGACACGGCAGCGTCTTCTTATTTCCGTCCTTGTTACTCTGGTTGTCAGATTATTCCTTATGTGTTGGGCAGCATCGACTATCCTTTGTCTAAGGTTTTCTATAGTATTGACTGGTGTGGCATAGACCATCTCCTTCATATGACCCCCTACGTAATAATCAAGGGGTGTTAAGTCAGGGCTTCGCGCTGGCCAAGATATTAGGCCCGCTTTTCCAATCCAACGGTTAGGGAAACGTTGATCAAGTAACTGTCGTACTGTCAGCCGATAATGTGTTGGACAACCGTCGTTCTGAAACATCATTCGCTATCTTACGGCGAGAGGAACATCTTCTAAAATCACCGCCAGATCATTTCTTAAAAATTTTTTATAGATTTCCCCGTTTAAATTTTGAGGAAGAAAGTGTGGCCCTATGAAATAGTGGCCAATGACTCCCATCCATACATTAATAGAAAACTTCATTTGGGAACTAGTTTCACGTGTTAACTTGGGATTTTCCTCTGCCCAATAATGTAGGTTGTGGAAATTTGTTATACCCTCGCGATTAAATTTCGACTCGTCCGTCCATAAAATACTTGTTAAAAAATTTGCACTTTCTGCATCTGAATTTAACATAAAGCGGCAGAATTCCACTCTCCTTCCAGGATCACCTTCCCCCAAGCCTTGGACAGGGGTATAGCGGTAAGGATGACATCTAACTCTACGTATCGTAGACCAAACTTTCCATTGTGATGCTCCGGTTAGTCTTGCGAATTTATTAGTTGAAATAGTTGGGTCTTCCTCAAAATACCTCATTATTTCTTCCTCATCATCTGGTTCATAAATGGGAGGAGCACCAGCGTCACTTTTTCTACATTTCACGGAGCCAGTTTCAGCGATATTTCGATAAGCGGTACTGAATACACGTGCATTTGGTAAGCGGCGGTTAGGGTACCAAAGACCATATTCTGGGCGAGCTTCAGCAGCGTTGCCGCCACAGTATCCATAGACACACGAGATATCAGCGTATTGTGCGTTGGCATACGCGGCCATGGCACAGAAAATACAATAACAACAACTACGAGCAAAATCAAAATCTTCGATAACTAATTTAACAAGACCAACAAACTTAAGGGAGACGGAGATAAGAATGTCAGTTAATGACATATATGCACAAACGTCAAAGTCAAGGACTGACTGACTTAAATGAAAATGAACGATTAGTCGTTTAATAAATTCCGCCACCAGCATTATCTTTATTAATTTTTTATTAGAACTATCAAGGGTACATTAAACATTTCTACCTAGTTAGATTGCTATTGAAATAAGGAAGTTTTTATAATAATTTGTACGCGTGCTACATTAATTTTTTTTTGAAAAACCGTAAGGTAAATTTCATAACTGATTTAAAAAAAAAAATTTTACAAGTTTTTATTTTAACTGTTCACACGATCGAAATGTTTCCGGATATTTTTCATTCCAAACGGATATCTATAATATTGGACAAGTAATCCAGTAAAAAAAAATTTAAAAATGTTAAGTAGATTTTTCGGAAATTAACTTTTAAGACATTAAGATCTACTTTTTTGAGAAAAACTAAAAAATTGAAATATCTCAAAAACTATTGAGTTTTGCATAATGTATGTTAGGGCTAGATTTACTCCATAGCTCATGCCCCATCACATCTCCAAAGGAATGTATCGAATTACCAGTAACCCTGTATAATATACATACACGTCCGTTTCTATTTAATTGTGTTGAATGTGAAATAAAACTCAACAATTCTGTCCTTAACGGTATCATTCTCCTTTATTTCCTTTACAAAATAGATTACTGTACGTAATGAGATTGTTTATTATTTATTGAGTTTTACCTAAAAGATTTCTTAAGGTGGAAATTACATTATTTGTCAAATGTAGCGGTAGCGGCATTGTTGTTAATAAAGTAATTTTAGGGGAAGGTCTATAAGTACATAATCTGCCGAAGGTGCCGGTTTAAAAAGAGTTTCATTGCTACCTTTGGCAAAATACCGAGAAAAAAATGGAATTACATATTATATAAATATATTTAGGCTTTCAAAGCCTCCCTAATTTTTCAAGTTATGTTGTTGTTAACAAAGTACTAATTTTAGTACTTAGTAGTTACACTCGTAGAAAAAACGAATTTGTTTTTTGTGATATGGATAAAACGTGATGATTTTTTAGTAAAATTTGTCAGGAAAGCAGTGAACGACTTCAGATTTTCTTTATCAGCTACCATATCTTTAACTACAAAATATTGTTGGTTGTTGTTTATGAGGACACAGCGATATACATATACAAGGTGTCCTATTAGTACGTCTAAGTCAAATATCAGCCTTATTGGAAGACTTTAGAAAATTATATTTTCATGGAAGTGGTATAGTGTCAGAAGCCGTACACTGTAAAAATATTTCGAAATATACAGGAGCGGAGCATCTTCAAATTCATTTTTTTAAATGGAAGACCCTATATATTTTTACATTTATGAATACAGCGTAAAATTACCTTTCCAACGACCTAGATTTTTGTATTTATTTAACAAATTATTATTATTAATTAAGTAGATTTATTTAGCAATTATGTGGACAAGGTATGTACTACAACGACACAACCACCAAATATTGATTATAATTATATAGGGCGTTTCTTAGGTTAGACCAAACTTAACGTAGATTAAGCGAAAGATAAATTTAACTTTAATATACAGGGTGTGCACCACAACCCTAAACTATCTATATTTCCTAAACTACTAAAAGTACAGATACGATTATTACTATTATAACAAAAATTAGATATGAAATTGTTCAAGAATATATTTTCAAATAATACTTGATAAATTGTCAACAATTTTCAAATTAAGAAACATGTTTAATTATTCACTTCTAAACATTTAACTCGCTTGTTTACTTCACGTTTTATAGTAGCGCTAATTTCTGGGGAGTGAGTGGTTCGAACGCATTTCAAACTATTTCTTGGCAATTTTTGTTGTCAAAGAATTAGCATAAGCAATAACTAAGTCAATGGGGTCATGTCTTGAGAACTCGAGGGCCGCAGTTGAAGACCCCTCTTTGCAAACCACCGGTCATCAAAATTATTGATTAAAAAAGTGTCAATAATCTCTGTGGAGGAGCACCATCGTGTTGGTATCACATTTTCCATGTTCTGCTAAAGGCACATGGTCCATGTACGGAGCAATAACATTTTCAAAAATTTCAAGATATTTCTCTTCTGAAATCAGTAAAATCTTAATTTACTCATAGAAATTTTTAGATGTTACTTTCCATTTAAATTTTCATTGATGAAATTGTTACAGTTGCATCGTTCTTGATAGCACAGTAAATCGTCACGAACCTTAAAAATTCCCATTGTGAGAATTATGTACACCATTGTTTTTAATTTTGAATTTTCAGGTACATGAAATGAATATGTACGGAGAATACGTATGGATTCTACAGCACCGTGACGAAATGTGGTGGAACAAGTCAACAGAGTGCCCCTTTCATGAGATGAGAAAGGCTGTTGAAGGGATAGTCATGATTTCAGATTTTTATAAAATCTCCGAGGATGTATATTTATCAGAAATGGTAATATATTATCTATTATAAGAATGTTTAATTCTATTTAGAAGTTAAAAAATTTTATCTGCAACAAAATATGGAAATAAATAACTATAAAATATGAAAGAAATAGATCCAAAAATTTTATGGAGCGTAATTCTATAAGAAAATAAAATGATTACCAAATAACATAGAGAAAGTAGATGTAGAATCAAATTGTAATTGGATGTTATGTGAAGTAACAGTATTAGATTTGGGATGTCTAAGAATTTCTAATGACTCTAGGTTGTTAAGTAAATTCCCATTGCTCGCTAAATGCAAAACTTCAAAACCAGTTCCTTGATCAAAATTATGGTTTTCATTTAAGAGGTGTTCCGCAAAATTTGAAAAACCTGAATTTAATATGAGACATCTCAGGTGATCTTTTAAACTCGTTTGGAAATTTCTACAAGTTCTACTTATTCTTTTGATGTTTTTTGCATAACTGAAACTTGGCTCTATAAAAACATACCAGATGATGTGATCGGTATTAATGGTTATAAACTCTATAGGAGAGATCGAGAATCTAGGGGTGGTGGTGTATGTATATTCGTAAAAAACTCTTATGCTACGTCACTAATTTCTTTAAATAGCAACGCTATTGAGCAGCTTTGGATAAATCTAAAATTTAAAAATAAAAATATTGCTATTTGCGTTGTATATAGACCACCGTCTCAAGATTCGGCGTTCTTTCTCTCGGAGTTTGAGGATACCTTAAGCTTAATATTGCCTGGCGTTGAAAATATTGTATGTTCCGGAGATTTGAATATAAATGTATACAATTTTAATAATTTTAATGTGCAAAATCTTTTCACTGTTTTGGATCAGTTCGGTTTAACACAAATTATTGACTCTCCCACCAGGATCACCAATGTCACTTCTACATTAATAGATCTTATAATGGTCTTAAATGAGGAATCTGTTTTAGATAAAGGTGTTGTTGACTATGACCTCTCAGATCATCAACTGGTATATTGTGTAATAAGGGCGTGTGGCAGCAATAGTGAATCCATAATGGTAACATATCGAGAATACAAAAATTTTAATTACACTTCTTTTGAGCAGGATTTATATGCTATACCATTTTATAATATTTTTGATCTTAACAATATTGATGATAAGGTATCATTTCTCGTTGACAACTTAATTAGCTTATTTGATCTTCATGCACCTTATGTAACAAAAAGATTTACTAAACCTCCTGCACCCTGGCTAACTGACGTAATAAAGACCATGATAAAAATTAGAGATAGGGCACTTACCAAATTTAAAAAATCAAACAATCACAACGATTTTATATATTACAAACAGATGCGTAACTTTACATCCCAGGCTGTTAAAAGAGAAAAAAAGGCATTTTTAACTCATCAGTTAAATAACTCTAGTGCTCATGAATGTTGGAAGATTCTTAAAAATAACTCAATTTTTCAAAACAAAAATAAAAACATTCCTGAAAATTTAAAAAACGTAAATGATATAAATAATTTTTTTGTAAATTCTTTACCGTTTGCAGATGCCTCTGATGATATTCTTAACCATTATAAAAATAATTTATTATTTGATTCAATTTTTAATTTTGCACTTGTTGATGAAACGACAGTTTTAAAAACAATTCTACAGATACACACGAATGCTACGGGGTGTGATAAGGTAAATATAAAAATGATTAAGTTATGTTGTCCCCATATTATTCCTGATCTGGCGCATATAATAATTTGTTGTTTACAAGAAAATGTTTTCCCATCCATATGGAAAAGTGCCGTGATCACTGTGTTACCGAAGAAGAGTAACCCTGAAGATTTTAAAGACTTACGTGCTATCAGTGTTTTGCCTACATTTTCTAAAATACTTGAAAAAATCATGGAAAGTCAACTTAGGCAATATGTATCGGATAAGAAAATACTACCTAAAACACAATCGGGTTTTAGAGCTGGACACAGTTGTACTACGGCACTTTTGCAAGTGGTTGATGACATAATAGGAGCATCAGATGAGGGTTTATGTACAATTTTAATCTTATTAGATTTTAGTCGGGCGTTTGATACGCTTAATCATGAAATAGTCTTATCAATTTTGTTACATATAGGTCTTACGAAGGAAGCAGTTAATTTATTTAAAAACTATTTAAAAAATAGGCAACAAAAAGTCTGTATTGAGCACGATTCCTCAGAACACTTATTATTAAGAGCAGGTGTACCTCAAGGTTCTATTCTGGGGCCACTACTTTTCACACTGTATACCAGTCAGTTTATTTCATGTTTAAAACACTGCCAAATTCATTTATATGCTGACGATACACAGCTTTATTACTCATTTAATGCTTCTGAGGTTGATGGTGCATGTTTACACATCAATGAGGATTTAAAATCTTTTTTAAAAGTAACAAAAGAACACTGCCTTATCATTAATGCCAGCAAGTCGAACGCTCTACTTTTTGGTCCAAAAAACTCTCGTTAAATTATTAAAAATCACATTCATATAAGTGTAGATCAAGAAAACCTTGAATTAGTTGAACATTCAAAAAACCTGGGTGTTATTATTGACAGTGAGCCTCGGTTTGAAAAACACATAAATAAACTTGCACAAAAAGCATATAATTCTATTAAATTAATTTATGGAAATAGGCATTATTTACCTCAAAAAGTGAAAGTGATGTTATGTGAAAGCCTGGTGTTGTCTTTATTAGATTGTGCCGACTGTTTATATGGTCCCAATTTAACTACTCTATACAAGAATAAGATTCAAAAAATTCAGAATTCATGCCTTAGGCTAATTTACGGTATTCGCAGACGTGAGAGAATATCATATAAGCTAAAGGACGTGGGTTGGTTGAATATGGAGAGTCGCAGATTGTTTCATTCGGCATGTTTATATCATAAAATATTAGTTAAAAAATCTCCCGAATATTTATACAATAAAATAAAATTTAGGACCGATGTACATAACCTAAATTTACGTTTCAAAGGTCTTTTAACTCCACCTATCCACCAAACAGAACAATTTAAGCGTTGTTTTAGGTATCATATCTGCAAAGTTTATAACCCTCTACCTGAAAACTTGAAAGAAATGAAATTAAATTGTTTCAAGAAAAATTTAAAAATATTAATTTATAATCGGCATAATTAATACTAGTAGCCCCCTAGTTTAATTTAAAATTTTAGTTTAATAAAGTTAATGTTTTCTTTTTGTTATTAACCATAGTAAAAAAAAAATTTTTTTTCTTATTGTTTACATTTACAATTAAGTATAATTATTTTCTGTGTATTCTCACTGAATGTAGTGCGCGGATTAGGTTAAGTGGAAGAGCAGCTAGTCTTTAAGAATATCTTTTTGTTTTAATTGTCAATATTGTAAATCCATTGCTGAACTTCGCCTATTATTCCATTCAAATGTGTGTATAAGAGGAAATTGTAAGTAAATCTTTTTAAGTGGAAAATAAAGACGCTATTATTATGTATATACTATTACAATCGTTACAAGTTTATAGACTTCACATTTGTCTAAAAGAGGTATCTTATCTGTATTTTGTACAAAATACTGATTTAGAGAATTAGACGTCTTAAAGGCTATATTATGGTACATAGAATTAGCTTCTTATAAAATGACTAATGTTATTATTACTCACTGTAATATAGCCTTTAAAGCGTCTAATTCTCTAAATCAGAATCTTGTACAAAATAAAGATAAGTTACCTCTTTTAGATAAACGTGGAGTCTATAAACTTAAATGCATCTATTGTAATAGTATATACATAGGTAGAACTTATAGAAATTTCAAAACGAGATTAAAATAACACCTGGGATGTCTCAGATTAAATTCAAGTTTTCACATTTTCAACACATCTTAAATGAAAACCATAATTTCGATCAAGAAACTGGTTTTGAAGTTTTGCATTTAGCGAGTAAAGGGAATTTACTTAATAGCTTAGAGTCATTAGAAATTCTTAGACATTCCAAATCTAATAATGTTAGTTCACTTTAAGACCCTATTAAAATTTGATCCTACATGTACTTTCTCTGTTTTATTTTGAAACTAGTTTATTATCTTATATGTTCGTTATGCTCCATAGAGTTTTTGGATGGCTTCTTTTCATATTTGGTAGTTATTTATTTTCATATTTTATTGTAGATACCAATTTTTAACTTTACTGTTTATTAATGAATTTAGTTCAATTGTGTATTTTCGATCACATATTTATATATCCGTGATTTATATTTACTATTTAAATCCATAATTAGAGAGTAGAATACTTAATACTAACTCTCCAACAGAGATCCCGTATTAGTGGCATTCCAAGCTCGTCTATTGAACACAATGTGTGGTTTTCGTTCACTGCTGTCATTTTTAATTTGTTAATGTATTGTTAAATTAATTGATATAGGCCAAGTGATTTTATTAAATTATTTAATTTATCGGAATAATAACTCATCTTAGCTATATTTATATTAAAATCTCCTAACACTATCAATATATTATCCTTTATTACCCAGTCTAGTATTATATCTTCCAATTTTACTAAGAAATTTGTATGGCTGGAATTGGGTGAGTGATAGCAGTTAAATATTGTATATTTTTGTTTATTTATTACTATGTTGATTCCATTTATCCACATGTTCATTGGAATTGACTCACTGAGAATTTTGGTAAATTTGTATTCTTGTTTAACATATATAATTGCGGTATGTCTACTTCTTGAGTAACAGCACACATTTTGGTAGCCTTCAATGTCTATTTCTCCATTCTGAAAATCTTCAGTAGCATGGGTTTCAGTCAAACATACAATTATCGGATTCCATTCATAGACGATCCATTCCATTTCAGTTTTATTTTTTAATAAACTTTGTATATTGATATAAAATATCTGTTTGTTTAATTGCTATATTCTATTTCTTATACTATTAAATATTTGTGGATATTGCACTCTATCTAATTGTTGTTTATATATTCTTTTATATGATTCGCATTCCTTATCATAAGCCATGTGATTATATGTTATATTTGGAATTTTCAATACCTCAACTGCACGTTTACAATTTGCACATTCAGTATTTGTGGATTTACAATCTTTCGATATATGCTAACCTGTGCATTGTACAATATTTACGTAATTTGTAAAACGACATTTTTTCCAGCCAATATGTATTATACCATCCTGATTTAATTGACTATATGTTTCAGGATCTACTTCAACAACCACATTATAACCTCTTTTATCACGTGTTTCATATTTATAAACTATTTTAATTATTTTCTTCTCTTCCGGAGTTTTATACTGTTTTGGAATACAAATTTTTCAATGAAAATCTGATTATTTTCCAAATCCTTAAAATTAACTCTCATTATTTTTATTTTAGGATTCCTTTTTTCAATCATAGTTACACCATAATCTTTTCCTAGTTTCATTTTCATGTCCTCACTTATTTTATCAACTGATTTTTCATTGTTACAACATATTGCTACTCTATCATCACGTACATGCTTTATTCTTTATTTATTGTGCTGGTCATTCGTGGCAAAATAATTGTTTTAAGGGATTTTCTAATTTCTAATTGTTCAAGAAAATTTAGACGCTTACTTTTTCCTTCTGTATGAAGCGAGTTTATGTTAACTGTTTCTATGAAATGGTTGTTTTCAGTGCAGTGTGTTAACATTCCTGTATTTTTATTGCTATTTAAAATTGATTTTTTTATGTTATTTTACCTTGTTCTCAATGCTTCTACCACTCTGACCTATATAGACGGCATTACAATCTTTACAATTGATTTCACATATACCTGATTTATTAAGTTCAGTTGATTTTTCTTTATTATTGACCAATATTTTTCCTAAATTCGCTTCATTCACACTTATTGTAGAGATACCTAAATTATTTAATTTCCTAGATTTCTTAGAAAAATAATGCCCAAGATGGCGACATTCGATTATTAATCACCTCTCCACAACCGTGTCAGTACAGAAATAATTTTAAGACAAGTAAAATACAATATACGATTATAAAATAATTTATGTTATGCAACAACATGCCTTTGCGAACGGGAAATACGTAACAAATAAATATCAATAAGCATTCCTCGGAGCTCCTTTAAGCCTTTAAGTTTTGGTATGCCACCTAAAAGTTGAAATTCCAGTCTGAACCTGACATTTTGTGGTAAACTGTTAAACATTTTAGCAGTGTTGTAAGTAAACGATCTCTGAAATTACCTGTCTTTATGCATGGCAATATTATACACACCATAATTGCGCTAAAACAACTATGAATAAGCTCTTAATTAGTTCTTTGAACAGGTTCCTGATTTTTTAATTTCATGAATTAAGCAGGTGACGTGTAGTTCAAAGCATCCAATTAGGTTCAACCATTTGTATTAAAGAAATTTTGAAAGTATCGTGTCATATTTCCTTAAAGTTTAACTCCTCTTATGCAAACATTTAAGATTTTTGCTGGATTTTATAACTTTATATCCATGCAAGCAGTATTATTCGTGTTTACACTGTTTAGTAAACACACCAAGCGTGGATTTAATTATTGCGACACGAATAACACTAACTACTAATTTATTTAACACTTAATTCACTTATAATAATTAGTCCTTATAATTACAACACTAATTACAACTTTCAACCACTATAATTAATTAATTAACACTGTACTTTTCACCAGTCTGATTACTTTAGCATTTCTGGCCTGTTCACTTTACTATCCAATATTGAACTACTCCAGTTTCTTCGTTCCGCTTCTTTTATACCCTGATTCTTATTCCAAATATTCTTCCATTATTCTGGTCTACGATTCTAGATATATTCCAAATTATCCAGGTATCAATATTACCCGTTGCAGACCCAGTAGTGCCACTTCTGGGCCGACTAGCGAACTACCATTTTATTGGTAGCTAATTAGACAAGCTTTTATCTACTAACGAATACCTCTGCACTAAAGGGGGTGAACATTTACAGTATTAGTGAGTTTAAATTTTATGTTTGAGCTCAACGCAGCCTTCTGTGTATTAGTGATTTTGGTTTTTCGTATGATTTTTGTATATAATGCTTTACATATTTGACAAATATTAATTATTTTTTTAACATTTATTTAATGTCGGCATATTTCCGCTACTGAGGCCTGTAGAAGAGCCAAGAATTTTGACGAACCTCTTCTCTTTCGAAAAGTAGGAATCTTTTACTTGACTAACATTTAATAGGCAAGGAACCGATGGCTTTACATCCGTTCCGAAGTATGGTATACCCACTACACAATCCTCGCCTAAGATTGCATAGCTTTCGCGCACACACTGATACGCAAGCCGCTGGAATGTGTAAGGCGACGACACGGTCTTCCTTGTGAAGAGCCTCGGGTATTTAAAAAAAAATAATAATGTTGTACTGGAAAGCTTTGGTAGAGACTCTTGGAGGTTTACGTGCACTTTATTTTTTGATTTGAAGAAGTCTGTAGGTTACTCCGAAAACTACTGGTCAGGGTCATTTGCTATACCCTGTATATGCTTCTTGTGAGTATTATACTCTGAATTTAAGTTAATGATATTCTATTTTGCACTGAATGTTTTCAATGTATTTGTCAGGGTCAAAGGCTACAACCCTGTATATATATATTATTCTTGGAATAATTTTAAACGAGTGAGAGTAATTTATTTAGAATAAGAACAGAGTTCGTAAAGCTTAGGTATTAATAAAAGTATTCTAACATTAACAGGGTTGTGAAAAATAACTTTTCGACAACGGAAATTCTGGCTCGGGAATAAGATTAGTAATGTAATGAATAATAGACAGAAAAAAGCGTAAATTGGAAATATGGTTCTGAAAAATTTCATTTTGTAGGTTATGCGCTGTGGCAATAAGTAATGTGAGGTTTTTTACTTGGTACAGCCAAGTAAGCAGTTGCAGCGTCGCGGCCACAGGCATTTTCAGATGGCTCGAAGTAGGCAAGCTTATGTAGACTACTAGAACTAAATCTTTTATAAGAGAGTCTAACAGTATATTCACTTATTTCCGCTTATCTATACAGCAGAAACTCAAACTTTAGAAACCCGAACAGAATGACCAGTATGTCACTAATTACAATTAAAATAAAAACTCTCTTAATAAACTACTCGCGAACACTAGTTTTCAACTACTGATAATTACTTCACTGTCACTACTTAGTTTGGGCCCGCCGAGTTCGGCCTTTTATATGCTTCGTAGCGGTTTATTTTTCAGGTCTAAGTTAGTCTTAATTATTAGTAAATTAATAGTAGATTAATAACATATGCTATTGCTATTTAAGGTCTAATCAGATCTATTATAATAATAGCAGGATATAAAGGATATAAAGTTGATGCAAACATCTACCATACGAAATTAGGCTAAATTTAATTATCATATGCCTAAGTTATGTAGAATTGTTGACAAATCTAGGAGAAATGCACACAGAAACTGTCTTCGATAAATATTTTTCAAGGCAAACATTTCATGTTAGAGATTAAGTGAATAATTAGTAAGTAAAACAAGGTGGTAAAAAAGAATAAGGTACAAGTTTATTTAATAAATTAAAAACAAAATTATAAAGAAAAGGAGTATACTTACAGTTTCGCCCTCTGGAAGTCACCCCCTAGTGGAGGGGAGTTGGGTTACCCACCATACACCAAAAAATTACCTTTTTCTTTACATTTTAAAAACAGAACTGATTACTTTTCCAAATTCTTTTCAGTGACCTTTATAATAACAATTATATGTACTTTGCAGGTTCTCATTTCTATGCAAGAATAAAGTATGAGTTCGAGTGTGCTTCTAGAGGGCAGAATATTAACACATAATAATATTTCAGTCGCAAAGTCCTTTATAAAGTCCTTATACTGTTATAAGGAACGTAACCAAACTGCAACCAACAGTTACTCACCGGGTTATGTGCCCCGCCGAGAGCTGAATTATGAGTTACAAACCTGGCGCGTTAAGTGTAATAATTGCATATTATCAACAGAATGCAAGAAATACCGGCCAAAAGACTAATTAATACATAAAAGGAGCTCTCATGCCTGTCGTCCCGCACCACTTGCAGACTGCAGTTTCAAGTTGTTGGCTCTCATCGTGCGAGGATCCTTCGACTATTTGGTACATTTTGATATCCTTAGGATAGCGACATGCAAAATAATAAGCAAGTGCCATCTAGCGGTCCAGTATCTATCGCAATCAAAAAATATATAGCCCGACTTGGGCTTAGCATGAGTTCAAATGTGCTTCTAGAGGGCAGAATATTAAAACATAATATTTCAGTCGCAAACTCCTCTATGAAGTCCTTATATTACTATAAGGAACGTAACCAGAATGCAACTAATAGCTACTCTCCGAGCTATTTGCCCCGCAGAGCGCTGAATGACGAGTTACAAGCCTGGTTGGTTGAGGACACTGGACCGCTAGATGGCGCCTGCTTACTATTTTGCATGTCGCCATCCTAAGGATATCGAAATGTACCAAATAGTTGAAGGATTCTCGTGTCGGTCGAAACTGCAGTCTGCAAGTGATGCGGGACGACGGCCACTGTTACATGGCCTATGTCCATTTAACAGTTTTATATAAAAACTAGTGTTTGGTTATATTTAGCACGATCTGTATAACATTTTCGATTTAGCTTTTGTAAGTGAAACTGTTTTCAACTAACAGAATTTTACTTGAATACCTGCTAAACCATTTCACACTGTTTTATATCTTAGGAACTCAGTCATGTTTTTCTACACTATTATTTATTTTCATTCTAAACAGCATCTCAGAAACAATTAATTAACAATTTGTCTACAAAACATTTATTTACATCAGATATCTATTTTTCAATTTTTATATTTTTGTTTACTATGTAAGTACATATGGTTATTTTCTTTACCTTTTCTCGTTGCCATATATAGTATATCCTATAAGATGTAATATATTTACTGAGCTATCACAATACGTCTTAATATTTATTTACAGCTGTCCATATTGTTGGTTATGTACAAAATAGAAATTACAAACTGAGGCAAAGGCATTGGTATGGAAGTAATAAAAACTTTTATTATAGATTCCTTTTATCGACCATATGCCACTATTTTAGTTGTGAGTAAAGGAAATTGTAGAATTGCGACCTGCAAGTTGTTGCGCTTAACTCAACCATTGACAGATGGCCATACTTGTACTATTTCTATATTTTTATAGCTTTCAATTTAATTAGGGAATTAGATTTTTCAAGTTTATTTTTTGGTAGCATTATTTCCCAGTAAGTAGGACAAAAAAGTTTACCTTATCAGTAAAACTCACCAGGAAATCATTTACTTGCAGCCTTTGTACTGATTCGAACGTATATAATATTTAACCGTGGACTTAATAATTGATATTGCATTTTTTAAGACCGCGTTAACAACAACATCCAGGTAATTTAATTTATTACTCATTTAAAATTTAATTAATCTTCAATTTTTGTCTTTGATGTAATTTCAATTATTTTTAAAAATAAATTTGAATTCAAGGTCAATTCTTTTTAATTTAATAAGTAGTTAAAATACTATATGTACCACATGGTTTTAAAAATATTTTTTTTTTCTTTCTTTTTAATTTTTGGCAATTTACAGTTTTTATGAAATCAGCTTACATGTTTAGATACTTAGATGCTTAAATGCTTAAATGCTTAGATGCTTACATGCTTAGATGCTTAAATTCTTAGATATTTAAATTCTGAGACCTATATACTTAGATATTTAAAATCTTAAATATTTATATATATTTATATGTACTTATATGTTTATGCACATATATACTTATACACTTCTGTATACGTTGCTGCATAGCTTCTTCATTCCTGCATAGCTTTTGCACAGCTTATCTTCCAAAAAGATAAAATTTCTTTAAGTTTTCATAAACCACATAGTTGGTTAATTCCCCTACGATTTTCACTCCATTTCATTAAGAGACGTAAATTGCCAAGGAAACTTTAGAATCCATTCTCGCAACAAGAGACAATTGTGGGCCTGGATTGCTGTTCCAGACACCTCGACAATAGTCAATCTAGGATCCTGGTATAAATTTGTATATATATATATATATATATATATATATATATACATATGTATATTATTTCTCTTACCAATAATTTCAGTCTGATCTATAGTAGACTGGTTATTCGAGAAAAAGAGACAATTTTACTTATTTTCACTATAGATGGTGCCCAATTTAACATCAATTTTTCTTTGTCTCCTTTTCTCGAAATAAACAGAAATCTGTCGCTTATGCTGTACATATCAAAAAGGGTAAGTTTCTCCACTGTTACGAATACTATGGATCCACGGCTCTCCGCTCCGACTTAAACCAGCTAGTCGTCCGCATATGTTGCCTCAATTCTTTCTCAAAAATAAATAATAAGGGAAAGGAAGGTAACACCACGAGAGCTCCTTTTAAGTAGGAATTAGTCTTTGGGTCGGTGTTTGTTGCAATCGAAGCATTAACATTGTGTTGGTAATATGCAATTATTACACTTAACGAGCCAGGCTTGGAACTCTTAATTCTGCGCTCGGCGGGGCGCATAGCCCGGAGAGTATCTGTTGGTTGAAGACTGTTTACATTCCTTATAGTAATATAAGGACTTTATAGAGGAGTTTAGGACTGAAATATTATTATGTTTTAAAAATAATGCAAACTGGTTCAAATAAACAATAAATATATTATAATTATTGCGTGACAATATGTATAACTTTTTGTTAATCTGCCAACCAAAATTCTTATTGTATTAAAATATGCTGTAGCATATTTCAATGTAAAGTAAAGTGTTATCTCATCTGATGCTATTGATTAATATTAATAATGATTATCCTTTGTTTTCAATTATCAACGCATTGGCATTGGATTGGGAGAGTATTAGTTATCTGTCAGTAAATCATATTTCTTCATTACATGAATTCAACATGACACAACGTGATTGCAGATATTAACAAACAATGCGACTAATTAACAAAAAAATAAATGAATTTTCTTTTTGACGTTCTCTCGTTATCCTATTATAATGAATTATAAATTCTCAGTTTTTACTGATAATACTTCATCCCCAAATACTGCAGATCATTCATTTCATTTAATGACACGTGGATTAAATCCCGCGCTTCTGTATAATAACTGAGTTATGATAATAGCTTAGCTTTCAGTAAAGCTTCAAAGCTCTATCGACTCCATCATATTTTCATTGCTTTTGATTTTGTAAATCTCTCTACTCATATAAAGGACATTGACGTTAAGTGGCATAAATTTGCATTTAAAATACTGGCGAATATTTTATAGATGAGCTGAGAACTACATGGCAGAGATACATGAGAAAGCAATAAAATACTTACGATTAATTTTGTAAGAACTTTTTTCTTCCCTTTTATCATACAAAAACAAATTACCAATATAATAAACTCTGGATATCAATGAAAATGGCCAATTAACATATATTAATTCAATTAACAGTGTTAAATATTTACGCGTATTTATTGACTATTGATTTATCGATTATTAAAATTAAATATTCAAGACAAAATTTCATGAAAATTTTTGACATTACTTCTTTACAGTTTGCGTCTATATCTATAGGAATTACCCTATTATTTGCATGTAATATGTTCTTCTATTGTACTATCCCACGCTCACGTATCATCGATATTTTGTGGAGTATTATGTTTGTTTAAGTAAGTTATTTATATTTCTCCTCGTATGCAATTGAATTTTACTGACATACTAAATAAACATTATTTAATTGTAAGATGCTGCTTGTCAATCAGAACATTGCCACTTAAAGATGACAACAAGACCCTATCCGTGTATGTACCACTTAACCACCTATTTATATTATTTTGGTTTATTTTCATTGATTCCTGACCCTTTACCTTTACAACATTGTAAAGCTTTCCTTATTGTTATTAGGTTTAGGATTAAGTAAATCAGCTTTGTTTTGGCCTTGGGGCTATTGAGAAAGCGCCATTTAGGTGAAATGGTACCTATTTACCTATGTATTGTTTTTATGGTAAATAAAGATTTATTTATTCATTCATTCATTATTTATTTATTTATCTATTTATTATTAATATTATTATTAAACGTTACCAGCCACAGAAATAACTATTACCTTAATCAGTGAGAGAGAAAAGTTGTCAGCATGCAATAGGACCTGTCAACCTTAAAAAGCCTCCAGTTTTCAATTTCTATTTCACTTGGCATCACATCAACTCTGACTTAGATTTAGAAATTCTTATAGTGTTTAATTGCTCTTACTTATTTACTTAACAAGTCCTATTAAAAAAGTACTTTTTTAATTTCTATTGAAACTGTAACTTTCAAGGAAATATTATCAAATAACAATAAACTCGGTCAATAATCGTGATTTTTATACAAAATTTGCACATTACTTTATACTCCAGGCATTAGGGAATTTTACCTGGAAAAATTTATGGTAGTTCTGAATATAGGTTTACTTCATGTTTTTTGGATCACTGAATCCAAATTTTTAACTTCCCACCAAAAATTCCCACACAACCCCGTCAAATTTTGAGAAAAAAATCAAAAAATTGTTTTTTTATCAATATTTCTCGTTAGAAAAAGAAATGCCCAGACACTCAGAAATAAGACAAAATTTGCAACAAAAAAGTATTTTTACATTTTGATAAACAGGAAAGGAGCGAGTGGGTCCCGAAACATGCGCCTTGGCGCCGCGCGAGCATTTAAGTATCATACGGATGAAAATATATTATTTGTACTCGCTTTCAGCGACTACGACTCTACGTCTGCGATTTTCGGCCACGGAAAAATCAAACTGATCAAAGTCCTCGTCCGAAACGCAGATTTGCATCTCCTCGTTCAGCTGCTTTGGACTCCAAATGTAAATGACTTTGAACGGTTTTAGACATCGATGATTCATCAAGACATCGTACTACAACAGTAAACACAACATTGTCTCTTTGCCCCAACTGAAGCTGCTCTTGCGCAATATTAATTCAGAACGTACCACCATGACTTTGAACGGTTTTAGACATCAATGATTCATCAAGACCGCGTGCTACAACAGTAAACACAATATTGTCTCTTTGCCCCAACTGAAGCTGCTGCTGCACAACACTCATTCAGGACGTACCACCAAGTAAGGCTTTGGCAAGGAAATGTTATCGAACCAGAAAAATTGTACTGAAAAAAAATTTGCTACGAGTTTCCTTCTGTCACACTTTAAAACCTCCTGCTCCACCAAAACTTCTAAAACTTATCTCCTGCAGGTGTAAAAAAGGCTGCCGCGTTACGTATATCTGCAAGAAAAGCGGGTTGAAATGTTCCATAATGTGCCCCAAGTACAATAATTCATACGAGAATATTCCTCAAGATATCCTCGAGAATCTGGTTGAAGATGATTTGCAAAAAGTGGAACTCGAAGTGTTAACCGAGAAGATGGATCAAGGTAATGAGAGAAACTTGGAGGAACCATGTGTACCTGAAGATCCAGAGCCCGAAAACCCGGACGGATTGTCAGGTTAGTCGTTTCTTATCTCATCTTTTCTCACCCTTTCTCTTTCAAGCAAACGAATTAATCGTTCAATAAACCAAAGTTTTTTAGCAATCAATCAATCCGCTTTAAAAGCTGGACTATCAGCTTTACTGATAAATACTTTCGTATGTAACAGGCTTGAGTGAAACCCACAGAGATACAATTGACGGATCTGATAACCTACTGTGAGGAAATCGAAGATTATTCACAGACTGCTAGGTTATGCAAATTCGTCGCCAAAGACAAAGACCATAACCTCTGTCTATTAAAAAGGAGTGATGGTACAAGAACCACCGACTTTCGTGAAAGCCTAGAACTACTCATGGAGACTCATTTCCCGGGTTCTGTGACAACAGAATGGAAGGAGTGACTAAACGAAGTCGGCATCCAACCCTCGGATTTGGATTGGCAAATGGCCAACCAAATAGTGAGCGATGACAGAATAAGATGGGCAATATAGAGCTTCTCCCCTTTTAAGTCGCCAGGCATTGACGGTATCTATCCCGCCCTACTTCAATGGGGACTGGATGAATTACTGCCGCACCTGGTCGAAGTATTTAGGGCGACTTTAGCACACCTTTATATTCGAGAGATATGAAGAGAAGTGAAAGTTATGTTCATTCCAAAGGCAGGGCGGGCACGGCTTGCTCAAGACGATGGAGAAGCTATGTGAACGATACATAAGGGATGTTGTAGCGAAAGGCGACCCTTTACACCCTAACCAGCATGCATACACCCTGGGAAGATCCACCAACACCGCTCTCCATGCAGTCGCGAGTCGGATTGAGAGGTCCTTGGACAATAAAGCGTCCACCCTAGGTGTCTTCATAGACATAAAAGGTGCGTTTGACAAGATGACCTTTCCAAAAATCACAGCCGCCCTAGTGGACAATAATGTCCCTACGATCATGGGAAGCTGGATAACCAACATGATCTCGAAGAGAGCTGTACAAATCAGTGTGGGAGATGCTTCTGTACGAGGAATGGTCGCGAGAGATTGTTCGCAGGTAATATCACCACTGCTATGGAACCTCGTTTTTGATGGCCTCCTGTGCAACTTCAATTCAGAAGGATTCCACACAATTGCCTAAGCAGACGATTTTGACAATTCTTAGCATCGTAATCGACAAACTCGTTCGACTGTAGTTGCCCATATATCCGGTACTAATGACACTATGTACATATATCCCCCTGGAGCTAGTGTTTTAAACCCTAGGATTTGACATTGGCTCGTTACTTCAACATGTACTTTGTGACTGTTCTGACGGCTCATCAATTAGAGAATCCATCTTGGGGGAACGCTGGCCTACATTGGCCAATGTAAGGGAGATGCCCCTAGGCAGCATCACCACCTATTTCACAAGATTGGCTGGGTGGGAACCCTAGGCGGGGGTCTGCCTACAGGGAGGATGTACAAGGGGCCCAATGGGGCCTAAGAGATGTGGCTCAATAATTCTTATTGACCACCCTCCCAACCAATTCTAGAATCCAGACAGATCTGATAGTGATGACCAAAATGACATGGATCAACCTGGGCACTCGGGCGCAGTCAAGCGGAGACGAAGGGTTTAAACATTTATCATAATTTGTAAATAGTTTTCCACTTATTTCACAAATTAAATACATAATGTAAACAACAAATGCAACCCTGTTCCCCTTTTTCTCATCTTAAGTTAGACTTTGGCAAAAACTAGGCTCAGAGCTATTAAATCAACTGCCTTATAACATAATTGCATGTTTGTATTTTGTTTCTTTTACGGTAAATTTCAAAATTTCAATTTTTAACTTAGACTGAAAGAACGTAAACGATGTGAGTGGTTAAGCAGAGTTACGTAACTTAGCTCATGCAGCACCGCAGTACGAGGCTCATGCTTCCCCACTTGTTCTATGTTAAAATATCAAAAGATCTTTTTTGTTGCAAATTTTGTCCACTTTCCGGATTTTTCGGCATTGTCACGAGCAAAAAAAATAGGACAACTATTTTTTTCTAATGTAAATTTGTCTCTATTTGAATATGTAATAAGTAGCCGAAAATGACAATGACAATGTGACAAAAATTAAAGTTAGATATACACAATTAAATTTTGGCAAAAATATGTTATAAGACTTGTCCCATTCTTGTTGCGCACGACAGTACCTTTTTCCTAAAGCAAAGAAAAAAAATGATTAAAAAAACCGATTTTTCGTTTCATTTTCCAAATTTTTGAGGAGATTGCGTTGGTGGAAAGTTAAAAATTCGGATTCAGCGCTCCAAAAATGAGCCTATTTCAGGAACTCTACCAAGAATTTTTCCAGGTAAGGGCCCTATATGGTCTCTAATGTATGAACTATTTAATTGAATTTAAATGAACACTCCACTTATATCAAAGTAAAAGATCTAATACTTTCTACGGCAAGGCACATAATTAAAAAGACTTATTAACACATTTTAAGCTGCTTCGTTTGCTAAATTTAAATTTTATGCTACTTTGTGAAACATATATTATTTTAGGACGACAATGAATTTACGAATGCTTTAAATACATCTAGATTACATATTTCAAAATACGCCAAACAAACCTACGATGCTGTTTGGGCTATGGCGTTGGCTTTAAAAGAAACGGAAATATTCTACTGGTTTGATCCAATAAGGGATTATCATTATGCAAGAAAAGATATGGCTTGTCGATGGGTAGATGCAATGAGTACACTTAGTTTCATCGGACTCTCTGTAAGTTCAAAATATTATTGGATGTGATTTATTATGTATTATTATTTAGAAGTAGGGGAGCATTTATCCTATACAATATACGCATTTTCTGGAGACGTAAAGTATTCTGTGGTAGTGTGTAATAATTTTAATATGTGTTCTAGATTTTGGTGTAAATGTGTACATAATTGATAATAATTATTTAATGACAAAATAGATTGGTATATTATTAATTTTTATTCATTCACTTTGAATCAACACCTCAATCAACCCACTTCTCAGAAAGAATTCGCTGGCAGCATGTGCTGAAATGTTATGTAAAGTAATATTTGTAGATGAAAAATCTCGTACAACGTTTCCACCCACGTTCACTATTATAAATACCATGTCGCACATTGCACAGTAAATTCTTTTTAAGGAAATCGAACCAATCCTAAGGATTTAGTTGCACTCTGGCAGTTCTTTGTTCGTGGAAGTAAATGTATTTAATTGTTATAACCATGTTGTTGAAATTCGTTTATATGTTTTAGGGGCCTGTAAAGTTCAACGGCGCTGACAGAATTGGCAACTCTATCGTACGACAAATTCAAGGTATATTTTAAAATTAATTATTTATGTACATCCTAAATATTTGGGAGTAACGTGTTTAAAAGTGATATGTTTGACATACTGATTTTACTTTACTTCTTTGGGGCAGTTAAATGGGTAGTCTATGAGCTGCGCCAATTAAGCAATGATACTTTTAAGGTCTTATATATTTATAAATTCATCCATTAAATCGTCCGTGCGTCAAGTATATATTCCGCGTCAACAGTATGGCCAAAGAGTCTTGGAACTGGAATCTAGACAATAGTGTAGTTAGTATTGAGTGTAGCTTATAATTTCCTCATTCCTGCGGTTAGGGAAATATGGATTCGTAGCCAGCGGACGCTAAGCTGTAAACTCTCCAACATGCATAATCAAAAAATTAATTTCTGCCTCGTTGTGTAAATAATATTTAGCTTATTGTGAGAAACTCTGTTCATTTTAAGGAATGTACAAACTCAGTATACACCTCTTATCATAGAGAGTAATGTTGATTTCAGGTATCTACTTCATTGTTGTATTTATCATCATACCGAAAATGCTACCGGTATAAACTTTATATATACGTTGATTCGTAATAATTTTGTGCAGCGAAAAGTTGGATTCTGGATTCGAATGGAGGTTGAAATATAGACAAACACATATAGTGAAAGGGTTTTAAAACTTTAATTCAATTTGTATATTCCAAATTCCAACTTTATGTGCAGTAATTTTCTGAAATAAAATACGAGAACTGAAAGTGTACTTGATTGTCTACTATTATACCGTGAAATGCTTTATAATAGACTTTGTTATAGAAATTTCAGTATGATTCAAGTTGCCTACGCGTCCCAAAAATAGTTAGTAGTTAGTTACAGTAATCAAAATTATCTAGAATTCCACATAAATGGATTGTGTTGTCAATAAAATATATATATATATATATATATATATATATATATATCATAGTTGCAGTGTGCTTCTAGACGGCAGAAATATTTAAACATAATATTTCAGTCGCAAGCTAAATAAAATCCTTATTTTACTATAAGGAATGTAACCAAACTGCAACCAACAGCTACTCTGCTGGATTTTAATTCGCGAGATACACCGGAAGACACGCTTAGAGTTAGGCTCTGGGGCAACCGAAGAGGTAACGCGGACACTGGATTTATTTGTCACTAGATACGCCGAAAACACAACTTGTCGGGGACTTGGTGTGCTCCCTTATTTATACTAATGATGGAGAGTGATCTCTCGGAGATCTGGAAAGAGTTGGATTCTTCCCCCAGCCGCTCTATGAGGCTCAAATGATGAAATATTGCGCAATAAATGTTTAAATTTTGGAATTTCGGGTTAAAAATTATATCAATAAAACGGCGATGAAAAATGGACCAATTTGATATAAGAATGTCAGTGGAATCTAATTTTGTTATAGAAATATGCATGATAACTTTCTGAATAACTTGTTAAATTGAATTGATGTGAAGTAACGTTGAGAGCTATACTTTAATCCATATTTGATGTTATATTAAGTCATGTTAATCCATATTTTATGTTATATTAAGCCATATTGAGGGTAATGTATTGTCGGTATTGTACGGAGCGGGAGTTAATTTTAAGGTAGACAGAATGAAGATAGCGGCAAGTTGCCAGCTCTCGATGTAAATTGAACTTACGGTTTTTGAACGGAGTGGAAGCCAATTGTAGGGTAATCGAAATGAAAATAGTGGCGAGTTGCTAGCACTCGATGGGGAACATGTAAACTGGACTTATTTCGGGACGAATGTTTTATGGGTTGGTTGGAAAAGTGAATGAAAGATGTTTTGATATATTGATGGAAAGCTGAGTTTGAAGTTAAATTGAAGAGAAATTGACTTGTAGAAAGTTTTTGAAAGTGAATTAAAATATTTTGGCTTGATATTTGGGAAGTAATTTAGAGGTGATTGGAGATGATAGGGGGGACTGTGTTTTTTAGGGCGGTCTTTTGTAATATGTTGAGTGTATTTCGGTGAATTTTGATATTGGGATGATTTCATTGATATATTCTAATTATTTGTGAATTATTGATGCTGCCTGAATTTTCTCAGAATTGTTTGTTGAATATTGTGGTTTTTGAGTTTTGTGAGTATCTTAGTGACTTTTTTATATGTTTTCACAAGTTGACCTTGACGATTGAATTATTTGGAAAAATTTAGTAATTTTTCCATCGGCCATCTTGTTAATATGGAGAACGTACTATAACACCTTCAAACGGTCATCCAAGTCGAAACGTGCTTGACGTCGCTTTATTTCACATATCGACAGATATGCACAGTAAAGACGCGACTACGCTTGCCCCTGTGTATTTATTAACGTGAAATTTAAATAGAAAAATGTATTTTCGTTACTCATATGTGAGAATGGTAGTTTTCCCACGGCTTACTCTACATGAAAGTAATGTTTTTCAATCTAGATATGAAAATATTTTCACATCTAGAGATGAAAATGAGAATTTCTAATTCATTATTTCCTTAATGATATTAAACTAATGTACTTTCTATAAAGTTTGTTGAACCGGAAATTGATAATGGACACTTATTAATTAAATTGCTGCTCGCTGCAACCTTATACAAAATATATGTGGAAAGATACACACGATGAGATAAATTTGTAGTAGTGGAGAAGCCGTATGCTATAGGTGAGTCCCTAAGGACCAATATAATTAATACCTGTAGTGGTTATGGCCAATTAAGTTAACATTTTATCGCTTTAGTTCAAATGTGCTTTTAGAGGGCGGAATATTAAACATAATATTTTTTTAGTCGCAAACTCCTCTATAAATCCTTATTTTACTATAAGGAACCTAACCAGACTGCAACCAACAGCTACTCTCCGGGCTATGTGCCCCGCCGAGCGCTGAATTACAAGTTACAAGTCTGGCGCGTTAAGTGTAATAATTGCATATTACCATCAAAACGCTAATGCTTCGATTGCAACAAACACCAGCCGAAAGACTGATCCTACTTAAAGGAGCTCCCTTGCCAGTCGTCACACACCACTTGCAGACTGCAGTTTCGAGCTGTTGGCTCTCGTCAGTGCAAGGTAGGTATGCGACGACCGACATGAGAATCCTTTGACTATAGTACATCCCGGTATTTTTACAATAGCGACATGTAAAACAGCCAGCAGGCGCCATCCAGCGGTCCAGTGTCTGTTGCAATCGAAAAAAAAAAAAATAGCCTGACTTGGCTTAGCATAGTTCAAATGTTGCAGTCTGGTTAGGTTCCTTATAGTAAAATAAGGATTTATAGAGGAGTTTGCGACTAAAAATATTATGTTTAATATTCCGCCCTCTAAAAGCACATTTGAACTATGCTAAGCCAAGTCAGGCTATTTTTTTTTTTTTTTTTTCGATTGCAACAGACACTGGACCGCTGGATGGCGCCTGCTGGCTGTTTTACATGTCGCTATTGTAAAAATACCGGGATGTACTATAGTCAAAGGATTCTCATGTCGGTCGTCGCATACCTACCTTGCACTGACGAGAGCCAACAGCTCGAAACTGCAGTCTGCAAGTGGTGTGTGACGACTGGCAAGGGAGCTCCTTTAAGTAGGATCAGTCTTTCGGCTGGTGTTTGTTGCAATCGAAGCATTAGCGTTTTGATGGTAATATGCAATTATTACACTTAACGCGCCAGACTTGTAACTTGTAATTCAGCGCTCGGCGGGGCACATAGCCCGGAGAGTAGCTGTTGGTTGCAGTCTGGTTAGGTTCCTTATAGTAAAATAAGGATTTATAGAGGAGTTTGCGACTAAAAATATTATGTTTAATTTTATCGCTTTGGTTATAACTTTACTCCTTTAGTACAAACACGTTGAGGACAGTCTGGTATAACAACACATCACTATTAATATGCTATCTTTAACTTCGCTGCATCAAGGGTTGTGTTGCCCTATGCTTAACTTCATATTCTGACTGCAGCTTGTAGATATAACATTTATCATTTTACTAGCTCGTACAGGGGAAATTTAGATATACATTTACAGTGATATTTAACCTGATTGTTCTGCTCGGGTATAAAGGATGTTACAAATTTGTTTCTCACTAGATGAATCTTAAAAACATAACATCAGTTAAATTAAACTGAGTTGATAATTAGTTGACGGGTAATATGCCTTTTGGGAATAAACATATCTATTTTAATTTGGATAAGTGGTTCTCTATACAACGTTTCATTTTGTGTAACGATATCAGAGTTTGGTGTTTTAAACACATTTATAATTTCTTAAAATGTTTCTGGTAGAACGTTTCATTTAGACTCAATTATATCACTTTAAATTTAACTAATTGTTTAGATAGGACTCTTTATTAATTAATTTTATTAGTATATTTTATTTTATTTTTACATACACTATCCAACAGGTCAAAGGACCCAATTACTGGATAAGGAACAAAAATTACAAGAATAGAAGAACTTGAAAGCTATAATTAAACATCAATGTGGATACGCACAGACAATTTAACATTTAACTAAGATATATAGTAACTAAGATAATATATAATAACTAAGATGATTAATATGGTATAATATAATCTAATACAGGATTTACAAAACACATAACAATCAATGAATTTGTGAATAATGATGAATTATTGATAATATGTGCATAATGATGTAGTTGAAAATATCGATACGATCATGAATGTTATTATAAGTAGAACACATGGTTTGAAGTGGGGAAATTTTTTTATATTTGTTCTGGGTGTGATCACTTTAAATAGATCTGTCTGGCGTGATCCAATTCTGTGATCACGAAAGGGCAGCATATTCATTATAATAGTGCTGTCGGTGATATTAAGTATTAATCTGTAAAGAAATATAAGGTAAGAGGCTTTACGGCGATCTTCTCACGATATTACTGAGAATCTCGATAATAGTTCCAAATGAGGGTAACCATTGTGAATGCACCCCATCAACTTTAAATTATGAGTATTTTAAGAACCCTCGTTGAATGTTTTCTAAGTTATCTATATGCGTCTTGTAATAAGGAGACCATATCAATGACCCATACTCTAGGTTAGACCTCACAATAGAGAAATACAATAGTTTAAGACTAGTGGCATTACTGAAATGAAGAGTATTTCTAATAAGAAAATAATGTCAGTAACAATGTCGTTGAGAACCATAATGAAGTGGACCAAATTAGACAACTGTAGGACACTTGAAGTTGGTAAAACTTCGACTTATGGCAAACATATTGGATTCTGTTGTTAAGCTAGGATGAAATATAGATAACAAGGTCAGCTGAAAATCCAAATATGTGTCATTTTTGCAATAAGATACTATGGTTCGTTTTGTCGAAGGACTTCGAGAAGTCTGTAAAGATTATGCCAACTTGACTACCATTATCAATCGCATCAGGCAAATATTCTGTCAAGCAGAATAAGTTGGTAAGATCGACCTTTATAAAAACCATGTTGAAATGATGTTATTTGTTGTAATGTACGTAATCATACAAGCATTTCAAGGACTAGCAAAAATTGTTCCAAATTGCAATGGGCCGGTAATTAGTACTATCATCTTTCTTAAAAACGGGTATGATTTTGGACTTTTTCGAACATTGTGGAAATGGTGAGGTTTGGAGAGATAGATTGGAAATTAAACATAATGGTTTGGAAAACACTTCGGCATAGTCACGGACTACGAAAGACGGAATATTGTCAGGGCCACTAGTTAGTTTTGGCTTTAACTTCTTCAATGCTTTAAGAATTTCATCTTCAGTGAAATTACGAAAGTTTAAAGAAGAATTATTAAATGTATTATGCTCATTATCAACATAAAATTTAATAATTTAAAAACAGTTTAATTGTTCCGGTGCAGAGTAGGTACCATTGTTGAAAATATTCAGCAAGTGAGTTCCTAATTAGTTGGGGATCGGAAATAAAATCATCATTATATTTAATATTCCTAGGAAGATTGGCGACATTTCTTATCATATTAACATAGCGCCAGAACCCCGAATAATTCTGTACAATACTTTCTTCTACATGCTTGTTGTAATTTCTGTGTGCAGTTTCAATATCAGATTTTACTAGACACCTTAAAATCTGTAAATTTTTGAAGATATTCTTCATTTTCATTAGATTTACATATTCGCCATGCTTTGTGTTTTTCTCTTATATTCTTTATAATTTTATTGTTAGACCAAGAAGGATAACTACGATTAGATTTGCGTTCTATAGGGACACATTCATTTAATATGGGTTCTAATATTTCACAGAATTTCTCGCATGCTAAGTGAACATCGGAGAATTCGGTTAATAAGTTCCAGTCAACATCAGAAGACATTTTATATAACAAGAGGAAATTAGCTTTTCTAAAATTGTAAGAGTAGGACGTATATTTTTTATTATCATAACTTACTGTGGGCATTAAAATAAATCAGCAGAACAGGATGATGAGGGTCTTCCTCGAGAAGAATATCAAGAGCTCCTACTGCTCCACAACTCCTGTTTGTTATAACGAGATCGAGTAATTTGTTGTTTTAATTTTTTATACTATTAAACTATTCAATATTTAAAAAATTTTGGAAATATAAAATGACTTGGGTAGCTGGAGACACAGCGTGATCAGAATTAGATCGACAGTATATACAACGCAAAGGAGTTCGCTCGCGACAAACTTTTATATCATACAAAAAATTATATATATAACAAATTGATGGGTTTGATTTACTTCAAAGTTTATTTTCTACTCTTTAGAGTATTTAATAAAAGCTTTTTAATTTTTTTTTTTTTAGATAATTTTATTTTTTACTTTTTAGTTTCTGATATGCTGTAATCCCCAGATATCGATTTTGAGACGAATCGGATCATAAACGGTAAAGTCATCCGCCATCTTGAACAAAATTTTTGACTGGAAATTCGTAATCCGCAACCAAGAAAACCCCCAGATATCGATTTTGATCGATTTGGACCTAAATGACAAAAGACGTCAGCGATATTGGCGCCGTCATTTTGAATCATTGAATCGGATGTTAAACTGTAAAGACGTCCGCCATCTTGAGCTAAATATTTTACTAGAAATTCGTAATCGGCGAATCCGAAAACCCCCAGATATCGATTTTGAATCTAATCGGATCATAAGCGGTAAAGTGGTCCGCCATCTTGTTTTTCTCTTATATGAAAATGCTAAAGTAAATTGTCAAAGGACTTATACACATGTGCAAAATTTCAAAGCTCTAGCTTAATTAGAACTAATCGAAATTTTGATTGCAAGATTTGACCTAAACAAACTAATTGACAAACATTGCAAGCTGTTAAAAAGCCTCTGCGCCTGTCATGTTTACGTCAAAGGAACAGTCAGAGGTTATTTTTTAACAATAATATAAATCGGAATAAACACAGAAATAATGTATTTTGCTGACGTTTCGGAAAGTAATCTCTTTCCGTTTTCAAAGCTTTTTTCGAACTCTTATTTGTTGTGTATGTCAAATACACAGCTTTAAGATTCTGTTTATGTTATTTCCATCGATACTTACTACTTACAGAGAACTGATATTTTCTTTTAGATAATGTTGAGCTTGTTAAGCTCTTCTTTTAACATTGGTAGCCATGTTGTACAAATATCTACAGAAGAATTGGATACGCATTTATCTTCATTTAATAAGATTATTGCTGATTCTTTAATTTTTCTTTTTTTGTTATCTGCCTTTTTTGTTAACATTTTTGCCGAGTCCCAGTTTATTCTATGTCCGTTTTCCCAAACATGTTCACAAATCTTTGATTTCTGAATTCCATTCTTTCTAAAGTAATTCTTGTGCTCATCCACCCTCACACTGAAATATCTGAATGACTCACCCACATAACATTTATCACATTGGCACGGGATATTGTAAATACAGTTTTTTCAATTCTGCTCCCGGTTTATCGGTTTCGTTTTTGTTAAAATAGATCTTCCCGGTTTGCAAAGCAGAATTTTTTTTATAAGAAACGGTTTTTCATCGGCAATTCAGAAATGAGAAAATTTGCAAGAGTGCGGTAACCGATCTGTGAGACACACTGTATATAGAAAGTAAAAATAATATATCTAATCCTAACTCTTCAGAAAGAGGTGAATCGTATGAACGGTATATTTGTAAAACGAATAAGGAAAATATTTCTATTTTAAGAAAAGGAAAAAGCAAATGTGATCTGCCACAAAACTATCAAGTCCTGACGTGGGTTGGTGTTTCAATTTGAATTTCAATCAAAGGAAAGTTGTATAAAATAGCTTTTCCTTAACGATACAGTATCATTCGCACGTTTACATCTTTTCCCTGTGGCTTTGTGACTTTTATTATGAACTTTAACGGGTAGGATAGATGTGAAAGATATGATCTTGAGATTCTGCCCTATTTGCTCGTGTAGGTTTACATAGTACATTCATGTTTAGTTTCAGTTTGAGTTTCGGAGTAATATAACAAGTATTAACGTAGGAAAATGTAAGATAAATATTTACTTTGGTGGTATTTTGGAAAATAATATAACTACAACTTACTAACTTTCTCAGATACGTCTGTCCCCTGCGAGAATGTAATACAGCTACGAATTGATCAATATTTCAGCGCAAAGTGAACGTATAATTCATTATAATTTATAAAATAAACATGTGGTGATATAAGGAGTCACCAATTTTATAAATATATGTCTGCTGGAGTAACGTTAGGTTTTTGTTATAAATGTAAAATACTAAAACTATAAATTGATAATTTAAAAACTTTTTAAAAAACTTATTATGTTTATTATACATAACATTATGTTTATTATGTTAACTCTAGAATCACTTTTGAACTATGCTAAGCCCAGTCAGGCTATTTATTTTTCGATTGCAGCAGGCGCCATCTAGCGGTCCAGTGTCTGCATGTTATAAATTGATAATTTAAAAACTTTTTAAAAAACTTATTATGTTTATTATACATAACATTATGTTTATTGTGTTTTAATATTCTGAACTCTAGGATCACATTTGGACTATGCTAATCCCAGTTAGGCTATTTATTTTTCGATTGCAGCAGACACTGGACCGCTAGATGGCGCCTGCTGATTATTTTGCATATCGCTATCGTAATAATACCGAGATGTATCAAATGGTCAAGGGATCCTTGTGCCGGTCATCACATGCCTACCTTGCACTGACGAGAGCCAACAGCTCGAAACTGTAGTCTGCAAGTGGTTTGGGACGACTGGTAGGAGAGCTCCTTTAAGTAGGATCAGTCTTTCGGCTTTTGTTTGTTGCAATCGAAGCATTAGCGTTCTGTTGGTAATATGCAATTATTGCACTGAACGCGCCAGGCTTGTACATTGTAATTCAGCGCTCGACGGGGCACATAACCCGGAGAGTAGCTACTGGTTGCAGTCTGGTGTCCTTATAGTAAAATAAGGATTTTATAGAGGACTTAATATTATGTTTTAATATTACTATTTATCTACAGTTTTCAACAGCACATCTATTATATTTTTCAGACTTCTGGTAAAGTAGCAATTTTAATAGGTAAATTAAAAATACTAGCTAGCGGTTTTACAAATAAAATGGCACAATTTTTAAGAAGAAAGACAGGAATACCATCAGGACCTGTAGTATTTTTGGGTATAATTTTCTTAAGTGCCTTGAGTACTCATTTTCGGTAATATATGGAATGCATACATTGTTGGTATTGCAGTTAGCGCTATTTACATCTTAAGAAAAGTTTGTAGATGTGGAATATGTCTCTTGAAATAAATGACCAAATACGCCAACTATTACTTGTGGTTCGTCATTATAAGTCATAACTCTAGACATACGGGATACATTTTTTCTACTATTTACATATGACCAGAAGTGATTTGGATTGGACTTAATTTGATTCTAAATATTGATAAGATATTCGCGCGCATTATCAATATCGATTTTTATGTTTGCTCTTAGAATTTTAAATTGGTTCAATTCATCATCTGCCTTACCATTTTTTTTAAGTTGTGCCAGTTTTGATTTTGTCTTTATATTACGAATGATATTACCATTAAACCAATGTGGGTTAGGAGATTAATTTTAGCTAAAGTTTTTGGGACGCTATCAAATAGAGTCCAGGATAGAATAAAATATATCACGTGCCTCATTCACATCTTTACATTGATCAATACTAGCATAATCAATATTAATTAACTCCTCGTAGAGCTTAGAGAAATTCGCTTTTTTAAATCTATATTTGGGAGAAGAATTAACAGAATTTTTATTTTGTTTTTGCTGTATTTATAAATAGATATTCAGATGATCGTCCTCGGGTTTTAAGTGGTCAGTACAATTATTTACTTCTATTTTATAATTACTAAGGACTAAGTCTAAGATACGGTTGTTTGTATTTACTACTCCATTATACTGAATAAGATTTGATAATTCACAAAAATTATTTAGGATAGAGATGTTATTGCTATTACAGTTACTAGTAAGAGAATCAGCATATTGAGGTATATTGAAGTCACCTACAATAATAACTTGTTCTTCACCGCTAATAAATTCAAGGTTCGCCGTTACATTAAACAAAGTTTCATAAATTTGTACGCCAAGATTTGGTGGTATGTACAAAACAATAACATATAAATAGTTTCTTCGTATAGCAGTGTTCACCACCAACCATATCAATATTAAGAATAGAACAATAGAGACATTGGAATGATTGTATGTAGATTTTTGGTGACAATTAATAAACCTCCACATCTGGTAACATTTGTTTGAAGAAATTTACGATGTGTTGTAAAGATTGTATAACTTAAACCAAATAACTCAGCATAAAAAATGTCAGAGTCTAGCCAGGTTTCAGTTACGCCTATTATGTCGTAAATGGATGTGAGAGACGCATTATACAAACAACGAGTTTTTGTTTTGAGACCATAGATATTTTGATAATATACAGGGTGTTTTTAAAAAGTATGTCAATCGACTCAGAATATCAATAAAAGTTGATTGAACCTAATTTACCTGTATCCAAAATCACACCCCTAGGAAGATACAGCCCTCTAAAGTTGAAATTAAAAATATTTATTTTTTAATATTATTTAATAAAAATTAAAACAGTAGTCCACAAAGTAACAAAGTAAATTAAAATAATATTGGAAAAAAAACAATGAATAATGAAACAAATTAAAAACAAAATTATAAGATATCGAAAGTATTAAAATTTTACTCAGAATGTACTAAAAATGATTTCCATTTTATCGTACACAATATCTCGCCCTTTTTAGAAGTGAAAACCTCACATTATGAAAAACGGCAGTAATGTTTAGAAATTCCTCGACTGATTGCTGAATTTTTTGTCCCAGATGTTCAACGCTCTCTAATAGAACCGAATAAACTTTGTCTTTCAGGGCTCCCCAAAGACAGAAGTCAATTGGGTTTAAATCAGAGGACCGAGCAGACCAACTGATTGGAGCATTAGCTCCTCGGCCTACCAACGTCCTGGAAAAAGCCTTGGTAAACATTGTCTGACTTGCAGGCTATAAGGGGGTGGAGCACCGCCTTGTATATACCACATGTTTTCTCTAATATTAAGACTAACAATATCTAATTGCTCAGGTAATTCATTATCCAGAAAATGTAGATAGTCAGCCCCATTTAAACGATGTGGAAAGAAAACAGGTCCAATTAGATGGTTATCAACAATCCCTGCCCAAACATTAACTGAAAAATTACGCTGAAAATGCGTTTCTATCTTTGTATTAGGATTTTCTTCGGATCAAATGTGATAATTATGATGATTTGTAATACCATTTGTATGAAATGAGGTCTCATTAGTTGACAAAATGGTATTTACAAAACAATTTCTTCCATTCTTTCTGAGAAGCGAGTTACGAAATTCCATTCGAGAAACGTAATCTTGGGCTTCCCATGTCTGAACAGTTCGTACATGACATGTGAATAATAATTGTTCTTTTAATGTTACTGAAAATGTGATACTCCTACTTGAGAACCTATTTTATGCCGTTCTGAAACAATATCTAAAATTGCCTCTTCGACTTCTCTAACTAGCACAGTCCTATGTCTGCCACATTTCCCAGCACGGTCATTTGATAAAATTCCAGTTTCCCATGCACGAGACGATGGACTGCAAAAAATGCTCGTCTATCAGGATGTCGACAGCTTGGAAAGTTTTCCACATAACGCCTAGCTGCACTAGAACCATTTCCATTACATTCGCCTAATATTTTAATCATATTCACCATTTCGGTTGTTACGGCTCCGATAGCCGTTATGTTGTGAGCACAAGAATGGACTGTATTTACAGCGTAAAATAAATTATTATTAAAAATGTCAAAATCAATATGAAAAAACACTAGCAAGAAAAAAATGTATAACTTACAATGCCGATTGTCGTCAACAAATCTTCGTCTTCCACACACCCTGGCTTCTTCTCAGAGCTCTTGGACCAAGGTTTTCACCATAGACATGGAGTATTTAATTTGAAGTTCAATAACTAACTCGACTGGCGGCAATGTTCATTAGCACAATGTTTATCGCGAAATTAATATTATGATTTAAATAATAATTATTATAAGCAAGGGTTTCACTTCTAATTTTACCATTAACAGCGTACGATGCGAATGTCTCTACTTGACGGTTTTTTTCACACCGCGTTGTACAAAAAAGAGGGTTTTTTCAATGGTCGCGTTATCAACCGTTTGAAAATAATATTAATAATAATACACGAACATCGGTATTGGAATAACTCATATTACGTGCCATTGTCAGCAATAATTTATATGCATTAAAATAGTTTGACAGAAATGATAGTTGTGAACTATCTACTGAATTAAGAAGGACCATGAAATGAATGGTTTCACTCGATTTCCATCATTTCACTTTTCAATTAACATGCATGACAATGGTTTAGTATTTTCAGTATCATTTGAAAACATTTACTCAAACGAAAAGAGAACAAGATAAAAAAAAGTTGTACAATTAAATTTTATGTAAAATACTATATACCAGAAAGCCATATGCGTACCACTAAAAAAGGGGGTAGGAAGGAAGGGTTGTTTACCCCCAATCAGCCCTTTAGAAAACTTAATTTTTAAAAGTTTTACTTTAAACTGTTACCTTTTGACACACATTTCACTGTATTAGAATTGAAAAAAACATTTACAGTCATTTGCACAATATTAAAAAAATAAACATTTTTAATTCCAACTTTAGAGGGCAGTATCTTCATAGGAGTGTGATGTTGGATACAGGTAAATTAGGTTCAATCAACTTTTTCTGATATTCTGAATCCATGGTTAAGCGATTGACATACCTTTTAAGAACACCCTGTATATTCAATTGCTTATTTTTGGTGTGCCTAGTAACACTGCGGCATATCAGACTAGAGAGCATTCCTCTTTAGTTGCTATTTGACTGCAAACAATTCAAACAAAAATATATGACAATCTATAAAATATTGCATTAAAATATTAGAAATATCGTCTACGCGTTAATTGTGGTGTTCTGCTCATGTTCTTTTCAGTTGGTAGTTTAAATTTATGGTAAAAAGTACATTAATTATCCTCGTTGTAATTGTGGCCATCGGCTACAATTTCCACGAGGAACGACAATAAGTACCCCAATTTATACGTGATTCACCCAACCATTGTATTTTTTAGGTGGAGAAACACTGGACATTGCTGTTTTTGACTCTACCAAAAACATCTTGAATTTCCACTGCAAGACGTGTCGACCAATTCAATGGAAGAACGGTCAGGTCCCAATAGCCCAGAGAATATTAAGAATGTCCTTGATAAAGATACCTAACGTACTGTTCTATAACATTGTATTGATTTCTATAATGGGGATATGTGCATCAGTTTTGTTCCTGTACTTCAATTTGCACTTTAGAAGAATCAAATCTGTCAAGCTGTCAAGTCCAAAGCTCAATAATGTAGCTGTGCTGGGTTGTATTCTAGTTTATTCATCCGTGATACTTTTGGGGTTTCATAATACGACAATAAAATCGAATGAATATTTCAGCGAACTATGTTTCGTAAGTAGTTATATAAAGCTGGCTTGAATGATGCTTTAAATTTAATATTCTACAAGTTGTACTCATTGAATTGATTATTTATCGATGAGGAATGAAATGAAAATATAGGGCTACCCACATTATAGCTCTAGGATGTCAAATGACTACTATTGCCCATAATGGGCAAATAAAAAATATAGACAGTGCCCTATTAAAAAATATTTAAAATTTTTGAATAGAAAGTATTGCGTAACTGTTTTCATTATCTAAAGATAGCTATGTAGGGTGTCACAAGATAATTTTTAAAATTTAGGGAACTTCTAATATCGGTATGGCAAATAATAAAAAAAAATTACAAGCATTTGGTACTTCCTTTTATACCGGATGTCGATGCCAACTTGCGTATTTTAAATGGAATAATTTATATGTTGAAGGATTTTGGACCGTTAATATTATAACTAAAACTCAAAAGTATTGTAGCTAAAGCGTTTGTTACGGATTGTCGCGACGATTTAATGAATACTTTAGAAAAAACCGTTTCCATGACCTAATTACAATTTATCAAAGTTATTTGAGTGACAGAACTTACCGTATATAGATGGAAGACATTGTTAGCAGTGAAAAAAGGATAATATGAGGTATCGCAGGGTACGGTTCTTCGACCCATATTGTTTACTCTATATGTCATTGATTTGTTTTATCATCTGCAAGGATTCGCCTTGGGATCACTGAAATAAAATGTGGAATAAGATATCAAATTGATATTTTTTTAATGCAAAATACTTACTATAAATAAAAAAACATATTTTATACTATTAGAAGTTATCCACAAAAATTACCTAGTTATAAAACTATTTCAGTACAATATGAGCAAGACAAGTTTGACATTACGGTTACAAATAACCTAAAATATTACGTATTACGTATCTATGACCCAGAATATACAGAGTGGTCCATTAATAATAGCCCGTAGTTCAATTGTAGATTCTTTGGACCAAAATATGGTAATATAACCAAACACGCTTCAGTAAATTTTTGCTATGGAAAAAAATACAGGATGTCAAAGTTGTATAAAAGTAGGTGGAGGCCATATAGAAAATTTACTATGAGTTGCAGCAAATTAGTCCATAAGAAAGTCACTGAGTTTGCGTAGTTGTCACTCTTTAGTTTTTACTTACGTACTGTAATTTTTTCAATAAATACAATTTGTCCTTTTCAGAAATGACTCCTGCATCAGATTTTCTCGTCAAAAGTGCCACAACGTTTCTTAAAAAAAAAGAAAAAATATTCATCATCAGGTTTAGCTCATGAGGCGCCCTCCATTCACTAGCGTTTTTTAGAAATGTTTCCTTGCCAATTTTGTAGAAGCTAGGTATAGACGCAGTCGAGACATTACAAAAATAAAAGAAAATAAATTACAACTTTTATATCCTGTATCTTTTTCCACGGCAAAAGTTTATTAAAGTGTGTTTGGTTATATCCTCATATTTTGGTTCAAAGAATCTAACATTGAACTATGGTCTATTATTAATGATCCACCCCGTATAATTATGTACCTAAGAGCCTAATCGAGCTAAATTCATTCTAATATATTCGAATGTAAAATTAGAAAATAGATTCGAAGTAAATCAAGGAAGTATATCCACCAACTAATTGATGTAAAGAAGTTATGAAACAAAATTTTCACTGGCTTACTTCCAATATTTACCTTGAAAGAAATAAGACAAAAAAACAAGAAAAGGAAAAAGTACCTTCACATATTCTCATTACGTCCTTAGGCTCTTTATTATACAGGGTTACTGGTAATTCGATACATTCCTTTGGAGATGTGATGGGGCATGATCTAACATATATTATGCAAAACTCAATAGTTTTTGAGATATTTAATTTTTTTTGTTTTTCTTAAAAAGTAGATCTTAATGTTCTAAAGGTTAATTTTCGAAAAATCTATTTGACATTTTTAATTTTTTTTTTACTGGATTACTTGTCCAATATTATAGATATCCGTTTGGAATGAAAAATATCTGAAAACATTTCAATGATGTGAACATCTGAAATAAAAACTTAAATTTTTTTTTTAAATCAGCTATGAAATTTACCTATTAGTTTTTTTCAAAAAAATATTAACGTAACACGCGTATAAATTATTATAAAAACTACCTTATTTCAATAGCTATCTAACAAGGTACAAATGTTCAATGTACCCTTAATAGTTCTAAGAAAATACTAGTAAAAATGACACAAGTAGTACGAATTTTATTTTTAGATAAACAGTAAAAAACATTTTAAAAGTAGAGTTTAATTCTTCATTAATTTCAAAGTTGTACTTTATTTTTTATATGTATTGCTCAAAATGGGAGCCCCTATTCCGTATACAGACACGGCAGCGTCTTCTTATTTCCGTCCTTGTTACTCTGGTTGTCAGATTATGCCTTATGTGTTGGGCAGCATCGACTATCCTTTGTCTAAGGTTTTCTATAGTATTGACTGTTGTGGCATAGACCATCTCCTTCATATGACCCCATACGTAATAATCAAGGGGTGTTAAGTTAGGACTTCGCGCTGGCCAAGGTATTGGGCCCGCTTTTCCAAATTTGTTATACCCTCGCGATTAAATTTCGACTCGTCCGTCCATAAAATACTTGTTAAAAAATTTGCACTTTCTGCATCTGAATTTAACATAAAGCGGCAGAATTCCACTCTCCTTCCAGGATCACCTTCCTCCAAGCCTTGGACAGGGGTATAGTGGTAAGGATGACATTCAACTCTACGTAACGTAGACCAAACTTCCCATTGTGACGTTCCGGTTAGTCTTGCAACTTTATTAGTTGAAATAGTTGGGTCTTCCTCAAAATACCTCAATATTTCTTCCTCATCATCTGGTTCATAAACGGGAGGAGCACGAGCGTCACTTCTTCTACATTTCACGGAGCCAGTTTTAGCGATATTTCGATATGCCGTACTGAATACACGTGCATTTGGTAAGCGGCGGTTAGGGTACCAAAGACCATATTCTCCGCGAGCTTCAGCAGCGTTGCCGCCACAGTATCCATAGACAAACAAGATATCAGCGTATTCTGCGTTGGCATACGCGGCCATGGCACAGAAAATACAATAACAACAACTACGAGCAAAATCAAAATCTTCGATAACTAATTTAACAAGACCAACAAACTTAAGGGACACGGAGATAAGAATGTCAGTTAATGGCATATATGCACAAACGTCAAAGTCAAGGACTGACTGACTTATATGAAAATGAATGATTAGTCGTTTAATAAATTCCGTCACCAGCATTATCTTTACTAATTTTTTATTAGAACTATCAAGGGTACATTAAACACTTCTACCTAGTGAGATAGCTATTGAAATAAGGAAGTTTTTATAATAATTTGTACGCGTGCTACATTAATATTTTTTTGAAAAAACCTAATAGGTAAATTTCATAACTGATTAAAAAAAAAAATTTACAAGTTTTTATTTTAAATATTCACATGATCGAAATGTTTCCGGATATTTTTCATTCCAAATGGATATCTATAATATTGGACAAGTAATCCAGTAAAAAAAAATTAAAAAATGTCAAGTAGATTTTTCGGAAATTAACTTTTAAGATGGGGCGAGCGTAGGTGCGTCTTTACTATGTACATACTTCGGTATGCGATGTAAAGCAACGACAGGCGCAGTTAGTACTTGGATTGGTGACCATTCCAACGGAAACCGCGTTCTCGCCTCACACATCTTCCAGCGGCTTGTATATCAGTGTATGCGCGGAAGCTATACAACCTTAGGCGAGGGTTGTATAGAAGATATACCATCCTTCGGAGGGGATGTAAAGCCGTCGGTCCCTTGTCTATTAAATGTTAGGCAAGTAAAAGATCCCTACTCTTCTTAAGGGAAGAGGTTCGGCAAAATTCCTGGTTCGTCTACAGGCGTCGGTGTTAGGCCTCAGTAGCGGAAATAGGCCGACGTTAAATAAATGTATAAAAAAAAAAATCTTTTAAGACATTAAGATCTACTTTTTTGAGAAAAACAAAAAAATTGAAATCTCAAAAACTATTGAGTTTTGCATAATGTATGTTACGGCTAGATTTACTCCTTAGCTCATGCCCCATCACATCTCCAAAGGAATGTATCGAATTACCAGTAACCCTGTATAATAAATTATCAAAACAAATTCATTTTATCCACTGTTATTACACATATTGTTTAACTATTTCGTAATAGTGTATTACATAATGTAAATATACACGCATAAATTTTCTTCCGTAGGACCTCTTTATTTACCACCATCTATGTACAAATTATTGTGTCATAAATTAAATTTCTTTGTGTAAATAAATTATTATGATTATTACTATTATCAAGCAAAAAATGACTAAGTTATCAATTATTTTCAAGTCTTAATTTCCTGGCCTATAACAACTTTAACGAATACTTTGCATACTCAGCATCAATATCATTTTCTTACAGGCACAAGTATACCTTTTGTCAGCTGGATTTTCTCTCGCCTTTGGATCGATGTTTGCAAAAACTTACAGAGTTCATAGACTATTTACTTACTCCGGAGCTGGTCTAGTGAAAGACAAATTGCTGAAGGATAAACAATTAATTGCCATAATATTGATACCATTAATCATAGACGCCCTCATTTTGACTTTGTGGGTAATGATTGATCCAATGGAAAAGCAGTTATACAATTTAACTTTGGAAATCAGCTTCAGCCATCGTGGGGTGGTTTATCAACCACAGGTAAGTTTAGTCTGCTCTAGAATATTTCATGTTTAATTGTTCCGTCATGAAGCTTTTCGAGCATATTATTTGTTGTACTCTCTCAATAGTGTAAGTAATATACAGTATTTCCAAAAGAAACGCATAAAATTCATAAATGTTCTTTTGTTTTGCGTTCGCAAAAATACAAAAACTCATCAATTATTAATACCAGAATCGTGAGATGTACAAGATTAAACAAAATCAGCAAGAACTTCATTTTTTATTACAATGAATGTCAAAATACACCATTAACAACTTGATAGTGACCAAAATGCAAGGGGTAAACCGCAACTGGAAGTAGATGGAAATATGTGGAAGTGTGTGGAAGTATGTGGAAGTTGGTGGAGGTCTATGAAAGTTTGTGGGAAGTTCTTATTTTAAAAATGATTCTGTTGTATATATGAACGCGCAGTTGATGTAATTATTCTAATTGTTCGTGTAAAAACTGTGTAATGAAATCGTCTTGTTCAATAGAGAGTATGTTCTGTTCTACTAGGCTATTCGGTAAATTATGCTTTGATAGAACTTTCTATTCTGCTAGAGATCGAACTTTGCTAAATATGTTACCTGTATCCTATACATTATTTCAAATTTATATATTTAGACGTTCATACCTTCATTCTAATAATATTACTACTATATGAAATAAAACAGCACTCCTAATCCCATCATATCAAATTATATGATGTAACCACACATTAAACACATTAATCTAATATATATTCTCTAGTATTAGTGATATCCTCGAATACAATTCGTTATATAATGCACAATTTATCAACATTTTACGATATATGAAGCGTGAAGTGATACTTATACCTACGTAACCTGCATTACAAAGACCCCTGTCTAGTATGCTCGAGGAAGTACCAAGATGACTCAACGATATGATGTTCGTCTTGCAATGAATCAAAGGGCCTGTGTTCGACTCCGCACGCCTGCTCGGATTTTTTATTCATCATAAACTAAAATGGCCGTTCCCAATTTCTCGTATCTCGTTAATTAAATGCATTAAATATACATATATCCCCTAGTGTTAGTAGAGGCGAGTGTGATTTCTCCGAATCCACTGCATTCTCATTGTCCCGAACGCATCCCGTTATCATTGCTCCGAACCAAAATTCTGCAAACTGATCCTCCATAGGAAAATACACGTGTTTTTGGCCCAGAACTCTCACAGCTTATCTACAAGTTCATCGGTACTCGTATTTTTTTGGAGGGAATAATGCTTCTCTTTGTAAAAAACTTTATATTGTTTTCTTATAGAATTTTTCGTTTCTAATTTTAACTGGGACACTTTCATTGACAGCTTCGTTAGTAGTTTCTTGTGAAACATCACCAAATGGCTTTTTCTCATTCATTTGGGTACAAAAATCAAGATGAAAATGCAAAATATCAGATTTTAATAACTTCAATGATTTTTTTAGTTTAACACATGGCTGCGTCCGCGTTTTTTCAGTGTGTAACACAAGCACAAGCCTCTGGCTTCTGGAATTGGGGGTTGTCTAATTTTTGTTGTGTTTATTTATTTATTTATACTAAGACAAAATTAACGTACATTTTTCTCGATTTTTTCCACTGATCGATAGCCGTTTTTCTCACTTCCTATTGGTCGATTTTTTTTTGGAAAATGTACTTTTTGATAGGTTAATAAAGTAAGAATATATTAATCTACATAAAAAACTAAATATTTATAATTAATATGATAAAAATGTTTTCCAAGTTTGCGTTTGTCTGTTTTACATGTTGTTGTTGCACGACGTGGCGTGGGTACAGCGTTAAGATTTCTTAGGTACTTGTTTAATAAAAATTGTCTTAATACGCCAGAGATCTCACACATCCCTTCATTGACACTCGTCTGCTATGTTAAGAGACGCCCAGTCAATAAAGATCAGTTCTTGATATGGGTATAGTGTTGCGAACCCTTGCTTCTTTAAAATTGCTTTTCAGTAGATAGCTCAGCAGTTTTATACATTTATTCTTTGTTGGTTTAATAAACGATTTGTTGGATATAATTTAATTGATAATTTATTAAAATTGGCGCTGTTTATTAATAGGAGATATATTTTAATAAAAATGATCTTTTCAATAATGCAAGTTAAATTATGCCAATAAACATATTCCAATTAAGTTTCAACAACCTTATCTTTTACACTTGTAAAGTTCTCGTATTTTATAAAATGCAAGTAAACAGGATATTGCCAACCGCCGTTGAGTGAAAGTTTCCCAAAGCACCCTTCGGTGGCTTGTTTACTTACCTTACTTATAACTCATTTTTTATTATTTATGTTTCACTTCAAACTTTATCTTAATAGATAGAAATATTGTATTTCCTCACAGTGTATACAGGGATGATTAACAACTTACCCAAGCAACATTTCACCAACTACCGACTACTTTTTTACTAATTCCAACATCAAAATTAATGCAAATGGTAGTCGTATGATAACTTAGACCTTATATTTATGAGTTGACCCCGGAGCAACATTCCTTGGGCCTTGCAAAACCTACTACTTTAGTTTGGAACACCTACCAGCGTTGGTTTGACGTCAGAAAATGACTTATTTAGGTTCATTGTGTTTTTAAATAATTTTCCAACGTTGATTAGACATTAATAATAGAACTGGTTAACTTATGGGTAACCTTTCAACGTCAGTTGGACGTTGGTAACTTAACGTCGCTGTTGGTAAAAATATTTGCCCTTGTCACAACACTAAGTCGGAATTAGTGTATTTATTTGGAACTTTCACGACAAATAATAAAGACTTCAATACAATACAAAAGTACAACAGGTTTTCGAATGTTTTAAAATCTCGAGGCGTAAGTTTAGATAAATAAAAAATAAAGTTTAAAAATTACCTTCTGCATAGGGTGTTAGTTGTTATCTAAATCGTGTTAAAATCAACAAAACGAAGTTATTGGTATTTATAAATAAAACAATGTTGCTGAAGCTGAAAAGTAAAAATCTTCCTACATGCCAGCGTGTCTCTGATACTATTAAGCTTCTCTTTCAGATCTCCACCTATTTATCATTGCATGCACTAGCCAAATATTCTACGTAATCTCTCTATAAATTTTGCACCGTAGTTTTTATACTCATGTATATATCCCTGAGTGAGTCATCTGGTACCATTTTCGTTGTAATGCTTTTCCTCCTTCCGGTAATTGGTTTGGAAGAAAACAACTAGTTAGAAAACGTAGAATTATACATAATAGGTTAATTGAATAAACTAACATTCTTATGAGTTTTACTGTCTATGTGTGAACGTCTAATTTTCCAAATTAACCCACTGGAGTACCGTTTCTCCACTTGAGCTACTCAGCTTCGCGTATCCGGCTTGTGGGTACTGTGTCCAATCATTTAAACTAGGACTGGCGCCCGAGCTTAAACCGAAAACTCGTTTCCGTGGTTTGAGTGTCAAACCGACAGAGGTGAAGAAAAACGCCTCACATATGAACAGTTTTATGAAGATTCATGCCAGCATTTTTAGTGTGTATTTATATCACAATTTTTTTACAAATGCATCAAGTTCATTTAATAAATGTAAAGCTATTTTCCAAAATGACTAAATGCTAAAGAAAAGCATAATACATACATGGATTGAGACTAATTCCTATAGTATGTGACTTACCTTACACAACATTACTAGCTCTTGCCAAAGCCATGTTCCGTCGAATGACAGGCAACATAAGTATTTTCACTATATTAATTATTATGCTCATAGCAAAAAAATTATCTATAAATATTTGTGTCAATTGATTTTATTTTACATATTTATGCCAATGGCAGAAGGGCAACGGCTTTCGATAGATATGGCAGGTAGTCTTTTTACATTTTGATGAAATATCAATAAACATAAATGTATTATTTGTTAAATAAATTGACTAAGATTCAACATTTCTTTTCCTAACAGACTATCCTAGCTTCACATGTCAGATTTAACATAGTGATATATGCTTAAAGCCTAATAATATGAGCCTAAAAGGGAAACAGAAAGGACAATCTGTTTTGAATGTCTTTAGGTTGAAATAAATGATGCATAAGGAAATCGGGTGGAAAACTCCATTTTAAAAATATTTGTGGTATAGATGTTAGAAAATTGTGCAATTAGGTTCACCCACTAAAAATAATGACGGTTTCATTTTATTTTTAAGTTCATTATGGTAAAACGTTACGCTCGACAAATAAAATCGTTATACTCCATTACTCGGAAAGAATAATCATTTTTCTGACGAAATTACGTATTAAAAATCAATTATGTTTGTTTATGTCTTACTTCAAAGGTTCTTTCAAGTAGAAAGGATACACAGATGAAAAAACCACTCATTTTGACAAATATATGTTAAACAAAAATAAATTTTATTTTGCCGGTAATAGTTAACTATCAAAAGCATTATCTATTAAGTGATTATTTAAGTTCTTTTCCATTAGTTGTAGCACGATTTGCATAATTCCTTATAGTATTAGTATTATATTCCTGTATAGTATTTCCAATGTACTTGTAATCCAGTGGAGCGATCTTTATGATAGTTCTCAAAAAAGTGAAATTTTTGTTGCAGTTGCTAAAAATTTGAAATGTTATAAATTCGAACATATTTCCTCGGGATGGCATTTATTGCATTTACAATAATTCATCGTTTATTGCAGTTACTATAATTCCTCTCTCGGAATTGGTTTTTATGATAATTTTCAAAAGATTGGGTTTTCGGTGCAGTTACGCAAAATAAAATTTTGTTGAAAAATTGAAAAATATCTTCCTTTTTCCTTGTGCTTCAGAAAATATCTTCCGATGATGTTTTTACATGTCGCACGTTGTTCATGCAACATATCGGATTTCGGTATAGTTACGCAAAATTTCTTCGATGAGATTTTTTGCTCATTTCAAATGTGATAAGTTTAGATGTGTTTTGGTGGGTTCTTTGACAATGACAATGCGGCTAATCCCTGTTATCTGTCTTGAATTCAATTTCAGCTACGGCAGATGACATGTCTTAGGACATAGCTGGTGTGCAGTTATCTGTACATGTATGTCAAGGTCCAGTAGTGGAATAGCGAACGTTAAACTCATTTAGAACGTTCGTTCGTTCGGTCTTTGAGTAGTGCATACTTCTAAAATAAAAGGGGCGAATACATCACCATTCTTGTACGTGTGTAGATACTTAAATGTACAAGTAACAAAATTGTAATTTACTTTTATGAAAGGTACTATATTAAATAAAATTAGGGGAGGGGTGTTGTAACCCTTGAAAATAAAAACCACACGTATAAAGAATATATCCGTCCAATTTTCCTTAATTTATAAAACAAATGTACGAAATAAGGATGTGTCAAGTTGATAAATGAATAATACTATGGTGAAGGGGAATTTAACGACGCCCTTTGACCCTTTCCGGTTGCATTAAATGTTTTAGGACAACAAACTACGACTGATCGCTCAGTATTTCCACATTATGAAATGGAATGCAATATGTCTTAAAATTTTGTGAATAGCCCAATATTTCAACTTATTGTCGATGTTAAATATAATAAAAAAGAATATATCAAGTCAAAATTAAACTCAATGGCAAAGTATACATATTTAAGGTAATTTCCTTGGTATACCTTTTTATTTAATCATATGATAGGCTGGTGCCAAGGCGGATTTTGAAGTCTAAAGATTTAAAAGAATTTAATTGAAGAAAGTGGTGAAAACCATCCTGCTACTTTTAAATAAATAAGAATTAATAAAAATCTTTAAGTTATGCATTATTGAGCAACAAAAATTCATCAAGCCTAGCTAGTATTTTTTTAAAAGATGAAGACTAAATAACCATTGCAAAAATGGATCTCAACTTATAGCTGGTATTTACAAAAGTAAAAAAATGGATGTCATTAAATCGATTAAGATTTGAGCATTGCCAACTGGCAACTAAAAAATCTACTTCTTAATTGGAAAAACTTTTCCCAACTGAAGGAACAGCTGCACAACACTCCTATAGGGTTTATTACCAATTGCAAATGTGGCTTGGTTATTTAGGCAATGAGCCCGATAACAAAAAAGCTAAGCAATGGAGCTGGAACGAACATCTAAGTAGACATGTGCCCAAATTTATCCCAGACAGTTCAGATTTAACCAAAATTATTACCAAAAAGTATTACCTGCAGCTGTGAAAGTGGTTGTAATAAACAAAGATGTGGCTGCCGAAAACACGGCTTAAAATGTACCAATTTATGCATTAACTATCATGAAAACTGCTCAAATTGAGATAAAGAAATATTTGAAGACTTAAATGGTTCGGAAGAGATTATCTATGAAAAGCCAGCAAGAAGTCTCGATATTGAAATTGAAGAGCTCGATAACGTCGATAATCTTGAAAATCCGTCGGAATTTGAAAGTTTTAGTGATGAAGAAGAACAACCAAAATACAAAAGATCTAAAATTCATTAGAATTTTATAATTTTTCACAAATTTTTTATTTTTATAAAAAAATTACAAAACAATATTTTTCTGAAGACGAAGCGAGACAAAATTTGTAAAAAAAAAATCAATGAATTAATTGTTTTATTTAATAATTATTTATTCAAATTATTTTGTTCAAATATACCTAAACAGATTACTCATCGCTATAAAAAAATTTAAAATAAAAAAAAATATTGAAAAATTCGCTACTCGAAAAGTCATTTTTTTTGTTTTTCTCAATTTTAAGCAGTTTCATGAAAAATAAACATATAAGACCATTTTAAAGTGGACACTTCAACGGTTAAAATGGGACCGGATAGAATATTTAAATTAAAAAACACCAGTTTTCCGTGGAAGATTTTGTTTTTTTTTTTTTCGAAAGATGTAAACTATCTTGGAAACTACTTATTTCCCAGATTCCAAAAAAATCATGCTTATTGAATGCAAAAAAGGTATACTTTCACATAATTTCATGTAAACAGAATTATTTTTATGAGAGAAAAAAATAAAAAACCGGGAAATCGGTTTTCCGCCGTTTTCTCAGAAAATATGAGGTTATGTAGAAAAATGTCTGATTAGAAAGTTTTAGATTTTTTTATTATCTACAACTTTTGTGAATGACATTTTCTGCTAAGAGGTCACGTTTCGCCGAATATCTAAAAAACCACTTTCAAACCCTAAACAGCACGCCCACACACTTTAAATTTATCTCGTGTTTAATTTTTGTTTTATCTCTTAGTTTTAATTGTAATTACATTTTTTTGGTTGGTCCTTGCCTGTTAATAATTTTTCTTTCAAAAGGGTATTGACACCAGCCTATAAGCATACTATTATTCGACAAATATATTTCTTAGACTCCGTGAAAAATAATTTTTACAAAAATGAGTTTCATAACAAGCTTAACTCAAATATCGAATAAAGAAATGTTCGTGTGTCTGTGTGTATGTGTGTAAGTGTCGTGTAGATCGATTTTTGTAAATGCCGTAACTTCTGTTAGACTTAAAATTGAAAATATTCTTATTCCGGAGAAATACGATAAAATCCGAAATAGCACGTTATAAATCGTAGTAATAACTTGAATAAATTTTTTGAGGCTCTAAAACAATTCTCATTGGTTTTTGTCCATATCTCTAAAATTATTATCATTTTGCTACTGGTATCTCTCTGTTTGTCTTAACTCAAAATAGGAATGTATTGCTATGATATCCCGAGCTGATGAAGCTAAAATACCACACAATATAATTTCTAAATTTAATTCTCAAAGTCTAAAATCACTGAAAGGAGCACAAATAGAGACACACAAACAATGAAACAAATTCAAGTCAACTGAACAATGTATTGTGATAACAGATATATCATACAACTAAAAGATAAAATTTTCCTATCTAGCTAAAATTAAAATAATTGGAATATAACTAAGTTAAAAATAAAATTTGTTTATAAAAATGAACTTGATTGTTAAAAATTTGCCAATTTAAAATATTTTTAATTATTTCCAAGTTATTGATTTGTATATTGAATTTATACTTTGTTACAACCGTGTTAGTCCGCGTAGCGAAGTATTAATTCCAGCCGCACAATGTCCACTTATCTGTGATATCTAATTAATGTCCCCTATGCTCTCTCAACTTCCAAATGAGATACCGTTTTCCACCAGGAATCCTTCCCTTGATCTTAAAATAAATTACTTTTATTTTTCTTTCACCTACTTGTCAAAATCCTAAAACTCGATTTTTTCTATTTCTTTCTTGAAAATTGCTTAACTATTTTTCATTCTTTAATCTTTTTTCCAATTCACCAAACATCAGTCTATTCTCTATTTTATTGTAATATTTTTTTCCCTCAAAATTTTCTCTCCCCTTCAAATTTTTAATTTTCTTCTTATTTTTTGACCCCCAATTTTCAATTTTTCTACAATCTCCTTTATATTTTCCTCAAATAAAATCACAAATATCAACTTAAATCTTTCGTGACATAAAGCTAACAAAACGAATTGATTTCTTCTCTTTAATTCAATCATCACTTTTATCTAATTCCGACGCAAACTAATTAAAAATCTAATGTCTACTTGAACATATTAAATGCGTAAATAATTCGAGATGTTTTAAACGTTTTAATAACTACTATAACAATAATTTAGTGCATTTATTCAAAATAACTTATTCTATTTATTATTATATTAATGGCTGAAATACAAAAATTGCATGTATTTTTAAAAAATATCTGTCTTCTATAAAGTATCTTGATATTTTATCAAACAGAACAAATAACAGAAAACATGTATGCAACTCTTTACTCAGAATAAAATGCATCTTATTCACAATACACAACTCAAATTGATCTGAATGTATTCTTTACCATAAGTACAAGTGAATATCACGTCAGTGTATATAACATATTTAATACTCAATTTAACATTTCCAGTAACATTGTGGGCGGTATATTAACTATAACATAAGCAAAACCAATATTCTACTACGTGAGATTTCGATATTACTTAAAAATTTGATCGATTTGTAACTGTAGAAATTGTTTAAAAACATGTACGCGCGTTTTAGCAAAAAGCATTTAACATTAATATAACATACATCGAATGAAATTTATAATTCTAATTAAAAAATACACATCGTTTTTTCCAATCTAGCAATATTAAATTCTGTCATATTAGTTAATGATATTTTTGTTGTAGTTATTAATTTTGTGCCCTTTGTAGGTCGAGGTCTGCAGTTCCCATAACACTGCAGGGTGGTATGTCGCCCTTTTCGGCTACAAGAGTATTATACTGATAATGGGGGTATTCATGGCCTGGAGAACGAGGCATATTAAAGTCCCTGCCTTGAATGACTCGCAGTATATTGGAATTTGTGTTTACAGTGCAGTGTTCAGTATTATTATAGTCATTTTGTCAAGTTTTATTTCTAACTATGTTGTAATTACTTACTTAGCGAAAGCTTTTAGCATTTTAACGTCTACAACGCTGACGCTATTTTTGTTGTTTTTACCAAAACTGAAGTCTGCGTTCAGAAAAGTAGATTTTGAGGATCCAATAATGCATAGTATGGGATTGAAAATTGAGAGTAATACCAGGCGATTTATTTCCGACGATCTAAAAGAACAAATTTATCGTTTAGAAGTACAAAATAAAGTATACCGATGCGAAATAGCTGCCTTAGATCGAGAAATATCTCGCTTAGAAGAGTTGCTGCTTTGCCCATCCACAACGTGTTCGACAAAATCTAGTGTAAATGTTATTGAAACAACTGTTGAATGTTATTATTTAAGAGTTCCCACGCCTGTATTCGGTAGGGCGTCTTGGCCTAGTACACAAGACAATTTCAAAAATTCAAGGAACGATTTTCTGTCCGAAAACAAATTAAATAACGAACGGGTGTTCGAAAAAATAAATTTCTTTGGCAAATTAAAAAAGTTTTTCGGCAGTATTAGTTCGCTGCAAAATAATATCCAACATCTCAATCGCAGTCAAGATAATGACTTGTTTACATTTCATAAAAGTGAGAAGATTAAATTACGGTCCAGCCCAGAGGTTTACCAGCAATTGCAGGAGCCAACAACTAGAAATCTGACGAAAGCAAAATCGGAAATGTATTTGAAAAACTCTCAGTAATGCTTTAAGTTTCGGCTGTTCAATTGTGGTTAATAGAATACAATACTCGTTCTCTTTTACAACAACTTTTCGAGCGGATATAAATATAATGGTGTACGAAGTTAGAATGTTTAATAATAACATAGTAAAAATATTATAAAGTAGATAAAGTCTTTATTATCTATTTAAGTTTACAACAATTGTATTCTATGTAACTCAAGTAATAAAAATAATTGAATATTAGAATCAAATATAGTTGTTATACATGATAAATTCATGAAACTCATTAATAATAATTATGATTATTAAAACGCAATAAATTTGAAAGGGCATTATAATCAGCGGCAATCGAAAAATTCAAGTAAGTTGTATATTACAAAACAGATTTGAATTTTTTGGCAATAACCCTTAACATTCTCTATAAACACTTTTATTTTTGTTATTTTTTTAATATTAGGAGGTAAAATATTAAGAAATATTGGTTCAAAAAAATGTATAAATCTTTGACAATGGTTGTATACAACTGTTTCCGCCACTAAGGTTTTACATGCGTTATTTTTAGTATTATACACAGTATGTCCACAGTTAGAGTGGATAATTTTTATTTCTCATTTATTCTTCATGAAAAGTTTTGCTCTTGTGAAAAATATGATTGCCATGGAGTAAGTTAACATGTCATGTACAGAAAATTTAAAAATCTAAAAATTATGTGAGAGTAAACAACGTTTAATTTTAACGATATTAAAAACTGTTACTAAGAGAAGTTGTTTAAAATTAAAATTGATGTCAGAACTCCAATTTGTGGATAAATTTTTCAAAAAAAAATCATGGATCAAGTGTGATAAAAATTACGGTAAAATAAAAATTATTTTCTTCATACAAAAATTATTAAATAAGACATCAAATTATACTCATAATTATATTAAACTACTTTTATTTTTAACGTAGTATCAATGAATAAATATGGCATATGATATATTGTTGAAAAGGGAGGAAAATACTCTATTTAATGGCGCAATTTCCCGCCCGTTATAAAACCTCGTTGAAACACTCTGTTTTGCAAAAAATTTTCGCCTTAGAATTTTTCTCGTATCTCTTCAAATAACGGAGATATTTGGCCTAGCCGTTTTCCGCGTTTTCGATATTTTCCGCCATAACTCTTAAAGTAGGCCATGGATTTCAAATGTCTTTAAAACATTTTGTAGGTTATATAACTCGGCACAATTTTCGTAAAAATATTTTTTTTTGTACGACCGATATTAAGTGAGATATTCTCGAGGGCCCTGATAAAATGGACAGCCTGTATATCACAATTCCAATTTATTTATAAATCGGCAAAATTTTATTATTTGGTGGAACCAAAGTGACTTCTAATTTCTGCTTAAGGAGCGCTGTGACAACTCTCTGTACGATCTCGGTTTGCAACTCTGTTAATCCAAATTTATTAATCATAAGTTATTTTTTCGTGAAAATTGTTCCATGTTATCAATTTTTTTTTGTTAATTGCTGATTCCAATGTACTGATATTCATTTTATATGTCTGAAATTCTTCTTGTAACTACATTGTTTAATTGTTCAGCTGTTGGCTCTCGTCAGTGCAAGGTAGGCATGCGACGACGCTCGAAACTGCAGTCTGCAAGTGGTGTGTGACGACTGGCAAGAGAGCTCCTTTAAGTAGGATCAGTCTTTCGGCTGGTGTTTGTTGCAATCGAAGCATTAGCGTTTTTATGGTAATATGTAATTATTACACTTAACGCGCCAGACTTGTAACTTTGGTTGCAGTCTGGTTATTTTCCTTAAAGTAAAATAAGGATTTATAGAGGAGTTTGCGACTAAAAATATTATGTTTAATATTCCGCCCTCTAAAAGCACATTTGAACTATGCTAAGCCAAGTCAGGCTATTTATTTTTCGATTTCAACAGGCAATGGACCGCCAGATGGCGCCTGCTGGCTATTTTACATGTCGCTATTGTAGAAATAGCGGGATGTACTAAGTAGTCAAAGGATTCTCGTGCCGGTCGTCGCATGCCTACCTTGCACTGACGAGAGCCAACAGCTCGAAACTGCAGTCTGCAAGTGGTGTGTGACGACTGGCAAGAGAGCTCCTTTAAGTAGGATCAGTCTTTCGGCTGGTGTTTGTTGCAATCGAAGCATTAGCGTTTTGATGGTAATATGCAATTATTACACTTAACGCGCCAGACTTGTAACTTTGGTTGCAGTCTGGTTATTTTCCTTATAGTAAAATAAGGATTTATAGAGGAGTTTGCGACTAAAAATATTATGTTTACATTGTTTAATTGTTCACTAGTTTTTTATGTTTCCTGACTTACCTTGTTATATATTGTTTTATGTTGTTATAAATGTTTTAACCGCTTTCCAAATCACTTGAACGACCATCTTAAGTCTAGAATATCTAGGTTTGTGTGAGTAAAGGAGACGAGGCTTACAGTTTACTGTAGGATCCGAACCATTTTTTGGGTGTAATTTATAACTGAAAATTACTTTGCAGTAGATGAGGCTATTGTTGCTGCTGATTCAAAAATTTCTTGCACGAATTTCGGCTTGGAATAAGTCGAAATTATGATTTCTGAAGGTACACTTTGGTTACAGTATCATTGTCTATTATATAACAGTACAATATATAATTACCAAACAATAATATAATTATTATATTAATTATATTTATGACTTAATTTATTGTTTAAAACTTATTCCAGGCGTAAATTGAGTATTTATCGTTTCTTTGCTTCTGGGATAACTCGAATTGTAATAGAAAACGAATTGAGAAAATATCCTGATGTTAACATGTTTTCTATATACCAGCTTTTAGCATTATGGAGACCACAGAATCAATTTTTAAGCGACTTTCTGAACTAGGAGCATTCTACTGTAATCCTATTAAAGTTATATTTGTAGCAACTGCCGACAGTTTTAAAATAACGTAAATAAACCAAAGGCGATTACCTTAGATATTAAATATGTTATAAATATGTACAATAAATTAATTATTTTAAAACGAAATCTCGTTTTTATACCCTTCTCTTAATATTTATAATACATGTTGTCAATGGACAGTGGTACATCCATTTTTTTTTGTCTTTCAAAGCCAACTTTTGATGTTAACGAAGAAATAATCAAATAATGAATAGTTTTCAATATTTGTTCAATATATTGAGCATAAGGTTGAATGTTTCTTGCATGACATTTTGTGACAGTTTCTAGTTAAATAAAGTTACCAGTGACGTGCAAACGAGAAACTCTATATACAGTGTGTCCAACTAAGTCGGCACCATATGGGAAACTTTTTTATTATTGGTTTTATGAAAAAAAGTTATTCTTGATAAAAAGTTCTGCATGGCCTAAAACCCAAGATGAGATAATCAGATATCAATTTTTGCAGTCGTATACGAGGTATGTCGAAAAATGTAAATTTTGCTCAAGAGTAAAGTACCTTTTTTTATTACAATATCGACAAACGTTATTAAGAAAAGTTGATCCTAATTAAAAACTACGGTCAGATATTCAATATTATCCATCTACCATGAAAAAACAGATTTTGTTATTTTTACACACTCTTCTCTGTAATTAGCATTGATAATTTATGTCTACAGATCGACATTTAATGTAGGACGCACTGACAACTTCTGTGTATTAGTAATTTGTCTACACGGCGATATTTAATCTAGGATGAACCGAAAGGTTATCATGTTTTTCAATACAATAAATGTTTTATGGTTTGCAAAATTAAATTATGTATAATTTATACCTAAAAATTATTAAAGATCGTTTTTATACAATTATACAGGCGTTAGGATCTTATATAGTAACTTATTATTCTTCTTAAAAACCTGAAAAATAATAATTGTACCCTTTAAAAACTCTTACACATTTTACTATTTTGTATGGAAAAAAATATGGGGCGAGCCATAAAACAAATTCTTGATTGTCATTCAATCGTCCCAATCAATTAAATTAGACACCTCATATAAAAAGTACATTACTCCTTCGTCAATTTGTATAATTTGTAAATGCGATTTATTTAAATGAAGCCCACCAGTGTAAAAATATACAAATAATAGTAAAATTAAAAATCGGTTATAGTTGAAAATTTGTTATAGCTTTAATAACGCGTATTACAAAAGAAATAGTAAAACGAAAGGTGTGAAACAATTTTCAAAGGACGTAAATGACCATTTTCCCAGTTTGTAAAAAAAATAATAGCCTTAGAATTTTAAGATTTTTCCAATGATCAAATAAAGAAGTGTTAAATGAGCCTGATAGATGAATCACTATTTATAAATTTATTGTATTTTCGTCCTCCTATTGTATTAATGTATACTGTAAACAGTTAAAAGATCCGGCTTCTTATCTGAGTTGTATGACGAATATAACAGGAGTAGAAACTGTAAATAACAGACTAAATTGAAAATGTGAAAGTTAAATTGACTGTCAACTTGTTTTACATTAATTAGTTCTAAATTGAAAAATTAAATAATAAGTTACTTGGAAAATTAGGATGTCAGAATATCCCTTCTACGTTTAAACAAAATGCGTAATATACGCTGTATCATCTTTCCAAAGGGAAATATTTTTAATTTCTTAAAACAGATGACAAATATCATCACCAGAAAGTCGCACGAATAATTTCAGACAATGTTTTAATTGCATAATTAATGTAGTAAAACATGTATTGTAACACAAACAACATGTGTTTTATTTCAAATTTTTAGAACTCCAGTGCATAATACTAAAGTAAAGGTGTTATACCCCTACAAAAATGTCTCTTAATATCGGTCTCAGCGTTTATGGTGTTATGACGAGAAGCGTATGGTTTAAGGATTTGAAGCAGGGGACGAACAGTGTCGGCTCAACCAGTTGAAGTTATTGAATTAAATAAAATCAAACTCTGGAATAGACTAATCTAAAATTAGACAAAATAGTTCTCCTTCAGAAAATAAAAGTAAATAATGAAATAAGAAAAGAATTAAAATTATTAAATAGTTAAATAGTTATTATTGAAATAAAAATGAACTTATGTATTATAACGAGATCTGGAATTAGATTATATTTTGATCTAATTCCGTTGAAGGATTCGGAGATAAATGGGGTAAATAAGGGTAAGTAGACAAAGCAAGCAAGCAAGAGTCCATAAAATTACGATTTAGTGTCTATAACGCCTCAAAATTTTTTTTGGCATTAGCTACCCTCTCTACCACCCCCATTGTCACCCCCACCATAATATCAAAGGGCGTAAAAATTAAATTTGGATTTAGTGTTTGTACGAGAACCAAGGGCCTATAAAATTTATTTTGGCGTTAGCTATCACCTCTACCACTTCCATTGCCACCCCCACCCTATTATTAAAGATAGTAAAAAATTAAATTGAGGCTTGGATGCAAAATTTGGATGTGGAAGTAGTGTTTCCTTGGGCGGGGTTTTTTGTTTAAGTAATTTCTAAAATATTTTGTACCATTCAATTTTCACTGATACTTCATATAGAAGGAATATTGAACAGCACATTTATACCACCCACCCCACCCAATGTGAGGCGATTTTGGCAATTTAACAATATATAATAAAAACACTTTGGTATTATGAGAAATTTATTTGCATAAATAACGTTGAATAAACATAAAATATTTTCATTACATTACTTACATTTTGACGCGTTTTTCTCCACCTCGCATGATGACGTGGAGAGAAGGACGCGACCACTCTTTGACACACGAGCTCCGGAAACAACTTTTCGGTTTGCTCGGGCACCAGTCCTAGTTTAAGTGATAGGACGCACTACCCTCAAACCGAGTACGTGGGGCTGAGTAGCTCAAGTGGAGAAAGTTTTACTCCAGAGGGTCAATGTATGGAAAATTAGACGTTCACACACAAACAGTCAAACTCAGAGTTTTTCAATAAAATCAGTATATTACAGTAAACCTAAATGTACAAGCCTAAATATTTATTATGAAAAATCTATAATTTATCAAATACCGGGAGGAGCACGCGTAACAACGCAAAACCCCAATAGTAGCAGATGACTCAAGTCAGATTAATAGACTGCAACACACAGAATATACGGTTAGCAAGAATAAACAGGGTGCAGAGTAGTTACGGACACCAGACAAGTAAAGCAAGACACAAATATATATAAACTACAGTGAAACAGTTTATCAAGTACTTGCTAGTACATCAGTTTACCTACTTACTACTCCCTGTGCTTACGGTCCTTTTCTGAAAATGAAACAACTTACTATAGGAGTGGGAGTAGACGCCTGATGGATGCGCTGCTGGTCGACTAGACAACTCGAATATGACAGATGTCACCTGGGTTCGCTTCTCGGAGTGGACATGTCTGATCCCGATGAGTCGCCTGGGCTGACTGACTTCTTGGTTCCACAGGTCCTCTTCTAGCAGCGAAACCTCTTACCATGGGAGTGAGAGTAGGCGCTAGACGGATGCGCTACTGGTCGGTGATGTTAGATGGACTTAACAAAATATTTTGAAACATTTTTTGGACTTAGAAAAATAAGGCCACTACGGAATTGTGTGAATAATTCGAATACAGATTTGTGAACGGTACCTTTAGGTTTTAATATCTTTGGAGTGAACTGGATGACTAACTGCTCGGTATGAATTTAATTACTTCCTTCAAATATGAAGGAGTAGGAGAAACAGTGGAAAACAGATGCGCGATGGATCACGGTGATGTCAGATGGACTTGACAAAATATTTGCAATATTTTGGGGATTAGAAAAATTGCACAAATGTGAATTTGCGGACTTAGAAAAATTCACATACCTTAATTTGTGGATTTGCGAAATTTTCGTTAGAACGCCGGAGCAAGCAGCAGACACGTGTACCTCGTAGGACGGCAGCCGGAAGACTGACTGCGGAATAACTAAATTATTCCCATATACTGAAAGAGTGACGTCGCACAGGTGACGTCAAATGGACGTAAAATATTTTAAAATATTTTCGGACTTCAAATTTACCTTACTCTGGTACCACAGGACGGAGAGCTTCACGTCTAACGTTATCGGACTCTGGGAAGGCACTGCCCCTCGCGTGGTTTTACTTGCCTGAAATATAGACAATCTTCTCGTCGCTTCCCCACCCGAGTTCATCGGTACTTTACAATCTGTTATACCTACGCGGTGTTTCTAGAAATTAATTAATCTTGAACAAATTCGCCTATGGCGGTACAATATATTTACAAATATAAATATAACAGAACAGTTACTATAAAATATATTCAAGAAAATTATGATATTTTATACATATTTCGGTAACGAAAAACACTTCGTTACAACATTACATTATACTGTAGTATTTTGTGATTTAAAAACTGGTAATCAAATCAGCGTGGTGTTCAAATAAAGCTGTATTCAGTTTATGGATTTGAGGTCCGGGAAGAAAGTAGTAAAGATGGATAAAACTGAACAGATAACACAAACATCAGAAGCACTGGATGATATTCGCATACAACAGACAGGGTATAATACTGGCATACGAGAAAATATATAACAATCAGATGATACTTTACAGACACATATACAAATTATAGATTCTAACACTATTACTCATCTGATTAATATTATAACAGGGATGAAACAAAGATACAACAATATGTGATAAGAATTAAACAAGAGTTAAATGAAAAGATGAACAGAATCAATGAGTATAAGGAGGAAAATCAAAACAAGATGATAGAAATCATCAGGAACGCGCAGGAATGAAACAAGAATTTAACAATAAATTGGAAGAAACTAGTCATAAATTCGAGGAAAATACAAAAAAATTTGAAGAAAATATAATTAAATTTTCAAGTTATCAAATTAATTATTATTCACACAGAACTAATAAAAATGTCAAACATCGTATTATACAAATAAAAAATTTTATACGTATACCAGAGATATCTCTACAATATTTTAAATGGTATATCTAGAAAGAGATCCATTCTTGAGGAATTTTCTATTCATTTCTATATGCTGAGGGAACTGTCGATGCATATTTCTAATCTAGACCTTATAATTCAATAGTTATAAAAGAAAAATCAACAAAATATATCATGCTCAAATTTGGTTGATTTTAGACATATTTTTGTTAAGGAACTTAAACACTTATTTTACAACTAAAATATGCGTTTTCATCAAAGAAACTTTTTACGATTTATTGTTGAATAAGAATTTTCAGTACCCAATCCTTTACTTCCTTTTTAATAGGCAACAAATATTTTGTCATCATTATTGATCACCGTGACTACATTGCGTGTAATTTAAAGGAATTTACATTACATACTATTGAATGTACAACGACAGGTAGAAATCGGTGTAGTTTATGATGGTGTAAAGCGGCTTTAAACCTGACACTCTGTATTTACCAATTGTACTTCAATCGCTTACGTAGTCTTCTGTTACAAGTCACGGTGGTGTAATTATTCACCTACATCGGTTTTCAGGGACCTTTCAGAAAATAGGCAATTACCTCAATTGCATAAGCTGTAACAAGCTCTTTTAGATGCTATTTCAGATACCTATGCATAATATTTTTTAATTTCGGCCGTTCACTGACATTTTAATTCTCCGTTCTAAACGGCAAAAATATTCATTTCACGTTAATTAATTCTTATAGCCAAAAGCCGCAACCGCTATAAAAACGTAAAATTAATATTCAGTATCTTCGCTCCAGTGTGCTTTTTTCCAGAACGTTATTTGCGAACTTTGTCATACGTGATCCATTGTATTTAACTCTTACCCTAGTTCGAACTGTAACCTTTCGCATTTTAGTGTACTCTGGGGAAAGGAATTGGTGGCCACACTACCAATTAACATTCTATTGACAAGTCGGGAGATACCGTTACGTATTTCTTGTTTACTAGTAGTTTGATGACAGGCTTAAATGAAAATCAAATTAAATGTTTTAGTCTGTATATACGAACGTGCACAGTATGAAATAAATTCAATATCACTTGACTTTGACAATTTAAAAAAATATATTCATAGAATTGTTGAATTCTACAATGCGATATTTTCCTTACCTGCAGTTTGGAAATTTTCAGGTAGTGTGAATAAGCGGAATTTCACATTTGGACTGACTATCTATTTATTTATTTTATTATCTGGTTGGTAACCGAGTGGGTTAAGGCGCGAGGTGGCAATCGCGATTAATCACACAGACATCGCACTACCGGGTTCGAATCCTGGCTCCGGCACTGGCACTGTCGGAGGAAATGATTGTATGTTCACGTTTTTTCAATGTGTAACCCCCTTCCGCACAAGCCCTGGCTTCTGGAATTGGGGGTTGTCTAACTTCTGTGGTGGTTATTAATTTATTTATTTATTATTATACAACCATTCAACAGATGTTAACTCAATTACAGAATGGGAACAAAAGTAATACAATTTACAGTTTACATAGCATTTCAATATTATATAAACATAATCATATGTGATATATTATAAGTGCTGGGTCACTTACCGTCGTCATGTGAAAGAATTAGAACGTTTTCAGCAAAGACACCTCAGAAGTATGATGAAAATCCGTTGGTTCCATCACATATCAAACGTGGAAGTACTCAGGAGAGCAAACAGCCTTCCAATTGAGGTGCTTATTTCAAGAGCACGCCTAAGATGGGCAGGTCACGTTCATCATATGCATGATAACCGCCTTCCTAAATGTACACTTTATGGTGAATTGCTAAGCGGTAGAAGAAGGCGTGGCGGTCAACGAAAGAGGTTCAAAGACGCTCTCCATGAAAATCTAAAATCCTGCGGTATTGCAGACGAGCAATGGGAACAACTTGCAGCGGACAGAACCGAATGGCGAGGGGTTGTGGCCAGCTATCAAGGAAATGTTGCTGCAAGAAGGCCGAATCCAAGACCTAACCAGGTCTATGTTTGTCCTGATTGCGGTCGACATGTGCTCTCCCGAATTGGCCTCTATAGCCATAGTCGTGTGCACCGTAGATGAATGGGAATTACAATAGACTACACCTTTTACTTGTTTTTTATTGTACACAATTTATCGGCTGTAACATTTTTATACTCGGACTCGAGTAACGGCTAATAATAATTATAAGTGACAATAAAAAGTAAAAGATCAACACGAACATAAATTTTTCTAATTTTTTTTATAGAGGCTACATTGTAGCTAAATATATCAATTCGATCTTGATTTTTATGATATTATCACATATTTGATTAATAGGAGAAAATTTTTTATATTTGTTCTCGGGGTTGGCAAATGTAAAGGTAATGAGTATCTCGAGGTAATTCTAGGTTCTGGAAGTTGAAACGATGAAAAATATCACTGCAGTCTATTTTGCTATTAAATAGCTTATATGAGAAGATTAGTTGAGATTTCGTATGTCTATTCTCAAGACTTTCGATGGATAATCTGTCTCCCATTATATCATTAGGAAAGTCAACGGATACACCATCTTCTTGGTAACAGGGATAGTTTAAAGAACTTCTTTGTATGTTTTCTACACTATTCACGTAGAGATCACAGTACGGGCACCATATTATCGACGCATATTCAACACGAGATCTTACAAAAGATAAGTACAGTTATTGAAAGTCTTTGCAATCATAAATCCTAACATTTCAGAAGATTTTGATGTTAGATTATTAATATGATTTTTGAAATTGAGCTTATCGTCAAACGTGACTCCCAGATCGCGAATGGTGCCAGGCCTAGATAACGTTGATTGATTTATCGAGTAACTATAATTTATTCTATTAATTTATTTATGAAGGACATAACATGACAATTTTGAACATTTAAATGTAATTTATTTTCTGTACACCATTGATTAATCCTAAGAAGATTTTCTTGTAAGTTATCGCAATCAACTGCGTTATTAATGGTAGAAAAGATTTTCATATCGTCAGCGTACAGAATATAAGAAACAAAATCAGATCCTATCATCATTTATAAATAAGTTAAATAATAGCGAAACTAGATTAGATCCCCTGTGGAATTCCAGAGGAAGAGGCTATTTCAACAGATTTGTAACCATTACATTGCACTAGGTGCTTTCTACCGGTAAGATAGGACTCGAAAAATTCGAGGAGCATTGGGGAAAATCCATTAATGGTAAGTTTTCGTAATAAGATATTATGATTCAGTCTGTCGAAGGCCAGCAGGGTTTAGCACAAACATTGCATTTTTTTGAACATTTGTAATGAAACGATTTTTGCTCCATTACATCTAACTATAAATCGCCGGCTTCGGTACATTCCTTATATGAATCACAATTATAAGTCGCTCAAATGTTAAAAGATAAAGCAGTATTAAACCAACTGAGGACACTATCTTTCTTGCCGTCGTATATCTATTCTAAATGTTACTCGGTCATCTTAACTCGATTGTGGATATACAAGGAGTTAGTTAGCACTAATGCCTTACAGCAAAATCAACTCGTTTGCCGCCAGTATGTTATATACGTTGGCAAACTGTGGCTGTTTTTTTTATGTATATGGTAGTATATTATTGCTTGAGCTTTCTCCTGCGCCATTTAACTGGCACTTATTATGATATAAATAATGACGTCATCTGTTGCAGTTTGTACAATATCTGTATAGTATTTCTAATTCTGAACATTTTATAAATACTACGTTTTTCTATTTAATTACGTACTTTTTGAGTTAATTCACTTCATACTTTTAAAGTCCAATTAATTCTTACTTGTCAGTTAAACAAATGTAGTTGGTTTGCTAGCCAGCTATAACATCCAATAGCAAACGACAATTAAGGTAAGAGTAAGGATATCCCGACTCTTTACATCCTTAAATACTCTTAATCATCCTTATTTTTTACTTTTCATCACCCTTAATTGCCCTGATTTCTTACTCACATTACCCTTAACTATCCTTAAAAATCGGCCGAGGGGACTTGGGAGACTGGCATGACTTTAAATATATATTGCAGTAGCCATATCTCAATAAACACTTCTTGTCCAAGAAAGTCTTTCTTTATATTTCTTTATATTTCCGGATATAAAATCAGCTTCCAATAACATTACTAATATAATGAAACACCGCCCTGTATAGTAATTTGAATATTCTTCCTCCCAGTTCCATTTACCACATATTTATTTCATTATATAAAACGTATACCAATATAAAAAACGTCTTTGGTCGCGTCAATCATAACGTTCTCTTACGAATTCTTTAATATCTTTACTAACCAGGCAATATTAATTAATAGTGGTCCTAGATGTTAAGGATAGCGCTAACATTGCCTACATTGAGATATACAAAAAGTATGTGACGGCTGAAGTCGGTATTGTTGCATATGTTATAACACAGGGTAGCTATCAAGGAAAAATAGGCAAAATATTAATTAACACCAAGCTAAAGAACCCGCAGCACAATAGTAGGCTTTATAGCATTTTACATCCATCCCACTTATCATGCCAAGATGCTTTTATGCAGTCTTCAGATCCACAATAGTAAGTACATAAATGCGTTGACGAGATGTTTATCATAAATAACAGGCTACTCTCATAATACAAATCTAACTCTTGTAGTAAATAATCTGCAACCATAGAATAAAATTCTGCACTAACAACGCTTGAATGACCCGATAGTGTAAAAGTGTGCGACATAATTGACGTTATTTGGATATTGCGTGAATTTATTGACTCCTCCTGATGGGTGACGGTCATTTTTATTATGCTGCAGACAATACAAAACATCCTTACCGCATCTAATAATCTTATAATGTAAATCAAATCATAAGATTCCCTTGACGAAGATAATTGTAATCATAAGACAAATAAAATAAGTACTGAAATTCACTGCAATGTTTCACTAAAAAAATAACAATCCAATGCTCCTTTTCATAAACTAAAGACCATAAAAATGAGGCAGGTAAAATAATTTTTGTTCATCATAAAGAAAAGGCAGGATAGCAATTGTTCATCTCATGAGTACAAGATATCCCTAAAGATAAGGCAGGTAAAACAATTTTGTAACTTTAGGTATATAATCAAGAATTAATGTTTGTTATGTCATTGTAAAAGAGACATAGATACTATAATTGTGCGATAGGACAATGCAATGATTGTCGGACAGACGAGCAGGTGGGCAGACAGATGAACAGGTGGGCAAACGGACAGACGGATGGGCGGACATAATTGATTTAATCACCATTATTTTTACTGCAATTACCCTCAATTATACTTATTATTACTGTTATAACCCTTATTGTTACTGCAATTACCCTTAATTATCCTTATTGTTTCTGCAATTACTCTTATTGTTACTGCAATTACCGTCATTGTTACTGTGATTACCCTTAATTATTCTTATTGTTACTACAATTACCCTTAATTACTATTAATTACCCTTATTCTTAACTAAACTACTTTTAACTACTCTCTAATTACCTCCCACCGCTTCAATTACCACCAGCCCCCCACCACTACTCTAGGCTCCACCCCATAATTACCACACTACTCTAATTACCACGTCACTTCAATTACCTCTCACCATTTCAAATACTTCCCACCACTACAATTGCCCTCCACCACCTCACCTAGACCCCTCCCTCTTACGTCTCGCTCCCTAATTACCTCCCACTACTTTAATTATCCCTCACCCCTAATCTGAGCACTGATCATGAACCTGAACCTATTCCGAGGTTCTGTCATTTCCATACTACTGACAGAATTGCAGTGAAATAGGCCTACAGGGGAAACCACCGAGAGCTCTACCTCAAGGGTGGTGTGGAAACGAGGTCAAATAAAAAAATGCATCTTTGTGGAAAAAGGGGAATATCATCCATTTTATGGAGAAAATTCCACTCTATAAATTTATTCTTGGATATTTTCTCGTTAAAGTAACCGGTTTTGAGATATTCGCTGTAAAACTTCGTGTAAGATCGATTTTTACCTGTGTGCTCCAAACTACCTCTCAGTTTGGCCGCTGTTACTGCCAAATAGGTGGGGATAAGCTATGAGGTCAATAAGACATTTTGTATACAGAATCTTGCTACACATTTTTTGTTTCCTATACTTTTTTCTCTTCCAACGGACGGTTTACAAGATAAAAGTGAAAAACCAGTGTTAAGTCCCTGTTAGTGGTGATTTTTGCAAAACAGAGACTTTCCGTTCCTGAATGGGGTGGGAACTTTTCGCATATCTATTTGTAACCCTATCCAGAGTATACATCTCAAATATTATCTCTTTATAAATTATTTCTTCTATCCACTGTTTTTTAATCTAATTTTCGGGTACTAATATGAGAGTATTCAAATTTTGAATTAAAAAGGGCGATTCATTCACTGTATTTGTCTTTCAAAAGTTTCATATCAAAGGCCCGCGCTAGATATTGTTAAAATATAAAGTGCTCTTGGCAACATCCACGGTAACCATGTCGCTTTTGCTTGTGACGTACATCAGACGAATATACGAACTACAAAATAAAGTAGAATTTCAACTTGTTTAAATTTAAATTAAATTTAATTCGTTGGCGTAATTTTTCACCGTGAAAGATTAATAGTAGTAGTTTGTTGAAGTAAGTGGGAATTCAGAATGAACAAGTAAATCACTATTATGCAACAGCCGATATTAGTTAGGTCAATAGTTTCCCAACGAAGTGCTTATTAGCGATCTCAAAGGTATATATTTTACAACTAGAGAGATTGTGCTTATCTATTTTCTTCCAATAGTTCACATCTCTAGAAAGGCACATAGAAGTTGCAGGCCGCAACTTATTTCTTAGAGCTATATTTCCAAACTAATCGGGAGATAAAATAAAAGCAATTTAAAGGTACTTTATTGCAAATTTTATGGATTATTGTAACATTGTTTTAGTAATAGTGTATTTATTCCAATGCAAAAAGCAAAAATTTTGTTCACGCGCCTGTCACTTTTGTAAACAAGACGCAAGAATAGTATAAATTTAAACTTTCTTATTTATCTACAAAATTGTGTAGCATGTTTACAGGAATTTTTAAAAAAGTAAAAAGAACGAGTTGTAGATTATTTGTTTAATATTTAAAAGTTTTATAATAATGTTTACAATTTTAAAATGTGATTAGTATTATTCCTTTGCGATTTAATGAGTTATAGTGTCTAATTTAATCAGTTTTTGATATGAACTGTAGCCATTTTTAGCCCCCGATGAAAATCAGAGGTGTTACATGTTTGACCTGCTTGTGTGTTTGTCTGTCTCTCCCCTCGTAATTTATCAGCTGAACTGCATTTAACGAAGTTTTCTTTAGTGAAAAGAATAGTTTGTCGAGCACGTTTTTAGCTAGCTTTTGAAGATGAATAGTAATCATTATTATTTCACGGTGGCGATTGGCCATATATGCTTTTCCCAATAGGTGTCACATGTATCAGCCAATATCGATAAAATTGAAAATGTTAAAATATTTGTATTTTTTTCTTTGGTAATGTTTTCATAACGTTGGAGACTATATCGACACTTGTTGTAGAGGGTAAGACACGTGAGTATTAATATGACGATATTTATTTACTAATTTACCGGCTCACTGGCTCAACGCTTACGCGTTAGGCTAGAGATCAAGGAGTCCAGGGTTCAAATTCTGGCTAGGGTATGTATGCTTAGTGGCATTTTTTAAGCATTACCGAGTTGGTAGCAGTTTATTAGACAGGGTTGTGTGAGAGACAACACGGTTAGCCACTATACCACTCCCAAGTTCGAGTCTCAGCTGGGGCAGATGGCATTGTTGTAGGGAATAGTCGTTGTGTAATTGTCTATGTACATGTGTCCTGGTTGAGCGGTGGGATAGCTGAGGATGCTAATCTAAATACGGAGATAAAATAAAAATATAACAAAATACAATAACAACCAGGGATAAAGGCCGTGTATTTGTCTTCGGTTACTAGACTGCCCACGTGAGTCCTTTAAGTGGTCAAACTTAAGGTTATTACTAATATTACATTGAAGTAAATTCTTACATAAATAATAAAAAAAATGAAAATAAAAAGATATTGAAAAATTCGTGTTTTGAAGTCATTTTTTTTGTTTTTCTCAATTTTAAGCGGTAAAATATAATGATTTGCATAAGTGAACTGTGATAAAACATTTTACTTTTCGCAAAACAAATCTGAGTACTTTAAAAGATGAATTATGAAGAATTCACGATTAAACGAATGTTAATTCTTAAGAAAAAATTACCCCGTGATCTTTACTAACATCGTGTCCTTTCAAGAGATACCTGTTACAATTTTCAATATCGTTTGATCTTCTATACATTTTTTAGCTTCTTCAGTTAATCATACCAACATACATATAATAGTAATACCTGAAACCGAAGTGGGAAAATTATGTCATCTATGAAATGGGGCATAGAAATCGTTCACCTGTATAAATTGAGAATATTGCCTCTCTGGAAAGTTTGTCCCACATGTAGTGGAAGTAATTTTATAAAAAAAAAACTGGTATGGAACTATCGCTAAGCAACGATACATTATAGTATGTAATAAATAAAATTTTCCCCAGCGCATTCACCATATTATCGAATTTTCAGCTATGCCAATAATTTTCTCATTTTAATTATACTTTCAAGTTTTGAATTTTATTCAAATTATTTCGCCCATTCTGAATTATTTTGTGTAGAGTTTTGGTCTACTGTTATGTGCATTCGTGTAAGCATTAATATTTAATAGTCTTAAAACGACAAAATATATTATTGATGGATATATTTTCAAATATTTAAAAAAATTTAACTACGGTTATATCTAAATATTCTATTTACTTAGAGAGAATACATTATTTAGTAATTATTTAGGCAAAACTCCGATACTAAAAGTAAATTACCTAGATCCTTATATTTATCTCGATGCTCTATTTTTGAGCGTCAACAATAATACATAGATCTAGGTATTTTCCGATTGGTGTTGAGGTATATATTTATTCTTCAAATGATTATCTGTAAAGAAAAATTGCTTCTTTCCACCCAGATTTAAATGTATTTGAGACGTTCAATTGCTGTTTTAGTACAATACTAGTAGAAAAAAAGTAATTTCAAAACATGTACTTTATATCGACATTGTAAATAAGAAAATATAATATTACTTGGAACTTGAAAATTCTCTTTTTATTTGTAGCGGGAAACTAATCCAGGTTATTGGAAATCTGAAATAAAAGGATTTGTGAAAGTATTACATTGGACAGGATAAAGCGCTTTCGATAGCAGGCGAACGTTAAATACATTTTAAATAGTGGAACGTTTATTTTGAACATAAGTTGATCTATTTAAAAAGACATTAACAGTTATTCACTTGCGTGATCATCATATATTTGAATTTGAATGTAAATTATTTTTACATAGCTAACAAATATTTTCATTAAATTAAAATATTGGAAATTTTGGACGAATCTCCAATGAAAAAATTGATATTTTTTTCTAACATTCTCTTCACGGTTTAAAATTTTCAGGAAAGCTAATAAATGTTTTAATAGACGTTTCTAGAGATTATTATTGCTAGTGTGATCAGAATAGATTAACAGTATGTACAAATAACAACAGATGACTTTTTATCGATGTTAAATATTAGATATTGAGGGCGTATGAAAGTTTCGCTATAATTTTTTAAAGGTTATTGCTCATATAATATTTTCATTGACATGCAGAACGGACAGATGCCATTTTTATTTTTATTATACTAATTTTATTATTGATATCAGCATATACATATAATATATTTCTACTGGACGTGGAAGTATAGTAAAACAAAACATATATATATTTTTTTGTTGAAATATACTTAAAATGTCAAGAAACGTCGATATTTTAAATTTGAGCGAAACACAATTTTCTGTCTGTCTGTCTGTAACTTTTTTATGCGCAGGTTTACTCTTGAACCGTTTATGATATTGACCTGATATTTGGTACACTTATGTATTATAACGAGATCTAGATCTAGAAGTAGATTATATTTTGATCTAATTCCAGAGGGTGCGGGGGTAAATGGGGTAAATAAGGGTAAATGGGCAAAGCGAGCAGGTAAGAATCCATAACATTGCAATTTAGGGCATGTACGAAAAGCTAAGGTTTAAAAATTTTTTTTGGCATCAGCCACCCCCTCACTATCACCCCCAATACCACCCCCACACTATTAAAAAATAAAATGTGATTTAGTGTGTATACAAAAACGAAACGTCTAAAACACTTTCTTTGGCGTTAGCTACCCCCTTTACCATCCCAATTGCCATCCCCACCCTATTATTAAAGGGAGTAAAATATAAAATTGGGATTTAGTGTATATAAGACTTGGATAGAAAATCTGAATGTGGAAGTAGTGATTCCATGGGCAGCGGTTTTTACATTACAATTCATCTTTTAGAAATTTTAGTACAGTTTCTAAATTATTTTAGCTCGGTTTTCAATTCGTATGTTTCGTTGTAGCTACGAAATAATTATTTCATTCCCGGCTGGCTTGTTTAAATGAAAGTCAAATTCACAATTTCAAAAAATCTTTCAAAATCATGCTTTAGAACGATAAAATCAAATAAAAGCACATAGAACCCAAACTAAATAAATTGTCATTTAATTCTAGAGATTTTGCTTTTTCACGATATTGTTATTGTGTCTTGAAGGTTATTTGTTATTGTATTAAAGTAAATAAGAATTTTTTTTGTGAAATCAAATGAAACTACTATAAGGCATTGTTCTGAACAAAAAATGTAGGATATATTTTTTTTTCATTTGACAAATCGTTTTACAGATAAAAATTATTTTTACTTAAAAATATTTTATATTATTATTTTGATTAAGAATCTGCGGCTCGATTTTTCTTAATAAATCGCTAATATGAATTTTCTGAAAATCCACCCTTACGTTTGTTCTATGGTGACTCTCAATATTAACTAGGGGCAGGGATGAACCACCAAAACAAAAATATCGTATAAGTAGTGTTCAAGGTATTAATTTGGATCCATGATAAATAGGACACACTGTATATGGATTGGACAATGTAATTGATAAAAATTAAAATATTTCTTGTTGTTTTATATATATAAACTAATGTTAATATTGCGCCTCTTCCAGATTGAAGTAAAAGAAGGAACAAAGCACATGAAACTGGTGGGCAGAGGAAAGATAAAAAAATGATAATCCGTTCAGATGATTTAAATTGTCTATATAAGCAAACGCCTGGGGTGCTCCAAATCTTCCGATTGCGTTTTCCATATATTAGGGCAACTCGATAAGACTTTTAAGTCGATGTAAATGTAAACTGAACAGTATATATACAGTTGGATAGAACGAAACAAACAAATATGCAAAAAATATTAAAAAGTAGAAAATATTGCGCATGATAGCTTTACACACCATTCTCTTAACTTTTCTTTAAGAAAATTAACGAGTACATAGCTTTATCTTAATTAGTTGAGCCGGAAAGCTCGTTCAAAGGTGTGACATAGGAAAACTTAATCTGATAAGCATGGCCATTCATCGTGAAAGTTTTTTAGTGATAACGCTTTTAGTTATAATTTGTTTGTGGTTTAACCGTTTAATCATCATTAGACTTGCATGCTATGAGTTGCCCTGATTTCACAGTCTTAGGTATTTGTTGGCAGGCTCCTCAGTCTGCTTAGTCACTATAGTTTATTATAACAAAGTTCTTAGCTTAGCACAGTTTTTTAATGATCAGCGAGAAAAAGTCAATGATTGCGGAGAATGCACCGAGTATAAAAATTGCATTTAACACTCTCTTTTGTTCTAAAGCATCTCTGCCTAGATCTTTTATGTCAGAAAAACGTGAAAGATAGAAAAATGCTATAAAAATGAACTTGAGACTACAGTTTGCAATTTAAAGTGACACGATGAAGATTAAGCACTTTTATATGTATTTAACATTTAGGAGCCTGTTCTAAAGTTCATAATTGTAAAGTTAATTTAAAGCTCTATTGTAAGCACGTAAAATATACAGGGTGTTATTTAAACGCTTTAGGTCATTTATTATTTTATAAAATATTTGTCAAATAAATAAAATAAACTAATTGAATTGTCAAAGTAATTGTTAGTTTTGGATAGTAAAATGATTTAAAATACCATTCGGTTCAATACTATGCCTATTTAGTAAGTAATATAATCATTTACTAAAAACCGCCAAGTTCATACGACATGAAAATCTTCTCCAGAAAGATTTTGAAACTGACAAATAAAGTTTTATTTTCATTACCCGTTCAAATTATTGTTGTTCCCTATAGATACTATAACAAAATTCAAGTTTAAACACTATTTTGCAAACTAAATTAAAAACCTTTTTTGAAACCACATAAAAAGTCATTTGGTACTTCCAAAATAAATTCTCTTCATAAGGTCATATAGCTCTGCAACTTACGCAAGGTGTATTTTACGAAGATGTATTTGCAGTTCTTGAAGAATGTTCCTAAAGGGAGCTTTTCCAAGGACGAAAAAAATTTCAAGGTCAACTTTTTAAAATAATTGAATTTTGGCGGAAACTTATCATGTTTTATACCTTATTTGCTATCTGTGCTTACTCAGTGACTTGGGGTCCACTTTTCCTTGAACACCATGTATTGTGTATACGGAAATCATTTGAAAGTAAATTATAATTTGTTACGATTCAAGCATATCAAGTCCTATCCACGGGCGAACCCAAATTTATAATCCTAATTACAAATAGACAGGCAAACAGAAGCCCTAAAGTTTGAAAGTTTTAAATCGAATCCTTTTTTATCAGTCGATTGCCCCAACCAAAACTGTTGGATACTGCGCTTCTCAAGGTTATCCTCTACTCAGCATGCGTGATGTGAGACTTACATAATTTATGCTAACTGATATATATTTCCTTTAGATATACAATTTTGAAAACAAACAATATACGGTGAATTTATTTACTTTTATAATACAAATACCTCCATAGTATAAACTGGCTGTTTACCTATTCTAAGCTCATTAGGAGATAGTGTCTCGTTTAATATCAAAACCAATCCGTACATACTGAAAATATTACATAATATAATAGAAATGGGAAAAGAATTTCGTATGGGCAGGAGCACATTTTGGCATAAAAAATAACGATATTGTTGACCTTTTAGCCAAGGATAGTATCAACTCAAGTGTTCCATCAGGAACAAACATATATATCTATCTGTCTGTTTCAACGTTTTAAATTCCAAATTGAGAGATGGGTGGTTGAAGATATGGCGAGACTACTACAATTCCAACCCTACTAGATATACACTTATTCACCCTGATCTCCCGTCTAAGCTTTGGCATGAAAATTATGTCTGCTCTAGAAAATGCGTAACAACCATAACACGTCTTGGGCGCGCCTGCTTTTCAGCATATTTGTTTAAAATAAATGTTTTGTCTTCAGAGCATTGTGATATCTGTGGAGTTAAATGCAATCTGGCACATATTTTCTTCCAGTGCTCTAACTACAAAGCGTCTTGTGACAAACTACATACCAACCTTATTGATCACAAAAATCAATCACCTTTTAATATACGTTCCCTCATCAGTCAATTTAATAAACCAGTTTTTGACTGCATCTTCTGCTGGAAGAAACGAAAATTATATTGTAAATTTTGTGTGAATTTCTGAATAGTTTAGCTTCGTATCCTCTGTGGTTCTTCCTTTGTGGCATCCTAATTTACAGTGGTCCTCTAAAATTGTTTGTTATTAAAAATGTCCTGACAGATCCCAGGGCGAGAAGCGTGTGTCCCTGTTTCCTTTTCCCTTTTTGTGATATTCAAATATTTTTCTTTCCTCTGTTGTTGTAGGTTAGTTTGTAACGAATGATTTTCAGCGCAATATTTATTAAGTGTTTTTGCAGTTTAATTTCATTTGAAGTAGCAGTTGGCTGTATGGCTAATGGCGGAATACCATTAAAAAACAATATACAGTAGCTCAGTGGGCTAGATTTCTTTTTGTGCATAACTATCGAGCTGGGTTCCAGCACCACCTGCTGCAAGGTAATGTTCAAATATAAGTTATCCCCAAGAAGTGGTTCGGATCCCACTATAGACTGTAGCGCACCGCCTTATGTACTCAGACAAATCTAGATCTACTAGACTTAGGGTTTAGGTGATCTGAGAGGCGGTTAATAAACAAACATTTACTTACCCAAATTTCAAAATTCATTTATGTTTAAGTTCTACTTTTCAGGAAGTAATTTTAAGAAAGTGTAGTTCAGTCATTAAAAACAAAAATTGAAAACTTTGGAAATTTTTTAACAGATAGGTTCTGAATAAAACCTTTTGCACCGTACTCAGAATTGTTCAATGATCAGAATGTGCGAGACCTCTTAATTTGTTAAACGAACAGCAACATTTTTAATAATTTTATTATTATTATTAGCCGTTACTCGAGTCCGAGTATGAAAATGTTACAGTCGATAAATTGTGTACAATAAAAAACAAGTAACAGGTGTAGTTTATTGTAATTCCCATTCATCTACGGTGCACACGACTATGGCTATAGAGGCCAATTCGGGAGAGCACATGTCGACCGCAGTCAGGACAAACATAGACCTGGTTAGGTCTTGGATTCGGCCTTCTTGCAGCAACATTTCCTTGATAGCTGGCCACAACCCCTCGCCATTCGGTTCTGTCCGCTGCAAGTTGTTCCCATTGCTCGTCTGCAATACCGCAGGATTTTAGATTTTCATGGAGAGCGTCTTTGAACCTCTTTCGTTGACCGCCACGCCTTCTTCTACCGCTTAGCAATTCACCATAAAGTGTGCATTTAGGAAGGCGGTTATCATGCATACGATGAACGTGACCTGCCCATCTTAGGCGTGCTCTTGAAATAAGCACCTCAATTGCAAGGCTGTTTGCTCTCCTGAGTACTTCCACGTTTGATATGTGATGGAACCAACGGATTTTCATCATACTTCTGAGATGTCTTTGCTGAAAACGTTCTAATTCTTTCACATGACGACGGTAAGTGACCCAGCTTTCACATCCATATAGCAGTGTTGGAATGACAACTGCTCTGTAGACAGCCATTTTCGTTGACAAAGCAAGGTCGTGGTTGTCAAATACTCTCTCTCTAAGTCCCCAGAGTGCTCTAGATGCAGCGTTAATTCTATTGCGAATCTCGCTGTCCATGTTTGCTTTGTCATTAACAACGTTGCCTAAGTAATTGAACTGATCCACCACTTCAAGAGAATTTCCGTTAAGTGTAATGTCTATTTGGTTCACTTGATGAGGAGTTGACATAATCTTAGTCTTTCCAATGTTGATTTTAAGTCCTAAGGAATCATAGCTCTGGGCATACACATCTAAAAGTTCTTGAAGCTCTTCCGGCGTAGAGGCTAAAAGTGCACAGTCATCCGCATACTGGAGATCACAAATGAATCGTGTGCGTGTCTTCGTGAAAGCTCTAAAGCGCCCTATGTTAAAGAGACCGCCATCAAAACGGTATCTGAGACCTATTCCTCTGACAGTCAGTTTGTTGTCAACAATAATTGTTAGAGCAGTGGTAAACAAATTAAAGAGTAGGGGTGCCAGGACACATCCCTGCCTAACTCCAGTGAGGGTTTGGAAAGGTTCGGTTGCCTCATTATTATACATAACCTGGGCGTTGTTGTTTGTATGTAGACTGCGACATACTTCCACAAATTTTCTAGGGATACCTAAGCGGAACATAATTTTCCAGAGCACTTCCCTGTCCACCGAGTCAAACGCCTTGGTTAAATCAATGAAGGCCATGTGAATTTCTCCTTGATGTTCGAGTGCTTTTTCTTGAAGCTGTTTAAGTGTGAAGATTAAATCCGATGTGCCTCGGTTTGGTCTAAAGCCACTCTGTGTTTCAGGAAGTAACTTTTCCATAACAGGTGTTAGCCTATTTGCCATTGCTTTAGTGAGTATCTTCCCTCCAACAGCCAGGAGAGCTATACCCCTGTAATTTCCACAGTCCGCAGCGCTCCCTTTGTTTTTGAAGAGGTTAATTAAAAGTGTATCACGAAACTCCTGCGGAGCTTGACCACTTTCCCACACGACATCAAACAGTTTTTTGAGGTAGGGTATGAGCTCTGACGACACAGCTTTAAAGATCTCAGCTGGGAGTGAGTCGGCGCCGGGAGATTTGTTATTTTTTAGCTGCCCAATGGCGGTTAAGATCTCTTCCGTTGTTAGTGGCTTATCTAAGTCTTCGAAGGTGTCGTATTGAGGGATAAGATTTATAATATCGTGATCGGCTTGACTTTGCTGGTTAAGAATGTTAGAGTAGTGTTCTTTCCATCGGGCTCTTATTTCCTGGTCTTCTTTGAGGAGATTTCCATTTAAATCTTTAATAGGGCACATATTTTTCCGACTGGGGCCGTACACTGCTTTTACTCCTTGAAAGAAATTCCTGTAGTCGTGTGAATCGGCGTACCTTTGAATTTCTCTGGCCTTGCTTGCCCACCACTCGTTCTTTATTCTTCTGATTTCGCGTTGCGTTTCATACTTAGATTGGGTAAAAGCTTCTGCTTTTGATGAGTCGTTGGGGTGGTTGATAGCGTTTTGGAAGGCAGTATGTTTGCGGTCAAGAAGTTCTTGTATAAAAGCTTCATTATCATTGAACCAGTCCTCCTGTTTTTTACTTGCTACAGTGCCAAGAATTTCCTCACTCGCACTTTTTAAACTGTCTTTAATTTGTGTCCAGGTAGCAGCGACATCTACAGAATTGGTTTCTTCTAGTGCACTCAAATTCTCTTGAACTTTTTGCTTTAGCTGTTCGACGGTTTGTTGGTCACGCAATTTACTAATACAGAGACGGGGTCTACGTTTTACTTGAGTTCTTCGGTGTTTGGGTCTCATAACAATTTTCATTTTAGAGACAACAGGACGATGATCGGTCCAACATTCGCTATCAATGCGCGCCTTTGTAATTTGGACGTCCTTGAGATGCTGAGAGATGATGAGAGATAATTTATTAACCAAGGAAAATGGTATAATATTGAAAAAGAATATTTAAATAAAATTGCGCAAGAAGCGCAGTAACTCGTTTAAACTCCTAACACTAATGTATATCTTGTTACATTGAATAAAGTTACATATTACTTTATATAAAGCAGCCCCAAAGGTGGAAAATTATAATTGTTAATGAGTGCCTCCCCTCTACAATAGTGGGAAAGAATTCTCCTGAATTTTGAAAAATTTAAAAATAACTTCCCTGTTCTCCAACCATGTGACTTCTACCACTGGTGCAACAGCTTGGAATAAGTCCTATTGAGGCCCGTGATTACTTCCATAAATATTTGATTTATATGATGAATTTTCGGCACTTTTGATGTAAAAGTTGATGTTTTTACAAGCCAGTACATTCTATGATTTATCGCTCTCTAGAAATGGCTGTCTTTATATGATATTCCATGGACATATCTCATTAACTTTTATCTTATACCTCATAGTTATTATAATTCACTATTCAATACTTGAATTCAGGCTTGGAGATGTGCTTTCACAAGAAATCCTTTGTACGGAAACTTCGTTCCTTAGTAATTTGAAAAGGCCCATCTGACATGATAAAATCTTGACACCCGATAAGGCGCGATTTTATCTAATGTGAGTTTGCCCGAATCAGATTACTTATAAGTAATTAAGACTGAGTCGATAAAATAAAAGTGTCTAGAAAGAACAAACCTTGAATCGGATTTGTTGAGAGCAGTTAACTAATGTTTCGTCAGAGAGATAAAAAAACGACCAATAAAAAACGCGACCCTCCAGACTCTTTGAGCAGAACGTAATATTCTCATGTATTTCGACATGCTAAAAACGAATTTGATTTGCAGATTTCTTCATCGCCCTCCAGTTTCCTTTTTTTGAGGCAAAGGTATAAGGAAAGTTGGATAACAAAAGGAATAGTAACCTCCATTCACACAAATTACAATTAAAAATAATTGAAAATCCACAAAACACCCTACTAAAACAAGAACACACTATATTGCCAAAAAAATGATAAAATAAGCAAAAATCAACTAATATAAAGGATTAACATGTCATGACAAAAATAAATCAACAAAAAATTTGTGAGATGCAATTAATAAAACATTGTCTGAAAGTTATTTGTGGCATTATACGAATATTCTTTCCTATTATTTGGGTTTTCTACCACATGTATTATTATCCTCTTCAAAAACAAATCACCGAATCTACAAAATAATAGAATTATCGGAAAATAGCCTCTGCGCCCGTGACCTTTACGTCAAAGGAACAGTCAGAGGTTATGTTTTGCAAATAATATAAATCGGAATAAACACAGAAATAATGTATTTTGCTGACGTTTCGGAAAGTAGTCTCTTTCCGTTTTCAAAGCTTTTTTTGGAAAAACTCTTATTTTGCTGTGTATGTCAAATACACAGATTCTATTTATGTTATTTCCATAGATACTTACTACTTACACAGAACTGATGATATTTTCTTTTAGATAATGTTGAGTTTGTTAAGTTCTTCTTTTAACATTAATAGCCTGGTTGTACAAATATCTACAGAACAATTCGATACGCACTTATCTTCATTTAATAAGATTATTGCTGATTCTTTAATTTTTCTTTTTTTGATATCTGCTTCTTTTGTTAAAATTTTTGCCTAGTCCCAGTTTGTTCTATGTCCGTTTTCCCAAGCATATTTACAAATCTTTGATTTCTGAATTTCATTCTTTCTAATGTAATTCTTGTGCTCATCCAACCTCACACTGAAAGGTCTGGATGACTCACCCACATAACATTTATCACATTCGCACGGGATATTATAAATACAATTTTTTGAATTCTACTCCCTGTTTATCACGTCACTAGCGCAGAGGCTTTTTTCCAATAATTCTATTATTTTGTAGATTCGGTGATTTGTTGTTGAAGGGGATAATAATATATGTAGTAGAAAACTCAAATAATAGGAAAGAATATTAATAAAACAATTAATAAAAATAAAAAACAATTAATAGACAAAATTAAAGAAAGTGGTGAAGAAATCACAAATCCCTTTCAAATTTTCTAGACATTTAATCATAAATACTCATAAATTGGCGCCAAATTTGCTTCGAATATTAAGATAAACAAAAAATATAAAAAAAAGCTAAAAACAGACCCTAGGCCTGTGTTTCTGAGTCCAACCTGTCAAGAAGAAGTAATAAAATTTGTCATTTAACTAAAAACAAAAAAAATGTGTAAGTGTTGACTCAATAAGTTCGGTAACTTTAAAGCAGATTGCCATAGAAATATCTGAACTACTTTGTTACTCAATAAATAAATTTTTTTTGAAACATCGATATTTCCTAGTGCTCTTGGTGAAGTCAATATAGTTCCTATATATAAAGGAGGAGGTACATCTGATCCTCTAAAATAACGACCGATATCACTAGTAACCAGTATCTCAAAAAGTTTTAAAAATTATATTCAAGCTTTACAACAAACATAATACGTAAACATCAATTTGGATTCCAAAAAGGTATATCTACACAAGACGCTATATTGAATCTTACAGGCAAAATTTATTCAGCTGTTGACAGTAAAAATTTTGCCATTTGTATGTTTTTAGATCTATGCAAAGCCTTTGATATGGTCTCACACCAGCAATTATTAGATTCCCTAGAACATATATCTGGTCGATAGCCGAGTGGGTTAAGGCGCGAGGTGGCAATCGCGATTAATCACATGGACATCGCACCACCGGGTTCGAATCCTGGCTCCGGCACTGACAATGTCGGAGAAAATGGTTGTATGTCTGCGTTTCTTCAATGTGTAACCCCCTTCCGCACAAGCCCTGGCTTCTGGAATTGGGGGTTGTCTAATTTCATTTATTTATATAGGAGTGTGATTCCGGTGAAATTGTAAAATTTGCTGTAACTAGCGAATATATTAAAACCCAATTAATCAATTGTAATAATATCAGAACCACCCTATCTTTTAATGTTGCTAACAATAATTTAAAAAAAAAGTGATTTTACCCTATTTATTATCAGCATTGACTTTGGAAAACTGAAATTTATGCAACATATTTATAAGTGTTTATCTCAAAATAATTATTTAGCTTTTTATTAATCTCTTTGTTATATATGATCATTAGACAGTTGGCATTAATATATTTATCTATATTCCATATTTAGCTGTAATTTTACCGCTCCCAAATTAAAAAGGTGTCAATTATCTGCTAATAGATCGGATATAAATTAAAAATTCGACAATTACATGATATAATATTCATAAATGAATATTGGCGAAATTAGACAAATATATAAAGATAATTAAGTCCATAACAAATTGAAAATTTGCTATTTTTTATGGGTTCAACGAAAATGCTGTAGCGTGTTTAAATCTCCCTTATGGAACCGAGGTCAGTCAGTATATGTCAGTAATTGTACGTCCTTTACTTAATTAATTTTAATAGGTGTTCCACAAGGACCCATCGCGGACTACTATGCTTTGTCTTTATCTATAGAGCCGATATTTTTAAAAAAGTGTATAATTCTCACGTGTATTAACAAAAATCCATAATTTGATCACCAGGTGCATAATTAAATGCCTCTCGACATTAGTACAGTGGCATTATGGGCTGCTGAAAAGCGCCCATCCCATACTCTGAAAATTTTACAGTGTGATAGACTCGTTAAAATGAAGCCTCTAAGACTATTTTTACTACTTTTGTAATAATTTTCAAAAACGGACGCTGTACTGGGGACTATAACTAACAAAATTTATAAACTGCTTGCACTCGAGTAAATAAATCCTACCTGGCCCTTGGACTAAAAGAGAAAACTTTAAAACCTTGAAATGTTAGATAAATTAGCTCATATTTAAAAATCGAAAAATAATAACTACAAGACGACGTTGCAACAATGTTAAAAAACTGTTTGTTTAATATATCGAAGATGAGATTCATTAAATGTCCTTGTCACAAAAGTAGGAAGCTGAGGAAACATTACATATATGATTGCTTGTTTCCAGTAATAATAATTGATAAAAAACTATAAACTTCTATATTTTCGTAAGGAGAGTACCTACTAATATAGATATTTATTTACTTATTTATGAAAATGCTGGTCCGTTTATATAGTGGTAAACACATAGTGTTTATATAATTCTGATATAAATAAAATAAAGTAAACGCGATATTTCCTATTTCCCTCGAGCTGTAATGTTATTCTTGTTTTACCAACCGGCAAAGCACGTTTCTCTTGGATGCAGTCCCACCTGGATTGCAAATTTACATAATGACCGACATTATTCTCTTTCTTGTGGACATTTCATTTCCCACAGTGTACTCCGTTATGGAAAATTCGTTTTTCTACATTGTTATGCTCAAGGGTTAATACGAATATAATATTCTAATACTAGTTACAGTAAATGTTATTACTAATATGAATCAAAATATAATTTGATCGGATTTACTGGAATTAATTAATATGATTAAAATGTGTTTCAACAAGATTTTACTAGAAAAATATTTTTAAAAGAGACATTTTTCTCATTGAAACCTATTGAAGACAAGAATGCTCCATTGTAATTTTATATATTTCATTTTGCTCGAAAGAAAATTGGTTCTAATAAATATAATATAGCAATATAGTGAAATCGATGACACACAATAGTAAATTTCTTATTGTGATGAGACAGTGATTCTATAGAATGTATTTCAATACCTAGGATTACAATAAGTTGATATAATTGAAATAGCGTATACTATCTGTTAAATTGAATATAAATCAATGTGTTGCTATTTTGACAATCCTTTATTCTTATCTCTTATGCAACTACGGAGCATCACTACTGTTTTCGTCCTATTTCTTTTTTACATTGGATGCCTTAAATGAATATGATGTAATAGCTAACAATTGCGAGGACGTTGTGCCAAATTTAGTTATTTCTCACTTAAACATCAGATCGCTTTACAATAATTATGAAAATTTGAAATCGTGTATTCTATCACGTTTGATATTTTCTCATTATCGGAAACTTGGTTAAACAATAATGTCCTCGATTTCATGATAGATATACCAGGGTATAATTTATTTAGACTGGACAGAGAAACTGGAAGGGGGGAGGGGTAGTCATATACATAAGTTAATGTAATAACATAAAACATATTAAAGTTATAGAGACAGACAATGACTCTGGAGTAGAAAACTTATAGATTACATGTAAAATAAATGGTAATAAGGTGTATATTGGTTGTACATATCGTTCTCCGGATACTAATTATACATCTCTCCAAGTTTTAGAAGACATTTGTCTGATGATACCATGTTGACCGGTTCGCCGGCGCTAATAATGAGTTCGTATAGTTTTTGTTGCGTTTGTTATGTGTCGGGAACAGATTGCCTCAACTATACCTGCCTAATCCGATCTCCGAAGAAATTATTCTAAGTTCGAAAATTCAGGTGATTGTCGAAAATAGTCCGTTTGATGTCACGTCGATCCACCGCGCATCTGTTACCGCTGTTTCTCCAACTAGTAAGTATTGGAAGGAAATAATTAAATTCATTCCTTATTGGCAGTCAGCCAGAGTGACTCATCGAAAGCAGACGTGTACACTACGAGATTCGAACCTAAGGTACCGCTATTGTCATAAATTGATTCCGCGTACTACATCATCGATCAGCAGCGCAACCATCAGGCACCCTCTTGTAGTTATTCGAAGGAAATAATTGAATTCGTGCCGTGTTGGTAGTCGGCCAGAGCGACTCATCGCCAGCAGACGTGTCCACTCCGAGATCCGAACCCAGGTGCAGTATATCATATTCGAGCAGCAGGATTTTGGCCAAGCCTGTACCAGCCGTGTAGTTGGATTCCATTCCGATCGCTCCACCGTAGCAGTCGTGCCCGACCGTAACAACAGGAAGTAAGTAAGTCCCTGGAGGAGTAAGTAAACTGATATACTAGCCAAGTGCTGTATATCACTTAGCCCTGCGTCATCGCTTATTCTGTATTAACGCTTTACTGAGTATTTTTGTTACTTTTTTGCAGCTTGCTATTCCTGTCATACTGTAAAGTTTGGTCGAGGTAATCAATTACTAAACCCATAGATTTGTATATGGCAGTCTTAATTGAATATACTGATATTATTGGAAAATTTTGAGTTTTACTGTTTGTGTGTGAATGTCTAATTTCCCAAATTGACCCACTGGAGTACCGTTTCTCCACTTAAGCTACTCAGCCTCGCGTATCCGGCTTGTGGGTAGCGTGTCCTATCGCATAAACTAGAACTGGTGCCCGAGCTTAAACCGAAAACTCATTTCCAAAATTCGATTGTAAAAGAGTGACCCCGTTTCTCCTCGTCACCGGCAAAGGTGGAGAAAAACGCGTTACGCAACATGCTCTACAATTTTTAAAAAAATTTGGAAATCGCACACAAAATAAAGATTTTGGGTGACCCCAAAACAAATGGATCACACTGTATATTTCTCAAAAATGTTAAGAGATATAAAAATGATTCAAAGGTTATTCAATCCATATGCATTTTGGATAAAAATCTTATTTTACATATTATTTTCTCTTGTGTAAGACCTCATGACAAAAGAAAAAGAAGTCTTCTAATGACACACATATTGGGCTAAAACTCCAAAAAGAACCAATAAATCGAAATTCTACGAGATGACAAATGAAGATCATTATTTTTTCTATTGATGTATGTATAAATCCCAGGGAAATTTGGTTTGAAGTTTTCTGTCATTTTGATTTGAGGTTTTTACAAATTCCTTTAAATCTAGCCATTACGCCACAGTTATTGAACAACATGATTTGTATTCAATTGCTGGTTATAAAATGGAGTTCCTCGTAACCTTGACAATTCTTGTCCAAGATTTACTGTTTCAATATGTTTCATTCTCATGAGAAAATAGTGACTTTCAGAGAAAAATTCTACAATGCGAATTATAGAGAACAAGAAAGAAACTTAATCATACCGTATTCGACATTTATAAATATAAACTAAGTAATATTGCCCAATAATAGTCACCTCTAGTGAATATTTGGGATGGATTTGCCAGTTCTACTCAGTATGCCATCCATGCTTGTTCAGTACTATTTGTTCAACATTCTTCAGCTAGATACATCAGCCAGTGTGAAAGTCCACTAGAACGCATGCTTATATTGTATAGAAAAATACATCATTCGGAAATTAGTCAAATGAAACTACGTTGATAAGAAATGTTCGACGGATATGAGGATTGCCCCAACATTAAAACTGTTAAACTTCTGCGATGAGCGAAATTGAAGGTTTCATTGTTGGTCAATACAATAGACCCATATTCATAGTTTTACTTCTAAGCAAAACTTTCTCTCAAACCAAAAAGCAAATCAAGTTTGCAGAGAAGTTGGTGATGTAGATACTACAACTGTTTCAACGTCTACTAGGCCTGTATTGTCATGTTCATTTGTACTCGTACCGTCCTCTTTATATTATATTCATGTCACAGATGAAATATATATGTACCTAGTATCCATTAAAATAAATACATTTATATAGAGCAGGAAAGGAATATAAAATAGTTTAGGAGGCATGAAGGCCTATGTATCTACACGCACATACAGGAAGTAACTCTTTCAAAAAAGTTGAAAGCGATGCGTACAAGTTGATCAACAAAGAACTTCACCACAGCATTAATATAATTAATAGTAGATCATCTTCCTCCAATTGAAGTTGCAGACGAAAAGTTCTCCCTAGAAACTCAATTCGGTAAAGCACGATATGGCGCATATTTAAAGCTATTTAGAAAACAGCATTACGCCCTAGGACACTTTGGCTGCAGCATGTAAACAACGTGTTTATTGCAGTTGTGCAGAAATGTTATTCGACAACATACATACTGATATTGGAGCCTCTACTCTGACAGATTTTTTCCAGTTATATCGCTACAAAAATTCGATTTTAAAATTTAAAAAAAATGTGCAATAACCAGTCTCATGTGATAGGAATTGTGGGTATAAAATTTAATTTACAATTTGATTTGTTCTCCTATGTCCAATTTAATTTTTAGTAGTGGACCACACACATATCATTTGAAATTTTATTCTACTTTGCAGAAAAACAAGCATATCTGAAGTTTCTCCTCAAATAACTCAGTCTCACACCCAAATTCACGCTGAGTATTTCTGCATGAAACGGTACCCTTTATTTCATCAATAAACAAGTCATGAAAGTCAACGACGTAGGCACATTGACCCCTTTTATTTGAGTCTAAAAACGTGGCACATTTTTTAGGGTGATGGAAAATCCGTAAACGATTTTAAAATTCTCTGGAATTTCATCTTAAACCAGGTCTTAACGTTCCCTTTCTGATTCTGCTTTGTTATTTTCAGTGTCTACCTCAAAACTTAATATAATTAAACTACCAAAAAGTTACAGTACCTTAGTTACAGCATCGCAAGCAAAAATGTTTGTGTATTTGTTTACTAAAATTATATAATAATAATGTTTATTTCTTTCCCAATAATTTTACAATAATGTAAGATGTTCTCACTAAATATTACGCAATATAAATAAATAAACATTTCTTGATTACACACCGAAGTATTTAAGAAATACTTGCTGGTGAGATGGAAATCGCATTCTGTAAGTGTGAAAAAACTAAGTAGTAGCATTGAATTACAAAAATATATACCTAATATTCCTAATATATATCCACATTTACGCATACACATAATTACATACATGATATTATATATTTATTATATTATGGAGAGTCTCCGTATCATAAATTAATAGCCATTGTTTCGATTTACTTTATAATGAAGGGCCCAGGTAAGTATAGCATCTCTGTCCTATTCTTTTTTCATATTTAATTTTTTTAGTAATTATTATTATTTTTTTTCGAGTATGATAATAATTCTGAGTATTATAACTTATTATATGTCTGTTTTTTTGAATAAATACTATAGACGATAAACTGTAAAGCTGCCTGATATGCCATAATTTACTTTCCAAAAACAATAAGTTTGACGAGAAAGTACTGATTTTGTTATATATAATTTTTATAAATGTTTTTTGTATGATTTCCAGGTTTTTTAAATGATTTTGATTTATTTCTCCCCATCCTATTATGCCATATGAAAGTTTGAGATTCTATTAGATAGTAATACATGATTTTCAGCTGGTTTATTTTAAAAATTGTTTCAATCAATCAATCAAAATAACTTTATTTATATTACAGAACAAATATCTAACCAGATATCTACCTCGCATTTGGCCCTGTAACCAACGCATATTGTTTGTCACGTTGGTGGTAACAGGGTCCAGCGGAGCAGCGCTGGTTCAATTTATAATCTTGTTGATTGTATCTTGAGTACATTTAGTGATGCATTCAAGGCACAATCAACACACTCATTCTCCTATTTACAAATAAAATTTATAATGAGTAATATAATAATTGTACACTACTAAGTAGTTGAAAACAGTTAACAATAAAATTTGATGGTATATCACTTATTTAATTTTATGCTACTGGTGCGGGTACCAAAGCCTATAATGATGGATCCCGTTGCAAGATTTCCAATGGCGAGCAGAGTTACTGCTGAATCTTTTGTACTCTATAATTTCTTGTCTAAATATAATTTTGATTTTACGATGCACTAGAGATAAATTTATATAACAAACAAAACAAACAAGAACAAATAAAACAAAAATGTACAAACATAAACCAAGAGTAATAGGAAAGATTTAACAGTTATGAAATATCAGTACAGATAGGTAGGGGAAGAAGAAGTTATAGTTGGTGAAGGTTTGGCTATAGAGGTTGCCGGAAGATGGGCAGCGTCTGGTAAGGTATGGTGTGTTTTATTCGAAAGGGGGCATTATGCTGTCTAATTTGTGTTATATTTTGGGTTAGCGGACTATCACCCAGTTTGAAGGCGTAGAATTTTTGAGATATATACTGGATGTACTCCGCTATTGGCGTTATGTCGTGGCAGCGTGCATAGAGATCTCTGAGGGAGGTGTACCTGTTGGAATTCGAAATGAGGCGCATAAATTTGTGTTCCAATACTTTCAGTTTGTTCATTGTCGTGGCCGACGTGCTGCACCACACCGGCGCCGCGTATGTGATTGCTGGCCTGATCACCATTGTGTACAATAATTTTTTATTTTGTCTGTTAAGTCTGCTACCCCTGACCATGAGCGGATACATACTCCTGGACAAGGAGTAGACCGTCCGTATTGTCTCATTTATATGCATGTTAAACGTCAGTCTTTGGTCCAGTCTTACCCCCAAGTAAAATTGTTTGAGATTATTTAAATCTGGCTAAAAGGTACTGTCGTGAGCAGAAAAAAATAGGAGGAATAGAACTTTTTTTTTTCTAATGTAAATCTGTCTCTATTTGAATATGTAATGAGTAGCCGAAATAAAACAGATATCACTTTTAAATTATTTTTTATTTTAATGCTGTAGTTATTGCTATAGTAAATGCTGGATGGTTAATGAGACAAACTGCACTGTACAACTTTAACAAAAATTTGTTGTGTAACATTTTAAGAAAGTAGAGAATAAACGGTACGATTAGTAGAAATCCTGGATCAAAGGACAAAGAATATCCTGCTTAACAAGAAATTAACTATTCGTTATTGCACCATTTCTATTTATAACTTCTATAAGTCTGTTTGGCATAGAATTAAATAACCTTATACAATAATCATTAGTAACAATATTTTCCCATGCATTATTTACTATTTCCAGTAATTCTTCGGCATTCCGTGGTCTCACATTTCGTCTTTGAATGCTTCTTACGAGTAGTCCCCACACGTACGCAAATCTTACTCGAGCTTCTTTATGTTTAGCTTTAAGTAAGTATTTCTGTGCTGTTGCATGACAGTGTAGCTCTGATTCTCTTACTCGTCGGCGACTAGTACTACTCGATCCAGGAAAATTCGTTTCTTCAACAGCCTGGATAACTGAGTAAAATGGATTTTATACTAAAGCATTTACCAATTGCAAATCTTGTTGTTGAGTTGATATCCTTCGTCGCCCTGATCCAGGATTTCTACTAATTCTACCGTTTATTCTCAACTTTCTTAAAATGTTACACACCGAATTTTTATCAATATTATAACGCAGTGCAATTTGTCTCATTGACCATCCGTCTTCTGCTTTAGCAATAACTCCAGATTTAACTAAATCGCGTATATGAGGCACATTAGTTTTTTGCACACATGCAATAAATTATGACGACTAACTGACAATGTCACAAAAATTAAAGTTAGATGGACACAACTAGATTTTATCGAAATACAGTTATAAGACTTGTCCTATTTTTTTTTGCTCACGACCGTAATTTATTTTATTTATAACATTCTTAACTTGCAGATCCCATATTAAATGCTTATCTATAACTATGCCAAGATACTTAGAAGAATCAGCTTCTTCTATTTAGGTGCTGGTATTAATATTTAAGGTTCCCATTGCAGGTGGCTATTAGAATATGAAGTAATAGGAAGATAGTTTGTTTTATTGCAATTTAGTGTTAGTATGTTAAAATAAAACCAGTTTTATCTCTTTATTTCATATTTTATTGGCAATAGTACGCCATTCATTGATCATTTTTTACTATTCGCATCGATAAAATATCTCAAATTTATCTAGCCTACTCGCTGTCATTGTATCAGTTTTCAATTATATTTCAACAAAATTAAAAAGTCGATAGTTCAATCAGGAAACTTAAAAAAAGCATATATATCAACTGTAATATCTAAAGTTTGAGTCAAACAAATTTTTGTAATGTTTTCATTTTTTACTGATGACAACTAGGTATTAGAAATTAATGTGTAATATCGTTTAGTAAACAGTAATATATTGCTACGTATTGCTAATAATTTTCTCTTGTACATCGGAAATATCATTGTAAAAATTAATTAGTCTCATTTTACGAAAAAATACCTCTGGTTATTAGTATGGGTGGAGTACCTTCAAAAAATACTGAATTTTTTTGTACAGAATGCCCCAAACATAATGTCCAAATTTTTGAGTACAATATTTTGTCGATAAGAACTTAATAGAGGGAAATTAAGATTTTTCTCGGAAAGTGTTACATGGTTGTGATTTTTTTCATTCGATTCTAAAAGTCAACATAAACATATAAGTACATTTTTATTAACATATTTTTTAGTAGATAGGACTTTTTATAAATAACGAACAAAGTTAAAGTAAAAAAAAAACATAAATCGAATAGAATTGCAAAAGAAAATTATCTATTGAAAATTTTTTTCGTAAGAAATTACGTAAACTAAAAATGAAAAAGTATGCCGAGATGTGTCGGTCGACCCTTTCATGCCAATTTCAATTCATTTTATTCAGCAACAAATTTATAAATTGAATTACATTTAATATTGGTGCAACAAGTCAAAGAGCAATGCTTTTTTTAAATATAGAAGTTTTAGATGCTTTTAGTTGATAAAAGTAATTTGTAAGTACCATTAATTATTAACAGTTTGCTTTGAGGTTTAAAAAATTGTTTGTTAAACATTCCCAAAATAATTTCTTTCTATATTTCTCGATTTAAACAAGCACTCAATATACGAAATTTAATAATGTCGAATGAAACTAATTGTTTTTCACATTGTTTATACCCTCTAGTGAACACCCACGCGTAGGTTCAATAGTTGTACCCCGAATTGTCAATAACTACAGATTTATTTAACATTGAATTAATTTACAATAATTAGTCCTTATAACACACTAATTATAACTTTTATCTACTATTATAGACTCACTACTATAATTCACAACTTGTTACTGTTCATTTTCTTATCTAGGCACTTGGCTCATCTCATAATTTTACTGTACTCCTGATGCGTCGGTCCCGCTACTAATATACTCCATGGTGCTTATTCTAAAGTTTTCTCTTTTATTCCAGCCTGTCATTCGGAATAGTTCTACTATTTTCCAGTTTATCCGTGGTAGAACCAATGGCGCCATCTCTCTGCCGACTGGTGAACTATTGTCCTATGACTAACTTCTTCTTATTACGAGATTAAGCCTCTATCCATAAGAGGGCGTGTGCATGCACATAAAAATAATGTTTATTAAAATCTGTATCAGGTTTCCTTTATAATAGTGTCTTCATGTCTGTCTTTTGTATGGTTTACTGCAATGCCGTCACGGAATTTCGTATACTCCTTAATTTCCATGCCAGGATTGCAGTAAAGCATATATAGGACGGACCAACAGACACATACATGTAAGCAAGAAAGAACACGTGAATGCAAATCGAAAAGAGATGAAAACATAGTCCTTAGCACAGCATGTCAGAAGTATAGGACACAAAATTTACTTTAACAACACCAGAATATCGAGCACCATATGTTAAGAATCACCAGAGAGGTCATAGAAATAGAATAACGATTCCAAAACCTTAACAAACGAGAAGACGCACAGAGATTATCTGTTTCGTGGAAGTCGGCACTCAGAGGCAGGATATATAACAGAGAACAGGCAAAGACCAACGGTTGACGTAGACACACGACAACGAAAACATTGTGTACTGGGATAAACCTGGTTAGTCTGACAGAACTCTGGACCACAATCGCCCTGACATCTTGGCGATGAAGAAGAAAGATAAGATGGCCACCATTATTGACATCAAATGTTCCCTAACCAGCAACCAACAGAAAACTGAGTTAAAAAAGTGGAACAAATATCAAAACTTAACCATCGAGCTTCGACACAGGTGGCGATTAGAAGAAGTCCGATACATCCCAATGATAATATCGGCTACCTGTGTAGGGGAAAAGAAGTTTTTGAAATATTTGCGGCAACTTAACTCCTCGCAAAGATAATCCAGAGGACGGTTATTCTCCAGACATGCCACATCCCTAGAAACTTCTTGCATAACGAATTACAGACATTTGAATTATCCACTGGATTAATGAGATGTGATGAATTTTGTCCCAATTAACCGAGCCGAATCTCAATGATGCCCGTAAGGGGTCGATTAATGGTTTACTATTTGAGCTGAGAAAATGTGTCACTTAATTGGATAATAATAATATATACAATACATACATAAATAGACACAACTGAAAAACTGAATATAGTAGTGGAATTGGGACATTTATATACATTTCTTTGTCTGTTAAAAACACGTAGGTACTATAGCTTGTTGTTTTGAGGGAGTTCACTTAGGCCCTTACCGTATTATTGTTTTTGATCCGTTAATAAATAATTCTACAGTGGAGTCCAAACTTTAACACACGTGGTAACTCGCAACTTAATTTTGTATGGTGATTTATACCTACTGTAATATAAATTGGTTTAGCAGTTCTTTAATGACGTCTTTTAGATTAAAATGACTGCCTGTATAGCAGGTGCACTCGCGAACCTAATTGAAATTAATTAAGAATCCAATCTGCACAACAGGCCTGCGTTTTATAGAATTATTAATCTACTGAGACCTAAAACAATTGGAACGGAAACATAACGAAACCTGGTTTTTATAACTAACTATAAAATCTTTTAACATATTAGAATCGATAGAAGGAAGATATTAGGAAAAGTTATTTGACTTATGTATCCGTTAAATACAATAATCTAATTTTACATCTAAACTAGTAATCCGAAGGGTATAGCCCAAGCAAAATTAGTTAAATGGATACACAACCGAATCTGGTCTATGTTTGGGTCAAAGGTTTAATTTATAGTTCAATTTTCGAATCAAAATCGCCTCTTGAGGATACGCTTTGACAATATCTCTTACTTCCTTTAAGGAAATTATCTTTATAAATTATTAAGAGTAATCAAACATTTGCATATACTGAGATATTAAAAATTTGTTTCGTAATATTTGCCTCAAACTGAGAATCATGTACAAAAAAAAGCAAATATATTATAATCTAGTATACTTTAACTTGGCGTGTGTATGTATGAGTTAATATTTCCGTACGATTTCATTTTCTCTTGTACACAAAGATCCAGAAATATTGTCCACGTAGACAATGTTTCTGGACTATTGCTTTAAATTTGTGTAGAATATGGGAGAAAATGAAATCGTACGGAAATATTAACTCATACATACACACGCCAAGTTAAAGTATACTAGACTCTAACTATGCAAAATATTAACCATAATTAGTGACGTACCTTGTAACGTGCTATCTTTCGTTGGTTTTGACAAATTAATAGTAATATATAAAAATAAGATTTTAGTCGATCAACCCATCAATCTATAGTAATAAATTTACACTTTCACCGATAGATGTCACTTACCTTAATTCCCTATTCAAATTAGAGTTTTCGCCAACAGATAACTCTCACTTGGGAAATATACCAATTTGTTAAATAGACGTGTATATCATAACAATGTTAAATGTAAACTATTATTGTAATTAGTGCATGACAATTATATATGAACTAATGGTATAAACATAGTAGTAATAATCGAAAAGTCCATAACAGTCGATTTAGTTTTAAAATTTCTCAAGTTGATACTTTATGACTGTCAGTTTAAGGAATATCCTCTTATATTTTCGTGAGTTAAAATGGTTATAAATATTACTCAAGTCCCTTCAAACTTCCCTTTTCGATCAAGAAATTAAGCTGAAAACTCTGGTTTGAAAGATATGTGGTTGATACTCGGTTTGGTACCGGATCAAAAACTAAATTTCACATATCTTCATACTTTGGAATATTTTAATTAAAATTCGATTAATTCAGATTTAATTAGCGAGTATCGTTCAGAAGTATTCTGGGTAAGTTTTAATTTCTTACATTTATTATAGACACGTGCACACATTAGAGATTAATATTGAGACTAATTTTGTAAATTTAATTATAGACGATTTGGTATGGTTAGATTTATATTTGTTACAGCTAGATTTTGAGCACAGCAACTTACGAACTGTTCTATTTTTGACTATTTTAGATTTGGACTATTGGATCATTTGCTATTCTTTGGTACACGATTCTTGGTATTAGAATTTGCCTTGAACTTGCATTCTACGATAGAGAAAAGCCTATTTAATTGTAATTGAGAATCTCCCATCTGGATAACATCTTATTAGGAAAACCTTAAAGCCTGAAGCGCCTGGAAAATCTCCAAATTATTGGAAAGGTTAAATAATTCATATACATTATCTCGCTTTTCTATCTTCTCAGCGTTAGCTTAGAAAACCCTAGACTTTGAAATATCTTGATATATTGTTACCTCCTTTCTCTTATTATTTATTTTTGAGAAAGAATTGAGGCAACATATGCGGACGACTAGCTGGTTTAAGTCGGAGCAGAGAGCCGTGGGTCCAGAGCATTCGTAAGAGTGGAGAAACTTACCCTTTCTGACATGTACAGCATAAGCGACAGATTTCTGTTTATTTCGAGAAAAGGAGACAAAGAAAAATTGATGTTAAATTGGGCACCATCTATAGTAAAATAAGCAAAATTGTCTCTTTTTCTCGAATAACCAGTCTACTATAGATCAGACTGAAATTGTTGGTAAGAGAAATAAAAAAAATAGTTTAAAATGAATGTTAAAATATATTACATGAAAAATAGACAAATCGGTTTGCAAGACAAATTGAAATTTAAAAAAATATATAATAATATATATAAAACAAATTTATACCAGTATCCTAGATGGATTATGATTGAGGTGACTGGTTCTGGGACAGCAATCCAGGCCCACAATTGTCTCTTGTTGCAAGAATGAATCCTAAAGTTTCCTTGGCAATTTACGTCTCTCAATGAAATGGGGTGAAAGTTGTAGGAAATTAACCAACTATGTGGTTTAATGTAAAGATAACGAAATTTTATCAATGAAAGATAAACTGTGCAAAAATTATGCAGGAATGTAGAAGAAGTATCTCAGAATTTAAATATCTAAGAATATAAACACGTACAAAATTTATGCAAATATAAGCCAAGTTAGCTGTACAAAATATATTTAAGTTAGCTGCACGAAATATATTTAAGTTAGCTGCACGAATATAAGCAAGTTAGCTGCACGAAAGCTGATTTCATAAAAACTATAAATTGCAAAAAAATGAAAAGGAAAGAGAAAAATATTTTTAAAACCATGTGGTACATATAGTATTTTAACTACTTATTAAATTGAAAAGAATTGACTTTGAATTCAAATTTATTTTAAAAAATAAATGAAATTATATCAAATGCAAAATTTGAAGATTAATTACATTTTAAAGGAGTAATAAAGGAAATTACCTGTATATTAAACACTTTGTAACTGGGATATAAAAATTGTAATATCAATTACTGAAGTCCACAGTTAGAAATTATATTCGTTTGAATCAGTACAATGGCTGCAAGCAAATGACTTCCTGGTGAGTTTTACTGATAAGGTAAACTTTTTTGTAATAGTTACCGGAAAACAACGCTATCAAAAAAATGTGAGAAATCTAATTCCCTATTTAAATTGAAAGCCATAAAAATATAGAAATAATACAGGTATGGCCATCTGTCAAGCGCAACAACTTGCAGGTCGCAACTTTACAATTTCCTTCACTCACAACGAAAATCGTGGGATATAATCGATAAAAGGAATCTATAATAATAGTTTCTTTTATTGTTTCCACACCAGCTGATTTGCCTTTGCAATTTCTATTTTGTGCATAACCACAAATATGAACAGATGTAAATAAATAGTAAAACGTATTGACTATGGTGTGAACTTAGTAAATATATTACATCTTATTGGATATACTAATATAGTAACGAGAAAAGGTAAGGAAAATCACCAAATGTACCCACATAGTAAACAAAAATATAAAAATTCAAAAATAGATATTTGATGTAACTAAATTTTGTAGACAAATTGTTCATTGTTTCGTGGGATACTGTGTAGAACGAAATACATAATAATTTAGAAAATGACAGTTCCTAAGTTATAAAACTAAGTACATAAACAGTGTGAAATGGTTTAGCAGTTATACATGTAAAATTCTGTTAGTTGAAAACAGTTTCACTTACAAAAACTGAATCCTGCTAAATATCCACAAAACACTAGTTTTTAAATAAAACTGTTAAATGGACATAGGCCATGTAACAATATATGTTGAAATATTTTTAATTTTTGACAGAGCGTTTGAATTTATGAATCCGGATTTAAAATATAGACCATGAACATGATTCGTTTCTTTATTTTGTGTTCAAGAAACAAATTTTGATTAGGTATAAAATCCGAAATCGAACTGTCAATATACCATTCCTTATTTGAAATTTGTTAATATATCCAGGCTAGCTCAATCTCCGTAGTTGGTTCAAAGGTCGATATCTCTATATAGAAAAATTTAATTTATTAAAATAAAATTTTATATCAATTACAAAATCGTTTATTCAGGTTTGAGATTAAATATATTTATACAATTTTGAAATTAGAAATCGACGACCTCCATTATTTTCTAAATCACGTAATTTACTGTTTTTAACGGAATTTCGATTCTTGTAGCATTACACAGGTCATTTAGAATAAATCGGAACCGTCATGGCACACTTAAATGGAAAATTATAAATTATATTTAAAAAATTGATGTTTGAAAAGTCACTTATTTGGCATCGTTGGATTCAAAAAATTATGTATTATTCAAAAATGCAATAATATACAGGGTGTTCCATTTAAAAATTGAAAAAAAAAATCAATTGTACGTCAAAAAGTGCCGCTTATTATGTATGTAGTATATCCTAAATTAAATCAATTATCTTCAAAACTAAAGGAAACAAGACGGGTATACCAAAGATCCTGTTACACCTGGTACCTATAATCTGTACAATAAACTCTGAGCTCAAATTTGCGAACACCCTGTATAAATAAATCTATTTCTTCAAAATTGCATTTTTTCTTACCTACTACAACCCAGTTGGTGAATTAAAAAATAAATCAAACTGTATAGAGTTTGTTAGACACTTTTCAATATTATAATTCACATTCTTTACTTATAAGTAGCTACTTTTGTATCTGCGAAAATAATCTGTGATAAGTCGGGTATCACTAACATGTAAAATTATTTTATGTTTTTGGTAGTCATATATCCGTCATAAAATGAAGGTGATTTGTCGGAATTCATAACAGCTCCCATAGTTTCGCATTTATAGGTCATATCCAGAGAGGTGAGAATTTTATCTGGTAAATTACGAGTAGTTTCTTTCTCCACAATGTGGCTTAGAAAATGTTTGAACCTTAATAATTTATGTTAAAAGCCCAAGACCGCAGGCCGAGAGCTTTTATTGTGAATTATTAAGTCAAGAAGATTCAGTCGAAAACAAAATTGTGCAAAAATATAGCCACCCATAATTTACGCAATAAAAGGAGTGCTTGTCAACATATATTTTGATATAATTATTAATAATAATTTAATTTATCAACCTCATATACATGTAACGATTAATATAACAAGAACTTTGAAAACATATTTATTAAAACGTGGGGGTGAATGTAGGGGTTAACCATAACATGGAAAATTGTTGTCAAATATTTTACGTTTTAGTTCAGCGCCACACAAACATTTTTTGAGCAAGAAAACCTTATTTAGACTATTGGTTCTGATATTATACAATCTGCATAGAAGTTTGCGAGGACCTTGCAAAACATGTTTTTGTATATTAATGATTTTGGCAATACACAAAATCGCTGTCTCAAAATCGCATCTTAGTTTCATAGATACCATGTTTAATCAATATCTCGATTTTTGAAAAAAAAGCTCTACATACCAGCGACCCGTAAAGTTGCTATCAAGGGTATTGTTGGATTTTCAGGGTATCTGAAAATATGTTTCACATGGACAGCAAAAAAGCTCTTCGATCCGATGTCAAATTTCAATTTGAATTTAACAAGAAACATGAGCGCTCCCACCGTCCCGGGCTATGACCCCTAATTCCACTGCACCTATTGGCAAATAGGTGGCACAAAAATGATGGATCGGAAAAGATATGCTAATGATTATTATTTCAGAATTAACTCTCACCATCATTACAATATTTTCAGTTTATATAGTTTTTACTGAAAGCTAATGTACAAACAATATTACTGTTTCAATATTGAAAAAGTTGTTTACATGTAGCCATAAGATTATGGAAAATTCAGTAAGTGAAAAGACATCGAAAGATGCTTTACTCCTAGGGAAATTTAAATTGGGGATTTATTTTTTAACTAGAGATGGAATTATTTGAACAGAGAATTTGTTGGATTGTTGGACGTTCTTCAATGATGTCTTGGAACTAAGAAGCAATTAAATTTTTATCATTAATATTGTTCTAAAAATAGCTTTTCATTCAAAGGTAACAAAAGATTGAATAGTGGAAGCCGTTGCTTGTGATAATCAATCATGATGATCTAATAAGGCACTTTTTACTTTGTTTTATATTGCTAGTTTATTATAATTAAATGTAACTGCAGCTTCGACATTCAGCTATTTTTAAACATTTCTAAAAATAATGAACGTAAACTAAGATGGCGTTAGAGTAGTTCTATGAATTTGCCTGTAAATATTAACATGACAAGGATTTATAAACTTTGAAGAAATGAGGATATAATTACGAATGATTTGTTCAGCTGTGAGATTTTCCAAAAAATTTAATCTAAAATTTTTGTTTTATATGCAACTCATTAGATTTTATAAATTTGGACCGGCTTCTAAAAAATTATTTGAAAAGTTTGAATTAGTTTTGTTAAGTCTAAAGTAACGTATGTGTTCATTATTTTAAATTTTAAAAGTATGACTAGTTTGACCTACATAAAAGACATTACAATTTGGACGTGTTAACCCATAATCATCTGGTTTTTCTGAAATATCAGTCTATTTTTATCATTAAACACAAACTCTGAGAGTTCTAGTTGTGATTAAATCCCGAGTTTTGGAGAGGATTTGCCAAGACGATTTTCTCCAAAATATCTCCATATATTTGTGAAACATAGATAATATTTTATTTTTCTTTAATTTGGAAAATCCCGAGATATGATATTTTAATTGTACCCCATTTATTAAAGTCTCTGTTGCTTGTTGTTGTTATACCTATTGAGAAACCTCGTAAATAATGTTTCTCATAAAACACTAATTACAGCCTACCATGGTCTTATCCACCCTTCAATGTCATATGCTATTTTAACATGGGGACATTCAACTCATAGAGATAATGTTTTTGCTTTACAGAGAAGAGCCATACGGATTATGGAAGGCTTACATTATAGAGACGATTGTAGACAAAACTTTAAAGATTTACAGATATTAACTTTACCTAGCTTGTATATTCTGCAATGTTTATTATACATAAAAGAACATGAATCAAATTATATATCATACAATGACATGCATAGATATTCCACGCGAAATAACAGAAATATTCATCCTGATTTTTTGAGGTTGTCCAAAACTCGGAATGGAACAAATTATTACGCCATAAAGTTATTTAATCATTTGCCCTCATCAGTGAAAGAGCTGGAGTATAACGTATTTAGAATCACTGTCAGGGCCTTTTTATTGGCCAATGCTTTCTATAACTTTGAAGAATATTTTTCCTCAAGCTTTTAACATGTTGTGCGTTGTTAACTGTTAAATTTCAATTTAAATTTAATTTCTTATTATATTAAGAACCATTATCTCATCTTTTTGCTCATACTACGCATTTCTTATTGTAACATTGTGATACACTGTACGTTCGCTTGTATTTTATCGTTTGTCTTATTACTTATATGTATATCTCCATTGCTTATTCTATATTTTGTATTATTTGACTTATTTTATTTTATATGACTTGTGTAAATACGATTGTATTATGGCAATAATAAAATTATTATAGGCTATTGATTGTTCTAAAGGAGATGGTAACAGAATTCTATCTATCGTACCAATGGCGTTCGTGACTGCTGCACTATATGATATATATGAACAGTTATAGAAATGCGGTGCTTTACACCCATGCACCATGTAGTTGGCTCGGTAGCTCGGTGGAGATGTTGTGGACAAAATTTGCTGCCGACAGTGAAGAGATCTTTTGGGACTCTGATAGTTTCGGCACGAGTTTATTTTTGTATTGTTTCAGGGAGGAATAAAGAAACCACTTTTTGACTTAGCACTACAATTTATTAAAGAAAGATGCCTGGAATGTCGTCTGGCCGAACAAATATACAAATTATTATACTTAATGGGCTTTAAACAACTCCCTAAATATACTTCACATGCTACTAAAGTCCGCCTATCCAGCGTAATACACCGTTCAGATGTTTTGTTTACTTTTTATTATTTTAACAAATAAAAATTAGCTCCCTCGACAGAGCACGATATGCTCGGTCCCTTTCCAATGCGTGATCTCCCCTCACTATTTTTGTCGCCGCAGTACTATGCGCCGTACTTTTATCCTAACAATGTTACAAACCAATTTGTGTGATATAGTACTAAGGGAAAATTTTAATGTGGTGATTTCTATAAATAATATTATAGTTTATTTTCAATTGTGGTTGAAGGGGCGAGCGTGGGTGCGTCTTTACTATGTACATACTTCGATATGCGATGTGAAGCAACGTAAGGCGCGGTTAGTACTTGGATGGTAACCGTTCCAACGAAGACCGCGTCCTCGCCTCACACATCTTCCAGCGGCTTGTATATCAGTGTATGCGCGGAAGCTATACAACCTTAGGCGAGGGTTGTATAGGGGATATACCATCCTTCGGAGGGGATGTAAAGCCGTCGGTCCCTTGTCTATTAAATGTTAGGCAAGTAAAAAATCCCTACTCTTCTTAAGGGAAGAGGTTCGGCAAAATTCCTGGTTGGGGGTAGCTCGTCTACAGGCGTCGGTGTTAGGCCTCAGTAGCGGGAATAGGCCGACGTTAAATAAATGTATTAAAAAAAAAATGTGGTTGAAACTTGAGAGAACCACGTAATAGTTTTAATGGTAAGTTATCGAAAAGTATTTGCAAATATTCGACTTTGCCTAATGGACTTTTTTAATTGGCTTCCTAATTTATTGAAGTATAAGTCCAAGCAAGCATAGCAAAGCTTTAAGGAAGTCATTTTTACGATCATAATTTCTCTCGGGTTTCCAAATATATAAATTTAAAACTCTAATATCAACATTTTGCATAAAATATAAATCGGGGAAAAACAACTAGTTCTCTGGGTTTTTTTGTGAACGTTTGGAAGGTTGCGAAATTTATAAATATTTATTTTAGGCTCAATCAAAATCACGAGAATTTCTCAAATAAAAATAATTTTATAAACGTAAAGTAATATTTAATTTACTTTAGAAACAATGTTACACTGTATATTGGACGCTTAGAACATAACGGAAATAGAGCCGAAATTACCATATTATATGACGTTCTAACGTATTGGCAATTCCGTGGAGTACAGTGTTATTAAATTGTTCATTGAGAACATACATAAACCTTGCGATGGTAAATGGTAATTCGAAGTTATTGAGAATGAAGGAGATAGGATAAGATATTGCTTAAAATTGTAAATATGATGAAGTACCCTTCCTCGACAGTAAATTTAATGTGCTTATGTGCTTGTTCATATGTATTAATCCTTGAGTATCTCTTGAAATAAAACAATACTATATTTTACTTAAAACAGATTTGCTAGTATCTTTTACCATTCACAAATTTAGTGAAATATTTCTTAGAATGTTTGTAGTCAATATACAGTGCACACATAAATTATTGGCACAATCGGATAGATCATTTCTAGCGACAACTTCCCAGGTGAAAGTTTGTAAATGGTTACAAAAAAAAATATTTTCTTCAAAAAGTGCGTGGGGCTTTAAAATATATATGCATTTTTCTGAGATACCACCTTGAAGGAATTAAAGAACAGTTGGTACTCAATCACTAAAAGTGAAAGTGTATTTCAGTCACAGTTATGAATTGCTTTAACTATCAACAAAAATATTTAAAAAATATGATAAATTGACATATAAAGCTGAAGGTTAGATATGGCAAATAGAGTTAAAGGGCAAAGGCCAATTAATATTGAAATACAAGCAGCTGAAGACGAGATTACGCAATCAAATTTAAAAGTGCTGAAGGCCACGTAATATTAAAATATCAATAGCGGAAGAAGATTTAAACAAGAGATGAAAATTTAAAAATGTGAGTGTACAGTTCGTTCCATGTGCCAAAAGTGATCGGATCCCACCAGTTCAGTTTACCCGTCTAGCAATCTTCTAGGTCGTGCTTCTCTTACAGTCGACCTCAACATTATTGAACTGCTTCCTAAGGCTAAAGTCAAAGCAAAATTAAGTTCTCAACTTCTCGAGAAATTTGAAGATCCAAAAAAGTGATTTTCTACCAAAATTGGATCAATGTTCTATATTTTCTTTAGCGACTCAAGGTCTATAAAAACTCGTAGTGTCTAAGATCCACAGAAATAATTCATAATAGTTAAGTGCTCATCAAACAACTAGTCTGCCAAGAAAAATATAAATCTTGTAAAAAATATTCACCTCATTACAATATTCTAGATGATTTCTTCTTTGCCTAACAACGTTAATCAGCAAACAGTTAAGCTATTTTATAACCTACAAATCTGTGTCATTAGGATTTGTTGGCAATTGATGAGGAGCTTGTTACTTTCATTAATTGTGAAAGATGAAAGATAGCGGATTATGGTGAGGTGAATTTTTTTTACAAAATTTAGATTTCACAAACAAGTAGCACTTTATATCTTGAACCTGACCGAACACGAAACAGATACAGAGATAGATCAATCTATGACGTAACTCCAACAATTAATCCCAATTATTCTTCATAGGAGTCATTCAGAACCTCCTATGAACCAGTTGTGATGTTAACCAGTTTATGCTGCTATGCTATTATTATAAATTAAATTCTAAAGTTTATTATCATAAAACATCACAAACGATATTAGTTATGTTTGACTTTGACTTTGCTGTTCGTCTGTTAAATAAGAATCAATAACATGACCAGGGTTACCGCCATCGATAATAAATCAACAATCTTCCAGTTAGATAACAACGAAACATTCGGTAGGAAAACAGGTTGGACATTAACTGGAACTTTGACTAACAGTTAATATTAGCTGTCCAGTCAATCTCGGTAATTTTGAGTTTGCAGGTTAATTACGTCACAGTTGGGTCATACTTCAGACTGTAATGGGGACCGTTTAAACCATGGATTATCAGATTTCAGAATATTCATAACCTCAGAATTGATAAAATTCGATGTTTTATTTTTATATAATCAAAAATAAATCTCTACCTTTCTGTCAGATTTACAATTTGGTCCCATAAATTAATAACCGACTGCTTAAATATTCATTACTATTTAATTTCAATACTAGTTATTAGAATCATTTTATTAATACTTATAATAGTTCTCTACAACTACATTTTACCATTTTACTAGCTCGGTGGATATTTATTTTATATATAGTTAGTTAATAAGTACATAAAAAGTAGAAATATATCCATATTTATTAAGAGGTAAATAATTTTCCATTATGTTGGATGATGTTTGAGGTATTTTTTTATTTTAATATATCTAGACGTTGCTAGCAATTAAATCGCAAATAATGCTCGCAACTAACCTGCAAGATTAATTAGAGTTTGTTTTGTGAATTAGCAGAAACATTACAATGGATACGTGAACGTATTCAATGTTAGTTAACGTGGCAGAGGTAGCTTCTGTAGTTTGAGATTCAATTTGTTCATTCGGTCTTGAACTACAGTATTCAGTAGCACAAAATTATTGGTTAAAGCCGAAACAGCATTAATTTTTCCACTTCCTAATAGACTAAAAAATAATTTGTCATTGTTGGTTCAAGGAATATGGAAATAAATTTTGGTATAAAATTGTCCGTTACAATTAATTAGGCAAAATTCGAATTTCTATCTATAGATAGTCAAGGTATTGGCATCGTGATAAAATTTTAATTCTAGATTTTGATAAAAGCGAACGTTTCAAAGCCAAAATATACCAAATATATCCAAATCACCTACGATTCAAGACGATACATCAATAAATATATATATATATATATATATATATATATAGGAATAGAAATTTCAACACACATATGAAGTTAACAAGCAGGAAAGTACAATAGTTATAGATTAGATTAACAAAGGAGCTGGTTATTTAGCCTTTACCACCACGACCTTTTCAGGTCTATTGTGATGCTCCCAGAATATCTTCCCTTATAGTACCTCATCCAGCTTTGTCATTTGTACTAAACTCCACAGCTTTGATAAAGGCCCTTTTGTATAGCTGTCCGCCCTTGGTTTTTCTTCTTCGAGTACTTGGAATCTCAGCCTCGCCAGGCCTTCACAGTGGCACAATACGTGAACTGAGGTTTCCTCTTCCTCTTGGCAGAATCTGCATATTGCGTCCTCTGCCAGGCCCATTAGACTCATGTGTCTATTGTGCCGGCAGTGGCCAGTTAGAAGGCCTACTATTACTCTGATGGCCTTCCTATTCTGGCTTAGTAGATCTTCCGTAAATTTGGCGGAACCTTCTTTAATGAACTCTTTGGCCTGTCTCTGTCTTGGGAGATTCCTTCACCATTCCAGAGATTTATTTTGCACCCATTCCTTAATGGCTGCTCGTATGCATAGCTTTGACACGCCGCAAAAGGGCTCGGGTCCTATTGGGGCTTCAAGTGCGCCTTCCTTGGCCAGTTGGTCAGCCTCTTCGTTTCCTCTGTGTCCCTCGTGCCCTGGTACCCATGCTAGGGTCACTCTGTTCTGACTTCCCAGCTCTGTAAGGTCCGTCAAGCAGTCCCACACCAATCTTGAGTTGATTTGCATAGAACTGATTGCTTTTATTACCGCTTGGCTATCAGAGAAAATGGCAATCGACTGGTTAACAGTGCCTTTTCCTATTATCTCCCTTGCGCAACAGTGTATAGCGATCACTTCAGCCTGAAACACCGTTGAGTATTTACCTAGACTTATCGGGATACTGGCTTTTGACCTTGTCCCGTGAATCCCGGCTCCCACTCTTTGTTTTGTCTTGGAGCCTTTACAATAGTTATAAGGAAGACCCTACTTTCTGATTCTGCTTCTGTACCCTGCCATCAACAGTGGTTGCAAGTGGTACTATCACAGTGACATAAGACGAGGACCATTTACCAATCCTGTATATGCTATTATCTACATTCATTCATTGTTGGATCATGATATCCTGTTTTCGCGGGCCGCGATATAATATCCTCATTTTTCTAGTTTGAAAGACCTCAACATCCCACAAACTGATGAAGCCACTGAGATCCGTTCAGTTGCAAATATAGTTTGCTCTAATTCCTGTTAGTATTCGAATATTGAAACTGCTGGAAGAAAAGCAATACTTCTGTTGCATTATTGCAAACCATTAGAATCCACAAACGTTGTGCTTCATCGAATATAGTTGAAAAGGTAGTTGGAGTGCTATATCCGTTTGTTGCCACCTACCGCTTTATCTACAAAGTACCATAGCTTTCACACATACCTTCACCTGAGAATTTGGAATGACTTTTATATTCTGTAGATAATTCCTAACCTTAAAATTACATAAGAAAGATAGCTTTCTCTAAAATAATTGTTAAATGTAATTATTAGCAAGTATCTGTCTAAAAACATAAAATCAGTTTATTTTTGATTTTAGTACACTAAGAGAATGATTTAATTGAGATAAATAAATTTTATTACCTCTAACTATATTATTTATTTGTATTTGGTCAATTAAACATTCAGTTGGAGATACTAAAGCATTTATTTAAAAATGAAAATTAAATATTTAATATTGATATTGATATTGTTGATATTGATATTGATTTATTTCTCATAAACAGGTTTTTACAAAAGTTTCATTGATATATATTCGTAATTAACAAAGTTTGCTTCATATAAATGAATTTATCTTTCAATTTATGCGTAACAAAAAAATATTCCTTTCTTAACAAAAATCCTTTTACTGAGTACTCGCTAAATTTGTTGCTAGTAAATATGTTTACTAGTTGTTAATAAATGTATACCATATGATTTAGTTGCAATATACGAATATTTATTTATTTTATGTTAATATACATTGTGTCCCCGGGTTGTCTGTCGGAGAGGAAAAATGCGTTAATTTTAACGACTGGAAAAATAACTCTGGAAAAAAATATTTTGATATTTACCGATACATAAGATAATGGAAAACAAAATTTAATTTACACGATATCCAAAAATATAAGAAATATTAATTGAGACCAAACTAGCTTGATTTTTGTTTAACAGCAAAAGTAAGTTGCAAGATGCGGTCACATCTATATAAAATTTTGTAAAGATGATCAACATTTAAAAATGTTTGTTTTTTTTTTAATTTTTCGTGTCTATAAACTCGAAGTTGAAACAACCCTCCTCGCAAAACAGAAATTACTCGAAAAACGAAAACATCGATCTTCTCACGGGTTATCGAGGGCGATAATCACGATGTACTATTTTTTTTTCACTATACACTCTAAAAACTACCCCCAACATATAAAACCACCCCCTCACCCATGCTGTCGGTCATAGGAATGTCTGGATTCGTCGGACTGGAGTTTTTATGGGAATATCAGGGAAACTAACTATTACTCAACGACAGTTGATCTAAGCAACCTCCGAGGACTACAAGTATAGTTCACAGAAAAGGGGCTATTTTTATAAATTGGGAGTAGTTGCGGGGGGTAGAATGAAAAATAACAGGACCATCGTGATTCCTGCTCTCGAAAACCCGTGAGTAATTTTTCGGTGTTGCGAGCAGGGTAGTTTTAATAATCCCCGGGGGTTGTTTAGGGCAACTTTGGTTGAGTTGGCAGCATAAAAGAGGGGGTGGTTTTATACGTTGGGGGTAGTTCCAAGAGGGTAGAGTGAAAAAAATACCACCATTGTGATTACCACCCTCGAAAACCCGTGAGACGCCTGTTTTCCCGGTTTTCGTGTGATTTCCGTTTTGCGAGCAGGGTAGTTTCGCTTAGGTCACCTGTGGTCTAGTAATGGTTAGTTGCCCTGATATTCCCATAGAAATTCTGACTCGACGAATCTGTGCGTGCCTAGGAACGACAACACGGAAGAGGGGGTGGTATTATACGATCGGGGTAGTTGCGGGAGGATATGTTGAAAAATAGCACCTCCATCATGATCTTTGTTCTCGAAAGACCATAAAAAACGACTCCCTATTTTCTTATTTTCTCGAATATTACTATTACGGTCGGGGGTAACTTCAACCACCGGGGGTTGCTCCGGGGTACTTTAATGCAAATTAACTGAATTTATTATTATTCCCCCCCAAAAATAGAATGAATCGACGATCCCTCGCAAGCCCAAGACCGAGAAGCCGAAAATAGGAGTGGTTTTTCCTTGATAGGGGTAGTACGCAAGAATTTCAAAACCATCGTTTTTCTCACCCTCAAAAACTGGGGAGGAAATGTATTGCAAAAGATCCTACAAACTTTTGATGTTTTGGCCTTTTTTGTGTTAAATGGACTACTAAACCAAAGCAACAACTCACGTTCTGATGAGTATAAAAACGAGATATTGCCAGATTGAGTCAAGCGAAGTAGGTTTATTTCTGTGTTTATGCGCAGAGGGATTGGAACGAAAAAGTGCAGAGCATGTCAACAAATTTTTATTGTAAGCATGATAATTTACATAGGGGAGATCCTTTTGTAGGTTGAGAACAACTGTCTTTTAACGGAATGATATCATTTATGTTACGCTGTAAAATATTACACCCAGCACAGCATGGTTTCTGTAAGGGGTTGTCCACAGAAACAGCTTTACTAGATTTTATTACAAAATTATACAGAAATCTCGATGAAAATAATAAGTGTATTGGCGTGTTTATGGACTTAAGTAAAGCCTTTGACATGGTTAGTCATGATTTGCTGTTAAAGAAACTAAACATATGGCTTTAGAGGGAAAACTGAAAATTGGATACACTCTTATTTAACAGAAAGAGAACAAATAATTGACGTAAATGGGGTCAAGTCAGATAGGCTAAAACTTGAATATGGTGTTCCTCAAAGATCTGTTCTTGGCCCATTGCTATTTTTATCGTACGTTAATGACCTTCTTAACATACAACTGGAAAATAATTTAATTATGTTTGCTGAAGACAATAACTTGATGTCATGATGAAGAACCACAGAATTCAGCCACAATTACTCAATCCATATTAAACAAAGTTCTCGAGTATTTCAATAATAATTGGCTATCTTTAAATAGTAGTAAAACTATATTTATTAAATTTACAACCTTATATAAAAAAGTTATTAATGAGAGTTATTTAATTAAAATAGAAGGTAAAAAAATTGAGCAAACTCATACAACAAAGTTTCTAGGAATACACATAGACAATGATTTGTGAAACTCACATAAAATCGGTTTGTAATAGATTATCGTCGGTATGTTTTGCGATATATAAGCTAAGAAAGTTGACTAGTAAATCTGTAGTATTGGCTTATTATTATGCTCAAGTTTTTTTAGACCTACTTACGGTATTTTATGTTGGGGTAGTTCAAGTCTAATTTGTGTATTTAAATTACAGAAAAAGGCTATAAGAAATATTGTTCTTTCAAATCGAACGTCTTGCAGTCAATTTTTTCAAGACCTTAAAATTGTAACCTTGCCATGTTTGTACATCTTAATTGTATTAATCTGCATTGAAAGAAATTTTCAAAATATCAGTGTACACGAATATCCCAAAAGATACGGTAATGATTTACGAATTCCCTGACACACTATAAGTCTCTTTAAAAAAGTCCCGAGTACAATGGTATCATAATATATAATGCCTTGCCACAAACTTATAAAGATATAAATAAATTAAAAATGTTCAAAAAACATGTTGAGGATTATCTTTCTGTTAATTGTTTTTATTCTGTTGAAGAATATCTAAATTAAAAACAATTGTATTTTAATTCTTGTGTGTATAATAATGTGAATTGTACCTAGTTATTTTTACTATTTTTATTTATTCTACGTGTATTGTTTTTATATGTTTTAATTAATTTTAATCAGTAGCATGTCAGTTTTTTGTAGGATCGTACTGGTCCTTTTTTGACGAATAAAATGCCAATTGTATTTTTGTACAGGTTTAAATGGAAAATAAAATTTATCCATCCATCTATCTATCAACAGATTAAACCAAATAAACCGATTATTAATTTCCTTAAAATAAAAATTTTGCTATAGAATCTCCTACTCCAATAACAGTTTTTTTCGTAGCAAACCATGTTCTGTTTAGATTATATTTCTCTAATTATTTTTTCCTATCAACTATTGTGATATTGAAGTTTGATTTAAAATTTTTACTGTACTATTTGATTTGTGTATAATTATGTGCAGCACAATCACGGAGCGTATCTATGCAGAATACATAGAGCAAGTGATGAAATTATCTCGCTGCTTCAACAAATTCGAGTAACAATCCGCGCAGTATCCTTTTTGGCATCAAGTGCTCTGGATCTCAGCGGGAAATTCATTCAGCGGCGCGTAACTTGCGCGAAGTTTAAACTCTGCGGTGGTGAACAGTGCGATCCGGAAAAATGGCAAAGTTTCAGTTCTTCGAAAGATATTAATTGCCAGTTCATTCCAACTTGCACTTAAGGTAATCACTTTTTTCATGCAACCATTGTCTCTTTGAGAGTAGTAGTGAAGTCAGACTGGAAGGGAATTGTCTGGAAAGGTTAGGAATTTTACTAATGAATTACTGATCCCACGGGCATATTTTTTAAACCATTTATTTTCTAATTCGCTTTTTCTTCTCCATGTCCGTAGATTATCTCCTATTGTATTTGTCATATTGGGAAAGAGAAAACATATGTCCTTCGAATTTCTAATAAAATTAGAGTTACAAAACTTATTTTTGTTAGTTTTGTATCTCTTAAATTGTTATTATCCAATATTCATCACGTTTAGCCTATTAATAAACAAAAATATCATGCTCAATTTGAGACTAAAATATTTATTGAATAGCAAATTATAGAAATGTAAATTTTTTTAGGTGTACTTGACAATGGAAAGGTTTTTTAACCTCAGATACTCAGATCTTCCACATACATTTTTCGATAATAATCAAAAAATAACTATTTTTAAAATAATGCGTCCGTTATAAACAAATTAACGTCACTCTTTGACTTTCTGACCAAAATGAAAAATAAAAATATATCTATATCTGTAAACGTCACGGGCGCAGAGGCTTTTTTCCAATAATTCTTTTATTTTGTAGATTCGGTCATTTGTTTTGAAGAGGATAATAATAATACATGTGGTAGAAAACCCAAATAATAGGAAAGAATATAAAAATATATCTTATTTAAGTGACCTACAATTAAAAAAAAATGTTGATTTGATACATATCTAATTGTTTATAGGTAAACAAGTTGATATTGCGTCCTAATATTTTACAAATTTTCTTTGTAGATCTTGTGCTGAAATAAATATTATAAAAATGCAATATTGAAAGGGATAAATTTCAATTCTCAATTATAGGAGAGAAAACTTTCCTTTTGATCCACTCTTCGTTCAAGGGCACGTGCTCACGAGAAAACTCGGACATTCGATCACTTAGGGAGCTATTTTTTTTATTTGTACTGGCGTAACTAGAGTGATGAGATGGGAGCACATGTCCTCCCTTCCTCTTCAGCTTCCAAGAGAAAGGCGAGCAAATATGTGATTATTATCAGTCAAATTGAAAATTATCTTATTTACATTTAACTATTGTGACAAAGTATTTACACTTATTTTAAGTTATAAATTAGTTTAAAATTCGCACTTTCTAATAATGAATTTTTCGACAGAAGAAAGGGTCAATATGGTTTATGTTCTGCGCGCAAGTATATAAATTGTTTGCTATCAACTCGAATTTACAAGGACCAATATCTGGAAAGAAGACAGCCCTCTAAAAAATAATTTGAAAGGTTGTCCATAAAATCCTACAAAAAACAAATTTCACCCCTATCACGTTCAACAAATGCAGGAACTTGTTGATAGGGATTATGAAAACCGAATACAATTTTATCAATGGGCAAAACAAAAAATAGGACAACAAAGAAATTTTTTTACTTTGTTTTGTTTGCCGATAAGGCAAAGTTTTATCACAAACAAATAGCCAAACAAGATGGTAATTGAATGTTTGGGGAGGAATTATTAGGGATTATGTGATAGGACCACATTTTTTGACGGACCTGTGAATGGTCAAATTTATTTGGAATTTTTGCAAGACAGCTTGGAAGAATTACTGGAGGATGTCCCCAGGGATATTAGGGAGAGAATGTGGAACCTCCATGATCCAAATGGTTGGATAGAAAGAGGAGGACCTCATAGTTGGCCTGCCAGAAGCCTTGATTTGCCCAAAATAGACTTTTTGTGGGGCTACGTTAAGAAGCAAGTGTAGAAAGCTCCTATAACTACAAAAGAAAATATGAAAGAAAGAATAAGGGAAGTTTTTCAGGAAATTGCTGTAGATATTTTAACAAATGTCAGTAGATCATTCGAAAATCGTCTACAGAAATGCATAGACGTACTGGGAGCCCACTTTGAATAGTTCCTATAAACATTAGGTACTATTTATTTCATTAAATTAGGTTCAAAATAACTTTGAGTTTTTAAAATAGTGCTAATTTTTGCTATTACCTAATATCGTATTTTCTGTTCCTATTATTTATGTCAACTTTTCTGTGATATTAAACGATTATCTATAAATTTTTAAGATAGAGCCAAATATGATTTAATTAAACTGTAAAAAATACTACTGAGGCAACCAAGACGCGCCCAGAAAAAAATGTAATACTACTTTCAGTTAATCTCACTTTATGTCAAAATCATGGCTACTAGATCAGTTCATTCATTCAATACACCCTGTATAATTGTAATTAATATTTGGTGGTTGTGTCGTTGTAGTACATCCCTTAACTAACTTATTTGGTTTTCAATATATTGACGTTATTTGGTGCAATATTTTGGTTTAACAAAAGGTGTACTTTTACTCAATATAACGAATATTGGCCTGTGAGAATTTAATACATAGTAAAATATAAAAATGGCAATTTTGTTTGTTTTTATTTTTAGACAATTAACAAATTAATACAGCTTTTATAACTGCAGCTTCATTCTAAATTTATCTGGAAAAGAGGTACGTATATTTTCATTTTCTCGATATGACAAATGCAACTCGATATATTCGGCGAAGAAATAAATAAATTGTTTTAAAAAATAAATGTTTTATAATGTCAGAATTGTTCAAAATATTTTCCACAGCTTTTACTTACCCGAACTATTTATTATATTAACAAAAATCACTTTTCCAGCCAATTCCATATATTTTTATACGAATTACCTCCTAATCCAGTAAAATAGTGATTCAACCTCAGAATGAAAGATAATGAGCTATAAAATTGTATAAATCTTGGTTTTGTAGCTCAAAATTTTCATAGAATCTCGTGTGCGCGAGTCAAGATATTCAATATTAAAGGTCGCAAAAGCCGCCTTTTTTGTAAATACCTTAAAATTCGGAGTTATTAGAAACGTTGTAAAACATAAAATTATCTACAAATTTATATTTATAGATATTATTCATAAGTATCCCTGTATCAAAAAGCACTTTCAGGTTTTCCAGAATTTTCCAACTTTCCGGGAAACATTTTCAATTTTTCTTTCCCTAAAAACCTTCTTCGGATTATGACGAACATCTCTGTCACAGGGATTATTACATACATCTCTGTCACAAAAGCACTTTCAGTTTTCTCAAAATTTTCCAATTTTCCGGGCAACTTTTCCAATTTTTTTCCTTAAAAATCTTATTCGGGCTATTACAAACATTAAAAAAAAATAACCAAATCGGTCCAACCGTTCTCAAGTGATTCGCTCACCAACGAACAACATCTCATTTTTATTTATATAGAATAGATAAGATATTAAAATGAAATAGTTTAAACACATTTTTATTATATTTTTATTTGCCATCAGTTTATGGTAAATCTATTACAGTTGTAACAAGTTTATTTCGTGCAGAGTAGTTTCGTGGTTATGTCATTATAACTTTGTAATTTATAATTTGACTTTGTTGTCTTGTCTAGTCCATTTGACGACTTTTTAGTTTCTGTTCACCAACACTCAGAGTAAAAGTCTGTAGTATCTGTGGCTATCCAGGGACTTGCCTGAATTTCTGTGTAATTGTTAGTCATTATTTCATAAGTCATCCTTTCAAATTTGTTTACGTATATCTGTAATTATTTTATTGACACCGGAGATATTGTTAAATACCTTTTGGATTGTCCAGCAATGGTATAGTGATTATTTCAAGTTGCAAGAAAATCAATCCTGCACGGCTATGTGGTTCTGTACTGTGTTTTGTCATATATATTCGGTTTGTATTGTGTTGTGATCATGGCATCGGCAGAAGCGATCTGTTTTTTTGGAGGGCGTTTTTTCATTTGGGTGGGGCTCCTATCTTTCTTTTTTTGGCTGGCCACCGACAAGAGTGCCTGGAACCGTTTTGGTTATATTTTAATCTTCGACCTTTTTGATCATCCGCAAGGGATTTATGCACATAGCCTTTCAGAAGTTATTCTCCACCATTGTGTGTTGCTCTTGGTAAATTTGATATTTATACATAGAGAGAAACTTACCCTCGTGGGATTTTATGGTCTAGGTAAGGGGCATGCCCACCACTTAAACCTTCATTAATTAGTCCTAACGCCGCCATTATTTTCTTTTAGGCACTTCAAATTGCTGCCTGCTGTTCTATGTAAATTGATTTTAATTCAAGGTCTTAACACGCATGTCCTAACATCTACTATCCGTTTTGTGAGTTGGTATCCCTGGTTATTTGTATGGAAGTTTCAACAGAGTCATTAGGACCCTTAGAAAAAAGTTAACGAACCCAGTTGCTCCCTGTAGCATGGACAGTGTTAGGCATTATTTACAAAATGTATTTTCCTCCTCATTAGGGTTCTTCTTTTGGACCAAGAACTGAAGATCCAGTTCCGGATGGAATTTTTTATATAACACCACATCGATTGGAAAGCCTGTGGAGCGCAACCCCTGGAACGCAAGCAGATGAGCCTTCAGCTATTTATGATAACCTTTGTTTCTTTTATTCTAATCAGTAGATATATCTCCTGTAATACCTGCTCTGTGATTATCTAATAAACTGTAATATATTGGACATTCTTTTGTATTTGCTCTAAGCAGTAACGCTGGTCATACCTAGACGCTGAGGTCCTTCAAAGCTAGCCGTAGACTCTACTTTGGGGTCCATACGTGTGATAGTGTTTAGTATTTTCCCCCTTTTAGCTACCTACCCCAAGTCAATGCCCTTCAGGCAGACATCAGCGTAACACCTTTTCTACTACCGAAGTGCTGGTGGCACAATTCAAGTTTAAATGTGAGGGGAATTTTTCCTGTTGTTTTGATTAATAATAGCAAGCATGCAATTTAATATTACTTATGTTCTTCGTCGTCTTCCTCTTCTGATCGCTCAATTTTAATTTTCAATTCAATATCATCATCCTCATTATCTGTTATATTCGGCTCTAAAGCATCAAGGACTTCGGTACATATTCACTTTCTTCATATCATTTGGATATGATGAAGGGTTGAGGCGTGCTTGTCATTACACTAACCACAAACTGAGGAGTATTGCAAGCCTACTTTTCTACATCCGCAACTCGAACCACAACTTCTTGCAATTACAGAATATCATATTGATCAGTCCTTCTGGTGCCGGTAATAATAATGTTGTTGTCGGTTCCAGGGTTTCATTTTGCAATACCCATCCCCATACTTGGAGTTCTAAATCATTCCCTAATAAAGTTTGCATCCGTCTACAAAGTAAGTTCTCACAATGTGAGCGTTTCCTCGCGCATTGGCAATATTACTTGGTATAGAGAATGACGCTTTGAAAAAGAATGGAACATCTGTTCCAATTTACTGTACATAGAGAAGGTCATATAAAGAGAACCTATTTCGAGATATAATATAAACAGTGATATCGGTATATTTAATAATTTACACATTAAAAAAAATACCTAATTTCTTTCCTACTTAAAATAAAATTATGATAGATAAAAATATAATTAAAATGTATTTAAAGTATTTCATTTTAATATCTTATTACTAATATATATTAACTAAATACTATTAAACGGATGTCTTATAACATCTATAAATATCATTTATTAATTAGCAAATAACTAAGGTTTCTTAATAATTAAAATATTTTGAGTAAATAATTAGCTTTGTAAACCATACTATGTATTAAATTCCATAGCTGATCTAGCATCGTCATATACATTGCCAAGCACTTCCCATTCTTCGAGCTCTATCTCGGAAACGATTAATTGTATAAAATATTGCCTAAGACCGAATTTGTAGAGAATTTTATGCTCTCCAACTTTTCTGATAAACCCAAATGTCATTTAGAGCAAATAAAACAAGATATTTACAAAAAACAGATTTTTGCGACCTTTGACCTTGACCCCGCGTACACGAGATTCTATGATACTTTTGAGCTAACTTATAAAATTTTAAAACAAAAATTTCTACAACACGTTTACAGCTTATTAGCTTTCTTTCTGATCTTTACCCCTTTTTTTACCTTATATGACTGTATTATCCACCATAATTTAAAATCACAATTTTTATAATTTATGAAAAAGATACTTTTTATCATTTTGTTGGAAAATAAGGAACCCCATTTTAATAGCAGGTATTATTTTAAACATTACACCAATCATAAATAGTTTCACTTAATTTATGTCAAGACGTGTTACAGTCATGGATAAATATAATTTAATGAATTCTTTTGTAAGCAAATTGAACTATTCATTCTATATTTTATAATGTTCTTATCAACCAAAATTAAATAACACTGTTTTATTTATTCGCTTAATTATTACATTATATTTACACCATATAATAGAATAAATCAATTACAAGTTGGAAAAACTATAAGATAAGTTATGAGGCATATGCATATTTTTACACGAACATGTATTAAAATTATACTGGCATAGTCGAGTACAGATTTACTAGGCACTCAAGAAACGCATAAAAAACTATACGACCTCATTATTATCGCCGTTGGACCATGCGGCATGTCGTCATCAAACAAGCTGACGCACATTAAAAACCTAAACGAGTTGATTTGCGAACGAAATAGTACAGAGCCGAACTCAAAATTCGTATAATACTAGACTATAACGTACTGTTAAAATTGAATGACTGAGTTTCTGATGTAAATGTTTCAAGTCCGTACCTGGGCGAAATTAATTTTACGACTAGTTTAACTGTATTTTAATGAGGTCGTAAAGTTTCTGTTGCGTTTTTTGAGTGCTTAGTAAATCTGTACTAGACTACAAATAAATACGTTTTTCAACAGTTACATACTATATTGAATATTCAATATAAAGTCAACAAAAGCTCTATGATTAAAAAACAGAACATACATTTTTCAATGCATTGATATAGATATTACATATGTCAATATTTAGATGATTCATTAAATTTTTATCAAATTGTTGAAAATTCTATTTTTCGAAAAAAATTTTGGGATAATTTCTATATTTTCAATTTTAAATACCTCCTGATGATGCCAGATTTGTTGACGAAATGCTACTCAGTATTTCAGTTTTTGCATAAGATTTGAAAGTTGTGTGATAATCTCCTCCAACTTGTATGATCCATAGCTTTGTTGAATTCTAGTTCAAGCGAGAATACGTTTTCGTGTGAGGATTATTTTTAGAAAATTAATGCCTGAGAATCACAATCACAAAACGCCAAAATACTTAAACACTGCATTCAAATACACTAATACAGGCACGCGTTTCGTTAATCAAGTTAACATCATCGGGAGATGATTAAAACTTGTTACCATTATCAAACATACTGTCATTGAACGTCATATTGTATATGCATGGATTGAGTTCTTTTTTCTCTTTTGCTTATGCAGTGTGTCTCATTTAAAATCAAGACACCCGGATATTTTCGTCATTTTTTCAAATCCGGATTTGAGCCTTGGCACAATTGTAGTCTTATAAAAGGCAATTGACATAAATTTAACCAACAAACTTAGACAATGGCAGTCCCCCAAATGGGGGAGAAAAAAGAAGAATATCCGTTCTTCATTTTAAATGAGACACTGTTTATTAATTACATGTATTTCATTATTTTGAGCCGTTATAAAATCTATGCTTACCCACAACAATATAAAGTGAATATTTGTTGTCCGTCATTTTTAGACACACATTATTTAATGATAAAAATTCATTGTGGTACTTTTGTTAACGACTTCCTCTATAGAGCATTCCAATCAAGAAAAATATTTACTATCGACCAACCTAATAAGTCTAGTTATTTACTTTCGATTCATGAGAGGGATTATACAGAATAAAATAAAAATAAATTATATCGTAGTAACCAGCAGTAGTTGCTGTCGAATGCGGCATATATACATATTTGGTAAACATTTTGATTAGTTCAATGGTTGATCCTAATAACTGCGGAAGTTTTGAAACTTTGCGTATTTGTAGGCTTCGATGCCCTGAATGAAACACAAGAAAATGAAAATGGTGGCAAAACTCTTTTTTAAAAATATCTCTCTTTGGGTGCGTCTTTCAGTAAGAAAGGTTATCATGAAATTAGAAGAACAGTAAATTTGGTACAAATGTCCTGTGTATTTCTTCCTTAGCTCAATAGTTCTGGTGCCGGAATATATAGTCAGATGTGTATTGACAGAATTTATATGTATAAAACTAATATACTTAACTACCGTAAATTCTTCTGTTTAGATTCCTTTTATATTATATTCTATAGGTAGTATTAAAATTTCTACGCATTTCATATGAAATTGAAAATTTTAATACGTTTGTTCGAGCTTTCTTTAAATATAACTATGAAATTCATCGAACGATATTGAACGAACATTGAATTTAATTTTAACTATTTAATCTTATGTATAGTAATTAGTTAAGATCACTCCATTCTTATGTGCATAAAATTCAACTTACGTTATAAATTAACAAATTATGATCAAGGCCAACAGGCAGATAAATATGATAAATAGCTACATATTTTAAAAGTTTTCTTTATATGCCTCCAATATTGATAATTTTAGTTTCATAGCATGGACTTCAAACTAAACTTGCTTGTTTGTATTATGAACATAAGAAAGTGTTAAATAATGTGGTATGTGTTGAGAAACTGCGAGAATTTCTAATGACAATATCTAATATTAGTCATTAGGTCAGTTATTAAAAAGAAACTAGAGATTTTATTTACTCAATAAAGGTATGTTTAATGCTGAAAACAATACAAAGATAGTTTGCTAAGGTTAGACGATTTAAGGAAATGTTATCTACTTTATAATCGAACTGATTTGTTGTTTTTTGTCTGGTAAACGATATGATATTATATTTTTCTATGTTTAATGGTAATTTGTTTATGATGTATCAATTTTCAAGTTTGATAAGGATATCACAATTATAGATTGAATTTATGTTTTTAAATGTTTTTACCTGACCAGCATACACCACCAGATCATTGAGGCCATTAAAAAAAATAAAGCCACTATGACCATGGGTCCCGATCTAATTCCTGCATTTCTTATTAAAGATTGTGATACTGTATTTGCCAAATCACTATTAATTATATATAATCTAACATTAAGAAGTGCAAGTTTTCCTCAGAAGTGGAACTCTTCCCGTGTATGCCCTGTATTCAAAAAAGGTGATTTGAACGAGATTATAAACTATAGGGTAAACTGTCCCACAGTGAATCACTTTTTGCTTATTTCTATCTGGTATCTAGATTTTTATGAATACATATTGTATGCAAATTTTAATCGAATCTATGATTCACTGGTATTGTATCTCGTTGCATATTTAAGCATTAAAAAACGTTTTAATCCCTTATATTTTGATTTTTTTAAAACGTGTTAATTGGTTCACTGTGTACTATGTAGTGGGCACAGTGAACCACCAGCTAGTAAACAGTGAACCATATAATTAAAAATAGAAATAAGGATACTACAATTTTTATTGTTTATTTAAGAAAACTGTGGATATAATGTATTATTTTTATTAATAAAAAAATAATAAAATAATTATTTCTAAATATATTAGTAGTATTGATAACTTGTAACTCAGAAACACCAAAAGTAATAAAGGTAAAAATAAAATATTACTAATTGCAATTTTAACGAATATTAAAACCCGAAAAATCTACATTAAAGGAATAAGAGTTCTGTAGCCTAGAAGTGCTTCCATGTTCCATTGGATTCGGTAAAATAACTTTTACGTCATATTTTGAAACAGTAGCCAAATCAGGAACGTCCGGCAAGGTAAACATGTACTGCATTGATAACTTTCTTCTGAAATAACTTACGTCATATTCAGAATCATGAACCTTAAACATTTTTGCTACATAGTAAACGAAATCTTTCTTTCCTTGAAACTCAACTAAGATGAAATCACCTTCAATAGCATCTCTACGAAGTTGACCTAACTGTTGTTTAACATTCGGGACATTTTCCCCATCTGGTTCTTCATCATCAGTCACAGCCTCATCGCTTTCAAGAATCATTGAACTTTCAGATTCAGATGTAGAGCTTTCTTGCAATACTTTCCTTGCCGTTTTTTTAGTACATTTTTTTAACTGCATTTTTCTTTAGTTCCAACCGCCCTTTTTTTTCTTCGCTTTCTCTTGCAATTTCGCCCTTCTCTGGTGTATCAATTGCAATTAAACTTCTACCATTTTTTCTATTTTTTCTGCATTTTTTTCGAGGTTGTGCTTTCAAGGGTGGTCTGAAATCAAATGGGGATATAAATTGTCCTAAGTTCATTTTTTGTAATTCATTTTGTAGAGTTTCTGTGTCTCGTGATAAATTTTGTGATGAATTTTCTGGAGGTTGGATGTTTTCTTGTTCTATGTCATTAGGCGTACCATTGGTCACATTGTCAGTATTACATTCAACAGCAGACCTAGAATTGGTGTTAATTTCTCCAAGAATTGTAGGATCTGAACGATCTGTAACAGTGCTTGGTAAGAAGTCAATTTCAGTGAACACTGATCGGTTGAATGGAAATATTCCTGTTTTCTTAAATGCATTTGTAATTGATAGAGGCGTTAAAGCTTTCACATAAGCTTCGCCGATAAAAGCACCCAAGTCATAGATAGTAACAGGCTCGTCAGGATGATTCATCAACCAAGACTCCATGCTTGCATTATAGCAATCCTTAAAAGGCTTAAATATTCCTACATCCAGAGGCTGTGTTTTATGTGAACAATGTGGATATATTGTGAGAATTGTAACACCATTTGATTTTGCCATTTCTAAAGCCTCTATCGACAGGTGTGATTCATGGTTATCAAGAATCAGAAGCGATGGATTTTCTATGGTAGACGAACTATGCTTTATAAAATGTTTCATTATCTGAGGAAACAGTTCTGTATTCATCCATCCGCTTGAAGTGGCTAATCCTAAAGTGCCTGGAGGTGTGCCTTTTACCATAAAATTTTTAAAATTTTTTCTTGGGAAAATAATAACTGGTGGAAGTGATTGCCCACTGGCGCAGATGATGGCGCATGTTGTAGTTAATGTTCCTTTCTCGCCACTACTAACTTTCGAAAGACATCTTATGCCTTTTGGAGCAATAACTTTTTGAGGTCTTTGGACTGTAGTTGTTGCTGTCTCATCCAAATTATATATTCGTGTACCATCTGCAAATCTTGGATTACGTTTTAGAACGTCAGCAAGATTGTCGAAGTATTTTTCGATGTTGTGGCGATTAAAAGCTGTTGCTCGTGCTAAGCTGCATTTTTCCAGGGCTCTAAGAGTTAACCGAGGATGTCGGTTCCGAAAAGATCTTAGCCACTCTATGCCAGCAATTTTATCTCGTTTCCATGAATCAGGAATATTTATGTTATTTATCTTTGCTGTCTCATATGCCAATTTTCGACAATCAACATTTGTTAGACCATAGAATGTATATGCACAATCTGTTAAGTATTTAAGTAATGTTTCTTCTTGCTCTGAACTAAAAATTTGGTTTATATTGTAATTAGGGGTTAACCGGACATGTTCACCTTCATTAATGTTTTTGGTTTTGGCATAGTATCTTCTTAAAGTTGGATATGCAATTCCTTTTAGTTTAGCGGCACTCCGGATCGCGCCATTCTGCAAAAGAAAATAACAATGTAACATAAATCTAATTTTTTTACATAGTACACAGTAAACCATACATAGTACACAGTGAGCCAATGGTTCACTGTGTACCGCCATACCCTGATTCACTGTTGAACAATGTGTTACTTTCATTAATAATAATAAAATAAAATGTTATATATCATTTAATTAAAAAATATTTTATAGCTACATAATCTGCATAAAACACTTTTGAGAATAAAATATAGAAATAGCCATTATATATGTTAAATCTTCTATTGGAACAAAAACAATGTAAACTAAAATGTTTTACTTACGTCTCTTAATTCGGTTACTTGACAACACAACCTACACAGACTAAAGTTCAGGCTCGACTGTTTCGGCGGCCGACGGTGAGTTGCGCAGGGTATCAAATGTCGTTGGCGTTTATTTTTAGAACCAATATCTGAGACGTAAATGTAAATGGTTCACTGTGTACCATGGCTCAGTGTTGGACGATCTACCCTAGACCAGTTACCATAATTTGTAACTTTGGAAAAATTTTTGAAATAATTCTTCACTCCTCCATATATTCTCATGTCTCTGGCACAATATCTATCGATCAATATGGTTTTATGAAAGGTAGGTCAACTGTCACAAACCTTATGTGCAAAACACAATTTCTTTGTGAAAGTCTGGATATAGGTGGTCAAGTTGATATTATCTACACGGACTTCTCCTAGGCTTTTGACAAGCTAGATCATAGTACATTGTTTAGTAAACTGGATACCTTCGGTCTTTCTTATTCGTTATTACAATTAATTGAATCATATTGCAAGATCGATACCAATTTGTTCAATACCGAGGTTATAAATCTGGCAGTTTCTTACAAAAATCCGGAGTGCCGCAGGGGTCGATACTTGGTCCACTTTTTTTGCTATGTTCATTAATGATATTTTGGAGGCCTTTGATAGTAACACCCATTTCCTCCTGTATGCAGATGATCTAAAATTATATAGTTTGATTGACTCAATAGATGACTGTGTTAATCTCCAAAACTGCTTAAATACCATTAATACATGGTGCAATGACAATTACCTCTTAATGCCAATGTTATTTGGCAGAAAAACCAACATGTACATGTTTAATTATAGCATTGACAACGAAAGTTTACAAAGGCCTGAATTCATCAAAGGCCTTGGAGTTTATTTTGATCCGAAATTATCTTTTAATAAACATGTAGAAATGGCAACTGCTTCCGTTTTTAAAAGTCTTAGTTTCGTGATACGTAACTGTAAAGGTTTTAAAAATATTTCCACCCATCGGCTACTTTATATAACTTTTGTTAGATCTCACCTTGAATATGCTTCTATTGTGTGTAGTCCAATTTACAATTCCAATATTCTACAAGTGGAGAAAATTCAGCGTAGGTTCTTAAAATCTGCTGTGTATACACTTTACGGTATCCACCAAGAGGATTTCCACAAACCGAATTGCTGGAAATGTTTAACTTAAAAAGTCTCAGTAATCGTAGAGTAGCTAACTCCATGATTTTCCTCTTTAAAATTGTGAATAATAGTCTGAACTTTATCAACTTATCAAATCAAATAAATTATATACTTCCTAGAATTAGTGCTCGATATAATCACGTACTTGCAGGGAGTACACCATGAACAAATATCCTTATATCATCACCAATCTATCGAATGTAAGCCAATTATTCTAAAATTGAACATATTATTGATATATTTTTCTGTAACGAGAGTGCAATTAGTAAAGCTGTTTTTGGCATGGATATTTCCTAAGACGGTGATTTATTATATCATTATAGTATATTATTCATTACATTTTTAAGTAGCTTATATTGTCATATCTATCATATTTTATATATATATATATATATATATATATATATATGTATATATATTGTGCTGTTTTACTTTTATTGAACTTAATAATTTGCAGTACTAATCAAACTTTAACTTGTTTATTTCCAATAGATAAACCCAAAAAAAAAACTTTAAAACCAAAAGATCAAATTAAAATCTCTTACCTTTTGATCCGAAAGTATGTCAAATTTATTTAATGGGCCGGCTAGCTTATCTTTTCCTTCAGGAGCAGGTTCAAATTCAGTTCCTGTTTTAAAATGAAATTTAATTAAAGTAAAATTTTTAATCTGATATAAGTAATTTATTTTCCTTGATATTTAGCTAATTTGGCAGTTTTATAACAGGTTCGAAAGTCTAATATACTATTTAAATTTTAATATACAATCTTGTCCAAAATTAAACACACAAAAACCTTCCTTCTTCGTAGCTACACTCTTCTCTTTCCAAATCCAACAATTCTCCTTTCATTAATTCTTCACCTTATCTCGTCCTTATCTCCTCTGCAATTCCTATCCACAATAACATCTCTTCCTTCTTATTTACAGTCTATTTTTACTCTTCCTCGCTGATCTCCACAATTTCTTACTTTTTAATTCAATTTCAAAAAATTAATCCTTGTTTATTATTTTTCTTCTTCACTCCCTAATTTTCACTTGTTCTTTTTTTTCTTAAATTCGTTTTTCCAATTTTACAACCTCTCTTTTATCCCAAAATAAACAAAACAAAACACCATATGAATTTTGATTAATTTCATTCCAAACATAACCTAACTTAAACCTCCTTGTCTTCCTCCAGGAAAACATTTACCAACTATAAAAAAAAATTCCTACTTAAAAGAAATATCATAATGACTTAAATGTCAGAAATTATTTTAACAACTTTTTTTTTATGGCTTTGGGTCATAGACCATGCAGCCAGTCACAAGAGTATTAATAAAAATATTTAAAAAATCTGTGGGGAAAACAGGGTCACACGCTTCTCGCCCAGGGGTCTTTCAGGGCATTAAGCAACAACAACTTAATAACTACTAACATAGATGTCAGTATCAAACTTACTGTTGACATCAAATAAAAACTTTAAAACTATTAAAACAACTCTAAACAAGTATTAACATTCTAAAACACATACCTTTCGGATCTTTAGCTAATTTAAATAAATTTTGAAAACCATCTAAAGGACACAAACAAATTCAAACCCTGATTCAGCAAATAACACAAACATGCAATCTTCGTAATCGTCCAATATGCAAATACATAGCAATATATATCATCTTTACCCATGATTGGAGGCAATATATGTACAACGATTTCACTCCTTTCATACAATCATACAAAGTGGGCACGCCTTGCTTTTCTTGTAGTAATTTTTTATTTTTCACTTGTTAGCACGACTTTTTACAGAAAAGCAAGTTTTTATTTTTTTTTTACTTTTTAATCATACATTTTGAGGTTTAACAAACCCCCCCCCCTCCCCACAGAGCTCTCAATAAAAATTCGTCTCTTAAGGATTTGTTTTAATTTCTCACTACTTCGTTCTGCAGACTTTTCAATTTTCACCCCCGTGCTCCCTACTTGCGGATATTTGCAAAAGTAACCGTGGAATACTGTATTGTCATCCGATCTTAGTAACTGCAAAATTTCATCAATTAATTATGTCAGAAAGTGTGTTAAATATAGGATGCAAGATTTAAATACAAACATTGTTAGTAGAGAAAAGCAAGTAAAAAAATAAGAGATCCATGACAGATATCTGTGGAACCCAGAAGTTGATCTGAAGGTGATAGGCTAGAGCCTTGACACTGAATTTTATAGATTTATTTTAAGGAACCACATGTTTTCGATTTACTCGGAAGTTTATATCCTGCTTATCAAAAATTTTTGGTATAAATGGCATCCACCTGTCCTGCCCTCCACAGTTAATAAACTTAGGTAGAGACAAGTTAAAACAACACAAGTTAAGTTAGGAGTGCATCGAACAGATATGTTGGTTTTCGGATATTTGCTGAGAAGCTTGATAATAAATAAAGTTGCACAAGGGGATTTCAAATAGCTTACTAAATAAATAGTTTTCAAATTCTGATTACTTCCTTCTGTCCTATTCTTTTCATGGACAGGTCAGACCTTTGAAATTTTCAATTTGTCAGAGAAAATTGAACATTTTATAGCTAAGCTAGATATGTAGACTAATAGATCTGCCAATAAATGAACAATCCTTAATAAGAAGAATATTGTGAGAAACATATTTCTTGGGGTTTCATTCGACATTAAAAAAAATGTTTAAGAATACGAGTAAAATAGGACACTTTTCTTTTTTTAAATCCAGATACTATCACCTCAAACACTAACAGTACTTGATAACGCCTTTATTGTCAAACATTTCTTTTAACACAATAATATATTCATAAGAATTGTCGCTACCTTCTCGATAGTAATGATTGTTTTGGTGACCAATTCAATTCAGTTCCAAATAACTTTATTCTAACTCTACTTAAACAGCGCTTCCCCTGAGTCTGTCACGAAACCAGCCAAACATTGCCGATGCGAAGCCCTTGACAATTGTGATGCTGGACGAGTCCAGCTTAGCTTAAGAACAAGATTTATAAGTAAGAACCACAACTCGTAAACCAATATTCATCATTATGAACTGACGTTACATGTAAAATATTAGCAATTAATATTTATTAATTAAGATATAACCACCCAACAAGTACCAATTACACGATAAGGAAATTACTCCAGTAATACATTAAAAGTACAAATATGTATAGAAAATGTAAGTTCGTTTGAATACAAAATGTAAAAAAGAGGAAAACAGAAAAATAAATTATTATACTAATTCTAATAAAAATACTATCTAAAGTTAAGCTGACTATACATATGTTTTTGTATTACACAGAAAACAAATTTTTAATTGAAGCAAAACTACAATTAATCAAGCTCATTTTGCAGAAAATTACAATTTTTCTACATAAAATATATAGATGAAAGTTCTAATAAATTAATTTTCGGAGTAGCTGGATAAAATGTTTCACAATTTCTACTTCCTGTACGAGGTACAGGCGAACAGTTAACGATATTGTGAATTTTAGTATCGAAAATACTTATACGATGCTTTACATAGGGATTGAGAACTCTAAAATTGACCAACCTAATGAGACCCACCGCCTGAAAGAAGATGAGATTATGATAGATTTTGCTCGCATGCGGTTGTCGGTCGGTTGTTTAATATGTTTTATTGTTTATGTATAATTTATTGTTAGTTATAGATTGTATATAGTCCTTGAAGAACTAAATGGTAATAACGCTTTGTGAAATAAAAGTGTAAGTAGGTATTTATTGAAGTGTTGAATACCCTTATTTCCTTTTTAAGTCTTGAAAAACTAAATGTGATGGATATTGATAGTGCCTCGATAAACTATTTTTGTTCAAATTTTTTTGGCAACTTCTACTTTATTTAGGGGGTCATGTAGAGTGGTCCCCAGGCTACTATCCCAAATTGTAAAAGACCGTGCACATGCATAATATAACATTTTTTTCTACTCCCTTATCTAAATTTTCTGTTTTTAGTAGTTCAATAATTATAAGAGTTGAAGTAGTGTCTACTTTTTAAATAAAATTACGTTTTAAAAAATTTTATCTGGTTATTTTTGTTATTATATTATAAAAAACTTTAATTATTAATTTACTTTAATTTACTTCCCCGTATTCTAGTAAAATCAGGTGTAAATAATTGTCTAAAATAAATATATTTTACTAAAAACTTTAGTTATTAATTTACGCTTATTATTCAGACTGACATACTGACAGACAAATAGATTGATAGACACACAACGGTATGTCAGTTTGGATATATTTGTTATTGTTCGACTTCAAGACCTACATTTTCATTATTATCCGAATTTGAATTTTTTCAAGGCGCCTCCAGTATTCAAATTCAATTTGAAACCAGCAACATATTTCAGTCGTCGACTTACGTCATAATAATTTTTTTCTCGATAATATTTGATGCATATTGAAAACGTTAAATTATGTGACTGTGCATCAGTGGACTGATACGAATTTTAAAAGTTGGTGTAACAATAGCAATATCAAATGCTTTCGGTACCTACGGTGGTGAATTTATTGTAGATTATCACTTTACCACTTTTCAATTTGTTACTTTACAAATCTGTAATGTTTATAGGGTAACTAGAATGTTTTTGAATTGAAGCACACTATTTAGTGCATTTCCAGCTTCAAAAATCCACCGGGTGGGGAGGTTCCAGCCGTTTCCAGTAGCTGATGATTTTTTCAGTATATTTATATACATATCGTGGGAGGCGTGAATCGATTTTCAGGAAATTTTAATTGAATATCTACAATAAAAGGGTTCTGTTCTCGTTTCTTAACTAACATTTTGAAGGGTCCAAAATAAATTAAAACTAAAAAACCAACCTTAAAAATTACCAATTTACCACCTTTCTCGCGAAATAAAAACGGCTCCCACCACCTACTCGACAACATTAACAATATCGATACTATCGACATATTAATAGTTATTAATATCGATTCAGTATTTTCTCCCGGTTTTGACAGTATTAAATCATAATCCACCCAATATTATATTCTACTTGGGTTGCTATTGTGTACAGTCGATTATTCAAACTCATAAATTTCTAAAATACGATAGAGACAACTGTCACAATATGCTGATCTTTTCAAGTGTGAAGACACCGTACTGACCCATCCTGTAGGTCAATTATTCCAAGATGATGCAAATATTGTCTGCTACATGTAAATCTGGATAAATCTTTAGGGTCTATGAGAGTGTCCCATCAAATTAGTCATTGTGAAACTGTAGGGTCGACAGTGAAAAGAAAATTTAATTATCTGTTCTGGCTGAGACGGAATATCGTTGATATTGCCTGGCACTAATGGATGAAAGGAAGGAATGAAAGCGGAATGTGATTTTGTTTTTTCTTCCAATTTTAACACACTTACAGGATGTATCACCACGACATTAAACTGTATTCTGTATTCTGTATTTCCCAAACTACTAAGAGTAGAGCTGCAAATTTTCTTTTACGCAGTTTTTTTATTGTGTTTTTTTTGACTAAAATATTTGTATCTTTCACCACATATTTGTATCTATACCAGAAATGGCAATCAACTTCGTTATTTTAAACAGAACATCCTGTGCATATTGAATTTTTAATTTGTAAGGTAAATTCTTATGTTATTCTATGTAGGATACTCCATTAAAATTAATACGAACTGGAACAAAACTAGTCATACGGGGCGATAGAAAAATATCACTTTAGTTGTTAAAATTAATTTTATTTTAAATATCAACATCCAAATTTTATCTCAGTTCAGGATTATGCATTTTCTTATGGTGGAGGGGAAATGCTGCATGGACACCCGGTAGGGTCTACCGCACCCAGTAGTGTCGGACTCCTACCTACTAAATCTTAGATCAGTGTTTCCACGTAACCTGGAACTGCTTTTGCTTTCCATCAGGCCACGGGTCATTCAACGTGTACTGGTGTTAGTAAAACTTCCCATTTTTCCTTACATCTCCCATCTATTAAAACGAATAGGGATTCGGGAGCTTTTCCTCATTATTCGAATCCATTTATCCATCTCGCTTTTATAGCTGAGGTCTCCATCATCTTTCTTCTCTTTCGTATATCATGCTCCTGTATTTTGGGCATTTCATAGAATCACTTCTTTGTCCCCCTGCTTTACAATTCCCATAGTACTCAGGTTTATTACAGTCCTTTACCCTGTGTCTCTTTTCTCCACATCTTAGACAGTCCTTGCTTCTATCCTCCTCGTAGACGTTCTTGCCCTGTGACTGCAAGCATTTAAAGCACCTGACGATATTAACCCTTTCCCTGACTGCAATTTAATCATCCAATCCTTACTCCTCCCCTATTTTCAAGGAGCCCTGCAATTCTCTTTGGGACCTGCACTGTTGCAGTCTGACTCCCATTCAACGTTTCCCTTATTGAGGATATTTCGATATCCTTTATTCCGAAGTCTGGACTCGCCCCTATTTTTACGAAGGCCTCCTTGATTTCATCTCCCGTCGCTGCTGCGTCAATATCCCTGATGAATATCGTTTTGCTCTCCTTTTTTTCCTCAACCCTTACCTGTTGTAGATTTTTCCCCATGGCCTCTTTCAATGCTTTACACTTATCTGCACCTCCTTCAACCGTAACCAATAAATCCCCTTCTGCTGTTTTCTTCATGTTCTTCACTTTTACGTTAATCTCCTCAATATTTACACTGCTTTTAACCTCCTTTACCAGTTCCGCATAGGATTTATTTCCTGCCTGTATAATTATTCCCGCATTTTCTCCTCTTTATCTCCTTCCTCGGGCTTCCTGTCCTACGGTATCTGCAGGCGACTCCCTCTTATTTTTAGCATTTCTTCCCATAGGAACGAGTATTTTAATTTCTGCATCCACTTCTCTAAACGCGTATTCGCATAGCTTCCTTAGCGTTGCCCTGTCCGCCCGATCTGGTGCGGCGAGGGTGCATTTCCTTTTTCCTAGTTCTTTTAATATGGCTGCCCATTTCTTCAGCATTTCAGATATATCCTCGTTTTCCCATGTTTCTTCTACTCCCAATTTTCCCGGCAGAAGGAACGTCTTCTTGCAAATATCTCCTGTTCTGTCAACATTTTTGTTCCATCGTCCATGTCCGTTGTCTTTGCCTTTTCCATCGACTCAATTTTTCCGTCCTTTTGATTTTGGCTTTCGTTGTTTTCCATCATTTTAAATCCCACGAGCTGGGTGCAAATCTCCGTCACCCTCCAGCCGTGGTCCCATACTGAAAGGAATGCATTAATACTGTGAGGTGCGTCCGGTGCTCCACAGGTTTTACGACTTCGCTGTCGGTTCTTTTATAGAGGTTGTCTCCTCGCGGACCGGTCGGTTAAGGCAAGTCCCCCGTTCACAGTGGCCGCACGACTTTCCCCTTGCGGTGCCGTTTTTTATTTTTCGCGGAGGTCGTTGAGGTGTGGGCCGTGGTTACGGTGCTAAGCGGGTGAGTGGCACAGCTCACTCGTAGCTCGGATTACCCCCGGGTGCGCCCGTTCCCGTAGCCACTCCGTGTCTAGAATAGATCCTGAGGTTGAGCTGTCCTTAGTTTTCATCGCTCCCTTTGGCCTTTCTGGCTTGGTGACCCGGCCAGGGGCCACTTGCGAGACTCCCACTAACATAATTCAAAGGATCATGGCCATTACTTAAGCCTCTCCACCAACGTCAAGGTCTCACAGCTCCCTGGAGAGGAGGATTATGCATTAAAATATAATGCAAACTGGTCTTCCATATATAGAAAATGTGCCATTTTCAAGATATTTACTGTCATATCAAAGTTACATGTGAACTTTTTCAAAAGTCAGTTTTACATAAATCAATATTTTGGAAAATGTTTCTGTGTTAATTTTTATCATAATCGTTTATACACAAAATAACATAATTAAGAATGTGTTTGAAATAATATAAAAATTGAAAATAAGCAGAAAACTTTTGTACCTACGTATGATTTAACTTAATCAACAGTGCTCAAGTAGGCGAGGAATAATATGGCTTGTAAATAACTGTTATTTTATTCCATTCCATCGCACTCCGCTCCGCTCCATTCTATCCCATCCCATCCCAAAAGATCTTTTTACTGGCCAAAATTTCCATTATTGAGATGTTAAGAAGGAACTAAAATACAAAACACTACATTAAAATTAATTATTAAATTAGATTTACTATAGGCCTTTATGCAGATTTTTAGGTCTATGCCGGCATCCCCAACGGTGATCTCTTTGGTTGATACGCTAATTAGTTGTTGAATGGTTGAATGGCTGGTTGAAGACATGGGACAGATGGACAGCACAGCACGGTGACGTTTTTGATCTCGACTGAACAGTCTACATAACCTTAGGCTACAATGATAGATTTCCAGCTCCTCCTAACCTCTCCAATAGGAATGTATCTACATTGCTGTAGGCCAATAAGGTGGCGGCAGTTCTTCTGAGGCCGTGATCTGTAAAGCCTTCAATGCTTTCTAACTTCAAAAATGTGACTATTTTTTCAGATTTTAAATTGTGGCATATTGGTTAAAAGAATAAAAAAGAAAAGAAAGTTTCATTACTGTCTCGAAATAATAACGTTAACCTTGACCGATTGCTTATCGGTAAACTACCTAATCTTCTCGGCAGTAATGAAACGCCTTCCACCTCGGTATTTAATATACTATTACCGTGCTATCAAGAGTGATACAGTTGTAAAAGCTCATTTTTACGATGAAAACTTAAATGGTAAGTGTCGTCTAGAAAATCTCATAAATAAATTAAGATTTTGGTGATTTTAGGAGAAAAATATCTTAAAATTTTACAAAATATTATTTCTCCATACATGGACTGTGTGCCTCTGGCAGAGTAAGGGAAACTGTGGTACTAATACACAGTAGAGAGGATATTGATACTTTGTTAACTAAAAATTTCCCTCGCCAGTGGTTTGCAAATAGCGGTTCTCAACTGTGGCCCCCGCATTCTCCAAACGTGACTCCACTGGATATTTTTTATAGGATTATATAAAAAATGTTGTGTATGTTAGTCCTTTAAAGTTCGAAATGCGTGCGAGTCACTCATTCCCCAGCAAATCACCGCCGCTAGAAAGCGTGAAATAATCAAACGAGTCCTTAAATGTTTACAAGTGAATGACAAGCTACATTGAACAATATGCCTTTTAAAACATAATATTTTTAGTCACAAACTCCTCTATAAAATCCTTATTTTACTGTAAGGAACGTAACCAGATTGCAACCAACAGCTACTCTCCGGGCTATGTGCCCCGCCGAACGCTGAATTACAAGTTACAAGCCTGGCGCGTTAAGTGTAATAATTGCATATTACCATCAAAACGCTAATGCTTCGATTGCAACAAACACCAGCCGAAAGACTGATCCTACTTAAAGGAGCTATCGTGTCAGTCGTCACACACAACTTGCAGTTTCGAGTTGTTGGCAATCGTCAGTGCAAGGTAGGCATGTAACGACCGACACATGTCTTTTCTATGTCTTTTAATTAGAACATTGTTATAAAGTATTATTTGAAAACACATTTTTGGAAAATTTCACATGTATATTGTTACAACAATAAATATCACAAAAACGGTATGCTTTTGAAATGTGGAAGCTAACAGTAAAATACTTTTACTGCTCCTCAGATGGAGTGATAGGGAAATTACAATTTAAGCTCACTAAATTTGTTATAACTTGCGTTTCTATTTTGAAGAGAAACATTATTTTTCTCTTTTTAGTAGACTTTAATAAAAGCTAGTTTAAAAACCATACGCTGTTATCTATTGGAGTTATCCTTCTGCACAAATAAAGGTTATAATTATACTATTATTTTATTTTAGTTACATTTTCAGGTACGGCTGTGAGTCACTCATAAATTAAGTTTAAAAAATGTAGTTTTCATACTGTGTCTATTTAATATATCTATACTTTGCACTGTATTTCAAGGCTCTGCGTATTATGATTTTTACATTTACTGTCAGAGAATATTTTTATATTTTGTCCTGTATTGTAGTTATCTTGTTGCGCAAATAAAAATTATTATTACTGTTTCATTTAAACTGAATTATAATCACTTAATAAATTTTATGTGCTATTTACCTAAAGCCCAGACCTTTTATCTCCTCTATGTGATATAATTTCAGTGGTACATATTTATCTCTAAAGAACGTGATCCTGTGTCAGATTTCCCGAGGACCGTTTCAACGAGCAAGAGAGCGACATTGAATTACTATTTATTCAATGAATGTTCTGACATGACCCCTTTTGTAATTTTATTATTAAATAAAATGTATCTGAGACTAGAAAAGAATAGGACTTTATTTATACAGCACATCAAAGAGATAGTGAATATAAATAAAGTTTCTAATCTAATTTCACATAAGTACTTACGTGGTTGACAGTGTTCAAAGCTACAGGTATGAATTTGTAGAAAAGGAAAGAAGAAAGAGGGAAAATATAGAAATGATGAAATAGTTTTTGAGTGTTCAAATGTAGGATAAATAATTGACATGGCAAATTTTATAATGGAAGTTCTGAATGGTGTTTCGAATCTCTATATTATATTACTATGAATACATTGAAAACTAATCAAACTATTGATACAGTATAAAGAGAAATAGATACAGTTGTGTATACATTACACCGGTATGACTTTAGCTGGGTTAATTGCTAGTTAGTAACTTTAGAGTCGCAGTGTATAATAATTATTTTGCGATATTCGTTCAGCAACTCAATATTTTGTATTTTTATTAGTTCAGGTTCACTGTTTAACATATGATTGGCATTTCTACGCTCTTTTACATAAATCTGAAAACCATTTATTAGAGTACCCCACACTGACTGCAACCATAATTTATGAGGGAAGTCTTTTAATGGATGATGCCTTTATATTAAAATAATTTAGCTGACTGCGCTCACAAGATTAAATGTTTTCATATCTACAATAAACGAAGCTAAGAGGCTATGTGGTGGACTGAAAATTTGACTGTTCCGTGTAAAGCGTTATCTAAGGTAGGCATAAGAAGCATCTGCAAAATGGATTCATCAAATTATACAGTAATTTGCGATAAAGAATTTGTTAACGAGATAGTAAAATATTTAGAAAAGGAATGTTCTTAATGCTTATTTGATGTTGACATCTAAGAAATGAGAAATACATTAAACATTATATATTATTTGAATATGTAATGAGTAGCCGAAATAAAACAGATATCACTTTTAATTTATTTTTTATTTTAATGGTGTAGTTATTGCTATGGTAAATGATGGATGGTTAATGAGAAAAATTGCACTGCGTTATAACATTAACAAAAATTTGGTGTGTAACATTTTAAGAAAGTGGAGAATAAACGGTACGGTTAGTAGCAATCCTGGATCAAAGAACAAAGGATATCCTACTTAACAAGAAACTAACTATTAATATTTCGTTATTGCACCATTTCTATTTATAAGTTCTATAAGCCTGTTTGGCTTAAAATTAAATAACCTTATACAATAATCATTAGTAATGATACTTTCCCATGCATTATTTACTATTTCCAGTAATTCTTCGGCATTCCGTGGTCTCACATTTCGTTATTGGATACTTCTTACGAGTAGTCCCCATACTTCTTCCACAGGGTTAAGATCTGGACTATGACTGGGTAAGTTAAGAACATTGATGTTGTTATCTTGAAACCAGTTAGTTACGGTATGAGCAGTATGAACGGAACAATTGTCTTGTTGAAATATGAACTCATTATTAGGGAATAATTGTGACACAGAAGGGAGCATATTGTCCAAAATCCTAATATACGTTTCACTATTAAACCGTTCCTCAATATGCCACAAAACACCAGGATCACGTGCCGATATCCAAGCCCACATATTGACGGAAAATCTACCGCTTTTATCATTGTTAGATATACATTTCTCATCAGATCGAGTATTCGGAGGGCGGTAAACACGAATACGACCGCTGTGTGTTGACTGTAAAGATTACATTGTTCCAAAAATTTACATCATGCGCTAAAAATTCAAGCGCAAATCCTACTCGAGCCTCTCTATGTTCAGCTTTAAGTAAGTATTTTTGTGCTGCTGCATGACAGCGTAGCTCCGATTCTCTTACTCGCCGGCGACCAGTACTACTCGATCCAGGAAAATTCGTTTCTTCAGCAGCCTGAATAACTGAGTAAAATGGATTTTCTACTAAAGCATTTACCAATTGCAAATCTTGTTGTTCAGTTGATATCCTCCGCCGCCCTGATCCAGGATTTCTACTAATCGTACCGTTTATTCTCCACTTTCTTAAAATGTTACACACCGAATTTTTGTCAATATTATAACGCAGTGCAATTTGTCTCGTTGACCATCCATTTCTGCTTTAGCAATAACTCCAGATTTAACTAAATCGCTTATATGAGGCTTATATAATGTAAATATTTTCTACTTTGTTCCTTTTATAACTTGTAAATTTTTTTTGACTTATCCTATATCAATGTTTTGATCTCTTGGATTAATAAAGTTATTCTATTCTATTCTATTCTATTCTATTCTATTCTATTCTATTAGTTTTTTGCACACTTGCAATAAATTATGACAATTAACTGACAATGTCACAAAAACTAAAGTTAGATGTACACAACTAGATTTGAGCAAAATACCGTTACAAGACTTGTCCTATTTTTTTTGCTCACGACCGTACCGAGGGGGACGGTTTTAAGTCCTGTATTATTTATCATATATGTTAATGTACTGTTTGATTTACACACCTATAGTCCTATGGTAAGTTACACAGAGATTAATGACATTAACTTAATCTAAAACTAAATACGTTTTACTTATACGAAATATCCTCTAATCCATTTACTGAACTTATAGATGATAATTTCAATATAGCGGCTAAAACGGAAATAAAATATTTGTTTATAATCATTGACTCAAAGATAAAATTTTGAAACCAAGACAAATTAAAATATATCATTCTCTTGTTGAGTCACATCTAAGGTATGGAATTTTGGATTGGGTAGGGGTGTTGGACTCACACTTAAAACATCTAGAAATATTACATAATAGATTACCAAAAATCATATTGACCAAAGAACTTACATTCTCTCTTCAGTCACACCCTAAACCTTCCCCTTAAGCAAAAGAGAGAGTTTGACTGATACCAAGTATGCAATAACATAATTACACTTTAAAATATTGGATTTTCTCGTATGTAATAGCAAAGAATTGCACTCAACGTTTGCATTTTGAAAACTTTAGTGTGCATTAGTTAGAAGTAAGCGCGAATACTGTTCTGCGGTATGGAATTCTCACAATACAAAACATACATATGCATGAGTATGTATAAAGAAAACTCATAAAATATACATATATACCTTCGACAGCAAGAGTATACGGAGAAAAATTATGATTATATTCCCTTTCATTCTAAACGCCGCTGGACTATTTGTAAAAAATTATTCAATATGCAATCGATTTTCCAGCTCACTTAGAGGAAATTCACTTAGATGTACCAAAATCGACGTCCAGAAACTCAACAAATTATAATTTGCAATGTAGTTTGGATGAGGGGAGCGTGGGTGCGTTTTTACTATGTACTTACTTCGATATCCGATGTAAAGCAACGTAAGGCGCGGTTAGTAGTTGGATGGGTGATCGTTCCAACTGTTATAGTATCTCCTCCATTTAAACAAAATGGCCGACGAAAAAATTATTAAAATTTGTCAAATAATTCAAGCATCCCGATAAGCGTGGCAAACCATAAAAAAGTCCTTAAGAACATCGAAAAATCACTATATTCCCCAATAAATCTGAGAAAAATCCGGTAGCATCGATAATTCCCCAATAATTTCAATCCACCGACAAATTCATTTCAAAGTCAAATTTCACTAAATTACATCCAAAACATTACAAAAGACAGCTCTAAAAAATACAGCCCCCTCATTATCTCGAATCGCCTTCAATTCTCTCCCCAATCCTAGATTCAAAATATTTTATTTTACTTCCACAAAGAGTCTACAAACCCCATTCTCTTAAATTCAATTGCAAAGTCAACTTTCCGATAATATATCAAAACCCATTTCATTTATCTCTCCAGTCAGCCCATAAAATTTCGTCCCAAAAATAAGTCCATTTTACGTATTCCGTTGCATGCTGGCAACTTGCAGCTAACTCCATTCCGTTACCCTAAAATTGACTTTCGCTCCGTTCAACATCGAGATACATTACCCTCAATATGGCATAATATAACAATCACGTATGGATTAACATGACTTAACATAACATCAATATGGATTAAAGTAAGATTCGCAATGATACTTCACGGGACCAATTCAATTTATCATGTTATTCAGGCAGTTATCGTTCATAATTCAAAAACCAAATTAGATTCCGCTGACATTTTCATACCAAAATATCACATTTTTCGCAGCCTATTTAAGGATATAATTTTCAACCCATAATTCTAAATTTTCAGCAAACATTACACAATATTTCATCATCCGAGCCCCATATGATGGTCTGGCTCCCTTTCTGGCTTTTCCAGCTCTCAGCGAGCGTCGTGCCCCATCACGGGTATAAATAATGGAGCGTGCCTAGCCCCCGGCAAGTTGTGTTCCAGTATATCTAGTGATAATTTCTTCCAGTTCACGATAAACATTCTAGTGTCCGTGCCCCAGCCCCAGTGCTCCATTTTAAATCGCCTTCGCGGCCTAGTTTTTTAAGTGACAAATCGCCTTCGCGGCCCTTAGTATTAAGTGAATTTTTCCAGATTTTTTAAGTTTACAAATTAATTAAATCTACCACGAACTCATCCAACTCAGGCAAAATTTCAAGTGTCGATACGTTACATGACAAAAAAGAATTTTAGTTCCATAACGTAATAATTAACTCTTGTGTTTTTACGCTTAAATAAATATTGTTGAATTCTCGTTTTAAACTACAGTGTTGTTATTTCAAGAAATTTTTATACAGGGTGCAATCCTTGACCCTGCCATGAATATTGAAATAAATTTAATTACAAGAAATCTATACAGGGTGTAGTATTAGACCCTACGACTTCAGAGAAGTCACAAGAGAGTAATTTTTAGCTCTGAATTAGATAAAGGGCGAAGCTATTGGCCCATTGCAGCCGTTTAAGGACAAACCACCCCAACTCCGAATTTTACGAAATAAAGTGCACAGCAGGCCTCCAGACTCTCCAGCCAAAAATAAATTATTTTCAGTCGCGGAGGCTCAGCTCGTGTTCACAACGAAGACCGCGTCCTCGCCTCACACATCGTCCAACGACTTGTATATCAGTGTATGCGCGGAACCATAAAACCTTATTCGAGGGTTGTATGTCGGTCCCTTGTCTATTAAATGTTAGGCAAGTAAAAGATCTCTACTCTTCTTAAGGGAAGAGGTTCGGCAAAATTCCTGGTTGGGGGTAGCTCGTCTACAGGCGTCGGTGTTAGGCCTCAGTAGCGGAAATAGGCCGACGTTAAATAAATGTATATAAAAAAAAATGTAGTTTGTAGTTTTATATTTTTAATGTTATAAATAGTACGTTCTCGCCTGCTGGCCGTGTTATTGAATAAATAATTAATTTGGCAAGGGCTGCCGATAAAACTTTTCATGCTACTCATCCCGGAAGAAAGCAACACATAGTAACAGAAAGCATAACTCAACGCGAATGATTAACTTCGATACTATGGAAAATGCAGTTTTAGGAAGCAGTAATTTGAAAATCTCCTGGCATTTCAACAAGACTTTACTGTGACTGTCCATCAATTTCTTAATGATACAAGTTTTTAGAAATGTTAGGCAGAGATTTCAAATGGGACTTTATAATTCCATGGAATCCATTTTGAACACCTAATAAAGTTCCATTAAAAAAATTGTATGGGTGATTCTAGTGGTCGGGGGGTAGAGCAAATAGTAGATCTATCATTGGAAAGTGTGCCCCTTATTATTTCTTTTTGCCTTGTTTTTCAGTTTTTTGTAAAAAATCAACATGTGTAAATTTATTTAGCTTCGATGATTTCCAATGAAATGCACTCTACGTTAATGTTAATATTAATATTGCAGATAATTTCCTATATGCTAAATGTTTTATAGAGTTTCAAATAACAGAATGGTTAAATTTGATTTAATTTTGTTTTATGATACAATTAAATTAAAATGAAATACCAATTTCACCATTTTAATTTTTATTTGGATAATTGAATTATTACTTAAAAGCACGCTAAATGAATCGTATTTTCGTACAATTTTGTAAAGTATTTACATTCCACGTTAATTGAGTTATATTATTATAAAATACCATAATGTGTTATTTAAATTTAATGTAAAATTTTGCAAAATTTATAATCAACTATGTACTAATAATCTATTTACAGTCCGATAAAAACATGATGGTCATAATTTTAACAAGTTCTATCAGAGAAAATATAAAACTAAGTAAGTAAGTATACTTGAGAGGTATTTTACCTGTATTAAAATACAAAATTTGTTGTAACATACAGTTCGAAGAAATAAATTTAAAAAAGTACTATGGAATCTTTTTTCTACGAAGGACTTACAGATTCTACATTTCCTTTATTTAATTTTTAAAAAAGCACATCTGATAACGTCTTATTAACCCCTTTATTAAAGATCGATAGAAACAAACAAGATGGAAGATAATAACTGAATTGGAATCTAGACAAGTATCTAGACTTATCGATAAAGTTTTACTTGCTACTTTCCTTCTAATAACCATCATCAGCACAACAAAATATCTTCTAATGAAATTTTAGTTCTATTATACAGGGTGTCTCACCGGGAACTGAATCGATCGATATAGAGAAAAGTACGCATTAGAAAATTTTGAAAATTTAGATAATTACTAATGTCGGTCTTGCCAATCCAACTAAAATAATTACAAGCAGCTGGCACTTCCGCTTATACCGGAAGTAGATACCAACTTCAACAATGACTCATTGTTTCTAATCATGGCTATTTTGATGAAATAATTACAACAATTCATGAATTTCTAATAAAATCGCAAATATTTCAAAAAGTGGTAACTTTAACCCCCACAATATCAGAAAAAGGGAATTCAATTTTTCATAACTTGACGTAAAAAAATACAGGGTGTTCCATTTGACCTAAACAAGTTTTCGCGGTTTGAAGTTGACAAAATGTAACGCGAAAAACGGAACACTTGGTATGATATTATTGAATTTATTTCAGTTGTATAACGTAGTTCTCCTTATGTTCTTATTGTGACAAGAAGCAAGTGCGGATCTTTTGCACCTGTCAAATTTTCTATAAAATGTCAAATATCTCTGAAACGGCTAGGTTTAGGGATAGGATATGCTACATATTTTCGACTCAGAATTTTATGCTGTTATATAGGGTGTTGTATTTGAAATAAGCAAGTTGGTATCGACTTCCGGTATAAGCAGAAGTGCCAGCTACCTGTAATTATTTTAGTTGGATTGGCCAGACCGACATTAGTAATTATCTAAATTTTCAAAATTTTCTGATGTGTACTTTTCTCTATATCGATCGATTCAGTTCCCGGTGAGACACCCTGTAGTGTGAGTGTGAACTACATAGAAAATCAGCAAAATACACTAAAATGTAGTCAGACGCAAATCCGGAAGCGTAAAATTGTTGTTTCAAAATGTTCTGGGTAGTACCCGAATGTTGACCAACGGGATAAGATGTAATAAAAGAATAAAGACCAATTTCATTTTATTGATAAGACTATAAAAGCTTTCAAGTGTTGCCCTTGTTTCATGAGCTGTACTATCACCATTAATATATGAGTTTCCTCCTTTTCAACTTAACGTCCAGTCCATCTTGATAGTGCAGCAGAGCACAGAAAGTTACCTTTCTAGCCGCTGTCAACGTACAAAAATAGGGAATACCAAATCGTAATTGGAAATAAGTATCTTCGGAGTTCCTCAAGGAAATGTGCTTGGACCACTGTTATTTACATTATATATAAATGATGTAGGAAATATCCAAAATAAATTTAAAATTCATCTTTTTGCAGGAGACACCCATACTATGCCCACGATAATTTCAATAAACTAATACCAACTATAAACGAAGAAATTAAAATGTTTACAAATAAATTTAGATGTAAGAAACTGAAAGTAAATGAACTAAAATCCGAATGTTATAAGTAACAATTACTGGTACAATATATTTATAGAGTTGAATTTAAAGATTGAAATAAATGAGAAGGATCTCATTAGGCAAGTAGACCAAATGAAATATCTGGGTTTTGTAATTGATAGGGAACTAAAGTTTGGAAGTCATATAGACTATATTTCAAAGAAAATTGGCAAATAATTGGATTCTCAAGACGGGTAGATCCTTATCTAACAACCTCGACTAAATTAATTCTTTACAGCACTTTGATATTGCCTCATTTTACGTATTGCTGCTCTATGTTATATGTTACCTGTACAAATTTTGATAGATTACAAAAATTGCAAAATAAAGCAATCAAAATAATAATACATTTACTGTCATAAATTTCCACAGAAACATCAACAACGTCAAAATTTTAAATACAATACACAAATAGAATCACTAGAAATATGTAAAATACATTTTAAAAAGAAGAATAAAAGTATAAGTGATTAGTAAGAGAAGAGAGAAACATGGAAAAAAAGATATAATACATACATATATCATGATTCTGACCAAATCTAACAATTAGTTCTTGTTAAAAAATTCATTTAGGGAGTAGTACGCTTTATCTAATAAGTACTTTTTAAGATTATACTTATAACTGGCCAATATGATATTTTGCCTAATATGTTCAGGCAAAGTGTTGTAAATTTTTATGCAGTTAAAGAATGGGCCCTTTTCAAAGAATGTTCTCATTTATGTACTGGTATACTTAAATTGTTTAATTGTTTCTTCCTCTGGTTGCCATGCTGCCATAAAAATCTCTATTCTTCGAAAAAGTATTAATATTTTTTCTAGTATACATTGCTATATTAAATATATACAGACAGGGAGAGTCATTATACCCAGGTTTATAAAGTACTCCCTACACGGGGTAATATAAGGAAGATTTAGCATTCGTATTAATCTCTTCTGACATACAAAGATTTTTTCACTATCCACGGAATGGTACCAATATGTTATGCTGTACTGTAGCACTCAATATTAGAATGTAATAAATACACCAGCATTCAGAGTATGTTGAATTTGTTAAACTGTATCGATATTGAGAAGTATTATTTTGCTTTCACAAAATGAAAAACGAAGCATTACAGGAATGTTTAAAAAATCATGTAGTTAATGAAATACATCCTTACCATACCAGGTCTGCCTTAAACTTTTATCTTCCACCTATTCTAAAAACTTCTACAATGAATAGTTTGTTTCATAAAGGTATCAGTCAGTAAAATCTTCTTCGTCAAAACCTTAAGATCCCAAAACCCAAGATCTTAAAAGTGTTCAAGTATTTAAAGCAAATATAAGAAACTTAGACAAACATATGGCACTTATATATGTATATCTGTACAGGTAGCATAGGTGTAATACTATTTCAATTCTATATATTCTGTTTCTTTTTTTTTAGATTATAAATTTACAATTTAATATATGCTTGCTGTAAATATATGATAGGTGTATTTTAATATTTTATACTTTACTAATATCTGTTATCTGGATAAGTAAAGATAACTTTACTTAAACCATTGTCAACTGTGCACCTAATATTTTGAAATGAAATAACAGTTTAGAGTTTCTTAACTTATTTTTAAATATTACTAACGAATAATTAGAACTAGAATTAAATGTGCACGTCCCGTTAGATGTCCCGTCTCTTCCTGACAATAGTTTATGAAAACTATTTTCCAGCAGGCCTTGTTTGTAGGACAGACTAACAAATCAACAAAGCTCTGGAGTGAATTCTAATTAAACGGGCTGAAATCAGTCGGATCCCGTAAACTAACCAAGAAATTAGACTTTCTGTGAGGTAAAAAGTAGGAAGATTGTGCAATTAAGAACTGAGTTCAGATGGTAGGGTGAAGATACATCCATGCATCACTAATCGTTCATATAGAACTAACAAAATTCCGTGCTCTGCTACAGGGTTCGTTAAGTAATATAATGTATAACCAATTTTTTTATAAAGCAGGAACCAAACTGTAAATTTACAACGTTTATAGTGTTATGAAAATGTTATGATGTCTAAAGTTTAAGTTGCTACTTTGAGTATTCCAATTCTTATAACTTCACACAGTTTTGGTTTTAGTCCCATGCACACTGTGTACACAAAATTAAGGATATTGTAAAATCTCACTTGAATATAAATTGTTTCTGTGCGTGGTTTTAGATGTTCAGAATGAAAAGGTATGTCTCTTAATTATTATATTATTTTTCTCATTTTAACCTCTCCACAATAAAATTGTGAGAGGTTACTAAAATTGGTTCAAAAACGAAAATTGAGATAAGATCAAATCTTTACGTTTTGAGGTCCTAGGAACTCAAAAAAGTGGTTTTTGAAAAATGTATGTGTGTGTGTATGTGTGTTAGCACGATAGCGCCGAAACTACTGAACTGATTTGAATGAAACTTTGCGTGTGCGTTTCTTTAGTGCCCCGGAAGATCTGAAAAGGTTTTGGTTGAGATCGGATTACGTTTAGTGCCATTTTGACGCAACAAGTTGTTTATTTTATAATTGATTTCAATTTGCAATGGAACCATTGAAAAGCAGTTAAAATTCTGATTTCAATGATATATCACACTTCCACCCTTTCGATTTGGTTTCCGTGAAAAAAATTAAAAACAAAGCAAATATGAAGCATAGATCGCATTTCGCATGACATGATCGATGCGCGTAGCCGTAACGTCGTGAAACTCGTCACATGACGTGTCAATTCACGTGTGAGAGTTTCTTCACTGCTCTAGAAGTAGAGCGGATTACGTTTAGTGTCGTTTTAAAATATATATACAGACAAATCGAAGAATTAAACTACAAATATTCCTCTAAAATCTAGTAAAATTACTGAAATGCTAATGTTTCATTTAACAAAACAGCCGCGAGCGATCGGATTGCAATGAGCAAATTTTGACGATTGTCATTGTCATCGTTTGTCATCCGATAACGTTGGTGTCATGTCATGTCAATAAGATTTCGGCATATTTGTAACTTTTAGTGGATTGTCACAAACTTTAAAGGTAGATGTAACAACATCAATATCATATGCTTTCTGTACCTTCGTTGGTGAATTTATTGTAAATTATCACTTTACCAATTTTCAATTTGTTGCTTTACAAATCTGTAATATTTAGGATAACTAGACTTTCTTAGTCGTTCAAGTGATGTTAAAGTTGTTAATATCCTAATAGTATATTATTCAACGAGCGATAGTGTAGGTAATAACTCGCATAAATGATTGTAAATTCATTGAGTTGAGGGGTTTTTTAGTGCCCCAGAAGATCTGAAAAGGTTTTGGATGAGATCGGATTACGTTTAGTGCCGTTTTGTCACACAATTTAATGCTCGTTTCGGCTTCAAAGATCCACCGAGTGGGGAGGTTCCAGCCGCTTCCAGTAGCTGCTGATTTTTGATATAGATACAACGAATTAGGGAATTGTGTTTGAAATGTTTTCTCTGGAGATTCTATGGGGTCTTTGAGCAAATATGGAAGCAAGATGTCTTTATCATAATCAGATGCCAATAGGCTATCGGTGTGCTACAAACTAGATGTTGCTACATAGTTAGGAGTATGTTAAAGCATTTTTTAGTAGACGCTGGAATCGGTTGTTGAAGGCTGATACTGTACAAGAAGTGATGGACCCATGTGTAAGTGACAAGCATCTCTTCAAGATCGTTATCTTTGACTTGCAATAGGAGAAAGCCTGTCTTTAATATCATCACATCATAGATGCCTCCATGGTGTACAGCGGTTTGCGATACTGCAAGTACCGAGAGCGGCGACCTTTTAAGCCCTAGGTGGACGTAACCTACTGTTGTAAATTATGATTTGCAGGAAACAACTACTCATCGGGTAAATACCCCGACCTGCATTGAATTATACCTTACAAATCATGAAAGATTGGTAGCCAATGTCATTTGTCAACTTCCCGACCAGACATAGACCGGTTTCGAACTTATTAGTTTTCATCAGTATGCTCGCGGTATTTGCCCGCTGAGTATTTGTTTCCTGCAAATCATATATTACAATGGAATATTTAGTTTGTTAAACATTTGTTGGTTTACCAGCATTTTTATTGCGTCTTTAAAGATTGTTTAAAATTCTTGTTAATTTTGTTCAAAATACCGCAAATTTATACAACATATGTAATATAGTATTCGGAAAGAGAGGTTTATGCTCTATTTTACTATTATACTTACAAAATTATAATTTTATCTTTTACAAAACAACGTCATTTTCAACCAAAAATTTGTCTTAAATATTACGAAAAAAAAATCATTTTTTTGAAAACTTGTTTTTCTTAAAGTCGTACTAACAAGCAAGAAAAGCAAGGTATGCGCACTTTGTATAATTGTACGTATGATGCACACGCCTTGCTTTTCTTGCAATTATTTTTTACTTTTTAGTGCGACTACGAAAAATAAGTTCTTAAAAATTTTTTTTTTCTTTTTAGTCATACTTTAATAATTTGTAAAACTAATTTATATAAATTCTTTCATTGGAGCTGGGTTCCGAGATATAAACTTAACGGCATTTCATTATGTCTGATCAGGCGAAAAACCATTTGTATTCTACGTTTTGCCGGAGGTTCCGGTTGGATAGTATATTTAATCCATTTTCACTCCCGCGCCCCTTATGTGCGGATATTTGTAAAAGTAACGATGGAATGCTGTATTGCCATCCAATATTAGTAATTGCGCCAAATTTTATCAATTTATTATGTCAGGAAGTGGGATAAATAAAGGATGCAAAATTTAACAAACGTGAAAACTGAAAAATACTACATTGTGAGTTAAAGAAAAGCAAGTAAAAATGAACATAACTTGTTAACTGGAACATCCTGTATATGAAAAATTTAAAGTACCTAATGAGTGTCCAGATATCAACTGTTACATCGCTATTTACAGCACATATTATGTATAACAAAATGGATTCGTGGTTATGTATAAGGGTAGATTTGTGCCCGAAAAATGCTAATAGTATTTTCATTGTTTAGACAGCTTGGTTGAAGGTTTCACAAAATTAAAATGTACTGAGATTTTGTAACGGAACACGTTCAGTTGCCTGCTTTCCAATTAATCGTTATGCAAAAGTGTTTATTCTTGGCACTCGTTAGATTAAAAGGCTTCTATTAATAACGTAACAATTTTTAATAACAAAGTTTATTTCGAAATAGCTACTGATGAAACTCAAGGACAAGTCTCATCTGTGGGTGGCATTGATTTGCGAACATCCATAGATAATAATTCTTGTGTCAGAATAAGTCTAAACGGCAATTTGTTTATTTTAACGCCAATACTCTAACCAAAAGCGTTGCTTACAGCAAGGTGCCTATCTTTATCTTCGTCAAATATATTATATTGGAGGTGTTTTTTTTTCATTTACCTTTAAAACAATAACTTCGACGAACAATTGTCAAATCGCATTTCTCCTTGTTTCATTAAAATAATGATTAATTTTCTCTGGGTAAACTTATCTAGATATTAATATTTGTGAGGCGACTAAAATGTATCCTGTTATTATTCAATTTTTGCAACACATTGTAAAGGATCTTTGAAATTATGTACTTTAAACAAGCAAAGCATCCTTAGAAACACCAGATGGACTGAAAATGGTTCGATAGCATTCCAATTTTTTTCATACAGTATTAAAATAATGTATCAATATGGTCGAATATTAAATCACCGCATTTTTAAAAAAATCTCTCCTAAAATTAAAGAGAGAATCAAGTCTTATATCACCTGCCTTTATTTAAAGTCCTTTTAATATGGCTCATCGCAATATTATTAAGCCAACTTGTAGTTCCTTCTGCCATAATGGATCACTAGAAGGGAGATCCTTTGAATACAAAGAATTGAGAATTATTTACCAAGCTCAACTAATGCCAACTTATCAACCCTTGAGATTTAAAATCGTTTTGCCTAATAATATAATAATTCCTTAATCTGTAGGTTACAAACAATAACTGTATTGTTTGAAAGTTTTCAGAGCATTTCGCTAGCTAAACGCAAAATATCATTGCTCGTTGCCACAGATAAATTTGAAATAAAACTTTAAATAACAAAGTTAAATTACGTTATGACTAGGTATTCTTAATTTAAAACAACAAATAACTTGAAGCAGTTCTAGGATTGCACGTGAATAATGAATATTCAAAATACACAAATATATCAAGTATAACAACATCCGTCAAATTTAAAGTTTGCAAAGTCGTCAGACAGAGTTGTGTTCTATCTCCAAATAATGTTTCTAATCCTAGATTTGCGGATGATCCTACCTTTGTTAATACTAGTAGAAATGAGCTCGAACATCTGCCTGATGTTTTCAAGCTATAGGATTTTAGTATGGGATAAATTGCGGCAAAGCTAACAATCACATATGTCGAGAATGGCTGAATGTGATGTGGTACACGGATAATACAGGTAGTAAAATCGGCAACTTGATTTACTGTAGGGGAAAACTTAATTGAACTTCATTTTAAGAATACAAAAAGACAACCATTTTTTTTTAAATTCCATGATATGGTCTAGCTTGTGTTCAAGATATATCATTCAGCATTTTCACTCTTTCTCCCTGCTCCCCTAAAATGCTTTTTTTGGGGGGCACCCGGCTATTTTATATTCCCTAAGGTTAGTTATCACAATTTAATATAGTTCTCGGTGCTATATTTTGTTTCACCTACAGCGTGTTTAATTCCGGGCTATTACTAATAAGCCTGCAATCGTCTCGATATTTTAAGCCATATACAATCGGTATGGCTTTTCTTTGTAGCGCAAAAGCTTGCGTACGGTGACATGAGTGCCCCCAAACCAAAATAGTATAATAGATATAAGATAGGCGAGAATGAATGAGACAATAATAAGCGGTGATGGCTGTTTTCTGAGAGACATTACTTGCAAGGTTTCTTATTTGTGAAGACTTTATTTCAAACGCGGTCTCTTAGACTAAAGACTCTGTTTTTGACTTATTTAAACTAAGTTGGTTTGCTATAAACCAGTCCCGAGCTTTCGCCTGTGTATCATTTACGCTAGCAAGTAGGGTGTCAAGTTCTTTATGTGACTGAATGATTGTTGTATCATCTGCAAATAGGACGAATTTGGACGAAGTGATTTCAGTAAGATCATTTACATATATTAGGAACAAAATTGGCCCCAGTATGGAACCCTGAGGTACTCCGTATTATATATGACTCCGTATTATATATAACGTACTGACATGTATTAGTAAGATAAGATCTTATTAAATTACTGCCATTTATTTATAGAAGTTCAATTTACTTATCAAGATAGTATGTGAAACACAGCCAAAAGTCTTGGGCAGACCTGGGAATTTGGCATATATATATTCGCTGTTTTCAAAACTTAATTATCATGTCTGTGAAATTATTTGTGGCTAAAGTAGTAGACAAGTTAGTCCTAAAACCATACTGATTGGAATTAATCAGATTTTCTGATTCAAAATAATGTGTTATTTGGATTGTTAAGACGCATTCGAAAATTTTAGAAAAGAACAGTATGATGGAAATAAGGTTGATTAGCGGGATTGATATTATGTATCTTTTCGCGTTAAAGATTTTCATATCTAAATAATATGCATCCTTAGACGTAGTCTTTTTAAGATTGTTGATAATATCGTTGACTTCTATATAAGTAACTGGTTATCGACATTTCTTGTCCTCGTGCCCAAGAAATCGGTATGTGTGTAATTTATACCTGGCAATTCATCTATTATATTTTTAGCGGTATTGGCAAAATGTACATTAGATTCATTGGGGGATATATCTGCTTTAATTTCTGGGCGGCTTTTGTTATTAATAATTTGCCACATAGCTTTATGGGAGTTTTTAGAGCTTGAAATTAATTTATAATGGGCACCTTTTCTTGCTTTACAAAGTTGTGACCTGTAATTAAGTCTATTAGTTTTTATTAGTCTCTTCAAGTCCTCCGATGGTGTTTTCTTACATATATAATCTAATAAACACAACGTGTCCCTCATGTGTTGTAAATCGGCATTAAATCAGTTAATTTTAGATATTTCAATGTCATTAAATATAAATATAATTATCGGAGAGTAAGTGAAAAGGGGGAGGATTATTGTTCTGTAAGTTAAAAGTTTCGTCCAGGTGTTTAGATTTATGGAGATTTTGTGCATAAAATATACTTTGTTAGCAACTTTTTTCTGAGATAATTAGCATAGCGAGTAAATGTTAGATTGGTTAGTAATTATCACTCCCAAGTATTTATATTCCAAAACCTGTTCCATACTGCAGGCATCAATACTAACAGTAAGAGCCAGGTCAATATTGGTATCATATCTACTAGTTACTAGCGTGAGCTTAGTTCTATCTACATCAAAAGAAAGATTATTTTCATTAAACACAGTTTAATTGTTTCTAGATCTGAATTTAAATTTTCGACAATCTCCCCTACATTATCACTTACAAAGTAAAGTAATGCGTCATCCGCAAACAATTGGATAGCACAATGTGAAGGAATATTGACAATATGACTAATTATATAATATAAACAAAATTCTTCCCAAAACAGAACCCTGCAGAACACCTTACACCACTTCTCTTTTATAAAATACACTACTGTTAAACTTAACCACTTGCTGTCTTTCAGCCAAATGTGAACGAAACCACTGAAGGGTTATTTATTGAATAGTGATTGCTTTCTAACAATAAGTCCCTGTCTATTGTATCAAAAGCTCTTTTATAGTCTAAAAGCACTGCACGTACATACTTTCTTTCACATATAGCTTCTTTACACTTAAAAATAAGCGTTAGTAGAGCAGTTTCACAAGAATGTTGCTTCCTAAACCCAACCTGGTAAATTGGTAATACATGGAGTGCTCTCAAATGTTCCATGATTTGGCGACACTTTCAATAAGGAAATCCATTTTTGGGGAACCACAGGTTTAGTCAGTCTATTTCACGCTATTTAGAGCCAGAAGACCAGAGACCAGTCAATGGATGATTGATTATTTTCGCCGTTGTAGACTTTCCTAATCGGGCAAAAAGCCGTCATCGACATTTACTGCAAATATTTTACAAGCATTTCTTGTGATCTTGTGAGTACAACCCTGCTAAAGGGTTAGTGTATGTATAAGAGATTAACAACTAAAGGAGGAGGATATTAAACAATTAAATTTTATTTTGTAGTTTCTTGTTTTTAAACATGCCTAATTGAAACTTTCAAAAATATTTACACTGAATGAGAATTTAATGTTATAAATTAAGGGATGCTATTGTTTTTTACATCTCAAGTACTGTGGTGACATTTAAATTTTGAATTTAGTTTAACCTGGTCATTGGAAGAGACATATAACAGTAAATGGTATTTTATCTGCACAATATACATCCTCTTTGAGCTTAGCGAAGCTATTCATATTTTTTTCTATCTAACAGATCCGAGAAAAGTTTTCAGTAGGATGTTCGGGACACTACGTGTTTTAAATTGTAAATTGTGTGGGTGTGTGTGCTCACAAGGCGTATGAATGTCTCCGATCGTCCGTAACAGAATTTAAATTTTAATAAAAATGTCCGAAATGTGACGCTCTATGTATATCTTGTAGTTAAATCTCCCTTATATATACGGCGCTCCTCACTTTCTCATTTTCTTATTTTCTCTCGTCTTGCCCTTCGCATTCTAATCAGAATTCAAAGAAGGAGTATAATAATTACAAGATCTAACCACATTAGAAATTATTGTCATCATAATGGGTTAAGTGTTAAACCGTTCGCTATAATAACTGATTATTTGACTTAGTGGTTCAATTGTGGTGTATTAAATTTTGTTCGTTTTTTATGTTCCCGATATTATAATGTACACATAAAAATGTACTTCTCAATAGAAATAAAAGTGGATTCATTAACTTTGGCAATATATCAAAAGTTATGAAATATGGTGAACAATTTTGCAACGCACACAACGAAAGGATATGAATATCTTTGAGACACGATATGAATAACATTAATACAATAGGACTTATCAGTTATATTTTTTAAAGAAAATTATTTTTAAAGTAATTCATAGATAATATTTTTTAGCATTATTTGAATGTGAATCAGCCATTATAGGAATTTTTTAAATATATGGCACGGGAAATTGTTTCTCTTTGCTCACAATTATATTTTCTTAGACTCGTGTTGAAAAAGAATCTCCGTTAATTGAAGAATAGTTACATGTTACACACATGGTCAATATGCGTTTGCCACGTTGTTAACACAAGTTCTTAGAAATTTTATATTCACGTTAGGAGAGATAAAAAATCTTTCATAGTTCGTCTAAGATGTGAACTTATAAAAGTTTTTTTTTGTTATCTATTAAACATTATGTTGATGCCAACTACTTACATTCTCAAGGACAGTATTTACCTTCAAGGTCATTTCCTCAGCCACTGAGCAGCTGATTTCATCCGCATAGGTAACAAATGACAAATAATAGAGGGTTTAAAATAAGCCCTGCGGAATCTCCAACTGAACCATAAATTTATCAGAGTAAACCTGAATTTTATGCCCCTCTTGTTCATGCACGAACTGATCTACTTCAATAGATGATAATTTATTTCAAGCTTTGACAATTTTGTTGACAGAATACCTACCGTGTCAAAAGCCTCAGGCAAATCAAAAACAGTTACATCCTAGCCATCATCTATATTTTTATAAACAAAGTTCAAGAGTTGACAGATATTTCCCTGGTTTAAAATCATGTTAGCATTCGAAGACTAAACCATTTCTTACAACATAATCTAAAATGCGATCATAAATTACTTCTAAAAGATTTTAAATGATATACTTGGCAAGTGAATTTGCCCATAATTATCAATATAATAATACGTCTTTTTTTAAAGATGAATATTATTGAAGTTATTTTTAAGAGGTTTGCAGACGTGTCTTCAAATAATGACAAATTTGTAAGACGCACTAGCTGACCAACAATATGAGAAATTATAATTCTTATTATTTGTACGTGAGAACCTACACATTTCTTATAATATATGATTTGCAGGAAACAACTACTCAGCGGGCAAATACCCCGACGTGCATTGAACTACATCTTACAAATCATGAAAGAATGGTAACCGATATCATGTGTCTATTCCCTGACCAGACATAGACCGGTTTCGAACTTATTAGTTCTCATCAATATGCCATAGGTCATGGAACAGACAAACGATAGTGGCCAACCTGCTAGTTTTATACAAACTATAGTAAACTGAGTAGTGGTGAGAGGTAAGTGAAACCTCTCAAATGGTCAATTGCTACTATACACCATAGATATCTTCATGGTCGTATCGTTTGTCTGTTCCATGACCTACGGCATACTGATGAGAACTAATAAGTTCGAAACCGGCTTATGTCTGGCCAGGGAATAGACAAATGATATTGGTTACCATTCATTCATGATTTGTAAGGTGTAATTCAATGCAGGTCGGGGTATTTGCTCGCTGAGTAGTTGTTTCCTGCAAATCATTTATTGTAACAGTAGGTTAAGTCCACCTAGGACTGAAAGGTCGCCGCTCTCAGGTACTTGCAGAATCGCAAGTCGCTATACGCCCATGGAGACATCTATGGTGTATAGTAGCAATTGACCATTTGAGAGGTTACACTTACCTCTCACCACTACACATTTCTTGTTTGTTTTGAAATTTGCTACTACTTGTAAGACTTCTTCTATAGTTACACTAGTTAACATTAGTAATAGATCATTGAGGTTGGAGATGGCACACAGAAGGGACATAAGGTTAAAGTGCTTCTTAACAGAATCATCAGCAACTGGGGAGAAGAAATGAGTAAAATATTAGCTAATTCACTGCTATCATTGTTGTTGTTGGATATTTAAAATTATATCTTCTGATATTTGTAGTTGTTTACCAACTTTTTTATTCACGATATTTCAACTTTGTTCTGTTCTTAGATGGCACGTTCTGTTATAATATTCTAATTTTTCCTGCTTTATGTTTGTTCGATAATCTTCTTTTTCTCTTTTCGTTAACTTGGAACGTTTTTAGATACTTACTTTCAGCAATTCTTTTTTGCGTCGCCCAAACTTACTTGTTACTATTATCATTACTAGTTTTAAACTTAATCGGTTTAATAAAATAACTAATAGAACTATAAAATGACTGGAATAATATTTTCGTAACGCACACATATGTCAGGAAAATAACAGTAGACGGTGTCTACCACGGTCTGTGCGTTATTTTTTCAACATGCACATGTATCTGGAAAACTACAATAGTATAACTGTCACAATAAACGCAATGTCGTCAAGTAATTAAATTGTCAAATGAAAAACAGTTTTTTTGTCATGGAAAAAATATTGTACACAATTCGCTGGAAAGCATCTTATACAGAAATGAGCAAACTGATGAACTAAGGTAGGGTTTAATGTTACACTGTCATAATTACATTATTATAATTAACACGATTACCAAACCTGTTCTAAAAGGGTAAAGATAACTTTTATTTTTATTGGTTTTAAAGCAGAATTAATTACAATTTAATATTGTATGTGAATTTCATAAATTTAATATCCTTGTAAACCAGCGTTTAATATACCGGGTGTTAGAAAAGTATGGGAATGGTGGAAAATCTCGAACAGTTTGCATCAAGTCGAAAAATAAAAAAATACGTGTCAAAAATTTTTCAAAAAACTATCTACTGATACCAAAATGACCTCCCCACCCACCACTCTGTGGGTGGGGCGAGGGACAACTTTAAAATTTCAAACGGAAACCCCTATTTTTTATTGCGGAATCGGATTCTACGGCAAAAAATATGTAAATTTTATTCCGCACATTTTTTTCGATTCTTGCACGTCCAATTCAAAAACTGAAAAACACGTATTTGTTATTTTTACGAAAGCTATCCAATGACATTGGATTCGACTCTCCCACCCCTAACCCAGTGGGTGGGGCGAGGGGCAACTTTGAAATTTGTAATGAAAATACCTATTTTTTATAGCGGATTCGGATTCTACGGCCAAAAAATACGTGAATTTTATATCGGACATTTTTTCGATTCTCGCAAGGTGTCGCTGCAATCGCACAAAATTGAAATAAACCTTAAGCGTCCATAAGTTTGTAAATATTTACAAACTCTAGCTGCTCGTGTTGACAAAAAAACATTCAGATTAAAAAAGAATATCTGTGATATCTTGGTTTTTATGAATGTTTTTTTTAAATGTTATTAATGACAGTATTTGTTTTGTGAAATTTCTACGAGAACGTTCCTTCCAACTTTTGTAGAGGCAGGAGCGCACTTTTGTACGGAAAAAGTTATGTCATTTTTCAATAGTTCTCGCGTTTTTTCTGCATAATGGCTACTTTAACAGAGGAAGAGAGAGTTTCTCTTTTAATGATGCGAGGGTGGGGCGATAAAGAAAGGTCCTATGATGAAGTTGTGATTTTGATTGCTGGTGACTATTTGAATGGTACTTTCAAAAATCGATGGATAGGTCGAAGAGGAATTTTTGAATGGCCAGCAAGATCTCCCGCCCTCGCGCCACTTGAGTATTTTGTTTGGGGCTACGTGAAGGGTAAGGTTTATTTCACTAAACCTCGTGATTTGGAAGAGCTGAGGCAACGCATAATAAACATTTTTGCAGAAATACCACCTTAAATGATAAGAAGTGCTATTGAAAATTTTTATGTTCGTCTCGGACAATGCCAAGAAGTCAATGGGCACCATTTTGAACACCTGCTATAATCATGAAATTAAAACCTGCTAGTTTAGTAGTTAAGCTGTAAACTAATTGCCTCAACTGGCCGAAATTCTCATCTTGTCTTAAATGGCTGAGTTACCTCCTTGCCTTCACTGGCTGGGATAAAGAACTTGTTTGTTAGTTTTTTTTTAAATCGAGTTTTTTTTGCCCTCTAAAAAATTTGAATTGAAAATTACTAGCTGCTAATGAATTCACAGAATGTTAATAGTTGTAATTTCCGCACGATCGTGTAAAATCACTGTTCTTAAATAAACAGCTCGGGAAATCATTCACTCTGAGATCAGCAGTTTTACTTTTCGTATTTTTTGCGATTGCAGCGACACCTTGCGAGAAAAAAATGCCCGATATAAAATTCACGTATTTTTGGCCGTAGAATCCGAATCCGCTATAAAAAAAATAGGGATTTTCATTCCAAATTTCAAAGTTGCGCCCCGCCCCACCCACTCGGTTAGGGATGGGAGAGTCGAATCCAATGTCATTGGATTGATTTCGTAAAAATAACAAATACGTGTTTTTCAGTTTTTGAATTGGACGTTTTTTTATGGGCCCAGACGCTACTCTTGAAACAGTAATGTTTCCTTTTCATTTTTTGCGATTACAGCGACACCATGCAAGAATCGAAAAAAATGTTCAGAATAAAATTTACGTATTTTTTTCCGTAGAATCCGATTCCGCAATAAAAAATATGGGTTTCCATTTGAAATTTTAAAGTTGCCCCTCGCTCACCCATAGGGTGGTGGGTGGGGAGATCATTTTGGAATCAGTAGATAGTTTTTTGAAAAATTTTTGATACGTATCTTTTTATTTTTCGATTTGATGCAAACTGTTCGAGATTTTCCACCGTTCCCATACTTTTCTAACACCCGGTATAATCTGGTATACCATGCATATTCACAGTTTCATTGCTATTTACAATAAACAAAATTAAGTACACCCAATATCTTCAGGTTCATTGGTTATTCATAACTGATTCACCATGTAAATTAAAATATTAAACAAATTTATAATCTAAGACGAAAGACTATTTATTAATGTTAGTTGTACCAACTGGTTTACAAATTGTCTACCTAAGTTTATAATTACCCAGCACAAAATCACCTTCATGAAACATAACCGTTTTTATTTATGCGGATTTGCACAGTCCTGCGGTCTCTCCGTTTTCTCCCAGCAATAAATCGTCAACTTCCTTTACTGGGATAGGAAAACATTCGTTACATGAGTAACCTTGGTTAATCTGAACCTTTGATCTCCCTATGTTAAGTTATCCTAGCTGGCGATGACGCTACAGCCCTAGATCTCTTATCCTCTTACTTATCGTTTAGTTAGAAATCTGAACCTTCGTTCTTTATGTTATACCTATTGAAGCATTTGAATGGTAATAAATGAATTTAATTTTAGCCGTGAAGCAAAACGCAAACCTCATTTTTAATGTTGTAGATTTATGTCTATTTTTATCTTCTTGAAGGTTTATCACTATACTTGGCAATATTTATGCCAGAGGATATGGCAGTATAGACTGAAATATATAAAATAGATATGTGATCTTAAAATATTCCGTGCAGAGTAATTTTAAAGATGAAATAACTTTAGAGGTATTTTTAAAAACTTCCGTTGTAGAGTAGACAAAAAAATAGAGTGTAGTTTTAATCCGCGTGCTGTTTAACTTTTGATAAAAATTATAATGGTTTTAAGAACATGTCACTGGTTGTTGGAAAATATGAAAATGCTTGATGAACGTTTAAAAATGGCGCGTCACTTATGTATAAAACTTTACGCAACTTTTTTAGTCATCCACCGAATTTCAAATTCCTTTTCAAAATATGTAATGGATAAAATTTACTTTCAAAGTATATAAGACAGATATTTTGTCATTTAACTGTAAATAAAAAAGGGATTATTAAAAAAACATACATTACACTTACATTTCCTTTTGGACCTCTCAAAAATTTTAATAAGTTCTTTAATTTTGCGAGTAAATCATTGATCTACCATTATTGTCAATAGGAGTTTCAGTAATTTTTAAGAATGTCTTTTGGTATTGGCTGGGCACCAGAAGTATTTCACAAAAACTGTATAAAAAAAATTTAAAAAAGCTTTTATTAAATGCTCTAAAAAGTAGAAAATAAACTTTTAAGTAAATCCAACCCATCATTTTGTTACATTATATAATTTTTTTATGATATAAAAGCTGGTCGCGAGATTTTCCTGTGTAAAGGAGATTGCTCGTGACAAACTTTTATATCATAAAAAAAATTATATAATGTAACAAAATGATGGGTTTGATTTACCTAAAAGTTTATTTTCTACTGTTTAGAGCATTTAATAAAAACTTAAAAAAAAACTATATAATTTACTTTTTTTCTTTTGATATGCTGTAATCCCCAGATATCGATTTTGAGACGAATCGGATCATAAACGGTAAAGTCGTCTGCCATCTTGTGATCTAAATTTTTGACTAGAAATTCGTAATCCGCCACTCCGAAAACCCCTAGATACCAATTTTGATCGATTTGGACCTAAATGACAAAAGTCGTTAGCCATATTGGCGCCGTCATTTTGAATTTCTGAATTTTGACCAAAAATTTATAATCCGCGAGCTAGAGAATCCCCAGATATCGATTTTGAGTTGAATCGGATCTTAAACGGTAAAGTCATCCGCCATCTTGAAATTGCTATCCTGAACTAATTGAGGTTTATTTACTAATTGATGATTACTTTTCAAAATATATAGAATTAGCCAAATTGACAGACAATACATCCTCTCTACAAATTATAACTCATTTAAAGTTGATATTTGCACAACACGATATCCCTAAAATTAGTGGCGGAGCACCTCAATTTAATAGTTTATTTCGTCAATTATCGAAATAGTGGCAATTTAAACACACAATGTCAAGTCCCGCGTACTCACAATTTAATGGATTAATAGAGAGAAATGTGCAGACTTTAAAAAATATGTTAATAAAAGCAAAATATGACAATAAAGATTTATCTTTAATACTGTTAAGTTATAGAAATACACCTATAGATCATAACATTGAATCGCCTGTAAAAATATTAATGTCTAGGCGTCTGAGACACACTTTGCCAATGCAGTTCATTGTTAAAGCCCGAAAAAAATTGTTATAAAATCATCAAAAGTAATTTAAGTGATAGATAAATACAGCAAAAGAAATATTATGACAGAAAATGTAAAGTAAATAACTATGTTTTTAAAAATAAAGAAAGAGTTCTTATAAAAAAAAATTAGGTGGCAAAAATTGGACACCAGGTACTATTCTGTCACAATCAAAAATTAGACTTAGGTTTTACAATGTTCAATTAGGTAATGGTAATATTTTATCAAGAAACGGGCATTTTATTAATTCTTATCCGAGATATACCAACTATAATAATTTTGATTCAGACGAGGACGACAGTACCTGGGATTCTCAGAACAATAAAGAAAATAATATATGTGATCAATCTTCAAATAAATCAGATGAAGAAGTAGTTCTTATTCCAAATATTATAAAGAGTGGTAGGGTAGTTAAGGTGCCCGATAGATTCAAATATAATTAATTATTCAGTATTATTAAAATATATACGATTGGAATTGAAACCGTATAAAAACTAAAAGCCGGCAAAAACAGTCGGCATCTCTTTATTGTACATGGGCGGAGGTAAATAGAAATGCTTGTCATAACAAAATGATAAGATTTTCGGGCGTTATTATATTATCCTCTGTTTCAAATGGTCTCCAGAAAGCCATGGTAAATTAGTAAATAATTAAAATATTTTACCCTTTATACAGTAGTAAATATTTATAAATATGAACAGTAACTAACTAAACTCCTACGCTTGATATTATAATAGGTATTTATGCGCTGCACTGGTACATAGACAGCACGATATTAGACTTCCACGTTCCAAGATAAAGAAACGATTTACGAGTTTTTTTGTGCTAGTAGGCCTGTCCGTTTTATTACCTTTAAACCAGTGCAGTCGTAGATGATTCATTCAGGCTCATTACATTGCCAGTCTCGGACTCGCCTGCACAGTTTCAACTACCGTTCGAATCTCAATACCATTGCCAAATATATAGGACAAAATATCAAGTTCAGTACGCACGGTCCTGTGCTTTAAAACTGACCAGTTTCAATTCCAATCGTATATACTTTACTAATTTGAATAAACCAGTCTTAAGTAAATCGTGCATAATTTCTCAACGGTCATGATGATCCGTTTGGTCCTTACCTGTATCTGATTTGGAGACCAACAATTATATGCTTAATATAAAAATAAAAACATAGAAGGTGGAGAATATGTGAGAATGAAGTGTTAGTTGTCAAACTTAAGATAGATTACACAGTGTATTCTAAAAATTAGGAAATATGAAATCGACATTAAGCAAACTACACTACATTTTTAATGAAATTCAGGAAATAAGTCTTATATGTGCTTTCCAATTTTCAAAATAATTGGTCCAAAAACGCAGGAACTATAAACCTCGGTTGAGTCTCGTGTCCACTGGGTACATACTACGTAATAACTAAGCTCAATTCAACTCAACTTACTACCCAACAAGAAATCTCTGACATATAATGGATCGTAAATATTTATTAAATATCTACCACTCTCTGGCATACTTCCGCATGAATAGCGCTTTTACTCTACGAAAAAGTATGTTCAGATTGTTATTTACCTTGACGTTTATATTCTATAAGGCACATATGAAAAAATATTATTAATATAGCAACTTTTAGTACTCTTTTATTAAAGAGGTGTCAGCACCACCGAAGTGTCATCAAAGTTATTGTCGCTTCATTAATAATCACCTCCTAATCCATCCAAAAATGTCAACTTTTTCTTTCAGCATGATTGATTATATGTCTCTGTTAGTTAGCAGTGAATATAAATCATAATATTGTTAGTAAAGCCACATGGGGATTGATTTTCATTTAAAAATACGACATATACATAATTTGAAATAATGAATTAGGAAATCACACACATGAGAATCCATTGTATATAATTTACGTGTCGCAAGTTAATGATTTATAATCTTTTTGGCTAATAACTTAATTAAGAAATCTTAAAGAGAATGAACCACTACTTAAGGAATGATTAAGAAAACGCACGTGGGCATTCTATCGACAACAATTATTTTAATTAATCGAAGTCGAAAAATTAATCAATTTCAATGAAGCATTATTCTTATAGGAAGAAAATAACTGATTAATTTCAAAGTTATATTGCAGTGACTATAAGGAAGATGTTTCAGATGGTTATTGTAAAAAATTATACATTTGTTACTAATAAAATTAACGTGAACTGTAGAACAAGAGGAAAATAAATTACTTAAATTGCAAAAAGAATGTAATTTTTACTGCTGTTTCAGTAACAATCTGACAAACTACTCTTTACGTGTTGATTTAACTTGACTGCTACCTTTAATCTTTGTACATTTTATCTGATACTAGAGTTATGATATACTAGACTCGTATAAAAAGCAGTTCTAGATTCACTAGACATTTCGGAAAAATTATAAAATTACTTCTGCTAACTTACGCACACGTCATTTATTTTATTCATCTGCTAATTTAGTTGACAACAGTTGCAGACATGCAGCATTTTTGTACAACTTTATTAAAGGCTATATAAATACTGCTTGAAGCCTAAAAGTAAACGATGTACTTTGCATTACCTACTTATTACCCACTTCAAGTGGCTGCGGCGTCAAATTGGATTTGAAAAGGTTTTTCCATTTTCCTTGGATCCAAGCTGAAACTGGTACCTATGGGATACTGATGAGAACTAATAAGTTCGAAACCGGGGAATTGACAAATGACATTGGTTACCATTATTTCATGATTTGTAAGGTGTAATTCAATGAACGTCGGGGTATTTGCCCGCTGAGTAGTTGTTTTCTGCATATCATATATTATAACAGTAGGTTAAGTCCACCTAGGACTCAAAGGTCGCCGCTCCCAGGTACTTGCAGAATCGCAAGTCGCTATACGCCCATGGAGACATGTATGGTGTATAGTAGCAATTGACCATTTGAGAGGTTTCACTTACCTCTCACCACTACTCAATGATACCGAGCGAATCTCTATATCATAGATATCATAGAATCATGCTATGGCATTCTTTTTATATTCTTCATAGAAGAGTATACTGTGTCTGTCGATCACTTTTCTAAAAGTTTCATCTAAATTTTAATATCGTGTTAATCATCGACCGTGAGAGCAACTTTCAAAATGTCCATGTGAATGCCTGTCAACCGCGTTTCTGTATGCACAATAACTAAAGAAGCAAAAATTCTATAGTATTAAAATGTGGACAGTAAATTAGTGTTAACTACACGATGAATATTATTATTTTTGAAAAAACCAATCGGTATCGAGAGTGGGGCAATAGTGCGTTGGACCTCGATATCTCGAGTTCTACGATAGCTAGAAATTTTTTTAAAAATTGTAAGTAAACTAGATAAAAAAGTCTATAACTGGAAATTATTTTCCAGCATAGACGAACCAAGACGAGATTACAGAACCGAGTGTCACAATTATGGGTTTTAAGAAACACTTATGTGAATACCAGTTACGAAACATCTAATTAATGTTTTTGAATCATTTTTATTTCTTAAAAATGTACAGGGTGGCCAAAAATTATTTTTCAGTTAAGAACATTTTAAATTGAATTTTCTCAATTTTTTCAAATGGAACACCCTGTACATTTTTCGACGATATGATGTAGAAATGAAAATCGAAAATTTTTTTAAGTGCTTCTCTATGGCTAATTGCAACCATTTTCGTTTTATAAATAAATAAGTGTCAAATTCAAAAATAAACTTAAAAAAGAGGATCCCTCAAATAATTCATTAGAAAAATTTATAATAAGTGTTCGAAGTGTTGCCCATTTTGATTGACACACGTATTTATGCAATTTTGAAATGAGGCCATTTAGTGGGACCATTTCTTCCAATGAAATGAGTAAATCGTATTTAACAGGTCCCTTGACTTACTGTTTTTTTTTGTACATTTTTTTGCTGTTTTCGTTATTCGACAAGCAATAAAACCTTAGTTTGGTATAAATTGTCGTGTACAAAGGAGCATTTATCACACTTTCGGTGGTTAAAATTTGTATTGGATTTAAAATATTTGGAATTTTACAATATGAATTTTAATAAAGCGGAACATTTAGATGTGACTTTTATTTTGGGCGAGTCAGACAGACATTGTTTACTTGCCAACGTTATCCTGAAAGAAGGAGGATTCCTGATGTTAGCAGCTTCCAAAACCTTCTCGATAGATTTCTGGAAACTAGAAATGTCGAATATAAAAAAAGAGAAAGAATGAAACGTGTTTTGAACGAAGAAAATGAGTTTTCTGTGGTGCTGGCAACGGTTGAGAATCCCCATGTTAGTCAAAGAGAAGTGAGCTCATTAGTAGGAATAAGTAGATGGTCTGTAGGTCGAATCTTAAAAACAAATAAGTTGCATGCATATCATATTCAAATGCACCAGGAATTATCTGATTTTGAAAAGTACCTAAAATTTTGTAATTGGGCCAGAGGTGAAATTCAACATGATATCAACTTCTTCAATACTGTTTTATTCAGTGATGACGCAACTTTTCATAAAAATGGGTTTGTTAATAGGCACAATTTCCATTATTATGCTTCGGAAAATCCTCACTTTTTTATGCAAGTTGATAACCAACACAGATGGTCTATAAACATTTGGAGAGGAATTATTGGAGAACATGTAATAGGGCCACATTGACTGGAGCTATTTATCTTCATCTTTTGGAAAATTATCTGCCACAATTATTCGTAAATCTCCCTAAAAGAATTCGAAATATTATGTGGTTTCAGCAAGATGGTGCTCCACCACATTATTTAAATGCAGTTAGAGACCACTTAAATAATACCTACCCTAATCAATGGATTGGAAGAAATGGACCCCAGATCCCCATATCTTACAAACATGGATTTCTTTTTATGAGGATATGTGAAGAAAATTGTTTATAGAGACACACCAACAACAGTACAAAATATGAAGGAAAGAATAATGCCTTTACATCTATCACACCGATAGTTTTAGGAACAGTGGTAACCTCATTTCAAAAGCGCATAGAGAAGTGTGTCAATCAAAATGGGCAACATGTGGAACATTTATTATAATTTTATAAGTTATTTGAAGAAATCTCTCTTTTTAAGTTTATTTTTGAATTTTAAATTATTGCTCAATAAAACGAAATTGGTTGCAACTAGCCTTAGGGTAGCACTTACAAAAAAATGTTCGTTTTTCATTTCTACATCATATCGTCGAAAAATATACAGGGTGTTCCATTTGAAAAAATTGAGAAAATTCAATTTAAAATATTCTTAATTGAAAAATAATTTTTGGCCACTCTGCACATTCTTAGGAAATGAAAATGATTCAAAAACATTACTTATATATCTCGTAACTGGTATTCAGATAAGTTTTTCTTAAAATCCATAATTGTGATTGTGGTGATGTTTTTAATATCCATCTGCAGACTGAATTATTTCAACAAAAAATTCATTACATCCAAGTGGTTGGGAGATATTCAATGCTAATATAGGAATAAATAGAACCTAGAAAGAGGCTTCAAAAAATGTACTGATATACATAGCATTCCATTTTAAAAAAGACACTTGGTCCTGTAATTTTATTTGGCTCACCCTGTATGTTCGAAAATAATTTCCAGTTATAGACTTTTTATCTAGTTTACTTGCAATTTTTTTAAAAATTTCTAGCTATTGTAGAACTCGAGATATCCAGGTCTGACGCAGTATTGCCCCACCCTGTATATTAAAAGAAAATTAAGAAAAAAAATATATTCAGTTAATATCGTAGGGTGATTATTAAAATTACAAATATAGCAATTATGTCTAGAAAATTAAGTTATTTTCAAAAAACTTGCAGGGGTATCCTTCTTTATTTTCAGATGGTAACTATGGTTGATTGATTAACTCTTTATCTTTAATAATTAGACATTGAAAGCTTGATAGCAGAAAAACCACTACTTCGGGACCTCAATTTAAAGCAGGGAGGACGTCCAGCGCAAACAAAGGAATTTCACTATATGTAGAATGGCCGGCCGTTTAATGGCATGTAATGCGTTATTGTCTGGCGGCGTAACCGCAAGGGTGGATTTCGGTCACAAAATTTAAACAGAGAATTTCTTATAACATCAATTATAGTGGTGTACATTTACAAGATTATATTATAGCATAAGCTCTAAGTTACTTGAGTAGTTCCAAATGTAATCAAGTCCTTGTGGTTACTAAAAAGTATAATTAATATATTTCACGTCACATGAATAAATTATTCTCTCCCCATCAACAGCTACTAAAAGACCTAGTTTTCTATACGTGACGTAACCATCTTTTTTGGCGTGCATGTGGATATATATTTTTGAGGTGCCAGTTTAGAAATTAGAAAAAGGACTTTTCATAGAATCTTTCATTTTCATTAAATTTTACTAATGAAATATCCAATTGTAATTATTAACTAATCCTGGTCATGATCAACAAGTGAAACAACCAGCCCCCATATTTGTTATTTATTTATTTCAGTTTTAGATAAAGAAATAATCAAATTGGCTAATACATCAAATAAGTTGTATTTGTAGTGACTTAATTTTACTATTAATTTCCCAAGGTTCGTTGATGCAGGTTCGATATTATTTATTTATATTTCTATTTATAATATTATATTATTTGCTTATGACTTAGAAAATTAATCACTCTTTTAATTCACTTTGTAAGATTTAACACATTATCTATTAATTGGGAAATTTAATCGTTTGTTTTATTTTGAATATAGTTTTGTACTCATATTATACTATGAATTTATGTTTAACATTATTATTGCTTCAGTAATGAGCATACTGTGTATACTTCAGAATCGACTATGGATGTAAAAGAAGCATGTTAAGCAAAATAATTTCCGTGTTATTTGTTTAAATTAGACTTATGGCAATCGCCAATTATCATATACAGCAAGATATTACTTTCTACGCCATCTGGATATTTCTTTTCTTTAAAAAAAAAACAAACATTTAAAATTGGTTATTATATGCGAAATGAGTTGTTTATCGTTTCATCTTTCAAATAAATACCTGTCTTTAACTTGTAATCTTATTACGACTTTCCTATTGAAGTTTGAATTTTGAGATCAGTTAAAATAATACGAAGTATTAATCACATTTGTGCAGTTTTGATTTCGGATTTTTGGTTCAACCAAACACCAAAATACGAATTGTGTTAACTTTAAATATATTCAAAATAACAAATTTGTAATTATCTGATGTAAAAAACGGAAATGTTTAATTACAACAACGCATTGAGTGTCGTGTTGGATACGTGCCGGATAAGTTGTTAGGTTTTACATATTTTTAACGGATCCCCGGTAGAGTTTATTACGCCCAGTGGAAGATTCGGGTAAACGCTGAGAAGTCGGAGACGATAGTCTTCACGTGCCGTTTCACTGAAAACAAAATCCAATCCAAACACCAATCTTGATCCGGGGAAACAAATTTCCAACCAAGAGGTGCGTGAAGTACTTGGAGGTCAGACTGGACCAGCAACTGACGTTTACTCCCTGTCCAGGAGTCTGTATCCACTCATGGTCAGGGGTAGCAGATTTAACACTCAAAATAATAAATTGTTGTACACGATGGTGGTAAGGCCATCCATCACATACGCGACGCCGGTGTGGTGCAGCATACTGGTCACGACAATGAGAAAGCTAAAAGTGTTGGAACACAAATTTATGCGCCTCATCTCTAATTCTGGAAGGTACACCTCCCTCAGAGACCTACACGCACTTTCCCACGACATAACCCCAATAGCGGACTACGTCCAGGATATCTCCCAGAAATTCTACTCTTTCAAACTGGGCGATAGTCCGCTAACAAGAAACATAACACAAATTAGACAGCATAATGCCCCATTTCGAATTAAACACACCCTACCGTACCAGACGTTACCGATCTTCCGGCAACCTCTGTAGCCAAACTTCAATAACTATAACTTTCGCTTACCCTATCCACCTTACTGATACTTCATACCTTTACATCTTTAAATCTTTCCTGTCCCCCTCTTCCTTTCTGTTTGTTTCTTTTTGTCTCGTTTGTTTCTAGTTGAGTCTTTTTGCATGTTTGTCTCTAAATTCATTTTCCATCAAATTTTTGTAACAAAATCAAAATTTTCCGAAAACCAAAATTTTTTAAAACCAAAGCTTAGGCCAGATCATGCGCAGCCCGGCATTTGCACGTCTCGCAGATGGTTCCTCGTCCAGATTGAGGTACCAGCGTCAACAGACAAATTAGAAACAATGAGGTGCGCGAGCTACTAATAAAAGTGTAATTTCAAGTTTTGTTGAATCTGTTTTTTCTGGATGTTTCTAAATTTTATCACCTTTTTTAATCTGAATTCTGCAGAAGGAGCCTATGTATAAGGTCTAATTATTTTAAAACCGAACCAGGCCTAATCCGCCCGGTCCTGCAACCCGCCACAGCGAATAACGCAGTGGTTGCACGGCCGGACTCGGGTTAGGCCTTGGGGAGGTACTTGTATAAGCTAATGTTAAATGAAGTTTTGAATTGAATTGAATTGGTAGAGTTTACGTTTGCACCGGACATTTACGTAAGTGCGTGAGTGTAAAGGTTCGGTTCTTTTTACATTCGGATTTCTTTTTCACTGTGAATATGAATAAAGAATTTGTCTGCAGAGAATTAACGAAAACAGATGTCAAAAATATCAAAGAAGATTAATGACTCGAATATTCTCACTTTTCTTTCTTTCGTACATCTTACCTGATTTATTGTAAAATACATTTTTTGAATACATAATGACAGCCAGAAGCAAAATATTACACTTTATAAATTGTTGAAATCATATACAGTTAATTTTTCAACAATTTTCTCATAATAATACAACCAAAAATTTGACGCTGGTTTCCATAGTTGGAATCTAACATGGGACTTGTTGAAGAAAAACATTATTTTCCAAACGTAGGTAAATAATTGATTACTTTACTAGAATTTCTATTTTGTCTTTACTCCTAGTAGTATTACCGTAGATAGTAGGGGTGTTAGAAACCAATATTTTTGGTCCTAATCTCAGTGGCATAGTCAGATTTAAGATAAAAAAATTGCTAACATTTTTTTGGTAAAATAAGTCTCTTTGCAGCCTTGCCCCGATGACATGGCGTGAGTAAATAGCTAGCCGGCTACAGGACTATAATTTTAATCCACTGGCAGAACACTCGTGGAATCAACCAGAATACACGTACACAACAATCATTCTTTGAGACATTGCTACCTACCCTAGCTGAGACTCGAAGTCTGCACCCCTCAAGCGTAATACGTAGCCACGTTGCCAGTGGTCAGTAAATATTAATAATAATAATAATATTAATAATAAACGTCTTTATTATTTTTTGTAATATAATACAATAAATACATGGCATCAAATAATTGAATAATAATTTTGTTTATATTACAAAAAAATAAATGGCGAAGTTCAGTTTTCCACATAAAATATATGTGGTAACTGTTCTTCCACTTAACCAGAGACTAATATAATTTTTATAATATGTTTATAATGACGCTTATACATCTATAAAGTAATAGGATATATGGCACAGATAAGTAATAAGTATACAATTATATTCTTTAAGGTTAAAATGGAACATGCAAATATTAATTCATTAAATTAATTTAAATTTGATGACTCAGTAGAATTTTTTTATATTTTGTCTTGAACTGATGGATGCTTGTTTCCTTTAAATCATTTTCGATATTGTTGTAAACTTTGCAGATTTGATAGCTGTAAGACCGTTTGAAAAGTTCAAGTTGATGCATTGGGGGTGTCAGTAATCCCTTGAATCTAATATTTAGAGTGTGTACATCCGTTCTGAATTTTTTTTTTATACAAGTATGGTGGGGGACTTTAATTTGATAATTTTGTGAAATACGGTTGCTGAGTGAAGTTGTCTCTTATTTTGCATGTTCAGCCAATTAACTTCTTTCAATTTATGTGATATTCTTTGACACCTTCGTACACCATATATTAGACGAAGACAAGAGTTTTGAACCATTTGAATTTTATGTATGTTCAAATAATTTAAACAAGGCCCATAAAGTACATCAGCATAATTAAACAGAGATAGAACCAATGACTCACACAACATGACTTTAGTTTTTTGAGCTAAACAGTGCCTGTTGGCATATATAAGTTTAAGATTTGAATATGCTTTTTGCAATAGTTTATTAAAATGACCAATGAATCTAATTTCACTGTCCAAAATCACGCCAAAACTTTTAGCTTAGCAGTTTTTACCAATTGAATATTGTCTATGGTTATGTTTAATTTACTTCTAATGTTTTCTTTATGGTTTTTTGATCCGAAGACGATAATATTTGATTTGCTTGGGTTGATAATTAGGCAGTGACCCTTAGCTTCCTTGACAAAAAGATTGATGTCTTCATTTATCCGAGTACAGGCTATGTCAACCTCTGATGGAGGAAAGGAGAAGTACAGCTGAGAATCATCAGCATATAAATGAATTTCACAATATTCTAAACAACTAAAAAAGTGACTGGTGTAGATGGTGAATAGTAAGGGATCAAGAACTGACCCCTGTGGTACGCCAGTTTTTAAGGTGACAGCTTCCGAAGTTGCGCCATCTAAACATACTTTCTGCTCTCTGTTATTTAAGTAGTTTGCAAATAATTCTGTTGCACTTTCCGAGAGTCCGATATATTTTAGAATAACTAGTAGTATATTATGGTCAAGTGTATCAAAGGCTCTACTGATGTCCAACAGAACTAAAACAGTACAATTTCCTTTATCAGAGGCCGCAATAATATCATCCACTATGTGCAAAAGAGCAGTAGTACAACTATATCCGGGCCTAAAACCACATTGAGTCAAGGGTAATAAATTATGTAATGATAAGTACTCTCTCAACTGTTGGTCAGTGATTTTTTCAACTACTTTAGATAGACATAATATTTTTAGTCGCAAACTCCTCTATAAATCCTTATTTTTACTATAAGGAACCTAACCAGACTGCAACCAACAGCTACTCTTCGGCCGAGCGCTGAATTACAAGTTACAAGCCTGGCGCGTTAAGTGTAATAATTGCATATTACCATCAAAACGCTAATGCTTCGATTGCAACAAACACCAGCCGGAAGACTGATCCTACTTAAAGGAGCTCCCTTGCCAGTCGTCACACACCACTTGCAGACTGCAGTTTCGAGCTGTTGGCTCTTGTCAGTGCAAGGTAGGTATGTGACGACCGACATGAGAATCCTTTGACTATAGTACATCCCGGTATTTTTACAATAGCGACATGTAAAACAGCCAGCAGGCGCCATCCAGCGGTCCAGTGTCTGTTGCAATCGAAAAATAATAAATAGCCTGACTTGGCTTAGCATAGATCAAATGTGCTTTTAGAGGGCGGAATATTAAACATAATATTTTTAGTCGCAAACTCCTCTATAAATCCTTATTTTTACTATAAGGAACCTAACCAGACTGCAACCAACAGCTACTCTCCGGGCTATGTGCCCCGCCGAGCGCTGAATTACAAGTTACAAGCCTGGCGCGTTAAGTGTAATAATTGCATATTACCATCAAAACGCTAATGCTTCGATTGCAACAAACACCAGCCGAAAGACTGATCCTACTTAAAGGAGCTCCCTTGCCAGTCGTCACACACCACTTGCAGACTGCAGTTTCGAGCTGTTGGCTCTCGTCAGTGCAAGGTAGGTATGTGACGACCGACATGAGAATCCTTTGACTATAGTACATCCCGGTATTTTTACAATAGCGACATGTAAAACAGCCAGCAGGCGCCATCCAGCGGTCCAGTGTCTGTGCAATCGAAGCATTAGCGTTTTGATGGTAATATGCAATTATTACACTTAACGCGCCAGGTTTGTAACTTGTAATTCAGCGCTCGGCGGGGCACATAGCCCGGAGAGTAGCTGTTGGTTGCAGTCTGGTTAGGTTCCTTATAGTAAAAATAAGGATTTATAGAGGAGTTTGCGACTAAAAATATTATGTTTAATATTCCGCCCTCTAAAAGCACATTTGATCTACTTTAGGTAGAGTTGGTAGAATACTTATACCACGAAGGTCTTTAAACTCTGCAGGATTGGATTTTTTTGGTAGCACTGTTACTAATGAACTTTTCCAAAATGTGGAAAATATATTCTCGGTCAAGCAAACATTAACTATGTGGGTAATATGTGGGATAATATGAGGACAGCACAACTTCAAAAGTTTTGCGTTAACACCATCACAACCAGCGGCATTCGTGGATATATCGTTGATTAGCTTTGTAACTAAATTTACATTTACTGTTTGGAATTTAAAGTTATTGTTGTTAAGAGGGTTATTTCATAATGGTTCTGGTATAGACGAGTTAGTTGGTACATTAATTAGAAAATTATTTATTTCATTATTACTGCTATCTTTCCTTGAATATGAGTCACATTCTTCCGCTGTTTTAGTTTTATTTATTTTAATGTAGGATATTATTCTTCTTAAAAATGTACCCGTTAAGAATTTTGGAGCAATATGCTATAATAGATAAACAAGTCACGTCCTGAATTACTGATTCCCGTGTTATTGACCAATATATCCAAGTCAGCTTAATTAAGTCTTCCCTCAACGAACGCTAGCCTTGCAATTATCAATTTGTCTTTGCAGTTATCATTTAGTGCTTATACGTAGGCAATATTGAACGATAATCTAATATGCGTAGTCAAACTGTACAGTAACTTTTCAAGAAATTTAGTTGTTGCACTTTATGGGGTTTCTTATTTCAAACAAAGCCCTTAGGCTTTAAGGACTCTAGTATTAAATGGAGGATTTATAGGAAAATTATAAACAGGAAATGTTGTGAAGGTGATCAAACTTTAGAGACCATTCATTTTAATTTGCCCTGATTGAGTTGAATTGTATTTCCTTCGATTTAACATCTAACACAGGATGAGTCAATTTTAAATACAGATAGTTGAGAAATCGACAGACAAGTAAGAAACAATTGTTGTTTGTTTCACAACATCTCTCAGAAAAAGGCTTAGTTCCCGAGAAGTTGAATTTCTTGTCTAAAAAATGTTTCCGTTTGATAATTTAAACATATTCTAATATTTCATGTTTAGAGGTCGGTTATTTTGGCATAAATCTAATAAAATACAAACAATTGTTTAAAAATGTTCTCCAACGTCGTAGATACAATGAATACATTTCTACACATAATACAATCGATTTTCCACAAAAGATCTATTATTTTTGGGTTCTTTAAAGTTTTGTTGCTAGAAAGTGATATGTTGTAACTTTCAATGTTTTTCATATTTAATAAATTGAGTCCAAAAGTTCTTCTGCATACCTTGCCTCGTTATTTGTCATTTTTACAGTGTTGATGATTTGTAATAACCATACTTGACGCTATGATATATTGCTATATACTTTGATTGAAAGAAATTTTCTGCTCATCAGATCAAGTCGATCCTATTGTGCGATGTTTTTTACGCATCCTTTTCAAGGTTCTAAAAATAAATATGGAATATGTATGTAGAGATAAGATGTGTAATAATATAAACATTATTAGTTTAAAAATCACTTGTGACTTCAACCAGCCATGCAGATTCATTAAAATTTCCGAGCAGTGTAACTATACACCGCTAAAATGTAGAACAGTTAATAAGTGTAATGTTTTTGTTGTCTAAAATAATTTTTGTTTATTAGTAAAAAATCACAAAAAAGGAAATAATTGCAACGTGTTTGTTTATAAAGTGATTAGTGGCTAATCACAGTACATTTAATAACGCATTTACACTTTTTCAATTAAATAAAGCGTAAAACAGCTTCGCGCGAAGCATTTTAAAACAGCGGACTTAAAACAAATTATGCAAATTAATTATTGTGACAACGGTTCTCAGTATTTCTGAAACATGCATTAGTCTTTTTTCCAGTCCATTTCACCGTTAGGTTGAGTCTATTCTCTAGGGAATAAGATATATTTATTTTTATTATACTGAAAATGACAAAAACAATACCAAGAATTCGTCGAGGAATTTTATTAGAATTGAAGTATTGTTTAATAGGAATTGAGTAATTAAAATTTGAACATAAATTAGTACGGTTTCTGGCCTCTCGTGCACTTAAAGTAAAGGATTAATTACACCAGTACTTGTTTATTGGATAGCAAATTTGAATCAGACTTTCAGTTTCAAAATCATTTAGAAATGCATAGAATTCGTAGAACAATCTATATTTTAGAACGGTATAAGGAAAAATTGAATATCATGTAAGTCATTGTATACCAATGTTAGGTATTAAGGTGCATTCGAACGTCATTAAAAAACCACAAATAGAGAAGAAAGCCACACACTAATAATAGAAGTTTTAGATACAATAGTATTAGCATTAGAATTAAAATACTTTTAAAACATACAACTAACTATTTCGTAATAATGTGACATACACTAAGAAAACTAGAGTAACATACTAAATTATTTACAACTGCGCATCAAAACTTATTGATTACAAATACTGAAATGACATTTTTGATTAGCTTTGGGTAATTTTCTCTACATTTATTCTGTTCATATTACAGCTTATAAGGTAACCTTAAATCGTATTTATTTTATTGCTTTGATTTTGAATGAATAATACACAGACTTTTTATCTTATTTGTCAAAAATTAATTCGAAATAACCAATAAATGTTCAAGCAAGTGAATCAAATTTTATCATGTTCTGGGCAGTGGTAGATGCTGTTCAGGAGGAGACGGAGGAGTTCCACATCGACTATGAGTCCCAATTTAGCTTCGGGAAAGGCAGGAGCATGGTGCAGCAGATCATTAGAATAGTTAATGCCATCAAAGGGCAATATAACCTCAGGAAGAACACCTCCTCGATATTGAGAAGGCGTTCGATGCCGTCTGGATCTCTACACTACACTCTACACAACTACAACTTTCCGATTTACTACATCAAGCTCATTTACTTGTTCTTGACGGGCAGATTCCTGCAGGTTTGAGTGAATAACAAACTGTCAACACAGCGGGACATTCGCGCAAGGATCGTGCCTATCACCAAAGTTGTACAACTTGTACGTCTCCGACTTTCCAGAGTTCCCGAATACAAAGCTGGCCAAGTACGCCGATGACACATCCATATATGCGCATTAACATAACGCACAAGCAGTGAATATATTGTTGAAGGCACACATGGCCAGTGCCACGGCTTATTACGAATAGTGGAAGATTCGGGTGAATAGTCTTCCTACGTCGTTTCACAGAAAATAAAATGATAACACCAATTTCGATCAGGACAAACAAAATGATATGTGAAGTACCCAGGGATTAGACTGGACCAGCGACTGACATTTAATACCCACGTAAATGGTACTGTACGGACGATCTACTTCCTGTCCATGAATCTTTATCCGCTCCTGGTCAGATGTAGCAGACTTAACAGATGAAATAAAAGACTGTTGTACACAATGTTAGTCAGGCTGTCTATCACATTCGCGGCGCCGGTGTGGTGCAGCATACCGACGACAATATACGTACGTACGTTGCAACGACATAACCCCGATAGCGGATTACGTCCAGTAGATCTCCCAGACCTCTACTCCTTCAAGCTGGGAGATAGTCAGCTAACAAGACATATAACACAAATTAGACAGCATAATGCCCAATTTTCAATTACACCCCTTACCATACCAGTCGTTGCCGATATTCCAGCAACCCCTGTATTCAAACTTAATCAATTATAACTTCCGCTTACCCTATCCACCTTCACCAATATTTCATATCTTTCGTGTCTAAATCTTTCTTGTCCCCCTTTTCTTTTCTGTTTGTAACCTTTTTGACGCGTTTGCTTTTTTTTTATTTCTTTTTGTACATTTCTGTCTCTAAATTCATTTCGTTTCACAATTTTTTTTTTAACTCAAAACATTAAATAAAAAACAGCATTAGTACAAAAAATTGATTACGAAATAATGAAGGAAAACTGTTTTTACTGATAACCAATAAATCAACTTTAAGTTTTACCCAATGATTAAGGACGTTTTTCTGATACAACGTTGTAAAAATAGTTATTTCAATCATTTTAGGAAGTTGGCTGGGAAAAATATTGGACATATGCATTTTTTCCCAGAAAATAAACATTTGCTGGTACAAAACATTTTATTTTAAACAAAATACTGATATAATACTTTAATTATTATTAATCTTCACACCCACTACTATTATCGTCTTCATCAATGTCTAGTCCAAAAGGTTCCCATAAAACTTTTTATTTTCAGGTTTCTCAAGATAACCCATAAGACTTTTCAAGTTTTGTATTTTCAGAGGAGATATTTTATGTGGTACCTCGTATAAGCGCTGTAGTTCAAGTCCAATGGGAATACGATTTTTTGTACGAAAAATACTAGATCTCCAAGGGCCGTGATATGAATCGCTCATATGGACAATAGAAGTATTTTTTTCGATTTTCAACATTCTTATATTTTTTATTTTTATGGGAGGCTAGGCTTTTTTCAGAAAAAACGATTTTGTTGCTTTTCTAACGTCAAATATATGAGAGGTATCCATCTTTACCAAATTAAAAGGCGAAGGCTTCTCACGGAGAATGATTTTGTCCCAATCTTCTGGTCTGGTCTAATGTCCTTTTTTTTCTATTAAGGAAAAATCTTGACCGTTTGGCAAATATGTGTGTCCTCTTATTGGAAATATATAGGTTACTGAGTAAAAGATCTTAAAGCAATGCACTAACATGAATAAAAAATTAGCATGGCGTAATTTTTATTCTGTCCAGGACATCCGTCATTGAACAGAAAGAACTAAATGTCTTGAAAGTAAATCGGTATTATTCAGATAATGCAGCAGCATTGAAGTGACTTCATTGGCACCTTTCTTGGCCTCTCCCTCATGGTGACATTATTAGTTGCTAAGTCATGAATACCAAAAACGTTGTACCATAACTACCTAGCATATGTAGGGAGAGGAAGGTTTTGCATAAAATAAAACGTTAAGCAGACAATTTCACCAGATTGGGCTTTGGTTTTAATTTTTTTTTATATTTATAAAAGCCTCTGCTTTTCGTAAGTGCAACTCTTTCTGAATTATTATTTGAAATTTTTCAAGGTCTGTTATATTTTTGTCGTTCAGTTTATGCAGAAATGAGTCACAATCAGCGCAGGTGTCTGAGCATGGAAACCCAAATTTTATATTAAATTTAGTTCTAAAAATTTACCAGTAAATTTTGTATGGAATGATGAGGAAATATTCTGTAAAAAACATGGCGTGCATATCTTTAACAGTTAAAGATTGTGGTAGGTACATTCATTTTGGATTCTTTCGCCGGGTATGATGAGATTGTCTTGGTTGAAAGCTTTTAATATTCGTTTCAATGAGGGTAACCATTTCCACTGGATATGCCCTTGTCCGATTATTATGACGAATTCTGCGGTCTGTTGGAGCTTTCCCAAAGCTTACTAACGCATTTTGAATCCTTCTGAATCTTCATACTATAATTCCGTATAGACTGATAAATGTTTTTTTTTACATACATTTATATCAATCGGCTTCAACTGTATTAAACCAGCCAGATGACTGTCCTGGTGATTTTTTGACAACATTTTGTTAAATTGTTGCAAGAGGTGGAGTCTTAACTGAGAAGAAGACGTTAACATGGATCGTTCACAAAACAGCGTATAGGGAGCTTTCGGGGACTATATCACCTACGGCAATACACCCCGCTTAGAGTTCGTAAGGTTAGGTAAGGTTAGGATTATTAAAGCTGTTACACGTAATGGCGCAGTCAATCTTATGTCTATGACATAAGCATTTCGTCAAGAGCTCTTAGCAGAATTTCCAGATATATTTATTGCAATTATTTTTGAAATATTTGCATTAGGTTATCGTTTTTAACGACAACACTCTCATTTCTAGATTCCGAATAAATATAACTAACCAGCTAAATAAAAATCTCGGAATTATATTTGCATAATATACACAATCTTATCTCAGTACAAACATGAATAATAAAATAATGTTCTCCTTTGCTTTATATATGAAGTTTCGAATCTTATTTAGTAATTATAATTATTATTTTATAACAGAATTTAAAAGTAATACCTTTATTACGGGCAAATGCTGTTTTTAGAACACGCTGATAATTGTGTAATAATTGCATGGAAAATTTGAAGCATTGCGAAATGAGGTTTGTTGCAAACAAGTATAAAAATTTCTGCAAGGTTTTTACATGTATTCAATGCAGTTATAAATTGACAGACCCATGCAATTTTAAAATTTTAAATCGGTATATAAATAGAAACTATAGAAATTTAAGGTAAGAAGCCATCTCCAACTTCAAACCGTAGTTTCAAGTTAATTTGTTGACCAATTTAAAATTTTATAATGGTGTTGGGTAGCTTATTTAAAAAAAAATAAAGTTCCCAAAACAGTCATTTGTTTTTGGAGAAAAATGTTTAAAAATACTTTTTTTTGTCAATTTGCTTCAATTTAAGTTTTCAGTGATATTTACTTTTTTAACAAAAAATTCCGTAAATAAAATACCTAACTTAATAAACCAATAGAAAGAATATTCACGTTTTTGTAATGTCTGCCTAACAATCTGCCACATCTGGACAAAACACAATTCAAAGCGATTCATCAGTTTCCTCAGAGTGGAAAATTAAATTTGATGGAGGTGTCTCGAAGCTATAATACTTCTGGATGTCTACTCAATCCGTCTCCCTTAAAAACGCTTCTCTGTTACTACTCTCTTCTATATCGAGGTATCAACACCGATATACAATATTTTGAACTTGAACTAAATTTAGCATTGCAACTTTCAGTCATTGTTATACATACTTAACCTAAAGCATATTAAGTTCAAAATAATCGCACTTTGAATAACCCCGTTATCAAATTAGTGAATAAGGAATTCAAAAACTTTGACTCACTTAGATTATATTTTTACATTTCATTAATTAAATATTTTTAATGCATTTATACACCCTAGTAAGGAAGTCACATAATATACAAATACATATTTGGAATGCAAGAAATTTTTATTAATATTTCAATATATTTTCATTTTTTTGTATTATAATTATTATCATTTTCGTATTTATAATATTACACCCACTAGTTTATAACACATATTTTTTATTATATTGCAAATAATACAATAATTAACGAAATTGTCCTTTACAGAGCAAATCCCTTGGCCAGAATTTTGTAGTTTGTTAGTTTTCCCTCGACATTCCTCTCTAAAAATATATTTGTATTAGGAAAGATTTTCTCATTTCTTCTAATTTTTTTTTCTAATATTAACTGTTAGCAAGATAGTTACTACTATTGCGAGACTGCCTCTTTATTAAGTGGAAGGCCACTTTATAAATCTTTTTATCAACCAATTAATTGTGAATGACATAGTTACTGTTAAGAAAAGAAGTTTAAACACTAGAATTTCATGTAATAATAATAATAATAATGATAAGTTGGAACCCATTCGACTAAAAGCCCACATTAGAGCTGCAGAACTCAACATCCTTCTGCAGTTCCATAAGGATAAGCCATTGCACGGAGCCTTCTATAAAAATATAGAGGACCTTGGCTAATCCGAAAGGCTGTCCTTCGCCTTTTTAAGGTCAGCCGGGCTGAAGTCTGAGACCGAGGGATTCATAATGGCTTGCCAAGATGGTGTATTTAACACCCTCGTCTATCGACGTCATGTCATCGGTATGGAGGTCCCCGATGTCAGCTGCAGGGCCTGCCGCAGGGCGCCGGAGACTGTAATGCACTTACTGTCGGCTTGCCCGACATACGTAGTCTCGGCCTATATTCACAGACACGAGGCAGCATTACGAGTGCTTTACTATCATCTAAGGCACTCGTATGGGATAGACGAAACACCAGTGCTGCCTTACGCTCCCGGGGATATTGAGTCCGTTGTGGGGAATCAGAAGTGTCTAATTTATTAGAACTACTCGTTTCCCACCGTCAGGCAAATACAAGCCAACAAGCCTGACATAGTACTCCTCGACCACCAACTCAAGGTAATGTATGTCGTGGAATTCTCAGCCCCCGCTGAGAGCAACATTGTCTTGAAAGAGGAGGAAAAACGGACAAAATATCGAGATTTGCTCTTCGAACTCCGCAGACTTTATCTGGGCCATTCTGTCAAAATAGTGGTACTGATTATAGGAGCCCTCGGTGGAATGAGACAGACGCTGTTTTCAGAACTAAAGATCATTCCGGCATGCCGAAATTCGGCAGAGATCTTAGCCGGCAGAATGCAGAAGGCTATCATACTCGGTTCATTGCGTCTACGCAGGGCACACGATTCGCGGACCAGGTAGTCACTCACCCCACGGGCGTGGGGAGTGGCTATTAGTATTTATTACCAGCTCCCCTCTGTGAGAGTCGGAGCCACAGAATAGGGTGACTAGTTTTTTGTAAAAAAATAACTTTATTGTCCAAGAGGCCATACAGTAACATGGTGTGAGACACGTCCAAATGATTGATCAAAGTTGTCAATGCGATAATAAACATTACACGAGTGGAACAACATAGAAACAAAAGAAAATACAAAAAAAATATATACGTAAAAAGATTAAAGAACCTATTGCACAAAGTTACAGAATTTATAATTAAAATATTTTTAATAACATTATTGAAATCACGTTCATTTAAATTTTTAATTATTTATTATATAGTATAATATCCGTATATTGTGGACTTTCTTTATGTTTAGATAAATTATGGCTAGGAAATAAAAAATCATCACTTGATCGGGTATTGTAGTCGTGATTAAAGTTATTAGGATATATAGTAGGTAAGTACAAAATAGGGGCAGAATTTTTAATTTCTTAAATATTTCTCTACATGAAGCCTATTTTGTCGCACCTGTTATATTTCTTATTACTTTTTTTGTATTATAAAAATTCTTTGTGCATTTGAAGAAGAGCCCCAACAAATAATGCCATAGGAAATTCTGGAAAAGAAATGTGCATAATATGATAATATAGTTTCTATACTGGTAATTTTACGTAATCTGTAAATTGCATAACATGCTGATATTAACAGTTTTGATAGATTATTAATATGTGGTTCCCAGCTAAGCGCATTATCTAAATTTACACCAATAGTTTTTGTTGAGTCAACTTGTTGGGTGGACTTAGCTCCAATCTTTAATAAATTACTGTCTAAAATTCGGGATATTCTTGATGTAAAATTTATAAATAGCATCTTTAATATATTTAAGACCGATTTATTATTCTTAAATTAGTCAGTGAATCTGAGTTTTAGTGTTATTTAAGGCGCCTGTCAATGTGGTTAAACGACGTATATAAGAATTATCATCCGCAAACATAATTAAGTTGTTTTCAATTAACACGTTATTTGGCAAATCAATTGCATAAAGTAAAAATAGCAATGGTCCCAAGACTGACCCTTGAGGAACACCACATAATATATTTGCCGAGTAGATTTAATTCCATTTACTATAACAACTTGATTTCGATCAGACAGATAGCATTTGAGCCAATTATGATTTTTTTCCCTTAGTCTACATACAGATGGTTTATTATATAAAAGTAAATTATGATTAATTAAATCAAAATCTTTACTAAGGTCCATAAATAAGCGAATGCATTTTTACCGTTATTTCAATTTTCATAAATGTTGTGAACAAAATTTAAGGTTGCAGTTTCAGTAGATCTGTCTTTTATGTTGACAGTTATTTAGCATATTGTGTTTTGCAATAAATTGCACAATTCTATTAAATATTACTCTTTCTAAAATGCTTATATACATGCAAAACATGCTTAAATACTCTCCAGAAAGCTAGTAAAATATTTGTGGTTCCTGAACAAGATCACAAATCTTTGGGGTCTCTGAAGCGATAAATTCAGTTTAAAAAGATATACCTCTTTTGTCAGGAAACGAAAATATATTGATTGAACTAAGAGATTAATGCAGATATTAGAGTTTTAAAAAGTATATTGCCTATGTGTAAAGTAAAAAATTATGCTTTCACTCAGAACTTGCAAAATCCATTAATTAATGAAATAGATGACTTTTATGTTCAATTTATAGCTATTAAAAGAAGTATGTACAAAATTTTAGCTCTTTCAGGCGCGGATTCGAGGGGGGAGGAAGTATGGCCCCCCTCGACTAAACTTTGCTCCGGGGGGGGGGGCGATACTTCCTCCCCCCCGGAGCAAAGCTTAGATAAAGCGTAGGCACGCAGATTTGACATGTCAATAAAATAATTAAAACTTACACGAGACACAACATGGGGAACAACTACAGAAACATTTTTTAACCTGGAAGGAGCATTTTATCTCGCTATTACAAAATACACAAAAATTCTTGTTACAATGCCAATCTCAGTAGCAACCGCAGAGAGGAGCTTCTCCATATTGAGAAGACTAAAAACGTGGATGAGATCGCGTATGACGCAGGATCGTCTAGAGCGATTGGCTTTGTTGCAGAAATAAATCTAAATATAGAAAATATTATTGATGGGTTTGCAAAAAATTAAAGAAAAATTGATTTCATACTTTAGATATGTAATGGAACAGAATAAAACTTGATATAAAAATAAATTTATTTTAATGTATTTATTTTATTTTTACCCATTAAAGAATTGTCGACCCTCCGTCAACAAAATGCTGGATCCGCGCCTGAGCTCTTTGGGATTTCTTCCAAAGCAAAATAACATAACAGTATATTTGTTAAATATTCACTTAGTTTTTGTTTCAATAAAATAGTTAACAAGTTGTCGTTCACTTTCATTTTCAACGTCAAATTGAACATTAAAGAAATATATAAATTACAAATATTAATCGCCACGATATTGTTCAAGAAAACAAATAACAATTATATAAATTAATGAATTTCCTTACGTATTTCTCTTTCAATTTTCTTTTGTTAATTCCCTTTTGAAATAAATCTCTTTATATTTAATGATGCAATTTCATGAATGAGCGGTCAATATTCGTAAAATCTCTAGATAATAAGTAATTTAGGGTGATAAAATATTTAATATATTTCACGTCGCATTGCCTCTTTATTTTTAATAATACAATTTCATGACTGAGCGGATAGGTACTTTAATTTCATGAAAAATGTAGACATTTTCATTGCTTTGCGTGTTCAACCCTAATAGTTCAACCACTAATCTTTGAGTTATGGTTTATATCTTCCCTTAATCCTTTTAAAGGATCCTTCATGAAAATATGATGCTATTTTGTCAAAAGTTAGGGTTGATGTTCTTGCCGTTCGGTTACATTTTAGATTTAGATGTTTATGTAAACTTGTTTAGAAGAAATTTGAAACGAATGCGGTATCTATATGTAGATACCGCATTCCTTTATCCGTTAGTATTTTAGAAAACGTATAAACAAGCCCCCAGTTTAGATTTCCGAGAAATAATAATTAATTAGTTCCGTTATTAAGAGGATTTACTGAATTAATAAGTAGGTTGTTTGAGCCTCCCGTTAAGATCTAGACCTGTAAATGTAAATTCTTTGTTTATTGAATAAATTATTTTCTTGTTTGGTGTCCATAAAATTGTTAGTAACCCTTGAGTCAAGAACTACCTAGTATAAATCCGTGTTGATTAATGCACATCTATGATTTAACTCGAAAAAATACAGATTCATGAAGTAATATTTCCAATGCCTTACTAAAATTACATAAAACTACGATGGGCCTGTAATTACTGACTTCTTGCTCCTTTTTGTAGTCCCTACAAATTTTAGAGGACTTCCATACTTCTAAAAATGTGGAAGATTTGATTGATAGGTTAAATATGATAGACAAAGGAAGAGCAAGTATAGTTGCACAATATGTAACTAAAAACGCAGGAATGTCGTCTGGACCAGTGGTAAGCTAGGTTTCATTTTTTTTGACAGATTTTAAAATGTCTGCTTCCGTAAACTACTGGATTGTAAAAATAGGAGCACTAGATGCTGGTCCATCATTTGATTGATTAATTTGCTGGGAGATATAAATGGGTTCAAAAAATTGTGCAAATGTGTTTACAATTTGTTGTGGGTCAGTCACGGTGATTTCGTAATGATTCATACCATTAAAGAGAGCTGTAATATTTATGATATCATTAATACAGAACCAGAAGTTGTTTGGGTTAGTCGAAACATTTTTCTCCATGTCCGTGACGTATTTGCTTCCTGCTGTTGCGATGTCGGTCTTCATTTTATTTCTTATAATTCGAAGATTTCGTAAGCTTCTATGTTTGTATTTAATTTATATTTTTTGTGTAGTTTAGTATAAATATAGTAGTACTTATATTATAACTCTAACAAAATTTTCTAGGAGGCTTATTAACTGCTTCTTAACTATTATTTGAAAATTCCAGATCAATGTTATAGGTCTTTAATTTTTAACCAAGTCTCTATTGCTCCTTTTAAACAAGGGCCTAATGACACCTATTTTGAAATACTCTGGACATTTTTCCTCATTTATTATACTATTGATTATGCGGGTAAACGGCTTTGATATAAATAGTGATATTTTTTCATTGTTTTCGATTTTATATTATCCAATTCTGGCAAATTATTATTTTTAAGTTCGTCTACTGTTTTGATTATTTGTGACTCCGTAATAAATACCATTCAGTATAATAGAGTGTGGATTTTTTACTAATTTGAGAGATTTTTATTTTTGTCGAGTTTGGATATCGTCTGCTAGTTTTTTCAGGCATTTAAGAAGTAATCATTGAAGGTATTTACGATGATCCTTATATCAGTTATCTTTTCATTATTTTCTTTAACCAAGTCACTTCTTGTTGGTTGGTATTCAATAAAAAATATTGTTCCAATTTTTTTAGATTTTTATATAATTTATTTTTTCTATCTATCGAGTTTAATAAACCTTTAATAATCCATGGTTTTTTGTATCACAACACACGCTCTAGGCCGTTGTGTTACCATGCCAGATACATTGAAGATAATTATTTGAGAGTCCCATAAATTTGCGGTAAAATAAACTCTAGAAACTTAGCACTTGATATTCGGCTGATTTTAATTAATGTAGAAATTAATTTTCTCTGTAAGCCTAAATTTAACATCATCGTACACAGGAATATTGTTGAGATAGGATAAAGGTTATACTAATAAAAGGACTTTATACATACAGATAAAATTTAAATACTGTTTACTTACCTTGTTTGTATACTTTTTATTCGTTTTTATTTCCTTTCAACTCATATGGTTGATTTAGAAACGGATTAAATTTTACTGATCACCGGTGTTTGTATAAAGCTTGTGATGTCAAAATATGCAAACTGATATTCTTTATAATTTAAATGCAAATTTAATGTAATGTTATATTATTAGAAATGATATTTGAATTAATTAATTTTTAGATAGAAATATATACTGTAGACATTATTTATTGCATTATTTTATATTACACGAAGTATCTCAGTTAAGACAGTCCATTATTAAGGATTATTTTACACTCGATTTTAAAGTTATCGGCCAGAAAATGTTCGCGACTTTACTCGGAAATTCATTCACGCTGCTTTATTCCAGAATTAACCCCTGGAAAATTGAAAACATCGCTGGAGTCGTGTTGCACATGTTTCTCCACAAGCCCATTAAAGATATTTGCTTTCTGTTGAAATACTATCTATAAATGTCAAATGTAGGAAAAGCAGTAACATGAAGAAACAACTAAATTTAATAACTTTAGCTAAGCAGTAGTTAAAGAATTCAATATACAGTATGTCCACGGATAAGATACGGCACTCTTGTAAATTAATCAATCAATCAACCAAGATATACTTTTTTGTCTATGGATAAAATATTCTTATTGACAAAGCTATATGTATAAAATATAACATAACATATACATACAATCATAGTTAATTTTAAATTAAGATAAAGTAAGATAGATGTAGGTACAGTAAAAATTACATACATAGATATATACAAGAACGCAATAAATAAAAAGAAAACCATATATAAATTTCGATTTTACAGAACAAAATTTATTTTATGCCCAGTACTGAGTACCTTTTTTTTATGGTGGAGGGGAAATCCTACATGGACACCAGGCGCTAGGGTCTGCCGCACCGGGTAGTGTCAGACTCCTACCGACTAAAACCCCTCCTGGATCAGTGTTTCTACGTAACCTGGAACTGCTTTCGCTTTCCATCAGACCACGAATCATTCATCGTATATCGGTGTTAGTAAAACTTCCCACGTTTTCCCTTACGTCCCTCATCTGTTAAAACGATTAGGGGTTCGGGGCTAGATTTCTTCTGTCCTCTTCCGTTGTCCTTTGTTATTCGATATAGAGCACATGCTACATTTTCCCAGTTTTCCTTCGATTCCAGCAGGTGGGGTAAGGTGGAAGCTCATCTCCCCATGCCCCCTCTCCATGCACGTTCTTATATTTGGAATAAGTCGTCTTGTCCATCTCCCTTTAGTTGAGTTGTTCCAACTAGTCTGCCATCTCTCGAGGAGCCTCTCCCTTGCCTCTTGCTTCCCCATCCCTTCATATACCTCTCTTCTCTCCTTGCCCAATAGATCTAAGGACTGCTGGGACCGCATACAGTAAAATGGAAAGCATCGCACTGCATAATACCCTTCCTTTGCTAGCCTTGGGTCCGTACGTGTTACTCATAAGCCTCCCTAAGGCAGAGTCGGCTTTCCCCGCCTTTTCTTCTGTCTTCAATGCATGTAACACATAGGTTAGCCGCGGGTCTAACCATACTCCTAGATATTTTAAGCTCCTGCTAGGTATAATCTCCTCCTGCCCTACTCTTACAGTGAAGGGTGATAGAATTCTTTTCCTGTTAATGATGATGCACTCTGTTTCTTCTCTGGCTAATTCTAATTGCACCGTTTTCTGCCTCCCATTCAATTCTTCTGTTCTCCAGATAGCTCTTAGTGATTCTAAGCAAGTAAGGAGCTACTCCCACTCTCCTCAGACTACTGACAATCACAGCCCACTTTGCTGTGTTAAACGCATTTCTGACATCCAGGTTCACTACTGCACAGATCATTTTAGAGTTTGTGGCCTCTCTCGCAATTTCCGTAATCCTCCTTACAGCATCCACCATCGATTTGACTTTTCTAAAGCCGTACTGATTATCCGCCAACCCCCCCTTTCTGCTCTATTTCAGTCTCTAATATTCCCAATACAAGGTATTCCAGCAACTTGCTCCATGCGTCCAACAAACACAGTGGCCTGTAAGAGGACGGTTCCTCTGGCGGTTTATTCCTTTTTGGTATCAATACCAGCCTTGATCTTCTCCATCTGTCCGGAAAAACCCCACTCTCCAGCGCCTGATTCATAATTCTCAGGGTAACCGCGGGATGCTCCTTTGCAACTATCTTCACTATCTCGGGTGGGATATCATCTGGGCCCAGAGCTTCACCACTGTTAAGCCTGCTACAAGCAGTCTTAAGCTCTTCCTCCGTAAAAGGGGGCATGTTCCCCACTTCCGTGGTGACCTGTCTGTCTGCGTTTACCTTATCCGTTTGACATTCTGTGTTATACGTCTGTTTTTCATCTCGTCTAACCATTCTCTAACACTTTTTCTATTAATAATCTCTACATTACTCTTTAGCCTACTTGCACCCTTTAGCTCCTTGTTGATGTTAGTATTATTCTCCACAAGCTTCCCAAGGTATTTTGGTTCTTCGTTATGCAATCCAGTGCCTCCATCAAATTAAACACTACCGGACTCTCCTTTTTCTTGTAAGGGTTTGCACTATCGTCTGTAAACTCTACCGAAGTATCAAATTGCTTTCTCTTTCTGAGGGTGTCTTCTGACACAGAGTTACTTCTTCTTGTTTGACTAGTGGTCGGTTGATACTAGTCTGCCCTAATGTATTTTGTTTCAATTTATTATTCATAGCCATTTCCACGAGTCGGGACGTATTCTCGGTCGTCCCTTTGGTGATGCCCATTCCGAGGACAAGGCTACATACTGTGAAGATCGCCCTGTATTCACAGGTTTTAGCGACTTCGCTGTCGGTTTGTTATAGAGGTTTTCCCCTCATGGTCCGGCCAGTTAAGGCAGGTCCCCCGGTCACAGTTTCCACACGACATTTCCATTTGGTGCCATTTTTTTCATTTCCACAGAGGTCGTTGAAGTGTGAGCTATAATTGCGGTATTTAGCGAGTAAGTGGCACAGCTCACTCGTAGCTCTGATTAACCCCGGGTGCGCCAGTTCTTGTTACCCCACTTCGCAGTGTGGATCCTGAGGTTGAGTTGTCCTTAGTTTTCACTGCTCTCCTTGGACCTTGCCGGATTGGGTGACTTTACCGGGAGCCAATTGTAAAACTCCCACCGGCATTACTCTCAGAATCATCGCAGCTAATTTGGGGTCACCTGTAAGGTGCTTTTGCTCATCTAAATCGCCTGCCAATTTTTTTTATTTGACTATAGATAAACTAAATCATATTAAAATTCCAAACTTACAGCGATAAGTTTTTTAAATTTTTTTGGCACTTTCAAAAATATAAGCGCTGATATTGTGCAGGGCTGATGCTTACCATGTCATGGTTTTCATGATTAGTGTATTTTAACTCATCACTACACAACTTTCTAACCTTACAGGATGACCATTATATAGAGGGTTCACGAGCTCTCCGTCTATAACTTTTTGTGCACAGTGTAGCTTGAAATCTCATTTTTAGAACAATGTCATCCACTGCCCTTTACCTTTTCACAGTAGTAGCTGTGTTAGAACGATAGAATTTTGAAAATTATTCAGATAGCGTCATGATTTGTCCCAGAAGAAACTCTCAGCTTCTCTATCCTTCAATCAATTTTCAACCAATATATTTGCTGTCATTTACTACACTGATTCTCTAGTCGACTTTGTCCCCAGACAATTTCCTTAAGTCTCCCTAGCGTATCGAAGGGAAACCAATACACATGTTTATTTTTATTTATTTTCACATTTCTTTTTATGTTATATAAAATCAATTTAATTTTAAAGCTGGTCCCACTTCTTTCTGATGTTTCAGCTTTATAACCTACCACCTCTGTTATACTAGCTTATAACAAATAAAGCGAATAATAAATTCTACAAATTTATTTGCCTAATAAACTATTTGTCGTATTGTCTCACACGGGTGCGACGTATAAAAATATAAATGTATAAATATCACATAAAGTCTGTTGAGTAATTCAGGGAAGTAATGGAATCGGAGAGTCATAGACACTATGCTGATAAATAATGCAATGTAGTTATTTATGTAAGTAGCACATAATATACTACTTTATCGGTCGAGACTTATTTATGACTGAGCGAGCTCGAAATAAAGTTTTTCTTTTATGGTCTTATTTAGATTAACGTGCTAGCAGAATTTAGCCTTACCTCTTCCATCACGTTAGGACACATTACGCACGCAGGCACTTATACAGCATCTATTCCTTGAGATATTGCCACCTATTGCAGCTGACATTTGTATTGAAGAGAAATAACAGCTGCTTTTTTATACACTTTCCTCAAAGAAACGCCTCTTATAAAATATTAATTTTTTCCCCAGAAAAAAAATTTCTGTCCCTTCGAAGGGTGAAAACATCCCCCGGGGGTGGTTACACAACCCCGGTCACTTACCACCTTCCTCAAAGTAACATCTCTTATAAAATCTAAATTTTGTTCTCACCAAAACAAATACCAATTTTCCAGCCCCTACAAGGGTTGGTAGCCTGGAACAGGGGTAGCTGAGGTCAAGTTCCTCGAGGGACCTTCCGTTCTATTCGAAGGAACAACAATTAGTCGAAAAACTGGGGAAAATAAACGGACTCACGGAAAAGGGGACTTTAGGGGTTGTTTTTGGCCAATTTGAGGGGGTTGCCGCGGTGGAAAAATTGGTTTGACCTCGGGAATAGATTAAGTACCCTCGAAAACGTAGGGGCGACATTGTATAGTCCGAGGCGCAAACATTCAGTAATTTCGTCATAAATTCCGATTCTTTAAATGGATTTACTACTCTTCAATTCCTGTTGAGCTTCAAGAAAATCCGCCATTTCCTTTTTCTGGTCTGCACTAATATATCCCACCCGCTTATCCGCTGATTGCTGGTGCATTATAATATTCAGTCTTCTAATTCAATCAATATATATAACAGCTGATTAGTGACATTAGTGTTTTTCTAGGGGTATGAAGTCCATTTGGTTGCACAAAACAGCGTTGCCACATTTGTCATACGATATTTTCACGTGTGCGAATAATAAATCTCGGATGGTGTTGTGGTGAAAATACCATCTCAGAACTAAAAGCGAAATTTTTTAATCGAGTCGGGTGCCTAATACTTCGCATGCGACAAACTCGATTAAGCTCGAAAATATGGCCCCAGGACAAACCAAGTGTATCGCTTATGGCATATTTTGATTTATGTTTGCAACCAGTCGCAAAAGGTACCGATTTGTAAGGCGTTCTGTGCATTGTACGAACCATTCGTTTTTACCCACTTCGAGAGATAACAGATTGTGGGTGGTTAATTGTCGGATGGTTGATTATGTCTATATAATTTATTGTTAGTTATGGAAATCGTCTCGACAATCTACGCCGAGACGATTTACCTATTATCTTGACCGACGAACATCTAGAATGATTATCGATTATACATCCTTGAAACAGGGCTTCGACCGATTACGTACAATTTTAATAAATACAGACACTTAATGATACCTACGTATCAAAATAATATTGACATAAAAATTTTATTCTCTTTGAGTGTATGGCGAACTGGTCACGTTCCATCAAAATTTGATACTGCTCAACCATAGGGAACCCAATATACCTCATAATGTATTTAAAATAGCATACCCACATCGTTGAACATAGAGGACACTGAATAACTTACGTCTCGACCATTATTCATTTGGTTTCGTCTTGAAAAGCGCGCGGCCACTTTCTCTCCCGATTGCCAAATTCAGCTGCAACCATCGTGGGATTTGTGAATTTAGGCGATCTTCAGAAATTTTCCCTTATTTTGGATATTGATTCATTTTCTGGAACTAATCTTGAGGGAAAATTGTCACTATTTAGTAGAATTTTAGACGACAAAACGGTAAGCATGCTTTCTCCATTGTTCCCCGTTCACCTATTGACATATGATTCTTGCTATTTTAGGCCGCTTCCGCGGGAGTGAAAGCGGCCAGTTACATTCTGTGCTCTGATTATAGATAAAATCTACCCTTCGAGTATAACTTACGTTAAGGGAGAAACCCTTATAGCAAGGTGAGCCTATTGATGCCTACTGAATAGGTGAAATAAGTCAGTTCCATGAATACGTCAGTATTTCAATTTCGCGATGGCTGATCGAAGTAAAATTTCACGTAGGTATACAATGCATTGACTGTGACTTTTGCTGTAAAAATACCAAAACTGCCTTTAACTTATCCGATTTCGACCGAGCAAAGATTAAGATTTATCAAAAAATTAACAGAACAAAATCACAAGAGAGAATATTTTTAGTAAGTCGATAAATAAAAATATTTGGTCATTTAAATATTCGTATATAACTTTCTTAAAGTTCATGACATTGAATATGAACCCGATGATGCCTGCTGAATAGGCGAAGTAAATTAGTTGCATGAAAATGCCAGTATGTTCATTTCAAAGTGTCTGATCAATGTAAAATTTTACGTGGGTATATTCAGCATAAAATATGATCCGTTTCCATACAAATACCAAAGGGCCTTACCTCTACCTTTGCCCGATTTCAACCGAGCAAAGATGAATAAAATTCATTAAAAAAGTCACCGGAAAAAATTACAAAAGAAAGTATTTTTAATAAGTAAATACATCTGGCCACCTGATAATGCCTAAATATTATCATGTTATCATGGTATTGGATTTCGATAAAACTTGAAATATGAACCTAATGATGCTAAAAAGGACTTGATACTTCCAAAACTTTTATAAGTCCCAGATTAGAAAATTAGTAGCTGTGTCATGTATTTTTAATACGCCTATGATACTTGAATGAAATGCAAGATCTGTGAATTTTTAATCATTCGAGGTCTGATCCACGCTACTCTGTGGAACTAGGAATGCAGATTTGGAAATTTAAATGTATAGAATAGTTTAAATAAATCGTTTACCTTTTACACAAACAATTAATTATATCATTAACACCATTACGAATTTATGCTTTTTTAAAGGTCATAACGTGGGTTATTTGACTAACTTCTAAACACCTTATTACTGTAATTAAGAGAATAAATATTTGATCTAATCGACTACGAATCGACATTCCAGAAAGAAATAAATGCAGCGAATAGCTTGGCAATATAAGTATTTTCTTTCTAGTGCATGGAGACATTTATTTCGCCGTAGTAGACACATCTATTTGTAGGTAGTAAGTTATGGATCTGAAAAAATCGACGAGTATATCACTCTGATATCTTTACTTGTCGTAAATCAGTCTTTTCTATCTAGAAGTATCTTATCCCTTCTACTGGTATTCTAAAAATATTCCTTGCGTCTGAATTTTCCAATCCAATTTTTAAGGAATTCGTACTTGATATAAATAATGAAATGTCAACAAAGCGATCACAAGAGGAGTTCGAAATTTAATCGCTTTCAGAATGCAATTTCTCTCAGTTCATATGTTATTCGGTTATTTTCAACGTTAGAACTCTTCTGTATGACATATTTTAAACACAAGTGCACTACCGATTAAACTTTGATACTTTAAGTAGCGTTAGTAATATAAAATAATGTATTTTGCGTAATTTCCTTATTCTTAATTTACTTTAATGTATTGTCTGAAAGGAAATATTATCAGTTCTGTGTAAGTAGTAAGTATCTATGGAAATAACATAAACAGAACCTTAAAGCTGTGTATTTGACATACACAGCAAAATAAGAGTTCTTACAAAAAAGCTTTGAAAACAGAAAGAGAATACGTTCCGAAACGTCAGCAAAATACATTATTTCTGTGTTTATTCCAATTTATATTATTTGTAAAACATAACCTCTGACTGTTCCTTTGACGTAAACGTCACGGGCGCAGAGGCTTTTTTCCAATAATTCTATTATTTTGTAGATTCGGTGATTTGTTTTCGAAGAGGATAATACATGTGGCCGAAAATCCAAATAACAGGAAATAATATTACTTTAATGTGTTTATATACTTTATAAAATATTTATTACTTAGTTTGTGTTGTGTTTTATGCACATTTACTTGTAGATTTCTCGCCCATTATTGAATGCTTATTCTTAAGCAAATAATAAATAAATAAATTGGTGGCACTCTAAATAATTTACTTGTTTCAAAATCATGTTTATAGCTTTCTATTAGTTGTTAGTTGGGCAAATATGCTATTTTTCTGTCATGTTGTGACTGCTACTATGTTAAAAATAAATGCTATTCGATATCGCTGCAGCAAAATATAGGTATACAGAGTGTTTTTGAAACACATGCATATTTTTTTCTGTGACTTCCTATGGAATGTGAAGATTAATACCGGTTTTTAAATTGAAGCACTTAAAGAAAAAAAAATTTTAGACTCACTTTTATCCATCCCAATTTCGACACGCACAACGTAAATTATTCATTCTTATTACATCCGAGTTTACAGTGTTGCCAAATCTGTACAAAATGATCAAATTATAAATACTTAAAACTAAACTTTACTTTACTTAACGTCGGCTTATTTCCGCTACTGAGCCCTAACACCGACGCCTGTAGACGAGCAACCCCCAACCAGGAATTTTGCCGAACCGAAAAGTAGGCATCTTTTACTTGCCTAACATTTACTAGACAAGGGGCCGACAGCTTTACATTGCATACGAAAGATGGTATATTCCCTACACAATCCTCGCCTAAGATTGCATAGCTTTCGCACATACACTTATATACAAGCCGCTGGAAGATGTGAGGCGAGGACGCAATCTTCCTTGAAACGATATTTAGTTTACTTAATATAAATGCTTGAAGTGTAGTCCACCATTGTTAATACATGGGTGTGCTCTTTTTAGCATTGTGATTAGTGGTTCCGCATCCAGGGTCTTCTGAGTACGATCCCTATCATGAGTAACGGATTCAAGATGTCCATGGACCCTTACATATTGAACAGCTGACACAAAAGTTCTTTCATGGGGAACATGGATACCGGGATGCCGTTCTGTGTAAAGTATGCGAGCTTGACGGGCATTTTGATAAGAAAGTACAATGTTTGTCCACTCAATATTTGTAAAATTCTCCACCATTAAATACTTTTAAACACAGCAATTCGCTATTGACACGTAAAGACCTGTACGTAAACCATCTATTGATCAGTTTCCTTAGATCAGTGGCGCAACTTGATAATTATTTGCAATATGCATTTTTTGGATTTTTGATAAATAAATGTTTTTAAGAATATGACAATCAATGAGTCTGAATATATGCCTCTATTTCAAAAACAGACGCCGTAACACAAATTCAGGCAGGATGTACTAATTTTTTTTGTCATTTATAGCATTAAGAAGAATAACATGTTCCAATCCTGATGTTCGATGTTCGGGTCATATATTGTAATTTGTCGTGTGTAATATCACTAGTGCTTAGAATTTTATCGGTAAAATTTTTTCTCGAGCGTAGTTGCCTAGTAATATAAATAGTGTTAATTGATAGTTTATTATCTGATCATATCCCGAGCGCTTTAGCTTTATATTAGTTTTGGTAACGTAGCTCGAGAAAAATTTATAGACAAAATTTAAAAGCACGAGTAGTATTTGGGGAGAATATTTCAAGAATAAATTAATCAAATACATAAAATGGATGTTTAATATCAAATTGTTTTTTGAATAGTGAACAAAAATAACATAAAATAAAATATGACGTATGTCAATGGGGCCATGGTATTTTTCAGCGATAAAACTGTATGGAGAGACTGCCAAAAGCTAATCTAATTGTTTTACTACTGATGATGACATATGATTGGTACAAGAATTTAAAAAAAATAGTTTTCATTGGCTACCAGGTTGATGAGTGAAATAATCGTAAATAAAGCATGCATTGAAAACAGCTCAAAATGAGAAATTTTTCCCTGTTACAGTTAGACAGTTAACAGCTAATAATTATTTTGGATTTTATTTATTATCTTACTTACTTTTACTTGCTTTTCTTTAACTCACAATGCAGTTTTCAGTTTTTTTTAAATCTTTTTCTTCAAATCTTGCATCCTTTATTTAACACACTTCCTGACATAATCAATTGATAAAATTTTGCACAGTTAGTAAGATCGGATAACAATACAATATTTCACCGTTACTTTTGCAAATATCCGCAAGTGAGGGGCGCGGGCGTGAAAATTGAAAAATCTGCAAAGCGAAGGAGCGAGAAAGCGAAAGAATGAGAAATCAAAACAAGTCGTTAAGAGACGAATTTCTATAGGGCGCTCTCTGAGGCGTAAACCCTCCTTCGACCCCCGGTCTCTCACCCTCAATCTAACCTAAATATATAATGTTATTTTTGAAAATCGAAATTAACCTACTAATTAAGCTTAGGTAATGTATGATAATAATTTAATTAAAGTATGCCTAAAAAGTAGAGAACAATTTTTTTAAACATTTGCTTTTCTGAAAAAGTCGTACTAAAATGTAAGAAATAATAATGTACGACTGTAAGAAAATAAAGGCGTGCGCACTTTGTATATAAGTATATATATCATATTTATTTACACAGGATTGAAAGCAATATATGTACAACGATTTTATCCCTTTCTTATAATCGTGCATGCAATCATACAAAGTGCTTTTCTTACATTTTTATTTTTCACATGTTAGTACTACTTTTACAGAAAAGCAAGTTTAGAAAAATATATTTTCTTATTTATACTTGTGATTATATTTAACGATAAACAACTCATTTCGTATATAATTACCAATGTTAAATTATGTTTTTTTATAAAATAAAAGAAACGTTCACTTCTATTTGTTTATTCACAAATTTATCCACTATTTAAATTAAGCGACTTCCGTATCCGCCGACCGACGTCACTTCCGTCTAGCACATTTTTATAACCGGAACGACAGATCTCAAAATTCAAACATCAATAGCAATGCCATAATAAGATGACAAGTTAAAGACAGGTATTTATTTGAAATGATATGATGATGATATTTGATTATGCTGTTTTGTAAAAGAAAAGAAATATCAAGATGACGCAGAAAGCAATATCTTGCTGTATATGAAGCCCTGTCTCGTTTCGCTTTCGCATGAGAGAGAGAGAGAGATAGAGAAAATTTGCTGCGAAATCCGACAGTTCTTGATCACTTTGTACCTACTGTTGTGATATAGTTGTCTTGACTTATTTATAATTGAATATATTCAGCTTGTTCAACAAATTGTACATTTGATTTTTAGATTCCTCTTCTTCCACTTCTCTGAATTCATTTATCTGTCCATAAAGAAAAATATTAGAGAAATCCCACAGTTATCAAATCCTTTAGAATAGAGACCAGCTCAAGGCAAAAACAGCTTTTTTAAAATTTGTAGGGACTATTTGTAGTTAAAGAAATTGCAAGCTTTACCAACTTGCATGTAAAATATTATATATCTTGGACTCCTCCTCACGATTTTAGACCAATTTCGATACGATTTTCAAGTAGGTTGGGAAGATATTGAATTGCATATTGCATCAAATTATTATTAACTTTTTAATATTTTGCTGCAACTTATGTTTTAATCCCTATGCCAAACGTTAAATAAAATATACTAAATATAATGTACATTTAAATTATTTGCATATTAGCTTTAGCTATTAAACGTGATTTATATAACCTCATTAACTTTGTATGTATGAAAACATTTAATGCGTCACTGTCTATAAATAGGTGGTTAAAGCTTCATAAAAAAAATTATTTTAGTCTCTGTTGATTGCTTTGGTTCTTATTAGTAATTTTTTATAGTCTGATATATGGTTAAATCTACCAGAAATGCTGACAGTATAAATTTAATCGAATTATATAAAATTTAAACTCTTTAGATTAAACTTAAACCCTCATTGTGAATAATGGAACTGAGCGTAAAATAAACAAGGGGATAAAAGTAAACCAAATGCAAAGCCTATGGGAGAAATTAAATGACCTTCCAACGCTGGCTGTATAGATGTTAATTTAATTAAAAATATTTAGGCATTAATATACTTCACTGAAATAATTTTATTTTGAGAATTTTACCAGTTATGTCTAAAAGAAAACCATCATTCTACGCATTGAGAATTTATATGTAACTGCCGCTGGCTTAAATTTACGTACAGAGGCCTGAGTGCTAAATCATTTAAAAATAAAATGCCAAAAAATGTTTTATCTACATCAGAAAAAGTTTTTTCTCTTATGGTTCTACAACCCACTTCTGCTCTTGAACGCCTTTATAATTATTCATTTCTAGCCATTGCTGTTCCCTTTCATAAGTTTTTCTGCATTTTGCACAACCTCGGCTCGGATGTATCCAAGTGGTATGCATCCGTCTATTTTCAGCTCAAACATTCTCGAACATTTTTTGTTTTTCATTTTGACCATATCAAATTCTGATATCGGTTGATATTTTTGTATTCTTGCCGCAATTTATAATTAAATTTGAGTCTCCATAATCCTTATCCATTTTTAGGATCAAATACTTTGTGAAGGGATTTTGTTAAATGCATTGATATCACTGGTGAACTTTTGTTCAGATCCATAGCCTGGAATTGACCTTAAATCGTGTAAATTAATATTTTATTATTCAGATATCTATTTCAAAATTTAAATATACCGAATGTTCCATTTAAATTGATGTAATGAAATATCTCGAGAACAACGTATTTTAGAAATAAATGTGTCAAACAGAAGTTTTCTGGTTTCGAGGGGAAAACAAAACGGCATTATATATAGACTAGGAACAAAAATCCAAATTCGAGCTGCGAGAGGTATTTCATATAACAATTTGGCAACCAGTGCTTTTATGGGTTTTCGACCCTTCTGAATCCGAAATGCCTGTTGCTAGATCAAAAAATAAACCGGAAGCCCGTTATGGCGGCAATTTTTCTAAATATTGCTAATATGAACTTAGAAAAGGATTCCAGTGCGTATCTTGGGGTTGTCGACATCACTAAATCCAAATTTGATATTACCAGAGTCATATGGCTCACTGGATGTCCATAATTAAATTTGGTGGTCAATATGGCGCCTATTTTTAAAATGTTGCAAATATGTAATTATAGAGAAATTCCATTGCGTATCGGGGGTTTTCGACAACGCTGAAACTAAATATGACAATATCTTAGTCAAAAACCCACTGTGAGTCAATAATTCATGATTGTGATCAATATCAAAGATTAAGTGCCATAAAATGAAAGTATTTTTTCACCTCCGACGTGAGTGCTTTCCAGTTATCTTTCTTTATTTAGGAAATCTAGGACAGAAGTATCATGAGCCGTTTGCTCGTGGCATATGGAGCTAGAAGACAGACTGAGTTAAAATCTATTCTGAAGCACGAGCTACTTCTTGACTATTGCAGAAATGAGTGGAGTGCTAAGAACTAGTAAAAAGAGCTCTATCCTAAAATTCTAGTGACTGAAATAAACTGTCCAGCAAGTATTTCAGCACCCAAACTATCATACCAACTGATAATTGATGAGCAGGCAATAGTGGTTGGTCTCGGGAATTCACCAATCTTGATGTAATCGTCTCTGGTGGGTTTCAAGACAAACTACGAGTGGAGAGTACAAACCCAAATTTGACGTTCATCAACTAGCGACAACACACGAGGAAGGTGACACACGAGTGATTCTATATGGTATCCATAGTTACTTATCATTGTTAAAGTCATCATGGCTAGAGACGCTGATATTTGTCTTTTAGCTGTGCACCATTTCCACACAATGAAACGCTCAGAAGTTTGGCTAATGTCTGGGACCGCAAGAGACAAAAAATACATTCCAGATTTAGAAACTCCCCAATGCAGAAAGAAAATATTTTAGCTTTCCGTTTGCCAAATTGTTATATAGAATGCTTCCCGTAAGCCTAAAAACGCTTTTACTCAAAAATGTTCCCAGTCTAATAAGTTTAATGAAGTCGGCGTTTTCAAGATGATTTTGTTGCTTCAAATTGAAACCTATATTTTTATTATGACATATTATCCTATAAATGATACCAACCAACTTCTGATATTATTTTTTTCGGTTTCAATTTTGAAAGATATTAAACAAAATGATTAGAGATTAGGAGTCTCAAAAATTGTTTCACCTGAAATAATCACATTTTATATAAGAAGTATTAGAAGTAAAACTGATTATTTTGATCTAACAACACTTGGAAATTTCAATTTCAACTTTTTGTATTCAAAGTATTTATCGACCTAAATCGAACATTAAAAGTTGATAAAAGTTTTAATAAATCAAAATAAATATTCTTGTCATTAGTCCAAAAATCTCATTTTGTTTCTTATTGTTATTAACTTATAAACAAACACCAGAATAATAAATGTCAAAATGCAAACATATACTTTTGTAATTAAATTTCTCACTTAACTGTACAAGACTTTGCAAAGTTTAATCCACAAAATAAAATTTAGAGTGATTTTTCAGAAAGCCGTAATGAACAGAACTTTTGTAATTTTCATTTCTTCTTTTTAGGGGTTTGTCTACCACATTTATGTTTTGATCACAAATTCTACAAAAATAAAATTAATCAGTAAATTAGAAAAATAACCTAAACACCTGTGACGTTTATGTCAAATGATTGGAACTGGTTGGGAGGATGATCAAAGAAAAATATTGAACCACAGCACTTAGGCCCCATTGAGACCCTTGTACTTGCTCCTTGTAGGAAGACCCTTGCCTAGGCTTCCAACCAACCTAATCTTGCGAAGTAGGTGGTGATGCTGCCTAGGAGCATCTCCCTTACATCGGTCAAAGTAGCCCAATCTTCTCCCAAAATGGATTCTCTGATTGATGAGACGGCAGAACAGTCACATAGTACATGTTGGACCGTCTCATCTTCTCGTTCACAATCTCATATTGTTTAGATGTTTCCTTAACGGACAGTGTCCAGTCTGAATTCCAGTTATATAGGTTCCTTCTAGACATTGCCAGGTAGTTAGTATATTGCTGTACTTTTATTTGGATATTTTAGTAGTTCTCTAGCAAGCTGACAGCTGTTTGTTTTTTACATATCAGTCTGTTATTCATCCTGGAGGCACACACAAGTGCTTGGTGATATTCCGTACTATGCTCCTGTGGTAATTTTGTAACTTCTCAGGGCTAGTAATGATTGTCTACAATCTGTGCAGATCTTGATTGTTTTGCCCGTAGTTCGTCTACGGACAATCTCTTTCGCAGCTATGGTTATGCCCGCCAGTGACGTCTGTACTACCCATCCACAACCCATTTATATTGGATTTGCAGATTTCTGGAGTATATCCTGCCACATCCTTTTTTTTTATCCGTCTGTGAATAAGTTGATCACACCTATGCCAGCAGCCTCGTTCTCACTATTCGTCTGTATTATGTAGGGTCTGTCAAAGACAAACCGGGGAGAAATGACATCTGTGCACACCTATAGAAGAGGCGTCTTCCTTACAGCCTCATTTCTCTACAGGCGGCTTCTGGTCTCTCCATAACCTACATTTGGTTGTATTCCAACGGATTTGTGGCATACTATTGTTGTCAGAGCCACTTCTCCTAGAGTCTGTTTGCCCTTAGGCCACCAAACCAAACCTTCGTAAGTTATCATTGGTCTTATGACGGAAGTGTATATCCACGTGACCACTTTAGGTTCAATTCCCCAGGTTTTGTCCACGGTCCTGCGACACTGTTCATAAGAAATATAAGCCTTCTTTAGTCTTCTATGTGAACATTTCATGTTTGTTTAGAATCAAAGGTTACCCCAATGTATTGACTTCTGATGCAAAATTTAATGTTGTTTTCAGGAGGGTAGGCGCTTTCAATGCTCCTAGTTTCCTTTTCCTTGTGAAGAGAACCATCTCTATCTTCCTGGGATAGTCAGAGGTTATTTTTTGCCAAGTAATACAAATTATAACGAAAATAAGCATAAAGTATGCTAATAATTCCGCTTGTGGATAAAATCAATTTTGAGTTTTTCGAAATTTTGCTGTAGATTAAGAAAAGAAACAATTTAATTTAATATCGACTCTACAGGTTTTTTTGAGGATGTAACCGAAGCAAATTATATTGCTTTGAATAATGAATTCCGGGTTTCTGAAAATACAGTAGCGCCAGTTCGAAGCCACAAGGAAATTTGCCTCCCCTCAAAATTGGGATAATTAAGCATTCAGAAACGGATAAGGTGAAATTAAAATCAACTACGCCCACGGAAGAAAAGAAGAAGGTTTTGAGATCCAACTCGTCTTCTAGTAATAAGAGTTTATCTACAAAAATCGCTAAGTAAAATTGAACTAATAACTGTCTTTTTGTCATTAACTTTATAGTGTTTTTTATTGTTTTCTTTTCTGGTATGTAACTATGTTAGTCAGTAACTTAAAAATTGCTCATTTAAATGTAAGATCTCTCTTATGTCATTTGAACCATTTTATCGACTTAGTAGAGGCCGAAGAATTCAATATATTTGCTTTAACAGAGACGTGGCTTAACTGTGGCACAGACAGTAAGGTTTTAAACATTCCTGGATACAAATTCTTTAGATCAGATCGTGCAACTGGGTCTAGAGTATGTGAGTAATAATATTAATATTGAACATATTACCCTAGATGTGCAGAACAATAGTTCATTGGAGTATTTGATTTTAAAAATTAGAATTAATAGACTAGTACACGCTGTAGGCATTTTTTTATCGACCACCGCATTGTAACTTGCAAGAGAGTATTGAAACTATTGATCAGATATTATCGCTAATTTTTCCAACTGTTGATAACTTAATTTGTTTAGAAGACTTTAATGTTAATTTATTAAATGAAAATAATTTATTGCAGCAATGTTTTGGGTCTTGTGGGTTTTGTCAGATTGTAAATGAGCCTACAAGAATATCTAACAATGGAACAGAAACTTTATTAGATCCTATTTTCGTATCTGATCACAATACTTTTATTAATACCGGAACAATTGATGTTGATCATATATCGGATCACAAGCTTGTGTACAGTGAATTGGCTATTAAATGTCCTAAATTTACTCAACGATTCATTAGGTTTCGAGATTTTAAACATTTTAACTATGAAAATTTTATGCGTGATTTGGAAAATGTACCATTTTTTAATGTTCTACGGGGTAATAGTATCGAATATAAGGTCAATTTACTTACACAGCTGATAATAGAATTATTTCAAACTCATGCCCCATATAGGGAAGTTAGGGTTAGTAAACCAAAAGCTCCATGGCTAACATATAATTTAAAGAAATTAATGAAGGAAAGGGACAAACCAAAAACTAAATATAAAAAAACAAAAAATCCTGTGGACCTCGCTCACTATAAAAATTTACGTAATCGCACGTTTTCTGCAGTTAAAAACGAAAAAAGGGCATACATTAATAGAATATGTGAATTAAATGATAAGAAAAGTACATAGCACACGTTGCAATCAATGAATATAAAAAAAAGCAAAAATTCAAATGTCCCCTCTGAAATTGCTGATGAAGAAATAAATAATTATTTTCTATCATCATTCCAGACTAGGAATTCTAATGTCGACTTCAGTTATTATGAAAACAACAAATTCAATGACAAATCTTTTAAGTTCAGTTTTGTCTCAATAGATGACGTAAATAACATTATTTCTGATTTAAAATCAAATGCAAGTGGATATGATCAGTTATCGCTAAATATGGTTAAACTTTGTGGAAAATATATTGTCCCCTATATTACTCATATTATTAACTGTTGCCTCGAACAGGGTTGCTTTCCCGACATTTGGAAAAATGCTTTAATTTTACCGATACCAAAAATTGCAAACGTTTCTTCGGTAGCTGATTTACGACCTATAAGTATTTTACCTATTTTATCTAAGGTTTTGGAGAAAGTCGTATACGCACAAATTTACGACTATGCTACTACCAACAATATAATTACCTCTTTCCAATCAGGTTTCAGGAAAGGTCACAGTACAGCAACAGCTCTTGCTAGAGTCACCGATGATATTTTAAAAAATACTGATAATAAGAAAGTTACAGCATTAGTTTTACCCGGCTTCTCTAAGGCCTTTGATACTTTAGACCATGACTTAATATCACTAAAGTTAAAATTTTACGGCCTGGATGATACCTCAGTGTTATTTTTCAAGTCCTACTTATCCAATCGTAAGCAGATGGTTGATTTGGATAATAATAGATCATCTGCGGTATCTGTTACTTCAGGTGTGCCTCAGGGGTCAGTGCTGGGACCTCTCCTGTTTACTATCTATACATCTGATATATTAAGCTCAGTCAAATATTGTCAGTTACAAGCATACGCAGATGATACACAATTGTATCATAGTTTCTCTGTTGAACTAGCACCTGAAGCAATTGATAGGATAAACAGTGATCTAGAAATAATTAGGCAAAAATCTTTTGATCACAATTTACGACTTAATCCCAATAAATGTAAGTTACTCTTATTTGGACAAAAAAAGCATGTTCAGTTATTAATGCCTAATTTTACTGTAAAAATTGACAATAGCTTGTTGTCCCCAGTAAGTTCAGCAAAGAACCTTGGTCTTATTCTTGATAGTAACTTGAAATTTTCGTCCCACATTAGCTCTTTATTAACTAAGGCCTACAGCTCATTAAAATTGTTATATGTGAACAAGGACATCTTAAACTTAAATCTTAAAAAAAATTTATGTGAAACGCTAGTCTTAAGCTTTTTTAATTATTGTGATTCGATTTATGGGCACTGCATAGACTCTTTGGAACAAAATCGCATTCAAAAAGTACAGAATACTTGTTGCCGCTTAATCTACAATCTGAGAAAATACGATCATATTTCTCATAAGTTTAAAGAACTTAACTGGTTATCTATGTCAAATCGCCGTAAACTACATAGTCTTGTATTTATTCATAAAATAGTTAAAACTTCAATACCTCCTTATCTTCACAATAGGTTAATCAGACGATCAACTATTCACTCTCGTAATGTGAGATTAGCTCATTTATACACTATACCACGTCATTCAATAACCAATTTTAAGAAAAGTTTTTCATACTGGTCGGTCCATATGTATAATAATATACCTAGTCATCTTAAAGGATTGTCTGTAGAAATGTTCAAATTAAAAATTAAGAAGCTACTTTTAGATGAGCAGATTAAATAATTTAACTTCAAGAAATTAAATTTTAAACTAATTTTTTACGTATTACTCGAATATTGTGCGTGTTTGGGAATTTGTATGTGTGTTATATATATTTCAATTTGAATTTTAGATGTAGTTTACATTCATAACATTTGCTGTCTAGGGTTAAGTGTAAGAATAGATTATATGATCTAAACTTCGCCCTACATTGTTGATATTTAGTATCGCATTAAAGTCGTTTATTATTATTATTATTATTATTAATATTCAACCCACATACATTTAATCTTAAATAATCGCTACAGAAATAAATATGAAAATTTAAATCTATGTGCATTAACAAAACTAAATGCTAAATTTCTCAACAAATGCTGTCACCTGTATTTGATGCCTCGTTACGCATCTATGTCTTTACTCACTTGCGCCGAAATGACTATCAGATATAAATGTGTAAAGAAATTAGTCAACATGAAATTTACTAAATTGTATAAATTCTCTTTATGGCGTCTATAAATACCAAACCAACAAAACCATTTGTCTCGTCTTATTTGGCAAATTTCTGATAAGAACGAGGAAAGCTTCTCGAACAATAACCCAATTTTCTCTTTGATATCGCACCCTAACCAAAACGTCCACAATTATAAAATCAACTTCCTGGTTTTTGTTTCAGTTCACAATATTATACTAATGACTCTGAACTAAAGACTTAAAGACACTCATGTTGAATATAAAACAGACTCAGAGATTAAAAATTGAATGAAAAGTGTAACCCAAAATCACTGGAAGAATAATAGTTAACTTTATTCTTTAAATAAAGTTTCCTTGCAATTTGTCTTTGTTTTACCAGCTGAATGGATTGAGGGCAGATCGTCAGATTTCCTGTCATCCTATACAATAAATAAATTGATTGTGAACCCAGCCGCAGTGTGTCCAAATGAGGACGTAGACCATCAAAATTTTAAATATTCGGGTTTATGTTTAGTTCACAATAGCATTAATAGGAAAAATATTTGAAGATTCTAGAGGTATTGGGGTAGATTTACAGGGTGGAGCGTATAATGTCCCGATTCATTTATTTATTTAACTTTTATGCCATTCAATAGTAAATACCAATTACTGAATAACTAACAATACTCAATAATTAGTAACAAAAGAAATACTAAAACTCCAATGGCAAGGACCAGTCGGAAAGGTAGATTTCGTCCTATATATTTTTTTTATACATTTATTTAACGTCGGCCTATTTCCGCTACTGAGGCCTAACACCGACGCCTGTGGACGAGCTACCCCCAACCAGGAATTTTGCCGAACCTCTTCCCTTAAGAAGAGTAGGGATCTTTTACTTGCCTAACATTTAATAGACAAGGGACCGACGGCTTTACATCCCCTCCGAAGGATGGTATATCTCCTATACAACCCTCGCCTAAGGTTGTATAGCTTCCGCGCATACACTGATATACAAGCCGCTGGAAGATGTGTGAGGCGAGAACGCGGTTTCCGTTGGAATGGTCACCAATCCAAGTACTAACCGCGCCTGTCGTTGCTTTACATCGCATACCGAAGTATGTACATAGTAAAGACGCACCTACGCTCGCCCCCCCGTCCTATATTTGATTCGAAATAAAATTTTGAACATTTTCTTTTACTTTCAACCGCCGCCATTTTTAAATTTTTCCTATGCGTTTTAGAAAAAAATGTTTCAAACAAAAGTTATAGAGCTAGATGAGCACTATCTAATGATGTATCACGTGTGCATATTTGATGCGAAATAAAATTTTGAGAATTTTTTTAAAACTTCGAACTGCCGCCATTATTAATACGGAGTGTTTGAAAGTAGGAGATTGCCGTAAGATGACGTGGGGAATAGAGAAATTCAACTAGCTGATTTATCTCCTGACTGTCAATGTCATTTGTTATTAGATTGCGTAATAAGAAAACTAGTTGGGCGATAATACGGTGATTTTCAAGAGCGTCGAACGAGTATCCAGGCAGTAATTCTTTATGCTGAAATTCAATTGGTGAATATAAATTATCATCCTTGTAGCTGAGATATTTTAAAAAACGTCTCCGAACTTTTTCTATATTTTACACATGAATATTGTAGTGGATACCATATGATGGAGGCATGTTCAACGTGAGGTCTAAGAAGAGCGCAGTAATAACTTGATGCTATTAATAATCATTAAGTTCGTGTGTATTCCGTATGATAAAGCAAAGAGATCTGAAGAAGTTTGTTACTATATCATTTGTGTGATCAGTAAAGCATAGGTTTGAATTAAAAATTACGCCAAAGTCACGGATAGTGTTAGGTCTGTGATGGGAAACTTCAACAGTAGCATAATAATATCTCATGACATTGTGTTTCAGAGAAAAGGAGATTACGTTACATTTGGAAGGATTTAGAGGCAGACTATTTGATATACACCAGTTATTAATTTTGTTTAATGCTACTTGTTACTTATTACAGTCATCAAAGCACTTAATACCAGTGCATATTTTCATATCATCCGCGTATAAAAAACAGTTTGCTTCCACCTCATTTTAAATAATAATGGTCCAAGTATAAGACCCTTGACGGACCTCAGACGTGACAGATATCTCAGTGGATTGTTGCCCGCAACATTGTACAAACTACTTTCTATCTTCAAGGTAAGATTTGAAAAATATAGCAGATTTTTTAACAGGCCAAAACAATCTAATTTGTTAAGCAAAATACCATGATTAAGTCTATCGAATGCCTTCGAGAAGTCAGTGTATATGATGTCCACCTGCAGAAGGGTGTCAAATGTACCAAACCAAAATGTATAGAAACGAAGTTTAGGCCAGCCCCGCGCAGCCCAGCATTGACGCACCTCGCGGAAAGCACCTTGCGCAAGTTGAGGTGCCTGCTTCAGAATCAAAATTTAATCAGTGACAATGCGTGAGTTTTTAAAAAGGGTGTAGTTATATGTTTTATTAAATCTGTTTTCAGATATGTTTTAATTGTATGACCTAATTTTATCCATCTGCAATGAACGGTGTTTAGGTTAAGCTATTTTTAATTGTCTTTTAGCCGAATCAGTCCCATTCCATCCAACCCTGCAATCCCCCAAAACAAACAACGCGGTGGTTGCACGGTCGGTCCCGGGGTGGGTTCTGGAGAGGCAGATGTCAATTTTAATTGTTAATAAAGGTGTATTGAATTGGTGTCAAATGTTTCAGCAGATTTAGTGTTGAAACATGGATTTTCTTTTAAATATGCCATGGGTAGTACGATGAAGATATTTTTAATATTAATATTTAATAAAATGTATGGTCACAAAAATTTTTCCCTTCATCTGTGTCATTTAATTACAATATTTTTGGACATTAATCATTTTAAACTGGCGAATATTTCACTTTCTTTCAATTATCTCGAAACAAAGTCGGGTCAAAATCTACAGGAACATTATTCTAAAAATCATACCATGACAAAATATTTAATGATGTAAAAATGTACCATGCTACTTTTTTCATTGCATTAGATTGTTTTATAAAATATTGTCCTCATTTTACACAATAAACATTCACGGATAACTGAAATAACACGAAAACTATCATGCATATTTTTTGATGATTTATAAAAATATTTTATTAATATTATTATTATCTAAAGGTAAGAAGGTGCGAAATTTAGTAATACATTCATATGTAACAAAATTCTAGTCTATTGGTGTTTTTAAAGTAAAACGTATCCTCTTTAGTTTCTAGATAATCCCGAGACTTACTCTTACCCTCATAGGGTAGAAACTGCTCCTAATTGATGAAGTTTGTAATTTAAAAAAGTATACCTGATTCAATTTTAAAAGAGTCTATTAAATTTATGATTACAGTTATGTTTAGGAATTTGAAGTCCAAATTGAAAATAGCGACTCCGATATGGTGGATATAAGTAGGATACAATATCTTTTAAAGTAACAGGCAAAAAGTTGAACACCTAGGAAATCTATTTCTAGGATTGTTTTAATTACTATTTAACTACAGTAACAAAATTACGACGTATTTATAAAAAATGGGAAGATACATGTTTTCTTAACCACAACTTCATGTTAATAAAAAAAAATTTGACGTAAGTGCCGTAGTTTCTGAGACATTAAACTGAATATTTTTTATTATAAACGATTTTTAATTGTCCAAATACCCAAAATTACTAATCCTAGAGAAATAAAAAGATATTTTCATCCTCATCTGTTTATTGAAATATTTATTTTATTGAAAAATTGTATAACTTGGAAACCAAAGAAGTATTTCTCAAGATGAAAATTATTCTTAAAATTAAAGCAAAATAATAGTTCTTGCTTGCGCATTTATTAAGTGTAATATCCGTTAAGAATTGTAAAAACCAGGCGTTTTGCTATGAAAAAACAACTTTGCGTTGTCTGTATGCTTAATTTAAAAACTTATTATAGCTTCCACTTTTAACTTTATTTTTGTACTCATTTAAATTCATTCATTTCACTAGCGCATATTTCATTATATTGAAATTTGTTTGCTTTGAGAATGCATTTATTAGGTACTCTTTAGAGAAACTTCTTAAGAATATGGGTTTCTTCATTTTTAATATCCCTTCTTTATTAAACGAGTTGAGTTTTATAAATATTCATTACTCCATGGCATTATGCAGTTTGCTACTCTACTGGATATTATAAATATCATACATTCAACTTTACACAAATACTTGATCGCTCTAAAAAATATATGTATAAAGAAAACAATGAAAACTTTCAGCAATTAACATCATTTAATTAAGGGAAGTCGAAGCTAAGCATTAATTTAAAACCTTTTCTGGGGATATAATATGTCAAATAAAAAAAATTATTTCTAATTTCATTCTCTCAAAATCTCAAATTATTCCGTACACTAATATGCAGACGAATATTCCTTATCACTATTTAGTATTGTTAAATATCATAATTTGGACAAAAGGAAATCAAATCCTTATATGATTAACTTATTAAGCATTTGTCTTGCTTCAGTAAAATTCTAACAAGCAGTTGATTCTATGAAGATTCAACTTGAAATTTAATGATCTCAAAGCATAATTTTAAAATCAATAAATTAAAAAAACTGAGGGTATATTTTTAGATATGTCCAAAGCTTTCCAAGAATTAGATCATAGTCGATTAATGGCCAAATTAGAAAGATTTGGTAAAGAAAGTGTAGCTTACAACATTATAAAATCATATTTAACGGATAGGTTACAAAAATTAGAAGCAGTCAATTTTACTGGATAAAACTCTTAGTTCTGAATGGAGACTTGTGCATCGCTGAATACCTCAGGGCTCAATATCGGGGCCGCTGCTATTCATAATTTATGTAAATGACTTGCCTGATATCGTTCCAGAGGCAGTCACAGCATTTGCTGATGATATATCTGCCAATTTATCTGCAAAAACTACTGAGGACCTAGAAAATAAAATATTACGCTCTGTCAACTTATTAAACATCTGATATGATCGTAATTTACTCACCTTAAATTTGGAAAAAATTGAGATAGTGCAGTTTCATTCGTCATAGAAAGCGGCAGAAGAAATCGATATAAAAACTGATAAACTGGTCTAAAAGATGCAAAAACAGTAAAATTCCTTGGCTTACATTTTGACTCAATATTTACTAGGAAGAAACATATTGAAGAACTAGCCCCAAAGCAAATCCATTATGTTACCAACTCCGCACCCTACGAAAGAACATCAGCATAAATATGTGTTTAAATGCATATCAGTCCTATTTCCAATCAACTATAAAATATGGAATTATTTTTTGGGGAAACTCACTGGAGATAAAGAGAATACAAGTTCTAGAAAAAAGTGTATACGTAACATATTTAATCTAAATAGGACAGACTCTTTTGTAAATTATATTTTAAAAACCATAGCATACTAACCCTGATGTCTCTCTACATATTTGAGTTTACAGTGTTCTACAAAAAAACTACATATTTTTTTAACAATACAAACAAACACATTCGCATCAAATTCGACACAGAAATATCCTAATGCCGTTTGATAAATACCAATCTCACGCAAGTTCAAAAAGGTGTAACAACCTCAGCGATTAAAGTATAATCACTTGCCGGATGTAAGAATGCTACCTTTATATACTTTTAAAAAGGATTTTAAACTAATTTAAATAAAAAATGCTACTAAGATAATTTCATAAATCAATTATAAAATCACAATATTTTCTAAATACTCTATAAAACTGGATAGTCTTAATTTGAACTTAACAATAGAATTTTGTGGAAGACTTCCCAAATACTTTGGTAAACTAAGTCAAGTCATAAGCTGATAAATATTAAAACATTATATTATATAAGTTTTTAAAGGCCTTTTCAAAACTTCTTTAAGACAAAATTTTAATACATTTGGCAAATAATAAAACTGACATTAGTCTTTGGTTTATAATGTGTCATTATTTCATATCCGTCCGGTATATTTCTGAGTTGGAAAATTAAATTAAGGTTAGCCCGTATCGCAAATATGCGTAAATCCAGAACTATTGTATTTGAAACAACTTATATTTTTACTCTAAATTTCTTTAAGCAACGTTTGTACTTAAAGGGCTCAAGCTCAACATCAGGTGTGAGGGAAAAACTGGATTACAGAGGAACAAACAATGTTAAATTTAATCCTATATTACAGCAATACAATTCATGACCTTGAGGCCATGGTACATAAAAATACATCAATGTCAAACACAAGAGTTCTTTAAAACATACGGTATTCGAATACCCAATCAAAATTATAGAGAAATAACTAAACTATTACATGAAATTTGTAGTAACAAAAGGTAAGTTACAAACATGAACAAAGTCCGGAGTATAAAAGGGAGTCAAAATTCATTTAGATACTCAGACATTAACACACAATTATAATTTTTAAAGTCGAAATCTCGAAAAGAAAGGTGGGCGCCACAGGTTTTATTTTTTGGTAAAAAGCCAAAAACCGTTGAATGAACTTAACAAGAACATACTTACAGTTTACGAAGTACTTTGTCACGAAGCAATATTTAGCACTGACGGAAATCTTCCAAATACTTAGTTGGAGGAGTAATGAAAATGTGCAATTTAACCCCTAATTCACGAAGGGTTGCACGCACTAGACAAAGGCCTATGCACCAAAAAGTTTTTATTTCACTAGGAAAATTCCTAAAGTTTAAACTTTGATAAACAATGCAGTATACGGATCAATACCGTAAATATAACAGAACTTAACGTGGGAATCTTGTAATATGGCGTTCTTGCTGTTTACATCCTCAATAAATGACATCTTTCACTAATCACTCTCTAAAATGGAACTTGTGAATGTAATATCGCCAGACTTTAACATTAAGACTAATCAACAACTATTTAACACAACTTTACACATTAATTCGCACCACATGCAATCCTTTTTTTCACCGATTTTATAATTGCCGTTTTCATTTGTTCTCTCGGAGTACACCATCACATGTGAGCGAAAAAAAATTTCCTGTCTGTCGGTCTGTTTGTCAGTCTGTCTGCCTGGCGGTCTGTCGGTCTGTCTGTCTGTAACTTTTTTGTGTGCACGTTTACTCTGGAACCGTTTATGATATTGACTTGAAATTTGGTACACTTATATATTGTAACGAGATCTGGAACTAGATTATATTTTGATCTAATTCCGTTGAAGGGTTCGGGGGTAAATGGGCTGGGGGCTTACTGCAATCAGATTTTTGTTTGCATTTTCCGATTGAAGCGAGTTTTAGGGCATTATTTTCAATTGCTTTGGAAACACATATTGTACACCTTTATGGGTGGCAATAAATTAAGTTCCTATTCTAGGAATTAGTGGTATTTTTGATCTATCGTAGTATTTAACTTACTATATTTTTATTTTCAGTTGTAAAAGAATGTAAGAACGATTTTCAATTACTTCTAAAGAAAAGTTTAAAACTTCCGGAAAGAAGCCCCGACTCATCCGAGATCGAGTTCCATTACAAGATTAGAGGAATACGTAACTGGGATATCCGCTCTATTACTTACAGATTTCATAAGATACAGGAAACTTGCGTAACGATGAAAGTTTTTACCAAACCATTAAAGTGCAGTTGGATTTTTTTAATGTTTATATGATATGAAAATCTGGTGGCGAAGGACGCAAAATAATAGAAAAATATGAATTGCCAGGGTGGGCGTGAAACCTTAGGGATAGACTTAATTTAATTTAAAAGCAATTAATATCGTTGTCAACCATATTACTAGTAGACATATGATGTGCGCCATTTTTAGGTTTTAACGATGTATTCCTTTACGCTAAATATTAATTAGAAAACAGAGTTTGCATATCACCCATAGATATTTATTGCAACACATATTTATATTTCGCAATATCGTTTTCATACTTCATAAATTCGTAGAATGTCACTAGCGCCGAAAATAATGGCTAGGGAGATGGTGGCAGAAATTTATATGATTTTATTGTACGAGTGAAGTTGAAAAGTGTAAAGACGTCATAATAAAAAGCCAAAAAAACCATTTCAATCGGTATGCCGTTGCTGAATTTTTAATTAACAGTTAATTAAAAATGCAATAAAAATACATGCACTCATATAATTTTATTGTATCAGCCACCTGTTTTAAATATTCCAATGTTTTTTACAATTATTTTCTTTTATTTTAAATAATTCTGTAGCAAGTAAATTTTAATTCAAAATATTGGAGTAACTATATCAGTAAGTAAATAAATTTCAAACAGATTTTTGACCATCAAATGCCACGTACAATTATTGATGACGAAAATAAGTAATCGACTGATTTTCCCATTATAAATATGGTTCTCACCAGTGACACATCACTCATGATATATTTTTTATTATATCTGGATTATAATCTATGTTTTTGAAACAAGGTGTGCAAAATAGGGCCCTTAAAGCACTAGAGATTTAAAGTTGCTTAGGTTCAACGAATTTTAAACTATGATAAATACACCGTATCTATGTTACCGATTAAAAATTAAATTCAGAGATTACCTTGTAATATTAACTTCTAATTTTACTTTGCAGTGCAGGTATAACAAAAAATAGCGTATAATACACCTGTATAAGTAACCTTTAAAGTACATTGTGCACGTCACTATTTAATTATAATATTTTGTTGGTTTTCATAACTTGCTGTGCCTGCAACACAGCGGCACCTAAATCTTGTTTAGTTATGTATTTCTCGGGGTATTTGTTTTGTTTAAAAGTGGTCTCCATCCTGTTATCATTTGCTTGTTGACTTTGGCTAGCGTTTTGCTGATATTTTTTTACGCGCAGTGTTTCCATCTCTGGTGACATTTCCGGGTACTTCATTCACAGCTGACGAGTAACTAACAGTTTTTGTGTTCCTAGCTGAAGATGTTTCAATGTCGCTATTTGATTTCTGCTTTTCGTTAACAGGTGACACTCCACCTATATCGATTATCGTACCTAAGTCTTATTTGCTCATTTAAGGTTATAAGTGAATCTTCTAATTTGTGTATTATAATGTCTTTTTGTTTTATTATCTCTTTTAGGTATGTAATTTCCACTACACTTAACTTATCCTGGCCTTCGCCATGCGTCACTAAACCATCTACGGCACTTTGAAATCACGTGTTTATAACATCATCTTGGTCGTTTAAAATGGGGCTTTCCCTGTTGCAGATGTTTCCGCGGTCGTATCACTGCTATTTATGGGTCTCATTTCCACTTTATCACTAACTGATTTAGATTTTTGTTCCAAAATAATCTCAACCAATTCACTTTTCATCGGCTTACTTAGCTCAAGCTTCACAGCATCTGCCATCTTAGATAACCTTTCTATATTGCGATGACGTAACTAAACTAAACTCTTACAATGCTATCTAGCAATTGAAGATATATATTTGATCGAATAACGCGATCCATACACAATGCATAAAATCCTTTCCAACCCAAATACATCATACAGAAACTCCTCATTAGCAAAAAGCCTTCCTACACTACATCAAAGATGTCACAGATAAAATTTCGAATTTCCTAAATCCAGTAACATAAAAACCATATTCACAACGCGACAAACAATTTCCAATTTAACCAGAAATCCAAAAGACCAAATCCTTAATGATTCCCACGGTGTATACGAAATGACTTGTTCAAACTGTCCCCAAAGCTACATTCTACAAACCAACAGACGGATTAACAATAGAACATATGAATATCGTCTTGCAATCAGAAAATCCGATCCTACATCACTTGCCAAACACCGCCTCCTATCAGGCCATAATATAGACTTCGACAAAACCAAAACCATAATAGCACCCTCATTTCCCAGTTGTCTAAACAAGAGGGATGACGGTCTGCTGCCTCCATAAACAGACTCTCAACCTCCCACCAGTTTCGAAACTTCAAACACCATTCGTATAAATAACATAGAAGTTTAAAGACCTCTTGTTTTCGTTTTCTAAAGTCAACTGAATTGTATTGTGAAATGAATTTAGAGGTATAAAAATTTGTTTAGCTTTCTTTCCGTACCTATCCAGATCAAAACATTATCATCCACTATCTGGTTTAGAAAAAACACATTGTTAATTAAACTATTCTTGCAATCAGTTTATTCTCAAAGTCTGACAAAAATTTCAGCTAATATCGGTAATATTCCAACTTTTCTTATAACCATCTTTAAATAACTACTAGCACATTTTCTATTCAGAAAGTAATCCATTAATCAGATTTCTTTTCAGTTGAATGACTTGCCTTAATTCTTCTTAACAACTAAGAATTTCCCTTAAATATTTTCCAACTTAAAGCATTAAGCAGAACAAATGAATTTTATTAATTATATGACAGTCCAACCCAAGATAAAACGAAGTAAACAATTTACATTGAACTCAAATATATTTGAGACTGTAAATTATGTGAATAAAGAGATATTGTGATTTTACTTATAATGAAGGAGTAAATAGTTTAGTTAAGAAAGTGATCACAAATAATACAAAGCAAACTTGCAAAATTCCTGATACATAAATTATAAAATTCCAAACATTAATAAAATATCCACAACTTTTAAGTAAACAAGACATTTTCTAAATCATACAAGACACGTCTAATCTCAATTTAAAATTAATATATCAATTTGCCATTCAAATAAGATTAAAAATGTCTCGGTGAATTTTAAGGAAAGCTCTAAAGTGTATTGAATTGCGAACCAATTTCGGTCTTTTTTTTTCTCCAGGATATAAATAAAATTTTACACTGTCACATCATTAAAATAGAATCGTAGAACAGAATTTTGACTTACGAATGAAAAGGTTTAATGGTGTAGCTTAACAGGAATTGTAATATTCAGACGAAGAACTTTAGACAAGGAGCAGCTAATAGGAATAAGGTATTGAATCGATATTAATTTGCTAATAATTATGTATAATTATAATACATGCTAATAGATAACAGATATTGGGTACTTGTACAAAAATATAATTGACTTCACAATACGCATTTATTATCTGTTAAATGAGTAATGGTCCATATTCAACGTCTCTAGGTTCATTTTTAATATTGTCAAGTTTGACAATAATGGTCTTACATCCCATTAAACAACTCTGTCAAACTAAAAATTTTTCTGCGGACACCCTTTTTTAAGCAATAGTTGACTTATAATGTTAAATGTTTAGGTTAACTGTAAAAGAATGCCTGCATTTTTTCCTTGATTTAGTGAAGAGTATGCGACCTTCTTATACGTTGTTGCGTCTTGAAGCCTAATTACTTCCACGTCCAGTGGAAGTATAGTAACGCAAAAAAAATATATTTCTTCTTTGTTGAAATAGGCTTAACATGTCATGAAACGTCGAGATTTTAAATTTGAGCGAAAAAAAAGTCCTATCTGTCGGTCTGGAACTTTTTTCGTGTGCACGTTTACTCTGGAACCGTTTATGATATTGACTTGAAATTTGGTACACGTATGTATTATAACGATATCTGGTACTAGATTATGTTTTGATCTAATTCCGTTGAAGGGTTCGGGGGTAAATGGGATAAATAAGAGTAAATAGGCAAAGCAAGCAGATAAGAGTCCATAAAATTGCAATTTAGGGCATGTACGAAAAGTTAAGGACTCAAAATTTTTTTGGCATTAGCCATCTCTCACTATCACCCCCAATACCACCCCCACACTATTATGAAAGGGAGTAAAAGAAACTAAAATGTGATGTAGTGTGTATACAAGAACGAAACGTCCCAAAAATTTTTTTGGCGTTAGCTACCCCCTCTATCGCTCCCATTGCCACCCCCGCCCTATTATTAACGGGAGTAAAAAATTAAATTGGGATTTAGTGTGTATACGAGAACCCAGGGACTTTAAAATTTTTTTGACATTAGCCACCCCCTATACCACCCCCATTGTCTCCCCCGCCCTATTATTAAAGGAAGTAAAAAAATAAATTGGAATTTGGTGTGTATAAGAGAACCAAGAACGTCTAAAATGTTTTTGGCATTAGCCCCTCTACCACCCCCATTTTTATTATTCTAATAATAGTGTAAATTTTTTTCGCGGCTAGACGATATTTAATAATTATCTCATGCACTTTAGCCAGATTTTTGTTCTGTAATTTTTCGACATCTCCTTATCACCCGCTTTGCGTATTGATATAATAATACTACATTGGGAATTAGCAGGTTTCTATTGACTTCTTTCATTATCATAGCCAAGGTAGCTGTCTTTTGGGTATTTTAATACTTCTGAAAACATACTTCGGATACCTGGTGATGGGTTGACCTTTCAGTTAGATGTATTTCCATAACCACGAATTTGTTACACTGCTTAAATGATTGAACCCGGGCACCTGATAAAAAAGAACCAACAGATATTAGATTAGATTTCTCCAAAGCTTTCGACAAAGTCCCTAATAGACGACTGGAATTGAAGCTTTTCCACTTTGGTATCCGCGGGCCTTTATTGTCTTGGATTTCGAAATACATAAACAACCGATCATTTAGAGTAAAAATTGATACCGATCTTTCTACCGCTCACTCTGTTACCAGTAGCGTTCCACAGGGATAAGTATTGGGGTCCATCTTGTTTCTGTTGTATACTTCCAATATTCCCACACGACTCAATTGCAAAACTTCACAGTACGCAGATGATACAAAAGTCAATTTCAATCCAAACAGATTTCGATTAAATTTCCTTGTGGTCTGACACCTGGCTTATTCCTCTTAACATCGACAAGTGCACTGTACTCTATGTTAGTAAAGATAACACCAAATTCACTTAGAACATCCATGGTGTATAAAATCTGTGTCGTCTCAACGCGACAGGAATCATGATGTAACTATGTATCTCTGTCATGTAAAAAAGCTAATAGATTGTTATATGTTCTAAAAAAAGCGTTCAACAAATCTTCGCCAGATATTGCATGTGCTTTAATATAAAACCTATGTGAGACCTGTGCGTGAGTTCGGTTCTGCAATATGGTCACCATGGTTAGTGCGCGATAAAGAAGTAATTGAAAGTGTCCAACGCAGAGCCAAGTCGCCTTCCATATGGAATCCAGAGACCATCTTACAACGAAGGGCTAAACATATTCGGGTTAAGTACTCTCACGGACAGATTAACACGCGGAAACCTTATCACGACTTACGGTGTTAAACAATACATGCTCTTTAGATTTGAGTAACTTGTTTTCTTTAAACAATAATAATACTCAGAGATCACAACTTCAAGCTGCGCCATGAATTCTATAACACCAGATGTAGAGAATTCTTCACTAGCAATCGAGTGTTTGAGCATTGAAAAACGCTACTAAGTGAAGTCGTTAACGCTCCATCAATTAATGCAGATACAGACTTGATAACTTTCTTTCGGCTTTTTTATTTCATTATTACTTTTTGTGTCATGTTATATTTATATTTGTTCTTTCTAAATATTTGTACCTGTATGTACTTAGGTTACGCACTATGTTCTTTATAATTATGTTTCATTAACTTGCATTATTACTGATATAAACCATATTTATTGTTGTAACATATTTATGTCTTTATTGTATGTACTTTGAGCTCAATAGGGCTAGTCCCTGAGCTCCTCTTTTGTATAATAATAATTATTATAATTTTTCACCTTTTCAGCAGTTGTAGATAAAGAAACATAAAACTTTTAACTCTCTTCCCGTTATTCAATTTTAATTGTTTTAATATACGTTTAATTTTTATTTTATATCCTACAATATTGTTTTGAATGAGACATATATTTTTGCTTGTGTTTGATACTTAAAGTTGTTTTTTTAAATAACTGTTTTTGAGTTGTTTTATTAAAGTACTTAATCTATTGATATAATGGGTATATTCTTGATTTAACCTTATATTGTTGGGGTTTTGTTTTAATTTTTTTATATAAATAATTAACTGATATAACTACACCAGAAGTTCCTTTTTCTTGCACCTTTATTTTACAGCTAGATGCTTTTGAATAACTTGCATTATATTTATTAACAAATCAACCGATTTGTCAATTTCACTCGAGTTTAAACAAATGTCAGTCAGTTCTTATTATATGACAAGAATTTCAATTTTTAAAATCAGTTTTAGTTGCATTTTTATGTTGAATTTTCTCATTGGTTGTAACATTATGGTAAAACAATCGGTGTTATTAGACTATTAGATACCCTTAAATATATTTAGTTCATATTTCTATGTAATCAAACTGTGCATTCAATCTGCTTAGTATTAATACCTGTGAATATGAAATGTCCAGATATCATTAATCTGACTACAACTGCCTTCATTAAAATTTGCTTATAATTCTCAATTTACAACAAATATATGTTATTACGTTACTGTATTTCGGTAAATATGAGATGTACAAATTCAGTTTGATTGTAATTTAATATATATTTATAATGTACAATTTTTTTGCAGCAAGACCTAATTAGATATGTCTTAATTTTAATTTTAAATTCAGCCATTGCAGTAGTTCGAAACGATCGAAGAATTACAGAGGTTTTTTTATACTTAGGTTTCCCAATTATTTTGTCAATTTATAGAATATCAATCGCTCTTAGCTATATTCTTAATTAGAGCTCTCTTTTTCGAGAACATTTATTCATTCAAAGAGATATTTAACACATAATATAAAAATGATAATTGTTCGTTGATTTTGATGTAATAAGTGAATCTTACTGAAGTGAATCTGCTATATAATTTAAAATTATATACATCTGCAAATATTGCATCTAAAACTGTAAGGGTAGCAATGATGAATGGTAAGGAGTTCCCAATTGCAGGTCTTTCATGTTGTTTCAGTTTATTCAGTTTGAAGCAATTTCGCTTCATACAAAGCTTAGTAATATCAATTCAATTTCCTGCGACAAATAGTTTTGGTAGAGATTGACAACGTCAAAGTTAGTTCCGCAAGGTTTAAAAACAGCAATACTTTCATCCACACCGCTTATTAAAATATAAGTGAACTTGTATGTGCTGGACGGAAAAGTATATACGAGTTGAGTTATTCTAAACCTTTTAACCAAGGAAATGAGAACTGCATCAGCACATTTTCGATAAATAATATTCTTAGAGACATGTTACCGTCATCGGTTTAAGAGCTGAGACCTCGATCGGCGAAGTTAAACAGCGTTGGTAGAGTCCGTCACTTGGATGGATGAACGGCACCTCTGTTGTAGGGTATTTCACCTACTAGTGAAAAAAATTCTAAATTCACAGAAAAATCACATTGATTTATACACCATGGCAAACCATGACAAAAAAGTCGACCAAATACCATTTATACCAAAAAACCATATCCAAGGTTAAAAAAATCCGAAAAAATTCACAAACAATCGATAATTCAAAAATAATATAAATTCACCGATACCACACTTTCAGCATTCATTCTAGTCACTTTATAAAAGAAATATTACAAAAAAAAACCTAAAAAATACAGCCCCCTTATGGGATCAAAACCACTCTTTGTCCCTAAAATCTCAACATTTTTCCTCGTTTAGTTATTTTTTTTTCAAATTCTCTATAACCCCTCGTATATTGCATTCACCTTTCTGCTCTCATAAACAATACTTTTCCGTCGCCCCCGTATACGGCATTTTTCACCTTTCTCAATATTTAATAAAAACTTTTTGACTTTACTTTATTATCGCCCCCGTATATAAAATTCGTGAACTTTTCAATTCTTAGTTAACTTCTCGTCGCCGCAGCCTTTCTCGATTCTTTATTAATTCTTATTATCTATTAATTTTTCATCACCCCCCGTATACAACATTTGGAACGTTATTGATTCTTAAAACAAAGTTTCCGTTCACTTCATTCAGCCTGCCTGCACCGGCCCGCAAATTGTATCCACTTTAATAGTACGTGCGTGGCTTTAATGCCACCTTACGGGGTGATCCGATATGTTCTCAATTATGAAAATATAAAACCTCCAATAACTTTTTACATAAAATATATTCACACGTAAACCTTATATAAAAAAATTCGTCTTTTTAAGCACAGTTTGATCATATACGTTTCTTTTGAAATTTCATCTTTTACAGTATTGCGCAATATTTCGCAATCGATGAATCATCCTCGCCCGCACAGAGCAATATCCAGCCTTTTCCAGATTTTTAAAACAGGACACGAGACTCACGGGCACGAAAAACGCAACCGTTTCTAAACTTATAAATACCAGAGCATAGCGAAATCAAGGCAAGTTCAGATTTTGACTCCGTTGTTTAAGTGTTCGCGAGTGGTTTTTGAAAATAGTTATTTTAAAGTGTAATAAGTTGATTTACTAGTGCACCCGATCCGATTTCTATTTAACTCAAGCTGTAGTTTCCCACCGTATCCTTGCAATCCTTTTGTGACAAATCTGTTGAATTTCAAGCTTCCCAGGCCAAAAACTAGTTTAAAAGAGTTAGTTTTAAGTATCCGTCTTCGTGGCCCATTAATTTTAAGTAAACCAAATCGCCGTTGCGACTCAGCTAAAGAACTGAACTTTAGCAGAATTTTTTCAGGCTAAATTATAATGCAAATCTTCGCAAAAAAGTTTTTTTTTTTTATACATTTATTTAACGTCGGCCTATTTCCGCTACTGAGGCCTAACACCAACGCCTGTAGAGCTACCCCCAACCAGGAATTTTGCCGAACCTCTTCCCTTAAGAAGAGTAGGGATCCTTTACTTGACTAACATTTAATAGACAAGGGACCGACGGCTTTAGATCCCCTCCGAAGGATGGTATATCCCCTATACAACCCTCGTCTAAGGTTGTATAGCTTCCGCGTATACACTGATATACAAGTTAATAAGACAGAATTTCTGTTGTCGATTAGTTTTTATATTTAAGAACAATTGTTAAATAAAATAATATTCGTTCTAAACTCTGTTAATTTAAAGTTTTAAATAAATAATTTTGTTCGTTTGTTGAAACAAAAGTGTTTTTACTCCAAGAATCATCATATACAGGGTGTAACCTTAAACCCTGATAGAAACATTAAAGACTAAATAGTGCTAAATAAACCAAACTATAAATACAAATGCTAGAATAGTACAAAAGACAATATACAGGGTGTAGCAATTGGCCCGAACCTCTACTATAAGAAATTTAACTTCAAGGTTTCTCAAACCAAAATTAGGTGCACGAATGCCCTCAAGGAGCTCAACCCTTATTCTCCGGCTGAAACATTTTTTATTTTCCCAAACTTGTGGGCCAATTTGGGTTCATTTCATTTCGCTGTCTTGGTTGAGTGGAAAAGTAGCTATAGCAGCTAAACTCCGCCAGGACGTAAATATATACAAGGCATTAAAAAAAAACTTGTTGATTAAGTCTATATTTTTATATTTTTCATCAATCTAATTTCTACTCTTTAAGTTGCAAATATGCCTACAGAAATTATAAATAAAGAAAGTATTAGCTACATTTTACTCATGATTTATGAAATAAAATATATCAATATAAAATATTAATTTCAAGGGCCTCTTCATGACTTTGTGGCTAATTATTAAAACGAATGTGTGGGTGAAGTGGACAATATCTTAATAGCACGTAGTATCCTCAATCAAAATTTGGACAAAGTGGTAATAGGATCTTATTATCTAACTAACTGGCAAACCAATTACGAATAACCACAAAGTAAAATTTCGAAGGCCCTTGGCCGGACTCTCCCGGCATTAATGAAATAATATAATTATCTTCTTAATTTATGATATGAGGGAAAATTCGTTTGGAACTTACAGTTAAATTAATTTAACTTGTGTTGCCGTGTATAGTAGCAGATAGGAGATATACGTTTTTTTATAATACTGTGAGCCTTAATAAATAATAGAATAATAATAATAAATAAATACCACCATAAAAATTACGCGGACATACAACCATTTCCTCCGACAGTGCAGGAACCGGGATTCGAACCCGGTGGAGCGATACCTCGCGACTTAACCAACGCGGCTATCGGCCAGGCAGATAGACTTGGCAAAGGCGTGTGATACAGTATGCCATAAATCATTATTTGATAGACTGGAAAATGTTGGAGTTAGTGGAGACACATTACGATTGTTTAAGAATTATTTAACTGACAGAACGTAAAAAGTAAAAATAGAGAAAACTTTCAGTAACTCTCAGATAGTCTCAATGGGTGTGCCGCAGGGTACTGTATTGAGACCTCTGCTATTTCTCCTATATACTAATAAAATCGGAAACATACCAAATAATGGAACTGTGATCTCATATGCAGATGATACCGCTATTTTATTTACAATTGCAAATTGGACAGAGGTATACGAGAAAGTTGAAGCAGGTCTCCGGTCGATACAAAATTAGTTATATATTAGTTTATAAAATTTAAGTATCAAAAAAACAACGTTTATAGCTTTTTCCGCCTCAACTGCTGATCAACCTGTTCAAAATACACTAAAAATCTACAAACAATGCTGCAATATCAATTGCAACTATATAAAATAAGTAAAATCTACTAAATATTTAGGAATTATTATAGATCAGCATCTGAGATGGAAAGACCATAGTAATTTTAAAGCAACAAAAATTCGTAAATTATTTTATAAATGTTATCAGTTAAGATCCGTCGTAAATAATAAACTGTTAATGGTTTTATACAATACTTTAATCGAGTCTATATTACAATATTGCATTGTAATTTGGAGCAGATTGTACAACAAGCCATTACATAATCTTGCTGTGTGTTAAAAAAAACTATAATAAAAATATATTAAGAAAGATAGAATGTAACCCACTAACTATATAAGAATACAAACATAATGAATATTAGAAGTCTCTATGTATATAGTTGTTTAAATGTTATAGTTTTTTTTGGCATTAAGGCCGAAGCCATTCAGCCAGCCACGTACTTATTTAGAAAAAGAAAAACCTACTCCAAACTACCCAGATACCAGAAAAAAAACATGACTTAATAATCAACTAAACAAAGGATATAACAAGGGTCACAAACTTCTCGTCCAGGGGCCCTTCAGGACATTTTTTTCAGCACACACAAAACTAGACCACGAATAGAAGGGTATAATAACACACAGGTATAAAACAAAGAAAACAAAGCTAGCCTATAACTTAATTTTCGTCTCTTGCAAGAACGCAATTAGGTGATTAAATATATCCTTCCTGTTTAAGGATAAAAGGTGAAGTAAATTGAAGGGAAATTTTATAGTTAAAAATCAACATATATCAACCTATCATCCATAATTATGAAACAGGAATGATAGTTAAAAAATCGCCAAAAGTTCTATTTCAAACAATCACACACTCAAACGTATATAACCTATTTTGCCCCTCAGTTTTATAATATCCTGCCTCTCAAAATTAGACTGCAACCAAAAGAAATAAATTTAAAATAGACTGTAAAAATTTTAAAAAACTAACTACCACCTTTTCATAGTCCTACTCTAATTATTATTATATAATAAAAAAGGAAACGTATACTGTCAAGTTGTGATATTCTTCTTTATAATTAAATTAATTTTAATGGTTTCTAACAATAAGAAAATATTTAATAATTTATGCAAATAGTTATAAGTAAGTACAAGTCAAAAATTATTTTAGAGGGCCATGCACAACACAAAGGTGTTCTCTGATTCTCATTAGGGACATATTTAGAGTGCACGACCCTCTGTATTTATATTTGTAAATATAAGTATTAACTTTATCTAATATTCTAATCTAATATTTAATATATTTGCATCTTTGTAAAACTTGTTATATGATAACGTGAATAAAAGTATGATTTAAGTTCATGACTAAGAGATCATTTGTATGATCAATATTAAGTAAATTACTACCTTGCAAAATGCCCTAGTAGGCCATGGGGTTTGAAAGCATTTTTCTAATTTAAACTTGGGTTAATTTGGCCTTACATTGTTTATCACTAGTCCATGCTGCATCTTTGTTACTGAAAGTATGCCAGCTTTATCCCTTGACAAATATTACTTTCTTTGATAAACAGAACAGAGGCAAACGGTAGACTGAGAGACAGGCAAATATCTAGATTAATAGACAGCCAGGCAGATTGATGAAACGGGAAGATTTTTAAGAAATCGGAAGTGATTTTTCACGCTATAATACCACCATGCGGGAAGAGAGAGAAGTCTGCTAGCATAGTTATAGTAAACACTCGTTAATTTTGACAACTCCGTATAGTTTCTTGCCATAGTTTCTCCCAAGTCCTTGAAGTATGCAGAATTTACCACAAGAAAAATATATTTGTTTTGATATAAGCAATGCTCTAAGCCTACATGTTGTTTTGAACGTAACCGCCCGAAGTTTATTACTCCCCTTTTCATTAGCCCCTTTAAAATTGTTGTTCGTAAGAATGTTGAATTATTTATTGACACTAATTTGATTCTTGGGCTTTATTCTTTAGCTAATCAGAACGAAGCTACTGTGCATAAAGTTACGGATACCCTAAAAGATTAAAACTTGAGACTGAAAGTCTGAATCCTTCAGTAAATTATCCACGGTGTTCTTAAAATTATGCATATTAATTTATTATTTAGGGTGGCGTTGAAGATTTAAATTAAAAGACAATTATATGTAAATGGCGTTTTTAAATTTAAATATAGCTAGATGTTATTATTAAATTAGTAACCACTTATATTTAGACCAAGTTGAAAATTAATTAAATGTACATAATTGACTAAATTGATCGTTTTGACATTTAACATGTCATTGCGTGTGTAAATTCCGACGTAGTAATTTTGCTCAGAAGACTGAAAAGCCCCATCGTCTTTTGCCTCTTTGATTGTTTATTACTCGATTGACAAATTTTAATAGGACGAAAAATGATGTTGTTCATGCTTAACTAATTTTAAATAAAAACAAAATCCATACTTCATATTTATTAATAACATGTATTATTTATAATTTATAATTAATACATTATTATAAATTATCAACGAGAAGTTGGAGTAAAATGTCTTTTCCTCCTTTATGTGGTTAGATGTGACCACAAACAGATAGCAGACAGAATCTTGTTTTGGTTCACAGGGTTTGAAAACATATGAATTCTCCAAAAACTATTACAATACTTCTCCTATATAATCCGTATATGAAAAAGTAAAAAGTAAACATAAACATGGTCTCCAAGAAACAAAACAGTATTAAAAGATGACTGTTAATTTCAACGCTATACATTGTGATGGATTGAACATCATAATGTAATCCATCTTATTAGTTTATCATGTACCTCGATATTTTTAAACTTGGCTAAAATTATATTCACTCCATCAAAGTCATTGTAAAAACATCAAATTTAATTTGAGAATAATAATTTATAACTGTTTAATCCATCTTCTTTTTTAAGTAATCTTACAAAAATAATTTTACAGCATATAGGAAAAATTTTTACTGTAACAATAATTACTGAAAATTGATCTCTTTAAGTGTCTAGCAGATAACTATTACAAATTAAAAATCTAATATGAATACTCTCTATACATAAAGTTAAATCAATGAAAATATTATTTATTGACTCCCTCTACGAGATGTAATTCTTGAATACCAGATGGAGCTATAGATCTTATTACTGTTAATTGTTTTTTATACATCTGTCAAATAAATTGAATATTCGAATGTCAATGTCAGTGTTGTTTGAGGAACAACTTTTCAAATTGTTTTATAATAGTAGCTTTTATTTCGAATAATCTATGTCCCATTCTGAAGATTTCGAATGAGCCTGAAAAAAACTTGTATACACATTTTTAAATGGTTTGAGATTCTTCGGTAGTAGTGTGAACGATCCATCTTTACACGTCTGAAGGACTTTTATTATACTTTCCAAATGGATATTAAACGTTCCCAAGTAAGGGTTCAAAACGACTGTTTCAGACGGAGAATAATACAAAATCTATACTTACTGTTCGTTTTTGCTTAACTGCTTCACTGATGGTACCAATTGGACGCCGTAACATTATAAATCTAACACAGTAAATACTAACTCTTTCTTAAATTTAAACCTGAAAAGGATTTTTGAAACACGAGAAAAGACAATATAAAGTTCAAAAATATATATATTAAATCTTTCAAAAAATTATGTTTCGTTCAAGAAAAATGTATTGACGAACTATAGTCTGACCCGTGTACAACACATAGTGAGGAACGGAACGACTCATAATGTATCAACTACCATCCAATGTGCGGTTTATAGCTAACGATTACACAAAAAGATTCAAGAAAAGTTCAATGTTTATAACTTTGGTGGGCTTTTGCTTGCCTGTCTATTTACGTATTATCAGTTCAATATTAATTTAATTCGCTCCTCGAAGTTTAAAAATGCGTGAATCGCAACGACTTTGAATTATATTGTGGCAATTATAAATCCATACGTTCAGGCAAGGTGGTCCCATGCACATCTGAGTAGAAAATGGACATGGAAGCATAGCTACAAATAAATCAACCACAAGGTTATTCTTGAGAGAAAACTGGCAGACATCTTATACCAACCTAGCAAAATTTGCGTTCAGCTGAACGTGCGGCCTGTCTTGTCTATACAACACAGATACGACCGATCCGAGCTCAAAATTGATCTTTAGTTCAAGTAATCCAGAATTTAACTTATTTTTATACAACGCAACCTAATATGATCAGAAGTGGATCAACAATATGTATAAATAACAATAGGTGACTTTTCTATTGATAAATATTAAATATTGAGTGTACCACTTACTAATCATTATCCCCATATTTCCATTTATTTTTCTATGTTTATTACCCTCTAAGCTGCTTGCGTACAGTTGTTGTTACCCCACACTTTAACTACTTATTTAATATAATATTATGGTTTATTGTATCACAGGCTTTTGATAAGTAAGGAGGTACACCAAATGGAGTTTCGCTGTTTTCTAAAGTAATTAATGCTCCTTTACATATCCAAACACTATAATTTCAACACTACTACTTTTTAAAACCCATGTTGACTGTCATTAAGTAAACAATGTTCTATAAAAAAGTGTAAGGCCGATTTTCATAAAAGTAGATCAACTAAAATTCGGTTGAACTTGGTTCAAAAGCCAAGGATACCTTTATTGCAGCAATTGTAATCTTGGATTTTAAACCAAGTTCAACTGAAGTTTGTTGTAGATAATTTTTTCAAAAACTAGGAGATAAATTTATTGGTACAATTCACAACATGCTTTCCATCTCCTTTTTGTGAAGTGTAAATAACCGAAGCTAATTTTGATAAATCAGGAATTATACTATATTTTAGCGCATTTTTAATAATATAAAAAATTGACGTTACTGTAAACTTTGTATCATCGTCACAAGAGCTATTTTTAGTTTTCAATAATATTATTATATCCAGAATTTAATTTTCTGTAATATTTCGTAAATGTTTTCTTAACCACCTCTCAAGTTACCCAAGTAACCCCCTGGAGGTCTCAAGGATCTTGTGCTAGGTAAGAGAGACGAGGCCCTATAGTTTATTGTGGAGTCCGAACCAATCATCGGGCAATTTTTTATAATGAAAAATTGACTCGCCTTGCGGGCCTCGAACCCAATTTAATTTAAATCAGAACAGATTTATTCAAAATTCTGATACAATAGTAGCGCCCCAGAACCCGTCCCGGCACTGGTCGTAACACCATTACACATATTTTTGAACAATTTGTTCACCAAAACATAATATTTTTAGTCGCAAACTCCTCTATAAAATCCTTATTTTTCTATAAGGAACGTAACCAGACTGCAACCAACAGTTACTCTCCGGGCTATGTGCCCCGCCGAGCGCTGAATTACAAGTTACAAGCCTGGCGCGTTAAGTGTAATAATTGCGTATTACCATCAAAACGCTAATATGCTTCGATTGCAACAAACACCAGCCGAAAGACTGATCCTACTTAAAGGAGCTCTCTCGCCAGCCGTCACACATCACTTGCAGACTGCAGTTTAGAGCTCTTGGCTCTCGTCAGTGCAAGGTAGGCATGTGACGACCGACACGAGGATCACTTGACCATTTAGTACATTTCGGTATCTTTGGGATAGCGACACGTAAAATAGTCAGCAGGCGCCATCTAGCGGTCCCGTGTCTGTTGCAATCGAAAAATAAATAGCCTGACTGGGCTTAGCATAGTTCAAATGTGCTTTTAGAGGGCGGAATATTAAAGCATAATATTTTTAGTCGCAAACTCCTCTATAAAATCCTTATTTACGTTCCTTATAGTAAAATAAGGATTTTATAGAGGAGTTTGCGACTAAAAATATTATGTTTTAATATTCCACCCTCTAAAAGCACATTTGAAATTTGTTCACTGTAACGCTTTTTTAAAATTTTTGCAGTTGACGCAGATACCTCAATCTAAACGGGCCCCGAACCCACCTCACTAGGCACACACAGTTTGCTAACAAGACGCTTTGGTACACTGAGCTACAATCCCCGTCCGTTTCCAAATAGATTAATTCTATTTTGATCCTTGAATAAGTTTATAGTTACTTATAACTGAGTACATGCTGAACTAATTCAAATAACTATATTGCTAATGTCATTTTTCAGTAAACTGTTAATTTAAAAGATATTTTTTACAGTACTATGTACTTAAGTAACGTAATAACACGTCTTTATATATTTTTTGTAGGTAAATCGTGGAAATTCAGTAATACTTGTCGATGAATTAACAAATTTAAGTAAATATAATAATAAACTAAAGATTTGTAATTAATTAGTTGTGACATTTAATTCGGGATTATAATTTCTTCTTTGAAATTAAATAATGAGAACCCTCAATGAAATTAACTTAATTAAACACGAAGGCATGAGGAAATATAATTTAAAACCAGTCTCTGCTAGCAACATCTTCGGTAAATCTTGGTTGCCTAATCGCATAAATGAGTGTTGTAGGCATTAGCCTGCTTGGGTGATGATGTTTTTAATAAAGTTGCTGATCAAATGCTTTCTTAATTTACATTGCGTATGCTCTTTAGTATTATGTTGATAAGGGAAATTCTGTATTAAATTAACCTGAAAAAGTCTTTAGACATTTCAAGAAATAGTAAAAGTTTTGCAGAAAATTGTCCAAGAGAAATGAAAAACAATTAAATGCATTTTTTAAAATTCATCAAGGAATATTAAAAATTTTGAAAAATTGCTATTATCTTGTAATTTTTCTAAAGAAACACAAGATGCATAACTTTCTATACCAAAAAGTACAATCATTGAAGCAAGAGGATTAAAAAAAAAATAACAGATTTCTGTGAGTAGGTGATGGTGAGTTTTCACAGACGAAATTTGCACGACTGGACACAAAAAAATCCTAATGTGGTACGGGAATCGAATTTTCAGACCAAATTTGGTTTTAACGTTTTCTGCTTATTAGTAGATAACACTTTTAAGTATCATCATCCACCAGGAGAATTTAAATGGTAATAAATACAAGGAAAACTTAGTTGATACGTTTATTGATAGTTTGTCCCTAAATATTTATAATTCTATGTATTATTAAATGAGTGGTTGTGGCACGCAATACACGCGAAGTGTATGACGAATTAGTGGCTTTATTCGAAGATAAGTGGTTCGGATACTGAGGATATGGGAGATGACCAGCAAGGTTCCCTGATTTAACCCCTTTAGACTTTTATCTTTGGGGTAAAATCAAAAATATTGTTTATGCCACTCCGGCTACTTCCAAAAAAGATCTGAAGTACAGAGTACGAGCTGCATTCCAGCAATTAGATCTCCACGAAATTCGTTGAGCCACAGTAAGTACCGTAAATCGTAAAATATTGGCTTATTTGGAACAAAATGGAAGTCATTTTGGACAGTTGCTGCATTAAATACTTATTCAATGTGTTCGTTCAATTTGTAAATTTTGTGTTGCAAAGTATTTTTTATAAATTTAATAATAAAATGACCTTTTGTTTTTGAAAAATTTTTATTTCTGATCTGGGGTCTGACCATGTTTACTATATGTTGATGGATGATGGAATTGCTCCGTTGCCGACCGTCACCAAGTGGAGGTGCCCTGGATGCAGACGCACGCAAGATATAATCGCTCTGAATAGAACCTGAGCTTTGAATTATTTGAAAGAAAATATTTTCTAGAACCACCTACCAAAATACGTCACTGATATTTTTGATTGATATACAAAGACTTATGAATAAATGTGCATAGAAATAGAGCATTTTAGGAGACCTGACAGATACACGTACATATTAAGTTCAATGTCTGACATACGTGGTTATTGAAGTTGATAGATTTTTGGTTATGTGGGTTAGGGGGTGCAAGAGCTTGGGTTTTCAGATTACAACTTCATTCTTAGGATTATATGCGTTTAATAGCTGAAATTATGGGTTTTGAGGTTATGGAAAAATCCTGATGTGATGGAATGAAATAAACATCGGATTCGGATTCAGCAACCCCAAAAACATGTAGTAAAAATGGTCAGACCCCCAGAGCAGAAAAATAAATTCTGTATAGCTGGTCGTCTTTTTTCCAGAAATGTGAAGCGGTTACAATTGATTCGGCAGCAATACTATGCCGACAGAAGTTTCTTTTATAAACAATTTAATGAAATAATTGTGCCCTACCTATGTGTATTTTATATACATTTTTTGCCCATTTTCGTCCCTATTTTTTTTCTATTATTTAACACAGGACTAATCATTCGTATCTAAGGTGTTTCCAAGGATTATACTGCATACGTTGAATTTAAAGGAGGTTTAAAGTTTTACTGAATTTATTTCAGATTTTACGACCCCCGCATCACTGTATAAATAATAGAAATTAAATGACTTGAATTCAACGTTTCCACGTAACACACATCTCAATCTATGCATATATTCTTCTCCATAGAGATGTTCCATAAAAGCGGGATGTGAGTGGATGCAAATATCGCCAAGAGATGAAAACATAATAACAATTGGATGCATCTGCTTCTCCGAGGAACTGCACGTTACACGGTAGTCCATCCCACAGGAGGTGTTATTTGAAATGAGCATCATCTGAGTAGAAATTTATTCCGCAAGAACAATCAAAAAATCGTTTAGAAGCACCTGTGGAATGATTATAATAAGCGGTATTTACATAATAAAGTATTTCACCTAAAAAACCCATTTATGTAGACACGTTGACTTATACTAACGTTTGAAATTTCATGTATTCTAAGTGAATAAATTTGAGGAGACCCTCTGATTGTCATGAATCAAAATACTGGTAAAGGAGGAGGAGACACCGTTTCTAATTCCGCTAATCAAATTACTTATAAAATGCTTCTAAAATTCTTTTTTCTCCATTAAATGACAATTCATATATTCGGCTTCAATAAGAGGATGGTATTGAATTTTTAATTTAGTAAAGAGACTAATAAAAATGCTTTTTCCAATACTCAGAAATTGTATAAATCTACCACTCGATAGAAAACTTTTATTAATCATAAAATTTAAGGAAACGAATACACCTTCCAAACTTCTCAACAATAATAATAATAATATATGTAATAACTTACAGCAAAAATGTACTCTATTATTTGGTCAATACGAGATACATTTTCTTAAATCATATTGAATGTCAATAATGTATACAATCACAAAATGAAATTTTGAAATCTGTTAGAGAGTAGTGACATTATTTTCTCCACATAATAGAAAACATACTTTTTTTTAGATTTCACTAAAAAGAAAATTACTATCTTTCATGGTATTGTCTGAATGTTATTTGTGGCATTCTACGAATATTATTTCCTATTATTTGGGTTTTCTACTACATGTACTATTATCCTCTTCAAAACAAATCACCGAATCTACAAAATAATAGAATTATTGGAAAAAAACCTCTGCGCCCGTGACGTTTACGCCAAAGGAAAAGTCAGAGGTTATGGTTTGCAAATAATATAAATCGGAATAAACACAGAAATAATGTATTTTTCTGACCTTTCGGAAAGTAATCTCTCTCCGTTTTCAAAGCTATTTTTTGGAAGAACTCTTATTTTGCTGTGTATGTCAAATACACAGCTTTAAGATTCTGTTTATGTTATTTCCATAGATACTTACTACTTACACAGAACATAGAACTGATGATATTTTCTTTTAGATAATGTTGAGTTTGCTAAGTTCTTCTTTTAACATTGGTAGCCAGGTTGTACAAATATCTACAGAACAATTCGATACGCACTTATCTTCATTTAATAAGATTATTGCTGATTCTTTAATTTTTCTTTTTTTGGTATCTGTTTCTTTTGTTAATATTTTTGCCGAGTCCCAGTTTATTCTATGTCCGTTTTCCCAAGCATGTTCACAAATCTTTGATTTCTGAATTTCATTCTTTCTAATGTAATTCTTGTGCTCATCCAACCCCACACTGAAAGATCTGGATGACTCACCCACATAACATTTATCACATTCGCACGGGATATTGTAAATACAGTTTTTTGAATTCTGCTCCCTGTTTATCGGTTTTGTTTTTGTTAAAATAGACCTTAAAGTGTTCCCCGTTTGAAATATCGTCCTAACATCAAATTTGTCACCTATACGGCGTAGCTTTTCCGATAGTCTGTATACATAAGGAATTATTGCTGTATAATGACGTTCAAGTTTTTGTCGTACCTGATTGTCCCTATTTTCAACATTTATGAAAACTCTATCAACAAAGGCTTCAGGATATTGATTTTGTACTAGAACCTCTTTGATAAATTTTTTCTCGTTATTTAATATTTCATTATTAGATGAAATTATTTTGACCCTATCGTATAAACATTTTACAACACCCCTTTAAAATTTAGATATCTATCAGTATGTGTTGGTTTTCTATAAACGCTTGTTTCAATTGTATTATTTACCCTTCTAATTAAAACATCTGAAAACGGTAGTTCATTCCTATTTTCTACTTCTAATGTGAATTTAATAGACGGTTCTTTACTATTTATATTTTCTAAAAAACTATCTAGTAAATCGACACCATGAGGCCAAATTGCAAAGATGTCGTCAACATATCTCCACCAGACAACAGGTTTGTTTATACAATTTTAAACATGTGTGTTCTCAAAGTTCTCCATAAATATGCTGCTTAAAATTGGTGATAATGCAGACCCCATAGCCATACGAAAATCCTGCTGATAGAACTCATTGTCCAATTGAAAATAGGTTGTTTTTATACACAGTGTTAAGAGTTCCATTATCCTATTTACACTTAATTTAGTTCTAGTTTCCAAATTATTATCATTTAGCAACCTATCTTTAACTATTTTTAAGGTTTCATCTACCGGAACATTGGTAAAAAGACTAACTACATCAAAACTAACCATCAGGTGTGATTCATGAATATCGTTTTCATAAATTTTTTTCTATGAAATGTTTACTATTTTTAATATATGAGTCGGTATTTCCAGATAATGGATAAATAATTTTAAGTAAAAATTTTGCCAAATTATGACATGGTGAATTAATAGAACTAACAATTGGTCTTAAAGGAATATTTTGTTTATGTGTCTTTGGTAAGCCATAAAAATGAGGAGGCTTACTATGATGTGGTGTAAGTTTCCTTCGTTCAAAATCATTAAATTCATGTTTGTATTTAAACGAAGTTCTGTAAATTTTGCTCTCTATTGATTTTGTTGGATCTTTGTTTAGTTTTGAGCAGGGTCCCTCATTTACAAGAGTCATGATTTTTGTGTTATATATATATCTTTATCTATAATGACTGTGGCATTACCTTTGTCTGCTGGCAATATTTTTATACTTTCATCGCGTTTTAAAGAATTTATTGATAACTTTTCTTCTGGAGTTAAATTATCTTTAATTTTGTATTGCTTCTCTAAAGCAATTTTTGCCCGTATGCGATATTCATTACCACTATCTGTTGGTAAATTTTGAGCCGTTTTTTCTATTGCCGCTACTATGTCAAATTTTGGAACAGTTTTCGGGTTTATTGCAAAATTTAAACCTTTTGATAGTACAAGCCTGTCTGAAATGGACAAAAGTCTTTTTGACATATTAATGACAGTCCTGTCAATTAAAGGATTATTATTTATATTTTGTAATTGCCTAATTACAGTCAATTATTGTATCATCTGTAAACTGATCATTAACATTAATGTCAAAATTTTATGTAGAACTTCCCTCAGATGTATGTTAATGTCACTACTTTCTATCTACCTTTAATTATGGAGCTCTTCGTTGGACGTTTTGCTTCTGGTTCGCCCAAAATAGATAGAGAACACTTCGTTTCCTTAGATTTTAGTATTTTTTTATCTTCAATTTGTCTCTTCAGGAGCCACTTCGATAAAATGATCTTTATAATGAATATGAAGGCATACCAAGAGTGAAGGGATCTGGCTGCACTTTTATTTTCAGATTTTGGCGAAGACTGTTTCTGTTATTAAATCCTTACATCCATTCAATATCCACCAATTTATTTTCGTCCAATTTTGGTGGATAGTTGCATTTTAAAGTTTTGGCATATCCATTTATAGGCATATCAATTTATAGAGAACTCGTATTATTGTAAGCCCACAGCTGATTTTTCTGAAGTCTGAAATACAATTACTTAAAAGTAATTTCTCTTCAGTAGAAAGTTACCAGTTGATAACTGAAGTATAGAAACATTACACTTATAGTCAGAATATGGAAGCATGGATAAGTTAAGCGAAAGCACGGTATTGCTCAGACGACGGCTGTTTCTCAAGAGTAGAGAATTCAAACCGATTATGAATCAATCCCACCATTCTAATCAGACCACGCCCTTATGATGGCACTTAGAACACGCCCCTTATAAAGATAAGTGGGGTGTTTAGGACCTCAAAATTGGTGATTTATTCAAGATAAGTAGTTATTTGTTCTTTGTGCCGAAAGTAATATTTTACAATACAGCCTGTGACTTTCTAAAAGTGGTATGTGCGCTCTTCTTTCTGATTATCAATTAAAAACAGCTAAAAGATGTTCAAATTTTACTTTTTAACACTCTCGCTCCATTATATTTTCAGTATTACATATTATTTTATATCCATGCCTGTGTTGTTAAGGGACCAATAGAATTAACGCAATATTATTATATAGCGTTAGCACGAGACACTGGATGTGTCATACACTGAAAATGTCTGTTCTTATGTCAGGGTGAAATATAATTATGTAACTATGATGAAAAGCTATAGATTTGAAATAGTAAATGGAAAATAATTTTCAATGTCAGGAGTGGAAACAAGTATTTATTAGTAAACATGCTGGAGGTGCTGAAAGCATAGTAAAAAATAAGAGAAATGCTAAATTCAAGCCCTGTTAAAATAGCTAATAAATACACGTAAATTCATTTAGCTAACTAATTACATACCGTACTGCACCTTCGTGCAGCAACAAGTAGTAACTGATTCTATAAAGCTACATGCAATGGCGTGGAAACTAAGGAAGCAAAACGAATAGCTATGACCGTAATGATGTGTGAGAAGGAAATATTGAGCTCACACAGCTAAGAAGCGGGCACATTTCCAAGGTGAAAGCAAACAAAAAATAATTTATTAGTACAGTAGTCAGAGCTGAGAAAGTGTAGAACTTAAAAAGAATATCATGCGTAACGATATTTTTTTAGCGTTGTTTCTGTAATAAAAGATGTCTTGTTCAGTTTCTATATGATTACGACACTAACTCTCACTGCTGATTTATTTTGGAACATAGGATATTTATGCGCTTGGGGCTGCTGATTACGATTTCGGACCCCTATCTTTGGCACACCGCCACAGATTTAGCCGATATTATCATTTGTCATATGCATACGTCGCTCGCATGAGATACTGTTTGCTCTGCTGTAGTACAACGATATTTATGTTATACATTTGGAGAACTTTTCTGTCCATTATTTACAGCAAATAATAATAGGTATTAAATTATTTCTAAGTTTTAGAGAGACTTACAAATGCCTTTTTTAAACTTTGTTATACGAATACGATGCGTGTAGTTTTATTAATAACGAACTAATGCCAACACGTGCTATCCCCTCGACAGTAGCACCAATGCACAACGTTCCAAAGTTGAAGTTGGTAAGAGAGACAACAGAACAGCGGTACGTCACTGCTCCTATCCTTCATTTATTTGCAATTCCTGTACTCAGTTGATTTAAAGACAAATTATATATAGCATTTGGAGACACAATAAGATGAATTAGTTATAGGGCAAATATTAAGTTATTCTTCAAAGGAGTTAGAAAATGTTGTATATAGCTCCTTTATCCATTGATATGTTTTACTGCTTAACAATTGTATTTATTATTAAGTTAGAGCAAATTGAGTTAAGTGTATAAAGGCAGTATATTAAATATACAGGTTTTTTTAATGCCTTGTTTATGATTACGTCCTGGCGGAATTTAGCTACAGCTACTCTTCCACTCAACCAGGGTGGCGAAATGAGATGAACACGAAAACGGCCCTCGGCTTGGTTAAAATAAAAATTGGAGCTGCGGGGGTTTAGAGCTGAGACCCTAGAGAGCTTTCGTGCACTTTATTTTTTTGTGAGAAGTCTTCTGGTTTTATTTCTGTGGTGATGGGTAGGGTCAAACGCTACACCCTGTATAATTGTAATCTGGATCAGCTGAAGCACTGTGGGGTCAACTTTCTTGTTGTTTAACACTATATAGTTTTTTGAGTCTTTTACAAGGGTCAACGACTGCACCCTGTATATAATGTTTTCGAAAAAATAACACTTTGCTTTAAAACGAACGAACAATTATTTATTTAAAGTTTTCTTGAACAGAATTTGGAAAAGTATATTGTAGATTTTTTATTTTACAAAGTTTCTTTTTTATAATTGAAACTATTCGACAGCATAACTTCTGTCAGTAGAATTTAGCGAATTTATTTATTGAAATATTTTTTATTTGATTTAATCTGAAAAAAAATCACTTGGTTTAGGATTTGACTTGGCCGTAACGGCGAGAATAAAGTTGTCACTTAAGACGAAATATATATATTAAAAATTAGAAAGAAAAATAGGGGCACTAAAGGCGATTACTTAAAACTACTCTTTTTAACCAGGTTTCGGCCTGGGAAGCTAGCTCGGGACAGCTAGTCACGAGAAGTTGCTAGGATAGGTGGTTAAGAAAGCCTAACTAGTCGGTGGGTATCTACAACTTTAGTTAAATAGTAACCGGACCGGAAGCACTAGCAAATAAGCTTATTACACTAAAATCACTTTTAAGAAACTTGTTCCACTGTATCACGTCGCGAATACTAAACATAGGAGTCACTGTCGAAACTGAACTTAACTTCTGCTTGTTGCACGCCGGTATTTATACTGTTTTGAGAAAGTTTCATTTTTCTCGCCCCGTCGAGTCTCGCATCCCGTTATAAAAAGCTGGATAGGCTTGAAATCGCTCCGTGCGGGCTAGGATGAGTAATAGATTACGACATATTGCGCAATACTGGAAATTTTTTGATTTTGAAGATGAAATTTATATAGAAAAATCGGCAATGCAAAGGGGAATTTATTAAAATTTGAATGAAAGTCGGATCTATTTTGGTTTAGAAGTTATTTGAAGTTTTATCGGTAAAATCTGAGTCGACCCCGTAAGGTATCAACGGAGGTCCGATGTTAAAAGCTGTAACGCCGTTAAAATGTTCCCGATAAGTGCGTAGTCCATGAAGATAAGATATTAAAATGTTCCTAACGGGTACGAATCGAGTTGAACGGAGATATTGTATGCTTGTATGCTATTATACGAGGGATGATCAAAAATGGGTGAAATTTAGAATAAAAATCGGGTTGCGTAAATTTGACGAAATGACATTTGGACTTTTAAGACTCGAGGCACGGAACGTGATTTGGCGTATACAGGGGGTGATCGAAAAGTAAGAATGGAAAAATGCGAAACGGTTGTAAGAAAGTTGGGAAACGGGCTCGAAGGTTAATTTTGAACGTAGTTACGTATACGAGGGGTGGTCAAGAAGTTTCAAATTTTTTAAAAGGGAATTGTTTATAGAAAATGGACGTATTGAAATAAGACGATAAAAATTTGGGTTTGGATGGTGATTTTGACTAAGTTGATGAGTATATGGGGGCTGTATTTTTAAGTAACGTTTTTCGTGATGAATCGCTTACGAATGAGTGTAAATGAATGTTTGAGGTTGGAATTTAGTGAATTTAAGCTATATACAAATTATCGAGTGTCGGCGAATTTTCTCAGACTTTTTTTAGTTTAATTGTGGTTTTTCGATGTGACTAGTGTCTGATGGACTTTTTTTATGTAGTTTGCCATGTGGCATGGGATGATCTGATTTTTTGGTGATTTTTAGAATTTTTTGTTTTTTATTTTAGACTTGTAGGGGACATACCCTACAACAGAGATGCCGTTCACCCATCCAAGTGACGGACTCGACCAACGCTGCTTAACTTCGCCGATCAAAGTCTCAGCGCTTAAACCGATGACGGTACCTCACAATGTCAATTAAAAAAATGTTTAGTTGTGAAATTCAATTTATGGAAGATGCCATATATTATTGCGGCCGAAAAGTATTTTTTTCGAATAAAATTGTATTGTAAATGGGAGTTTTAAGGTTAGTTATATCAATTATATTATTTTGGTAAAAAATCACTGGTAGGGTGGTATTTAATTTTATAAGAAAACAACAAATAATTCAGTGAAAAAAAGTCGCCACTTCGGTCACTACTTTTTGGCGCAGCACAAAAAAATCGGTTTTAGGTAACTGAATTCTCTACAAATTTGCTCGATGATAGCGCGTAATTCTCCGAGAATACTTCACTTTTAAGCGAAAAATGTCCGATTCCTTATCGTACCCCCGCCGTACGTTTAGATCAATGTATTTTAAACGAAAAAAAAAAAAACAGATCCGCGAGCCTTTGGGCTTGCCCGTTGAGTGTTTTTTTATATTTTAACCTAGCCCTTACCGTTGCCGAGATAAACCGTAAGAAAAGAGTCCATTCCGCAGCCGCAAATTCTACGCAAACACGAAATCTTAACGTCTTTCATAATATGCTACAATAAAAATTCGAGCCGACAGGAGCGTAAGAAAGGTGCCATTGTTACTTTATAGATCCCGTGGATATTTTTAGAAGAGGCTATTATATGGTAGAAAAGATGGAAAGAATATCAAGAAAAAGTGACAAATAACATAACATCTTTAAATAGGTACTTTATATCTTCAAGTAAATTAATACTTCGTCATATAAACGTCCATATCTACATAACTGTTAACCGTACAGACATTCAAAAGAAACAAAATTTGTCTTCTTTTTCTTTTTTGCCCTTTAGAAAATTTAATTGTCCAAACCACAGAGAGATAGGCAGTAGCGCCACGCTGATATTCATAGTTTGATTCACTTTCAATTTAACAATTATTGATTTCGGATGCCACTTCCTGTAACAGGATAGCATTACGTCATCAAAAAAGAAATTAGTAATCGTTAATTCTTCTAAATTAATATCATCAGTTACTTGTATTATGTACTATTATAATACTAATACCATTCATTTATTGATAGGTAGCCATGTTCTTGGCTAATAATTTTGGAAAAGCAATAAGAATAAAAGTTTCAAGCGACGATTCCACTTACCAACAAGAATCTTTGCATAGCTAGTAAGTAGATTATGCGGAAATGAGATCCTCACTAAATTTCTTATCAATGAGTATCCTCAACCAGCTAATAAATATTTTTCATTCGCAAGCAAAGACTTAACGAGGATAGGAATGTCCCAAGAAACAAAGTAATGATAATTCTAACTACCTAATAATGTAAAATCGTCTTACCTCTAAAATCTACCCGTGCAGACGCTGTAAGAGACAACAGGTAACAACCAACAGTAGTGGTATTAATTCTTCAAAGTACAAAATTCGCAGGCATTTTCCTAATAAGCTGATTAAATGGAACGCGGCAAAAAGTAACGCGTTCGGTATCTTTTAAGGCCTTTACGCTTGGGTTAGTTTAGTTATAAATCCTACTTTAATATAAAATGTGTTGAAGAAGAGAAACTGAAATTTTATAATACGGAAAAGAGCTTTGTTAATTTTGAACATAAATGTGTATTTTTGGTTTATATAGTGTCTAAATTTTAATTCGTATTCCTGTTTAATGATTCAAAGTGCTCTTATCACAAATTTCGTGAACTTAAACTGACATTTATTTGACACTATAACTTAGCGGCAGCAAAAGATTTTTACTAGCGCTCACGAGAGGAATTAAAAGTATTTGGAGAAAAAGTAGCAGTATTTATTTAATTCGTATTCAACATTTGAAGGAAACATTGCATATGTTATGTTGAGTAAAATGATTGTTCGTGTCTCCACTGTTCTTGTCGGATTAGCTTTACTCATCTGTATACGTCAAGTATGCTTCCTCGACACAAAAAATGTCATTCTTAGTCCATATAAAACAATAAACTATTTTTTATGAGGCATATAATCGAACGTTTAAACTTGACAAGGCAACTTTAGACCAATCGCCGTTAATTTTCAAATTTATTACTTTTATGACCTTGGCCTGAAGTATTCCTCCAGTAGGACTTTTTTGGTCCTTTTCCCATTTATGGAACTCCTCCGTTATGTATCACTTGGCCAGGCCACAAAACGGTTCAGGTCCAATGAATTGTGCTTCAGCTCCTTTTTTCGCAAGGCTGTCAGCAAGTTCATTACCTTGTACTGCCTCATGCCCTGGAACCCACATCAAGGTAATCTTGTTGTTATTGGGATTGTCTACATTCCTAGGCAATTTTAGACTCGAAGGTATAGGACCTTAGCGCTTTTAATACTGCCTGGCTATTGTCGAGGCAAGAATTCAAGCGATGCACGTCACGAGTGATCTCACTAAAGAAATGTTAGTACTAACATAATTTTAATTACGTTAAAAAGTGTAATTCTTGACACCTAGTTATTAAGCTTTTTTCAAAAATAGGTACAGTTTAATGGGGCTTCATGATTCTTAGCAGTATTGCCTTATTTATAGAATCGATCTGTGACGTGCATCGCTTGAATTCTTGCCTCGACATTACATAGATCTTTGTCCCTCGAACACCTTTATTTAGGCATTCCTGGGAACACAGATTTATATCATGAATTTCTGCTTGAAAGATAGTTGGGGTGCTTTGGATAGCCTACTATTAGGCTACGCTCACTCTTACCAGATGAGTGATACTTGTTCCAAGCACAGTACCTCCATCTTGCTCGTCTGACGGTTTTAGATCAGCACATCAAAACGGACAGTTAATATCCTGCTTGAATGGCATAGTGTCAGAGGGTTTGATCATGGACCCCAACTGGACTAACTCCAGAATCCATAAGTGACTAACCAGATCGCCAGGTTTAACTTTATGTGCCTTATGCATCGTAGGGCACAAAGTACTGCCTTCTTCCTCACATATAAATACAAAGGAAGTAGGTCAAGCATTGCCTCCATAACTACTGAGGGACATGAATACATTACTCCAGTAGTTCCTAAATAGGCAAGGCGTTGCAGTTTCTGAAACTTTGCTATTTTTTCTTCTGCTCTTGGCCGCCATACACATGATGCGCAGGTCACCATAAGCCTGACACAACCGAAAGGTAAGACCAATTTGTCATTTTCGGCCTCAGACCCCAAGTCTTACCAAACAGCCTACGGCACGTCCATATTGCCGCTGTTCGAGGTAAGGTTTTAATCCACGATTACTCCTAGATACTTGACTTCATCGTTGCATTCAGCATAGGAGTTCTAAGATTAAGTTTTCTCCTTTTGGTGAATGGAACAATAGCTATTTTGCTCGGATTGGCATTAAGCCCCTCTGATGAGCACCATTTGTATATTACGTTTAAGGCAATTTGCATGAGGTTTGAGATCATAACCTCATTTCTGCCTCTCATAGTCACGACCAGGTTATCTGCATAACCCTGGGTGTTGAAGCCCAAATTACTGATTTTATGGAGGAGATCATCGACTACCATTGACCACAGCAAGGGTGATAGGACTCCACCTTTTGGACAATCCTTGACTTCAGCCACCCTAGCCGACTCATATGACCTTAGATAGTATCTATATTTATTTGAAAATAGAGTTGCACTCTCTGAATCTTTATGTAAGTTTAATAGATAATAATCAAACCAAAATTTGTTATTATTGCTGTATATCTTAAATGATACCGAAGACATTAGTTCCGTAACAGGCATATTATTCAAACAATAGTACACCACTTTCAAGTTGGTTTTGCAGAAGTATATGGTTTGAAAATTACATTGATTATGACAGTAGTCGTTTGTTTAGAATATCTAAAAGAACATTCTTTATAAAAGGAATTATCGACCTTGTTGATTTTAATAGATTATACTCGTCATTTATTGTGAATTGTCCTAGCATCTGTTCTATTTTTATTTGTACGCTGCCAAAATACACATATATAAATAATCTCAGATTCAAATATGACGTTTGTTCCCACTTAAACTTGAATGCCTTCTATACTCGCTCATTGCCGTCTATGCTGAAAATATATAAATGGAGAAAAAAATTAAAAGTTTCTGAACAAATCGTGATTAAGAAATAAGTCAAAAGTTTGTAGTTAAAGCCGATTATACATATGCTTTGAAAATATATAAATAAATGAGAAAATCGAAAGGCTCTAAACAGATTATGACTGTAAAACAAGCAAAAAAATATGTATAAAGGCGATGAATAAAGATTTTCATAAAAGTATTTAGCTTTGGACGTTCCATTCCAAACATAATACTTTACATATTTTGTACATGTGTATAGTTAATATATAAATTAATTCATATGCAAATCGACAAAATATTATTACTCTTCATTATTTCATCATTTTTATATTGATTGGGAACGTATATATTTACAACATAAAGCAATATGTAACGGAGTTCACTAGATGTTATAAGTCTACGTTCACGTTTGCTATATAATCAGGGTAGTTTAATTGTTAATTAATTATTGATCATTCTATTATTAGTGTTATCAGTGCCTTACGACTGCACCAGGCACATAAATTCAAACCAGGCGATCTGGTTGGTCACTTAAGGATTCTGGAAGTAATCCATTTGAAGTCCATGACCAAACCCACTGACTCAATGTCAGTCAAATAAGACTTTGACTGTCCGTTTGACGTGCTAATTGAAAGTCGTCAGACGAGCAAGATGGAGTCACTGCGATTGGAACAGGGGTCACTTATCAGGTATACAGAAGGATCCAAGATGGCTGAAGGGGTAGGAGTGGAAGTAGCAGGGCCAAATTGTAGGCTATCCAAAGCCCTCGGTAACACCCCAACCATCTTTCAGGCATACATTTATGCCATAGATCTGTGTGCCCGGTTATGCCTAAATAAAGGTGTCCGAAGGGCAAAGATCTATATACTACCAGATAGCCAGGCAGCACTAAAGGCCCTAAGGTCCTATATCTCTGAATCTAAAATTGCCTGGGAACGTAGACAATCCCTGAAGCAACTGGCTAATAACAACAAGGTTACCTTGATGTGGGTGGCAGGGCATGAGGGAGTACAAGGAAATTAACTCGCTGATAGCCTTGCAAAAAAAAGGAGCTGAAGCACCGTTCATTGGACCTGAACCGTTTTGTGGCCTAGCCAAGGGACATATAGCGGAGGAGATCCAAGAATGGGAAAAGGATCAGAAAAAGTCCTACTGGAGGAATACTCCAGACCAAAGACAAGCGAAAAAGTTCGACTTATTCGACAAAGAATGCCACAAGGCTTCTCGAACTGGAAAAGTCCGAATTAAAGCTAATCACAGGCCTTCTAACTGGCCACTGCCCCTTGAGATACCATCTCAAGAATATGGGCAAAGCGGTAGATAATAAATGCAGATATTACGATACTGCAATTGAAACTGCGGAACATATACTTTGCGAATGCAAGGTGTTAGTCCGCACTAAGCTAAAATTCCTAGAACAGGTGGAATTAACGCCTGAAGACATACGGAAATTTTTTTTTTTTTTCTTTTTATACATTTATTTAACGTCGGCCTATTTCCGCTACTGAGGCCTAACACCGACGCCTGTAGACGAGCTACCCCCAACCAGGAATTTTGCCGAACCTCTTCCCTTAAGAAGAGTAGGGATCTTTTACTTGCCTGACATTTAATAGACAAGGGACTGACGGCTTTACATCCCCTCCGAAGGATGGTATATCTCCTATACAACCCTCGCCTAAGGTTGTATAGCTTCCGCGCATACACTGATATACAAGCCGCTGGAAGATGGGTGAGGCGAGGACGTGGTCTTCGTTGGAACGGTCACCAATCCAACTACTAACCACGCCTAACGTTGCTTTACATCGCATATCGAAGTATGTACATAGTAAAGACGCACCTACGCTCGCCACATAGGGAAATTTGCTCCCAGGAAAATCACAAGCTTTGTAAAAAGTCTGGGAATTCTGGATAACCATTAGATGTAGGGTAAATCACAAAAGATCTTTTAGGTCGAAGTTAAGTAAGGCTGTTCGAAGCCAAACGACCCCGCAAAACAATCTACAATCTAGGATATTTTAATAGCAATAATTTATGTGATAGAAACCAGTCTCTACGACGCCATCTTTTAGAGAAACGTTGGACACTTGTCCAAAGAATTTACGCATTTTCCAGTTCATCAACGATTTAATAGTAAAATCTACTTAGTAAATCACTACTCTTGTATCCTTGTTCCTACATTTTCTATGAAAATAATAGCTTTAGTTTGTAGAGACGTAGGTATCTTATGAAACCTATTTTATTAACAATAATTCTTTGCATATTATATATCATTGATATTAAGATTTACATCTTGTCGATCACTGACAATATTTTTTTATTGCGTAAAATTACAATTTTTAAAAAAATACTGTGTTTCATTATGTACCTGAGGCTTTTATTACCAAGCTGGTCACATGTTATTTTTCTAGAAGATTTATTTACCTAGTAAGACACCCTTATTTGTATTACTTTTTGAGAATTATTAGGCAACTAGACATACTCCGTTCCCAGTTCAACACAATTTGAGAAGGAATCATTCATTTCAAGTTATTATGTCACACGGTTATTCGATATTTTAACAATTTAGTGGGTTTTTTTATACATTTATTTAACGTCGGTCTATTTCCGCTACTGAGGCCTAACACCGACGCCTGTAGACGAGCTACCCCCAACTAGGAATTTTGCCGAACCTCTTCCCTTAAGAAGAGTAGGGATCTTTTACTTGCCTAATATTTAATAGACAAGGGACCGACGGCTTTACAACCCCTCCGAAGGATGGTATATTCCCTATACCACCCTCGCCTAAAGTTGTATAGCTTCCGCGCATACACTGATATACAATCCACTGGAAGATGTGTGAGGCGAGGACGCGGTGTTCGTTGGATAGGTCACCCATCTAACTACTAACCGTGCCTAACGTTGCTTTACATCGCATATTGAAATATGTACATAGCAAAGACGCACCTACACTCGCCCCCAATTTAGTGGGTAACAGAACAGAGTAGGAATCATTAAATACCGACATTATTAATGCCAACAAATTATTAGTAATATAAAGTAAATTAAATGTAGTATAATGAATTACTAGCATATCTGAGAAGGGAGACTTGTAATTATTATGTAATTAAACAGCCAATTACCTGTACATCAAACACTGCATTAATGTTATTAGATATACACTACACAGGTAGGCGAATCTAATAACTGTGCATGGCTAACGATACATTTTTCCTGTTATTGATTGAGAGATTGAATTTATATTAATGGGAGACTCTGATACACTTTTTTCATATGGTGGGTTCTTGAACTGTCTCAGGTTTTGTCGTTCTTGATTATTAAGGACGTTCCCAACAAAACAGTTTTCTTACGATTATCTTGAAAATGTATACATAATATATTTTATTAATGTTCTGTATACGTGGGGAAAATTTGAGTAGCTGTTGCGGTACTAAATTTATAAATATTAGCACCTAAAATTCCCATTTTAACATACTAATGTCTTATAAATCCCATATTCACTTTTTTTTTTTTTGACGAGGAGGGGAAACCCTCATGGGCTCCCAACCTGAGTTGGGTCAGTGTCAGACTCTTACTGACTAAAACCCCTCCCCACAGGGTCGTCTGTAACACTCCGAAGGCACTGCAGCCTCTTGGGCTTATTGTACACTCCCTGTTTCTCTCCCATATTCACTTACATTGATGATAATTTTCTTACGATTTTCTTCAAAACCTGAGAACTGTTAGAAGAAGTAGAGAGAGGAATATTTTTCTCTAAAAGAAATTACTGCAAGTGGTATTCGTTTTTCTGTAAAATATTTTGAAAAAAGTAAGTATGATAGTTTACATAGAGGAGATCCTTTTGTAGGTCGATAACGACTGCCTTTCGGGAACGTCCCTTTTCAATATTTATGAAGATTCTATCAACAAAGGCTTCGGGATATTCACTGTCTATTCTAATTTTGTTTAACTTAATTTAGTCGCAAAGCATCTATCAAAACATTATGAACAACAGAAGGAATGAAAGATTAAAACAACAACATTTTATTTTCTTAAAGTAAGGCTCAAAGCGATTTTACCAAAATAATATGAAGTTATATAAAATTTAAACTATATTTAAATGTCAGTGTCAATAACTTTTAATTACCTGATATAAATGGTTTACTCTATCTTATATCTGTAAGGTTTCAACATGTGTGTAAACAATTAAATACATAGTAAAAAGATAATTTTTATGCAGAAAACAGACTATGACGTACAGTTGTCATCAAATAAGATTATTTAAACTTAATATAAAGTCTAGATAGATCCCATTAATTGTATAAATAATATGACGTTTTTAATACAATATATTTATGTTCATTTTACTATTGAAATATAGACACGCTGGAATTTCTCTTTATACCAGCAGGTTATTTATAGCAGCATCAGAATTGGTATCTTTGTTTCTTTCAGCCATTTCTAATAACGTTAAAAGTATATGATAGGGTGGGACATTTTTAACCATCAAATAGATTAGTCAGCAGAATTTGTACAGTCCTCTAAGGGTACCCTCTAAAAGCACATTTGAATTATGCTAAGCCTAGTCAGGCTATTTATTTTTCGATTGCAACAGACACTGGTCCGCTAGATGGCGCCTGCTGACTATTTTACATGTCGCTATCCCAAAGATACCGAAATGTACTAAATGGTCAAGTGATCCTCGTGTCGGTCGTCATATGCCTACCTTGTACTGACGAGAGCCAACACCTCGAAACTGCAGTCTGCAAGTGGTGTGTAACGACTGGCACGAGAGCTCCTTTAAGTAAGATCAGTCTTTCGGCTGGTGTTTGTTGCAATCGAAGCATTAGCGTTTTGATGGTAATATGCTATTATTACACTTAACGCGCCAGGCTTGTAACAGCACATAGCCCGGAGAGTAGCTGTTGGTTGCAGTCCGGTTACGTTCCTTATAGTAAAATAAGGATTTTATAGAGGAGTTTGCGACTAAAAATATTATGTTTTAGTATTCCGCCCTCTAAAAGCACATTTGAAATATATTTATATATAGGATATATAGGAAATAAACCAAAAGTGATATTCAAAGGATCAAAGGAACAACGTACAGCAACGTACCCAGAATCGTGGGCGTTAACAGAGTGCCGGAAGCGGGTGACGGCAGCGGAAGTAGCCTAAAATAGCAAGGATCACATGTCAACACGTGAACGAGGAACAATGGAGAAAGCATGCTTACCGTTTTGTCGCCTAAATCCTAAGTAGTGACAATTTTCCCGCAAGACTAGTTCCACAAAATAATTCAATATCCAAAATAAGGAAAAACTCCTGATGATCGCCTAAATTCACAAATCCCACGTGGATAGCTACAGATGAATATGGCAATCATGACAAATCGGCCGCGTGCTTTCAAGACGAGTGTCGAATGGATAATAGCTGAGACGGAAGTTATTTCAGAGCCCTCTACCTTCAACGATTTAGCATACTATTTTACATACATTGCGAGGTACAGTGGGTTGTCTATGTTTGAGCGGTATTATAATTTGGCTAGTTCGCGGTAGGCCCGTAACAACTACACGTGTGTCTTTTTCTGTGGAACTTTATATTTTTTCCACGCCCTTTATGTTTCCTGTAACAATTGATCTATAAATCATTCGTGCATTATACAGCAGAACTTTGTGAATGTTTCGAACGTGAAAACCATCCTTATTCTTGCACTAAAAGCTTGATTGGTGTTTCACGTAATTGTCATATTGTTCCTCGTTGACTTTGTATTCATATGATATGACGTTCAATATCAAAGAACAGCTGTATATAAAATGGTTGTAAAACTAAACTTCGCCTAATAGAAGATAATTTATTATTATTAGTATTATTATTAAATAAAATGCTCCTTGACAATAATGGCGGCTTCTGGAAGAAACACCTTGCCATGTTTCCATTGTTGGAAGTTTCGGCACTTCCATTAAATTCATTTTTTTCGCAAACTGCTTTTGAATTTGTCTCTCCCTCTCTCTGGTAGTTTCTTCTTGGCTCCGAATCTGCCACTTTTTTAAATCTAAGTTGAAGAAATATTTTAAAAAGCGTGTCCTCCATGCGTAAAGAGTTGAACGCTCTTGTGTCGTTGCTTATTTGTATATTTTTAATTAATCAACTTATTTAGGTTAACGTCCTGCCGGAGTTTAACATTAGCTATTCTACCACTCAACCAGGACGCATACACACAAACAATTATACAATGACTATCCCGTACGACATTGCCATCTGCCGAAGCTGAGACGCGAACTCAGGAGCGGTACAGCGACTAGTCATTTTGTCTCTCACACAACCCCGTCTAGTCCACTGATATCAACCCGTAACACATTAAAAATGACACTAAACATTCACACCCTAGCCAGGATATGAGCCTAGGACTCCTTGGTCTCAAGCCTAAAATGTAAGCGTCGAGTCACTGAACCTTTGGATAACATTTTTAATATCGTTCATATCCATGCGGGTCGCACCACATGAATAACATCTTTGTGATAGCATTTATGGCATTACAAATTTTGTCGTCAACTATTGTGAATACCAATTGGTAGGTAGTTTTAATATTACACCCTGATTCTTCAAATGGTAGCAAATTTTTTATTTAGTTGCCGATATATTCAAACTAATATTGCTATAACTTAGTAGTTTCTTTTGTAAATCGAGTACATAATAGCGTACAGTATGTTGGAGAAGAAAGTCTAGGGTTCTGCTAGACAAATTTTCCCTGTTAGGTATTTTCAGTAAATACTTATATGGGAATACCTATGCCTTGATTTTTGTCTGCACTGACTGCTGCTTCCATCGAATCCCCTTTTCAATATATTGCAGATATTCAACACTCTTCAATATCTTCTCGTATTGAATGATGCATCAAGCTGTGTGATCGAGGAAGCCTTGAGGTCTCAATTCTGTAAATGATTCTTTAAGAGAATAACACTCATTTTTGCATCTCTCATCATCATTGGTTACTTTTGGCCAAAATCTTCCACTTATGAAGTGCAAGGGGAGTGGTTAAATGAATTATCTTCATCTATGTATATATGCACTACGTCTAAGTACTCTTGGTGCTCTTCTATACATACTTAGAAGTCTTCTAGGCAGGTTTAGTCATCTTCTCAGCTGAATTTTATCATAGTAACATGAAAAAGCTCTGACGTTGTTCTTTTCTTTGATCTCTCGCCGTTAGTAGAATAACCATGTTTAAATTTTGATGGTGTTTCTTCATCAACGGCCGATGATAACAACGACTTGAGGTCATAGTAGCCAGTAAAAAATTTAATTCTACCTACTACTTATCCTATCTTCGAGTAATTTCACTGCAAATGCCATATATAGTCTTGTTAATATTATCTCTCATTTTTTTTGGGAATATTCCCAAATGAAATATATGTAGAACACTATTTTGCATGTACTGAACTTAAACGTTTGATCTCAAATTTTATAATCCTTCCTCCTCGTCATTTTTGTTCCATTCCTATGGTGCGTTGTATTCATACAAAAAACGTGGAACATTTTTCTGAGTTCTTTCTACTTGAGACGATAAGAAACTTACAATTTGAATGATATATCAGTAATTGATAGATATACAGAACTAAAAGTTACGTTATTTTGCAAAAAACAATTATTAAAACAGTCTTATTGTTATTAAATAATCAACTATTATATAATTAGTATATAAGCATAAGAAAATTATTGTATGTTTAGTAAGTCACTGGCTGAGAATATCTACAGTACCAAAACAATCCACTAATTGTTGAAATAATTGCACTAAAAAAATTTAAATCAGAATATCGCACGGTCACTTGTCGAATCCTATTCATAACTAGGTTTTCCTATAGTCGTTTACGATTCCAATTAATCATCCGTTTAAAGAAATATGGGCACAATAAGTGTCAACTTTATCTCAGTAATTTTTTAGTTTACTTACGTGTCGCTTTATGAAGACGAAATAAGAAATGTATTCATAAAGCATCTTTAGAATACTGATATTTAAACTTAGATCTCCTTCACAAAGGAACAGTTCGTGTGTGTTAACTACTACTATATATGCTACTATCGGATGAAATTTCCACCCGTACATTGACCTGAGCGATCTACTACATCTACCTTATTTCATATTGCCTCTCAAGCAGATAATTACCAGTGACAGATTGGAATGTTAATTAAGGATTCTGGTTGGTCTATCCCATCTCTGGCCCATTATGTAACCTTTACAAGTTCAAAATGGAATAAAAGAAAGCTAAGTATTTCTATTTTTAATATCTTATTATTCCCAATCGGAATAAAAATTTGATAAACAGCTTACATTAATTAAATATGAACAAAAGAAAGATTTCAATTCTTGAGATCCAATAGGACAAGAAGAGCTTAAAAATCTTACAGTGTTCACTATTACCTGAAATTTTACAGCTGAAAAACAAACTTTTTGCTATTAAAATCCACGTGTATTTACTTCAGTATAATTTACAGTCTAAGATCTGCTGCCAGCGATTTTAGGTACGTAACTCTAATGAAAAATTTTTTGTGCAACATTACTTGGATAACGAAAGTCTGGCAACTGGCCGCGGGGGCAGTTGGTAGGGGTAGGACTTTAACCCCACCTTTATCAAATTCCGCTGCGGTTACCTGCCAAACTTTAGGTTCAATTTTCTATTATATGAAGAGAACGTTATAAAAAAATTAACTTATAAACCACGTATGTGAAATGATTGGCACTCCACTATGCCTTGGTTTAATCACATTTAAATTATGGAATTATGGTGTGGGGTAATGCTACAAATTATCATATAAAACATTTTTAAATAAAATGATTCTAAAAAATTATAAAAGTATAATATAATATTTACAGACGGGGCTATTTGTATACTGATTTTTTCAACCCCCCAAATATACCGAGTGGATACGAATATGATGCAAATTACTACTTTTTAGAAAAAAATAAAACTTTAAACAGTGTTTTTCCGATATTTGTTTTCCATCACAAAATAGCTTCGTTACATCGATCCCATTTTTCTTTATATTGCAAAGAGGCTGCTTTTACTGTAGACTATTCAAATATTTCTTCTGAAAGTTAAGAAATCTGATTGTAAATAGAAACAGGTTTGAACGAAACGCCAGTTATTTAATGTTTAATACCGCTCTAATAAAATAAATTTCATGATCACGACAGCGATAATTAATTTTATGAAAGATTTTCATTAAGTATGGAGATTCCGAGATTAAAGCGCCCACCACTGAATTTCAAGTATTATTAGAAGAAATACGTGATTCTCATTAAAAAAAAAGTTTAATACTAAGTGAAACCCTTAAAAAGCACAATTACTTTTTTGGTATTTATGTTAATGAAATCTTGATTTCTGCAACCAAACATCTTCTGAAAAGATAAAATTTAATTAATAAAATAAATGGGGTACGTATTCTGTATTCTGATCTTTATACGTTCCTGTTAAACATTTCGTAATGTAACTCGATAGGATAGTAATAATAATAATAATAATAATAATAATAATAATAATAATAATAATAATAATAATAATAATGTTTATTGGAAAATTATAAATTACATCATTTGCAAACACTAAGAACAAGATATACAATAAACACAGGAATAGCCACAAAGATAAATCTGCGCGTGGCTCTATGTGTGAATAATATGGTAATGTAAGTTATGAATACTGCGTTACTATTATAAACTTATAACTAGTATATTAATTAATTATTATTTTACCTATGTAATTTAAAGAAAATTGAGAAGTCAAAAGCAGTTTTAACAATATCGATGTAGACCTAATACACCTACAATAATACGCTCCTTTATGTCTGTAAAAACTTACATAGATACAAGCTTACAGTATTGACACATCAGTTATTAATCGTATAATCTCTAAGTATTTCTTAGGTGTATTAGTTGGTGAATTTTATTTCGGGCTGTTGTGAAATCCATCATAGTAATTTCGATTTAAATAATTTTAAGGAGTTTAGCAGTTTCATTTCATCTGGAATTTTATTAAAAAATTTTGATAAGAGAAATTTGTAATACATTTGTCCAATTGTTCAAATGTGCTTTTAGAGGGTGGAATATTAAAACATAATATTTCTAGTTGCAAACTCCTCTATAAAATCCTTATTTTACTATAAGGAATGTAATCATACTCCAACCAACAGCTACTCTCCGGGCTATGTGCCCCGCCGAGCGCTGAATTACAAGTTACAAGCCTGGCGCGTTAAGTGTAATAATTGCATATTACCATCAAAACGCTAATGCTTCGATTGCAACAAATACCAGCCGAAAGACTAATCCTACTTAAAGGAGCTCTCGTGCCAGTCGTCACACACCACTTGCAGACTGCAGCTTCGAGCTGTTGGCTCTCGTCACTGCAAGGTAGGCATGTGACGACCGACACGAGGATCATTTGGCCATTTAGTACATTTCGGTATCTTTGGGATAGCGACATGCAAAATAGTCAGCAGGCGCCATCTAGCGGTCCAGTGTCTGTTGCAATTGAAAAATAAATAGCCTGACTAGGCTTAGCATAATTCAAATGTGCTTTTAGAGGGCGGAATATTAAAACATAATATTTTTAGTTGCAAACTCCTCTATAAAATCCTTATTTTACTCTAAGGACAGTAACCAGACTGCAACCAACAGCTACTCTCAGGGCTATGTTGCAGTAAACTGCAGTCTGGAAGTGGTATGGGACGACTGGCACGAGAGCTCCTTTAAGTAGAATCAGTCTTTCGGCTGGTGTTTGTTGCAATCGAAGCATTAGCGTTTTGATGGTAATATGCAATTATTACACTTAACGCGCCAGGCTTATAACTTGTAATTCAGCGCTCGGCGGGGCACATAGCGCGGAGAGCAGCTGTTGGTTGCAGTCTGGTTACGTTCCTTATAGTAATATAAGGATTTTATGGAGGAGTTTGCCACTAAAAATATTATGTTTTAATATTCCGCCCTCTAAAAGCACATTTGAACTATGCTAATCCCAGTCAGGCTATTTATTTTTCGATTGCAACAGACCTTGGACCGCTAGATGGCGCCTGCTGACTATTTTACATGTCACTATCCCAAAGATACCGAAATGTACTATATAGTCAAGCGATCCTCGTGTCGGTCGTCACATGCCCACTCTACACTGACGAGAACCAACAGCTCTAAACTGCAGTCTGCAAGTGGTGTACGACGACTGGCACGAGAGCTCCTTTAAGTAGGATCAGTCTTTCGGCTGGTGTTTGTTGCAATTGAAGCATTAGCGTTTTGATGGTAATATGCAATTATTACACTTAACGCGCCAGGCTTATAACTTGTAATTCAGCGCTCGGCGGAGCACATAGCCCGGAGAGTAACTGTTGGTTGCAGTCTGGTTAGGTTCCTTATAGTAATATAAGGATTTTATGGAGGAGTTTGCAACTAAAAATATTATGTTTTAATTTGTCCAATTGTTTTGGCAATCTTTGGCACTACAATCTTGCTTTCCTTATTCTGTCTAGTATGTTATCATCTACATAATTAGCGTTTTTTTGTTTAAACTGGGATATTGCCAAGTACTGACAAAACAATTGATGTACATCGAGTAGTTTTGCTTCCTTGAATAAGTCGTCACTAGGGTAATAACATGATTTACTAAATATAACTTTATGAAACCATTTTTGTGCAATGTCAAGATGTTTTAACTAACATTATTGCATCTCCCCATGCGATAATGGCCTAGGTCAGATGGGACTGAGCAAGAGCGAACTATATTGTCTTCAAATGGTTTAAATAAAAAATATATTTTTAAATTTTGTAGGATGCTAATGGCAAATATTTAGTCTTACTCCAGTTTATTGTTAGTGTTTTCATTCTAAGAAAATCAACAATTTTACAAAAATTATTTTTTACAGTGTTTTTAAGTGATTTTCAGTTTTTATATTTTAAGAAATTGCTGTACCATATTTAACAATTTTCCTACTACTGTTGGCGATCCGACAAGTAACTTTTCAAAAGATTATAAGCAATTCCCCTAAATCCGATGTGTTCCAGTATGTCAAATAAATCAGCTCACTGTATCGAATGCTTTAACCAGATCCACGAAGATGCATAAAGCTGGTTCTGGTGTATCAACTGCAGAATAGATATTAGTACTAGTGAACACTTCTTAAACCCACGATAACCATGTAAATAACTTGAGAACAGTAGTTAGTCTTTACAGTATGTAACAGTTCTGTTGTCGTGTAAACAATGAAAATCCTGCGAGAATGATTTCATTTAATTTTGAATTGTAACATATTTTTATCTAACTAATGGACTTAAATTCCTAACAAAATAAGGATCGCTTCCGATAATACTAAACGAGTAATATATCCATAAGATATTTATTTTTATTATATCGTACATTAATATTGTTTCCATCATTCCGTAGAAGCTTTAGTGTCCCTAAAATATGTGAGTAATATGAACTACACGTCTAGGCCGTCTAAACGAAAAATTATACCTATTTGCTTGATAGCGGCAGGATTCTTAGAGGGATTATCATAAATCTGGTATTGGTAAGAGTTGGCTAAACAAACCTACAGTATTTTAATTTAATGACTGAAATTCCAGAAATATACACATCAATTCATAAACATTACGATGAAAATTGATACTAATCCAATCACTCTAGGATCTAAATAATTAAGTCACATTAATTTGTTAAAACGCTTCTATCTGAAGTAATAACCTGCAATAATATCATATAAAAGTATACTTTAAATGGGATGGATACGTCTTTTGATAATAATTTATGTCTGTTGGAAACTTTCTTATTGGAATCTTTAATATCGTAATCTCTAATATCTTTCAATCTCGTTGGAACATAGATTTAACCCGACACGATTCTAAGATTAGTTTTAAAAGGAAAAGACCGTAAAATTTCGGAGCAAATTCAGCAGTCATAATGTATTGCCTCATATAAGAAAAACTTTTATTAAACTGTTGGAAACTGGTCCTTTGCAACTTAATTGAGCCCACAGAGACCTGGTAATAGAGAATTTGGCATAAATCAAAATTTATTGGTAGGCTAATTTAAAAATATTGAAAAATCCATACTAGAGTAAGCCTGAGGTTTTAACACACGCTGTTTGCAGTAATATCACAGGCCAACTTGAGATGGCAAGTGTCTGAAAATGTAATATTAAATATCAACAAACTCTTGAAGCCCTGTAATATAAAATTCATTATTTTATATTTTCAATTCAATTCAATTTATTCAGGAAATTGCATAAGCAATTTTTGGTTTTATATACAAATAACATTATTATTATTTTAGAATGAGTCACCTAGATACCTAGGTGCCTTTGTTGTAACTCATTCTATATGAAAATAACATTTTATAAAAATTAAAATATATAAATGTAATGAGAGAGCAAAATAAATATTCGCAAGGATGTAAGTACTAAATTTTATAAGAATTTTGAGAGAACATAATAATAATAATTAAAGAATAAAACATGGAGAGAAGAGAAACACTACGTCACCGATGAGTGTACTATGGCAGTGAAAAAAAAAATTAAAATAAAATAAGTCAGGATAAACAGGTAATTTAAAAGTGTTAAGTATAGGTTTAGTGTAAGTATACTTTATAATATTTAAGATATACATGTATAAATATTTACTTGGGTGATATTTAGTATATTGAAATTATCAATTACAAAGGTTCTTAATTTATTTTTGAATATGGTAATATTTGATATATTTTTCATGGTTACCACAACTTAGGACCAAAGTAGAATAATAATCTTTGTATATGAGATCTTGTACCAAAAGGTACAGCTACTGGCTGACTTGCTATTTTCCTTGTACTGTAGATTGCTTTACGGGGTCGTTTGGCTTCGCACAGCCTTACTTCACTTACCTAAAAGATCTTTTGCGATTTATCCTACATCTAGTGGTTATCCCAGGATTCCCAGACTTTTTGCAAAAGCTTGTGATTTTCCTGGGGGCTAATTTCCCTATGTCTTCCGGTGTTAATTCCGCCTGTTCTAGGAATTTTAGCCTAGTGCGGACTAACACCTTGCATTCACAAAGTATGTGTTCCGCAGTTTGAATTGCAGTATCGCAATATCTGCATTTATTATCTACCGCCTTGCCCATATTCTTGAGATGGTATCTCAAGGGGCAGTGGCCAGTTAGAAGGCCTGTGATTAGCCTTAATTCAGACTTTTCCAGTTCGAGAAGCCTTGTGGCATTCTTTGTCGAATAACTTATAAACTTTTTCGCTTGTCTTTGGCCTGGAGTATTCCTGCAGTAGGACTTTTTCTGATCCTTTTCCCATTCTTGGACCTCCTCCGCTATATGTCCCTTGGCCAGGCCACAAAACGGTCCTGGTCCAATGAACGGTGCTTCAGCTCCTTTTTTTGCAAGGCTATCAGCAAGTTTGTTTCCTTGTATTCCCTCATGTCCTGGTAACCTTGTTGTTATTAGCCAGTTGCTTCAGGGATTGTCTACATTCCCAGGCAATTTTAGATTCAAAGGTATAGGACCTTAGAGCCTTTAGTGCTGCCTGGTTATCTGATAGTATATAGATCTTTGCCCTTCGGATGCCTTTATTTAGGCATACCTGGGCACACAGATCTATGGCATAAACTTCTGCCTGAAAGATGGTTGGGGTGTTACCGAGGGCTTTGGATAGCCTACAATTCGGCCCTGCTAATCCCACTCCTACCCCTTCAGCCATCTTGGATCCATCTGTATACCAGATAAGTGACCCCTGTTCCAATCACAGTGACTCCATCTTGCTCGTCTGGCGACTTTCAATTAGCATGTCAAACGGGCAGTCAAAGTCTTGTTTGACTGGCATGGAGTCAGTGGGTTTGGTCATGGACTTCAGATGGATTACCTCCAGAATCCTTAAATGACCAATCAGATCACCTGGTTTGAATTTATGTACCTGGTGCAGTCGTAAGGCGCTGAGTACCGCCTCCTTACTTACATGTAAGTGTAAGGGAAGTAGGTCAAGCATAGCCTCCATAGCTGCTGTGGGACACGAGTGCATTGCTCCTGTATCCTTGTACTGTAAGAGTGGGATATAAAAGACCTGGATGTTTTTACATCCTTATTAAGCACTGCTAAATGTACAATTTTCTTATAGTAAACAAACCGGATTCTTTATAAGGAAGTTCAATAGAATAGATTTTCTCGTTCTTAAGCATTATTTCAATAACTAATGTTTTTTGTATTATATCTAAATTTCCAGTACGTTATTATATAATCCCCTCCAAATAATAATGCCATACCTCATTACGGATTCAGCTAAGGCGCCGTATATCATCGTCATGTTTTTTTTTGTTAAGGACATCCCTAAGCTGAAAAAACTTAAAAATTAACTTTCTGAGTTTATTTGTCATATATTCTATATGAGCTGTCCATCATAGATGTTGATTTACTATGACACCTAGATATTTAATTGTTTTAGTCTTTTCAACTTTAGAGCATAAGCAATTTATGTTTCTGCTACAGTGAATGTCATGGAGAGTGTTGTCCTTTTTTCTGGTTGATCCTTTATTAATATCGAAAATATTATAAATTTTGTCTTACTCACGTTTAAATTCAGAAGACTAGTTTTTAACCAGCTGTTTATAACATAACGTTCAGTTTCTGCATTATCATATACCTCGATCCAGTTATTATTGTCAAATAATAGTATTTGATAGCGATAGCGCTGTGTCATCAGCATAAGAAACTTTATGGCCTTTTACATCTTTTAATAATGCTATATTATTAATATATATTAGGAACAAAATAGGTCCCAACGCAAGTTCCTTGCGGGACACCCATGTTAATAATTAACGGACTGCTAAGACACTCATTTATCCTTACTTTTTGTACTCTGTTTGTTATGTAATCCTGAAGTATTTATAATTCAGAGCCCCTCACCCCTATTTTTTCCAGCGTCTTCAACATAATGTCATGATTGATGGTGTCGAAGGCCTTAGCTAAATCTAAAAATACTGCCAGACATTTTTTATTGTTGTTGAGAGCATTAGCAATGTTGTTGATTACATCTCCTATTGACATATGCTCCCGGAATCCATACTGACTTTTTGTTAATAGATTGTCTTGCCCTAGAGCAGTTAAAAGTCTTTTTTAACAGCATTTTTCAAATATTTTCGCAAAATTATTAATTATAGATGTGTCTATAATTTGTAGCCAATTTTTTATCATCTGCTTTATATACTGGGGTGGTTATGAATTCCTTCCACATTTTAGGAATAACGCCTCTAACAAAACATAAATTTATCATATGTACTAAAGGAATAATTATATGTTCATGTATATTTTTTATTGTAATTGCAGATATACCATCAGGTGCTGGAGATGCGTTATTTTTTGAGCCGGCTATTGTGTTCATGATTTTATTTTATTGGATAGGATAGAGAAATAGAGATATATAATTTTTTGTCCCAGGCTCGTTAATAGGTTTCGTAATTGATTGTGCCATCTCACTTCCGAAATTAATAAAAAAAATTATTTAAATAATTTGCTTTTTCTTTATCATCTAAAATTTGAATGTCATTTTTATCAACTATATTGCATTTTTAATATTTTGTTTAGTTTTGTTAACGTTTGTTACTTCATTAAATAATTGGCAAATTTTTTTATAATTTTTTTATGCAGAATATATTTTATTTATGTAGAAATCATTTTTAGTTTTTTAAGTTAGATTGTTAGTAATATTTCTTCATTTTTGATAATCATAATTCACTATTTATTATGTTTAAAAAGAAGAAACAAGTACAACACAAGTGTAAACTCTCCCACCTAAAAACAAATATTATATTGCTCCGTCGTCTCCAAAATAATAATAATTATTACCTAAGGCACCCTAAATTACCTATATATGTGTTATATAATATGTTATGTTAGCGTACAAAAGTACACATACATTATAACATAGCTTTGTTTATTAATTAACTATATTAGCCAATTTAGCTGATTTGATACGTGTTATATTATCGCGAATGCTCAGTTCTACATTTCTTTCATTATGTTTTATATAAACACACTCATTAAATGTCCACGAAGATTTTTCTTCAAATGCTGTTATAGCATCCTTTAGAAGTTGTCTTTTAGCTAAGGTTAAATCTTCGGAAATAAATATTTATATCCTTTTGAATTTTCTGGAGTTTCTCGTGATGAGGTTTTTGTCTTCATAGTATAAGAATTTTGATATTATAAGCCTAGGTTTCTGCAGATTCTCATTTTTTTGCCAATTCTGTGTATGGATATTATGTTTTTGGGTTTATAAGTTAACTTCGCCTTCTCCTAGATTAAATTAGTTGTTTTTAAATTTAGTTTTTCATTAGGCTCCTCCTTTACGCCATATAGAAATATTAGTTTCCTCAGATTATTGGTAAGAGCCGATTTTTTGTTCCAGGTTTTGTATTTCCTGCTATTGATTTCTTATCACAATCACTTGTTCCATGTTATTTAGTTTCCTTCAACTTTTTCATTTATTTACTTCACACAAATCCAACAATACTACGCCCAGTTACAAAATGTAGTAGGTAAAGTATATAAATAGAGTAATACAATAATGCATATATATATATATATATATATATATAGAGGATATAGAGGATACAGCCGCGTGTACTAACTACACCCACATGAAAAGTTTTAAACATAAATAACGGTTTACACTATAGAGGTACAGTCCACATTTTAAAACTGAGAAATGGAAAACAGATGAGTTCAGTAATTTAAGAACATTCTCTTAATTTGACTAATGTTGCAAAAAATTTATCAATTCTGCCGTCGAAGTTGCTGTAGTTTGTAGTCATTTGATAAATTGGCGAAGCAATCGATATATTAGTTCAAGGAGTAGGAATGTAAAAAATAATACCCTTCTAGGGACACGATACATGACTAGATTCAACAGTGTTGTACAGTCCAGCTTATTATTTTTTATATAAATAGATAAATGACTGCATACACCTTTCTAGTCTCAAGATTAGACAAATTAAAGCAATTTAACAGTTTTACTTCTGAACCTTGAAACGTTTGTTTTTCTCTTTGTTGTAAAATAAATCGAAAAAATTAACTTTTTATAAATATCACACAAATACATATTTTCTCTCAATATACTGAAATTTCTTTGAGCAGTTTATTTATGAATAACTGAACAATTAGCATCAGTTTCTGTGAATTTCATATACATCATCATTACCTTGAATGTATATTTTTAACGAGAAAAAACGAACAAGAACTACCTTGCCTGGCACACAACCTTGGTAAGACTCATTATGATTCTAGATAGTTTTGGTAGAATAATAGGTCATTATTTTTCATTAGACAACGGATTCGCTGTAGCGTGGTATAGGATCTGCCTTTTAGCTACGTAATATTAAGGGCCGAGAGCTCTGAAAAACCAGAAAGGAAATTCGTATTAAATAAACTATCACGAAAACGTCTTTGTAGACGCTTTTTATTAAATTTATAAAGAATGGACGTACAAAGAAATTGCATTTTAAAAGAGAGAACCAGTATAATTATCGCTTTGTGACGTGGCCATGTGATTTATGGATTAAAATAAAGTATATAACTTAACAACCATTTGCTTCTAGAGTAACCATAGAACCAGCTTTGGGGTTCAATTTAGTGACTTTTGAGAACTTTAAAATTGGAATCAGATATTAGAATAATATAAGCATTAATTGAAGTGAGTTAAATATTACCCATGAAATACTCCACAGCTAATGTCTGAGGACATTTTCTGTTTAATTATTGCTAGGTTCAATTAGATCGTAGTTTGATCCATAATTCTATGTTTTATAGACAGGGCTACTGTTTAGTGCTCATACACCCGCAGCCACTATGAATTATAAATGATGAATAGTATACGCAATTTAATTAGAACTAATTTTTAACCAAATTTTGAAATCGATTTAAATCCTCATTATATTATTCCTTCCTATTATTTGGGTTTTCTACCACATGTATTATTATGCTCTTCAAAAACAAATCACCGAATCTACAAAATAATAGAATTATTGGAAAAAGCCCCTGCGTCCGTGACGTTTACGTCAAAGGAACAATCAGAGGTTATGTTTTGCAAATAAACATAATAATCGGAATAAACACAGAGGTAATGTATTTTGCTGGCGTTTCGGAAAGTAGTCTCTTTCCGTTTTCAAACTCTTATTTTGCTGTGTATGTCAAATACACAGCTTTAAGATTCTGTTTATGTTATTTCCATAGATACTTACTGCTTACACAGAACACAGAACTGATGATATTTTCTTTTAGATAATGTTGAGTTTGTTAAGTTCTTCTTTTAACATTGGTAGCCAGGTTGTACAAATATCTACAGAGCAATTCGATACGCACTTATCTTCATTTAATAAGATTTTTGCTGATTCTTTAATTTTTCTTTTTTTGGTATCTGCTTCTTTTGTTAAAATTTTTGCCGAGTCCCAGTTTATTCTATGTCCGTTTTCCCAAGCATGTTCACAAATCTATGATTTCTGAATTTCATTCTTTCTAATGTAATTCTTGTGCTCATCCGTGCGAATGTGATAAATGTTATCTGGGTGAGTGATCCAGACCTTTCAGTGTGGGGTTCTGTGTTCTGTGTAAGTAGTAAGTATCTATGGAAATAACATAAACAGAATAACCCAAATAATAGGAAAGAATATTCGTAGAATGCTACAAATAACTTTCAGACAATATTCCTCATTATATTGTTTTATTAGAAGAATTTGCAAGAATAATTAATACAGATGTTCAGATGTCAACATGTTAAATAATTATTTTGTTACTTCTGTTGGGCTGGCTAGCTTCGACTGAGACTCCCAGAAGCCACTGGTGCACTTAATTTCTTTAAACGTGAAGTTGGGGTGGTATGTTCTTAAACGGAAGGATTCGGCCAATATGTACACCCTGTATAAGTTTCAGAGAGTACGAATGCTTTTTATTTATTGTAAGGGTCTAAAGCTTCACCCTGTATAAGCTTTCTGTAGTTAATTCACTTTTTAGTTTGTCGGGTAGGGCCTACTTGAGTACCCTGTAGATATTTTTCTTTCAATTTTAACACTGTATTTAGAACACGAAATTAACAAACTTTTTATTTATGCGAAAAGCACAGAGTTAAATATTTATATTATTTAAATTAAGCAAATTTCTTTTCAGGTAACGTATCGACACTTAGAATTTTGCCTTAAACGGTGCGGGTTTCGTTTTATTTTAATCCGATCTGAGATAATTCACTTAAAAACTAGGGTCACGAAGACGATTTTATTTCACTAAAAATTAGGGCCGCGAGGGCGATTTAAAACGTAGCATGGAGGTTGAATAAAAAAAATATAAAAACCGATTTTTTACTAGGGGCTGCCTAGGAAGAGGACGCGGGTACAACTTTAGGTTTCGTTAGATACGCCGGAAAACACAACTTTGGGTTTAGGCTCTGTGTCGACCGAAGGGTAATGCGGGTAGTAAGAACTTATAGTCTAGTATACTCTAACTTGGCGTGTGTATGTATGAGTTAATATTTCCGTACGATTTCATTTTGTCCCATATTGTACACAAAGTTAAAGCAATAGTCCAGGAACATTGTCTACGTGGACAATATTTCTGGATCTTTGTGTACAAGAGAAAATGAAATCGTATGGAAATATTAACTCATACATACACACGGCAAGTTAAAGTATAGTAGACTATATTCGTAGATACACAGGGAACACAACTTGCCGGAGGCTTGGCATGCTTCTCCTTTTAAACAAATGACGGGGCACGAAATAGCCGAGAGCTGGATGAGAGCTGGATGAGAATTAAAAGGGTACCGGACATTCATTTGGGCTATTATTATGAAATGTTGTGCAATAGTTACTTAAATTTTTGAATTTCTAATTGAAAATTATACTGCTAAATCGGCTATGAAAAATTTAATATTTTGATATGAAAATGTCATGGGAATCTAATTTGGTTTTGGAAATATTCAAGATAACTGCGGATATGACTGATGTCTGGAAATGGTCCCGTGAAGTAACGTTGAGGGTTCTACTTTAATCCATATTAATGTTATATTTAATGTTATATGTGATGCTATGTTTGGTCATGATAAATTTATATAGGTCATGCTAAATCCTATTTAGGGCTATGGAGTGAAATTGGCGACGAGTTGCCAGCATCCAAAAGGGAACTAGTAAATTAGACTTAGAGTTTTTTTTGAGAAAAGAAGCTGAATGTGGGATAACTAAATGAAGATAGTGACGAGTGGCCAGCAACTCATGGTGAACACGTAAACTGGTCTTGATTTTGAGAAGATTGTTTTATGGGCGGCTCGGGGAGATAATTAAAAGATGTTTAAAGATATTTTAGGGAAATGGAATTTGACGTGAAAATTAAGAGAAGGGGGCTCGTAGAATGATTTGGGAAGTGAAATAAATTTTGATGGATTTAAGTTTGGAGAGCAAATTGAAAATGATTTGAAATGTTGAGGGGGCTGTATTTTTGAGGGGTGTCGTTTGTAAAGTTTTGTTGTTAATTTGACGGAATTGGGTGTTTTGACTAATTTGGCGATGAAATACGAATGTACTTGAATTTTCTCGGACTTTTTATTTATAAACTGTAGTTTTTTGGTATTGTAGGTGTCTTAAGGACTTTTTATATGGTGTTTGCCAGGTTGACCTTGACAAACGATTTATTTGGCAAATTTTGACTATTTTTTGGTCGGCCATTTTGGTAGTATGGGGAATATACTACAACAGTTGGAACAGTCACCCATCCAACTACTAACCGCGCCTGACGTTGCTTTACATCACATATCGAAGTATGTACATAGTACGCTCGCCCCAACTCAATAATTATTCGTATTTTATTTTATTTGTCATTTATATTTTCCTTGTATAAAATCTGTTATATTGATATATTTATAGCAGCCTATTTAGAGTTTGTTAATTTTTATTATTTATGTATTCATGAATTAGATTATTTAGTAGTTTGTTAGTATTTATGTCATGAAAAATTCTCATCTACGCGAATTTTTTATTTTCCTAGGATTATGTAGCAAAATCGGTACTTTACTTACCATACCCCTTATTTTATTGTAGCATTTAAATGTATATTTTTGGGCAAATGCATGTTTTTGTGTAAAAAAATAATCGGTTTTTAAGATACAAGGTAATTTATGAATTTTAGCTAATACTGAAGTCCACCATATTCTTGAATAGGTGGACGTATTTAGATAAAATTTGCTGCAAGTATGAAGCACTTCTAGTCTAATTAAAAGCATAATTTAGTTGAGAGCAATCCAGAACAGAGCAAATTATTATTGTATTATATTACTGTTAATGAATAATAATAATAGCGTTATTTTTTCTTATTTTGAAAATATACAGACACGTAAGCCCTGTACGAGCTTCATTTGTACAGCATACATAACACACATATATTCAGTTTATATATTTTTACGAGAAAGAATAATATTTCAGGAAATATATGAACATAACATGTGCTGCCTGCAAGTAAAGTACCTACATCATTTATATTAGAGTATCTATATGATGAGTGGGTAAGTAAGAGGGGAAATTGTACAACGACAATGTTAGTTGGTTAAAAATTAATATTGCTAGTTATTAATAATATCTTTGAAAGTTGCTATTTTCAAGACATGCGATTTTAGTTTATTTTTAAATTTGATGTTATTTGTTCATTGTTTAATTTGTTGAGGTAAATTGTTAAACGATCTTAAATCAGAGCAATCTACAATTATATAAGACCCCTGTCTTAAAAGTTTTGACATAGTAACATTTTTGTTTGTATTATCAAGCGTTAAAATTAATAGATCAAGTATCAAACTTGTGATGTATTAATTATTACTATGCTTGTGAACGAAAGTAGAGTTGAGAGAATAAAGTCGCATAATTTTGACTCATGAAAAAGTTGTTCAATCGGAAACATTTTTGGTTTGTTTAATATAATTTTCATAAAATATTTTAACACTGAAAATGTTAAACAAATTGAAGGTGTAACGGTAATACGGGGGTCCACTAGCAACTTCTGTAACGCTTAGAAATTTCTTCGCAGTTTTTGCGTATGCTAGGTGAATGGACACGAAAGCGTTCGGTGCTGTCCATACTTTTTGAAAGATCCAAATTTGATTCTGGTTTAGTTAGAAAGAGAATGATCCAGCACTCATCGTGTGGGTTGGTTTTGTAGTCTATGATGCACAGGGATGAAGTTACAGGGGTGTAAAAACTTTCTAATAGCGTTTTTGGCAGCATGTGGACAAATCTGTGGGTTTTTAAAAATTTTCCGGCCGAGTTAGATTTGGGGGTTGAAAGTGGGAAAATAGTTATAATTATCGGAAAAAGCTGAAAATCGATATTTGTGTGAAATTCGGTGCTTTGAGGCTTTTACGGATCGATTGTAATTTTTAAGAGAATTCAGGATGTAGTTGGGGGGGGGGTTAGGTCGGGTGTGGGTGAAAAAATTTTTGTCGTGCTGAAGTTTTGGTGAGAAAAAATGTTGAGTTGCGTTTTTGGCAGTATGTGGGCGAATGTGTTACTGTTTAAGAATTTTTTTGGCCGAGTTGGATTTTTTAGGTTGAAAATGGGAAAAAAAATTATATTTATTAGAAAAAGCTGAAAATTTTTATTTGTGTGAAATTCGATGCTTAGAGAGTTTCACGGATCGATTGTAATTTTTAAAAGAATCTCTACGAACGCTGCAACGACATAACTCCGATTGCGAACTACGTCCAGCACATCTCTCAAAACTTCTATTCGTTTAAACTGAGCGATAGTCCGCTAACAAGACACATAAAGCAAATTAGACAACATAATGCCCCATTTCGGATCAAACACCTCTTACCGTACCAGACGTTGCCAATTTTCCGGCAACCACTATAGCCTGGTTTCAACAACCTACTCTTGTACTATCCACCTTTCGCTAATATTTCATACTTTTCACTTATCTTTAGTCTTTTCTTGTCCCCCTCTTCTTTGTGTTTGTGTATTTTTGTCGCGTTTGTGTTTTCTTCGTTTCTTTTTGTACATTTTGTCTCTAAATTTACTTTCCATCATTAACCATGAAACCGAACCAAAACTATTTTTAAATCAAAATTTTTAAACTCAAAGTTTAGGCCAACCCTGTGCAGCCCCTCATTGGAATATCTCGCAGAACGTACCTTGTTCGAGTTGTGGTGCCAGTGTCCAAAAATCAAAATTTAAATAAGTGAAGTTCGCGAGTGTCTTTTAAAAACGGTGTATTTTGTTGATTTTAAAGTTTTTATATAAAACCTATTTAAATTTTTTATCTGTAAAAAGGAGTTTAGGTTTTAACTATTATTTTTAATTGTTGTTTTCACCGAACCAGGCCTTCCCCGCCCGATCCTGCAATCCGCCACAGCGTCAACGCGGTGGTTGCACGATTGGTCCCGAGGCATATCCTGGGGAGGCAACTGTATATTTTAATATTAATAAAGTTATTTTGAATTGAATTGGGATACGGTTGTGGGGGTGATTTTTTTTGTTGATGTTTTGATGAGCAAAGAATGTCGAACTAGGTTTTTAAAAATTGTTTGGTCGAGTTGAATTTGGGGGTTGAAAATAGGAAAAAATTTATAATTATCGGAAAAAGCTGAAAATCGATATTTGTGTAAAATTCGTTGTTTTGAGGCTTCTTACGGGTCGACTGTGCGAATCGCTTCAAAATCGACATGTGGGGAGTTTTAGGATATGTATAATGAAACATGAGTGTTTTGAATTTTTTTTACTATATTTTCTCAATTTTTAAATAATATTTGTGCATTTCTTAAAAAATGTTGGCCCTTTGTAAAAGTGAATTTACAACTAGATGTGAAATATCGTAATATACTTACGATATGGACAACTGACTATTGACTGAAGATTAACTTAAAATGATTTGAGTTTGTTCAATATTATCAGATTTTTTTTATTTAAAAAATAATTATATTTACATATATGGTTAATACTAATCCAAGCAAAACTTTTTTTTTAATCTTAAAAGGGATGATTTCACAAAGAACGGCTTTATTTACAGTTTTCCTTCGATTGTCACACAATAATTGTTATCGGTAAGACTGCATTTAGAATGGGGAATGTGTGCGAGTTGCGTTTCAACGAGCGGGGATCGAAGAGAGTCATTTGCAGAAAATAAAATATATAAAGTGTATCTCGAACACGATTTGTGTTGTGAGATAAAGAATGAAACAGTGCGCGTTAATATGTAACCACAGGCACAGAATACTTAGGAAACTATTGGAGTATTCTGTGGTGATACTGAAAAATAATACAAACGATATTACAAATTATTTATTCTATTTCAGAACTAAAAAAAATATTTTAGGGGTCTTGCTGTATTCTCATATTTTTAACTTTGAAATACGCTTTTCAAATGAAGCGTTTTGCTGTGATGGAACCATGTTACTTGTTGTTTCAAGATCATTAATAATAATGATTTTTCACCTAAAACGTAAGACAAATAGTGGATTCAAATTATTCGTTTTTTAGCAGGATGAGAATAGTATCCGCCACCATATCAAATTATCCGCTAATTTGATAATTATCCACCAATCGGCAACGCTGGTTTGGTACATCACAGAAAAAAGGCAAATACGGCGGCCGTAGCTGTGTCCCCGCGATTCCCATAGACGATTGGTAATTTCACGACTTCACGTGATATTGCTATTTTTTTCGAAATTTTAAAAAACTTATGTTTGTGTTTGCATTTTTGTATAATTTTGTATTTTGTAGCTTTAAGTTTAAGTATTACTATTATTCCGAGCTTTGTATTTTTCACAGTGTTCGAATATGTGTAACTTTTGTACTTTTCTAGCTGCAACTTAATAAAACTTTGGAAATTTTTAAAACTATTCTTTACTTCTATCTTGTACATTTTTCAGATATTGCAAATTTCATGTCAGACTTGAAAGTTAGCCAGGTTCATTTTTAATGCCTTAACGAAGGTTGCTAAATTACAGCTTCTGTAAATCTTTTAGTTATATATTATAAACTCTTCAGACTCAACCCGCTCTTTCCAATTCCATAATTTACAACTGATTCAGTAAGATATTTATATATATATATTTATTCATGTTCGTTTTATAAATATTTGTCTCAATTGGTAAAATTTATATAACGGTTTTCTCAGTTTAACTGTTAAAGTTCTGAATGTAAAATAAATGGAAATGGTAAAATGGAAAAAAGTAGCTACAGCAGTTATTTTTCAAAAGAGTTAGTGAAATTTAGTAAATTTGAGCTTAATCCTTAATATAACTATTGGGATTAAAAAAAGTTTTGAAATTAAAGAAGCATAAATCAAACGGTATTTTGTTAAAGCATACACCATTTTTAATCGACCACACAAAAGGACGGATAATCGAAAGGAGACTATTGTATAAGTATGTATGTATTTTTTTATTCGCATATTCATAAAGCGTGGACCAATTCGGATAATTCTTATTTTATTTGAAGGTAGAAGTTTTCCCGGAGGACCCATGCAACTTCCTTCGAGATAATTTAAGTGGCGACAAATATTTGTATTCGAATATTTGGCGGATGCGCCGCTGTTAATGCGCAAATATCTCGACCCTATCAGTCAATTTGTTATGGATTTGTATTGTCTTTATTATTACTCTGACTCTTACCCTTGTTAATATTTAGTGACAAGGTCGGAGGTGGTCACTGTTAATTTCAAAGGGTATTTGCTGGTAGTAATTTAAAGAAACTATGGGCTTTTTTTTGTTGTAAAACCAAAGTTCAACTTCTGTTCAACCTGAACTCAAATCAGATTCCTTGGCTACTATTGTTTCCACAATTGTAACCTTGGATTGTGAACTTAGTTCAGACTTAAGCCACATTTGTATAGTTTTTTTAGATACAAAGTGTAAATTTTCTTAAAGATGCTAAAGAGCACTTAACCATTCCAAGAGTGTTTCGCATATTGCCTTTTTCTTTGGAAACGCAGAGTAACACATCTTCAGGTACGTTTCCTGCAGTTAACAAGACCCGTAACAATGTTTTAAGCAACTATAATACTAAAAAATTTTTTAAACTTCTAACACGAAACAATTCTGCAAGCTATAAAGTGAAATTTTTACGTAACATTAACCACAATTACATTTACAATAATATGGATTACTTTATATAAAAGTAGTTCGTATCCTTTATGCATACAACTTACGGTATGGAGAATAATGTTAAATGATCGATTTAAGTTTTTATTAAATTAGATATACATCAGTACATTCTTCATACATTATGATTCGGACGTGCATCTGTAATAAATCGCAATATTTGTCATTCGTTTGACAATCACTTCAGTAATTAGAGAAAGACCAGAGCAATACATACGCGTAACGGTATCTTTTAAATCTTAAAATCATGGTAGATACCTTATGTAAAATATCCAAGGTCCTATTAACCAAACAGGCTAGGCAGTTCTTCCCCTCTCACTTTCCCCCAACTCCCTTCACTTCCATCCTCTCCACCTTACTTTTTCTCCCCCTTTCACCCCTCCTGTTCCCTCCCCTTTCCATGTTTTCATAAATTATCAACAAAAATAAAATATTTACATAATCACATAAATCTTAGAAATCGGAAAAAATTTGTGGCAAAAAATGTTTTTGTTTTTATTTATTTTTCTGCATGAAACTGTAAAAATTAATAAAAACTACAGATTAAAAATTCAACCATTATTATTTAACTAGGCATAACTCAACGAAAAACATAATGCATTTAACAATGAAACTTGCGATTGTACCTTAGTTATATATGCATATTGTTACATTAGTGACTATTTTAACCTCCACCATAGGTCACATTTGGTGCTAAATGAATACTTGGTGTTTATTATTTAGAACAAGGTGATAAAAAACAATAAGATACAAGTTTATCTAATGAAAAATAAAAATAAAACAAACGAAGTACATACAATATAACCCTCTGTGAGCCATCCCCTCCTAGCAGTTGGGCCACGCACCATACACCAAAAAAAATCTTCTTTACATTACCAAAACAGAACTTCTCTATTACATTTTGAAGACCCAACTAAAAAATTTTACCAAAGTCCTCCCAGCTTTTACCTTACTCTTGGTAGCCGATTTTGGCGAGTCAGAATTTCCATGGCATAGTTAAACACACCAGGTGCTGACTCGGCATTGTACTTCTACATTTTGAAATAATATTCAAGAATAAAGTAAAGTACTGGGTGGTTCAAATAAATAATAAAATAGCTAACGATTACTGCGTGACAGTATCTCTTATTTCTCAGGCTTAACATCTGCCCCCGACGTTTCTTAAATGTTAAAATTGATGTTTACTTGTATTTTTCACGCGTTTCTGAGACAGTAACGATGAACTGAAGACGACTGTTTGAGAGACAACATGGCTAATCGCTGACGACTACTGAGTTCTAGCCTCAGCTGCATCAGATGACAAAGTCACAGGGATAGTTGTTGTGTAATTGTTTCCGTATATGTGTTCTTGTTGAGTGGTACAAAGCTGTAGCAAAACTCCGCCATCGCGTTAATATAAGTAAATAGAAAGAAGAATTAGAATTGATAAAAAATCTTATGGTCAAGATAAACTATTTAAGATTTTTCGTGTCCATATTTTATATAAAAAATCTTCAAATAAATTACTACTACCATTTTTGTTCAAATGTGCTTTTAGTGGGCGGAATATTAAACATAATATTTTTAGTCGCAAACTCCTCTATAAATCCTTATTTTACTATAAGGAATCTAACCAGACTGCAACCAACAGCTACTCTCCGGGCTATGTGCCCCGCCGAGCGCTGAATTACAAGTTACAAGCCTGGCGCGTTAAGTGTAATAATTGCATATTACCATCAAAACGCTAATGTTTCGATTGCAACAAACACCAGCCGAAAGACTGATCCTACATAAAGGAGCTCCCTTGCCAGTCGTCACACACCACTTGCAGACTGCAGTTTCGAGCTGTTGGCTCTCGTCAGTGCAAGGTAGGTATGCGACGACCGACATGAGAATCCTTTGACTATAATACATCCCGGTATTTTTACAATAGCGACATGTAAAACAGCCAGCAGGCGCCATCCAGCGATCCAGTGTCTGTTGCAATCGAAAAATAAATAGCCTGACTTGGCTTAGCATTGTTCAAATGTGCTTTTAGAGGGCGGAATATTAAACATAATATTTTTAGTCGCAAACTCCTCTATAAATCCTTATTTTACTATAAGGAATCTAACCAGTCTGCAACCAACAGCTACTCTCCGGGCTATGTGCCCCGCCGAGCGCTGAATTACAAGTTACAAGCCTGGCGCGTTAAGTGTAATAATTGCATATTACCATCAAAACGCTAATGCTTCGATTGCAACAAACGCCAGCCGAAAGACTGATCCTACTTAAAGGAGCTCCCTTGCCAGTCGTCACACACCACTTGCAGACTGCAGTTTCGAGCTGTTGGCTCTCGTCAGTGCAAGGTAGGTATGCGACGACCGACATGAGAATCCTTTGACTATAGTACATCCCGGTATTTTTACAATAGCGACATGTAAAACAGCCAGCAGGCGCCATCCAGCGGTCCAGTGTCTGTTGCAATCGAAAAATAAATAGCCTGACTTGGCTTAGCATTGTTCAAATGTGCTTTTAGAGGGCGGAATATTAAACATAATATTTTTAGTCGCAAACTCCTCTATAAATCCTTATTTTACTATAAGGAATCTAACCAGACTGCAACCAACAGCTACTCTCCGGGCTATGTGCCCCGCCGAGCGCTGAATTACAAGTTACAAGCCTGGCGCGTTAAGTGTAATAATTGCATATTACCATCAAAACGCTAATGCTTCGATTGCAACAAACACCAGCCGAAAGACTGATCCTACTTAAAGGAGCTCCCTTGCCAGTCGTCACACACCACTTGCAGACTGCAGTTTCGAGCTGTTGGCTCTCGTCAGTGCAAGGTAGGTATGCGACGACCGACATGAGAATCCTTTGACTATAGTACATCCCGGTATTTTTACAATAGCGACATGTAAAACAGCCAGCAGGCGCCATCCAGCGGTCCAGTGTCTGTTGCCATCGAAAAATAAATAGCCTGACTTGGCTTAGCATTGTTCAAATGTGCTTTTAGAGGGCGGAATATTAAACATAATATTTTTAGTCGCAAACTCCTCTATAACAGCATTAGCGTTTTGATGGTAATATGCAATTATTACACTTAACGCGCCAGGCTTGTAACTTGTAATTCAGCGCTCGGCGGGGCACATAGCCCGGAGAGTAGCTGTTGGTTGCAGTCTGGTTAGATTTCTTATAGTAAAATAAGGATTTATAGAAGAGTTTGCGACTAAAAATATTATGTTTAATACTACCATTTTTGTATTAACTATCAACTGCATATTCCTTTAATAATCAACCTTATTTTTATTGCAGGCAAGGTCTTGATAATGTCAGACGAATATGACAGTGATTGCGCATATAATGCCTCGATTTCGACAAATGTAAGCATTGATCCATGGCAATACATTAGCTGCTTCAGAGGACCACAGACTCAAGAACTAGAGGTGGCAATATCAATAACGGTTATAAACGTTATAATATTTGTTACTGGATTATTAGGAAATCTCGCCGTTTGTGTAGTTATCATAAAACACCGAACCCTACATTCGCCAACAAATTACTACCTCCTGAATTTGTCTCTGTCAGACGTCACTTTGTTAATATTTGGTAAGTTACACATTATTAAATCTATTTTAGTCAAAATATTTCATAAAAATTATTATCCTGAAAATAAAATTATCTTGAAACATAATATTCCAACGGGAGGAAAATTTGGGTTCGGGAAGGGTAAAAAGACATTACACGCTGTGAGTTGGTTAATTCTATAGCTCCAAAGGTTTCAAAAAACTATAATTGAACGCTTTGTCCTGATTTTAAAACCTGCCCATGTTATGAATAGTTAGTTTCATTTTTAATATATTTCTGAGACGGTAGCAGTGGGTTAGGCTACGGTTATGTAAGAGATAAAATGGCGAATAGCAGCCGTGGCAGCTGATCGTAGTGTCACTGGTTGTTGTGTAGTTTCCTACGTGCGTGTGGGTCCTACTTGAACAGCGAAATAGTTTGGTTCAACTCAAACCAAAATATTAATATGAGTGAACTGTTGATGTAAAAATGAAGTATATGAAACAAAATTAATAAAGGATGTACGTTAGATCTATTTTTGTCGGGTTAGATGACAATAGTTTAATTTAATCTCAGTAATCTAACAAGTTCCCTTAAAAACTAAACCTCGTATAAGTTTGACCGCAGATGTTACAGTGCTGGAGAAGATTTGAGTAAATAATGACCTCGTAAGTCACCGTCAAGCTGTCTCGTTTCATTCGATACCGGATTTATTTTTGCGAATATGTGCCAGCTTCAAGATCTTTTGTAACAGATTGCGTCTAGAAATGGTAATAAGAAAACTGTGTTGTCTGAATACCAAATCTCAGTGAATATTGATAAAACAGCTCATAAATGTCTCTTTAAATTCTATTCTACTCATATATTTAATTTTATATTACAGACTGGTCTTTCTGTGTCTGTAGGCGAACATTCTTGCCTTGGCATTTTTTATCAATAAATTTTAAAATGTCTAAATTAATTCAAAAATATACTCTCTTGTGACTTTTATCAGTTCATTTTTTAATAAACTTTAATCAGACAGAGTTAGTGGTAAGGGTTTTCTGGCATTCAGTGCCTAGTATACGCACACAAAACTTTAGTTCGATCAGACATCACGAAACTGAAATAAAGTGTAAAAACAACACTTTCTCTATTACCAGTATAATAGAGGGCCCAGATAGAATACCTCAATATCGTTTATTACCAGGGGTCGAAACGTAGGCCGACTTTCTCAAGGAATGGGCAGCTGAAATGATTTTATTATTTGTAACACCTTTGCTATTTCAGGCTTATGAAAATAAAAGTAGAGACTAAAAATAAGGCACACAAGGTAGTTTAATAATATATTGAAAATATTTACAGTTCAAAGCAAAAATCAAATTTACGGTATGGTGTGTATTTTAAGAAACGTGCATAAATATATCTACAGGAAAACAAGCAAAATTGCACAGAGAATTTGGTATTTCAAATATATTAAAATTTTTAATTGCTCAAGTTTTGAAAATGTAAAAATTTTGGTAAGTTATAATTTTCCTCCTATTTTATTTCAGACAATATTTTATTTCTATAATTAAAATTTCTACTAATATTGTTAACCAGGTACTTGTACAAAGTGAAAGCAAGCAAGTAAATGATATCATGTAAATGCAAAATCAAAAATGAAAGCAAATGACAAGCAAACCAGAACCGGCGGTTTGACACATGCAACAGTAAGGAAATTTGAAGTAACTTTATGACTGAAAAATTATTATTAAAATTTTGAAATTTCTAGCAAAAATAAAGTGACTTTTTGATATTATGAAACAGTTAAATTTGCGAACTTGACGTGGTGAACACGGTGATGAAATGTTTAATTATTGAAAAGACGGTCTCAAGTGGAGTGTCCCACTTAAAGGCAGCGTCCCCTGCTGAGAATTTCACGAAAAAAAGTAATTTAGTTGCAAAATTAAAATCAAGTCACAATAAATTGTATCAAAATTTAGACGTACACCTCTGGAGTGTCCCACTTAAAGACAGCGTCACCAGAGGGTATTATTCACGGTAAAATGTCTTCCCGAATTTACTAGGCACGATCGGTTAATTGAAAATTACTACAAGTTGCTGAAAGCACAATTTATCAAAATATAACATTAAAATTATTTGCAGAAAATACCACAAATTTTAATAGCTCCCGTATTAATAGTTATGATTCTAAATCAAATTATTGTTTTTGAAGCCGATACGTATTGAAAATTTTGAGCGTTAAATAATTTAAACAATTAACTCTCACGGTTCAAACTACTTGCAATCAGTTTGAAATTAAAACTTTACCTGATACTTGAAAATAACCGAATTTTATCGTCCCTAGTTTATTATTTAGCCATCTAAATAAAATTAGTGAGTTCCAATTGGCTCTCTCATGACTTTCAAAAATAACTTTTCCCTGAAATTAAATTGCTCGAGATGCGGTTCCTTCTAACTTTACTTTACGTTATTAAAATGTACTCGGTGGATAAAAAAACTATTACTTTTAATTCAAATTAAAACGAATATTATGACTTCATTACAATTTCTATTTATCAAACATATTTTCTCTTAGTAGTGGTGAGAGGTAAGTGAAACCTCTCAAATGGTCAATTGCTACTATACACCATAAATGTCTCCATGGGCGTATAGCGACTTGCGATTCTGCAAGTACTCGAGAGCGGCGACTTAACCTACTGTTATAATATATGATTTGCAGGAAACAACTACTCAGCGGGCAAATACTCCGACCTGCATTGAATTACACCTTACAAATCATGAAAGAATGGTAAACAATATCATTTGTCAATTCCCCGACCAGACATAGACCGGTTTCGAACTTATTAGTTCTCATCAGTATGCCATATGTCATGGAACAGACAAATGATAGTGGCCAACCTATTAGTTTTATACAAACTATAGTAAATTGAGTAGTGGTGAGAGGTAAGTGAAACCTCTCAAATGGTCAATTGCTACTATAGACCATAGATGTCTCCATGGGCGTATATAGCGACTTGCGATTCTGCAAGTACTGACAAATGACATTGGCTACCAATTTTTCATGATTTGTAAGGTATAATTCAATGCAGGTCGGGGTATTTGCCCGCTGAGTAGTTGTTTCCTGCAAATCATGTATAATAACTATATATATATATATATATATATATATAATATATACTGCTCACTTTACTGTCAGTAACTTTGCGACCCGTTAATTTACAAAACAAATGAATATAATATTATTTCAGTGGGCGAGCGTAGGTGCGTCTTTACTATGTACATATTTTGATATGCGATGTAAAGCAACGTCAGGCGCAGTTAGTAGTTGGATGGGTGACCGTTCCAACAAAGACCGCGTCCTCACCTCACACATCTTCCAGCGGCTTGTATATCAGTGTATACGCGGAAGCTATACAACCTTAGGCGAGGATTGTATAGGGGATATACCATCCTTCGGAGGGGATGTAAAGCCGTCGGTCCCTTGTCTATTAAATGTTAGGCAAGTAAAAGATCCCTACTCTACTTAAGGGAAGAGGTTCGGCAAAATTCCTGGTTGGGGTAGCTCGCCTACAGGCATCGGTGATAGGCCTCAGTAGCGAAAATAGGCCGACGTTAAATAAATGTATAAAAAAAATATTATTTCAAAAATTAATTTACCTTTTCTTCAAACATCAAAAAAACATTACTATTATGACAAATTTTCTGAACTTAAACTGTTATTTCTCTGACACTTCATTTGACTGGCTTACTTAGTCTCTTATTGTCGCTAATAAGCCGAGAGCGGCAGTAAAAGTCTTGTACTACGCTTACGTGCGGCACTAAATGTACTTGAGGAAAACATAATAGTATTTCTCTTCAAATGTCAAAAAATCATGACAGTTCTTACTGACTTCATAACATTAATGTTTGACATTTCAGACGGCTGTGCGTTGCTAATAGTAACGGAAGTAAAAGTACTTTTTTTCCCGTATAAAAGATATATTGTTTTATTAGGGTTAAAAGTGATACTATTTGTGTGTCTGTAGGTTTGCCAATTACAGACGAGTCACAAAAGTGACTTTTACTCCGAATAAGACATGTTATTTAAAATAAAGAAAAAAATTTAGCAACGGAAGTAAATGTCCGCTCGAGCGGAAGAAAAAGTATTTTTACTCCCGTTGCTAATGGCAACGCACAACCGCCTGAAATGTCATACATTAATCATTTAAAATTAGTCAGAAACGTCATGATTTTCTGACGTTTCAAGGTAAACAATATACTATTATTCTTTATTGTTTAACATTTTTCTCTAAAATGAACCCAAACTATTTTTTTCCACAATAAATCCCTTAACGACTAGTCTGTAATCAATGCGCAATAATTAACCTTGTACTAATTCTTGTCACCTCCATGTTCTTTAATTATAAACTGAACTAAACTTTCCCAATACCACCTGAATTGGAAACTAGTACTTATATTAGAAAATTTAGATTAACCGCAACAAGTGCGTTACTTTGATTAGTTTCATCATTTAGGGGAGTCTTCAAATACACCTACGTAGGTAACATTTCGCTAGCGACATTTGTAGCAAATCTATCTACTGAAATTATTCGGCTGGAAATGTTCAATCGATACATACGGTGTAATTTATTTTCCAAACTCTAAAAAAAATTAAATACCAAATTATATTATTGGTATGTGGTATATTAAAAAAATAATTGAGGTAAGCAAGAGAAATAATTTTCAATTAAATCTCAATTGATCAGGCGTAGTTAAGTAAAACGTTAATAACATAAACCGCAGGGAAAAATAATAAATCAGACGCAAGGAATAAATATACTTGTAGTATTTTGAAATCTACGCACGCCTTTCTGTTTATTGATAATAGCTATCACTACGACTTGCCTCACAGCGTGTTTGGAATTTTGTTGTATTTTCTCGAGAACACGAAACCTTCATGCTGGAGTTGTACTCCAGCAATGGGATGAAGGTTAATGGGTAGTAACAGAATTTCATAAGGGACTGTTTAGGGATGAATTTCTTAATGTCGTTTTTATTTGAAATACATACCCATATTCTCTGTGTCGTTCTGTAATAATTTCCTTGAAATGTACATTGCGAAACAAATACAAAGTACTGATCGAGCAAAGAAACGCATACTTAAATTTATGTAAAAGAAATCAAGAAAAAGACTTATGTGCGTGTTTTAGCTTAGGTAACAGATGGGTATCACTTGTCCCAAGTGCTTAACAATTTTGATGCCGTTTAAAAAGGAACTCAGAAGTATTTGTAGTATTAATATTTATTTTCGATATGACACAGATATTTATTTGATTCAACACTTATCTCTTACGTGTAGAATGCTATGCGAGATCACATCCAAGTACTGGCCATGACTATCGATGTTTTACTTTTGGTATGGAAATAAAGACCTGCGCTCGCTCGATATAGATAGATAGATATATTTATGTTGTTTTTTAGGTTTTCGCGGGTGTTAAATGAAGTGTTATTGTACTTCCGGGTGCTCTTCCGCGTCGATGGTCGATGGTCGACTCGTCCAAGAGTCACGGTTGTCTAAACGACGTTTTGGCAAAATCTCATCTGCCATCTTCAGGTTCTCACTAAAAGCTGCCTACTGCTGCTCCTCGTTGCTCGAACTGAACTGCAACGAGGAGCAGCAGTAGGCAGCTTTCAGTGAGAACCCGAAGATGGCAGATGAGATTCTGCCTAAACGTCGTTCAGACAACCGTGACTCCTGGAGGAGTCGACCATCGACGCGGGAGAGCACCCGGAAGTACAATAACACTTCATTTAACACCCGCAAGAACCTAAAAAACAACATAAAGATATCTATCTATACTACATTTCATTCTTGTATTAGAACTATGTCTTCAATAACAAAATAGTCGGTCAACGGTCAATAAACTTTTTAGGTATTACGCTGACACGTAAAGAACATGAGTTAGAACTTGAAATTTACAGAAAGCCAACTTTTACTGACACTCTTATGCAAATTTTAATCAATCTTGGAAGATAAAAATGTCACCGTTTCATGGCTATGTACACAGACTATTATCTCTAAATTTATATAGGGTTAACTTTGAAAAAGAAGTTATAATTCTTAAAACACTAGCAAAAAATAATGACTATGATGAGTTACTTATTGACAAATTCATAAAAAATAAACAGAGAAAATTATTATAAAAACGTTTTTATAACGTACCAAATATAGAAAACAAAATGTGGCATAGTATCGATTATGTAAATAAGGTTAGCAACTCAGTATGTAATGATATGACTGATGGCCGAGAGGTAAGCGCACTTGCCTCTCACCCAAAAGTCCCGGGTTCGATCCCCGGTCGTGGCAGTGGAAAATACTGTGAGAGGGATTTTTTCACTATACACGGATATTGGGTGTGTGTCCCTTGTCTCTAAATGTGTAGCCCCCTCCCACACAAGGCTCTTCTAGAGCCTTCCGGGATAAAGGGGGTCGTCATTACCTGTGGTGTATTTATTTATTTATTTATAATAGTAAATAAACACCACAGAAACTAGACAACCCCCAATTTCAGAAGCCAGGGCTTGTGCGGAAGAGGGCTACACGTTGAAAAAACGCAGATATACAACCATTTTTTCCGACAGTGTCAGTGCCGGAGCCAGGATTCGAACCCGGTAGTGCGATGTCCGTGTGATTAATCGCGATTGCCACCTCGTGCCTTAACCCACTCGGCTATCGACCAGACATAGATTAAATAAATTAGGTGTTAATACAATATCAACGAATAGAAATAAATTAGGTCAGTTGTTGGTTAATAATAAAGAAAAGACAGAAAATATTGAAAAATCGGGGATATATGAAATACCATGTGACGACTGTGATGCCGTATATATAGGTCAGAGTGGCCGTAGTATAGATGTGAGCTTAAGAGAACACAAAAAGTCTATTTTATACAATAAAAAATCAACTGGTTTCGCCGAACATTGCGTTGAGCAAAATCACGTTTTTAACTAGTAGCGTTAAACTATTGCATAATGCAAACAAAGGAAAAATTCTATACATGCTTGAAATTTTTGAAATTAAGAAAGCCCTAAGAAACAAAAACGTTACAAATACATAAACAGAATTTATGAACAACCCTGTACTAGACACAGTAATAAAATTAAAATTAAGTTCGGAATTCCGGCCTGTATTGTTAAATTTTAAGAAATAGCAAATCAAGTTATTATCCCCCACTAAGGAGGTAGAATACTTCAAATATATATATTGTGAACCATCACTTTCAGGTCAGTTTTTAAGACTCTTTGATAATGGTCCAAGGCCGAAACATATGTCAGATAAAACTGAACAAAACTCATGAAACAATAAACCAAGTGTGTATTGTAATTATTCTTTTGAATATTTATAATTATTCTAATAAAATAGTTGCATACTCTTACCACTACTAAAATATTTATGTAATCTAGAATTTAAAATTTTTTTGGACCAGATATTTTATTATAGCAATGGATTCACAATGCCGAGTTAATTGTTAAAGACAAAGTTATGGGATGGGAAATCTAAAATATCGTATTCCCAAGATATTTGACGAATAAGAGGAAAAGTGTGATTATTTCCGATTTATCAATTCCAAATTTAATCGCGCCCTCCATAATCAAATTCGGCAGGTAATTTTACATAAGAATATGACTTCAGTTTTTCGTGTGTTCGAAAATTGCTTGGACGTATTTTATAGCTTATGGAATTGGGGGTTGTCTAATTTTTGTGGTGTTTATTATTTATTATATATTATTATATATATATTATTATATATTCGAGGGACTCGCTTCCCAACTATTACAGACAGCTTTTGCTGCAAAATGCCATATGCATATCATAATATATATTGCATTTTTTAGTATAAGTCTGCACGTCATGTTAAACATTATTTGATTCCCTTTCTTGTCCATTTTTTCTTATTATTAAAATTCTTTACGCTCAGTTGAATAACCTTAGGCGAGACTTTTCCTTTTCTAAGCGAAGTTGTGTATCAATATTTGAAACGATAAAGACTATTTATTACTTTTATTATTATTCTTATAAAATTTGTTTTAAACTATTCTAATAATTCTATTCATACAAATAGTATAATATGTGTAACGATGTATACAAGGTAGTCCAAAAGTCTCTCAATTCACAGCACGTGTAATCATCCATGTTTAAATAATATTGACAATGTTACAGTTCAATTTAATATTTATACGTCATTATAAAAAAAATCTCTAAATCATTACTTTATCTCTTACATTTAATGTCTAACGAATTCGTGTTATCCGTCGTCACGCATAATATTTATTATTTAGCTGTCTATATGAACCCGCAATTGTAAGGAATCTGTTGCACTTAGGTGTAGGTATGGCATTATACATTTTATTGTGTAGCGTGTTGCATATACTTAGGCTTCTATTTCTGTAATTCCTATAAGCTAGGCAACCAATAACTTTTAGTTAGTTTATAGGTAGATTCCTATAACCGTACTGACGATCGGTAACACAGATTTATTTTTTCACAATAGTTTTTGGCTTAGGTTTCGTCTCCCGGTATTCTGTCACTTTTCACGTGTAGTTCGCTTGAACACTTGGCAATTTTTACGTGCTCGTTGGGATTTTTGAAACAAGTAATTTCACCATTTTGGGATATATTTGCAACGTTACATTTTTCGATTATCCATTTATGTTTGGACGAGTGCATATTTTTATGGTATTGGAAATCGATTGTCTTCATTGGAAGGATCTATACCTAAAAGCCATTTTTGCCAAATTTACACGATGCCAAGGACATCCAAGGTCAACAACATTTTTCTAAGAAAACCCTCCGAAATGAGGTAATTATTTTATTTTTATATTCAAACTAGCAAAATTTTACTTGTAGTAAATTGTTCAATGGTAAAAATTTATTTTTAGGGTTTTTTTTTCACCTACGGTTTCGCCTAGGATTTCGTAGTTTTTCCTACGTTTTTTTTGTCTCCCCTGATACGAATAACTTTTTCCATTGGTTTACGCGTACTTATGTTACTTCTCCTTGCTGGACTGGAATTTCTTTTTTGTGGAGGAGCCATCCATTTTCTGGGTTAAGCTGGAAGTTGCCCATTCCTGAAATTTGAGCCGAAGCTGAAGCCCTGCTGCCTGCAAGTTTGTATCCTTCTTGCGCCATATATATATATATATATATATATATATATATCCCACCACATACTTAGAAAAGAGAACAAAAATCATCATCAACAATTCTGACCTCCATTCAGATATTCGAAAATCCCTCATTCCTCGAGAGAAATCGTCTAGAATTCCTAGAATATACGGTCTTCCTAAAATTCACAAAACCAACATTCCTTTACGACCAATAGTTAGTGCTTTTCGTTCCCCAACTCACAAATTAGCGAGACATCTAGCCCATACTCTACAACCCATTGCTGAACAAGCCCCTTCTTATGTCAAAAATTCCACCAATTTCATTGATCTTCTTCAAAATTACTCTATTTCCCAGAACGACATTCTAGTCAGTTTCGATATTGTGTCACTATTCACCAATATCCCACTCACTGAAGCCCTAAACGTTCTCAAAACTAAACACAATATTTCTCCCAGCACTCTGACCCTTCTAGAACATTGTCTGTCCAACACCTATTTTCTCTTTCAAGGCAACTATTATAAACAAGTGAGAGGAGCTCCAATGGGATCACCTCTGTCCCCTGTCATAGCCAACATCTACATGGACAACTTCGAAACCCAATCCCTGAATTCATCCGAACTGAAGCCTACTTGCTGGCTAAGATACGTAGATGACATCTTCGTTATCTGGCCACATGGTAGAGATTCTCTAAACAACTTTCTGTCTCACATTAATCATATACACCCTCAGATCCAGTTCACTATTGAAATCGAAAACAATTGTTCTCTCCCTTTCCTAGACGTCCTCATTACAAAACAAAACAACAATCAACTCTCCTACTCTGTGTATAGAAAACCAACCCACACCAACCGTTACCTTAACTCAAAATCACACAACCATCCATCACAAATAAATTCCGTTGTCAACACTCTTGTAACCAGATCCCTCAGACTAACAGACAATCACAACAGACAATCCGAACTACAAACATTACAAGAAGCACTTCTACAAAACGGTTACGACAAAGGACATATAACGCGATCCATACACAAACCACAAAATCCTTCCCAAACTGATCAGACAGAAACTCCTCTTCAGCAAAAAGCTTTCCTACCTTACATCAAAGGTGTCACAGACAAAATTTCAAAAATCCTGAAATCCAATAACATAAAAACCATATTCACAACACACCAAACAATTTCCAATTTAATCAGAACCCCAAAAGACCAAATACCTAATGATTCCCACGGTGTATACGAAATACCTTGCTCAAACTGTCCCCAAACCTACATTGGACAAACCAACAGACGGATTAACAATAGAATATATGAACATCGTCTTGCAGTTAGAAAATCCGATCCCACATCATCACTTGCCCAACACCGCCTTCTAACAGGCCATAATATAGACTTCGATAACACCAAAACCATAGCACCATCATTTTTCCAGAAACCGCGAATCATCCGCGAAGCAATTGAGATTGAAAAACGTCCCAATTGTCTAAACAAAAGGGATGACGGTCATCGTCTTCCAGTCGCTTGGAAATCATTGATCTCCAGGCTACCCCCACAATATTCATCCACACCTCATAATCCTGATAGCAGCCGTTCTGCTCTGATGCCTCCATCAACAGACCCTCAACCCCCCACCACTCTCCCACCCACAGACAGCTTTCGTATAAATAACACTTCGACCGATACTGCCAGCGAGTTCGCTCTAAGGAGTAGGCAGGTTGAGGCCTTAGAGACGGATCGCGGTGAGATCTGGGGAGTAGGCAGATTGAGACCCCGGAATCGAACCAGTTCCACGAACTCCTAGCATTATTTTCTTTGACAATTTTTACTTGACTCACTTATATATATATATATATATATATATTGATTTTTTTAAAATATATTGTATATTTTACTTTTAAAAAAAATTTCACCACTGTATGTGTATATATATATTTTAAATTTTGCTAAACGTTCTATGAAATTCTGTTAATTAATCAAAACACCTATGATATTTGTTGGGGGATTAAGCACTTACGTAAGACGCGTATACCCAGTTAGATACATCTTTTTTAGTGTTGAATTTGTCTGTCATACCATACCCTACGTTATTGTACTTTTGAATGTTATACTATAACCTACTTCGTTTATTGTCATTAAAGGATAAAACTGAATTTGAATTTTTCATTATCGTCTCGCTAAGTAATTCATTTAGTAAATTTAAGGTTACATTGTACTTGAGCTGGTTTAGAACCCCGACCATCTCCACTGTCAGTCGGCCGGCAAATACCGTTAGTCAACAGACGACGACCAACTAGGTACGTCAGATTGCAGTTTTAAAATTTGACGTAGCAACAATTAAACTGGAATTATAAAAGAAACATCAAAGTCTACTAAGTAATAGAAAGAGAAAATTAGTTTTTTTATAATAATTTTTAGGAATATGAAAAAAATTAAAAAGTTATGAAAACAATACTGACAGTCACCCTTAAAACTACCCCTTAAGCAGAAGGGGAGGGTTTGACTGATACCATATAAACTAGTCAGATGGCCCATGACTAAGTTTAAAATGTGAATTTGATATTTTAAGGGAGTCTGAAGATATTGCAGAAAAACTGGAATTTATTATGTCCCCTTTAAGAGTCATAACTCCCTTATGGACCACCTTGTATATTAAAACGTAGAGTTAATTATCTAAACCAATAATTTTTCTCACCAGTGTTTAGTATTTGATTGAATGTGATGTTGATTATATACGAGCGCCATTCAGTCTCCTCAGCCTTAGTGTTACAAAGAATGAAACTAAATAAAAATTTACAAGAGATCTTGTAACAACGACTGTGAAATGCACAGCTGTCGGACAAAAATGTGAGGCAGAAACAAGAAGGGAAAATATAAAAATCTCATAATAAAATACTTAATACACTGATCTTTTCAAATGGTTCGTTAAACTTCAGCAGCAAATTGAAATTGTATAGCTATAGCTGAAACCGTTATGTTACTGATCTGGCGATTATTTTTGATACACTTGACTTTTTCAACATAATTCATATTTACGATATATTAACATTAGTAAATTATAATAAATCTAAAATAATTTTCTAATTACCAAAATTACTACAAAAAGCCTTCCATTTTGGTCCTTAAGTGAACCATTACTGCTAACTTGCAAATTTCACAAAGTTAATTTCTGTTTTATAACTTTAATGCAATTTAGACTCTGTGTGGTTTCGAGGATGGTGTGTTATAGTGCCTACCTTGCAGCAGAAAAAAATTACTCGAAAAAATTCCGGAATCCATCAAATTACTCGAATATTACATGCCACTTGTCAATACATATAAAAGAGAACCCTTCTATTTTCAAATACCAAAAAACTTTCAAAATTTTCGACCTTAAAAATTTTGCCCCTGTATATTTTCATTCCTCTAGTTATACTCTCCACAATCCCCAAATGTCAAATTTTAATTCGTTTCAATAAATTTTTTACATACATTTCACTTCGCGTTCATTCACAAGCTTCGGCAGGTCTATCCGTTTGCGTAGTAAATAGCAAACGGTTATTTTCTTTCTGCACATCACCCAACAATTACATATCAATATTTATTTCTGCTTCGTAAACATTCAGCGCGCTTAGTAAGGCATGAGAGATAGACTTCCCATAACAATCCAAGACCTATGTCCACCTTCGTGGGTAAGCGTAGACGAAGGAACAGTATAGCACGGTCGCTTATCGAAATTTTAAAATTCAAGATTCATAAATATTCAAATAACTCCCCTAATAAAAATGATACAGGGCTCATCAAAAAACAAAAACGTGTAAAATTTTGAACTCTATTTAATGATATTATTTTCAGATAGTATTTTTAAAGATTTCAATAATTACGCAGTTACGTAGGTGCACGGAATGGTTGGGACCGGTGACCGGTTTTAGTCCAAGCACGCATGCGGTCTGGAGACAAATCTAGCTTACAAAAAAAAACGTTTCCGCCCGACTCGATGGGGCACGTTTAACAAAAACTTACGAGAGTATATAAGCTCGGACAAGCCGACCCGAAGACAAGTCCCGTCAGTGCCGTGCTCTATAACCGTACTCGTTCTTCCTTGGTGGTTGAAATAAAAACATCCAGAATCGCTGCCCTTGAGCATATTTTAGCTATTTTAGTGATTTTTAATTATTCTAAACTGGCCCCTTCGCCAACAAGGGAACTTTTTACCGACAAAACTTTCAATATTTTCGACCTTAAAAATATTGCCCCTGTATATTTTCATTCCGCTAGTTATACTCTCCACAATTCCCAAATATCAAATTTTAATTCGTTTAAATAAATTTTTTACATACATTCCATTCTGCGTTCATTCACAAGCTCCGGCAGGTCTAACCGTACTGGCGTAGTAAATAGCAAACGGTTATTTTCTGCACGTCACCTCACAATTACATATCACTATTTATTTCTGCTTCACAAACATTCAGCGCGCTTAGTAAGGCTTACCATAGCAATCCAAGACCTACGTCCACCTTCATGGGTAAGCGTAGACGAAGCAACTGTATAGCACGGTCGCTTATCGAAATTTTAAAATTCAAGCTTTCATAAATATTCAAATAACTCCCCTAATAAAAATAATACAGGGTTCATCAAAAAACAAAAACGTGTGAAATTTTAAACTGTATTTAATGGTATAATTTTCAGATAGAATATTTAAAGATTTCAATAATTACGCAGTTACGTGGGTGCACGGAATGGCTGGGACCGGCGACCGGTTTTAGACCAAGCACGCAAGCAGTCTGGAGACAAATCTAGCTTACAAAAAAACGTTTCCGCCCGATTCGATGGGGCACGTTTAACGAAAACTTACGAGAGTATATAAGCTCGGACAAGCCGAGCCAAAGACAAGTCCCGTCAGTGGCGCGTTCTATAACCGTACTCGTTCTTCCTTGGTGGTTCAACTAAAAACATCCAGAATCTCTGCTCTAGCGCATATTTCAACTATTTTAATGATTTCTAATTATTCTAAACCGGCTCCTTCGCCAACAAGTGAAATTTTAAATTATTTTAAAAATATAAATCGAGTTAATTTTTCTTCTCTTACGACGAAACTTCGCTATTGAAAAGTTGTCCATCCAGAATAAATTTTTAGGTATATCAAGATTACCCTTCCAAAAAATTCCAAAAGTGAATTTTAAGCCTTTTTAAGGAAAAGTGAAGTGTCTCAGTGTCTTATACAGGGTGAAGCGTTGACCTTGAGACGAAAGACTTTATTTCTCTGAAACATTTATCAAACTCAGAAATAAGTGCACGAACACCCTCGGGGGTCTCAGACAAGCTCTCCGACTACCCGATTTTTTATTTCCCCGCCACGAGGTTCACACATCTCTCCCTACGGCTTACTTGGGTGCATTATGTTCTGTTAATTTTCGCTAATGCGTTTGTTATTTAACACCGATATTGCAAGAACTTAAAGAATATACTTTACGAACTTATACTCAAACCAGACCTTAGTTGGAAATCAGAAGCCGCGAATTTGATCATAGGGAGTGAACTAGAAGATTTAGTTTTGAAAAAATATGTACCTTATCTCTAATAATCTTGCGAATCTAACTGTTGAGGGCACCATTCTGTCCGCGATTGAAAAAAAGCGTAAAAATGTTATCCGAAAATGTTTGTATTACTTAAAGTTGATTAATTTTATGTTTACACCGGCTTATTTTTTAATATTTCTTAATAGTTTTAAAACCAATCAAAAGCTTGTTTTTTCTATATTCAAATGCTACCAAACTATTCTCGCAATTATTGTTAACAAATGCTATAAAATTTGTTTAAACAAAGCGTCCCCGAAAAGTGTAGTGTAAATTTCAGCATCGAGATATTTTTGAAACTGTTACATATATTCTTTCCTTTTATTTGGGTTTTCTACCACATGTATTGTCCTCTTCAAAGATAAATCACCGAATCTACAAAATAATAAAATTATTGGAAAAAAGCCGCTACACCTGTGACGTTTACGTCAAAGGAACAGTCAAAGATTATTTTTGACAAATAATATAAAACGGAATAAACACAGAAATAATATATTTTGCTGATGTTTCGGAAAGTAGTCTCCTTCCGTTTTCAAAGCCTTTTCTTATACACTTATTTGCTGTGTGTGTCAAATACACAGCTTTAAGATTCTGTTTATGTTATTTCCATAGATACTTACTACTTACACAGAACTGAAGTTCTTTTTTTAACATTGGTAGCCAGGTTATACAAATATCTACAGAATAATTCGATACGCATTTATCTTCATTTAATAATATTATTGCTGGTTATTTATTTTTTCTTTTTTGTTATCTGCCTCTTTGTTAAAATTTTTGCCGAGTCCCAGATTATTCTATGTCCGTTTTCCCAAGCATGTTCACAAATCCTTGATTTCTGAATTTCATTCTTTCTAATGCAATTCTTGTGCTCTTCCAACCTTGAATTCTGCTCCCAGTTTATCGGTTTTTTTTTTAATAGATATCAAAGTGTTCGCCGTTTGAAATACCGTCATAACATCAAATTTGTCACCTATACGGCGTAGCTTCATAATAATATATGGATCAATAATTTTGAGTAAATATTTTGCCAAACTATTATTTTGTAGGCTCGGTGATTTGCTTTTGAAGAGGATAATACATGTGGTAGAAAATCCAAATAAAGAATATACGCTATAAATTTCAAAATAATAAAACTTCATGTAACTCACACAGAAATACTTAGTTCCATTGAAATGCTCCATGGCTTCACAAGTAGAAGTGTTTAGAGTTTTGTTACCTCTCCTAGTATTATAATACGATATTCGTGAACGACACTCAGATTCCACGAGAGCAGCTACCCTAGCTTAAGATAAATTCTTCTGTCGATGAGATCGAACTCTTATAACATCCCTAGTTAGTCCAAGTACGTATGATATGAAGTGTCTTACTAATCTACGAAGAAACTTTTACAGTAAAGGGGACTGCGATATATTCACATCCTTCGAGAGTTTCGCGATTAACCCCTGGGAATAGTGCGGCTCGATTAATGTAACTAAGTCGAAATCACGTAAATTGGGATCAAGAAATGTGGATGTAGAAGTTCCAGTTTTCTTATCATATAATTTGTCAAACCTTTTAATACATTATGTTTAATAATGTAACTAGTATAATAATAAACCAGAAATACTAGACTTATTCGTTTCCTGTATAATAACATTTAGTTTTAATTTTTGTGGTATCCTATAAAAATATGAGAGACATGTTAAATATCTTAGTATAGGCTGATAGAGTTATTGCTAATCATTTAATAAACTTTGGGACAAATTTTTACATAAATTTCAACTCGTTGATTACTTGCTCATCAATAATATACAGGTTAAATTATTAAAGTCCGAAAAGCGGTTTAGAAGGAATCCAACTTTAAAGTCATGCTAAACTTTGACTGATGCGTAATTGAGCCCATGAGTTTACATATAGCCCAGTAACTTAATAAGGATTTCTCTTCTCAAAAATTCTCAACAAGCTGAATTTTTGCATACACCTACATTTAAGCGTGTGGGAATGCATCACGATATCGATAGGGACTTTTTATCCTATCGATATCGTGATGCATTCGTTTCCCCACCACCTTCAAGGTAGAATGAATGCAAGGCGCGATTTTTTACATGGTTTCCCAATAGGCCCAATCCATGTCTTAGTCAAAATATGTGGAAAATTAAATCGGGCGCAGGTGGCAGTAACGTTATGACAGGCTCTAAAATAATATCTTTCATGAAACATTTCCACTGTTCAGAATTTAGTTCATTACAGGTTGTACTTGATAATAAACCCGAAATAGATGATGTCGGGCGGCTCCAGTTGTCGGTGGAAGTGATTGTAGTTTTACAGGTTTATCGAACCTAGTGAATTTCGCAAAGCTCAAGTATCGGTAGTTATCAAGTGAAATTTGGATATACAGAGCTCCATATACCGCCAATAAGAAATGTACTCCATTATTAACAATAACTTCAGAAGAACAAGTCTCCTGCTGCAACACTTCCGCTGAACGCTGCAAATTTTGGCGATTTTCAAGTAACTGTAGAGCTGTCTTTTGCCGCGATTGAAAAATCCGGAAGTTGTATCGCATCCAGTTATAGCGCGTAAAAATAAAATATGTTGTTTGCAATTTGTGTAATGACCGATGCTATTAGAAGAATATATTTGGAGCCGCCCAACAGCATCTATTTCGGCTTCATTATCAAGTACAAACTTGGGTGGGTAATGAACTAAATCCTGAACAGTGGGAATGGGTCCTAAAAGATCATATTTTAGAGCCTGTCATCACGTTACTGCCGCCTGTACCCAATGAATTCCTCCATATGATCTTCTGTAATTGCACAAAAGGTCATGGGACGAACTGCGGTTGCAGAAAAATTGGGTTGCCATGCTCTGCTGTTTGTGGACACTGTTATGGTCAATTCTGTTTCAATGCACCTCCCAGTGATGATTCGGCAAATGTGTTTGAAGATATCAATCCGCAAGATTTTGAATACGAATAAAAAACCTATTTGAGGAAATTGATGACCGCGACACCAAAGCAAACGCAGAAGAGGAAGCATTTCTCCCGGCAGAAGAGAATGAAGAAGAGAAGACTAAGACATGGATTAGACCTATTGGAGAAACCATGTAAAAAACGCGCCTTACATTCTACCTCGAAGGTGGTGGGGAAACGAATGCAGCACTATTTCATCATGTTGACTCTTTGTGCGGCGTATAACGTGGAAACGGTAGCACCTACGAGGAAAATGTAAAGAACCTTTTTTATAGAAGATTTTCTTATCAACAACTTTTGTAACTACAAAAATTATCGACCCTTGAAGCGTACACGATATCAATGGGGATTATTTACGCATTATTTATAATGGTTAAATAAAGGTGTATGCAAAAATTCAGCTTGCTGCGAAATTTTTAAAAACAACCACTTGTTCCCTCCTTAAGTTACTGGGCTATTATACGACTTTTAAGGAAGAAATGCTAAAGAGATGGTTTTAAACCATAAGTTATTAAGAAACGAATTAAAATAATATTCCCTAAGCCATTTTGAAAAGTTCGTAAGTAAACGTTGATAAATTTTAATCGATAAAAGTTTATTTTGTCAATAAATATATCTTCCAGGATTTTATATCATTGCCCATCCATCTTTATAAACGTGGAGCGCGGGCACTTTCCTAAATACTTTGATATTCCCTCTAAAATTCCTTGAATTGTGCTTATAGTTGTATTATTTGCTCAGATTGATAAATTCTTTCTGATCGGAGTAGAATAAATACTCTCGATCTTTTAAGTAGTTTACGGCTATGTATCTTGCAGCTTTGAAAGTTCAGGAATATTTCTAGAAAAGAATTCGAGTTGCAAAATTAATATTGATTTTTATTCGTATCTAGCTAGCCATCCTTTTTATCTTCAAAGAAACCAATCATCACATCGTCTCCCAACGAAGTGCCAGCGCATATACCTGTAGGGTAACCAAATAATGACTAGAATAATGAAATTTGAAAATATGCAGATATCTGTGATTTTGTCCCTTGAGTATCTGTCAACTTAAATACACTCAGAGTAACAAAGGCCAGAGTCACTTTCTTTAACTTTTTTTCATCGAATTATATAAAAATATACGTATATTCTAATATATGCACACATAAATATAGAACTAAATATACAGAGGGAGTCTTATAATGGACATAAAGTAATTACCTGTAGAGAAGGGTATATCAGATAGATAGAACTTACCCACTTCTCAAAATTAACTTTTTGGAAACACTTTCATTTTAGTATATAATTTTTTTTAATTTTTTTATACATTTATTTAACGTCGGCCTATTTCCGCTACCGAGGCCTAACACCGACGCCTGTAGACGAGCTACCCCCAACCAGAAATTTTGCCGAACCTCTTCCCTTAAGAAGAGTAGGGATCTTTTACTTGCCTAACATTTAATAGACAAGGGACCGACGGCTTTACATCCCCTCCGAAGGATGGTATATCTCCTATACAACCCTCGTCTAACGTTGTATAGCTTCCGCGCATACACTGATATACAAGCCGCTGGAAGATGTGTGAGGCGAGAACGCGGTTTCCGTTGGAATGGTCACCAATCCAAGTACTAACTGCGCCTGTCGTTGCTTTACATCGCATACCGAAGTATGTACATAGTAAAGACGCACCTACGCTCGCCCCTAGTATATAATTGAAATACATTAATTTTATTTATGTTTGGTTGAAGTTAATTATGATACTACAAGTTGTCTATTGGTGAGTCATCATTAGAAATCGTAACACAGCTATGGATAACGTCAAAGATAGAATAGGCTTTAGGTGATGTAGCCCAGTTGTTAGAGATCAATTTCAATGAAAAGAATTAATTGTTACCTCGCTAATTGTTTCATGAAAGGCTAGTTTTTTGCTAATATCTCGAAAAATAATGAAAAGAAAAAACGGATAGCACCACATGAAAGAGTAGAAAATTTTACAAAAAAATTAGTATAATTTTTTTTTTTAAAGCTATTTTAGCCCTGTAGAAAAAAAAATTTAAAAAACAAAATAACGAAAATTACATAAAACAACAAATTTTTATATATTAGTGGCTAAAATATGACAGGTATCAATAAAATAAAAAGATTTATGAAACAAATGAAAAGTTTTCGTAATTTGATCCGCAACTACCCCCAAAAACTACTCTCTGAAACATACATACATACAAATTATACTTGTATTTTTTACCATTATAAAACCTTAAATACTTTAAATATATACACATATGTATATATAAATAAAAAATTACCGATTACTAAAAATAAAAATTCATTAAATGAGCTAGAGATGCGCATTCGATTATTACAATAAATTTTCCGGTACCGCTGCTCCTTTTTTATAATCACTAAAATATTTTTTTAATTTTTCATCAAAAAAAAATATTTGTAATTTAAAATGCTTACAACAGGTTATTTGTCCTTCCTTTCTTAAACAACTGGAGTTTTTTTATTTATAATACTTTTTTTCATCAAAATATTTTTAAACTTTATTAAAAATAAATTGTCACTGATTCTTTAATGTCACTAATTTTATTATCCAAACTTGCACTAAAATAAAAATAGAATATACTTATTAACATTTATTACACTATTAAACTATTAATATATAAAAGTAAGACATAAAGTAACCACGGAAAATATCCAGACCTAGACCAAGCCCGCACGGAGTACGGGGACCTTTCCAGACAACCAAAAAACGATCGTGCCTGACTGGATGGGGCATGAAAAACGCAACGACAAGGGTAATATAAAAGATCGAGCGTTACGACTCTCGAGCAAGTCAATTCCGATCCGCGTTCTACAAACGATCTCGAGTTCTTCCTTGGTAGCTCCAAGTAAAAAACATCTAATCTCTCTGTCCTCGTGCATCTAATTTATAAGTATTTATATTAATATTTTAAACTAATAACCGGCACCTTCGCCCAAAGCTGAATTTTAAATCCACAAATCTACAAATCGAGTTAATTTTTCTTTCCAAGACAAAACTTTCTCTGTTGAAAAGTTATCGTTTTTGAAATCTACTTTAAGTTAATTTTAAGTGTTTTAAAGGCTGTGCAGTGTTACGCAAATAAATATTTAAATTTTCGTTCTAAACTAGTGTGTTATTCTGAGTAATAATATACAGGGTGGTGCAAAAATACTCTATCCAACTTAACAAAAAGTATTGTTTCGAATTTTCGAAAAATAAGTGCTCCGGCTGCATATACAGTATACACGGTAAAGCCTTGATCCTAATATCGAAAATATTATAAGTATTTCTCTGCAACATAAACCGTTTCAACAAGAATAAGTGCACGAACGCCCTCTAGGGTCTCCACTCTAGCTATCCGGCTGAATCAATTTTAATTTTCCCATCTCGAGTGCACAATTCGTGTTCATAAGGGAACACGTGTCCTTACCTCGTATTTTCTAGCGGCTTGTATATCGGTGTATTACCAAAAATTACGCAATCTTAGGCGAGGGTTGCACAGTGGATATACCATCCTTCGGCGGAAATGTAAAGCTGTCGGTCTCTTGTCTATTAAATGTTTGGCAAATAAAAATTCCTATTCTTTGAAAGAGAAGAAATTTGGCAAAATTCCTGGTAGCTCGCCTACAAACGTTGATGATAGGCCTTAGTAACGGAAATAGGCCGACGTTAAATAAATGTATATAAAAAAACTCAAAGATAAAACATGAATCATAGGACTCAGGTAGTATATAAGATCTACAATACCAGAATGTTTATTAAGTAAAACACTTGTGTATAGATCGTATAACTTCTAGTAGCATAAGTTTTTATACTATATGTCATTAAAGATGAAATATAAAAAAATGTAATACACTTGTTATGTTTAGTACTATATTGTGTTACCACAAAATTTTCTCTTTTATTTCTAAGAATTATTACCTCCATCAAACAAGGCGTTAGGGCATGTCACGCAAGACTTACCAATCCGACGCTGCCAGGGCCTAAAGCCACTAAGACAGACTTGTAGACATATAACTACAGGTTCGTGTGACAGTTTACTGATAGGCGATAGCTTTCAGTGATCATCAAGTTACTAAATAAAGCTACTGTATAACAAACACCGGCGCTATCAGACCAGTCCACTATAACAGGATAAACATTACGCCCGGGAACCTCCGCAGCGGTTTCTTAAAATTGAATTTTTCAGTTAGTCGGTTAAACAGCGATTAGTGTCACACGGCGAGAAAAAAAAGGTGATTTATTCTTGTACAACAGTAAACTTGAAGTGAATAAATGATAATTCGTTTTTTTTATTGCGAAAAGTGTCAGAACTATTTGAAAAATGAGTATTATTTATAATTTAGGGAAGGAGAGATAACAAAAGGCAAAACTTCTTGTGATCTAGTTCTGTTTAATTTTTTTTCTTGAATTCATGTTCGGTCTTTGTCTCAAGGATTCCAGATTTTGTGGGTATATTACACATTTAAGTTCCATTTTCATTACCAAATATATGGAAAAAAATTTTTTTTTTACTTTAGACAATTTATTAGAAGCTGTACGAAGTTTATTTAGAATATAAGAGAGGAAAAAATACCGCATACAAATCAAAATCAATGGAGCTTGTAAATGATAGAAATAATTTGGTTTAACAAAAATAAATATGGAAAATAATGTTTACTTAGAATCTTTACAAAAGTATTATTGTTACAAATTTAATTATGTTTTTAGTGGAATTGGTTGTTTATAAGATGAGTAAATTATTGAAATTGATCATACTATTGAATCCATCACACATGCTACGTACATGCCTATTGCCATTCGAAGTAAATCAAAAATTCTAGAAAAAAATAAAATTATTGCAAAAATAAAAATGGAATCTTGCTTCGGAAATTTTTCAGAAAAAGATAGTCATTTCATTTGAAGATACAGCAGGATAGATTCATACACTAAAAATTTTTTTGTTTGGAGAAATGCAAAAGAGGACCAGACAGACGGTTAGTCGATTTATTGAAAAGATGTAGGGAAATAAGTTTATAATTATATTAAAATTCATTCTAAATCTGACAAGACCGACCAGTTAAAAATTCTTTCCAAAGTGACACAATGACACTGAGAAGAACAGTATTAAAAATCTTTCAAAGAAAAGAAATTTTGTCTAGTAAACCAATATTAAGGAACCTGTAATGTTATTAATTAATTTTTTCCAATCAGTAGTTACAAAACGAACTACCTGCATTAACACATACATAGAAAAATTGGGCGCCAATCGATTGTGAAACATTAACCGTTTTATTTGGCTTAGATAAAGTTTGACCAGCTGATGTACAGAAGAAAAACAGTAACAGTACACAGGTATCATAAACTCTTATCAGCCATATTTAAAAGACCCTTAAATCCAAGCCTTCCCGATTACAACGCATGAATTCAAAAATATGATATAAATTTTAGTGTACAAGCCATGCTGTAAAATGTTACTAGCACGTGCCTCATCAAAGGCACATGATGAGAAAATTCAATTAAACTCATGTGATTCAGATTTTAATGAAAAGTTAAAAGAAGACGCACTAATTAACAGAATATTTTAATATAGCTGGTAAAAATTTAGTTGAATTAAAATATAGAATACAGAAAAATAGAAAAAATACGTTATTAGTCGAAATGCGAGCAGAAGTATTTTACAATCATATAATATACAGCGTGTCCCAAAACTCCCGCATTCCCCTTTAGGGCTAATTCTCCATGCAAAAATAGTAAGAAAAGTTCCTATAAACATGTGTCCGGAAATGCTTCCTAAGGGAGCTACGGCCCTCTAAAGATGGCGTAAAAATAGGAGTTTTTACTAATTATCTTGGAAATTATTTGGGACAACTTTATGAAACTTGGTTATCTATTTTAGATTATTAAAGGTTATTGTTTTACAGTATTAGCCTCAATGAATTTTTTCCAGGGGCGGAGAAACGAGGGGTCGGTGTTCTTTGTTTCTACATATTTATTTTCCAATTTGACATTTTTTGTATTTTAATCCCTGATTATGATTCCCTGATTAATTCTGCAAAAAAAGGTCCTCTTTACAATTAGCCATATGGCAAACCGTTTTCGAGTAAAAGCGGTCTAAACGAAATACTGCGTATTCGGTTACTAAATGCGCATTATTTATTTTTCAAAGTAGGCGTATGTCATTCAGTAACAAAAATGGCTGAGTACACCTCACAGGAGTATCTCGATATGATTATCTGTTATGGTATGATTTGCTAAAAGGAACTATTTTCAATTATTTGGTAATAGTGGTAAAAGAAACATTGTGCAATAGTTTAATGAACATTTATGATTTAAAAAACAACCTGAATTAAGTTTATTATTATGTATTACAAAATGTGCTCAAAATGCCTTCCTTTTCAGCACGGCGAACAATATTATTTGTGGCTCTTTGCGCCATTTCCCTGGTAATAGTGTCAAATGCCGCAATTATGTCGAATCGCATGTCGTCCTCACTAATTGTCTCATTAAAATGAACCAAATTTTTTATATGACCCCATACAAAATAATCCATCGGATTTAAATCCGGCGATCGAGGAGGCCAACTTATTGGGCCACTTCTTCCTATCCAACGCCCTCGAAAAACTCGATTCAAATGACGCCTTGCTACCCTACTAAAGTGCGCCGGAGCCCCATCGTGCATAAAAATCATATTCAAGCGAGAAAGCAGCGGAATTTCATCCAGTAAACCGGGTAGCTGTCTCTGGAGAAATCGTACATAATTCGGTCCATTAAGTCGTGCGGGAAGAAATATGGGACCAATCTGCAAAATTGGTGGTAAATATTATTTGAAAGTTTTACCTAACCTATTAGGTACCCAATGAGAATGTAAATGTACTTACCATTAGGTTTCCTATTTGTCCCGCCCAAACATTAATTGAAAATCGGTATTGAAAATGTGTCTGTCGAATTAAATGAGGATTTTCATGGGCCCAGTAAACAAAATTCCTTGAATTAAATACTCCATTTGGGGTAAATGTCGCTTCATCAGTCCACAATATCTGATTAAGAAATGAAGGATTAACCAAATGATTTTCCAAAAAATCTGTGAAATTAAAAAAAAATCGATCGGTTTAAATGGTAGAATATTTTGAATTACAAATTTATCACATTTGTTTAAAATTTGTGTTTTATTTCATGTAGATGCTGCATACAAAATTCAGCTTACTTGTACAGAAGATCATTCGAGGTTCATAGTCTCGCGGTAACAGCTGCTGAACCCGTCGATAACGATAACAATGTTGATTTTCACGTCGAAGGATTCGATGAATACGTGTTCTTGTCGTCTCCAGTAGTCTAGCAGCTTGCCTAGTACTCAACCTTGGCTGATCAACAAATGCATCAAGAATCATCTCTTCTTCAGCTACTGGAATCCCTCTTGGGCGACCGTTACCTCGTCTATTAGGTAGGACATTTCCACTGTCCCGTACGCAGCGCGTGATAACATTTGCGTCAGGAAAATGTGCTCGTTACGGGAATCGGAGCGCGTACAGTCGTGCGGCTGGTACAGCTTGTTCATGAGCCATACCATAACAGATAATCATATCGAGATACTCCTGTGAGGTGTACTCAGCCATTTTTGTTACTGAATGACATACGCCTACTTTGAAAAATAAATAATGCGCATTTAGTAACCGAATACGCAGTATTTCGTTTAGACCGCTTTTACTCGAAAACGGTTTGCCATATGGCTAATTGTATAGAGGACCTTCTTTTGCAGAATTAACCAGGGAATCATAATCAGGGATTAAAATACAAAAAATGTCAAATTGGAAAATAAATATGTAGAAACAAAGAACACCGACCCCTCGTTTCTCCGCCCCTGGAAAAAATTCATTGAGGCTAATACTGTAAAACAAGAACCTTTAATAATCTAAAATAGATAACCAAGTTTCATAAAGTTGTCCCAAATAATTTCCGAGATAATTAGTAAAAACTCCTATTTTTACGCCATCTTTAGAGGGCCGTAGCTCCCTTAGGAAGCATTTCCGGACACATGTTTATAGGAACTTTTCTTACTATTTTTGCATGGAGAATTAGCACCTAAAGGGGAATGCGGGAGTTTCGGGACACCCTGTATATGATGAATTATCAGGTGATGAAAGTGACTGCATTTTGAGTAATAATAACTTTAGAAATAGTATAGGACTTAAGGAATTAAGTAGTTCAGAAACTTCTGATATAAATAATAGTCCAGGTCCTTCTGAATTAATCAACTAGACAACTAGAAGATATCGTTAACTACTTGAAATATTAAATTTATGGTAATAGTAATGACCAATCTATCGTTATCGATAATCTGTCTCCACAGATTCATATTATTTGTGTCGAAATAGTTATCGTAAATTGTAATGACAAATTTTGAGGGCATTCATAGTTATTCATTTTTTAGCTGCTTTGAATTTTTAACTTAATCTACAAAAGTGGCGGTGACACCTAAGAAGGAATCCCAAGTCTCTACACTTTTTTGGTACATGTAGATAGAATTTGAAATATACATGTTGCAAAGTTATCTCCACTGAACTTAAACAAAAATGTTTTGCTTTTCCTTTTGTCCATTCGCGGATAATGCTACTTTTTCTTTTTTTGAAAGGAGAAAAGAAGTGTTGGGAAGCTTGGGATACCTTTCCTGACATTACCGCCGCCTTTATAGATGGATTTGGTTAAAAATCCAAAATAACCATTATTCCGACACAGGCAATAGCTGATATCGCCTTCAAATCCAGTTATTTGCACAAAAAATTGGATGGTTGGAGACTTACCCTAATAATCAATGTTCTGTCAATTCTCATCAATAGACGCATTTATCAAACAAAATGTGTCTGTGGTAAGTTTTGTCAATATATCGTAGAACTTCCGTATCCATCCACATAGATGATGGGTTTTGAATAATACTGTGACCTTTTTTAAAAATGAAAAACCTTTATATATCTTATTAAAATGCAAAATTTGTGGGCGAAAGTACAAATGTTTTTTTAAAAAACTTGAAATTACTCAAAATTATGTTCATACGTAGAATGTTGCAATTAGATTATTTACTTTGATTATTATATTTTCTATTAAATAATTTTTTAATTTTACTACTGTTCATATATTTTTTTATTAATGCCTTATGAAATAAAAATAATGAGCTCTCAATATATTACTATTTAAAAAAGGTGCTAATGTAACGGCAAATGTAGCTTTTCTACACGCACCATTGGCCGTTTCATTTGATTAAATCGCATTTACAAATTACACCAATTTAAGAAAGTAATTTACTTTTTTATATCGTTTGTTTAAATTAATCTACTGGATCATTAAAGGGTACAATAATTGTTGTTCACGATTTGTAAGAGTTTAGACTGCTCTTTTGTATGTCTTCCAATATGCTGAAAGTATTACAACATATAGACGAGGCACACGACATTGGCTGTTCCTTTCATCCCGACATTCCATACTGAGTTTGTGTCCAATTTAAAATACACAGCAGAGCACACAATGGACCTTCATATTAATTTTGTTAAAATACATCATAGAAAATACATATAAATTAATTTACTATTATATGAAATTTGAACTGGGATTTTCTATCTCTTAACATAAGAATAATTTTCGTTAATATATTGCCAGTCCATTAGAGCTTAGTGGCAAATTGAAAGTCTAAGAATAATAATAATAATAAGGTATTAATATCTTAATGCAGCTTTTGCTTTGCATAATTCTTGCTGCTTTATTTAAATAAATAAAAAAATACATATTATATATCAATCGGTAGAAAAAATTGTAGTCTTTATTTTTTATACCTTGAGAAATTTTGATTTAATGGGCCTTTTTAGAGTTATAGCCGAACGTGTCGTATTATAGGAATGTTTTGCCTATTTTTTTTTGCTACGGCACCAGATATAAGAGAAAATAAGGACATGCAAAATAAGAAACTTATACAACATGCTCTATCGCATGACATCTAGATTATTTCTCTATCTCCTACCATTTATGAGAAAAAATGTAAATGTAATGTAAAGTGTACCATTTTCATATATAGCTAACTGGACTAACCCAAACTATTTTTTTTTTGTTTCTTGTTAAAAATACAAACCCATCATTGTCATTGAATGTTTATTTTCCATGCACCACTCTGGGCCACTGTATACTAAGTCGTGTTTCTTATTACAATCTAAATCTAGAAAACTTAGCTTTTCGGGAGGTGTCTTTTAATTGTAAAAATATGACTTCCAAACTCTGATCTTTTACAAATGTATTTTATTAATTTTAAAATTATAGCATTTGTAATTGACAATAAACTGTTAAGATTATTATTATTTAAATTCTAGATAACGGCAATACTGTCCAACTAGCCTATGCATAACCAGAGAACATTTGAAGCTCTGAATAAATTATAAATCATTATATACATTGAAGGATTGTGAAAAATCAAAGCCACATATTAGTTTTTTAAAAAGTGAATATTGCGTATATCGTTATTTTTAACTATGATCCTTGTAAATTTCAATTTAACTATTGTAGTAAATAACGAGAGAGAAAATTAAATGTAATGTTTAAACTTTGGACAGGCTACTGCAATATGATTATTTACTGACCTGTAATATAATAAGATAGATGAGCTACAAATGGTCAATAGATTTTACTCACATACAGTTATGAATAAAACTTTATAAACGAGAGATGTACTACATATTATTTTATTTCAGGTCTGCCGTACGATATATCCTTATACTGGTATCAGTACCCATGGATATTTGGGGAATCCATCTGCCAGGCGCGGGCACTTATTTCAGAAACGTAAGTTATATACATTTAATTATTGAATAGTATGAGAATGAGAAGTCAATAACAATTGACACATAATATCCATATCTGTGAAGCAGTCGCCCTGGTTTTTACAATACCCAATTATCTACAGATTGGCAAGTAAATAAATATGAATTTGATATCAAATCAAGACCATACATTCTTATAATATTGTCGATATTTAAGTACATAAACGTTGTAATTTTGTATGTTTTATATAATTTAATATCTGTATTATGTGTATATTAAATTTTTTGTTTCACGTAAGTATTGACTTGTTGCATAGCACAAATGAATAATTTGGGTAGTTAAGAGTTATTGAAAAATGTTTTGTAGAATACTGTATTTTTTGAATTTCTTTTTTGTCGAATAACTTGCTTCTTCGCAATAAAATTTGGAACAAAACTAGAGCAATCCAGTTGTTTCTGCTAATTCGTTAAGTTGAAAAGAAGTAAAAAAACTGCTGAGTTCAAAAAAATGTATCTTAAATTATTACAAACCAATATTCACCATATTTTATGAAATCAAAAGATAATATCAAATTTGATACTGGTTATAGATTTTTTTTTATGGGAGCCACGTAACTACGTTACTGGAAACATTGCAGCCTCTTGGGTTTATTGTGCTAATCTCCCAATTACTTTATGACACCCACTCCAATATTTATAGTTCCTTGTACCAATTTGTACACGCTCAAAATTAGCTGAGTGTCATATTCCTCTGGACATAATCTTGGTTGTCCATATAGAGCCTGTCTCCTGTGATCTATAGCCTCACATTCAGTTGAGTCTCTGTTGACCCATTGCATTGTCTACATTTTAGAGCTCCATCGTATATGCCTGTTCTATACAGATGTCCTTTCAGGGCACAATGCCCTGTCAGGAGACCTGTGATTATGCGTAACTGACTCCTGTTCAGTAACAGCAGTCTTCTTTCGAGATGGTCCTTTGATAAAGGTTTTTCCATGTTGGTGACTGGTTATTTTTTCTCAGTATTATTTGTGTTGGTCTTTGACCCATTCTCTTATTTGACCCTGTACAGTGGTTTTAGGCACTCCTAGGCAGGTTCTTGGCCAATACATGGAGCTAATTATCCTTTTCTTGCTAGCTCGTCAACTTTTTCGTTGCCTTCGATACCGAAGTGTCCTGGAGGCCACAATAGAGTTATCATGTTGTGGTCTGCCAGGGCTCTTAGTTCTTCTCGGCATTCCCATACCAGTTCAGATTTCACTTTTGGGTTTGATAATACCCTTAGGAACGCTTTACTATCTGTTAATATGCTGATCCACCTAATTCTATAGGCCCTCAGATTATTTTCTCTCGCACAATGCAGTATCGCATATATCTTTGCCTGAAAAACAGAAGTATATTGTCCAAGTGATATGCTAAACTGTGAGTTCCACATTATTATTATTAGCCGTTACTCGAGTCCGAGTATAAAAATGTTACAGTCGAAAAATTGTGTACAATAAAAAACAAGTAAAAGGTGTAGTCTATTGTAATTCCCATTCATCTACGGTGCACACGACTATGGCTATAGAGGCCAATTCGGGAGAGCACATGTCGACCGCAGTCAGGACAAACATAGACCTGATTAGGTCTTGGATTCGGCCTTCTTGCAGCAACATTTCCTTGATAGCTGGCCACAACCCCTCGCCATTCGGTTCTGTCCGCTGCAAGTTGTTCCCATTGCTCGTCTGCAATACCGCAGGATTTTAGATTTTCATGGAGAGCGTCTTTGAACCTCTTTCGTTGACCGCCACGCCTTCTTCTACCGCTTAGCAATTCACCATAAAGTGTACATTTAGGAAGGCGGTTATCATGCATACGATGAACGTGACCTGCCCATCTTAGGCGTGCTCTTGAAATAAGCACCTCAATTGGAAGGCTGTTTGCTCTCCTGAGTACTTCCACGTTTGATATGTGATGGAACCAACGGATTTTCATCATACTTCTGAGGTGTCTTTGCTGAAAACGTTCTAATTCTTTCACATGACGACGGTAGGTGACCCAGCTTTCACATCCATATAGCAGTGTTGGAATGACAACTGCTCTGTAGACAGCCATTTTCGTTGACAAAGCAAGGTCGTGGTTGTCAAATACTCTCTCTCTAAGTCCCCAGAGTGCTCTAGATGCAGCGTTAATTCTATTGCGAATCTCGCTGTCCATGTTTGCTTTGTCATTAACAACGTTGCCTAAGTAATTGAACTGATCCACCACTTCAAGAGAATTTCCGTTAAGCGTAATGTCTATTTGGTTCACTTGGTGAGGAGTTGACATAATCTTAGTCTTTCCAATGTTGATTTTAAGTCCTAAGGAATCGTAGCTCTGGGCATACACATCTAAAAGTTCTTGAAGCTCTTCCGGCGTAGAGGCTAAAAGTGCACAGTCATCCGCATACTGGAGATCACAAATGAATCGTGTGCGTGTCTTCGTGAAAGCTCTAAAGCGCCCTATGTTAAAGAGACCGCCATCAAAACGGTATCTGAGACCTATTCCTCTCACTGTCAGTTTGTTGTCAACAATAATTGTTAGAGCAGTGGTAAACAAATTAAAGAGTAGGGGTGCCAGGACACATCCCTGCCTAACTCCAGTGAGGGTTTGGAAAGGTTCGGTTGCCTCATTATTATACATAACCTGGGCGTTGTTGTTTGTATGTAGACTGCGACATACTTCCACAAATTTTTTAGGGATACCTAAGCGGAACATAATTTTCCAGAGCACTTCCCTGTCCACCGAGTCAAACGCCTTGGTTAAATCAATGAAGGCCATGTGAATTTCTCCTTGATGTTCGAGTGCTTTTTCTTGAAGCTGTTTAAGTGTGAAGATTAAATCCGATGTGCCTCGGTTTGATCTAAAGCCACTCTGTGTTTCAGGAAGTAACTTTTCCATAACAGGTGTTAGCCTATTTGCCATCGCTTTAGTGAGTATCTTCCCTCCAACAGCCAGGAGAGCTATACCCCTGTAATTTCCACAGTCCGCAGCGCTCCCTTTGTTTTTGAAGAGGTTGATTAAAAGTGTATCACGAAACTCCTGCGGAGCTTGACCACTTTCCCACACGCCATCAAACAGTTTTTTGAGGTAGGGTATGAGCTCTGACGACACAGCTTTAAAGATCTCAGCTGGGAGTGAGTCGGCGCCGGGAGATTTGTTATTTTTTAGCTGCCCAATGGCGGTTAAGATCTCTTCCGTTGTTAGTGGTTTATCTAAGTCTTCGAAGGTGTCATATTGAGGGATAAGATTTATAATATCGTGATCGGCTTGACTTTGCTGGTTAAGAATGTTAAAGTAGTGTTCTTTCCATCGGGCTCTTATTTCCTGGTCTTCTTTGAGGAGATTTCCATTTAAATCTTTAATAGGGCACATATTCTTCCGACTGGGGCCGTACACTGCTTTTACTCCTTGAAAGAAATTCCTGTAGTCGTGTGAATCGGCGTACCTTTGAATTTCTCTGGCCTTGCTTGCCCACCACTCGTTCTCGTTCCACATATCACTATATAGGCCAGCTCCAGTGCCTTGTTCAATCCTTGACCCGTCTGTAAACCAGGTAAGTTCCCCAAGGCTTTTGATGTATCTGTCCACTTTCCATTCACTTCGATCCACAATTTTTACCTCGAAGTTTCCGTTTAAAATGTGCTTAGGAATCACGTGGTCCGTTCTCATATCAGATATGCTAACTCTTACACAATTCCTAATTTGGTTATGCCCCAAACCGGCGTAAATGCTACTTGGCTCTCTTTTCAGTTTCCCATTCTTGCCTCCCCCATTGTCACAGTTTTCATAGCTCCCGTTATCTCTAAACCAGGAATTATTCGTGCCTTGCTTAGTTCAGCAACAGCGATGCTCTGTAGTATTTCTGTCCACCATACCAACGATTGACCACCATGATTTACATCCAGTACATCATGCTTGACATTAACCCCCATGTTTTTCCATGAGTGCATCTAGCCAATATTGTTCCCGCTCTATTTTTGGTTCTTTGGAGCTGTTGTTCCAGGTAAGTCTAGAATCTAGTATTACTCCTAGGTATTTTACGCCCCCTGACAGTTGTATTTCTTCACCTTTGAGCATCAGTGGTTCAAGCCCCTCTAGTTTTTCCTTCAGGTGAATATTACTGTCAACTTGGGAGGACTGATATTTACTCCCACCTCATATGTCCATTTTGTTACAAAATTTATAGCCAGCTGCTGATTATAGGTAGTTAAATGTGAAAATCTAGCATCTGAAACAGAAAAATCTTTTCACTGTCAAACCTATCTATAGCATAGGAATACAAAATATCATTTACAGTAATTTGTTATAAGGCTTTTAAGTAAATATCTTGGCTTTAAGTTGGTACGATATTTTGGTTTAACAAAAGATGTATCTTTAGTAAATATAATGAATATTTGCTTATAAAAATATAAAATATAACAAGAATCTCCGTAGAATCAGCATTCTGCAAAATATTTTTCCGCAACCTCTAGATATCTGAACTATTATTTTATTAACAAAATTCACCTTTCTAGACAATTCCACATAGGGCAAAATTTTGGATTGATTACATCACTATACCTCTTTTATTAAAAATAATTTTAGTATGATAAAAGTTTGAAATACTTTTGTAAGAACATCTTTTTGTTTTGGATACATCTTCTAACAAATCATCACATGTGCTGAAATAAAATTATCTGAACTATTTTATCCAAATAAGTAAAGAGCACTTTTGCAATTTGAATATGTTGAAAAAGAATCGACAGAATATTTGATATGTAGTGTTCAATGAAGAAGGTCTATTAAATGATGTACTACTTGCATACCATGCCATTTAAATTTTTTTTGGTTGTGACTACAGCACCAAGGCATGAATTTGCAAGTGAATGATATTGCAAAAGATGGTTATCCCGAAAATGCAGTTAACAGGGCTGATGTTCTTTAAAAATTCAGTTTAACCTACCCGTTTCGTTTTCAATTGACCATCATGTATAATTATTTTTTATAATGTACTTAATATATTTTATAGACACCTTACAAGATAATTACTAGAACTTATTGCATTTTTATGTAGTTGAATGGTCTGAAAAAAAATATATCCTCTTTTAATTATTATTTGTGGAAAACAATGAATTTTGCCGTGCCTGAGATATATATTGTCAATTTTTATCTCATGCCAATAAATTGACTTCTCAATGTCAGTACTATTTTACTAAAGGACACAATAATTTGCAGGGCTTCATATGTGTCGGTGTTGACGATAGTAGCTTTTTCAACAGAAAGATACTTAGCTATATGTCACCCTCTTTATAAACTCGCTATATCAAGCCTCCAACGCTCACTGCGAATTATAACCTGTCTGTGGATATTATCGTTTATATTTGCATTCCCTTTTGCTGTGCTCAGCGGAGTGAGTTACATCGAGTATCCACAAAAGTCAGGAAACAAAATTCCGGTAAGTATTTAAATCTTTGTGTACTTGTGTTATTCGTCCTATATTTTATATTTAATGAAACATACAAACAATATAAAAATGATGAAATGATTAAATATTAGCAATATCGCATGGCCGTTTTTAGCGTGAAATTGATGCTATTAACTGCTGGAAATATTTATGAATGATTTTTTATGAGGTGAAAATTACTTATACAAAGAATGCAACCAAATGGCGGCAGTGTGTAAATCGAAATTTTACATCGGAAGGCACAAGCGGTTTGAAGTTAATAATTAATTTCGGCAAAAGCAAGCATGTGTTATTGTTAAAATGCTATTTCAGAATGCGCAGGTAGGATGGCGTTATAGCTCGGCACTAAGTTTTATATGAAAGAAAGTTTATCTATTAGTTAAAATGAACTTAAAATTAATGTACAATTGTCTCGTTTTCAAATTAAAGCAATTTATTTATTTTAGTCCACATTGGGACCTACGTCAAGTTTAAAGCATAACAATTTGTCGGTTACCCGCGAATCTTCTACTGATAAGGCTAACCCTGAATCAAAGCAAGCGAACGGTACTCCTAGTTGATCCCAAATATTTACAACAGCCCTTGCTGAAATAAATTACATTAAATCAAAGCAAGAGTGCCTTCACTGACTAGGAATTATTTAAAGAGAAGCATTATCTGTAAGAGAGAGTGATCCTGAATCAAGGTGAGAATTCCCTACCATAAGAACGCAACAAATCGTATCTATTTTCCGATGTCCTTTATCGGAAAAGCAATAAAAAAAGATCAGCAATTTTGCAGTAATTGTACTGTCTTGTATAAAGGCATTCAAATCGAAATAAATGGATAGAAACTCAGGAAACCATTTTTCCCTTGATCAGAAAACATTCAATATTATTTATACACATAGATAGTAATACAGTATTGACAATTATATAAATATTTAGTCAAAATTTATTTCAGTTATTGTATTTTTGAACTTTTACATAAAAGTTATATAACTGAAAGCAGGTAGGTAGAGTCTACTTTCCATATATAATTTTGTGCAAGAATAAAAGGTCTTGCTCAAATTTCCTCTGGCTTAGTCTTTATAGATTAAATTCTCCACGTAAAGGTTCGTAATGACAAATCCTATATTTGAGTTATACTTTGTAAATTTGTTTTGAATTCGATTAACTGCTTTAGATTTTTTCGAGAAGGACTTCAAGTCATTGTCAGTATATGTAGAACCATACTACATACCAGAGCCACTACTTGAAGAGGTTCTCGTACGATTATGTAGATACCAACAGATTTATAGGATTTTTTTCAATAATAAAAGTTATTAAAAAATCATATTGTCTACACTTCACCTTGTTCTTATATCTAATTTGTTGTAATTAACGAATGATTCAAATGAATTTATTTGAATCATTTGTTTGGTAAGTTATGTATCGAAACTGTAGTAACGTTCAAGTTACAATAAATTAGTGATAAAAACAAAGTAAAGTGTTTTAATAGATCTATTCTGATATGGGAAGAATATATTAACCCACCCATCTGCTTTAAATTTTATGTATAATATCATATCAAAAAGTTTTCTATTCATATATTCATTTAAAATCAAATTTACATAATTTACAAAGTGAGATTCAAACGTTAAGATAAATATTCTAGCTGATTCTCTAAACCCAGGATAAAAAATTCTACATTTCATAGCTTAAAGGCCTTTATTTTTAAAGTAATTTCTGACCTATTGAGATATAAAATCAAAATAATAAAAACTCGAACCAAATAACTAATAAAACATATACGCTAATATAAAAATATCTAGAGTAAGGGATTTTTAGAACCTCATTATTTATCATTATGTAGGTAAATCGATAGGCATTTAATAGATAATCACTTTAATTACCTTAAATATTTGAAGAATTTCATTTAATACCTTTATATTATTAGTATTTACTGCCACGGCTACATTAAAATCAATTAATAAAAGCTCTAATCCAGAAAGAGGGTAAGTGGAAAGGGGGTTAGCAGTTCTTCAAGTGTTATGAACGTTTATAATACTCGTAGCGTCAAAACATTTCATAATAAATTTATTCGAGACATGTACTACTTCATATATTTAGTAGTTTAACTGAAAATTGGTATAATATTGCAAATTATTAAATCATTACAAGTTAATCTGTTGTTCAACAATATGGACATGAGATCATTTGTCAAGAAAAGTTACCATTCTAGAGAGTGTCTCGTAAGTAAGTGGACACAGAGTAACTCCCGGTAATAAAAATAGGACAATGGTTTAGGAAATATAACCCCCAATATCACTACTAAAATTTATTATGCATTCTGTATGTCGGACAAGAATATGAATTTTTATTAGTCTAACGAGACTGTGTTCCCCGTTTTTTTTTTTTTTTTTTTTCGAGAATGCTGAACACGATGGCGGTGGTTAAAATCCTCTCCCAGCTCATCCCACCCCCCAAACGGTCAAAAAACTACTCCCGAAGGAGGTAAACCGCATATCTGCCGTCTCCAACCAGCCAAACCTGTGTTACCCCGTTTCGAGGACACTGAGCACGATAGTAATATCAAGATCTCTCCTCGACCCCTACGAATCCCCCAAACGGCCAAAAACCGCCCCCGGAAGGGTTAAACTGCGTATCCGCCGTCTCCCACGAGCCAGATCTGTGTTTCCCCCGTTTTAGAGAATGCTGAGCACAATAATAACTTCTTCTCGAGGCGAACCAACCCCTCAAACGGACAAAAACTACCCCTTTGATACGCGGTTTTATGAAGTAAGCGCACCGGATAAGAGAAAATAAATCATTTGTTCACAAATTATTGTATAGGTATATGCAATTATCGGCATAGTTTCATTTGTTTTATTATATTAAATAATGAACATTTTTATTGACGCATAAAATTACTTATTTACTATATATAAATATAAAACATCGTCGTAAAATCACTTTCCAGTGAAACATTGATCAAATCAATATAACCTACGTCGCTTAAAAGCGGAATTACAGAGTTGGTATTCCGCATTTCATCCCTTTCGGGGATGGTTTTGGCCGTTTGGGGGATTGGCGTAGGTCAAGGAGAGGTCTAGACATCACCATCTTGCTCAGCATCCTAGAAAACGGTGGGTAACATGGATTTGATCGGTAGGAGGCGGCGAATACGCGGTCTACCTCTTTCGGGGGTGGTTTTTATCCGTTTGGAGCTTGATGTGAGCTCGGAGAGAGTTTTAACTACCGCCACCCTTTTCAACATTCTCAAAAACGGGGGGGGGTATAGTCTCGTTAGGCCAAGAAAAATTCATATTTTTCGAGGTTCCATCCGACTGACAGAATGCACTTATTATATCTAATAAATTTACATTCATAATTTAATCACTTGGGTCATTAAAACTTACAATAGCCACTCAAGATAATACAATTATATAGCTCTATTCAATATACAACTCTTAAACAATCATTATAGCTTGCATATTGTTGCGGACCTGTTGCATATGCGACCCGCGATACGCATTTGCGTTTTGTGGGCCGCATAATAGCAATCGCACCAACGAAATGTCCGTAGCGGAGTTTCTGTTACCATCCGCGAGCGGCGCGAGTCTTCCAGCTGGTTCAAAGAGAGAGACGTTTTGCTGGCATGCACACGGTTGGTAATTCCTGAAAACTTGTGTTATTCAAGGCATCCTTGTGGATTTTGGAGTCATCAACACCAATAAAATTTCCTCCATTTTTTGTTATTCTGTTGAGCAGAATATTTTGTTGTTGGGAGCGAATTTTAACTGCTGGTGCAGGATTTAAGTGTATAGGTGAGTTAACCTCATTATCGCCATCTTATCCGATCTCTATCCACGTGTTTCGCAAATTTACAGGCTTTCCTTTGGAAGTATCTCGCTGGTTTGTAAGACGGACTCGACCCCATTCATTCAGTTGTCGCCTTCTCTAGGACTTTTGGTCAATAGTAAGAGGTAAATTATATTTTTCGTTTGTGGGTTATGTCAGATTTGAATTGCTCTCATTAGGCACGCTTCACGTGCCGTGCAAGTTAAATCGGTATATCTTTAGGGTTCCACAGACGGGACTAAAATGCCCATACACAGCCACAGGAGTAGAATATTCCGCAGCTGGAGAGGCTGTAATCGAATCCATCGTCTGGTCAATTCCTTCCTTCCCGAAGACACTACCGTAGGGCTGCAGTTTCTGCATCGTCAAAGTTCGGGTATCGTCCTACCCTATATAAGTGTGTTGTTTTCTGTACCGGGGACCATCTTTAGTTGTTCTGCGTGGTTGTATATATTTATACTTACTTTTGTATTTTAACTTGTATATATTTAAAAATTTTACGTATTTATATTTATTTAAGGAGGTTCTCTAATCAGACCCGTTGTGTTAATTTATTTATTACGTTGTAAACCAAGTGTAGCTACACGAGGCATCTTCATTTATGCTGTTACCTGTTAATCGCAAAATTAACCACACCTTTTGAACATTGCCAGGTTTCATGCTAGAGAACCAGACATTATTTTGTAAATTCTATAATATAGTGCATTTCATGTTTAAAACAAGTGTCATTATTTCGTCTGCGACCGCTGCGAATGGAACCCTCAGCGATTTGTGTAAGTAAGTAAACTAATAATTTATAATAGTTTATGTTAACTTGGACTGAACGCCCTGCGATAGTCTGAGCTAGTGAAATTTTACCGTGGGCACGTTACATCGCTTATCCGGGCTAGGTAGTGTCTGCGATCTGCTACGCCACAACAGCCCAAGTGAGTTTATTTTCTGCAATATCTTGTAACTCTTACTATCCAACGTATTTATTTATTTATGCAGTTGTGTAACGTAGCAATATATAAATGTAAATTACACTAAGGCGTGCATATCCTTATTACAAAGTAAAAAATATCAAACAACTATGGTCATTTCTATTAGTACATATAAAGAAATGCTACTGACCAGACAGATGAAAACCAATAAAGAACAGAAACACACAAGTAATTTTATATATGAAATACACAATTCAAACTGTTCAGAAATATTTCACAAAGTATATAAGCATATTATTAAAGTGTACTAAAAATTAGTGTATAGATAGATAATAAATGGATAAAACGAGAAATAAAAGAAAATAAATAAATACGTAAACCATGTTTTGTGTACTAAATATTATGTAGGGTTACTCAAAATAGATCATATTATATTACTAACACAACATTTAAAAATATGAATGTTTGACTTCGTTGAAATAAGTCGTGGTAGATAACCCTCTTTGCAAATTGTTTGAATAAAAGTCATTCAGTAATTACGAGAGAAAAGGAATAAAATATATTTATTTCATTTCGTAGTGGGCGCCTATTCTATATTGACATCTGCTAAAGGGCTAGAGATTAGTATTCAGCTCGTGTATCGGCCAAATAGGTAAATATTTCTACTGGGGCTTATTTCTTACTGCTGGGGCAGTATTCGTTACTAAAATGTACTCCTAATTTAAATGTCCTCTCTTAAAAACTACGCGCAGTACTGATTTTTGTAAGAATACTTCCTCAGTGTAGCATACAGTCGACTTAACTTCGAAATACAACGTCATCGTCTCATAAAAATGCAATGTAAAGTGCTTTACTATAATTTGTTATAAGTATGTAGTCAGTGATAGACAAAATCAGTAATTACTGGCAAAGAAAAAAGACAATTAGGAGAAAATGTTTTACAAACTTGTTTTATTGTATTCACCAATCAGAAACCTACATACGACAGTTTGTAATTAACCGATTTGTTTACAAATAGTCTACATTTTTCATAAAGAGTAAATACCTGAATTCAGAAACTGTCTAAAATCTTCTTTACATGTAATTTCTCTGTGAAAACGAAACTTGTCTTAATATTTCCAAGTTGTGGCGAATGCGCCTGTGTCAGTTTACCAAATATTATTTCAGCAAACTAGTAATTATCGTGTTGTTAAAACCGCATTGCTTATATCTGTATTAATATTATGTCAATGTTCAAAGCACAATATGCCACGTACTATGTTGTCACTTCAATTTCATAAATTTTACTTGACTAATTGATATTCGCGGAAACCCAAATCAATTAAATATCTGGTTTTGATAAAATTTTCTAGATTGATAAAAACAGAAGTCAATATCGGCCAGTAACTATTTCATAAAATTCCAGCCGATAAAATTTCGTAAGCAGATATAGCATAATAGAAAGACTTCATAGAATGTTCACTCCTTTGATCTGAATTAAAGTAATTAATTTACATACTAAAAGAGACAACCGGATTACAACATTGAATTGGTTTAGAATTATAATTATAAATTGAACTCATTTATTAGAGACGCATTTTATTAAATTGAATAAAAGTTGGCATCCTCTAGTTAATTAACCATCTAGAAAATGATTCCCAAGTTGAACAACTTTAGATTCAAGTTAAAATAAATAAGCGGAATATTATTTTAAGTATTTTGTACCGACCTCCAAATGTTCATTATAGCGAACTCTCCGTCTTAACGATTAGCTTACATCTGTTATACCAAGCCTTGAAGGAGCAATTGTACCGGACGACTTAATCATTAGCATATTGTAACCAAGATAACTATAACTATTATTGTCTCTTATAAATTGAATATTTTCAGATTACGTTGGTATCGAATTAGATGGTAATTTGTAAATAAATACTAGTGTTCCGAACTTATCACAATTTTTAACTGAAAGCTAATCGAACGTTAATTGAATTAATATTATAAACTTATAAAAACAAAAAATCTTGAACACACAAAACACAAAATTTGAAACCTTACTGTAGAAAACTAATTAAGGACATGAAAAAATGAAGATTTATAAAATTTCATAACAAATGCTCAACATGGGCACCTTCTTCTCTAATGCATGCTTGTCCACAACGAACTGACGATCGCTGAACTCGCCACAACATTTTCTCTAATTGCATTTGAATGGTACATAATTCTGTCGTATAATTCTTATCTTGTCTCTACTGGTGTGGCATATACGAGACTCTTTAAATGTCCCCACATGAAGAAATCAAGGGGATTTAAATCGGGTGATCGAGGAGGCCAAGGAACAGGCCCACCCCGACCTATCCACCGGCTAGGATATACTCTATTTAAATTACCCCTCACTATAAGACTAAAATGCGGGGGCGCCCCATCATGCATAAACCACATATTCTTTCAAGATTTAATGTCAACGTCTTCTAAGAGTTGTGGTAATTGCTATTGGAGAAATTCAAGATAAAGTTGCCCATTCAATCGATTTGGTAACACGAATGGGCCCAACAAGTACCGACCAATAATTCCGGCCCAAATATTAATATGATATTGCCTTTGATGGAGCGTTTGAATTGTGGCATGTGGGTTTTCCTCGCTCCAAACGTGTAAGTTGTGGGAGTTAATGACTCCATTTCTTCCAAAGCTCGCTTCATCCGTATACAAAACCGATCGAATGTAATGATAATGATCTGATACTGACAGATGAATTTGCGGCGACTGCATCCATTACGTTCTCTTCTACTTCAACAGTACGTGTTGTCCGCGGACAACGTCATTTGGTGCAAATCGACCTAAGTAGAGATATAATTCTTAGATTTTTAGTTTAAAAAAAAATTGTCATATTTTTTACCAGTTTCTCTCAGCCGTTGATCAACACGTTTAAGAGTTTTGCGATCAGGAACCCTTCGATGGCGATAGCGATAGCGTATAGTCTTCGTGCTTTCAAGGCATTACAAGAAGCCATTCTATACATTAAATGCATATCTGCGTATTCATTGTTAGTGTAAGCCATATTTCAACCAATTAATTACTTAATGTCGGATTAAGCTAATACTGAAAAATTATATCACTCCAATTATCTAATATTTTGATCCATGGCAACCATATACTATCATTATTACTCGTTTGGTTTTGTACATAAACAGCTACATCGTCTTATCTACATATATAAGACGATGTAGCTGTTTTTTTTTAATATTTAAAACAACTAATATTAACAAGTTCAATGCTGACTCCAGTACTTGGGCTTCAGCATGTGCGACACCATTTTTTGTCATTTTTTTTTTCAAATAATCGACGGGAAGGTCATACATAATATGACAAAGTAATGCTAAAAGTAAATAGTATTTGTTTATTTTTTTTTAAGTTACAATTATTTGTGCGATTGAAAATCGCAATTTCATCGTTAGGTGCATTATAATAATAATAATAAATATTTATTTTCCAATACGACTGTTTTCACAGTATAGGAATGGTCAGATATACATTTTAAAATCTTACAATACAACAATACAAAGTACAAAAATTTAAAATATAAGTGTTAAAAAGTGTGACTATAACTATATCTAACAATATTATGTGACTAGTCTAAAATAATAACATCTTATATAAGAAACTCATTTATGGTGTAACAACATTTTTCAATAAGATATTCTTTAATTTTTTTTTTAATTTATCAGTACATAATATATCCTTGAAATTTTCTGGTAGATGATTAAAAAATTTAGTTCCAGCATAAGAACATGATTTTTTAAATGCACTAGATTTATGCTGATCAAGCCTATGCAAATCACTATTTTGTTGGTAGGAGTTTAAATTAAATTTCATATGTAATAAGCAGCGATATATATAAATTGAGGGAAATGTCAAGATGTTATGTTTTACGAAGAACGGCTTACATGAGTTTCTGGGTATTATGTCGAAAATTAATCTCATAATTCTTTTTTGAGCAATCAATATTCTCTCGGTGTTACTGGAGTTACCCCAAAATACTACATTGTACGATAGATGACAATAAACCAAGGCATAGTAAACATTTAATATACTCGGTGTATCAAGAGTATTTTTGAGCTGCAAGATCGCATAGGCACTATTTAATTTTTTACATATATAGTCAGTGTGTGTGCTCCAGCTTAAATTTGAATCGATAAAGATACCTAAAAATTTTGTTACGGTGGTACATGTATCTATAAAACGGTTAATATTACCGACATCAAACAAGTATACGTTTTTTACGTAAAAATGGCTCCAAAATTTTAAAATAACCTTAGAAATAAAAGAATATAGGCTGAAAATATTTCTTTCAAATTATTAAGGCAATGGCTGCTCTGCCCCCGAGCCCCCAAGAATGTTAACCAAGGTTCTAATACACTGACCTAACTGGATTGAAATAATATGATACTGATCCAAAAATGATTAAAATCGATTGAACAATAAAAAAGTTATCGCGAAAAATCAATTGTTAACCTTCACCTTCAAGAGCGAATATCTTCGTAGGGGTACCTCGGGGGAAAGAAAAATGTTAATATAATATTAAGTTATATGTGCGCACATAATCCCCATTTAGGGATTAGGCGCAATTTTTATTTGATTATTTTCAAATATATACAATAATTATAGCAATACATAATAAACACATAAACAAATATCAGAACTATATAAGGTCGTGCTCTCCCGAATTAATAAAAGTCATTTAGAAACATAATAGAAGTAAGGGCTCCAATACACTACTTTTGAACACTCCATTGATCACTATTTTTTGAAGTACAGTTTCACAAGGGCGCCCCTCTAGTTGATGGACTGCTAACTCAAAAATTTTCTATTGACAGGTTAGCGCATTTATGGTCCTGTTCTCCTCAATTAGCCTCTCCACTCTAAAAATGGGTGTAACAATTGATGCTTTTAGAATGTTTGGAAACTGTAACTTAGATAAAGATGTATTGACTAACTTCAGTGGAGAATACAGTGATAAAAATAAAAGAAAAAATCTTAAAACAAAACGTTGTAGACATGATTTATATTATTTTTCTTTAATGTAGAAATTATCTGCTTAAATGTTATATATTCTTATTAAATATACTTTATGTGGCTTAAGTACTATTTTGTAAATCATAGTAGTATAATTAATTGCTGTTTCCTCCTATCTTTTACTAATATATTTTTATTAACCTGTATTTAATTATTTCGTACCTTTGTTGGAGTTAATAACAGCTGTACTCTTTCTTCCCGCTAGGTTAATTGCAGGCATATATTAATATTATTATTATCTTGTTTTGAATATATCCTAACAGTTCATAGTCTCGAGTATGTTAATTATCACGCCTAGAACTATTACTAGACCAAATCCTGTCTTAAGTACACCGGTAGAACATAGTAAATTAAAAATAAATAGTTTGTTACACATACATAATCCTATACTTACATAATTCCAGTAGTTACAGTGTAGACAGCCTAATTATAGCATTCTTTCATAATTGCGTAATAGAAAGGAATTGCTCAAGAGAGACTCTCTGCCCTTTTAATGATGTAACAGAACATTTATTTAATGTTAAAGTTCCTGGCAAACCTAATTTGCAATCTTCACTTAATTCGTACAGACAGTCGTAAGTATTCCGTAGCTATTTAAAATTATTCGGACCAACTGACTGTCAAATAGAATACTACGAAGGAATTTCTATTCATTTTATACAGCAGATGTGGACGGAAGGTGCACCATGGATTTAATAGTAAATCTCAAAGAACGAAACCGCAGATAAAATATTACTTTCGAGTTGGTTTCTTTTTTATCTGCGGTTAGCCATTGGACTTAAATTAAGCCTAGCATATATTCTCCGCTTTAATTAAAATACCAGAATACTCTAACTTGCAAAGAATTCTCTCAACATATTTTCTTCCTGAAAATAAAGAGATAAAAATTTTACTTTATATAATGTGTCCCCAGATGGGGATAAACTACTTTCTTAAAATTTTAATGAAAATGTTGTTTAGCAAAGTTTTTCAATTATGAAGAAAAGCTTAAAGACGAAATTTCGTTGCAAAATAAATAAAAATCTCTTTAAAAAAATTACTTTTTATTCAACTAAGTTGTGCACTACTCGACACGAAGACCTCCTACTAATGCAATTTTTCTAATCTTTTTCTGAATTTTCATAGGCAGATGAGATCATACATAGTAATATCATGAATTAATGTCAATGTCAGTCTAATAAATATTTATTCAAGGTGTAGTCGATAGTGTACGATTCATCTTAAGAATGGCTCCTTCAAGAATACATGAGTAGGTTCTCCACATTTTGTACAGAATCCATTTTTTTTTATTTATTTATTTAACGTCGGCCTATTTCCGCTTCTGAGGCCTAACACCGACGCCTGTAGATGAGCTATCCCCAACCAGAAATTATTGCCGAACCTCTTCCCTTAAGAAGAGTAGGGATATTTTACTTGCTTAACATTTAATAGACAAGGGACCGACGGCTTTACATCCCCTCCGAAGGATGGTATATTCCCTATACAACCCTCGCCTAAGGTTGTATAACTTCCGCGCATACACTGATATACAAGACGTTCGAAGATGTGTGAGGCCCTCGGTTGGTGAAAATAAAAATCTGGAGCAGTGGGGGTTTAAAGCTGAGACTCTGGAGGGCGTTCGTGCACTAATTTTTGATGTGAGAAGCTTTTTGGTATGATTTCTGTAGTGATGGTTAGGGTCAAATACTACACCCTGTATATTGTGGTCTGGATCTGTTGAAGCACTGTGGCTTCAATTTTTCTTATTTTTTTATTTAACACTGTATAGACTTTGAGTTCTGACAGGGTCAACGGCTACACCCTGTATATGGCATTCTTGAAAAAATATCACTTATTTTTAAAGCGGAACGAACAATTATTTATTTAATATTTTTTTAACAGAGTTTGAAAAATTATGGGGTATTTTTTTATTTAACAGAGTTTCTTTTTTGTAGGATGTAACTATTCGACAGCATAAATTCGAACTGTGGAATTTAGCAAAATTTGTTTATTGAAATATTTGATTAGATTTAATCTGAAAAAATTCACTTTGGTTTGAGATTGTGTGGGCCGTAAAGGCGAGTCAAAATGGGGTCACTTAAGACGAAATAAAATGTGGTCACTTAAGACGAAAGATAAATAGGAGCCACTTAAGGCGAAGACAAAAATTTAAAAGGAGGCCACTTAACGCGAGGATATACTAAAACTAAATGGGGCCACTTAAGGCGATTCCTTAAAACTACTCTTTTTAACAAGGTTTCGGCCTAGGAAGCTAGTTTGGGACAGCTAGTCACGAGAAGTATGCTAGGACAAGGGGTAAGAAAGTCTAACTAGACGGTGGGTATCTACAACTCAAGTTAAATAGTAACCGGACCGGAAACACTAGCAAATGAGCTTATTACACTTAAACTCACTTCTAAATAACTTGTTCGACTGAATCACTTCGCGAGTACTAAATATAGGAGTCACTGCCAAAACTGAACTTAACTTCGGCTTGCTGCACACCGGTATTTATACTGTTTGTGTAAGTTTCATTTATCGCGCCCCATCGAGTCTCGCATCCCGTTTTAATTGTCTGGAAAGGCTGGAAATCGCTCCGTGCGGGCGAGGATGAGTCATTGATTGCAACTTATTGCGCAACACTGGACATTTAAGATTTTAGAAATGAAAATTACATAGAAAAATCGGCAATGAAAAGAGGAATTTATTGAAATAAGAATGAAATTTGGATCTATTTTGGTTTAGAAGTTATTAGCGTTTAATTTACAAAATCTGACACGACCCCGTAAAATATTAATGGAGGTCCGATGTTTAAAAGTTGAAATGAAATGATAATGTTCCCGATAGGTGCGTAGTGTCTGGAAATAAGATATTAAAATGTTCCTAACGGGTACGAGTCAAGTTGAACCGAGATATTGTATGCTATATTACGAGGAGTGATCAAACATAGTGAAATTTAAAATAGCAATCGGGTTGCGAGAAATTGATGAAATTAACTTCGAACTTTAAAACTCGAGGCACGGAACATGGTTTGAAGTATACAGGGGGGTGATCAAAAAGTAACAAGAATAAAATGCGAAGTGGATGAAATAAGTTAAGTTTTTTAACGTAGTTACGTATACGAGGGGTGGTCAGGAAGTATTAAAATTTTGAAAATAACAACTGTTTATAGAAAATTTATGGATTGAAGTAAGACGTTGAAAATTTGGGTTTAGATAGTGATTTGGGTCAGGTTGATGAATATTTTTAAGTGACGTTTTTCGTAGTGAATCGGTTATGAATGGCCTTGAATGAATGTTTGAAGTTGGATATTAGTGAATTTACGTTATTTCTGAATTATTTAGTGCTTACGAATTTTCTCAGATTTATTTGAGTTTGACTGTGGTTTTTTTATGTGAATAGTGTCTGCTTGATTTTTTTTACGTAGGTTGCCATGGTGCATGGGGTGATCTGATTTTTGGGTGATTTTTGGAATTTTTTGTTTTTTGTTGAGGACTTGCAGGGGACATACCCTACAACAGTTGGAACGGTCACCCATCCAACTACTAACCGCGCCTTATGTTGCTTTACATCGCATATCGAAGTATGTACATACTAAAGACGCACCCACGCTCGCTCCAGAATCCAACTTAAATTTAATTATTAAAAAATGTAATTACATAACATTCAACAGGAAATATATTAAACTTGATTTTAGCTATAATATATAAAATAAAGCTTCACCTAGGGGTGAAACAGTCTCTGATTTAAGCATAATATTAGACGGAAAACATCATATCGAGAAAATCATTCATAGATCAGAAAACTTGTGATTTTTTTATTAGAAGCACTACAGACTTTTCTAACATAAATTCATGTACTGTCCTTTATTAATTTAGAATATCTGTCGGTAATACGGAGCCCGTACTATGCCAGATACATTATCAGAATTGAAAGAATTCAAACAAAAAATTATAAAGGACCCCGCACATTTCTTATGGGAAATGGCCTCCGGTGAAACTCGCTGGAATCGATATATGTTATTCCTCTTGAGCTCCTAATCAAAAGTCCTCATGGCCACAAGGTAGGAAAACGTACAATTTTTCAGATATGGGGGCGGTCGATTTTTTGGGATTTTTCACTAATGGTATGGAGCCATCCAAAAAATGGTTTAAAAATATACAACTTGGGTTTATTTTATTTTACTGGTGGACTGTATGGAAATTAATATTTTAAAAACGACTTACCATCGATCACTTTATTTTAGGCGCACCTCTTGAATTAAAGGAAACTAGGAAAAGGGGATGAGAATTGGATTGGACTGGAAATACACACTTTTTTTATATTTAATCTTATTTTAATAGCTGATCAACATATATATGAATTGAAATACGGAGGTAACACTCATTTCAAATCCGATGACAAAGGTGGCATTTGGAAGTAGACAGCTATTAGTAGTAGTGCTAGCTGTACTATCACAGTGTTCCCGGATCACGCTGAAAAATAAACAATTATAGAAATCAGCGATTCGGAGGAAATTGATGACGAAGCAACAACAAATTTTCACATTAATATTTTGAATAAAAATCTTAGTGAACTTGAGGACCTTGACGAAGTCGAAGACCTTGTCGGAGATCCTGAAGAAACCGAAAACTATGTTGAATCTGCTTTCCAAAAAAATGAGATTCAAATAAAATTTTGATTTTATATTCCTACTTTGTAAATTTCAATAATTTGAAATATTTATTTTAATGACATTATTTTCAATTTATTTTTGTCCATGAAGCATAAAAAAATTTCTCTCAAAACTCTCGTTTGTTTAAACAATTTTTTTTCAACAGTCCGAACCTCAAACGGTTAATCAAAGTTCCCTTATTTGTTACTACCACTTTGTATCGCTCTCAACACTTCAATTCAATAAACAATGAAGAATTCATGACATATATGGAAAAATCGGTCTTGAAAAAATCTTTGTTTTGGTTTTCCAATTTTTGACAATGTTTTTCCACACTAATAGTATGATTATTTACACCATCTTATAGTAGAGGTTTCAAAGAAAAAAAATCCGTCCTGAAATTTTCAAAAATCAAAATTTTGTTAATCAACATTTTTGATCGAAAATTAGGCCTTTTTATCAAATTTAATTCGCATAAAATAAAAGAATTAATATATCCCTTCAAAAGCCCCTATCTACAGCTTATTTGAGACGTAAAAATGTACATTTTCATCAAATTTTATTAAAATCGAATTATTTTTGTGGGACAAAAATAAAAAAATTTAAAAATGGATTTTTGGCGCTTTTCTCAATAGTTTTGTGGTTATGTTGAGAAGTGACTGAAATAAAAGTTGTAGATCTTTCAACTATCTACAACTTTTATATTTAACTTTTCGATAGGAGGTCTAGTTTTGCCCAAAATCGTAAAAAGCCACATTTCACCCTTAACAACACCTCTTTTTCTACCCCACCCTATTCCCGATTATTTGTTGGGGGTCCAATCGATTTTTCTCCATTTATATAAAATAAATAAAATAAATAATAAATAAATACACCACAGGTAATGACGACCCCCTTTATCCCGGAAGGCTCTAGAAGAGCCTTGTGTGGGAGGGGGCTACACATTTAGAGACAAGGGACACACACCCAATATTCGTGTATAGTGAAAAAATCCCTCTCACAGTATTTTCCACTGCCACGACCGGGGATCGAACCCGGAACTTTTGGGTGAGAGGCAAGTGTGCTCACCTCTCGACCATCAGTCATACTAACCAATACTCAATACTCATATACCATTAATCCTAAATTTTTCGATCTTCCGGCTAAGAATTTTTTTTAAGAAAAATTACTGGCACTGGACTATAACTGATTGATTTAAAAATCACATAAACCCATTAACAATGATTTATAAAACAAGTATGAAAATTAAGGCCAAGCTATTCTATGTAGTATTTACGTTTGACGAAAATAGGTGTGTAACATTTTATTTTACTGTTTATGTCTCTCTTCTAAATATAAGTCATTTTGCAATAATATAAGCCACTGAAATCCCCCCATTCGTGTGTAATACTGTGTCGATAAATACATTTTAAATACACACAGCAACTGTGAATTCTAAATTGGGCAAAAAGCTGCGACTAAAATAAAGCACTTTATTTTTACCGCGAATAATAAACGTTCTTTTATGTAGTTTTACATTTCAAATTACCAACAAATGGATTAATTCACCAGATTGCCTGACTTGTATAAATTATCCTGCCCTTGCATACATCCCCGTTCGTCATGTACAGTCTGTTCCCGTTGACTTTTCCAGTCAGATAGCATTATCAATTGAAAAAAAAAAAGTAAACAACAGCATTCATTAGCCCTATTTTAGAAACAAAACCTATTATGAAAATACAGTTAGAGCTATCTATATATTAGTTATTTTTGGCCAGTGAACACTTCAAGTGCAACCGCAGCCTCATAGGCCTTAGGAGCGCCTTTGGCTTACATCTTAGTGGTTAGTGCCCATAAACTGATAGCAAGCATAGAAACTATAAATTATAATACAAGACATAATCTATCATAGTCATATCAAAGAGAAAGTATATTATGTGTTATACTGGTAATGTTGTTCCTATTCCGGAGGGGGGAGGTGTGCGCAAAATTGACTTGGGCAATTTATGTCTAAAACCGGCACTGCTAAACTAAATCGTGTACAAAACGAACAGCAACTGCTTATGTTAAGCAGAAACCAGCTGACTCATAGGGCACGCACCTATAAAGGAACACCTACATAAAATGGGAATGTATGACAACCTAAACTGCAGAATCTGCAGAGAAGTGCCTGAGACAGTAAGCCAAGAAGTCAATGAGAGGCACTGAATCGCAATAGGCAAAAGATTTTTAGGGCCACAATCTTATGTTTACGTATAACCATTCATTATTAATATTTTTACCCGTCTTATACATATATTTATTCAATTTTAAGGCATTATATCTGTGGCCCCAGACTTCTAAGCTTTTCATGCTCTGACAACATTTTCCCTAATACTGTGGGGAATAAACACACCTAACGATGATTTGATGTCATTTTTACTAATTAGATGCCATTCATTCCTCATGATATACGCTATAACACGAGCTATTGTCTCAACTGAACTGTAAAATCATTCAATAAATTTGAAACCTGTATCTCTACGAAATATATACAGATATAGGTGGTTTCATTTTATGCTCTGCTTCTATAAAATTAAATAACAAAAATTATGTTCTACCCGCATCAAATTGAAAATGTCGGAACGATTAAGTTGATTAAATCAGTTGTGCTGCTGAAGTGTTGACAAAAGGAAAGCGAGGACATCAATGGCAAAAATGTCTATTGTTTTATACATTGAGGACACTACAAAATGAAAATGTTATGGCACTTAGGGGACGGTTGGAATTTAAACAATGCTGCTTAAAGTAATATTTACTACATAAAACATAATCACTTCGTAATACAGACTTCCATAAGTGCATTAATTTCACAATGAAATGTATACGCGCCTAAAGTTCAATTAAAGTTTTAATGAACATATTTAAAACAATTACAGCTAGTACATACATGCCTTTATTATATGAGAGTGTACGTATGGTATTCTATCATTCTTTGGTGTACCAGTCTTGTTCTCCGTTTAGCGGAAATGCGTGAACTAGTACTATGTTCATTCTATTTCACAACCGATAAAGTGATCATAATAATTCACCATTGAATAATTTCAACTTAATAAAAGTCTCGTCAATTTTAATCAATACGGTGAAGAAAAACTCTATAGTTGCAAATGTCTTTGTGTTAGAATTGAGCTTTTACGTATAAAAATTAAATATTTTTTTACATTCAAATTAATGATTCATATACTGGGTGTAACAGGATCATGGTATACCCCCTTTTCTCCTTTAATTTTGAAGATAATCGATTGAAATTTAGGATATACTACATACATAATAAGCGGCACTTTTTGACATACAACTGATTTTTTTCCTACTTCCGGCTTCGCCGGAAGTGACACTAACTTTCGATTCTTAAATAGAACACCCTGTATATTATTGCATTTTTGAATTCTGCATAATTTTCTGAATCCAACGATGCTAAACAAGTGACACTTCAAACATCAATTTTTTTTTAATATAATTTTTAGTTTTCCATTTAAATGTACCATGACGGTTCTGATTTATTCGAAATGACCCGTGTAATGCTGCAAAAATCGAAATTCCGATAAAAACACTAAATTACGTGATTTATGAGCAAATAAATTTCACCAAAATTGTTTTTGGGGCAAAACTCTATTTTTTTCAAATAAAACCATATCGGTCCCGTAGTACCATTTATTAGTACTATTAATAAGGAATTTATTCATATCTCGTATTAAAATGTGCGATAAATACAAATGAAATTACAGCTAAAAGAACATAAGAAAATACAAGTTTATTCCAATTACCTTGTTACATATAAGATGGTTTTGGAATACAAAAAATTAACAAAAAACATTACAACAGTTGTTCCAAATGCTGTCCATTAACGTCAATGTACTTCTGAACTCGCATATCTGTTTTCCGAAGAACGTTCGCCACTTGCTGGGCGGTTATGCTATTAATTTCTCGTCTTACTCGTATCTCCAGGTCTTCACGGGTTGTAACAGCGGTTGCATAGCCAATATTTTTTAAATAACTCCAAACGTTAAATCAGGTGACCTTGGAGGCCATTCGGCGAAATTACGTTTTCTCCGAATCTCCGTTGAAGGTAATCAATTACTATCCTTGAATTATGGGGAGGAGCGCCATCTTGTAGAAAATACATTTCATGTCCTAAATCTAAAGGTAACTAACTCATCTAAAATGTCCTCAATCTCATTTTCCAGGAATCTCAAGTATCTGGCACAAGTCAGAGGTCTTTCAAATATTATTGGACCAATGATTCTACTACCGATTATTCCAAGCCAAACATTGAAACCAAACCGCAAATTTTGATTTTCTTGTGACCAATATTTTGTGTTTTGTTGGTTAAATAATCCCAAATTTGTAAACCTATAGTCGTCCGAAAATAAAATCTGTCACAAAAAAATAATTGTTTGACTGCACGTTATTATACAAAATCCAATTGCAATATTCCATCCTACGTTCGTAATCACTTTCGTACAAATGCTTGTGCAATTGGTATTTAAAAGATTTATAGTGGTATTTGTGAAAATGTTACAAACCGCCCCTAAAATAGGGGTCGTTCGGGTAACGTGAACCTACGAGACGCGGAAAACGTTCGTAGCCCTTACGATTTGAATAGAGTGCGGTCTCAGATTCTTCTGCTAAAATCGTCGCTCTCTAGTTGGAAAAAAGAAAATTAGGAGGGCGTTACTCTTCAATAAAACACCTATTTTACTTAGACCATTCAGGAGGATGGATTTAATACTACCACAAAAAAAATACTAACATTTGCCAATACGAAAACAGGAAATTAAAATGAAACCGTAATCAAACGATAAAAACTTCAAGGTGCAATATTTAGATTTAAACAATTTGAAAAGGCTATAAACACTCAAGGTGCAATATTTATATTTAAAACAATAGATCAGACTATATATTTACGAAGGACCATGGACCGATACAGAGTGAGCACTTACCCCGTCCTTCTAGGTTTAATCCCCGTATTCCTCAGTGTCACCGAGTAGTCTAAGTAGTGTTCACCAATCATTTAAAATTAATAAAACCGCTTCGCGGGCCAATACACAAAAATTGAATGATTCATATACTTTAACAAAACTTTAATAAATACGTAGGAGAATTTGGAATACAAAACTTTGACCACTATTTTTATACTTTTTAATTTAAATTTCGGACCGTCCCGGAGTTCGACCAAATTCGATGAAGCGGGTGGATCGACTAACTTTCCCACCGTTTTTTGACCAGTAACTCACAACGGCCGTGGGTGTCTTATCTTTGCTGAGCAAAGGTCTACGTTACATCCTGTGGAGAACTATGTTCACCCAGAGCTCACTACATTGTCATTTATAAATTTAGCAAATATAACTTTAATAACGTTTGAATGAAGGTTTAAACTAAGTACTTTTGAAAAGCAAATTTATAATAAAAAAAAATGTAGCATGAGGGGGGGATTATTACAAAAAATTCGGTTTACTGTTTGGTGACTGATGTCCAATTCAAACCCAACTTACCTTAAAGAAACAGTCTTATCAACTTCTATTCGAGCCAAAACATTAATTTCTGTTCCTTCGTCAATAATGAAGTTTTCTTCGGGATCATTGTTGGGGTCTCTTCGGAATTGGTTTTCAACACGTTTAATAATTTTTCGCTGGACATTGTCTATCAGGATATCGTTGGACATAAAGGTCGGTAGCCGCAACTGCATTTCTTTTATATTTACATTTACATTAACAAGAATTTTAAACAATTTTTAAAGACAATAAAAACACCGTTAAACCAACAAATGTTTGATAAGCTAAATATTTCATTGTCTTCAAAGCCATCTTAGTTACTTCTTAACATTTAATTAGAACAAAATTGTATTTTCTTATTTTCTTTTAGCTGTAATTTTGTTTGAATTTATCGCACATTTTAGTACGACATATAAATTATTTTCTTATTAATAGTAATAATAAATGGTACCACCGTAACGATATGTTCCATTTGAAAAAATTGAGTTTTAACCCAAAAACATTTTTGGTAAAATTTATTTGCTCATAAATCACGTAATTTAGTGTTTTTAACAGGATTACGATTTTTGTAACATTACACGGGTCATTTAGAATAAATCGGAACCGTCATGGCACACTTAAATGGAAAACTAAAATTTATATTATAAAAAAAATTGATGTTTGAAATGTCACTTATTTAGCATCGTTGGATTCAGAAAATTATGCAGAATTCAAAAATGCAATAATATACAGGGTGTTCCATTTAAACATCGAAAGTTAGTGTCATTTCCTTCAAAACCGGAAATGAACAAAAATCAATTGTGCCAAAAAAAATGCCGCTTATTATGTATGTAGTATATCTTAAATTTCCATCAATTATCTTCAAAACTAAAGGGGAAAAGGGGGGTATACCATGATCATGCTACACCCGGTATACACACATGGTTCGGTGTCCGAGACCCCTTTTTTTAAAGTGATTACTAACAGCCTGAATTTTCGTGAGTGGTTTAGTTTCTTCCGACTTTTTTTTCTGCGAAAATTCTCGATAAAGGCATGCAAATTTCTACGTAGCCCCTAAACATGTTGATCGTAGAACTGACACTTTCATGGCGTAGGACTGGATAGCCTGCCAGAAAATTTGTAGGACAAATTAACCATTCGATTTCAAAAATATTAATTAAACAATAGTGTAAAAATCAGCCCAACTCAAAAGCGATAGATTGGACCGGTGAGTTCTCTGCCCCCAATATGTAAAAATAACGAGGTCTGAAATTTTATTACTCTTTGTAGTAGCATTTACTTTATATGTATAAATACATTTTTAGTGGCAACACCGTGAAAAGCAAAATCGTTTTAAATCAGTTTGATTGATGTGAGGAATCGGAACAATAAGATTGTCTGCAAAGGCAATACATTACTAAAGTTTATCGCTTTTCTTATATCGTTGATTAATAATAGAAATAAGTCTGATCGAATTAGAAGAAAACTCTGCGGCATATCTGATGTTACATTTATCAGTTTAGATTTATATCCGAAAATTACACTTTATTTTCTTCTCGATAGATTTCTAATTACTTGAGTATACTACCTCCTACTACTTATAATTCCAGTTTTAATTAAAATAAATGGTGATCAACGAAAACGAAAACCTTCGTCAGTATAGATGGAATATACTTGAGACTATGTTCAAATGGGTACCACCCTGAGTAAATTTGTCACGGTCTTCCAGCCCGAGATATTTACTGTCTTGGTCCGTGCACAGGAGAATATCCGCGGAAGATATTCCAACAAACATATTGTTACGTGTTTACAATCTCCAGTAAACACCTTGTATGTAGGTTCAATCTTCACAAACTACTGATTCACTTAAAATTACAATATTTAATCCTTATTAAAAATAACACAAATAATTACACTTTAATCTAACGTAAATTGAGTACTTTAAATCACAACTTAATACTGTTTCTTATTGTATCTTATCACTTACTCATCTCATACATAATTGTCCTCAACGCGCTTGGATCAACTCTATATATGTTAGATAGTGGATTGTTTGAATAACTTTTTAAAAAGATTTATTCACTTATAATGGAGTCGAGTTTGACTCTTGTAAAAATAACAATAATGATTTTGAATGTGTTTAATCGAAAATGAGTATAAGACTGAGGTTTACAATGGCAGTGGGTAATATTTATAATATCTGGAGAACAAAGAACATTGGATTTGCAATTCAGCATGATAACAGATTACTGAGAAAGAAATGTTAAGCTCAGCTAGCGTGAGCGGTTATTAGAGAAGAGCTGTTACGCAATTTGTAATATGATATGTCTGAGAAGGTTAAGCCTGTCTCGGTGATATTATATATCATGGTATATTTCTAATATAACAGCTTCCCCCTTATAAAAAAAGTTGGTGTTTTATGCAGCAACTTTTGAAATGAATATAAAATGTATATAAAAGGAATGGTACAATTTGGAAAAATATAAAAGATACAAAAATGTTAAATAGTAAGGTTTAAAATACAGAATATAACCTTAGCGTCTAAAATATGAAATGCAAGCACAATAAGCTTGATTCATAAAATAATATAACATAAAAATGTTAGAGTTAAAATATAGCTTTAGCAAGAAAGCGTAAAATACAAACATAATAAGTTTGTTGTAAAATGGGATAATATAAAAATATTCCCAGGGTTAAAATATGGCTTTACCGTGAAAGCCTAAAATATAAGCATGATAGGTTTAAATGAAAATGGTATAAAAATATTAATGCAATTGAAATTAACAAGGGATAAGTAAAATAATGAAATGTAATGATTAAATGAATAAAATATGGTTCACTGAAGAGTCCAGCACTAAAAGTCAGTAAAAGGCACAAAACAGTTCATCTTTATGTAAGTTCTATGTCTTCGGCTTCGTTGTCTTCTCTCCTTAAGGTAGGTCGTCTTCGTGAAGGGAATAGGTTAGCAAATGTCCTGTGGGGTTTGCTAGGCCTAGGTGGAGATGGGGGTGATGCAGAAACATCGATGGCTAGTCTTCGTCTTTTTGTTCTGCACTTACAAAATAGGTACAGAAATAACAGTCCAAATATTAGCACAATGATGAAGTAGGTGAACCAGGATATGTGTTTTGTTACGAATGGTTTGTTGATTAAATCGTCTAGATCTCTGGAATATTGGTCCAATTTGTGTTTGGCAATTTCGAGATCTTCTGTGTTAAGGTTGTTTAATTTTAATGGTTTAAGGTTTGGTGCTCTAATGTTGTTTGGAATTTTGTTGCAGCATTCGAATGGAATTTGGATGGGATGAGTGTCGTCGTTTACGTCGGTTACTTCGTTGGTACTGGCTTGGATTTTTGTGATGCCTATAAAGGCGTAACAATTAGGTTGTAATTTCACTATTGAGTTTTTGTAGATGACTTCAGTTTTCGAACTTCTTTCTGGACAATTGATGGTTGCCTGTAATGGTTCTGCGTTGATAACCAGCCACGTATTTTCGTCTATCTTTTGGACGTTGTATCCTTGGCCGATGATGAATGATGTCTGGCAGCTTCCTGGCAGAGTTTTGAGGTTCTTGAAGAGACGGGCTTCGCAAATGGCATTATCATCAATGGGGTATGAAAATAGATTTAGACATAATTTAGTGTTGAAGTAGAGTGGTTTGCATTCTCTGAGGTCCGGGATGTTTAAGTACATTAAAGAATCATCATCTCTCGCGATATATTTCTGAGAGGTTGACAAGATATGATATAAGCCAGTTCTATTATCCAAAATAGGGATAGGATATAATTGAAATACTGAATAGGTTTGAGGGTCTACCAAAGGTATGTCTAATACGAATATTAAATCTGAATTTGTTTGAAAAGCTTTTAGTTCTATAATGTCTAAATACTGTGCAACTTTTGATAATTTGATTGAAAGTGGCAAATTGTTCCTTTGTAGGTTCTGTGAGATTTCCTGTAAGGAATTTACCAAGTCTTTTGGGTTTATAATCGATGTGTGAATTATTTTGAGCCTCGCGAAAGTGATAGAATTCAGGATATCGTTTAAGTTATCTTCGATAAATAGATAGCTTGCCATAAGCTGTTCGCAGATTTCTATAAATTTTAATTTTGCGTGAATATTTTCTATGTCTTTAGTCATGTCTAGAATTGAAGTTTCGATTTCTTTAATATCTTTATTGAAAGTTTCTTCATCAACCTGCAGTTTTTGAATGGTTGCGTTGAAATTTTTGATTACTGAAGTTGTGACAGATATTTGATTTTTGATTAAATTTTCGAGTTGGTGCTCGTCATTACTTAATTTGTTGATGCAATCAGAATAATACTGACCATCTTCTGCATCTAAATTTCCAGTTATTGATTTGAAAATTGTTCCAATACCGTTTAGTATTCCTCGCTTGTATCGTTTCGTGTCAAGGTAAATTTCGTCAAATTTTGATTGTATTGATTGAGAAATTTGTGTCAATAAACTGAGGTGAGTTTTTACGTCTCCTAAAAAGACGTTCATGTAATGATACGTTGGGTCGAGTGTGTTGTATAGTGTCTGTAAGATCTTGTCGTTTTTGTCGAAAGCTGTCTTAAAGGTAGATATGTTTTTGTGTACCAGTAAAGTCCATTTCTTGTGAGAAATCACAATGTCTGTGTCTCGGTGATAGTATACTCCAATTGTATTGTTAATTGGTGTTATTTTAAATTGAGCAAGTGCTGATCCGAACAGCAGGAAAAACCTGAAAATAAATTTAATTTTCAGTATAAGGTTTCATTCGGTCAAAGTTTACTTTAGTCGTTTGGTTTGTTTCCGGATTTAATAATGTTGCAGAATTTTGAGAAGTTTCTAAAATTTCGAAGGGGCCGTTAAATTTGTTCTGTAATTTGTTTTTTATTTGTGATTCTTTGACGTACACTTTGTCGCCAATATTATATGTGTGTCGATTTTCGGGAATGTTTTTGTCGAATCGAACTTTGGCTTTTTGTTTTTGTGCTTCTGTTCGACTTCGCGCAATTTTGTAATAGTGGGATATCCGGTTGTTAAGGTCTCTAACGTATTTGGTAATCAGGTCTTTCTGGTTATAAAGAGTTTCGGGTGGTCGGTTAGCTGTATGTCCGAAAATAAGCTCGTATGGCGTAAAGCCATGAGTTTTGTTTACCGAGTTGTTATAACATATTACCGCGTATGGTAATATTGTGAAAGGATGTTCGTTCGGATTCTCTGTTTTATGTATTCTGATCATTTCTGCTAGGGTGGCATGGAATCGTTCGATAGATCCATTGGATTGAGGGTGTCCTACGCTGGAGTATGTTAATTTTATGTCGTAGAGAGTACAAAGATCTTTTAATAAATTATTATCGAATTCACCGCCGTAATCACAATGAATTCTTAATGGGGTGCCATAGTGTTGGAAATATAGCAACAGGGTGTTTACAACTGATTTTGCACTTTTGTCTGGGACAGCATAAGCTTGAGTAAATTTCGTTAACTCGTCGCGGATGGTTAGTGCATAGTTTCTCGTGGGAAATTCGAATAGATCGATATTAACTCTCTCAAATGGAGTTTTAGGGGTTTCGGTAATTACTAGGGGATTGTTGAGGTTTTTACGACAGACTTTTGTTCTTTGACATGTTTCGCAGTTTTTTATAAAATTTTCGACATCTTTTGTTAAACCTTGCCAATTATATTTATTTTTGATTCTACGTATTGTTTCGTTTATTCCACGATGTAAATTATTTTTTCCGGTGTGATGCTGGTCGAGAATGATCGGACGTTGGTCATCATCGGGAGTTCGTAATAAATTTTGACAAATGATTAGTTTTAAATCTTTTTCTGCAAAAATAAATGATAGGATTTCGAGAATTGGAAAGTCTAGATTGTTTTCAACATGGTAAGTTTTGGAAAGGTCTAATTTGTTTCGATGTTTGTAAAGTGTTAAAAATAGATGTTCTACCACAGACTCTGGGTCGAAAGGTAGAGCGATAATGTAGTAGTTTCTTTGTCGGGTCGATTTGCTGGAAACGATATTAATTGTATTGTTATAGAATTCGGGGTTTTCTTCGAAAATATCCTCGATAATTTGATGGTGAAGGTCTGTCAAGTTGTTTTGTTGGAAAAACGTTATGATATTTTTATTTTCTCGATCTAATAGTTGTTTATTTGTGATTTGAATTTTGGAATAGTCTATTAGAGATTTGGTTTTGTAAAGTCGGGAAAATGTGTCAAATTCTCGGGCGATTTGTGAAGTGAGGTACCGTCGTCGGTTTAAGCGCTGAGACCTCGATCGGCGAAGTTAAGCAGCGTTGGTCGAGTCCGTCACTTGGATGGGTGAACGGCATCTCATTTCGCCGTCCTGGTTGAGTGGAAGAGTAGCTGTAGCTAAACTCCGCCAGGACGTAAATATAAACAAGGCATTAACAAAAAAAAAAAAAAAAAAAAAAAAAAAAAAAAAAAAAAAAATTTGTTCGTCGGTAATTTCGTCATCGTTGTCTGAAATTTCGTCTTCGTCTGAGTCTTCGTTCGCGGCTAGAATTTTTGAATAAAATTTGGAACATTCTGAAAAGTGATTAATTTTTATTCTGGACAACGCGTCCGCGTTTTTATTGATTTTTCCGGGTTTGTATATTATTTCGTAATCGTATTCTTCGAGTTTTAAGCGCCAACGCGCTAGTCTACTACCTGGGTCTTTTATGGAAAATAGCCAAGTGAGTGGTCGGTGGTCGGTGACGAGTTTGAACTTCCTTCCGAATAGATATGGCCTAAAATGCTTTACACTCCAGACCAAAGATAAAAGTTCACGCTCAATGGTTGAATACTTGGTTTCCGCGCCGCATAAAGTTCGAGATGCGTATGCGATTGGCAAATCTTTTCCTATACTTCCTTGTGAAAGTACAGAACCTATTGCAAATGCACTAGCGTCTGTAGTTAGGACAAAAGGTTCATCGAAGTTGGGGTAGATCAATATCGGAGTAGTTGTCAAGGTTTGTTTTAGGGTTTCAAATGAATTTGTACAGTCATTGTCGAAATTGAAAGGTATATCTTTTTGTAGCAATTTAGTCAAGGGTTTTGAAATTTTGGAAAAATTAGGAATGAAACGTCTATAATAGCCTGCTAAACCTAGAAAAGATTTAATTTCTTTCTGATTTTTGGGTTGAGGAAAATTTAGAATTGCTTCGACTTTGGCAGGGTTCGGTTTTACACCATCCTTTGTAATAAGCTGTCCTAAATAGGCAACTTCTTTGCGAAGGAATTCGCATTTGTCTGGCTGAATTTTGAGGTTGGCTTTTTGTAAACGTTTGAAGACTTCTGTTAATCGAGAAATATGTTCATGGATAGTAGGGGAGTAGATAATGATATCGTCCATATAGACGAGACACCTTTCGTTTTGGATTCCTAGTAAAATGTTGTCCATCACCCTTTGAAATGTTGATGGAGCATTTTTGAGTCCAAAAGGCATTCGTACGAATTCAAAATGACCATTTTCGACTGTGAAAGCGGTTTTTTGAATGTCTTTGGGATCGATTTCAATTTGATGGAAGCCAGAGGCCAAGTCTAAAGTCGTGAAATATTGGCATTTGCCTAATTGATCTAAAAGGTCGGAAATGTTAGGTAGAGGATATTTATCACCTATCGTTACTTCGTTTAATTTTCGGTAGTCAACTACGACGCGCCATTTCTGTTTATTAGAAGCGTCTAGTTTTTTGGGGACTACCCAAACTGGGGAGGACCAGGGAGAAATTGAAGGCTGGATAATGCCTTGGTCGAGCATTTTGGAAACTTGTGATTTTACTTCTTGTTTGTGAATTTGGGGGTAACGATAAGATTTAGTGAAAATTGGTTTAGAATCGTTAGTGTCTATTGAATGCTTGATTTCGTTGGTAAATGTCAAGTTGTCACCTTCTAGATAAAATATGTCTGAAAAGTCTAAACAGAGTTGAGTAATTAATTCACTCTCCTCATCGTTCAAGTGGTCTAAGCGTAATTGATTTTTTATTTCGTAGTTTCGGTCTATGTATTGGGAATCCGGATTTTGAAGATTTACGTTAAATATTGATCTAAATTTTTGAACGGGTTCAAGTTTAAGATCCGAGAAATGTATTGTTTTTGGAATCGCGTTTGCGTTTATTATCGTTGTCAAAAATTCACCATTGTTGTCTATTTTGACAATGGCATTCGGTAAACGTACCTTTTCATTTTCCTGGGCTATTAGTATAGCTTCGGTATTTTGTAAATTGCATTTAAGTTTAAAAATCTTTTCTGTGCGTGGTTCGATAGAAATTACATTTTGGTTTTTAACATTTAAATTTGGGTTTGAAATTCTAATACCTGTATTATTGTTTTCGTTAGAATTATTGTGGTTCCTGATTGATGTTACCTCAGTCACCTCAAATAGTGGTACGGTTTTAAAGTTGGTAATAAGTTGATTATTTTCAAAGTCCACATGACACTTATAATATTTTAAAAAGTCTGCACCTAATAGTCCATCGAATTCTATATCTAGGTCGTGAACATAAACCTTGTATGGGTCATTTATATTGAATGGTATTAGTACAGATTCGGTGATATTAATTTTTTCATCTGTTATACCCTGTATAATTACGTTTTCAGGATATCTTTGTTTGTACCTTTCCGCTGTTTTGGTTTTAAATACAGAAATACCTGCACCTGAGTCGACAAGAATTTTGAAACGATTTGTGAAGTCTTTTATGTAAAATAGATTTTTGGAATTTACGACATTTAGTTTGTAGCGGGGTGTTTTTACATGAATTGGTTTTCCGGGAAGTTCAGGTTTGGGTCGAAACTGTCCTGGAGGTTTATCGCTTGGACTTGGCGAGAAATTTGGTCTAGTTCGTCCGTTTGTTGTGTTGGAGTATTCGTGGAATACTCCGGGCCTGTGCAAAAATCCGGAGGATTAGCAGTATAATCCTCGTATTGCTGAGAATTAACAGTATAATTCTCATGTTCCTGGGATTGGGAATTAGCAGTATAATGCCCACATTGTCCGTTTGGAAAATCGTAGTCATCATTATTTTGAGATTGATAATCAGGAGAATAATTGGTAGAATAATTTACGGATTGATTTGCAGAGTAATCTTCGTATTGGTTTGGGTAATCTGAATAATTATCATAAGTTTCTTGGTTTAGGTGATGGGTTTTTTGTTGGTTAAATCTATTGAAATTCGGGTTCGGTTGTATGGCAGAAGGTCTCTGCTGGTGGAAGTTAGGATTTGGCCTGATAGCTGAGGGCCTGTTTTGTTGTGGATAATTGCGTTGTTGATTAGAAAAATTTTGGGAATTCTGTGGTCTAAAGTTTGCTTGATTAGGTACACTCTGGAAGTGCTGTCTAGGAGCTTGTGCCTGATTGGAATAGGCGTTTGGTGTGAAATTGGGTTGTGAAAATTGGTGGTTTTGCCTCGTGCGGCATTCGTTAAAGCTGTGCCCATTCCTTTTACAGAATGTGCAAAATGGTGGGAGATTTGGGCGTCTTTGTTGATTTTGAACGGGACTTCTATTTTGAATTTTATTGGAGAATTTTTGCGATTCGAAGTACGACAATTGCAACTCACGTTTGATGCGATTTATTGCATCTAACATATCACTAGGGTTGCCAGCCCTGATAATTTGCCCTAACTTGGGTTCTAATCCAGTCAGTAAGGTGGTCAATGTCATGTTTTCGATGAGGTTACATTGAGCAGTTTTTTCCTCTAAAGTTAGAGTCTGCTTTTGCACTGCTGCGTGCATTTTCGCGTTGTGCGTTTGTAGTCTTGATACGAATATTAGTGCGGTTTCATTGGGTAGTTGGTGAATGCGTTGCAAGTCCTGTATAAGGGCTGTCAAGTCGCGGGAGTCACCGAAGTGGGCCTCGAGTAGGCTTTTAATTTCTGCCCAGGTGGCAGGGTTCCTGGAGTTTACTAACTCGGCGGCTTTTCCCCGAAGTTTATTTTTAATGTGCAGAGCAAGTAGAACACGTTGGTCTTCTATAGACATTCCGTTCGCGTAAATACACGCACTAATAAAGGTTTGTAAAAATATCGGATTTCCATCGAATTCCGGGACTATCGAAAAAATCTCACTTAACCTGTAAGGTTCAATATTTATAGTTTCGTTCGCCGTGATTGAATTGTTTGCATTGGAATTGCTTACGTTTGTGGTGGTAGCCATTTTGTTTATATTATTTAGATAATTAAATAACTTAAAACACTTTTTTCAATTTGAGCTAGTACGCTACTGACAATTGGTAATTTTATATTATATGTAAAAGAATGTGTTGTTTATTTTATATTTCAAAATTTAATTACAAGGATAATTGGATTAATTTAAAAAGTGTTTTTAGTTGGGAATAATGTCACTGAAATTTTATATACTAATGTGCATTTAAACAGTATAGAACATGTGGGTTTTATTTTATTTCACAGTCAAGTAAGGCGTAAACTTAACCTTTATATGATATATGATATTATGATAAAAATAATGTTAAGATAAAAATGGTATGTGATTATAATTATTTATGTAGGAAATGTAGATAAGTTCGTACTTAAAGAGTATATGATATTACGATAAAACAATGTTAAGATAGGAACGGTATAGTTATTTATGTAGGTCACATAAATTTTAAATAAAATATTATATTACTTCTGAATGAAATTATTATTTGAATATTAGAACTGCTGTTCGTTAAATTGAATTGTTTTTTTTTTTATAAGAAAAATATGCAAAATAATCGAGATGATTCTTAAAATCTACTTACATTAAAATTTCCATTCCACACGTCTGGATTGAAGTTGAATGCTGCTCCGTGAACTTTGTTACAATGCGGTCTTCTCTGCCAGGGGCGTTACCAGGTATTCCTTCCACAGAGGTCTCCTACACTGCCGAAGACACCAACTTCTCGACTGGGATGAATTCTTACTTGCTAATTTGTTGATTGATTGATATGTTGCTTTGTTGCTTGTTGAATTATTATTATTGTTTCTTTGTGAACGTAGATTCTTCTGAGTAAAGGATTGGGATCCACCACGACAGCTAAGGAATTTCTCCTTTTTCCAGGGCTCTTTTCGTCCGGTTAGGCACCTTTTTCAGATGGACTCCTTGTTCCCTCGGATATGTTTGCTACTGGTTAGGCTCCCGAACTGTGTGTTTTTCAGATCCGCCACGACTGCGCCAATGTTAGATAGTGGATTGTTTGAATAACTTTTTAAAAAGATTTATTCACTTATAATGGAGTCGAGTTTGACTCTTGTAAAAATAACAATAATGATTTTGAATGTGTTTAATCGAAAATGAGTATAAGACTGAGGTTTACAATGGCAGTGGGTAATATTTATAATATCTGGAGAACAAAGAACATTGGATTTGCAATTCAGCATGATAACAGATTACTGAGAAAGAAATGTTAAGCTCAGCTAGCGTGAGCGGTTATTAGAGAAGAGCTGTTACGCAATTTGTAATGTGATATGTCTGAGAAGGTTAAGCCTGTCTCGGTGATATTATATATCATGGTATATTTCTAATATAACATATATACTCACACCGAATGTACTCGATTATTCTAGAATGTTCCCGTCCATCATTCGGGATATTTCCAGTTCTTCTAGTATTTTCTATGATGCAGTGGCGTAGACGTGCATATAACAATATATACATATGTAGTGATAGCCAAGCGGCTCTCAAGGCCCTGGCATCAGTTAAGACCAAATCATTTTGGTTAGAGACTGTAAATAGGCCCTCGATGAACTTGGCTCATTCAACTAGGTCAAACTTCTCTGGATGTCTGCGCAGCAGACGGATTCTCTGGCCAGGGAGGGCTCTCAGCAGGTTTTAGCGGGTTCGATGCCGGCCCTGGGCTATCCTCCGGAATCCAGCCTGAAAGGAAATTTCTCTCATTGTGCAGCGGTTGCACAAATGGCCACAGGTGGCCTAAGTGCCGCGATTTCTCTCCGCACCGCTGAAAAGAAGTGCATTTGTTACAAAGTTAGAATAACATACATATTTATGTATAGTAGATTTTCTTATTAGAACATAAAATAGCTTGCAACCATGCAAAAAAACAAACAAATTGCTACGAGTTGAACGTACATAAACAAATAGATACGTTGGATCTTAATGATTATCAGATATTACGTAACGAAATCACTTGGGCTACTGTAGCGTAGCAGATACCGTAGGCACTGACTTACCCGGAAAGTGATGTACGTGCCTACGATAAAATTTCTCTAGCTCAGACTATCTCAGGGCGTTAAGCCCAAGCTTACACAAACTATGGTAAATTATTAGTTTACTTACTTAACAAATCACTGAGTTTTTCCATATGTAGTGGTCGCAGACGAAATAATGACACTTTCTTTAAAAATGAAATGCACTATATTGAACAATTTACAAAATTAGTTCTTTAGCATGTAACCTGGTGATGTTCACAAGGTGTGACAAATTTCACGCTTAAAAAGTTATAACACATTCATAAAATGCCTCGTGTAGCTACACATCGGTTTACATTTTGATCATAAAATTGTCATAGATTCTGCCACAAAGGTTTGATTTAAAGAACCTCCTTAAATATATGTAAATATATGCATGAAATATTTAAAAATGTACAGGTTAAAATGCCAAAAAGTATAAAATGATGTCCAGCGGAACCACTGAAGGTGGTCCCCGGTAAGTAAAAATAATAAACACACACTTATTTAGGGTGGTACGATACCGAGTCCGGTGGAAGAACTGAAGCCCTGCAGAGATGCCTTCGGGACACAAGAAATGGACCCAAGGATGGGGTTGATCGTGGCCTCACCAGCCCTGGAACCTTCCACTGTTTGTGGATGCCCCGTCCGTGGAACTTCACTGACGTGCGTAGAAGCCCCGTCCGTGGAACCCTAAAGATATCACGATTTAATTCACAGTCAGAAATGCACGTGAAGCGTGCTTAATGTGAGAAATTCTGACATAACCTACAAATGAAACATAATTTACCTCACTGATGAGGGAACAATCCACCAAAACTCCTGGAAGCCACAGTCGGATAAATGGGGTTGAGTCGCCTTTTAAAGTTGACACTGTATTTCCACAGGAAAGCCTGCAAATTTGCGAAACACGTGGGTAGAGAACGGGCAAGATGGCGTGAAGAGGTTAGCTTACCTTGTGTAATTTAATATCCTGCTTCCGCAGATAAAATTTACTCACAAACACAAAATATTCCGCTAAACGGAACAACAACGGATTGAGGAAATTTTCTTGAGTTGGTTATTCTAAAATCCATGCGGATGCCTTGAATAAAATCAAGATTCACAGAATAACAACTAACCAACAAGCCAAGCCAAGCCAACCAAAAAATGTCTGCTTCCGTTTTCACTGTTGATCACGTGTCACAAATGTGTCGCCCTCCCATGGAGAATAGCGAAATGTGTTACGGACGTGTAGCAGTTGTTATAATGCGGCCCACAAAACGCTAAAGCGTATGGTGGGTCGCATACGCTAGAGGTCCGTAACAACTCCCCCTTTACTCGCAGGAAAAAAAAATCGAAGATTTTTTTTTCTTACTAGCTTCTCACCAGAGGATGGATAATTGGTGGGGAGACTTAATATGCACGGGGATGGCTAACCCGCCTCCCAAGTTACCATCAGGCATAACAATGAAAATAATGAGACTTAAATGCACGAGGATGACTAACTCGTCTCCTAAGTTATCATCAGGCATAACAACAAAAATAATGTCAAAAAAATAAGGAGACTTAAATGCACGGGGATGGCTAACTCGTCTCCCAAGTTACCATCAGGCATAACAACACAACTCAAAAAAAAAATACATAGAAAAAAAAAAGAAAGAGAAGGAAAAAAAAAAGACAAAAACGCATAAGAACTTAACAGCTAGGAAGTAGCTCGCCCCAAGGCTACTCCACCAGCAAAACAATGAGGTACGGGAGTGTTCCCCGTCACACCACGACGACCATCCTTGCTAGACAACGAGGTTAGTCTGAAGCCCAGTAGTGCCTACCCGGGTAATGATAACCAGGCCTAGACCAGGCTACCTCCAAGCAGCACCTCCCAAGCTCGAGCCCCTCCAAACGGATACCTTTAAAGGCAGCTGCCAGCAATGTGAGCGCCCCCAACGAGACGGAGTCCCTCAAGACGCAAGCGCCACACAAGACCATTTTTTGGGGACTTTTACCCCTCGCAGGTATAACCACGGTGATGGTATTCGTGCATCCCCCATCACAGAGATCCAACCAAAGACACTTCCTCCCGTGAGGCGGAAAGAGGTGAAAACTTACTCAGTGGGTTTCAGCCACCTGAGCAAGACCAATAAACCAGAAAAGCAAATGTTACTACCAAATTAACGAAAGAAGTGACCTAAAACATGTTACTTAAGACCAACACAAAAAAACGAATTCGTCATTGCCTATTCGGATGCCTAAGTACGTCAACGGAACTAACAGACCACAACTAGTTGTCATCCGGAGGGTGTGCTTTCAGATCTTTTATGTGCCACACCGAACGTTTACCGTCAGAACCTTCGAGCTCGTAAGTCCATGGTGAGAGAATTTTTCTAATCGTGAAAGGACCCACAAATTTAGGTGCTAACTTTGCCGTGAAATATTTAGAGGCATCAGACTGGGCGTGAGAACGTCTCCAGACCTTTTGCTTCAAAACAAACTTATCGGGTCTGCGTCTTAAGTTATAATGTTTCTTACTGGATTTATGGGCCTTTAATATTCTACTCTGAACATCCTTATAAATCTTAGCGAAGGCAAGTTTACGGTTTTCAGGATTTACAACTGGATACTCAGACTCAGAAGGTACGTACTTATCACTGTTACCATCTAACGAAATTTCACGACCAAAATTGACAAAATTAGGCGTTAGGCCTGTAACCTCATGTTTCGACGATCTAATGGCGAAACCTATTTTCGGCAAAAATTGATCCCAAGCCCTGTGATTATCCTTTACATACGCAGATAACATAGTCTTAACAACACGATTTACCCTTTCAGTCAGGTTGCATTGAGGGTGGTAATTTGCGGTGTACGCTATTTCGATGTTGTAAGTTTTTGCAAGATTTTGGAAACGGTTACTCTGAAACTGACGACCATTGTCTACCACTATAGTCTTCGGAGCGCCAAATAAGAGAATTACATTATCCTCAATGACCTGCGATATGCTATTAGCGGTAGCTGACCTCAACGGAAACACCATGGCAAACTTACTAAAATTGTCACACACGACAAGAATAAACTGATAACCTTTGGCCGTCCTGGGTAATGGACCCATCAGATCGGCACTAACTAATTGCCAAGGTTTTCCCACGGTAGGCGTCTTACTCAACAAATTTCCCCTAAGCGACTTCTGTTCGGGTTTAGTACTTATGCAAATCTCACATTGCCTAACGAACTTAGCCACATCGGCCTTTAATTTCGGCCAATAATACCTATTTCCCACTCGAGCCACAGTCTTATGGACCCCTGCGTGTCCACAACTCGCATCACAATGCAACGACCTAATTATTTCTAGGCGTTTCTCTTTGGGTAAAACCAGTCTCCAAGTGTCGGCAGGATCTGCTAACTCGGGATAACGCAAACGTACATACTTGTACAACTGGCCATTCTGTATACGCCATAAGGGATAACGCATAGGAGACCTTTCGACTCGCTCCAACATTCTCAAATACCATTTATCGGTGGGAAAATCAGCATGGTCCGTGACCGACAATACTTCGATGGATTCCACCGTTACTGGTACTGAACGAGACAGAAAATCAGGGACGGTATGTTCCGAGCCCTTGCGATGAATCAGTTCAAAATCATAAGGCTGCAGACGAAGTGCCCATCTGGCCAATCGACCTTGGGGATCTTTTAGCTGCTGCAACCATAGCAAAGAATGACAATCCGTTATGACTTTGAAGTGGAAACCTTCAAGATAGTGACGTAGCTTCTCCACTGCCCAAATTACGCCGATGCATTCTCTTTCGACCGAGCTATATTTGCGCTCCTGGCTAGTCAAAGAACGGGACAAATAGCAAATTACCTTTTCGCCATCATCAAATTGCTGCGTGAGCACGGCACCAACACCGAATGCCGACGAATCTGTCTGCACATAAAAGGTACGCTCAAAATCAGGGCAAGTCAAAATAGGTGCAGTAACCAAACACTCCTTAAGAAGTTTAAAAGATTTCTCGCACTCAGGCGACCAACACCAACTAACATTCTTCTTTGTGAGGTTCGACAAAGGAGCCACTATTGTAGAAAACTGCGGTACAAACCTTCGATACCAAGATGCTGTGCCTATAAATCTACGAATTTCCCTAACGTTTTTCGGAGAAGGTACACTCAAAATCGACTCTACTTTCGCTGGGTCAGGACGTAAACCATACTTATCAACAACATATCCCAAGTACTTAAGCTCAGGACGGCAAAATTGACACTTGTCAAAACTAACTATCAGCCCAGCAGAATGCAAGCGATCAAAAACCTTCTGCAACGTCTCTAGGTGAGATTCGAAATCCTTCGACACTACCACGATGTCATCCAAATAAACCAAAACCGAAGGCTGCAAATCAGCTCCAAGCACGGTATCAATAAGACGCTGCCAAGTCGCAGGCGCATTTGACAACCCAAAAGGCATAACTCGAAACCTATACAAGCCATTAGGTACAGTGAAAGCGGTATAGTCTTTAGAAGATTCAGCAATCGGAACTTGCCAATATGCACTCTTAATATCTAATGAACTTAAATATTTGGCATCCCTCAACTGATCTAATATGGAGGAAATCAGCGGCAGAGGATAGGCATCCTTTTTAGTAACAGCGTTAAGGCGCCGGTAATCTACACAAAAACGCAGAGTTTGATCCTTTTTCTGAACTAAACATATTGGGGAAGACCAAGGACTTTTACACGGTTCGATGATATTTAACTCCAGCATTTTCTTAATTTCATCATCAATAAGTTTTTGTCTGGCAGGCGAAACAGGATAGTATCTCTGTTTGATAGGTTTGGTATCTGGGAGTAACTCGATCTCATGAGAAACGAGATGTGTACGACCAAGGGAAGTACCCATCAGTTTCCGGTTTTCATCCACCAAACTATCCAGAGCTAGTTTCTGTGATACACTTAAAGAAGTTTCGTCAAGGACACTGTTAACCTCAACGAGTGGTTCCTGCTCAGAAAAATGCCAAACATCTTGTCGTAAATCTGGTATGATATTCATCGCCACCCAAAAATCTATCCCTAGAATTAACTTATGCGGTATTTCCGGAACTACTAGGACATCTATTACATGAACTTTGTCACCCAAGCAGAAAGGAACAGATACATAACCTATAACGGAACAGATTTGCCCATTAGCCACTCTGCACTCATTGACAGAAGGCTTCAAACTTAAACCAATCTGCTGGAAGACCTCAAAACCAGATGATCCTACCATTGTCCTGGTAGCACCTGATTCCAACAAACCCATCATAGGAAAACCTAATACTGAAAGTTGTAAGTAAGGACGCTGATCACCAACCACATGAGAAATGACATAATCGAGAAAAATTTGTTGCTTTAAGTCAACAACATTGCTGGTCGACTCACATACACCGGGAGAAACTGTTCGACCAATTAGCGTCTCCCTGGACAGTTTTCCGAACGCGAACACTTAGGACAGGACCTAATAGTAACCTCTGCTTTACCACATTTATAGCAGAACTTCTTCCTTGGAGCCTGACACTCCCGATGCCCATGACCTACTTGACCACAATTAAAACATTTGATTCCAGAATGTTGGACTTCATCCAAGACGAGACTAGAACGAGAGGTTGAACGAGAAGTAGTAGAACTAGTGGATGCATAAGCCAACTCTGGTATAAGAGATTTACTCTTAGGTGGAGGAGGAACATATGACTTAGCCAATTGTCGTTTGGAGTCAAGCATACGACAACATTGCAGGAGTTGCGTGACAGAAGTTATATTCTCAAAAGCAAGAAAAGGATGATAGTATGGATCTATGCGCTCCAAAATGATTTCGAGTTGGGTTCCCATAGGTATTGGAGTGTGCATCTTCTTGAACAACCCAATCATACTAGCGATGTACAATCCTATACTCTCCCGACTACCTTGAGTACGTCGCTTAATCTCCTCAAACAAGTCGCGGTCAAAAGACTCTGGCATAAACTGTTCTCTCATTGCCTCCACTAAGGATGGCCAATCGGTGGCCCAGTCTTTCACCAGATTATACCAATTGTAGGCATCTCCCTCGAATAAATCTACTGCATCTTTAAATAACCGTGCGCGTGAAATACCACGAGACCTCCGTTTCTCCTCAACATGTTCTAAAAAAGTTGAAAAAGACATGTCGCCCTTTCGGCCAGTAAATTTCAAGCCCCAGTCTCTAACCGGTACGGGTTTAGGTTTCGCAGCCTCCTCCTCATCTGAACTAAAATCAGCAGCTATTGCAGAGCTATGCGCATCAGGCTGAACCTGAGCCATGGCATTATGCAACACCGACATATCGAGGATGGCTGACTCTTTAAGCTTACGATCCCCGCGGGCCTTATCCTTAAGTTTATCAAAAGCTAACAATAAATTAATCCGAGTACTGGACTTCACACCTTTTTGCTCGTCATTAGTGGGCATGGACCTGTTAACACGACCCAACGCATGAGCTATCTTGGAAACAATCCCCTTATATTTACTATCGTGCTCACTACCTACAAATTCATCAATAAGTTTTTGAATAGTAGCTAGGGATGCCGTTAGAGCTTCAGAATCGACAGTGAATTGGTACGGGTATGGAGGACTTTTAATAGCCAAAGTAGTTTTTTCTAAATGTATGGCTTCTCTTAAAACGGTGCGCAACTCTGCCACAGTAAGGTCGCTACCATCTCCTAAGCCACGTACTTGTAGTTCATAAACAAGCTCCTCCCTAACTAATCTATTGACATCTAACTTAATTTGTGAACTGGCCATATTGAATTTTCGACCAAACACACAAAAAAAACGACAAAATCAGGTAAATTAACAAAACGACGCTGGACGTCGGTACGTATTTAGACGCAAAAAAAGCTTACCAACACTAATAAGTACTTAGCAATGTGTAATAACGACAAAATCGAGTAAATTGGCAAAACGACGCTGGGCGTCGGTACGTATATAGACACAAAAAAAACTTACCAACACTAACAAGTACTTAGTAATGAGTAAAAATGACAAAATCAGGTAAATTAACAAAACGACGCTGGGCGTCAGTACGCAAAAAAAATTTACAAACACTAATAAGTACTTAATAATGTATAAAAACGACAAAATCTAGAAAATTAGCAAAACGACGCTGGGCGTCGGTACCTGTATGGACACAGAAAAAGTTTACTAACACTAATAAGTACCTAGTAATGTGTAAAAATGACAATATCGGGTAAATTAGCAAAACGACGCTGGGCGTCGGTACGTATCAACAACAAAAAAAACTGTTGGCCACACTTAGGAATCTTTCCAATGGTTTATACGTAACAACTATTGTTTACTAATCCGCTCATGAAATAGTAAGACAAAAAAACGAAGTCACCCCCCTACCAAAAAAAAGCGAAGCGATTACGCTGAGGCAAAGTAACCCCCTTTTGATGTGTGTCACGTAACGTTACTATGTGTCTGGCTATTATTTCATATGCAAACCACCAACAAATGGGACACTCAATTTATCACAAAAAAAAACTTAATTAGGGGCGATACTACTATCCCCTTGAGATAACTTCACTATTTAAGTTAGGCGCCACTGCTATCGCCTTGAGATAACTGTACTATTTAAGTTGGGCGTTTCCTAAACCTACATGTCTGCTATGCCCCTCGGTTTGCCTTTTTATGACCTGCTTATTGTGTCGTTTGCATATCTTGTTGCTCCCTTCTATCCGACATAAGTAAATGGACTTTCCATTTTTTTTCTCAATCACTCCTGGTGACCACAGCTTTTTATTCACTGTTTGGGTTAGCCATCCCCGTGCATATTAAGTCTCCCCACCAATTATCCATCCTCTGGTGAGAAGCTAGTAAGAAAAAAAAAATCTTCGATTTTTTTTTCCTGCGAGTAAAGGGGGAGTTGTTACGGACCTCTAGCGTATGCGACCCACCATACGCTTTAGCGTTTTGTGGGCCGCATTATAACAACTGCTACACGTCTGTAACACATTTCGCTATTCTCCATGGGAGGGCGACACATTTGTGACACGTGATCAACAGGAAAAACGGAAGCAGACATTTTTGGTTGGCTTGGCTTGGCTTGTTGGTTAGTTGTTATTCTGTGAACCTTGATTTTATTCAAGTCATCCGCATGGATTTTAGAATAACCAACTCAAGAAAATTTCCTCAATCCGTTGTTGTTCCGTTTAGCGGAATATTTTGTGTTTGTGAGTAAATTTTATCTGCGGAAGCAGGATATTAAATTACACAAGGTAAGCTAACCTCTTCACGCCATCTTGCCCGTTCTCTACCCACGTGTTTCGCAAATTTGCAGGCTTTCCTGTGGAAATACAGTGTCAACTTTAAAAGGCGACTCAACCCCATTTATCCGACTGTGGCTTCCAGGAGTTTTGGTGGATTGTTCCCTCATCAGTGAGGTAAATTATGTTTCATTTGTAGGTTATGTCAGAATTTCTCACATTAAGCACGCTTCACGTGCATTTCTGACTGTGAATTAAATTGTGATATCTTTAGGGTTCCACGGACGGGGCTTCTACGCACGTCAGTGAAGTTCCACGGACGGGGCATCCACAAACAGTGGAAGGTTCCAGGGCTGGTGAGGCCACGATCAACCCCATCCTTGGGTCCATTTCTTGTGTCCCGAAGGCATCTCTGCAGGGCTTCAGTTCCTCCACGTCCGGACTCGGTATCGTACCACCCTGAATAAGTGTGTTTGTGTTGTGTTTATTTTTACTTACCGGGAACCACTGAAGGTGATGGACCCAAGGATGGGGTTGATCGTGGCCTCACCAGCCCTGGAACCTTCCACTGTTTGTGGATGCCCCGTCCGTGGAACTTCACTGACGTGCGTAGAAGCCCCGTCCGTGGAACCCTAAAGATATCACAATTTAATTCACAGTCAGAAATGCACGTGAAGCGTGCTTAATGTGAGAAATTCTGACATAACCTACAAATGAAACATAATTTACCTCACTGATGAGGGAACAATCCACCAAAACTCCTGGAAGCCACAGTCGGATAAATGGGGTTGAGTCGCCTTTTAAAGTTGACACTGTATTTCCACAGGAAAGCCTGCAAATTTGCGAAACACGTGGGTAGAGAACGGGCAAGATGGCGTGAAGAGGTTAGCTTACCTTGTGTAATTTAATATCCTGCTTCCGCAGATAAAATTTACTCACAAACACAAAATATTCCGCTAAACGGAACAACAACGGATTGAGGAAATTTTCTTGAGTTGGTTATTCTAAAATCCATGCGGATGACTTGAATAAAATCAAGGTTCACAGAATAACAACTAACCAACAAGCCAAGCCAAGCCAACCAAAAATGTCTGCTTCCGTTTTTCCTGTTGATCACGTGTCACAAATGTGTCGCCCTCCCATGGAGAATAGCGAAATGTGTTACAGACGTGTAGCAGTTGTTATAATGCGGCCCACAAAACGCTAAAGCGTATGGTGGGTCGCATACGCTAGAGGTCCGTAACAACTCCCCCTTTACTCGCAGGAAAAAAAAATCGAAGATTTTTTTTTCTTACTAGCTTCTCACCAGAGGATGGATAATTGGTGGGGAGACTTAATATGCACGGGGATGGCTAACCCGCCTCCCAAGTTACCATCAGGCATAACAATGAAAATAATGAGACTTAAAATGCACGAGGATGACTAACTCGTCTCCTAAGTTATCATCAGGCACAACAACAAAAATAATGTCAAAAAATAAGGAGACTTAAATGCACGGGGATGGCTAACTCGTCTCCCAAGTTACCATCAGGCATAACAACACAACTCAAAAAAAAATACATAGAGAAAAAAAGAGAAGGGAAAAAAAAGAACAAAAACGCATAAGGACTTAACAGCTAGGAAGTAGTTCGCCCCAAGGCTACTCCATCAGCAAAACAATAAGGTACGGGAGTGTTCCCCGTCACACCACGACGACCACCCTTGCTAAACAATGAGGTTAGTCTGAAGCCCAGTAGTGCCTACCCGGGTAATGGTAACCAGGCCTAGACCAGGCTACCTCCAAGCAGCATGAGACTCTTAATCTCAGGGTCGTGGGTTCGAGCCCCACGTTGGGCGCCACTGCTACGAGTTGAACGTACATAAACAAATAGATACGTTGGATCTTAATGATTATCAGATATTACGTAACGAAATCACTTGGGCTACTGTAGCGTAGCAGATACCGTAGGCACTGACTTACCCGGAAAGTGATGTACGTGCCTACGATAAAATTTCTCTAGCTCAGACTATCTCAGGGCGTTAAGCCCAAGCTTACACAAACTATGGTAAATTATTAGTTTACTTACTTAACAAATCACTGAGTTTTTCCATATGTAGTGGTCGCAGACGAAATAATGACACTTTCTTTAAAAATGAAATGCACTATATTGAACAATTTACAAAATTAGTTCTTTAGCATGTAACCTGGTGATGTTCACAAGGTGTGACAAATTTCACGCTTAAAAAGTTATAACACATTCATAAAATGCCTCGTGTAGCTACACATCGGTTTACATTTTGATCATAAAATTGTCATAGATTCTGCCACAAAGGTTTGATTTAAAGAACCTCCTTAAATATATGTAAATATATGCATGAAATATTTAAAAATGTACAGGTTAAAATGCCAAAAAGTATAAAATGATGTCCAGCGGAACCACTGAAGGTGGTCCCCGGTAAGTAAAAATAATAAACACACACTTATTTAGGGTGGTACGATACCGAGTCCGGTGGAAGAACTGAAGCCCTGCAGAGATGCCTTCGGGACACAAGAAATGGACCCAAGGATGGGGTTGATCGTGGCCTCACCAGCCCTGGAACCTTCCACTGTTTGTGGATGCCCCGTCCGTGGAACTTCACTGACGTGCGTAGAAGCCCCGTCCGTGGAACCCTAAAGATATCACGATTTAATTCACAGTCAGAAATGCACGTGAAGCGTGCTTAATGTGAGAAATTCTGACATAACCTACAAATGAAACATAATTTACCTCACTGATGAGGGAACAATCCACCAAAACTCCTGGAAGCCACAGTCGGATAAATGGGGTTGAGTCGCCTTTTAAAGTTGACACTGTATTTCCACAGGAAAGCCTGCAAATTTGCGAAACACGTGGGTAGAGAACGGGCAAGATGGCGTGAAGAGGTTAGCTTACCTTGTGTAATTTAATATCCTGCTTCCGCAGATAAAATTTACTCACAAACACAAAATATTCCGCTAAACGGAACAACAACGGATTGAGGAAATTTTCTTGAGTTGGTTATTCTAAAATCCATGCGGATGCCTTGAATAAAATCAAGATTCACAGAATAACAACTAACCAACAAGCCAAGCCAAGCCAACCAAAAAATGTCTGCTTCCGTTTTCACTGTTGATCACGTGTCACAAATGTGTCGCCCTCCCATGGAGAATAGCGAAATGTGTTACGGACGTGTAGCAGTTGTTATAATGCGGCCCACAAAACGCTAAAGCGTATGGTGGGTCGCATACGCTAGAGGTCCGTAACAAAATGTTTTACAAAGCTTTTACTTTAACAAAAATCTAATAATTTGAATTTAATAATACGGTTCTAATGCAGATGTCCAAACGATTCGAAATATTCTTCCTTAAGGTTACATAGCTCAAGTTCATAACCTCCAGTATAGCATTTAATAATAATAATAATATTTCTTTATTTTTTGCTGGTATAAGTTATTTACAATAATCTTTTATAGAGGGGGCGACGTTCAACTAGGCTGCTCTTCCACGTAACCCCTATAATTCTGCAAAACCAGCAGTACATTATAAAATAAAACAGTATAATATTCTAAGTACAAAATGTAAGATATATTACAATACACATAAATAAATCAAATTTAACTATAAAAACAAAATTAATTTCTTTGTGATATTAGGTAATTTTTGATATGGATTTTCAGAGTATGGAAACTAGAATTTGAGCTAATTTTACAATTCAAGTTATTATAAATGTACGTTGCATTATATGTAAAAGATCTTCTAAATTGGGTTGTATTATGCTTAGGAACGCTGTATAAGTCACAATAGCGGTTAGGACAATTATGTACATCAGTACCTTTAATTAATTTTCCAAGCAAATATATTGGATATTTATTTATGTTCATTTTGTGGATGAGGCACGCTATATGCAACTTAAAACGTTCATCAAGCGTTAACCATTTACTTTGCTGAAGTGTCTCGGAGATATGGTCAAATTTGCGGAGGTTATAACAGAATCTTAAACAATTATTCTGAATTTTTTGCAAACTTTATTGATCCGTTTTAAGCAAAGCGGGCCAGTATACCACATCACAGTAAGCTAAGGTAGACAAAATTAAAGATTCACATAACTTAAATTTCACATCGTTTGATAAATACTCCTTATGCATGTATAATGTCTTTAATTTAAAATAAGATTTTTTAACAAGTGTGCTAACGTGTTCATTAAATTTTAATTGCATATCTAAAATTACTCCGAGGTTTTTGCAATGTTCACTAAAAGTTAAAGATTCATTATCAATTAGAATTTTAAAATCAGGTATTTCACAGAATTCTTTATTGTTTTTCCCAAACAACAATTCCTCAGTTTTTTTCTTGTTTAAAATAAGACCGTGCGCACTTGATACTCTCACCACCTGTGCTAAATCTTCGTTGATATTTTCAGCAGCTACTATATATTCAAGTTGTAAGAAGTTTAAATAAATCTGTGTGTCATCTGCATATTGGTGCATAGAACTAAATTTAAGGTAGCTGTAAAAATCAGCGGTATATATCGAAAATAATAGTGGACCTAGGACACTTCCTTGTGGAACACCTATTGCGTTAAATATAAAATTTTAAAAAGTTCCATTTAGGAGCACCCTTTGCCGTCTATCTGAGAGATAGTTTTTTAGAAACAATACAGCAGAATGACTAAAACCAAAATATTTAAGTATTTTACATAAAATCTCATTATTAAGGGTATCAAAAGCTTTGCCATAGTCCAACAAAATTAAAATTGTATTTTTATTTTGATCATTTGCTCTAAAGATATCATCCGTTACATGTAACAACGCAGTTGTTGTACTATGGCCAACACGGAAACCAGATTGCGTATTAGGTAAAATTGTATGTTTGTCAAGAAATGAATTTATTTGTTCTGCAATTATTTTTTCCAAAATTTTTGATAATGTTGGCAAAATACTTATTGGCCTAAAGTGAGAGAACTCGACTGGATTGGAATTTTTAGGGATTGGAATCATATTCGAATCTTTCCATGCACGAGGAAAAACGTTTAATGATATGCATTTATTAATAATAAAAGTTAAATATTCGCTTAAGTATGGTAGCACTAATGTTATCATTTTCAAATCTATGCCATCAGCTCCTTTTGCATTTGATTTAATGGTTCGTACAATAGATTCTACTTTTTCAACTGTAACTTGAGTAAAATTTAATTCCGTGACGAAATCTGAATATTTTCCATTATATTTTTCCAATATTGCATTATTTTTATCCAGATTTGGTACTTGTGGTAAACTACTAATAAAAAAATTATTCAGATCATTAACGTCAATGAAATCCACAAAAGAACTTTTATGTTTTTTGTTTATATTTAAATAGTCTAAAGTTTTCCAAAATTCTTTAGGATTATTTTTATTATATTATCATAAAAGCATTTTTTTGATTCTTTAATTTTTAAATTGAAATTTTTCTTTTCCTCTAAGTAGGTATTGCGAATTTCCTCGGAATTAGTGTTTTTATAAAATAAATTTTTGATGTTTTCACTATCATCCAGAATATCTTTGCTGTGGCCAGTGGCGGACCAACCTAAATTCCTATACTCTTAGTATTCACATAAATTTCGGAATATTTAAAAACAAGTTACATGGCCTGAAAGTGGCATGTAACATGGAGCATGTTTAAAGAAAATAAATATTGTCAATATTGAATAAGCTAAGCCTAAGCCCAGTGGCGTAGTCAAATTTGAGATTTAAAAATTTGCCCAACACTTTTTTTGATTTTTGGTCTTGAAAAAAAAATCATAATAGCCCTTGGAATTTTGTTTTGCACCACGATAAAGTTACTGAAACTCTATCTTTAAAAAAAAACCGTTTAAATGAGCCAACAGTCAAGAGTATGTTAAATTTGCATTGCAGATATATTTTTGTTGGATGGTCTAATTGGCTTGAACTGATGTAATGTTTGAGAAATCTATACATAGTTCTGTAAGAATACTAGGATCCTACCAGACCTACAAGTAACATTTTGAATATTTTTTCATTGTCAATAATTTAGTTGAAGTTGTCTATTTTAGAGTAGATTTTAAATTAATTTGAAAACAGTCAATTTAAAATGCCGTTTTACTTCTCATTCTGTTTAACGCTTTCACAGAACAGCGTCTCACTAAGCAATAAACTGTCCTTTCGTGAAATTGTGAGCACACACAGTTATCAATAGAGCATTCCGTTGAACATCCTGTTTTCATCATTGTCAGCTGCTAAACGAAATGCCAAATTGATTTCGGATTAAATGGATTTTATATTTTATTTATATTCGAATTAAATTTAACCGAATTAAATATTTGCACTCTTCAGATATTCTTGGAATGGCTTTACTACTATGTTATGTTCATATAGGTGATTCTCATAGTAATAAGAAAGAATATCATGAAGTCGCAAAATAGGTCAAGAAAGCTAGACATTGGGGAAGTGGAAACAAATGTTTAACAAAAAGTACTGAGAATATTTTTTTTAGAGTAAAAAAATACATATTCTTTGTTGCACATGTTCTTTATTTATTATCAAGAGAAATTATAACTATTTAATTCATTAAAATCAAGTGCAGTCAAATAAAAGGTACTAAAATTATGTTATAATTGCGTTATTTTTCAGAAAAGCAAATTTTATAAAAAAATATTTGATTCATGAATTACTTCATTTTGTACTTCTACATTCAGCCACTACTGCAGTTGAAACTACAACACAGGCCACATTTTCATGAACAACTCATAGTCTTTTATAGGAATAATTGTTTTTGCAAAAAGTTGTTTTTAAATTGTTTTAAGTTTTATAGTCACCTGTACCTTTAAGAGGAAATTAGTACATTATTGTGAATTTATTGAAAACAAATTTAATAGAATTTCTGACTGTGCCTGAATCATTAGTGTTCATCTTATTTCGCCGTCCTGGTTGAGTAGTAGAATAGCTCTAGCTGAACACTGCCAGGATGTCGATATAAATAAGGCATTTAAAAAAAACTTTAACTACACAATGGCAAAATACTCACTATTCAATTCAACACGATTAGCCCAGGACTATTTTCCATCAAGCCAAAGACCTAAAAGTTTAGCAGTCTGAAAAAATTGAGCTATGCCGTTAAATTTATCTATTTAAATAAATAGTTTTCGCATCATTAAAGATTCAGCGATTTCTCTGACACTAAACATTTAGTTCCTCAGAAACAATTTTAATAGTTTCCAGTAATTGGTCAGAATTTATACCAGAAACCATAATGGTTGTATCGTGAGAAAACATAGTAACCCTACCTTTGCTAAAGAAACCTGGAAAATCGTTGACATACAGCATAAATAAAAGTGGTCTCAATAATGACCCTTGAGGAACCCCAAGTGACATGTCTTAGGTCAGATATGTGATCTTACAGTTTCACCCTAATTTTTCTCTTAGTCATATATGATTCTAACCAATTCAGTAAATTACCACGTATATCAATGCGTATACAATTTTTCTATCAGTAAATTTACATCTACAGTATCAAATGCTCTGGTTAGATCGAACCTTAATGAAGCTACATAATTTCCCTGATCAAGTTCAGAGAATAATCATTCATATTAATGGGATCACTTTTTTATATAGTGACAGTGCATTTTCAGTCTCAGAAAAATGCCTTGTTCAAACAATTTATTAATTAAGAAAGTCAAACGTGTTGTGATTATATTTATAATTATTCTTTTTGGTTATAATATAGTACCGTCTAGTCCAAAAGTAGTTAATAATAATAAGCTTTATCCCTATATGTCTTTTACATAAAAAGTATTAAAAATTGTCAAACACACACATTGACCATTAAAAACAACAACAAAAGAGACAAAAAGTACCAGACGAAGAGTAAAAAATAATGGGTGGTGGCAATTACTACAGCAGAGTGGAAAGAAATTCATGTCCTGTATAAAAACTATGTGCTAGTAACAATAATTTTACAGATTTGTTGAACCTATTTACATTCTCAATGTTTTTTATACTGGAAGGTAATTTATTGAACAATTTTGCAGGCACCACAAAGGAGCTATTTGTCCTCCATGTCTTAAGGTATATTTAGTTACTTCCGTGGTTTGTGTAAAATCCAGAGCAGTTATTTTTACATACATATCACACCCATCAATATATTCTACGACTTCTACAAGAGTAAGATATGAGTTTACAACATTTAGTTCTTACGATCCTTTTCTGCATTATCGAGACGTCAGTTATTCTAGTTGAATTACCCCAATTTACAATGCCATAGCTAAGGACTGAATTTACGTACCCATAATAATATGCTAGTAATACTTGTTTATTAATCAGTTTTCTCATTTGCCATAATGAAAGCAGCTCAATGACAATTTTTTTAAAAGTATATCGATTTGAGGAAACCATGAAAGGTTACTATCGATTTCTATTCCCAGAAATTTGACGGCCGAGCTATAAATTAACGATTTGTCTGAGGTTCTAACTAGTAAACTGCAGTTATTATCACGCGTTGAAAATGAAATTAGTTATGATTTAGCTGTGTTTAGTATTAACCTGTTATTACTGCAGTAATTTTGCATGTTGCACGGCCTCAGGTGTTTTTGGTACACATACTGGCTTTTCGACTTGAAGAATTAAAGTCTTTATCTGCTATGAATACTGTCCAAAGTTCAGGGCCTTATGTCATTAATGGATAATAAAAATAATAAAGTACCCAACGTGCGGTGCCCCTACACGTAATGGCCGCAGGTCGGAATAATACTCGCTAATTCCAGACTTCATTTTCAGATTAAAAAATAATTAATAACGATAAAATATATTTACTAGTCCACTTGGTATGTTTAAAATCGTTGTAAGTTTCTTTTGTTGTTGTTTGCTGTTTAGCTGGTTATCTCTTTTTTATATACTTAATTTTTTACGTTTTTATGACTATCACTTCACTTCACACTATCAATAATGTTTCTTAACCTAATACTTTTATATTAGCATGTTATGAAAAATAAGAAATATTAGGTAATTCCTTTTCAGTGTGGAAGTTTCGCTAGAATAATTCCTGAATAGTACATTTAAATATGAAAAATTAAATTAAGAAATTACCGTAGTATTCCTAGTTTAACAAATTTCAACATAAAGGATACTTACAAAAATATAAATGCATCACATCTTGCTATTTCAAAGCTTGAAATAGATATATTAAGAGCACTTAAACTGGTCAACTCCAAATTAACTACCGGTTCTAATCGATGCTCGAATTTCTTTTGAAATGTTGTGCTATGTTATTTGCTTTTCTTTCGTCAGTTATTTTCAATTTATCTCTTCAAACCGGAACTTTTCCTAAGTAGACTTTCATTTACAAAAAGAGTGGCAAATCCACTGAAGAACCATGGACCAATTGTTATGTAATTTCGGCAAATTATTTGAATGTGCCCTTTATAATATCCCATTCATTCACATTAAATGCGATTTTGCTTCAATAAGCATGGTTCTCACTAATTTATCCACGATTTCAGAATCCTGCGTAACCCGTTTTATAGAAGAGACACTTGATAGGGATGGCATCTCTTTAATAAAAAATGCTCAAGTTTACCCTTAATGAAACAATTCTTTTTTTTATACTTACTTATGTGACAGTAATATCAACAGAGCCTAGTGTTCCTCAGTGATTTGTGCTTAAACTTGTGTTATTTACAATAGTTATAAATGACAGTAATATCAAACATCAAAATGTTGTTTTGCTGTGCGTTGAAGACTGTAAGTTTTATTCGATTACAAATAAATAAATAAATAAATACCACAGAAATTAGACAACCCCCAATTCCAGAAGTCAGAGGCTTGTGCGGGAGAGGGTTACACATTGAAAAACGCGGACATATAACCATTTCCTCCGACAGTGCTGGTGCCGAAGCCGGGATTCGAACCCGGTGGCGCGATACCCATGTGATTAATCGAGATTGCCACCTCGCGCCTTAACTAACACGGCTATCGGCCAGATAATAATTTAGACTTAACTGTGCATTACCGCGAATTAATGTGTAAAGTTGTGTTAGATAGTTGTTGATTCGCTTTTATGTTAAAATCTGGCGAAATAACCTTCATAAGTTCCATTCTAGAGAGAAATTTTATTTGGTTGGTGGAATACGCCATTTATCGAAGGTGTAAACAGCAAGTATGCCATATTACAAGATACGTTAAGTTATGTTACATTTACGATATTGGTCCGTATACTGCATTGTTTTATCAAAGTGTAAACCTTAGAAACTTTCTTAATGAAATTAACACTTTTTGGTGCATAGACCCTTGTATAGTGCGTGTAGCCCTTCCTGAATTAGGGGTTAAATTGTAAATTTTCGAACACTACGCCCTCCAAGTAGATATTTGGAAGTGCATCATAAACTGTAAATACGTTCTTGTTAAGTTCACTCAATGGTTTTCGGCTTTTAACAAAAAAATAAAATCCGTGGCGCCCAACTTTCTTTTGATTTTGGCTTTAAAGATTATAATTGTGTGTTATTGTCTGAGCATCTAAATGAGTTGTGACTGAAGTTATACAGAGCATTTTGTTAATTTTTGTAAATTACCTTTTGTTACTATAAAAATTCCATGTATTAGTTTAGCTATTTTTTTATGACTTTGATTGCGTATTCAATTACCGTATATTTTAAAGAACTTTTGTATTTGACATTGATGTAGTTTTATGTTCCGCGGCCTCATGGTCATGAAGTTTATTGTTGAAATTAAATTTAACATTGTTGGTTTCTTTTTAATCCAGTTTTTGAGCTAGCTAAGGCCGTTCAGATACAAACATTCTTAAAGAAATATATTTAGAGTAAAAATATAAGTTGTTTCATAACTCATGAGAAGGTTTTCAACAAATTAACATATATGATGCTATAAAAATAGACATAAATATTAATAAACGTAAATACGATTGTTAAAAGAAAACTTATTAAACTGAATCATGTGCTAAATGATCTTTCCGCTGTATCTTTAACAGCGATTTAACTTTGATTTTTCTCATAGATATTAACGTACATAGTCATTATACATACATATTTTTTTAATGGCGTTGGCCTATTTCGGCTACTGAGGCCTAACATCGACGGCTGTAGACGAGCTACTAAGAGTAGGGATCTTTTACTTGCCTAACATTTAATAGACAAGGAACCGACTTACATTCCCTCCGAAGGATGGTATATCCACTACACAATCCTCGCCTACGATTGTATAACTTCCGCGCATACACTGATATAGAAGCCGCTGGAAGATTACAGATATTTAGATTTTATAATTAGAAACTCAACAGGATTTGTGACCATTAACAATTCAAGTGTCAGTCAGATTAAAATTAGAAATAACTGACATAATTTAGAATTCAAACTATATCATACATACACGTAGCACTGATAAACTGTAAAAAAATCAGCATAAATCATTGATATGAGAATGATTGTATTTACCCAGTAAAGTGTATACTTCACTTAATAAAATTAACAATCTGCATTTAACCTAGAATTGTTGCTGTTTTTGATATATCTTCTATAAACACTTGATCACTATTTAAAAATATTCTACTCGAATATCGTTTCACTAAGTTGGCATTTTCTGAGGATGTTTAAAATTGAATTTAACAAAGTGCACCTCTACTTAAATTCTAAATAAATTCGACTTATCAATAAAGCAAAATAATTATTGGGATAAGTCCGTCGTCACTATTTGTACCATTTTTATTTTATGCTATTTTTATGAGTGGGCAACACTAGAATTTTATTTGAGATATGCCGTATGTTCCTTGAATCTAGTTATAGTTAGACGTTGCGTTTGTCCAATATACTTTACATCACCATTTTTACAACTAATAAATTCCGGACATTTCGTTTAATTTAATTTTATTCTTTGGGTTGCCTAAAAGTTGTAATTTATTTACATATTTTGTTATCAGAAATGCGATATGATTAATGACCCTAATTAAATTTACAAATTATTTATTAGTTCTATCTAAATCAGGTCACACGATCTTCATTCTCCTTGCCTAAGTATACGAATATGACGGCATCGTTGAATGTTCCAGTTCATTTATTTTCATAAAAATCTCATCAAATATGAATGTTGACAGCCTTGTTTACATCATATCCAATACGCATGACTTGATATTTTACAGACACGCGTAATTAATTGGTATTCCATTAGAAATTTGAAATTTCCTATACAGGCTGAATGGAGAGTGAAAATAAATACATAAAATTTTATTAAATCTCTGAATTGACAATGGTATCAAATTCAAATACTGCGTATAACATAATTTTATTGAATATGTAATACTTTATTCTCATATCCGAATTTAAATTTTATATATTCACAAATATAAATATATTACTCAATTGATTTTGCGGTTGGCTCAATGTGAATGGTTATTCAATATTTCAAATAAATAGAAAAAGTGCTTTTAATATGTATATAAACAAAATGTACTTTTTAACGTTCCAGAAAGTATTATTAAAACTCGACACGTGTTTTGGCTTCCTTAGGCCCCTTGTCAAGAGTGAAAATAATACTGAGTTTGAAATTGCTGTTACTTACTAACTTATATAACAGTTATAATGTATTCAAATATACTGTGGAGGGATAACTTAAACATTTACAATAGTACCTTGGAGATTAATGAGTCCGAATATAAAATATAATTGCTCTAATACATTTAACTTTTTACCTTACATAGAGATTAAATGAAATATACCAGAATATACTAGAGATCATTTAACTTCTACAAGAACTTATCACAGATAAGTATAAACATATATCTCTCCAAAAAATCAATTTTTTGAGCAGTAGAGAGCTCTCAGCGAGGACCTGAAAATGGCGGATGGGATTGTGCCGAAACGTTGTTTAGACAACCGTGGCTTCGAGAGGAGCTGATCATCGACGCGGGAGAGCATCCAGAAGTACAACAACACTTCATATATATATATATATATATAGTCTATGGTCGACTCCTCCAGGAGTCACGGTTGTCTAAACGACGTTTCGGCAGAATCTCATCTGCCATCTTCAGGTTCTCGCTGAAAACTGCCTACTGCTGCTCCTCGTTGCTCGAACTGAACTCAGTTTGAAATGTTTTATTAAAACTGTGCATGTGTTTCGACTTTTTAGGCTCTTGTCAGGAGTAGATGGAAAATAGGTTTGTGTTTTCCTTCCTTGAAACATTACTTTTATTAAAAATATTATACTCTACCAATAAATACACAAACGCATCATACGTATACTTTATTTGAGGTGTTAAAAAACAAATAAGTATTTCATAACGACTATAAAGCTTACAATTCATCATTTTAGCCTGAAACACGAGTTGAAAGACAACAACGTTATAAGCAATTTTTTATTATTCATACACTATACTGACCTGCTTTGTTTTAGGGTATGGGTACTTTTAATCGTAAGAATGAAAGTTTGTGGTGAATTTGCCTTCGATACCAGTTTAAATTGTTGTAACCAAACAATTTCAATTTCTGGCGGCGGCGCCAGGGACACGAAATATATTGTCGATATTTTTTTAGTATCTACAATATCTTCATTTCATAATTTTACGATTACGAGCTTGTTTTTAGTTTTAATTAGTTTAGTCTATGCTTTAGTTTTAATATATTTTTTTAACATATTACATTGTGTAAGTGCGACGAAGAGTTTTCATCATATTTCAACAGGCCCAAAAATAGAACGTTCGTTAAAAACAAACAGATCCATATTTTTCATCTTTCTAAATTGTGTATATTTAATTATATAAGCTATAAAATTTACTGTAATACACAAGTTAATCTGAAATTTAAATAAAGCTCATTTTTTTTGTTTTTATACATTTATTTAACGTCGGCCTATTTCCGCTACTGAGGCCTAACACCGACGCATGTAGACGAGCTACCCCCAACCAGGAATTTTGCCGAACCTCTTCCCTTAAGAAGAGTAGGGATCTTTTACTTGCCTAACATTTAATAGACAAGGGACCGACGGCTTTACATCCCCTCCGAAGGATGGTATATCTCCTATACAACCCTCGCGTAAGGTTGTATAGCTTCCGCGCTTACACTGATATACAAGCCGCTGGAAGATGTGTGAGGCGAGGACGCGGTTTCCGTTGGAATGGTCACCCATCCACGTACTAACTGCGCCTGTCGTTGCTTTACATCGCATACCGAAATAAAGCTCATCATATTTCTAATAAATGTTTAGCAATTCAAACGGAAAAGTAACTGATTAAAAAACTTATATATCTTATACAGATACTCTAAATATTTCAAGTATGATAAAAAGGGAACAATACAAATGTGCTATTTATCTTGAAAAATAATTGATATAAGTGTATACATGTTCCATCTGGTGTTTACTTACTTGTTTTCGCCGATTCTTGAATGTAATTCCTTAATCAGTCTCCTCACGTTAAAATTCCACAAATTTTTGGTAATTGCTGCGATGCCGAAAAGTTAATATTTCGAGCGGTAGAGGACGCCGAAGGTCATGGAACTCTTTAGTACATTTTTACTGTACTAGTTGTGGTTATCCTCCAGATCCGCGTAGTTAATAAAACACCTCTATATTAATTTTAGTCAGCCTTTTTCTGTTGATACAGTTTCTAATTGAACTTTTATATTACTTTCTAATTTCTGTGGTGTTTATTATTATTTATTATTATTTTAGGCCTGTTAGGTAGAGTTAGAGTCATAACTCGTATAATCATAAACTATCAATTTATGCCAAAAATTGAAGTGAAATTTTACGCTCGCCGGGTAGAGACCACTACATCCAACAAGCAGTTGCATCACAACATTTAAGGTATCATGTGCTACCTGGACGAAAGTTATTTATTTATTTCAAGCAAGCAATAATGCTTCACTACATGAGAGAATCAATAGTACATGGCTACAAATATAATTGAGATATTTAGTAATAGAAAAACTAACACAAAATAAACTAATTACCTAATTTAATGATATAATCATGTTATGGGTGACTCAAGTAAGTTATTAGTCAAACTTATTGTTGATAGTAAGCTTAAATTTGTTTATTGAACCGAACAAGTTAATATTATACAGCGACGAGGCTTGATTAACTAAATGGTACATAAGCAAGAACAGAGTGAAGTACGCAATCCTAATAGCTGGTATAGACAAGTTGACAAGTTCGCGTATTTTTAGGAGTATTAAATTATTATTTAAATTATTTAAATTAAGGAAAGAATATATGCACCATTTGTCAAGTTGTTTAAGGCCCTGAAGCCGACGATTACACAGAGTATTTAATTTAAGTTCCTGATATAAATGTAGACCTGACCGTGTTGTAGTCAGGCGGTCTGTTATATTTTTTGAAATACAGAAACTTTAAAAATTTCCTCTGGACTTTCTCAATATCAGACGCATCGGTATTAGGTTTCAAATGTCATAAAAAAGACGTGTATTCTAATTTTGACATTAACAGCGTGCTATATAATTTAATTAACAGTTGATATCAGTTAATTGCTTAGCTGCTCGAAATATTAACTCTAGTGATTTGAGAAGAGAACGAATTGCCATTTCAATATGCAATTGGTATGACAATTTTGATTCATATGTTACACCAAGATCCTTTGCAGGTGATACTTTGTTGAGCATTGGATTGCTATTACGTGTAAATAAAATTGCCAAACAATTTTTTATATTAAACTCAAATTTATTTAATAAACTACAAATATATACTACATTAATAACATTTGAAAAATTGTTTCACGTTATTAGTAACCTCATTCATCGCACTTCTTGTGTAATCATAATAAGCTCTACGAGTTGTTTTAGTTCTTTCCTTATGCTACTATATTTGTTTTTATGGTACTCTAATATGTTTATTAATTTCTTATATTTTTCTTTTTGCTTTAACAAATTTATTACTTCAAGGAGGAAGTAACATTGATATTATTTTTTGTATTGTTAATTTTAGTTTTGTATATATACAATTACGGATATTTGTTTAGATTTTAGAGTTATTCTATATTATGTATGTATGGATGATTAAAACTATTATTAATAATAATAATAATAATAAATAACACCACAGGTAATTACGACCCCCTTTATACCGGAGGGCTCTAGAAGAGCCTTGTGTGGGAGGGGGCTACACATTTAGAGACAAGGGACACACACCCAATATCCGTGTATAGTGGGAAAAATCCCTCTCACAGTATTTTCCACTGCCACGACCGGGGATCGAACCCGGAACTTTTGGGTGAGAGGCAAGTGTGCTCACCTCTCGACCATCAGTCATACAATATAATAATATTTAGACACCTAAAACTTTCGACTTCACTGTAGTTATTTTGTGCCCTTGTTATATTGTTAACCGGGAAACATGTAATGTGCATTCAAACAGAAATCAGTGCCCGAGACAATTGCTTGCTATTTAACCAGATGCAAGTTGCAAATGCCGACATAAGGATGTTATATGATACATAAAAAGTTGTCTCGGACCCAGTCTTTTATTTATTCGGATTGACATTTTGATTCATTATTTATAAATAAATGACAACAATTGCAATTAATGTTTTACAATCAACCAAAATTTATACTTATAAGCGAAAATAATAAATAATAATAACGTTACTATTAATCCTCCTTGCGTTTAAAGTTTGTTTGGTCTCAATTAAGCGAGATACAACTTTACGGAAAATAATTACATTTAAACTCACCAAACGAGAACTTATTCGTAGAAGATTTTTCATGTATGAATAATAGCTGTGTAACTAGTTAGGAATTTGAAAGTTTAATTACACAAATTACTTCCAGAGAGTCCTAATTATATAGTTAGGTGCATAATATATAATATACAAAGGAGTTGCAAAATCACAAACAATTACTGGTGTATCTAACAAGATGCAAACACTTCAGTGAACATCTCATTTACATAATTTATATTATTAGATGTATAATATGGTTGATGTTCACTATTAAACAATATTCAGTCAGATTTTAATGATTAATTAGTATCTCTACTAAGATAGAGATATAATTTAAATTAGCAATAATCATTATTGCACTAACATATTGCTCAGATTAATTACAATTTACGTTAATTGTGAATGTGAATTCGTCTCTAGATCGTCCCTTTTGAACTGATTAAAATCGATTGAACTTAGTCACTTTAAAAACAAAATTATGAAACTGAGTCAGGGAGCTACACTTTACATGTTTCAGTTCTGCGGTTAATTAAATTTCCAATTTGACTGCGGAAAAATCATTATGAGTCCGCTGAAAATATATTCAGTTTAGAAACATTTTAACTGGGCTATGACTAACTAAGAATCATTTACAGAGATTACAAATATAAGTTAAAAATAATTGGCAAGCTTATGATTATACGGTATTCTTTATGAAAAATTTACATTCATTTATATAATATTATGATTCTTAATGTTTCAGAAAGTTTTACTAACACTCGACACGTGTTTTTTCTTCTTTAGGCCCTATTCAAAAGTGAAAATAATACTGAGTTTGAAATTACTGTTACTGTTTTCAATGCTGCTAAAAATAAAAGTAGTTTAAGGTCGAGATCCGATAAGGAAATATTTACTGTTTTTCACCATAACTTCATATTCTAAAACATATATTGCAAACAAACTATACGACTACCTAAGTAGAGCTATAACAAGAGTAATGTTAAATTATCACTATGTTTTTAAGACTCTCTGATAATGGTCGCAAGGCCGAAAGGTATGTCAGAGAAATCTGAACAAAACTAATGAAACAATAAACCAAGTGCGTATTGTAACTATTCTTTTGAATATTTATAATTATTCTATTGAATATGTTTCATCAAGAACCTACCGCAGATTCCATCCAACTAATACCATCAATATGTATTTGTTACAAATTTGCTGCTACCTATTAAACATTTCAATTTTCAAAAATGCTAATATGCGAACAATCAGCAGACATCCAGAATACCTATAATATATTACTATCAAGATGACAGAGAAAAGGGACCAATTAATAAAAAATCATCAATATATAAAACAGATAAAAACCCTTTTGATCTTAAGTAAACTAACACCGGCTTCAACAGTTTAGTGAAAACAAAGGGTGCTGTGTTAAGACCGAACGGTAAACATTTGTACTCATAAATCCTGCCTAGAAACTTGAACCTTAAATACTTTCGGTGATGTTTATTTATAGGAATTAAGTGATATGCATCCTTGAGGTCGAGAGATGCTAAATAAGCATATTGTGATATTAATTTTATTACAGTTTTATGATCTTCAACTTTAAATTGTTCAGTATTAACAAATTTGTTTAAATTTTTTAAATTTAGAATTAATCTGTACGAACCATCAGGTTTTGGCGTAAGAAATATATTTGATATAAATTGATTTTTATGCAAAGAACATTGATTAATTGCACCCACCGAAATGAGTCTTTGGATTTCATTGGACAAAAATTGCAATTCTTTTGAGGACCACTGTGGTTCCACAGGTACATACTTCTGTATAGGTTTTCGTGAAAAAGGAATGGAATAACCTTGAACCCAAGACAATAAGATTTTATCTGATGTTATTTGTCTCCAAGTACTTGAAAAACTTTTTATTCTACCACATTGATAGTTTATCTTTATTGTTGTCTCAACTGAGTTTGTTTGAGTGTTCTTGCATTTCGGAATGGATGAGGTTGTCTGGTCACGTGGCTGAACTCCCCTCGGGGGCTCCTTCCCTTGTAACATTGCAAGTTTTGTGGGGATTTTTGGGTGATTTGTTTCGGTCTGCCTCGATATCCCTTGTATGTTCCTCGAGGCAGACTCCTTACGTTTAAAGAATTGTTTGTTCTTGTAGAGCCTTTAGGTTTGAGCTCTGACGATAGTTTTTCTATATCACGTGCCGCCTTTACACGTTCCCCCAGATTAATACCAAATAACCAACCATCTACAGACACATCACTGTCAATGTTGGACGATACTAGTGTGCACCGACAACAAGATTCCTCATGGTGAATGTCAGAAAAAAGGCGTCCAGCATCGCTTAATATTTCTATCAAGAGACGAGTTCGCTCATCCCCCTTTTCTTGCAATAACATAGTTAAAGCCCTACCAACAGCTGTAACCGCCGCCCCCATCGGATTTTGGAGGCTTGAGAGTCGTTGTCACGTTGTCGATGCTGCTCGGTTAAAACGGCAAGTACCTCCATATTTAACTTTGGTGCAGCGGCCAAACTCAGGTTTCCAGAGGGAGGATATTTTTTAACTAACTCAATTCTTATCTCCGATTCTAAACCGTTCTGCAAAATTTGTTGCCATATTTGAGCGACGCATATTCTTTCCTATTATTTGGGTTTTCTACCACATGTACTATTATCCTCTTCAAAACAAATCACAGAATCTACAAAATAATAGAATTATTGGAAAAAAGCCTCTGCGCCCGTGACGTTTACGCCAAAGGAAAAGTCAGAGGTTATGTTTTGCAAATAATATAAATCGGAATAAACACAAAAATAATGTATTTTGCTGACGTTTCGAAAAGTAATCTCTTTCCGTTTTCAAAGCTATTTTTTGAAGAACTCTTATTTTGCTGTGTATGTCAAATACACAGCTTTAAGATTCTGTTTATGTTATTTCCATAGATACTTACTACTTACACAGAACATAGAACTGATGATATTTTTTTTTAGATAATGTTGAGTTTGTTAAGTTCTTCTTTTAACATTGGTAGCCAGGTTGTACAAATATCTACAGAACAATTCGATACGCACTTATCTTCATTTAATAAGATTATTGCTGATTCTCTAATTTTTCTTTTTTTGGTATCTGTTTCTTTTGTTAAAATTTTTGCCGAGTCCCAGTTTATTCTATGTCCGTTTTCCCAAGCATGTTCACAAATCTTTGATTTCTGAATTTCATTATTTCTAATGTAGTTCTTGTGCTCATCCAACCTCACACTGAAAGGTCTGGATGACTCACCCACATAACATTTATCACATTCGCACGGGATATTGCAAATACAGTTTTTTGAATTCTGCTCCCTGTTTATCGGTTTTGTTTTTGTTAAAATAGATCTTAAAGTGTTCCCCGTTTGAAATATCGTCCTAACATCAAATTTGTCACCTATACGGCGTAGCTTTTCCGATAGTCCGTATACATAAGGAATTATTGCTGTATAATGACGTTCAGGTTTTTGTCGTACCTGATTGTCCCTATTTTCAACATTTATGAAAACTCTATCAACAAAGGCTTCAGGATATTGATTTTGTACTAGAACCTCTTTGATAAATTTTTTCTCGTTATTTAATATTTTATTATTAGATGAAATTATTTTGGCCCTATCGTATAAACATTTTACAACACCCCTTTTAACATTTATTGACTGATTTGACGCTATCATGTATATTCTCTGACTTATTTTTGTCTTGGTCTGCTTTCCCACCAAGCAGGGTAAATATGGCTGATTCAACGGTGCCATCATTATTTATAATTTCTTCACCCCCTGTAATAAATACACAATAACGGTATAAAGGGTGGTAGGCAAAAAAAATATGTTTTTCTTAATTTATAACCGTCAAAATAGGAACACTAAAACTCATTAGTGCTCTTAAGGCCTTAAAATAACAGAGAAACATCAAATCTTGTTGACGTTTTAGGTAGGAAAACATGCGCCTTACGATATATCAAAAGTAGTTGACATTTTACAAAAAATATACACATATATACACACTTGTAGGTAAAAACATCACAGCTCGTTGATGTTCATGTAAAATAGGGACACTAAAACTCGTTAGTGCTTTTAAGGGCCTTAAAATAACAGGGAGAACATCAAATCTTGTTGACGTTTTAGGTAGGAAAGCGTGCGCCTTATGATATGTCAAAACGCGTTGACATTTAACAAAAAATATTTGTAGGTAAAACATCATTTGTACATAAAACTCGTTGATGTTCATGTAAAGCGCAACCTAATATTGCTTCGCAGTCTAAATCATGCCTGCCTAGGCCATTTCCGAATGCAAAATACTTATAAAAGAATACAACAATTTAAGTTACTTACGTTCATTATCCGATAGTTCATAATCTACAAGTTGCGGAGAGGTTTCAACTGGGCTGGCATGTTCTATGTTTTCGGCAGTTTCATTTTCTGATGACTCCGAATATTCTATTTGTTTGGTTTTCTGTCGTTTATATCCTTGCAAACGACTCACTTTTTCACTTAGAAGTTTCAACTGTTTTTTAATTGACGTATATTCGTCCTCCTAACTAGAATCTGAAGGATCTGGTGAAAAATGTCGTTTTTTCGTTTTATTAAAGTTATTAAGATTTATTCATCGCGTACGTTGTCACTGACACGCAAGAGAATAATTAAATTACCAATGCACGGGTATATGTGTTGGGGAATTTTCTGTTTAGCTTTGAAATGCGTGGTGTCACTTAGCGAAAGAAGAGTAAACTACACAGTGATATTGAGGAAGAGGCGGGGAATATAATAAGATATTAAAATGAAATAGTTTAAATACATCTTAATCATATTTTTATTTACCATCAGTTTGTGGTAATCTATTACAATTCAAGTTTAAACGTGAGGAGGATTTTTTCTGTTATTTTGATTATTAATAGCAAGCATGCAGCTAAAAATCCCTCTTGTTCTTCATAGTCTTCCTCTTCTGGTTGCTCAACTTGAATTTTCAATTTATTATCATCATTCTTGTTGTCTGTTATATTCGGCTCTAAGGCTTCAATGACTTCAGGTGCATATTCACTTTCTTCATCAAGATCATTTGGATATGATGAAGCGTTGCTTTTCTACATCCGCTACTCGAACCACGGCCTTTCTTGCAATTGCAGAATATCGTATTGAGAAGTTCTGCTGGTGCTGATGATAATAATATTGTTGTTGGTTCCACAGTTATAACTGATGAAAGGTTAGTGTGTTAGCTTTAATATGGAGGGCGCGAGTAAGCGCTATGTCTCCTCAACAAGACTGTAATAAAAAATAATTATTCCACCCCTACTGGATGGTTAATACACAAGACACGAAAAAGTGCTTGCTGTTCTTTATAATTCGAGACCATTTTCAATTTTTTTTTATAAAGTTACCAAAAAAGCATTGAGCCTCCCACCTTCACTAGTTAATAATTCTCGGGCAGTTAGGGCACTAGCTAATTACTTTGGGGTGCATAACGGGCGCATTTATTGGGCCAAAAACCGTTAAAAAATCGTGTAGAGGGGGGGGCAACCTAACACACCCGAATAATACCTCAAATCCTTTTTAAACCACAAGTGTTCAATAACTTTTACAATATTCATGTTTTATTATTTAAATATGTTATGGATGCTGGATAAAGTAATTTACAATATCTTACATTAAACAAATTCTGTTCATTGTGAAATATCCTTAAACGAAATCGACTCAAGGCCTAATTTGTTGCTTTTTCAGTTTTTATTCAGGTTTATTTGGCATATCTCTTAGTCTTACGGCCATAAAAGAGGAGTTTATGAAGCTCTACGGGTTAATTTCGTGACAACAGTCCTAATAAAATGAATCGCAATTTTACGGTAATGTTTTTAGGGAAGGCCGTTTTTGCTGAACACATTTAGAAACACGCTTAATAGAATTTTATCTTTATGTAGAAGTACACTTAATTCGAAAACCAATTAATTGCATCCACGAATTGCTGAACGTTCGATGAAGATATTCTCCATACAGGATGTTTTCAAACCTGGAGCATTAAGTTAAATTACTAATAGCTTATACATTTAAAAGCTGCTTTAATAAAATTAATAACAACCGATTGTTAATCTTAAGAGACGATATTGTATATCGATCAATTCTCACACAAGGCTCTTCTAGAGCCTTCCGGGATAAAGGGAGTCGTAATTACCTGTGCGGTAATTCGAAACACTTCAAACTTCTAGGAAAAATTCTGATTTTGTCGAGATGTCACAAGGTGCTGAAATATATTTGTCCTGTTTACTTGATTGCATTATTTTAGTTATGTTTTTTATAAATACCGATGTGTGCATTAATGTAATGTAATTATTAATGTGCAACGTTGAAATTGATACAATTTTGATGTCGATGCCGTTCGTAAACGTTTTTATTTAAAATTCTATGAATTTTTCTAATATAAAACTCTATGTTCTGGTACGCGTGCTCCATAGGGGTGGGTGATACAGCGACTCACTGCCGTTCAATAACATAGATTTTACAATATATATATATATATATATATATATATATATATATATATATATATATATATGGGATCTGATTTTGAACTGTTATGAAAAGTTATAAATTTTAGTCTATATTTTTGAGTGTATAAGAATTTCAAGATGGCAGATGGCAATCTTTTTAATGGCGCTATGTAAATAGTGTCCCTTATTCAGTTATGACTGCGACAGCCGAATAAAGAAAAAAATTGAAAAATTTGGTGCAAAATTACAATATATTTTTTCCCGATATAACAGTAACATACATTAAATTATCATACACAGCGCCTGCGAATACACTATCGAAGGGGGTTATATTTATGAAAAATGTTACACACATATCCATTACCCACTACTCACTAATGCGGCAAGTGTAGGAGCTGTGAATGAGTCCGGTATGACACAAGAATATTAATTTTTTATTTCTGATCATTTATGAATATGATTTTCTTATCTTGATATATATATATATATATATATTGTTATTATAAATGATTTGCAGGAAACAACTACTCAGCGGGCAAATACCCCGACCTGCATTGAATTATACCTTACAAATCATTTGGTAGCCAATGTCATTTGTCAATTCCCTGACCAGACATAGACCGGTTTCGAACTTATTAGTTCTCATCAGTATGCCATGGGTCGTGGAATAGACAAATGACAGTGGCCAACCTGCTAGTCTTATACAGACTAATGTAAATGGTGTAGTGGTGAGTGGTAAGTGAATCCTCTCATATGGTCTAATGCTACTATACACCAGACATCATAGACGTCTCCATGATGTATAGCGACTTGCCATTTTGCAAGTACCGAGAGCGGTGACCTTCAGCCCTTGGTGGACTTAACCTATATACTGTTATTATAAATGATTTGCAGGAAACAACTACTCAGCGGGCAAATACCCCGACCTGCATTGAATTATGCCTTACAAATCATTTGGTAGCCAATGTCAATAGAAATTTTAATTAGAGAAATAAAAAGGGGGAAAATTGTAAGTTACTAAAATTTGAATATTTACGACAATAATTTTAATATATTTGAAATACCAAGTTCTCTGTATAATTTTTCTGAGAACTTGGTATCTCAAATATATTAAAATTATTGTCGTAAATATTCAAATTATATATATATATATATGGTATAGTGGTGAGAGGTAATTGAATCCTCTCATGTGGTCTAATGCTACTATGCACCAGACATCATAGATGTCTCCGTGGTACATAGCGACTTGCCATTTTGCAAGTACCGAGAGCGGCGACCTTCAGCCCTTGGTGGACTTAACCTATATACTGTTATTATACATGATTTGCAGGAAACAACTACTCAGCGGGCAAATACCCCGACCTGCATTGAATTACACCTTACAAATCATGAAAAATTGGTAGCCAATGTCATTTGTCAACTCCCTGACCAGACATAGACCGGTTTCGAACTTATTAGTTCTCCTCAGTATGCCATAGGTCATGGAGCAGACAAATGACAGCGGCCGACCTGCTAGTTGTTTCCTGCAAATCATGTATAATAACAGTATATAGGTTAAGTCCACCAAGGGCTGAAGGTCGCCGCTCTCGGTACTTGCAAAATGGCAAGTCGCTATGTACCACGGAGACATCTATGATGTCTGGTGCATAGTAGCATTAGACCACATGAGAGGATTCAATTACCTCTCACCACTATACCATTTACATTAGTCTGTATAAGACTAGCAGGTCGGCCGCTGTCATTTGTCTGCTTCATGACCTATGGCATACTGAGGAGAACTAATAAGTTCGAAACCGGTCTATGTCTGGTCAGGGAGTTGACAAATGACATTGGCTACCAATTTTTCATGATTTGTAAGGTGTAATTCAATGCAGGTCGGGGTATTTGCCCGCTGAGTAGTTGTTTTCTGCAAATCATGTATAATAACAGTATATAGGTTAAGTCCACCAAGGACTGAAGGTCGCCGCTCTCGGTACTTGCAAAATGGCAAGTCGCTATGTACCACGGAGACATCTATGATGTCTGGTGCATAGTAGCATTAGACCACATGAGAGGATTCAATTACCTCTCACCACTATACCATTTACATTAGTCTGTATAAGACTAGCAGGTCGGCCGCTGTCATTTGTCTGCTCCATGACCTATGGCATACTGAGGAGAACTAATAAGTTCGAAACCGGTCTATGTCTGGTCAGGGAGTTGACAAATGACATTGGCTACCAATTTTTCATGATTTGTAAGGTGTAATTCAATGCAGGTCGGGGTATTTGCCCGCTGAGTAGTTGTTTCCTGCAAATCATGTATAATAACAATATATATATATATATATATATATATATATATATATATATATATATATACAGGAAAACAGAAAAATTATACAGAGAACTTGGTATTTCAAATATATTAAAATTATTGTCGTATTCAAATTTTAGTAACTTACAATTTTCCCCCTTTTTATTTCTCTAATTAAAATTTCTACTAATATTTTTAACCAGGTACTTATGCAAAGTGAAAGCAAGCAAGTAAATGATATCATGTGAATGAAAAATGAAACCAAGTGATAAGCAAAGCAAAACCGGCGGTTTGGCACATGCAACAGTAATGAAATTAGGGCTAAATTTGTGACAGATAAATTATTATTAAAATTGTGAAAATTCTAGCAAAAATAAAGTAACTTTTTGACATTATGAAACAGTTAAATTTATGAACTTGACATGGTGGACCTTGTGATGGAATATTTAATTATTAAATAAGATGGTGCGTCTCAGTTGGAGTGTCCCAATTAAAGGCAGCGTCCCCGACTGAGAATTTCGCGGAAAATACCCCGTGAATCTACTTTAAAAAATATCAAATAACGTTGCGCTTCAGATGGAGTATCCCACTTAAAGGGCAGCGTCCCCGACTAAGAATTTCGCGGAAAATAACCAGTATAACTGCTATTGGACAGAAAATGTTACTAAAAAACGGGTTCAAACGTCAAGTTTTATTTTACTAGATATTAACTTGTCTTGGCTTATTTTTACGATCGTGATTGGTATGAATTTATGGCAGTTCTACTCAGGTGGAGTGTCCCACTTAAAGGGAGCGTCCCCGACTGAGAAAAAAATAGTTTATTTGCAAAATTAAAATCAAATCACAATAAATTGTATCAAAATTTCGGCGTACATCTCTGGAGTGTCCCACTTAAAGGCAGCATCTCCTGAAGATTACACGGTAAAATGTCTTCCCGGATTTACTAGACACGATCTATTAACTTAAAATGACTACAAGTTGCTGAAGGCACAAGTTAACAAAATATGACAAAGACAAATTAACAATTATTTGCAGAAAATACCGAAAAGTCCAAAATTACCACAAAATAAATCTAAATTCAGAGCAGTGAAATATTACCAAAATTCGACTGGTCAGGTCGGGAGTAGGAAACCAAAGATACCTTTAGCAGAGGGACTATGCAGGATATTCCCGTACTAAACTAGAATTCATCCTGTCGGACGCTCATTGCGCGAGCATATGTGAGTCAGGCAGTCATCAATTGACGGTATAACAAAATGTTTATAACCGGTAACGTCAATTGATATATACAATAATTTCTGGACAATTTAAATCACTGGGATCGATTGCAAATAAAATATTTATATGATTTCAGAAAAAGAATGAATTTAATAGCCCCGGTATTAACAGTTATAATATATAAATCTAATTATTATTTTTGAAGCTGGTGCATATTGAAAATTTTGAAGCGTTAATTAATTTAAACAATTGACTCTCACGGTTTAAACTACTTGCAATCTACTTTACCTGGTACTTGAAAAGAATTGAATTTCGTCGTCCCCGGTTTGATAAAAATAAAAATATATTACTTCAGACACAAAGTTAAAATTTCCCATTTAAAATTAGCTTCATTACAGGTCAAAATTTTTTTCAACCAAAATAAGTTACTGTTTCGGAAATTAAATTAATTTGCGGTATTCCTTAAATAAATGTGAAAAAGTCTGCTCAAACTGAGTTTTTTAAAATGACATGCTGATCATGTTTCATATTCCTAATCAAAAAATTATATTTTAGGAATCAGCATTTTGTGCCATGATATCCCAACCTGACAACATTCCACTGACCGAAATTAGTACAGTTATATTTTTTATCATTCCTCTGGTGATCATTCTATACCAGTACATTAAAATGGGTATTGTAATACGACGGACCACAAGCAACGAAGGGAGTCTAGGCAAAGAAATTCATGGTTCCGTACACAGAAAAAACAAAAAACATCAGATACGTTCAAAAAATGTCGTAAAAATGTTAGGTAAGTATCGTCAGTATCAATTTAGTAATTAAATATTTAGGAGATTTTCTGCATATTTAATTTTTTTGAAGGGTTATTTCTGCCAAGGGAAGATGAAATTATAAATATAAAAAGAGCAATTCATATTTATTTTATAAATCCTCAGGCTTTACGTAATTAATTGGCAATAAGTCAGAATGAAAAGAAACTGCAGAGAGTTTATATAATTGGCAATGATTTATATAATAACTAAATTTAAATTCATTCATAATCTCATATTAATTGAAAACTAGACATAATTTGAAACGACTCCAATTTTGCCCATAAACTTCAGTCGAATTAGTATGAAAACGAGCTGATTGTAACAAAACATGTTTCTAGGTATAAGCTGAATCCAGGATGTTCAGAATGGTAGTAGGAATGTAGCTTTCCTTAGCCTTCAATTTTTTTGCGTGGAATAATTAAGGTGTGAGAAAATAATTTTTTCGAGTTTTACAAAAACTATTAATTTTGGAAAAAATAGTTTCTTAGAAGTTGTGCGCTTTGAAAAACCTACAAAACGAGACATATTTCATCAAAATCGGTTAATTTGTTTATGAGTCATTGCAAAAGAATAATAATATGCTAAAAATGGTTGTTTTTTCAATTGTTAATAAACAATAGAAAAACATGTTTCATATACTTCTTACCACAGGGAAAGAAGGTTCTTGTAGCATAGAAAAGGCACACGAAATCGGGAGCCATATGGTTTTCGACTCTTTTTTAACGCTTATTTCTCAGTGATATGGCGGTTCTACATCAATTTGCGGGTGCACAAATTAAAATTCATGATTTATACTATCAATATCAAAAAATTATAGTTTAAGAAAACTAAAAAAACACGCTTTAATAGCAAATTGAACTAAAAAGTAAAAAATAATGTTTAAATATTAAGATTTTTTTCAACAGCGATGGAAAGTCCACTAACTCAATATAATTAAATGATTTTTAATAAGTTTAAAATAAAAATGAAGTGATTGATAAAAAAAATCATTTTATTGTAAAAAGCGATGCTTGATATCAATTGTTATAAATATTTTTTTGGTAGCTGTTGATAAATGTAAAATTATAAAAATAAAGTAAAAAGCACCCGACGCTTTTTACAATAAAACGATTTTTTTTTTGTCAATCACTTCATTCTTATTTTACACTTATTAAAAATCATTTAATTATATTGAGTTAGTGGACTTTCTATCGCTGTTGAACAGAATCTCAATATTTAAATATTATTTTTACTTTTGCTATTAAAGCATGTTTTTTTTAGTTTCTTAAACTATAATTTTTTTTCATATAGAGTCGTCTTTTGTTCTTTTTCTCTCCTAATTCTTCACTAGAGAGTTCTGATATTTTTTTTGTTAACTTTTGCCTTTTTTCGCCAATCTCGTCAACCCTCCCAGAGGTCCGATAGAAAGGTAAGGCTCTTATACAACAGGGTGTGCCCGGTTCCCTGAGGTTAACGCTAGCGACATGACATTTTTAGTCACCCTCTTGCCATTCATCCCTCGGCACGTTTCTTACCAATATATTGGATTGGGTGAGTGTTAGAATTAGCATCATGAACACCGATACATATACAAACCAGCTGATACCCGCCTGCTTTTCGAAACCGCTGAGTATCGGCTAGTAGTACATAATTAATATTACATCATAATGTATGTATTAAAGTTGGAACTAGCGTTTAACAAGGGCTTATACAACGGCAAATACATTACAGACAGTTCCGAAGTTACGTATATGTACACTGGTATGCAATGATCACAAACTGTACCGCGGTTGCTTAACTCTCGTCGAGCGCTGGGTGTTGAGCTTATATAATAATACGGGAAACGTCCAAAACTCATACCGTTTTTGCGTTCTTCGATATTAGCTTAAGTGAGGATGGATAGTTGCGTAGCTGTCTGCAGTGAATTACCGCTGCTCACTCAGCATGCGCACAGTACATACGCGCAGAAGTTTGCGCAAAGATGTACACCTATGTGCACGTCACTTTTGTGCTAACCGCTGACAATTTGGGTGAGAATCACTTTCAAAGATTTCGTTACATACAAACACACAGGTGAAGCTAATAAAATAATAATAAAATATATATTAATAACAGCTGCGCCTCCGGCAAAATCTCGACAATAGGTTAGTCATTTTTGTATTTATTTATTTTATCCTGATGATCCTGGTGAGGATATTGGGACATAGTTGCCAAATTATTGTATTGTCATTGGTCCTTGATAAGTGTGCAACTTTTCAGTTTAATCTGACGTTTTGAAGTGTGTGAGAACCACGTTCAAAGATTCCGTTACAAACAAACATACAGGTGAAGCTAATAAAAGCGTGTTAAAAAAGAACCAAATGAAGTATTGGTTTTAAATTGTTGAAAACAATTATCAAAATTAGCATTAATTTTTTCGTTACAAACAAATAGAATATCTTTTCGGCGATGCATGGTATCTGACAGCTGACATTTTTTCACGAACTCAAAAAAAAATTCTTTATGACCAATAGAAGCTGAGATAAAAAAAAGAATCGCTGTGGCGTTATTTATTAACATTAAGGAATTATTTTAGCTGGAATCTACAGGGAAATATTCAAAGAATCCAATGCAAAAGTTTTCGACACGATTATTTAAACATTGTTAATCTGGCAATTGTTTAAAGTTGTCGTGAGGGAGCGACGGAGGGGGAAGTCAGCCACGCACGGCCTAAAACGAGGCTCGGGCGCTTCAAATTCGTTTCGCCGGAAAAATTTGTAATTTCTCGGCAAATATTGAACCTAGAACCGTCATTTTTAAATTGGGGTATCTCGACGAAATATAAATAAGGGTATGTATATTTTCTTTAAAAAATTATTTGTACATTTAGTAATTTATCTAATTTTCGTATATTTCATAAATAATAAATAATTAAGCAATGGAACGATACTTTTAATATACTCAGTGAATTTTAAACAGCAGATATTGATAGTACAAACCATGAACTTTAATTTGCGTCCCGTGGATTGCTGTAGAACCGCCATATCACTGCGAGAAACAAGCGTTAAGAAAATGTCAAAAGTTATTAACAAATTGATTGTGCAAAAACTATTTGACCATATGGCTCCCGATTTCGCGCGCCTTTTCTATGCTACAAGAGTCTTCTTTTCCTGTGGTAAGAAGAATATGAAACATGTTTTTCAACTGCTTATTAACAATTGAAAAAACAGCCATTTTAGCAGGTTCTTTTGCAATGACTTATAAACAAATTAACCTATTCTAGTGAAAGAGGTCTCGTTTTGTAGGTTTTTTCAATTCGCACAAGTTTTGCCACGCAAAAAATTTAAAACCTAAGAAACCATATATTCCTATGATCATTCTGAACATCCTGGATTCAGTTTATACCTAGAAGCATTTATTTTTTCAGAATTCTAATTCGACTTGAGTATTATCACATAATTTTTATTTGAACTACCACAAACTCTGATAAAAACTTTGTTATTAGTTTGATAGAGCAGTTTAAGCCTGGCATGGATACGACTTTAGTTCGGATAATAGTAGCGGCATATCCGAATTCTCCACGATATCCTTTAGAGCTACTTCTGTTATTCCAAAATTTAAAGCAATGATTAGTTATTTCATTGCATTCTATTAACCTGGCGTGTGTGTTAAAAGTTAAAGTCAATTGAAGTACCTTTGAAGATAGACTTATCGATAGTATCATTCCTGGTAACAATACCAATCATAGTTCTTTTACTAGAAGCAATGACTTTTTGAACCCCTGATAGAGTACCTTAACTCTTTGTTCTACTGGATTCAAAAACCGGTATTGAAGTTTTATATCCAATGTCCTCAATTTTTTGTGCAATAAATTTGCAAGCCTCAGTTGCGGTTTGTGAATTTTTTAACTCATGTCTGGTTTTCGTATGTTGACATAGCGTTGACATCAATAAATCTTACAGGTCCATATATCAGACGCGTTAAATCATTTCTGATTTTATCTGCCATGTCGCACTCAATACATACGACATTGCACAAATCAGATGCCAGCTTAAATTCTCTGAATACGTAGCAACCTAACGCGTCTGTAAGTGTATCGGTTGTTCTTAAATCCATCTTTATATTTACATGGAAAAAATGGACAACCTGATTTTTAACAAAATCTTCTTTTTCAGCTTGTGTGGTACTGGGATTCTTCGGCTGCTGGTTTCCATTTCACGCTCAAAGATTGGTCTCCATATACTTAAGAGAGTATTACTTCTTTGATGAACTTAATTATTGGATGTACTTGATAACGGGAATATTTTATTATTTTTCGTCCACGTTAAACCCGATCTTGTATAATGTGATGTCAGACCGCATGCGTAATGCGTTTAAAGAGGTAATATGCGGCGTGGAACCGAAAAGAAAGATTATAAATTTTAGCAATTATTTATCTAAGGAGACAAGTCACGTATACGTTTCACATCAAAATTCCAACGCAACTAATGAGGATGAAGAACGGCTACAGCTGGTCAAAAGAGAGCAAATCATTGTGTTTACTCCGAGGCTTAAGAGTAAAATGATTTTTGAAATTTCAGAAGAATATGAACCAAATGAAAAGGGCAGTAAGAGGACTGAAACTTGTATATAACTTACTGTTATGTAAACTATTATTTATTATTATTTTATTGTTGGAAATTACTTTAATGGTAATTGCAATACGTGTAATCGTGAACATTGTAACTAGTAATTTTTGTATATATTAGCGTATATTTCGCTTCAAAATGAAATTGCACCAGTAACTACGAGTGCATAATTTGTTACTCAAGGTCTCAGAGCTCATGATGTAGTTAATGCAACATAATTTTTTTGAAATTATACTGTGGTTTGTAAACTTAATAATTCATTGAAAATATAAATGAAAAAAATCTACTCAGCAAGATTCCTGATTACTATGTTTATCAAAAAAATAAATGACCTAAAACTGAATTTATTATTTTATCGGCTTATTTAAATGACTGTTCTGACGAAGTTTGCATTAGCTATTTCACCACGCAGCCAGGACATATGCACGCAGGCAATTACACAATGACAATTTCCTACGACATTGCCATCTGTCGCAGCTGAGACTCGAACTCGGGAGTGGCACAGTGACTAACAGTAGCATGGAAATGAGAGAGGCTCGGCGCAGGAGTAGGAGTCGAAGCTGGAGCATGATCATGATCAGTGATCAGATTAGGGGTGGGGGCAATTGAAGTGGTGGGAGAGAATTAGAGAGTAATTAAGGGTAAGTTAGAGTAATTAAGGGTAATTGCAGTGACACTGGGGTAAATGCAGTAACCATAAGAGTAATTACAGTAACAATAAGGGTAACTACAGTAAAAATAATGGTGATTAAAGCAATTATGTCAGTCCATCCGTCTGCCCGTTTGCCCATCTGTTCGTTTGTCTGCCCACCTGCTTATCTGTCCAACAGTCATTGCATTGTCCTATTGCATAATTATAGTGTCTGTGTATTTTTTTACAATGACATAATAAACATTCATTCTTGATTATATAAATAAAGTTACAAAATTATTTTACCTGCCTTGTCTTTAGGGACGCACAGGTGGGTAAACGGACAAAGAAGGGCGGACATAATTGCTCTAATAACAATTCTTTTCACTGCAATTAACATTAATAACTCTTATTGTTACTGCAATTAACCTTAATTATACTTATTGCTACTGTAATTATCCCTATTGCTACTGCAATTACCATTATTGGTGCTGTAATTACCCTTATTATTACTGCAATTACCCTTAATTACTCTCATACCTAAATTACCCTTAATTACTCTCTAATTGCCCTCACCACCACTCCTAGGTCCAGTTCTCTAACGTCCCACCCTCTAAGTCCCGCCTACTTAATTATCTCCCACCACTCTAATTGCCCCCCACTACTCTAATGACCCCCACCCTAATCTGATCACTGATCATGATCATGCTCCTGCTCCGACTTCTGCTCCTGCGCCGAGCCTCTCTCATTTCCATACTACTAGTAACCATGTTGTTTCTCACACAATCTAGTCTAATTTACTGCTTTCAACTCGGTAACATATAAAAAACGCCTCTAGACATCCATGCCCTAGCTAGGATTTAAATCCGGGACTCCTAAGTCTCAAGTCTAAAAAGTAAGCCCCGTTGAAACCTTTGATGTGACTTCCTGAGAAGTAGTAAGCGGTAACGGTAAAGTTTTGCTAATGTGTTGCATTTGAAAAACTAACTGATATAGTAAATGTAAAAGAAATATGTATATAATTCATTTCTTATTCACTGACTTCTCAAAAAGATCCCTCCGGCACTGATTTACTTACAAGTACCTTAAACAATTATTTAACAAATGGTTTCCAACTTTCGTGGTTTGGTTTAGTTGGAAGCTTTGAAAGCATTAAGTTCTGAGAAATTTTTTTTGTCAATATTTTACTATAGGTCTGAATCGAAGCAAGAAGGTAATTTAATTATAATAATAATTCAGTTAAATTTATTTCCTTAAATTAAATAAATAATTTTTCAATCAATAGCGATGACCTCAATTATTCAAATTTATGCGAATTACTTCTTTCTATCTTTCAACTTTATAAAAACCGTACATGAAAACACCAGAGGTATAAATTGTCTGGACAATATCTTTGTAAATGTTTATCATGATCGCTATTTCTCACACGTCTATGATCCGCTGCTATCGGACCACTTAGGTCAGCTAATATCAACATTGAATATAACTGATAAAATACATAAAACATGTAGACCTATCACTCAAAAAAGAACATAAACATTTTATAGGACAATAGAAAAAAACTGCTTGGGAGTTTATTGATAGTGAAAATATTAACCAAAAATTTGAAATGTTTATAAACATTCTTACTGAAGCTTAAGATATTGCTTTTCCAAAAAAACAAATAACTTGCAATGACCATAGCATTCATCATGTTAATTGGCTTACAACAGAATTGAAAAAAATGTGAATTCTAAATGATGCGTGTAAAATACATGATACACCTGAAAATAGAAAAACAAGGAACACTTTCAGATTATGATACAAATATGGTCTAAGAACGACAAAAATTGCTGCAAATGATATCATAGAAAACTCAAGAAATTCGTCAAGAACTATCTAGGAATTAATAAAATCTGACAATATCAACTCTAAGTAGTACTAATTTTAATCATTTCTTTGTCAATGACTCATCTGCAGACATTGTAAATCAACTGCCAACAACTAACACTGATCCAATTGAATATCTCAGATATGTTAATATTCCTCATACTAGCCGAGGTTTCTAAGAAGTAAGTTACAATCAAATTAGAAGCATTATTAATTCCTGAAAGAATAGCAAAAGCAAATATATATTATTATTTTAATGTTCCATTAATTAAAATAATCAAACACTTAATAGTAATGCCTCTAACTAAACCGTTAATATAAGCATTAGATATGGTACATTCCCTGAAGTCTTAAAGATATCATCTGTGTGTATATTTTTAAATAAAATGCGCAAAGTATAGACCTATGTCCTTGATGCGTATACTGCTATAGTCAAGTGTACAGAAATTACTCCTAACTGCTTTGAAAATGGACTTTATTCTGCATATCGATGCAGCAACATATTGATTTTGCGATCTTAGCAAAGCGTTCGACTGCGTATCCTAAATCCGCCCAAATACAATTTCAGTAATCACAGTTTAAAATTACTTGAATTCTACCCTTGGTGGTCGTAAGCAGATAGCTCATATGGGCCAAAATGTATCCAGCAAATTGCCAGTTAAAGATGGCGTACCACAGGGAAATATTGGGCCCTGTGCTGTTCCTGATCAATATTAACGATATAAAGACTGCCCTGGTATCAACTGTCTCTTATGCAGTATGCAGATGATACAAATTTATTGAGGTCAAGCCCTGACCTAGACGCACTACATTGCAGGAATATGCAATCGAACGCCGAGAAGTGACTTTCTGCCAATAATCTTAAACTGAACGGAAATAAAACTATCACGATGATCTCATTCACAAAACATCTAAATAGTCCAGATAACGACCCTGCTTTTCTGATCCTAAACTTACGTAGAATGCCCATGGCAACCTGCTAGCCAAATCTCTAACAAGGACTATATATACGTTACGTTAGTTATCAAATAAGTTGTTTAATATCTAACTGCATATCATTCATTCGCTATTTCAATTTAAACTCTCATATGGTATTCTCGCTTGGGCACATTCAGACATATACTTTTTGACCTGCGTCGCAGAGCAGTTAGAGTTGTGGAAAGTATAAGCTATCAAGCAGACGTTAAACCCATATTCATTGATCTAGACATACTAATTTGACCGCGTATAGATGCGTTAGAAGCCTTGCCTGTGTAAAAACTATATCGATAAATTTGCTACGCATAGTGAAAATCATGATTATAACGCCAGGGAGAGAAATGATATAACATACTTCGTCTTTAACAGTCTAACTAACGGACCTAAATGATGTAATAAATTAAAGAAAAATGTAAAACAACTACTTATTAGATTCAGATCTGTGGTGAAAAAAATTTCGACCGATAATATCTTCTACTCACTTCATGAGATAGAAGCGTATCTAGTAAATATTTTTGTGTAGTATTTTATATAAATTTTATACTATTTTTATGCCAATTTATGTTTTACTGAATATTTTAATGTGTATTTTTGTATTTTATAAACTTTTTGTGCATTTTAACACTAATAAATCTAATCTACTCCACTTTACTGTTTGACAGTAAGGATATTCATGCAAATCTTTACTTGAAGAAAATGTCTCTAGTTGAATTTTTACGTTGTAATTGTCCTAAGAATAACTGTACATCGGACCAAACAGATAAATTTTTCAAATCATTCTCATTCTAAAGAACAATTGCACCTTGTCATGTACAATGCTCATCATTGCATGTATATGTAATATATTTGTAATATTTTTATCTCTTAAGTGATAAGGAGCAGTGTTCTTATGTATTTTTGTACGTATAAAAATAATGTAAATAACTAATTTTAAGTAGAATTTATTAAATGTTTCGACTGTATGTACTATGTATATATTTATCAATATAGAAAGTTCAAACTAAAATTACAGTATTTCCTTACTTAGTATTAATGATTTCTATTGTCCTTCAGTAATTGGTATGTCTACTCATTCCTCTCAATCGAAGAGTTTCGTCAAGAATACACCTTATACCGGGTCGCCGCCTTAGTAATATAGAAATGACAAAGAGTGATGGGAGGTAATTAGGGGGAGGGGTCTAGGAGTGGTTGTCGGGAGCAATTGTAGTAGTGGGAGGTAATTGAAATGGTGGAGGTAATTAGAGTAGTGGGAGGCAATTAGAGAGTAATTAGGGGTAATTTAGGTACAAATAAGGGTAATTACAGATAACCTAGGTCAAAATAAGAATAACTACGTTAAAATAAGGGTAATTAAGAGTAACTACAGTAACAATAAGGGTAAGTAAGGTTAATTAAGGGTAATTACAGTACAGTAGTATTAAGGGTAATGTAGGTGAAAATAAACGTAATTAAGGCAATTAAGGTCCATCTGTCTGATTGCCCATCTTTCTGCCCACCTGTTCGTCTGTCTGTCCACCTGATCGTCTGTCCGACTGTCTGACCTGTACCGACGCTCTGTCATTAGGCATCTACTCGCCTTTCACACCATTTTTTTGTTAAGCAATACAATATGCTACTCAGCAGTTAAAAGCTTACTTATGTACATTCCAATATATTAATTACTACATGGCGGCCGCCAAAATTGTTGTCAAGGGTATTGTTGTAACTGTCAGGACATCTGAAAACATGTATCACATGTAGGGACGGCAGAAAAACACTTTAAACATCCTGTCAAATTAAAATTCGAATTTAATAAGAAATAGGACAGCTCCGATCGCTGTCAGCTATGATCTCTACTTCCCCGTCTCCTTCCAGCTATCAGCAATAATAGACAGCAAACAAGCTAGTGAGCGGCATCACGGTCTAAAATGAATAATAAACCGCTAGCTACAGCCGCAACCAACGTTCAGCATTCTATCAGTTCTCTGTCAGTTCAGTAGCGTGCAGTGCAAAGTTATTGATTGTCTGTTCCCTTTTTAAGTTTTCAGTGTTTCTTATTGTGGTGTTTTGAGTTTCCTGTAATTATATAAATAGTGCTTTAGTTTTACTGTTTGTAAAGAACAGAGTCTGAAAATGCCCAGCAAAGGACTAAATGCAATAGCCACAGACATGGTGGTGAAATTATATTAGTACTTCAATCAGGAAAAACGTAACGGAGGTCCTCTTTTGCCTTTGCAAGAAATCTACTATTAATTAATAATAATTAATCCATTATTATATTTTTTATAATGGATCATTCTCTACTGCTAAATAAGGTGGTTGTACGCAGAGCAGCACTTCCGCCTTGTCAAAGTCCTGAGCACGTTTCAGGCGTCATCAAGTCAAGATGGTGTATGTTATTATTGGTACCACAAACCTGTTGTGTAGTCAGGGCATAATTCTTGGTTGTAACTTCCTTGGTTGTTAATCTTTATTGATTTATATACTTCTGAAAGCTTAAATGCCCTTGTAATCTAGTGTGCTTTACGTTAAGTATTTTATCTAGCCGAACAAATTTATATATTATAAAATCATAGCAAGTGCCTTGAATAGTGGGTGATTTACATTGATATTGAAAACGTGAAATGATTTATCATTGAATATTTGTTATATTAGAACAATTGAATAGTAATTGACGAAATGTAGACCACAATGTGAGAGAAAAAATTAAATCTTTTTATAAAATAAGTATATATTTTTAACTATATAAGAGCATAACTATAAATATAAATAATGACACAAGTTTATAAATAACATTAATAATTAAATAAGTCTCCAATACTGATATGTAACAAAATAAAAAATATAGTGGTAAAAACAAAATGGAGTATACATAGAATGATTTCTTATTAAAAATACAATTTTCAGAGAACATAACATATATTACACATCCCCAATAACTGTAATCGCTTAATGGTTTATACTTTTCGAATTTTGAGCAACTTTACAAGTAGTTTGGGTCCTTCTGGCCTTAATCCTATTTTGAAGCGTATTTAATAATCCAGCTAGAACATCGTGGTTTGGAAGCTTCTTAGCAAAAAGCAGTCTCTTCACAGAATCGTCATACGTAAGCAAAGCCACCATATTTTGCAACAAAAAACCTTGACAGTACTCCAACAGTTGCACCGCATTATATACTTTAGCATGTATATACATCGACACGACGTTATCTAAAGCCAGCATAGCCGCACATCGGCTTTCGCAGTAACGTAATAGCCCGTCTAGTTGGAAAAAGTTTGCTGCAGCCATCAATTCTAAAATATCTTCTGGGGCTGGTTCTAATGCTTGACATCCGCCTTGATACAGAAATTGCATGACAATCTAAAACACATAATACTATTAACTTCATGCTAATATTGTTAGTTAGGAAAGAGATGACATATTAGCTTGCTAGTGGTACATTTATCTTTTAAAAACTTCTATATTTAAAAAAGAGATTGTATATGTGTTACTAGAGAGAACTTTAACTACTTGGGTACAATACTGATCAGAGATGCGGTACTAATAGTCAGAGAGACGACGCGATAATAAATGCCTTTGGAATCAAATATTCCTACATGGAGCTCGAGCCTCCACTCGAGAATTGTCTTGTGGAGTAGCGCTCTGCAGTGGTCGACAGAGGCGCTAAAGGACGTCAGATCATTTTTTCAAAAGTACAACACTAGTTGATTTTATTATATCCGGATGACTTTCCGACGACCACCCAATAAACCACCCCTCTCCCAATTACAAGCGTTAAAATTCTCAAGTGTTGCGCCGATGATGAAATCGTAATTTTGATCGAAACTTTTTATTGACTCCTCAAAAAAAAGTTTGAAAGCAGTTCTTCTACACAACGGTAACAATTATGCTTCAGTACCTGTTCGGTTCACTTAAACGAAACATACCAAAACCTTCATGTGGTCCTCAACAAATTTAGCTATTCAAGCCATAAATGGACGATTCATGGTGATTTAAAAGTCATTTCAATGTTGCTTGGGCAACAGAGCTAATACACAAAGTATCCATGTTTCCTTTGTGGATGGGATAGCCGTGACAGAAAACAGCATTACATTAAGAAAGAATGGTAAATTAGAACAACCTTAGAGATCGGAACAAAGAATATTGGGAGGATCGATCTTTATAGATCCAAAAAAAGTTCTGCTTCCTCCACTTCGCATCAAGTTGGGTCTGATGAAGCAATTCATTAAGGCCTTAAAGAGGAATCCCTTAGATATCTTTATCAGCAGTTTCCTGGTTTATCTGAGGCGAAGTTAAAAAAAGGAGTATTTGCTGGACCTGACATCCGACAACTTATGAAGGGTTAAAACTTTGAGACAAAAATGGAACCAAAAGAAAAAGCAGCATGAGCACTTTTTAGACTTGTTGTAATCAGATTTCTTGGGAACAAAAAGGATCCTGACTACAAGGCATTAATAACAGATATGTTTGGAAAGATTCAAGAATTTACGTTATAACATGAGCCTGAAATTACATTTTCTCCACTTGCACCTTGATTACCTTCCAGAAAATCTTGGTGTTGTCAGCGAGGAACAAAGTGAAGGATTTCACCAAGACATTAAGGACATGGAAAGGCGCTATCAAGGAAGGTGGAATGTTAACATGATAGCGGCCTACTGCTGGATGCTGAAAAGGGGCGATCCTCAGCGATCCAACGCCAGAAAAAACACAGAACGAAGTTTTGATGGGAACCAAAAACGATACTACAAAAACTTTTAAACATGACGATCATTCAGTTTTACTAATTTTGTGTTATTTTTATGAGAAATGTTTGGTTACTTATGATTTATTAAAATGTAAAATAAAATATACATTCCATATTTTTTGTATTTAGCTTACTATTTCTAAAATACATCCGTTTTTTGTGAAAAAACTCAAAAGCCGGTTTCGTTTTTGAGTTCAGCACTGAAAAGCACATAAAAAAGTTACTAAACTAAACAAATTTCAAAAAAGTATTTTTTCGCATGTGTGATTTATAAAATCTGACGTTCCTGTAGCGCCTCTGCCGACCACTTAGAGCGCTTCTCCACAAGAAAATTTGTACTGGGGAGCTCGAGTTCCATGTAGGAACGAACACTTTATTCCCCACCAGCAAACTCAGGCATTTATGTCGCCGTCTCAACTATAAATGCTGAAAGTATAGTCGGGTTTATATTTACTAGACAGTTAAAAAACGCAACAAAAACTATACGAGCTCATTAAAATATCGTTACTCTCTGTATTAGCTTGCCTGCAAATTGAATCGCTTATGGTTATGGCTTATGGCTGCCGAATGGTTCACCGGTGTTAATAATTAGCTCGTAAAGTTTCTGTTGTATTTTTTGTCCAGTAAATATACACCCGACTTAACTACTTAAAACGTGAATTTAAGTACAAAAAAAAATACTTAAGTATCAGTAAAAATGCAGATACTGATACTTAAACATGTAAGTCGTCTGGTCCTCATATTTGAATACTTAACTTATATTAGTAGTGATTTTACTTATATTCGAGGAAAGAGATGCACTTAATAATGATTGATGTGCATATTAGCCTGAACTTTGTTGTACAGTAGATTTGAATAACTTATAAAATGTGATATTTTCTAGAGCTTCTATTTGGAACTGCTCTAAAATTTAGATGAATCTTATGAAAGGTAAATAATCGAGAATTATATTAATAGAAATTGAAAAAACTAATTTAATTTCGTAAATTTTTTGAAAGTTTGAATGATGTTTGCAAGCAAATGTTTTTTTTTCTAACGGTAATGAAAAACTGGTTTTAAGAAATATTGTAAAGTGACCTAAGAAACATATAAATTTGGAAGTTTAATGCATAAATTTCATGATTTTGGTTATTTATGAATAAAAATCGTTTCCCGTAGAATTCAGTTAAATTTACAATTAAGTGAAAGGCAAAAGTGATTTTTAAATAAATTATTCGAAAAGAGGTTTTCTTTAAAATTGATAAGAATGAAATTTAGCAACTGTAATGAAAATATCGTATTGAAAGCTAAGTTTTAGAAAATACTTTGAATTTTGAAAATAATATGTGTGATGCTTCTTGAGAAAATTGAAATGTTAAGTGGCATTTTTAATATGTTTTGACTATGATAAGTTAATGATTGATTTAGTGAATTAGGAAGGTACGATAACAAGAGCTGTTTTAACTTCTGATAAGATTTCATATAGTATACTGGTGAACGTTTTGCCCTCCAAATTGGCATCTTCAGATGCTTAAAATTATAAATATGTTAATTAAACTTAAAAAAATATATTTATTTTCAACCACCGACAAGTTAAATATTAACATCTGGTTATTACTTATAATCTACGGAATAAGCATCGCCATACGTTTTGAGATGTATCTGTTAGTCTACATAATTTTTTATTTATGCATTTGAGATATACATATATAGTTAGAATTTTCTATTTTGAAAAAAGAAGCTTAAATGTTTTGCCAAGCCAGGAAATAATCAAACAATGACAACGTACTTCTTATTTTCTCCGACTATATGGTTTTATCTTACCTGAAAAATATGATACCTAATATCATTTATTTGTACTGTGGGTAGTCCACCCTCACACAATTTTGAGCTTAACATGGCCCTTAACCTCGAACTTGCCGTAACTAAAACTATTTTGTGGGCGTAAAACAAACGCCCCTCTACTCGAAACGTCACATCACTTAGCTCCGGGTTATTAACATATTTAGGGTCGATCCTGGATCCGGTGGATGTTGTGGGTAAACAGTCTTTAATTGGCTTTATAGGCTCCCACCCAAAACAAGTAGAGAAAATATCCGCCAGAAGTAATGTCGTTCCTTCTTTCTGTAACAAAATATTTCTTCATTACTGATAAGTGATTGTTGAAGTAAATTATGAAAAAATGTCAATATATTAAGAAATTAAATAATTCTGAGAAACAGAGAAGCAACAGAATATCACCACACTGGTGTAATATGTTTCGTAATACTATGAAATGTACATTTTGCGTTTGAGGTCAATTTACGAAAACAGCGACAGTTGAGCAAAAAATTACATGTCAAAATAGATTTTGGTAGGAAATGTAACGATTAATTGGTTGTATTGAGCTCGATGACGTCATTTTTAATTCAGTTTAATGTCTTCCTACACCGTATTCACACATTTGCGATAGATTATTTTATTATTTATTATTCACATTTTTTAAGAAAAAATAGGAGTTTAGTATTTTCTGTACTTTGTGACAATGCAACAATATATGCAGATCATGATTAGCTTTAGAATTAGAATAGAATATTTGTTTATTTACGTGAGTAACAAAAATAATACATTAGTTAACTTTAATATCTATAAATATAAATAAATAAATAATTGCAAAGACCCGTTAGAGTCTGAGAGCAATGGATGCTTAATTAACAAATTATTAAGTTAATGTATTGGTATATGTGCATATGCAAAATACATAGCTGAAGCAAAATGTTTATTTATTTAGCGAAGGATTTTAAGAACCTAAATGCAAAATAATAGAAACGTAGTATCGTATAAGCGTAGTTCATTTATTCACAAACAAAAATATTGACAAAATAGGAACTTCACATATAAGTATTAAGACCTAAAAAATACCTGATAATAAAAAAGAAAAGAAAAAATAAATAAAATTTCATAACATATGATCATAGAACTTATCAACTTTGAACTTAGAGACATAATGAAGACTTAAAGACCTTCAGTATTAACCAACGTATCCATTTCTGCATCCATTTATGCTAAATATGTCATTTAGATACATTATAAATAAAATTGGGGCTAGAACTGTGCCCTTCGGGAGACCATAGAACACGTTTATTGCCTCATTTAAATTTTTAACATTTGTGTCCTTTTATCTAAATAACTTTTCACTAAATCGTCGTCTGACGTCAAAATGTTCTATTTTAATATTGGTTTTTGACTGAACTGAATTTGATTATTTAGCATTTCAGGAGTAGAAAAAAAATTAAAATTTTTGCATTGCAGTTAATGAATGTTTCCAAGTTTCGGATATTTCAAATTAATATTAAATAATAACTATCTGATTACTTCTGAAGGGACGAAACTAATAAATCATGCAATACTTATTTATGTTTCCGGAATATTCCAGATGTTTCTCGATTCCAACAAGTGTGTTGGTCGATTCACTTACCTTGCTATATCGAAAAATATTGAAAAGCAGCGGCAAGCACTCTTGTACAAATTGAGAACTGTAATCATCGGGACAAACTTGCAAAAAATCTTGCAATAATTGGTCGATTACGCAGTCCAGTCGAGCTTCGTGGGCGGCTCCTAAGGAATGCATCCAACAATGCAACGTCCAAGGAACTCCCAGTGTTCGGATCTCTACGGTTATGTCCAAATGGTTGTTTTCGGCGCTGTGATACATCGCCTCTTGTAGGGATTTTATCTGCGTTTTACTGAATTGTGGAGTGTTAGAAGGACTAGATCGATTTGGCGCTCCTGAGAAAAAAATATATTTAATATAAATATGACGGATTTTTTTATATTTTTTACTATTTTTAAATTTTATATAGTCTGTGGATACTGCTACACTATTTGATAAATATTAGCAGCCCCACGTTGGGCGCCAAATTTTACAACCAGTAGAGTTATGAGAATTGATGGTGCTTTACACTCGTGCATTATGTGGGTGCCTCGGCTCAATGTCCACATCTTACGAGTGATGGTATAGATCGACTTCGGCACTACTTTATTGTTTGTTTATAAAACGTAAATAAAGAAACCATTCAATTTTCGACTAACCCCGTTATTACAAAGATAGCCTGGACTGGTGCTTAACCGAACAATTTTTGATGATAAATTGTATAATCTCCAAGTGGAATAAAACAACAATTACCAATAACTAATGATATTCATTCAGAAGAGTAGCATTGCCGGCTTCTTTTAGAAAAGGAACCGTAAAGGGAATCAATTCTAGTGCGTCTTCAAGTTCAAATCCACCGCTTACTAGATTGTGTAAGTGAACAACCATTGTGATTCTAAAGAGTAAGAAGAAGCACTATGGATGTTTATGACGATATAGATTCAATAGTTTTCCTAATACCAGACATGGAAGAATCAATAGATAAAGAATATATTTGTGAAGTCACTGAGGAAGATGAGGAATCTCCAAAGGAAATAGATTTAGAGGATTAGGCCAAATGCCTTCAAAACAATTTTTTAGCACGTTTCATTGTGGATCTGATCTACTGGGAGCAGCTAGTGCTTATACTATACCCCGGCCAGCGATGGAAAGTAGTACATATATTTTAAGAACTACGAACATTGCAACTTTATTCCACGTTTTACATAAAAACTATAAGTTGAAAGGAAAAAGTATAACAACCTTTATTGCAGCGAATGTGCTATAATTTTTATAATAACTAGCTTTCTCGAAATAGTTTAAGAGGCATAGACGTACATTGCTATTATTATTCTACTTTACCTTCTGCGAGCATTTCTTCTAGAGATAAAACTTCCTTATTGACAGGCGCCAACGGCTGAGCCAGCAATTTCTGTAATGTCGCCCTATGGCCATGGGCAGCTGCTACTGAAATGGCGCTATAGCAACCTCTTTGATTCGATGCAGAATAACATAGCGAGTCTTTAATTTGCGTAGAGAAGAATGGATTCGCTCCATGTGCGCAAAGTAGAGAAACCATATCAATATTACCACTGCCACAGGCAACCTGAAATAAACTTCATCATAGATTGTATACAAAAAAAAATCATAGCCTACCTGAAGAGGAGTAAGAGTGCACTTTTCATCGCTAATTAACGCACCGCCTTCAACGTTTGCACCTCGTTCGAGGAGAATTCTGGCACACTTTGTGTGACCCTTGGCAGCGGCGTACGTTAAGGCAGTCCAGTGCTGATTTTCTCCATTTACTGCAACAAACATGGGGGAGACTGGCGAAGGAGTTTCTGCATCGACCGATGCACCCGCGTCCAACAGCGCCTGAAAAAACAACAAAAATATTTGAATTAGTGTAAAGACAAACAGTTTTTCTTCGGAACTGTCAAAACACATAAAAAGGCATCCAAAGCAATATTAACTTTAAGAATTTTTTTCTTCTGCGATGAAAAACTAATAAATATCTACTAATAAATCTGTCTGCAGTCTGCACTAGCAGTTCGCCAAACACTAGCGTACGTTTTCTTCACAATTTTAAAAATCAATTATGTCAAAACCAATTATTTATGTTTAACGAGAATGCATTTCATGATCCTATTTTTTAACACTATATTTGAATTTCCCTGAAGATGATACAAGGAATAGTTTATGATATTCGTTAGAAATAGTGAATAGAAGATAAATTTATGAGTTACGAGATATATAAACTTTGGCAGCTACAAACTTAAATATAGCCTTTAAGAAATAATTTACCGATAATGTAATATCGTCATTATGAATTGCAGCCAACATAAGTGCTGTATGTCCTTGCGGATTGAGAGTATCCAATCTAGCCACAGTTGGTAACAAGGGAATAGCCTGTTGAATCAGCTCTGATCTGCCGGTTAACATCAACCTAAATGCCAATTCTACCTGTAAATATAATTAAACAAAACTGAATGACACGTCAATGTCGTCTATTAGATTTAAATACTTGAATTTGTCTGGAAGCCTCAATGTGATCCTCATCATTTCCAGTGTTTTTCCTTACTCTGACCGCTTCCTCCCCCAGAGACCGTACAGGACAATCCACTCCTGGTAATAACAACCTTGCTGCTTGTAACACGTCATCTTTATCTATAATTGCAGCAAACCTGTGTTCACCATGAGCAGTGGCCACTCTAAGCCATTCCACAAGTGGGGGTAGTACCACATAAGCTCGTTCGTAGCATAATTCCTAGAAGAAGAATATTAAAATAAGAATTATACAAGAGGGAGGTCATGATTTTATTGCGTTAGGACTACGTTTTATATATATGTATATATATATATATATATATATATATATATATATTGCCGTGTACGCCCCTGGTGCAATCTGAAATGCAAATTACACCTGTACAACCCCTTCAAAAACAAAACAAACCCCTTTATTAATGTGCTGAAATTACATTCCCACTCTAAATTATTATTAACAAAAATACTCCTAATGCTCAGAGCATGAATTCTGATCTTCAAATTTGGCACTCAACATACACACAAAGAAACAAATTCGAATTCAAATCTAACAATATATTGTATTTTTATAAAAATGTAAAATATAAAAACAACAATATTAACTGAATCTGCCTGATCTAACTTAAAATATAAAATATAAAAATGACAACAAATGGATAAAAGTTCAGTATTAAAATTAATAAAACTCACGAATGTTTTAAAAGGATATTAGATTTCAAAATAAATTCCAAACGTCTATGTACTCTCTCCTGGCTTTCCAAAATTATTAATAAAAAAAAATCCAACTCTATTTCGTTTCCACTCCAATATTAAATTTCTATGATACCAATTTCAAAATGTTTAGACTTTTCTTCAAAATTATATTTTTGACAACTCTTGTCAAATCTCCAATTTTCAGGTTACGTTGTTACATGTTTTCAGATTCGTGGTCTAATTGAAAAAAACCTTCTTTTTTTCAGCTATTGCAGGTCTTTATATAGGGTCGGTTTGACGTTTAATATTGCCATAGCAACGCAAATGTTACAGTTCTAACAATACGTTTTCTGTCTACCCCTTTTAAATTGGGGTTGACATTCCTTAATAAAATGTGTGACAAAGAGTCTTACACATCTTTTGTGCTAATTTTTATCTTATTCTGTGAGTATTTATTTCCTGGTACAGCTTAGATCCTTTTTGTGTCAAAATTCGCACTCACGCACAAATTAATTTACAAATTTAAAAGTAATAGGACAATAAAAATGCAATAAACAATTAGATATGGTTTAGAAGTAGAATTATGATCACTAACGATGATTTTGAGTAATCTCAGTTTTATGACTGTCCGATACAGATACCCAGATGTATAAAAACTATTCATATCATAATTCAACTCTTCTTAAACAGTTTATATAATCTCTAATTGCTTATATTGGCTAAATGACGAAATTTTATGGAAAATAAGAAATTATTTGACTTATGTCAAAACCAAATATTAAAATTTGCTTTAAAATAGCAATAAAACCCAATAACTATCCATACAGATTCCCTAATTAAAATGGTTTGCATCACAAACACAATATACTATAGAATTTATTCGAATTCATTCCATTGCTTATAAAATATGAATTTGTCCCTTTCTCTTTATCTATACCAGTCCTTCTTGCTATCTACCATAATAAAACCCAGTACAATATCCCATCAAAGGTAAGTTAAATATAATAGATAACATGCAATAAGTATAAATACTTTAAATTAAAATATTGATAAAGATAAGTTTTTAAAACTAAAAACCCCCATTGAAAGTATAAACTGAAAACACTTTTCAGTGTATTGCGATCTACAGACTCGAATTTCTACAAAGAATACCAAGAATACTCAAAGATAATAATAATTTGTGTATAATACAGAGTATTCGTCTAATTCCACACACTAGAAAACATATTCCTCATGTTTGTAATTATGTATAAGTGAATATCATAGCAATATATATATATATATATATATATATATATTTATATTGCTATAATATATATATATATATATATATATATATATATATATATATATATATTTATATTGCTATAATATATATATATATATATATATATATATATATATATTTACATCGGCACTTTCGTTATTGTCGAGTATACGTTTACTGGGCACTCAAAGAACGCAACAAAAGCTTTACAACTTCATCTCCGTTGCATCATGCTGCATCTTGTCATCATACAAGCCGACACACATTAAAAATCTATAAATATAAAAGAGTCAATTTGCGAACGAAATAGTACAGATCCGAATTTAAAATTCTAAATTCTTAAACGAGTGTAATTGAGTGAGAGTTTAAGTATTAACTGAGATGATCTGTCAAAAAATTAAATAGTCAAGTTTGTTCATAGCCAACTATTTTAAAGTAATTGAAATAATAGTGAAATCATGAAATACAAACAAATGGATATTATACTTAAATTAATTGGTCAAGACATTTTAACTTTCTGAGCAAGGAGTGACGCTTTTATGGAGGACCTCTATACATTGGCATAACTGCGAATACTCTTTCCATAATTGCTCCATGTTGCTTTCTTGATTGTTATTTTGTTTTTGTTACCTGAATTTACTTTATTCTTCTTAATTGTGTTAATGTTTTATTATAGTAAAGATCTGAACAACTTATTGAATTATTTTATCGTTTTATTTAATCATACTTCTCCACGGCAAGTATAATGCTTGTTAAAAAAAATTTATTGGATTAAAAAAAAATGTTTTTATAATTATTAACGTAGTACCAATGAATAAATATGGCATGTCATATATCGTTGGAAAGGGAGGAAAACGCTCTGTTTTGCAAATAATTTTCGCCTTAGAATTTTTCTCGGATTTCTTCAAATAACCGATATATTTTGCCTAGACGTTTTCCGTATTTTCGATATTTTCCGCCATGACTCTTAAAGTAGGTCATGGATTTCAAATATCTTTAAACCATTTTGTAGGTTATATAAGTCGGCACAATTTTCATAAAAAAAAATTTTTGTACGACCGATATTAAGTGAAATATTCTCGAGTGCCCTGATAAAATGGACAGCCTGTATAGTGTTGATATATAATTTATTAATTTAAATTTATAAATGGCAAATACAATGTACTTTTTCCTTACACATGCAAGTTATGTTTTTGAGGAAATAAAATTTACTTATTACTTACTATACCCCAGCTTCCACAGAAATATGTCGATTGTACAACCGACAATATTTCTTTACCAAATGCTAAAATCTAAAGCCTCAAAAATATTTTTATAACTTGATCTAACACACTCTGAAAGAACTATAATACAAATAAATGTCCACACCACCTATGCGTGAGACAAATTGTTCCTAAATTCACCCCTGTTTAAGAGTTGAATGATTTTTAAACACAACACAACAAGTCGCCACCTTTGACGTAAGTTTGTTTACATTGGAATTAATTTGGTCAATTTTTTATGAGCTCAGTTATCGTTCGTATAACTGTGCCTTTAACACTGCTAAACATAAAAAAACGTAGCTAATCCCATTTGGTAATCTAGTTTGGTTGTAAACTGTCATTTTAATTTCTCGTAGGAGCTTGTTAAGTCTATAAATTGGCGAAGTTTCCGGGAGTAGAGAACAAATACGCCGGTGCACAAAGATATTACGAACTAAAGATTTTCATCGACGTGTAAAATTTATTTTCATAAGCTGAAAGTCATTTGTTTGCAACAGTTCAGAAATTAACATTTTGAAATGGAATGAGACTTTAACAAAGTCAAAGTCAAACGTGTGTACCTGTATTTATTTAAATTTTTTCTCTTGCACAATGACCGAACAATATTAAAGTCTCAAAGAAACTGGAGATAATTGGACTTACTTGTGAGTACAGTCGTTTTATTAGAGCAACAGTTCGAGAATTTAATGAAAGAAGATATGGTATTAAATTTGAATTTGAATCAGGAAAAATTTGAAGGTGTCTCCATCGATACGAATTGAAGCCGTTTAAACCTAAATTGTTACACACCTTAGTGGAAGGGGCTGATAACCCATGAATGGCTGGAATAGTATTTTTGGGCTCAAGACAATTTTCTTAATGATCGACATTTTTTGGAGAAAATTATGTTTAATGATGAAGTGACATTGACCTTCAATGATATAATATCTTACAATCTCCTCTATAAAGTCTTTATTTTTAGTTGTTGTTGTTTAATTGTTAGTTGTAGTTGTGACTGGAATATTACATTTTACGTTAATACTTTGCCCTCTAGAAGCACACTTGAACTCAACTAAGCTCATTCAGGCTATTTATTTCGATTGGAACGGACACTGGACCGCTAGATGGTGCCTACCGACTGTGTCATATTTCGCAATCTTGAGGATTTCATGATGAACCAAATAGTCGGAGGATCCTCGTGTCGGTCATTACAGCCTACCTTGCACTGATGAAAGTCAATAGCTTGAAACTGCAGTCTGCAAGTGGAGTAGAATGACTGGCACGAGAGCTCCTTTAAGTAGGAATTAGTCTTTCGGGTGATGTTTGTTGCTGGGGAATCGATGTTGGTTGCAGCTTGCTTATGTTCCTCATACTGGAAATAAGGGCTTCATAGGGAGCTTGTGACTGGAATATTTCGTTTTACATATTAATATATATATATATATATATATATATATATATATATATATATATATATATTGCTATGATATTCTCACTTGATGAAGCTGAAATACCACACAATATAATTTCTTAATGCTCAATGTCGAAAGTTCGTAATCTATGATGAAAACATATAAAAACACATAAACAATAAAACAAATTCAAAACAACTGAACAATATATTGTGACAACAGATATATCAGATAAAATTTCCCTATCTAGGTAAATAAACTGACTGTAATTCTAAGATTAAAATAATCTTTATGTATTAGAATGTACATACTAATAATATAGACCGTAACGCGCTGTTAAAATTGAACGACTGAGTTGCTGATCTAAATATTTCAAATGCATGCCTGGGCGTAATTACTTTTGCGACTAGTTTAATGGTATTTTAATGAGTGAGTAAAGTTTTTGTTGCGTTTTTTTGAGTGCCCAGTAAATATATACTAGACTATATTTGTTATTTCATAGATATATTTTTCCAAATATGACGTGAACACTGAAAATTTCCAATAGCCAAAGCTGTAGAATTTATTTGGAAATAACATTATTTTAATATAGCCACTCCTGCATCCTCCCACATCATTGCTATTTAGAGAAGTAATATTAGGTCGGAAAGGATTGTCTGACACATACCATATTATCTTGAAGAAATAATTGCACCTATTTTTATACCTTGCGTCCAAGACTCCATGAAGTTAACTACAGATATAGTGGTACGTAGTGATTCAAGATAATATTGTTGTTTACTAATTAGGGAATTAAAAAAAAATCAAATGAAGGCCATACATCATATTGGAAAAATGATGACCTAACAATACAAGGTCATTCTTATTTTTTTTTAAAGGAATACTCTGTATCTGACCCGAAACTCGCAACCCTATTTTTTTTGTGACTTCAACAATGTAATATTTCATATGGCTATCTTCTGTAGTTTCGCTAATATTTACAAAAATGTCAGTTTGTTGAGTAGTTTGTTGTTGTTGAAAGTTTATTGTTATCTATAGCGACGTTAGATTTAGGTTAGATATACTAGCGGTATATTTACATGCTAATTCAAAAATACAATAATATACAGAGTGTTCCATTTGAATATGTTGACAAAATTCACTTTGAAATGTCCTGAATTTGCGCTAGTATAAAATACACCCTGTATAATTATAATCAATATTTGGTTGTGTCGTGGTAGTACATCCCTTTTCTACATAATTGCAAAATAAATCTTCTTAATTAATAGTAATACACACACAACGAATTAATTTGTTAAACCTTGTTGAGGTTGAGGAAAAATTTTATGTCAAAATATGCTGAAAAAGCGTAGAGAATCCAATCATCTTAAATTATATTTCTCAGACCAATGGGACATGATTCAACACACCAGAAATTAATGGTAGACAAATAATGATTACAGGGTACCGATAAATCTCCATAAAATGGAAGAAATTCAATTCCAAGGCTGCAATACTTCAAGTTAAGACAAATAATTGAACATCATGTAGAATCTTCTTCTAAATTAAATGATTGGAACCATATGGCAGCATGATTGAGGCGCTTATCACAATAATTAAAAGATAACAGTACTGTTGAAGGAAAACTTCAACGAAGGGATGAGTATATTCAAACATATAGCATCCATTTAATTCCATTATGGGGATGTATGAGAAAAGATATAACAATACCCACCATATCAAAAGCGTTACCGCAGGTTCAGTCAACAACAAAAATATACCTGCACGGCATTTCCTCCGCTTTGTTCTCCATGTTCTAGCTGCGAGCATCTCATAAAGTAGAACAACGATCTCACTGCCTTAGGACACAACGGTATCCTAGGCTGCATTCTGCTTATCAATTCTTGCAATTCATTTAAGGATCCAACACAAGTCGTCATAAGGGATGGTTCAGGAATGGGTGGGCCAGAACTCCTCCCTGAATCTCTGCAAGAGCCCAAACTCGAAACTGAGGCCCATCTTGGCAAAGACAAAGCTCCTGAAATATATGAATTAAATGTAAGTAATACACATTTCTTAATAAATTTGCGTTTGCCGTACCTGAAGCTATCCTTCCAGCATTTAAATGGGCGTAGGGTTGAAGCAAACCCCATAAATCGCCATTGTTAGCAATAGCATGTTCTAATAGAGTTGCTGTTAGATTTACATCTGAATCGCTTGGTAAACATTGAAGTAAAATCTCTTCTAATAAATTCTCAAGGCCAGCGCAAAGATATACTGCAGCGTATCTAAAAATATTTGACAATTGGTTCAAACAAATTTATATTTTGCTTTTATATAAAATGCTGTAACTTTTAAAATTTGCTACGATGTACTATAAAATCAAATAGCCCAGATAACACACGTAGGTACTATAAATATGCAAACAATCTATACTCATTCCTAGATTATTTAATTTAGGAATGGTCTCACAAACTGCAAATCCATTCTAAATTATTTCTATAGATATTAAGAATGAAGTGTTTAAAACGTGTTTGATCTTCTACTACTTCTAATCCTTGTAAGTTCGGAAACGTATTGTTCTCACCCTATTTTTCTTTAGTTATTAAAAGTTCGACAACAGAAACTCAATGGTGCAATAATTACAGGCCATTGACAAAGGATGACCGCTTCCAGTATAATCAGGAAAACAACAGTGCATTCAGAAAACTTATTAGGAACTTCATCGTCCTTATTTTTCACCATCCATTTTGCAAACAGATGCATCATTGCAAGGCCTCTCAACAGTTTTATGTCAAATTATAATGAGATAATGGTGAAAAACAGCAGCACTAATTTTTTCTATTACATATGAAATATATTTAGTGCTGCTGCTTTTCTTGCATAATTCAATGGGTATCTCAACCAGCAAAAAAGGTGGACGATAGTACTAATAGAAGTAAAGGCAAAATAGAAATTCAAGTAAAGTAATCAATTATTTACCTTTACCTTTAAAAAAATGTATTTCGCAATAAATCAGATTTAAAACAAGCTCTACATGATTTTAGAAATCTCTGATCGTTAATATTTTATTTCAATCAATGTATATTAATAGGAAAAATAGAAAAACGCTTAGCCTCTTAAAATGAATAAGGGTAAAAATCAGCGATACACGATTTCATAAATTTCTAATCTGTATTTTGTTATAATAACAATAAAGCGATTTTTGTTATATTTTATTCTCTACCAACAATGCACATTAATAGAAGAAATTTTAGTCTGTTAAAATAAAATAAATAATAATAAAAATGAGCTTTACACCATTTCATGAATTTTTAATCTGTATCAGAAAGTAAAGGTGGTCAGAAGATGCAGGGGACTACGATAACAATAAAGCGCTTTTTGTTATTGTCTTCGAGTTTGGTTTAAGCAAAGTTATGTTGCTCTTCGTGAAGTATATAATCAAAAAGATAAACATGATGGATGGTCAGGGGGTGCGGGGAAGCCACATAGAAAATTAGCTTGTAGTATACATTGGTAGTGTTGGGGGGGGGGGGAGGTTGCGATTTCACTTATTTTTTTATTATGAAACAATACGTGCTTTCACAATTAGGTTCTTCTTAACAAAACATATTTCATATTTTTTAACAAACAACATTAGTAGTTCATTTTTACTTAAAATTTCGGAGTGATAATATCAATTAGTTGGACATATACATATAATAATAATAATAATAATAAACGTCTTTATTATTTTCCTTGAGATATTACATAGACAATACTTAACAATATTATTTATTATGTGGAATATAAAAGGCGAAGTTTAATGCGCCACAATTATTTGCCAACAAACAATCATGACCATCAGTCTTACACTTAACCTTTAAACACAAAATATATATATATATATATATATATATATATATATATATATATTGTTGTGATATCCACATTCTAACTGTTTAGTTAAGGTTTTATGCTAAGAAACTTTCACAAACATCCTAAACTGAGTCTAATGAGTTACAGATTTTCCAATTAAATTCAGAAGACCGTGTGTTAGTTTTCAACACTTTTCAATACTCTCAGCAAGCCGAAAGCTTGTTATTATATTCAGTAAACGTAGCTTAGATTAAATGAAAGTAGCTACTTGAGATGACAATACCACCCGATCAATTGTTAAAATAATACAACATTGTAGCATAAGAAATGTTTGTAGTGCGACGATAAGCTATTGGTATTCGGAAGGACGTTATTTACAAGCAACATGTTTTAAGTAAAATGTTCAATGAACACTTTATGATAAAGTGTAGTTAAGAATGCTTTCTATTAATAATGGGAGAGACAGATGTTTTAGATGATCCTCCTAGAAATTTACAAATATTGTTTTTTTTTATTATTCTACAACTTGTTTGGAGTTAAAATATTGTTAATATTAGTTAAAAATGGTGTTTAACAGATTTAAATGGATGGTTAAATGTCAAGTGTTAATTATAAGGAAAATTTGTAAAACTATTTGAAGGTTTTGGTCATATAAAATTACAATAAATTAATGAAAAAAAAATCAGGATAGGAGATGTCAACGGGTGTCAGAAAGTTTTTGACGAGTATGAGAAAAAAATAAGAAAATAATGAATAATTTGGTAAATGATTAGATAAAAGTAGTTCTTGACCAATATTTTCTAATATAATTATTAAAATTGGTATTGTAATATTGTAAATGGTATTACAAAGCGAATAAAAGGATTGTATCCTGTATCGCGAAAAGATATTTCAATTTGTTTGGTGTGAGTAAACAGTGCTCCGCATATAAGCAGAGGAAATCATCACTTTTGAATACAGTTCAAGCGTCATCCTAAAGGTGCAAGGTGCAGCTGTGTCTGAGGTTTGATAAAGAGATTTGGATGGACTGTTTGTCAGGGAATTCAAGGTTTCACGGTAGAAGATTTCTGCAACGCGTCAAACAACGGCCGGTCGGTTATCATCGTAAAGGTAAAAATATAGCTATATTTAAAAAACTTTGAATAAAGATAAAAGGCCATTATTAATTTTAAGTTTTCTGTATTGTAGACCACATTTATGCTTATTTAACCATCATTTAAATAATAATTGTTATCTCAAGTCCGAGTTTCATTTTGGTAAGTTTAATTTGAACTCGCTATCAACCCTGAGAGAGAAATCATAGCCGGTTTCACAGTGTAGAGTATTGACTAGAATTTTGTGGTTTTTTTTAAATAAATTGATGCCTAGTGGTATCTGGCGCCCATTAGACGAAGTAGACGAGGTTTTTGCACGGTTGGCATAGCTAGTCAACCAGCCTTGTAGGTATTGTAAATTTTTAATTACTAAAATCTAATTTTAAACTGTCAATTTATTTAATAACTTGTTTATTATTCACTCATAAAACACAAACATGTCATTATAAGTCAAACACAAAACAATATATATATATATATGGTTATAAATAAATCTGAAATTAATCCAATTAAGGGGGCTATACATTATGAGCCTGCTGCTCAAATAACAAAGACTTTTAAGTATTTATTTTTAAAACTGTACATATTCTTGCTTTTAAGTTCATTATCAATACCATTGTAAATTTTGCAGATTTGATAACTAAATGACCTTGTGAACAACTGAGTACGATGTATAGGAGGAGTTAAGAGACCCGTAAATCTAACATTCAAGTTATGTACGTCTGTTCTGAATTTGATTTTTCTATATAGGTATGATGGGGACTTGTTCAATATCAATGCATGAAACAAACACGCAGCATGATGAGTCCTTCTATTTTGCATATTAAGCCATTTTACTTCACTTAATTTGTGTGATATTCGTTGATTCCTATGTATTCCGTATATTAATCTGAGGCATGAGTTTTGCAGTTTTTGTATTTTACGTCTGTAAAGTGCCGTGAGACAAGGACCATATAAAGAATCTGCATAATTAGGATGGGATAAAACCAGAGTTTCGCATAGTAAAATTTTAGATCTCTGTGGAAGATAGTGCCTACATCCATATATTGATTTCAGTGACAAGTAACCTTTCTGTAACACTTTATTAACATGACTTTCAAATCTCAGATCACTGTCAATAATAACACCAAGACTTTTGACTGTATCTTTTTTTTCGAGTACGGAGTTTTCCAAAACAATATTTAAATTAGCTTTAACAACATTTCTCTGATTTTTGGGTCCAAAAATTATTACTTCAGATTTGTTTGGATTGATTTTTAGACAGTGATTCTGAGCTGCTTTAATAAATTTCTTAATATCCTCATTTATTAGAGAATTGGCTCTCTCTATATCAAGGGAGGGAAAAGAATAATAGAGTTGAGTGTCATCTGCATATAAGTGAATTTTGCAATAGTTAATTTTATTAACAAGATTACTCGTATACATTGTAAAGAGCAACGGACCCAGGATGGATCCTTGAGGAACACCAGATTTTAAAGGCAGATAATTTGAACTAATATTATTTAAACGAACACATTGTTCACGCTCCTTCAAATAATCCCGTATTAATTCTACCGCATTTTCAGAGAGGCCTTGATAATGGAGTATAGCTGTAAGCATATCATAATTTATAGTATCAAAGGCTCTACTGAAATCCAGCAGAACCAAACACGTACACATTCCTCGATCCGCTGCTCCCACAATGTCATCAACTATGTAAACCAAAGCCGTTGTACAACTGTGGCCTGACCTGAATCCAGATTGTATTGCTGGAATCAAGTTATTTTGAATGATATATTGCCTTAGTTGCATTTCCATTATTTCTTCAAGAACTTTAGATAACGTTGGTAAAATGCTTATCGCCCTAAGATCCTTATATTCATCAGTATTCGACTTTTTAGGCAACACAGTCACCACGGCCCTTTTCCATAAAGAAGGAAAAACATTTTGAAGTAAGCAGAAGTTCATTAAATGTGTGATGTAAGGTATTATATGAGGACAACATAATTTTAGTAATTTTGCATTGAGTCCGTCGCACCCAGTAACATTTGTGGAAATATTATTTAATACCTTCAAGACTGTAAATTCGTCAGTCGTTTGAAACTGAAAATTATTATCATTTAAAGTGTTGCTTTTATAAAAATTTAAAATGGGTACAGAGGCACTAATAGTAGGAACTGCGTTTACAAAAAAATTATTAATTTCATCTACATTTTTTAGATGATCAGGAATTTCATTATTTTTATTTGATAGTATATTATTGTCCTTTAAAAATTTCCAACATGCTTTCGGGGTAGAGTTATTGATTTTGTATTCGAAATATGCTTTTATCTCCCTTTTAATTGCTGCTCTAGTATAATTTCGCATTTCCTTGTAAAAGCGCCAGTGAACATCATTTTTTGTTCTTTTATATTTTACAAGAGCTTTATCTCGTATAGAGATCATCATTTTAACATTTACTGTTAGCCAGGGTGCATAGGGCCTTGTAAATCTAGAAGTTATAACCGGGGCATGAATATCAAACAGGTATACTAAGTTATCAACTAGAAATTTTACTTTTTCGTCTACATCGTTTATATCATAAATTAGATACCAAGGTATATTAAATAAATCAAGTTCAAATAACTCATAGCTAAAATTATTAAAACTTCTATAAGTATAAAATTTGGGTTCACTACTTTTGTTACATACCTTTAAAACACAGAATACTAGATCATGATCAGAACAATTATTTTGCGAGACACCCTTCTCTATTATCTTCTCCTCCCCAGAAATAAGAATTAGGTCGATCAACGCAATTGACACGTTTGTTATGCGAGTTGGACTATCTACAATTTGCTCCAGGTTAAAGGAGTCTAAAATAGAGTAAAGATTACTTACACATGCACTATGCAAATTCAGTACATTAATATTTAAATCGCCGGTACATACTATGTGATCCGCTGTAGGTGAGATTAAGCCCAAGGAGTCCTCCAACTCATTCATATAGTAAAAAATATTTTATTTGTATTTTTAAATTACATTTTTCATAACGTGTATCTCTATATAAAAATGCAATATTCACACTTTTGCATTTTTATGGCCATTTTACTTTAATTACCTTTTCATCTTCTATACATTGACAACCGGCTTTTCCATCTCGAATTATGGTTGCGTATTTACTATTATGTACATATTTGCCGCTGTGAAATATTGCACTCATTACTCTATACATCACCATTTTTAAAGTTAACACAATTCGCATTTTGGTGTTTGGTTGAGCCAAAAATTCGAAATCAAAACTGCACAAATGTGATTAATACTTCGTATTATTTTGACAGATCTCAAAATTCAAACATCAATAGCTATGCCGTAATAAGATGACAAGTAAAGACGTATTTATTTGAAAGATGAAGCGATAAACAACTCATTTCGCATGTAATTATCAACGTTAAATGATTATGTTTTTTTTTATAAAAGAAAAGAAACATTCACTCGTATTTATTTAACCACACATGGGGCGAGCGTAGGTGCGTCTTTACTATGTACATACTTCGGTATGCGATGTAAAGCAACGACAGGCGCGGTTAGTACTTGGATTGGTGACCATTCCAACGGAAACCGCGTTCTCGCCTCACACATCTTCCAGCGGCTTGTATATCAGTGTATGCGCGGAAGCTATACAACCTTAGGCGAGGGTTGTATAGGAGATATAGCATCCTTCGGAGGGGATGTAAAGCCGTCGGTCCCTTGTCTATTAAATGTTAGGCAAGTAAAAGATCCCTACTCTTCTTAAGGGAAGAGGTTCGGCAAAATTCCTGGTTGGGGGTAGCTCGTCTACAGGCGTCGGTGTTAGGCCTCAGTAGCGGAAATAGGCCGACGTTAAATAAATGTATAAAAAAAAAAAAAAAAATTTAACCACACATTTATCCACTGTTTGAATTAAGCGACTTATCTTCCGTATCCGTCGACAGACGTCACTCTAATACACTTTTATAACCAGAATGACAGATTTCAAAATTCAAACATCAATAGCAATGCCGTAATAAGATGACAAGTTAAAGACAGGTATTTATCTGAAAGATGAAATAATAAACGCATGTAATTACCAATGTCAAATGGTTGTTTTTTTTTTAAGAAAAGAAATATCCAGATGGCTCAGAAAGCAACATCTTGCTGTATATGAACCCCGGTCTTGTTTCGCTTTCGCATGCGAGAGAGAGAGAAAATTGACTGCGAAACTCTATCAGGTTTCTTGATGGCAGTGTCGACACATGCTCTGTATTTTATATTTGAATTTTACACGCGTTTTAGTTCTGTAATAGTTGGTAGCGTAGAATGCCACTATAGGTATTTTTTTGACATATTCAAGTAAGTTGACAAATGCTACTTTTCTCATAATTAGTAAAAAACGGAGATTCCTTCTCGTTCATATGGCCTGTTTTGAAATAAAGTTGATAGTTGTTGTGTGTTGACTATTTGGTTCAATTTCCTAGTTACAACAGGCAGCAACGGATTGAATACCATTAATTTTTCCGCCAACTAATTATTATGAAGCAGTTAATGGCATTAAATTAGAATATGCAATTAAAATTAGAGAGCATACATAGTATACGTTTCCCCTGGTTGAAAAAGGACAACGTTAGCAAAATACCTGTTTCGGTTAGACTGCAATCAATTTTATCCAATTAAAGGCAAAAAGTAACGGAACTAACACAGTCAACATTCCCAACGGTGACAGCCGAACTTGCTTTTAAACATTTACTAAGGGAAGGTCCCAGAAAGAAACAAAACTCCGTAATTCAATTTTGTTAGGTTTCACTGGCACAAGGTTGCACATAAGTCAATATTACACTAAGATCTGTCTCTACTCACATTACTTGATTATTTGTACAGGGACACAGGTGAGACAAAAAAATACATGGTGTTTAATTATCGTTCATTATTGTTATTTATTTACATGAAAATTACGATTGTAGGCCGAGAAATGAACACCAGCCAAACGTGTAATGGGTAGGTGAGTGTAAGGTAGAAATCAAAATGCTATAAAGTTCTTGTGTTCACGATGCTGACAACTTTGAATAATAGCTATTTATATTATAAGTGTAAGGTATTTTATAGCACGCGCCTGTAATTTACAGAATGAACCGAAGGTGAGTGGGGAGAACGGATTTGGATAAAAGTTTGCATGAAGGTTTCTTCTGAAAATGTAGGTAATAACTCGCGCAGATGAAATTTGCAGCACGAGCCCCAGGCGAGTGTTGTAAATTCATCAAGTTGAGGATTTCTTAGTGCTCCAAAAGATCTGAAAAGGTTTTGGTTGAGATCGGATTAGGTTTAGTGCCGTTTTGGCACACAATTTAATGCTTCTTTCGACTTCAAACATCCACCGGGCGGGGAGGTTGCAGCGGCTTCCAGTAACTGCCAATTTGTTTATAATATAAGTGAAGAATTTAAGAAAGTCTAATTAATTTAATTACTTGCAATGTAATTAGTACTGAGTCAATAATGTGTGGATTAAGTTTTATTGCAGCGTACAATTGCGTGGTTTTTTATAAAATGCATGCGATAAATATATATCGCATTAGTGCTATAAACAACGTTATTATGACATTGAAATGAGTCTCATATTACTGTCAATATATAACGAGAGTAGGTAAATGATTTTATGGAGAATATATCTCTGGGACATGGACCATTACAGACCCTGATACCGCTGCAAAAAAATTTCTCTAAGTTTTTTGCTGTCTATTTGCCAATAGGTGCAGGAGGATGGGACCCGACGGGAGGAGTAAGGGTGATAGCTGGAGACGATCGCAGCGGTCATGTTTCTTAATAAATTCGAACTGAAAATTGGCATCGGAGGTTTAAAGGGCTTCTTTGCTGTCCATGTGATACATTTTTTCAGATGTCCTGAAAGTTCCAACAATACCATTGGCAGCAATTAAGGTGATCAAGTCTGATTTCCATCAGGTTCAACTTCCGGAAATTCCGAAAAAGTGGGCCCCAGAGCCATGATTATACAAGAAGCTTTTTTGTTAAAAATCGAGGGTTAATATGCAAAAATGTGTTTGACAAGGTGGCCAAAAGCAAGCTGCTCTTTGTAGAAGGTGTAATATCAGAACAAATGATCTAAATAAGGTTTCTTTTTCTTTACTCTAAAAATGTTTGTATGATCCTTAACTAAATCTTAAAATACTTGACAGCAACACACTGATCACAAAATATCCACCAAGAAGTTATTTTAAGTGGAAAATGTTATAAACTTGGTCCGCCCGCCAAACCAAAATATGGTCATAGTAGTTAGAAATTATTTATAGTAACACCAATAAATCGTTCACAATGTATTTAATTGTCTGTACACAAAAAGTAAAAACGTCATAGAAAGAATAAAGAAATAATATCTACGTATACGGTTCACTGACAATAAAATTATCTAAAGAGAAGAAAAAGTGAAATGTATTGTTCTTTAAGAATAACAATTTTGTTATCTATAAATAATGAAATACCTAACGTTACTTTTATTTTCGTCTATTGTTTTTGCTGGTAACAACGGTTTGCAAATTGTAAGTCGACCTTCATTATAGGATTGTCTGCATTAAAGATATTTATGAACATCCATCTTGAATTTAATATAATGAAGGCAAAGTAAATCCGAAAAAAGAACTCTCTTAAATGAGTCTGGGTTTTTACCACTTGTTCAGAACATAAGTAAGTTTACAGCTAAGTATTTTCGATAACATATTTTCTTTAACATTCTTCTTCGCAAATCAACAGTATCCGCGGTATTTCGTAAATGTCACCCAAAATAAATTTAAAAAATGAATGGGCATTTTTAAAATTAATTTTAGATATTATAACAAATAAGTAATTCTACAAAGTGTTGAAGTTTTAATATAATGTGTTGTAATGATGCTCATTTTAAATGGGAAATTTGGTATATGTTTTCAGTTTAGCTTTGTGTTTGAAGTAATATATTTTTATTTTCTTTTTATCGATAGTTATTAAACTAGGGACGATTAAATTCAGCTATTTTCAGTAGCCAGGTAAAGTTTTAATTTTAATCCGATTCCAAGAAATTTCAACCAACAGTTAATTTAAACTAGTCGCTTAAATTAATTAATGCTCAAAATTACAAATATCAACCAGCCTCAAGAATATCAATTTGATTTACAGCTATAATTGTTAATACCTAAGCTATTAAATTCATTCTCATTTCGAAATAATATGTGATTTATTTGCAAGCGATACTAGCCATCTGAATTGTCGAGAAACTATTGTTTATATCAATTAAGTTTAACGATTATAAACATTCCTCTCCTTTGCCGACTGATTAGCTCATATGTGGCCGCGCAATTTACACTAGACAGGTTGAATTCTAGCCCAACGCAATGATACCCTGAAACGGCCCGCTGCTAAGATTTTCTTTAGTTTTATCGCCCGAGGTAAGAACTCGCTATTTTAAATTCACATTTATCTTTGAGATAATTTTGGACTTTGGAATATTTTATGTGTTTATTTGAGTGATTTAATTTGCCTGTGTTATATTTTGATAAAATCTGTCTTCAGCAACTTCAAACAACCGATCGTAGTTAGTAAAACCCGGGAGGATATATTGTTGCGAATAATACCCTCTAAGGAGGCTGCCTTTAAGTGGGACACATCAGAGGCATCGTACCAAAATTCTAATATTAAATATCTGTTTTATTTCATTTTTGTTAAACCAATTATTTTCGTAAAATAACTCCTTTGGGGACGCTGCCTTTAAGTGGGACGCTCCCACTGAATCGAATTGTATTATATGAGATAAACTGTTAAAGGAATAAATTATTTGCGCCCACTATTGCTATATACAAGGCCAAATTAATATCTGGTAAAATATTTAAAGTAACGATTGTGTATATTTCTTCGTTTTTAGAATCTCCGTGGAAAGCTGATTTCAAAGACTTATACTACTTAGAGACTAGAGTTCATAAGTTTGCAACTACAGACCTTTGTAAATTTTATATTTTGAAGTTAAATAGCTGTTATTTATTGTAATATTTTACAATAAAATAGCAAAGAACCATAAATAATAATATAAAAAATTAGTAGCATTTCCAAATAGGTGGATTGGAAGACGTCGTAGTATTGAACGGCCACCAAGATTACCGGATCTTGCCCCGCTAGATATTTTCATTGAATTGAATATTGAAGAATTAAAAAACAAAATTCGATTAGAATGTAACAACATTTCTCGAGAAACTATAAATTTCAGTAAAGAATTCATTGATCGTCTGGGATACTGTCGGGCACAAGAAGGTTTTCAATTTGAACATTTGATTAGTTAATTCTCCCTCTCCTGAATATTAACCCAGATTCGCCTTTGATTTGTAGGGTCGGATAACATGCTTCAAATTGCACAACAAACATGGACAAATATTGAACTATTATTATTATTAATTATATATATAGTGTTCGCTTCATTCAGCCACAATTGTCGTTACAAAATGGGTACATAACCTAAAACTATAATTCAAAACTAAGAGAATTTTTTAATTCCCCGTCAAATACCATCGAAAACTTTTCCTTTAATACATCAAGAAAAATGTCTCCTATGATTTTTGTGAAGAATACGATTGTACCTAAGCTCTAGTTGTACAATTCAAGCTTAAGTCTAGCTTCATGTTAAGCTGATATTCAGCTAAGGATTCAGAAGATTGGTCGTTTCACAATCAAGTTTTTAACAATCTACACCCCATAATGTGTCTTTTGTGCATTTGCGTTTGTGTCAGACTATTTATTTTCAATAACTGTTTTATATTTATATTATTTACATATTATATTTTTATATATATGATTGAATAGATATTTTTTATATTTTACGTAAGCTCTTTTTAATTTGATTCAGGTTGACAGGTGTTACTTTTTTATTATCAAACTAATAAAATAGACCAAGAGCTACTGAAGTTTTAAAAAGTTGTCTAAAAACCACCTTCAATGTGTATGGGTCCGGACCCAAGCAGTAGAGACGCTTTTGTCCGAGAACTATTTTAGAGATACGTTTAAGTTTTCCAGATAAATAAAATGATTATCTTTTAAAGTTGGCAACACATATTTCCTTTAAGTAATCAATACACTTACTCATGTATAAATCTGGCTAAATTGACATCAGACATCCATCTGTGAAACCGTCCAATATGCAGATGTAGTCCAGCTCTGGACGATTTGCTTTGCTTCAAAGTACAATCACCTGACATGGCGAGCATTGCCGCTGCTCTGAGGCAAGCCTTTATGCAGGAATCGGCAACGGGTGGGCACAAAACGATACGAAAAGATACTGTAACATCGTGTTTGGTACATATTCCCAAGGTAGAAGACAGTCTTTGAGTCTCGCGTCCTATTCTCACTAATGCTCGCTGTAGTAAATAAGACAGCCTAGGAATGGTCTCCACACTAACTCTGGCCATGTGATCTCTACATCTACCCGATTGGAGGACCCTTAGGATGCAATGGTTTGTCCACGGTAAGTGCTGCAATTCCACCAATCTAAAATGCAGCAAAAAATGTATGCAAGTTTATAAAATGTTAATAATTAGATGTTTGTTATTATTTGAAAGCTTATAACAGGTTTATGAGAAGCGCCGAGGATTCGAAATAAAATAATCCTAATAACTTATGATCGTCTATTGATTCTAAAAATAATTATGTAACGAATAAAACGGATAACTGAATTTTTCTCAAAGAAAAAAAAGAAAGATCAGACCCATTTGTGGAAAAATGAGGTATGAATAATAAAATGAGAAAAATTTACTGATCTACCAGGAAAACTTCCTATTAAAAAAGGAAAATGTGCCTATTCTCGGGCTCTCCACCATAACTTTTAAACACAAATACAAACAGTATCTACTAGATAGTCGGTGAGCTATCTTTAGTTAATTTGTGTTGATGGGTGCGTATGTGTATCTAGGTGTGTGTACGAGTCTGCATAGGGACATGTACGGTGTGCATATGTGTAGATGCGCGGTTACGCGCATTTTCTCATGTGCATTGTACGTGTTCATGGTAATGGAAAAATATACGTTCTGATGTACCCGCACACATGTATGCACTTAACATTAATATTGTGTCTTCTTTTGTTACTTTTCTCTTCATTCACAGCAATCTTAGAAATATAAAAAAATAGTAAATGAAAGTCTTAACAAGCAAAGACCTAGAAAAAAATTATTATAAATCAAAATAATGGTGAAATAGTAAATGGTAAGGAAATTATAATAATTTCTTTATAAATATTGGAAAAAACATGGCAAGGAAAATTCAAATTAATAAATTATTAAAAAAAAGAAACATTAGTAGTTGTAGTAACATGTTTCTCAAACCTTTTACCGAAAACGAAATTAGAAAAAATATAAACAATTTAAAAAAATCTTCCTGGGGTGAATATACTGAAAGATACTGAAGTTTTTGATTACTAAACCCCTATGTTACATAATTAGTTTATGGTTTGAAAAAGGTTTCTTTCCAAATAAGTTAAAATATCAACTGTAATATTTATATACAAAAGAGGTGTCAGGACAATATTAAGTAACTACAGAACCATCTCGGTAATCAATAATATTGCAAGAGTTTTAGAAAGATGTAAAAACATGAAGAATTAGAACATTTAAATTATTATAATAAAATCATTTCTCCCAATCAATATGGCTTTAAGGAAGGTATGAGTGCTGATGATGGTATGTATGAGGTTGTACAAACTGTATATAATTCTGTAAATAATAATAAGAGACAAATTGCAATATTTCTTGATTTGGCCAAGGCCTTCGATACAGTGTCGCATGACATATTATTTAACTAACTAAACAAATATGATGTAAGGGGTATAGTTCATGATTTGTTCAGAAGTTATCTTCAAAATAGGGAGCAATGTATAAGAATTGGTGAAAATAGAAGTAATTTAAAAATAATAAAATATGGCATTCCTCAAGGAGCGGTTCTAGGGCAAATTCTTTTTAACATTTATGTCAATGAAGTACTTCAACTTTCAATTAATGGAAAAGTAGTAGCATATGCAAATGACACTGTTCTTCTGGTTGAGGATGACTCCTCGGAAAATGTTGTCAATAAAGGGGTGGTACAGTTTTCAAAACTACAATAGTGACTGTCGGAAAATTACCTATCAGTTAACTTAGATAAGACTAAATTTATGTGCTTTAGTATCTGATAGAAACGTACCTAAAGTAGATACTCTTCAGTTATATACTAACTGATGTATAATTAAACGAAAACGTAACTGTATATGTGCAGCAGCAAATAAAGAACATTAAATATCCCGGAATTGTCATAGATCAAAATTTAAAATAGACAGAGCACATTCAACAATTAAACAACAAAATGCATAAGTTGGTTTGGATAATCTACCACGTAAAAAATATTTTACCTTTTAACACTTTAATGGCATTATATCATGCACTGATCGAATCAATTCTTAGATATGGAATAACAACATGGGGAAGTGTATACTCGACAAATTTAGAGTCTTGAAATATATCTCAAAAACATATAACAAAAATTATCTTAGGAACAAATAAACACTACAAACAATTTAATGTATTTAATCTGCAACTCCTATATACCAAGTTCTAATATTTACGCATAAACATAAAAATTTACTGAGTACAATACAACATGTACACAACACAAGACAAAAATATAATTTAAATGTCACAATACCTCAAATTAGATACACAACACAAAGATTTATAACATATTATGGTCCAAAATTTTTAAATATTTGACTTGTTCATTTTAAGCAACATCCTTATTTTTAATGTTTTATTTACAATGAGATTTTAGCACGAACGTTTTGAAGCATAGTGTATTTATCCCAGAGATCAAATGTCCATTATACAGTGAGGATATACGACATATTTAATTTATTAAATACTCTCATGGTCAATAGTTTTAGAAAGTCAATCGTTAGAAGTATTAGAAAGTACCTGTTATGCGAATCCACCCAAACAAATTCGTCAGCATTTGTTATATTAGTGTTAATAGTTTCAAGTGAGGAATGTCTCATTAACCTCCTCATTGCAGGTTCAGAGCTCTCAGACCCTGCACTAACACTCGAGTAAGTACTTGTAGATGTATGTGATCTCATCGTGAGCTGTTGCAGAGCTAGCTTAATATCCTCTAGTCCTCCACTCCCTGTCCAAGGAACATGCAACTAAAAATTTTTAAGGAAATTAATGATTTATATCAGCCACTAAAATGATAATACATAAAATAAGTTTAAATAATTTTTTCTGCTACTTTAAAAATTGGAAGGCCTTAAAAACAACAATTGTACCCCGATTATTTAAATATAAAAATTGAGGATACATCTTAGAAAAAACGTTTATTAATTGAATTATTAGCATAATCTTAAATACTAATAAAACAACGAAAAAGCCTCAAAACGTCACAAAGTATTTGAAATTTTAATTCATTTATTGTCTAGCTAGTTAGCTTCTGACTGATCCTATGACACAAACGTCACAGGCGTAGAGATTATTCTTCCAATGTACTAAATAATTTTGTTATTTTTGTAGAATTTGTGATGAGAATATGTGGTAGAAGAACCCGTAAGAAAATGAAATGAATATCCTAATTCATTTGTTTATTATACAGGGTGTTGCATCATGAGAGGGACATAGCTTAATAGGAGGTAGAGAACATCAGTGGTAACCGGAACCTCCCATAGAAATGTCTCATTGGGCCTTCATTACGAAGTAACAGGGTGTTAAATAATTTTTGGCCAAACCTGTTTTTTGTCATAACTTTGACAGGGAATGAAATATCGGATTCATATTTGGTACGGCTAATGTACCAACGAGCCCCAAGAGGTACATGTATAAAAAAATATATCCAGGTCCGGACTCACTATAATTTATGTTTCTTCGTTGCATCAATAAAACATCACCCTATATATATTTTTTTGAAATTTCGATACGATATTCGAAAAGAGCAAGAAAAAACAAACAAAATGGCCTATTTCATTTTTTTGTTACACCTTCGTGGTTATTTAAATACGTTATTAAATGTGCAAGAAAATGGATTACAGAACCATATAAAATGAGAGGCACGTGAAATAAATAGTTTTATAACTAAAATTTGCAAAAATTCTATTGAGCCTAGGTGGTCTGGGTGAATCCTAATTCCGGCACGTTTTAAAGGTCCATTTTGGTAAAAAACTGTGGTCCTAATAAGTAATCGGGTATGAAATAACAAAATTTTTAATCAATCATAGTAGGCTTGTTCAAAGTGACAGATAATAAAAAGAAATCTCCTAAACAGTTGAATAATTGTTTGTTAGTAATTTAATGTGTCAATAATCCGCATTTAGTTAGTGAAAACTTGTGAAAATATTTTAACTTTGCCAGTAAAATTTACAAACGTGGAATATGCTGACATAATATTCATCTATGGTTTCTGAAATGGAAATGGTAGGTCGGCGGAAAGAGAATATCGGCTGCGTTTTCCTGGTCGTCGATGCCCTAATCATAAAACCTTTAGTACGGTGTTCCAGTATGCAAGACAACACGGAAAGTTTCCTACTTCTGCAGTTGTGGAGCGTGTTTTACAACAAGGTGTGCAGGAACAAAACAATATTATAAACGTAGTTCAAGAAAACCCAAATATGAGCACTAGACGAATCAGTTTGGCAACTGGTATTCCTCATTGGCGAGTATGGAGAACCCTAAAAAGAGAACGTTACCATCCACATCATATCCAGCAGGTACAGCGTCTTCAACAAGGCGACGATATCCCCCGCCTGGCATTTTGTCATTGGTTGTCTAACCATCGCCCAGTCATTTACAGAACCTTATTTACGGATGAGGCACAATTTACAAGGGATGGAGTAAACAATTCACGAAATAATCATAAATGGGCACAGGAAAACCCACATGCGGTACGCCAACGCCGTTCGCAACACAGGTTTTCTGTAAATGTTTGGATCGGACTTGTGAATAGACATTTGATAGGGCCACATTTTTTTGAAGAAAGATTGAATGGTGAAATTTACTTTGATTTTCTTCAAAACATTTTACCGAATATGTTAGAAAATATCGGTATAAGAGGCATGTTGTTTCAGCATGATGGGGCCCCACCACATTTTAACCTTCAAGTAAGAGAACACTTAAACAATATGTATCCTAATAGATGGATTGGACGCGGGGGTCCACATAAATGGCCACCAAGATCTCCTGATTGTAACCCTTGTGATTACTTTTTATGGGGCCACTTAAAAAACGAGGTTTATAGCATTGAAATTGAAAGTAGACAACATTTAATCCAGCGCATCGTTACAACCTGCGACGAAATACGGAATAATCCAGAAATGATACGTCGAGCAATTGGTGACCTTTCTAAACGCGCAAGAAAATGCACAGAATGTGGGGGAGGACATTTTGAAAATTTACTTTAGTGTCAATTACGTTTTATTTTTAAACACATTTAGTTATTGTTTTGTTATTTATTGTTAATTGAATGGAAAATATTTTATTTATTTAGATTTTAGTTTGTTCTCTTTTCCAATTTTTATTAAGTATAAAATGTTGATGATTTTCTTGATCAAAGTAACTGGTTGCTTAGGCCTAAATGGTTTAAATTATCTGTCACTTTTATTTTTTGAACAAGCCTACTGTGATTGATTAAAAATTTTGTTATTTCATAACCGATTACTTATTAGGACCACAGTTTTTTACCAAAATGGACCTTTAAAACGTGCCGGAATTAGGATTCACCCAGACCACCTAGGCTCAATAGAATTTTTGCAAATTTTAGTTATAAAACTATTTATTTCACGTGCCTCTCATTTAATAGGGTTCTGTAATCCATTTTCTTGCACATTTAACAACGTATTTAAATAACCACGAAGGTGTAACAAAAAAATGAAATAGGCCATTTTGTTTATTTTTTCTTGCTCTTTTTGAATATCGTATCGAAATTTCAAAAAAATATATACAGGGTGATGTTTTATTGATGCAAAGAAGAAACATAAATTATAGTGAGTCCGGACCTGGATATATTTTTTTTATACATGTACCTCTTGGGACTCGTTAGTACATTAGCCGTGCCAAATATGAATCCGTTATTTCATTCCCTGTCAAAGTTATGACAAAAAACAGGTTTGGCCAAAAATTATTTAACACCCTGTAACTTCGTAATGAAGGCCCAATGAGACATTTCTATGGGAGGTTCCGGTTACCACTGATGTTCTCTACCTCCTATTAAGCTATGTCCCTCTCATGATGCAACACCCTGTATATAGCTTAAGTCAATCTCAACATGTCTTTATAAAAGAGAAATCTACTATCACATATGTCTCTTGCATAACACAAATCATAGACGAATTAACGGTTCAAGCTGATTTGTTCAGATTTTAGTATTGAAAATACTTCTGGGCTTGATGTGAATACGGGAGCTGCCTTTAAAAAAACGCTGCCAGTATTTCGTGACATGCTCGGGATTTGCATATGTTGCAAGGTCTGCGGGGGCCGGTCTGCCGGCAAGGTCACGAAATACGGAGGATAAAGTTATTTATATGATGACTAACTATTTATGACTTATGGTCGGAGAGACTGAAATATTAAACGCTGACTATGAAATAAAATAAAATTGGACGCGTATTTATTGCAAACAATATTTAGATAGAGTGATGCTTAAGACATATAACTAATTATAGTATATAAAATGCTTAACAAAAGACTTAGTTTTACATATAATAATAATGAATGACAAGTAGATAGAATAATATATATAAATTATAGTGAATGTAAAATTGCAATTGTAAATAAACTGAAAATTTCTTTCTTTGTAGTGTTGACTTATTCCGAAATAATAGGAGGAGTACTACTTATGCGCAATTCCTGGCTCTTCGTGTGTACTGCGTTTTTTTTTTCATTTCTAACCAATCAAACACTGTACTATAGTAAACAAAAATTTGTGTCTAGCATTTTCAATACGCCTAAGACACTTGCGTAAGATGCAAGATCTGTGAATTTTTTCAAGATTTTTGGCAGACTTAACCACTTCATTGATCAGCTGATACAAGTTGGCTTCATCTAATCTAATTTTCGCCATGACATTTTTTACCAATTTTTTTTGCAAAATTGCACATCTTCTTGGTATGCTAACTTTACAGTTCTAGGCAATGAGAGTTATAATTTTTTTTGTTTGGTTTATTTATAGTGCTTGTGGTCCACGTGTGTACAAGTGAATCAAGCAAAATTCAGTTCAAAATCCCAGGATACCTTTAGCATTTGTAAATTTGAATTTTAAATCAAGGTCAACTAAACTTTGACCTATCCACTTTTATATAGGTGAGCTTGTATGTTCTTTTATTAAAAATATCTCAAATTTTTTATTTAGCACCAGTATCATCAAATAATATTTTTATCATTTAAATAACTTTTTATACGTAGTGCCTAAAGATACAGATCAACATAATTTGGATAACTTAATTGTCTTCACAATCTGACTATTAAAAAACCTTGAAGCGTGATTTTTTTAACTATTACATTATTTTCCTAACGCTTAATAACAATAATAATAAATTTATTATTTCAACACGCATAGCAGTTCTCAGGCCCAGGCCTAAAATAAAAAATGATTGAACAATCATAAATATTCAAAAGAATAGTTACAATACGCACTTGGTTTATTATTTCATTAGTTTTGTTCAATTTTGTCTGACATATGTTTCGGCCTTGTGAATGGTCGCAAGGCCGAAACATATGTCAGAGAAATCTGAACAAAACTAATGAAACAATAAACCGAGTGCGTACTGTAACTATTCTTTTGAATACTTATAATTATAACGCAGATTCAATCCAATTAATAAAAAATTATTACCTCACTGCTGAAAACTTCATGAACGTATTATTCTCAGTCAGTAAAACAACTTTTCCTGTATGACATATTTCGATAGCGGGGCGTTTTTTCGTGGAAGCGCTTCAAACTTATGGATTTGGTGAAAAAAAATTTCGTTGTCCGACACCTTAAAGTTAAGGGCTTTATGCAACTCCTATAGTTACTACTCCACATCTAACTTTTATATTGTACTTTTTATAATGATGTATGCTGCAATACATTGAACCATCTGTCCGACAAAAATTTTGGGGATTTTCGGAAAAAATTGAAAAAACATAAAATTTTCTAGAATCGACTTACATACAACGTTGCAAGACTTTAATAATTTAAATGTGTAAAAATAAATAAATAATGATTCAAATGCAATGATAATTTCAATGTATAGAATAAATGTATTAAGAGTAATTAAGAATTTTATTAACTATTATTAACTATTGCTCATATTTTTACTGGAAATGACTCCAGCATTTTCAAAAAAAGGCAAAAAAGACCTTTTGTTATTTTGAAAAAAAATAATTCTTTTCAAGATGCTTTTATTGAATTATTAGGGACTTCATCTAATACATTTACGGCAACGCATAATATGTTCAAGGTAATAGAAGAATTTGTGTGCAGAATGTACTTCCTGAAAACGAAAAATGATGTTAATAACGGAAGGTTTGAAATCTTCGGGAAGAAATATAAACACCGAGATGAGCATGATGCTGTGTTTAAAAAAATCATCACAGGATTCGATGCCTCAAGCCTACCTCCGCCAAAAGAAAAACTCTTCTAACAAATTAAACGGAAAATATACATAAACAGTATTTGGCGTAATGCACACATGAAGTTACTAACAAATTTACACACAGAAGGTTGTGGTTTGACGGAGATTGATAATGCATATGAGTATTATTGGTACGATAGAGCACAATGTCCTGTCTAAGAAATATCAGCATCTGATGCAGGTAAAGTATAATTTCGCTTATATTTTATTTCTCTTTCAAATATTCAAGATATGTCTTTCCTACTCGAATCCTTTTTATAATTTCAAAATAAAGAGACAATTAGTCAATTTAAATTTTTAATCTTAAACACATTCTCTTAACTAGCACGCCACACCGCAAGCGGTCGTGCCTAAAAATACAAAATTGTAGAATTTTATGAATAAAAATTAGTCTTTTTTATTCCTGGTAAACAAACATTTATTAGTACACATGCGTTTTAAAAAAATTGCTGCAATATGCAAAAGTTACGATGATATTTTTGACTTGTGTTGCAATTATTATTATCATTATTGATATTTTTTTATAAAATACTGATTTTAGATTCCAACGACGAAGATGATTGGGAACCGAGCACCGAATCGGGAACTGAAGATGAAGCGGAAGTAGAAAGTGAATCGAAAAACGACGAAGATGATAAAATAGTGTGAAAAGCGATTTTAAAACTGTAAGGTATGGAGTGCCACAAGGAACGGTATTGGGGCCATTGCTTTTCATCATATATATAAACGATTTATTCCATATAGACTCCTCAGGCGTTATACTCATCTTTGCAAACGATACGGTGGTTTACTATGTCGATAGTACGTGGAATAGCCTGAAGCAAAAGGTGGGAAAGGATTTTCTAAAGCTAAAGAAATGGTTTGATAATAAAATACTTACAATAAATCTTCAAAAAACATTTTTCCTGCCTTTTGCCTCGTACAAACCAGCTCTTCCTATTTTTGATACCTTATCTATAACTGACCGAAACAGCACCTTATATATATATATATATATATATATATATATAAAAAGCCGATAAAGTCAAATACCTTGGTGTATACATAGATAGCAGTCTAAAAATAGGATCTGCATATAGAATACGTAGTCAAGAAATTAATATCGATAATTCCAATTTTTAAGCATATTACAGATATTCTACCTGTAAATAATATTCTAACAATATATTATGCTCTGATGGAATCGCATATAAATTATGGAATCCTTAGTGTGTGAATAAAGTATATTTATACCAATTAGAAACTACGCAAAAGAGACTGTTAAAAATCATATTTAAAAAAATTCTACCTTCCCGTCTGATGAATTATTTAGTGAAACTAAAATACTTCAAGCGAGACAACTATTTTACTATGCTATATGTTTAAATCAGTTTAAAAATCAAACAAATTTAAGTAATATCTCACACCGCTATATAACGCGCCAAGACTCTGAAAAATACAAGATAAATTTTATGAGAAAAACATTAGGTCAAAGAAACTATACATACCTCAGTCCAAAAATATACTCTGCATTAACAGAAAGTATAAGAAACACTCAATGTTTTTAAAAAACGATACAAAATTTTTATAAGGCTAACACCCAGAGAAGATATACATAGGCAAATTGATTTAATGCTAAACTGTGATTACCATTACTGCATCTAAAATGTTTATTTAGAAAATGTTTAGTTTAAAATTTTACGTTAAACCGTTCATATTTCATTGCGTAGAATTTTTAATTGTATAAGATATCTATTTTTGTTATAAGTAAATGTACTTCTATTGTTGTTTGTGGCAAAGCGTGTAGTTAGGTTTGCTAGTGTGAATTCTTGTGAATTCTGTGAGCATACTCGTAGCACTTATGATCGTATGTGTAAGTGTGTGTTCACATGTGTACATAATATATGCTTCAACTTAGTTTATAGGTGTTCTCAAAGTGGTATACTGCAATGTCACCTATACCGTAGCTATTTCTTCATTATTATTATATTAAATTTTTATCCTTATTTATTTGCCATATTGTAATAATTGTCCCACGCACAAATATCACTTGTGATACTTATTGTGGTGTATTTTAGGCTTATTTTAATGTTATCATACTATTATAGAGCCATTGTTATTCCTTGATACATTTTAAATAAACATTATTATTATTATTATTAATAGTTTTCGAGATATGGATCGTGTAAGCTCCCGGTTGGACACGCTCTATATAATTATACTGTTCCTGCTATTTTGTAGAGAAATATACTTATTGGAAATGTTTTTATTTTAATTTAAAAAATTTACGAAACTAACTTTAATCCAAGAATATTTTATTTCCCTCTAAAATTTAAAATATTTCCTCCCTTATGAACTGAATCTCTCAATATAGCGGTATAATACAAAATCCCTGCATGCAACAAGGATTTCCAAAGGCTCATTGTATTTACCCGTGCTGGTGTGGCTCTGTGCCGTGATCGATTATGCTGAGAGGTCGATCTATTTCTAAGAGGCTTCTGCATAACTCCTGCCGTGAGTCGGTCAGCCCCTGAGGTTGAGTGTCCTCTTGGAGAGCTATTACCAGTATCTGACATACTAGCATGACCGGAAGATCGATTATCATCTGAGGAACTGTTACCGCAATGCTGAGCTCGTGCCTGTAAAAAAACATATTTTAAATAGCAACATTCTGTTAGAATAATTATTATAAACGGTGTAACTAATAATCAACCCACTGATAACCGGATCACATCCTGACGCATTCAAGCAGTAAACAATCTTATATGTACGATACGAAGTGTAACAGGACAAAATAAATAGGGAATTTTGCATAAACAATGAATACCAACATTCGGCGTTTTCGAGAGACATAACATTAAGTATTATATTAATTTTTCCTCATTCGTTTAATTGTTAAAAATTCTTTCTTTGAAATAAAGTCAATGCTAGTTGATGTAGGCATGTAAGACAAAATAGACAATAAAAAAACAATTAAATAATAGTTTTTTTTTTCATAATTTGCGGTATTACAAAGATTTGATCAGTTGTGGTTATGTTTGGACTAAATCCACACTGATATACTCTGAGAATTTGCTCGGAGCATTCAGCCAACCTATTGCATAATACATCCGATAGGACTTTATACAGGCTATCCATTTTATCAGGGCCCTCTCACTCTCACTTAATATCGGTCGTACAAAAGAAATTAGTTTTAAGAAAATTGTGCCGATTTATATAACCTACAAAATGGTTTAAAGACATTTGAAATCCATGGCCTACTTTAAGAATTATGGCGGAAAATATCTAAAATGCGGAAAAAGTCTAGGCCGAATATCTCCGTTATTTCAAGAGATACGAGAAAAATTCTAAGGCGAAAATAGAGTGTTCCAACGAGGTTTTATCTAATTTTCTTCAAAACCGCTGTATTTTGAGATTTACGCTTAGGGCAATGGCGCCATGAAATAGAATATTTTCCTCCTTTTTCAACGATATATCTCATGCCATATTTATTCATTGGTACTACGTTAGTAATTATAAAAACATTTTTTTAAAACCAATAAATTTTTTTAACAAGCATTATACTTGCCGTGGAGAAGTATTATTAAATAAAACGATAAAATAATTCAATAAGTTGTTCAAATTTTTGCTATAGTGAAACATTAACACAATTACCAACCAACCCAACCAACCCAACCAACCCTGAAGAACTTTGGAGATAAAAAAATTTTGAAAAATTGGTGAAACACGTCGACCTTGTTTCCAGGGGGGGCATATTTCAATGTAATACTTGTATACCTATCATCATCCCACTACTCTACACCGCCACCCCCTCAAAAAATTCAAATGGCAATAGAGGGTCGAGTGATACATTATTTGAAAGGTCTTTCAATTCCCTACATAACTGTGTATTTTTTTTAACTTTTATCGATTCGTTCTTAAGGAAAATAAATTTTATTTTTGATGATTACACACAATCGAAATCGTTTAAAAAATCTAAAATACACGCCACTGGGTATTGGAATTTATAAAAAAAAATACATTTTTTAGTGCTCTCAAATCAAAAAACACTTCCCTTGTCCGTTTAGTTTTAAAATAATAAAAGACTCATAAGTATTTGACAGTCCTAGAACATTAATTTGTTCACAACCAATTTTAAATCAAGATACATTTTACCAGAGTGAGTTTTCAAAATGGTTTATACCCTTCAGGAGAGAATAGAAATTGTCAGCATTTATTTTAAAAACGATAATTGTGCTAGAGCTACGGAGCGCATATTCAATAGAAATCGCCCAGATAGAAAGGTTGGTTCTCAGAATGTTTTACAATTATTGAAAAAATTTATGGAAGCAGGTTCTGTAGGAAACAAAAAGCATGAACCTCAGCGACCGATTATCAATGAAGCAGTGGAAGTGGCAGTTCTGGGTCATTTGCAGATGGATAATACTCAATCGATCAGGGAAGTAGCTGAGGCGTCCGGTGTATCACGAAGCAGTGTTCATCGAATTCTGTAGGCCCACAAATTTCATCCATATAAATTTAAATTGGTACACCAATTAAACGAAGATGATCCCGATCGTCGGCTTGCATTCTGTGACATTTTTAGAGAACAATTAAACGGTAATGCCAATCTACTGTACAATACGCGTTTTTCTCATGAATCGACATTTTACTTAAATGGGGAGGTAAACAGGCACAATTGTAGGTATTAGAGTGAAACCAAGCCACATTTGTTCATGGAAACTCATACTCAAAGGCCTCAGAAGTTAAATGTTTGGGCTGGCATCTTAGGGGGTCACATTGTCAGGTCGGTTTTTATTCCTGACAATTTAATTGGCGAAAGGTACCTCGATCTGTTAGAAAATAGCATCGGCCTAATGTTTACCCAAATTCTCGTAGAAGACGATAATCTTTTAGAGGGCGAACTGTTTTTTCAACAGGATGGGACACCCCCACATTTTACTATAGCAGTACGTCAATTTTTGGATAATCAGTTTCCTGAGCGACTGATTGGAGGAAGTGGTCTTGTGGAGTGGCCCACTAGGTCACCCAATTTCTTTCTGTGGGGATATTTGAAATCAAAGGTATTTGCAACAAAAACTGCATCTCTGGAAGAGTTACGTGAAAGAATTGTTCGAGAATGCCGTTTATTGGCTCCAGATGTGTTCAGACCAGGTTATATTACTGTATGGAAGTCAGTGGAGGCCATTTTGAACAATATATACGATAATTTAAACTGCTTCTTTTATTTTTATTTCCCGAACCTCAAATAATGAAACAATTTATTTCTCAGGAACGTATCGTAAAATTTTTAAAAAATACACAGTTATGTAGAGAATTGAAGAATTTATATTTTCTTTGGCTTACAACTTTTTATTATTGAATTTTCGACGAGAAGTTACTCATAAAATGTTGTAGAGAATTCGATTCTTAACAAAAACATTTTTTAAAGATTTTTGTAAGATACACAATTACGGTAATATTGTGCAATAACTGTTTGCACTCGTATTTTCAAGATGGAGGCCAAATGGGGGTGGCCGCCGGCCCCGAATACTCAATTTTAAACTTAGAGCGGCCCCCCTACGTAACAAAAAACGAAAATGTCCTGCCCAAAATGTTACCGTAGATGTAACACTTCAATGAACTACAGTAAGTTGCAGTCACACTGCGTCATATACGTCTGTACTTTTTCCAAAATCTCCACAATGGTCTTTCTATAGTTGTATAGTATACTTATACAGCTCCGCAACATATTTTACTCAAGAATCTGCGATCCCATATTTTGTTCCCTGACCCTAACACATGTTGTTTTAATTGTTAAGTTTAACACCACTCAGTTCACATGAAGTTAAAGTTAATAAAAACATAATGAGTACTAAAATTTTCTTTAATTATATTAACGAAGAGACGAGTCAAATCAAATTTATAGCTTTTTTCCAATTACAAAGTATGTAAGAAATAATAACAATACATATTTAGTATCTATTTTAATGTATATTTAATCGTTAATGTTATGTAGTACACCTAGATTTTATAAACAATGACCACAAGTGAAATATGCGATCAGTAGATGACACTATTATAATATTTCTATATTCAATATTTTAGCCACCTACCAATAATTTCGTGAATTTCTGTTTGTAACTTATTAAGTATTCAGTTCTTTTATCATTTTTTATTATATTTCTTAAAATGAACAGGTAAAATATTATAAAATTTTGGACCACAATACGTTATGAATCTTTGTATTGTTGTGTATCTAATGAGATATTGTGATATTAAAATTATATTTTTGTCTTGTGTTGTGTACATGTTGTATTGTACTCAGTAAGTTTTTATGTTTATGTGTAAATATTAGAACAGACTTGGTATATAGGAGTTGCAGATTAAATACATTAAATTGTTTGAAAAGTAGTTCAGTGAGTAGTATTCATTTTTTCCTAAGGTAATTTTTATTATGTGTTTTCGCGATATATTTGTCGAATATGCATTTCCCCATGTTATTATTCTTTTAGTTTATTTATACATGAGTATGTATGTAACTGAAGCGTATCTATTCTTAGATACGTTTCTGTCAGATATACTAAAGCACATAAATTTAGTTTTATCTATGTTATCTCTTAGGTAATTTTCTGATAGTCACTGTTGTAATTTTGAAAACTCTTCACCGCTTTATTGGCAACATTTTCCAAGGAGTCATCCTCAACTAGAAGAACAGCGTTACTACTTTTCCATTAATTGAAAGTTGAACTAATTCATTGACATAAATATTAAAAGGAATTGGCCCTAGAACTGTTCCTTGAGGAGTGCCATATTTTATTATTTTTAAATTACTTCCCAAGAGTCATCCTCAATCAGAAGAACAGTGTCATCTGCATACGCCACTACTTTTCCATTAATTGGAAGGTGAAGTAATCATTGACAGAAATATTAAAAAGAATTGGCCCTAGAACCGTTCCTTAAGCAATGCCATGTTTTATTATTTTTTAATTACTTCTACTTTACAGAACTTCGTTCTAGATATTTTAAATAAAATAGATTTTGTTAAATTAATTTTGAAAATGCAACAAATCTTTAAACAATCGTTTTTATAATTACCTGCATTCTTAACTCCTGTACGCTAACGTGATGATGCTGTCTCGAAGAAACCATCCTATGGTCATCACTACATGTATATTCCCCATTATATTTTGACCCACTTTGATTCTGCGGTATTCTCAAATTCCCAACTGCATTTACCGACCCAGCGGTAATTTTGTTTGGCCCAGTGTCCCTTTCAGGTACCATGTTAATCGAGGAATGTGAGCAATTATATTTTGAATAATCGTGGCTATTATTTAAGTTATTTTTAGTTGTGGACAAATTATTTTTTTCGATTTGTTCGTTGAACGTCGAGGTTTTTACGTTGTTGGCGACGTAGAGATGTTGGAAATGCTCGACTTTCCTTTTAGGTGATACCATTCTATCGTTGGCGCCGTGATTTTCTGTATTTGTTGGGGAAAATGCTGGCTTTCCGGAGCTGATGTTAGCCGGTGTATTAACTCTCGACGAATCCTTGTTTGATGTGTTGTTTTCATTGTTTTCCAGGTAGGTGGGTTCGCTGCGAGAGTTACTCGATAATCTGAAACAATGCACCATTTTATAGCTTTATACAGGGCTGGATGAATATGGATGGGGGCCTGTAGGCAAAATTGAGGAAAGGCTTGCTCAAGACCGGTAATTTTCGGTAAATCAACCTCCATGGTATGGAATCTCGGGTGTAAATCATAAAGACCTTTTTATTTACATATTGATTAATAACGTTTTTATATTTATAATTTTTGATGATTGAAGGGTAACAAACATATAAATGTTTAACATTTTACGTTAAACTTACTTATAAGAGAATATCCCGATATATATCCTACACTTAATCGACCTTTCGAGATTTTTGATTAGCGAATTCTTCAATTATAGCAGTAAAGTCAAACGCTCGTAAGATATCACTATTGATACTCATACTAGTTAAATGATTGTGAGCCTATATTCATAAACGATCTTAATCTATTTTCCGTTATAGTCTTCAGTAACATTTGTGATCATTATTTCAAGATAAATTTTTAATAGCGTCTCCACACTGAGGAACGTATCTTTGAAATCTTCCAAATTTCGAAGGGAATCATTTATTTTTTAAATTTTTAATAAAATAAACTTTCAAGGCAATTTGGTGGGGCCCCATTTTTCAAAAACAGGATACAGGAGACATGTAACAATCTCCAATTTCTTTATTTATTAAGATACCATTTTTGAATGGCTGGAGTTAAATGTGCAATAATGTTACTGTTCTATAATCTAAGAGATATTTTTTTACTTTTTATTTAACCGAAAATGAACCCAATGTTCTTATTTTAAATATATATTTTTCAGCCGTATTCGCAGTAAAATTTTCTTTTCAATCATGTACCGCAAAGAGATATGTATTTTTTATTGGCAGTTAAAATAAAATGCATTTTATTGAAATAAATCTAGGTGGTACGAGGCATAAAAATTACATAGAATATGTTTTTAATTGCAAGTTGATTAATGTGTATGTTCTTCATCAATCAATTCACGGTCAAGAAAATAAAACATTGAATTACAAGTATAAAGTTGCAAACGTACAACAAACTTTTGCTTATTTCTAACATTTCGGAAAAGTAGAGGTTCATAATGTCACATTAGATAAATATATATATATATATATATATATATATATGAAGTGTTGTTATACTTCCGGGTGCTATCCCGCGTCGATGGTCGACTCCTCCAGGAGTCACGGTTGTCTAAACGACGTTTCGGCTGACTCCTGCCGAGCGCTGACCAATCAAAGAGAACCACGGCATTCTGTGGCACCGATTGGACACGAGAATGCCCGACCACCAGTGAGAAGTCATGTGGAGCATGACGTTTCAGCGAGGTCACTTGTCGGGTTGGCTCAGGCGCCCACTACGCCTACCACAGGTGGTGGGGGACCGGTAACCCGTAGCCAAACGCGTAGGCGCGCCCTAGACTACAGCATATATAAGGAGCCGCACAACGCGGGGAACGTCAGTTCAGTTCGAGCAACCAAGAGCAGCAGTAGGCAGCTTTCAGTGAGAACCTGAAGATGGCAGATGAGATTCTGCCGAAACTTCGTTTAGGCAACCGTGACTCCTGGAGGAGTCAACCATCGACGCGGAGGAGAACCCGAAAGTACAACAATACTTCATTTAACGCCCGCGAAAACCTGAAAAACAACATATATATATTACATAAATAAATTAATTTTGTAATGTGAAGTTATTTAAAATATAAATTTTGGTCAAATTTTATGTTTATAAAATTGTCTGGATTCTTTATATGTTGTAGCCCTTCTCACTACAATTGTAGTAGTATATATCATTTTTTAGTTAGAAGTAAAGAAATAGTACTCTTTACACTTGCTATAGGGAGTTGGGGTTTTAAATTTCTTATTCGATTGTATTAAAAAATGATGTACCAATCTCCCGCGCTTCATATTGCGCATCACTAGCGGCATCTTTCAATAGACCTTGGCGAGTATACTTAAGCCTTGTACTGTAAATGTACTTAACGATTTTTTTTTATTCATTTACGAGTAAGTACACATCTGACATATGTGCGTCTGCCATATCTAAATATGTAGCCCCCCTCCCATTCAAGCATGACGTTAACAATTATTAGGATTCGCACAACAGTACCTGCTGTCTACAACTATTATAATTTAAATATAGCTTCGTCGTTTTAAAATCGACGCTACTATATAATGCAAACCAATTAATAAAGAGCATTATAGTTCATATTTAGCTCGTTAATATATGATATATTACAAAAATATAAAAATAGTTCAAATGGTGTGTTTACATTTCTTAATGATTTACATTTTATCAGTGTCAAGTCGATTTAAATCTACATTCACACGTGTATGTTAAATGTCTTTCTCTTATTAAATAGTTATAACAGCTTAAAAAATAAATTTCGTGACATCACTGGTTTATTGAAATTGCTGTAGTAGCGTTTACCAAATTTGTGTTAGGAATTTTCCTTCTTCTCTTGTCATGTCAGTATTAATAAGTTTGTAACAGTGTCAAGTGTATATTTCTGAAAATACTTTCTAACAGGCACTGGAAGATATCACCAAACCCTCTGAAATCAGTCAAAATAAGTTAGACAAATATTTCCGGTCTACTCAATAATAATAATATTAAATAACTTTATATGACTGATGGTCGAGAGGTGAGCGCACTTGCCTCTCACCCAAAAGTTCCGGGTTCGATCCCCGGCCGTGGCAGTGGAAAATACTGTGAGAGGGATTTTTTCACTATACACGGATATTGGGTGTGTGTCCCTTGTCTCTAAATGTGTAGCCCCCTCCCACACAAGGCTCTTCTAGAGCCTTCCGGGATAAAGGGGGTCGTCATTACCTGTGGTGTTATTTATATGAGCGTGTGTTTAATAAAAATCAGGTAGTAATCCCAGTCAGCAATTACAAATTACAATGTGTAATCGCAAAATAGAAAGAGAGTAAATATATAATAAAATTACTTCATAGGAATGTAGCCAGTTATTGTAAATCGCACTAAAAAGTAAAAAAAATATTATGTACGACTACAAGAAAAGCAAGGCGTGCGCATTTTGTGCTTCCCTTTCATACAATCATGCGTACAATCATACTCTCAGACGAAAAAAAATATAATTGTTGTATTCTACGTTTTGCCGGAGGCGCCGGTTGGATAGTATATTAATGCAGTTTCACCCCCGCGTCAGCCGAGCTTAGTAACTGTGCAAAATTTCATCAGTTCATTATGTCAGGAAGTGTGTTAAATAAATAATGCAAGATTTGGACAAAAATGAAAAATACTATATTGTGAGTTAGAGAAAAGCAAGTAAAAACCATACAAAATGTATGCAAACCATAAAAAAACAAGCAACATACTCTAGAATAAGTATCACAAACAATAACAAAATTGAATAGCTTTAAACAAAATTTACAGACAGAGTGAGTCTACAACAGCTAGAAAAATAATATAAAATAATGGAAAGAAATATTTGCTTGACCAAAGCCATTAAAATAGTAATTTGAAATTTAGTCCATATAGTGGAGCAGATCTAGATTTGGAATAAGGAAACGCCCGATTGTGATTTTTTCTTTTGAAAATAAATAATGTTGGGTCCCCAAATATTCTGACACATTTGTGATGAGGAAGTCAATGGGGGGGAGGGGAGGATGACATGTTAAATGTATGGGAAAATGGTTTTTCGAAGATAACTCGGCGGCTAAACGAAAAAAATTTTCAGACCAAAAGTGAAGAAAGAGCATAGACAGACATTGTTCCCAACCTCATCGACGTCAGACCATTAATTTGCGAGATATAGCGAATTCAAGGTGCAAAAATTACAAAAATTGAATTCATTTTTTATCCTGAAAGAGTGGAGTTGAGGACTCATTTTTTTTATATAGAGGGATATTGGCAGAAACTTTATTGGGCGGGGGGCTGAGGGTGGTGAGATGATTAGAAGGGGAGGGAGAGGGGGAAAACGAAAATATTTGACATGCTCATAACTCCTCGTGTAAGTGGCCTATCGCGGTTAGACCGAAGTACATTTTTTTATCTTTTTATGTGCTACAAGATAACACTCGATTTTAATGTTTAATTTCCGCCTGGCCAGAATGCGATAAAATGATTAGGAAGGGAGCTAGGCGACGGAAAAGGAATTGTTTGAAAAAACGCGCGATTTTTATTTCACTCATTAAGCGTTTGTTTGCGAAAAAAATCATTTTATGCGAGTGCTGTCTTGTAGCAAATAAAAAAATAAAAAAATGTACGTCGGTCTGATCGCGATAGGTCAATTACACGGGGAGTTATCAGCATGTGAAATATTTTCGCTTTCCCCTCCCCCTCCCCTCCTAATTATCCCACCGCCCCCAGCCTCCGGCCCAACAGAATATCCGCCAATACCCTTCTATTGAATAAAAATTGGGTCCTCAACTCCGCTCCTTCATGATAAAAAATGAATTTAATTTTTTTAATGTTTGCACCATGGATTCACGATATCTCGAGAATCAATGGCCTGACGTGTCGGTGAGGTGGGGAACAAAATTTGTTTATATGCGTTTTTGGTCTGAAGATTTTTCTCGTCAGATCAAAAGCCGAGTTATCTTCGAAAAACCATTTTCCCATAATTTAACATGTCATTTCCCCCTTCCCCCTTTGACTTCCTCAGCACAAATGTGTCGGAATGTTGGGGGGACCCAATTTTATTTATTGGAAAAAAAAATCACAAACGGACGTTTCCTTCCAGATCTGCTCCATTAATAAAGAAAATATGCTTCAATCATTTTAACCTACTTTTGAAGGCAGATAACTTCTTAGTAGCATGTGATAATTTATTGAAACTCGCTGCGTAAGAAAATGATGATTTATATCATTCTATTCTGTGCTTAGGAACATGAAGAGTAGTACCAACATAACTGAAAAGTATGTATAGTGCCTCGAAAGATCAATGATTGTCTTAAATAAGGCGAAAAATCAGATTTCAATATGTTACGAACTAAACAAGATAGGTGCAGTTTCTCTTTTTCTTCAGTTTAGCCGATGATTAATGATTGTCTAAAAACAAGGGGATGTGTCTTGATCTCTACGTATCACCGCAGAATAACGCATACATGATTCGCTGCTTTAGTAATCTATACTGTTAGGATTCTTCTTAATACAAATCATTTCAACAGTATAAACAAACGAACAGATATAGAAAATATAAATAGTTCTTATTGTAATATTATCGACTACCTAAAAAACACCTAATCTTTTATAATAATAATAACAATAATACGCTGCTTTCAGAACTAAAGATCATACCGGCATGCCGAGATTCGGCAGTGATCTTAGTCGGCAGAATGCAGAAGGCTGTCATCCTCGGTTCATTGCGTCTACTCAGGGCACACGATTCACGGACCCGGTAGTCACTAACCCCACGGGCGTGGGAAGTGGCTATTGAGCTACCACCCCCCCCCCCCCGTGAGGATCGGAGCCACAGAGTAGGGTGACTGGTTTTTGTAAAAAAAAAACCTTACGCCTTACGCGCCGGGGAATATTGAGTCCGTTGTGGGGAATGAGAAGTGTCTAATTTATTGGAACTACTCGTTTCCCATCGTCAGGCAAATACAAGCCAACAAGCCTGGCATAGCACTTCTCGACCACCAACTCAAGACAATGTACGTCGTACCACTTGTCTGTATTTATATATCAGAATTAGTAATACACGTAAAATCTAACGTAGGCAAATTCACTAAAAAATAGTAATTTTCATAATTATAATACTAGAAACAATGCAGAATTAGTAGTACCCTTACACAATAGCACTCTATATGAAAAATATCCTAATTATATAGGCATTAAATGCTACAACCATTTACCATCGATAATTAAAAATATACAAAATATAAGACAATTTAAACATGAACTAAAAAAAATTTTATTAGAGAAACGCTTTTATAACTTATCTGAATATGTTAATCATTAATTTTTAAGTCGATCTGTTATTTACATTTTATACATGTTCTATACGTCTGTGTTTCTCCTATTGTTTGTGAACAACAGAATAATATTATGTTAGGAATTTACTATCACGTTTTTGTTTTGTTTGTTTGTAATCTAAACTATTTGACTTATCCTATACCATTTCATTGTAAAAAAAAAATTTTTGTTCTATGGTCTACTGGATAATAAAGATTATTATTATTATTTTTGCTCAGTTATAAGATATATTCGCTAAGCTACGCTACGCTGATGAGGAGCAATAACTCCGAAACACGTGTCCGTAGCTGCATTGTTGTTTCTCTTAAGGTATAAGGCAATAACTTGGTTCTTTATTTTATTATTATTATAATAATTCAATTGCAGAGCGCAGCTGTCCTTGTGTTGTTTCTACATGCCAGAAAGCAAATGACGAAGAAAGTTATAAAGGTTATTGTAAATCATTATACCACAAATTTATTTTAAATCGTCAAATATCTCTGAAACGGCTGGGTTTAGGCATAGGATATTCTACATATTTTTGACTAAGAATTTTATGCTTTTTCGAAACCCTAAAATATATAGGGTGTTCCATTTAAAATAAGCAAATTGGTATCGGCTTCCGGTATAACCGGAAGTGCCAGATGCTTGTAAATAGTAGCTCCCTAATTTTTCAAAATTTACCCGGGCGTACTTTTCCCTATATCGATCAATTCAATTCCCTGGTGAGATACTCTGTATTGTTCAAATATGTTAAATTTGTAATGCAAATAAACACTGGCTAATTGTAATTATTCATTAAGTCACGCTTTAGATAAAACAATATTATACGATTATTTCAAAAAATTTACACTATAATTCTCTCCAGGGTGTCTCAGTACAAGGAAATTTTTTAAAAAATACGCTGGTTGTCGTAGTGATACTAAAGAAAACACATTTCATTAACGAACAGAAGTGTGAAATTTTCATTTACTTAGTAATTTTCGATTGTAATGTAATAAGTGCAAACAATTTTCGAATATTCTCAAAAAAGTGTGTTGTTGCATGAGCTATTCAAAACATAAACATCCGGTATAATTATTACTTATTGATTATAAATAAAAGTAATAATTGCTAATATCATACCTTCTCTCCTCCAAATACTGTTTAAACATATATGCTTCCATGCCAAGTGGAAAGTCATCACTATCATCTGAATAATATTCGTACCCGCACATATGAACTTCATTTATTATCTGACTAGCGAAAGAAAAAGTGTTTTTAAAAATCACATTAATCACATTGGTATTCTCAATAGAATGAAAGCTCATATACTCATCGATTTGTTCACTAATTTTTATATTCGAATTGTCCTCCGTAACCTCTTTTCCATCATTATCATTGACGTAAATAACTGATTTATGTTTATTTTCAATAAAAGCGTCATTTTTCGCGATGTTTATATTTTCACTATCACCTTCCTTTATTTTACCAAGTGTTGAAAACTTTTCAAAATTATTATTAGCTAAATCGATTTCCATACCGAAGAATGTAAACATTTTAGGCTCACTTTCCTTTTTGGCATCATTAGGTTTCGTCAATATGAAATTATCACCGATTCTATTTAAAGTCTTTAAATTTTTTTCGCAGCCGCTCAATTGCAAGCACAATATACACGAACAGTTTTCTCCGCAAGACATTTTAATGCTCGATCTTTACATTAATAAATAACTCGTTAAGAGACGTTTGCGAACTGAATAACATGAAGCTACTTTCTGCAATGATATTAGAATGCAACAAGTTGAAGTTAAAAAACATAATAGAGATATGGACCACTTCCCATCATTGTTATGATTTCCTTTTCTACGCTAGTTGAGCGTCAAAATATTTATTGTACACAGCCTTGCACGGTCAATGGAAAAGAAAATTATTACCCAAGTTTTCGCTTTCATCTTATTTTCTATAATAGTTTTGAAAAAAACTCGGATTAATTCAAGTTATTTAATTTAATTCGTGTTTTTTTTCGCTCAATGAAATTAAATTATTGACTTATCCGGAGTTTCGATTTATTACATCATCAAAGCCGAATTAATTTAAATGAGAATTACGTATAGACCAAGAGCTGTTGAATTTTTGATAAGTCTGTGGCCCTCCTTAAACTCGTATTGTCCGTAATTCTGTTTAACACGTTGAACCCCACAAGCCCACAGGTGGGCAGTTGAATTGTCTTCCCAGGGACCAAATTTACATTTTAGTTGTTGTTCGATGCCATTGATTTAAATTACGACTTGTCGAACGAAACTATGTCAAAAATACCCTTTAAAAATTTTACAATTTTGAAAAAAATCGATTTTATTATATTATAGTCGCGTATCTCGTTCCCATTTCGAGATATTGCTTCGTGGCCACAGTTGGCACGTAGTCCTGATAAGCAGAACAGAAATGCCCACCTATGGGCACGTAGGGGACATCGTGTTAATTAGTCAACCCTGCGCTGGGTGCGAGTGCGTGATATTGATGTACTTTTATATGAGGACTATTTTACATAAATTAGAATCATAGTCAGAGCTGGGAGTAATTAATTACTAAAATAATTAAATTACTAATTTAAATAATTTAAAAAAAAAGTAATTGTGATTGAATTACATTTTTCATAGCAGAAATTGTACTTAAAAATTATTAATTCCTCAAGTGATAAATCTCAAAATACCTTTTTAAAGTAATTAATTACCGATAGAAATTACTCAAGTAATTTAAATTACTAGTTACTAAAATATTAAGAAGATGTAATATTGAAATTCTAGAAGATTACCCGCTTATCAAAACAATATTTATAAGATACAACACCAGTTTACCGTCCTCTGCCCCTGCTGAAAATTACAGGCGAAATTACAGGACCAAGTGCCTTTTTTTATAATGGAATGCTATGTATATCAGTATATTTTTTTATGCCTTATTCTAGGCTCTATTCATTCCTATATTAGCATTGCATATCTCCCAACCACTTTGATGTAATGAATTTTTTTGTTGAAATAAGGCAATCTGCAGATTTATATTAAAAAAATCACCACAATCACAATTATGGGTTTTAAGAAAAACTTATGTGAATACCAGTTACGAGACATCTAATTAATGTTTTTGAATCATTTTCATTTCCTAAAAATGTACAGGGTGGGCAAAAATAATTATTTTTCAATTAAGGACTTTTTAAATTGAATTTTCTCAATTTTTCCAAATGGAACCCTGTATATTTTTCGACGATGTGATGTAGAAATGAAAAACGAACATTTTTTGTAAGTACTTCCAAATGGCCAATTGCAACCATTTTCGTTTTATAAATAAATAAGTGTTTAGTTTTCAATAAAGAACTTTTTAAATTTAATTTTCTCAATTAGTTCAAATGAAACACCCTGTATATTTTTCGATGATGTGATGTAGAAATGAAAAACGTAGATTCTTTGTAAGTATTTCTTTATGGCTAATTGCAACCATTTTTGTTTTGTAAATAAATAAGTGTTTAATTCAAGAATAAATTTTAAAAAAGAGATTCCCTCAAATAATTCATTAAAAAAATTTATAATAGGTGTTTGACGTGTTGCCCATTTTCATTGACACACGTCTTTATGCAATTTTGAAATGAGGCCATTTAGTGCGACCATTTCTTCCAATCCATTGAAATGAGTAAATAGTATTTAACCGGTCCTTTACTGTCATGTTCTTTTGTACATTTTTTTGCTGTTTTCGTTATTCGACAAGCAAGAAAACCTCAGTTTGGTACAAATTGTAGTGTACAAAGGAGCATTTGTCACACTTATCGGTCGTTACAATGTGTATTAAATTTAAAATATTTAGAATTTTACAATACGAATTTTAATAAAGCGGAACTTGTAGACATGACTTTTGTTTTGGGCGAGTCAGACAGAAATTGTTTACTTGCCAGTAGAATTTATCATCAACGTTATCCTGAAAGAAGGATCCCTGATGTTAGCAGCTTCCAAAACCTTCTCGATAGATTTCTGGAAACTGGAAATGTCGAATATAAAAAAAGTGAAAGAATAAAACATGCTGTAAATGAAAAAAATGAGTTTTCTGTGGTACTGGCAACGGTTGAGAATCCCCATGTTAGTCAAAGAGAAGTGAGCTCATCAGTAGGAATAAGTAGAGGATCTGTGGGTCGAATCTTAAAAACAAATAAGTTGCATGCATATCATATTCTAATGTACCAGGAATTATCTGATGACGATTTTGAAAAGCGCCTACAATTTTGTAATTGGGCCAGAGGTGAAATGCAACATGATGTCAACTTCTTCAATACTGTTTTATTCAGTGTTGAGGCAACTTTTCATAAAAATGGATTTGTTAATGGGCACAATTTCCATTATTATGCTTCGATATTTTTTTTACCAAAATGAAGGTATTCTTGTGTACTTTCATGTGATGTAACTAAAAAATAACTTTTTTTAAATTTAGCCGATTTTTTGTCATTTTTGGTATAACATGCGCGCGGCAATTTCCTGACATTTTCGGTATTGTACGTATGCGCGCACAAGTATACGTATAATTATTTATTATAAAAATGTCAATATCAATAATAAGAAATGGTTGTGAGCAAGTTTTAAATATTTATATAAAAAAAAACTCTCGAAGGTAGGATATAATTGTCTTTTCGAAAATTCATTTGATTTTTATTAAACTTTTTACATATATTAATTATTATCTTATTTTATTCATGATTTCTTTTTCTAACAGTTGTATTAGATGTGCTACTACAAGAAGTGTCTACTTCTGGAGTTTGGAATATGTTTTCACCCCCGTCATCGCTAAAATCGTATACATCTGAGATATTTTCTGAAGGTTCTGAGTTAATTGAAACTATTACTTAATTGTAATTAGTAATGTGAATATAATGCATTTTACCAAGGGATATTCTCGCTGTTTATGACGGTTCCGCCATTGACATGGTAGTTCATATCACCAAAAATGCATAAAGGTCGATACTGCATGGAATTCCATAATCCACAATGTATAATAATCCAACTTTTGCTTCGTAAACCACATTTTATAGGTATAGTCGATCTCAGATTTACGGTGCACTCAAAAAAGGCAATAATAACTTTACGACCTTATTAAAATACCGTTAAACTAGTCGCAAAAGTAATTACGCCCAGACACGCACTTGAAATATCAGTAACTCAGTTGTTCAATTTTAACAGCGCGTTACGGTCTATATTATTAATATGTACATTCTAATACATACGAATTATGAGTTCGGCTCTGTACTATTTCGTTCGCAAATTGACTCGCTTACCTTTATAGATTTTTAATGCACGTCGGCTTGTTTGATGACACCATGCCGCATGGTACAACGGCGATAATAATGAGATCGTAAAGTTTTTCTTGCCTTTTTTGACTACGTCGTAAATCTGAACTCGACTATTCATGTATGTACTGTTTTGTGCCCCTTTCGTATGTAGAAACACATTTGTTATTATTATTTTTAAGGTTATGTGACCGAATGCTAATTTAAATATATTTTCTCAGTATGTATATGTATTTTGATTACAAATTAAAATAGACCCTTGTTTTAGCTTTCGGTTTTTCGAGAAAGTTTTATCAGTAACTCAACTATATTTAATATTTCAATCCAGTTCACCCGTCATTCAGTGATCCAACTTTATATATCATAAAAATGGGTGATATCGACTACTCCAAACTTCTACCTTCCAAAATCCTGTAAAAGCTGGTTCGTGACAAAGAACGCTTGATTGAGCAAAATGATTTAAAATCGAGGCATCCGAGCATATAAGAGGATCAAGGATCACCTTATGAATATGATATGTGTCAAGGAAGAGCTTCCGATTTAACTTTTAACACTTCTATTATATAAATTTGTCACTTTATATTTTACTCAATTCTCAGTTGTTATATTTATTCACTCCGAAATCAATTACCCTAGATAACTGTTTAAGATACATAGGGAATATTAATTGTTTCAGTTCATAAGTAAGCATATAATGCAAAAATGTGTTTGGGTCTCATATAATTCTAAAATATAATAAATAAACTTATGCCATTTAATGGTATTCATAATTCTACTCTTATTGCAGTTCTACATAGATATTTCAATCGCAGTTTAGATTATAAAAGTTTATAATTTTAACTGATCTTACTTATTCGACACACCTGATGCTTATATACGTCACAACATTCACAAGTTCTTTTATTTTTCTTTATTTCAGTTAAGAACGATCTACGACTTGGATTACGAAGTCAGTCCACAATTTCTAGACTCAACTCTGATTGCACTATTATTTCTTACCCCCCTTTTTTGTGTAAACTCATTTCTATTTTGTTTTTCTGATTCGTCAATGTTTTGCTGTTTTTTTTTTTTTGAAGAAAGTCTGCAACTACATGGTGTGTGACCTTTTATACATTTGCACATTTACATGAAGTCATTTTAGCAATATTTGAGAAGCGGCCTCAAACACTACTGAGAGCGGCTACTTCATTCGATGCTTTTTTCCAATCATTACCGTACCACTGTTGAATTTGTAGTAAAATTGCCGAATAAAGCTATTAATACACAAATAGATATTATGACTGGAAAAATGTTGAGGATTAAAATGGTACATATCTGGAATACTAACTGTTATAATCCGTGTAATTCGATATATTGGTAGACACTGCAAAATTAATATGTCCTTCTAGGGTTCAGAATATGATTAAAATTTATTGCAATTTATCTTCATTTTTTTTAATACATTTATTTAATGTCGGCCTATTTCCGCTACTGAGGCCTAACACCGACGCTTGTAGACGAGCTACCCCCAATCAGGAATTTTGCCGAACCTCTTCCCTTAAGAAGAGTAGGGATCATTTACTTGCCTAACATTTAATAGACAAGGGACCGACGGCTTTACATCCCCTCCGAAGGATGGTATATCCTCTATACAACCCTCGTTGTATAGCTTCCGCGCATACACTGATATACAAGCCGCTGGGAGATGTGTGAGGCGAGGACGCATTCTTCGTTGGAACGGTCACCCATCCAACTACTAACCGCGCCTTACGTTGCTTTATATCGAAGTATGTAATGTCTTCATTTTTTCTGCAATGGCCTTATGAAAACGACTTGCCGCCTGATTTATATAACTGTAAGTGTAAATTATTGTAAATATCGTGTGATAAATCCAATAGTAACTAATCCAAAGCCTCGAGAAATTGCCATTTATGCAGTAAATATGATTTTCACTTTGATCACCTCTGAATATTTTTTTAAATCTGTATACGACAGTGGCAGAAATAAAGTTTTGAAGAATGAAGTTCTACCATTGGTATAAAAACATTAAACACAGAAATATTACACAATTTTTTAATATTATTTGGCAATTTCAAAATATACCTTAAATAACGATAATAATAGGTCGGGCGTACACTCAGTCTCAAGAATACTAGTACTTTAACACAAAAAATCAAGCATGATGGATTGCTGTTAGTATTTTAATAGATGACCTCCAGAAAAATAAGGAAGCACAGTAATCTTTTCTTCTAGTGGCTTGTACATTAATATGTACGTAAAAACTATGTAACTTAGGAGAATATTGTGTAGTGGACATACCATTCTTCGAAGGACAGTTGATCCTTTGACTATTAAATATTAGACAAGTGCAGTATTCTTCGACGGAGAAGAGGTTCGTCAAAAGTTCCTGGTTGCGGGTAGCTCATATCCAAGTGTCGGTGAAAAACAATAATGAGTGCATTATAAATATAATAATATAATTTTTTAAGCGTTAAGTAAAATTCGAAATAGTAATATTGAAACGATCAGTTACTAATGAATTACTCTATGAAACTTTATATCAACTTCTTCTTTGCTTACTCATAGATGATACCCTAAAGCGTTAAATTCTCAAGAAACATAATATCATGAACTAAATTATTAAGAGCCTGTTAAGGAAAGCGAACGTCACCACATTTGCGTTCTATTGTAACATAATATTCAAAATGTGAGGGTTAGTCAAGTCGATAAATGTATGGCTGCTGTGGTCGAAAAGTATATACATGTGCCTGACGTAATTTTTAAATGTGTTATATAAAAGTAAACAACAGTTTAATATACAGGATAAACAGTTATAGAACAAAACAGAAATATCTGATGTAATTAATATAAGGCTTTTATTATCATGTTCTTTGTGTAAAGCTGAGAAGAAGATTTTAGTAACTTTAACATGACGTATATGTTATGTGTCAATGTTTTGTGTCATTATTTATCATTGTTTCTTGTGGGGTGTTATTGATTCAAATAGGTACATATTGTAATTATACAAAAATGTTTAAAAACAATCATAGAAATTAACTTAACGCAACATTCTGGAATCAAATGTCAAGTTTTAAAAAATGTATGTTTCTTTTAAACATGATAATTCCTGTTAGATTTAAAAATGTTTATTTTAAATTTGGTATACCTATATTGCAACAGTGTGGTAGAATAATATTCCCTATTGAAATTGAGTCATGTCCGTCATATAGGATGGTTGTGAAAGGCGTGTAAACTGTCATATCTTATATAAATTATATTTTATTATTATGGTTTTTAAGTAAGTACACAAAAATACGATAATGTAAAAGCTACCAACACTGTAATATTCTGTCTGTGTCTCTGAGGTTCGAACGATCTTTACGTAGATTAGGTGTTATTAAGGTATTTCTAATAACACTACCATTAAAATAGACTTAATAAGACTATTAAGAAACCAGAGAAATCCGAGTGTTATAATTAGTTACCGAGGCGAATATCTATTCCACCACTCAATCAAAACACATGCTCACAGACAATTACAACTCGTTATTGCCATCTGCCGTGGATGAGACTCGAACTCAAGAGAGAAAAGCGACTAGGCGTATTGCCTCTCACACAACTGCGGTTTAATACACTGCGGCCATCTCAGTAACAGATGAGAAACACCACTGAACATCCATACTACTCGCACTCGGAACTCCTTGGTCTTAACGTCTTAACGTGAGCACTAATTTCCCATATAGGAGTGGTAACTCATATACAATATAACTATTATTTACCGGACTAATATGCATTGTTCGTCATATCCAGCCAATACTCCGTTAAATCTCCTTTATTTCCACCAATCTTGATGAAATTTAAAACATTCAATTTTCAGATGTTTCATTTCTGTGTTTAATTTTATAATTTCAACTATCCTTAATTTTATTACAACGTGTCTCTCTGCATTTTCTAGGAGGAACTAACTATGTCATCTCATAGTGATACTAATACTCGTCTATACTGTGATTAAACATTTCATCTTCAGAACGTCTTAAAATTGAGTCTAACTTAAATCGGCCGTCATTTTCCCCAGAGTTGTTTCAAGTCTTTTCAACGTCTGCATTAGTTAAACCCCATGGATTTGATAACATGTAATGTTTTCATAGTTATTGATTTAAAAAAAGTATACTGAATAAACTGCTTTTTATTACCTTAACTAAACAAATAAGCAAATATGATATTTTTTTTTGGAGAAAATGAAAATATTAAAATGGCACATCTTGAAAAATTGAACAGGAATTGAAGCCATTTCATAATTTATCTCTTTTCACAAATTCCCCCTTCTTAAATATAATCGAGCAATCGCTCTTGTTGCCTTATTAATGATTCGGTTATTGCATAAATGTAACCTCCTGCGAAACTTACTGTACTTTATAAATTCCCATTTGTAGCAAAAAATAAGTCACAAGTCTAACTTATGTGTCCCTTCGTCTGTAGAATCACAAGGGTCAAATCTGGCGCAGCTTCTTTTTCCACTGTTTATTAATGATCAGATTAAATTAACTGAATGTGAACAACTATTGTATAGTGAAAACTATAAGGTAAATAAAGATAAAATTGGAGGCCCTCGCGTAGGTGCATCTTCACTATGTACATATTTCGATATGTAATGTAAAGCAATGTCAGGTGCTATTAGTACTTGGATCGGTGATCGTTTCAAGTATATAGCACTTTTCGTTCATCACAGACAGAAAAAAATTAGAAAAAGCTTAAACAGTCCGAAATAATTTATTAATCACTATCACCCAGTCAAACTATTAAAAAGAGTCATTGAGACATTCAAATTTGTAAAAAAACTAAAATTTTCATCAACAAAACCTCGAAAAATTCAAATAGAACCGATAAATTCACAAATTCCAAAAAAGTCCAAATTCATCGACAACCTCACTCCAAAATTCATATTCGCCAAATTACAACTCAAAAGTAACAAACTAATGCCCTAAAATATACAGCATCACATCACATACGCTTTCCACACCGCAAGTCACAATGTTATTACTCGCTTCTGTAAGTTTTTATAAGACATTTTTCTCTTAAATTCAATTCCCCATTCAAGATTTAAATCATACATAAAAACACACTTCATTCACTTTCCCGATGTATGTATTTATCAAATCTTCTTTCCCTTATGTATGTTCCAATTGACATCAAAACTTGCCTCCCATTCATTTCAATGCATACCCATAGGAACATTCTCATATGAGCTCAACATAGCTTAAAAGACCTTCGAATACATTACGAGACCCCTTCCAAATTCAATTCTTTCCGCGGTTATTACAAATAACTTCCAAACCCAAATCAATTCAAACTTCATTCACACAACAAAAAGTTCCCCTTTTTACGGCTCATCTGATCTCATGACTTTTCGTCCCCAATGTTTGATTTTTCAAATTGCATGATGCAATGTTGTGAAATATTGCGGAATGTTGCGCAATCTGGCCCAAATGACTTGTGGGGGACAGCTATCCAGCTCTTTCCAGACCTCTGCACGCACGTTCCCCATCGAAACATATAAATAGCCGAGCCCGGCGAGCTCTGGCTAGTCAGTTTTCGGTGAACCCCAAAATTAGTTTCTGTGGTAAACCCAACGAGTTGCCGTTCTGCTTCCTAGGCCGAAACCTAGTGAGAAAGAGTTTAATTTTAATAGTAATTTGCCCCAGCGCATAAAACAAAAGTGAATTTGTCGAAACAAATATTTTCCTACGATTTTTCTGTCTCATTCGCGACGCTACTATTTTGTTTTTTAAGTCGGAATTTCTACTGTCGACAACTTAATTTTAAGTATTTTATTAATACATGCATTACGAATTTTGTCCTTAATTTAAATAAATTTCTTTCATTCGTTTTTAAACAGTGTTATTATTCCAAGAAGAATACATATACAGGGTGTAGCATTTGACCCTGTCCAAGTAATAAAAACATTCAGTGTAAAATAATAACAATTAAACTAAACAATCAGTGAACTCAGCATAAAGAAAACCATATACAGAGTGTAACATTGACCCTGACCAGCAGATTCGAAGCAACCCCTCCCCCCAAACTTCAAAATTTTAAAAATAAAGTGCATTGACGGCCTCAGAAGTCTCAAGCTAAGCTGGTCAGCAAAAAACCTTTTTATTTTTCAAATCAAAGAGGCTTGTATGTGTTCACAATGAAGACCGTGTCCTCGCTTTGCATCTTCCAGAGGTTTGTATATCAATACATGCGCGGAGGCTATGCAATCTTAGGCGAGGGTTGTGTATTGGATATACCATCCTTCGGAGGGAATGTAAAGCCGTCAGTCCCTTGTCTATTACATGTTGGGCAAGTAAAAGATCCCTACTCTTCGAAAGAGAAGAGATTCGGCAGAATTCCTGGTTGGTATTAGGCTTCAATAGCGGAAATAGGCTGACGTTAAATAAATGTTTAAAAAAAGATGAACTTATAATATATGATTCAATGAAGGACTTTAAGTATTATTATTAATGTTGTACAATTTTTCATTAAAAATAATAAGGCATTAACGGTAAATTCTGTTCAAACTTTAGGTTTCATAATTCGGAATTGTAGGTTATTTTTCAATAGATTAGCTTTAGGGATATTATATTACTCGTTAGCTAACTAGTTAAGTTAAATAACTGCTAACACTAACATGTTTCACTATTTATAGTTCCCAGGATTGAATCTGCGGTAGATTCTTGATGAAACATATTCAATAGAATAATTATAAATATCCAAAAGAATAGTTACAATATGCACTTGGTTTATTGTTTCATTAGTTTTGTTCAGATTATACATACACATGTTTCGGCCTTGCGACCATAGAGTTTTTAAGACTCTTTGATGACTAATGACTAATGACTAATGAAACAATAAACCAAGTGCGTATTGTAACAATTCTTTTAAAAATTTTTGGTGTTTTACATTTCAGGTATAATCGGACACATCTTGACAGAGGTTGTATTCAAAAGTTGGTGACGAATATGTTTTCTGAAGTTGATAAAACATCGAAGAATTTTGTATCATTAAAGCTTTCCTTTCAAACTATTGCATAATAACATTGATCTTCCTATTATCATTTCACAAATAGCATTCTATATTACCCCACTTAACACCAGATAATAAAACACCTTTAGTTGCTCTGTACCTAGAACGAATATATTAATCAACTCCAAATCATAGAAAAAAGTATTTTCCAAAAATAATTAGGCCAGTTTTAATGGCATTTGCCGAAAAAAGCTTTTAATCTGAAAAACTGCATGGATTTACGTGACACGATACGTCTATGAACATATTTTTCTTCATTAGAATGTAGATTTTACATTACAGTTACTTTAGCGCACCTACTAAAAAACTTGACCGCTGAGGTAAAACTAATAATACACTTGACCGCTAATACGCGAAGTGAATTTTCTAAGAGCAAAGTTAACTTATGTACTTTGTTATCGTTCACACACACATTGCGTTGGTTAATTTTAAAATTCAATTATTTTAAATAGGTAGTCAATCATACCAAATGTGAGCCATAGTGCATTGACCACGATCGACTGGGCTTTCCTTATTTTAAATTTGTATTTCAATTTATTTTACCGTCCATTCTCTCAAGTTATAACGTAGCCAGGATCGTTTTTGGCAGTAAATCAAGTTTTTCTGTAGCTTTTTTGGAGATGCAAATAATAAGATATTCTTAGAAAATTGCTTTAAAATTTAGTATCTGATTAAATGTGTTTTATTCTTCTAGGAACTTTAACAAATTTCTTGTTATAGCGGTAGTAAGCTTCTTATACATGTTAAAACGTAGAATAATTCGTGAATCAAGGTAATGCAACTTTTTTAGGGAAATAGTTCGCTTATCTAAGGAGGATCCAAGTAGCTTTAAAGAAATGTTATGTTTCATCTCTTCACAGGTGAAGCACTGATATTGGACAATTTGTTTATATCGACCCAATATTTATTTATTTATTTAATCAAAATTACCAGCAGGGAAAAGCCCAATTACAGTATATCATAGAAACAGACAGTGCAATTATATAGTACTTATATTTAGCTAAAACTACAATATAAACTATTTTGTAACAAAGCAGAAAAATAATTAAGTAGCATATTCCTTATAGGCGAAATTAACTTAACTAATATTATTTAAAACATAATATTTTAGTCGCAAACTCCTCTATAAAATCCTTATTTTACTATAAGGAACGTAACCAGACTGCAACCAAAGCTACTCTCCGGGTTATGTGCCCCGCCGAGCGCTGAATTGCAAGTTATAAGCCTGGCGCGTCAAGTGTAATAATTGCATATTACCACCAAAACGCTAATGCTTCGATTGCGCCAAACACCAGCCGAAAGACTGATCCTACTTAAAGGAGCTCTCGTGCCAGTCGTCACACACCACTTGCAGACTGCAGTTTCGAGCTGTTGGCTCTCGTCAGTGCAAGGTAGGCATGTGACGACCAACACGAGGATCACTTGACCATTTAGTACATTTCGGTATCTTTGGGATAGCGACATGTACTATAATGAGCAGGCGCCATCTAGCGGTCCAGTGTCTGCTGCAATCGAAAAATAAATAGCCTGGCTTGGCTTAGCATAGTTCAAATGTGCTTTCAGAGGGCGGAATATTAAAACATAATATTTTAGTCGCAAACTCCTCTATAAAATTCTTATTTTACTATAAGGAACGTAACCAGACTGCAACCAACAGCTACTCTCCGGGTTATGTGCCCCGCCGAGCGCTGAATTACGCCAAAATAAATGTTTTCTAGCAGTCCAGGTGAATCAATCAAGTTTTGCAAAATTTTATACAGGAATAATAAGCTGGTGATCTCGCGTAGTTTACGAAGCGAGAAAAGTTAAATTCATCCAGTAAAAGTTAATAGTTTTAGTTTCTTACAGAGTAAAAATTGTGTTTTTTGGAAAATAAATATTTTGGGAATAACAAAGCCCAACATTTTTAAAGCGTGTATCTTAATATTTTCAATATGAGTGTTGAAGGTTAATTTTGTATTAAAAGTGGTACCTAGGTCAGTAGTTTCAGAAATACGTGATAACATTTATCTTACGGTGATACGTCGTAATATTTAGATATAACATATTACTCCCACATCAGTTATTTAGACTTACCAAATCATTCTGCATGTTATTTTATGATAAATATCCGAAATGAATAAAGTGAACAATAAGGGACCTAAATTTGAACCCTTCATGTTGTCAGCAAAAAGTAGTTTTTAGGAAGTTATTTTATGACAAATATCCGAAAAGAACAAAGTGAACAATAAGGGACCTAAATTTGAACCCTGAGGTACTCCAGAGCTAGCAACTAAAACATTTGACACCTTCAATGTTTACAAATAGTTTCCTATTGAATAAATACGATTTAAGTAGATTTATAATGTGGCTGGATAATCCGAAAACAGATAATTTCCCCAATAAAACATTATGAGAGACCCGATCAAAAGCTTTGCTAAAGTCATTGTAAACGACATCTACTTGATGCATTGCATCAAGCGAGTTTGATATAAATTGTGTGATGATGCAAAGATTACTTTTGATGTTACACGCTTTTACAAACCCGTGCTGCTGTTCTGGTATAGCATATTTTACATGTGAATATCAAATTACTCAATACAATTTACATCAATTTTGAAAAAACCGAGATTAATACAATAGGCCTGCAATTTGTAATGTCGGAGATTGAACTGGATTTGTATACAGGGCAGACACGTGATAATTTTCAATTGTTGGGAAAAATATCTGTTGTTACAATCAGATTAAAAATGTGATATAAAGGGATTTAAAAACATTGAATACAATCTTTAACAATTATAGGGGAAATACTATGGGTCCAGCCGTTAATTTATTTTTTAATTTTTTGCTGGCGTTAACAATTTGGTCAATGGTTATGTTTTCAATATTTAAATAATAATTACTTGCATTTAAGTTTTCATTTGTAATACCATTATTATTTTCGTCCCCCAGTTTTGGCTTTGAATATACTCCTTTAGCCAAAATACTCTAACAAATAATGGAATTGATCCAAAAGGAAAAAACGTAAATATGCGTAGATATGTAAATTCAATCCCCCAAAAAAGAAATAAAAATAAAAACCTTCCTAACTTATTATCCCATAAAATACGAATTAAGGATCAAGACAAGGAAGACGCGTTCTACATCAAGGGGTCCATCATGATGACGTCTGACAAATGAACAAGAAAGAGACCACGGATAAAAGGTTTAATAAACAAAGGTTAAAAGGAATCACAGAGGAGACGAATACTAACATCGCAAGTTTTATTATTTGATTCTTATATCTGCATATTACAATTTCTGAGAAATTCCATGATAATAAAATATGTATCCTTCGTTTTAAAAATCAAGATATAATTATTATTATTAATATTGGTTAAACTGCAATCCAAATATATGAAAAATCTGTATCATATTTTATTCTACATGAATTAATATATTAAAATCTTATATTGATCCAATGTTCAATGTACAATTGGAACCAATATCAAAAAGTGTAAAGCTATCTCACAAGACAAGTCAGTATCCTATAATATTAAATTTATGGTTTCATTTTAAAATAACTATGTTTAATTAATGTTAGGGGTGAACAAACTTCCTGTCTATACCTCTTTGTAAGCTCCAACAGAAATATATATACTGTGTGACGGATATACTATGCCATCTGCTATACTATAGTTTCTGTTTCCTCTTTCTTAGCCTTTGTATATACACACAAGTAAGTTTATCCTTTATCATTATTGAATCAACTACTAGCACTAAATTTAACTACTAATTGCACTTGTCAGCTGTTTGCAGTTCCTGCCCAAAGGGGCGCCCTTTTCATTGCTTGAATTTGACGTTTTATGTTATCTATGTTAGGGCCATCAGAGGGATTTTGTAATTTCGGGATGTGGGGAGAATATATTTTTGTTATTTATTACACTCTGTACATGAATCACACTGTTTGTGGTCTATGTGAACAATAATTGTAATTTTATTTAATTAAGTATATTAATAGCAACTATAAACAATTTAATTGAAATCTATAATGTGACTGTGATTAACAGTGGATTCACAAATCAATAATATGGGTTATTGTATATATTTTTAAAATGACGATGTTTTCTGAACAAAATCAAACGAAATTCGTTGCAATTATAATATTCACTTCTCGAGTAATTTGTAACTAATTTTATTATACTTTTTTCATTCGTCATTCTTGCAATTCTGCCATCAAGGACAATGAACTTTTATTGTTTGGTTTAATTAATCCATAACTACTAAATTTTGTTAAACTTTAACCTTGTATTTAAACAATTTTAAACAATGCACAAGTATTCTCATACTTTCCTCTATGAAATAAATGTTTTCTACTTTCTCTAATCGCTTGTTCATAATAAATTCTCACAAATTAAGTGATACAGAAAAGTGCTTATTAATCAATTAATTTAATTGCTGTTGTGCAAGTGAGGTAAACTTCAGAAGATGTGTGAATATGAAAGTTATACATTTTCTATTAGTTACTTTATAGTATAAATAAGACACATATATTTTATAATAATTTTAGATCAATCAACCTCAAACATCAGGAGCTAAACTTAATCTAATCCTTCACTGGAAGAATTTTGTACTACTTTGTCTGTAAATTATAGAACTACATTTACAGATATCGGAATTAAGATGCTGTGAAATGATACTTACTGTGTATGAGAAGGTGATCATTACTGACTTGTTTAATCCACCGTATTTAGGTCTGGACTGTATGGTGGCCCTTTATGTGCTTGAATGTATTTTAGACAATTTTCAGCTTATTCGGCGTTTCAAATGATAGTATATCAAATTGTTGGTGGTGTATTAACTAGGACACTATTGATACTTGCAGATACTCTTGAATTTACTTAAAATTACAAAAAGAAAATAAAATAAGAAAAAATTGCTTTTGGGCACATCCACCGATTCCTTAGAACATCCGCTGTTTTATGGTAGTATTCCACCATTATGGTTCCATTTGAAAAAAATAAGTTTTGGCAAAAAACTGTTCAGGTCAAATTCGATGGTCCACAAAATACACATTTTGAAATTTTTATGCTCGATTTGATTTTTCTGACATCACACCGGTCCATTACAGGCAATTTTTTCTGGTCATAGCACTCTAGATGTACCAACAAATTTCGAATCAAATTTTTTTCATGGAGTTGAAATTTCATTTATGGGGCATCACTGTACTCAGAATTTTTCAAGGATTCCAAAAATATAATAATATACGGGGTGTTCCATTTAATAATCAAAAGTTGGGGTCATTTCCGGTGAAACGGAAAGTGGCAAAAATGACAGTTATGCCACAAAGTGTCTTCTTGGTCATATAATTCATCTACCAAGTTTTATTCCGATATTTTTAAAAATAAGGAAAAAATGGGGGTCTACAACAATGATGTGTTGACACTCGGTATATTAACTATATAATTAGAAAAAATGTGCAACTTGTAAAAATGCTTCAGTAATAAATAAATAATTAATAAAATAAAGTATAATTCTTAAGTATTTAAAGTGGTCTGTCCTTTCTATTGTCCATAAAATAAGGTAGGTAAATGCCTTTCGGATTTAATCTTCACACTTAAACAGCTTCAAGAAAAAGCACTCGAACATCAAGGAGAAATTCACATGGCCTTCATTGATTTAACCAAGGCGCTTGACTTGGTGGACAGGGAAGTGCTCTGGAAAATTATGTTCCGCTTAGGTATCCCTAGAAAATTTGTGGAAGTATGTCGCAGTCTACATACAAACAACAACGCCCAGGTTATGTATAATAATGAGGCAACCGAGCCTTTCCAAACCCTCACTGGAGTTAGGCAGGGATGTGTCCTGGCACCCCTACTCTTTAATTTGTTTACCACTGCTCTAACAATTATTGTTGACAACAAACTGACAGTCAGAGGAATAGGTCTCAGATACCGTTTTGATGGCGGTCTCTTTAACATAGGGCGCTTTAGAGCTTTCACGAAGACACGCACACGATTCATTTGTGATCTCCAGTATGCGGATGACTGTGCACTTTTAGCCTCTACGCCGGTAGAGCTTCAAGAACTTTTAGATGTGTATGCCCAGAGCTATGATTCCTTGGGACTTAAAATCAACATTAAGACTAAGATTATGTCAACTCCTCATCAAGTGAACCAAATAGACTTTACACTTAACGGAAATTCTCTTGAAGTGGTGGATCAGTTCAATTACTTAGGCAACGTTGTTAATGACAAAGCAAGCATGGACAGCGAGATTCGCAATAGAATTAACGCTGCATCTAGGGCACTCTGGGGACTTAGAGAGAGAGTATTTGACAACCACGACCTTGCTTTGTCAACGAAAATGGCTGTCTACAGAGCAGTTGTCATTCCAACACTGCTATATGGATGTGAAAGCTGGGTCACTTACCGTCGTCATGTGAAAGAATTAGAACGTTTTCAGCAAAGACACCTCAGAAGTATGATGAAAATCCGTTGGTTCCATCACATATAAAACGTGGAAGTACTCAGGAGAGCAAACAGCCTTCCAATTGAGGTGCTTATTTCAAGAGCACGCCTAAGATGGGCAGGTCACGTTCATCGTATGCATGATAACCGCCTTCCTAAATGTACACTTTATGGTGAATTGCTAAGCGGTAGAAGAAGGCGTGGCGGCCAACGAAAGAGGTTCAAAGACGCTCTCCATGAAAATCTAAAATCCTGCGGTATTGCAGAGGAGCAATGGGAACAACTTGCAGTGGACAGAACCGAATGGCGGGGGGTTGTGGCCAGCTATCAAGGAAATGTTGCTGCAAGAAGGCCGAATCCAAGACCTAACCAGGTCTATGTTTGTCCTGACTGCGGTCGACATGTGCTCTCCCAAATTGGCCTCTATAGCCATAGTCGTGTGCACCGTAGATGAATGGTAATTACAATAGACTACACCTTTTACTTGTTTTTTATTGTACACAATTTATCGACTGTAACATTTTTATACTCGGACTCGAGTAACGGCTAACAAAAAAATGCCTACTTTTTATTTTTAGGTAACCCACTCTTTTAATTTGCAAACGTTATTTCGTTTTCTCTAGATTTATAGTTAATAAGTTATTTTCGAACCATTTAACGATTTTTTGTAGGTGAAATGGTATTTTATTTTCCACTGCCTCCTACGGTATCATTCGTAAATGATATAATTGATTTTAGTCCATTCTCATATAGCCAAAAATCCCGTGTAGCTTGGATGCTCTGTCAATTATAAAAAATCTCCAGAACACGATAGTACTGCCCTAATATAACAAATTTTTTGAGGTTGGTTCTAGAAAATTGTTGGAAAAAAAGTATGGCTTATCAAAGATGGCGGCGCACGACTTCTTTGAACAAATTTTATCTTTGTTATTTCTTAACGGATTTTAAAAAACAAAAAGCAAGTACTCATTTTAAGTATATCTTTTATAATAAAAAATTAGTACTGTCATATAAAGTCATGATATTTTGTAAATTTCTTAGATAAATGAAAATATCAGAATTAATTTATTAAGTTATTTACTTTTCCAAATTCATTGTAGTACATGCCGAACTCTTCAAATGTAAGTTGTAAGGAATTTAATACTGATTTACTTTAAATAATAATAATAATTGTTTTAAACGTCAAAAACCTTGCGCGTGTTGTAATCCAAAACGAAATAATCTGACGGTGCATTAATCTGAAAGATTTCTTATCAAGTATTAAAACAAAATATGAGTTAACAAAATGCCTTGGTCAAAAAATTATGCAACATAATTTCAATTCAAACAAAAATATTGAAAATGTAGTCGTATCATAAGGAAATAAAACATATTCGAAGTCTTCTGATATTCCCCCTGAAATTCTAGCAGAAAATAACCATGAGGATACTGTAATTGTGCATAATACCAATAATTATTGGAGAAAAGTACGGTAACAACATTAGTTTAACTGAAGACAGTTCCGATACAGACGTTCTTATTATTTTATTAAATTATTATAAAGTGTTACCTCAAGAAACAAATATATTAACAGGACGTGGAAAAACAAGAAGAACGTTTTGGCTGAAAGATATCACCGCTACTTTAGGCCCAGTTATTCAAAAGCTATCCTTGGATTCCATGCATTTACTGGAACCGATATAACTGGAAAATTTTTCATGAAAAGAAATGTGCTTTGGGATATTCTTAAGCTTAAATGAAGATGACAATATTTTAAAGCCATTTTCTTTACTGGGTTCGGAGGAAACACCAAATGATGAAATGATTAGAGACTTTGAAAGATTTGTTTGTATACTTCACGAATCTACGATTACTTCTGTCAGGGAATTACGATGGAAATTATATTCTATAAAAGGACAGCAAGTAGAGAATTTGCCACCCGCGCTTAATGCTCTTGAACAGCATAATCTTAGGTAAATATATTAATTTAATCGAATTCTGCGCTATTTAGTAATGTTGGATTTCTTATATAGGACAAATTTTATAGCGAGGGTATGGAAGTTAAGTCATACCAATATTCAGAAACTTACCAATCCAGACCTATGTGGATGGAAAAAAATGAAAGGAAGTTTATATGTTCAAAGTTCCAATTACAAAGCCACCTGCTCCTGAAAGCCTATTGTTTTTAATAAAATGTGGCTGTAAAAAAGGTCGCGCCAGCAAAGGTTGCAGTTGCAAACAAAATTTCTTATTTTGTACCAAAGCTTGTGCATGTACAGAATTTGAATGTTCCAATATTGAACCAATGCCTATATTTGACATAAATGACGACGATACGGAACTGATATAGCTGAGGGTGAATCGGGTAAGATCAATATATTTTAGGTAAAAACAATATAGCTTAAATAGTAATACAATTTTTTCAGAAGACTAGCAAAAAATTTCTGTCTGGCTGACAGCTGCAATAACTTTCATATACGATATTGCTGAGAATTTTATATTCATAAAGTGTTGTTTTTATCTGTATTTAATATCTAACGAATAATATTTATTTTTCTCATACTTTTTTAAGAAGTGATTCGTCGCCAAACTAAGGAAAAAAATTTAAAAGCATATTTAATAAGCACCTGTCTTAAAACGTTAAGAACTTCTGTTTTTAAATTGCTAGTGTCCACAGCTACTGAACTGTGGTAGGTTCTTTCGATTGAAAAGCGACACGCGCAAGGCTTTTGATGTTTAAAACTATTATTATTTAAATTATAAGCAAAAGTGAGGACGTTTTTAAAATCAGCATTAAATTCATTGCAACTTATATTTGAACAGTTTTTCATGTACTATAATGGATTTTCAAAATCCATTAAGAAATAACGGATAGAATTTGTTCAAAAAAGTTGTGCGCTGCCATCTTTGATCCGCCATATTTTTTTACAACATTTTTCTGGAATGCCAACCTGGAAAAAAAATGTTATATTAGGGCCGTACTTTCGTGCTCTGGAAGTTTTTTAAAATTGGCAGAGAAAAGAGTGCCAAAGGTTACTTCTCTTTGGATGCTTATGGTGCCAATTATATCCACCATTTGCTGACGTCTCTCAAGTGGCTTTGAAAAAATAATAATGCTGGTCCTTAAACACCTATAGAATGTAACTTTGTCAAAAACTTTCGGTGACTTACAGTATCGAAAGCTTTTGCTAAGTCTATAAACACTCCAGCACAGCTCTACCCTCATCTAAAGATTTTTGATTTTGCTAATTAATAACGCCACAGATTTCTTATTTGTAAACCCAAATTGGAACTTTTTTATGCCTTTTCAAATATTTTAGTCTTGTTAGATATTAAACTACTTAGTAATTATAGCGATTTTAAAATGTTCCAGGCACTAGCCACTTTCAAATATTAAATTTATGATACATAGGTTTTGCAATCTCATTGGCTATTTCTTGTAGTAAGTTTGATGGAATATTATCAAAGCCTGGAGAAACATAGTTTTTTAAAGGAGATTTTTTTAATTCTTCAGACACAGAACGCAAAAATATAGAATTGATGTAAAAGACGTGTTCAGGTATGTAACTATATCGCCATTATTTGTTATTATAATGTGAGCCATTTTTTTCAAGTAAAGTATATATAGTGTTTGTTAAAAATTACCACTATGTACCTGATTAGCACAATAAACAATATTTTTCAATACTGTATTAACTTGTTATGGTAATCAGTGTCAGAGGCTCTACATGAACTATTGACAAAGTTTAACGATGGTGGTTCTTTCACATACTGTTATAGTTTTTATATACATGTTATTTACGTTTCTTAAATGTAGACTCTCGTTCGTATCTGACTTTAAATATCGAACATATCGTTTGTTGATAATTAATCCTGCATAGTTATAAATATCTATTTTTCATCAATTTTTTAAAGTATTATAAACGTTTCCCGATTTAACTAGATACTTTTATTTAGTAAATTTCATTTAACCTCATTTTTGTGTATTTGGTTTAACAATATCCTGATGTAGATTTCTTGCTTGTTTTATTTGTTTATCACCTCATTATTCCAGTAACCTTATTTTGTAAATCTCTGCATGTGCTATACTTCAAACTCTACCAACTTACTTTCTTCTTTCTCCTGGTAACAAAGATTGTTGCTTTGTTACTAGAGTTATTTATAGCCGCTTAGGTAAGATCATACCAAAAATTTTTGTCATTATGTATTATTTATAACTTGAAGCATTCTAGAAATTTTAATTCGTCACGAATTCCATCATAATTTTGATCAATTATCAAATTAATTAATGTCCACTTATTAAATTAACTCGTTAAAAGCATGATTAGTTATAATCGTATTCCTGAAATACGTAAGCATCTTATTTTGAGCCTCAAAATTTTTACGCTATAAAATATAACGTAATAAGTTTTATTATGGAAATTAAATTTAATCAGGTAATATATAATATCCATACAACTTTATTAATTTTATGTATTCAAGATATATAATGAGATGTTTGAATGCACCTAGATTTATTGAAGCAGGAGTTTTATGTTAATTATTATTTTTATAACTGTCTCTATAACATAATGAATCAATGTTGTTTGAAACTGGTCATGGACCACCGAGAAATATTATTTCCATAAAACCGATGATGCTACTTATCTTATAGGCATATTTATACAAGAGCTATTTATTATCGCAACAAAAATTATCAAAATGTTTCTAAAATTGTAACCTATATGTGAACGACACTGTCGGTAACATTTTAGTTTCCATGCGGTGGAGATAAACTTCAAACATATTGATTTTCTTAATTAATATTTAGTACAGAAGCAATTTTGACCTAGAAGGAGATTTTCACCTCGATTATTCCATTGCATACTTATATTAGTATTTCTATAGTAAATTATACATGTACACTGTATATAAAATATTGTTATGTACACGCCTACACCATTGCCTCATAGAAAATTCGAGAACGACCCCGAAATGCCGCGAAAGATTAACTGGAACATTCTAGAATAATCGAGTACATTAGACGCGGGTATATAGATAGTGCATCCACGCGCACTGAGGACAGTTATGCATGAGATGAGCAAGTGATAAGATAAGATGGAGAACAGTAACCAGTTCTGAATTATAGTAGTGGAGACTATAGTAGAATAAACTTGTAATTAGTGTGTACTAATGTGTAATTGTAAGGACTAGTTATTGTAATTAAATGGTTAATAAAGCAGTGGTTAGTGAAGATTCTTGTTGCAATTTATTGAACCTACATACACGGCGTTTACTGGAGATTGTAGACACGTAACAATTTGGTATCAGAAGTGGGATTCGAACCCATGCCCACAAAATGGACCGCGAAAACAAAATTTTGAACCCAAATGTAACTTCAAGAAGAGAAAGCTTAGATTACTTACTTAGTACTTACTAAATTTATTCAAGATAAGTTTAGTTTTGTACCAATTTTAAAGGGAATTCAAACTGAAATGTTTGCTCGAGTAAAACCCAGAACGAGGCGCGTCTTATAAATATTTCAATTGCCGCGCATTCTTTTTGAAATAATGCATTTAACTCGGCGTTTAATTAAAAATGTGAATTCTAACAAAAATCACAATAGCGTATTGAATATAAACAGACAAATATTATTTCAGCTGAAAGCAATCTCCAATAAAATATATTTATTCTTTCTCTGAAACGCTTGTTCATTCCCATAAATCTTGTTTGCAGTTTTGATGTAATTTTAGAACATATTTTTTACTTATGTCAAAAAAGTGAAGAAAATATGGGCAACACACTATTAATTGACGGCATAAAGTTTATACCATCTTTTAACATCGTTTTGTAGCCTTTGTAGCCCTACTACAATATTTATTTATTTATTTATTTATACACCATCTAACAGTACAAAGACCATTTACAAGATGAGAAACAACACATGTCTAATATACAGTACACTTAGTGATTAGCTTAAATATATTTAATAAAGTGGGAGAGATAGAATTAACATGAGTCTAAAGTCTAAACTGACTAGTACTAGAGGAACAAAGAAGATATAAAAGACAGCTAAGAAAAACTATATAGTGCGTGGGAAAATTAGTAATATTGTTGTACATAAGTAATATTTAAAATATAAACTATAATGAGGAAAATTGATAGGCGAACATAGACAGGGATCCCCATTATTGAAAAATATCAATATACTGATTTTTATTGTAACAGGAGCAAGTATTATGTATAGGTGAGAATTTTAGGATATTGGTCCGAGGTCTAGGCAGGTAAAAAGTTTAATTATGACGTAAATTAACCCTAAGAATATGAAAGTAAAATTTGTGAAGCATCTCGATGCAATCAATTTCATGGTGAACGACTTTCTTCAAAAAGTTGATAGCCAAGTTATTACGTCTATCACTTAAGCTGCGTATAGAAAACATGTCAAGCAGGTTTGATTGAGGAAAACCAATAGGGGGATATGTATTTAGAGATTTAAAACAGAGATATTTCAGGAAGTGTTTTCTAATTTCGTAACATGAGTTTTATAGCAGGGCTGCCAAACAAGAGACGCATACTCCGGCTTAGATCTCAGAAATTAAAAGTATAATAATTTTAAGATTGAAGTATTTGAGAAATCACGACCATTACGTACGATAAAATCTAAAGTTTTGTTTAAGTCACATGGACGGACGCGTTAGTTGCTCGCCGTTCACCGTGTACTCGTAGGTATACTCAGAATCTCTAGCTGTAAATTACATTACATTGCACTTTTGCACGTTTAAAGATAGATTGTTTTTAACGCAACAGGAATTCAGATTACAGTTATTACTTTGCATTATAATGCAGTAGTTTAAACCAGAGATTCTGTGTAGAAGTTTTATGTCATCTGCATGCACTAAGAAGTGCACATCTAAAGTATTGCCTATGCCATTTATAAATATATTGAAAAGCAGTGGCCCAAGAACAGAGCCATGGGGAACACCTGAGGATGAGACATAATCATACGATTTAAACCCATTATTCGCAACATATTGAAATTTATCAGTTAGATAAGATCTAAGGAAAGTTATAAGCTTTCCAAAATACCAAAGTTGGAAAGTTTTGTCAATCAACATATTATGATTAAGCCTATCAAAGACTTTCGTGAAGTCAAAGTATATTACGCCGTCAGATATGAATTGTGTAGCACATATGAGATTGGTAGTAATAGTAGTAAAAATGATCTTTTTAACATGAGTGTAAATTCAGTTATGTAATAAGATTTCAAAGGCTCCGCCAAAGTTACAGATTATAGTGATTGGGCGGAAGTTTATTATTCCATTTTTATTTCCTTCTTATACACCTGACAGACTTTGGAATATTTCCAAATATCAGGAAAACAGCAGCATTTAATTCACAAATTAAATAATATCATTAGTGGGTGCGCAAAGATAGCAGCACAATCTCTCAGTAGAAATGCGGAGATCTCATCACGACCCATGGTAATTTTAGGCTTAATTTTTTGTAGTTCCAATAACACTTCATTTGCTGAAAATGAAACTATATTAATGCTGTTGACATTATTACCACATAAATCATCTGACGAGAAGTTTTCAGGCTCTACAGTTGAAAATGATCGTTCAAAGAAGTCGGCTTGGGCATTTACAATATCATTTGGGTCATTCAAATGCACTCCCTTGTAAAACATATTTTCAATAATAGTTATTACATATACATCCAAAATAGTACATTATTAAATGGCACTTTCCAGCGGTAATAGCTGTTACGAGTTCAATATTTCTCACTTTTTAGAGATTTCAATGCGACATGAGACAACAAACCTTATATGAAGGTAAAGACACATTTTCTTTTGCGTGACGTTCCAGCTTTGGAAACGCTTCTATCAAAGCATTGCATTCTATAATAATAGGACATATAATAAATATCTAATAGAATTTTATAAAAATTGACTTTAGTCGAAAATGCTTCCCTAATGATTTAATGAATAATGTACTTACAGATCTTTCGTTAAAAATTTCGTTACAAACAAGATCACAAAAATTGTTCCAGATGTTGTTTAATGCCTAACATCCTCAAGAAACTATTGCAATACAATAAATTTATTTACTTATATTATTTAAAGAAAGAAAGGTCTAAAAAATATTTAATGCAATGAAAAATGTTTTTAGAATTCACAGATAACCTATGATTTTATTCAGACTTTTAATTACATTTTAAATTAACGAAAATAATCGTAAGGTTATCGGGAATGGCGAAAAGCAAGCGCTTTGGGACATCATTTTTAAGGCCGGTACAAACGTAACTATTTTTTGTTATACATAAACATTACTTTAGAGAATTTTTTGTGCTACCAAAAGTTAGTTTTCAGGATATTGAAGAAAAGGCATTAAAACCTTTATATTGTTGCCAATATCGTTAGAAACCTTTTGTCCGGGAAAAAACGGTGATGTATATTTTACATATCTTACAATAAATAAAACAATTCCATTTTAAGGCTTTTGCTAGTGTCAGGCACAAATATATCGTTTTATATACTTGTCCTATGATAAATTCTGATAAAATATGGAACAGAATCTGCGGCCCTGCTCTAGCCTAACGTTAAAAAATATCTATTTGTAAGGAGCAGCTGAATAAACTTTTAAACCTTCTAAATTCATTCCATAACAAAATTTAATTGGCTTTATAAATAGAAGACGAGAAGTCTTTAAATTTCCTAGACATCAGAATAAGTAACATAAATAATAGTTTGTAATTTGATATTTACCAGAAACCATAACTTGCACAATCATTGATAATAATTCCAAACAATCATTCCAAATAAAAATGGCATCCTTCCACTCATTCATCCTTGGTCTGTAATTCTTTCATAAGCCAAGAGAATTATAAAAAAGAAGTTAGAATTATTAAAGATATTGCTAGAAATAATGGATATAACGAAAATTTGATAGATAAGCTAACAAAGAATAATCAATAGAAGAATTTACGTAAACAGCTATATTATAACAATAATAATAATAATAGTCTTTATTGCCTACTGAATATATCACAAAACGTACTTATAGTTTTTCTTTGTACATTTTCAATAGCAGATTTTTTGTTATTATAGGATGGATGAGGATGATACAGATTGACTAATGTGGTCGTTAAATGTAAGTTTGGTGTCAAAAATTACGCCAAGGTCTTTTATGGCTTCACATCGATTCAAATCTATTGAGTTCTACATTTCGGGATATTTAACTGTAATCTATTCACCTGGCACCAAATTTCAAGATTTTCTATTTGGCACTGAATAAACTCACAATCCTCAATATCAGTATAATACATTTTTAAATCATCAACAAATAAAATCAAGTTGCAGTGAATGACATTTGTTATGTCGTTGATAAATAATAAAAACAACAAGGGTCCAAGATTGGATCCCTGAGGAACTCCATATGTAGAATAAAAATGTTTTGAATTAAAACCATCATATGACACAAACTGAGATCTTTCGTTAAGGTATGATGTAAATAGTGTTAAAGGAGTAAATCCGCTGGCTTTTAATTTGCTAAGAATGATTCCATGGCCTATTTGGTCAAAAGCCTTAGAGAAATCTGTGTATATTACATTTACTTGACCTTGATCGTTAATTGCTTCAAATACATATTGAGAATATGTTGCCAGGTTTGTAACTGTGGATCGGTTTTCCATAAAACCATGTTGAAGAGGTGAAATTATATTTCTAACACAAGGGTAAATTTTATTATACAGAGAGATCTCTAAAACTTTTGCAAAATTACATAAAACAGAGACTGGTCTGTAATTAACTAATAAAGAAGAATCACCATATTTGAGCACAGGAAAAATTCGGATTAGTTTCCAAACTTGGGAAGAAGTATCGCTTTTAAGAACCATGTTAAATAATATGAGTAAAGGTTGAACGAAAATATATTTAAACTAAAGAAGTTGGAACTTGGTCGTGTCCTGATTTCATTTTATTTTTTAATTTTTCAATGGCATTCAAAACATTATTTTCAGTCAATTCGCTGACATTCAAAATTGTCAAATTATTGATTTCTAGATTAGAAAAATCAGGATTAGTAGAATGTGAATAAACACTGTTAAAGTAATTACTAAAACCATTCACTATAAATTGAGGTGTGTCAAATATATCGTCTTCATTAATTAATTTGCCTGGTATTCTGGAACGACTTTTTTTTAAGTATTATCTGTATGCAACATTAATTTCCAATTTTACTAATGACCTTAATATTTTAAAATCTTCTAGGTAGACTGCAGCTTTTGTTATTTTAAATTTTTTATTATAGTAATTTTTTAACTTAATATTATTAATAATATCTAAGGTATACCATGATGGATATTATATGCTGGTTACTCACAAGAAATCCAAATTTATAAATAAATTAATTATAGGCTCAATATTAGCGACAAAATTAGTGACAAACTTAATGAATTAGCATGTAAAGCAAAGTATTAATAAAAACCATTTAGGAAAAATAATAAAGAAAAAATTAGATAAAACAAGCATGAATAAGTTAAATTGTAAGGACTATGATGCGACATATATTGGTCAAACTGGCCGAAATCTAAAAAAGCGGCTTGTGAAGCGTAAAAAGTGCATACTGAACAATATGTGTAGCGCTTGTTGACCAATTATATGAAAACAATCGCTTTATATATTTAAACAACGTCGAATTACTTCATTCAAAAAAGGCAGATAAAAAGTTGGATTTAGTAGGGCAATACAAATAAAATAATTATAAATATTCAAAAGAATAGTTACAATACGCACTTGGTTTATTGTTTCATTAGTTTTGTTCAGATTTCTCTGGCATATGTTTCGGCCTTACGACCATTATCAAAGAGTCTTAAAAACTGTTCTTAACTGTCTTAAAAAATGTTTTTAAGACTCTTTGATAATGGTCGCAAGGCCGAAACATATGTCAGAGAAATCTGAACAAAACTAATGAAACAATAAACTAAGTGCATATTGTAACTATTCTGTTGAATATTTATAATTATTCTATGTTTCATCAAGAACCTACCGCAGATTCCATCCAATTAATCACAAATAAAAAAAAAATGTAAATACTAATAGAAATATAACAAATTAACAGCAGGTTCTCGCGGGTTATAACATTTTATATTATTTATATTATGTTTATTTACTTTGGTTTCTTATTTTGTCGAAAAAAAATTGCGAAAATTATGCAAACGATTGTTTATACGGTCACATACCCGCTTGTAGTTTTGCATAAGTTTTCTTACTCCGGAAGATATTTTTACAAGGAAAATTATAGGTTTTAAGCGTATTTGCCCTAAACCGGTTCCTCGTGATTCGGTGTCAGAAAATTATAGTTACCATGTACTCAGATGTGCAAATGTACTCAGATATGCATGGGACCACCTTGCCTGAACGTATGAATTTATAATTGTAGAATATAATTCAAAGTCGTTGCGATTCAAGCATTTTTAAGCTCCGAAGAGCGATCAAAATTGATATTGAACTGAAAATACGTCAATAGATAGGCAAGCAAAAGCCCACCATAATTATAAACATTGAACTTTTCTTGAATCATTTTGTGTAATCGTTAGCTATACACCGCACATTGGATGGTAGTTGGTTACATTATGAGTCGTTCCGTTCCCCACTATGTGTTGTACGCGGGCCAGACTATAGTTTGTCAATACATTTTTTTTCTTGAACGTTTTTGTAAAACATAATTTTTTAAAAGATTTAATGTATATTTTTGAACTTTATATTGTCTTTTTCTTGTGTTTTCAAAATTCCTTTTCAGGGTAAACTTTAAGAAAGTGTTAGTATTTACTGTGTTAGATATATAGTGCTACGACGTCCAATTGGTACCATCAGTGAAGCGGTTAAGCAAAAACGAACAGTAAGTATAGATTTTTGTATTCTCCAATCGAAGAATGAATTGCAATCGAAGCATTAGCGTTTTGATGGTAATATGCAATTATTACAGTTAACTCGGATATGACGAGCTTAAGGTGAGCATATACAAGACAGAGAGATCCGATAAGCAAATATTTATTATTTTTGGCCATAACTTTTGTTTAATACATATATTGGTAAAAAAAAGTATAAGACTACCTAAGTAGAGCTATGACAGGTGTAGTAACATGATTTTCACTCAATAATTTCAGTTGTTTGCAAAATTAGTTATTTTAAAACTACAAAATATGAATATTGGCACTAGTTTCTAATTTAAATTAACTAATTTTGCAAACAACTGAAATTATTGAGTGAAAATCATGTTACTACACCTGTCATAGCTCTACTTAGGTAGTCTTATACTTCTTTTTAATAATATATGTATTAAAAAAGTTATGGCCAAAATATCGGATCGGATCTCTCTCTCTCTCTCTCTCTCTCTCTCTCTTGGATGTGCCCACCTTAAATTCAAGGAACTGTGTAGTATACTAATATATATTTTAAGGTACATTAAGGATTTTATATTAGAACTCATTAATCTCATAGGTAGCATTGTAAAAGTTTAGATTTTCCCACCACATTAGATTTTGCATGAATTATAATTATTATATAAATTAGTAAGACATTTCAAACCATCCCAGCTAGCATTGTAAAAGTTTGGGTTATAGCTCCATACTACATTTGCATGTTTATTCAATTTCAGTGATTTTGACTGTTTAATTTAAATCTTGACATTTTGATGCTTGCTTGATTTTTGTTTCTGTTGTTTTATAGCTTTGGGAAGGCGTGAAAAATTCCGTCTCTTGCAGTTTCCTGATATCCCAATTAGATAAGATAAGAGGATGTAGAACGATAAATCGCACACCCTGTATATCGTTAAATGATTATATGTACAACGTACAACAGACGAAAGCTCATTGAATATCTCCTATATTTTGTTGACCATAAAATTGTATTGTTTCTTTTAAAATAATTACTACATGCAAAATACATTCAGTTTGTTAAACAATGAGAAAAAAACGATTTTTGTGTGAATGATTTCATTAATTTCAAATGTTGTCATTAGACCAACCCTGTGTATTCTGCAAATTCCCGACGAAATATATCACGCATTCCCAAAAAAAGGTTAGTGTGCTTAAGGCATTTAAAAGAAAGAAGACAGGATTGTAACGTGACGAATGTATATAATTGTATACTATAACCAGTATTTTTATAAATGGTCCAGGTTTTGTGAATCTCATTTAAACACGTCTCCCGTTTGTTTGGAGATTTATTCAATGACGTCAGTCGTCAGTTGATGAACTGAATCGAGATTTTAGAATGAAATCTCTGAACTAAACACCATATGTCCTATATACATATAGTAAATGCTAAATCATTTTTTATTTATCTATTTAAATAAATGATAACTGGTGGTACCTTTTTAATATGACGATGATTTTATAAAAAACTTATTGTAAAAATTGCATGTCTGCTAAAATTTGGCAATGTTCTTTGCAACTAACCTCCTTGGCTTAGGTCGAAGAATTTCGTGGTTGGCATCCGTGATACAAAGGGGATTAAGGGGCCCTGACAAATGGTCCACCCCTGTCCAGTGTTCTTCAGGGGACTCAGAGCTGCCCCCATTCAATGGGGCCAGTTCCCACCCTGAGGGTGTAGAGCCATTTTGATGGGCCATGTCACTACACACTACGACATACCAATGGACACATTAATTCCCTTCCAGCGAATCAACCTCACCTGTTGTGGCCCACCGCATTCCATGATAATTTAACAACGAAATAATTATTGTCTAACTAACTCACCGCACTTTGCCGACACTAAGTCACATTCTATACAAATCTGCCAAATAATTAGTATTGTTTTCATTCAAATTTCGTAATTTTTCACCGAAACTTTTAAGGCTGTACCACGACCACTTGATACTTGATGCACTCTCTTGTAAACATTACCTTGTCCATTAGCGCGCGACTTCGGATGGTTAGCAGTTCAAAGAAGGCACAGGTAAACTGTTTTTGTTGGCATTAAAGTTGGCCTCAAGAACTCGCCGTCCGTAAATTCTTTACAGCACGCTCATGAAATTTATAAACAGGTTTTCAACAATAAGAACATACTAATACTCTTCCGAAAAGTACAATTTAAATTAATGTTAAATTGAGCTTTGGAAGTGAGAAATAGACGGTACAGAATTATATGTATAGCAAAAGGTATAGGTACCTACCTGCTTAGGTGAGCACATTAAATGTTTCGGCATATTGTCATACACAATTTAAAAACTATGTGGGTATAACTTACTGCACGACTTCTCTAGCTGTGCACGTCGATGGACATGTTTACTCATTTGAATGGCACGTGGAGAACTTTTTTGGTCAGTCGAAAATTGTATTAATACGCCAGTATTTAGAGTAAAAAATTTATGAAATATTGCAAAAGAGTTTTTAAATTTTAAGACAACATTGGAGAAGGTAAAGAAATAACAAATCCGATTTTGTCCCCTTTTCCGCCCCCCCGAACATTGTTAAATTAACAAAAAACTTGAATTTTTAATAACTTTTTGAAAAATATTCCGAAAGTTATGCAAACCTTGGGGAACATTTTAATAACTATTAGACATCTTCTGTCAAGCTTGCACCCTGTTACGATTACCGGAACATTTGCAAATAGTTGTTTATTTACTTTAGTCTCACATATTTTTTCGAAAAAAAATATGCAAACGATTGTTTATACGGTCACATACCCGCTTGTAGTTTTACATAAAATTTATTACTCCGGAAGATATTTTTACAATATTTTTATCTGGCACGGTCACGATTTTGACGATTTAAACAATAAATAGGGGGTCGAAATAATTTCGAAAGTCTTAAAATCGTGTTGCGAATGTTTGTGATATTAATAACTAACATAATCTGAATTTGCAACCTCATAAATGTCCCGGAACTTAATTAAATTACCTATTATTTAAATAATACAATTATTATGCTTGACAAAAAAAAATTGGAAAAAGGTACAAATTTATGATTCTTTAATTACGTCGTTATAGCTTCAGATCAATATGCAATCCATTTATTAATACGGAATATGATTTAAATAAATAAAATCTCCCTCAATCATAGCCCTCGCTATTTTTTTCTTTTGTGCTTACTATCTATTAAAATTTCATTAGGTACGATATATATGAGCAGTTGTTTCCTGCAAATCCTGCTTAGCAAATTTTGTTTAGTCCACTAGGGCTAGAGGTCGTCGTTCATAGTACTTGCAAAAAGATAAGTCGCTCTAATATGTCACATATATTGTTAAAGAACACGCCAAAACCCTCGATGTACTTTTCGAAACTGTAACAAAAATCCGAAACATTTCGCATGAAAAGCGTGCTTCACATAAAAACGCCGTTGGAAGAGGTTTTTATATATTAAATCACATTTTCGCTCTACAGAGCGTTTTTATGCCAAAATCTTGGAAACTCATCAAGGAGTGTAATTTTAGAAGGTGTAATAAATGTCGCTGCACAGGGACGTAATGTCGCCCCAACCACAAAATTTAGAAAGTATAACGAAAATCGACCGATGAAAACCCTTTTACGAATCCACGTTGTGCAGCACTGCAACTCATGCGCTGTGTTAAATATGAGGACAAGTTATCCAGTCTCTAGTCAAAGTAGGTATTTCGAGAGTTTTAGCGAAAATAGCCCTTAGCGTCGAGGGTGACCTATCATTTTCTAGCAGTCGATTTTGACGGGAGAATGTTGGGATTTAAGCGTATTTGTCCTAAACCGGTTCCTCAGTGATTCGGTGTCAGAAAAGTATAGTTACCATGTACTCAGATGTGCATGGGACCGCCTTGCCTGAACGTATGAATTTATAATTGCAGAATTTAATTCAACACGTCGTTGCGATTCAAGCATTTTTAAGCTCCGAGGAGCAATCAAAATTGATATTGAACTGAAAATACGTCAATAGACAGGCAAGCAAAAGCCCACCAAAATTATAAACACTGAACTTTTCTTGAATCATTTTGTGTAGTCGTTAGCTATAAACCGCACATTGGATGGTAGTTGGTTACATTATGAGTCGTTCCGTTCCTCACTGTGTTGTACACGGGCCAGACTATAGTTTGTCAATACATTTTTTTTCGTTTTTGTAAAACATAATTTTTTAAAAGATTTAATGTATATTTGAACTTTATATTTCCTTTTTCTTGTGTTTTCAAAATTCCTTTTCAGGATAAATTTTTAAGAAAGTGTTAGTATTTACTGTATTAGATTTATAGTGTTATGACGTCCAATTGGTATCATTAGTGAAGTGGTTAAGCAAAATGAACAGTAAGTATAGATTTTGAACCCTTCTTTGTGAACGTTTAATATCCATTTTGGAAAGTATAATAAAAGTCCTTCAGACGTGAAAAGATGGATCGTTCATAATATTTACGATGTCCAACGTATAGTAGTATTGACCATTAACTTACCTCTTACCACTACTTCTTTCCTTAGTCTAATATAAGACTGGCAGGTTGGCCACTATCATTTGTTTATTCCTATGATCTATGGCATACTGATGAGAACATAAAAAGTTCGAAACTGGTCAATGTCTGGTTAGGAATTGACAAATGATAGTTGGTTACCGATTCATCAGTTTTTGCAGATGTAATCCAATGCAGGTCGGGGTATTTTCTCGCTGAGTAATTGTTTTCTGCAAATCCTGCTTAGCATATACAGAATGATCCTTTTAAAAGTGGAGCACCTCTCTAAAAATTTTTATTTCTTGGCAGATTTAAACGTTTTTTAATGATAGAGCTTCAATAACTCTACCGTGGTGCAAAATTTCAGATCGAAATTCAAAATTTCAAGGCCTATTTTTATTTTTTTAAACCAAAAATCAAAAAAAAAACTGTTAGTAATTTTGTAATCTCAAATTTAACTAGTTTAGGATACCTTCAAATGGATGTGACCGAAATTTAACCAAAAATATTGGTTTCTAACACAAATATAGCATAATTAAAATTTACATTATGTTACCGAATATTTATCATGTAATCCACAGTTGTTTAAATAATATTGTTTACAATGCTCGTTTAGATCTTTATCATTTGAATTTTAAAAATTTATAACCATCGGTTATTCAGTATTGGCAATCTTTTTAGCAAGTAATTAAAGGTGGTGTTGGAGGATTTTGTAAATAATAATAAAGCCCATAAAGCAATAATCGTTAGACCTTAGAAAGAGACGATATTGAGAAGACAATAATCAATTAGTAAATTTTTAATTGTAATGTACATGTTAACTGATCTTAATAAAAGACGTGCAGTTTAAGTAGATAAGCTATGACAGTTCGACGCCAAAATCCCATGTTATTTCTTATTGAGGTTAATTCTGGTTTCCAAGGTCATTCGTGTAAAGAGCCGGCTGAGGTTAGCCGCGCGTGCGCAGGTCTGTAGGTAACTTCACGAATTGGTGGGAAATTTAAATATTGAGCCCCTATTAAACATGCCTGTACGAATAATAAGCGGGCCGGTACGGTTTTCAAACAGGTCTGTACAAAAATAAACAGGTCTGTACTATTTTCAAACAGGTCATGACACCCCCTGAACCATCCATATTTATTATTCATACAGACCTGTTTGAAAATAGTAAAGACCTGTTTGAATTTTGAAAATCGTACAGACCATGTTTGAAAGCTGTATAGACCTGTTTATTATTTGTACAGACCTGTTTGAAAACCATACAGGCCCGTTTATTATTCGTACAGACCTGTTTAATAGGAGGCACAATATTTAAATTCCCGCCAATTCGTGAAGTTAGCTACAGATCTGAATGACCTTGGAAACCAGAATTAACTTCCATAATTATTATCTGATAATTTTTTATTCGTGGGGATGAAACTCGTAGTGAGAATAGTGGTAATGAATTTAATGATGATGAATCAATAGTTAATGAACCAACGAAAAGTAAGCGACAACATTTATGTGAACACTCACAAGACTTACTTTATATATATGAAGTGTTATTGTACTTCAGGGTGCTCTCCCGCGTCGATGTTCGACTCCTCCAGGAGTCACGGTTGTCTAAACGACGTTTCAGCAGAATCTCATCTGCCATCTTCAGGTTCTCACTGAAAGCTGCCTACTGCTGCTCCTCGTTGCTCGAACCGAACCGAATATATATATATATGAAGTGTTGTTGTACTTCCGGGTGCTTTCAATGTGAACCAGAAGATGGCAGATGAGATGTTGCCGAAACGTCGTTTAGAGAACCGTGACTCCTGGAGGAGTCGACCATTGACGCGGGAGAGCACCCGGAAGTACAACAACACTTCATTTAACACCCGCGAAAACTAAAAAAACAACATATATATATATATATATATATATAAATAAATAATTACTAATTTAGATCTCTTTAGGTTCGGACCTAAACCTAAACACAATTCTAGAAAACACACAGCAATAAAACAAATTCAAATCAAATGGAATAGTGTATTGTGAGAACAATAAAATACGATACACATAAAAGATGAAATAAGATTCACTATCTAGCTAAAATATAAATACGATACTAAAAATAAAATAATTTGGGTAATTGTTGTTTTAAAATCAAATTTGTTAATAAAAAATAGAGTTAATGAACGAAATTGTCAATTGAAAATATACTAAATTATTTTCCAAACTATTAAAAAGATTTACAAGAAATTTATATGAAGTTTGTTACAACAGTTTTAAACCAACTATATCACTTAATTCGATGTTCATCTGCAATCTGCCAAACTCCTACACAATTCAAGTGATATTTCGGCTCCACTAGGAGTCGTTTTCTGCATCTTAAAATAATTTATAATTATCTTCTCTCTTCAACTTGTCAGAATTTAAAAAAAATTAATGCCTCTTTTCTTTGTCTCAAATTTGTTAACTTGTCTTCCTTCTTCTTACTATACTCATCACGTGGTATTGAGTTTTTTCCAGTTTTATCACTTTCCCGCACAAATTAAATTTAAAAACTTATATCTCCATGAACATAATAAATGCATAAACAGTTCGAAATGTTATAACATTTTGATAATTAGTAGAACAGTAACTAAGTGCATTAAAATAATATAACTTATTCTAATTACCATTAAATTGTGTTATAAATATCTCTAACTGTTTTTAACGGCTGAAATATAAAAATTGCATGTAATTAATAAAAATATCTGTCTTCTATAAAATACTTTAGTATTTTATCGAAGACAGATAGAGATATACATACTTTAGTATTTTATCAAGCGGAACAAATGAATGAAAACAAAAAACATAAAACATGCATGCAACTCTTTAATCAGATAAAACGCAAAAGAAGAATAGTCAAGCGAGGGATGTGACTGAGGGAGATTTTAGTTATTTAAATCATGTTCCATATTAATAAATGAGTTGCAAATTGATCCGAAGCTATATAACAACGTAATTAAAACAATCATAAATTTGCACCTTTTTCCAATTTTTTTTGTCAAGCATAATTGTATTAGTTAAATAATAGGTAATTTAATTAAGTTCCCGGACATTTATGAGGTTACAAATTCAGATTATGTCAGTTATTAATGTCACAAACATTCGCAACCCGATTTTAAGACTTTCGCAGTTTTTTCGATGCTGTATTTATTGTTTAAACTGTCAAAATCGTGGCCGTGCCTGATAAAACTATTGTAAAAAAAATCTTCCGGAGCAAGAAAGTTATGCAAAATTGCAAGCGGGTATGTGACCGACCGTATAAGCAATCATTTGCATAACTTCCGCAATTTTTTTTTTCTACAAAATATATGAAAGTAAAGTAAATCAACAACTATTTGCAATGTTCCGGTCATCGTAGTAGGGTACAAACTTGACAGAAGATGTCTAATAATTCTTAAAACGTTCTCCAAGGTTGGCATAACTTTCCGAATTTAAAATGGAAAGGGGTGCAAAACCGGATTTGTTATTTTTTCACTTCCTCCAATGTTGTCTCCAAATTTAAAAACTTTTGCAATTTCTGTCTAACTTTTCATTATCGAACTCCGTGGTAACTGGCCTATAAGATACATTGCGTTTATATCGTTTAGCTTTCATGTCGCAGAGGTTCATTGTTCAGTATTATTCTTGTTTTATTAAGTTACGCCAACTCTAAAAAATAGTAATAATTGCCCTCGGTAACTTCCGCATGCTTGTTTTCATCCAAAGTTTAGCAAATTTCCTTTAGAATGTGTGATATTAATTAATTATATGTCCATAAACTTTCATGGTCACAAAGGCTCAGTAACATTCTGCGGTTATTATTAGTACTTCGTTGAAACTATTACATCCGCATATCTCCAGGTGTTATTAACACATATGACCCAATTACAATTCTTGCGATTTTGTGACATGGTTTTACAAATTACAAAATTTTAAATAAATATGATAAATTTAAAAAATTGCTGCCCAAGGAATCACTACTTCCAGATTCAGATTTTGTATCCATGTCTTATAAATACACTAAATCCCAATGTAATATTTTACTCTCTTTAATAATAGGGTGGGGTGGTAGAGGCGCTGCCTAATGTAAAAAATTTTTAGAGGCCCCCTCCCAGTAAACATCCAAGTAACTTTACCTCTCTGAGAAGTAAGCTTAAGAGCGCTCCGGATATAAGCCGGAAAGACTGTGCAAATTACTCTCATATAAATCATTATTTTAAAAAACGGCTTTCACTAAAAGACATTAAAAACATGTTAAAATGTGGGACGATGAGAGAAAGAAAAGTATATATAAAAAAATATTTTTTTTTCTTCTATTATCGAATAATTTTTATCGTCCCGCATAGGTATCATTAAAATAAACATTTTCCCTTTTGTGGAACTAAAATAAAATTAGCCCTAATGTCCTCAAATGCACAGAGAAATTTAAAGATTAGGTATAATAAATTTGTCCAATGTCATATTCCACTACATCTCTATCTCTCGCTTACCAAGCACACCGTACATTCAGCTGCCTCATTTTATTGACGTGAAGTCATTTACAATTAAAATTGGAAGCATGGATGACTAATACACTCCGACCAACTCTTAAAAGTACATATTTACGTAAAATATTTATATGAAATATACATAAATAATATGTAAGAAGTAAGTCATTTTGGACAAAATTTGTTAATGTATATGTCACATACATATACATATTATGTTACATATTTTATATATTAGGAGTATGTAAAATTTTATGTTACATAACGCATACGTAAAATAATATTATTTTTAGGTCCATATTAACTTCATGTTTACATATTTTTTACATAATATTACTTATTAAACACATATGTCGGCTTGGTGGCGTGATGGACAGTGGCGCGTCCTTCCACGCAGACGGCCCAGGTTCAAAACCGGATCACAGCAAGTCGATGAGATATATTGGATGAGCGGATCTGCTCGCGTCACCATCTTTCGAAAGAGATGTAAGACTGTGAGTTCCGTCTATCTACGATGTGAGCACGTTAAAAGATCCCTACCCCACGACAAATGTGTGGGGGTTCGGTAAAATTTCCAGGTTTAGGAGTCCCAGTGCCTACACAGACACTAATGAGCTTATCCCCTAGCGTCGACGATTGGCCTTGGTAGCGGAAATAGGCCGACGTTAAATAAATGATTAAAAAATATAGATCTTTACATCATCTTATGATACATAGCATATTTAAATCTACCGCCATTTCCTGGTAAAAATTCTTGTGATATTTATTTTTGCAGTTCGTATCTGCGCCATTTCTGTATGTACATGCGTGGGGGGATTATGCATCGAATATTTTATGTTATTTATTGCTAATTTTTCTTCTGATAAAAGTTATATCATTTTAATTAAGTTAAGTGTAATAATTACATATTACCAACAGAACGTTAATGCTTCGATTTCAACAGGCGCCAGGCTTGTAACTTGTAATCCAGCGCCCGGCGGGGCACATATACCGGAGAGTAATTGTTGGTTGCAGTCTGGTTACGTTCCATATAGTAAAATAAGGATTTTATAGAGGAGTTTGTGACGAATATGCTATGTTTTAATACTCTGCTCTCTAGAAGCACATTTGAACTATGTTAAGCCCAGCCAGGCTATTTATTTTTCGATTGCAACATACAGTAGACCGCTAGATGGCGCCTGCTGATGGTTTTGCATGTCGCTATCTTAAGGATACCGATGTACCAAATAATCGAAGAATCTACGTGTTGGTCGTCGCATGCCTACCTTGCACTGACGAGAGCCAACAGCTCGAAATTGCAGTCTGCAAGTGGTGGGGGACGACTGGCATGAGAGCTTCTTTAAGTAGGATCAGTCTTTCGGCTGGTGTTTATTGCAATCGAAGCATTACCGTTCTGTTGGTAATATGCAATTATTACACTTTACGCGCCAGGGTCGTAACTTGTAATTCAGCGCTCTGCGGGGCATATAGCCCGGAGAGTAGCTGTTAGTTGCACTCTGGTTACGTTCCTTATAGTAAAATAAGGATTTTATGGAGGAGTTTGCGACTAAAATATTATGTTATAATAATAAGTTTGTATTTTTATTAAATTATTAATGAAAATTAGATTGAGGTGTAATTTAAATTAACTAAATTTATGCCAGCAATTGCGGTTATACCGAAAATATTTTATTTTTTGAGTTATATTAATTTATTAATTAATTAGATTTTAATTTTTTTATTTATTAGGTGAAATTTTAATTAAAATGAAGAGTTAATTTTGTTAATGCAGTTGAAAAATTTATTAAACAGACTAGGATTAGATACCCTTTATTATTAAGAATATAAATTTATTATTACTGAATTATTATTAGTTTATGATCTTCTTTTTCGTCTTTATCTCCAGGCCTGCCAACCTCCTACTAGAAAGGATGCGAAAGATTCAATAAAAAATAGTTGTAAATGCTAAACCTCTAGATGCGTGTGGTGTAGTCAGGAGGCTTAAGATTTGGATGAAGTCACAAATGATCTAAGAACGGCTTGGTCGAAATGTGTAGCTCGATATTGGCGCAATTACAATTTACAGTTACAAATCAGAGAACACGCCTATTAGACTTTGTGATGTTATCAATAAATTTTTTGTATTCTATAACAAAATATAAAATTTAAAATACCTATATTGTTAATATCACAATATAAATTTAAAACAACTATCTTATAAATAATATGGAAGGGGGTAATTTTTTTATGTGCGTGCAACCTTTCGTAGATACTGTCCCAATTCCGCCACTGTGGAGAAACCACCTTCCTTAAAAAAAAATTCTCAATGCACAAATCGATGCTGTTTGATGCATTGAAAAATCATCTATTATTTCGCTACACGATGTTACGTTACGATTAGTTACGTATTTCACATGACTATCCAATAATTGCTGACAAGACACTAACAGCAATTAAATTATATACTAAACCAATGTCATGATTTACGATTTTGTTATGCTTCGCGCTTCGTCGGTTTTCTTGCCTCGTGATTCTGATGACGGCTGGTGTTTTACATGATCAATTTCTTAGACGAGCGGTTTCCGTATATGTTTAAGTTTTATGCTGAGATTATTAAATGTGTGGTCGGCAATGTGGACATATAAATGAAGCGTGTTCATTGGGCTGTTCCTTCATATCAGATACTGATATGCCTCCTCCAGTCGTTAAAATTGTACCATTAAGCATATAATATAAGTAATTTCACTGTTAGAAAAAAAGATTTAATTTTAATATTGAAACAAAATAATATTGTTACGTGTTTACAATCTCCAATAAACACTCTGTATGTAGGTTCAATAATTACAAGAATCTTCATAAACCACTGATTTATTAATCACAATTACAATAATTAAGTCCTTATACACATTAATACACATTAATTACAAGTTCCATCTACTATAGTCTCACTACTATAATTCACAACTTATTACTGTTCTTATTCCATCTGTTCACCTGCTTGTGTTATATCAAACTGATCCAGTCCCTATATATACCCGCGTCCTTAAGCTTGAACGTCCCGGTCAGGCAATTCTTAGTCAAAGTGCACGACTGTCATCTTGGACTTCTTACTTCGTTGAATCCGATAAACAATGTCATTATGATGATAGAATACGGCTCTTCCCAAGGTGGGTGAAGCTTCGGAGATCGTCCTTTCTTTCGCTGTGGGTTATATGACCAAACCAGATCTCTCTCATTGAATCCTGCTGACGTCCCCTCCCGGTCATAGCGAGCCTTCATTCTGTCATTAGATATGCTAACTTGGTTTCGAACCAAGTCATGGACATTCCTCAGCCAATGGCTAACTTCATCTGCATAGTCATCCTCGGACATTGGCTCCTTATCTGGTGTGCCAAACATCAAATCACATGGCAGTCTGATCCCGTGCCCAAATATTACACGAGCAGGTGTTTATTTCGTAGTCTCATGAATGGCAGCCCTGTATGCCAATGTGCCGATCCCAATCTCCCTGGTTCTTGTGAACCACCTTAGAAAGATGTTCCTTCATGGTTTTGTTATGTCGTTCCGGTTGTTCGAGTCTTGTGAATGCCCAACATTTCACAAATTTTCTAAAGTTTCTTCCTTGATCGGAATGTAGGTCCAGGGGTACACCAAATCGACATACGAGTTTATCCACCTGAACTCATAGGCATTCAGGCCATTTGCTAAAATACTCCATAGCAACCAGGATGTATTTATTGCCATCGTCTGTCACTGGGAATGAGCCCACTATATCGATAGCAATTCTCTCAAAAGGGGCTCCGACATTATATTACTTCATTTGGCCCCTACTCCTTGTCTGTGGCCCTTTTGTGGCCGCACAAAGCTTGCATTTGCGACACCAAGCCTCCACATCCTGACGGATGTTTATCCAATAAAATTGTTTCCGTACTTTAATCAAGGTTTTATTTATGCCAAAATGCCCCCCAGACATTCATCATGTATTTCCTGAAGCACTTTCAGGACCCGTCACCTGGGTATCATCAGACGCATGGTAACTTCCTTTCCATCTGAACTTTCCCATGCTCTCTTTAACTGTCGCTTAAGTCGTTCTACCTCTAACTACCCGAAATTTTCTTCAGAAATCCTGACACCAATTGTTACGTTAAACATAATATTTTTAGTCGCAAACTCCTCTATAAATCCTTATTTTACTATAAGGAAAATAACCAGACTGCAACCAAAGTTACAAGTCTGGCGCGTTAAGTGTAATAATTGCATATTACCATCAAAACGCTAATGCTTCGATTGCAACAAACACCAGCCGAAAGACTGATCCTACTTAAAGGAGCTCTCTTGCCAGTCATCACACACCACTTGCAGACTGCAGTTTCGAGCTGTTGGCTCTCGTCAGTGCAAGGTAGGCATGCGACGACCGGCACGAGAATCCTTTGACTACTTAGTACATCCCGCTATTTCTACAATAGCGACATGTAAAATAGCCAGCAGGCGCCATCCAGCGGTCCAGTGTCTGTTGCAATCGAAAAATAAATAGCCTGACTTGGCTTAGCATAGTTCAAATGTGCTTTTAGAGGCCGGAATATTAAACATAATATTTTTAGTCGCAAACTCTTCTATAAATCCTTATTTTACTATAAGGAAAATAACCAGACTGCAACCAAAGTTACAAGTCTGGCGCGTTAAGTGTAATAATTGCATATTACCATCAAAACGCTAATGCTTCGATTGCAACAAACACCAGCCGAAAGACTGATCCTACTTAAAGGAGCTCTCTTGCCAGTCGTCACACACCACTTGCAGACTTCAGTTTCGAGCTGTTGGCTCTCGTCAGTGCAAGGTAGGCATGCGACGACCGGCACGAGAATCCTTTGACTATTTAGTACATCCCGCTATTTCTACAATAGCGTCATGTAAAATAGCCAGCAGGCGCCATCCAGCGGTCCAGTGTCTGTTGCAATCGAAAAATAAATAGCCTGACTTGGCTTAGCATAGTTCAAATGTGCTTTTAGAGGGCGGAATATTAAACATAATATTTTTAGTCGCAAACTCCTCTATAAATCCTTATTTTACTATAAGGAAAATAACCAGACTGCAACCAAAGTTACAAGTCTGGCGCGTTAAGTGTAATAATTGCATATTACCATCAAAACGCTAATGCTTCGATTGCAACAAAGACCAGCCGAAAGACTGATTCTACTTAAAGGAGCTCTCTTGCCAGTCGTCACACACCACTTGCAGACTGCAGTTTCGAGCTGTTGGCTCTCGTCAGTGCAAGGTAGGCATGCGACGACCGGCACGAGAATCCTTTGACTACTTAGTACATCCCGCTATTTCTACAATAGCGACATGTAAAATAGCCAGCAGGCGCCATCCAGCGGTCCAGTGTCTGTTGCAATCGAAAAATAAATAGCCTGACTTGGCTTAGCATAGTTCAAATGTGCTTTTAGAGGGCGGAATATTAAACATAATATTTTTAGTCGCAAACTCCTCTATAAATCCTTATTTTACTATAAGGAAAATAACCAGACTGCAACCAAAGTTACAAGTCTGGCGCGTTAAGTGTAATAATTGCATATTACCATCAAAACGCTAATGCTTCGATTGCAACAAACACCAGCCGAAAGACTGATCCTACTTAAAGGAGCTCTATGCTGCTGCTATGCTAAGCCAAGTCAGGCTATTTATTTTTCGATTGCAACAGATACTGGACCGCTGGATGGCGCCTGCTGGCTATTTTACATGTCGCTATTGTAGAAATAGCGGGATGTACTAAGTAGTCAAAGGATTCTCGTGCCGGTCGTCGCATGCCTACCTTGCACTGACGAGAGCCAACAGCTCGAAACTGCAGTCTGCAAGTGGTGTGTGACGACTGGCAAGAGAGCTCCTTTAAGTAGGATCAGTCTTTCGGCTGGTGTTTGTTGCAATCGAAGCATTAGCGTTTTGATGGTAATATGCAATTATTACACTTAACGCGCCAGACTTGTAACTTTGGTTGCAGTCTGGTTATTTTCCTTATAGTAAAATAAGGATTTATAGAGGAGTTTGCGACTAAAAATATTATGTTTAATATTCCGCCCTCTAAAAGCACATTTTTGAACAATTGTTGCGTGTTTACAATCTCCAATAAACACCCTGTATATAGGTTCAATAATTACAACAAGAATCTTCATAAACCACTAATTTATTAATCACTTAATGACAATAATTAAGTCCTTATTAATACACATTAATTACAAGTTCCATCTACTATAGTCTCACTACTATAATTACTTATTACAACAACTTATTACTGTTCTTATTCCATCTGTTCAGCTGCTTCTCTCATATCAAACTGTTCCAGTCCATCGATCCAGTCCCTATATAAACCCCCGTCGAATTTGCCTGAATTTTCTAGAATAATCCAGCATTGTTCGCGATGTTTCTTGCCCTTGGCGTATTTTCTGGCACCGTTCTCGAATTTTCTGATTCCATTGGCGTAGTCGTGCACATAACAACATAACACGGATAAAATAATTATGTAGACATATTTAAAATAATGCACCTATGAAGAAAAATACAAACTTCTACTCTACTGTGGTGCAGAATTTCAGATGAAAATTTAAAATTTCAAGGCCTATTTCGATATTTTTTTTTAAGGCCAAATATCCAAAAAAAGTGTTAGAAACTTTTTTATCTCAAATTTGACTACGCCACTGGATTTAGGATACCTTCAAACGGATGTGACCGAAATTTAACAAAAAAATATTGATTTCTAACAGAAATATAATGTAATAATAAATAAATACCACAGAAATTAGACAACCCTCAATTTCGGAAGCCAGAGGCTTGTGTGGAAGGGGGCTATACGTTGAGAAAACCCGGATATACCACCATTTCTTCCGATAGTGCCGAAGCCGGGATTTGAACCCGGTGGCGCGATACCCGTGTGATTAATCGAGATTGCCACCTCGCGCCTTAGCCAACGCGGCTAGCCAATACAAATACCCCTTATCTTAACTTCAACGAATTTTCCTGTAACGATATTCTTACTGTCCTACGACAACTTAAACCTAAATGTACAAAAGGTTTAGACGAGATACGGGCCTTCATTCTTAGAAAGTGTGCTGCTGTTCTAGTGGAACGCCTTAAAATAATCTATATTTTATCTATTAAAGCGAGTACAGATCCCGAATTTCTCCCGTTCACAAAAAATGTGAGACAGATAATTGAAAATCATCGCCCGATTTTAATTATATGTAATTTCGGTAAAGTCCTGGAAATTGCTATATATGAAGTCATATACCCCCACATTGGTGCACAGATCATATCCAGTCAACCTGGTTTTGTAAAAAATAAATCCACCGTTACTAATTTAATGTGCATGTCGCAGTACGTCTCACAATATCTCGACACCAGCATTCAAGTTGACGTACTGTATACAAATTTCTCAAAGGCGTTTGCCAGGCTTGATCATGGTTTATTAAGAAATAAACTGGAAACTATGGGCTTCTCTCAGTTGCTTATCATCATATCTTAACCATAGAACATAATATTTGGAATACCGCGCTCATAGGTCAGTTGAGATTAATGCCGCAGGAGTGCCGTAGGGCTCTGTCTTGGGACCCCTATTGTTCGTACTATTTATTAATAACACACCGTAGTGGACCTGCATATCGATGTCTTACTATATGCCGATGATGTCAAACTTTTTCTGCTATAAATACTCCAGATGGCTGTAGAAACCTTCAAGATAATCTTTTTAAAATAAAAACTAGGTGCAACCATGATGATCTACCTCTCAACGTGGACAAATGCGACGTGATATCTTTTTCTAGGAAAAAAGAAACGTTTCTTTGTGAATATAAATTTGACTTTTTATCACTAAAAAGAGTCGAAGTCTTCAAAGGCCTGGCCTGGGCGTCCTGTTTGACAACAAACTGACATTTAATAGACACGTTGAAGACACAGTTTTGTGTGCAAACAAAAGTCTCGGCTTCGTTATAAGAAACTCGTCAGGTTTTACGAACACTCACTTGTTAACTGCGTTATATAACTCATTTGTTATGTTGTATCTAAATTAGAATATGCATCATTAATATGGCACTCGGGATATGTCACATATAGCAATATGCTCGAGAATATCCAGAAACGCTTTTTGAAATTTCTGTCTTACAAGGTGGATGGTGTATATCCCCCTATTGGATATCCCCATGATATACACTTTTAGGTAGATTCTCAACCGACATTCTGAACACTCGGAGGGAGGAAAAAGCAGGCAGTCATATTTCTACATAAGTTAATAAATAATAAAAGCAATTGCCCTGAAACAACCGAAATATTGTTTATTCTATGTATCACACGTGCCAATACACATCATACAACATTTTATCTTGCTAAACCCCGAACGAATATACTTACTGAATTTCTCTCCCTTACATTTCATTCGTGTGCAACACCTTCACGATGAGCTCGATATTTTCCATAGTGCTTTCTAATTAGTTTCGTATACACTCTGTACTTTTAACCTGTGTACTGGGTACTTGTACTATTGTATGGCATTATTGTCGTTATTATCTTACATTTTCTTTCTTTGTCTTCTATCTCTTTCTTCTATTTCTTATCCTGTGATTGGTCTTACGGCTGTTGGATGATATTTCAATATTTGTCATGTAATTCACAATTGTTTAAATAATATTGTTTACAATGCTCCTGTAGATCATTATCAGTTCAACTTTAAAAAATTATAACCATCAGTTATTCAATATTGGCAATATTTGTTTTCTTTAAACATGCCCCATATTAAGGATAATTATTTTTATTAGCAAACTTTGCAAATTCCTAAGTTGCTACGGCAAGTCAGCAGAACAAACGACGAAAATATATCTAATTTATTCGCATCAAAGTAAAGTTTATTGCTCCGCAAGTATAGTTCAAGTAGGAAATATCTGAGACATAAAAAACATAACAAGAACTTTACGACCTCATTAAAATACCGGTACTTTTTTTGTGCTGTTCGCAAATTGACTCGCTTACCTTTATAGGTTTTTAATGTGCGTCGGGAATGTTTCATGTCAGACTTGGCGCCATGGCACGCGGGGATATAATTATGTCGTAATTTTTTTTTGCGTTTTTATTTTCTGGGTTCTATTTATTTTAGCGGGATGGCCCGCGGCGATAATAATTATGTCGTAAAGTTTTTGTTATGTTTTTTCTGTCTCAGATATTTCCTACTTGAACTATACACTATCGATATAACTATGGCTGACAATTTAACTTTACTTGAAAAAATTTAAATTATAAGACCTCGTGGTGACAATGACAGGTCCGAAAAGAAAGTACGTAGAAGCTATAATCCAGGCACAAAAATAGGGGGTTGACTTGCAAAAAGTCAGGCAGAAATGAAACTTGATAGGATGGTAGACATAGGCCTACTAATGGTACACCTAAGTTTGCGACCTCGGTGGGCTGCCGCTAGTGGGGTGAGGGATGGAAAACTGTGCATCGCCGCAGTTATTGAGGAATAGCGCCGTGTTGTTTGGAGTAATATCGAAAAACGAAATACATATACTATAAAATTCTGCATCCGTTTGATTCATACATTTTTCATCCGCGACCAATAGTTTCCGAGATACAGCGCGCCAAAATTGGGGATTGATTTGCAATTTTCAACAAAATCACATTTTCATCACGGATTAGTACGAAGATCAACTGCAAGCAATTTCCCAATATTTTTATGAAAGAGCAATATTTTGTGAGTCCGATGATGCCTTATTTGTAAGGTTTGGTTGTATACAACGAAAGATATGATTTTTTGAAATGCTCCGCGACCTATTAAAATATATGGATTTTTTAATTATCCATATCTAAGGTCGATATATATTTATATATTTTTGTATAACTGCGACAAATATATTATATTTTTGCAAACATATTGTATAAAATATATTACTTTCAACTCGTTTGCACACCACCCTTGATGTATAGCTGATAGGTGCATTTTTTTATGTGGTATCCCCAATAGGTCTAATCCACAATGGAAATCGAGGTGAGATTGTTATGAATAATGTACCACAAGGTTCTGTCCTTGGGTCCATATTATTCATATTATATGACTACAATTATTTGCTTCCCAAAGAATCTTGCTGGCTAGACCACTTTGTTAAGTTCTGAAAAAAGTTTGCTAAATCTAACTAAAAGAAGAAGAAAAAACTGAGAACTGGTTCACAATAAATAAACTTAAATTAAATAGAGAAAAAGTCAGAAAATATCATTATTAGTGTAGTAGTGTAAAATTACTGGGGGTCACTTTGGATGACAATAAGCTGACTTGGTCTTCACATGTGGATCAATTGGGCAGGAAGCTGTCCAGTGTGATCTGTTTGCTCCGTCAAATGAAAAATATTTTATGTCCTGAAATTCTGAAAACTACCTATTTCTCCTTATTCCACAGTCATATCTGCTATGCAACTATTCTGTGAAGTAACTCAATTCATGCGCATAAAATTTTTGTACTACAAAAAAGGCCATTCACATAATAGCAGGTGCAGGAACGATTAACCATTGCCAACCTTTGTTTATTAAAATGGGCATAATGCCCGTTCCTTCTCTATTTATTTATTGTGCCCTATTAGAAGTTCATAAAAATATTAGTAACTTCAATAGTCAATCTGATATACATCACTATCCCACTGGATAACTAAATCACAAAAAAAATCACTAAATATAAATAGGAGAATAATTAAATCATTGAATTACAACTGTTTCAAACGCTAAATAAAATATCTTATCTTAAGAAACTGTTTTTATTCCGTGGCTGGCTATTTAGAAGCGACCCTGGTCTTTTCTTAATTAACAACCTTTTTTATTAAGACATTTATATTGGTGTGGAAAGCATTTATCTGTATTTGCATCCTTTTTGTATTCTTGTAGTTGTATATAGATTGTATTTTTGTACGATAATGTTGTACTATGAGCAGCTACAACTGTACTTGACATGTATATGTAACGTAGTCAAATAAAATGAGTACCTAAGCCTATATACTATGGGTTCTATCAATATTTTTTAATTTTAAATATTTCTTTTTACTCTTCGACTTTCTATCCGCAAATTCTTTTACCACAGTGGCGAAATCCAGTTCAGAAGCAGCTTTTGACTTAATTGAAAGTGAAGCTATGCTAGTTAGTTTAATTTGGCTCATTTTGTAATGTTGGGTTGTTGGGTATTTTTTAATTACTTAATTTTAATTTTGTAAATGATCTTTCGAGACTTTTGGGTCAATTACAGGCAATGTTAAAAACAATAAAAAAAACCATATATAGGTAGACCTGGATAAAACCACTATCAAAAATCTCCTATTGTTCAATTATTAATTTAAGGAATTCCCTTGTTCACATAATCAGCATTTTATTAAATGTTTTAAAATAATTGCTTTTTTTATTTGAGTAGATCGTTAACTCTCCACATGAGCGTCACGATGGGCCCCTCTCTATCGCGGTACCCGGAGCTTTGGCCGAACTGCCTATATATCTATAAATCGCTATAGCAATTTACGCCACTTGTTTATTCACTTCAATACTTCTTTGTAATTGATGCAATAAGTCCAAACGCATAATATTTAATTAAATCATTGTCTTTCTATATTTACTTCTTTAACATTAAATAACACATTTACAAATATTTTGAATCAGATCCTGCTTTCTGTTACACACCAGCTGCTTATTGGCTGATAATATGTGAAGTGGGAAAATATCCAGAGTGAGGTAACCTGTTTGTGATATATATAATTTTATTTGTATCCATTATCCATTCATATACGATTCCATTATGTTATCCCAAATTTTACTTTAAGTTGGCATTATGTTTTTGCTTTCAGGGGACTGGTGACGTGTGTTAGAATAATGTTGTCGTTCTGATTTTTGACAATTGCAAATTTGCAGAGGGTTACACGTCAAACGGCTATAAAAACTCTTTTCTTCACTGTTTATTTATGAAAGTATAAATTAAAATGTTAAATTAATGTTCTTAATAGAGGTACCACACAAAAGAAATTATTGAATTAGACTTTTAACAATGGGTAGGTGTGCTAAATATGTCTTAATAATTATAAACTATTTTATAGGTTAAATTTTATTTTAGGTGTCTTATTTAGTTATTTTAAGAGCTTAATAGGAGCTCGTGAAATGAGGATATTGATACTAGGTCTAGATGGTGCTGGTAAAACAACAATATTATACAGATTACAAGTAGGCGAAGTAGTAACGACTATACCCACTATAGGTTTCAACGTCGAGCAAGTAACGTACAAAAATCTCAAATTTCAAGTATGGGATTTAGGCGGTCAAACAAGTATTAGGTACTGATTACAAATATGTAAATATTCCATTAAAATCATTTTGATCGCTTTTGTTTGCAGGCCGTATTGGAGATGTTATTATAGCAATACCGATGCTATCATTTATGTAGTAGATTCAGCCGATAAAGAGAGAATGGGCATATCAAAAGATGAGCTGTTTCATATGTTAAGGGTATGTAGTTTTCCGTTGAAATAAATTCATGTTAGTAGGTATAACATTAACATTGTGTAATGTGCAGTATGGTTTCCCATTATTTCTGATGAATTACTTTCATTAACATGTATTCTAGAAAATCATTTGAATAAGTTTGAAGAATGAGGTATGTCAAAAATTGATTGAAATTTTTACATATCGCACACTATAAGGTGTAAATTAATATAGACAAACATGATGCCCTTGATATTAGTTTTTGTCATTCTGCAGTTTGTCCACCTCGACTTTTGAGGGTTTTTTTTGTGATTCATTTTTGACTGATAAAACTTTCCGCAAATGTATACCTAATAATCAAAGAAATTTATGGGAAAGTGGTGGAAAAGCGAGTGAAAACACGACGATTTTATGTCACTTTGAAACAACTAACATTGAAAAACTTATTTTAGGACAAAAGCAAATAAGAGTCGTGCATAATTTTTATTGTTTATTACTGCAATTCATTTATTTCATTGAATCCCGCCGTGCCCTAATAAACATTCAAATTTGTCATGATATTTATTTTCTGTTGCCCTGAAATGACTGTGCTTTTCATGTGAAAGTGACCCGAAATTGTCATATTTTTACTCCTTTTTGGGTCCTTTACATATTGGTCATTGCAAACCGAAGAGGATAGATAGATATACTTAGAAGATATAATGATATATCATGACTCATATTTTATTTACCCTTGCCCTAAAATGACTTTTTCAATGCCAATCGTTTTAAAGTGACCTAAACGTATTTTCACTCGTTTTTACCCACCCAGTATTCACTCCACTTTCCTGTCAATCTTCTCGATTTGCACAATGCTTTATTAGTCAAAAACAATTCCTATAACTCTCTTATTAATGTATCCACAAAAAAAAAAAATTTTAAAATCGAGAACTGGACAAACTGTAGAATTATCTATTTTTTTTACATTTCGCACATTATCTGGTATAAATTAATTAAATAGAAAACACATGATGCCCTTGATATTAATTTTTTGTACTATTTGATAATTTTTAGTCATTTGTTATACCCCTTGGTTTAAATTGATTTCTTCCCATATCTATTTTATATAGGTAATATGTATGTACAGTGAAAGACGAGTGAGAGAAAGCTGTACATCAATGATTATTGGAGAAGCATTAGGTACCTTGGTTTGCTCTAAATTTTCTTTGTGCTCATCATGATTCATGATGTTTACAACATAAATTATTTTCCCGAAGGCCTCTAGTACCACGCTCGTATTCATTTGGGCTTTATTATTTCAAATTGTCCGGCAGTTTTCCTTCAATAGTGCAAAATCCATTTGAAATTTGTTATTATATTCCTATATGCAGGCTTCAGGCTTTGAATGTGGCAGTTACACAAATGCCATTTTTTTGCATTGCTCCAAATAGTAATACTTTAATATGTTGGTGTTCTCATAATAGAGGGTACATTTACGGAATATGAGTGTACTAACAAAGAAATGGGTATTAAAATATACAACAGTGCCAGTAATGCTTTTGGTCTCAGTATTATAGATTTTTTTTGACATTCAACAGTCGTCCCTTAATTAATTATGACACTTTACATGCTAAATTGAGAATCCTTTAGACCGGAGCCTGAATCAGTGACAACTGTTTAGATATAGAACTGGTACAATTATAACAAGGTTGTTTGTGCCGTGCGGCATACTTTAACAAACCAATGACAGCAAGTCACCTGTCTGTTCGAATGAGCTGCAGCATGAAGAAAAGCGAATAAATGTGTGAATAGATGGACTCGAAGTGATCATTGGCCAGTCACTTGGTGCCAATCGGTCAAATGTGTAATATGAAGAATTGGATATGTAATATTACTGCAGGAGATAAAAGTCTGGTAACTTCGGTTCAGCAGTTTTGGTTCAAAGAACATTAGAATCGCCCATACATTTTTATTCTAGGACATCTCTATTTAACCCTTTAGCACTTAAAAGTTTAGTTTTGCAGAAAGTTTTGCTAAGAATTTTAAAACTACGATATTAATTTTAATAAAATTTAAGCAGTATACGCATTGAGTTTGTGTAATTGAGAGATATGGCATTTTTCCTATCTTATATAGGAAGCTAGAGGTGAAATATATTTATTGCATCTTATCGCTAAACTAGAATTGATATAATTAAATCCCTTAAATACTCTCTTAATAAAACGTACCCGATGAAAAGGCCCTTTTCCAAAAAAAAATTATTTTACTGATGAAAGCCTAGGGATGCTTATTTGATTTCATGTTTGTCAAATAAGCTACAAATTTACAATAGGGAGTTTTAAGTCATTCTGTTGAAATAAATGATGCATTAAGATTTTTATGAAATACTTAAGCATGCACAGAAAATAATAATATCTTTACTAAGGGCAAAGTTAACCCAACATTTATGGTTCTCTAACACATAATTCTGAACATCAACATATATTGAATATAAAATAAGTTTAGGTTGCACATTGATAAATATTGTGGGCGTAGATGCATCTTTACTATGTTCATATTTCGATATGTGATGTAAGCAAAGTCAAGTACTTTTAGTACTTGGATAGGAGACCTTTTTAAGGAAGACTGTATCCTCGCCTCACATCTTCCAGCTGCTTGTATATCAATATGTGTGTAGAATCTAACGCAATCTTAGGCGAGGATTGCGTAGTGAATATGCCATGCTTTGGAGGGGATGTAAAGCTGTAGGTCCCTTGTCTCTTAAATGTTAGACAAGTAAAAGATCCCTACTTTTCGAAAGAGAAGAAGTTTGGCAAAATTCCTGGTTGGGGATAGCTCGTCTACAGGCGTCAGTGTTAGGCTTCAGTAGGGGAAATAGACCAACGTTGAATAAATGTTAAAAAAAAGACATATATATATATTGTATATTCAAGATATAACCACTCGTAAACAACATAAATTGTAAGATTGTGACTGAGTCTTGATGGTCTTATTTAAATCCTCATTTATCTGGTCAACTGCTACTACCGTATGTTCAGATAAAGAGAAGTTACATAATCGTGTGTCATTAGTGTACATGTTAATGTCACAGTGTTGAGTTGAATTTTTAAAATCAAAAGTATATATATTATATAAAAGGGGTCCAAGATTGAATTCTTAGGGGCACCGTTATTAACAGGTAATTCACTGGACACCCAATTGTATAACATTAGAGTTCTTTCGGTTAGATAATTTTTTAACAGGACATTGTTATCAAATCCAATGTGATACAGTTTACTGGAAAGAAATTCGTGATTAATATTGCCAAAGACTTTTCTAAAATCAAGTAGAATCAAGGGAGATAACTTTGTTATTATCAATTTCATTTACAATGTCATAAGCACTGGAGGCACCTGCCCTCCTGGATACAACACTAAGTTTTGCATCAAAAGTGAAATTCCTTGGGGTAACCTTCGATACCAAACTAACATGGAATCTTCACGTAGATAGAAGACTAAAGAAGGTTTACATGTCTTATGAGCAGTGCCGCGGGACCGTGGGGAAAACCTGGGGAATAAAACCAGAGTGGCCATGTGGATATACACTGCCGTCATAAGACTAATGATAACCTTTGGAGCTCTGGTTTTGTGGCCTAAGAGCAAACAGACTACAGCTAAGGTCAAGCTCAGCCAAATGTGAGTTGCCTGCCTAAACTCCAGTGAAATACCACTGGAAGAAACTTGATGTTCTAGAAAGGTTAAGTTGCTCATATCAAAAATGCTATTCATTATGGTCTTTACTGGTGACCAAGATTTATCTAAGTACACAAAATAAATGATAAATTTGAAAGGACTTTGTTGATGAAGCATTGAAAAGTTTGTCTAGCATTTCGTAAACCAAAAGGCATTCGTAGAAATTCAAATAAGAAAGGTGTAGTAATTGGTTTTGAAAATGTTTTTGCAACAGATGTCTGGTGATAAGCATGAACTGGGTCAATTTTTAAAAAAATTGTACAACCGTATTGAGCATTAATATCGTGAATATGGGGAATAGTATATTGGTCAGGTACTATGATTGTATGTAGCTGCCTATAATCACCATAAGGACGCCAATAAATAGGTTCTTTGCGGCCATGTGCAAAAGAGATGAAACTGATCATATTGACAGTTTGCAAATGCCCAAATCAACTATTTGTTTGAATTCAATTTTAGTAATAATTATTTAATGAGACGTCCACGGGTATCACCAGCATCATCCTGTAGGGGGGTAAGTGCCGATGATAACCATGGCTAAAGTCATTTCAACTCGCTTGGCATGTGGGAGGGTAAATTTAGATTAATTACTAATAATTACTAGGTGAATGTGAACGATCCATCTTTTGATGTCTGAAGGACTTTTAATGTTTTTCAAAAAATGAATGTTAACGTTCACAAAATAAGGGTTCGAAACGACTGTTTCAGACGGAGAATAATATAAAATTTATACTTACTGTTCGTTTTTTGCTTAACTGCTGCTCTGATGGTATCTATTGGACGTCGTAACACTATAAACCTAACACTGGAAGTACTAACACTTTCTTAAAATTATACCTGAAAGGGAATTTTGCAAACACAAATAAAAGACAATATAAAATTCAAAAATATATATTAAATCTTCAAAAAATTTATGTTTTACAACAACTTCAAGAAATATGTTTGACAAACAATAGTCTGGCCCATGTACAACACATGGTGAGGAACGGAACGATTTATAATGTACCAACTACCATCCAATATGCAGTTTTTGAGCTAACGATTACACAAAAAGATTCAAGAAAAGTTCAATGTTTACAAAATTTGGTGGCCTTTGCTTGCCTATTCACGTATTTTTATTTCAATATCAATTTTGGTCGCTCCGCGGAGCTTGAAAATGCTTGATTCGCAACGACTTTGAATTATATTTGGAGAATTACGTCCCATGCACATATGAGTACATGGTAAAGATACTTTTCTGACACCGAATCACTGAGGAACCGGTTTAGGGCAAATCCCGTTAAAACTCATCATTTTCCCGTCAAAATCGACTGCTAGGAAATGATGGGTCCCATGTCGCTAAGGGCTATTTTCGCTAAAACTCATGATATACTTTGAATAGAAGCTGAATTAACTTGTCCTCATATTTAATACCGCGCATGAGTTTCAGTGCTTAACAACTTGGATTCGTAAAGGGGTTTTTAATTTTGAAATTAAAGTTAAATTTTGTTATACTGTTACGTGCTTACAATTTTCAGTAAACACTTTGTGGATTCGAATAACTTGCAACAAGAATTTTCACAAACCACTGATTTATTTAATCACTAAAATTACACTAGTAAATACTTAAAAATCACACAACTAATAATAACTTAATCTAATATAAATTCACTACTTTTAAAACACTATGTACTTTTCTGTTCTAAACTTGACAACATTTGTCTAACCTAAAAACTCTCTGTCTGTTTACTTCACTGAACTGAACTGTACTGCATACTTCACTCAACTGAACTGAACTAACCTACAAACTGTCTCTGTAACCAGAACTGTACTGGATACTAAACTGAACTGCCTTATCCTTCACTAAACTGTACTGTACTGTTCTCTGCTGGCTTCACCTCTTTATATACCCACTTGGAATGTCCAGAATATTATTGTAGAACTTTCCAGAAATATACTGGAATTCTCTATAATTTTCTTAGGCACTACTAAATGGTGGTTCGCCAGTTGGCCCACAGATGGCACCGCCCTTCTGGCCAGGGAGTAATTACAACTCTCCTCTCTGTTAGAGGGCAGCACATAACACTGCCCCCTCCTTAAGCCTGAACGTCCCGGTCAGGCAATTCAGATACCCCAGCATACTTTGACAACCTGTCCAGGTGCACGATCTTCATCTTGGACTTCTTTCTACGTTGAATCCTATAAACAACGTCGTTGATCCGAGTGATGACAGAATACGGTCCTTCCCAAGGTGAGCGAGGCTTCGAGAATCCTTCTTCACTCCGCTGTGGGTTATACAGCCAAACCGAGTCCCCCACCTTGAATCCTGCTGAACTGGCATTGCGGTCATATCTAGCCTTCATTCGATCACCACTCCCTGTAGGCGACCTCTTGGCAGCCACATTCGCACAAACCTTGCAACTGCGACACCAAGCCTCTACATCCTGACAGCTATTTACCCAGTAAAATCGCTCCCGTACTCTAGCCAAAGTCTTATTTCTGCTAAAGTGCTCTCTGGAGATTCCCTCGTGCACTTCCCGAAGTACCTTTGGTACTCGGCACCTGGGTATCAGCAACCGCATGGTAACTTCTTTCCCATCCGGGCTCTCCCATGCTCTCCGTAATAGGCCATCTATAACCCTAAGTGAATCCCATTGCGCCCATAAAGCCTTCAGTCCAACACTTTTACTGGAAACGTCCTTCCATTCCGGGCGGATTCCTTTTTCTTTCGCCTTCAACATTGGTCCAATTTCATCGTCGTTCAGTTGTTCCTCTCTTAGAATTTCCTTTGACCAGTCCTTCGGAACCTCTATCTTAACTGCCTTCACTTCTGCTATATCCTGCTGCTTCTTTACATTCCCGGCATTCACTTCCTTCGGACTCCTCTGGCGACAGTACCTCTTGACATGCCCCAATTTGCCGCAATTATAACAGCGGATTACTTTTGTCGGACCTCCAGCACTTTGTTGCTGCTTCGGCTCCTGTTTCGGCGGTTGCGGTTCCTGTTTCAGCTCCGGTCGCAAACTTAATTCGTTTAGTAATTGTGCGACCATTTTCTGTATGTCTGTTAACATAACAATCAATCTCATCTTATCAGAGCGAACTTCCTCTTTCTTTGCAGTGTTTACTTCCCCAGGATTCCGTTCTCGACACTGCCGCATCATATGTCCTGGTTTGCTGCACTGATAACACCGAATCACCTTCCTTGGCTGTCCTTCGCTCTGTTCTCTTTCCTGCTTCCTTGGAGCATCTGGTTTGGTCATCAACTGGCTTATCATTTTGTGCATGTCGGCCATCAAAGATTCCATATTTGATTTTTCTAAATGGCCCTCTTCTTCTACTTTCATGGCTCGTACTCTCGGATGTAGAGTCTCTTCATAAGCGGCTTCAACTTCGAGGGCATGGATCAAGGCTTCGCTACCAGTCTTAGCTCGAGATAATCTAAGGACTTGCCTGATCTCCTCGTCTCTTATGCCATCAATGAAAGTATCAACTGTTAACTGTTCCTGGAATTCTTTGGGCGCATCCGGGTAAGCCAGGTATGTCAGTCGCTCAACAGCTGCTTCAAAATCTTGTAAACTTTCCCCAGCCTTTTGTGTGCGTGATTTGAGCTGAGTCCTGTATACTTGGGCGAGGTGTTGGTCGCCATATCTTAGATCTAGTGCAGCTTCCAAAACCTTAAAATCCCGTTGCTGCGTCACTGGGATACTCTGAAGCAACTCTGAGGCTTGGCCCCTTAATGCTAGCACCAATGCCATAGCCTTGTCTTCATTGCTCCAATTGTTTGCGCATGCTGCTGCCTCAAATTGTCTTTTGTAGGTTGACCAAGAAGTTTGACCATCAAAGGAAGGCGGTTGTAATCGAGGACCTGACGATAATACTAGCTGGCCTCCTTGCGCTCTTAACTGTCGCTTAAGTTGTTCTACCTCTCCCTTAACTACCTGAAATTTTCCTTCTATATCGGTAACTTTCCCTTCGACGCCCGTAACTTTTTGTTCGACACCTGTAACTTTTTCTTCAACGCCAGTAACTTTTTCTTCGACGCCAGTAACTTTTTCTTCGACTGTAGTCACTTTTCCTTCTACGTCGGTAACTTTTCCCTTAATGTCACTAATTTCTCCTTCAACGTTACCAACTTTTTGTTCAACTTTATCTACTTTTTCCTTGACCTCATTAGTGGCTGACAGGATAGCATCTTGTTGCACCTGTATAATTTTTCTCAATTCTTCCTTTTCTTCTTGACGTTTTCTTTCTTTTTCTTCTTCACGTCTCTCTTGTTCTTCTTTTTCTTCTAGACGTCGTTTTTCTTGTTCTTCTTTTTCTTTCTGACGTCGTCTTTCTTTTTCTTCTTGACGTCTCTCTTGTTCTTCTTTTTCTTCTTGGCGTCGTTTCTCTTGCTCTTCCTTTTCTTCTTGACGTCGTTTCTCTTGTTCTTCTTTTTCCTCTAGCATCATTTTTCTAAATGCGGCAAACATGTCTTGCATTTGTTTTTCAGCGGCCATGCTTCTTGTTTCCATTCAAAAATTAACAAACAACACTAACAAGTCTTATTTATTTAAAGTCTATATCGCTTCTCAGTTGAAAGCACTTAAAAACTACACTAATTTCTAAACAGAATGTCCCAGAAATTTCCTCACACTAGCACAAATAAATCTTGTCTAATGTCTATATCACTTTCCAGTTCAACTCACTTCACTATCTCCAGTGGTTTCCAAATAGAACACTATGGAACTTCGTCGAATTCTTCAGAAGTTCTGTTGCAATTCCGCTTCCGACACCAATTGTTACGTGCTTACAATTTTCAGTAAACACTTTGTGGATTCGAATAACTTGCAACAAGAATTTTCACAAACCACTGATTTATTTAATCACTAAAATTACACTAGTAAATACTTAAAAATCACACAACTAATAATAACTTAATCTAATATAAATTCACTACTTTTAAAACACTATGTACTTTTCTGTTCTAAACTTGACAACTTTTGTCTAACCTAAAAACTCTCTGTCTGTTTACTTCACTGAACTGAACTGTACTGCATACTTCACTCAACTGAACTGAACTAACCTACAAACTGTCTCTGTAACCAGAACTGTACTGGATACTAAACTGAACTGCCTTATCCTTCACTAAACTGTACTGTACTGTTCTCTGCTGGCTTCACCTCTTTATATACCCACTTGGAATGTCCAGAATATTATTGTAGAACTTTCCAGAAATATACTGGAATTCTCTATAATTTTCTTAGGCACTACTAAATGGTGGTTCGCCAGTTGGCCCACAGATGGCACCGCCCTTCTGGCCAGGGAGTAATTACAACTCTCCTCTCTGTTAGAGGGCAGCACATAACAATACTTTCTAAATTTTGGTTATCGGGACGACATTACGTCCCTGTGCAGCGACATTTACTACACTTTCTAAAATGACGCTCCTTGAGGAGTTATTGGAATTTTTGCATAAAAATCGCTCCGTAGAGCGAAAATGTGATTAAGAATATTAAAAACCTCCAACCATATTTTTACGTGAAGCACGCTTTTCATACGAAATATTTCCTAAGTTGGATTTTGTTACAGCGTCGAAAAGTATATCGAGAGCTTTATCGTGTTCTTTAACATGAACACTTAAATAAAACGTTGTGGTAATATAACAGACACTAATTTATAATCTGTACGTAAAACTTCTAGGCCAGAATGCGAGGCTGTACTGAGTGGCTCAAATAATTTGTGAATTAATTTCTATTACTGCGTGACAGTATCCAACCTATATGGGTGACAAAATGATAAATGCCGTTCAGTTACAATATTCCGACTAATAATACACATGTAATGGGGCCTCTTAGTGGTTGCGTAGGCATATCTCAAATTCCGAAACCCTTTTGTAGTTATTCAACTATCTTTATCTATAATCTTATTCTCTCTCTGCACCTTTTGTTAGTTCTCCACTCTTTGGTCATATTATTATTTGTAATACAGGTACATAAATGTCAAAGAAATTATGAATCTAAAGCTGCTTAGAGGAATTTAAATTTATTTATCTACTCTTATTAGATAATATATTCATTAATGAACTGCTTTGAACAATTAATAGTATCCATAAACAAATAGCTTAAGTTATAATATCAGTTATTATAAAACACTAGATACAGCCAATCGCCTTTCCGATATGGTGAAAACAATGGTCCATTATTATTATTGAGGGAAGGAAGGTGATTTGACATGTTTGATTAATTTTTACGTTTAACTGTTGAGATTTGTAAATAGTGTTGTTTCTGTATACTTGCAATTTAATATTTATAGTACAAGATCGTAACTTAGGTCGACCTTCACCCATCGAGTTTTCTGATGAATTTTGAATTTTGATAATATAATATATTAATAAACAAAACTTGATATGGTCGACATTCAATTTACCTGCACAGCTATTTTTAATAAAAAATTAAAATTGTTATTTTTTTTCATGAATGTAGTATTGAGTTTTTGAATAAATTTATTACCAATCAAAAGTAAAATATGTATACAATATGCCAAAGTTTGGTCGACATGTTCATTCTCTGCATAAAACCGGGTATACAGGTATAAACGGGTAACTTTGAATTAGTATTTTGTAGTTATTGAGTTTTCTATATTGTGATATATGCAAATATAGATAATTTTATTGCGGACACGGTGGTATTTGGTCGACATAGCAAAAACTTGCAAAAGTTCGGGTCTTCAAGACTTAAAGTTCGGAAATTATAGAAGAGAGTAGGGTGTGACAGAGAAACACCCTGTGTATAAGTATATACTATGAATGCCGAATAGCAGTTGCTTGCATGGGGCCTACTCAGTTAAAGTAAGTGCGCATGCGTATTTCACCATTGACAGTAAGAAAGTCTGACTTACCCTAGAGAAACTGTTTTGAATTAAAAAAAAATATATTAATATTCAAAAAAAATAATAATACTGTTGTGAATTAAGAAAAAATGTTATACTTACATCATAATTGCTCAGAGAATGAGAATATTCTTCATAATATTTTAGCGTTAATGATATTACTTTTTTGTAACACGATAGATGATAACCTGAAGATGTAGCTGACTCTTCGGTTAACGCAACATCGTGATTCTTGAAACCTTTTTTTTTACAAAACAATAACTTATCAGAACAGTTTTTAAATGCTTATGAAAATCGATTATTTTAGGTTCACTTTTACCACATAAAAAACACTCCTTCATATTTTTATCATAAATTAATATACAAAACAAGATAACAAACTGTAGATTATGTTCACAAACTTAGCGTGCATAAATAATAAAAATGTGGTCGCTTCAGAACAGTTTCTCTAGGGTAAGTCAGACTTTCTTACTGTCAATGTTGAAATAAGCATGCACACTTACTTTAACTGAGTAGGCTCCATGCAAGCAACTGCTATTCGGCAACCTTCTTACAAGTATATACTTATACAATGAGTTTTAAATAACAAAAATAGATAAGGCACACGGTTTTACTATATTGTGACGTCCTAATGCTTGTATTTGTTTCTTATATGATTTAATAATAATTCAATGGTTGTTAGGAAGAAGAGCTCGCAGATGCCATATTGGTGGTATTAGCAAATAAACAAGATATACCTGGTTGTATGAGCTTGAAAGAGGTACATCAAGCTTTAGGTCTAGAAGCACTGAAAAATAGAACCTTCCAGATTTTCAAGACGTCAGCTACAAAGGGAGAAGGATTAGATATGGCGATGGAATGGTTGGCAAATGCTTTAAAAAATCGGAAATAACACTTTATTTATTTATGTAATCTAGTCTCCTACACAGCGTCAAGTTAATGACGCTAACTTGTATATTATTACTATTATTTGAAAACTTAAGAATGCTTATTTAATGTAAAACTGAATTGTTTAATTCTAAGGATTGAGATTTACTGTATTTACTATGTTGTAAGTATTTTTGTAGAGGAATAGTCAGGTTACAGAATATTTTGCGGTGGACAAAATTGCTAAAAATTTTGAACAGTAGTCCGAGCAATTTAGACAAATGTGATCTACAATGAGCTGAAAATTAATGTGTATCATCGCCTAAGTCTTTGTTAATAGACATTCTATAAGATATACGTTAAGTTTTATGTTATTGCTTGGAGGAAAAAAAAATAACATATAACCTAACATCAAAATGATTATTTGTGGTGGTTTGTGAAAGGTGCTAAATTGAGGTTATGTTTTATTTCAATCTTCTCTAAGCAACGACCTTCAAATCTGTGACATGTTACATGCTGGTGCTCTATTCCGGAATCAGGAATAATGACAATATGATGTTATGCGTTTCTGTCAACTGGTTTCTATAAAAATTCAAAATTCATACACGTGTATGAAACTATCATTTGTCACAATTAAAGATTTGTCTGTTTGAGGGCAGAAACCTAAAATTGACTTAAAGTTTTGTTTAATTTGACTATAATGGGTTAATTTACAAGTATATTAGACCAAGAGCTACTGATTTTTTCCGTGAGCATCTGAGAACCTCCTTCAAATTTCCGTAGTCCTGTTTAATGAGACAACCCTGTGGTGGGTGGTCTGGGCGCTGACAGTGGTGACATTTTCGTGTGAGGGCTATTTTTCACAAATAATACCTTTGTTGTGTAAAATCAAATTTTACAAAATGCCAAAACATTTGAACACTACTCGACGCGCGTTTCTCTACCCAGACAACATCATCGGGAGATTATTAAAACTGAAATAGTCTTATTCTTTCCCAATGATTATGACTTGATTAGTGAAACATGTCCAGTAGAGTACAAATATTTTGGCATTTTGTAAAAGTGGTTTTTAGACACTAAAAGTATGATTTTTGAAAAACAGCCCTCGTACTAAAACGCCCCTACCGCCAGGACCTGGACCCAGCATAAGGTTGTCTCTTTAAACAGGACTTCACAGCATAAAAGTTGAAGGGGATTCTCAGACCCTCATTGAAAAATTTAGTAGCAGTCTATAAGAGAGGTCTTACCTAAATGGCAGTTAAAACTTGACAGCACAATATTTTAATAAAATGTTATTTAATCGAATATAATTCTTGTTACCTGACTATTAACGTCATTCCAATATTGTTTTGTTAATTTATAAACCTTATCGAACACTTGCTAGTTAATGTAATGTTTAGTTAACTAATTCCTCATTTAAAATTAAAAACATCTATATTCATACGTTTTGTACATTTCAATAAAATATAGATGTCCAATATACATATATTTTTTTATAAGTTAATAAGCTGTTTTTAGATAAACGCGATTTACAATCCCTCAATAGGGAGCAACAATTAATTTTGGATTCATTTACTTTATGTGCGAAAAAAGAACATACACAAATGGACAAGGCGGTTTACATGATTTTGAAACCTTACCCTAAAAACATAGTAGTAAAATAAAACTCCAAATACAATATTTAAATAGGTCTGTCCACAGGAAAATTAATATACATTAAAAGTAGTACAAAATAAAGAATTTTACCTAATAATAACAATATTACAACTGTGGTTGAAAAAAGCCAATCCGAACAACTGTAGCAACCATAGAAATTGGTTGCTTTATTTCAGACAGATAAATGCATATGACGTCACATGCTCATGACAGTTGCAAAATTAACTACATCACTATAGCAACACCTAGAGTATCGCGCAGCAGGCATGTGACGTCACCTGCCTAGCCTCGCGCGAAAAATTGTATTTCATTATTAGACCAGGGCCAATCCTGTTTAAGGCAATAAAAATTCTTCGCAGTATACGAATGGTCGGAAAATGTTGTTAATGGTGTAAATAATTAAGGAAAAATCGTCCAGAATTATACGTTTTTTGCGATTTGCGGCTAAACTATGCATCCTATCGGAAAATGTTGAATGTAAAAGTTGTAGATAATAAAAGAATCTAAAACTTTCTTATTGGACATTATTGACCATAACCTCAGAATTATCGAGAAAAATGCAAAAAACCGTTTTTTCAGTTTTTAATTTATAACTATCGCAAAAATTTTTATATTTTCATGAAAATCGGTGAAAATGTTCTTTTTTGTGTTTCAAACAGGCCCAAATTTTTTCAAAGCGAAATATTTAATTTTCGATGTTCTATGAAGAAAATAAAAAAAAAGACCTAATTTTCAATCGAAAAGTTTGGTTAGCAAATTTTCGATTAATGAACTTTACTAGTGCTCATTGTTTTCATTGAAATCTCAGCTTTAATATAGAACTAAAATATAATATTGTTTATATACAAAAATATCGTTAAAAAAGCGAAAAACCGAAAAAACTACTTTTTTAAAATCGAGTTTTCGGTGAAAATCATGAATTTTTTTTTCTTTATTGTAAATAAACGTTTGCATTCATAAAAAGTGTTAATTCTCATACAATACTATGTTATACAAGTAATGTACATGTACCTAACTATTCTCGGCTTCCAAAGTCACGAAAACATTATTTAAACTGCAATTAAATAGGTAAAAATTCAAAAAACACAAAGGCTGTGAACTGAGAAAATTTGTTCATTATTTCTTGTGATTCGTAAGTATTTACAAATTATCACGACAAAGTCTTATATTTGATTATAAAATACAAAAATTAAAAGTAAAATAATTTTATTGAAATCTTTTCTTCTTCGTGGGCAATTCTTCATAGCCAGAATCGATCAAACTTTCGATTTCTTCACGTTCATTTTCTATATCTTCAATTTCTTGGAGTTCTTCTGGATTGTCCAGTTCAGTATCATTATTATTTATTAGACAGTGGGTACTGTCTTCGTCTTCGATGTCCTCGACAATTTTTTTCATACAAAGATTTTTCACCATTTGTGTACTTTAAGCCATGCTTGCGACACCCACATTTGTTATTACCGCATCCTGTTTCACAGCCGCAGCAGATAATTTTCAATAAATTTTCGGGAATTAATTCTTGTTCTGTAAATATAGGTACGATGCCATTAACGTGTTGTTTCCATCCCCAATCTGTAGCTGTTAATTGATTACCAAGCCAACTTTGCATTTGAAAATACACCCTGTAACAATGTTGCTTAGCTGCCCCTTCAGTTGGAGGTAATTTCTTCAAATGAAAAGAGGATTTAGCAGTAGCCGTTCAGTAGAGTTCAATCTTAAATCGTGTAGAGATGTATATATATTTTTACTTTTGTAAATAGAAGCTATTATTTTTAATCCATTTTCGGTAATCGTTTGTCTGCATTTGTATTGTAAAAAATTTCTGCAAGATTAGGTAAATGTTTATCGGCCAATAATGATTTTATGATTGTTTTTTTTTCCTTTCCCAGCAAAACTGCAAGTTGTATCGCAGCCAGAAAATCAATGCAAATATGCTACAATATGTTTATGTGATTTATGTTTAAAACTATTAGAGGTGTAATAAATATCATTAATATTTCCTGCATCAGGTTTGTGGAAATAGATATTCAATTCATGTGAACTGAATTGATTTAAAAGAACTAAAAGATTTATGTCTTGACCAACAACTACCACTATTTTATCAGAGTGTTTTGCTACTTCAAGGGATGTATTGATAATTAGGAAATCTGCATCTTCTTCGGCTTGTTTGCAGACAAAATTGTTTAACATTCCCATTGCAGTTTAAACAATGTTTTTGAGACTTTGAAAGCCGAGAATAGTTAGGTACATGTAAATTACTTGTATAACATAGTATTGTATGAGAATTAACGCTTTTTATGAATGTAAACGTTTAATTACAATAAAGAAAAAAAAATTCATGATTTTCACCTAAAACTCGATTTTTAAAAAGTGGTTTTTTCGGCATTTCGCTTTTTTTAACGATATTTTTGTATATAAACAATATTATATTTTAATTCTATGTTAAAGTTGAGATTTCAACGAAAAAAATGAACACTAGTAAAGTTCATTAATCGAAAATTTGCTAACCAAATTTTTCGATTGAAAATTAGGTCTTATTTTTTTTATTTTCTTCATAAAACATCGAAAATTAAATATTTCGCTTTGAAAAAATTTGGGCTTGTTTGAAACACAAAAAAGAACATTTTCACCAATTTTCATGAAAATATAAATATTTTGCGATAGTTAATGAATTAAAAACCGAAAAACCGGTTTTTTGCATTTTTCTCGATAATTTTGAGGTTATGGTCAATAATGATCAATCAGAGAGTTTTAGATTTTTTCATTATCTACAACTTTTACATTCAACATTTTTCGATAGAATGCATAGTTTAGCCGCAAATCGCAAAAAACAAGTACCAACCCCTAAAAACGTATATATTACCACCCCAACCCCCCTTCCAGAAATTTTACTCAATCTGGACGATTTTTCCTTAATTATTTACACCATTAACTACATTTTCCGACCATTTGTATACTGCTAAGAATTTATTGTCTATTACGATATTTTAATTGCTTTGGCTCTAGTCTATATTTACTGAAGTGGTTTTTCATTATAATTTCTTACCTAGGGAGAGAAATACTACTTCTCAATGGAGTAAATAATGGTGATTTCTCAGGTTAGTAGTAACAAAAATTCTATATATACTTCAGTTGAGAAGGCTATTATAAATCTCGTACATTATATCCTTCGGCGCGTAGCGCCTCAGGGTATAAAAGTGCTGGGTAAATAATAGCTTACTTCTCAACCTAAGTATATATAATATACTGTTATACATTTGAAAGATCCCAATATATAAATTTTACTACAAATACCATGTCAATTATTTCTGTTTATATTTTAAGGAACCTTAATTTGGTTAATCCTGTATGATAGGTCTACCCAAAATCCGGGGAACTATTACCTAATTTCCTCCAAGCATGTAAAGTGAGTAAAGAAAAATCTAAAGTGACTTATGAGCAAAAAATCGCATGAGGAGATAGTGAAGCTAAAAAATTTTTTAGTGGGTGTAGTGTCTAAGAGCAGCAATTAGCTGGTAGCAATTGATAGTTTGTATTCTAGTCTACTAACGTCTCTTGCATAGAAAAAACATGGAAACCTCATATCTCTGTCTCCGAAGTGCCACATTTAGAACATTTTTTGTTTATTTTACTTTAATAAACTCCTGCCATTAATCTGAAAATGAAAAAAAATTGACGAAACCCACTTTCCGATTTTTCCCATGAAGAGGGAGGTGGCCCGCTTAGTTATTTTCCGGGCTAGGTTCAAAGACCCAGTCTGACTCTGAACAAGGATGCTGTAGAGCACTGCTGTTGCTAAATTGAGCAAGGTACAAAGGCTTGCCTGTTTAAGGATAGTGTTATGAAAACAACGCTAACGGCAGCAATGGAGCTCCTGTTGAACTTTTTCCTTCTACACTTTGTCATAATGAGAGAGGGAAGGATTACATTACAGATTAGGTTACAAAATGAACCAAGTGGCAGTTTTGCAGGGATGGAGCATAACCAGATTAGGAACCAGGTGCACCTTAGTATAATATCAGACATGAGAACGTACATGATTCCTAAGTATACTCTTCAAGGTAAAAATCGTGGATCGAAGGAATGGAAGGAGACCGATTACAGCAACAGGTCTGGAGAACTTACCTGGTTTACTGACCGATAAAGGTTGAGAGCAAGGTACTCCAGCTGACATATTTATAGTGATCAACTGTTAAATAACCATTGTATAAGTTACTCAATAGTTAGTTATTTTTAGTTATGTTCTTTGAATGTTTGCATTCTCGTTGGGTAGATTTAGACGAGTTGTCTTCAAATAAACACTGTAAGGTCGCCCCATCTTTGAGCAGCTTATATATCAGCTTAAGGCATCATATTTTTTGCTAAGAGTTAAGAGATGTAACGGTATATAAATATAAGAGACATTAGCTCAATGGTTACAGTGCCTAGCTTTCTCTATGAACATACATAGCGAAGTGAGTTCGAACCCCACCTACTGGGAAGCAAGTTTCAATTATAAATTATTTCCAAGAAGTGTTTCGGATTCCACTATAAAATGTCAAAAATCATTACTTTCTACCACTACCTAATTTTGAAGACACCGCAACAAAGAGAGACCCAAACAATAAATTTAAAAAAAGTTGAGATTTAACAAGGTTGTATTATCAATAAAACTTACCCTTAATTTTGATGAGGAATCCAAAATTGTAGAAAAAGTATAATGGGATGGCTCTATTTAAAATGACAAATTTGATGTCATTTCACGATAAAACCAGAAGTGATGAAAAATTTAAAGTAAAATTTTGAAACAATATCCCAATTTATAGTCTGGAGATACATCTAGATAGATAGATGATTTATTAGTTCCAAGTAAGTTACAAAAGAATGCAAAGATACAAAATAGAGAAACTTACAATAAAATACACTTTGCGGGTGTGGAGTGGAACCTGTCAAAGAAAGAAAAGATCTAATACAAAAAAACATGTCATTAATAGAACAAACAAAAAAAAACAATCAGTAAGAACATAAACAGTTAAAAGTTGAAGACGAACACACATTTGGTCTGTTCTGTACTTTGGATTATTCTAGTAGTTGCCATGGGCTAAAGACAAACTTAAGCAAGACATATTTTTGCAGAAAACTGTCATAGTAACACAAGGGTACTAAGTCAATCTCAGTATTAATATTAAAGGGCTCTTAGTTACAACTAACATGACATGTGGCGTTTGATTTTTCGTATTGGGCTTGTTTTACATGGATCGAAATCGGATTATTTCAGTCTCATTCTACAATCAACTAAAATTTATTAGTAAACATGAACATCATCACATATAGAGTAGACCCCGCAAATTCACAGCCACGACTGTCTAGAAGGGCATAGGACATTTGAAAAAATGCAAACAATGTTTATTACTTACCATCGACATTGCCAGTGTTGGTGCCGGGGCACTCTAGTCAGCTGAGCTACCATCTAGGCCATGACAGATGTCTGCAGACTGGCGCAGCAGTGAACTGCTTGGTTGATTGTGCCTATATCATTTGTTGTTAGTTGGAAATCATCTCGACATCGACATTTAGTATTATCATATAACCTTGAAAAACGTCGGTACTTATTTTAATTTCATTGTCTGATTGACGTAAAACTTTAAGTGGGTATACCAGATATCAAACATGATCGTTTTAGAAATGTAAAAGGGACGTTAGCTTTAACTTTGTCCGATTTCAACTACTCAAGGATTATAATTCATTAAGTAATTAACCCAACAAAATTACGAGAGGATGTTTTTGATAAACCGATAAATAAATATTTGGCCACCTGATGATGCCTAAATTAGTATGTTACTTACTTCGAGTTCATAACAATGGATTTCACTGAAACTTTATGCCTTAAAAAGGATTTAAAATTTCTAAAATTTTCATTGAGATTAAAATAATCAGAAAGCTAGCATATCAGGTATTTTCAATGCACCTACGATACTTACATAAGATGCAAGGTCTGTGAATTTTTAATAGTAAATTAAAACAATGTAGAGCTCATCTTATATTTTATATATTTATAATATTATTATACATTGCATTATATTCAGTAAATATTTATCAACAATGAAATTAACTAAATAGATATAGTACTAAGCCCAAAGATAGGATTTAGCTAATTGTGCAGTCTAATTCGCCTTGTTTAGGTAAACAGTCTAAAGTAACAGCCGCTGCCCTAGTCATGTAAGTCATGGTGCCAAAGCAACCGCTAGGAGCACTATCGTAGAAATGCTGACAAATATAGGCAGCACCGCCACATAATAGTCCCCCACCCTTTGAAGTTTCTCTTAACTCTTTAGGTTTGGCACAGCAAAGCGTCGCATCACCGTCGCACTTCATCTGGAACATAAAAATTTAGTTAGATAAGATTTATTTGACTGATTTGTAGCATTTCTGTATTTTCAGTAAAATTATACAGAGTATTTGCTAATTGGTGGTAGTCCTTTTAAAGAATAGTTGTGCTCATAAAATGGAGTAACTTTTCTGTTTAACATTTTTGTCAAATAATCAAAATAAAAAATTAGTTAATTTCTAAGATATATAGGAAACTGACACAAGCAGTCAATGTTGCACGTTACATTTGTCATCGCTCGCAGTAAGCGTTTGATGTTGGTCGATTGGTTTATTGATTGATGATGGTTTATTTACATTGTTAGTAGTACAGCAGTGCAGTTTTTCGATAAACAAAGTTTAAGATAAAAATGGATGGATTTACTGTATGTGAATACCATAACCTGTTACTTATTTATGGTGAAGCCAGGTGGATAGATTTATATATAAATAATATTGTATTAAATACATTTTGCTAAGTTGGCGAAGAGAACTGTCAATCGATTTAATTTTACTTACTGTCAATATATGTATTCAGTCTGTTGGTTATAAGTTGTAAATCTACAATTGAGAAATAAAAGTAAAAAATAGCTCAACTTCATTTAATTCAACAATTAAAAACAGTCCACTAAGTCGTTAACAGCAGGAATAGCTCTCGTACAGAGGAATTGTACCGCCCACGGTTTTTACAGTGAGGTTAAACATTGTTGTAAAATATTTTACAGAATGGGTAAGTCTATTATCTAATCACATATTTTCTTTTAAATAAAAAGTCGAATGTTTAATTTTATGTTTTAGAAAAACACAAATATTCATTTAGGTACTACCACAGTGTTGGCTTTGACTTTTGCTATGTTGCCACATTAATAATTTTCTAAGCCCCCTTTTCAAATGCCTTGTTGAGAAAGACGCAATATAGAAAAGTTATTTCATTAAACTAATACTATCTGCCATTATAAGAATTACCACCAATTAGCGAACACCCTGTAGAATGCCTAAAATAATTGGGTATCCCTGCAAGTTTAAAACTTTTCCAGTCCAATTTACTGGCATTGTAGATAGAAGAAGTGTAACCGAAAATTGTTTTTAAGATCTAGTACAGAAAAATGTCTAGGTTGTCTGGACATACATTAATTTTGGATTTCTTCGTATAACTGGTTCACAAACACAGAAGCTATAAGCCTGAGCCAGGTCTCGTGGCCACCTTGTATAATATAGTTATTACATTTCGTAGGTAGAAGATGTAAAAATGTAGGGCCAAAAATTGAACCCTGAGGTTTATCACCAAAGTTTCATACATAATTTGAAAAATGTTAACTGCTAAAGAAAATATATGAGAAAATTTGAAATAATTTGTATTTTGGATTAACTTTGTAGCCCATTTAAAAAAAAATTCTGACAAAGGCAGGCTTTCTAATTGAAATATACCGTGAGCAAGTAGTCACCATCCTAGGCCAGTTGTCCATAGGATTAAATCGGGGGGGTATTTTGGAAAAGTTCCGAACTAAATGAAACTTTGGGATGTCGTTTGTAGGTGTCCAGTAGTGCTACACCCAATTTATCCAACAAAAAAACCCTGGAATTTTGCTGAGGGACGAAAATTCCCAAAATTTTTGCACTTTTTTCGGTTTTTTCGAAAACAGTTGATTTTAGCGGACAACTTCAAATTAGTAAATTGTAGAGGATTAAATTTCCTACAATTTGCACGGTAAAACGTATTTTTTGACCCCATAGGTACTGAGATACAGAGTTTCGAAAAAATACAAAATTTCACAAAATCGTAAAAAACTGCTTTATTTTCCATTTTTCAACATATCTAATGGACTTGTGGTATCTACTCCCCCCAACACCCCACGGCCTCTTCCTCCTTTGAGATGTTTATACTATACAGTGTACATGTAAGGTTTGAAAGAGCATAAAATAACCCAGCTCATCTTTCCACTAGTAGATGTTCATTAGGTTGAAAAAAGAACATTAAAACACAGTATTTTTATATGTAGTATATTATAGCGATTCTTACTGTCTAATAAAGTAAATTTGTAAGGAAAATGTAAAGTAAATGTTAATGAAGTAAAGTTAATATTTTAGGCATTTGACATCGTACGGAGTTTCTTCACGTCCTTTTTCATCGTCTAGCAATGCATCCATAATCATTACTTCTTCGTGTAGTTGAACCTATGCAAATGGAAGTAGATACCACAAGTCCATTAAATATGTTGAAAAATGGAAAATAAATATCGAAAGCCCCCCTTTTCAGCAGTTTTTTTACGATTTTGAGAAATTTTACACTTTTTAGGAACTCTATCTCGGTACTTATGGGGTCAAAAAATAAGTTTTACCATGCAAATTGCAGGAAATTTAATCAGCTAGAATTTATTAATTTGAAGTTATCCACTAAAATCAACTGTTTTCCAAATATTTTGAAAAAACTGAGTGTAAAAATTTTGGGGATTTTCGTCCCTCCCCAAAATTTCACAGGGTGTTTTTGTTGGATAAATTGGGTGTAGCACTACTGAACACTCACAAACAACATCCCAAAGTTTCATTAAATTCGGAATTTTTCGAAGGTACAAAGTACATGGCGATTGGATTATCCTTGAAATTCACAGAATTGATCTCAATATTCTTCCACTACATTCTCCTGATCTGAACCCTATGGAGCAAATTTGGCGTATGTAACGTTATGTGTAGTATAATACAGATTGTTTTAATGAATTCAGAAATAAAACTATTAATTATATTATAGGTATATAAAGATACCTAGTTACCTAATCATTTATTGCCACTTCTTCCGACCTCATAATAATTATTGATAACTAACATACCCAAAGATGAACGAATTTTAATTCGGAATATTATATTTTAGTTACTACAGTTCCATGAATCAATTAAACAATCAAATTCAAATATACTGTAAGATCACGTAAGATCAAACAAATTTGGTGAGATCGTTACAGGAGATTTAACTGATTTCAGACACATTTCAATTTGGAAGTTTAAATATAACTGTATTATTTCATTATCCTAGAAACACGATCAACTTACAACTTACCTGATCATCTAAAAACAGTTCATTAGCAGAATGTACTAGATATTCAACTTGTATAACACCTCCTATAGATTTAACCACATTATATTCCGAAACTAACGTAAGTACCATCAAAGCTTCCACAATTAGCTGCCGATATTCTGGCTGAGGGATTGTATTTAAAACGGTTTCCACAGCTAGTGCAAATTTCAATTCTCCGGATGTCATCTCCTGGGTCAAACTTTGAGGAAGGACTTTTCCCACTATATCAATCCCTTGACACTAAAATTAAGACAAATAGATAGTTAACAAAATTTTCACAATATTCACGAATCCGGTATATTTAAATGTATAAAGGCCGGTTTATCAATACAGGGTTAACAATTAACTATAGGATAAATGTCAAACGAAACAACGGGTATCTATTGTTTTGTTTGACATTTATCCTTTGGTTACGAATTAACCTTGCATTGATAAAATGGCTCTAAAACAGAAGCGAATTATAAAAAAAATCTAGATTCATATGACATTCCAATTAAATTAAAATGAAAGATTTTTTTAGTTGAAAATAAACAACAATTCACTATGTCAAGTTTCATCTAAATAACTACCATACCCTTTCAAGTATGCCCCAAACTCTTGGATAAAAATCTCTTGGAACCCTGTTCAAAGCTCCATCGAGTCTTCTTCTCCTCAACCATTGACCTTGGCGATCCGGTTCCATTATATCATCGCCTGCGCCATCGCCTAAACTAATATGACTCTTCTACAAAAAAAGATTTATTATTTACCCTTAGAATAGATGCTATAGTTTAAGTCTATAATGTTTATTTCTTGTACACATTCACTAAACATTCATATTTTACAACTCGGGTCATGACAAATATGTGTAAAAAGAGAATATTTAAAAAACATTTACATTTACAAACTCAACAGGTAACTTACCTTGCTAATGCGACTGGATTTGTTGCTGACAATGGAAAAGTTGCCTCTTCCAACTGTAATAAAAATAACAAATGAAATATACTCAACAATACGGCAATTTAAAAACAAATCACAATATTTTAACGGTAGAATGCAGGTTTTTACAACCACCGTATAATGAAGTAGTTTTTCCGGATTTTGCCATGGTTGTCGAACTTTACTTATTGTGTTTCGTTGGTTACACTGTCAGCTTCTTTAGCAGGATTTCAAAGATTGTTGTTGTTCTATTCTACTCCTTGTTATAATTTTGCAGTTGCTTTTGATTCATTGTTCATTCATCTTTTTCTATTCATTGTGATTGTCTAAACCGTACTTGGCAAAGACCATATGACAAAATCCAGAAGAATCATATTACAAGTTTGAGACCATACTCTAACACCAGGACCAAAACATATTTTTGCAAAATATGCAAATGAACTATTTGTAATTTTTTTTACTGTAATTTTGCTAAAATTGTCCTAACATGTGCATAGTGGGTCCTCTTTGTAATATAATCTATATTTTTCTAATATGAAATTTGCTTAACAAAAACACTGTTTCCACTTTTGTGGCCAAGACATTTAAGGCTAGCAATCAGAGGAAGGAAAAATTCTAAAATTCCATGTGGGCTTCCTTAGATACAGTGATTGATAACTAAAGTAGTATACATGCACACATGATCATTATGCAGGGCGTCTCATTGGACCAGCCGGCGCAGGACTGTCTCACTCTCTAAAATTTTCCCACATAGAAAAATGAACAGTTCTGTAAAATTTAAACACAATCGGACAACCATGAGATGTGCCTCAATGATCTTAGGTTGACATAAGAATCAGTATAAACAAATGGTAAAAAGACAGTGAAAATTTATGGCATTTTCCTTAACAGGAAAGAAACAAAAACAAACCATAATTCTACAAATCCTACAAAAAAATTTTCAAAACATCTGATAAAAGTGTCTTCTTCTACTGTCTGGAATTTTTTGTAATCGTTTACCGCTTGTAGCAGAAACTGTTTTTATCCTCTTTATTAGTTAAAACGCTATTAAACTCCTCCACGAGTTTAAAACTATTTCAGTCGTGTAATTAACAACTTTAAGATTCTGAATGAACAACAGACCCTTTTGAAAATCAGCAAGAGTCGTATTTGAAGAACTCGTAGGGAATTTTAAGCTGTTTAAAAAGCAGCATTTTTTTAAGCGAAATATTGTAATGGCTAATTGATGTAACTGCTAACTTCCTTTTGCTGAATTGCACCATGTTTTATACTATAAATATCTGCACCGTCCTCATCTTGCTGCATCAGTTAACGAGTTCAATTGTTGTTCCTACAGACGCACTATCATCATAAACGGCGATTGCAATTGAGATCTGATAGATACAGAGGTAACCACAAAACTTTTTCAAAGCTTCTCTTGAAGATTACCTTGTCAGCATTTTTATAAGAGTACAAATCTTTAAGAAAATTGAGATGTAGAGATGGATGAGAAAAATACAAACACCCTTCTTTCATGGGACGTCAGACTGAATTGACTTCTGAAGAGAAATCTATTTGAAGATAGCTTAATACCACCAATTTGGCTAGTTTTACTTGATAAGTATATGTTTGGGGATACAGTACTTTAGAATGTCACTCATGTAAAAAAACCTAGTTGTAGTTTTTAACAAAAATTTGTCATTCAGTCAACACGTAGGCAAATTATGTTAAACTGCATACTTTAAGTTAAAACAGCTTATCAATATCGAAATTGCCTTAATGAATCTGCAAAAATTTTATTAACTGAGGCTTGCTTTAGTGTTATCTGTTTTAAACTATTGTGTGTTTATGGTCCTAGTCTCAGCCAAAGAGATAAAAATAGGTTGCAGATCATTAAAAACTCTTGTGTAAGGTTTAATCGTTTTGTTTCTAGGCGGGATCATGCCACACTTTATATCAGATCTTTTAATATGTTAAAACTTCATGAGCGACGTTTTTTATTCAGTACATTGTATTAGCTGTTAATATAATAAAGACCAAAGTTCCATCCTACTTAGTATTGAAAACTGAACTTGGAGAAATGGCTCACAATGTAATAATATAACATATCCTATACACAATACAACTGCATTTGAATCATCTTTCACTTACTTGTTCCCATACTTTTGAATAATTTATCTGATATTTACCTGATGAAACAAAAAATAAAATGAATTATTTTAATGTGTCTGTATTTGTCTAATTATTACCTGTGTAGGCTTGTCTGTTTCGACCTTAATTTTATTAATTTTGTATATTTTATTTTATATTTTTAAAATTTTTAAAATGTCTCTCATTCTTTTGCAACAATAAATGTTTTTATTATTATTATCATATACTTGATCTCAGTTTATGCTTGCAAGCCAAAGACTAGTTACATAACAGGGGACGGTAGCTCAGTGTGTTAAAGCGTCTGGCTAGCAAAGTGAGTTGCCTAGAGAAGTGAGTTCGATTCCCGCAAGGCGAAACAATTTTTCATTAAAAAAATTGCCCCAAGAGTGGTTCGGAGTCCACAGACGTAGGGCCTCGTCTCTCTTTACCTAGCACAAGATCCTTGAGATCTTCCAGGGGGTTACTTCTGTAACTTGAGAGGCAGTTAAGAAAACATTTTTAAGAAAACATAACACTACTCTGATCTCTAGAACGCAAATCCCACTACTTGCATCATAAATAAGAACCTTCCTTCCTTCCTTCGTTAATTGTTCAGTATTTATGGGAAGAATTTATAATTTAAATTTAGTTATCACTCACCATCTGAGGATGCCTATGTTAGACGAAACAATTGTTACGGTTAAAGTAGTAAATTGTAAAGATCTAAACACTGTTTTCATTATGCAAATTTAAAAATAGACTTTCATAATGTAAAGGTCGAATCAATCAACTATCAATAAAATGAACCTCGTCAACATTCAGCATATTAAAATAAATTGCTGGTGTAAACTGATTTATGAGGCTTTCAATTAAAATTTCCAAAACAAAAGTCGCTGTGAGAAGCATTCACTTTCATATTAATCTACCACATCATTGATTGCATTAATTTATTTAAAACAATTGTTACAGACACAGTGTTACATTCTTATTAAGCACACAAGGATGTTATAGACACACATATATAGATGCTACTTATTTGGGTTTCTGTCCAAGTCTGATGTATGTGTGTCCTTTCTCTATGTAAATACAGTCTACCTTCTTGCTATGCTATATCGAAAAAGACCTAATGTCCTTCATAAACTTTGCGATCCATAGCTAGAAACTATTTTTCACACAGTTTTTTTAGGTTTCTCTATAGCATTACTCTTGCAGTCCTGCAGTTAATAGATCAAAATCAGATTCATATAAATCAATCAAATTTCATTTAGTTGTCGATTATAGGCAATTCAAGTTAAGCTGTACAGGGTGTCCCAGTTAATGCATTATGTTCAATTTTCTCGGTAGTATCTGAGAATTTTATTTAATAGCCAATCTGCCGTAGTTTTTTTTCAAGGAATCCGATGCCGCTAAGAAGCAAATAATTGAACATCTGGAGAAAACCAATTTTACCAAAAAAATCAAAATGGAGATTTTATATTTTGTTAATTGACTATTTAAAAAAAAGATATCGAAAAGTTATTAGAAAAAGTTGTTCAGAATGTAATTTTGAATACTAAATAAAAAAATAAATAAATAAACCACAGAAATCAGACAACCACAATTCCAGAAGCCAGAGGCTTGTGCGGAAGGAGGTTACACATTGAAAAACGTGGACATACAACCATATCCTCCGAGAGTGCCAGTGCCGGAGCCGGGGCTCGAACCCGGTAGCGCGATACTCATTCGATTAATCGCGATAGCCACCTCAAGCTTTAACCAACACGGCTATCGGCTATACCAAATTTCATTACGAAATTCGCATTTTTGATTTTCTTTCAACAAGTTTACACATGGTTACAATTTTGGTTATGTAAACAAAAACTATTAAATTAAATGTCAATCTGACAAATCTTCAAGTTTTATCGTGTAACGTTCTTAGTTCACAATTGTAAAATGCATAGGCATTTAAGTGAAAAAATCGAAACAACAAAGTTATTTGGTGATGGCGCTCATAGTAGGCACAGAATTTAACCGAAGACATCCTTTACGGGTCGATATTAATCCGCAATTAATACTCTTTTCAATGAAACTGGAAGTATTATTAAAAGATCTGAGAATGACCAACCTTATCGAATACATCTGCGTCCTGAAGATAACGTAATCTTAGCTGCAAATCAAGCGAATCCAAAATTGAGGCTACGAGATTTAGCGTGTCAACTGAAGATCGGCAAGGAGAAAATTAGAAGATGTTTCATATGTAATAATATCAACCCTTATAAACCAAAATTGCTTTGACAGAAGGTAATGAAAATAAAAAGTTAGATTATTGCTATTGGGCCCAGGGAAATTTTTTAGACAACCGGAAATTTTTAAGTAAATTTTGTTTACTGATGAGGAGGTGTTTACCACTAATGGGGTGGTGTCTTCTCAAAACAGTAGATACTGAGCTACAGAAAATCCTCATTGAGTTATTAATTGTAAAGACCAGTAGTCAGAGAAAATTAATGTATGGTGTGGAATTTTAGGAGATCGAATAATTGGTCCGTTTTTTTTTAATAACTCGTTAAATGCTGAACATTTAGTTAACTTTTTCCATACGGAATTATGGGATGCAATTGACAATCATTAAACAGGATATGTTTCCCCAGCTAGATGGTACGTCAATTCATAACTCTATAATTGTTCTTCAGTGGTTGAACAAACATTTTACAATGTGCTGGATAGGAAGAAATAACCCTTTTGAACAGTGGCCTCCTAGGCCGCCTGATATTACACCACTAGATTTTTATTTCTGGGGAACAGTAAAGAATAACGTTTACAAGACAAGGCCCAGAAATCGAGAAGAACTTTGTACTAAAATAAGACGAGCTTGTCGTAAAATCTGTATTTCAGAGCTGAGAAGGGTAGACAATCATAACCATAAAGGAATTAAGAAATGCATTAAAATTGCAAGGTGAATTGGTTTAGAGAGCTTACACCAGATAATTTAATAAAATTGTCATTTATGTACGATAATATGTAATTATCTCAACACTTTAAATTACTTTAAATTCTTCTTTAACTATTTCAATTACCAAAAGTTAATTGTTTGTTTTCTTTTCTATTAAAATGTATTCTTTGCCAAATCGACATTTCTGTTTGATATTTTTTTGCCAATTTCAATGGCATCCTATTAAATTGAAAACCAAAATTGTAACCGTGTGTGGACTTTGCTGAAAAATATCGATAGAAACAAAAAATGTGACTTCAAAAAATGACGAAAATATGCACGTGTCCTCATTTTAAATGAGACGCATTGTGATATACTCGGAAAGAGAATTTTACGTTCTACCTTACTACTATATTAATTTGCAAAACTATGGTCTTAGTTTTTAGAAAAAAAAACGTAATTTCTTTGTAAACTGGAAGTGATATTTAAAATTTACACGCACTTCCCTTTAACAGTCTATTAAGCAAATACAAAAATCCGTAATTTTAACAGCTTTTATAAAATTTGTTCTCCGACCATAATTTTTTTCTCTGATGCTTGATTGTTTCTTATTTAGTGGCATAGGATTCGTCAGCAAAATTACGTCAGATTGGCTTGTCAACCCAAAATTTATCTCAAATACTATGGCGGAAATCGAGCATATGAGTTAACTGGGATACCCTGTACATGCCCTAGCAGCTATTATGACAATTAGTCCAGTTATAATTGAGTAAGACTCCTTTAGGTTTGAATTCAAGTAAGCCTATATAGATGGATCATATATTTGTTCGGGAATATATCTGAAATAATACTCCAGACAATAGGTATCAAAATAGGGTGTTGAGAAAAGTTTTATAGTATTTTTGATTTTCTGCACAGAGGTACATTTTGGATTGAAATGAAGTGAGGTTTTTTCCGGGAACCAAACTACCCCCCCACCCATAAGGGTCCCGAAAATTGCTTTTTCGTGAATATAAAAATTTTCGGAATCTTTATGGGGGTGGGAGGGTGGTTCCCGGCAAAAATTTTGTATGCAAAAGATACCTCACTTCATTTCAATCCAAAATGTACCTTTTTTTTAACATTTATTTAACGTCAGTCTATTTCCGCTACTGAGGCCTATCACCGATGCCTGTAGACGAGCTACCCTCAACTAGGAATTTTGCCGAACCTCTTCCCTTAAGAAGATTAGGGAACTTTTACTTGCCTAACATTTAATAGACAAGGGACCAACGGCTTTACATCCCCTCCGAAGGATGGTATATCACCTACAAAACCCTCACCTAAGGTTGTATAGCTTCCACGCATACACTGATATACAAGCCGCTGGAAGATATATGAGGCGAGGACACGGTCTTCCTTGAAACGGTCGCCCATCCAAGTACTAACCGCGCCTGTCGTTGCTTTACATCACATATCACGAAGTATGTACATAGTAAAGACGCATCTAAGCTCGCCCCCAAAATGTACCTATGTGCAAAAAAATCATAAATCCTATAAAACTTTCAGTCAAAAAGTACCTATTGTCTGGACTATAACTAGACATTGAATTATATGCATCTACTACATAGGTGAATGTATAAAATAGCCTATGCATATTTCAACAATACTTGGTATTATATTATATTATTCATCAATTATGGGAAAAAATTGGATGCGCATAACCAATTATGATTGTTGCACATACATAGAAAATACATTGATTTCTGGATTCTCAAATTTTGGAGGAACTACTTGTCAAACTACTGAACAATAAATAATCTGTGCTAAGATGCAATCTGTCAGATAAATGAATCCATAAATGATACAAAAGTTAATTATCGCAAAGCACAGTAAACTCTGAGATAACACCAAAGGTCAAATACTGCCTTACTGCATCTTACATCTGTAGATGTTGAACACTCTTTTTCTGCTGTTAAACTTATTTTGGATAACAAACTTCACAAATTAATCATGTAACATTTGGAGTAATATATATGGTCTACTGTCATAGAAATTAAGGCAAAGATGAACAAATGAAACCAAAACATTTGAAACAACTTTTGATTTTACGCGTCACTGGCATTTTTTCTTGCATATGTTCGTTAATACATATAATCGATGTCTAGTGAAAAAACATTAAAATGAAGGTTGCCTATCTCGAGCATTTTGCAAAGGGCCGTTAAAATCTACAAAGTATAAGTAAAACTTCTTGTCATATGAACAGCTGTTGCCTAAAATGAAAAACTTATTCGAACCGGTCATCTCTCACAGAACTCTATTCATACTGGAATGAGAGAGTACCCAATGTAGTGAAGATTGCATCAACTTTAGGAAAAAACAATGTCGGGCAAGTTTCTATCACATCAATGTTTTTGGAATAAACATTGTTAGATATTCATTTCTTCTTTTGACTGGCAACATTTTTGCAATCTGGCCTCATGAGGTTGAATTATTAGATAGTTTTTTTAAAAAGATATAGTATATAGATAGTAATAGCAAGGAACCTTCTATTAAAGTTACTTTAGAAGTAGTATATACGAACAAACTACCATTTTTAGATATTTTAATTAAAGAATAAATAATACCATTGAAACAAGTATTTATAGAAAACCAATCCAAACAAACAGATATTTAAATTTCAGCTCAAATCAGTCAATAAATGTTAAAAAAAGGCGTTATAAGACGTTTTTATAATAGAGCCAAAATAGTGTCATCTAATAACGAAATACTAAACAATGAGGAACAATTTGTCCTGTCCTATGATGGACATAATAAAGATTAATATGTATTTTCAGACCTCCTCGTATTATAACCAAGATTCATTGCCCTGCCAACTATCTTTACACCAATAATTTACTGTATGAGAAAACCCATATAACTCTAATCATTAGTAGACCTCAAGTATTTACAACTAGATTTGCAAATCAACCATAGAATATGCAAGTAATAAGGCCATTCTGCCAATAGTACGGGGGCCATGAACCTTCCCGTGGCCCTTTGAGGCCGCGATGAGTAAATAGGTGTTTTCGACGTATTTTTTCATGCTGAATCCAAATATGCAACTCAATTTTACGGAATCATGCAAGAAAAATTGTTATTAACATTTTAATTGTTTATAAGGCTATAACTTCAAAGTTAACAATGGAAGGGAGAATTTTCAAATTTTTTATGATTTCTGATACAAAAACAAAGAAAACTCTTTTTGAAAAATTAAAATCGGCTGATTAGAACCGGAGTTATTGCACATTTGTTATTAACAAATTGCATAATTACGATTTTTCCGCACTATTTCACTCATAACTCGGCTCCTATTCAATGTAGAAAGCTCTACCAGATCTCATTTTAAAGCTAAAGCTTCAAGCTTCAAAATTTTTTGTAGTGAAATATCCCACCATGCTCTTGAAAAATTTTACAAGTGATGAAAGCCTGACATTTTTGCGGAAAAAAGATAAGTAATTTGTTTATACGCATTTTGAGGAAAATTAATCTATAAATATCAGCAATTGAGTTATACATTATTATTATACATCTCAAAGCGAACATTTTTTGACTTGCTGAATGTATTTTGATTGATTTTACGCCGAGTAATATTAATTTGTAGTTGAAGCGCTTTCGCGCGCAATGCGCGCACTGAGTACGCGGTACATGTAGCAACTACCGTTTTATTCCTGGCTTTACTTAATAAATAATTTTTGAAGGAAAGTTAATCTATAAATATCAGCAATTGAGTTATACATTATTATTGTACATTTCAAAGCGAACATTTTTTGACTTGCTGAATGTATTTTAATTGATTTTACGCCGAGTAATATTAATTTGTAGTTGAAGCACTTTCGCGCGCAATGCGCGCACTGAGTACGCGTTACATGTAGCGACTACCGTTTTATTCCTGGCTTTACTTAATAAATAATTTTTGAAATATTTACATTAATAAATAATTTGTAAATAATAATAAACAAATGCATAATTTTTTCCAAAGTGTAATAATGAAAAAAAAGTTAATTCATTTTCTAATACTAACTGTTTATTGATTGTTTTTGCACGTGCAAAACATGCAGCAGGATAAATTAACTTTTTTACAGCGACACCATTTAGTTGTGCACATCTTACATGTACAATTTGGTACAAGTTCACTCATCGGGGGCAACAAATCATGCATTTTTTGGGGTAAAAGTAAATCTTGTTCCTTGATCCATCCAAATTTTTCTGGATTTACAAGGCTAATATTAACCAATAAAATGTTAGTCTGTACAAAAGTTATATATAAACATCTTAAAATATGTAATTTAATGGTAGCAGATGTGGGTGGTAACTGCTTGATGAGGTGTTTACTGGAATGGGAATATATTTTAAATCTTAATTCATCAAATGTTTTACAGCCTGCATTTTTTTTCATAACTTCCACTAAATATTCCTCTCCTCTTCTCAAAACAATGTGAATTGTTTCATCTGAAAGAACTAAATAGTGAAGAGTAATTATTATTACATATAAAAAATGTTTTGATGTATTCAAAAATGCTGAAAATTGATAGGGCGATATTGAAAAATGCACGCAATCTTTACTAGCAAGTATTGATGCAAGTGATGTATTATATTTCAAAAATTAATAATGATAATAATAAACAATTACCTCGCCTAGAACGTCTAGAAAGCCATACTATGAGAGAATGAATTAACTTTTTTTTCATTATTACACTTTAGAAAAAATTATCTCGGGCAAGTTTCTATCACATCAATATTTTTGGAATAAACATTGTTAGATATTCATTTCTTTCTTTTGATGTATTCGAAAATGCTGAAAATTGATAGGGCGATATTGAAAAATTCTCGCAATCTTTACTAGCAAGTAATGATGCAAGTGATGTATTATATTTCAAAAATTAATAATAATAATAATAAACAATTACCTCGCCTAGAAAGTCATAGTATGAGAGAATGAATTAACTTTTTTTTCATTATTACACTTTAGAAAAAATTATGTATTTGTTTATTATTATTTACAAATTATTTATTAATGTAAATATTTCAAAAAGTATTTATTAAGTAAAGCCAGGAATAAAACGGTAGTCGCTACATGTAACGCGTGCTCAGTGTGCGCATTGCGCGCGAAAGCGCTTCAACTACAAATTAATATTACTCGGCGAAAAATCAATCAAAATACATTCAGCAAGTCAAAATATGTTCGTTTTGAGATGTACAATAATAATGTATAACTCAATTGCTGATATTTATAGATTAACTTTCCTCAAAATACGTATAAACAAATTACTTATCTTTTTTCCGCAAAAATTTCAGGTTTTCATCACTTGTAAAGTTTTTCAAGAGCATGGTGGGATATTTCACTACAAAAGATTTTGAAGCTTGAAGCTTTAGCTTTAAAATGAGACCTGGTAGAACTTTCTACGTTGAATAGGAGCCGAGTTATGAGTGAAATAGAGCGCAAAAATCGTAATTATGTAATTTGTTAATAATAAATGTGCAATATCTCCGGTTCTAATCAGCCGATTTTAATTTTTCAAAGAGTTTTCTTTGTTTTTGTATCAGAAATTATAAAAAATTTGAAAACTCTCCCTTCCATTGTTAACTTTGAAGTTATAGCCTTATAAACAATTAAATTGTTAATAACAATTTTTCTTGCATGATTCCGTAAAATTGAGTTGCATATTTGGATTCAGCATGAAAAAATACGTCGAAAACACCTATTTACTCGTCGCGACCTCAAAGGGCCACGGGAAGGTTCATGACCCCCTTACTACAAACAAAGAAACCCCAACATAAGATCCAGATTTAAGCACCAGGATATACCATTGGTTGAAAAAATATCCGCACTAATTTAAAACTAATATTTGTTATTTTATATATATATATATTTGTACTCATAATAAATAGTATTATGAGTGCATATATTAAGATTTCTTTTTTTATAAATTGTGGTTATTTTTAAGTATCACATAGAAAGTGTAAAAGCAGGAATTAGATAGAAAGAATAGTTTGAAGGACTCTGGTCAATAGCCGTTTGGCTATTTATTTATTTAGTTTTGAATATGTATTTATCTAATAAAGAGCGTTTATCTTGTTAAAAATTCTGCAAATGCCAACAATAGCTGCCCATTGTTTAGCACTCATTCCCGTATGTATAGAGTTCAGTGGTCTCATAACATGTAATCTCGAAAGTCTAAAATGGTACATATTAATTAAAAAAACAACTTACCACTACTAATGGCAAACTCTTTCCCGCTGATGATGTGATGCAGCAAATTCTTCATTTCGAACGGACTCAAATTAAGCAGATGTTCGGACGCTTCATCCCCATCACAAATCAGAGTTCTCGACAACTCAGTAGCCATCACTTGAATAATGAGTCCTACTCTTAGTCTCAACATTTCCAGGAACAGCTGTGGTTCAGTCCTAATAAACATGGCAAGATAAACGAGCAATTCTTGTGTTAGCATTGCCGTACTATCGTCTTCTCCATACGCCTCGTGAATAAGAAGCCGTAAGTCACTCTCAGGTAATGGAGCGGTAATGGTGTGCTCGTTATGTGGCGGCATACCGACAGTAATTTGCTTTTGACGTACTAGCAAGTCTGTTACGGATTTGGCAAGGTCCTCCACTCGTTTGCCAAGCATGCCGGCAGTATGTCTGACTAAACCCCACATCTTTTGTTGACAAGCTTTTTCGTACAGATCTTTCAATAAATCTTTCACTGTAACAACTTTTCCATATTCCAGCATGCCCGTATTATAGTCTAAACCTTTAGAATCCACCAAGTATTGTAGAATATCACCTTGTTCATCGAGGGATTCAGATTCCCGAAGCATCGCAAACAATTCGTCCACCTGTAATGCAAATTGAACAAATCGAATAAAACTGCAAGCGGATTAATTAAAACTTGTTTAATTCAGACATCATTACTGAATCAGCTTTTGAAATGACACTGTATTCGTTTTTTATAAAATCATTTCCATTGGTGCACTACTGTATCTTTGGTCTAAAAAATGTTAATATCAAGCAAATTAAACCTCCGCTTAGTTAAGTGCTGTGCATAATCAGCACCACTTGCAGATCAGCCGATCACCAGTTTAGGCCATCAAAAAAACCGAAAAAAAAGTTTTTTGAGCTCTTCCTGGAGCCGCCCTGATGTACTGTATTCTAAACTTACCTCTGTATCAGCATACTGTGTATCAGATTGTGTTCGGTACCGTGATACATTAATAGCTGGCATGTCTCTCCTTTGTTTCTCCCTCGCAATATCCCTTTGTCTCTGTTCTGGAGAAGGGGACCTTAAGGGATCCTTTGAAATAGCGGTATGATCGACAGTATCAAGTAAGTGGGGTGAAAAGAACATAGAGCCTCTTCTTTCTAAGCTAGCAGTACTCTCCATTCCAAGTGTTTCTGCTGTAAAGTGAAATTTTATTCAGATAAGTTAGCAAGAATATATAGAAGCCAAACTCAATAGCATTTTAGAGCAAGAACAGTTTTGGGTGTAAATTGTAAACTGATGATAGTACCCGCATGATATAGAGATTGTTGTAATTTTTTAACAGTAAAGCAAATCTATACTACAAAGTAAGCCGTGTGTTGTGTATTTCGTGCTTTTACTATTGAACAGATTATTTTTCAAAATGAACATAGGCCTTGTCATATTGTACTATCATGTTTAGATGTAGTGATAGTGAAAAAGTCATACAAGGTAGTGGCAGGCTCAGAATATTTTAATGTTATCCGACTGACTTGATTATCATTTGGAACCATCTCTGATTTCTGTCATTTGCAACCAAGCTTCATTGTAGCCAAATATTAACCAAATTTTCATATTGATTTCTTATTCATAAAATTTCAAAAAAGTATAACTTTATAAAAAAAATAGTAATTTTTTAATTTCATTTATCTCCCAATGAAAGACTCATAAGGATACTGCGAATCATTCTTCTTTTTTTATAGAATCTTATTAAAAATTGGAACACTCCTTCATGTAATTTTTTTTTAAGATGCTTCAAAACTTTGATATTTATCAATCAATTTTCTTTAACAATAAGGTTCCTCCTATCTCGCTAACACTAACTTACTCTTCAAGCTTGAATACAATTGGATGTTTACTTCATCAGTTATAGTGCTTATAAAGAATGAGACAAGACAGGTGGTCATTTGGTATATTGCTTAGAATTGGATGAATCAGAAAAATGGTAAGGGAATTTTCTTCATGGTTCCAATGGAAAAATTAGTTTCCTTGCCTGAAAATATGGAATTAGAGCCAATTTTGAAAACAGAAAAACAGGTCATGGAAAGGAATTAATATGCTGGGACTGTTCATAGAAAATTTTGAATAGTAATACCACCAAATTTCCTTGGATTCAATGTCAATCTTTACAAAAAAATTTATTTTAAAAATTTCTGGAAAGAAAGTCTAATTTTTACAAACTTTTTAAGTTAGTATGTTAGAGTAAAATCTTGTTAATCCATTTTGACCCACTTCCACATATCCAGAGTGATTTGAAATTTTGCACATATGTAACGCTGACAGCAATTCAATTATACTGAACATGAGAGCGAAAAATAAAAATTGGAAATTGGCTTGGAGGCGATTTGGCACACTTCTAGGAACATGTATGTTATCGTCCAGAATTATATAGCACCCTGTATAGATGTCTTACTAATTTACACCAGGGCAATGAATTGCTTTTAAACCAGGTGGTCAGCTAGATTACCCCATTAGACTTCTATTTGAGGGGTTATCTGAAAAGTGAGTGTAGTATGAAAATGACAGAACCTCGGTTCGGAGCCGGAGCAGTGTTCAGTTTAGAGATGGTGGATAATTAGAGTGGTGGGAGGTAATTAGGGGGCGGGGTTTAGAAAGGTGGACGTAAGAGGGCGGGGCCTAAGAGTGGTGGTGGGAGAATTTAAGTGGTAGGAGGCAATTAGAGCGTAATTAAGGATAATTTAGGTACAAATAAGGGCAATTAAGGGTAATTGTAGTAACAATAAGGCTAATTAAGAGTAATTGAAGTCACAATAAGGACAATTGAGGGTAATTGCAGTAACAATAAGGACAATTAAGGGTAATTGCAGTAACAATAAGGATAATTAAGGGTAATTATACAAATTTATGCAATTAACACCTATCAACGTTGTTTAATTATTGTTATAATTGTATACAAAGATATAATGAACTACAATATCTATAATAGAATAAAATGGCCCACCCAGCCTTAAATCATTAAACGTGCCAAAATGTTTTGAACTTTATCAAAATATATAGGTCTACACCTGTGACTCTACAGCCGGATTGATCCAAGAGTCCTAAGATGACGAAGTGACGTACTGTGTAAAGTACCAGACATGAAACACGACATGAATATTGTATGTGAAAAATTAACATCATACATTAATTTTATTACTTATTGTTGATTACATAACAAAAAAATACACCTTATTACACCTAATTAGAACGGAAATTTGGGTCAGTTAGGTATGTGATGTAAGCTGCTTTCGTTCTTCTTGAACAAAGTGATTGTGATTAGTAAGCAACCAATAGAAATCAAGAATTTGAAAAATATCTCAACTCGATTGGCTGTTTAGTGATTGTGTTCAGTTTGTTCAAGACGAACGAAAGTACGTGTAATATTGCGCAATATAACACAAAACCAAAGAACAGCATTTCACACCCATCTCACTTGTGGTGTCAGGATGTTTCTGTATTTAAAGCCGTTAAAGGGGGTGCACTCATAACATAAATCAAGCCTTTGAAGTGCAATCAGAAGGCAAATAATGAAAAAGGGTACAAATGCACTGCAATATTTCACTAAAAAATAACAATGTAAAAGTTCCCTTTCATAAACTCAGTGATAAAATCTCAGTAGATACGACAGGTAGGCGCAAAAAGTTCATCAGCGTAAGATATCCCTAAAGATAAGGCAGGTAAAATAATTTATATCGCAATTGTTGATCGGCATAAAGATAAGGTAAGTAGATCGCAATTGTTCATCATCATTAAGAAAAGGCAGGATCGCAATTTTTCATCTCATAAATCAGTACAAGATATCCCTAAAGATAAGGCAGGTAATATAATTTTGTAACTTTAGGTATATAATCAGGAATGAATGTTATGTAATTGTAAAAAAAACACAGATACTATAATTGTGCAATAGGACAATGCAATGATTGTCGGACAGACGAGCAGGTGGGCAGACAGACGAACAGGTGGGCAAACGAACAGACGGATGGGCAGAAATAATTGCTTTAATCACCATTATTTTTACTGCAATTACCCTTATTGTTACTGTAATTACCCCTAATTATACTTATTGTTATTGCAATTACCCTTAATTGTCCTCGTTGTTACTGCAATTACCCTTAATTATCATTATTGTTACGGTAATTACCCTTAATTATCCTTATTGTTGCTGTGATTACCCTTAATTGTCCTTGTTTTACTGCAATTACCCTTAATTATCCTTATTGTTACTGAAATTACCCCTAATTACTCTTATTTGTACCTAAATTGCCCTTAATTACTCTCTAATTGCGCCCCACCACTTCAGTTACCTCCACCACTTTAATTACCTCCCACCACTCTAATTACCCCCCACCACTAAACTGAACACTGCTCCCAAGGTTTGTAAAGTAAGAGGTGGCATGGTAACTTTCGACCAATCAGAGATCACTATTTAAAATGCGGGAACGCGTCACTCTGCCTGCTCATTCGAATTTCTGGCATTCAAACCATTAGTATAGAAGTATAATTAGTTATGAATTTGAATTCCGTATTTTGTATTTTTTAATGTACAAGCACAAATTAATAAATTGACTTTTTTACTTAATGATTATTAACATCGATGGCGTTTTCCTTGGAATTTAAAATTGACATTACTATATATCAAATTTATAACTAATTAATGTATGCAGTTAAAGAAGTACATTTTATATCAAGGCACTGAAGTAGGTTCTTTTAATCTTGTGTGCAATTTCTTGCCCGAGACTTCAGTCTTGATTTCATTGCTTTATATAATTCTTAGCGAATTTAATAAGTGATAAGATAGATGAAGAAACATACATGATACTAATTTTCGCCCTAACGAAAAGAGTTACTTGGAAAAGTTTCTTATTTTATGACGTACTGTGTAGAAATTTTTCCCCAGGCCAACCTTTACAATTATGTAGTATTAAAAAATTTTAATGCAAATTTTCTATTAGAATTAGATGTGCATACAATAATTTATTAATAAAATTTAACAAGAGGGCCATCAAATTTTATCATTTTTGCAAACAGCTACACTACAAACCTTTCCTCCAGTCATCTAATAATTGTATGTAACATTGTTATTTGTTATTATTATGAACGGAAAATAGTAAAAACTGTTTGCCTTAAAATTATTTCTGTAAAAACACAGGTTACAAACTTCTATATACTATGAGTCTTTTCTCTTTAACAGTAATTGTCAATTAGATTATACACTAAATAACTATCACTGCACGATTATAAACACAAAGACAACAAATATTTCGAAATAACTCAACAAATAAGCGCAACGTCTCAAAAAATGCATACGTACAATTAAGTTTCAGCAGGCACGATGATGCGCAAGATGGCCGCCTTCATCGGAACCCCTCCATTCCGTTCAAGTTACCATGCTACCTATCTTACTTTACAAACCTTGCACTGCTCCGGCTCCAAACTGAGGTTCTGTCAATTCCATACTACTAGTGAGGTATATAAAAAACGAATCATAGACATGGATGACCTTTATAATAAAATTTATGCAAGTGTTGGAGTCATAACAGGAATACACTACTTAAAAGTTGTGGAGTTGAGCTATTAAATAGATACTCCATGTGTACAAACGAAAATGGCAATAATTTCAAACATCTATTTCGTTATTGCTAAGACTAAGGTTGGACTGGAAAAAATGCATGGAACATATTTTTATTACTGGAAGTTGTAAAAAAGTTTTATCGCCGCATTATTCACACCTTTCTATATGAAGAAAGTTTCAAACGAACTAGCATCTAAAATTTAATGTAAGAAAGTTGCGACGATTTTAGTTTTTTCAAAAATTAAATATTTTAAAATCAAATTTCTCGAAAACGGTTGGATTTTCTAAATTTTCCTATACAACGAAATCCAATTGATATTGAATTCTCTTCAACATATATAACATTTCTAAGTTTCTGTCGTCCAAAAAAATGCTTTGTAGCGCAGCGCCACCTATCCCTTAAGATATTAAAAAACTATTTGTATTCAAAACTAAAACCATTTATCTAGCAATGGGCTTCCACAGAACTCAGTAGTTTCCGAAATATTTCACCTATTTTTATTGGCACACCCTGTATATCTGCCTAAAAATTTTTGTTGTACTTATCGCCTTTACACCGTGGTATATGTTTTAATCATCCTTTGTTGTAACTTTTAACAATTATTAGTTATAGAAGCTTTAATAATTTCATTATAAAAGTGGCCAGATCTGCTAAAAAATTAGTAACAACGGCAACGCTGTCGCAAACGCATTATGTGCGTCGGCTCCTCCTAAGTTCAGTTGAAATTAAGCCAGCACAGCCTTAAGTTAGAGCCAGCAACGCAGCATTCGCGTTCGGTCGATAAAAATTACTAATTTCTATATAAACAAAACTATCATTTAGTTGCAAATAGTAGTGCTGATACATTTTCCCATGGTTCATTTAGTTTTTATTTGCTTTTGGAGAGGTATGTTGTTAGTTATAATAATATATTGCTTTATTACATTATTTATTATCCGCTTCCTCAATTCTAGGAAACCTGAACGCATGAGAACAGAATACGCGGAACTGCCACCGATTCCGAGCCAAGCACGGAGTACGCTCGTCGTAATCCGCCGATTCGACCGTTATGATGGAAGACGAAGAAGCAGGGCCGTCTGAAGTGAAAACTGAGCCCGACGAATTTATGTTACTTGAATCGTCTGAACTGAGAGTGGACGACGATGGATTTTTATGCAAACTTGAATCGCCGGAACAAAATATGGACGATGACGAATTTATGTATAAATCGGAGGAGGAAAATCGATTTGAACATGATGATAATGACTCAAATTTTTCGTGGAATGAAGATAGTGGAATAGATGAGGCTGACAAGTTACCAGAAAGTAACGATATTTCAGATAAATCAGAAACAGTTATACAACCCAGAAAAGTACAACATGTTTTACTTATAATAAATTGGAATGCTATTACTGTAAATAATGCAAATGGCGTAAAACAGATTCCATTTTTCGCACAACCTGGTTTACGCGTTGCGCTACCAAACGATGCAAAGCCAATTGACTATTTTTACATGCTGGCTGATGATAGCATTTTCGATTTAATTTGTGCCGGAACAAATGCGAATGCAGAACAGATATTTCTACAAAAAGGCGAAGGTCGAATTTCAAGTTGGAGAGAGCTTACAAAGACTGAACTTAAAATATTTCTTGGGCTGCTATTTCAAATGGGCACAATGCAGTGTTTTAGAATTCAAGATTATTGGAAGACTCATCGTCTCTATGGTTTTTCATGCTTTCAGAAGTACATGAAGAGGAACAGATTCTTACTGATATTAAAATGCATCAGTTTCACACAAGTCCCCACAAAGGATCAAACTGCTCCACCACAAGACCGTTTGTTCCAAGTAAGACCTATTATCAATTATTTTAATGAAAAGATGGCCACGATTTATACTCCACATAAGCAACTTTACCTCGACGAGCCGATGGTACTTCACCGTGGGAGACTTTTGTTCCAACGATGTATAAAAAAAGAAAATTATAATTGTGGAATTAAAAAACTGTACACGTTAATCGATTCCTGTGGAGTGATAACAAATTTTGCTGTGTGCACTGGGATTATAAACAGTGTAGGTGGGGCAGTGCATTCTTCCAGCATTGTATTAAATTTAATGCAAAAAAAGTTACACCAGGGTTATTCACTGTATTTGGATAAGTTCTATACAACTTTTACATTGGCTAAACAGTTACTTAGTTTTAACACTTACTGTACCGGTTTACTGCATCCGGCAAGGAGGTCTATACCCGAAGATGTTGCAAATGCTAAACTGAACACTGGAGAATCCATATGCCGGTATGCAGAAGGCATTTATGTTGGCAAATGGCACGATAAAAGAGATTTTATGTATATATCTACTGAACACGCTAGCGACATGGTGAAGGAAACTAATCACAAACGGGATTCAAAGAATAAGCCGAAGCCCCTTGTAGAATACAGCAAATACACCCCAACCATCGACTTTCAAGAGCAGATGATGTCCTATTACCCGTTTGCCAGAAAAACTATAGGATGGTATGAAAAATTAGGCTTTCACGTGATTCACATGATGCTCCTCAATGCTTACTTGTTATATAATAAATACTCTGGCAAGAAATTGGCTTTTTACGACTTTCGTTTGTCGGTTGTGGAAGAACTTTTACCAGTAGACCAAGTAATCCCCCCTCCCGGGTTGAATAAGAAACGTCCAAAACAAACCCTTTTGGAACATTTTCCTATTAAATGCGAAAAGAATGAGCACGGACGGACAATGCGAAGAAGGTGTAAAAACTGCTGGAAAAAAAACATCAGAAAGGATACCCAGTATCTTTGCGCGACGTGTCGGGGATCACCCGGTTTATGTCTAGAGCCTTGTTTCAAAGAATTCCATAAAAATATAAAATAGTACGGAATTAAAACTATTTTGTTATTGTATGTTTATTACACACTAAAATTTGTTGATGCTTGATCGAAGCTGAACTGATATTTGAAATACATAATGTTGAAAAAGTAGCATAAGTTTAAATTGTTTAAAATGCAAGAAATAAAAATCAATGATCATGTTAGAAATTGAATGAAAAGAACTTAATTAGATGCCCTTGTCAGTATAAAATATAATATAAAATACATTCATTATTACCCAAATCTTTCTATACACATATTCACTGCTTGGAGGATAGTACATATTTAATTTTGAAACAGTAGTTAAGGACCTAAGATTAAAAAACCTTTTTACTGTAAGTTAGGTATAAAAATAAATATATTCCAAAAATTATTATTAAAAAAGTGAAGCGACATATCAGTACTGTTATGATCTTGTACTTTTATTTTCTAACAAGTTAATAAAAAAATTTTATACTAACTAGTGGGTTTTTCATTCTTTAAAATTAGGAAAGGGGGCGAGCGTGGGTGCGTCTTTACATTGTACATAGTTCGATATGCGATGTAAAGCAACGTAAGGCGCGGTTAGTAGTTGGATGGGTGACCATTCCAACGAAGACCACACACATCTGCCAGCGGCTTATATATCAGTGTATGCGTGGAAGCTATACAACCTTAGGCGAGGGTTGTATAGGGGAATGTAAAGCTGTCAGTCCCTTTCTATTAAATGTTAGGTAAGTAAAAGATTCCTACACTTTTTAAGGGAAGAGGTGCGGCAAAATTCCTGGTTGGGGGTAGCTCGTCTACAGGCGTCGGTGTTAGGCCTCAGTAGCGGAAATAGGCTGATGTTAAATAAATGTATAAAAAATATTAGGAAAAGGGTTTTGGAGCACCTTGATCGAAAATGAATTTTGATTCTCTATTCAGCAGTATAGTTTTTTAAATCTGGGGCATTAATTACTGACAAAATTAACTCTGAAAATGTGACATTTTGTTAATGTGTAAACTCAGTGGAGTAGTTTATTTTTTGAGAGCACAATTAACGGCGGCGCTTATCTACATTTTTTACCGAACTTTTTAGTGCCTGCATTAAAAATGCATTTTCCTAATGTTAATTATTCAGATGAAATAGACAAGTCTATTTGGTACCAACAAGATGGAGCTCCACAGCAAACGAAGTTTTCCCTGATAGGTGGCTTAGAAGATGTGGAACCATTGAATGACCACCCCGGTCTCCGGATTTGACCCCTTGGTCCTGTAATTTCGTCTTGGCTCGCCCTGTATGTTCGAAAATAATTTCCCGTTATAGAGAATTTAATTATATTATGGATTTTATGATTCCCTAGATATGAATGAAAGCCATTTTATATTTATTTTTTGTCACATAGTTTAGGCTGTAGTGAAAGAACAGTTGCTGATTGTGTCAGTAAACTGAACTATTCTGTCTTTTATTTACCTATCACTTGTATTGTTACTTATATAATACATAAATATTGTCAATTGTTGTGAATTTGGGTGAATAATAAATACTTTATTTAAACTCATCTTATTCTGATCTTAGGAATAAGTGGTACCTTTTCCACCTTCCAGCTTGAGCTGAGACTGTTTCAATATTGTAAAATGTAAATATTAAATTAAAGGGATCTACAAGTATATATAAAATAATACTTACTCCATGGAATGGTATGCATGAAAATATCATCTGTTGTATATTAATAATCGAGCATCGCGTAAATACTATTTTCGAAGAAGCAACATGTATTACATAGTTTATTTCCTATAGAAAACTAAGTTAACTACAGCAAAATTTCTATTCATATACATGTTGCACTTTAAAAAATCTCTAAAAATATATGAGTGAAAAAAGTACTTACAATCAACATTAATGGATCTCGTTTTCTTAACGGCACCTCGGACTGACATTTTCCTGTTCAAAATCTTGTGCCTCGGCCTTATACCAGGACCACTTAACAGAGATGATTTGTGAGATAAGGACTTCACCGAATGTTCTTCCAAATATGTGTGGACTTGTGGATTCAATTCTAAAAACAAATTCGTGAAGGGTGTCTTGCTCAATGTTCCAGTATACCACTTACTGTCAGGTAAACCATCCTCGTGGCAACCCAAGAAACTCAAATTCGTTATACAACTGGTACTCAAAAAGTCATTTAGATTTCCCAGTGTTACCCTAGTACCGTTTATATAACCTGACTTTAGTTTCTTCATTGTTGTAATCATCGCTAGTGGTAACTTTCCGTCCTCTAAAATCGATACAAGTTATGCATAGATTTACATGGAGAGATTAACAGATATCCAACAGATGGCTCCGCTTTGCAAGCATTTAAAATCTGTATTTCTCAGATATCCTTTATAGTGGAGCAAAAATAAATTTTCAAGACAAACAAATATGTTCTGGCCTCGCACGGAGTCCAACATTTTCAGTAAATTCTTTTTTAACTGTACTTCAGATTTCAGCAAAAAAATCTCCTATCCAGACACATCTTTTATTTAGATTTTTAACTCTATTTGCACTCCACAAGTAAGAATAGAAAATTTACAGATTTACATTAGATTTACACAATTTTCTTTCTAATTTTGTTAAAGAATAAGTCAAATGTTGTTATCTGCTTGAAATCTCTCAGTAAAACATATCAATCAGATGATCCCTTGAAAAAAGCATGCATGAGATAATTCTATAACACAACTGGTTCAAAAAAATTAAAAAATATTAACCAAAAAACAACCAAGGCAATCATTGTATGAATACAGAGTTAAATAAATAACTTTTAAAATAATTAACACTGAAACTGACTTATAACAAGATCTAAGTAGTGATATAAATTCCAAAAATTTAAAGCCAAATTAAAAATTAGTATAATATGCATTGTTTAAAACAATGACCGAATTTTTAAATTAATTGATGAATACTATAGTACCGTTATCTTATATCGAAAAAAATCACATTCATTGAATTTAAAAATCTACTCAATTGCAAATAAATTACAATTTTACCAAATCCCAAGTTATTAGTTTTATTTTTCATATACAAGTAGTTCAATCGAATAAAAAAACGATTCTTCTTGGCCCTAAAAAAAGATAAGGTATCCTTAAAAAATAAAAGATATACTATCTGTGCTAATGAAACAGGAAACACATACATATATATCTTTTGACCTTTATTAACTCGTGTAATTTGTACGTGTGGCTTCTGCAATGTATATATAATAAATTAAAAATGATTAAAACCTGTTTTATATTAATCAATTACTCGACTTGTAAATAGATTTTCATTATTTTTTCATTAATTGTTTGGAAATTGCAGAAAAATGGATATTTAGTAAATGATAGTTTTCCTTGGCTTAGTAGAAAAATCTAACACTATTTACACAAAACTTCCCTCTTTATAATAATACAATAATAATTAAAATAAATATAATACAAAATCATATATGTCGTCAATAATTTTTAAATATTTTTTTGAAAATTTATTATATTCTATACAAGAGAAATCAAAACTATTTGCAAAAAAAAAACGATAAGGAATCGTAGGATTTCCTCCAAAAAAGGACGCATGTGCATGAATTTTCGCAATTTTCTTGAAAAGCCAACGTAAAATTGCATCTCAAAAAATTGCAGCTAACAGAAGAATTTAAATTATTTTTATTTAGTTATGAAAAAAGCACTAGAAACAAAATTATCTGCTATTATCGATACAAAAAATTATCAGATTTCTCCAAAATTTTGGAAAACCATTTTATGTAATATGACTTCAATAATTGTATACATTATAAAATAATAATTTCTCATATTTTCCATGTGTTGACTAAAAAAAGCAGTAAAAACTGGTTTATAAGGGGTTTTTACTAAAAAAAGATATATGCACATCTACTGTATATTCCCAAATGCATATGTACACTTGACTTATCTAATATGTTAACAAATAGCTATATCGTGTATCGCTGAAGTGTCTTGTCTCGTTTATTTTATGTCAACACCATCATAAAAATATAAAGATTTAGTCAAGCTCTTAAGTAAAAATGTATCTTTTACAGAGTCTAGCATTTCACTATATTGTACAAAATAAAATTATTGAATTAACGAAAAATTATGGAAAGGCTGGTTTTAAAATTGAGAATTTTATTAAAATTTATCCTTTATTATTCTGTTGTGATTACTATTTACTATTGATAATTAATATTAGAATAATATTTAAATTTTGATAAATCTAGGAATTATTTGAAAAATAACTGAGCCAGAGAATCAGGTTATCCTGGTCGTCTTACTATATGTATACGTTTTCACGATTTTCGAAGCTTTGGAAGAATTAGTGAAAAATTTGGCTTTGTCCTTGACTTTTTTGTATCTTATAATATAAGATATTTTCTTTAAAATTGCATATAAATATATACATTTTTGCGATTTTTCGATATTTGGAAAACCAATCGACAAGAGAACATTGCAACATTGCAAAAAACCATTTCTGATCATACTTCTAATCAATCAAAATAAAATAAGGACCGAATTCCCCTCTTATTTCCGATTTCCCGGATTTTCCCGGTTGATGGACACTGACTAGATGCCAAACCCACGTTACATTAGTTTCATTAATAATTTTTTTTAGAATACCCATCCTGTATATTTTACAGTAAAAATATATCCGGCTTCTTTCTTGGTAATTGTTTCTATTACCTGCCAAATATCATTTTTCTCCTGCAAATAGTAGTAAATACAGAAAAATTAACAATTTAATAAATAAAAATGATCCACAACAGTTTCAAATATTTTTGCAGATGGAATAACTTGTATTTTATAAATTATTACTGGTGACATCTGATCAAATTTCTAAAAAACTTACATTACAGCAAGTTTTAACTATTTTTGTCTTCCTATGGAGCTAAAATTAATAATAACATTGTTATTTCTGGCTAAAGATAAGGACTATCACAGTAAAAATATCTAAATATTACTAATACAGAATTAAATATTGGCACTCATGAAACAAATTCTTAAATAGTTGATGTGCGTAAAGTAACATTCCATTACTTACTCGCCCAGATATTGAAAAATTTACTTATCAAATAATTGATTAACATAAAACAGTTATACGAGAACTCGCAGGTTAAAATACTCATTGTAAATTAAAATGCCTCATTCCAAAAATACTTACATTTTTCATTATCAACGCCAACAAAAAAAATTGTTGACATACTTTTTGACAAACTATTTATGACAAATCAGTCATAATGGCACTCTTACCACAGAAGAAGGAACTACCAGTAGAGACACTCTCTCATTGCCTTTGATGTTATTGTGTGACCTCCGCCATTTTATTGTAGACATTTTTTATGGTAAATGTATTCAAGCTGTTACAAAAATTATTGGCCAATCAATTTTAAAATTTGAAGTGAATTTTTAACCAGTTATTGTTCACATTATAAAGTATACTTTCTGAAAATTTCATCAAATTTCATTTAAAACATCCGAAGTTATAACCAAAAAACCAAAATTTAGCAGTTTTTTCAGTTTTTATTTTTTTTTAGGGTATGTGTGCAGATAAAAATTTCGTATTGTAACCGCTGATAGCCTATATCATAAAGAATAGCCTCAATTTTTTTGCTTTTTTTGGACCTACACATACCGAGTTATACTCATCTATATTTAGAGAGAACGATCAAAATGGTCGATTTTTCACAAAATGGCCGATAACTTGCGTAGCGGCGATTGCTAGAGGTAGAAAATGTCCATTTCGTATAGTATTCGATGTAACTAACATACTTAAAAAAAAAATTTGACACTGGAAACAATTCTTTTTTCACTAAAATTTGATGCTTGTCTGATTCCACTATTTGTAGAAATCCGGGGCGGGTAACATTATCAAAATAGCAGCACAATGCGTGACAAAAATATATGTTGATATGTGAAAAACTCACAGAATATCTGGTCAAAACAAATTAACTCATGGATATGTTTTGCAAAGTATAGAAGTGTGTTCAGGTGATATGTTCAAATGTGTCGATAATTGTCATTCCCAGGCATATGCAGATGATACGCAGGTTGTTCAATTTTGACTATTCTACCTGATATCGACAATGCCGCAATGCTTATTAATAGTGACCTTGCAAACATCTACAATTTTTCATGTAACCATAATTTAAAGTTAAACCCCTCAAAATCAATAACAATGCTATTCTGCTCGGAGCCTAAACGTTCTTATTTAAAACAAAATATGACAATAAAATGATATGATGTGTTAACTTTCAGTCACACAAATAAGATATTGGGAGTATTTATAGATAAATAGCTGAGGTTTATCGAACATGTGTCTAAATAATGCTAAAAAAGCTATGTACTTCTAAAGACTTTATATTCTAATAAACTAGTTTTAAATCTTAATATAAGAAAGAAATTATATGAATCATTAATCTTTCCCATTTTAAACTAACGTGATATAGTATACTTTCCTTGTTTGGATAATATTACAAGAAATAGGTTGCAAAAAATTCAAAACTCTTGCTGTAAATTTGTATTTAACTTAAGGAAATAAGACCATGTCACGCTAAAATACATACATACTCATACTCTTGCTTTTTCATTAAATTAATTATAGTAGTTACAGTTAAATGTAAGAGTAGCTTTTAGCTAAACTTCGCCAAGGTATTAAATAGTTACTATACTGTGTTTAATTCAATAAAGCCGATTATTATTATATACCAACAAAAAGATGATTTACACAGAAATCAATTTAGTTTTGGCTTTGTCGCTTCTGGTGGTTCCTTGTTCTGTGCTATGTAATAAAACATAACCCCTTTAGCATAATATTTGATAACTATCTCTAATATATAATAAAAAATAGTAGTAGTATGATTACCATGCTGACTGCCATCCATGCATTTAGTCAAACAAATTATAACTAATTCTTAAGTTGGCAGACATGGAACAATAACAAAATAACAGGCTATTGTCTAATACTGTAGCTACAACTAATTCATTACAAATCGCTCACAGCATAATGTTTATCTAACAAATAACACTAGCTTTCCAAATGGAGCATTCTCATGAAATTCCATCGACAAATATGCCAATCTAGCAGAACCAAGTAGAAACAGTAACGTACACATTTTCATATGTTCTGTGAATAAATATATATTACATGTTAAATTAAAACATTCTTACTGGTTTTAGTAGCATTTACAAGCTGATACGTGAAATGGAAACATTATTATTGAAATTGAGAAAATATATTAGTAAGACAAAAGTGCACAGGATGGCAGTGAACGTGTTAATGCTTAGATAGATAAATCTGAAGAATTTCTTCTAAGGAAACATTACCTAAGTGATTTTTGGCAGCGACAAGCGAAATTGTAGGCCTACCAAGCATATTTCGCCAGTTCATTGTTACAAAGGCCAAGTGGGCGACAACTTTGTCTGCTAAAAGGGCGATGTCATAACTCGTGTAGTATTCTTCCACGTCAAAATTCTAACCAACCCAGGAACAAACATGCAACACACACCACAAAAACCACCTCTTAGCAAAAGTATTTGACAAGCACTAATAAACAAAATAGAAACGGATTATAAATGTTTATTATACAAATCACAAACAATACCCAAGGAAAGCACAGTTAGTAAATCAGTGGACAAGTTTGTAATTCAGATTTTAAACAAAAAATTACCTATGACTCTTTGGGAAGAGGCGAAATACATTGCTAAAATGTACTTCAAACGCATTTTTTAATCTATATCTGAAGTTAATTAACAATTCTTCATAAAATAACTAAAGTAATCCTACCTCATTATAAACTTTAACCAGGACCAAAACTGTAGCGGGATTGTAAAAGGCGAAATTTATAATAAAACATCAGATGAAGAGATATGCATATCTTACTTTCTTCTACCCACAAGCAAATGAAACATCTATTTAGGCAACCTTTACAATCCCTGAACTGCACTCCAACCTGTCTTTTTAAAGTAAATTGTGCGTGTTCCGGTAACTTTACTGTTCTCAGGTCTGCAGCACATTAAAAAAGTGAATTTAGATCAAATATAAGCTGATAAGGAGACCTTAAAGCTGGGAGGTCACTAATTTCAATCATTTTTCTTTCTTATGAAACTAGAGCATAAATAAACATGCCTTTATCCGTTTGTTCGAATGGGCCTTTGTTTTTGAGTTATTACATTTTTAAAATATAAGTACACCCTTAGTGAAATTTTTCTTTGATCAAGAAGGTTTAGTGTATCAGTGTCTAGAGTATTCACCTATCACGAGTTATATTCTGGTTCAAATTCCACAAAGTTCCCTTTTCTCTTTTTTAAAGTGTCTCTTTTCATTGCCAGATAATCTTTTTGTTTGAATAATTAAGTTTTTTTGTTTAAATAATCAAGTAATCGTGTTAATATCTTCAAATATTTCAAAGAAACACATTTGGTCTGACGCCCCTTTTTTAAAGCGATTACTAGCAGGCTGAATTGTGGTGAGTGCCTTCGTTTTGACGAGTCTTGCAACTTTTCTCTCTGCAAAAATTCTCGGTAGTAGAGGTATGCAAGATTCTACGCAGATGCTAAACATGTTGATCGTGAAACTGACACTTTCATGGCGTAGGACTGGAAAACCTGCCAGAAAATTTGTAGGACAATTTGATCATCCGTTTTCAAAAATATTAATTAAACAGTAATTGTCTTACAAAAGCTATGTAAATATGTGAAAATAAACAGCTCTGACATTTTATTAATATCAGAAAATTCAGCCTGTTAGTAATCACTTTAAAAAAGGGGCGCCGGTCCCCAGACTAATTATTTTTTGAAAAATTCACCACGACTACAAATGATAAATTTTCTATTTTATTATTTTCGATTGTTTAATGTATTATGAAAAATTTTATTTTTCTCTCATATTTTGATGTTACAATTACTTATTAATTTTTCATAATACATTAAATACTTGACGATAAATCCTTAAAAGATGTAGTCAAAAGAAAAATGCTCTATACACTGATCCACTAATCCTCTTATTAATACGAGATTCTTCTTGGTATTTTAGGGGCTAAACTTAGATGTTTTAAATTGAATAACTCAGAAACAAAGGCGTATTCGAAGAAATAAAGCAAAACGCATTTCTTTATCAACACAAATTCATAAATGAAATACATAAATTCATGATAAAAATAATTTGAGAAAATTTTAAAACCCTTAATCCCTATTTGTGATTTCGTGATTTACTTGCATTATCTACATTCAGAAATTAGTCTTATTTAAACCATGAAGCGACCAGTGATAAAGCGACAGGTGTCAAAAATCTTTTGGGCGGGTCTATGGGTCTTCATTTCATTGCACGGGCAAGGAAGAAAGTAAGATATGCTATTTATCTCTGTCTGATGTTTTATTGTAGACTTCACCTTTATAAAATAACTCCACTATATACACATTTTTCTCATAAAGTGGTATTTTTGGGGGCCACCTAATACAACCTGAGTTCTCAAAAATTATACATGCAGCGCTAAGAAATTATTAACGATCAACAGTGCTTCTTCAATAGTTTTCAAAATGACAAATAACTTTTCTCAACTAAATTATTAAATATTGCGCAGCAAAAATGAATCAAATTTATGAACTAGGAAAAAGTTTCCATTTGTTGCAAAAAATGAGTATCCCAAAAAAATCATTTTCCATTTGTAGTCAAAAATTCTGCTCACCATATTTATAGATGGGGGCGAGCGTAGATGCGTCTTTACTATGTACATACTTCGATATGCGATGTAAAGCAACGTTAGGCGCGGTTAGTACTTGGATGGGCGACCGTTTCCAAGGTAGACCATGTCCTCGCCTCACATATCTTCCAGCGGCTTGTATATCAGTGTATGCGCGGAAGCTATGCAACCTTAGGCGAGGGTTGTGTAGATGATATACCATCGTTCAGAAGAGATGTAAAGCCGTCGGTTCCTTGTCTATTAAATGTTAAAGAGTAAAATATCCCTACTCTTCTCAAGGGAAGAGGTTCGGCAAAATTCGTGGTTGGTGGTAGCTCGTCTACAGGCGTCGGTAATAGGCCTCAGTAGCAGAAATAGACCGACGTTAAATAATGTTAAAAACATATACATAGATAAGGATTGCTAAACAGATTATGTGAGCCACATTGCTGTAGAAAGACAACAAAATATTTTGGACAACATAGTTTCTCCTCGTCTCATTTAACAGATGCACAAAATTAAGTTTTATGATCACTAGTGGCCTATATGTCAATATTATCAATGGATGAAACCTAAAAGCTTTCTTGCAGCTGATTGTGTTGTTAAAATTAAAATTCGGTTGCTTTTTTCCAATGCTTTCAATTACAATTTCTCCGTCCGGGTCAAATCTTGCAATCCAAATTTTGACTAGTTGTAATTAAGGTCGAGCTTTAAAATTTTGCATAGGTACGTTTATAAGCCCTGCGACAATGCAAAACAGTATATCTAATATCGTTCTAAATTCAATATGGCGGATGCTTACAACACTTTTATATCAGCTTACATTCCCTGTCCAGGGATAAATCTTACAATCAAAAGTTTCAGTATTTGTAATTAAGTTAGAACTTTGACTTTTTGAACACGTATATGAGTCCGGTGACAATTCAATATAGTATATCTAATATCATTCTAAATCTAATATGGCGGACGCCCCAAGATGGCGGATTATTCTGCACGAAAAGAGCTTGACGAGTAGAATATAATAAACTATGTGACGTCATTCTAAACCCCATATGGTGGACGTCCCAAGATGGCGGATTACCTTTTTCTTTACAACCTCTTAATATGGATACCTATCCATGGAAAAGGTTCTACGAGTAGAATGCGATTAGCTATGTAACGTCATTAAAATTAAAACTTAATATAAAATTAACTACTACATCCAATGTCAAGGTGTGAAAGGCGCGCTGAGGACTGAATGAAGGGGTGCATTTACACAAAAACTAGAAATAAATTAATAAAATATATATAAAAAATTTTTTTAAAGAACAACGTTTTTATAGATGTACTAAAAATAAAATAATTTTTATTCTGATCTAATAAAAATAATTTTGAAATTTATATTGATTATTAAAATTAAAGAACTATTGAAACAACTTCTACAGCATATTTTCGTGCTCAACGCTTTTACTTTTAATAATCTATATAAATTTAAAAAATATTATAAGATCAGAAAAAATATTATTATTTTCTTTCTCAACTCAACTCAACAATGGGCAAGTAGACAATTTTTTTATTATTATTTTAATAACATCTACACATAAAAACAGTTGACCCGTATTTTTTATTTTATTTTTTTAATAATGCCTTATAGTAGAAAAAAAGTCATGAAGTTTAAACTATGTTTAAACGGTTAGATATTGCCGCAAATGTTCGGGCTATTCTATTGGCTATGACGTAATAGCGTAATCGGCAGAGAAACGAGCGCTAGTAGAAGGGCGGAGCCAACAAAGTTTTGCAAAGCGTATGAGTGGCTCTGTCGGCGTTATATTGAATGCGCACGCATATTACGCTATAACGTCACGAGATAACCAGCAAACTGTCTTATTTTAAATCCACTCTAATCTTAAGCATATTCATTTTACAATAAAACCAATAATAGTGATAAAGTTACCTTGAAATTATGTTTATAACATATTGAAGAGTCAACCTAAAATGCTATATTATTACTTTTGTCATTTACGATATTGTCTACTAGCCCATTCTCTATTCAATGTCAGAATTTGCAGGGTCAGGCGGATTAGGTCTGGTTTGGCTAAAAACAATTAAAACCTAAACTCCTTCTGTTAACAAACACATTAAACTTTTGTTTAAATAGTTCAATTTAATTTTTTTAAAATTTTGGTAGTGACGCAGACACCTCAACCTAAACGAGGAGCCTTTTCATTTTGGTTTTCCGAAAATTTTGGTGAAAAATTAATTTAGAGACAAAAATGTACAAAAGAAAACAATACACAAACGGAATAAAAAGAAATAAACCAAAAGGAAGAAGTGGACAGGAAAGATTCAAAGATAAGCCACGATAGATGGTGAAAGTTTGGCTACAAGGGTTGCCGGAAGCTTGGTAACGTCAGGTACGGGAAGGCGTGTTTAATCCGAAATGGGGCACTATGCTGTCTAATTTGCGTTATGTGTCTTGTTATCGGATTATCGCCCAGCTTGAACGAGTAGAAGTTTTGAGAGAACTCCTGAACGTAATCCGCTATGGGGGTTATGTTGTTACAATGTGCATATAGGTTTCTTTCTAGTACATTTATAAAAGCATTGTTTTTAAAAGCTTTTTTTATACATTTTTTTCAGTTTTCTGTTGTTTATAAATGTTATAAAGTAATAAGGAATTATTGTATTATGTATTTTGAACAACTTTTCTCAATAAACTTTTCAATTTTCTTGCTTTAATTTTCATCACTATAGACTACTTTTTACTTACGCTAAAATGCTATTTAACCCTTTAAAAGGGCCTAAAAGGCTTATAAAGAAAAAATTTCAAATTCTTCGAAAAAAAAGTTATTGGGGTGTCACCATTTGAAGTGAAATACATTGTATATGGATATATTTTCATGACGTTCCAAAGTTGTGGATATACTAGTGTAAAATTTCACATTGTCAAAGTTGACTCTTATAGAAAAAATCAATTCTCAAACCTATTAATCACAATATTTTGTAAAATATCAATCAAATAACAATAAGTGACAAAAGTTCTGTTTTCCAAAAACTGTCAAAATATATTCCCATTAGAAGACTCGTCAAACTACGACTTTACATAGAAAAATCGCACTAGCCAAAAAAGTCTTTTGTTTGGTTAATTTCTCTAAACTAACCTATACCATTTGGGATTCTGTTACTTTCCGAATTTTCCGGTTTTCCCGTTAGTTAGGCGCTCTGTACATACTCATTATACAACAGCGATTTAAATTCATCGTCTGTAGTTACCGAAATTAGAAAGTTTTGCTCTCAATTGAAATAATTGAAATTAGAATTTTGTGTTTAATTAGGTAAATTAAACTCTTTTCAATCTGAACGAAAAGTAGAGTTGTTCTACTGAGTGAACATGCCTGCCTGAGGCCATCTCAATAGATCTGTTTTGAGAACTTTGATTGTATTTCACCCCTAAAAATACCAGCTTGTGGAAAAATGTTTTATATAGTTATTTGAAATGTTTCACTCTAAGTACTGACCTAAATATTAATGACAGTATTCCAAAAGTTTACTTGAAACTTAACCTGTACTTTCTTGTGTCATATCTTGTACCCTTCTGTTTAACAGCAGTTAAAAAGTAATCTAAATTTAAAACTTAAATGTTCAATCAATACTCTCTTTGGCACAGATACTTCAGAATCTCTATCTAGGCCAGATACCTTTGTTTGGCATTTTGATTTCAGTCAACTTCCTATAAGTTATAAGTGGCAAGTGATATTCTTATTAAACTGCATTTATAAACGCAAAATAATCAGGGTTTGAGGAAGATTAATAGTGATCAACCTTAAATGCATTTGGGTCAAGCAGGTGGCCACGTCCTAGAAAGAGAGATAGATGGAACCGACAAGGAATTTTTTTTATTTTTGATCATAACTATTTTCTTAATACATATAGGTACTGCGAAAAAACTGTAAGTATTATAAATTTTCACTTGTTTGCAAGATAACTATATTTAAATTAAAAAGTTGTGCCAAATTTTCTTATTTTATAACATTAAACTTACTCAAATCAGGGACTCGAACTTGTGACAAAATTCGTACTACCCTTATTTATACCTTCCTTTTGAACATGGCCACCTTAACACCGAATAATTACCATTTTCTTTCAAAATATAACATAAATCAACTTTGTCTTCCATTTCATTTTACAACTTTTTGGTGCTAAATGATGAAAAACAGCCCGTTGCTTCATTCTTCACTTTAAAATTAACAATAACTCAATAACGAGAGTATTACCTGAATGATTATACACTTCACAAACTGTATATGACATACTAACTTTCTTTCAACAAACAAATTAAAATGAAATTGTTACTCAAAAGGATCATTCTGGCAAAACATTTCTGAGGCAAAAGCAGATACCTAGATGCAATCTCCTACAGGACACAGTAACTAAAGGTCTTCCTAGCATATTCTGCCAACTCGACTTCAAAAAATTTATTTCGCTCTTGCAAATATCTATCATTAGCTCGTAATCTGATGCTATGTAATTTCGTGACATATCCGTAAACTAAATAATACATAGAAAATAGTACAAAGTAATCAAATATCTCATCTTTAAAATTACCTGAGGGGTAAAGGCGAATATTTTGTCTCCCAGAGAATACAACTTGCTCGTGGAAAGTATACCAACATCACGGGACTTCCTACCGGAGAGACCCAGCTTTTTGTTACGACCTGCAAAATAAAAGATTTCTTTACAACAAAGTACTTTTATCAGTGCTTCTGAATTAATTCATGTAACATTTTAGCGGATCACGGTTGGACTAAAACAGAGGCTTGTTATAGTAATAATAATAATTTATTTAGTCACAAACTCCTCTATAAAATCCTTATTTTACTATAAGGAACGTAACCAGACTGCAACCAATAGCTACTCTCCAGGCTATGTGCCCCGCCGAGCGCTGAATTACAAGTTACAAGTCTAGCGCGTTAAGTGTAATAATTGCATATTACCATCAAAACGCTAATGCTTCGATTGCAACAAACACCAGCCGAAAGACTGATCCTACTTAAAGGAGCTCTCTTGCCAGCCGTCACACACCACTTGCAGACTGCAGTTTCGAGCTGTTGGCTCTCGTCAGTGCAAGGTAGGCATGTGACGACCGGCACGAGGATCCTTTGACTATTTGGTACATCCCGGTATTTTTACAATAGCGACATGTAAAATAGTCAGCAGGCGTCATCTAGCGGTCCAGTGTCTCTTCAGCGCTCGGCGGGGCACATAGCCCGGAGAGTAGCTGTTGGTTACAGTCTGGTTACGTTCCTTATAGAAAAATAAGGATTTTATAGAGGAGTTTGCGACTAAAAATATTATGTTTAATATTCCGCACATTTGAATTATAATAATTTATTTGTTTAACAGTATAAAACCAAATAGTCCTTATATGAAATGATGATGAATTTGTCTGTGTGAAGTATTGTTTTATATATATGTATGTATGTTTTTTATTCTTTTTAAATATTTATGTTTGTACCGTTTTTTTATGTATTATATATATTGTGTGTTATTATTACTATCTATGTTACATATATGACAATTCCAATACTAAGTCTGATGGAAATAAAGATTATCAAATATAGGACAAAATGATAGTAGTAGTGAAGTATATCGATATTTATAAGTACTTATATTATCATCTAACAAATAGAGCAAGAAATATTGGAAATTATGAACATTAATATATCATAATTTAGTTTTTTTAAACTATTTTCTTCAGTTATTTAGTTCAGTTCATCTTTGTTCTACTATTGGAATCCTTAATATTGTAACATTATTGTACACACTGATTCATTGTCTTTTTTTAGAATCAGAGGTAAATTATTTCTTTTGTCCACCATTGTTGTAAATATTGTAATATACTACATTTCATGTTGAGAGAAAGTGTCATTATTTCGTCTGCAAGTACTAACAATGGATTTTATGTTAAATAAACTAAACACTTCTAATAGTTTATGTTAAACTTGGGCTTAACGCCCTGAGATTTCTGAGCTAGTGAAATTTTTGTCGTGGGCATGCTACATCACTTATACGGGCTAGGTAGTGTCCACGATCTGCTACTCACAGCAGCCCAACGTAGTTCATGTAACCCGTGGCAATTATGACCATTTAGATTTGGGACACCCTATATACACATATATTTTAAGTGCCTTACCATATCTAGAAGTTTTACTATATTATAGTACATTAATATTTAAATTATATAAGCGCCTGTTCGATGGAAGTGATCTCCTTTGGTCTACAACAGATGTTTGTTTGGTTTATATGCAGGTAACTTTGTAGAATTACGTTATTTACAGATTATTAAACAGTACTTTTAAATTTACATATTTCCAGGCCTCTTTTTGCAGTGTAACAAATTAGCATAAAAATTCATAATTGACTGAAGTGAGAGCTCAACATTATTTACGCTCTTACCTAAATATGTGTACAAATGAGATAAAACTCGAGCAGGCTGCACTTCTATGGGTGCTACTTCTTCGATAGTTTGAACAATAATATCGTGTTCAGCCAGTTTGTCTCTTATTTCATTGTCTTCTGCTAAAATTACTACCTGGACCACCACATCCGGCTTCTTCTCAGAACATAGCCTTCTATTCAGAGGATCTAGTTCACCAGGTGCCAAAAATCCCTAAAATTCAGCAGTCATTAAAACAACTTATTCTTATTAAGTTTAGTGATAGATACTCACTTCTTGCAGTAATTTCCCAATGATGTACAAAGATTGAGCCCAAAGGAAAGGACACTGCCCTAAGGGTATTCTTTGTTGACTCCCAGGTTCTTCATATTCTGCTCCAACAAATTCTGCTGGGACGGAATATAATTCTGGTACAAGCTTTGCCCCTTCTTCAGTTCTAATCATTATCTATAAGTAAAAGATAATTGATAAATAAGATATCTTGGACCAATAAAGCAAATCATATTGGTTGATTCTTTTTGACTGGCCGTCATGCCGTGGTTGCGTTCAATTTAAAATGCACAGCACGCAATAGACCTCCACACTAACTTTGTTAAAAATATACCAAGCGGGATAATGTTTCACTTATTGTAGGGATACTTTGAAAAATGTCATTTGGATATTAATAAAATGATTGTCGAAACTCTCATTTTCAATCTATGAATCTGTAAAATATTACCGCAGAAGCTACAGATTATTTATATTTTCATTAAATCATGAATTTCCACTGCCAGTGGAGAAAGATGTGTAAATTCTTCAATGTGGTTAGGACTTAACCAAAGTTTATCACAACATATGCATGCTTACGCACTCATTTCTGGCCAAAAGGATCATAAACTATAAATCCTATAAATGTTATATGTTATAATTAATAGTCACCTCTTCCAGTTGTTGAGTGTAATCTGCAGCAACTTGTTTGTTTCCTTTAAAACAGTTGTCTAATATCAAATAACAAAAAAATAATGGCCACTCGCATTCAATGTTTTCAAACATCCTTAGCTCCCATGGTTCGTAATATAATCGACTAGGATCCTGGAAAATATGAAACTAACAAGCTTTTGATGTCACTTAAGATTCATTTATTACAAAAAAATAGATTATATAGTACTTAAATCTTTTATGCAACCTAATATTTTATGGAAATTGCAATAAATACTTTGAGTTTCCTTAAATTGCAGATAGTTTACAAGTACTTTACTACATCCCAGGGTGAGCAAGACACTTTTTGAATACAAATTTTGCAAAAACAAATTAATTATCATTTTACTCCTAATTAATATTCAAAAATATTTTCATATTTTGTGTTCTTTGTTGAAAAAATGTTTCACGTTAATAAGTGTTATGTTATTTAAACTAATACTTACGATATAAATTTTATTACTTATTTATAAACCTAAATTATTTCCAATCAATTGATTTTGAGTATAAAGTCAACGCATTTTACTGTACTGGCAAAAGGATTTGAGGTAAGTGTGGGAACATTTATAAACTATGGTAGAAATCAAGATTCTTTGCATCTATAGAGAAAGAATGTGTTTAAATTGTTTAAATCTTTACCGAGTTCTTTACTCAAAAGTCAGCCAAATAAGTCGATGCATGAAGCCAAACCAGCTGATCTTTGTGCAGAGGGTTTGACTCCAACCAGTAAAACAAAACCTAAGAATTCTGTGATTTATCGTGGATATTTTTAAATATAAACAGAGACTGTAATCTGGTCGCCATGTACTTTGTAGCTTTGAAAAATTCCGAACTTAATGAAACTTTAGGATGTTGTTTATGGGTGTTCAGTAGTGCTACACCCAATTTACCAACAAAAAAAAACCCTCTGGAATTTTGGAGAGACGAAAATCCCTAAAATTTTTGCACTCTTTTCGGTTTTTTCGAAATATTTGGAAAACAGTTGATTTTAGCAGACAACTTCAAATTAATAAATTGTGGCCGATTAAATTTCCTGCAATTTGCATGGTAAAACGTATTTTTTGACCCCATAGATACCGAGATACAGAATTTCGAAACAGTGCAAAATTTTTCGTAAAAAACTGCTGATAAGGCCGGTTTTCGATATTTATTTTCCATTTTCCGGCATATTTATTGAACTTGTGGTATCTATTTCCATTTGCGTAGGTTCAACTACCCCCTTTCCTCCCTCATAAATGTATCGAACCACCCACTTCATACAATTCAGATGTGTCTCAGCCGTTGAAGACGTGGGCTCGTTCTTTTCAATGTGAAGATATTGAGAGTGAATAGTTGATACACATACAATGTGACTGTAATGGGATCTCCAATGGCGTCTACCACCGACTCAGGTTTTATTTGTAAAAGAAGTTTGCAGGTAATTTATTTTTTAAATATATGAATTCTTCATTGACTAGCATGCTCATTATGGTAGTTATTATAATAAAAGTGCCACTTATAAGTAGAGTACAATCTTAATATATCCATAATAATAAACACAAATACTCAGTATATGAAAAGACTTGTGCATAATGTTATTTTATAATTGAATACAGAGTTTATTAGTTTTAATTTTTTTTTTTTTTTTTCAGACGGTGAAGTGACAACTGTCAAGTCAAGAGGGGCATCCAAGTTTCTTAAGTCCAGCACCAAACAGAGCATTTCCACTCATCAACAGTTTCTGGAAAGGGTGCTGAGTGCGGCCACCCACCATGTTTTCCGAACATATCTCCAGGTCCAAACATGGCTGGGTAACAACACTGTACCATCAGTTTGGGGGTGGTCGCTAACGAAACCAGGGGTCGTCCCCATCAGGATCACGCGTAATGCAGCCCCAGACAACATATTGAACATCATCTTTTGTAAATGCAAGAACAGGTGTAGCAATGCAGCCTGCAGCTGCAAGAAAGCAGAACTGCGGTGCCCCACCCTTTGCAAGAACTGCTTGGGGCATGCATGCGAAAATTCGCCAGAGCCTGACCTCCAGGACGAAGAAGCAGAAAGACAGCACGAAGAAGAAATGATTATGGACATACTGCTAGACGATGAAGAAGAGGGTGAAGAAGATGAAACTCCGTACGGTGCCAAATGCCTAAAGTATTAACTTTACTTCATTAACATTTATTTCACATTTCCCTACTTTAAAATTTTCCTTACAAATTTACTTTATTAGACAGTAAGAATCGCTATAATATACATATAAAAATACTGTGTTTTAATGTTCTTTTTTTAACCTAATTAACATCTACTAATGGAGAGACGAGCTGGGTTATTTTATGCTCTTTCACACCTTACATGTACACTGTATAGTATGAACATGTCAAAGGAGGAGGAGGTCGTGGCCCGGGAGGGGGGGGGTTAATATGTTAAAAAAAATGGAAAATAAATATCGAAAATCAGCCTTTAGCAGTTTTTTATGATTTTGAGAAATTTTGCACTTTTTCGAAACCATATCTCGGTACCTATAGGGTCAAAAAATACATTTTACCGTGCAAATTGCAAAAAATTTAATCCCCTAGAATTTATCAATTTCAAGTTTTCCGCTAAAATCAACCATATTCGAAAAAACCGAAGTGTAAAAATTTGACGAATTTTCGTCCCTCCCCAAAATTCCAGTTTTTTTGTTGGATAAATTGGTGTAGCACTACTGGTTACTCACAAACAACATCCCAAAGTTTCATTAAGTTCAGAATTTTTTTATGGTACCCCCCCTACCCTATGATGACTGACCTATTGAATAATAGTATAATTATTTAATGGCTAAAAGGGTTCTAATTGCTGATAATCTGACTAACTATAAGTCCACATCACTTACCTCTCTTGGCGTTTTATAACCATCCCTCAAGAATCTCTTGAAGCCATATCGTCCTTGCAATTTATCGTTAATGCAGTCTCTAGTATATGAAATGAGTTCGGGATCATCCACAGCAAAAGCTGGAAAACTTATTACGGATAACAATCCACTATCGATTTCTTTAGAACTTGATTCTCTTGGCAGCATGGACTAAAATTTATTTACTATATTACCCACATGGTCTGATAACATTCTTATATGGATTAAAAAGTAAAATTACTTAATATTTCATGTGCCTAAAATTACCTGCAACACTGCTTGGCATTTTTGAGCTTCGTCAGCTAAAACATGTATTATACTATAAGGTCCACCTCGGGCTCCAAATAAATCTAATTCGTTCATTGCCTCAAGTGCAGCTTTAGCCATTCCGATAGAACTGGCGTTTAACTCTGGCAAACCATGGTTTGTTTTATCTCCTCTTTCCCAAATACCATAATCGGGAGTGCAATACGCACATTCGATATAAAAAACTAAATTCTGTATGAATGCTACTTCATCCAAGTTAAAAACTATTTGCAAACCAGAAGCTGTCATTTGAGCCAATATCAAAAGATACAACGAAATAGCATCTATCTGCAAATGGCCCCACTCGTTGTCGCCTACAACTATTTGACCTGTTACAGAAGAGTATTTGGCATGCAGAGAGTCTAAAGGATTTTGGGTTTGTTTGAACCGTTCTACTTTATCCTTTTGCTGCATCATAGACATAAGTAAGCCTCTCATGAGCTTAACACAGGATTGCTCTAATTCATAAGTTTTTGCTCGGTCCTCATCCTGATCCGCCATTTTCTTGTAAGTCATAGAAAGACCCCATACTGATAGTATACAATACACGTTATCCCTAATCCAAGCATGATCATTATCAACACTAACAGGGAATAATCCAGTGACTGGATTTTGATGCTCCATTATGATTTTATGAACAAGTCGCTGATAATAGTCCAAACGGACACCGGAATTGCTTCTACTTCTCATCGTGATTAATTTATAATATTAGATAAACCACTAAAAATAAAAATAAAACAAGATCATCTCAATGTTACAAACGTCAGAGAAGAAAGAACTGTCAAAAGTCAAAAATGACACCAGTGAAGCGCACGCGCTGATGATACCAAGATCTGTTTGATAAAATATGTGCAAAGTTCCATACGTACCTTTGAACTACCTGCTTAAATGGAAATACATTTTGATTTTAACGCATTTACAAGCATTTTTATGCAATAGTCTAATTTCTGTGGTGTTTATTTATTTATTATTTATAATATATTACTTTAATTCTTGTCATATATTATTCAAATACGTGAAGATTGATTGTGTTGTATACTATAATAATAATTCCATACAATTAAACAATTTAAGCAAATATAAAACGAATTTTTAAAATATCCACACGTTAACCTGCCTGTACATAAGTACTGGAATTAGAAAGTAAAACACAGATACTGAAGTCTAAAAGTCCTAATTTACTTAGCCCTATCCTATCTCGATCTTAGTTAAATGTGCACGTTACCAGGGGTGGACTGGGACCAGAATTTTTCTATTCAATCTTTCAATGACGGCCATTAATCACAATATTATATTGTTTTACTGTCAGTGTCATTGTCATATTAAGTAAAAACCAGAAATAGGGAGGAGTAATTAATGCAATTCAAAATAAGTGTACGTAACAATTTGGATGAAAACTACATGCAAAATTTATTTAATTCCAGACCCAGAAGATTGCAGTATCTAGGAGCTGGAATAACATTTTTTTTTTGGCATCGGATTTTCTCCATTAGCCAATTACATATTATTGTATTTTATATGTGCAACTATATGGAGTATATGAAATATTTTATGCTTTTACTGCCTAATCGTTTCCTAAACAAATTAACCTAATACAGCCCTATAAGCATGTAAAGAAATAAAACGCCAGGATATTACACAGGGGCACTCTCTTCTCGTCCAGGGGTCTATCAGGACTTTCATTATAACATAATACAGGTAGACCATGGTAATAGGGGTTTATATTACAACAGGAGAAACATAAGGAGTGCGAAGCTAACAGGAATAACATTAAATTAGTGGATTTATAAAGGAATTTTAAAATTAAAACAACACTTGTTTTACCTTATAATAATACCTTGAGAATGTCAAAAGCTATTGTATAATAATGAACTAAAATGCAAAAAAACACTATGTATTACTTATTAAAAGGTTAACAAATTTATATTGTAATATGTTTTACCATATTATTGTTACATTGTTATATGAAATATTTTCCAAAAAATTATTATATATTTTTATACTAAACTAGATTTTAAGTCACTCCATCTGTAGAAAATAGTATATACCTACAGAATAGTGATAGCAACTAGCCGTATAGGAAAATCTTATACACTTATGTACATGTGCAATACGGGTAAGAATCTCATGTACTGGAACGTGATTGAGGTGGGGCGATCCAATGGGCTGTACGCTGGCTCCGCTGTGATTGTCGATATTATAGATTTAATTGTAATTTACTAGTCCATTGGGCTTAGGTCACAGGTAACCTTACGAAACTAAAGTATTATTACACTCAAAATAATATTAAAATAACATTTAATGTGTAACGTTTTAAATGTTTTTTAATCGCCTTCCAGGTCACCTGAATTCTCCTCTTAAGAATAGGAGATCTAGATTTGATTAAGTAAAGCAGATGGGGCACTGCACTTTATAGTGGGATCCGAACCACTTATTGAGGATAGTTTTTATTTGAAAATTACTTCGCCGTAGATGGAGCTCAAACTCACTTCGATAGGTATACTCAAACAGAAAGCTAGACATGCTAAAATGATACTGAATATTTTTTGTCATTTACTTTAGCATTTATCTGTTAATTGATGTAGTATTTAATTATCGACACTTAAAGTCATTCCTTTATACACATTGGTTATTTTCGACAACCTTTCATATGTAATAACTAGAAAACATTTAAGTACCAGTTTATTTTCTGATTCTAACCTTTCAGAATTTTTTTAGAGACCTCATTGTGGACTGATTAGACACTAGTGGACATATTTTTAATCAAATGTTTCTACTAAAAGCTATTTCATTTGTGGGAATGTCGAACACTGCGGACTCAAATAATTATCATGAATCACTAGCATATATTTTTTACCCACTATGCATTGTGGTTACATATAATACAGTACTTCTGATTAGTTCTGACATCACTAATATGACCCATTATCAGTTCAGTCACATTAACTATTCGCTTGTAGGAAAAGAGGTCGATCTCTAGTGCTATATTGAAGTTGTCTGTTATGGATTGCCAGTAGTTACAGCTTTTGAAACCTACAGTATTCCTAGGGAAATTATTCTGTACAAATTATTGGGAAATTGTCTTGCGAAATGAATTTCTATCCGTATTTCAACTGCACACTATATCAAATGATATGGTCTATGTATCTTTATTAAATGGTGAAACCCTACCAATCTGGAGCTTAATTTATCCTGTGTTACAACAGAAGCAAGTAGATATCAATCCGACTACATATACAAAGCAGCAAGTTTTCAATATTATCCCCTGCTTCTTAACAAGGTGGGTATATAACACCACTAAACTGTATGGTTCTTCTTGGTATGCCGCAACAGTCGCACCGGAGATTAACATAAAGAAAGAACAAAATCAATATTTACCCAAATTTGTTATTTGTTACATATTAAAACTATTAAATAATTAAATTTCTTATCTATGTTTGACAGACAAAGGCATCAGCATATGTCAACCAGTCACCTGTCACTCTAGTCAGAGTTGCCAAGTGTAGTTATGTAGCCCTGCATACATTTATGAAATTATTTTTCATTCAAGCAAACTCGCTTTGCTTGTATTTTTAGACAAGAAAAATTAATAAACTGTATAAGCATTTTGCTATTATACAAGAATACAAAGTTCAACAAATTTATGCAACGCTGAACCATCAGCACATTATTATTTCATCATGGGATACTGCTGTAGTTTGTTTAGACCTATTTCGTTATTATTATATGTAACTAAACTATGTGCATGTCTATATTTATAGATCAAAGATCAGCAGGGCCGTTTGTTGAAGACCCCGGGAAAAATGATTTTGAAAAATATAACTGTAGATAATCTTGTTTTGTCTTATTGTTAAAAATGGCAGATCTTATAAAAATTTATTAACAACGGCAGCACTGCCAGAAACGCATCATGTGCGTTGAGACCTTTCCACACGGTTCAAAATCCAACCTCAAACTCAAATTAGACGCCAGCAACGCACCATTCGCGTTCAATCGATTGAACATTCTATATTCTACATTTCTATATAACCGTCTGCTGCGTCCACTATTCAGTTTTTCAGACCTTGTGTTAATTGCAAAAAGTGGAGTTATATACGTATCAAAAGTGTCATCCGGTCAATCCATTGTAATAATTTCATCGTTGGGAGTTGCTGTTATATCAAGTTCGTCATTTCTTGGAATCGCTTAAACGTGGGAATCAGTCTGCGGATTGTATACATACAATGGAACTACCGGTGCCAGTGTCAAATAACCCGCCAGTTTGTGGAACCGTTATGGACGTCGAAGAAGAGGCAGGGCCGTCTGAAGTGAAATCTGAGCCCGATGAATTTAACTATAATTTGGAATCGTCTGAAATAAATATAGATGATGAGGATGATGAATTTACAGAATTTACTTATAAATCGGAGGAGGAGGATCAATCTGAACAGGATGGGAATGACTCGGATTCATCATGGCATGAAGACAAAGAACCAGATAAAACTGCGAATAAACCAGAACGCAAAATTCCCACAGAAAAGTTAGAACCAGCGAAGAAACGCAGGAAAGTAGAACCTGTGGAGGTCGCAATAAAATGGGTTGCTGATCCCCCCGGTGTGAAATACATTCCATTCACTGAACAACCAGGTTTACGTATTTTGCCGCTGTATGATGCAAAGCCTATCGACTATTTTTATTTGCTTGCTGATAATAGTTTTTTTGAATTAATATGCAATGAAACAAATTTACATGCAGAACAATTATTTTTAGAGAATGCTGAAGGCCGAATTGCAAATTGGAGATACGTAACAAAGGCTGAAATGGAAATATTTTTTGGGTTGTTGTTTCATATGGGGACGATCCAGAGTTCTAGAATTGAGGATTATTGGAAAACTCATCGCCTTTTTGGTATCCCGTGCTTTCACAAATACATGCGAAGGAACAGATTCTTACTCATATTAAAGTGTATCCATTTTGAACACAGCCCTGAAGATGAAGATCCTGTACCAGATGATCATTTGTACAAAGTAAGGCCTATTATAAATTTCTTTAATGAGCGAATGGAGGCAATTTATACGCCATATAAACAGCTCTACCTCGATGAGCCAATGGTACTTCATCGTGGGAAACTTTTGCTTCAACGATGTATAAAAAAAGAAAATCATAATTATGGATTTAAAAAACTCTATACTCTCATTGATTGTAATGGCTTGATTATAAAAGTGGTAATATGCACTGCAACTACAACTAATCTAGGTGGAGCGGTGCATTGTTCCAACATTATTTTAAATCTAATGAAAACGAAATTAAATCAAGGATATTCCCTACACTTGGATAAGTTTTATAGTAGCTTTAGACTGGCTAAACAGTTACTTAGTCTTAATACTTACTGCACTGGTATATTACATCCAGGAAGACGAACTATACCAGATGAGGTTGCAAATGCTAAGCTAAACTCTGGAGAAAGCATATGCCGTTACGCAGAAGGTGTTTGTATTGGTAAATGGAATGATAAAAGGGATTTTTTGTACATATCTACCGAACATAACAACGAAATGGTGAAAGATACTAATTACAGTAGAGATTCAAAACATAAGCCCAAGCCGATTGTGGAATTCCACAAATACATCCCAAGTGTCGATTCGCAGGAACAAATGATGTCTTACTATCCTTTTTCCAGAAAAACCTTAGGATGGTTCAAGAAAATAGGCTTTCACATAATTTACATGATGCTTTTCAATTCGTACTTATTACATAATAAGTATTCTAGCAAGAAAATGCCTTTTTATGATTTTCGATTGTCAATAATTGAGGCTCTTTTGCCTGGAGACCCTAATGCTCCTACAGTGAAGAAAAAGAAACGTCTGAACGAAACTCTTCTGGAACATTTCCCAACTAAATGTGTAAAAAACGATCAGGGACGAGCAATGCGAAGAAGGTGTAAACTGTGTTGGAGCAACAATATAAGGAGGGATACTCAGTATCTTTGTAAAGCATGTGAAGGAACACCTGGTTTATGTTTAGAACCTTGCTTCAGAGACTATCATGAAGACAGCTTAGATGCGAATAAACCTTTGTAGCCTTTATTATTAGATTCTAGACATTTTTAATGCTGTTAAAATATATATTTTAAAGAAATTGAAAAAATTCAATACGAATTGTTCATGCAAGAAAATCAGATTTATATATTTTTAATATAAAATTGTTATTTTAGTGATGTTATATATTCTTTGAGTTTTAGATTCTGGATGATTCACATAATTGAAGGGAACATCTGCTTTAGGGCTTATGTAATTTTGGTATATTTGGATCAGATGATGAAGCCAACTTAAAAATTAAAAGTGTCAATGAAAAACGACATTTTCTATTCACATACTCGTGAATATAATTGAATCTCATCTAGTTATGATCTAGAAATACGAATAGTACTGAGTACATATCAACTTTCACTACATTTGTTTCTCAAATATATTCATTAATGCATACTCTTGTGTTTGGTAAGATAGGAGATGCTATACGCGAAATAGTATACTGCAATAGTTGAATTTCTTTGATGTATACAGCACGGAGACAGCTACTAGCCATATAGGGAAATGCTATACACCCGTTACACGAGTGAGAATGTCATCTAATGGAATGTGATTGGGGTGGGGCGATCTAATGCACTGTACACTGGCATCGTTGTGATTGTTGATTGTATGAATTTATTATTTACTAGAGTCCGTTGAGCTTAGGTCATAGGTAACATTACGAAACTTAAGTATTATTGCACTCGAGATAATATTAAAGTGTTAAAAATGGATATTTCTTTAACAGAAGAGAGTACAAATAATTAAATTGTATTATGATGGGCATTCACCATCCGTTTCGTATCATCTTTGGATTCTTAAGGTACGTTTAGGTTGGGCACAAGTATCTGTATTTGTATCGAGATTTATCCGTATACCATGTATCAGAAAATACTTTGTTTAAAACACTTGTATATGCATATATGCCTGAGGTATTCAGGTACATTTAGATTGGGCACAAGTATCTGGATTTGTATGGAGATTTATCCATACATCTTCTGGAAAAGACTGTTTAAAAAACTGAGGTATGATAAAGTGACATTTAAAAAGGAGTTAGTCAATATATCTCACGAAATTGCGAACAGTTCTTTTCTTTTTAAGTACATATTCTGTTATTATTTATAAATTACAACACAGAAGGTGGCGACGTACATTTTTGAAATACAGGGAATATCTGGTGCAAAAAGACGCACCACATATACTGAAAAAAGATACAAATTTCTTCGTATATGTTGCCTCGAACTTTTGCATCTTTATACTGCTTACTCCTTACATCCCAAACATTGATGCCTTTTCAATGAGTAACAGAGTTTTTTCTTTCGTCCACGATGACATTTTTCATATGTCACGGCTCCCAAAAACAAAAATTATAAAAGTATGCGCTGATTTGTCATGTATATTGAACAGAATTCACATACATAAAACACCACTAATAGTCGTCGATGCTAAGTGTCACATATTTTTTAATTCCTGCTGCGAGTTGGCAATAAGTTAAATTTTTAAGGGATTATCTGATTTTCAAATAATACTATTTAACATCTAGTACGTATTTTCTTGAGGTAAGAGTAATGTTAAGAATATTACTATTAAATTAGATTTATCCTCACGGCACTGTAAAATACAAATTATTAATAAAACCTTAATTTAACGATTACATACATATGAGAAAACTGAATTGTTATATGTTATTGTGCCTTGAGATCATACTAAATGTTAAAAAACATTTGTGTTCTTTAATAAATAAGGACGTTAAATATAAACAAAAAACATTACTTTAGGAGGATAAATTTATTGCAAAGAAATATTACAAATAATGTTATATTATGATATATACTTTTTTATATTGTTATGATGCTATATGCAATATTTTGTAAAATGTACTGTTATTATTAAATATTTTTATATCGACCAGATTTTTAAAAATCCTATACATGTGTTTTTTTAAAGTAGTTTGAATCCCACTATAAACTGTAGGGCCCCGTCTCCTTTACTCAGACAAATCTAGATCTCCTAAACTTGTGTGACCTAGAAGGCGGTTAATGTATAAACATTTTTAAATACTTATTTATTTATAATGTTTAATAAATATACACTTATGCAATTTCTTCACAAGGACATGAATCTGGTTTTATTTCTGACATCTTTAAATCCTTGAGAATTATTATTTGTAAAAAATACAACAAAATAACCTCTAAACATAGTTTTATTTTAAAAAGGTGGGACATGTACACCTTGCACACCTCAATTTTTTTATGACAGACCTCGAATATTTTTATGTAAGGTAAAAGTTTCGTACGTATATGTTTCATACGCATGTACATAATGTATGTTAGCTATAGAGACAGATGTATGTCCTGATATACGCTTTTTTAAAAGATTCACTGTGGTGGAAAATAAATTTTTGTGTGGCACATACTCTAGAGATACCTACATGAGTTGGTGGCTGTGGATTAGATGGGGTTATGTGAGAGGTAACATGGCTAGTTGCTGTGCCACTATCATGTTCAAGTCTCAGGCTGCAACATATGGCAATGTTGTTGTGCATGGTCGTTGTGTAATTGTTTATATGTATGTATCATGGTTGAGTGGTGGAATAGGTAATGCTAAACTCTAGCAGGACGTTAATCTATATAAAGCAATTAAATTAAAAAAAAGAAAATAAATAAATTTCTTTTAACTTGACTCTCCTCTTCTCCTTTATATTCCCCTCTTATTTTGCATAATATAATTCATTCAATAACTTTAGTTATCTTGACAAAAATTGTTTTGGGTGAACTGTGTATGATTAGTTTTATCTCTTCTTTTCCAAAAATACCACAATTTATGTCCAATATATGGAATCTACATAAAAACAAAATGTTGTATTATTACTTAGGTACTAAGTTAAAAACTATTTATAACACTCTATATATCCTTTTTTCTGAGCCAATATTAAAAGTTATATACAAGAGCAATATAGAGCATCTATCTGCAATTGACGTCACTTTATTAAATTATCAACTATAATTGTTTGAACTATAAATATTTGGCATATATGAATGAACTACTTGATCTTGAGCATATAGTAACAATAAACTAGAAGAAATAATGTTGCCCGCTGGGCAACTTTGGTTGTCGGTTAAAATTTTCTAAAAATATGCTCTGCTTAAATGGGAGCTTCACATATTATACGAGTTACTGTTGATGATGACTTAATATTGCATCAGTTACAATTATTTGATGAGCTAAAGCATATTATAAACTGATTGTAGGAAAGAACAAAAAAGAAATGCATGTTAAGGGGTGCATAAAAAGAAAAGTACCCTGTATTGATAATTATGATAAGATACATCCAGCATTGAAGACATTTTTTTATGTAATTGAAACCTGCTACTTTCTTCTGAAGAAAAAGAAAATGTTTTAATCCAATTTTAACATCAGAAACACCGAAAACTATAATATTCATTTGATCTGCTATGATGTTTTCGATTTGTAGAATTGCAGAAAATTTAAACATTTGTTCTGTAATTAAGTAATTTATCGATCAGGGTCGTAGTTACAGTGTCCCTGCACAGTACTCGTCATTTTCTCATTGTGGCATCCCCTTTCATATCTTACCTACCTCTGTCGGACAGAAGCCTTGTCACTTTTTAGGTTTGACATTGCGAGATCTTATGGTTTGACAAAGTAATCTCTCAGATATCAAAGGTATTTCCACCTTTCTGATGAATGTCATGTCAACAGCCCTACTGTAATTGCTTGAACATCATGCAAAATCCATACACACCCTGATCAAATAGTTTTTATCCCATTAGCATTCTTGACCACTTCATTCCGGGCATTTCCATCCAACCTATTTATGTACTACTTTCCCAATTCCCTGATATAGGCCTTGCTCTGGTAGCTGGCACCCATATCGCATTTCAGGTGAAATTATATAAATCTTTCGGGATGTTAAATTACACACCGATTTTGATAATTTTGTAACTTTGGCACTTTAACTGCTATATAGGCGGAAAATTATTCGACATAGGTGCCACAATGCCCTGATTACAATTTTAATAACAAACTCTTAAACGCCTGCGGTAGTACTATTACTACTATTTGTGGTGATCTTACAGTAACTTTGGTAAAAATCTTAATTTTAAAAGCTATATCACCATTACACCTTCATACTCTATCTTTATTATACACTAATAGAATATCTATGATGGCCCATAAAAACTGTTCAAAAATACATTTTAAAATTTTCATGGTTATACAATGGGTGTCCCTATCATGCTTTCGATTCTGGCATAAGTTTACGCAACAAATTGAGGCTATTAAAAGGTTCTACTGATTGGTTAAGTAAACTTGTCATATATCCACATAATACCCATCATGGAAGGTTAATTGTTATACGTCTCACAGGCAAACTACAATCAAAATGAATTTTGCAATAAATTAGTAGTGAATTTTAATGAACAAATTTTTCTGAATATAGTTCATATAGTTTTTAAAAAATAATACCTAGCTGGACACTAAAATTTGTTTGTTCTTGACGTAATATCATTTTGTTTATAATTATATAGAGATCTAATTAGACCAAAAAACTTTAATCTACTTGGTGTATTAAAACAAACAAATAAAATAAATAAACATTTATTACTATTATATTACTTTCAAAGTAAATATCTCTCGAACTTTGATTTTTGTTACTTAAATTTGCATTCTATACAACGTTTATTATGATTACAGAGATGATTAAATCGCATCGTTTATTAATTGGATCATCTCGGCATGTTTGCTACTAGTACTAAGGTTAAACACAAATATAATCGTTTCGAGCACATAATGAATAGCTCACGATTGAAATTGAGAGAACATTCTACTTCTAGAATCAGTATTAATTGTTACTGAACCAACAACAAGTTAAAGGTCTTTTGATTTTAAACATCTACATTAGCTATACCTATGCCACATCATAAGTAAATAATTTTTTCATACAGTTCATTTTTAAACTTCAGAATTATTGTTTTGATCCTTAATCTTATATTGATGTCATTTTTTCATAAACCGTAAAAAGGACCAGTAATTAACTGTTCTGATAATAAGTTATTTCTAATCGAACAGTTTATGGGATGCCTAGCTGTTTATTTTCGTCAATAACAAATGACTGACCAGTTTTAATTTTCTATTATAATACTATAATTCGATGAAAATTCAAACCGGAATTGTCATCGGTCCTCATGTAATTAAAATTATAAGAAATTTACAAAATTAAATAAATTAGAATTACCACCAGTAAAAATAAAGAAAGACATTATGGCAATCTCATTTGAATGTCACAGATGTCAAAATAGTAAGCTTAGCGCATGTGCGAATTGTACCAAGGTCTGTTCGATAAAATATTTCCATAGTTCCAAAAGTGTATTTGAACTACCTGCTGAATCGACAATAATTATTATTAAAATCCTTCCTGATTTTATGTATTAAATCTATTTACATAATTTTAATAACATTTTTGAGATTCTACTACTTGTGAAAAGATAACAGAAACAGGTACGTAATTCCTCAAATTAATAAATTTCACTAAAAGAAATACCTATAATTTGATTCTTATTCCTAAATGTGCTACTGTGATAAAAATCATGTAGGTATGCTACATTTCAGTTTTGTTCGTCAAAACTAATGGTATTCAATTCTAGGGGCTGGTTAGAGGCAAGGATTATAAATAAATTGATTTTTTTTTGTTTATATAAGGGAGACACAAACGGAATGTAGAATCTAAAAAAAAATGTATTCTGACTAAGACATTTTTCACTATTCCGGTTTGAAAATAAAGATAATGATATCTATTTTTCTTCAAAAAATAATCCTAATTCATAAAACTGTAGGATTATTAGACATCACTCCTTAATTTGCCAAATAAACTTTTCTATTTCTTGGAAAATGAAATAAGGGATTATGACGCTAGACAGAAAAGACAGTAAAACAAACATATTTTTGTGACGTCACTATTACAGGCATGCCACGACACAACGTTGTTTATCCCTAAAAATTAACTTCAGTGTTTGTGGTTACCGCCAATTCTACCTAGGCCAAAATGAATATATCTGGTCCTACTTACATATATTTATTTATTTTAATGATCGTTAACCGTGTTGTGTTAGTTCTGTGAATAATGTTTATGCCGCTGCTTCATATTCCAATTCGATGGTTAAAGAAAAAAAAGGTAGTAAATTATTATATTTAAGAATGTTTTGATAAAATTTTAAAGTAATTTATAGTGTGTTATTCCTATCATGCAAAATTTTAATATGTTATTATTGTAATGGATCAAGAGCTACGCAATTTTTCAATGGACGTCTGAGAACCTCCCTTTTCAACTTTTATGGGGCATATAGCCTTGTTTAACAGGAAACAACCCTGCGCTGGGTCCAGATGCTGGTGGTGGGAGCGTTTTCGTATGAGGGCTATTTTTCACAAATCAATAAATAATAATAAATAATAAATAACACCACAAGTAATTACGACCCCCTATATCCCGGAAGGCTCTAGAAGAGCCTTGTGTGGGAGGGGGCTACACATTTAGAGACAAGGGACACACACCCAATATCCGTGTACAGTGGAAAAATCCCTCTCACAGTATTTTCCACTGCCGCGACCGGGGATCGAACCCGGAACTTTTGGGTGAGAGGCAAGTGCGCTTACCTCTCCACCACCAGTCATACAATATATCCGGTATCTAAAAACCATTTTTACAAAACATCAAAGATTTGAGCACTACAGTCGAATACACTACTTGACGCCGCATTTCGTCAACCATGTTAGTATCATCGGGAGATATGATATAATTAAAACTGAAAACCAGTCTTATTCGTCTCCCGATGATGTTGACATGGCTATAGTGAAGCGTGCGTCGAGTAGTGTATTCGAGTACAGTGTACAAATGTTTTGGCGTTTTGTAAAAGTGGTTTTTAGACACCAAAGATATTAATCTGTGCAAAATAGCCCGCCATCAGCATCAGCAAATTACACTCCATAAAAGTTGAAGGTGTTCCTCGCATACGCTTACTGAAGAATTCAGTAGCTGTCGTGTATATAAGTAAACTAAAATTTCTATTTGTTAAGAGGATTTAAATAGCTGACAACAGTATTTATATATTATTGCAATTACCTATTTTGTTGTTACCTTTCTTTTTAAGTGAAATATATAGGTCTGTGGGTATAAATAGGTAGATATAATATTAATATTATTAAAGTTCGGTGTTGTTGGCGTTCATCTGGGTGGAATTATTGCATACGCATGGTCTCATTGCTGAAGCATAAAGGTGGGTTTATGAATCACTTAAAGCTAAAATTTGATTTATATCGGACCCTAGTGTACTTGTATTGATGCAAATTATTTTTTCGATATACTGTTATTATTGTGATAATTTTTTTAATTACTATACATTTTGTTCGGCAACCAGAGATATATGGCTAGGGTATTTGCTTTTATTTTTGACATATAAGCATTTTACTCTTGCTTCCAATACACAACTTTTCTCTATATATTTGTCAAAGTGGCAAGGGAAGATGAGTGGAAAATAACCATAATAAATGCTCTTAATAATCACTTTATTAATTATATTGTTATTTAAATAAGAACACTTATTTTGATAATTATATATATTAAGAGGAGCTATAATACAAACACCTCTCCTCTCTGTTAGAAATGAGAACTGATTATATCTCTCCCAGATATAATGTCAGCAAAAACTTCAAGACAAGACAACAACATTGGGATACAACAAACACGATGTGTTAATGCACGCCAATGGTTCAAAAATGGACTGTAGATCAGAAAAACTAGATTTACACTCAACGATACTTCTAGGCACATACACTATTATATTTCAAAGGCAGGGCTAGTGGTAATTATACAGGCTGTCATAGAAACCAGCAACACATAGAAATAACTGGTAAGAAAAATGTCTGTTATCTCCGAACCAATAATGGTCTTATTTCCGTTAAACTATTTTAGGATAAACACAGGGTTCACTCTGCAGATCGAGAAGGTCTTAGGTCTATTCACATAAAAGGGCAGTGTCCAACTCTGCTGTGTGGAAAGAACACTGTAATATTTAACGTTGGCCAGTGGATGTCCTAGCTCACAAAAGTTCTAAAAACGCTCTGTATGGTCTGGTCCAAAACCTATTTGGATACAGTTCACTGCCCTGACACTAGCCTATGCTACTATATAGACCATTGGCTTTGGCTACACCCAATCAAATGCTAGTTTCCAGTTCTTCAGGAATAGCCTATGCATTTGTGTATGATTTAGCAGGACGCTGCAAAATAAATAAGCACCCACACAAACAGTTGCAGACAACTCCAAGCATAGAGGATTTGTAACCTAGAAGAGGAAACTGCTGAGCATGTATTGGTAACTGCTCTGCTCTCTGATGAAAAAGAGGATCCTATGCTAGGGTAATTCTGACCTAGTAATACTACAGATAGCACGCTGCCGGGCCATCCTCCCCAACTTTAGCACGGGGGTCGGCGAGGATGCCACTACCTGCAGTGACAGTAACCATGGGTCACATCTTGAGGCTCATGTGCATGCGAAAGTAAGTTCATCCCCAAAATTGCTTGACAAAACTTTTTTTGCAATTGGTTTATTATCGATTGTTGCTGTTGGCGCTGTAGATCTACCATTATTCGTGCAAATTGAACTACTAGTTGTCTACAGTGGCAAGTATTTTATGAAATTGTTATTGGATGTGGGAGCAAAAAAAATCCTGCAGTTTTAGAAAACATTTTTATGTATTATAAAAATTCTCTTAGAGGATATATTTATATACAAATAATAAAAGCATATATAATATGATTAAAATTAAAACTGTACAATATATATTCTATGGATATTGTTGATGGAACTGAAATTGAGGTATATAAACTTGAACTATTGTAGAGAATGAGCAAATTGAAATATTTCATGTAAAATGGCAGTGGTTTGTGGTTGGATGATCTGTTTCTATATATATATATATAAAAATATTTACAATGCGCAATATTATTTTCTATTTACATTATTGACATTTAAGCAACTAGATATTTGCATATAACGGTATATAGTTTATGCCCAAGCATATTAGGTACATTTATGGCCTTACATAATATTTTTTCAATAAATTTTAAATCACTTTTGATCACTTACAGATAAAAAATATACATTGCGAAATCACAAATTAATGCAAATACAAGGAATCACATATAAAGTCAAACTAGATACTAGGTATAATTAAAATAAACAAAACAATAAGTGTGTGTGTGGATAAATAAGAAGCTTTATAATATGTATAACTATTATTTAAGTTAAATACTTGCTGTTGAAATTGCATTGATTTCTCTTTAGAACTATTATCTACTATGGGTTTGTCAGGAAAACTTAAAAGTTTTGTATAATTTTAATTAAAGTAGTTATTACATTAAGTCATTGCTCTTTCAGGAGCATGCAGTCTTTATAAATTCATTAATTTTCTGTCTCACAAATCTCATCACAAAATTATTCATTATATTCTCATACAGTATATCATTCCACAAAATGAGATTCAGTACCGAAAAGCATATTAAAACAATGCAAGATCCGAACTAACCAACGAAATCGAATTACGACATCTAATTATAAAATTTTCGAGATACATCATAATGAAATTTGTGCAGCAGAATCTAGTGATAATTTAAAATCTATGGCTTTAACCTAGTTTAAATTGTTGGAACAGTTTCCAAATTAGGAACAGGAAATATTGTGTATTTACAAATGACTATTAGTGCTTCTAAATAATCTGCAAAAACCCCAGTACTGTTTGGGTTAATCAATACAAAAATACAAGGATTTTAAACTATATAGTTTTCTCACTTAAAGCGTAATTTATTGCCTTCCCCCGAAGTTTCATGTCGCTGCATTCATTTCTTCTCTAAACCACTCTTTTCTGCATTCTTGTAAAGCACAGATAAAACTATTTTCATCTTTTTGTTATATAAAAAGTTTATAAGGTACATAATTTAACACTCTTCATATTTAAATATAAAACTGTTTATGGAAGCTCTATGTATCACTAGCACTTGTTATGATTCAGAAATGAACATCGTGTACGTCTGTTGGGGTTAATGCAGCCTCATGTTCTTGGTTTTTTGCCGGTGGCGGAGTGAACTCTCCGGGCCTTATTGCATTCTCACATGCCGTTGTTTCATTTTGGAGGTCATATTCGACGACTGTCGATTCCCTGATCATGTTGTCGATCTGGAGCAAACATTGCTCAACGTAATCCTGAAACAAAAAATATGACAATGTAAGGCGTGATTCTATATCGCAGAAAAAAGACTGGATAAAAAAATGGGAGATCTTACTGATGAAGAAAAGCCATTAAACTTTCTGGAAATATTTGGCCATCCTGTATATTTTTGGGAAGTGAAAATAAATTAAAAACATCACACAGATATCTCGTAACTCGTATTCGCAAAATTTTTTCTTAAAGTTCATCATGGTGTTTTTTTTTATTTTCTAGCTATCGTAGACTCTAGCAATCGAAATCGGACGCATTATTGCCCCACCTTATATAATAGGGTACCTAATATAGCGAAAGTAATACCCTTATTTAAATTTAAACAAATTCTAAAAACCATTTTTAGTTAAACAGACTTTATACAATACAATAGGTTTTTTTTCAACAAATTTTGAACAGTGTATCTTCATAGATTATACTTTAACTGTGTCGGCCTCAGTGTATGAACAATCTTAGGCGAGGGTTGCGTAGTAGATATACCATCCCTCGGAGGGCATGTAACAATAGGGCAGCTGCATTTTTATCAAGTTCGTGGTTGCAGGGAGACAAATCAAAGAATATGAAGGATTATAGCTTCAAAACGTATAGTTAATAAAATTAAATTTAATTCTTTGAAAATTGAAATTTTATACAAACGAGTCTGCATCTTTAAAAACGCATTCTTCCGTTGCATAATTAAATCCTATATGACAAGAAGTTTATGTAGCCAATCCAGAATATTGTACTTTATTCATTTATCATTTTTGTTAGGAAAGCAAGCATAAGTCGCTTAACATTTTGAAAATATTGTTCCATCTTCTGATAAAATTTCCAAAAGGACATGAGACGTGCAGTGATTTAAGTTTCAACTTGAGTTGGCCCTGTGATAACATAACCTGCCATGAATATAGTAAAAACAGCAATGTTATATAGTAAACTGATAAAAATGTAAACTTATATAATATACTCATGAAAAACCAAGGGGCTTTATTAAATGTCTCAATTATAAGTATAGGTAATTACAACTAAAATGTCAAGATACCAAGATCACAACAGTAATAATTAATGCATAGATTTAATCATTTTAGAAGCATTTAAGGACGTTTCCAAAAGGTAGTCGTTCTCAACCTACAAAAGGATCTCCCCTATGTAAACTATCATGATTACAATAAAAACTTGTTGACAAGCACTGCACTTTTCCGCTCCACTCCCTCTGCGCATAAGCACAAAAATAAACTTACTGCGTCACTTGATTCAACCTGGCAATGTTTTATGACAAAATTACCTAATGTTTGCGACTGGGTCTAGACCCCGACCCGAGTGCAAGGGTGCTGAATCGATTCCCGTGGTCAAACCAATGTCTCCACCTCGGCAACCCCCTCAAATTGGCCAAAAACCATCCCCGAAGTCCCCTTTTCCGTGATCCCGTTTATTTTCCTCAGTTTTTCGACTAATTGTTATTCCCTCGAGTAGAACGGAAGGTCCCTTGAGAGATTTGACCTCAGCCATCCCTACGCCAGGTCTCCACCCCTAGGGGGTTGGAAAATTAATATATTTTTTGTGAAAAAAAAATTAATATTCTACAGGAGGCGTTTCTTTGAATAAGATGGTAGGTGACCAGGATTGTTTAACCCCCCCGGGGGTTGTTCTCACCCTTTAAAGAGGTTGAAATTTTTTTCCTTGGGAAAAACTTAATATTTTGTAGAAGGCGTCTCTTTGAGGAAGGTGGTAGGTGACTAGGATTGTGAAACCAACCCTTCAAGGGGGTGGAAATTTTTTTCCATCTATAATTGGAAAATAGTATAAAAAGATATGTTTATTAAAGTGTTTTTTATAAATTTTGAACATGGCTTGGGTGTTTCACCGACTTTCACTACATTTTTACTAATTCCAACGTCAAAATTAGTGCAAATAGTAGTTGGATGGTAACTTAGATCTTTAGTTATGAATTGACCTCGGAACAACGTCCCTGGGACCTCGTAACCTACTATACTTTAGTTTGGTACACCTACCAATGTTGGTTTGACATCAGAAAATGGCTTATGTAGGTTTGGTGTGTTTTTAAGTAATCTTCTAGCGTTGATTAGACGTTAGTAACTGACTAAATAGAACTGTTTAACTGATGGGGGCATTTGTCAATGTCAGATGGATATTCGGTCAGAAAATTTTTTGAAAAAAAAAATCAAATGTTACAACACAACAAAACAATTATTTATTTATTTAGGGCCGGTTTTATAATACCAGATTAAACTACAGATCTCAAAAAAATCTGTTTTATAATGTCAGTAATCTTTAGTTTGCAGATTAATTACGTCACAGTAAAGTTAAACTTCAAATGGTGGATGGGGATGGTTTAAATTCTGGATTATCAGATGTCAGAATGTTCATAATCTCAGAATTAATAAAATTCGGTGTAACATTTGATGGATGTATTCGAAATATGTGATTATTTACAATCTGATGATGACAGAAAATTATTATTAATACGCTCAAAGTTCTGGAAATTTTAGAATCAGACCTATAGTTACAAGAAAGAATGTAATCAGAAAAATGTATAAGCTATTGAGCTAGTTATTATTTTATTGAAGCTAATTGAACATTTATTATTAAGTACATGACAGAAAGGTAAAGATTTATGTTTGATCTCCTCACACCTATATGCATATATTATATGCTTATTGTTACCAGAAACTTTAGAAGCCTACACAAATCAACTGCCTCTTGTATAATTAAAAATGTTTCACTAATGAAATTAGTTCAGCGAATTTGTCGTTCTATTTCCCTCAATTTTTTACAAAAATAACTTGAAACGTCATGTCAAAATGTCGAAATAGGTTAGAATCAAACTACATGGTTGCAATTTCTGTTGAACAGTAGTGCCAACTGTATAAATTTAAGTTTGTAAAGTAAAGTTTAAATCATGGTTTAATTTTAAGTTTAAACTTAAGATAAACGTGGAGTTAATCTAACATTATAAAACCGGCCCTAAAAGTACAGCTGATAAAGGTACAGTTACTAAAATTTAACGCAGCATTAGATTCGATCAGCGCGTTTATAGATTGAGAATTGGCATTCTTAAAATGTGACATTTTGAAGTTTATTTGGAAGTTATTATGAAGTTGTCAAAGTTAAATAATTTGGATTGAAAATTTCCCTGAATGGTGCTATCAGTGTAATATTAAAATTATTGGGTGATTTGTGTCACATGACAAGAAATAACGAAATTTAATTGGTTGTTAGAACTGTCAAAAAATTTTCATTGTAATTAAATAAAACATGAGATTTATAAGACAGTATGTTAAAATGGGAATTTAGGTGCTAATTTTTACAAATTTAGTACCGCAATGGCTACTCAAATTTTTCCCACGTATACAGAACATTAATAAAAACATATGTATATATTTTCAAGATAATCGTAAGAAAAGTTATTTTGTTGGGAACATCCTTAAGAAATATTAAAGATTTCAACATATCCTCTTTTCTATATGTTTTTCAGTTGTTTTCAATCAATAAACACATGGACGCCACTGGTGTACGAACACAATGAGCTAAAAGGTCATCAGTTGATTACGAGCCGTCTTATTTATCATACGAAAACCAATAAAAGTAAATGAAAATACTTTTTAATCGGCACAAATATTCCGTTTTCTTAAATTTGGACGAGGAACGCTCTCTCCTTCATTTATGACATTCCATTATAATACACCTTGTATATTACTATAGCTAATAACAAATTATATATTAACCAAAAAGAACTAAGTGTACGGATTACGAGCCGTCTCATTTATCACACGAAAACCAATGAAAGTAAATGAAAATACTTTTTAATCGGCACAAATATTCCGTTTCCTTAAATTTGGAGGAGGAACGCTCTCTCCTTAATTTATGACATTCCATTATAATACACCTTGTATATTACTATAGCTAATAACGAATTATATATTAACCAAAAAGAACAAGTGTACGCCTTGTGGATCTGGCTGTAGCGTATTGCCGGATGTAACGGCGATAATATATAAGTACCTTCCTTGATAAAATGTACGTTAGCCAGTATTGCAGTATTGTCGCCGGCATTTTTTGGTTAAATGGTAAAACTGTCAAGTAGATAGAAGTCCCTTCGTAAATGATGTGTAATATGTTCGGTTCGAAAGTTTTTTGTGCGGATAGCTTAACACATGTGTCTGACACTTGGTATGGAATTTGTACACTTGTTGCAGGAAAATAAATGAGACTCTTACCTTCTCTATGCATGTTATTTCTGTCAACTTCTGGAGCAAATCCTGTAGCGAGAGCCCGCTTTTACAGACCCATCCTACTCCTAATAATGCAGACGCTATACTCGCACATGCTATTATACTTGGGTGGTACCTCGAAAATACGAATTCTGCAAGGAAAAAAAAGAAACGTTAGTAAGAAATATTTTTGTTGTTTGGAAAACGCCGTATTTATTGATTGTTGATAAAATTATAGGCAATTTTAGTGCCGAACCTCGTTGTAATTTGGTGGGCCTAACGCGTTCATGTTGAAACGCCGAAGAAATTGCTCTTAAATTATTAGCAAACCGGCCGCCAAAAATAAAAGGTTACAACGTGATGAAAGTGTACTCCGCCGACGTGTAGTTAAGGTCTGCGGGCCTCCAGGCCACTCAGTATACACGATGTTAACACTTTTGTGGACGGCAACGGACAATGAACAATTCAATTTCAATGGCCGTTTGCTGAATTTATCGTTTTCCGATGCTGAATTTATATTTAAAAAATAATAATAACAAAGTACGAGATGGTTAGACCTTGAATGTGTGCCGTCTTTGGATCGTGAGAATGTTGCAGCGCCGGGGTACATTCCACTGGCGAGGTTCTCGTCGAGACCGTTGCAAGTTTTTATGCGCCTATTTAAATAAGAAGGAAATCACATTTGCCCTTATTCGTTTTTACTATAAATTACAATGATGTTTGCGATATCTTCAATTTGTAATCGATACAGCTATTTTAATCCTAAAGCCATTTTGTCCTGCTGAGAAACAGACGGCGAACAAGATCCCCTAGTCTAATAACTTACTCGATCCTATCATCAGCTCTAAACATCGTCTGGCATTGGGAATTAAAACACATTTAAAAATGAGATATGTCAACATTATTAACTAACGATCGGGACCCGCCAGAACTGGATTAACTAATTTTAAACCTAGAAACGACTTTTTAACATGTTAGAGCTGTTTACACCATATTATAATCACTAAAATAATGTTACAGTCTCGTGAGACAACCCATATTAATTACAATTTGATCATTACACGGATACAAGAGAGCATTTCCACTTTGGTATTTGCTGCAGTCCGGTCCTGCAGGTCGAAAGAATTGCGGCGAGAATGAATCGAAAAAATTCATTCACGCACAACTTTGTTAAATTGTTCGCAATAAAAGGTCTGGCAAAATATTCTCGTCTTGTTATTATTGGGTACGCGAAACATTTTGCTGGCCTCGATACAAGGTTACCCGATGACGTCAGAGGTCGTCGAACTGAAATTTCAAGGGGTCTTACAAACTAATTTTGGTCATTATAAAATTGGCACGAATTAATATAAAACAATCGGACATCCAGACAGCATCCGCCGGCTTAAGAAGAGTCGCTTTCCTAGAATTTATATCAAGACTGATATTGTTTTCAGACATAATGGTTATATTATTGGATTTAAATATTATCACAGCTGTTTTTAACACGATATTTGATATGACACTTCCTCTCCGACTTTTTGCAAATTACAACGGTCGAATTCGTACACGATAGTTTCGTGGTAAGAGTGGAGTTCGTTCGGAGTGCCTTTATTCGACAATTTCACAAATATTCCGTACCTAAATTTACATTGTCAGAGAAGGTTGTTATTTCAAGGTAATGAAATTTGTTATTAAATTAATAATTTATACAATAATGACGAAGTAAATAGATGAAAATTTTAATAAACGTATACGAGGAGTTGGTAAGTAAAATAGAGAATACGAACGAGTTTGAAAATATGGTAAATTGAAGTGGATATAGCTAAATAGCTCGAGACTGTCAATTTTTTTGGTTAAAAATTTATGTAAAAATAGTTCAGCAAAGTACACTCGTCGTGACGCCAAGTCCTTCAAGTTAAACCTAGCTATAGTCTAGTAGGTATACTTTAACTTGGCGTGTGTATGTATGAGTTAATATTTCCGTACGATTTCATTTTCTCTTGTACACAAAGATCCAGAAATATTGTCCACGCAGACAATGTTTCTGGACTACTGCTTTAACTTTGTGTACAATATGGGAGAAAATGGAATCGTACGGAAATATTAACTCATACATACACACGCCAAGTTAAAGTATATAGTGTATGCGACCAGAATTGAAACCGTTTAAAAACTAAAAGCCGGCAAAAACAGCCGGCATCTCTTTATTGTTTTTCTTATGACAAGCATTTCTGTTTACCCCCGCAAGAGACGCCGACTGTTTTTGCCGCTTTTAGTTTTTATACGGTTTCAATTATGGTCGTATACACTATACTAGACTATAACAACTTAGATTGAGGAGTGCCAAAAGCTGGATAGACACCATCAGATTTATAAGACACATATTTAAGATGCTACTTTTTCTAAGTTGGAAATATGAGTTTCATAGTTCGGACTCCAGACAGCTGAAGTGTATTCTAACTTAAGCCTGACAAAAGCGCTAAATAGTAGAGCGATAGTTGAAACATTTTTATAGTGTCGAATTTCTCATAATGAAACAAAGATTTTTATTGGAATTAGCTATAATACAATTGATATGAGGAACAAAAATTAGTGCAGAATCAAAAATAACTCCTTAAATTCAGAACATCTGTTGTTTCAGTATCTACATTATACAAAAAAGTTACTGAATTAGTTTTCCTCGTAAAGGACATAATATTGCATTTCGATATGTTTAGCGGTAACTTACTGACATCACACCAATTATTAATTTTTGCGAGATTTTTCTGTAATCTATTACAATCCCTCACTGAGCTGATCGAGGTAAATAGCTTGAGGTCGTCGGCATGCATAAGAGCATTGCATGTCTCAATTTCTTGACAAATACCATTAATAAATAGTATAAAAAGTGCGGGTCAAAAAACTGAACCCTGCTGTACTCCTGAAGTTGCCGGGACTTGAAGAGATGTGAAACCATGATAATGCACATTTAACAGTTTATTATACAGATATGAACAAAAGAAATTAATAAGGTGCGAGGTTAGTCCACACGTTAACTGCCTAAGCTACGCCTGTTCACAACGAGGGACGAATCACTTTTTCAATGATGTTGAAAAGAAAGCGAGATTGGACAAGAGAATAGAGTTAAACGTATCTCAAAAGTGTGTGGTTTTCTGACCTAATGTTTGCCCTGAACGGCCATTTTGAGTCAAATGGTCTGTATTATTTGGCCGCGTTCATTTTAATTCAACGTTAGGATTTATGACATATAGGTAGTATTGTTACCAAATTATTAATACACTCGAGGCTCCTATTTTCTTTTGTTTATGACTTTAAATTCATATATAGAGGGAAATTAAAGTAATATACCTAGTTGAATGTTAAGAATTTAAGAATTGTAAATATTATCCTTGTTTTCTTGGTTCCGAATACCTAATCATTTTATAACATTTCGAAATAAATCGGCGTGGACGATGTCATGTTGTTTAATTTAAAAACACCCATATTCACCTTTGCCATAAAGAAAACATGAAGTCTCCAAACAGTAGAGCATGATCTATTTATAACGACGTCCTGACCTAAATTCTACTTTACTGATTTTTAATTGATAGAAGCATTTCTAAAAATCAACTTTGTATCTTAAGTAATTTTTGGCAAATTTTGGCAGTTTTATATAAATGACAAAAGAGCAGAATAAACAATTGGCAGCTAGTTATATCAACTAGTTTAAGAGTATTAACTATCTTGAATCAAACCGTTATTGGCATATGACCAAAACGAGAATTGTACCATACTTTTGGTCTTACTTTTAAATGAAGTGTTTTTCATACTTACAGACATTCGAGTTGATGAAACATTTCTTGTAATAGTTACAAATTAAACATTTTATGATTATGAAGAGAAAATGGGGGATATATAAAAGTTAATTCTATTATAAAGCTCAACTCGGCAAGGAAGTGATAAATTATGTTTCTGCCTGTTTACAGTATCATCGTATGTACTTCGCGTGTATAATAGTAAAATTCTGCAGTGAGCTAACAAATCCTAACAAACCACCTTGATATTAAGAAAGGTTAGAGAAGATGGAAGTTTAGTTGAAGACTGGAGAGATTTGCTAAATACGTAAGGTATCTAACAGATGATTATATAATGTATTTCATCAAATTTTTATTGAAATTTAAACAATAGTTATTATGCTTCCAAGGGGCGATACACAGACGTATATAGGTACACACACACACACACACACACACACACACACTTACATATCAAATTTATAACTACTAGTTGGCATATGTTGCAAATATAGTACATACAAATAATATAAATTTTTCGATAGTTTGAAAGTTTCGGCATTTATTATATTATTCGAAATTAATAAGCGTTTGGATTCCTCCCGTTTGTGTCCATTGTTGTGTGGGGATATTATAGAATAAAAATCCTTTATATATCTACTGGTAGGGCGTAAAAGGGGTTAATTCTTTTTCATCATTTAAAATGCATTACCATGGGCCACCCGCATTACCGTAGACTTTGAAGAAGGAGAGATGGTGTACGTATTGGCGCTTGGGAGTCTGCACCACAGCAGACCAATAAACTTTGTTATGTGGAGCTGGTAAAACACAGCACCCACAGCATTCTCAGGCTTTATAGTTTTGCTGGGAGACCGACACAACAGCCATTTCATAAGGAATTCCTTTATGCCAATTACGTTTTCTAATCGTGTAGTCACTCATTCAATCTCGCTGGCTGTACATTATTGCCAACAATACTAATAACCCTCGTCTCATAATTTGTTAAAATTCAAAGGAATATCCATAAATTAAAATCGCAGTGAATCAGAATGTACCCATGGTAGGTTCTGAAGTGATTTGCCGCGGTGCTCTGTAGATATTTCAACAGGGTTAGAAGGAAAAAATACTGGAAAAGTAGCGAGGACTAACAGTTATTACAAAACACTACATATACAGGGCGATTCACATAAAACTCTCAGGCAGTTTCCGTGGTAACGAAACAAGATAATCAAATTCGTTAGATAATTTTGATGACTTGTTTTTCAAATGTTACCAATGACAGTGGAAATTTTTAGATGGCAGGAACTTTGGAATTATAACATTGAAGTATGTTTAATTTTTTTTTCATGTTACTTATTTAATAGCCTTAGTTTATTTTAACGTCCTGGCGGAGTTTAATTATTCTATCACTCAAATAGGATATATATACATAAAAAATTACACAATTGCCTTCGATATTGCCATTTTCCGCAGCTGAGATTCGAACTCAGGAGTGGTGCAGCGACTGTCTGTGTTGTCTCTCACACAACATAGTTAGTTCACTGCTATTAACTCGGCACAGTTTAAGAACGTCATTAAACATTCATACCCTAGCCAGGATTCGAACCCGGGACCTCTTGATCTCAATCCTAACTCGTAAACATTGAGCCATTCAGTTTTCCATTAAAATCAGTGGTTTTTGAGATAAAACAAAACCAAAGCAAAATGCCGCAATCGAATATTTGGTAACTAGTGAGTAAAATGCGCTAAAAGGTAATAACTAGATAAAATAGGTAGTTTCAACTTTATGATTCGCAATTCTTCCAATAGCTGTACAAAGATGGCGCTGAAGTGCAAAATTATTTTTCGACAGCTGGAATATTGAAACTGCATACGGGATAGAGTACCAAATGGTATATAGTTTTGTAATACATTTTTTTTTGTAAAACCATTGGTTTTCAAATTATCCCATATTTTCTTTTTATAGAATTTGGAAAGTATAATTTTTTGTTAATTATTTAAACTAGTGGCAATAAGTCTAATTTAATAATGTAAAGTCGAATAAAGTTTTGTGTCATAATCTATTATTATGGAATCAGCTCCCATCGCTCCACACACATTTTCAAATAATTCAGATTTTCCGGCTATAAAATGTATGCGACGCTCAAAATCACCAGGTCTTAAATAATGAACTTTATAGAGAGGGTACTTATTTCTCTTTTGCAAATAATTCAGATTTTTCTGATATAATACTGACGGCTATAAAATGTATGCGACGCTCAAAATCACCAGGTCTTAAATAATGAACTTTATAGGGAGCCTTTACTTATTTCTCTTTAAAATTCTTTACAAGAGGAGTAGGAAATATTGGGATTATTTAAAAGTTTACAAAGCTTGCTGATAAATATAGTTCTTAATTAGGAGCAAATTTAAAGATAAATATTAACTGTTGGTTATAGTTTTTTACAATTCAACTGATAATAGTCTAAAGGAGAATTGTGAACAATATTATTTAAAAATTGTGACTTACATCACGATTATTTCGAAATATTTTGATAACATAATATGAATTTATATCTGTTAAAAACCAATATTTTTTTGTTAAATTTCGGTTATAACCATTTAAAGGTATTCAAAACTCAGTGCTGATTTGAGATTAAAAAATTGCTGACACTTTTTTTGAATCGTTGGCTTTGAAATGTTAAATTTAATTCTGAAATGTTGTACCAAAGTAGAGCTATTGAAGCCGTATTACTTAAAAAAACAATCGTTTAAATCGGCCAAAAAATAAAAAATTTCGAGAGACGCCTAGCTTTTAAATGAGTCATTGTATAAAATATGTATATGGGAAAGTAAAAATACGACAGAATAAAAAATTGAGGTGCTAAAAAAGGGTCAATTTTGTTAATACATCGGAAATCCTCATTTGTCTCTTCTCTTTGAAGGATTATTTCGCAATTTGATGAGTTGTCGCTTAGATATTTTGGAAGATCATTCATATTTAATGAAACTTGGTAATAATTGAACCTATAAACTGCTTTATTGTGATATTTTAAAAAATGATATTAAACGTGAGAATTATAAATACCGACTGTAAATTAAACTTTGCTTTAAAAAACTGATTAGTGAATGTACTGCATGTAAAACATGGAATTACAAAAACACTTTGCAGGACTCTTGAGTTTTAAAAAGTAATGCGACCTTTTTCAAAAACATTCGTGATTGCAAATATTTGTGAGGAACCGGTTGTTACATCACCCATTTTACATGTGTAAACAAAAAAAAAGTTCATTGTCTCCATGAGATGCCTAATTAAAACAATGAAACCTATCGAAGTGTCTTTTGTGTCAACCTCCCCAAATCACGTAAGCTTTTCCAATTTTCACAAAAAATCTTTCAATGCTTGAACCTCGGTCCCAGCTGATCTGTACTATCGGCATTGCTAAAATTCACGACTATTCCTAGCCAGACAAGTGTCAGACGAGTTGTGCGAAACTGAACCAACGAAATCGAGAGTTTTATTCGGCTCCGGGGGCCACACTAAGGTTGGGCATTCGCAGATTAACCGCCAGGCGGACCTTGGCTATGAATTAACAGCGATTCGTCTTTGTGTTGAACCGCAAAGCTTTATAATAATATTCTCCTCTCGTATGAAGGCCAAGGAAAGGATTACAAAAAGAACAATAAACTTTTTATTATACGTACCTCGGGCACAAAGGGTAATAAGGGTTTTTGCGTGGCTCAGGACCATGTCGTAGCTGATATTCCACTTATCCTCCATGGGTAGCCTGTTGAGGAGATGTTTCAGGAAGTCCTGTGGGGTCACGGCCGCCACGTCCCACTTTAGCTTACTTAAGACTAGAAGTTCCCAACTCTGCAAAAAATTATCTGTTGTAATCGCGTACAGACATTTATTTTCACATAATTCTCACAAGAAAGTATTTAATGTGGACTCGACGTTATTCATTCACCCAATTCAATGACTCGCAAAGCTTTGAACGAAATTGGCTAAAATTCATATCATGGAAGTTTCTGGGGTGGCTAATTACAAAATGGCGTAAGAATTAATTTCTGATTTAGTACGTTTTTATTGATTTGTCTGAAAAATATGTAGAGTAAAAAAGTGTTTGGAATGTCATTTTGCATAGGAATATAAACAAATAAACGGACAACAGTAGAATCTACTGTTATCCGTTTATTTGTTTTTGTACCTAAATGTTTGTTTGTAAATTTATTTATTTATTCACTCATAACACGGAAAACCTTGCTGATTAGTTCTGAGGATGATTTAATAATAATTCGAAACGTCGACAATCATCAGAAATTGGTTTCAACCTATATACAATAACAAGGCTATTATTATACTCAACCTTTTATGACTGTTGTACATAATTATTTGAAAACGTCAAAATCTGACATCACATTATTGGAAAGAATTCATTAAATAGCAAAGAAAAGCAACGGCATTCTAAGCATGAATATTTATAAATAATATGTGTTATATTATTTAATATTTAGTTACGTTTAGTTGCAATGTTAATTTAAGTAAACTTATATTGCCATTGACAGTTGTACATATTAGTAAAATACACAATAGTAAAATAAAGTAACTTTATTTTACTAGTACAATAAAGAGGCACATTATAGCTGCAAAACTATATCATAAACAGTACTTTATAATGTGGTCGGACATAAAAGCTTTTATTTAACTTGCAATGTTTGTTTGTTTGTTTGTTACTTAGTTTGTTTAGGTCAAATCTTGCAATCAAAATTTCGATTAGTTCTAATTAAGCTAGAGCTTTGAAATTTTGCACATGTGTATAAGTCCGGTGAAAATACACTTTACCAGTTTCATATAAGAAAAAAACAAGATGGCGGACGACTTTACCGTTTATGATCCGATTCGACTCAAAATTGATATCTGGGGGTTTTCGAGATCGCCAATTATGATTTCTTGGTCAAAATTTAGAAATTCAAAATGGCGGGGCCTATATGGCGGATGACGTTTGTCATTTATGATCAAAATCGACATCTGGGGGTTTTCGGGTTCGTCGATTATGAATTTCTAGTAAAAAATTTAGTTCAGGGTGGCGACTTCAAACCCATCATTTTGTTACATTATATAATTTTTTTATGATATAAAAGCTTGTCGCGAGCAATGTCCTTTACACAGGACAATCTCGCGAAAAGGTTTCAAGTCTCTACAGTAACGATTAAGAACTTATACACTTTTTTTGCATTAATTTCCTTTACTAAATGTGGATTCGACGTTATTCATTCACGGACTTATGGTTACGAGGCAAGATATGAGAAAAAGCTCAAAGCGTTGCATAAAGAATTTAGTTTTTCTTCTTTGCGCATTGAGAAAAGTATGAAGAGCCAATCTGTGTCGCTCGAATTAGCTTTATTTTAATATTTAGCATTTTGCATGCAAAATGGCGACCGGAGATTGGGTTGTTAGCGCTTTCGTAGCCTGCAGAGAAAAAATCGCATGAAGTTAATATAGAAAACGTGCGGTAAAGCAGCAATGAACGGGATGGTTTACCAGCGGTTGAGGAATTCTAGTTTTTTAGAACGGATTGCGAGTAGATGAGTGTGTGCTGAAGATAGAATACCTGGTAGGTAAGCTGGAGGGTTGAAGGTCGAGTTGTCCGGCTCGTCCGGAATGTACTTTAGCTGTAGACCCGTTGAGCCTGTTCGCGGGATTCATTACCAGACCGATTGTACAAATCAAATTAGTGAAATAAAATGGCAGTTGTTCGCGTACTTGCCATTCAATTCGAGTGCCATTTTTAGAAAACCACCATATATCGAAATGGCGATTCCTCGTACAATAAAATAACTTTCCCAGTCCGTTTACGTAAAACAACTTTGTTTAATTCCCTATCATTGGTTCGCTGGTAAACATGGTGCCAATAACAATAATTGGTTATTAGCACCGGCAGAAAACCTGTTTCACGCTGCACTTCATTTATATCATTTTAATAAAATATTGCCGGGGAGTTTCCGGCAATATATATCGTGAGTGTTTGACGAATAATTTCTGCTGGAATTTTGAAAGGGATCCCACCCAGGTCTAAATTGTTCAATTAATAAGACGCTGAGGTAGGTTTATTGCGAGTTTTACTTGCAATGTTATCAGAAGTGTTACATAATATCAAGATAGTAATCCCGTATTATCGTAGAAAGTTATTTGCTTACATTTACTCTTTAGTGTGTGATAATGAAAATCTAGATGCCTGCCTTACTGAGACATTGAGAATTCGACAGAAAATACTAGATATTAGATAATCTCCTTTAACAATATCATTTACAAGTCAAGTCATTCTGGGAATTGGGCTTGTACAAACTCTATTCCGAATAATTTGCTTTTTTTAAAATTTCTCAACAGTCATAGGCCAGTCGTTAGGTAGATTGACATCGTTTTAAATCAGACAAGAGATTTTACTGTTGGAACCAGTTCATTATAGGCCTCTTTTAGACATACTAATTTTTTATCCTGCTCAACAACGAAACCTGCAACGGTAAGCTTTTTATAACAGTGAGGTAAGCCGATTTTTATTTTGATCGGTTGATAGAAACTTCTCGCGACCCTCTTTGCTGCCTTGAATAATCCTACTCCCACTCCTCATTTTCACGATTTCTCATTAATTGCAGGAGAGGGTCTGAGCTCCTAAGGACGTTACATGCTATACTCAGTATATAACTCCCCGCTTATAACTCCAAGAATGTTAATACTGCGTAAAAACCATTTCGATAGAGAATTTACTTATCTTCAATTTTATTAACTATATTTTTTTAGTAGGACCATTCACAATCGCGATATTTGCAAACAAATGATTTTTAAGCGGCATTGCTCCAAAATTGGGGGTGTTCCGGGGGGTGAGCGAGTGGGAAAAATTAGTGTGTCTAAAAGAGGCTTATAATGAACTGGTTCCAACAGCAAAATCTCTTGTCCGATTTAAAAAGTTTTTATGTATTCTCAACTGCCCGACGCGACGACTGGCTTATCAGGAAAATAAGAAAACAGTTTTAAAAAGCTAATAGAACAAGCTTTTACAACGAACTAGTAAGTATAAAATAATTCATCACTAATTAAATCTAAAAAGCGTGGGGCAGCCTAGACACTAATATAGTTTGAAAATGTAATGTTTTTTACCTCGGTAGGTATACTCAGAGAGAAAGTTAGACGCCTAACAACTGGGCTACCGTCCCAGAAAACACGTCGAGCTTTAAGAAAACCGAAACCCCAATTTACCAAGGAACTCACTCTTTCATCATCAGAGACTGCAAAGCTCAGCAAATTCCGGAGGCATGGAAAATTTCTCGCATTACCCCCGTTCATAAAAAAGGTCAATATAATATCTCAAACTATTGACCCATTACCACAATTTGTTTTTGAATTTGAGATATTATACATTCATATTGAGGTGCAGATTATGATGCATCAGCGTGGTGTTCATTTCGGAGAACTTTGAGACGATAACATTCAAGTTATCGTGATTTGCACCGATTTTTGCAAAGCCATTGACACTCTTCACCTCAGAATTTTACTTAATAAACTTCGTATGACATGTCCCTCTCTCTCTTTCTAGTGAAATTTTTCCAAAACTACTTGTGAACACAATTCGTAGAATATCGTGCTTTCAAATCTGTGAAAATTCAGGTTACTTCTGGAATACCTCGGGGCTCTATTCTGGGTCCACTCGTGTTTGTTTCATTCGTTAATGATATAGTGGATGATTTGATGTCTACATATTATTATATGTTGATGGTGAACAAAATTTTACCTCAATAAAATCAGTTACTCCTCCTTGTACTGTTGGATGGTATTTATAAAATAAAAATAAAATAAAGACTAAAGGCCTAAAAACAAGGAGAAATAAACAGTAGAAATAATGACGAATCAAGAGTAATCGCTAAAATAATTCCGTGCCTGACAACGAAATGCCTGTGTACACAGTCAAATTAATAATATTTGTTAAAACATAACATATTTAGTTGCAAACTCCTCTATAAAATCCTTATTTTACTATAAGGAACATAACCAGACCGCAACCAACAGAACACTAATGCTTTGATTGCAACAAACACCAGCCGAAAGATTGATTCTACTTAAAGGAGATCTCGTGCCAGTCATCCCACACCACTTGCAGACTGCAGTTTCGAGCTGTTGGCTCTCGTCAGTGCAAGGTAGGCATGTGACGACCGACACGAGGATCCTTGGACTATTTGGTACATCTCAGTATCCATAGGATGGCATAGTTCAAATGTGCTTTTAGAGGGCGGAATATTAAAACATAATATTTTTTGTCGCAAACTTAGGTATTATTTTTAGTTTTAGTTCCTGATGTTAAAATAGAAATGTGATTTTTTGACATATTTTATGCTAAAATACGTTTTTCTTAATAAATTAATGATATTTATATTAATATCCATGACATTTTCTAATCCTGTTTCCAACTACAAACCTTACAGTTAACTATTAACTTTCTAATTATTCCTGAAAATGTAAAGTTAAAACAGTTAATTCCCAGGCCCTCTCCTGGCCTTTAGGTTTTCTAGTTATTTTATCCTGAAATACGTGTGGTGGTTCTGTGTCCATGTTATTTTGGGTTACCATGTATAGAGAAAATTGTATTGCATTTTAATTTAACTTAAATTAAAACGTATGTTGAAGGTTAATTAAGACAGAACCTACTGGAAGTGTTTGTTTCATGTTAACGGGAGTCAATAATTGATTAATGTCCAGTTTATTTTTATCATTAGTACGTGTTAAAATTAAATTGTCATATAATTATGAACTGGATCAGGTGGGTCAATAATCTTTTTGGTGTGAATATTGGAAGCTGATATTAATTTTTGCACCTATGAAATCACCAAAAAGACTTATTTTTTACCGTCCGTTCCATGCAAAAGTCGAAATAGTTATACTGGCGAAGGTACAACTTAAACCACTTGTTTGTTATATCCTCAAAAATGTTTTCGTTTCTAAGATATTTTCAAGAATGAACTGTAATGATTTTGGTACAGTTGTTGCGGACCTCTAGCGTATGCGACCCACCATACGCCTTAGCGTTTTGTGGGCCGCATAATAACAACCGCTACCTCCGTAGGAGAGTTTCGCTACTGTCCACGAGAGGCGCGAGATACTTCCGGTTGGTGAAAAGGAAAGATGGTGGTATATAGTTGATAATTCTACGAACCTCGGTTTATCCAAGGCATCCTGGTGGATTTTGGAATTATCAACACAGGAAAATTTTCCCAATCTGTTGTTGTTCCGTTTAGCGGAATATTTTGTTGTTGTGAGTAAATTTTAACTGCGGAAGCAGGATATTTAAGTATACAAGGTAAGCTAACCTCTTCACGCCATCTTACCCGTTCTCTACCCACGTGTTTCGCAAATTTGCAGGCTTTCCTTTGGAAGTATCGTGTCAACTTAAAAGGCGGACTCGACCCCATTCCTCCAACTCTGGCTTTCTAGGAACATTGGTGGATTGTTCCCTCATCAGTGAGGTAAATTATATTTCTTTTGTAGGTTATGTCAGATTTGAATTATTAGGCACGCTTCACGTGCATTTCCGACTTTGCAAATTAAATCGTGGTATCTTTAGGGTTCCACGGACGGGGCTTCTACACACATCAGCGAAGTTCCACGGACGGGGCATCCACACACAGTAGAAAGTTCCAGGGCTGGAGAGGCTATAATCAACCCCATCCTTGGGTCAATTTCTTTCGTCCCGAACACACCTCCGTAGGGCTACAGTTCTTCAAAGTCGAAGTCGGTATCGTACCACCCTAGATAAGTGTGTTGTTTTTTATTCACCGGGAGTATCTCGTCCCTCTCATTTCAATTGAAAAAAAGTAAAATTGAGATTTGGACTAGGACTCCTGCTCATTTGATTTCTCAAGGGACTAAATGTTTGACTTGTTTATATCCGGCTCGAAGGACCAAGAGTCCAAGTCCAAGCGTTTGTGATTGTGAACAAATTCAGCCGCTGTCATCAGATAAATCAATTAAGGCGAGTGATTTTTTGAAATTCTAGAAATATACGTTTTGCCATTAAACGTTACAATTGTATAATGTTGAGAGTAGCCGAACTCAAAGAATTAAAAAATTATGGCCGATTTTGGACCTTAGCACCACCTCTGCTTTGATGTCGATAACTTAAGAGTTATTCGGAGTGTATTAGTCATCCATGCTTCCAATTTTAATTGTAAATGACTTCACGTCAATAAAATGACGCAGCTGAATGTACGGTGTGCTTGGAAAGCGAGAGATAGAGATGTAGTAGAATATGACATTGGACAAATTTATTATACCTAATCTTTAAATTTCTCTGTGCATTTGAGGACATTAGGGCTAATTTTATTTTAGTTGCGGAACGATACAAATAATTTTGCAAATCAATAATAGACGAATAAAAAATTATTTTTTTATATATACTTTTTTTTCTCTCATCGTCCCGCATTGTAACATGTTTTTAATGTCTTTTAGTGAAAGTCGTTTTTTTAAATAATGATTTATATGAGAGTAAATTGCACCGTCTTTCCGGCTTATATCCGGAGCGCTCTTAAACGGAAACAGACATACACACGTTGCGTCTTTAATGATTGAGCATTTTTGTATGACATTGTTGTACAAGCAAAATGTTTAAATTGCATTTGCTTGCAGGAATTTGAAAAATTAATTGAGTCTTATAAGGGCAAAATGTACGAAAACGAAACAAGTAAGTACCTACATTTTACACTCGATTATCCGTCCACAATGTGTGAAAATTTGAGGAGCCCCATTTGGAAAACAAATTGTCATTCAAGAAGATAAAAGGTGACGGTTGAAGCAGGCCGGCGCCACAACACAATGTGGGTTTATAAATTTTCCATTGTTAAGCGCACTAATGTCACAAAATGAGAAATGCCGTGGCTAAAGAATCAAACAACCCCCGAAGAAGTATCACAATGACTCTTTTGAAAGTCAAAAGGATGCCATTTCCGAATTCTGAGAAATCCCTACGCCTATCCTACCTGTTAACGCGATGGAATTTGTAATTCTAACAGGTAGGTATCTAAAAATTAACAGGTACTCTCAATGAACCTGCCATGTGGGTGAAATATTTATCCACAGCAAAGGGATACATACAACTGCATTCTTTGGAAAATTAAGTCCCACGTGAAAGTATCTTCATAAAAAAAACTGATAGTGACAGATAATTAGATGTTAACAAAGTTTCTGTATTTACTTTTTGATAAATCAGTTTAAATATAGCACGTATCTACGTCCTTTTAATTCACAAATATAAATCACACACAACAACATATACAGGGCGCTTCCAAAGCAAGGCGACCTATCAAACAAGATTTAGAAACCAAACTCGTGCATTGTGGTAGTTGTATGGTTGCAAATTTTATACGTAAGATAATTTGTAAAAAAATTCAGAACTACTTCTAGCAGTTTTTGCAATAACATTTTTTAGCTATAATTGCTATGATACCAGCTTGGTTGGTGAAACGCTATATGCACTATACAGTCCTTTTGTTATTTTAGCAAATATTATAACATTTCTCATGTACAGTTTTTTCTTAAAATATTTCGAAACTCTTATACACAGTATTTACCAAATCTGGACGCTGAAATTCCCGTTTTTTTTTCAGTTTCATTCGGTCTATTAGCCCGATTTTCCCGGTGATATGCTATGATATAATAAATAAAATAATTAATAAAAAAATTAAACGTTGTCATTCATTTTCTAAATAATTTCCTCGAAAATATGGGTTCACAAAAATTGTATTTCTTTCCTGTTGATATAATATAATATGATGTAATAAAAAATAATTAATAAAGAAATGAAACGTCATTAATTTTCTAAATATTTTTTTCGAAAATGTGTTTTACATCAGAATCACCAAAACTAACACTATTTCACCTGTGATATTAAAAAAAAACCGATAAGAAAGGGATCATACGAACACGTGCATGATTTTTGTGGAAAAGCCAACGAAGAATCGGAGTTTCAAAAAATTGTACCTAATAGAAAAAAGCAGTAGGTATTGAAAATTTACTAATATACTATAATTTCACTAAAACAGTTATAATTACACGATTTTTCAAAATTTTCGAAAAACCAGCGGATAATAAATTGCTTTTCAATATTTTTACATTATAAAATAATAATTTCCGATACTTTTCATTAGCGTTGGTTAAAAAGCTGTAAAATCTAATTTATACGCGGTTCTCACTCAAAAAAAGTATATGCATACGTATATATAAGACTTTTCTAAGTTAAGGAAAAACTAGTGCAAAATTCGATTCTATCAAAGTTGTATCTTACAGAAAAAAACGTTTCTGATACCTATTAATCATATTATATAAAATAAACGCTAGGAAGGAATTACTATACGATTTTTGATTTAAATTACTATAAATATATCAAAATTTTTCGAAATTATAAAAAATCAATCAATAAGTGAACTCTGCAATAGTTGGACATTGTAGAAAACAATTCTGATCACACTTCTGACTAATAAAAATAAACGGCACGAGCAATTTTTTGTAAAAAAACGGACAATATATCGCATAAAAATGAAATCAGAGATATTTCCACAATTTTTTAAATATTTTCCCTTTAAAAAACTCATCATACTACGTTTCTACGTAATCATACTCGTCAAAAAATGATTTCTTTAGCGATTTCGTCAAGCTTATCCTATATTGGATTAAATTCCCATTGTTACGTGTTTAAGCGTAGGTTCTATAATTGCAACACGGATTGTCACTAACCATTGATTTAATTATCACCAAATTATAATAATTAGTCCTTATAATAACACACTAATTATAACTTTTATCTACTATAGATTCACTACTATAATTCACAACTTGTTACTGTTCTTTATCTTATCTGATCGCTTAACTCATTCAGAAATGTACTGAACTCACCCCGATGCGTTGGTCCAACTTCTTATATATCCGTGGCGCTTATTATCGATTTAACCAGTCTGTCATTCGAGACGTTTCTAGCTTATCCGTGATCATGGCGCCATCTCTGGCCAACTGGCGAAATGCAATTTTATTGGTAGTTAATTAGGCAGGCTTCCATTCCCTCCGCTACTAAGGATTAAATCTCTCTCCGCAAGAGGGCGTTGGCGTGCCCGTAACACCGTCTTTCCCCTGGTTTTCCCGGTTTAAGTGGATTCATTGATCGTTGATTGTATCATTAATTTTTACGTATATTCTTAGATAATGGTATAAGAAAGTAAAAAACAGTATATCCAACACATGGGTATAACAGAAAGCGAGGTCCTTGACATTTTAAGCTTCACAAAGATATTTACAATAACGTGTATGTAAATGGTATTTTTATACCGAGGGCGCAAAGTGTTACTTTTTGGCCCTCGGGTGAAATGTTGTTCGCCCAATGCACCCAAGAGCCAAAGTAACTTGCAAACAATACGACTGGTAAACTATAAAGATAATCGAAGAAATGAAAGAAATCAACAATTTCAATAAATCATGGGCAAATACATTATTACAAATACGTGATACATGAGAATTGGATTTTTAAAAACCATTTACAAAGGAAGCAATTAATTCAATTTAAAAAATAGGCGACAAAAAGTCTGTATTTACCACAATTTATCAGATGACTTATTACTGAGATTTGGTGTAGCTCAAGGTTCTATTCTGGGGCCACTACTTTTTAAAAGCTTTTATTTAACTTGCAATGTTTGTTTATTAGTTAGTTTGTTTAGGTCAAATCTTGCAATCAAAACTTCGATTAGTTCAAATTAAGCTATAGCTTTGAAATTTTGCACATGTGTATAAATCCAGTGATAATACACTTTAACATTTTCATATAAGAAAAAAACAAACATTTCGGATTCAAGATAGCGGACGACTTTACCGTTTATGATCCGATTGGACTCAAAAAATCGATATCTAGGAGTTTTCGAGATCACCAATAATGTATTCTTGGTCAAAATTTAGAAATTCAAAATGACGGCGCTAATTGGCGGAAAACTTTTGTCATTTATGGTCCAAACCCAAATTCAAGATGGCGGACGACTTTATCGTTTAAGATCCGATTCAACTCAAAATTGATATCTAGGAGTTTTCTAGGTCGCGGATTATGAATTTTCAGTCAAAATTCAGAAATTCAAAATAGTGGCGCCAATATAGCTGACGAATTTTGACATTTAAGTCCGAATCGATCAACATCGACATCGGGGTTCGAGGTCGCGGATTACGAATTTCTAGTCAAGAATTTAGTTCAAGTTGGCAGACGACGTCCTAAAAAAACTCGTCAAATTATTGAAAATCACGTTCATGTATAGTTCAAGTAGGAATAAACTGAGACAGAAAAACATAACAAAAACTTCATGACCTCATTAAAATACCATTGCACTTTGTGCTACCTCGGCCGACCTTCGACCGGAAAGCCTCTCGCTCGTTTTTAAAGTATGGCGAGTTTGATAGTTTGATGTTAGGCATACCGCCGGTGGCCCGCGGCGATAATAATGATGTCGTAAAGATTTTGTTTAATTTTTTTTTTCTCAGGAAGTCCTTTCTTGGACTATAAGTACATCAAGAAAACCTTGAATTAGTAGAATATTCAAAAAATTTGGATGTTATTTGAGAGTGAACGTCGGTTTGAAAAATACAAAAATAAACTTGCATGAAAAGCATATAATTCTATTAAATTAATTTATGGGGATAGGCATTATTTGCCTCAAAAAGTGAAGGTGATATTATGTGAAAACCTGGTGTTGATTTTATTAGATTTTGCCGACTGTCTATATGGCCCTAATTTAGCTACTCTATACAAGAATAAAATTCAAAAAATAAAAAGTTTATGTCAGGCTAATTTACGGTATCCGCAGACGTGAGAAAATATCATATAATTTAAAGGATGCGGGTTGGTTGACTATGGAGAATCGCAGATTGTTTCATCCGGCATGTTTATATCATAAAATTTTAGTTAAAAGGTCGCCCGAATATTTATACAATAAAATAAAATTTCGAACAGATGTACATAACCTCAATTTACGTTTCAAATGCCTTTTAACTCCACGTATCCACTGAACAGAACGATTTAAACGTTGTTTTAGGTATCATGTCTGCAAAGTTTACAACCCTCCACCTAAAAACTTGAAATAAATGAATTTTAATTGTTTCAAAAGAAATTAGCCCCCTAATTTAAAATTTAGTTTAATAAAGTTAATGTTTCCTTTTTGTTATTAACCATGACTGAAATTATTCTTGTTATTTACGTTAAGAACAATTATTTCCTATTTATTCTCACTGATGTAGTGCGCGGATTAGATTAAGTGGAAGAGCAGCTAATCTTTAATAATGCCTTTTTGTTTTTATCGTCAATATTATACCTAAGTTAATTGTTGAACTTCGCCTATTCATTCATATACGTATATAAAAGGAAATTAATTGTAAGTAAATCTTTTTAAGTGGAAAATAAAGACGCTATTATTATCATTTTGTTTGATTTTTACGCCCTCTGGTATAAAAATAACGTTTTACGACATCAGATCTAAAAGTTACACTTTACGCCCTCACTCAAGTGAAATTGTAAAATGTCGCTTTACATCTGGTCGTGTAAAAAGTTCGTACTTATTTAAACCTATTGAATACATTGAATTAAAATTTCTACACATTTTTTTTAAATTTCCCAACATGCTAGTCTAGTTTGTGCATTTATTGACAAAAATTGATTTCTAGATGATGAATGTTGACCCAATTACAATATTTTTAAATAATTATTTGCAAAAAAGTTACTTAATTTATAGTTCATTGTACGATAAATGGGATAATTATCAAATAAAAACAAAGATTATAAATTATATACGGAAGCAAAAAGCTGACTTGTACACATGCCTACGTACAGGTAGATATAAAAACAGCTGAAGTTAAAAGTAGGTAGTCGGAGTTTCGAAATGCACAGCTTTGTCGTCAATAGTGCAGCACCGGGGATTCTATTTGATTGCTTGTTATTATTTTAATGACATAACTCTCGATTTTATTTTGGAATGACCTTACGCTTGATAAGGTGGTATAAGGGTCAGAAATCAGCTGTCTTCAGTTTATATTAGTCGTGGTCATTATCTATAATAAGATTCATTCATAATTTTATTTTACTCTCTTGACATATATACTTATCTTAATTGCAATTATTTTGCCACAAATAACAATGCTGTGTAAACATTGCGGCAATTAAAGTATTAACAATTTTATTTATGCATTAAAATTTAAGATTTCCATTTAGTAAAATATGTACAATCACTTTCTTCGACGTAGACATGAAAGACGTATTCATGGAGCCGTCTAGAGTAGGTTCCTATCCAGGAAAAGAAAATTTTTATATCCTTATATCAATTTAACCCAAACAAGTCTTGGAAGCGATGAGAGAGGCATTCATATCAAACTCACAGGAAGTTTGTAAAGCGATTATTACAATTATCAGTACAAGATTATGGTGCCGATATATAAACATTATAAAAAGCCCTTTAAAACATAAAATTAAGTACTCTGATAAATAATAAATAAGCTTCGCGCCGTAACAACTGCCTTGATAACATATATAGCGGAGTAAAAAACGATATAAAATTGTGTCCATCTTTTTTTTTTTGAGGTATAACCAGAAGAAACCTTCATGACATCATTAGATAGGTCATTGGACATCCGGGAAGGTCATTTACGACTTTTTTAGCGGTACCGATTTTTTTAAATCGAAAAATGTGTAAAATTGATGAACATTAAAAAACGTACTTTTTATTACCCACTTCGCCATATCTTTGAAAGCGTATGACATATTCTAATGAACTATTTTTAGTTTGAAAGAAGACACATAAGCGCAGGTGACAGCCTAACAATTACATAATAACTTTTTTTTTATTAGAAAAATAAAAGACAATCAGATAGACCTGGTAATGACTTTTTCATTAATCGAAAAACTTTTTTATTTAAAGGAATTTTGCCTTGGTATCTCGTATGAATTAAAGAAAAAATATTGGAAAAGTTTTTAAAACATAAATCAACCTTCTGTGGCAAATAGATTTGTACTTATCGTCATTTAAAATTGTTAATATTCGCGCGTGCGATGTGCTTGTCGGAGACGCCATCAAATATCGCACCGTGCCGCGATCTCAATAGCCGTGTCTCTTTGACATTGTATTTTAGATTTATTCCCGTTTCTGATTGGTTGGGGCAGTTTATACTGATTTTTTAACCAATCAGAAATGAGATTAACTGAAATGATCACAAAAATTTAGTCACAGAAATACGGCTAACATGTTTGGAAGACATTCTTGGGTTTGCTAGGTTTAGGTTCACTAAGAATTAAAAATGACTAGAGAATTTTTTGGCAGCTTTAATTATTTTTTTCGTGTGTATTCATACGGGCGCCTAAGTAAGAAATGTTACGATAAAATAAGCAAAGGCCCGTATTAAAACAATAATTAAGTGTCAACCAATATCATTTTGAAATAAATTGCATTTTTATTTGATAGCGTCTGTTAAAGGATTATAAAGAAAGAGTAATTTTTGGGAAGTTTGCTTGAATACCTTTTTAGTTTAAAATGCATAAGCGCAAATTGTAAAAAACTACAATTTATTTTTATTGCATGAGTTGTAATTTATTAGAGAATTTCATGAATCAAGTTTTGAAGTTATCTGAGAAATAAAAATAAGCATTTTTATACATTTTTGCAAATAAAAATGATATTTACTTTTAGATTGCGTCGCAAACCTTAAAAAAAAAGTATAAAAGACCAGCTTTCCTAAATAAGTCATTTTTGACAATCAATAATCATGCACTTAGTGGAATTATCCGATAATAGCATTAGTGTATGATTATCACGTAATCTTGCTCTGATTGGTTTGACTCAACAATTGAAACTTGTCATTTGGTTCTAAAATCATTACGTGACGCAAACTTTGACCCCCACCTCCCTTCATGTAACAGAACCGTAACGTCAGGCTGGACCCCCGAACTCAAAATGGCGTCGTCAATATGGCGGACGACTTTTGTCATTTATGGTCCAAATTCAAAATCGATATCTGGGGGTTTTCGGGTTCGCCGATTAAGTATTTCCAGCCAAAAATTTCGTTCAGGATGGCGACTTCAAGATGGAGGACTTTCAGCTCAAAACCGATATCTGAGGTTTTCTAGGTCGCGGATTATGAATTTTTAGTCAAAATTGAGAAATTCAAAATGGCGACGTCAATATGGCCGACGACTTTTGTTATTTAGGTCAAAATGATATCTGGGGGTTTTCGGGGTCACGGATTAGGAATTTCTAGTAAAAAATTTAGTTCAAGATGGCCGACGACTTTATTGTTTATGATCCGATTTATCTCAAAATCGATATCTGGGGATTACAACATATCGAAAGACTAAAAAGTAAAAAATAAAATTATATAAAATATTTAAAAAAAAGCTTTTATTTAAATGCTCTAAAAAGTAGAAAATAAACTTTGAAGTAAATCAAAGTTATATAATGTAACAAAATGATGGGTTTGATTTACTTCAAAATTTATTTTCTACTTTTTAGAGCATTTAAATAAAGCTTTTTTAAAAATATTTTTTATACAATTTTTTCTCACTCCAGATGAATTGCAAATTAAACACATTCTTCGTATACCAAGAACAGTGTCACTACTTCTTGTTTTAGAACGAGACGAAACATTTTCATTTATAGTGTTAGGTACTTATTTGACAAGCAGATGACATGTTTTGTCCACTAGTATATGATTTCCTACGAGCTGCGTGGTTTTTCACTTTAAAAGAACCGTTTAGAATAAGTAACTTGCAACAATGGGGATGAAAAGTGGAGCAGTTGCCGCGCCACGCTAGGTGTGCTTTACCTCGCTACCCACAAGCACATCGCGTGCGCGAATATTAATAATAATAAATGGCGATAAGTACAAAACTATTTGAGACAGAAGGTTAATTTACGTTTTAAAAATTTTTCCAATATTTTTTCTTTAATTCATGCGCAGATACCATGGCAAAATTCCTTTAAATAAAAAAGTTTTTCGATTCATGAAAAAGTCATTACCAGGTACACGAAACTATCAGATTGTCTTTTATTTTTTCTAATAAAAAAAAGTTTTTATATAATTTTTAGGCTGTCACCTGCGCTTATGTGTCTGCTTCCAAACTAAAAAAAGTTCATTAAAATATGTCATACGATTTCAAAGATATGGTGAAGAGAGTAATAAAGAGTACTTTTTTTAATTATCACAAATTTTACACATTCTTTTATTTTTTAAAAATCGATACCGTTAATAAAAAAAAGTCGTAAATGGCCCTTCCGGATGTCCAGTGACCTATCTAATGATGTCATGAAGATTTCATCTGGTTATATCTCAAAAAAAAATTTATCAAGAAGCAAGCGTCTTTTACTTGACTCTTTACTGCGCTAATAACTAATTAAAATTTTACAATATAATCCTTATGTATTTACATGTACAATGTGCCCCGATAACCGTATCTGGAGGATAATTTATTTTAAGACAATCAATTTCAAATAAGGCTTTCACGGAAGAATGAGGTTTTATATCATTTTCTTAACCAACTTCAGCCCACACACTTTTAATATTGTTGATAATACTGCTGTTTCCTCGTTCTATGGTAACACCTAATTGCACTGATTTCCCGTAACGATTGTGCTCAACGACATATCCCCAGGTTCGTTTTGTCTGCTATTGATGAAATAATTAAAGCTTCAGCGTCAAAATTGGCTCAAAAATAGACAGGCCCAAGTTTAAAGTAAAAAGTAGTTTTCCGACTTTAATATGCCCCGATTTACACTTTACGATTGAGAAAAACCCTATCTAATCATTGCGAGGATTTCTACAAACAACATAGATCAACAGTCTTCAAGTCTGGAGCGCCTGGAGACTCTCCAAAATTTAATCTGGGACCTCCATTGCTTGACCTGACTTCAGGTCGTAATTATACTAATAAATGTATAAGAAATATGAAAAATACTTCTACTTGCCCAAGGATCAATTATTGTTCAGGCGGCCATATTGTGACGTCACCGCTAGTGCTCTATTGCTCAAAATAGTTAAAGCAGATTAAGGAATATAAAATAAAAACTCATAGTGCAAAAGAAAATATAGTCGCTTATATGCAAATTGAAAACGAAATTTGAATGTAGACGTATTCTTCGCCGGATTGTTGAAGTTTTTATTTTATATATTTGAACAATGTATAAGATATTGTTCGCATTTTTTATTAATAAGTTAATTTCCTCATCAACCGGATGATGATAATTGGTTGCCGAAACGCTCATCGATATGACGGTAGCTCAGTGAATTAGCCTAGCTTTCTTTCTGGGCATACCTAGCGAAGTGGTTCGGATCCCACTATAATCTGCAGATCCCCGTCTCCCTTACTCAGTCAAATCTAGGTCTATACTTATGAAGGTCATTCAGGTGACCTGGGAGGCGGTTACAAAAACATGTATATACCTACTGAGAGTATTCTTAATTTTTGAAGAATGTCGTCAAAGTTACAACACGTTGTATCAGATAATTTTTGTTTTCTTTTTGAATAAGTTAATTTTTTGAAATATAATTACTATATTTATAATTTTTATCATCTCCCGATGATGGCAGCTTTTTTGGCGAAACCTCGTCGACATACTAAGAGTATTCTCAATTTTTGAACAATCTTGTCGAATATATTTTTTTTCAAATGTTTAATTTTTTCAAAATTAAAAAGGTCTTTCCTCTAGATAACACTTGGCCGATAAAACCAGACTTTCGCCTAACAAGAAACGTGACGGACGAACGGACGGACATTGAAATTGTTCAGAATTCGATAACAAACACATGATTTTTTCTGGGTACGGTTTTTAAAAAAATATCTGGCGAAAATAAGTATTCTTCTGCGTAAAGCTGATATAATATTCAAATGGAACTGGTCTGTTAGAACTGGTAGAGTTAATAATACATTTGCGGTGGATTTGTTTTTTCGTAATTGCATAATATGCAACTAAGAAAATGAGTAATCTCAATTACTAAGTACTATTGTTACACGAAATAAGTAGTAAGTGCTATAACTCACCCAAAGTTGTTGTTTCGTTACACTATGATCTGTATAGTACACTAAAGTTTCTCCAGCTAAAGGTCTTGATTCCCTTAACTTTGACGCTAATAACATACACGCAGTACCTAACAACTGAAGTTGATTTTTCTTAATAGAACAACACATTAAAAATCTATCCATATAGTTCATTGCTAAAGAAAAAACTTCTTCTTGGCACTTTTGCTCCTCACAGACCTGCAAAGAGGAGAAAACCGTTAGACACAATACATAATGTGTTGTGGTGAAATAGCATGCCTAACTATTCAACTTGCCAATGTACATTATAGAATCGTGTTACAAAATTTCGTCGTTCTTATACATTAACAACGGTTTTGCCTCTAGCAAAATTCTGGTCTACTTGTATAAAAAAATTTACATAATACATATTCAAGGCTATAAACAAAATAAAACCACTTATCTTTTGTGTTGTAAAATAATAGTTATTCTATTATAAAAAGCACAGATACCGACAGAAATGTGTATGCGGTTCTTAAAAATTCGCTAAATATTTTCATGCTAAAATTAGTGCAGACTTTAAAGTCCTTAAAGTTGATACGTATTAATAGTTAAATACCAATTACATGGAAGTAGCCGATGTGGAAATATGGTAATAATTAATGCTCTTTAAAGTTTAAAACCCAGACAGCATAACGTTTCCTTTGGTGCAACACCTACAAACAAAATTATCATTTTAAAAAGAAACAACCTTTTCCGGTAACCGTTCCAAAATGCGCCTTCGCGATTCAAGGACATTAAAAGGCCATCGCTCTAAACTTTTTAAGAATTCACTTTGTTGCTAACTGGTTGCTAAACAAAATCCGCCGAATTATCCCACCGGTATCATACCTCCTGACAAAATTTACGCTCAGCTGTTCATAGGATATTGACCCCAATAGACATTTAAATACCCAGACCGACGTATGTGGAGTTTAGACTGCGCTAATGAGTGTAAATTGGGGGGTTTTTAATGGATTTTCAATAAATGTTTGCCTAGAAACATTTTTTTCTTTTAATCGGGACATGACGTTAACTACGTGTCACTTTTTAGACTTATCATGGCAAATATTAGCAGTCAGCGTTTCAACTTCCTTGCAACTTAGCAACAGCAAAAATCTCAAATTACGAGAAACATCACAATCTTATGAAATACATAATGCGCGATTTAAATTTTAAATCTGCGGAACTAGATCACAAAATATAGAACAATGTATGCAGGCACTATGACTAAGAAGGTTTCTAATTTTTACGAATACTGAACCGGCTAATTTTACTTTTAAAATAAAATTTCCAATTTATCTAGTCTAATCACGGCTGTTAGGCACCCAGACATAACAAACTTTACCCGTGTAACATTTAACTATGAATATTTGCTATTTTTTCAATTTTTTTCGGCCAAAAACGGAACGTATCAGTTTCTGCCACGTTTTAACGAGGTATATTTATAGCTTTTTACGCAAATTCCTGACATAATTTAATTAATTCCTTCTTACTGCAGCATTTTTGCATAGTTTTTTATACAAATAAACCCATTTCTTACCTCCATCATCCACTCTGCGACGATTTTCCTCATCTCCGTGGTTACTTCCTTTTGAACGACGAACGTCGCGGGGTAGGGTAATACATATCTATCCTCGGTCTTGAGTAAATTTTTAAGTACTCTATCCTGCAGAAGTGTGGGGTCATCGTATGCCTTAGTCTCATTTTCTGGTTTTTCGCAACAGTACAAGTCCATGTTTTCCTAGTCAGTTACTCTTGATAAATACTCAATCACACACACTTAACACACTAAATAATTGTCAAAAATATCACAAGTTACTTATCAGCTCATTAGTTTTGTAGTTCTTAAAATTTTTTGGCTATTCTGTTTAAAGCTCTGTAGTTGTTGTTGCTTCAGATGTAAAGTGAGCAATGTTAGCTAAAGCAGACGTTCAACAGGATGAGATTTTGGTAGTAGTGGAATCCCCCACCACTCGCAGACGTTTATCAACGAGCTTTTGCCTGTACAACCTGTTCTTAGAACTTTTCGTGCACCGTTGCCACGTTTCTGGTGGGATATTAACGCCGGGAAAACGTTTTTTATGCATGATAATAGTGTTTTAATTTTAAAAGGGCATAAATTATGGAGTAAATTCAATGGTGTGCGTATCGATTGTTCCACTGGATCTAAAATAATGTCATAAAATACATTGGCTTCTCTCTGAAGGGTATAATTGCTATTTGCCTTTATAAACGGAAATGATAGGGTGAAAAAATCAGTCATTGCTGATAAGTATTATTCAAAAGTGTATAATTAGTTATTTATTGTTATTTTAAGAGATAGCTTTGGTACAAATACGTAATTTATATTTTTAATCGATTTAAAATCCTTTTTTTCTTGTACTTGTTTCTTCAGTTCGAAGTCAGTATTTTCTTTAAAGATACTCTCATCAAGCAGGTACCTACCTAATATAAAAGAAACTTTGTTTGAAATGATTGAATATTATTTAATAATAATAAAAGCAACCACCAGTTATAGACGATAAATGACATTGCTTTAGTAGAAAGGGGAACCTTTGATTTTATCTTTGAAAATTAACGCCTCGACAGTGTCATTTGTACTGTAGAATAAATTATCGATGTTTTTATCTGCAAAATCTCTGTTGTTTCTAAGACACCTTATTTTCTTTGAAGAAGCAGTAAAATCTTATTCTATCTTGACAGAGAGATGTGGTAATTTCTCAAAAAAAGAGACAATGCTATTTTGACAATATACCGTCTGTCTAATTTAAGAGAGCCATACCAGATATCTTGCTTAATATCTGTTGTAAAAGATTAAAGTTTTAGACACAGTTTTCTCATTTTTTGTGAGCTATATTTCAGTATAAAGAAATTCGAAATACATAGCCTACTTTGTGAGATATATTACAAAAACCTGAAAAATAGGGAAACCACAAACGGTTATAGCTTCCTTATTTGACGAGATACGAAAAAAGTGGACGGCAAAGACTATAAGAAATAATGTGTATCAAAAAATTAGAAAAACGCAGTTGGCTATGACATACGCTCTTGTGCAAAAATTAATAGAACAAATCTCAAAGTAGGCTATGACACCATTAATTCTGTTTATTTTTTCTCTTTCCGATATAAAACATGTTACACAAATTTTAACTGATAGTGTCAATATATTTTACGAAAATCACAATTCATATCATTGAATCGTAAAAATCAGCTATGCCATGATTAGTGAAAAGTAATGTATACAGTTATTAACAAATTTGATGTATTGTCACTGTTGTATGTTGCGTACAAGAAAAATGTTTAAAAAAAAAAACAGGTTTCGATGCTACAAAATGAGGAAAGTTCAATATTTAAATGATGGAGATAAGCCGAGGAGAGTAAGATTTTGTAGTTGGTTGTTAAATAAAAAAGGAATGATATGTAGCAAAATTCTTTGGTTGGACCAATCAAATTTTTCTAGTAATGGATTTTTCAATAGAAATATGCATTATAAGTGAATACGAGAAAATACACATTGGTGCAGAAAGACTTGCTTTCCAAGAAAGATTTTCTACGAATGTTTGGGTGGGTCTTTTAGGGGACCTTATTTTTATGATGGCAAATTAACCACTCGTAGATACCTTAATTTCCTGCAAAACGAATTTCAAGATGAATTAATAGTGGCACACTGAGGGAAATATGAGGCTTGAAATAAGTAAGAAGCCTTAGCTTTTTCAATTTAGTAAATATTTGTTATCCTTTATTATATTTAATACAGACAAATAATTATTTTTAAAAATTTTGTTCCGACAAGAATATACCAAATATTCAATTAGTTGACAAAATTAAATGATTTATTTCCACCATATTTCTTTTTCCTAAGTAAATTACTGTGCGAAAATGATAGATTTAATTGAGAGAAAGATATTTGCTTCTCCCAAATCTATTACAATATTACATTTATTTCTTAGAAACAAATATATGAGCAAAGAGTTAATCATAATACGTGAAGTAAATATTTAGTTCTGAATAGTAAACATTTACTACTCATTAATAAATTTACTTATGAAAAGTAAATGTTCAAATGTCGCCCTCTGACGTCGAAAAAATATACTGTGTACTTTTATTGTTTTCGTTATAGACGCCATTAAGTGATCCCAGTTTTCTTCGCGGTTCGTGGTGTTTTTAGCCAGTTTACGGTGTTTATTTTTGAGAATGGATAATAGTGATTGAATTGAGTGAATTTAATGTAATCTTGAGGCCTTGGATGCGTCCAGCAACTCTTTAAAGCTATGAACTAGTCTAACTCGACTATTTGTGACGTCGCCATTGTATTCATTATACTATTGGTATGAAAGTAAAGTTATCGTGCACGTGCATTATTAAATTTTCTATATTATATGTGCATTATATCATATCTGATTGTCCTAGAATGCGAATATGCATAATTTTATTTATGATGATAAGTACATTTACGAAAGTCGGCCTACTTTGGTAAATTCTATCGCAGTTTTGGGACACAATGGAGTATACTAAAAAAGTTAAAAGTTAATAAGTACGTGTCCGTGTTCATTTTAGATAACCTCAGTCTACTTATGTGATTATAAATTTTCTTGTTCTGTAATTTTTTAAATGCAGATATTTTACAATAAAACATTGTAATATAGTATATTGTTTTATTTGCTTGTTTAATGCTTTTTTTTAGTATTATTAAGCCCGAAAATTTACTCGGTTCTTATTGTATATTAATTGCATTTTCTAACATCATGCTATATTTAATTGATTTAAATAAACGGTGAAAGTCATCCTGATAGAGTATATTGCATTAAAATACAGGTATTACATTTATTAACATTAGAAGCATATAGATAGGGTGAAAAATAAAGAATATATAAAAAAAATGTATAAACCTTTTTTAAGATCAAACACGTTATGATACTCAAATCAATAGATTCATATTTTCTTCTTCCAATTATTTAAATATTTGTAAAAAAAAGTGGTTTAAATATTCCAAGATGAACTTTTATACACATCAGGTATGTAGAAATGTAAATCCTTATTTTTAAGGTAGCAATATTTGTTTATCGCATATTTAGTGTGTTCCCGGTTTGTGCGTCGAAGAGAAAGATTGTTTTATTTTAATGTTTGAAAAAAATGACAGTGCGGAAGAAAAGGTTTTATTTATTGAAAGGTAAAGAGTCGCATAATGAAAAACAGAATTTAATGTTCATTTATTGATTTGTTTGAAAATGTACATATCCAAAAAAAAAAATTAAGAAATGTCCAGCTAGATTACACTATACCTTCGTTTTTCGTTTACGACCAAATGCCAAATATATGTATATATTGAAATGGCAAGACATAGTTAAATACAAAAGTTCATAGATATGCAATATTAAAAAAAATATATAGAATATTTAAATTTTTGTTGTTATATTTGATTGCAAAATTTTATATAGATGTGACCGTATCTTGCAACTTATTTGACATTTTGCTTTTAAACAAAAGTCAAACTAGTTTGGTTGCTTTCTAAATATTTAGTTTTCATTTTTAAATAAATGCTTTAGTATCCCCAACTAAATGTTTAAGCGGCCAAATACGAATAAATCATTTAGTTGGGGGTAATAAAATTTATTTATCTGAATTAAATCATTCTCTCAGTGCAGAAAGATTAAATTATTCATATTCCACCTCACCTCACCTCACCTTCCTGTAATATGTACAAATTATTTAAATCAAGTTATGCCAGATAGCTGGACAGGCACTTATGGACCCATTCTATGGCCAGCTCGATCACTAGATATTACTCCCTTGGATTTTTTTCGTTTGGGGTTACATTAAAGACAAGGTATTTCAAACTGCCCCTGAAAATACTGAGGACATCAAAACCAGAATTAGAAACGCATGTAAGGCAATTACTCCTGAAATGCTCCAAAATGTAATGCTTGAGGTGCCTCGTAAAGCACGTTTGTGTATTAGAATGCATGGTGCATAATTTGAGCATTTGTAGTAAAAATAAATACGCACATTTTCCTTTCAGTATGATAGCAGGTAGTAGTACTGTTATGCATAGTTCATTTTGTACTTGTATTTTTATTTGTGTATATATCTCACAAAGTAGGCTATGGATTTCATATTTCTTTTTATTAAAATATAGCTCACAAAAAATGGGATAGCTACTTTTCCCCACATATGGACTCAATCTAAAATCTGTCCTGTTTTTAAAAAAGACTCTTATCAAAAATTATAGACCCATAGTTATCCTGAATAATTTTGGCAAACTCTTTGAAGTTGTTTTATACGATATAATCCCTTTCCATGCAACATCTCAACTCTCTTTCAACACGGGTTTTTGGCAGGTAGATCTACAGTTACCAACTTGGTAAGTGTTACACATTTCATTGCAAATACACTGGATCAAGGTGGTCAAACAGATATAATTTACACAGACCTGTCTAAAGTATTTGACAGACTGGTTCATGGGCTTCTATTGCGAAAGTTGTCAGTCTTTGGCTTAAGTCTTGAAAGTTGCTCTAGTAACTCCCGTCCCGATCCAAAGGCATTTTCAGACTTGAGACCTATTAGTATTCTTACAGGATTGTCAAAGTTGGCAGAAAAAATAATTGAGATTCAGCTTAGGGAACACGTTGATACCTTTAACATACTGCCAGCAATCCAGTCAGGTTTTAGGGCTGGTTATAGTTGCTCTACAGCTTTAATTTACGGATGATGTTGTTGAGGCCACTGATCAAGGTAAATGTACTATTTTGATATTATTAGATTTTAGTAAGGCGTTCGATACAATTGATGACGAACTGCTCTTAGCAATTTTAAAATCATGTGGTGTTAATAATACAGGTTGTAAACTGCTCAAGTCATATCTTGAAGGACGCTCACAAATGGTAAGGATATCCGATAAACTTTTCCAGGCAAGGGCGGCCAATAAAGGTGTTCCACAAGGTTCTATTTTAGACCCCCTGTTATTTACAATTTATACATCTCAATTTGTAAATTTTGTTAAATCTTGTTCGGTTCATATGTATGCAGACGATACCCAAATTTATTATTTTTTTATGCTGAGGATTATGAAGCTGCTGTGCAACAAGTCAACAATGACCTAAAAAGTTTATCGGACATTTATTTGCAGCGTTCACTTGTTTTAAATCCATTAAAATCAGCTATGCTTTTATTTGGTAAGAAGCCATATTGTGCTAATTTGAAAAATCTAATTAATATTGAAACAAACGGATGTCGTTTAGAATTTTCGCAACACGCCCGAAATTTAGGATTAATCTTAGACACAACTTTAAGATTTAGAGAACAGGTTTGTAAATTTATACAAAAAGCTTACTGCACCCTAAGGCTTCTTTATTCACACAGAAGTTACTTAAGCATAAATACTAAAAAGACGCTTTGTGAAACATTGGTATTGTCGCAGTTCACATACTGTGCCCCAGTTTATGGCCCTTGTTTGGACAGGGATCGTAGCAGTCGTATACAGCGCGTGCAAAACTCGTGAATACGATTTATCAGCTTGTATCTTTCACAAAATTATCACAATGAAGTCTTATCTCTACAATAAAATAACTTTTCGCAGCGATGTTCATAACCTCAATATCAGGTCTAAAGGTTTACTTGGCCCACCTATGCACAGAACTTCCTTCTACGAGAGAGGTTTCAGATATTGCATTATATAATCAGGTCTCATTTAGTGCCAAATCATTTAGTGTTGCAAAATTTAAAAGATATTTTAAAACTACTTTGTTAGGTTAATCAGAATAGTTTTATGTGCCTATTTATTTTATTTACTTGTTTATGTATTGCTCATGCATATAATGTTTTAGTTTTTTCTATACTACCTTACATTTATTGTAAATGTGCTTTGTGCGTAATTTTTCATTTTTAATGTATATCGAGGGTTAAGTGGTAGAGCACACTTGTTGTGAACTTCCCTTGAGATTTCCTAAAATATATCTATTATGTTCTTTTTTTCTCTATGTAGAATATTACTGGAAATAAAAACATTTATTATTATTATTATATCTTTGTAACAGGACATTAAACGTCAAGTATTATGGATTCTCATCTATTGAAGTACTTGCGACGTCAGGAGTTCCGCAGGACTCTGTTCTCGGCCCACTGTTTTTTATAATATTCATCAATGATATTTACCGAGATTTGAAAAGTAATGTTCCTGTATATGCCGATGATCTTAAACTGTTTGCATCTAATAATTCCGAAAAAGACTGCCGTCGATTACAACATGACCTCTCAAAAATAATCTCGTGGTGTGAAATCAATAGGCTACCTTTAAATATATCCAAATGTAATGTGATGACTTTTACGAGGAGAAATAACTCAATAAACTTTTCCTAGAAATTAGGCAATGAAATGGTTACAAGATGCACTCAGCTCAGGGATCTTGGAGTCATCTTTGACTCAAAATTAACGTTTGCTCCCCATATTGATTACATAACTGCTAATGCCTATAGAAGTCTGGGCTTTATCTCGCGTAACTCAAGGCACTTTAAAGATATTTCCACACTTTCTCTCCTATTTAATGCTTTTGCACGGCCAAAATTGGAATACGGTAGTATTGTTTGGAATCCACATTACAATAAGCATATCCTTAATTTGGAACGGGTTCAGAGAAGACACGTTAAACATCTTTCATACAAATCTGATGGATTTTATCCCCCAGGGGCACACCACAATCTGACTTGCTAGCCAGATTTAATTTAAATGACTTTTTTGTTGTTTCCTCTCTTTAGTTTTAGTTTTAATAGTAATTATTCCTCTGTAAATTATTTAGTATTAAGTTTCTATTTTTGTACTGTATATTTATTTTTTTGTATATTACCTACCTTATTTTATTTTAATTTAAATTTAAAATTACAAATGATTGTATGTCATGTTATATTTTATATATATAGCTTTGTCAGTAAGAGTATTTCATTCTTAGACAATAAAGCATGTTATCTTGATTGATTGATTGATATTTGTGCTTATTACTACAACTTGTCAAATGCATTAACCAAGCTTCACAAGCATCTGAACTTTCCACATTGCTGAACGCCGAAAAAAGCTGTAATTCAAGTTCGCTTACAAGATATCGTCATTTATCGAGTAGAAGTATCTATATTTGTATAAATAGGGAAGAACTGAAACTGTGCAAAAATTAGCTTTTGATTTTTTAATAGATTTGCACCTTTTCAGATCCTCTGAAATGTCTCTCTGTCGTCCCAAAAATGTCTCTCTGTCGTCTGTCAGTCTAATTTAGAGTCGAAACTGGGTTGGTACCATTCAAATTTTACATACGTGCTCAGGATTCACACTTCGAGGTTAAATCACAGCATCAGTCGCAGCTCAAAACTGGGGGAAGTGGGAATTTAATACTCCTTTGTTGTCCATTTGAGATTGTAGGTATATGACTATTTTCCCCTAGAAAAGTAGGCTGTAGAATAGGGTTTAAAGACTTTATTAATTATTTTTTTCTTTAAGCACCCTATAACAACTTGATTAAATATAACACTTGAACTAATCCTTTAATACCAGTATGAGATGGCTTGGTTAGTTCCCAGATAATTTTTCTGCATTTCGATTGTGCCGTTAATATTTACCTACAAATAGTTAACAACAAACAATAGTTAACGTAAATATTTTTAAAATTTACTTGCTTAACAAATAAAACAAAAACAACTTCGATTGCATTTTGCAGAGATTACCCCATTTTTAAACAAATTCTTTAACTACATATATCACTCTTTCACAGTTTTGACTAGACTCCACTAATTGCACAATTTTCGCAATATCGCTTGTTTTTGTTGCTTCAATTTTAAATAAATAAATTCCTTTGTAGGTCAAATTTATGCATGCGTTTGGTATGGAATAAAAAGTGGATCTAGATGTATATTTATAGGCAAAATAATGCTTGAAATTAACACTTAGTGTCATTGATTTATTACAAAAACTATATTATGTATATTGTTACCTAGCTATATTATCTGTATGACGGAAAGTGTATTATTGTATTATAAAAATTAATTAATTTATTCTGATTGTATGCTAAAAATGGCGCTTGTTTACCGAAAGCAAAATATATACAGACAAAGACAAATATTACTTTTTAGGGTTCTTACGACCACATGCGTCCATCGCTCACCATCTAACTTTTAAGAAGAACATTGGCACTAATTATGTAGATATACTAAATGCACGCGAGATAATAATAATAATAATTTCTTTATTTAGCAAATAATTTATTATAAACATACATTTATATAGCGTAAGATACCAACAGCTATTAACAAATAATAGGAAGTATAAGGTACCTAAATTATACTAAAGATAACGTGTATTTGCTTTTGGTGCTTTTACAGATAACACAGTTTTTTTTGTCTTAAGTGTCTAAGAACTGTCCCTTGTGGGAAAATAGATCTGATTGTTAGCAGGTAGCAGAAGTTCTTCGTAAACAATGGCCAGTATATCTTTTAGGATTTTGAAGTTTTAAAAAATCTGCTACTTTTTTGGTAAGATTTCCAAAAGAATGAATTCCAACAGGTTGTACTGAGCATTTTCCTTTTTTTTATAAAATACAAAAAATAATATTTTCCCCAATAACAACAAAGGTTCTGGATATACAAACAAGTCCTTGAATCAGGAATTTGAATTACTAACATAGTTTCCTTATAGTTTACATGTTCTAATAATCCAGGCGTTTTAGACTTTTGCTGCCAAATTCGTGCTCTATGATTTTTTTTATTGTGTTTATTTGGACGTCCTTAATAAACTTGGTAGTTACACCGCGATACACCTGGAGGAATTCGTGAAAATCGCTTCGGAAGGTCGCGGAAATCGCGGATTCGCGATTAACTCAGTTTTTATTGCCCAAAACGGGAACAACACCTAAAAGGTCCTATACAATTTTTTCGTACGCCTAAACGTTTTGGAGATAATACGCGAAATAAGTGAAAAATGCATTTAGTTTCTTTTTTTTATATATTTTTTAAATATTTTTGTTATATTGGACAACACAGAATTGTTGAGACGTTCAAACATGGTTGGGAAAAGACACTAATCCTGAGCAATGGGGCTGGATTAGGATGAATGATATTTTACAGTCAGTGCCAACGCAGTTACCACCAGGACCAATTGTTAAATTGAATTTTTTGCAACTGTACGAAGGGTTGTGCTGGAAAATGTATCCGTAGGAAAGTAGGACTGAATTGTCCAACAGCTTGTGGAGATTTTCACGGTCACTCCTGCTTGAATACCGCACCTATAATTGCTATGAATGAGGAAATGGACGACGTAGAATCTTATCAAAATGAAAGTAATGACAACGATTTGTCATTGGACAATAACGTTCCAGATACCGAAGAAGTCGCAAATATTGACTAATTTAAGATCCGGCATGGATTAGGGCTCCTGAGGAAACCATGTAGAAAAAGCGCGCCGAGCATTCTACCTAAGGTGGTGCGGAAATGAATGCATTTTTTGCCCTATTCACTGTAAATAGTGGAGAATAAAGATCACAGCAATATTCATCTGAGACATAGAAAGCAAGATAATTGCGAAATATGTGGTGCAAAAGACGTTTGGCGGAACTAAATGCGTTTTTCACTTATTTCCCGTATTATCCCCAAAACGTTTAGGCGTACGAGAAAAATGTATAGGACCTTTAAGGTAGAGAATTTAGAGTGTACAATTTTCATAATAGGTGCTGTTCCCATTTTGGGCCATAAAAACTGAGTTAATCGCGAATCCGCGAACATGGTTGATTATACGTTCTCTGAATTAATAGACGTAGTTTTGACTTTGGGATAATGTTTTGTTAACGCTGCTGCAGTTATGAAATGTTATAAAGATAAATTACCGAACAGAAATATTCCTGATGCCAAAACATTTTTAAGTACAGAATGTCGACTTAGGGAAAGAGGAAGTCTTCAAGTGAAAAACAGAGACGCTGGCCGTCCAAGAAACGCAAGAACTATTGACGTTGGAAGAAGAAATATTAGATGCTGTAATGGAAGATCCTGCGATAAGTACTAGAAGATTAGGCTTAAGAATGTATATATCTCGCTAAAGAGCTTTAAGAGTGCTACATGGTCAACAGTTGTATCTGTTCCATTACCAAAAAACTCAAGAAGTATTACCTGAGAATATGCCAGTAAGAGTTGATTTTTGTGAATTGTTGCATGAACGAACGGAAAATGCTTCAGATTTTTTACTACATTCACACGACAAGGCATGTTTAACTCTTGGAATATGCATTCCTTTGCTGAGGATAATCCTAATGCAACAATACAAACCAATTCTCAACATACCTTCAAGATAAATGTATGGGCAGCAACTGTTGGGAATTAGTTAGTTGGATACCATATATTTCCTGGAAATTTAAATGGCGATATGCATTATGATTTTTTTCGAAAACACCTTGCATGAGATAATAGGTAATGTGTTATTGCGAAGGAGAAGAAATATGTTTTTTATGCATGACGGCACAGCACCGCATTATACCAGGACATGTAGAACATGGTTACACTACCACTATCCTAATAAATTGATTGGCCAGGGTGCCGATGCACCGATCATTTCGCTGGCCTGCTCGGTGTCCTGACCAACTACTCTTGATTTCACTAAGAGAGGGTTTGACTGATACCATGTAAACTAGTGTCTGGATGGCCTATGACTAAGTTTAAAATATGAATTTGATATTTTAAGGGAGAAGATATTGCAGAAAAACTGAAATTTATTATCCCCCTTCTAAGAGGTATATCTCAATTTAGGAAATATGTTTATATAAAGGACTACCATCATTTTTGGCTGTACTATGAGCCGTAGAAATATCGGAAGACAATTTTGAACCGCTTTGTATATAAACAATTCTTGCTTTTACATCGTGGTCAGTGAACATGAGTTTGTTTGTTGCAACCGCAACACTACTGATTTCCAATTTTTTATCAAATTACAAATTTCTTCATTATTTAAAAAACCCTTGCAATTGAAATAAGCAATTTTATTTGTAAAGCTCTTTGGTTGTTATGCATTATATTTTGTTTCCTTGTTTCATCTTTCAGCGCGTCTTTTGTAACAAAAGGCAATTTAAATCATTTGCAGCGCGATTCAGGTTCAAATCGACTTTTAATTTCACTATTATCGATAGGCAGTTACATTTATATATATTCTTTGCTAATAAATACGTATTTTTACTATTATTATCTTCTTTAAAAAGGATGTCATATAAGACAAAAGTGCAATTACTAAGTTCTATAGTTTACTTAAAAAAAACCTTTGTAATATAAATTAGAAATAAATAGAATTTATACTGTATTTTTCCTATTCTTCTTCTTTATCACATTTGGTGCAGATTCTTAAAAAAAAACGATTATTGAAATATGTGTTTTCTTAAAAACATTTCATTGAGGAACTGAAACAATCATTATAACTGCGTACAATCCTTCAGTAGGGAAAAACGAATTCTTACATAGTGTTATTTGTGTATTAGTACTACATGTACAGTAACACATTTTACACGAAGGGTTGTAAGTGGGTTTTACTGGTTATAATTAAAACTGTGTGTATATTCAAGTTATACAACATAAAATAAATAAATATATTCTCATAAGGGACCGACTTCGTGGAATTTTGGGGTGGTTCGTTCTCATGCAGGTACCTACACAACGTTTTAGTGAATGGTCTGACTGTTAGGACTTTTATTTCTGTTTACATATTGTTTTATTAAATGGTTAAACATTGCGTTCATTCGTTTCTGAAATGGTGGTATTCGTTTGGAGTATTGTAAAATTACCGAGGGCTAATAACAAGCGTTTGAAAAATATTATTCTTTGAAAATAATATTGACATATGTAATCTTTTAATATTTGCATTTTTTTATTGTTTATTATCCGCAGAAAACATGCCTTAATACAGCAGGTCGCGTCCAAGACGAAGACACCTCGACATGTTAGTTATTTTTAGTACCGGAATTTTTCGTGTTCTTCATGTGTTGCCGAGTTGGTAGCAGTGAATTAGACGAAGTTGTGTCAGAGACAAATGGCTAGTCGCTGTACCACTCCTGAGTTCGAGTCTCAGCTGCGACAGATGGTAATCTCGTAGGGAATGGTCGCTGTGTAATTGTCTATGCCTTAAAAACCTAACCGACTGCGACTTCACGGATGAGGCAAATTCGCAATTTTTTTTTTGTTTTACGTACCAGATATCGAAAAAAGTCATTATAAAAAGTTATTCATAACCTAATGTAAACCCTACTTGCCGAATTCCATTGCAAAATTCGCATTTTTTAGTATTTTCGGAATTTTGAGTTCACTCACATTCTGATTTCTGATTCTGTTTTTACTAGAACATCGAGGAGTTCAAAAAAACAAATAAAAACCTACGTGAAATAATTTCATCAAAACTTGTATCAAACCAAAAATTTGAACAAACTGTCACTTACACAAAATAACACCTAGGTACTTAATTTGGTCCACTTTTTCAATAGTAAACTGATTGATTTGAATTGTACAATTGTTAATACTTCGGATAAAACCATAAGTTTGATTTTATCCGACTTAAGTTTCAACTTATTACCAATAACCAATATAGAAGGAGAGTATGTCAGAAACAATACCTAAAATGAACTGCACCATGTCTTCTTTTGATTTGATTTCATTGACAAATCTAAATAAAGTAAGTAACCAAGCAAGAAAATGCAGTACAGATGACATAGGGAAGGAATTAATGAGAAACACTTTTCATGTGGTTATCCCCTACTAAATGTTATCAGTCTAAGTCTTTGAAAAGGTATTTTTCCGGAATGTTTTAAGACGTCCACAATTGCACCAATACCAAAAGTTTCAAATACTAAGTTAGTATTTGAGACCTATAAAAAATATGCTTCCCTTTTGTGAAAACTACTTGAACTAGTAGTGTTCAATCAAGTACTCCAATATATAAATTCAAATAATATACTGTGTACTTATCAATCGGATTTTCGACGTAAAAAATCCTGTGAGACAGCTTTACAGTTCCAATATCTGAATGGAAACAACAACTAAACAAACCAGGAGCGATTAATAGGTAAATACTATTATTAAAATTGAAGACATTTGGCTTACCAAATACGGTGCTGCACTGGTTTGAGAGTTATTTTTCAAGCCCTAAACACGAAATTAAAATAAATAATAATAAATCCCGACCTATTGTAAATAACTTTGGGGTGCCCCAAGGAACCGTCCTTGGGCCACTGCTGTTTATGCAGTATATCAATGACCTCTCGAATATTTTGAAAAAATGTAAAATCTACCTTTTTGTAGATGATACGTTGACATTTTATGCTGACAATGACTTCAATCAGATGGTGGAGGCAGTATCCGGAATTAAGCAACGTCTCTAATAAATTCAAAGAAAATAAGTTAAAAGTAAATAAAATGAAATCAAAATGGATGTTTATTGGTTCAAATTGTTTATCAAACTTTCTTAAAGAACTAAACACACTTAAATGTTATTTTAAATAATGAAAATGTGAAATATTTAAAAAATATGTTATTGATAGAGAACTAAAACTACATGATCACGTTGACGAATTGTGGAAAATAGGTAAAAAAGTTGGTTTCTTTAGAAGAGTCAGCCAGTGTTTATCACTTGGAAGTAAAATGACTGTACATAACTCTTTAATACTGCCACACTTTACGTACTGCTCTTTACTAATCTATACCTCAGACGCTAATACGGAAAGACTACAAAAACTTCAAAATAAAGCAATGCGAATTATTTTAGAATGTAACATAATAATAATAATAATAATATAATAATAATAATGTTTATTTACGAAAGGAGACTTACAAGGATTTAAAAATTTTTACTAGTATGCAAGCATAAATAAACATAGAGAAGTCCATTGAGATAAATCTGTGCGTGGACGAATTAAAACAACGGTAATACAATAACATATATGAATAAATATACAGTAATGTAAGAAAGGATATAATAAAGGTAAGTAATAATAATAAGTAATAATGAATAATAAGTAATAATGAATAATAAGTAATAATAGGAATAGGACTAACTAGATAGTATAACATTGCCAAAATACTTCAGATCATTTAAATCATTTAAAAAAGAGAAAATAAAAGAATATATATCTATGCTTTTTTTTCTGGTACTGCTGCATTTATATTAAAGAACTGATTTATTTCATTTCATTAATTATCATAATTAATTATGGACGTTAGTTTACATGCCACAATTTATTGATCGAGCAAGGAGTATGATAATTAGATTAGTCTATGGATTACGGTTCTAGGCGTTGTTATGATCCAATCGCTTAGTTTTTTCTTAAATAATTTAATAGAGTTTAGAACTTTTAAATAATTCGGTATAGCATTATAAACCTTGGGACATAGAAAAGTGAAGCTTTTTTGGCCTATTGTTTTTTCCATTTTCGGTATTGCGATAGAATTTGATTTGAATCTAGTGTTATGAGAGTGGTCAACTATTTGGTTTTTGCAAATATGATTCTTTTGATATAATATCAGAGTTTGGCAAAACAACTGTCTTATGTCCAAAACTCCCGTTCCTAGATACAAGTCACCACTGGGAAATAGGTAAGGTTTATTGAATATAACTTTCAAAATCCATCTTTGCATTATCTCTAACTGTTTTAGGTGGCAGTTCAATACACCTCCCCAAATGAGGATACCGAGTTTGAACCAGGGCGTAGTACATTGTTTTAAGGTGATTGATATCAAATATATTTCTAAGGTATTTAAATTTTGGAATTAGACCACGTAACTTTCGTACTATATTACTTACATGGGTATCCCATTTCAGGTGGCTATCTATAACAATTCCTAGGTATTTAATTGTTTTTGCAGATTCTAGTTCTATGACGACGTCATTATAATTGAGAATAATTTTATTATAATGAGGGAGGTTGTTAACGTACCTAGTAAAAGGTAAGTATTTTGTTTTTTTAATATTTATGGTAAGTAATTTTGAGGCAAAAAAGTCTAGTAATATAGGAAATTCTTGTTGTATAATTTCTTTTAAACGTGACCAACTTTTATCTTTATAGAATAAAGCCGTGTCGTCGGCAAAGCTTATTATATGACCAGTGATAGGGATATTAAATATTTCATTTGCATAAATGTTAAATAATAGTGGACCCAGAATGGTGCCCTGAGGAACTCCAAAGAGGACGTTTCTTGAGCTGCCGACTATATTGTCAATGTTAACACATTGTCTTCTGCCTTGCAAGTAACTTTTTAGCAGTTCATATGCTGTCCCTCTGAAACCAATATTTTCGAGAGTATCTAACAAATCAGGGTGGCTGACCGTATCAAAGGCTTTAGCAAGGTCAACAAAGATGCAAATTGCAGGTTCTGAGTTGTCTAAGGCTGCGTAAACCCTTGACATTAACACTGCCATTGCATCTTGAGTCGACTTTCCCTCCCGAAAGCCGTATTGGCTATTAGACAATACATTATATTTGTTTATGTAGCTTAACATTCTCTTTTTAATTATTTTTTCATATATTTTTGATAGACATGACAATAATGAAATAGGTCTATAGTTTTGAAGGTCAAGGCGGTCTCCAGATTTGAATATCGGTTTAATAATGGCTGTTTTGAATGCCTGCGGAAAAGTACCACTGCTGAGGGATTTATTAAAAATGTATACTAAGGGTGCAGCTAAAAACTCCACACATTCTTTGTCTGTTTCAGCCCTCAGGGTATCTAGCCCCGGAGCTTTGTTAGGTTTTAGTTCCATTATAATTTGTGTAACTTCTTGCACATTTGTTTGCTCTAAAAAGATTGAGTTTGATATGTGTGCTTTCGGGAATTTTTTTTTGGCCGGTTTAATCTTTTTTGCTAGGTTACCGCCGATTTCTGTAAAGAAGGTATTGAAATTTTCGGTAATTATTTTTTTATCCTGTACAATTTGTCCATTTTCAAGTTTTATTTTATTAATAGCTGTATTATAAGATATATTTTCAATACTTTTAACACAACGCCACATGGTTTTTGGACAATTTTTATTTTTATCTATTTGCGCCTTATAATAGTCTTCTTTAACTTTTTTTATGAGTTCTTGTACCATATTTCTGTAGTTCTTATATTCCCGTTGTATATTAGTGTTATTAGGATTTAATTTCAGTTTTTTATAAATAGAATTTTTGTGATTTATAGAATTGATTAGACCATTTGTAATCCAAGGATTTCTTTTGACTTTGTTTCTTTTAATTTTAATTGTTTTAGTACAGAGTGCAACATTGTGATTTAATTTGTTAATGAATAACTCAGTGGCGTCGTCCACTTTGTCTGTAGTATACAAATCCAACCAGTTAATTGAATTTAGTTTGTTTCTTAACTCATTATAATTTATATAGTTTTTTGTGTATTTAGCTATATCAGGAGTTTCTTCTTTTTCAGGCAAAATGTATTGGAGAATTATTGTATACAAACATTAATTTGATGCTAAATGTCTTAAACTGGTTTGACATTAAAACTTATCTTTGCATGCGTACAATGATTTTTATTTATAAAATTGTTAATAATTTACTACCAAATTACTTTAAACACCAAATAAAATATTTACATGATGTTCATCAATATAGTACTAGGCAAGAACATAACATAACACTTGTAATAATACAACCTGTAAAACCATTTCCAACAGTTTGTTCCAATCTGATCTCATCCAATATTATATTTTAAATAATGAAATAAAAATGATAGCTCTGCAAACATATTTAAAACAAATCTTCAAAACCACCTTAGATCTTTAAACTAGGTTATTTCTTCGAATGTAAACTGTAGACATAAGTATGTAATTTAATTCACCTTATCTGTTTTTTTTACTTAAAACTGTGACATGTAATAACCTTGAGATAAATAAATTTCATTCATTCATATAAATATCAAGTTCACTGCTGAATGTGTTAGTTATACCGTCAATGTATTTACCAGAAACAATGATTACAGTGTCATCAGCAAACAAATTTACAGATACAGACACAATGAATATTATTTCACATAGATAATAAAGACAAGAAGCCCTAGAACGCTTCCTCGGGGAACACCGTGCTTATCTGTGATTATACTTGACATTTTGTTAATAATTTTGAATAAGGAAAATTTAATTTACTCTATCTTCTGTTGGCAAATCAATCGGTTTGTGCTTTATACTGTTTGCAATATCTTCAATACTTTAATAAAAAATGCTGAGAAAATGTTTAATGTACCTGTTTGTCGAAAATAATTTTTCCTATATCCAAATCTCCTGACTGTTTTCTACAAGTTCATTCTTTAATAGTACGCCACATCCTTTTACCATCATCGTTATATTCGTCAATGTTCTTTTCATAATACTTTGCCTTCTCTTGGATTACTGTTGTTCATTAAAAAGTGTATAAAAAAAGTTTTTCACATATCTCTAAATAGTCTGTGTAATTTTGGACATTTCTGTGCTTTTCAACACGCTTTTATTAGCTTCACCTGTATGTTTGTTTGTTAGTTCGTTAGTTTGTTAGTTTGCCAGTTTGTTAGTTTGTCAGTTTATCAGTTTGTCAGTTTGTTAGTTTGTTTGTGATGGAATCTTTGAACGTGATTCTCACACACTTCAAAACGTCAGATTAAACTGAAACTTTGCACACTTATCAAGGCCCGATGACAGTACAATAATTTGACAACTTTGCCCTAATGTCCTCACCAGGATCATCAGGATAAAATAAAATTTAAAAAAATGACCAATTTCTTTCGAGATTTTGCCGGAAGAGCCGTTGTTATATAATATGTATTCTAATTGACTCAATATACCATCCTTCGGAGGGGATGTAAAGCCGTCGGTCCCTTGTCTATTAAATGTTAGGCAAGTAAAAGATCCCTACTCGTCTTAAGGGAAGAGATTCGGCAACATCCTGGTTGGGGGTAGCTCGTCTGCAGGCGTCGGTGATAGGCCTCAGTAGCGGAAATAGACCGACGTTAAATAAATGTTTTAAAAAAAGCCTCTAGGAAATGGCCTATCCTAGACGTTTATGTTTGAAATGACCCCTACTACGGGTTCTCCGATATCTTATTTGCGAAAAAAATAATAGTGATTTGTCATTTACTTTTCTACCGATTAAGGACTACATGTGTATTGTGTAGGTGTACATACCCACGCCTAGAAATACTGTTGTGGCTTAGATTCTATTTTTGTGGTTATAAACTGGACCTGTTCGTACCGTTCAGGTAAAAGTTAAAGGAATGCCGCATGATGGTATCTCCGTTGCCAGGAATCTTAAGAACTACTCCTAGACGAGTAATTTAACAATCTTATTAATGTCCTGTACATTGAATAAAACCTCTCAGCTTACGAGGCACCAGGATACTGAAGACAAACTTATATATAGGGTGTTAGAATTTGAGAGTTACCAGTTAACGTGCTAATTTAAATTCAATAAGAGGAATTTATTCTACAAGTTAGGAGATTTTGATTACACGAACTATTTAACCATGTAAAGCATGCAAAACATGCTTGATGTTTTTAATAGTCTAGTCAATATAGGGGGTGTAGGAAAATAATTCAAGACTAGATTTTCTTTGCCTTTATTTGTGTATCCAAAAGAATTACATCACACGAAAAATCATAAATTCATGGATTTGCTTATAACATTTTCGTAATGAAAATAAAAACAGTAACTTAAAAAGTAAATGTGAATTGGATTTCGTTTTTTTTTTGAGATTTAATAGTGAATGCATTAATAAACGTGGTGCAGTACAGACTTTTGTAGTACCTACGCACTACTATCACTCAAAATTACACTTTTTAAAACACTTCTCTATTTGTTTTTTACAGTAATTAAAACAATCCCAAAATACTGGCCCGGTCGGCAGGTCGGCAATTGTCGACGCCGACAATTACCGACGCGGCAAAACACTTTGGTGGGCTAAACCGCAAACAGAAAAGATGTTAATAACGTTTGTTTACATTTTTTTAGATAATTGGAATTAATCGTTTAAATGTAAAAAATGAACTCTTAGATTTTGCATAATTATTATTTCTTCTCAAGGAAGATACCATAAACATGCATAAATATTGCTATGATATTCACTTATACTTAATTACAAACATGAGGAATATGTTTTCTAGTGTGTGGAATTAGATGAATACTTTGTTACTCTGTATTATACACAAATTATTATTATCTTTGAGTACTCATGGTATTCTTTGTAGGAATTCGAGTCTGTAGATGGCAATACACTGAAAAGTGTTTTCAGTTTATACTTTCAATGGGGGTTTTTAGTTTTAAAAAACTTATCTTTATCAATATTTGAATTTAAAGTATTTATACTTATTGCATGTTATCCATTATATTTAACTTATCTTTGATGGGATATTGTACTGGGTTTTATTATGGTATATAGCAAGAAGGACTGGTATAGATAAAGAGAAAGGGACAAATTCACATTTTATAAGCAATGGAATGAATTCGAATAAATTCTATAGTATATTGTGTTTGTGATGCAAACCATTTTAATTAAGGAATCTGCATGGATAGTTATTGGGTTTCATTGCTATTTTAAAGCAAATTTTAATATTTGGTTTTGACATAAGTCAAATAATTTCTTATTTTCCATACAATTTCTTAATTTAGCCAATATAAGCAATTAGAGATTATATAAACTATTTAAGAAGAGTTGAATTATGATATGAATAGTTTTTATACATCTGGGTATCTGTATCGGACAGTCATAAAACTGAGATTACTCAAAATCATCGTTAGTGATCATAATTCTACTTCTAAACCATCTCTAATTGTTTATTGCATTTTTATTGTTCTATTACTTTTAAATTTGTAAATTAATTTGCGCGTGAGTGCGAATTTTGACACAAAAAGGATCTAAGCTGTACCAGGAAATAAATACTCACAGAATAAGATAAAAATTAGCACAAAAGATGTGTAAGACTCTCGGTCACACATTTTATTAAGGAATGTCAACCCCAATTTAAAAGGGGTAGACAGAAAACGTATTGTTAGAACTGTAACATTTGCGTTGCTATGGCAATATTAAACGTCAAACCGACCTTATATATAGAGCTGCAATAGCTGAAAAAAATGTTTTTTCAATTAGACCACGAATCTGAAAACCTGTAACAAGGTAACCTGAAAATTGGAGATTTGACAAGAGTGGTCAAAAATATAATTTTGAAGAAAAGTCTAAACATTTGGAAATTGGTATCATAGAAATTTAATATTGGAGTGGAAACGAAATAGAGTTGGAGTTTTTTTTTAATTAATAATTTTGGAAAGCCAGGAGAGAGTACATAGACGTTTGGAATTTATTTTGAAATCTAATATCCTTTTAAAACATTCGTGAGTTTTATTAATTTTAATACTGAACTTTTATCCATTTGTTGTCATTTTTATATTTTATATTTTAAGTTAGATCAGGCAGATTAAGTTAATATTGTTGTTTTTATTTTTTACATTATTATAAAAATACAATATATTGTTAGATTTGAATTCGAATTTGTTTCTTTGTGTGTATGTCGAGTGTCAAATTTGAAGATCAGAATTCATGCTCTGAGCATTAGGAGTATTTTTGTTAATAATAATTTAGAGTGCGAATTTAATTCCAGCACATTAATAAAGGGGTTTGTTTTTTAATTTAAAAGGGTTGTACGGGTGTAATTTGCATTTCAGATTGCAGAGGCAATATATCTGAAAATGCATATTTGGGCTAATAATACTATATCCTTAAATTATTAAGGAAAAACAATATGCCTATACCAGGAGATACAGGAGCATGTGAGGTCTATTAAGTTTTTTATTTTTCAAAATATAATTTTTTAGATTTAGATATGTTTATTGACGTATAAATCTGCTACTTTTGCCATATTAAACGGCTTTTTTTCTACTTCCGGTTAATTCATAGCAAGTAACATTATTTTTTTAAAGAGAAAAGCAGCTTTTTCATGACTCCAGCAGGAAATTGATTTTTGTTACAATTCTTTTTCGGTCTTCAGATTCGTTAAAAAAAGTCCGAATTACTATCAATACAGAAAGGCCGTGAAAGAAATATCGAAATAGTAACATTTTAACGGGCTGAGCATATGTTTGTTGAATAATGCATGCATTTTGGGCAGTAATAATCCGTTTTCTATAACTTAATACGCCACCAATTTTTAAGTGAAAGAAAAATTTACTGTTATAAAATTATTGAAAAAGCCTCCTTACAATGAAAGCCTTTATTAGTCCCGTTATTTTAATCATTGAATATCACTTTTTTAAAATTAGGATCATTCTGCAAAATGAAACAATATTGCTAGTATGGCATGGATAATATATTGTCTGAAAGTTATTTGTGGCATTCTACGAATATTCTTTCCTATTATTTGGGTTTTCTACCACATGTATTATTATCCTCTTCAAAACAAATCACCGAATCTACAAAATAATAGAATTATTGGAAAAAAGCCTCTGCGACCGTGACGTTTACGCCAAAGGAAAAGTCAGAGGTTATGTTTTACAAATAATATAAATCGGAATAAACACAGAAATAATGTATTTTGCTGACGTTTCGGAAAGTAATCTCTTTCTGTTTTCAAAGCTTTTTTCGAAGAACTCTTATTTGCAGTGTATGTCAAATACACAGCTTTAAGATTCTGTTTATGTTATTTCCATAGATACTTACTACTTACACAGAACATAGAACTGATGATATTTTCTTTTAGATGATGTTGAGTTTGTTAAGTTCTTGTTTTAACATTGGTAGCCAGGTTGTACAAATATCTACAGAACAATTCGATACGCACTTATCTTCATTTAATAAGATTATTGCTGATTCTTTAATTTTTCTTTTTTTGGTATCTGTTTCTTTTGCTAAAATTTTTGCCGAGTCCCAGTTTATTCTATGTCCGTTTTCCCAAGCATGTTCACAAATCTTTATTATTTGCAAAACATAACCTCTGACTTTTCCTTTGGCGTAAACGTCACGGGCGCAGAGGCTTTTTTCCAATAATTCTATTATTTTGTAGATTCGGTGATTTGTTTTGAAGAGGATAATAATACATGTGGTAGAAAACCCAAATAATAGGAAAGAATATGGATAATATCTCTGGAAATACGAAATGTAGCTCGATGCAAGATTTTTCTCTACAAAATTTCAAAACCCTTGCGGTCGTTATTGTTTCTTAGGAGACACAAAAAAATAAAATGGATTTACGTTCGATTTTCACTTTAAGTGATAAATATAAGTACACTACATCTGCACCTCAGAAGCAGTTGAGCCGAAATTAATTTTTTTTAATTTTACAAGAGAAAAAAACTCTTTTCAATTCACATTAATACCACATAGCCTATGTAAAAATACTCCAATTGTTATAAGAAATTACGGTATAAGCCCTGAAACATTTTTTTATTATTCATTTTATTATTTAAAAAAATAAAAGTTATTAAAGTCCAACAAAAAATTATTTTTTGTTGAACTTACAAGACTTGCACCCTCCTGCTTCTGTGTCTCTAAATTTTCATGTATTGTTTGTTTTATTGGGATAAAGAATAATTCTTATAAATCAAACTAAGTTCATTTGAAAAATATTAAAATAAAAATACTTTTTTGCGTTCATTACTAATTTATTACTATTAGTCAAAACACTTTTTATTATTATTATTATTATTAAAGTTAATTTTCATTATAAGATACCTCTTCCAAATAATCATTTGGTGTGGCCATATGCTTAAGGCTCTTATACAAGGGATGAAAACTTCGTCTACCCATTTTAAAAGTTGTTTTTCGCATGACTGGTAGTTTTTCTTGAAGAGTCAATGTTGATCTTACCTTTCCCTTTAAATTCTTTAAAGAAGTTTTGTAAGAGAACATTCCTTCCTCAGATTTTCTTACTTGCGGCCAAACTACTGTAGATAACCAAAATGCCTCCTTGTCTGTATTATTTTTTCTAAAAACAAGCGGGGCTTCTTTGCCCTTGAACGTATTGGCTGGATCTTTAAAGTCTTCTAATTTCATAGAATAAACAGTTAAAGGTCTTTTATCACCACAGATACTTATAAAGTCAGCCCAATCTCTTGGGTCAGTAGTTTCTAAAGTTTTTAACCTTTTCTTTTTGTCTCCACAATCGCATGCACACTATGCGCTTCCATGTGCGTATGTTCCTTTAATAAATATTTATGGTTGATTATTTGCAACGAAGGAATTTTCTTTAACAGTCACATGTAAGGTGCTATGGCCATTCTATTCCTATTCTGTCCACTACAATTATCAGACCAGATCGTTACTTCTTCAACATCTCCAGGTAAATTTTCCAAAGCCCACTTTATAAAGCACGATGCCATTTCATTTCCTCCTCAGGACCCACAGTTTCATCCCAAACCATACAAAACGGTTCGCCGAAAGATTTAAGGTCTACAATTTTCTGAGATAAAATGAGACTGAATTTCTCAGACCATGGTGTTGGTAAACCTTTTTGAAAATCCATCATTACATTACATTACATTATTTTTTGAGCTGTCTTCTTTGCCAACCCTTTTATTCTCTCTGTTTAGTTTGTATCTGTTTTCTGCTTCTTCGTGATGCTTCTTTTGCTGATCCTTGATTACTGCAATTTCCGCTTCAGATATATTTTCTTTAATAGCTTTAAGAAAAGAATCTGTCTGTCAACAGCAGAAAGGCGGTAGTTCCTCTTGGGCCTTTATGCCTGTGGGAATAAAAGTGTTTAGTACAGTAGAGTATAGACGGAATGAGGACTGCAGCCACTATACCACTAAAACAACAGTTGACTTGCGCCCTTTATTTTTTCATTATTTCTTTATAATAATAAGATATGAAGTTGAGCCCTTACGCCATGAATAAAGAACAGATTTCTGAGTTCAAATCTGATAGAAACTGCAATTCTTAAAAAAGTGGACTTCCGCACAACTGCTTCCGAGGTAAATATATAATCCTCAAATCTAAACGTAGGACTGACTGTCCCGAGCACATTGACACTTATATTTATGAAAAACATAGACCTATACATTATCCACTATCCACTGATGCCGCTAGTGTAGAAGCTGGGGATCGATTTCTGTATATGTTAATCGGCTGACCGCTGTGCTATCATATCTGCAGATAAACAATATGAAAACAAAAATATTAATTTTTATTTTTTGCTTATTTAAGTACATAATTTTTTTTTATATTGAAACTTATTGATTTTTTTTTGGGAGGGTGGGTAAGGCGTAGATGCCAAATTACATTTGATACCGAAGAGACCAAATGAGGCCAGTCCGACATTGGGACGACAGGGTACCATTGCAGTTTTTTTCCTTATTTACCTATGTAGAAGATAACTCAGAGGCAACTTAAAAAAGGCGAATAATTTTTTTTGCAAACAATTTAACCGATTTAAGGAATAGACTAAAAATTATTGTGAAATAAAATTTATTTATTGGATTTTGTTACATAATTTTGTTATTGTTGATGGTTAAAAATACATTTAGTTTCTATATCTGTCCATTTTCTTCTTTAATTTTATTTTTGTAGTTAATAGTTGCTTTTTCAATATTTCTTGGAATGTTTTTAGTAGAACCGTAATATGGATCAAAAATGAAATAAACTTTTTGTGAGCTTCTTCTATTTTGAGCAAGTTAACGAAAAATTAATAGTCACTTTTTATTTTCATTAAAATTAGTTATTAAAATAATATCATTATTAAATAATGGAAGTTATTACCTTATGCTGGCTATTACTCAATAATTTCTAAATATAAAGTATACATTTTTCTTTGATATTTCTTCACTTTAGCATAATAAATCAATATTTGCATGTTCTAACACTAATTCCCACATAATATAATACCATAACGCTTAGGGCTGACTAATGAAGGGTAAGCTGTCTTGCCCTCTTAGGCTATTATTAATATTCTTGTCTGTTAATTATGTTAATCAATTTAATTGCTAGACAGAAATAAGTACGACATACTAAGAGCAGCTGTTTTAAAAGTTAATTTTAAGGCTTCTCAATCCCGATTAAAGTATACTCTCAGTTTGGGGCTAAATATAGATTTCTGTATAATATATAATAAGGGAACAGTAGACAATGGTAAAGTGCCTTTATGTAGCTAATTGTATTTATAATTTACAATTAAAATTACACTGGGTGAAGCATATCCTAAGCTACACAACCCAAGAAGCTTATATTTTTACAAGTAATAATAAACAACAAACAAAAAATCATACAAGAGAAGTAGTGATAGTTAATTATTCCAAACAGTGGCTTTTTTGTATTTGTTAAATATACCTATAGTTCTATAAAATAATGTACAATAGTTAAATAAGAGCCAATATAGGCTGAAAACCAGATTTGGTCATACTCCTATGATGCTAACATGATCAGCAAAACATACACCGAGTAGTGATTTGATGTTTTAAGAAAATTATTCTATTCTATTAGTTTCTATACAAAAACGCCTCCACCTTTGGGTCCCAGACCTAGAGTAGAGTTGCAAAGTTGCTCAGGGAAAACATTTTTAAGTCTTCATCAGTGGTGTTGTTTATTTTAACTGCATTATATGTAAAAGATTTGGTAAGAGGGGTTAAACGAATGCGTGCATTGATAACTTAAGTACTAGAACTTCTAATATTGATATGATGAATGTCATACGTAAATAGCTATTTGTATAACAAGGGAGAAAAGTGCATAATTTCCTACCGCGGATAGTTTGATGACCGACGCGAAGCGGAGGGCATCAATATCCAAGGGAGGAAATGGCACTTTGCTCCTGTGTAATACATATGATTTTTTCTACGACCATTTACAGTGTTTTACATTGGTTTTACATATATTTTATTATATTTTCTTGTGCATGACAATCAACAAACCAAATATGTCAAAATGTCATAATAGGCATTTAGATAAGTAACTATTGCTAAAAATCAAAGTACATGGAACGTTGCTAAGGTTGCTTCTTGTTTACAAAATAATGTATTCCGAATGTGAAGATGAAGTTCCTCAAGATATTCTGGAAGCAGCAAACGTGGTTTCGTTAAATCCAATATTTCTACAGGGGGAATTTCCATTAGTAATTTAGTTAATTGTATCACAAATTTTAACAATATTTAGTTACTGATGTTAATTTAAACCTCGATTTAAACTGTTTTCAATTTTTATAAATAAAAATAATAAAAAATAAGTAATAAACAATTTCTTTCAAAGAAAAGTATTATTATACATTTTCAGGAAGTTTGTGTATCAATAAAAGAAGTCTATACACTACCATTACAGCTATTTGAAGTTTCTACTTGTTTGCTTCCAGAGGGATCCAAAGTATTTTCCTCCTGAGGGAGGAAAAGTACTACTTTGCTCCCTGAAATGAGGGAGCAAAATAGTATTTTCTACGTAGGGAGTAGAAAAAAACAATTTTTCGCGTAAGTAAGGTAAAGACGTAGTGAAGTAGAAATAATAACACACAAGACATACAATGACAGCCAAGGTATTTACATAAATTTTCATTTTTTTTTCTCTTTTCTATTTTCAACCAACTTAGTTATTTAGTTCTTGATGTCACTATAATTTTTTTTTAACTCTAAAGACAAAACGGCAACAACAATTTTGTATCTTTTGATGTCGATATTGTGTAATTCTCTAGACAGAGAAAAAATAAGGTAATATAATTGAGTTAGTTTCTTGGGTAGTTGTAAGTTTAAAATGCTAGTATTACAATAATGCAGCTTCAGAGGAGGATGCGATCTTTTTACCGGAACAGAGATATATTCTTCAAATCTTACTTTGCAATATATAGATAATATCAAGATTTTTCCAGATTTAACTACTTTTAAAGGCTGATTGATTATGAATGACCAGATTCATGTTGTTATTTAGCAATTGTTCTGAAAATCGAGTCTTTATTTAAAAACTCGCGGGCTAAATTAACATTTTTGGATCAAACGGGAAATTTATCTGTGTGTCATCAAAAACTTGATTATTTAAATGTTCTATTAAAAAAGGGCCGGATGTATATATAAGGAATAATGAGGGCCTTAATAACGAGCCTTGTGGCATGCCTGATGTTACATAAACTGTCTCTGAGGACAATTCGTCAACTACCACTTTTTGACATCTATTACTAAGATAAGAACGAAATTAATCACTTTTGGCACATTGTATTCCAGGAACAGTGACATTTTCGCATATGCATGCATATGTAATTAGGGTTAAATGATCATGCTCTAGAATCTACTTTTAAGACAACTGAATAATATTGAGACACATTGTATTTAGCTCTTCCTTACCTGTTATTTGTTTGGCCTTACATCAATTAGGTTCTCACAGTTAGGAACACCCACGTGCGGTTTTCTTGACTAATTAATTCTAAATTGAATTTCTATTCTAATTACTCCGCATAGTTCTAACGAAATATTAGTTGGATTATGTAGTATTCATTAAATTATCTATTGTAAAATATATACAGGCTGTCTCGTAATTAAACACTTTCCTTCAGATGGTGAAAGAGGGAACAATTTTAATTTTGCAGAGTATTAACAGCAAAGAAGCTCCCAAGAAAGTTCAGCCCCGTAAAGAGGGCAAGTAAAACAGAAAGTCGAAACGTATTTAGTTATAACTTAGATTACAGAGCCCAATATATTTTATTGTCTTAGTTAATTCATAGAGCAGTGCAGAAGGGCCACACATATATTTTTTTGTTATGCCTTGATTACGGCTTAGGTATATCTCGTAATTACGACTTATGACTCATAATTATGACATATCTCGTAATTACGAATTACATTTCGTAATTATTATTACGAGATATAAGTCGTAGTTACGAGATATAAGTCGTAAGTATAAGTTATAAGTCGTAATTACGAGTTACGAGTCGTACTTACGAGTTATAAGCCATAATTACGATATATAAGCCGTAATTATGAGTTGTCACTCGTAATTACGAGATATAAATCGTAATTATGAGTTATAAGTCGTAATTAAGAAATATAACTCGCAACTATAAGTTATTACTCGTAATTACGAGTTATAAGTCGTAATTATTAGTTATAAGCCATAATCATGAGATATAAGTTGTAATTATGAGTTATAAGAAGTCGTAATTATAAGTTATAAGTCATAATTGCGAGTTATAAGCCATAATTACGAGATATAAGTCGTAATTACGAGTTATAAGTCGTATTTACGAGGTAATTATGAGTTATAAACCATAATCACGAGATATAAGTTGTAATTATGAGTTATTAGTCGTAATTACAAGTTATAAGCCATAATTGATGACTGATGGTCGAGAGGTGAGCGCACTTGCCTCTCACCCAAAAGTTCCGGATTCGATCCCCGGTCGTGGCAGTGCAAATTACTGTGAGAGGAATTTTTCCACTATACACGAATATTGGGTGTGTGTCCCTTGCTTCTAAATGTGTAACCCCTCCAAGGCTCTTCTGGAGCCTTCCTGGATAAAGGGGGTCGTTATTACCTGTGGTGTCATTACCTGTCGTGTATTTAATTACGAGATATAAGCCGTAATTATGAGTTGTAACTCGTAATTACGAGGTATAAGTCGTAATTATGAGTTACAAGTCGTAATTATAACTTATAAGTCGTAGTTACGAATTTAAAGTCGTAATTACGAGTTGTAAGCCATAATTACGAAATATAAGCCGTAACTACGAGATATAAGCCGCAATTATGAGTTATTAGTCGTAATTATGAGTTATTAGTCGTAATTACGAGGGATAAGTGGTAAATAAAAAATAAAAATATGTATGGCCCTTCTGCGCTTCCGTAAATTCATGATACATATTTTGCTGTTTTTAACGAAATATCCAATCATATGATTTGTGCAGATATTTACCAACACTTCAAGGATAACTATTTGCCAAGTTTGGTTTTCCATTGTTTTTTTAGGCAACTGAAACTGTTGAGAACTAGGTAAAATCTAATTCTATTCTTCCGATGTAAGTAGGACCAAAATATTAGTGGCAATCTGGATGATTCCTATTAAACAGCGCATAGACTTCTTCATTGAGTACAATCTCTACGAAGAAAAGGAAAAGTTGCTACAGACCCAACTTATGGCTTAATGAACAATTGCTGAGCGAAATTTCCTTTTTAATATCTGTTTTCCTGAACTACATGTTTATTCAACTCAATTGTAAATCGTCATAACCGCCGTTATTGGTTGGATGCTAATAAAGAATCTTCCACGACGTTCTCACTCAGACTCCTCAAAAATTAAATTTTAGGGCCGGTATTTTTGAAGGGCGTCTGGTTAGACCCATTTTCATGGATAGTAGTCTGACAGGTGCAACATATTTGGACTTAAAAATGATAATCGTTATCTGGAACACCGCTTGATGTTCCAACAAGACGGAGTCTGTCCGTATTATACTCTGGCTTTTAGGGAATTTTCAAACATGATGTTTTTGGAACACTGATTCAGATGGAAAAGTATTATGAAATGGTCAAACAGATCTCCAGATTTAGCCCTGCTCGACTTCTTCTTATGAAGGCCAATTAACCGGAACCTTTAAAGATTTACCACTCGTATTGTTGCTGAATACGATCACAATAATACCATAAATGCCTCAAAATATACTCTTTTCGAACAAAACTTGTATATTATTGTATAGGCAAAGCTGTTAAAATGTTATTAGATGTTGAAGAAATAATTATTAATAAAGAGGTGCGCTATATTGAGAACACTCGGGCGAAGACGAGAAAACGATTGAAGACGATTGAAAACTAAAAAAAAAATTTTTGTCTTTCACACAAGAAAAAACAGTTCAGTACCCGTTCTATTGAGTTTTCTCTAAAGGCCTATCAAAAAACTTTTTGAATCGCTTCAGGTCATATTAAAATCGTCAAATAAATGTCCGAAGTATTTTATTGACTAAAATCAAGTTTTCTATGTACACTACAGTAAACGATTTTTTTAAATTTAGTTATTGTTAATATGGCTTTCAAGTACTGTAAATTATGTTACGCCATTAACTATCAATAAGCGACAATTACAACGATATCCTTCGTAATAAAAGAGGTATTTTTAAAAAGTAAACACAAACCAAACAAGAAATAATTTTAATAAAACGTTACAACCATGAATAAATAGAATAACAAAACTATTTAAAACTTAAATTAACAAAACATTATAAAAATTAATTTTACTATAAGGAACTTAACCAGACTGCAACCAACAGCTACTCTCCGGGCTATGTGCCCCGCCGAGCGCTGAATTACAAGTTACAAGCCTGGCGCGTTAAGTGTAATAATTGCATATTACCATCAAAACGCTAATGCTTCGATTGCAACAAACACCAGCCGAAAGACTGATCCTACTTAAAGGAGCTCCCCTGCCAGTCGTCACACACCACTTGCAGACTGCAGTTTCGAGCTGTTGGCTCTCGTCAGTGCAAGGTAGGTATGCGACGACCGACATGAGAATCCTTTGACTATAGTACATCCCGGTATTTTTACAATAGCGACATGTAAAACAGCCAGCAGGCGCCATCTAGCGGTCCAGTGTCTGTTGCGATCGAAAAATAAATAGCCTGACTTGGCTTGGCATAGTTCAAATGTGCTTTTAGAGGGCGGAATATTAAACATAATATTTTTAGTCGCAAACTCCTCTATAAATCCTTATTTTACTATAAGGAACCTAACCAGACTGCAACCAACAGCTACTCTCCGGAGAGTAGCTGTTGGTTGCAGTCTGGTTAGGTTCCTTATAGTAAAATAAGGATTTATAGAGGAGTTTGCGACTAAAAATATTATGTTTAATATTCCGCCCTCTAAAAGCACATTTGAATTATAAAAATTGTTCAAACTGTTCACCGTTATGGTTAAATACACAGCAACTTATCGTTGCACGTCTAACATTCTGTAATTGGTGAGGTGTTATTTGTGCAATTTCGTGTCGAACTCTTTCCTCCAGATCTTGCCTTGTGGTTGGAGCAGTCATGTAGACTCTATTTTTCAAATGCGCCCAAATAAAAAAATCGAGTGGGGTTAAGTCAGGCGACCTTGCAGGCCATCTGACTGGACCATGGGTTCCAATCCAACGATCTGGAAATAATTGATTTAAGTAATCCCTAACGATAATAGCATTGTGTGGTCCAGCCCCGTCTTGTTGGAAGTAAACCTCGTCAATATTGGTATTGGGAATTTGATTAATCTGTATATTTTGGAGAAATTCTAGATATCTTGGTCCAGTTAGCCCAGGTAGAACACTAATATTGAACCAATATTGGTTTAATATTACAAAAACGTTGGCTCAATGTAAAAAAACGCAACATTGGACCAATAAAAATATGAATATTTTTGTATATAGGCTCAATATTGGTTAAGCTATATTCAACAAATATTTAAAAATATAATATTTTATTTCAATATAAATTATTATTTGAAATCATATATTTGCCCAATATTTAATGAAAATTTAGCCTAATGCCCAGAGATGGGTAAAGCTATTTCTTGTAATTTTCATAAAGTACAATTTTTGAATAATAATAATTATTTTAAGAACCTCACTAACAAGATCTAGAAGTGATTGTAGTAAAACCTCCAGCTGAAATATTTAACATGTGTACGGTAGGGTATACTAACTACATCATCTGTAAAATTACTAAAGGCATATTGGGCATTTGTTAGTACAGATTAGGTGAGCATCACCATAGTGAATTTCTCTTTGTCATTATTGAATCACATTGCCTGGAGACCCTAAGTCAGAAATTGTACGCTTGTGCAAGCATATTGCAAGGAGAGCCATCTACTGTAACTTATTGCAATCAGCCTAGGCGCAGCATGACTATCCAATGTAGATATAAGTCGGTTAAATAATATTATTTAAAAGAGAGTTTAACAATATAATCTCAATATGAATATCCCGATATTATAAACTTAATATTTGTCGTTATCAATCGATGTTTGTTTTGCAATACTACTAAAAAGTTCAATAACAACATAATAACATATACACTTTCCAATATTGGAAAATCAGTATTTATTGGTATTAGAAAATATCCCCTAAACAATATAATTTTACACATAGTTGACAAATATGAGTTAAATATGAGTTTTCCAATATTTTATAATCAATATTTATCTTTATCAATCGATATTATATATATATATATATATATATATATATAATATTTGTACAATATTATCAAAAAATGTAATAACAATATAACGCGAACATAAACTTTTCAATGTTGTAAAATTAATATTAATAGATATTTATCAATATTGTCTGCGATTTATTCTAAAATTCTACCGAAAATTTAGTAACCATTTTTGTAACTATTTAAATCTAAAAGATGTATATTTAAAATTGAATATCTAGTGCTGGGTAAATCACTTAATTGGGGTAAAATAAAACTACCGCGTAATGGACATATAGAGCGCGGATCTTTCGATTCCGATTATTCTAACGTTTCGCACTAACAGTACAAAGGAATTTTAGGGAAATCTTGATTCATCAGTTTCATGTACATCCTTTTTACTTATTTTTTTAACATGGTCTGTTCAGAGCCTTTCATTTTTCTTTATATTTATACGAAAACTTCAACATTCATCAGGTTTAAAAGTATTAGAGCCGCGGAAATTTTGAACCATTGCTTTTATGTCCACACGTTTTAGTGTTTTTTTAAATTATATGTTTAAAATCTTTCCATTGTCATTCATATATTTTTGAAAACCTTAGTTAGTTTTTAAAAAGCTGCAAATTGACCATAAGCACATAGTTTTACCAATGCTTTATAGTGCTGCCATCTATACATAAAATATTGAATACGTCTGTCAACTGAAAATTTAACCTTTAAAAAATCTTAAACAGTCTAGGATCACCGTTATTCCTTATTTATAACATTATTTTATTTCTTATACCATTTTTCACGGATTGCACTTTTATGAACTTGATGTATATTTTCTGTTTCTACCACTATATATTAAAATAAAATAAATATACACCGCGTGAATAGAGTCTATGCCAGTGGAAAACGGTATTAGACTTTTTTTCACATCTACCAAAAATTTACGTAATCTACCGAAAAATCTCGCCTGTTATACCGAAACCACCAAAAAGGCTATGGTAGTGTGAACAATCCTATTGTGTCTGAAGGATTTTTGTTACCCTTCCTAAAGTGCATATTAAAATATTCACCTGAAGGGTCCGAAGCGACTGCTTCAGATGAAAAATACAAAAATCTATACTTACTGTTTCTTTTGATTAACTGCTTTCGTGGCACTATCTTAAGTCTAACACTGTAAATACTAACACTCTCTTAATTAACCTGAAAGGAAATTTTGAAACGCAAAAAAAGACGATATTAAAGTTCAAAAATATATATTGGTCTTTTCAAAAAATATTTTTTTACAAAATCTCAAGAAATGTGTATGATAACAATAGTCTGGCTCGTGTACAACACATGGTGAGGAACGGAACGACTAGACAATGTCTCCAACTATCATCCAATGTTTAGTTTATAGCAAACGATTACACAAAAAGTTTCAATGTAAAATTCAATGTTTATGAATAGGTGGGCTTTTGCTTGCTTGTCGATTTACGTATTTTTTAAAATTATCACAATAGTAATTTTGGTCGCTCCTCAGAGCTTCAAAATGCTTGAATCGCAACTACTTTGAATAATAATGTGGCAGTTATATATTCATACGTTCAGGCAAGGCGGTCCCATACACATGTGAGTGCTTGGTAATGGAACTTTTTTGCCATCGAATCGCCGAGGAACCGGTTTAGGGCAAATACGCGGAAAACCCATCGTTCCGCCCAAATCGACTGCTAAAGTTGATTTTCGTGGTAGTTTCTAAAATTTTGTGGTCGGAGCGACGTTACCCCCCTTGTGCAGCGACATTTAGTATACTTTCTAAAATTACACTCCTTGGTGTATTTTCGTTATTTCTGCATAAAAAACGCTCCGTAGAGCGAAAATGTTAATATATTGATAAAAAACTCTTCCAGCGGCGTTTTTACGTGGAGCGCGCGTTTCATGCGAAACATTTCCTAAGTCAGATTTATAAAAGGTCTGGCGTGTTCTTTAACAGCAGCACTGACTATACGCCGAGCGGCTTCGAAACTGTGGACGCAGCTTGATACCCTGAACTCGTCGAAATAAAAAATTCACATTTCGCATTTTCTAATTTGACTCCACTATATGAACGCACTGTATACAGAACCAATTTTTTTTTCTAGTTGCGCCGGTCCTGCAAGGAAGGTACCTTAGGGGACACTCTGTATGTTGGCGCCAAGTTTCGTAATAAATTCCGCGTAAAATCACTTAAAAACACAAGTCGTTTTATAATAAGAATATTTACATGGAATATTCCTGCTTATGCGGTTTTATGAATTTCTGTGGTCTCATTATGCCCGTCACAGGCTATTAATTTGAAAGCATAATTAGGCCGTCTGCCACACAGGAACCTTGTAGGTCATGGGTGCCATGATATATGAGTCTAAGCGTCCATTTAAAATTTAAAGAGCCGCTAACGTGGTAGGCTGTGCGCCTGCATCCCTAACTGTCGTCGGATAAGTAGTATGGGGTGGTGAATGAAGACAGAGGAGCCGAAATCATATGGGTTGGTAAATCATATGGTTCTAGCAACAACAGGTCTCGATGACGCATTCCACATGTGTACGAGACAACATCTTGAGCTGCGCTGCCGACTAAGCCAGAGTTATTTAATTTCGCGTCTGTTGCTTATTGCTGCAACTTCTCGTGTGAACGGAAGCCCGTTAAGGATAACTTAATTGTGATTATTTTTAGTTGCAAAAAGAATTTTATTCGCTATGGGGGGCGAACGAACTCTATTATTATCGCCGTGGCTTAACCGGCGAATATGATGCCGGCGTCAGGGTATTATGCCGTGCTCGTCGTATTATATAACTAAATACTCTACTTACAGTAGTGAGTCAAACTATTTTCGTTCAAAAATTGTTTTGGAACAGTTCTTGTCTCAAGAACATGGCAGTGGCGGCTCGTGGTTTTTAGCTCTGGGTGGGCAGGATGGGAGATAGAACCGAATAATAATGACACTTCTCCACAAAAAAATCACGCAAAAAACATTCAATGATGCCTCTGCCCACTTCAATCAACATGTATGTTTTTAAATTATCTATCCCTGTTGAATTTCACGAACTTTTACTATTTTTACTGAGTAACATGCAAGGCCAGCAATAAAGTTTATTTTTTATTTAACTTCCAGAAAGCCATAAACATTTTTGATAACCTGTAACACAAAATTTTCTGTGATGAATTTGAATTTACATTAATGAGATTTCCCATAGGGGCAAGGTCGTTCTAATTTAGTTAAAAATTTTGTCATCGTATGTTAGTCTCGCAAAACTGTTTTCTAATAAAAAATGTATAATATCAGAATTATCGCTTACCGTTTGTCTTACGTTGGCCATGGCAAATATTTTAATATTAATAATTTGCCAGCTGTCCACACTTATTTTTTCTGCTAAAGTAGACACTTTACTATTTACTAAATACCAACAAAGATCACAGATTACAAATTTAAAAAAACATAAAATTGAGAGAAAAAAACATTACACAAACCTAATCAAATAAAATCTTCCAATTTTAAAACAGCAGCAACAATTTCCAACATTTGAGATTCGCGAATGCTGGCTTGACTCCACACGTCCAAAAATGAAACGATTCTCGGCGAAACATCACGACACTGTAAAAGAAAAGGGAAGGGATGAGGGTGGCAGTGTCCACATCCCACCGAGCGCGAAGTCCCATATTTGAATATTATACATTTATTCATTTACATATATTAATTTCACATCTAAAACTGCTAAAATAAAATTAAACATTATTTTAGAACTATTTGGATAATATAGAGCCATATGTGTTCTAATACATCATACCTTGAAATGCAAAGAAAAATAAAATTATAGTTATATAGGTAACTTAACTAACTATATGGCACCGCCGATATGTATTTTAACTTCTTTTTGTCCCAATTTATCAAATTAGAAATTGCTATCATATTTGATATTCATAAAGGATTGATTAATCAATTTTAACACATTAGTTATTTTTCCTGTTTGATATCTTTTCAATTGTGAACATATTCTATTCAATAATCATACTATTTATTACAAGTTTTGTTCAGGGGTGGCATGCCCACTCTAGGTTGTAAATAGCCTAAGCATGCACGACGTACGTCTCGTTTTAATATACATTACAGGCGTAAGATCGAAGTGAATAACCAACATGCACGTAGACGTATTATGATTGAATTCACGATTTCTGAGCGATGCTTGCCTGCCCTGACTTGGCGCATGACACTACTTTAGATAGTATTACGCCAGAGAACATTACGCCCGGTTTCTAAACGGATTCATAAGCGTATCTATACCTATATGAGGCAGAATAATATGTAGTAAAAATAATATTATAAATAAAACTATTTTTTAAATTTTAATACTACAATTAATTAACCGCAAAATTTTACTATATTATTTAACAACAAAAATATATAAAAATATAAATATACCTTTATAACTAATGCTTATGTAATTGGGTGGGCACTGCCTACCCTGCCATCCCTGACGGGCCGCCACTGGAACATGGGGAAAATGTTCTAGTAAAATAGACTGATGCTTTATTTAAACTATGACTTATTGCATAGTATTCATATCTTTATCTTTAATATTTTATTTGAAAGGTAAAGTTCAAATTTTTGAACTGTACAAGCCAAATTGACATTTGATATTTTCTTATCTCGATTTTTTATTATAATTGGCGTTATACAGAAACAACCCCTGCTATCAATCTAATTATCCTCTTTTCTGTTGTACAATACCTTGAGTCAATTGACCAGGACCCCAGAAATGTAGCATAGTAAGTTTGAGTAGGATAAAAATTAATTAATGCCTGTGTGCCAAGCACTATTTTTAACTTACGTAACTATTTGCTAGCAAAATGAATTAAGTTTTCACATTAGACCTTCTATGTGAGGCATTCAGAGGGGCCGAGAAATTGTACTGTATCTAAGCTATCTAAACGTATTTCCCGCATTTGATTTTATTTATTTTCTTCTTTTTCTTATTCTTCTTCTTATGACTTTATAACCCTATGTGGGTTTTCGCTTGTTCGACAATTTTCTTACTTTCATCCCCCACAGAAACGGTCCTCCTCCATTATCTCACTCTCATTGTCCTCATATCCTGCTCCACGTTTTCAATCCATCTTTTACGTGGCTCTTTATGTCTCTTTCCAACTGGCTTCCATGCTGACATAGCAACTCGTATAAAACATGACTCAGTTTGGGTAAAAAGCGTGGTGAATTTTGTATCCACTGTATGTAGGTCAATGTCGTACTCATAGGATTTTTCCTCAATTTGTCATATCACAAAAATTTGGTCAGTTGTGGACTTGTTAGGTCTTAACCCACACTGATGTTGTCCAAGTATCTGCTCTGAGTATTCTGTCAATCTATTATACAGGGTGGGGCATTAGTGCGTCGGACCTCGATATCTCTAGTTCTACGATAGCTATAATTTTGTTAAAAAGTTGCAAGTAAACTAGGTAAAAAAGTCTATAACTGGAAATTATTTTCGAACATACAGGGAGAGCCAAGACGAAATTACAGGACCAAGTGCCTTTTTTAAAAATTTAATGCTATGTATATCAGTACATTTTTTAAGCCTCTTTCTAGGCTCTATTCATTCCTTGGATGTAATGATTGTTGAAATAATGCAATCTGCAGATGGATATTAAAAAATTACCACAGTCACAATTATGGATTTTAAGAAAACCTTATGTGAATACCAGTTACGAGACATCTAATTAATGTTTTTGAATCATTTTCATTTCCTAAAAATATACAGGGTGGCCAAAAATTATTTTTCAATTAAGAGCATTTTAAAGTGACTTTTCTCAATTTTTTCAAATGGAACACCTCTATATTTTTCGACGATGTGATGTAGAAATGAAAAACGAACATTTTTTGTAAATACTTTCATATGGTTAATTGCAACCATTTTCGTTTTTAAATAAATAAATGTCAAATTCAAGAGTAAACTTTAAAAAAGAGGTTCCCTCAAATGATTCATTAGAAAAATGTATAAGGTATGTAGGTATGTAGGTGTTTGACGTGTTGCCCATTTTGATTGACACACGTCTCTATGCAATTTTGAAATGAGGCCATTTAGTGGGACCAATCCATTGAAATCAGTAAATAGTATTTAACCCGGTCCTTTACTGTAATGTTTTTTGTACATTTTTTTGCTGTTTTCGTTATTCGACAAGCAGTTAAATCTCAGTTTGGTATAAATTGTCGTTTACAAAGGAGCATTTATCACACTTATCGGTGGTTACAATTTGAATTGAACAGAAATTGTTTACTTGCCAATAGAATTTACTACCAACGTTATCCTGAAAGAAGAATTCCTGATGTTAGCAGCTTCCAAAACCTTCCCGATAGATTTCTGGAAACTGGAAATGTCGAATATAAAAAAAGTGAAAGAATAAAACGTGTTGTGAACGAAGAAAATGAGTTTTCTGTGGCGCTGGCAATGGCCGAGAATCTCCATGTTAGTTAAAGAGAAGTGAGCTCATTAGTGGGAATAAGTAGACGGTCTGTGGGTCGAATCTTAAAAACAAATAAGTTGCATACATATCATATTCAAATGCACCAGAAATTATCTGATGACGATTTTCAAAAGCGCCTACAATTTTGTAATTGGGCCTGAGGTAAAATGCAACATGATGTCAACTTCTCCAATACTGTTATTTAGTGATGAGGCAACTTTTCATAAAAATGTATTTGTTAATAGGCACAATTTCCATTATTATGTTTCGGAAAATCCTCACTTTTTTATGCAAGTTGATAACTAATACAGATGGTCTATAAACGTTTGGGGAGGAACTATTGGAGAACATGTAATAGGGCCGCATTTCTTTGATGGTACATTAACTGGAGCTATTTATCTTCATTTTTTGGAAAACTATCTGCCACAATTATTGGTAAATCTCCCTGAAAGAATTCGAAATAAGATGTGGTTTCAGCAAGAAGGCCTCTTTTATGAATCGATTGTGCTATCTCAAGAGACCATTCTTCTGGTAATTTTTGTTGTGACCATATCAGTAAGATAAGCCTATGAATTTTTTCTATAGCCATTTCTTAGCTTTTTCTGTAACTCCGCGGTAATTCCATCAATCCCGGACATTTAATGGTTTGTATATTTTCAAAGTATGCTCTGTCAACTTTTTGGCATTATCGCTTCTCGTTTTCTTCTTATTATACCCTGCCGCCTGAATCTTCTTTTCGTTGTATAGTGCTTGGTTGTACACAGTTCATTTCGGCTTTTACTTTGAATTTATGATTTCATTCACTAAATACATTACAATTTTCTTTAACTTCTATATTAGATTCACCAGAAATTAGCATAGATCACTGCATACATCACCAATATTCTGTCTTTAATGTGATTAGGAAGGTCGTTGATATAAAGTAGGAATAACATAGGACCCTGTGGTACTTCTACTTGAATATCAATGTAGTTCGATATATATTATTATCTTGGAAGAATTTGATCTGTGCACAATGTTCACATAGTGTTGTCTATCTCCGAGGAAGAAGGAGAACCAATTTAAAATAATTCTCCGAAGCCCATAACATAACATAACAAGATAATCGCCTGAGTCAGTGCAGAATAAATATGAGTGGGGAAGGCTGTGGACGTCCAAGTTTGCGAGTTTATTAAATTTTGAAGGAAGTCTGCTTTACCTAGCACACAATATTCAAGATCTTAACAAGAACCAAGAATAAGGCTACTAGTCTTTAATCCTCAACTTTAGAGGATCCTCCCTTTTGGTTTTATTTTGCTTAAAGTTGGTGATTTACTCCTTATTAGGATGCCTTAATATGTGATTAAACCATGCTCTATAACTAACCAGTGGCATAATATGTGTATTGGAGGCAACGGAATAAACTAGACTATTCTACATGTAATATTCTGAAAGCTTACGGATTAAACTAGTTTAGTGTAACTTTTTAAAAACACATTACAAAGAAATACCCTGTTTTAAAATTTATTAATTTTTCCCTTATAAAAAGAACATATACTTCATTTAAATATGTGAGTCGCATACGGCTTGTTTGATATGGCATTCATAATTAATTCGGATTAAATGTATTTAGGAATCCCTAAACATTCGAATTTTTTATGTGAACAAATTCGACGAGACACAAAGCTTGTACTATTCATTCATGGGGATCTAGACTAAAATGGATGGAAGAAATTAATATAAGGGACATAACACATTCTAGACGTGATTATTATGCAATCTACTGGAATCTAATAGTTTGATAGCTGAATTTAAATTATATGTCGAACTTGAATTATTCATGTATACTGCATAGGGGACTTTCCACGTCTAACCAATTATCACAAATGGTTGAAATTGGGAAATTCACATTATTAAAAGAATCCAATAAAATACCACGTAACTGAATGCTTTGTTCTCTCATACGGAAGAGGCAAGCTATAAAGAAGGAAAATGCAACAAAAGTATTTTGTTAGTGATACAATTAGAGACTGGCAAAATTTCAGGTGAACATCAGTTTTTCACCAAAAAAGGTCACAAATTATCTAACTATAACAAATATTCGGTCACCAATTTGTATAAAGCCTACATCATTCTTTTGAAAATAAAATTGGAATCCTATACAACCTTAGGAGAAGGTTACCATCCTTCGGAGGGGATGTAAAGCCGTCGGTCCCTTGTCTATTAAATGTTAGGCAAGTAAAAGATCCCTACTCTTCTTAAGGGAAGAGGTTCGGCAAAATTCCTGGTTGAGGGTAGCTCGTCTACAGGCGTCGGTGTTAGGCCTCAGTAGCGGAAATAGGCCGACGTTAAATAAATGTATATAAAAAAAATTGGAATCATTTGTGTGAACTCATGATGATGAAGTAATTTGTTAAGTTATTTCTTGCCGGCAATAAATAGTCTTGCGAGTTTGCGCACTACTACGTGTCTTGATCAGTTGTGGCAATGTTCCTTGCATTACAGAAATTAGAACCTGTCCTAATTTTATTGCATTGCGGTTGCAATTCTGGTGATTTTTTGGTGATTTTTATGTTGCCAACGTTATAGGAGTTAGAAAATAGGCGAAGACACAAGTGACAGAAGTTGGTGCTTTTATTGCAGAACAGGCTATTAATATACTTGCTGCTGCTGCTACTTTTGCTGTTTTATTAAAGATCAATATTGCAAAATCACAACACCAGATAACCTAAATATTCTTCCTAACAGCTGTCAAAGGAAAATCAAACCTAACATCAGTTTCTGTCTCTTAAGATGGTATACCTGTTTATTTCAAAGATATATTTTAAAATAATTGCCACTTTATTCCGTGGAATTGCCAAGTGTAAAGTCAAGTCACAAGAAATATTGCCGGCAATAAAAATTCCTTATTGATAAATATTAATAACAGTAAGGGTCCAAGATTAGACCCTTGAGGAACTTAAAACCATTGCATAACACAACAAGTTATATCTTGTGAAGGTATGTAATATAAGTTATAGAGAAAATTCATTTTTTCTTTCTCACGTTCAGACGATATTGGGTCAGGTTTCACTATTTGGGAATGCAGATCTGCAACACTTTGTACATGAAATCAATGTGAAAATTGAAAAATTTCCAATTCCATTTCATAACTTTAAGTGATTCGTATTTCATCACAGAGAATTTCTAAACAGTTAAAGACGTGAACATCAGCAAATCAACTAAGTAACACTTAAAATGTCTGATACATATTGAAAACAGTAAGGGCCCAAGATTAGATCCTTGAGAAACTCCAGATGTAGTACAAAAATGTTTTGAATTAAAATTATTACATAACACAAACTGAGAGAACTGTTCTGTCTTCTGTCTCACTTTGAGAGCATGTTGAGTTACATAGGTCAGAAATTACAAGTTCCCATTTGCGAGTTCAATTCTGGGACACCCTGTATATCAAGCTAATGCAAAAAAATTTAGTTTCATTTTATAAATTTAAATAAGGATTCGTATTCCTTCATATAAATGTTGCAACAACAAAAGAATGCATATAGCTTCTTAATCAGGTAGACTTAAATCACCTGAAAGTTGTGACACAGCTCAGTACACTCAAACTTAGAGGTTGAGCATTACTATTTAAAATTGAGGTACCAAAGTCGGTGGCAGCACGCTTGCAGGTGCTTTGGCTAATCTTGTTACTGTATACCTGTCAGTTTTTCTTCTGAGAAGGTCTAATCCAGGTCCCAGATCGATCGTAAATATACCGTTGAAGTCATAAGATGCATATTTTTGCTGTCTTAAAATGCAAGTCCTTAAAAGCGGTCGAGGTATGTGAACAACTTCGGATTGCTCATTGCTCAGGGCGGAAAAATAATATAATACTGGTATTTATGAACTAAGAAAATCTGTGGATACGATACGCAAAGCAATATTTGAAAAAGGATGCATAACTTACCATAGATAAATTGTTTAATTAATTCATTAATAAAGATTGCAGCTGGATGCAGACGATAAAAGATAATTTGTCACAAGTGGCAAAGAACAGTTAATAGAGAAAACAACCCTTGTTCACATGAACTAAAGCTCATCAGACATATCTAGGGATGTCAAGAACAAAACTGCTAGTAGAGATTTGAATTCCAAGGAGAAGAAAAGGAAATGGCTAAGAACTAGGAGGGTACATGATGTACATGTACAGAAGTACAATGCAAACACTGAGAAGATGCGTGATGCATTTTCAATATAATTTTATTAAAAGCACTCAACGCGAGTTAGAAAAACAATGACACGTTTTGATTTGTTAGAAAAAGTACTATTTCCTTTAACCTCAACTTTGATACCATTTGAGGGCAAATATTCATTGGAATTTACATTACTAGTTTAGTTTTGGTCCTATATATCTCATTATATACGTACAACAAATTCAATAAGCTATCAAACTTTACTTCGCACCAATAAATGAGGAAACAATCTGCATCCTGCAGATAGTTTGACAGATAGAGAGACAGTTAATACAAAAATTACGAATGTTATATTTCTTCTGTATTTCTTTTAAGCGAAAAGTAGATGCGTACAACTAGTATCAAGAAACCCGGTGGGGTTTCGCAACTAATTTTCTCTCTCTGTCGTATGAAAGCGAGGGGATTCATATGCACCAAAATATTGCTTTCTGTGCCATCTGGATATTTCATTTATTTTAAAAAAAACAATTATTTAACATTGGCAATTACATGTGAAATGAGTTGTTTATTGTTTTATCTCTCTTTAACTTGTTATCTTATTACGGCATTGCTATTGATATTGAAATTTTGAGATCAGTCATTCCGGTTATATTTGTGTACTAGACGAAAGTAAGTCTTCAAAAATGGAAGCATGACGTTGACGGATATGGAAGTCGCTTAATTTAATCCTGTAACAGTGACATTTATAAATAACGTGAATATAGACACAAACAAACTAGGATAAACATAACCTAAATTTTTTTAAAGGCATAGCGAAGTTAGACGTGAGTGGGTTCTCCAACCTAAAAATCGAACATTTGAGTAGGATTTTTGCAAGCACCCACACCCCCCCGATCGGGGTACATAACCTCAAAGAGGTTTAGAACACTTTTTAGAGAAAGACGTGGGCGTCCTCCGAGTACAGGACCGGACATTATCTAAGTTTCAGGGGGTTCACACGTATGGAAGCTATGATTTTAAGCGAAAATCCGAACTTCGCATGAACATTTACGAAGTTTCCTGAAGACACAGGGAGGTGTCGTTATCGACTATATGATACATCATAAAAAAGTAAGTGAACTCACCCCTCTCCACAACAATCCCAATATATAATACTACAAGCTAATTTTCTATGTGGCTTCCCAGCGCCCCCCTGCCCATCCATCATGTTTATTTTTTTGACTATATACTTCATGATGAGCAACATAACCTTTGCTTTAACCAAACTGGAACACAATAACAAAAAGCGATTTACCGTTATCGTAGTCCCCTGCACTTTCTGACCATCTTTACTTTCTGATTAAAAATTCATGAAATCTTGTAAAGCTCATTTTTACAATTATTTATTTTATTTTCACACACTAAAATTTCTCGTATTAATATGCATTGATGATAGAGAATAAAATATAACAAAAATCGCTTTACTGTTACCATAACAAAATACAGATTAGAAATTTATGAACTCGTGTTGAGCTGATTTTTACCCTTATTAATTTTAACAGATCAAGTTCTTTTCTATTTTTCCTATTAATTTATTATTCATAGATGGTAAGGAATAAAATATTATCGATCAGAAATTTCTAAAATCGTGTAGAGCTTATTTTAAACCTGATTTATTGTGAAATACACTTTTATAATACATAACGATGAATTGTTGAAATCATGTACAGTTAATGTTTCTTCAGCATTGTTTTCATAACAATACAACCAAAAATCTGAAGCTGGATTTCACAGTTGGAATCTAAGACGGGACTTGTTGGAGAAAAACTTTATTTTCCAAACTTAGGTAAATAATTGATTGCTTTACTTGAATTTCTATTTTGTCTTTACTTCTAGTAGTATTAGTAGTAGTAGTGTAGTAGTACTTCTAGTAGTACTACTACTAGTAGTACTTCTAGGGTACCTTTTTCGATGGCTGGGATACCCATTGAACTATGCAAGAAAAGCAGCAGCATAAAACACATTCCATATGTAATAGAAAAATTTAGCGCTACTCATGTTTTCCACGTACAAAAAATTCCAAAGAATTTTCTTTACATACGGAATACATATATAGTGTAATACATGTACAGCCTAGCGCAATAATGCCTGGTACTTTCGATATCTTCCGTCCTTTTCTGTCATTATATGAACCTTAATGCCGGAAGAGGAAAGAAACTATCGAAAGTACCAGGCATTAGGCATGGGAAAAATAAACTAGTGCAGCACTTTCGAATCGAGAGGGCGTAAGTATCGACTATCGACACCGAAGATTCGACAGTGGAACACTATACCGAGGCGACAGCACTTCATTATCGACACGCAACACTAGCGAAATACAGTATTTCAGTTCCGAAATTAACAGTAAATTAGTCTTATTTGGCGTTTTTTTTTTTCGGAACTGCAGCACTGTTTTGTCGGCAGTTTCGACTCGACAGTCTTTCAGTTGGAAATGCCAACTGGATTTTTTCAGCAGGGCCGCCACATTTATGCCCGCTTCACAGGCATAAAAAATTGAACTTTTTGTGCCTGTGAAAAAAATGTATCTGTTCGTTGCTAGTAATTTTGAACCTGCTCCGAGTCACATCGTCGTTGGCCTGGAATCCGACGTGTTACAAGATATATAAATATACGCATGACCCATATTCATAAAAAATGTGGGCCAATTAAAAGCATATAAATATAATTTATTAAAAACAAAAATAATGCTTTAATCCAGTCAACAAGTACAGGGAAAAAATGAGTGGTGCTAAGTTTTTCTATTACATATGGAATGTGTTTTGTGCTGCTGCTTTTCTTGCATAATTCAATGGGTATCCCAGCCACCGAAAAAGGTACCAAGATAGTACTACTAGAAGTAAAAACAAAATAGAAATTCAAATAAAGTAATCAATTATTTACCTAAGTTTGGAAAATAAAGTTTTTCTCCAACAAGTCCCCTTAGATTCCAACTGTGCAATCTAGCTTCAGATTTTCGGTTGTATTGTTATGAAAACAATGCTGAAACATTAACTGTACATGATTTCAACAATTTATAACCTGCATTATTTTGCTTTTGGCTATCGTTATGTATTAAAAAACTCTATTTCACAATAAATCAGGTTTAAAATATGCTCTACACGATTTTAGAAATTTCTGATTGGTAATATTTTATGCCTTATCATCTATCAATGTATATTAATAGGAGACACAGAAAAAAACTTAGTCTGTTAAAACGAATAAGGGTAAAAATCAGCTCTACATGATTTCATAAATTTTTAATGTATATTTTGTTATGGTAACAGTAAAGCGATTTTTATTATATTTTATTCTCTACCACCAATGCATATTAATAGGAGAAATTTTAGTCTGTGAAAATAAAATAAATAATTGTAAAAATGAGCTTTACACGATTTCATGAATTTTCAATCTGTATCAGAAAGTAAAGGTGGTCAGAAGGTGCAGGGGACTACCATAACGGTAAAGCGCTTTTTGTTATTGTCTTCCAGTTTGGTTTGAGCAAAAGTTATGTTGCTCATTATGAAGTATATAGTCAAAAATATAAACGTGATGGATGATGTGAGGGGAAGCCACATAGACGTAATTGTAATTCAATTTTTCATAAAGAGTGTACCTGAAGAAGACTCTAAACTATGGTTCATTCTTAACTTAAAAAGGCGATAATCAACAGTTATAATTATACCTTGAATGAAATTGTACCTGCCTATCTTAAACGTTATACACAATTATTATTTGTTAAGTAAATACGTTTTGTAAATGTATTAGCCGAAACAAAGCAAATATAGTATTACATCGTATTGTTCATAGCTAAGAAATTTATAAGTAGATAAATCATCATTTCATTATTCTAAACATGAAAAACTGAGTAGCAATTTCAATCTAAAAATAGGTTTTAAAAAGTTTGCGATATGTACATATATTAATATTAAAATCTAATCAATGTAATTATTTTAATTCAATGCAAAATCGATTCAAATAAATTTTTCCGTATAATGTGTTTTTAATTTTTCTTGGGAACGAGCTTTAGAACGCATTGGATGATTTATCACAACAGAATATCCTTAGTTTAAAGTTTCAATTAAATGGAAGTTCTGTTCATAACGCTGTTTTGTTAAGAAGATGGCTAAATGATCATTTTGAAAATCGTTGGATAGGGCGAAACAGTTCTTTGATTGAGTGACCGCCGGGATCCCCAGACTTGATGCCACTCGATTTTTCATTTGGGGTTTAATGAAAGAAAAAGTTTACAAATCAAGGCCACAAACTGTACAAGAATTACAGGCTAGAATAATGTAAACCTGCGCAGAAATTCCTCCAGAACAAATACGAAAGCGTACTATGAATGTGCGTAAAAGGATTGACAAGTATATCCAAATAAATGGTGGATTGGTAAAAGTGACAATAATCTTGTAGTTTTTTTTATTATAAATTTTTGTTTCTTTTTTGATTTGATGGTGTGGAAATACACGATGATTGAACGATACATGCCTAAATCTCATGTTCTACGTCTTTATTGGGTACGATATGACATTGACATTTTTTGGAAAAGTAAAAAGAGTGTTAGAACGTACTGGAAGCTTATCTAGACCGTCAAAAGACTGACATTTCACAAGGAACTACTTAGCAAAGAACATTAAAAACATTGATTACCGTGCTCATCGCAATGGGAGTGGATAAGATACAAGATAAGTGTTTGCTAGCTTGGAAATAGGAAGCAGAAGTTTTGGTCAAGTGCAGTTGCAAAATTTGTGATCATAAAGTGTTTTGTAATTAATATAATACGTATACAATTACATACATGTCACGATTGCTGCAATTAGCACTGTGAGACATTTTACTTCCACGTCCAGTGGAAGAATAGAAAAAATTATTTTTTATTTTGTTGAAATAGGCTTAAAATATCATGAAACGTCCAGATTTTAAATTTGAGCGAAAATAATTTCCTGTCTGTCTGTCTGTCTGGATCTAGATTATATTTTGATCTAATTCCGTTGAAGGGTTCGGGGGTAAATGGGGTAAATAAGAGTAAATAGGTAAGGCAAGCAGGTAAGAGTCCATAAAATTGCAATTTCTGACATGTACGAAAAGTCAGTCACAAAATTTTGTTGGTATCAGCCCCCCCCCCCAATACCACCGCTACACTATTATAAAAGAGAGTAAAAAAATTAAAATGTGATTTAGTGTATACAAAACGAAACGTCTCAAAAATCTTTTTTGGCGTTGGCTACCCGTACTACCAACCCCATTGCCACCACCACTCTATTATTAAAGGGAGTAAAAATTGAATAGGGATTTAGTGTGTATATGAGAACCAAGGGACTCTAATTTATTTGGCATTAGCCACCCCTCTACCACTCCCATTACCAGCCCCCCGCCCTACTACTAAAAGGAGTAGAAAAGTGAATTGAGATTTGGTGTGTATAAGAGAACCAAGGGCCTTTAAAATTTATTTTGACATTAGCCACTCTCTATTAGTGTGTATAAGACTTTGATACAAAATCTGGATGTCGAAGTAGTGATTAGCTGCAGGCGAAAATTTGGCATTTTTCACGCTTAGATACTCTAAAAAAATGAAAAATGAAAAGTTATAAATTGTAGTTGTCAAAATAATGGTTTCATCGAAAAATACGTTTCGTTCAACAAACTTTTCTTTCTTTCATAGAATTATAAAAATTATCTAAATAGGCAGTGTGAATAAGTTGAAAAAATACGTTTGCAGGTTATTTAGTATTTACTTTTATTATTATTTTGTGGAAAATGTTTCTTATACAGTTTCTTGGCAGAAAATTTACATTTGAAAAATTCCAGGGAAGGAAAACTACCCCTCTCGTGCTTGACGGTTGATGCAGATAATTGAGTTACTAGATTTATTTTATAAAAAGGAAAGTGTGTAATGTTGGATGTCCACATTATCCACTTCCTGTTTTTAATGAAAGATTAATTTATCCAAAAATGTAGATGCTTCCAGGTAAAATTGGACATTGCGCACTTGAACAATAATTGAAGTCCAAGCGGCTGATCTCTCAAGTCAGTTGCTTCTTCTTCTTCTGCTACCATGTAATTATGCGTAGGTGACTATTTCAGAGTGAGGGTTCTTTCCTTGGCCGCGTGACATAGTTCGCCAGTGTTGGTTATTCCAGTCCATTGTTTAATGTTCCGTAACCAGGACATTTGTTTACGCCCTACTCCTCTATTGCCTTCAATTTTTCCTTGTAGGATTAGTTGTGGTATTCTGTATTTCGGTCCTCTTAAGATGTGTCCCAGGTAGTTTATCTTGCATTTTTTAATCAAGTTAAGCGCCTCTCCACATTCGCTCTTTGCAGTACGTCGTCGTTACGAATTCTATCTACCCAGGATATGCGGAGCATTCTTCTCAATAACCACATTTCAAAAGCTTCCAATCTATTAATTGATGTGACTTTAAGTGTTCAGGTTTCCATTCCATAGAGTAAGATTGACCACACATAGCATTTGACCATTCTGTACCGGATCAAAAAGGACAGACTTTGGTTGCATAGGAAGGGCCTCTATTTAGTTAATGCCTGCCTCGCTTGCTGTATGCGGCATTTTATTTCATGTTGTGGATCCCATTCATCATTTAATAAGGTACCCAGATATTTAAATGTATGTACTCGTTCTATGGGCGCATTATTGATATTTATGGCGACATTTTGCAGGGGTAGGGGATTTCTCCTCACAATCATGAGTTTTGTTTTCTGAGCATTAATTTTCAGGCCATTATCCCTACCCACTATGTTTATTTTATTTACCAGCCGCTGAAGATCTTCGTGGTTATCAGTAATAATTACTGTATCGTCGGCATATCTTATATCTGATATCACTGTACCGTTTACTTTTATCCCGCCTGTTTCGCCTTCCAGAGCGCTAGAAAATATGTTTTCAATGTAAGGGTTAAATAGCATCGGTGACAAAATGCACCCTTGGCGGACACCCTTCCTCACTTCAAATTCGTCTGTGTTGATTGAATGATCCAATTTGACACGCGCCTTCTGATCCCAGTACAAATTCTGTATGATCCTGATGTCTTTTTGGTCGATGTTAGCGTTATGCAACAATCTCAGGAGGGTGTCGTACCTGACATTGTCGAAGGCCTTCTCGTAGTCAATGAATGCCATAAACACATATTTTCGTTGATCTAGACAATTTCGGACTAAGGTGTTCACGCAGAATACCGCCTCTCGTGTTCCCATTCCAGCCAAATTGCGTCTCTCCGCTTAGTTCTTCTAGCTTTTTGAACAATCTTGTATGTAGAATACGTAAAAATATTTTTAGTAGGTGACTCATTAGGCAGATTAGGCGATGATCTTTACATTTTGAAGCATTTACCATTTTTGGGAGCATTATGAAGGTGGACTGCAACCAGTCAGATGGAATATGACCGGTATCATAAATATTGTTGAATAGTTTGACAAGTACTTCAGTGTCAGTTGCTATAATGCTATATTTCGATATCAGAAATTGCATAATAGGACACTACGATCTTTCTCTATGATGCCAGATTTTCTGTGTAAATACGAAACTGTCCCTTAAAATTTGGGGACGGGTTGTAACCCTGACTCCATTCCACAATGTGTCACTCCAAAAGCGAGTAAACCTCTTAATTAAAGTGTTAATGACTGTTTACATCACAAAGGATTAACTTTAAAGATTTGTTTACTTTGATTATTCCGCAGTAGATTCTAAATTGCTGGGACATTTTGAGGAGCTATCAACTCAGTTCCCTGTATTTAAGTCAGAAAAATATAACAGTAAAATACTTTTTGAAATAAATATATTTAAAATATCATTGATACTTTTGCGGTACCTTTTTGTGAAATTTAATTTTAAGAACATTGGCCATGAGGTATTGACCGTTTTCAGAAACAACAATGCTGTCTTTTCATCTCTATATTTTATTGCCAAATAAAACATAATGATATTGAGCAATAAACCAATTAACTCATATAGTTTTATTTGGCTCTTTGATTTGTGTTGTAACTGAGAAAGCCGTTGGTTATTGCTTTTTGCTTTACCTGTGTACAATTTTGGAAGATCCATTTAGGTTTTACAGACATGCCGTCCTAACATTTGTTGGGACCCCCTTGGATATATTTATTTATTTATTTGAAAGAATAAAGAATGCTTTATGCAAATAGTTTATCTAGTAAAGTGAATAGCACATGATGAATGAAATTTTGTTCTTATACCTTATGCTATAGTAAACAAATAATAGAATTCTGGTTCCCACTAAAATACTAATTACTGTGAGTGGGAATCACAATCTAAATTAATATTTAACTATTATGAGGAGTGTGGAATGTTAATGTTACTAACTTACACCTTATGTGTATTTAACATACGCTAGCATATAAGGATTGCATTCATAATTTTGAAAAACGAAACAGATTTAGTCTCCGAAAAGTCAGATATTGGCTTAACATTTTTTTTTAATACATTTATTTAACGTCGGCCTATTTCCGCTACTGAGGCCTATCACCGACGCCTGTAGACGAGCTACCCCGAATCAGGAATTTTGCCGAACCTCTTCCCTTAAGAAGAGTAGGGATCTTTTACTTGCCTAACATTTAATAGACAAGGGACCGACGGCTTTACATCCCCTCCGAAGGGTGGTATATCCCTTATACAACCCTCGCCTAAGGTTCTATAGCTTCCGCGCATACACTGATATACAAGCCGCTGGAAGATGTGTGAGGCGAGGACGCGGTCTTCGTTGGAACGGTCACCCATCCAACTATTAACTGCGCCTGCGTTGATTTACATCGCATATCAAAGTATGTACATAGTAAAGACGCACCTACGCTCGCCCCATAAGCTTAACATTAAATTGCTATTAATGTGTTGTTCTTACTTTGTCTTACCATTACACATATTATTAACTTTGGTTTGGTGAATGGTGTATTTCCGAAAATTTGGAAGGAGTCTATAGTAGAACCGATTCCTAAAAAATCGAATGCTGAAGAATTTAAAAATTTGCGTCCTCATATGGTACTGGAAGAGAAGTAGACTCGCAACTCCGTCAACATGTTTCAAAATTTCATATTTTGCCTGAAGTACAATCAGGTTTTCGCCCGCTCCATAGCTGTGAAACAACCTTGCTTAACATCACTAATGACATACTGAAGGGGACTGCTAAAAAGAAATGGCTACAGTGTTAGTGCTTTTCGACAGTATTCAACACTATTAATCAGGAAATACTTTTAGCTATATTGAAATTTATCTGTCTAAATAACAATGTTATCAGTCCCTTTCGCAGTTTCCTATCCAACCCAATACAAAGATTTAAAATTGACAACAATGTGTCTGCTCCCCTCAGTGTGTCGTCTGGAGTTCCGCAGGGGTCTATCTTAGGTCCACTGCTGTATACTTTATATACTTCAAATTTTATAAAAAGATTAAGCTCTGTCACGTTCATTTTTATGCTGACGATACGCAGTTATACCTCTCTTTTGATCCATCTAAGCATGTTGAGGCATAGACCATTATCAATCTAGACATTGCGGCTCTAGTAGAGACATCTAAAAATCATGCCTTGAATATTAATGCCGATTAAACTGCTATGCTTATTTTCAACTTCAAATTGATGTAATCGGCCACCATATATTGCCCTCTAAATCCGCAAAGAGTCTAGGCATAACCTTTGGCGCGATGTTGAGGTTCAAACCTCATATTAACAACTGTATTCGCACAGCATATATGAATTTAAAAATGATTTTTACTAACCGCCATTTCTTAATTAAAAAGGTTAAAACAATATTATGCGAATCTCTTTGTTTTATCAAAATTTAACTTCGCTGGCTCCATATATGGTTCATATTTATATTTCAAGGACTCCCGTAGAATACAGGTTATTCACAACTCCTGTTTACGGTTCATTTTCGGTGTCCGGCGTCGGCAGGGTATTTCGCATAAACTTAATGAAACTGGATGGCTTACCATGGTTAAACGTCGTTTCTTAAACTCGGAGTGCTTATTTCACAAAATCGTTATAAATAGAATTTCAAATTATTTACATAAAAAAATATCGTATAAGTCAGATATTTACAATCTCAACATCAAATTTAAAGGGACCCTAACACTACCCACTCACCCCACTCAATTGTTCAAGCGTTCCTTTACTTAGCAAATTTCCAAAATTTATAATTCCGTTCCATCTAATTTTAAAGACAAATCATTATCCACATCTAAACATTATTTTATTTTATTTATTTTTTATTTTACGAATACGGCTGCCCAGACAGATATGCATCCATTCTCTTTTATATATAATAGTGATTGCAAGATAAAGGCACACGTTAATATAAGAATACCTAACGTAATAAGATTTTTTTAATACCATAACACTACATTGCTAGCAGATAAATGTCCTCAAATCAGAATAACGTAAAAGATTACTGAATGTATCAATTCATGGTATGCAGTAAGTAATGTTTTTTGAGAGACATTGTGTCCGAGATTGCGGTTTTGTGCTAACTGATTAGCTATGTTATGAATTCCTTAAGATATTCAAATGATTTTGTTACGGTTGTGTCATCAGCAAATAGAACAAAATTTGTGTCTAATGCAATCTTTTGTATAGATCATTTAGTCATAATAGTGTCGGCACTGTCGGCCCTAACACAGATCCCTGTGAAACACCGTATTTAATAGGAAGAGGTTTAAGTTTTTATTTTGCGAGGATATATATTGAAAGCGATTGGTTAAGTTGGAAATGATTAAGTTGATACTATTGTTGCTAAGTCCATAAAAGTTTAATTTATCGAGTAATATTTCATGTGGTACTCAGTCAAAGGCTTTTGTGAGATCTAAGAATTGTGCAAATGTTAATAAGCCATCTTCAAAACCATCGTCTCCATATTATTTCTTTTTGATGTGTTTTTGCGCTCTTTGCAAAAATGTATGTATTGAAATTGAAGCTCGCTGAAGACGAAATTTGTTTTGATCTTACCTAATTTTTCTTTTACCTAACTTGTTAATGACTGAGTTACTACTGTGCATATTTTTATTTACATAAGCTGACAAGTATAATATTATGGGACAAATGATAAGAAGAAAGAACAATTACTTAGTTACTAGTTGCCAAGACCACTGAAGAAATTAATTGGCCTCGAAATATTAATAAATCTAATTAATTGATGTGTAAGTAAATATTTAACGTTGTATTTAACGATAATTATTATGTACATTCGGTGCAGAAAGCTTCTTTTTTCATAATGATCCTAGTTTATCAATAAAAATTAACAAAGAGTAAATTATTTAATTCGCTTAGTTTAACTAACGCGGTGATGGGGAACACAACTTACTATGATGTACTACTGCATGACAAACATGAACTATGATATGGCAGAGAAATGCATGAAAGACCAAAGAAAGGTGAGACAAGTAGTGTTACACATAATATTAGTAGAATAATAAGTAGAACTCAATTTCAAGATTAATTCTCTCCATCAAAGTATGGAGAAATTCATGCTTACAAATCTTTGTTACAATTTGTATATGTCAAATCAAATCTTTTATTGGTGTTATTAACGTATAGTTTAAGAACCTAGATAAGGATTTTTAAGGGATAGTAACCTCCGGAGCGACGCAGGGATCGATCCCACGACCTGGCCTTTGGAATACGACGGGATATTGAAAATGGAAATGCCAGAAGGAACGCACGTAATTGGGTACGCTGATGACATCGCCGCAGCCATCGTGGCTCAGAACGGAGAATAGGCCCAGATAATGCGCCGAGTGAACTCCTGGCTAGATGATCACGGGCTTAAACTGGTAGTAAACAAGGTGCAGATGGGGATACTAACGAAAAGGAGAATCCCCACCGAATTGGACATGACGATTCTCACGCAGGTGCTTTAAACCAAAAGCACCGTTAAATACTTAGGAGTCATATTAGACACGAAGCTGACTTACTGGGGACAAATCCAGTGCATGGCGGATACGGTAGCTAAAACAAGTACCGCCCTTAGCAGACTAATGTTAAATATACTTGGTTCCAACGCGAACAAGCGAAGGTCCACGACGCAATCTATACTACTCTATGGAGCGGAGATCTGCAAGTAGAGAAGTACCGAAAACGCACGATTGTGTTGCAGAGAAGAGGGGTGCTAAGAGTAGTGAGCACTTACTACATCAGAACCAGCCATTTTGGTTATAGGAGGAACGTCCCCGAGCGATCTGCTGGCACAAGAAAGTAAGAGAATCTCTCAAGGAGTTTTGAAATGGATAGGAAGAGGATAAAGAGAGAAGAAAGATCTCGCATTATGAATGAGTACCAGCAGGCTTGAACTCGGAAACCAGAGGAAGGTGGACAGCCAGATTCATAGGCCGGATAACTGTATACACGGAGAGGTGAACTACTACCTAACACAGTTCGTGACCGGACACGGTTTTTCCGAGTTCTCTCTGCGCAAGATCGGAAAAACGGAAAGCCCCCGAATACGCATAATGGACAACATGCTACGCAGCAAGCACTACTGGGAAGATGTATCAAAATTCAGAGATAGTGGCTCCGGCACAAGAAACAAGAGAACTTCTCGGCTGTTTATGTAACAGGGATAATTCTTTTCAAAAATGTTGAAATTTAATGATACATATTTTTTTGAAACTACACTTTTTATTAACTATATTACTTTTTGAGAAAGTCTCATTTGAACATATAAGATTACTGCTTAATTTCTTATTGGTGAATTTTAACTTTGATTTATTCAAAATTTATGAAATTTTTCAAAAAATTCCAACGAACGAAAAAGTTTTGTAGATTTTTCCGGCCAGAAATGGCGTGGGCGCCTTTTCATTTTCATTTTACTATTTAAATACCTGACATGTGATGCCATCAGCAGTTTATAAATGCAAGTAAGTTCAATATTTACTGACACTGGTCATAGTTATATTATATATTAACTATAAATAAACTTATACCAAAGTATGTAGTTTGAGGGTTCTCTTAACACTACTTGTTGAGTAAAAATAAATAAATTTGATTTTGTATTTCCATAGTTTGTTTCAACACGTTTCCAACAAAATCATTATAACGAAATCTTGCGCAAAATGTTCCAAAACGATTTTGCTCTATGAACTTTGCAGATCAGGGTAATAGCACTCAAAATGTTCCCTAGACCACCTAGCACCTAATCCATATCATTTATCACACAAAAAATATCCCGGTTTTGTTTAAACCTTGAGAAGTAATAAAGTATTTAATAGTGTAAACACATTCTTGAAATATTTACAAGGTAGGCAGTTATGATAGCGAATAGTTGTAACATATTTTATTTTTTATTGTTAATTGATAAAACACAGGTTTACTATGTCTCAATGAAAAGTTCGTAGTAAATATTTGTTGCGATTTGAAATATTTTACAGGGTGCTCATATTAACAGAAACAAAAAAATTATATGGATACTGCAAAATTTTATTCCATACAAATTAAAATTAGTGCACCATAACATGTACATATTGTAAATACCATCGAAATTATATCACTTAGATTGAGGAAGTTGAAACGATATGTGTCATAAAAGTACCTTCGACAGTCTTTTTTTATCATGTTTATCCTGAATATATTTCTTTAATCACTCGTTCTTATTGTTTGTAATATTAAACGATAATAATTTCATTGAATGGAATAATCTGAATATGAATGGATAACTTTACATACCGAAAAGTCATTGTGCATACCTCTTTCTTTCTGATCGAGAAATTCTCTGCTGATAAAAGTGATTTAAAGAACATCTCTCAATGGGAGAAATGTGCATAGAATTCCACACAACAGGCATATTTTGAACGTTGAATTTTACAAAAATTACAGAAAATATCAAAAGATTTATATATCTTTCGAATTTCCTATTCTAAAACTGGACTGAAATATGCAGCAAATATGATTTGGAATTAACAAATTAACAGGGAACCAGGTCGATATAATAGTTATCTGTCACTATCAGTAATATTGTCAATACTGGCGATTCAATTAGAGTCAGTACCTCTTGAATATTCAGCCATTATTTTCTACACTTTACACGATCAGTATTACTGTCAGTAATTTGCTTTAAGGTGGGCATATCCAAGACAGAAAGATCCGATAAAGAAATATTTATTAAACATAATATTTTTAGTCGCAAACTCCTCTATAAATCCTTATTTTACTATAAGGAAAGTAGCCAGACTGCAACCAAAGTTACAAATCTGGCGCGTTAAGTGTAATAATTGCATATTACCATCAAAACGCTAATGCTTCGATTGCAACAAACACCAGCCGAAAGACTGATCCTACTTAAAGGAGCTCCCTTGCCAGTCGTCACACACCACTTGCAGACTGCAGTTTCGAGCTGTTGGCTCTCGTCAGTGCAAGGTAGGTATGCGACGACCGACATGAGAATCCTTTGACTATAGTACATCCCGGTATTTTCACAATAGCGACATGTAAAACAGCCAGCAGGCGCCATCCAGCGGTCCAGTGTCTGTTGCAATCGAAAAATAAATAGCCTGACTTGGCTTAACATAGTTCAAATGTGCTTTTAGAGGGCGGAATATTAAACATAATATTTTTAGTCGCAAACTCCTCTATAAATCCTTATTTTACTATAAGGAAAGTAACCAGACTGCAACCAAAGTTACAAATCTGGCGCGTTAAGTGTAATAATTGCATATTACCATCAAAACGCTAATGCTTCGATTGCAACAAACACCAGCCGAAAGACTGATCCTACTTAAAGGAGCTCCCTTGCCAGTCGTCACACACCACTTGCAGACTGCAGTTTCGAGCTGTTGGCTCTCATCAGTGCAAGGTAGGTATGCGACGACCGACATGAGAATCCTTTGACTATAGTACATCCCGGTATTTTCACAATAGCAACAAGTAAAACCGCTGGATGGCGCCTGCTGGCTGTTTTACATGCCGCTATTGTGAAAATACCGGGATGTACTATAGTCAAAGGATTCTCATGTCGGTCGTCGCATACCTACCTTGCACTGACGAGAGCCAACAGCTCGAAACTGCAGTCTGCAAGTGGTGTGTGACGACTGACAAGGGAGCTCCTTTAAGTAGGATCAGTCTTTCGGCTGGTGTTTGTTGCAATCGAAGCATTAGCGTTTTGATGGTAATATGCAATTATTACACTTAACGCGCCAGATTTGTAACTTTGGTTGCAGTCTGGTTACTTTCCTTATAGTAAAATAAGGATTTATAGAGGAGTTTGCGACTAAAAATATTATGTTTAATATTCCGCCCTCTAAAAGCAGCACATTTGAAATATTTATTAGTTTTGACCATAACTTTTTTTAATACATATATTGGTAGTTTTAAATTGAAGAAAAAGTAGTTTTCTGCTCTATCTATTCTCGAAAACTGCAAAGTACTATACATACCAGAAGACTATATAAATTGGCTGATACATATCGTCAGTACCAGCCCCTAATAATTGCAGCAGCATTTCTTTATTTCTTTTCTACAATTGGATCGAAGGCTATTTTACTTCCACGTCCAGTGGAACTATAGTAACGCAAAAAAAAAATAATTTTTTTTGTTGAAATAGGCTTAAAATGTCATGAAACGTCAAGATTTTAAATTTGGACAAAAAAATTTCTTGTCTACCGGTCTGTCGGTCGGTCTGTTTGTCTAACTTTTTTGTGCGCACGTTTACTTTAGAACCGTTTATGATATTGACTTGAAATTTGGTACACTTATGTATTGTAACAAGATCTGGAACTAGATTATATTTTGATCTAATTCAGTTGAAGAGTTCGGGGGTAAATGGGATAAATAAGGGTAAATAGGCAAAGCAAGCAGGTAAGAGTTCATTAAATTGCAATTCAGGGCATGTACAAAGACTCAAGGTCTCAAACCCCCAATATCACCCCCACACTATTATGAAAGGGAGTAAAATTTTTTTAATGTGATTTAGTGTGTATACAAGAACGAAACGTCTCAAAAAAATTTCTGGCATCAGCCACCTATCATATACAGGCTGTCCATTTTATCAGGGCCCTCGAGAATATCTCACTTAATATCAGTCGTACAAAAAAAATAGTTTTACGAAAATTGTGCTGATTTATATAACCTACAAAATAGTTTAAAGACATTTAAAATCCATGGCCTACTTTAAGAGTTATGGCGGAAAATATCGAAAATGCGGAATACGTCTAGGCCAAATATCTTCGTTATTTGAAGAGATACGAGAAAAATTCTAAGGCGAAAATTTTTTGCAAAATAGTGTTTCAACGAGGTTTTATCTAATGTTTTTTTCAAAACCGCTGTATTTTGAGATTTACTCTTCAGGTTGTTAAAAAAATTATTTTGAAACGGGCGGGAAATGGCGTCATTAAATAGAGTGTTTTCCTCCATTTTCAATGATATATCACATGCCATATTTATTCATTGGTACTACGTTAGTAATTATAAAAATATTTTTTTAAACCAATAATTTTTTTTAACTAGCATTATACTTACCGTGGAGAAGTATGATTAAATGAAACGATAAAATAATTCAATAAGTTGTTCAAATCTTTGCTATAATAAAACATTAACACAATTAAGAAGAATAAAGTAAATTCAGGTAACAAAAACAAATTAATAATAAAAAGAATATAGCACACAGAACATTAATATTTATCTAATCCTCAAAATAATTTTTAAGATATCATACCAAGTCTTCAAAGTGTCCACCGCGATTTCTTATGCACAATCGAGCGCGGCGAGGTACTGCATTTAAAACATTACTCAGCATTTCGGGGGTAACTGTAATACATGCCTGTTGAATATTTAATATACCCCCATAGAAAATAATCCATTGGGGTTATATCTGGAGAACGAGGGGGCCATCGAATAAATCCATTGGTACCTATCCAATGTTGAGGCAAAATTTCGTCTAAATAATCTAGGTAAATCTGGGAATTGTGGGGAGGAGCTCCATCTTGTTGAAAATATTGAAAGTTGTGTCGATTCTCTAAAGGTAGGTCATCTAAGAATTTATTAAATTCATTTCTCAAAAAGTTTAGGTACCTTTGACCACTGAGGTGACCATCATAAAAATAAGGACCTATTAAATTGGTGCCTAAAATATCTATCCACACATTTATTGAAAAACGATTTTGAAACTGAGTCGGTCTACGCCAGTATGTATTTTCATAAGTCCATTTGTAATGAATATTGCGATTAAAAAATCCATTATTGAAAAAATATGCCTCGTCGGACCAAAGTATTTTACTACATATTAATGGATCGGCACGCTTCTTTTCCAACAGCCACCTACAAAAAGTCGTCCTCCTTGGTTTGTCCCCCGCTTGTAAATTGTGAACATTTTTGGCTTTATAACACCGGTAACCATTTTTCTTTAAAATTTTTGTAGCACTTGTTTTATTTATATGACAAGCAATTTGAATTTCTCTTAATGATGTTTCCAAATTTTCTGTATTTTTATTTCTTACATAACTAATAACTCGGTTTACCTTATTTACATTATCAGTAACACTATTCAACCTTGTCTTCTTCTTTAAAAATGAACCATTATTTTTCAGTTTCATAGCTAATTTTCTGAACAGAGATTTATTCGGCTGTAGTGCTTGTAGAAATCTGTTTCTATATTCTACTTGAGCTAATCCAGAGTTAAAATTGCATTGGCAATATGTAACGAATATATTATAACGATCAATGTGAGTGAAAATCATTTTTGGAAATTCTAAATTCTTAAACGAGTGTGATTGAGTGAGAGTTTAAGTTTTAACTGAGTTGATCTGTCAAAAAATAAAATTGTCAAGTTTGTTCATAGCCAACTATTTTAAAATAATTGAAATAATAGTGAAATCATGAAATACAAACAAATGGATATTATACTTAAATTAATTGGTAAAGACATTTTCACTTTCTGAGCAGGAGTGACGCTTTTATGGAGGACCTCTATACATTGGCATAACTGCGAATACTCTTTCCATAATTGCTCCATGTTGCTTTCTTGATTATTATTTTGTTTTTGTTACCTGAATTTACTTTATTCTTCTTAACTGTATTCATGTTTTATTATTGCAAAGATTTGAACAACTTATTGAATTATTTTATCGTTTTATTTAATCATACTTCTCCACGGCAAGTATAATGCTAGTTAAAAAAAATTATTGGTTTAAAAAAATATTTTTATAATTACTAACGTAGTACCAATGAATAAATATGGCATGTGATATATCATTGAAAATGGAGGAAAACACTCTATTTAATGACGCCATTTCCCGCCCGTTTCAAAATAATTTTTTTAACAGCCTGAAGAGTAAATCTCAAAAAACAGCGGTTTTGAAAAAAAAAAATAGATGATACCTCGTTGAAACACTCTATTTTGTAAAAAATTTTCGCCTTAGAATTTTTCTCGTATCTCTTCAAATAACGGAGGTATTTGGCCTAGACGTTTTCCACATTTTCAATATTTTCCGCCATAACTCTTAAAGTAGCCCATGGATTTTAAATGTCTTTAAACCATTTTGTAGGTTATATAAATCGGCACAATTTTCGTAAAAATATTTTTTTTTTGTACGACCAATATTAAGTGAGATATTCTGGAGGGCCCTGATAAAATGGACAGCCTGTATATATATCAACTCTGGTGGCTCCTGATTTTATTTTGCTGTAGATACCAACTAGTGTATCTAAAGCTATACTTATTCATTTTGTTTATATAGTATGGACTGGAGGAATTCCACAACCCCGGAAATACTTGAAAAATTTAATGAAACTTCAAAGATCTTCTCGCTAGTTCAGACATTCACTCCACAGTCTCATAATTACAATTCATTGCTGTAGATACCTCAAGCATCCACTAAATACTAAAGTACTGATTCAGCATTGAAGCGCGTACATTACGAGATCAATAATACTGACAATTCCTATCCTCTCTCCAATATTGATTCTCTGAAATTAGAATTTCCGGATCTGCATCAATACACCTTCAGTCACCATTAATACTGGCCTGACATGTTCAATAATACTGTCAATGTTTTTAAGAATTGATAATATTATTGACCGTGTAAGGTCCCTTAAGAGAATAGTCATATAGGGACTGTTTTTGTGACGACTATATGACAAAAATACAAGATTTCTTGACATATTCCCCATCTTGAACAATTTTTATTTATAATCCTTTAATTCGAGAAAAACTGTTCTAATGACAAGTTTTGACTATTATGGTACTTGGTGGAATGTAAACTCTGAACGTATTCTGTTGTTGATGGGTAAAATTTATCAATAATTTCTAGAGTTTATCCAAACAAAAAAAAAATGAATATCAATGCTCATTATACAAATATTGAAATTATGAACGTTTTTCACAATAAGTTAATGCAGGATTAACTATTCTAAACGAAGCCCAAGGTTTAGGCACAAATGATAATAATGGCTTTAATGAAGTGAACTCTGAAGTATATTTTGATCTTTGGTTAACTATTCTTCCGTTAACATTGTGACAAAACGTTTGTATTCCTTGTTATCATTGTCAGTTGCACAAAAACGTTAAATGCTGGACTTGCTAGGTATTGCTTTGTTTGGGAATGTTAACTAACCCATCTTGGTATTGTTTGAAAGATTAAAATTTAGAATAATGTTCAACAATGGCCACGCGCCTCCTTGAGTAGAACGCATTGTACTCTCCCCTCGATAAAACAGTACTAACAACCAATAAACGTAAAATTTTCCGGTTATTGCCCCTGTACTACTACGACACTTAAGATACTAATAAAATCCGCACATGTTTGGTAAAAACACAATAAATACACTTTGACTAAAAATACAACTGGAATATATCTACAACGCACATTTAGACTTGCTTTTTTCTTAGCTTAGTAATGAATGCCAAGAAGTGTCTCATTTAAACACTGTTCAGCCTGAGTACGAGGATGAAGATGAAGGCTCAGGAATTTTGCGAGTAGGCGGTGAAATAACTTAAGTCTAAATAAAACATTTATTTAAAAATATGCTACATCATCTTACTAACCATTTGCCGCATTTTCCCAGCTTTTTGGTCACACAACTAATTTCTGCAAAAATTAGTTCTTTTATAAAGCCCTGTCTTTAGTAATCAGCAATTTAAAATGGGGGTTCGAATTCTCGAAACAATATGTCTGGTCTGGGAGTTGACAAATGATATTGGTTAACATTCTTTAATGATTTGTAAGGTGTAATTCAATGCAGGTCGGGGTATTTGCCCGCTGAGTAGTTGTTTCCTGCAAATCATATATTATAATATGCACCTTAGCTTACCGATGTACTAAAGACTATGATAAAGCTAAGAGACCGGGCATTAAGTAATATAAACGTACCAAAAATAATGAACACTGGTTATTTTACAAGCAGTTACGTAATTATACAACTCAAGCAGTACGTAGGGAGAAGAAAGCATATTTCAATTTTAATATTAACAATGTGAATGCCAAGCACTCTTGGAATATTTTAAAATCGAATAATATCATTCCTACTCGCAAAAATAGTAATATTCCAGATCACTTAAATGATGCTGATCAAATTAATCATTTCTTTGTTAACTCCCTACCCTCTACATCAGTATCAAACGTTGTTCTAGACAAATTGATTCATTAATTGATTCCAATTTTAAATTTCAACAAATAGATGAATTTACCGTACTAAAACTCATTAGTGCAATAAAAACTAATGCTACAGGGTGTGATGGATTAAATATAAAAATGATAAGTATCTGCTGCCCACATATCATTCATTACTTAACACATATAGTAAACGTATGTCTGCTTGATAGCGTTTTTCCGGCTGTGTGGAAAAATGCCGTGGTAACCGCATTGCGCAAGAAACCAAATCTATTGGAACTAAAGGGTCTTCGGGCCATCTCAGTATACTTCCTTCCTTGCCAAAAATGGTTGAAATACAATGGATATTCAAATTAGGGAGTATATTTGTGAAATATCCATATTGCCTCTAACTCAGTCTGCATTTAGGCCAGGACATAGCTGCACCACGGCACTTCTTCATATCGTCCATGACATCATGAGAGCAACAGATCAAGATTTATGTACAATCTTTATCTTACTGGACTTTAGTAAGGCTTTTCATTCTTTAAATTTTGAAATATTATTTTCAATATTAAAACATATAGGGACAGTAGGACAGTGCACATAAATTAATTCAAAATTATACTGAAAAAGGACAAGAGAAAGTTGCAATTCAAAATAAAGAATCAAATCATCTAACCTTGAAGTCTGGTGTACCTGAGGGTTCCATTCTGGGCCCTCTGTTGTTCAGCATATACACCAGCAAGTTAATTAAATGCCTTCGTTGCTCGTTACCACTTATATGCCGATGACATCCAGCTTTATATTTCATTTAAGCCTGCTGATGTGGATAGAGTTTGCTACCAAATTAATCCAAGACCTCAATATGTTTGTTGCTTTAGCCAGGGATCACTGCTTGATCATAAATCCAAGTAAAATTAATATTGTTACATTTGGTTAAAAAAATGTGAGTAATAATTTAAAGCAAAACATCAATATAATTATAGACCAAAATAAAATTCATATAGTAGAAAAAGCAAAAACCCAGGAGTTGTGATTGATAGTGATCTCAGGTTTAACAGTCACATTAGCAAGCAGACTTATATAAAAATCATATGCAACAATAAAGTTAGCAGGCACTATCTTACAAGGTAAACTAAATTTATGTTATGTAAAAGCTTAGTGTTGTCATTACTAAATTTTGCAGACTCTGTTTACGGACCTAACTTAACCTCTGTGTTTAAACACAAAATACAAAAAATTCAAAACGCATGCCTGTGTCTAATCTACGGTATTCGTAAGCATGAGAGAATAACATATAAACTGACTCGCACAGGGTGGTTACACATGGAACGTCCGAGAATTTCACATTCAGCATGTTTATACCATACAATTATTATGCGTAAAACACCTCATTATTTACATAACAAAATACAGTTTAGAACAGATGTAGTTCATACTATTAATATAAGGTTCAAAGATTTATTAACACCACCTATATTCATCATCATGAACATTTTAAACGGTCCTTCAGTTACCAAATAGTCAATGTTTATAACAAACTTCCGAACCGTTTGAAAGAAGTCAGTTAAAATCAAATTATAAAAAGATTTTATGTAAACTACAATGTGAATAAAATTAACCCTTTAATATATATTTTCATTTATATGATTTCATGTATCCTTCTTATTTTTTTAAATATATTATTTTGAGCATTAAAACATTATCAGTACTGTAGCATGCGGCGCAATTTTGGTTAAGTGGTAGAACAAATCCATAATCCTAGTATAGATTTGAACTGCACCTTTTATGCCAAATGTAATATATTAATCAGTAAATTTGTTGTACAACCAATGTTGGCTAATAAAGACGTTTATTATTATTATTGTTATTTCGAATTTCCATATCTCATTCAATATTTGAGCAAATTTAATGCGTCTAGTCTCAAAATGTCGGGCTTCAAAAGTAGTAAAAATTGTTATACTTGATAATTTTTACAGAAATTAACGGGTTTCGAGAAAAACGTGAAAATTATGCATTGTTCTTCTTTGGGGGATGAATTTGAGGGTGAGCCCCGGTAGATATTTGATCAAACTTTTTGCTGTTCATTAGTAAGCCCAAATATTATGAAGGATAGCAAAAAAAACAATTTAAATTAAAACATTTTTTTTTAATTTGCACATTGGACAAACAAGAACAACTTTTTACCGAGAATTTTAGAACAATAAAAAAAATTTGCTAAACATTTCGTTGGGAAAGACAACTATTTTGCAATTGTACTTACAAGCCCCTTCTTCATATTTTTTTTATAGTATAGAACTTATTTATCACATCAGCAGAATTACCCGTTGCGCTCGTGTAATAAATTATCTTGTTCAACTTCCTGTACACCTACTTCCGACGTACACCAATTTTCGACCATCCTAATTGCTGTTAAAAGTGTGTATGTTCATGCCTAATTAATGAGGTCTATTTCAAATAAATCATCGTTTTCATGGTTTCTTTTCAGTGACCTTGTACACATTAGATACGATTCTCACCCTCTACTCCCAACGAGGTTTAATAATGCGTCGATATAAAGTCAGATAATTACAAAGAAATGGTTCCTTTCGGCGATCAGAAGAGAATAAATTACCACAGAGATACTTCAGGTATATCTTATATCTATAGAATGACTCTCATTCTTACGTGAGACCGATTTTCAATTAAAATTAATATAAATGATTTTTTTTAATCGACCGAAAATTCCTTACGATCTATTGTCAATTTCGATTGAAGCATTTTCTCCATTCATCATTAGTTATGCTTTACTGTGATGGTTGATTTATTTATAAGCAAATATTAAGGTCTTTAAGAACTGTATTATTTTATAACAGTAACAGATTTTGTGAGTTAGGCCGCCATGTATACAAAACTAATCTATTATTATTAAAGTTTAATGTTTTTTGATCATTTATAATCACCCTCAGGACATTAAACAACGTATAATTATCTCAAAATGTATTTTACAGTCAATACCACCGTTATTTGAAAAAAGATAAAGCAAAAACTATTTTATGTTGCATGGAAAAACCTTGCTGATTGTATACTTAAAGCCTTCGTGATTTTTCAACCCCTAAGGAACAACTCCCAACTATTTCAATATTTTTTCAAATTGCAACTCTATTTTTTTATTTAACTGAAAATAAATCCCCACTTCATTCTGAATATGGCATTATATATAACATGTTTAATATTTAAAGAACAATTCTCCCTAGGAAAAAGCATAATGTTTAAATTGAGATTGAGAAAAATAAATAATCGTTATGTAAGTACAGAAAATTGTCTAAAATGTAACTATACTCAATCTATGAAAGGTGGATAGTAATAGCGTTGGTGGGAGTGTTATTATACGAACGTTTCCGACTGCTAGAAATATTTACATTCCCAGACTAAAAACGAGATGCCTCTATGTAGTGAAATTTGCATTGCCTACTTATATAACTCAAAATTTATCACAAAGCAGATGTGTCACCACGGTGGAGAGGTTCCTTTTGGTATGTCAAAGGTCCCTGGTTCAATCCCAGCGCGTCAGAGTTTTTTTAAACATAACATTCGTATAATTGTATATCATTTTTAAATATTAATGACTTCAATAGACATTATTCCTTGCGATCCCTGAGTATTTTATACATATTTGTACGGTTCATTATAGGCCTCTTTTAGACATAGGTACTAATTTTCCCACTCGTCCGCCCCCCGGAACACCCCCTATTTTGGGGCAATATTGCTTAAAAATCATGTTTTTTGCAAATATTTCGATTGTAAATGATCCTACGAAAAAAAGATGGTTATCAAAGTTAAAGATAAGTAAATTATCTATCGAAATGGTTTAGATTTTAATCTGGACTTTCAGACGATTTGGCGGAAGCTCTGCGACCGACTCTGGGTCAGCACCTCGCCGGCCTCCTCGTCTGATGTCGAATACGAGGCCGAGTTCGTATGCGACTCTCTTTGCTGTCTTGAATAATCCTGCGCCCATTCCTGCATTTTCATGATTTCTCACTAATTGCAGGAGAGGGTCTGAGATCCTAAGGACGCTATATTCTAAACTCAGTACTATCAGTACTCACTAAAGCGATGGCAAATAGGCTAACACCTGTTATGGAAAAGTTACTTCCTGAAACACAGAGTGGCTTTAGACCAAACCGAGGCACATCGGATTTAATCTTCACACTTAAACAGCTTCAAGAAAAAGCACTCGAACATCAAGGAGAAATTCACATGGCCTTCATTGATTTAACCAAGGCGTTTGACTCGGTGGATAGGGAAGTGCTCTGGAAAATTATGTTCCACTTAGGTATCCCTAGAAAATTTGTGGAAGTATGTCGCAGTCTACATACAAACAACAACGCACAGGTTATGTATAATAATGAGGCAACCGAACCTTTCCAAACCCTCACTGGAGTTAGGCAGGGATGTGTCCTGGCACCCCTACTCTTTAATTTGTTTACCACTGCTCTAACAATTATTGTTGACAACAAACTGACAGTCAGAGGAATAGGTCTCAGATACCGTTCTGATGGCGGTCTCTTTAACATAGGGCGCTTTAGAGCTTTCACGAAGACACGAACACGATTCATTTGTGATCTCCAGTATGCGGATGACTGTGCACTTTTAGCCTCTACGCCGGAAGAGCTTCAAGAACTTTTAGATGTGTATGCCCAGAGCTATGATTCCTTGGGACTTAAAATCAAGATTGGAAAGACTAAGATTATGTCAACTCCTCATCAAGTGAACCAAATAGACATTACACTTAACGGAAATTCTCTTGAAGTGGTGGATCAGTTCAATTACTTAGGCAACGTTGTTAATGACAAAGCAAATATGGACAGCGAGATTCGCAATAGAATTAACGCTGCATCTAGAGCACTCTGGGGACTTAGAGAGAGAGTATTTGATAACCACGACCTTGCTTTGTCAACGAAAATGGCTGTCTACAGAGCAGTTGTCATTCCAACACTGCTATATGGATGTGAAAGCTGGGTCACTTACCGTCGTCATGTGAAAGAATTAGAACGTTTTCAGCAAAGACACCTCAGAAGTATGATGAAAATCCGTTGGTTCCATCACATATCAAACGTGGAAGTATTCAGGAGAGCAAACAGCCTTCCAATTGAGGTGCTTATTTCAAGAGCACGCCTAAGATGGGCAGATCACGTTCATCGTATGCATGATAACCGCCTTCCTAAATGTACACTTTATGGTGAATTGCTAAGCGGTAGAAGAAGGCGTGGCGGTCAACGAAAGAGGTTCAAAGACGTTCTCCATGAAAATCTAAAATCCTGCGGTATTGCAGACGAGCAATGGGAATAACTTGCAGCGGACAGAACCGAATGGCGAGGGGTTGTGGCCAGCTATCAAGGAAATGTTGCTGCAAGAAGGCCGAATCCAAGACCTAACCAGGTCTATGTTTGTCCTGACTGCGGTCGACATGTGCTCTCCCGAATTGGCCTCTATAGCCATAGTCGTGTGCACCGTAGACGAATGGGAATTACAATAGACTACACCTTTTACTTGTTTTTTATTGTACACAATCTATCGACTGTAACATTTTTATACTCGGACTCGAGTAACGGCTAATAATAATAATAATAATAATAACTATCCGGCCACGCATGCACTCGAAATTCAAGAGTCCTCGGCCCTTCGATGACGGGGAGGTACACACGAGGAACGGACGATCTTGGATGAGCTCCTATGGATATTCATCATCCTGCGGGTAACTCTATCTACTTCACGCAGCTCATCTACTGCGCATTTCACTACTCCGAAGGAGTAGAGCAGAACAGGAACGGCAAGCATGTTACTAGCAAACACCTTGTTTTTCCCCGAAAGTTCGGACTATCAAATCTTTGGGATTAGGTGGTGTGAAAATAAGCGCATAATGGTAGTCACCACCAATAGTTGAAGATACTTGTAATTCCAAAATTTATAATAAATATATTTACTTAAACTTCAAGAGTATGTCTAAAAGAGGCCTATAATAAACTGATTCCAACAGTAAAATTTTTTGTCCGATTTAAAACGGTTTTTTCTCAACTCCCTGACACTGGCTTATTACTGCTCGTCAATGGAAAAGGAAAAATGCTTTACGCGTTTTTCGAGTGTGATTGAACTAAAGAGAGGTCATTTTTGGACAGTTATTGCTCCATAATTTGTAAAAACAATTATTAATCACCTACAGTCCTGGCGATACAAATTCAAAAGCTTTAACCTAGAAAGTCACGTATCTGTTCCGCAATTTAAGGATTTGCATTTGTAAATCTTACTTTGAATTATACTCCCTCCAAATTTGGAAGCCAATAGGCTTTATTATACGCGCTGATCACGTGCTTTACTATCCTTCTTTCACGGATTAAGTATAGTTCAATTTGTATTGTGGTCCTCCCCATAATGCACAAATTGACAATGGCCATTTAAACAATATATTTCAAGATAGATGGATTGGTAATAGGGATCCGATGAATTGGCCTACAAGGCTCCCAGACCTCACGTCATTAGATTTTTCTTGTGGGATTATCTCAAAGATTCAAACTAAATGTTTAAATTTGAATGACATGAAAGACATAATTTGTGAAATTTGTCGACATATTACATTAGCTATGATTCAAGGTGAGTGTATCAGGGAATCATTACGATATTGTAAAGCTTGTGGTAATTTCTAATATTTGGTCTAATTACATTCCAGTTGTTACTAGTGGCATCTATTATTTTTACTGCCTTAAAAAGAACGAGTCAGTATTTATTTTTAATTTTAAAATATTTATTAGGTTGTAAGTATGCTGTCAGCAAAATTTTTTGATGCAATATAAAATAGTTTTGGGTTCATGTTTTATCTTTTTAATAGTCGAGCTCCTGGAGCGTTAAAAACATAAAAACCTCGGATTACAGTTTCAGTGAATGAAATTTAAAAAATATATATGGAATGACTAATAAATAATTTATATTAAAAAGTTTACCTATTAAAAAATTGTGATCTTGTTTTTGAAAAAAAAAATGATAATTGCAATAATTCAAATAGTATGATACATGTTAGGCTGTAGAATATTTTTGTACGTCAAAATTAAGTTAACGTATATATTTATATAGAGATATTAATCGGGAAAAAGAAGTAAATTAAGGAAAATTGAATATAAAAGAAAATTATTAATTAAATATTTGTTCATTTAATTTACATTTTTGTCAATATCAAATATTTTCTTCGACTTCATTTATTTGAATGATAGGTGAAGTATTAATTGAAGCAACTATTTTCGCACTGTAGACATGCTACACTACAGTATAAGCCACTCTTCCGATATCCACAAGCAGTTCCACATCCCTTTTTGCAATTACAAAATTTGCATTAGATTATCCGCAGCTGGTAATAGATTCATTGTTATTCGGATGAATATGTTATTGGAATACTTCCACCTCCAATTTTCAATATCTACTTCATTTCCTAGTCATATCTGGATTTGCAGGTACACTCTTTTTAGGTGTTCAAATGCTGCATCAGTTGTAGGAGGTAATGATGAGAAAAGAACACTTGTATTTTTGGTTGTTTAAGTAGTAAAACTTTCATCGGATTTTGACATATTTTCACTTGAACTGCTGTAACTTTTGAATGAGAAAATTGACATCCCTTTTTTGCACTAGATCGATTTGAAATTAAATTTTCTACCGAAAGATGGGGGGCACGACTTTTTTGACGGCCCCTGATGTTAGTTACGAGCCCTCAAAGTTAGAAGTGCGAGAATTTCGCTTCTCGCCCGACACGTCCCCATTTGGAGGGCCGTATCTCAGAAATGGCTAGTCCCAGCGCCAACACAAAACCTGTAATTGTACAAAATTGAACGAGAAACCGAATGGCGTAAACCTCAACTCCGTATCTCATCCGGTTTCCAAGATAAGGCCGTTCATATTCGGCGGAAGGTGAAAATTTAGATTTTTCCGAATTCCGAGGCCGATATCTCGAAATGGGAATGAGGTACAGAGGTGCAGTACTACTTGTTCAAGATACCTATGACCCTTAATACACACAGGTATCTTTGACAGATGTTCTTCTATGGTGAAATTCAACATATACATAACAAAATACTATTTAAAATAAAATTATATACTCAAATAATAAAATTTTTCATTGTTTTTTGTTTAAATCATGAAATAATCGAGAGCACAAAAAAATGTTTGGCAAACTTTGCAATTTATACTGTAGAAAACAAAATCCCACTTCGACCATATAAATTAATTCACTGTAATTTTATTCCGAGATCAAAACCCCCAGGCGCTCTGCCATAAATGATGGAGATATTAACTGTAGAAGATGCTCTGGGATCCCCCGTATTTTATTTTAAATAGACACAAATTAAAAGTTTTATATAATCCTCTGTGATAAAGAATTGGCTAAGACACTTTATAAGCACTTTGTAGTAGTGAGTATGAACATCCATTGCCTAATCAATTCATTGTTCTAATCAAACTTACATTGCCTGTCAAGGTTTTGATAATCGAATGGATCAAAACATGCTTGCTTAGGTAAGGGAAAATATGCGGAATTTAATTCCTCTGGATGTGGTGGCCAAGATTGTTCTTTGACTGTTCTTTTTATTTGGTTTGCAAGAGCAAGGCAACATCATTAATCACAGATTCTTGTTCTTGACGTTTAGCGTGAGCTTCAAGCTTCTTCTTCAAAGGTATTTACTCGATAACAATTACTTCGACTCCCAAGTTGTCAGACATAAACTCGACCTGATACTGTGATGAAATGCAATGACTCGTTGAACTCTGACTCTAAATTTACCCTTAAACGAAACGAAATCAGTTCTGCAAGTGGAATAATTCGAGGATTTGAGAAAAGTTCATTTCGAATTGTATCAAAAATCATATTAAAAGCGTCTTTTTCGGCTGTTTAATATGAGTTGTTCACGTCGCGGACATCTTTATCAAGCCTTGTGCGTATGTAATCTTTGTAACAGGTTTTATGGTAATGTGCTTCAGCCGCCACGATATATCTTGAAGTTACCGACAATATTCTGTTATCTAGCCCTAAGTTCTACTGCTGGTTTTAAGGGTTCACGACTATTTTTTATTTTCATGTACTTAGATTTTTTAATTCAAAAATGCAAGTTTTACTATAAACTCTGGACTGCACAGCAACATTTGGATCTTGCCTCATGGATTACCTTGGTTCCGGAGTGGTTTCTTCCGTGGAAGTTTGTTCCTCTTCTTTCGAAGACATAGCTGTTGTACTTGTAGTTTTTTCCAAGGATTCTGGATGGGTGAATTGTGGTCTGCATTCGTTGTGGTAATATATACATTTTGATATAGTCGCACTACCTTGAGGTAATATTAAAATAGAAATAAACTGTCACTGTTGCAGCCTCACAAAGATTTTTTAGTTCGTTCAAATTTAACTCTTTTCCGCATATAATCCAGCTTCACATCATTTTTTTCTCTAGCTTCCTTCTTTCCATTTTTCTTACACTTCAAACTATTTTTTCAGCAAATTCCGGCAAATCTGAAATGAAACCAAATAATGGGGAATCGTAATTTTAAAAATCATATTATTACAAAAACCAGAAACTCAACATTCAAAAAATAATTTTATTTACAATTTATCTCTTAAGCTGCCTTAATCGGTATAAAAAATTCACAATTACAGGTAAAATTTTATTCTGAACAACTTTAATGAGAGATATTTTTCATCTAGGATCAACGGTTTCTGAGATACAGGCATTATTGGATCAAAAGAGTGAGAAATTTAGCTGGGAATCTGAAATAATAATAATAATGTTTATTCATTCCAATAGACTATGTACATAGTATATAACTAGTCAGGGAAAAGAAAATACAGGGTACGATAAGTTAACAATTTGTAACATTCCACAATATAGCGAACATATAAATCATAAATGACAAACAAACAAATAAAATTAAAATATTCTATAATGACAAAGTAATAACCAAAAATAAATATAAAATACAACAAGAAGCACACTACATAGTGTTACATAAAAATAAAAATAAAACGTATGAGGTAGGTGTATTAGTAATTAAATATTATAGAAAGCATATCTCATAAAACTATTTTCAATTTTGCCTTAAATGGAAAAGTAAAGCTATAAAACATAAATGACGAGTGAACAAAATAAAATTAAAATCTACAGGGAAGTCAAAGCAAGCTCATTATAATAATAGAAAACAGCAAGAAAGAGCATTATGAAATTGTTAAATAAAAATATAAAATAGGTATATCAGTTATTAAGATACTCAGAAATACTATAAAAAACATTCTCGTGTAAAAATATTTGCAGTTTTTTCTTAAACAATTTAATATTCTCTAAATCTTTAATATCAGGCATTAACTTATATAATTTAATACCTACATAACTAGGACTTTTTTCGTACAATGACAAGTTATGACCTGGAATTGACAATAAGGATCCCGATTTTGTTTCATAGCTGTGGAAATTACTGTTCAGTGCGAATTCATCTAGATTACTCTTTACATAAATCAATATTTCATAGATAAATATAGACGGCAGAGTTAGAAGTTTTAACTTTTTAAAAAATGGTTTACACGACATTCTCTGGGATATACCGACCAAAATTCAAAGTGCTCTTTTCTGTATTTTAAAAACTCTGTTAAAATGACTAGATGCGCCCCACAAAAATAAACCATACCGTAAACGTGATACGAATTGAGCATGATTGAAAATTACAACAAAGTTGACTCATTGCTAATATCTTTTAGCCTTAGAAGTGCATAACAGAAGGATGAAAGTTTACTGCAAAGATTTTCGATATATATATATCCCAATTTAACATGTTGTCTATGTGCAATCCAAGATATTTAGTGTTTCGAACTTGAGCTATCGACTTATTGCCAATACGTAACCAATGACTTTCATTAATTGTATATGTTCTAAGTGTAAAATATATAAAGACTGTTTTTGAAGTACTAAGACACAATTTATTTTTAGTAAACCAATTGTTAAACATAATCATACTTTGCAACTCAGTGATTGCGTCTGTAATAGATTCGATGCTCAAATAGGTGTTATCGTCAGCGAATATGGTTAGGTTACTTGCACAGTTCCCTATATCCGGGAGATCATTCACAAATATCAAAAACAACAGAGGCCATAAAATAGATCCTTGAGGAACATCAATACTACTTTTAGTTTATTTAGACTGCACGCTATTTATCACTACAACCTGCTTCCCATTATAAAGATGTTAACCAATCATATACCCTTCCCCTAAGGCCATAGTTCTGAAGTTTTTCCTTAAGCAAGTCATGGTTGACTAAGTCAAATGCCTTGCTCAAGTCCATAAATAATCCTATGCATTTTTTATTATCATCCAAAAATGAATATAATTTTTCGATGAACCGTGAACAGCTGTCTGCATATTTCTGCTGTTCCTAAAGCCATGTTGCGCGTTATGTAATATATTATTATATGTTAAAAAATGTACTATTTGGTCAGACATAATTTTGTCCAATACCTTGGAGATGGAACTAAGCAGCGAAATAGGACGATAATTTTCAATATTGGCCTTATCTCCTTTTTTATGTAGCGGAACAGATCGTGCTGTTTTAAATATTTGTGGAAAAATACCCTTTTCAAAGGACAAATTAATAAGAAAAGTTAAAGGATATGTAATGTAGTTCACAGCAACTTTTAAAAGATTATAGAAAATCATACCTGTCCCAGTTGAATTTGAATTTTTTAAATTCATTATTGCGTTAAATACAATGTTTTCAGATACGGGACCTAAGAACATCGTATTATTTCTCTGTTTCAGCGGAAAAGTTGTATTACTTTAATTTCACCCTGTTCTACACCTATTTTGAATGGAATATCAGCAAGATAATCAACAAATGAGTTCGCTATTATTGTTTGATTAGTTATTCTACGGTTATTTAAAATAATGTGTGATATTTCGGAGGAATTATTATTTGTGTTGATGTTATTATTTATTATTTTCCAAACAGTCTTACTTTTGTTGTTGGATTCCAGGTATAGTCTATCATTGTGCAATTTTTTAGCAGCTATCACGACCTTTTTATAAATATTCTTATATTTTTTATAGTATTCTGCATCATACTGGCTATTTGATAAACGCATTTTTTTGTGCAATTCTTTCAGCTTTTCTGCCGAAATCTTGATGCCTCTAGTTAACCATATTTTGAATTATTTCGCTTTATTTTCGTAAGCGGAAATGATATGCCTACATAGTATTTTAGCATATTAACAAAAGTTTCGAACCCTACATTAACATCATTAGATTGATAAATTTCGAACCATGACTCTCTACTTAAGTTACTAAGATAAGTAGCATAATTAGCTTCATTATAAATTCTTGAATAAATATTTTTTCTGTATTAATTTCCAGATTACAATTTAATTTCAGAACTTGCGCAGAATGGTCTGGTATACCATTAAAAATTACGTGTGTGGAAAAATTTAAAACATCTTGGTGGAAATTGGTACACAAATAATCTATCGCACTAGACGAAATGTACATCTTGTAGGGCTGTCAATATAGTTATTAAAACAGTAAGATTGAAAGATATCCTTTAATTCATTTTTATGTACAGAGTTGGTTATGTAATCGATATTTAAATCACCACAAATGATAGTATATTGTTCTTTAGTTTTTTTGGTATGTTCCTTCAGGAATGATGATAATTCTGTTAGAAATAAATTTAATTCTCCTATTGGTGATCTATATATACAAAAAACATTTAAACAAATGTTATTTTTTAACAATATAACTCCACAAATTTCGAAAATTTTATCTATCGATAAATGATGTATCTCCTTTATTTCATTTCTGTTTTCTGACAAATATTGTTTACAGAGTATCGCTACACCGCCATTTTTATATAATTTTCTAGGAAAAATGCTAACTAAATTAAATCCCTCAATTTTCGTTAGATAACTTTGATTTTCTGATAGCCAATGCTCTGATATACAGAAAAGGTCAATTTTGTTAATATTAAGGAAAGCTCATACAATGTCCAGAAGAAGAAGGTCCAATTGTCCAGAAGGTGATTCCTTTTAATTCACACATAGGACAATCTAAAAACCTAAGTGCCGTTTAGTCTCACCTAATGGTAGTCAACTCAATTTTTGTTAGACCTGACTCATAGACTACTAACTATAACAACAGCCAGAGTAATATTCATACCTTTAAAATTGGAAGGTATTATTCAAACCGTATATTTTCTTTTGATCAACATAGATCCTAAAAATCTAATTCGATAAAGTTATAGCTACTTTTTGATATTTTGTTAAATAAGTTCACAAAATTGAAAAACAAAAACCTAAAATTTTTCATTATTTGGGATATCTCCAAAACGGTAAAAGATATTAGCAATTTCAAGATGTTGTTATATGGTCCCGAAATTTCGCAAGAATGAAAAATAAGTAAGAACGTCAGCAAAAGAATTTCTTAACATAACGTGAACCATTGTTATTCATAGCAATTTACATAAGGGTCTTAAACCCCAATCTTGAGGTACACCTTTTCATAATTTCATTTGCCGAAATTATTTAAACAGCGTTTTCATCACCGTGACGGTTACGTGTTGTAACAACAGGCATTTAATAATTAAAGTACATGTAATCATGATTTATTGCACAAATTTGCGATAAATGTATAGACGTAGTATTGCCTTTGTCATTGTGCACTTTAAAAATGGCGTCGTCTGATTATGATTATTGAGTGGTTTAAGCCTTTTAAATGAAACATGAGAATATTTACGATATCAAGGTGTGTTTATTAAATTATATCTTACTTAGCAAATATTTGTTGGTTACTAACTTATCATTAGCTTTGAATAACTTGTCGGAATTTAAAATATCTGGTGTATCAGTAATAAAATCGTACTTTGTTAATATATACTTGTGTTTGCGAAAATATTTGAAACCTTTCCGGAAATACAGACATATTTACGTTTCCTCGAATTCCTGTGTTAGAAATGTTTATACAGGTTGTTTTCTGAGCACGTGTTAATAAATTTAGGAGCTGATTTTTCTTTCTTCCACTCAAAAATTTTCACTCATATCGGAAATTATCAGAGGTTGTATGAATTATATTAATTTGTTCAATAACCTCTAAGTTTATATGTAAGAGCAGATAATTAACCTCTAGTTTCAGTTACAAAAAAATAGATGCTCGCATAATTTTTAATTTAATTGTCTGCAGTGTCTGACGAAATTATTTGAACAATATTGCAATATAATGGAGCAGATCTGGTTTTGGAATAAAGAAATGTTCGATTGTGATTTTTTTTGCCAATAAATAGAGTAGGGCCCCCCTAACATACCGATATATTTGTGCCGCGGATGTCAAAGGGGGAAACGAAATATTAAATGTATGGGAAAATGTTTTTTCGGAGATAGCTCGACGGCTTTTGATCTGACGAAAATAAATCTTCATACAAAAAATGAAGAGCTCATGAAAATAAGTAAATTTTGTTCCCAACCTCATCGATGTCAGACATTGATTCGCAAGATATCGTGAATCGAAGGTGCAAAAATACTGGGATATTTTGTGATCTCAGCAGGGCATTTGATAGCGTCGATCATATCAAACTGTTATCCAATCTTCATTTGTATGGTATACGCGATGTGGTCTCCTTCTGTGCTATGGGACCACACCACTCGCCTTCCGCAACCGAGCTGGTCAGTTGCATACCTGCTCCAGCTAAAACTTCAAATGCAGCTTCGTTTTCAGTCGATTAAGGCTTTAAAAAAATGATGGAGCGTTCAAGTGGGACAAAATCATCCGGAGGTAAAATACCCTCCCGATCGGATCTCCGGGGGAGGGTGCCCACAGGGACACCTCATCGAATGTCGAAAAAACACCGACAAGTTAAATCCAAGAAAACTAATTCTTTCATCTACGGCGCTTGGAATGTTCGTACTTTGAACGACAGCACTCGCACCGATCGGCCTGAAAGAAGAACTGCTCTAATAGATAGAGAACTTCACCGACTCAATGTTGACGTTGCAGCTCTCAGCGAAACTCGATTTTTGGAGGAAAGCTCTCTCACAGAAAAGTACTACACCTTCTATTGGAAAGGTCTTCCCACCAATTCAAGAAGACAACATGGAGTAGGATTTGCCGTTCGGAATCAACTTGTATCCAACTTAACACAAGTACCACAAGGCCTATCCGAGCGTCTAATGCTGCTACGCTATGAGCTATCAGATGGCAACGCGGTAAATCTAATAAGCGCAAGTCACGAAACCAAGGAAAGCTTCTATCAACAGCTGGAAGAAACCCTCTGTAGAATACCTAAAACGGAACGACTCGTTATTCTTGGTGATTTTAACGCTAGAGTAGGGAGAGATGCAGACATCTGGCCAGGCATCATAGGCAAGAACGGTTTAGGCAACATGAACGCTAACGGTCAACTACTCCTAACTAAATGCGCCGAACATGATTTAGTTATAACAAACACCATTTTCTGACAAAAGGATAAATTTAAAGGCACCTGGCGTCACCCCAGATCAGGTCACTGGCATCTACTGGACTATGTTATCGTACGTAGGAAGCATCTCAAGGACGTCCAAATTACAAAGGCGCGCATTGATAGCGAATGTTGGACCGATCATCGTCCTGTTGTCTTTAAAATGAAAATTGTTATGAGACCCAAACACCGAAGAACTCAAGTAAAACGTAGACTCCGTCTCTGTATTAGTAAATTGCGTGATCAACAAACCGTCGAACAGCTAAAGCAAAAAGTTCAAGAGAATTTGAGTGCACTAGAAGAAACCAATTCTGTAGATGTCGCTGTTACCTGGACACAAATTAAAGACAGTTTAAAAAGTGCGAGTGAGGAAATTCTTGGCACTGCAGCAAGTAAAAAACAGGAGGACTGGTTCAATGATCATGAAGCTTTTATACAAGAACTTCTTGACCGCAAACATATTGCCTTCCAAAACGCTATCAACCACCCTAACGACTCATCAAAAGCAGAAGCTTTTACCCAATCTAAGTATGAAACGCAACGCGAAATCAGAAGAATAAAGAACGAGTGGTGGGCAAGCAAGGCCAGAGAAATTCAAAGGTACGCCGATTCACACGACTACAGGAATTTCTTTCAAGGAGTAAAAGCAGTGTACGGCCCCAGTCGGAAAAATATGTGCCCTATTAAAGATTTAAATGGAAATCTCCTCAAAGAAGACCAGGAAATAAGAGCCCGATGGAAAGAACACTACTCTAACATTCTTAACCAGCAAAGTCAAGCCGATCACGATATTATAAATCTTATCCCTCAATATGACACCTTCGAAGACTTAGATAAACCACTAACAACGGAAGAGATCTTAACCGCCATTGGGCAGCTAAAAAATAACAAATCTCCCGGCGCCGACTCACTCCCAGCTGAGATCTTTAAAGCTGTGTCGTCAGAGCTCATACCCTACCTCAAAAAACTGTTTGATGTCGTGTGGGAAAGTGGTTAAGCTCCGCAGGAGTTTCGTGATACACTTTTAATCAACCTCTTCAAAAACAAAGGGAGCGCTGCGGACTGTGGAAATTACAGGGGTATAGCTCTCCTGGCTGTTGGAGGGAAGATACTCACTAAAGCGATGGCAAATAGGCTAACACCTGTTATGGAAAAGTTACTTCCTGAAACACAGAGTGGCTTTAGACCAAACCGAGGCACATCGGACCTAATCTTCACACTTAAACAGCTTCAAGAAAAAGCACTCGAACATCAAGGAGAAATTCACATGGCCTTCATTGATTTAACCAAGGCGTTTGACTCGGTGGACAGGGAAGTGCTCTGGAAAATTATGCTCCGCTTAGGTATCCCTAGAAAATTTGTGGAAGTATGTCGCAGTCTACATACAAACAACAACGCCCAGGTTATGTATAATAATGAGGCAACCCAACCTTTCCAAACCCTCACTGGAGTTAGGCAGGGATGTGTCCTGGCACCCCTACTCTTTAATTTGTTTACCACTGCTCTAACAATTATTGTTGACAACAAACTGACAGTCAGAGGAATAGGTCTCAGATACCGTTTTGATGGCGGTCTCTTTAACATAGGGGCTTTAGAGCTTTCACGAAGACACGCACACGATTCATTTGTGATCTCCAATATGCGGATGACTGTGCACTTTTAGCCTCTACGCCGGAAGAGCTTCAAGAACTTTTAGATGTGTATGTCCAGAGCTATGATTCCTTGGGACTTAAAATCAACATTGGAAAGACTAAGATTATGTCAACTCCTCATCAAGTGAACCAAATAGACATTACACTTAACGGAAATTCTCTTGAAGTGGTGGATCAGTTCAATTACTTAGGCAATGTTGTTCATGACAAAGCAAACATGGACAGCGAGATTCGCAATAGAATTAACGCTGCATCTAGAGCGCTCTGGGGACTTAGAGAGAGAGTATTTGACAACCACGACCTTGCTTTGTCAACGAAAATGGCTGTCTACAGAGCAGTTGTCATTCCAACACTGCTATATGGATGTGAAAGCTGGGTCACTTACCGTCGTCATGTGAAAGAATTAGAACGTTTTCAGCAAAGACACCTCAGAAGTATGATGAAAATCCGTTGGTTCCATCACATATCAAACGTGGAAGTACTCAGGAGAGCAAACAGCCTTCCAATTGAGGTGCTTATTTCAAGAGCACGCCTAAGATGGGCAGGTCACGTTCATCGTATGCATGATAACCGCCTTCCTAAATGTACACTTTATGGTGAATTGCTAAGCGGTAGAAGAAAGCGTGGCGGTCAACGAAAGAGGTTCAAAGACGCTCTCCATGAAAATCTAAAATCCTGCGGTATTGCAGACGAGCAATGGGAACAACTTGCAGCGGACAGAACCGAATGGCGGGGGGTTGTGGCCAGCTATCAAGGAAATGTTGCTGCAAGAAGGCCGAATCCAAGACCTAACCAGACCTGGTTAGGTCTTGGCCTCTATAGCCATAGTCGTGTGCACCGTAGATGAATGGGAATTACAATAGACTACACCTTTTACTTGTTTTTTATTGTACACAATTTATCGACTGTAACATTTTTATACTCGGACTCGAGTAACGGCTAATAATAATAATAATAATATGAATGGATAGCTTCTTTTTTGAATAACTGTAAACAGTATGTAAACCTAGCATATTTTTTTTTATACATTTATTTAACGTCGGCCTATTTCCGCTACTGAGGCCTAACACCGACGCCTGTAGACGAGCTACCCCCAACCAGGAATTTTGCCGAACTTCTTTTCTTAAGAAGAGTAGGGATCTTTTACTTGCCTAACATTTAATAGACAAGGGACCGACGGCTTTACATCCCCTCCGGAGGATGGTATATCTCCTATACAACCCTCGCCTAAGGTTGTATAGCTTCCGCGCATAAACTGATATACAAGCCGCTGGAAGATGTGTGAGGCGAGAACGCGGTTTCGGTTGGAATGGTCACCCATCCAAGTACTAACTGCGCCTGTCGTTGCTTTACATCGCATACCGAAGTATGTACATAGTAAAGACGCACCTACGCTCGCCCCAACCTAGCATATTCGAACAATATTAGTACTAATATTATTAAATCAGAATATCTCGATATAAACGTAGATGTTCCACAAGGTTTGGTACTGAGACCAATTTTATTCTTATTATATACAAACGAAATTGATACTTTCACCTCTAATGCATTTTTTGATATGTACGCAGACGATACATCTCTGCTAATTTCAGATAGTTCAGATGACTTGCTGTATTCTAAATGCAATAATGTTGAGTGTTAAGCGATTGGTATAAGTCGAATACACTTTATTTTAACTCTGAAAAAACCCAAGTGCTTAGATTCCATAAAGGACAAAAAACCTGTTCACAGTTAGACATTTACTTAAATGGTTCAGATATGTTAAATTTTAATCAAGAAGTTCTTAGGAGTTACGATTGACGAGTGTCTCAACTAGAAGACTCACTGTTTCCAGTTAGTTTCAAAACTAAATTATTTAATGAGAAATCTAAAAATAGTTTTGACAAATGAACAACTTATGGTGTATCATCCACAAGTTTCCTCTAGGATAAAATATAACGCGTGTTTCTGGAGTGGTTCCGCCAAATCAGCGGATGTTTTTATACCTCAAAAACGCATTATTAGAATTATTGCTGGGCTATCTAGTCGGCGTATATAGAAACCTTTTTAGGAAACTTAAAATTTTAACTTTTGTGTGTGTGTGTGTGTGTGTTAATTTTTGAACTGGGTGTTTTTATTTATAGAAATAACAGAAATTACATTTTAAACAACGGTATACACAATATAAATACTAGACAAAAGAATCATTTCCACGTACCATTTTGTAAATATAAGGTGTCTGGGTGTCTGTAAACTCACCTACCTGTCTAGGTTTAAATATTTTTAATAGGTTATCCATTGAAATTAAGCTTTTATCAAGATTAGTAACTTTTAAACGCCAATTAAATAGTTATCCTCTGGATAAATCTTTTTATAATTTAAGTGAATTTTTTGAAGATAGAGTGAGTTGGGTTGTAGGTAGTATTTAAATAATTGACCATTCCTATACAAATGTATTTTATTTGTCTCAAAAAAAAGTAATTATTATCATTATTACCTACCGTGCGCATCCTGTTATCTTCCGTTTTTTGCCTTATTTTTATATATTTTTTTACTGTATTTTAAAATCTATTTTTTTTTCTTAGTATCTCCAATACACAAGGTGTACCTACAACTCATATTGTCACGTTCACTTTATTCGTATTTCTATGTTTATGTCATAATTTCATTACTGTGCTTTAATACTTTTTTATATTTTTGTAATTTATATTTTCGTACTCTTTGTAAGTATTCTGTTTCCTGTAATTAGGTATATACCTGGAAATAAATGCATTGTTATTTATTTATTTTTCAAATAAGGTTCAACTAAATACTAACAATATGTCCTAGAATGGAATAAAAGCGATTTCCCATTAAAAGTTTTAGTGAAAAAAATAGTCGTTCAATCATTTCTGGCGCTAAAAGTGGAGGATATCATTTAGTAGACAATATTTTAACATATGGAGTAGATAAAATAGTTTAGACCACAGCGAACAGTTATTGGGTTACATTTTTTTATGAATTAAACAGGGAGCGGTAGTTATTTAAGTTCTATTTATAGGACTTGCATGATATAGCAGAATAGTGATAGATGAATCCTCATTTTTAAATTTTGAAATCATAATGAGACTCCATGATTTATTTTTGAATAGATTTGCCCTTTCGTTGACAAATTGATATATAGGGTGTTTTTTTTTCTACTGCCTGTTGTGAATCACTACGTTTTATGTAAACATTCGTTTAATTTATTCAAAATAGTGCTCTCCTTAATTCATTTTTGTAATAATTCACATTAAAGAACTGTGACTACACTACATTCATAGCAAAATATAAATGCTGGTTTTTTATTTTATGAAATGCAATTTAAACAAAAAAGGTCTAGATTTGAAACAGTGCTACATATATCATTTGAATTATTATTTCCAATTTACACCCAAAGTAAAACACCAAAGCAATTGAATACTACATACCAGTACCATACTCGATGCAGGTTTCGCCAACTATGTTGCTATATTGGCATCATCTTCAGATGATTATAACCCGTATCTTACATGACACATTAGAAGTCCATGCCAAATTTGTAGCAATTTATTTTACTACACAAAACGGCAAAAGTATCTTTGCAGTTTGCTTGTTAAGTTAGATTCTGTTCGCACCAAATCATTTTTCACTTTAACCAACCCTTCTAAAGAGACTGACATTTTCCAAGTGGACGGTCTAATACTTTAGCCTCTATGGGTGAAAGTTTTAATGTGAAAAAGATCCTGCACCAAGTACATAAGGAAAATCACTTCGGTGAAATTGTCTGTCTGACCTTGTGACTTGTGACATTTTGTAAGTGTCCACTGTTAATTTAACGCTAATGCTAATTTATTGTTAATCTATTGATCTATTGCTAACCTACTGATCCTTTATTTTTCTTACCATGTATATATACTATTAATATAAATAAATATATATGCCTTACTGGACAAAGGTACACCATGTTTATCTATTTCTATTGATCTATCCAAAACGTCTAGTAGAAGACATAAAACAAGCAAAGTATTTTTCTGTGATAGTGGATTTAACTATGGACCCATCTAGAAAAGAACAGCTATCTCTTTCAATCAGAGTCATTTCTCAGAACGGTTTTGCTGAAGAGAGATTTATAACTTTCGTTGATCTTTCCAGTGGATGTGCTGAAACATACTTTAATGTTTTAACCAATGAATTGAGCTCCAGGGGTATTGATATTGCGCACTGTAGAGGTCAGTCATATGATGGAGCCAGTACAATGTCAGGACATTTGACAGGATTGCAAACGCGAGTAAAACAAGTTCCTGAAGCTATCTACATTCATTGTTGTGCGCATACTCTTAATCTGGCTCTAATGGATGCAGTAAATTCCTGTACAGAAGTAAAACTTTTTTTTGGAATATTAGAACAAATTTACGAATTCATTAACGAAAGTTTTCCGAAATGTAAATTATTTCAAAACTTACAGCACCAGGAGCAGCAGGAAGGACGAAAATTAACCCTCAAAAGATTAAGTACTACTCGATGGGCAAGCCACAAAAAAAGCGGTACAATTTATAAAGCGAAACATCAAAGCAATTATTGAGACATTCACAAAAATATGCGAGGGTGAATTACCAAATGTACCAGCAAAACAGTTGTTAGAAGCTACCGCCGTAATGAATGGAGTTAATACTTTTGAGCTCACATTTTTATTAATGTTTTGGGATGATGTTCTCACAACAATATTTTCAATATTTCAAACTATTTACAAGAATTAAAAATTCATTTAACTGTCGTTTCTACCATTATAACATCTACCATAAAATATTTAGGCATTGAGAAATGATAACATTTTTTTAGACTATGAAACAGGCTACAATAGTTGCAAAAGATTGCGGCACCACACAGGAGTTTAAGATAAAATGGATAAAAAGAAAGAAAAGATTTCACGATGAAGTTGCTGAAGACCTGATTCACGAAAACTCTAGAGACCAATTTCGTATCAACGTTTATTATACAACTCTGCACATATTTATTCAAATACTAGAGCGTAGATTTGAGGATTTTTTTTACTGTGGCTCAGAGATTCTTGTATTTAGAAAAAATTGTGGTGTCAGAAGAAAATATCAAACGCTTAAAGAACCTACAAGCTTTCTACTCACGCGATTTGAAATCAAATATAATAGAAGAGTATAAATTATTTGTCAGTTTCATAGAAGAACTTAAAAAGGAAAATAGCATTGATATAGAAGAGATACTCCCATTTATTATAGAAAACGATTTAGAAACTGTATTCCCGAATATGGCGACTCGATTTATCTGACTGTAGGTATTAGTAGTGCTTCTGCTGAATGAACATTCAGTAGGCTGAAGCTCATTAAAACTTATAGTCGAACAACTATGGGCGAGGACAGGCTGAATAGCTTAGTTCTGTTCTCAATTGAATCTGACTACGTCAAGAATATAGATCTAGAAGTTGTCTTGAATATGTTCAAAAGTATGAAAACAAGGAATGTTACTATGATATTCCCGATTTTGCTTCGCAAGATTTCCAGTTTTAGTAGTATGTTTTGATCAATATTAAAGATTAAATTTAAGATCGTGTTTTATTTATATATACACTATCATTACAATTGGCGCCTCCCAAGAAAGTTATGCCCCCCCTGCCTCGAAAGGTTTGGCACGCCACTGCCAATGCGTAAGGATATAAGGCATCTGTAGCAACAATTTAAAAATATAATATGGTATATCACAAGGTACAGTTTTGGGGCATGTGTCATTTCTTATTTATATAAATGATCTGGTCTTTTTATCTAGTGTAGAAAGTATTATAGGATTCGCAGATGATACTGCAATTAAAGCCAAAACATGGAACCATGGAAGGAACTAGAAGAAATAAAAGAATATTTCTATTTAAATAAACGGACGATGAAAGTCTTTCAACAATTATGAGGTGTCGAAGAATGCATTTCAAAGAAAACTTGATTTGTACGTGCTGAAGAAACTCGTTCCAAAAGGTATCGCGAGTTGTTTATTGTGGAACGGCGGTGTTTAAAATGCTTTAGCTTAAAAACTTGCTTTTTTGGAATTCCTTATTTTATCAGAGGATCATGACAAAATCTCACAAACAATTCCATTGGCACTTCTTTTCCCATATATTTGCTGTAGGCTCCTTTAGCCAGGTATCTAAATCTAATAGAAATTTTAAGATATTTATTACCAATACAAAGTACATTTTTTAAAATTTGTAACCATAAATCTGCACAGTAACGTAAGTATTAACTTATGCATTTAACGTAAATTTTCAGTTAGTATTTTGTCAATTAAAATTAAAAAATTATGTTTTAGAGCGTTAGTGGTAAGTCTATCCTAAGTAATAAAATATGTTAATACACTAAGTATTAATTAAGAAATACAGTTTTTATAACTTGTTGTTCTTCTAGACACTCTAACACAAAACTAATAAAAAGTTTTATGTTTCCGAAGATTACATCTGAAATGTGTTTAAGTGGTTATGGTATAAATATATTTATTTTTTACTGACTAATTTTCTCAGAATTTGGTCTAGATAAAATCGATAGAATCAATATTATATAAGAGATGATCCTAAAAATTTGTAATTATTTAATAATCGATACGAATGCAATTTAGTTGAATATGTGGATTTTGGTAAAATCTGATAAATAGAATCTGGTAGAAACTAGATTTTGTAAACTTAATGTTTAAATTATTAATATATATCCCATAATGTCCCAGAAAATTAAATATGATAAGTGGGAAAGTTTGAAATACTTCTTAGAAAGAAAAAAATTAGCAGAAAAACAGACAGTTTGCTGATGCCAGAACTACGAAGGAGCAGAAGAAAAAGAAGTCTGCTCCCTCAATTTCACAGGAACAGAAAATTAAACAGTCTGCCTTATCTTCGAAAGACATTAATTCACAGGAATTTGAATACTACGAGGAACTAAGCTCAGATACGTATAAAGAAAACTAGTCTTGTTTCATTTGAGCAAATATTTTTTACTTTTCCATATGTTAATATATAAGAAAGTATGGTGAACTTTTAGATAAGGACTTTTGCATGAGTCATGTTTACATTGATAAAATAAAGTAATAATAATAGTGTCTTTATTTAGCACTTGGCTAGTAAAAATACAGATACCTATATCTAATACTAATAAATTGCACTCTTATCTATATCTTATATAACTGAACACTTCACGCTTAAATACATTTACATTTGGTGAGACCTTGATTGCCCCAAGAAGAGCATTAAAGAGGCGAACCCCTTCGAAAAACAAAGATTTTTGTAAGGACGTCAGTTTAACTTAGTTTAATTTTGTTTAGAGCGTAAATTATAGCTGTGAAAGTTTAGTCTTTTGTCGAGAAATTCATTTAAGTATCTAGGTAATTGTTTGTTTAATTTTGTACATTAGTATTAAGTTCGCCCTTTTAATACTCTCCCAAATTGCTATCCACCCTAATGTTTGCAACATGTCTTCTATCGGGGTATATTTATTACAATTTAGCATAATGCGCATTGCTTTATTTTGTTGTATCTGTAACCGGCGTATATCAATTTTAGTACTACAGGTTATTAACAAAGAAGTATAATAATTAAAATGAGGTAATATAAAAATAATAATAATAATAATAATAATAATAATAATAATAAATAAGCAGGAGGGGCTAACTTCCATCTATTAAGCCTTTGGTGAATAGCGCCACCACTTACTCCAGCTAGGGGTGCAAAACCGAACCGGCAGCCCTAGTGCACCCGGGAGGGGAAAGCATCTTCCCCTCTGGTGTCGGTCGTGGGCCTGCTGGGCTAACCACCCACAGGCTCTAACCTTTGGTTCCAGCAGGCCGAAGACTGGGCCCCCACGATCGACCCCGTTCGGATAGGGGTCAAGGGCAAGGTGGTGGGGCCCAACCGGATAGACCGCCCGTTGACGACGTACGCAACGAACAAGGACGCTTTGAGTGGACAGATGAACTGAGGGATGAGCTTCTGCATTGTTATGAAAGCAGTGAGCCCGCGCGGAGGGGGTACATGGCGCGGATGCATGCTCTGTGGTGTGAGAGGCTACCAGAGCATAGCGCCTTCACGCCACAAAATCTGCGTGACTATGTATCCCACCTTCGTAGTAGGGGCTACGTGAGGGCTGCTCCTGGGCCGGTGAATGAGGTGGCCGAAGAGCCGCCACATTCACCGGTTGAGGACGTGGCTCTCCTCGTTCCGCCAATACCAGAGGGCCTCAGTACCAGAAGGGGGTTACACCGTCTAAAAACCCCCGGGCCACAAGACCTGGCCAGAGTGGACGCTGAACTTCGTACAGCGCTACCAGAAGAGGCTGACATCTGGCACATAAATTGTGCCGTGTATGCCGCTGCTCAACGCTCGTCTCAGGTGGAGAGGCGAAATACCTCTTCCCTACAGGAGAGAGCGCAGCGGCGCATACAAAAGATGGAAGCCAAGATCCAGTCGGCGAGGCAACACGCATCCCGTATCCAATGTGTGATGGACTATATGGCGGCCAACAGGCAGGCCGTTCACGCCTAAAGTGCGTCGATTAGCCGCCAACTTAAGACGCGTCCATCACACACTCAATGAGGCAGTGCTGCGAACCACCAAACAGCACTGTCTCGACAGGATACGGATGCTAGTGACTTGCAAAAAGTCATTAGTGAGGCGGGCGAGGGGGCTTGCGGAAAATAAACTGTTCCGCGAGAAGCCCTCGCGCCTTTTCCAACCGCCTCCGCGTGTTGTAGACAATCCGCCGACTGCAGATCAGGTGGAGAACTTCTGGAAAACGCTGTACGAGGAGAGGCTTCCACTCAACCGAGATTCTCCTGCCCTTGCACACTTTGAAGCCTTTTGTCAAAGGCTTCAGCAACCACAGGAAGTGTGCGAACCAATAACCCCAGAAGAGGTTCGTAGGGCTCTTGATGGCTCTAAGAACTTTGCTGCTCCAGGTCCCGATGGGATAAATAACTTTTGGTGGAAAAAGTTATCGAGCACCCACTACCATTTGGCCAGAATATTTAATTCCTGGTTAAATGGGGAGCAGCAAATCCCTTCTTGGGTTGTTGAGGGGCGGACAGTGCTGATCCCCAAGAACGGAGATTTGTCCAACCCAAAGAATTACAGACCGATAACCTGTCTAAACGCATGTTACAAAGTGTTTACACGCATTTTGTACATGCGGGTGCTCCACGCAGTTGAACCGGTTTACGAACGGATATATGAGCAACGAGGGTCGAAGAGAGGTGTCGCTGGCTGCAAGGAGAACCTGTTGATTGACAGATGTGTCACGCAGGACTCCATGCAGTATAAGCGGAACCTCTCTATGGCCTGGATCGACTACCGCAAGGCATTCGACATGACATCGCATGAGCTCATTGTTCACTTGCTCCGATGTCTTGTGGTACCCGGTCCCGTAGTGAGATGTATTGAAGAACTGATGCCGCTCTGGAGGACTCGCTTTACCATAACATCGGGTAACGATAGAGTCCAAACAGAGTCGGTAACATTCAGAAGAGGAGTATTTCAAGGAGATTCCCTCAGCCCCCTTCTGTTTTGCATCTCACTACTGCCATTATCCGTCTCGCTCCGGAAAACCCGTGGCTACAACTGCGGTACCCCCGGCGACAGGAGGCATAAGGTCACCCATCTATTTTATATGGATGACCTTAAACTTTATGCCTCTGGAGAGAGGGATCTCCAACAGTCCCTTAGGGTGGTACAGGAGTATACGCAGGCTGTCGGTATGCAGTTCGGGTTGGACAAATGCGCACTGATCCATCTCAAGAGAGGACGATGCGGTGACTATGGAGAGGACGCGCAGCTCGTGGACGGAAGCATCTTACACCATCTAGATGCCGGAGAGTCGTACACTTACTTGGGTGTCGAGCAACGCTCCACCCAAGAAGTGAGTGTAGTGAAAAACGCTCTCCGCGGCAAGTATCAGCACCTACTCCGACAGATCTGGTCTTCAGAACTGTCGGGGAAGAACAAGGTGTCTGCTACAAATATGCTTGCCGTTCCGATCCTTCTCTACTCTTTCGGAGTAGTGAAGTGGACTAGAGAAGAGCTGCGTCAACTCGATGTAGTAACCCGCAAGAAGATGCATCTCAATAGGAGCTTGCATCCTAAATCGTCCGTTCCACGGTTATATCTCCCACGACATCGGGGAGGCCGTGGACTCTTGAGCTTGGAGAGTCTCCATAGCAGGATGGTTCTGGAGGGAGCATGTAAGGTCATCAGGAGTTCGGATCCCCTCCTCTGCATGGTCCAAGACCATGAAAATGCAGAGGTAGGAGCTTTTCTCTTTAAGGCAGCACGGAGAGCAGCCGATGAACTTGGTCTCATCTTCGACGTCGACCGGGTAAACCCCGACTCTGTCACCGAGTTGGAACCCGTTCGACTAAAAGCCCACATTAGAGCTGCAGAACACAACATCCTTCTGCAGCTCCATAAGGATAAGCCATTGCACGGGATCTTCTATAAAAATATAGAAGACCTCGGCTTATCCGAAAGGCTGACCTTCGCCTTCTTAAGGTCAGCTGGGCTGAAGTCTGAGACCGAGGGATTCATAATGGCTTGCCAGGATGGTGTATTTAACACTCTCGTCTATCGACGTCGTGTCATGGGTATGGAGGTCCCTGATGTCAGCTGCAGGGCCTGCCGCAGGGCGCCGGAGACTGTAATGCACTTACTGTCGGCTTGCCCGACATACGCAGTCTCGGCCTATATTCATAGACACAACGCAGCATTACGAGTGCTTTACTATCATCTAAGGCACTCGTATGGGATAGACGAAACACCAGTGCTGCCTTACGTTCCGGGGGATATTGAGTCCGTTGTGGGGAATGAGAAGTGCCTAATTTATTGGAACTACTCGTTTCCCACCGTCAGGCAAATACAAGCCAACAAGCCTGACATAGTACTCCTCGACCACCAACTCAAGACAATGTATGTCGTGGAATTCTCAGCTCCCGCTGAGAGCAACATTGTCTTGAAAGAGGAGGAAAAACGGACAAAATATCGAGATTTGCTCTTCGAACTCCGCAGGCTTTATCCAGGCCATTCTGTTAAAATAGTGGTACTGATTATAGGAGCCCTCGGTGGAATGAGACAGACGCTGCTTTCAGAACTAAAGATCATACCGGCATGCCGAGATTCGGCAGAGATCTTAGCCGGCAGAATGCAGAAGGCTGTCATCCTCGGTTCATTACGTCTACTCAGGGCACACGATTCGCGGACCCGGTAGTCACTCACCCCACGGACGTGGGGAGTGGCTATTGGTATTGCCAGCTCCCCTCTGTGAGGGTCGGAGCCACAGAGTAGGGTGACTGGTTTTTTGTAAAAAAAAAAAAAAAAAAAAAAAAAATAATAATAATGTGTCGTTATTTATCTATGTATATACAAATTTACAACAATTTTATGGAGGTGGCGACGTTCAACATTGTTGCTCTTCCACGTAACCACCTCTATATTACCAACAGATTGACAGTTAATAGATCTCTACTAAAAGAAAATAAGTATTCATTAATACAAGAAAAAAAGGATAATTCACAAGCTTGTACAGTGTACCAATAACATAAATGATGAAAGAAAAAAAAATCTAAAAGTTAATTTCGAAAAGAAATAGTATGGGTTTTGACATGTTTTTTGAATGTGGAAACTGATGGCAAAGACTTTATTATAGGAGGCAGGCTGTTAATTTTTTTTATCGAATTATAAGTGAAAGATCTTTCGAATAGAGCTGAGCTATCCCTGGGGACCACATATAAGTCAGAGGCGAGCGTCGGGCGAGAATGGATATCCGAACCCTTAATCAGTTTATCTAATAAATATCTAGGCATTTGAGTTGTGTTAATTTTAAAAACAAGGCATGACATTTGAAGCAGAAATCTTTCTTTTAAGTTAAACCATTTTGATTCTCGGAAACTATCACTGATATAGTCATATTTTCTAAGATTAAAGCTGTACCTGATGAATTTTGGATTTTTTGTAGACTAATTTTATCAATATTTAAAAGTGCAGGCCAGTACACAATATGACAGTAAGAAAGTCCAGACAAAATTAAAGCGTTGCATAATCTAAGTTTTAAGTCAGTATTCAAAATATCTTTGTGAATATATAACATTTTTAATTTTCCATAAGATTTTCTAATTAGATTATTTACATGCTCGGAAAATCTTAGATCTACATCCAAATATGATCCTAGATTTTTACAATAGGTAGACGATATCAGAACCTGATTATTAATGACAATTTTAAAATCCCTCTTTTATATAATGGCCATCCTGTTATATCCAAATACCAACATCTCCGTTTTGGCTTCATTTAAAACTAATTCATGAGCTTTTGAGATTTCTGATATAAGTTCAAGATCTAAATTAATTTTGCTGACTGCAGAATCCAATTCATTTAAATAAAAAGAAAAATACAATTGCATGTCATCAGCATACTGATGCATTTTGCAGAATTTTAAATTTTGATAGAAATCTGCTGTATAAACTGAAAACAAAAGTGGCCCTAATATGCTACCCTCGTTTAATAAGTTATTGTCTGAAGAATTACCATTTAAAATTACACGCTGATATCTATTAGTTGAATAGCTATGAATAATTGTATTATAAATTAACACTTTGATAAACAACTAGCAATACGACAAAAAATCCAACTTTTTTTACCCAATTTTTACGGAGACAATCTATGTGAGAAGAAAAACTGAGCTGGGGGTCCAAATAGACACCCAAGTATTTAATTTCTGAATTTTTTACAATTAGCCTATCACCATACACTTTGTTTTTAATGTATCAAAAATTTCTCTCAAAATCTTTTCCTGCAACACAAATTAGGGTATCGTCCACAAATAGATTGATAAACGATTTTTTTAATGCTATATAAATATCATTCGCATAAATGACAAACAAAAGAGGACCGAGGACACTCCCCTGAGGAACGCCCCAGGTAATTTCAATTCTACTTGATACGTCACCCCCTACTTTTGTCATTTGATACCTAAGCACTTGACCTGAATCCTGGCGGAATTTTAGGCTTGGTTACTTTTGGAATGGGCACTATCACGCTAGTTTTTAATTCACTTGGTGCTTTTCCAGTTCCTAGTGAGGTATTTATGAGATGCAATAGGGCACATCCAATTACACAGAACAGCTCCTTACCACTTTTATATTTAGCCAATTGTTACTGGTACTTTTATTTTTCAGTTCATAAACAATGTTTTAAGCTGTCCTAGTGTAACGTTTTCAAATCTTAGTGAGATTGTTCGTCCGGCTTATTTTCATTAATTTTGAACTTATTAAAATTTTCTTCTGCCGTTGCACTATACTTCCCATAATTAAAATAACTTGTTCTTTGCTTCCTATCATCTCTTTTAGTATTATCCACATGTTTCAGCTGTTTCCTTTACATCTATCTATATTTTGATCATAATATTTAGTTTTTTTACTACGTGTTGTTGAAACTATCTTCTTTCGTAACCTTTTATAGTCTTCCCAGTCTATTTTAGAAGTAGTTATACAGAATTTCCTATATGCTTTGTCTCTCATGCGTTGCGCCTGCAGTACTGATTTTGCTCGATTATAAGATATATTCGCTAAGCTACGCTACGCTGATGAGGAGCAATAATTCCGAAACACGTGTCCGTAGCTGCATTGTTGTTTCTCTTGAGGTATAAAGCAATAACTTGCTTCTTTATGTATTTTGTATGTTTATGTTGCTTTTATTTTAGAGCTACTTTGTAGTCCTTTATAGCGTTATATAAGATTGCAAAGCCTAAGGAAGATTTAAGATAAATAATACTATATTGCTTTTTTTGGAAGCAAGTGTAACTCACAGTTAAGTGTATTTTCATATCTTTCTATCAACTAAAATTTGAGAGTATTGATTATCCACTAGAATTTCTTTTATAAATTGCTTCTTCCCATTCAATCTCATATTTCTCAGAAAAAACTAAAAGTGTACAATATTTTAAATAACCCATACCCGGTAGAATTAAGCAAGACAATGATATTCCTCACTTCAATTACCTACACAATCTCTTCTAAAAATAGCACTTAGATATGAGATAACTTTTATAATCTAAGTTTTAAGAAAAGCTTTCGACCTCCTTTTTCGGTAACGTCTGCAGAATCCTGCGGCGTGGAGATTGGCATTTTCAATGAGCATGTAATTACATTCCCAGGGTGTTTTTACTGTTAAGTGTTGTAGATGTCCATAAATACATTGACCCTCTTCCAAGAATACACGCATAAACATAGACTTGCTTTATGTGACCTAATCGCGAATGCGCTGAACGCCGGATCTGCCTTCCATTGTTACCACATCTCGATGCTAACAACCATTGTATCTTCGCTGTACTTTGCGATAAATGGCCAACAAAGAGCATGTTGGAAGATTAAATATTTAGACGTTCGTTTGGGGCTAATGTGCTGAAAAAATTCCCTTTAAAGAAATCTTACAATTACGAATTAATATAAGCCGAGTATAATAGTACGGTGACTAGAGATTTTAATTTAGACAGATTAAATTTTGTGGTAAATGGAAAATGAACACACAATTTTATAGGAGGTGGATACCACCACTTTTTCAGTGATGGCTTGATAACTAATTAATGAAATATGCTAAATGTTTTCTTTTCTTGTAAATGATTTAATAGATCGCTTAAAAAATATACAGGATGATTCATTCATAAGTAATAGTACAACACTTAACTGTAGATAGTAGGAGTCAAAATATTAAGACAATTTTGATATTGATGAAATCATATCAGATCACATGCTTATTTACTGTTATTTAAACACACAAACAGATAGACCTAGTAAAAGGGAAATTATATATAGAGATTTCAAGAACTTTAATTTGCAATTGTTTGAAACTGAAGCTGAACGTGTAAACTGGGATGAAATCTACAGAACCGATGATATAAACGTAAAAACTGTGATGTGGACAGGCCATATTATTGACATGTTTGATAGACATGCACCATTTAAGACTATTACAGTTCATAAACCTCCCAAGAAATACATAACAGATACTATTAAGCATATGATACAAATTAAGAAAAAGTTACTATCCAAATACCTAACGACCAGAACACAAGGTGATAGGCAAGCATATGTGGATATGAGAAATTATGTTAATGCATCAATAAAAAGGGAATAAGCTGCCATGTATGAAACATGTACTTGGTTCGTGCCATAATGACCAGAAAGCTACCTGGAAGTATCTTAAACAGTGGGGCATTCATAACTCTGAAGCTAAAACTTACACTAAACTTTTCACCAATTTGAATGATATAAATAGTCACTTTGTAAACATAGCAGAAAATATAGTTCCAAATGCAGACACAATTAACAGTTACTTATCACAATCATTCGAGGAACTACCCACTCAAACGAAATTAAAACCGTTCACTTACAATGATACCTGCAAATACCTAAATCAAATAAAATCTAAGGCGATAGGAATTGACAACGTCTCAGTCCTCATGCTGCACCTTATTATGCCTTATGCTGGAAAAGTCCTCACACATATAATCAACTACTCCCTGGCTAACGGACAAATACCTAATCTTTGGAAAATCGCCATAGCGAAGCCACTACCAAAAGTTGACTCTCCAACAAACCTCTCTGATATCCGACCAATTAGTATCCTTTCAGTACCTTCAAAAATATTAGAGAAAGCCGTAGGACAGCAATTACACTCTTACATTGATGAACACAATATCCTTCCTTCGGAGCAGTCAGGATTTAGGACGAATTATAATACAGCCACTGCGTTACAGAAAATTACAGATAATTTGACTAATGCTATGGACAGAGGACAAACATCAATCTTAATATTATTAGATCTTAGTAAGGCATTCGACTCCTTAAGCCACGATTTGCTGATTGCAATACTTGGATACTATGGAATTACTGGAATGAGTAATAAATGGTTTTAAAACTATTTAGAGAACCGCTGGTTAACCTTGAAAATAAAGAGTCTGACATACTGAATATCCTCAAAGGAGTACCGCAAGGAAGCATATTAGGACCAATATTATTCACAATATACACATCAAAAATGACAGATAACGTAAAACGTAGTGAAATAATGTTATATGCGGATGACACTCAAATCACCAGGTCACTAAGCAGTACTAATTTAACCAACGAAATTCATGATATAAATGAAGTACTACATAATTTACACGAATGGCGTAATAATCACACTTTGAAGATTAATCCAGCAAAATCTGTTTTCTTAGTAGTAGAATCTGATACAAATATTTCGCAATGTGATATTAATGCCATTAAAAATAATATAGACTCCTTACCAATCAAAAGAGTAGATAATGCAAAAAGTTTAGGTGTCATTTTTGATAGCAATTTAACGTTTGAAAAGCATGTGCACAAGTTAGCTTCTGTAGCATATATCAAACTAAAACCTCTATATGAATTTCGTGATGTTCTGCCTAGTAGAACCAAATGGAAATTAGTGGAGTCACTCATCTTAAGTCAAGTAAATTATTGTGACACAGTATATGGTCCACATTTAACAGAAAATCTCAAAAATAAGCTGCAAAAAGTGCAAAATTGTGGTTTAAGGTACTCTTACAGCAAAATAAATAAAAGAGATCATGTGACACCAGTGTATAATTCTCTAGGTATTTTGAAATTGAACTATGTAAGACACCTGTTTTATTATTAATGTAATTAGAGAGAAGAAACCAGATTACTTACATAGCATATTGACCATCAGATCAGTGAATATTGAAACAAATGCTAATTTGAGAAACTATGATAACTTTAGTGTACCTCGTTTTAGAACAGTGGTCTTTAAAAACTCATTTTCATGTTATGCCCCTAAAATGTTAAATGATCTTTTAAAAATTGTCGACATTACTTTAAGTAAACAGTCAACCAAATTAAGCTTAAAATACCTTACCTACAACAACAGCAACATGAGTAGTAAATTGTATTTATAGAACATATTAGCTATTAATCCCAGTGTTGCAAAAAAATATATTATAATACTATATGATTTTAATTATTATTGTATTTTGTGCATTTATCACCTCAATGTTATCTCTTGATTATTGTTAGTTAGGTTAAGTGATGGAGAATAACAATCCTAGTGATTGAACCATTGCTTTTTGTACATTGTTCTTTTTGTGCAATAAATTATTATTATTATTATTATATTTAGGTAATAATGCCTTAATGAAATGTTTATAGGTAAAAAGATACAAGGTGTTAGAGTTAAAATTTAAAAAATTATTTTCCTCTGTAAGTTAATGATTTTTTAACATTTTATCATCAAAATTGGTGGTTGGGGGTGGTGGGAAATCATAATACACTTTCAACTTTCGTCTAGGTCCTAGAAGGGCCTACGTACGCTATGTTTAATGTGTTAGAAGGGCCGTAACTTTTTCACCTGCAGCTGAAAAGGTATACTTGTTACAAGTCTTGGTTTTGGGAACAGTGCAAATCAAGAATTGCATGTAAATTTTTTAAAAGCCTTTTCAAATAATAATTTTTAAAAGTAGGGGCTGTGACACAGCATTATCACAGTAAATAAAGAAGTATATTTATCAAGTAGGCATAAAGACAAAAAGTACATGTCAAACGATTAATCTGTCAAACAATAATTAGTTGTTGCGGATAATTTTATTTAATTAAGTGTGGGAAAAAATTTGTGATACTGTGGAAACTATTAGGAATCATTATTTAAAGTTATACAACCTCTAAATAAATGTTTTAAAAAATGTACTGAGGTTACTGGTGCCATTCTTTAATGGCTGCTCGCTTGCATGGCTTTGCCACCCCACAGAGGTCCTATTGGGGCTTTGAGCGCGCCTTCTTTGGCCAGTTTGTCTGCCTTTTTATTTTCTTTATGTCCCTCGTGTCGTGTCCTCTGTCAGCTCTATAAGGGCAGTCAAACAGTCCCACGCTAATATTGAATTAATTTGCGATTTATATGGAACTGATTGCTTTTATTGCCGCTTGGCTGTCAGATAAAATGGTAATCGACTGGTTGACTGCCTTGTTCTATTATATCCCTTACGCAACAGTGTATGACGATCACTTCAGCCTGAAATACCGTTGCGTATTTTCCTAGACTTATCGGGAGGCTGGCTGGCTTTTGGCCTTGTCCCTTATATCCCGGTCCCAACCAGACTGTTTGTGGGAATTCCATGTTAGGTTTTGGAGTATTTTGACTCACGGCAAATATACGGTATCATCTTACGATATACTTGCGACTATTAGACTATTACACCGACTGGAAAATTGTAATTAACGAGGACAAGACAGAGACGATAACCTTTAACATAAAATTTACGAACATACAGACAATAACGAAACTTAAATTTAACGACAAGGTGATTGAGGAACGTAACTCGGCCAAATATCTAGGAGTCATCCTGGATAAGAGGCTGAGTTTCGGGCCTCATATCACGAAGACACTTAACCGGACGTATGATTTGCTGAGCTGCCTGTACCCATTGGTAAATAGCCGAAGCAAGCTGACTACAGACAATAAAATAACGCTTTACAAAGTAATACTACGACCTGTATACCCGCTAATCAGACAGGCCACTGATTACGACCCTGCCGACGCCCCGAGGCACAAACGGCCGAGGGTACAGCTTCTGGACAACGGGTGAGTATAACTTATATTTCCCGCTAACCGATCTGTTTCAGATACCCCAGGACGGACCACCACTACCAGAGACATGACGTTTTTCTACCCAAACCCAACCTCCTTGCGGGCGTCGGACAACATACTGTCCAACGCCCGTTGTCCTACCTGCTCCGTGGAGTCCGAAAGTGCAAAAAAGCACTTAGGGTCTCCACACTCCCGAGCTACACAGCTCATATCCTTACCTTTCCGATGATCCGAGGTAGGACACACCTTTACTGTGTCCTACGTACCGGCAGTCAATCCCAGCCAAAACTTCCTAAAACCCAACTAGACCGATGACTACCCACGGGGGTGACAAGCTGGCGAAGAAAGAAAATATCAAGACAAGAAGAGCGCCAGAAGAGACCTCTGCCAGCGAGGTTGAAGAGCCAGGACCAGGGGAGGTCCGCAGAAAATACCACGACACATCTCGCATTTGCGGGCTGGGTCTGGTAGAAGTAAGCGGGCCCACCTATCACGAAGGCCGATCCAGGTCTACAGAGATAATCTAGGAGCAAAGAGTAGTAGTCCTACTCGGCCCTAGTTATCGAGACCGTCATCAAGCCAATGGATATTGGCGCGTACGACCTATATTGACATATGCCTGCGTGTCATGGAATTTTATTTCAGACACGCAGTGTAAAAGACTACAGACAAAACAGAATAAAATACTCCGACTTTTGACGAACTCAAATAGATACATTTCGATCGCTGAATTGCATCGGAAGGCCGGGGTCCCCATGATGAAGGATTTCATCGTGGAGGCCTCCGGAAAATTCTTCCGGAGCAAAATTCAACGATCGGAACTGACTAGACACATAACAGACGTACAGATACACGATAACCCTACTCACGTACATCGACTCATACACCAGAAACTACCAATTTTACATACTGACACATAACATACTTTCCAGCCAAATTTCCTTTGTTCTCCCATCACCCCTCCCCCTCTAATTACCTCTACGTTTTACACGCCAGCTAATTTTATTTCCCAAATAAAAATTATTAAAATTCGTAAAAATATTGTAGATGTTAGAGTGCCCCACCTTTGCTATATTTCGTGGACATTTAGTATACCTACATATACTGTCAATATTCGTCTTATTTAATTTTTTAACTCTACACTTTTATATTACCATATTTCGAAGAAGAACATAAATACAAATATAAAGAAACTGGGTAATTTCTTGTATTTCCATAATTATATAAGTGATATTACTTACAAAGTTGCTAAATGCATGTACAAATCTGTTATTTGCGTAAATGAACATGATTATGTAGGAGCAAACTGTTGTTTCTTCATCTGAATTCTTGGCCATTCTGCTCCGCATATTTTCTTAAACTCGAACAGGAACACAAGAATGCCGTTTGCGCATGGATACCTTCAAAATATGTAAATTATATATTTCTGATACTAAAAAATTTCAAAAAAAACAATGTTATATATTATAAACGTAAAATTTGGTGCCGTTAGAGCGAACATAACCACTAATATTTTCTGGAATAATTGCTTAAATTATACGAGAACTTTTGCTGCTAAATATGTGGATAATTACCAGCCAGATGTATGCTACAAACTCGGTTAAAAGTTCGTTTAAAGCTTGAGAGTCAAGCGAGTGGTGACTAAATTAAGAAGTGACTAAAAATACATAAGAAAATAGTGAGTTTGAAATCTAAATTCAATTGAAGTATGGTATTTTTTAGCAACATCACAGGAAAGAGTAGCTGATAGCGATAATTGACATACGTATAAAATTTTGTATTTCGTCTATTTACGTCTCTGGAACTGAAAGAATCCTCATGAGAGTAGAAAATCTACGTCTCTATCTCAGAAAATGCGAAAAACGTCATTAAAGAAGATTTATAGAACGTAATATGCCAGGTCCCTCGCATAGATTGACTAATTTCTAAACTGGCAGCAGTGTTTGGTAAATTATATAACTTGAAAAGTTCTAGACAATTAAAAACTCTTAGTCTGTAGACTCTTAGAAGTAGAGTATGGAAAAATTAATGAGCGTGATCTATTATTTATTATTACCTAAGATTAAATGTTAGATTTAATTTTTAGAAAGGTTAGGAGTTAGTCAACGTTTAAGAGCGCTCCGGATATAAGCCGGAAAGACGGTGCAAATTACTCTCCTATAAATCATTATTTTAAAAAACGGCTTTCACTAAAAGACATTAAAAACATGTTACAATGTGGAACGATGAGAGAAAGAAAAGTATATATAAAAAAATAATTTTTCTTTCTTCTATTATCGATTTGCAAAAATAATTTTTATCGTCCCGCATAGGTATCATTAAAATAAACATTTTCCCTTTTCAAATGTGCTTTTAGAGGGCGGAATATTAAACATAATATTTTTAGTCGCAAACTCCTCTATAAATCCTTATTTTACTATAAAGAAAGTAACCAGACTGCAACCAAAGTTACAAATCTGGCGCGTTAAGTGTAATAATTGCATATTACCATCAAAACGCTAATGCTTCGATTGCAACAAACACCAGCCGAAAGGCTGATCCTACTTAAAGGAGCTCCCTTGCCAGTCGTCACACACCACTTGCAGACTGCAGTTTCGAGCTGTTGGCTCTCGTCAGTGCAAGGTAGGTATGCAACGACCGACATGAGAATCCTTTGACTATAGTACATCCCGGTATTTTTACAATAGCGACATGTAAAACAGCCAGCAGGCGCCATCTAGCGGTCCAGTGTCTGTTGAAATCGAAAAATAAATAGCCTGACTTGGCTTAGCATAGTTCAAATGTGCTTTTAGAGGGCGGAATATTAAACATAACATTTTTAGTCGCAAACTCCTCTATAAATCCTTATTTTACTATAAAGTCAGGCTATTTCTTTATAGTAAAATAAGGATTTATAGAGGAGTTTGCGACTAAAAATATTATGTTTAATATTCCGCCCTCTAAAAGCACATTTGAACTATGCTAAGCCAAGTCAGGCTATTTATTTTTCGATTTCAACAGACACTGGACCGCTAGATGGCGCCTGCTGGCTGTTTTACATGTCGCTATTGTAAAAATACCGGGATGTACTATAGTCAAAGGATTCTCATGTCGGTCGTTGCATACCTACCTTGCACTGACGAGAGCCAACAGCTCGAAACTGCAGTCTGCAAGTGGTGTGTGACGACTGGCAAGGGAGCTCCTTTAAGTAGGATCAGTCTTTCGGCTGGTGTTTGTTGCAATCGAAGCATTAGCGTTTTGATGGTAATATGCAATTATTACACTTAACGCGCCAGATTTGTAACTTTGGTTGCAGTCTGGCTACTTTCTTTATAGTAAAATAAGGATTTATAGAGGAGTTTGCGACTAAAAATATTATGTTTAATTTCCCCTTTTGTAGAACTAAAATAAAATTTGCCCTAATGTCCTCAAATGCACAGAGAAATTTAAAGATTAGGTATAATAAATTTGTCCAATGTCATATTCTACTACATCTCTATCTCTCGCCTTCCAAGCACACCGTACATTCAGCTGCGTCATTTTATTGACGTGAAGTCATTTACAATTAAAATTGGAAGCATGGATGACTAATACACTCCGACCAACTCTTAATGACTTAGTGATATTAATTTAATTAACGCCATGTCACAATTTTACCAAACTTTCTTTTATGCAATAATAGGTTATAATTCATAGGCCAGCCGTTAGGGAGTTAAGAATGCATATATATCGTTTTAAATCGGACAATTGATTTGACCGTTGGAGCCAGTTTATTATAGGCCTCTTTTAGATATACTAATTTTATAGTTATAGGCGGGGGAAGTCAAACACCGTATCGCATTCACTCTGTATATCGACACTTTTCTATACACTTCCACACTTTCTACTTACTATTAAGTTTAATTGTCACTTTTGAAGTTTAATTAGTACTATATTATTCAACAAGCGATAATGTAGGTGATAACTCACGCAGATGAAATTTGCAGCACGAGCCGCAGGCGAGTGTTGTAAATTCATCAAAACTAATCAAGCATGTCAAATGACCCTCCTTCCCTCAATAATAATAATGGACCATTCAATTTCACTGTATCGGAAAGGTGATTGGCTGAATCTAGTGAATTAGAATATATAACTCCAACTTATAATCCACGCTATTTGTTTATGGATATTATTAATTATTTAAAAGCAGTTGATTAATGAATATATAATCTAATATGATTTTTAAGCGATATTGCCCCAAAATTGGGGGTGTGCCGGGGGGCGAGTGAGGGGGAAAAATTAGTATATCTAAAAAAGGCCTATAATGAAGTGATTCCAACAGTAAAATCTTTTGGTCCGATTTAAAACGATGTTAATCTACCTGGCCCATTAGACCATTTTGACTTTAATTTTTTTGTAATTTTGCAAGAAATAACTTTACATTGTTTGGCGCAGATATTGTCATTAAGATAAAAAAATTATATATATATTTTTTAAAAAGCTTTTATTTAAATGCTCTAAAAAATAGAAAATAAACTTTGAAGTAAATCAAACCCATCATTTTGTTATATTACTTACATTATACAAGGGTGTCTCTAAAAGGTGCGGAAAGATGCTACTACAAATTCCTGAGGCTAAAATATGACGATTTAACCCAACTTACCTCAGTCCAAAAGTGGATGATTTCGGAGATACAGGGTGTCCAAAGTTCAATTTGGTTTTAGTTTTTCATAAATAATTTTTTTAATAATTGTTGTATTGTCACAATATTCGGCTAGGAGGGGTCTTGTGTGATGACAAATTAAAACCTGCCCTCATTTCCATTGTACAATTTATAGGGCGCCACCTGCGGTACTTTGCATACATTTAAAGCGAAATAACTTTTTTGAGCCACACTGTATTTAACTTATAAATAAACATTCTTATTCTACAACGTCTTTTACCTAAAAAATTTATACCTGGTAAGAGTTGATTTGAGCAGCCGTTTTTGAGATATCTGGATTTCAATAATTCATTTCGTATATGGCCAGGTCTAAATTATTGTAATTTGAAGCGATGGCGCTGTAATAAGATAACTGTCATTAAAAACTGATGTTTTAAATTGCGAGTAGGGGCGAGCGTAGGTGCGTCTTTACTATGTACATACTTCGGTATGCGATGTAAAGCAACGACAGGCGCAGTTAGTAGTTGGATGGGTGACCATTCCAACGGAAACCGCGTCCTCGCCTCACACATCTTCCAGCGGCTTCTATATCAGTGTATGCGCGGAAGCTATACAACTTTAGGCGAGGATTGTATAGGAGATATACCATCCTTCGGAGGGAATGTAAAGCCGTCGGTCCCTTGTCTATTAAATATTAGGCAAGTAAAAGAGCCCTGCTCTTCTTAAGGGAAGAGGTTCGGCAAAATTCCTGGTTGGGGGTAGCTCGTCTACAGGCGTCGGTGTTAGGTCTCAGTAGCGGAAATAGGCCGACGTTAAATAAATGTATAAAAAAAAAATTGCGAGTAGTATTGGAATATTGTGAAAGTGAATTAGCAAGCGCCGGTGAATTATCGAACAATTTGCAAATTTATTTTCGTCATGGCCGTACAGTATACCAACGAAGAAACGACCTATATGTTATTGGTTTTTGGATATTGCCAAGGAAATTGTTTAAAATCTTGCAGAGTATACAGTGAACGATTTCTGAATTGCCGCTTACCAAACAGTAAAACCTTCGCGGCAGTTGAAAAACGTATTCGTGAAACGGTTGTTTGCCCCTGTTTCTGCTAATTATGGTCGTGCATGTACGGTAAGAACTCCAGAGGTTGAGGAAGAGATTCTAAATCGGATTGAAGAAAATCTAAAATTCAGCAGCAGACGATAGGTAGGGCTATGGGTAAGCAAAGATACTGTTAATAGGGTGACCAGAGAACAACTACTGCACCCATTTTATATTCAACGGATACAAAATGTTTTACCCCATGATTTTGAATCACGCCTAGGTTTTAGCCGGTTTATCCAGGGAAACAGAATTCCAGATAGGAACTTTATACGAATAATTTTATTCACAGATGAAACTGTTTCACGAGGAGTGGCATAACTAATTTTCACAATGAACATGTGTATGCCGATGAAAATCTTCATGCGACTAAAGTAACCCATTATCAGCACGAGTTAAGGATCAATATGTGGGCAGGAATCATAGACACTCTCATAATTGATCATGTCATTTTACCACCTCGACTAAATAGCGAAAATTATTTGGCACATCTGCAAAATGAATTACCAGACTTATTAGATCCCTGCCATTGGAAATTCGAAGAGGAATGTGGTTTATGCATGACGGTGCTACTCCACATTTTACGTTAAACATAAGTAATTATTTAAATGAACAGTATCCAAATAGATGGTTAGGTAGAGGCAATGGTCGCATTCAGCGGACGTAACAGTTGTGTAACTGTAGCGCAAACGTACTCTGACGGATACGCTACTTTCTCAACATGTTAAGTAGCGGTCGCCATTTTTGGTAGCGTAAAGCATTTGTGCTACAAGTTGTGAGCGGTAAGCGGTGCTTGGAAAATTTGAAAAATAAACAAAATGAATACCAACACAATTTATTATATTAGCGGCTCTGCTAATTCTAAGCCGATCTGGCCAACTACATTAATATAAAAATTATCTGCTTCCATCATTTCAATTATATTCATTATATTATTCATTTTAAGTTCTGCTCACATATATAACTAACCTAAAATAATCAAAAGAATTATAAGGTTCAATAAAAAGGTACAGCTTACCATAAGACACTTCCTTTGTAAAATTATTTTCAAATTATGAAAAATAAACACATATATTTCGACATTTGACAACAAAAATTGTTGTCAGAGAACGTTCCAACGGCTCCGTAACGGTAGCGGTAGTAGAGCGCTTTATGCTACGTCCACTGAATGCGACCAATGATGCGCCCGCACATTGACCAGCTCGATTCCCTGACATGACCCCGATGGATTACATTTTATGGGGAACTTTGAAATCCCTTGTGTATTCTAGGCCAGTAGAAACAGAAGATGAATTAAGGAGACGTATTCAAACTGGAATTGATGCTTTGAGAAATGATAACGAAATGCTCCCGAAAGTTCAATTTCATTTTTTACGGCGTATTAATCTTTGTACACACGAAAATGGAGGTCATTTTGAACATTTGTTAGACGCATTTGCTTCTAACTAACATTGCAAGTTTAATAAAAGCTTTTAAAAAATACCTGCCTGCAATAAGAAAAGGTACTTCTTGAAAAGATTTTTTACAATTTTTGTATGTATGTTCATTTTAATATTTAAAAATTCATGAAAAAAGAAACTTATGCCCTCTGACACTTCCCCAAAAGATTTCACTGCACTGAACCTGTTTTAGTTTGGTTAATTGAATGTCTGGTCCAGAAACTGCCCGCCTTAATACTGGCGACGTTTCACTATCAACAAAGATAACCTCCTCATACCCGTCGTTTCAAATTGCAACAACATAAAATAAATCCACCAGAGTTATTCTTACATCATATGTCATTGTATTGTTTAATGTGCGGTATTTATTTTAAACTCATTTACATTCATTGGAAACACAGCTTTTCAGTTCTTCTAATGTTCAGCTAATCACATTACACAAATTATCATTTACTTTATAAAAAAATTATACTGAACACAATCATTATATAATGACCAACCTGTCACTATCGGAAATGGATTCCTGCATAAAATCCTTCTCGTTTATTATTCATTCAAAAACTATCATACAAACATAAATGCCTACCTCATTTTGTTAAATAAAATAAATAATATTAAATATCAGTATTTATCGTGATCTATTTTTGGAAGATATTCGACAAAATAATTGTTCAACAAACAAGATAAAAATATGCACCGATGTTGTTAATTTTAACAGAGTATCACAGAAGATTAAAATTGGTATAGTTATGAATAGTATGTATATGAATGTTTCTTCAAAACCGTCATATTATTGTACACGTATCGGTGAATTGTATTGCAAGAGTCAGAAATTTTACTACTATTTACAAATAAGTTATAAATAAGACTATGTGGGCACGAATATATTCGATTATTTAGCAAATTATTCAACACTGTTTTGGTTCCAGTAGTGAGGTGATCCTTATAACTAATAAGATGATAGACAAAATTAATGCCAGAAGAGCCTAAATTGAGCACTTAATGCATGAAACATGAAAAGAATAATTAATTCCTAAAATTAAAATAATAATTTTCCTAACAAGTGCAGAAAGCAGTACTTTTCCGCATGCGACTGCCGGTTAAACAGTCAAGTGCGGAAAAGACATTTTTGTTAGGAACAACATTTTTTCTACGACCATGATAAAAATAAAAAATAAATAACATGGACATTTAATCTAACGAAAAAGAAACATATATCATATAATATTATTTGTTGTTAATAATGCTTATATTAAATGTACAATTAGAGACATTTTGCAAGTTAATAGCAGATGTTAACTGATTGCTTAAGGGTACAGTTAAGTAGATTGATTGGAGGTGGAGGGTATATTTGAACATTTCGTTGTGTAGTTCCAACGAATTTGACGGGATATCCATGGCTAAGATTTTATTTGATATGTATATTTTATATTTAGTAGATTTCTCCCCGTCAATAGATGTTTATTCCCAACTCCCAAGTCATTTTATGCCATTTCTTCGCCACAATCAGCCAACCAATATTGGTGCTGGGGATCGGCGACTTCTGTGCTCTGTATGCAAATGTGGATTAGAAAGTTTTAAAGCCCAGCGATTTCATATGGTATTTCCCCAAATGTGTTGACCCCTACATACTATGTAGTTTACTGTCCTTTTTTGTAAAATAGAAGGGGGGCCGAGAATGTAAATACTGACTGTCTGAGTCGTCTTCCACAACAAATAAGGCTTGTCAAATTACATCACCAGGAGGCATATTGCTGCTCGAGTCCAACAACAGACCAATTCCCATAGAAGAAGTACAAGAAACTTACCAGTGATGAGGGACGTAAATTACTGGACTTGGCATCAGTGGCCGAATGCGGAGATTGAAAAAGAGTACAAACTGTATCATCGTAGAAAGAATGAAATGTTTATACACAAGAATTGTCTGCATTGAGAAAATCGTGCCAAAAGAAACACGTGGAATTTTCATGTAATTGCTTCATGCTATCACCAAGGAATGGTAATCATGAAGGCATACGCCCGGAGTTTATGTTTGGCGGTAAAATATCGACCGAGAGATCGAAAATTGTGTGGCAACTTGTCAGACGTACTAGAATCATCAGAACGATCCATCAAAAGCGCCACCTCAAAGTTTGGCGCCTACCACAAAACCATGGTCAATGCTTCACGTTAACTTTGTTAGACCTTACAGGGGAAAAGTTTTCTTGATTGTAGTCGATGCCATGTCAAAATAGTTAGAGATAGATGTTGTCAAATCAATAGCGTCATGCGAGGTTATCAAGAGTTTAAGGAAAATGTTTGCGAGGCTAGGAATTCCAGATAAGGTAATTTACGACAACGGACGTTCTTTCGACTCCAAGGAACTGCACGATCTTTACAGGAAGAATTTGATTGAATATAGCACAATTTAGCGGATAATCCTTCAATTAATGGACAAGCGGAAAGCATGGTACAAGTCACGAAAAAGGTTCAGAGAATGCTGTTCAGGCAACATACCACATTTCATACATGATCATCTAAGACACCTGCGGAACTATTGATGGGACGGAAGGTTCTCACAGTTCTGGATAAAATGCATCCATATGCACTCAGATTATTCGCTGAGACCGAAATGGCTGGAAGGCACAATTGAAGATTGTATAACTCCTCATACAGAGCTCGTTTGGGTAATGGAAATGTTATGAAACGTCACATTGATCAACTGCGGCGAAGAGTAGTAAATTCAGAAATTCATAACGAGAAACGTGAGGCCAACAGACCTTGGTTCTCAATCCTCGCACAGTTCGAGGGAAAAGCCCGGTCCAAGCTTCGTTACCAAATCAACCAATATCACCCTAACATTCTTTCTGAGTTCCTGATTTTCCGCAGTCTAGAGAAATTAAAATAGATGAGGCGAGGGCGCCTCTCAAGGGGCCTCTCTGGGAGTGTTAACGATTCATCTTTTGGAGTCTGAAGGACTTTATATATATTTCAAAAATGAATGTTAACGTTCACAAAATAAGGGTTCGAAACGACTGTTTCAGATGGAGAATAATAAGAAAATGTATACTTACTGTTCGTTTTTTCTTAACTGCTGCTCTGACGGAATCTATTGGACGTCGTAACACTATAAACCTGACGCTGGAAGTACTTATAACACTTTCTTAAAATTATACCTGAAAGGGAATTTTGTTAAAAAAACACAATTAAAAGACAATATAAAGTTCAAAAATATATATTAAATCTCTTCAAAAAATTTATGTTTTACAACTTTTAAGAAATATATTTGACAAACAATAGTCTGGCCCGTTTACAACACATAGTGAGGAACGGAATGATTTATAATATACCAACTACCATCCAATATGCAGTTTTCTGAGCTAACGATTACACAAATTGATTCAAGAAAAGTTCAATGTTCCTAAAATTTGATGGGCTTTTGCTTGCCTGTCTATTCACGTATTTGTATTTCAATATCAATTTTGGTCGCTCCTCGGAGCCTGAAAATGCTTGAATCGCAACGACTTTGAATTATATTTGGGTAATTACATTTTCATACGTTCAGGCAAGGCGGTCCCATGAACATATGAGTACATGGTAAAGATACTTTTCTGACACCGAATCACTGAGGAACCGGTTTAGGTCAAATCCCGTTAAAACTCATCATTTCCCTGTCAAAATCGACTGCTAGGAAATGATGGGGGTCCCATGTCGCTAAGGGCTATTTTCGCTAAAACTCACGATATACTTTGAATAGAAGCTGGATTAATTTGTCCTCATATTTAAGACCTCGCATGAGTTGCAGTGCTTAACAACGTGGATTCGTAAAAGGGTTTTTAATTTTGAAATTTCCAAATTTTGTTATAGTTTCTAAATTTTAGTGGTCGGGGCGACATTACGTCCCTGTGCAGCGACATTTACTACATTTTCTAAAATGACGCTTCTTGAGGAGTTATTGGAATTTTTGCATAAAAATCGCTCCGTAGAGCGAAAATATGATTAAGAATATTAAAAACCTCTTCCACGATATTTTTACGTGAAGCACGCTTTTCATGCGAAATATTTCTTAAGTAGGATTTTGTTACAACGTCGAAAAGTATACCGAGGGTTTTACCGTGTTCTTTAACAGGAGCTCGGAACAGATTCGATTGGAAACTTCAACTAGGCCAGCTCGAAACTGAAAGCTTTTCTCCCGTTGAAAGACCATGCTACTAAATAAAAAGGGGGGGATGCTTTATATGTATTACTTATTAAAGTCGGTTTAATTTACATATTTTTATATATTTTAGTATTCTGTCCTGGATGCATATGATTGAATTTTCGAACTAGTATTTTTGTTGAACCTTCATTATTTTCAATAAGTTTAACTGTATCAACTTTATCAACAATAGATAATTGTACACCAGCCATTTTTATAATTTCACATTAAAAATAATGAGGAAAGTTCTTACAATAACAGTAAATTTTGTTGTCATGAAATTTGACACTTGCGATGGTCTCTTGTTATATCATGACACGCCCAAGAAATCCCACATTATACTTGAAATTGAACTAACTGGTACTTGTAGAAATCTGAGCATTCAACTTGCTCTGATTGCGAACAATTGCATTCTATTAAAACGTCATATTCATGTGCCTGTGACTTTAAAACAACTTTAGATGTTTTAATAGAATTTGGCTCAATTAAGTTCCGAGACATTCATGCTCTTTAAGTTGGTGGTATTAAATTTCTGTTATAATATATGTACCTAAAATACTTGCATGAAAATGACATCACCAATATGTGGAATGCATTAAAAACAATGAACGTTCAACGTAAGGCAAATGTAGAATTACCCGATAATATTGCAGATCCTTCTGAAATAAATAACTTTTTTCTATCTGCATTTAATGGTAACGCCGCAAGTCCCGACACAATCAATTTTTATAAGAGCAGAGTATTTGATGCTGGTAATGAATTTAGCTTTACTTTGCCTAATCAACAACAAATTTTTGAAGTTATTTCTAGCCTTAAATCCAATGCAAGTGGTGTCGGCGGTATATCATTGCAAATGGTTAAGCTCTGTTTACCGTTACTATTGCCTTACATAACGCATGTGATTAACTGTTGCTTAGAAAATGGGTATTTTCCTGCTGCTTGGAAGCAGGCAGTGGTATGTCCTGTACCTAAGGTAAATAGCCCTACGCAATATAACGACCTACGGCCAATTAGTTTACTGCCGGTATTTGGTAAAATCTTGGAAAAAATCATGTCTATACAGCTGCATAAATACTACACCGAGAAACATTTGTTACCTCTACATCAATCAGGGTTCAGGCCAGGACATAGTACAGTTACTGCCTTGATAAATATGTCTGACAACATATTGAGTGCACTGGATAAGAAACTGGCCACGGTGTTAGTGCTCTTGGATTTCTCTAAAGCATTTGACTCCGTGGACTGTGCCTTGCTCTGTGAAAAATTAGGATATTATGGCCTTGATAATATTGCGGTATCGTTCTTTCAAAGTTACTTAAATGGGCGCACACAAAATGTACGTACTAGGCTTGGTATTTCATCAAATGAATTAGTGATATCTGGTGTCCCACAAGGCTCTGTTTTGGGGCCCTTGCCTTTTTTAATTTATACAATTGACATTTACAAGTGTGCACAGTTCTCTGAGATGCAATCGTATGCGGATGACACCCAGTTAAAGTATAGCTTCAATCCTAATATCTGTCCGTATGCTGTTAGTAATATTAATCAGGACCTTGCGAATATTAGCAAATATTGCAAAAATCATGTATTAAAAATTAATCCCCTAAAATCACATATAGTCCTTTTTTGTTCAAAAAACCGTTATAATGATGTAAAAACTTCAGTAGTACTTAAAATCGAAAATGAAATTATACCAATAGTGGAATATGCGAAAAATTTAGGCGTCATTTTTGATAAAAATTTCAAATTTATGCCGCATGTAAACAATTTAATTAAAAAGTCATATATAACACTAAAGCTACTGTACTCAAATAGACATATCCTCAATTTTAAAATTAGAAAAAAACCCTGCGAGTCCCTCGTGTTTCCTATTTTTGATTACTGCGATGTTATATATTACCCTTGCTTAGATTCGGCCACAAAATATCGTATACAGAAAGTGCAAAATACTTGCTGCCGTTTCGTCTGTGGGCTGCGTAAATTCGATCATGTAAGTCTTAAAATAAAAGAATTAAAATGGTTAAAATTCGATGTCTCTTGGAAATATCATTTATTAGTTTTCGTTCATCGTCTTATTACTATTTCTACACCTACCTATCTGAGAAATAAATTAGTACATCGTAATCAAATTCATGGTTCAAATATAAGAGGAAATTATATTCTAACGATGCCACATCATACGACTGCCACGTTTCAAAAATCCTTTACATTTAATGCTGTTAAGCAATACAATTCCTTACATAATACGTTTAAAATTTATTCAATTAATTCTTTTCGTTACCACCTTAAACGTTTCCTACTAAACTCATAAAAATGTTTTATTACGGTTTTTGTTACATACCTATTTATATTATTCTCCAATGATCATTGCCAGTACATCAATGCCTACTTTTTTATGGTTATTAATATTTTGTTAATTATCGTACTTATTTTTTTATAATACCAAATTCTTACATGTATGTTGTATATATTCATATTTGTGTATGTGCATTTCTCTTTATTTACAAATAGTGTTATTTATTTCCATACTTGTGCTTGTTTTATATGTATTATTGTGCTATTATGGTCTTTTATAAGATATAGGTTTAATATTACATAAACTAGGATTAGGGTTAAGTGTTAGAATAGCCATATAGGCTAAACTTCGCCCTAAATATAGGTTAAATGTATGTATATGCATTTACTAAATAAAGACGATTATTATTATTATTATTTTTTTTTTTTTTTAAAGTAAAACCAGTCGTCCTTCTCCCTGCCTCCGATACCAGAGAGGGTACGCTGGGAGCGCCAGTAACCACTCTCTACACCGTAGAGTCAGTGATCACTGGTTCCGTGACTCGTGTGCCCTGAGCAGACGCAATGAACCAAGAATGACAGTCTTCTGCATTCTCCCGGCTAGGACTTCTGCCGATTGTCGGCATGCCGGTATGATGTTCAATTCTGAAAGCAGCGTGTGTCTCGTTCCACCGAGAGCTCCTATAATCAGTACCACCAGCTTGACAGTATGGTCTGGATACAGTCTGCGGAGTTCGAAGAGTAGGTCTCGATATTTTGTCCGCTTTTCTTCCTCCTTCAAGACGATGTTGTTCTCCGCGGGAGCCGAGAACTCTATGACGAACATTGTCTTGAGTTGGTGGTCTATGAGGACTATGTCAGGCTTGTTTGCCTGTATTTGCCTGACCGTGGGAAACGAGTAGTTCCAATAAATTAGACACCTCTCATTCCCCACAACGGACTCAATATCCCCCGGAGCATAAGGCAGCACTGGTGTCTCGTCTATCTCATACGAGTGCCTCAGATGGTAGTAAAGCACTCGTAGTGCTCCGTCGTGCCTTTGGATATAGGCGGAGACTGCATATGTCGGGCAGGCCGACAACAAGTGCATAAGCGTCTCCGGCGCTCTGCGGCAGGCCCTGCAGCTGACGTCAGCGACCTCCACACCCATGACACGACTTCGATAGACGAGGGTGTTGAATACACCGTCCTGGCAAGCCAATATAAATCCCTCGGTCTCAGACTTCAGCCCGGCTGACCTTAAGAAGGCGAAGGTCAGCCTTTCGGATAAGCCAAGTTCTTCTATATTTCTATAGAAGACACCATGCAGTGGCTTATCCGAATGGAGCTGCAGAAAGATGGTTTGTTCTGCAGCTTTTATTTGGGCTTTCCGCCGAGCGGGTTCCAACTCGGTGACAGAGTCGGGATTATCCCGCTCAACGTCGAAGATGAGACCGAGTTCATCGGCTGCTCTGCGTGCTGCCTTAAACAGAAAAGCTCCTACCCCTGCATTTTCATGGTCTCGGACCATGCAGAGGAGGGGATCCGAACTCCTGACGACTTTACAGGCTCCATCCAGCACCATCCTGCTGTGTAGACTCTCCAAGCTCAAGAGTCCACGGCCTCCCCGATGGCGTGGGAGATATAACCGTGGAACGGACGATTTAGGATGCAGTCTCCTATTGAGGTGCATCTTTCTCCGGGTTCCTACATCGAGTTGACGCAGCTCCTCTCGAGTCCACTTCACTACTCCAAAGGAGTAGAGAAGGATCGGAACGGCAAGCATATTAGTAGCAGACACCTTGTTCTTCCCCGACAGTTCTGAAGACCAGATCTGTCGGAGTCGGTGCTGATACTTGCCGCGGAGAGCGTTTTTCACTACACCCACTTCTTGGGTGGAGCGTTGCTCGACACCCAAGTAAGTGTACGACTCTCCGGCATCTAGGTGGTGTAGGATGCTTCCGTCTACGAGCTGCGCGTCCTCGCCGTAGTCCCCACATCGTCCTCTCTTGAGATGGACCAGTGCACATTTGTCCAATCCGAACTGCATACCGACAGCCTGCGTGTACTCCTGTACCACCCTAAGGGATTGTTGGAGATCCCTTTCTCCGGAGGCATAAAGTTTAAGGTCATCCATATAAAACAAATGGGTGACCTTATGCCTCCTGTCGCCGGGGGTACCACAGTTGTAACCGCGGGTTTTCCGGAGCGAGACGGATAATGGCAGTAGCGAGATGCAAAACAAAAGGGGGCTGAGGAAATCTCCCTGAAATACTCCCCTTTTGAACGTTACCGGCTCTGTTTGGACTCTATCATTACCAGATGTTATGGTAAAGCGAGTCCTCCAGAGCGGCATCAGATCTTCAATGCATCTCACTACGGGACCGGCGACCGCAAGACATCGGAGCAAGTGTACAATAAGCTCATGAGATGTCATGTCAAATGCCTTGCGGTAATCGATCCAGGCCATGGAGAGATTCCGCTTATACTGCACGGAGTCCTGCGTGACACATCTGTCAATCAACAGGTTCTCCTTGCAGCCAGCGACATCTCTCTTCGACCCTCGTTGCTCATATATCCGTTCGTAAACTGGGTTAACTGCTTGGAGTACCCGCATGTACAAGATGCGTGTGAACCTTGTAACATGCGTTTAAACAGGTTATCGGCCTATAGTTCTTTGGGTTGGACAAATCTCCGTTCTTAGGGATCAGCACTGTCCACCCCTCAACAACCCAAGAAGGAATTTGCTGCTCCCCATTTAGCCAAGAATTAAAAATTCTGGCCAAATGGTGGTGGGTACCGGTTAACTTTTTCCACCAAAAGTTATTAATCCCATCGGGACCTGGAGCAGCAAAATTCTTAGAGCCTTCAAGAGCTCTTCGAACCTCTTCTGGGGTTATTGGTTGGCACACCTCCTGTTGTAGATGAAGCCTTTGGCAAAAGGCTTCAAAGTGTGCCAGGGCCGGAGAGTCTCTGTTGAGCGGAAGCCTCTGTTCGTACAACGTTTTCCAGAAAGTTTCCACCTGATCGACGGTCGGTGGATTGTCGGCAACACGCTGAGGCGGTTCGAATAGGCGCGAAGGCTTTTGGCGAAAAAGGTTATTTTCCGCCAGCCCCCTCGCCCGCCTCACTAGTGACTTTTTGCAAGCCACTAGCATATTATTATTATTATTATTATTAAAATCGAATATGACTTCACAGAAAATTTATCTCATTTTATTACCTCTAGAATTGTATGCCTATGGTGAATTTCAAACTATACAGTGTCATTATAGTTGCCTTCAGAGCATTTACTATCGGTCTAAATTTGAAATTGATCCGTCAATTACTAACAGAGATATAGGTATATTGAAATTAGACAACTGTAGATGTTAACTATTACAAATGCCATTGCTTTTATGTAATTAAATATATTTATCGTCAAGAATTCAGGAAATTAGCTATGGATTTTAGCAAACTGGATTTTAATTCAAGATGCAATTTTTTTAGATGAGCAAATGATTGGTTGTACCTTCCGCTTGAGAAATGCCTTGCAACAGTAACGCAACTACATTCCACAAATGTTAATTTAGTACTGGATACCGCGGTTAAGATACTCGACATTCGAGTATAAAATATCAAGAATGAAATTAGTAAATTAGGCATTTCTGCTTTATGTAGATATTGTTTGATGGTGAAGGCGTTTAAAGAATTATTTTTTTAGATTGTCCAAAGAAAAGTGTTTAAAAATGTGATATGAGACGTTCTGCAGTATAATATCTATAGTATTATATTAATAAAATTTATCTTTGAAAAAAAAAAGAAAAGAAATAAATTATTGCTTTATACCTCAAAGAGAAACAACAATGCAGCTACGGATACGTGTTTCGGAATTGTTGCTTCTCATCAGCAGCGTAGCTTAACGAATGTATATTATAGTTGAGCAAAACTAATAAAGATTATAAGGCAATAATTTATTTCCTTTCTTTAATTATTTAACCTCATAAACCCTTCATCTCATTCTCATTCTTCATTTGAAAAGCTTATCATGGCGACAACCCACTGTGGCGTGGAATGGTAAAACGCTGAGATACACTATTTCGTTTTCTTCGAGTATGTTCTGCAATTTCTGTGCAATATAAATTTTAAAGGGGTCATCACCGCATTTACTCAAATGGAGTAAGATAGTAAATTTTCAAGAATATCTGTGGAAGCCTAACCAGAATCCTTATATTCTTGTCATAATATTCCCATAGAACTATTTTATTAATTTATTCATCTGCAACAGTTTACAGTTTTAATACAGGTTATGAAGATTTATTTTGAACTTTTCATTCATAAATTGTTTTATGAAAACTGTTAGTTTCTGCTTTTTGGAAAATTTTATTTTCAAATTTTTAATGAAAACCATTCTCAACGCGTTCTGAATTTTAAAAATCATTATACTACGTTTTTCTTTGGATGTGGCTATTTATACATACTGTCCAGGCAATTCACGCCGCACATGCGCGATGACGTTCAAACATATTGATATAGTAAGAATTATAAGGTTAACCATCAGCAGTCTGTGGTGTAATACTTAGTGTTCCCGATTCTCACACGTGAGGTCGACGGTTCGAATCCGCTTGCTACAGTTTTTTTTTACCACATTTTGTTAACTAAAATACGTAATACGAATATTTCTTTAGGTTAGTTCGTTGGGTTAAATATGTTAATATTTTTTGATGTAGTATAGTTGTTTATGATAGATAATGTCCCTTGCCCTCGACGGCTATACTGTATGTATAAATAGCCAATTGCGTATACATACTGTATGTATAAATAGCCAATTGCGTATACATACAGTATGTATAAATAGCCACATCCTTTTTCTTTAAAGCTCTTTTGCGAACCTGTCCGCTTGTACTGCTTTAGGTTCTTTCTTCTTAGGTTTCTTTGCATCCAGTAACAGTTTTTTCTCATACTCATTATTTCATGAATTCCACATTGTAAATTGAAAATCGAATCAGCAATATATTGATACATTTTTATAAACAAACTTTATGGACGACACTGTATTTACTTGTATAGAAACCCTTAGCAAGATTTATAAAAATGCAAAGGAACAATTTTTGTTGTTATTTACTGAATAACATCATCCGTAGATATACAGGGTGATTTTTTTTTGGGCGTCTATTAGAAGTATATCGAGAAAGAAAAATGGTATGGATCGGAAAATTTAGCTATAGGCCTAACTGGGTAGGATATATTTAACTAAAATATTTTCAAAATGTGGAATTTCCGGTTATACCGGAAGTTGACCCCAATTTTGTTATTTTAAATGGAATGCCCCCATTTTCAATTTTTTTTTTAGATTCTGCGGTTAATTTAAAGAACATTTCGTTAAAAGTTTCCTATAGCTAAAATTAATATTTCCGGAGATGTTCATTTTCTTTCTAAAATTTTGACAGAAAAGTTGTATAACATAAAAATTAATATCCCAGTAACAATAATTGATAACATGTTGATCTTTCTATAAGGGTAAGACAAGGTATTGGAGTTACTAATCATGTAAGAAAATTATCGAAATACCCACTAAAAAGCTTCTAAAATTATTGACATATGTCGACCACACAAAAACAGCAAACACTCATTTTTTTTAATAGCACCATACCTAACTAAATGCACCATTCGATAGAGAAAAAAAATGCGCATCTAGCTATGTTTCATATTCCTATACCTAAAATGTATGGTTCTTTAGATATTTGCGATTTTCTAATTTTATCAATAAAATGAAAAAATGAAAATTGTATAATTTATTAATAATAAAAATTTTATAACGAAACATTAATTATACTGTTCAATGTGTTGCCCATTAACCTGTAAACATTTTAGAATCCTATTATTTACTGAGTGTGTAGTAGCACTTCGAATTTCATTTGGGTCCAAACCTTCAAATACTCTTTGAACGCTATCCAACAGTTCCTCTCAGTTAGTTACCAGGGTTCGATAGACCTCACTCTTTATACGGCCCACAGGTAAAAATCCGTTGGGGTCAAGTCAGGAGACCTGGCGGGCCAAATCCATGGACCCAAACGCCTTATCCACCTGTCATCAAACATATGATCAAATTCGTTACTAACTGGTCTGGAACAATGACTTGGAGCTCCATCGAGTTGGTACCAGCATGAAAAGTATTGATTAACAGGTAAATTGTTTAAAAAGTTCGTTACGACAATTCTTAAAATTTCTAAATATCTTGATCAATTCAAATTTTCGTCGTAAATGTGGTAACACAATTTATTGCCCATTAACAAACAAAACCATTAAAACTAAGTTTAAACTGAAAATTCCTCGGTAGAATAACATGAGGATTTTGATTGCTCCAAAAATGCGAATTTCTGCAATTGAAAAACCTTCTTTATAAAATTCTGCCTCATCAGTCCAAATAATTTTTTCAAAAAATTGAGGGTCTTCTTGTGTTCGGATTAATATCATTTCGCAAAATTCTGTTCTTCGCTGTGGGTCTTCAGGATAAGTTCTTGCACAGTAGTAAATTTAAAATTATGGAATTTATGATTCATTAAAATCTTCCGAATGGAACTGTAGGAAATGTCCAAATCCGCTGCCGCTGAACGAATCGAATGATTGGGATTTGCATAGAAATAAGCCAAGATGTTAATTTCATTATTTTCATTTGATGTTATAGGTCTGGCTAGTGTTCTTTCTGCGTGTCGACTGCCAAATCTAACAAAATTGCTTTGCAATCTTCTAAATTTTGTGGATTCATTGATGGTAAATCAGGATACGTTTCATTAAATTGTCTGCATGTTCTGCTAATTATTTTGTCACAATCCATGAATGTTAAATAAATTCAAAATATCCGAGTGTGAGTAATTGTTTGCCATTTTCCCCACAGTAAATAAGTACAACACAAACTACGTGTAATGAAATACAATAACATAAATTACCTATCTGTCACATTTTTTGTATTTTGTTTTGTCAACACTCAAAGCCTACTCTTTAGAAGACGGCACTCTTCAATTTTCATTAATAACACCGACAATCGCAAATATCTCAAGAGCGATACATTTTGGGTATAGGAATATGATACATGGTTAGATGCGCATTTTTTTCTCTTTCGAATGGTGCATTTAGTTAGGTATGGTGCCATTTTAAAAAATGAGTTTTTGCTATTTTTGTGTGGTCGACATATGTCAATAATTTTAGAAACTTTTTAGTGAATATTTCGATAATTTTCTTACATGATGAGTAACTCCAATATCTTGTCTTACCCTAATAGAAAAATCAACATGTTGTCAATTATTGTTACTGAGATATTAATTTTTATGTTATACAATTTTTCTGTCAAAATTTTAGAAAAAAAATTAATATCTCCGGAAATATTAATTTTAGCTATAGGAAACCTTTAACGAAATGTTCTTTAAATTAACTGCAGAATAAAAAAAATTGAAAATGGAGGTATTCCATTTAAAATAACAAAATTGGGGTCAACTTCCGGTATAACCGGAAATGCCACCATTTTGAAAATATTTTCGTTAAATAGATCCTACCCCGTTAAGCCTACAGCCAAAGCATTTTTCTTTCTCGATATACTTCTAATAGACGCCCAAAAAAAATCACCCTGTATATGTTCTTTAAAACAACTGCATATCCAATGGCTAATAATATTTTTTAAAGATACTTGTGAGTTGCGATATTAGGATTTTATCGAATAGTTTAATGACATTTGTAATCAACGACACAGGTCTATAATTGGATAAATCTGATTTATCGATTTATATTATTTATGCGTTTTTATTATTATAATGAAAAACCACATATTCCGTAAATAATCAATCAATAAAATAAACAATGAGCCTCTACCTATCATAAATTACTTTGTATAGGTTCCGTCCGCTTTATACCTAAATTGGAAATTATGTTTTATGAATTAATTTGCTTTTCATTTATATAGTCACGTACTGTTAAAGTGGCGCTATAATAATCCTTTAATATAAAAGTCATAACAATAACACAAACTTTGATATATTTAATCGTTGAAAGAAGACATTTAATCTCAAATACCTCCGTCGAGGTACAACCGTCGAGAATTTCGCGACATTGTTATTATTTTCTTAAAGAATTTCTTGGACAGGTAATCAGACTTTAAAAAATGTTCAGTTTATTTTTATGAGAAACGTGGAGATGAATTCTTTCCAATAACCGTAATTAAATTGTATCCACTGGCACTGTTTCAAAGGAAGAGAAACTATTAAAATTATCAGAAATTTGTGCGATTTTGAATAAATACGTCGAGTATGTAAAAAGTAATTACTCACCGAATGCAGTAACAGTGTTCGATGGATAACCAGAGGATGCTGTAGCGACTTGGCCGATTGAAGATTTGTCCATCGGGGTAGGAACATTTTGATGAAAAAACGTAGCAATTGTATCCCAGAGGAAATTTTTGCCAAATGAGAAGAAGAAGAAGAAGAAGATGCTGTTACCTTAATTGTCCGAGTCTCGCTCTAGTATTTATTTTCTAAAGCCAGGCAAGGGAAAGTCTCAGAACGAGATGTATGCACTCCATAATATCAATTTGGATATTCCAATTTTTTTACATGCATTTAGTAGTTACGATACTAATTCTGTAGGATACCTGCAGAGGAAAATGAAGCTTGTTAAACTACAGAAAGGTAAATACTTACAGACGCCTGATCACATCTCCAAAGAACCAAATGCGTTTCCAGAGGAAATAAAGAAAGTGGGAGAACAATTTCTTCTTCTGTATGAAGCAAGAAATTGTGAGTCATTGCATAAGTATAGATACCACTGTTTCGTATAGTCTTACCATCAGTTTACCAAATCTAGCATCATTACCATCAACCAAAGACGTACCTAGGTTGCTCCTTTCGTATTTCCACGAAATTCCGCAATGGTTTGGATTCTAAAAATCAGCTCTAGACTTGGGATGGAGAATTCAAAGAATGGGTTGATGCTTATCCCCACTCTACAAGACGCAACCCTCAAGAATTAGTGAAACTCATATCTTGTAAATGTACCAAACGTTGCAATGTAGCTTGTAGTTGTCGTAGACCTGGTATACATTGCTTTGTAATGTATGGTTTCTACCAGGGCAAATCTTATTCGATACTGTGGACGTGGACGAATTAGGCGACGATGAGGACTTAGATATCGAAATGAAAAACATAATAGAACGTTTTCAAGATTATCAAGCAAACTCGGAATATGAGACAGATTAGGAAAAAACAACATTTTTTTGTCCCTTTTTTAAAGATTCATAATAGATGCAATATACATAGATTATATGAAATATAGGTATTAGGGAAATTTTCTTTTCTATAGCTGCTACTCTGTTTACGGAATAATCTAAATTTTCTATGAAGTTTATGCGTGTGCTTCTGCTCGACTCTATGAAACATTGTATGAGGCCTTCTTTTCTTAGAATTTAATTTTCAATCGATTCCAATAGTTGTTAATTTTTTGTGATAAAAGGGGATGGAACTCATCTCATAGAAAAAAGCAAACCCAGAAGAGGATAATAAGTTACTAGGACAAATTACTATCAATTTATAACAAAAATAAATGAAATTCGATCAGCTTTTCTCCGAGTTAACGATGGTGGTACCATTTTTAAAAAAGATGATTACGTAATTAAAAAAAAATCTATAAGCGTTTGCACTCGATAAAATGGTACTGGACTACTGAAAACTAAAAAAAAAATGGTTTTCACACAAGAAGAAACTTTCCAGTGCTATTCTCAAGTTTTCTCTAAAAGCCTATCAATTTTTTTTAATTGGTTCAGGAATATATGAGAAATTACGGAAATACGTCTATGGCGCCGCCCACTTTAAACCCCGAAGAAGAAGAAGAAATGTCTTGAATGTCTAAATTGATGTAAATTGTCTAGATTTGACAAATCATATCCAAAAAACTGCTCACTATTTGAGATAGTGCTCACTGGCCTTTTATTGAGGGAGATAAAATCTATAACATATCGATAATTTAAATAATTTCACAATACCTCATTTTCATAAGATTTCTGCGGGACTCTACAATAAGGCGATTTACACGGTTGAACTTGTCGAATGATCTAAATTGGAAATAAATTGGACCGTCTAAATTGGCAGTCATTCAGAGCCTTTTCAATGGCCGGTAATTCACAGAGCCAAGACATCTTTGTTGTTAAATAATCCGTGTAAAATCGTCTTTAGAAAGGAAGTAAGAGAGAAAGATTAAAATAACTAAGCTCAAAGTACGGCGCTCTGGGTAACGGTTTCTATGAAGACTAAATAATATTGTTCGACGATGTCAGATTAAAATTTTGAATCTTCATGTGCATTTTATTCATAAAGGTGTTAGAATTCTGCACCAAAAACTCCAGTAAAAAGAAACTGTTAAAATCAGATCTAAAAATAAATTTTTAACGCTGTACTTTTCGCAGGATTATTGATTTTTTAATATAATTGTTGAATATTTAAAAACAATGAACCTTGACATGCGCTAAAGCAAATTTAAGATTAAGAGTTCAAAAAAAGAGAAACAAAGGAGAGAAGTGTACGTTTTTATGTATCTAAAGGTAAGTAAACTAAAGTGAAAGAAAGATATCATTTCCAGCTTTTCTGGAAAATGAAAAAAAATGGTGGAAAGTGCAATAATATGCCCTTCACAATTATTGTCTCTGTTGATGTGCATGATACGACAAAATACTTTCTATACAAACTTGTATAGCGTAAAATGTAAACAAGAAATTCTTATTAATTTTTGCTTCTTTTGTTAAATTTTTTTTCAAGAGCTGCATGCCGCAAGTAAATGATGCCAAAAAAAATGTTGAGACCTTAACTTTTTGTACATGCCCTAAATTGCAATTTTATGGACTCTTGTCTATTTACCCTTATTTACCCCATTTACCCCCGAACCCTTCAAGGGAATTAGAAGATCAAAATATAATCTAATTCCAGATTTAGTTCCAATACATAAGTGTATCAAATTTCAAGTCAATATCATAAACCCAGAGTAAACGTGCGCACAAAAAAAGTTAGACAGACAGACCGACAGACGGGAATTTGTTTGCTAAAATTTAAAATCTCGACGTTTCATGACATTTTAAGCCCATTTCGACAAAAAAATAATATTTTTTTTGCGTTACTATACTTCCACTGGACGTGGAAGTAATAATATTACACTTAATAAATAATTATCGCAACAATGCAGCTAGTCTTGAATGTTTTTTCCATAAATAAATTATTATTATTAGCAGATGAATGTAATCTGTGTAGATATTTTAAAGCAACAACGAAATGGTGACCTAACCTAAAAAAAAGCAACTGGAAGGGCTTAAAGTATTGTGGATATAAGGCAATGCGGCCTTACATCTCATTCCAGTCAAACTAACCTTGTAAACTGCATACACATTCACTAGCAAGCAAATCTCAAATTGATATTGTCTTAAGGTTTTCGTAAGAAGATATTGTCATGCTCTACAATAAATATGGAACAATTTGCTGTCTACGTTGTTTGCTAATATGATTCAGTAAAATGTAAAAATTTTCCTATATTGTTCGACAAAAACTAGGCCCTGTCTCAACATAATTTCTTTTGGTGTGTAAGAGCCATTTTCTCGAGGTGAAGGTCAAAAACAAAACATGTAGAGAAGGCTCCTAAGCTAAATTTAACATTTTTGACATCCTTAAGTTTTCATTTACAGATAAAAAAAAATTCCACCCACAAAATCCTTAGAATTGTATATTCTTGACATGGAAACCTATTTTTTAGCTTAATTAATTGTCTTGGCGTCGACTCAAATATTTAGTGAATAGTTTTCATAATGCTTGTCATAAATCGTCTCCTTCAACTTTCTGTTAAATATCTGATCTATTGAAATTGAACTTTATTTAAATAGTGTAAAGTGATTTTCTATAAAACTGATTACACAAATAACATTTTTTTTTACAATTTCATCTTGTATCAAATATTTAAGCAACAGGAACACCTTTATTTAAAAGGAGCACTTCATATGTTTATAATCTTTTTAAAGTTTAAAACCCATGATATTTCGTAAAAGATTAAATATAACATGGTAGATAAGATATATTTATTCTTAACTTAATGTTAATATTACTAGGTCATATGTTATCTATGCTTAGGTGCCAGTTGTCTAAAAAATTTCTACTTTGTTTCTACTGTTGATTTTCTCAAGTGTATCTTAGATCATTTTAAGAACAGCCGATGTGTTATACAATGTGTATATAAAGTATGGAATAAATACATTATTTATAAATACGAAAATATTATGGAAAAATCCTCGAATAGGTCAATTATTACTTTGAATTGGGCATCTTCTGCTTAGATTTTTTTAGCTATGACTTCATCGCTGCATCGATTATGACGTCACTTACTTTTTGAAAATAGAACATTCTACATATTTTTCATTTTTAGAATCTCTATGGAAAACCGATTTCAAAGACCTATACTTTAGGGTCCAGAGTTCATAAGTTAGGAGCTACAGACATTTGGAACTATTATTTTTTGAACTTAAATCTTGTTTTATTGTGATATTTTACTATAAAATAGCAAGTGAACAATAATTAATATTAACATGAAGAATTAACTAAGGTCTGGATTTTATTTTTATAAAGCACGTTTTTACATGGCCTTACAAAAACGAACAACCGAATAGGTTTTTTGTAATACTTTATTAAGTAGGCTGGTACGTTCAACATCGTTGTCTTCTGCTTTCTAATAAGGATGTGGCTATTTATACATACTGTCCAGGCAATTCACGCCGCACATGCGCGATGACGTTCAAACATATTGATATAGTAAGAATTATAAGGTTAACCATCAGCAGTCTGTGGTGTAATACTTAGTGTTCCCGATTCTCACACGTGAGGTCGACGGTTCGAATCCGCTTGCTACAGTTTTTTTTTTACCACATTTTGTTAACTAAAATACGTAATACGAATATTTCTTTAGGTTAGTTCGTTGGGTTAAATATGTTAATATTTTTTGATGTAGTATAGTTGTTTATGATAGATAATGTCCCTTGCCCTCGACGGCTATACTGTATGTATAAATAGCCAATTTCTTATACATACTGTATGTATAAATAGCCAATTGCGTATACATACAGTATGTATAAATAGCCACATCCTTATAATAATGCGTTTGTCTGTATCTCAGAGAATTGAAACCATTATTATGATTGCATGGGTATGATGACTGGGAACGAACACGTTTGTGTTTTATTTAACATTAATAAATACCCAGATAAATCATCTATATATAAACCAATCAACAGTGAACAAAATTGAAATGAAATATAGAGAGATTGGTTCCATAGATGATCTACCAAAGAAAGGCCATCCAATTGTGATATTCATTTTACTTCTGTACACAAAGTGTTAAAACAAGACAAGTGGTATCCTTTTAAGATACATCTTCTGCAACAGTTATCTGATGATGATTCCAACGGAAGAATGGAATTCTGTCAAATATTAATGAATATGTGCAGTGATAATCCCCTTCAAGTAAAAATTATACTGTTTTTGGATGAGTCAACTTTCACATTACATCTATCTATCGTCAAAGTTGTAGAAGGAAGACCCTCGATGGATACTGGATGGAATAGAAAGAACGAAATCAATACAAACCAAAATCTGAGTTTCATGTTCACGGAAGATGTAAATGAAACAGAAATACCAAATATTATATACAGCTTGAAAAATAACTCCTCTCCAGGAAACAATGGAGTAACAGTAAAAACTCTAAAACTATTAGCTAATCGTATACGTAAATCTATTACGTACCTATATTATTAACTTTATCTTCTAAAAAAAATACGGAGATATCTGAAGCTTTCAAAGAAAGTACAGTTAATCCCATTATATAAAAACATAAAAACCACATGACAATTTACCGATCAGTATCATTGATAATTGCATCGTAAATACTACTGTCAGCTCAGAAACTTCTATACAACGCCATAAAAAATGAAAAGAAAGCATATTTTAAAACAATATTATATGAATATAAATAAGACTCAAAATAACTACAAAGCCACGGAGTTATAAGCAAGTCACCAGTGATCAATTTACCAGATAAATTCAATGATCCTGACCTAATTAATAATCATTTCTAGACTCCATCCCATGTCCCGAAATTTACTACAATTATCTCGCAACCTTCAACAATTCTTCATTTTCTGATTCACAACGATTTGAATACAATCCAGTTCAGTCCGAGGTCATTTCAAAACTGATAAAAAACAGAAACCCTATACTATGGGGTCAGATGGTATTTCTGGAAAAATGCTGCAGTTAAGTCTTCCCCTCATGTAATAAATACCTCATTTAAAGTGGGCAGGCTTGCATCCTCGTGGATAACATCCATCATAAAGCCAATACCAAAAAAGCGGGTACCGGATAATGTAAAATAAATGATCTAAGGCCAATAAGTCTGTTATCAGTACCTCTGAAAATTGCAGAAACTGCACTACATGAACAACTCGCGAATTATGCAACGACAAATAGTATACTGCCACCTAATCAATCTGGCTTCCGGGAAAAGCACAGTACCACCACTGCGTTGACAACAGTTGTAGACGATATTCTCGGCGCCATAGATCAATAAAAAAATACGTCCCTAGTACTACTAGATATGTCTAAAACGTTTGACTCCATCGACTTAGACGTTCTGATTAGTAAATTAAAATACTTCGAACTTCCTAATAATCTCTTAGCATGGATGCAATCATACCTGAAAAATCGACGACAAATCGTTAGTTTAAATAGTCCTACTAGTCAGATGTATTCACAGCCCCTCCTTTTTAGTATATTTACCTTTGATTTGCAAAATATACCCAGTTATTGTAGTATGCAAGTCTACGCAGATGACATACAGATATATTACAGCTATTCAACACTTGATACTATGAACACGCAAAGGCAAATAAATACTGACCTATCAAAAATTAGCAGCTGGTGTAAACAAGATTCATTAATTATTTTTTTTTATATACATTTATTTAACGTCGGCCTATTTCCGCTACTGAGGCCTAACACCGACGCCTGTAGACGAGCTACCCCCAACCAGGTATTTTGCCGAACCTCTTCCCTTATAAAGAGTAGGGATCTTTTACTTGCCTAACATTTAATAGAGAAGGGACCGACGGCATTACATCCCCTCCGAAGGATGTATATCTCCTATACAACCCTCGCCTAAGGTTGTATAGCTTCCGCGCATACACTGATATACAAGCCGCTGGAAGATGTTCGCTCACGTTACACCATATATTCATCAGTTTGAACTTTTAAAAATACAGGGACGAAGAGTTGTTCATTTCTGTTGTCTTCTATATAATATTATAAAATTTAAACAACTACTTATACAACAAGCTAGTAAGACGTAATTGGGTGTGTAATGGGGTAGTGAAGCGCAAGTTATAGCCTCTCCTACTCAATTGTTAACCTCACCTTCGCGATGAGTTCAATTTGAACTTGGTGCACCCTGTTTTCACTAACGAGGCTCTAACGACCGAGTAAGGGCGGAATAACCCTTACCTTTTGCCGTGAGCACATCCACCTTCTCACGAAGAGTGCGGTAAAAATAACCCACCGCACACAAAGGTTGCTTTTGGAATCGTTTGGTTACCCCATCGTCGCAGTCTCCTTCTGTGCCATGGGACCACACCACTCGCCTTCCGCAACCGAGCTGGTCAGTTGCATACCTGCTCCAGCTAAAACTTCAAATGCAGCTTCGTTTTCAGTCGATTAAGGCTTTAAAAAAATGATGGAGCGTTCAAGTGGGACAAAATCATCCGGAGGTAAAATACCCTCCCGATCGGATCTCCGGGGGAGGGTGCCCACAGGGACACCTCATCGAATGCCGAAAAAACACCGACAAGTTAAATCCAACAAAACTAATTCTTTCATCTACGGCGCTTGGAATGTTCGTACTTTGAACGACAGCACTCGCACCGATCGGCCTGAAAGAAGAACTGCTCTAATAGATAGAGAACTTCACCGACTCAATGTTGACGTTGCAGCTCTCAGCGAAACTCGATTTTTGGAGGAAGGCTCTCTCACAGAAAAGTACTACACCTTCTATTGGAAAGGTCTTCCCACCAATTCAAGAAGACAACATGGAGTAGGATTTGCCGTTCGGAATCAACTTGTATCCAACTTAACACAAGTACCACAAGGCCTATCCGAGCGTCTAATGCTGCTACGCTATGAGCTATCAGATGGCAACGCGGTAAATCTAATAAGCGCCTACGCTCCCACTCTGGATGCAAGTCACGAAACCAAGGAAAGCTTCTATCAACAGCTGGAAGAAACCCTCTGTAGAATACCTAAAATGGAACGACTCGTTATTCTTGGCGATTTTAACGCTAGAGTAGGGAGAGATGCAGACACCTGGCCAGGCATCATAGGCAAGAACGGTTTGGGCAACATGAACGCTAACGGTCAACTACTCCTAACTAAATGCGCCGAACATGATCTAGTTATAACAAGCACCATTTTCCGACAAAAGGATAAATTTAAAGGCACCTGGCGTCACCCCAGATCAGGTCACTGGCATCTACTGGACTATGTTATCGTACGTAGGAAGCATCTCAAGGACGTCCAAATTACAAAGGCGCGCATTGATAGCGAATGTTGGACCGATCATCGTCCTGTTGTCTCTAAAATGAAAATTGTTATGAGACCCAAACACCGAAGAGCTCAAGTAAAACGTAGACCCCGTCTCTGTATTAGTAAATTGCGTGACCAACAAACCGTCGAACAGCTAAAGCAAAAATTTCAAGAGAATTTGAGTGCACTAGAAGAAACCAATTCTGTAGATGTCGCTGCTACCTGGACACAAATTAAAGACAGTTTAAAAAGTGCGAGTGAGGAAATTCTTGGCACTGCAGCAAGTAAAAAACAGGAGGACTGGTTCAATGATAATGAAGCTTTTATACAAGAACTTCTTGACCGCAAACATACTGCCTTCCAAAACGCTATCAACCACCCCAATGACTCATCAAAAGCAGAAGCTTTTACCCAATCTAAGTATGAAACGCAACGCGAAATCAGAAGAATAAAGAACGAGTGGTGGGCAAGCAAGGCCAGAGAAATTCAAAGGTACGCCGATTCACACGACTACAGGAATTTCTTTCAAGGAGTAAAAGCAGTGTACGGCCCCAGTCGGAAAAATATGTGCCCTATTAAAGACTTAAATGGAAATCTCCTCAAAGAAGACCAAGAAATAAGAGCCCGATGGAAAGAACACTACTGTAACATTCTTAACCAGCAAAGCCAAGCCGATCACGATATTATAAATCTTATCCCTCAATATGACACCTTCGAAGACTTAGATAAACCACTAACAACGGAAGAGATCTTAACCGCCATTGGGCAGCTAAAAAATAACAAATCTCCCGGCGCCGACTCACTCCCAGCTGAGATCTTTAAAGCTGTGTCGTCAGAGCTCATACCCTACCTCAAGAAACTGTTTGATGTCGTGTGGGAAAGTGGTCAAGCTCCGCAGGAGTTTCGTGATACACTTTTAATCAACCTCTTCAAAAACAAAGGGAGCGCTGCGGACTGTGGAAATTACAGGGGTATAGCTCTCCTGGCTGTTGGAGGGAAGATACTCACTAAAGCGATGGCAAATAGGCTAACACCTGTTATGGAAAAGTTACTTCCTGAAACACAGAGTGGCTTTAGACCAAACCGAGGCACATCGGAGGCAACGTTGTTAATGACAAAGCAAACATGGACAGCGAGATTCGCAATAGAATTAACGCTGCATCTAGAGCACTCTGGGGACTTAGAGAGAGAGTATTTGACAACCACGACCTTGCTTTGTCAACGAAAATGGCTGTCTACAGAGCAGTTGTCATTCCAACACTGTTATATGGATGTGAAAGCTGGGTCACTTACCGTCGTCATGTGAAAGAATTAGAACGTTTTCAGCAAAGACACCTCAGAAGTATGATGAAAATCCGTTGGTTCCATCACATATCAAACGTGGAAGTACTCAGGAGAGCAAACAGCCTTCCAATTGAGGTGCTTATTTCAAGAGCACGCCTAAGATGGGCAGGCCACGTTCATCGTATGCATGATAACCGCCTTCCTAAATGTACACTTTATGGTGAATTGCTAAGCGGTAGAAGAAGGCGTGGCGGTCAACGAAAGAGGTTCAAAGACGCTCTCCATGAAAATCTAAAATCCTGCGGTATTGCAGACGAGCAATGGGAACAACTTGCAGCGAACCGAACCGAATGGCGAGGGGTTGTGGCCAGCTATCAAGGAAATGTTGCTGCAAGAAGGCCGAATCCAAGACCTAACCAGGTCTATGTTTGTCCTGACTGCGGTCGACATGTGCTCTCCCGAATTGGCCTCTATAGCCATAGTCGTGTGCACCGTAGATGAATGGGAATTACAATAGACTACACCTTTTACTTGTTTTTTATTGTACACAATTTATCGACTGTAACATTTTTATACTCGGACTCGAGTAACGGCTAATAATAATAATAAGACGTAATCAAATCCACGAGCGCGCTCTCAGACACGTCCCAAATATATTCAACATACCTCACCACCGCACTACTAGCTTTTGCTCCAGTTTCTCTTATTTGACACCACATGTGTCCAGTTGGACTCTTTCAAAAGTCATATATAGTGTTCAAAAAAAATATTGTCTTATTAAAAAAATGAGCTCAGGATTAATCCGAACCTCTTTTAATATTTACAGCAAGTTTTGACTACATCAATGCATTAATTAAATTTATATGTATTGTTCTTTTTAACACTAAAATTTAATATTTTGTTTTATATTTTAGTTCACATTTATGTAAGTACTTACATTTTCTCTTAAGCAGCTAGGGTCAGGTTTAAATATCAGTTTTTCATTGTACCTAATACCTTTTGTGTTTTTGTTTGTACATTTTGACACAATGAACATTTTCTATTCTATTCTATTCTATTCTATTCTATTCTATTCTATTCTATTCTATTCTATTCTATTCTATTCTATTCCATTCTCTTCTATTCTATTCTGTTCTGTTCTGTGCTCTTCTGTTATGTTCTATTCTATTCTATTCTATTCCATTCCATTCCATTCCATTCCATTCCATTCCATTCCATTCCATTCCATTCCATTCCATTCTATTCTATCCTATCTTATTCTATATATAATTTGCAATAATGTAAAATTGTAAACAAACCTTGCAGTAATAAATAAATTTAAAAAATTTGAAAAAAAAACGAGAGCATCCACAAAAGGTAAATGACTGAGCGAGAATAGAACAATCGGTCCCTACTTTTTCGATGATGCAAAAAATTTCTATTCTATTCTGTTCTGCATATTTGGCCGTGGTAAAAAATAACCATTAGCACAGTGCCTAGTAGACTATTGTCCAAATCAATGATGTCAAATAAAATCCAAATAAAAGAAATGCATTGATATGTCTTGGTAATTACTAGAGAATTATGTCCTCATATATTTGTGTTACATCAGTATTTTATTTTATTAGTTTTTTTTTCACAGAGATGTAAGTATTGAGATATTGTGTTTCTTAAAACCGTTTTTTACTATGATTTCAACGTTTAATATATTATCACTCTTACACGAGATCAAAATTTATTCGCACATTCTGACTATTATGACATTTTGATAAAGTAGCAAAAAATAAGTATTCTAGGAAAGTCAAATAAGATACTTAGTCATAAGTCTATTTAAATGATATGTGGCGTCTATCGTTATTCGTTTACATTTCCTGTAAACACGATAACTTTCTAAGAAGTTTCGTTATCTTAAAAAAATTGGTACAGATTTTTCACATCATCATAATTTCTGTAATCTTGAGAATAGGTACATACAAGTCCTGTTTGGTGTATCTGCACTAATTCTGTTAAATGTAGACGTTATTGCAGCTGACGAACCAAGTTCAGAACTTTTAACTAAAAATATACAGAGAAACCCAGGATGAATGAAAAAATAACATCAAAGTAATCAAACATAATTTCCATTTTATCACAATTTGTTACCTTTTCATCTTAATCTTTCATATATTTCTAAATTCCCAGTTTTTCTAATTTATATGTACAGCATTCTTAACATAGGAACACAAAACGGCAATTCATATATCATGTTATTTTTATTTGTCTTTATTTTATTTTACAAATCGAATTTATAAGACTCACACTACTAATTTATAGAAAAAAATTAAATCCTGACAGCAACTTTTTTGGGAAATTAACCACGAGATGCTATATTATGTGTCAATAATAAAGATTTGCCGAAAATTTACATGGATTCTTTAGTTATTTTCTAATAATGCAGTTTATATCCAAAAATGTTCGTGAAGGTCTTCCATTATATTTACGTACGATTTGTCTGTGACGCTAAACAGAATCTTTGAGAGAACCATTCGAGATGGAAATTTTTGCCTCTTATTATCGACAATTACTTCGAGTAAATAAAATTTTGTTTTGCTGTTAATTGTTTTATTTCAAAGATCAAAAGATTTTCAATGGAAGATAAAAGGCAACATAAAACAATTTAGAGCTACCTTATCAGTTGTTAGCTTACAATACGCACAGGCTATATTGCTAAAAAGTTGATTCAGAGTTGTAATTAAATTTGCAAAGTAATTAAATTTTAAACTATTTTACTTAATACGATTAGGGTCGTTGTCCTCACAGATTATAATGAACTCGCTCGAAACATCTTGAAACGTATTTCATTTTGTAATAATAATCTATGTAAAGTTGATAAAATGACCTTTCAAATTATTGTTCACGGTCTTGATGCACAAGTACAAGTATCAAAACCCATTTCCTAGTGTGTGGCCATAGCACACAGTTTTTGCACGTCTGAGCTGAGGCGTATTTGTTACAGGAAATTGCGGATACTCGACTAGAGCAGATCCGTGTTGCCAAAAATATGTTGTTCTAAGCTTAAAAATAATTATCATATTTCCTATTGCCGTTCTCGGATTGCAAAAACTATATAATTATAGGAGCACTTTTCGCAGAAGAATATAAAAGTTTTAACAGTTTTTGAAAAATTGAAACAAGTATACCATAGATTATTATAAACAGACAATGAAAATGATAAAATGATAAAGTTTTTTTATATGCAATACAGACTAATACAAAAAACTAATAAAAAAGACCAGCAAATGAAAAATGATAAAAAATTCCCAAATTCCTCAAATTTTGCAAAAACAACATGGAATATAATAAACAGTAACAGTAAATCTAATGTAACAAGTATAAATAAATATTGTCTGAAAGTTATTTGTGGCATTCTACGAATATTCTTTCCTATTATTTGGGTTTTCTACCACATGTATTATTATCATCTTCAAAAACAAATCACCGAATCTACAGAATAATAGAATTATTGGAAAAAAGCCTCTGCGCCCGTGATGTTTATGTCAAAGGAATAGTCAGAGGTTTGTTTTGCAAATAATATAAATCGGAATAAACACAGAAATAATGTATTTTGCTGACGTTTCGGAAAGTAGTCTCTTTCCGTTTTCAAAGCTTTTTTTGGAGGAGCTCTTATTTTGCTGTGTATGTTAAACACACAGCTTTAAGATTATGTTTCTGTTATTTCTGTTATTATTAATCCATTATCTGGAAATACCGATTCATATATTAAAAATAGTAAACATTTTATAGAAAAAATTTATGAAAACGATATTCATGAATCACTCCTGATGGTTAGTTTTGATGTAGTTAGTCTTTTTACCAATGTTCCGGTAGATGAAACCTTAAAAATAGTTAAAGATAATTTGCTGAATGATAGTAATTTGGAAACTAGAACTAAATTAAGTGTAAATAGCATTATCTTATCAATGTGTATAAAAACAACCTATTTTCGATTGGACAATGAGTTTTATCAGCAGGATTTTGGTATGGCTAGGGGGTCTGCATTATCACCAATTTTAAGCAACATATTTATGGAGAACTTTGGGAACACACATGTTCAAAATTGTATAAACAAACCGGTTGTCTGGTGGAGATATGTTGATGACATCTTAGCAATTTGGCATCATGATGTCGATTTACTGGACAGTTTTTTGGGAAATATGAATAGTAAGGAACCGTCTATTAAATTCACATTAGAAGTAGAAAGTAGGAATGAACTACCGTTTTTAGATGTTTTAATTAGAAGGGTAAATAATACAATTGAAACAAGCGTTTATAGAAAACCAACACATACTAATATATATCTAAATTTTAACTCAAATCAGTCAATAAATGTTAAAAGGGGTGTTGTAAAATGTTTATACGAATATGATTTTGGACTGTTTCCAACATTCCAACATTGTGGAAATGTTGAGGTTTGGAGAGATAGGTTGAAAATGAAACATAAGGGTTTGGAAACACTGCGGCACTGTCACGGACTATTAAAGAGGGAATATTGCCAGGGCCACTAGTTAGTTTTGGCTTTAACTTCTTCAGTGCTTTAAGAACTTCATCTTCAGTGAAGTTATGGACATTTAAGTAAAAATTATTAAATACATTATGCTCATTATCAACATTGCATTGTTCAGGTGCTGAGTATGATTGTTGAAAATATTCGGCAAATGAGTTGCTAATTACTTGGGGATCGGAAATAATATCATCGTTATATTTAATATTTTGAGGAAGATTGGCGACATTTTTTTTCATGTTAACATAGCGCCAGAATTTCGAAGGATTTGTGCAATATTTTCTTCTACATGCTTGTTGTAATTTCTGGAGTAGCTGGAGACACAGCATTAAGATGATGAGTATATGATATCTGAACTTGTATCAAAAACAGAGTTGTAAATATCAAAAGACATATTTGGGGAAATTTAAAGTGCAAGCAAATACATAGAAATGATAATGATTTAATATCGTTTTTACTCCGACTATATTTAATAATTTAATAATGATAAACAACAAAGTTTCAAGCTGGAAAATCAACAACCACACATTTGGCAACTTTTGTGAATTTTGCGTACAGTTCTATCGAGGAAGGAGATAAAATTGAGGTAGAGAAACCTATAGAAAAAAGAAAAGAATATGTACAGAACACCATATATACTTACAGTTTAGACAATATTGAAGTTATTACTATTTAGAGGTCTCTCGATAAGTCACAACAAAAAACTGTATGGTTGGTGTAGTTAACAAATTATTGTTTTTACCTCCTCCGGTATGTGGTCTACATGTCCTCCTTTATGATTGAAATTACGCTAGTTAATTGTAAAAAATAATTAACTATGTTCAAGATGATTTTGTTATTATAATATGTCAGTGTTCATAGATTTGGATGAATCACGAGGGCAATACTTAATACACAGATAAAGAAAATATTTCTGACTTACAAAATATTTATGTAAAAATCTAATAAATGCTAATCAATTTTTATTTCTTTGATAAATTTTAATAGATGTTTCATATTTCTAAACTAAGTAGTCATAACTTTTGTAATTGTACTTATGTGTTTTATGTTTTTTTATATCAAACCAAGATTTATGTGGTTTTAGAACTTGGATATATCAAGAACGTTAAACTCGATAAAAATTAATAAAACACAATGTACGATTTATTGTATGTATTAGTAGTAGATTGGTGTTAAATATTGTCAATAGGCACTGCACCTAGGTGGTCCTTTAAATGCTTTGCATACAGCAGAACCTTGGGATATTTCCGTTTTAAGTGCAGTTCAAGTCATTATTGCCTTCTGCTTGCGGTTTTACATTGTGTAAGATGAATTCCCAGGGCCAGGCAGTTTCTATTGTGATTTTGAACCAAATTATGCCATATTTTTTTAACACATTACAAAAATTTGCATGCATAGAATATGCAACATTTAAAAATGTTATTTTTTTATTTACATTCCATCGCGTGGTTCATTGGCGTTCACAAGGGGACGGTAATTTATTTTGGTGTTATTACTAGTAAGAGCGTGTAGGAAGCCTCAACCTATTTGCACAGTTGGTGTAATGATAAAAATAGCATTTTTTTACACTCTACATCTTCAAAATTTACTAGCTAATGGATCGTGGTGTTGTCCGCGTGAAGACAGTAAGCATATATACCGAATAAATTTTCTACGCTATTAATAGTATTTATGCAAAATCCCTACAGAGGTCAGTTTTTATTTTAAAATTACATTACATTGCAATCCCCTTCCCATGACACTTACAACCCCTATTTCTTAAAATTGGAAGGGAGTGCTTTGGCACCTCATTTGAAAGACATGTTCATTCTCTATTCAACGATTTTGTTCACTAGTTATCGAGAAAATCGATTTTGAAATTTCACAACACGAGAGATTTACAATTTGTGCAGTAGGCTATCAAGCATGCTTTGAATGGTGTCATAAAGCATTATTATGTGACAATTAGTTGTCAAAATTCTACAACAAGGTTTAGGCGACATTTCTGTAGTAGATCGATAGTTTTTATATTATTTTATATTCTAACTATGGCACATTTAAGTGAAATGCAAAGAAAGAATTATTGAAGTATTAATAACGGTTGGATGTGGTGATAAAACCAGATCTCAGATAGAACTATGTACAATGTTCAATGCTAGGTATCCTGATCGCTCGATTACACAGTCCTCAGTTAGTAGAACAGAGCGAAAATTTTGAAAAAATGGAAATGTTCGAGGTCTTCCAGGAAAGAAAAACCAAATTGATGAGGAAAAACAATTAGACATTTTACTAGGCTTTGAAGAAAATGCGGACAAGTCGATCAGACAAACAGCTGCTGAAATAATGTAAATAAGTCAACAGTGTTGCGAGTTTTGAAGAAAGAAAAGTATCATCCTTTTAAAATACATCTGATAAAGATGATGGATGTAAACCCAGTTTAGAAATATAATTCTGTTTTCTGATAAAGCGACGTTTTGTTTAAGGGGTGCCGTTAATACACAAAACTGTCGATACTGGAGTAGAAAAAATACTCATTGGACATTTTTTACGTACGTTTTTAGTTTCAACATTAACAAGATTATATCCAAATGAAATAGATAGGAATATTTGGTTCCAGTAAGATGGAGCTCCACAACATTATGCAATTGAAGTTGGGGCTTATTTAAATACAGTGTTTCCTGGCAGATAGATTGGTAGGCGTGGCGCAATAGAGTTGCCTGCCCGTTCTCCTGACATGACGCCACTAGATTACTTCTTATGGGGATACTTAAAATCGAAAGTACATGTTTAGACCGAGAAATATTGAAGATTCAAAAAATAAGCTAAGGCAAAAAAGTTGAACAAAGAAGTCCACGGATGATATAAAACCTTCTTGAGGAATTTACTAACCGACTGGCGAATTGTCAAGAAGCGAACAGTTTGCAATTTGAACATTTACTTTAAGTTGATTTCAATTTTATAATGTTTTTTGTTAACTGGTTTTTTTCTAATAAAGAGTTATTTTATAATAGTTGGATTTCCTTATTTCTCGTGTTGTGAAATTTCAAAATTTATTCTGGAAACATAGAACGTATATGAAAATAATGGAAACCTTTCTCATAACAATTTATAATTTTGTCATTAACATTAACAATAAGAAATATAAATACGAGGTATTATAGATAATAAAACAACTCATCCCCATTAAAAACAAAACATTAATAATTTCTTAGAAAATAAAATAAATAGAACCATCATTGTAGTCTATCCACTTTTTTTATTTTTTTTTGAGTAATCTTATGTTTTTAGAAGACCGTGTTCCGGTTTTTCACTTTTAGTCGAAGTGTCAGTAGCAATTAGTTTTACGATTTTCGGTTTGGAATTGTCACTATTTAAAGTCCCACTTCCATTGCGGTTCTAATGGAACGTGTGTGTATGGTGGATCCATAAAATTGTTCATCCACCAAGGGCATACAAGCAACATCAATTCTAAAGCCTTGAGTTTACTGACTGGGAGATATCCAACAGGGACGTTGATATTAGGTTCATTAGAAAAAAATCAATGATATTATCATTAGATGAAATACATGCCCTGTTTTTTTTTGGTCGTTTTATTTTGTTACTTGGTGGCTATGTAGGGCTCCAAAAACGATTCTCTGCATTTAACTTCATTCACACGCTGTAAGACATAGACTTAATACCACTTTATTTAACACACTTAGAACGTTGGGACCTAAGCTGAAATATAATATTCATAACATAGAACTTTATAGTGTGAATAACTCGTTTTCCTGAAAAGTATCACATAAATCCTGATAATACCCACTAAGAGATATGAAAAATATCACTTCAGAATCCTCAGAAAATACTATTGGTCTTACGAATTGCAGAAATAATAATAATTGCAGAATACAGATGTATTACAGGTTTGCCAAATTCATTAATTAATCACATATACCCAAATAATTATTTATTGTAACAATTATCGAGAGAGTATACAAATTTCACAGATCTCAAAATAATTGGAATCGTACTAAATGTGTACTCGGCCTGTGGCTTCGATTCCTACTGTGCTTATTGTACTTCCTGTACTGTGCTTTTGAGACCATTTATCGCCAAAGACTTTTGATTAAATTCATTAGTTTGTGTTAGATTAACACTGCAGCACTAAAGCGGATAAGCAACTACTTAAATAACAGATACTGTAGGACTAAAGTAAACTGAGGAAAATCTAATAAAATTAAGACTAGCATCGAGGTTCCACAGGGTAATGTCCTTGGGGCCCTATCGTTTATAATCTATGTAAATGACAAGCATAATGTCAAATAATACTTTTATAAACTTATTTGTCGATGGCACTTTACTATCGGTCTTAGGAACAGATCATGTAGGAGTAAGAAATATATTGTATAACGAGCTCAACACATTATGTATGCGGTTATGTATTAATAGAGTCAAATGCACATAAAACTAAATTTATGATTCTGAGCTCAAAAAGTGCAGAATTATATGCAAGACAATAATCAGATAAAAATAATGTTTTCCGTGATTGCAGTAAAGAGGTTAGTTGTATAACTCATCGTTAAACTCGCCAAGGTTAAATTTTAATCTTTGAAAAACAATTGTAACTTCTATTAGAAACTTTGTTTTCTTGGTTCAGTGGTTTTTGGATTTAAAATAATTTTAAAACTAATTGAGAAGTCAGTTATGATTTTAGACTTATTTTGCTTACCGAAAAAGGAAATAATGGAATTGTCAGAAAATTATTCTCAAAGATTGTTTTTTAACTTTCGCATTTTTTTTTTTTTTTTTTTTTTTTTTTATACATTTATTTAACGTCGGCCTATTTCCGCTACTGAGGCCTAACACCGACGCCTGTAGACGAGCTACCCCCAACCAGGAATTTTTGCCGAACCTCTTCCCTTAAGAAGAGTAGGGATCTTTTACTTGCCTAACATTTAATAGACAAGGGACCGACGGCTTTACATCCCCTCCGAAGGATGGCATATCTCCTATACAACCCTCGCCTAAGGTTGTATAGCTTCCGCGCATACACTGATATACAAGCCGCTGGAAGATGTGTGAGGCGAGAACGCGGTTTCCGTTGGAATGGTCACCAATCCAAGTACTAACCGCGCCTGTCGAACTTTCGCATTTCATAGCTCAAATTATGTAGACTACCAAAATTAAAATCTTTGAATTACGACTGTCTCTTTGTTCGTCTGACTAGCGGCCTGTTTATCCTTCCGTCCATCCGACTGAATAATAACATCATCCAAAAAAGTTGGCCTAATAAAGAATTAATAAAAGGAGGAATTGAACTAAAAAATAGGCGTTAGCTCTCCAATAACTAAAATAGTCCCAAAATTAAAGTAACGCACCAAATGATGAAAAAAGAATATAAATATAAAGTAAAAGTAGGTAGCTAAACAAGAACAATAATAATTAAATAAATTACGTCATGAAATGAAATCGAGGAAACATGATTAATAAGGAACTCGAACGATGTAATGAAATTTAAGAAATATATAATTCTAAGATATGATACTAAACAGTGCTCGATCTGGAAGTTTCTTAAGGGAGCGCAAGATTGGATTTTACAAAATGTTTCGAAAGACAATATTGTATACAACAAATTATCGTATGCTTTAGAAAGTGAAGAGCGGGGGAAGAATTCTCTCTTTCTACTTTAATTGTTTCCTTCTTTGTTTCCTTTCAAAACATAAAAAGCGGGAGGATAATCTTCTTCTGGTCGTTTGTTTGAAAATATATGAAGAGCGGGGGAGTCCTCAAAATGTCCGCGACATCTAAAATAAGCTCGCGAATTAGACTATTACAACACTGTTGTCAAGTTTGATAACCTTTCTTAAGTCATTGTTTCTTTTCTTCCAACCCCCCCCCCTCCCCATCATGCTTTCTGGTGCGCTTTCCCACTTTTGCCCCTTCCCCTCCCAGGTCCGGCCCTGATGCTAACTAATACACATCTGGCTTTTTCCAAGTAAGCAAGCTTTCCGCTTTTCATTTTTCTACCATACCAAAATTTAAGATTTTCTAACACTTTGGACAAAACCTATCAATGCCTTGTACAACAACTGAAAATACAGTCAGTGTGTGTGTGCCAGAAATAACCGACATAATGAATCAGTTAGAAAATTTAAAAAATCTGGAGTATTCTATTTTATAAAATATTAGTGAGAACATTATTTTGCCTTTGGTAGGTATGTCTAATAAATCAATCGTTTTGCCAGAGATGTTCACCACACATTTTTAAAAATGGCTTAAGTTATTCCTCCTTTTAAATAGGGTTATTCAGAAGATATTCATAACTACACATAGATATCATTAAGCTTTTTTTAAAAACAAAACACTGATGTGAAAATATTAAAAGCTCACGCAGACTATAATTGTTAATAGCACATAAATCACGGATTTTATTAAAATTTAGAAATATGTTAGTTCTACTACACCTAATGTTAAATTTTGTCTGTTTAACCTCGGTACATAAAATGATAATTACAATAATAAAACTGGCGCCTCAACAAGATTATGTGGTAGCTTGTGCAAAAATATAAAACTTGCTATAACTCCACGGTTCTCTAGATATGGAATAATGAATCGTGATATTAAGGACGCTTGGTCATATCCTTGTCCGGGATAAATACATTTTAAAAGCAATTAATTTTATGATGCATCTTTGAACGTTTCCCAAAGCTCTCTGTAGGTCATAGTGTGGACACCAAATTAAAGTGTCATATTCGAATTTGGCACGTACCAGAGGAACGTATACAAGTTTTAGAACGCTCAAGTTGGTAAAAGAGTTGCAATTCCTTATGGTGAAACCTAACATTCTCAATGGAAATGTAATTTCTTCTATATACAGGGTGTCCCAGAATAGAGTTCCCGGACGGAAACCTGTGATTCCCGAGCTCATATTGGGCTCATATAACCCAACTTACCTTAGCCCAAAAATGTATCCCTGAGGAACTACATCCTCTTAAAGTGAGATAGAAAATAAATTCCTCCAATAACTTCCGTTATACCGGGTGTCAAAAGGGGGGTCTACCATGGTAGACCTCTTTTTTTCCTTATTTTTAAGAACATCTGAATGAAACTTAGAAGATATATTATATGATCAAGAAGACACTTTGTGGCATAACTGTCATTTTTCCCCACTTCCGATTTAACCGGAAATGACCCCAATGACCCTGTATATTATTATATTTTTGGAATCCTTGAAAAATTCTGAGTACGGTGATGCCCCGTGTGATATTTCGGCTCCATAAAAGTCATTTTTTTTTGGACTGAGGTAAGTTGGATTATATGAAACCCATATGAACTAAGGAATCCTAGGTTCCCATCCGGGAACTCAATTCTGAGACACCCTATATTCAACAAAAGATAGACTGCTGCCAAAAAGTATACCAAGGTCTCTACGTGAGCTACAAGTCGAGAGAATGGTGTTATTGAATTTATAAAAATCTAATAGCGCTTGAATGTTACGATATGAACATATTTTATATTTAGAAACGTTCTTAAATGGTTTATCAAGGCACCAGCCTTCAATAACTCTCAGTTGCAAGTTTAATTCTCTGAAATCCCACAACTTTTTAAATCATCCGTAAAGAGTAGGCTATGACAACTTAGCTTTTCTGTAAAAATCTGAAGTTGAAATAAAAATAGTGATGTCATGGAATTTTCCGATATATTGATTTTGCGAAATCATTGATATGCAGCAATAAGAAAACTGGGATAAGAATAGACCCTTGTAGGAGACCACAACATATTTTAGCTTATCGTCTTCTATTTTTTATATCATTTACAAATCGTGTATATTTTGGGTAGTTCGTAGTTAAAATTTTCAATAAATTCCCCTGATTGGGTTAAAAAGGTATTTTATTCAAAATTTACTGAATCGTTTTCGCTTTGTAGTTTCATAGAGAACGGATCACTTCATAACGTATAATATAATATCTATATTAGTATTAACTTATTACATTAATGAAATGTCCGCTTAAATACGTAAGCATAACTTTCCAAAACGTATGCTAACATTAATATAGTTTATCTGGTGCTGGTCTATATGGGGTTAATAAAATCATATTCGGGGAGGTCGAGTTGAAACAAGCTTATACAAAAAATTTACCGGATGTTTGCCGTCATCGACCTTGTGTTTAACATACATTAATACTGTAGAGACAGAGCAACATGGTATAAAGGGTTAGACGTCCATTTAGCGTATATTTTAATCGTTAATAGCCAGTAAATTGCAAAGTCGTTATTTTGCTCGGCCAAATATATTATATTATAATTTATTTAACTAACAGCTTATTTTTTTCATTCCTTGATTAATTATTCTAAGTTTTCAGATTTGCTGAAAATGTTTGTTATATACTGCAAAACTTTCACGAATTACTATGTTTAGGTTAGGTTAAAAACACAGACAACTGATAGATACATCATTTTGAAGACCAATATCTAGACACAAATAATAATATATGATAATAAAATGTATTGATGTAAAGACAGTACGTTATTATACAATTAAACTAATATGCAGGAGACAAATCTGTTAATTTTTTTTTACAGATATTTATACTACTTTGAATAAAAATAATCCAGGGAAAAAACACTTAAAAGTATATCAATATTATTGGATGTGATGAAAACGTGCGAAATTTATATTAGCATTTCCTTATAGTTGCTGAAACAAAATGTACTCATTTACAATTTTTTTATCTTTACTATATATTTTTTCCAATTATCTAGACTTTTTTCTTTTCTGAAGGTCTATTACTTTTAAATGAAATTTTGAAAATGTATTGTTCCAAATTAATTTTATTGAATTGAAACGCGAAAATATGGTGGTGGACATAAAATTGTGTGTCCATATACTTCTGCCATTGTTGAAGTACCTTTCCAATTAAGCTGAAAAAATTAAAATAAAAACTGCTGCCCAAGGAATCACTACTTCTAATGCCAAAAAAATTTAAGAGTCCCTTGGTTCTCGTAAAATTTTTTTGGGACGTTTCGTTCTTGTATACACACTAAATTACATTTTAATTTTTTTCCCTCCTTTTCATAATAGTGTGGGGGCGGTATTGGGGATGATAGCGGGAGGGGGGGTGTTGGCTAATGTAAAAATTTTTTTTAAGACCTTCACTTTTCGTACATGCCCTAAATTGTAATTTTATGGACTCTTACCTGCTTGCTTTGCCTATTTACCCTTATTTTTACCCCATTTACCCTTCAACGGAATTAGATCAAAATATAATCTAGTTCTAGATCTCGTTACAATACATAAGTGTACCAAATTTCAAGTCAATATCATAAACGGTTCCAGAGTAAACGTGCGCACAAAAAAAGTTACGGACAGACAGACATAAAGTTTTTTTCGCTCAAATTTAAAATTTCGATGTTTCATGACATTTTAAGCCTATTTCGACAAAAATTATTTTTTTTGCGTTACTATACTTCCACTGGACGTGGAAGTAAAAATACACTAAACATATACATTCATTTTATAACTTATATAATAAAAAAATCATTATCTTAACTAAATTACCGAAAATCCATAAATAAATAGCAGTTCACCTAAAGAATTCACTAACGTTATTAAAAAATCGGCTTTGCTTATCAATATTCGATTCAGTTACGAATTTTGAATTCCTATCAATTATATTTTACAGCAAATCCATAATCAAAATTTAATATCAGGATCAAAACTTTATTATCTTTCAATCAATTCAACAATTTCAAAAGTTTCAATAAATAGTCGAAATCGTGAAATTCTTTTAATATAGTTACTAACACCACGTATACGTTACTAGTTGGCTTGCCGACGTCGGGCCATTCAAAATCACAAATAACAAATTCAGACTCAATACATTTTCCAAATTATAAAATATTTAAACGCCTGTCGCTACCTAAATTAATATTTCATTACAGTTCTAAAAATTCAGATTTTACAGTAGTTCCTAAAATTTCAATAACATACGAAAAATGTAAAATTATTGCAAATTTATTCGTTTTCAGTCATTTACGTAAATATCCTGTTAGATTTTAGTTACACCAAATAAAATCAGACAAGTTTCCATTAATAAGAAAGTACCGTACTACAAAGCTTATGGTAGTCTAACAGACTCCTATTGGAGTGTTAACGTCAAAGCTCTGTTGGCTATAGTTTGAATTCCTGTCCGTCCCATCTGAGTTGGGCTTAAGCTTTATAGAATTTACAAATTAATCATATCTTGCAAATAAATAATTAACAACAAAAGAACAAGTGTATATCAGTAAATTAAAAAAGTCACGTGACTCGTAGCCGAAATGAGCGGCCGGGGCACGATAAACGAAATTTTTGATAAACGTTCAGGCAAGACTTTCGGATCCAAATGCAACGGTCAAAGGGTATGTGAAGCAATCTTTTTGGCTATAAATACTGTAGATTTGGGCAGGCGAATCAGTTACTTCCTTGAACTCAGCGTGACACATTCTCTCGTAACAGAAAGACAGTTTCAAGTAAAATCATTTTAAAATAATTTTTGGATACATTTATTTAAATAAAAAGTGAATTTTTCAGTTAATCATTAAACAAAAATGGGAATTTAATTTTCCAAGCTTAATTTTCAAGCCACTAATTTTAAAATAAAATCTACACGTATTACTGCCGCCGTACAGTTAAAAATATTATCTAAATATTTTCCAAATTTATTACGATCCTTAATTTTTATTTAAATATTTGTGAAATGATTCTAAATAAACATTTTGAATTCTACATTTAAATCTGAGTTTTTATTTCCTCCAAGAAGGAAAATTTACTGTACAGGGTGTTAATTTAAACCCAAACCAACTATAAAAAATTTACTCATTTATAGCACAAGCAGGTCTCAAAGAGTCTCAAGCAATAGAATGTTTTTTTTATTTTTCAAAAAAGAGATCCTCGTTGTGTTCACCATATCTTTTCTTACAATTTGACTTCTGAACTATATCCAACAATCCTTAATATTTCACCTTATTGTATGTTATATAATCTAAAAAATTCTTGTATATCTTTTTTCCTCGTAGCATTATTTGGTATTTTTTCGAATTATTGGAGTGATTGTTTAATGCCATGACATTAGTTTTATCCAATTTTGGGATTAGTGTGTTCTCAAATCATTCTTCGAATATTTCTGCCGACATATTTTAAATGTTTCACATTTTACTCTAATTTTTTTTCAAACCATTTCAGACAATTTTCCACATATCCGCTTAAAGGACCCCAGTGTACAACAATTAGTCGAATGACTTTATTAGGAGGCAAATCCATCGTCCCTGCTTTTTTAGGGTTATCATGGATTTTGTACTAGACCTCGCCCAAACAATAAATATGACGTTCTCGTTTCTTCATTATATTTGTTAATATCATTTAAGTACTCCGTTCGCTTTTCCACATCTTTCAGTTTCCATGATGCTGGCGGCTTATTAATCATGTTAAATTTAAAACCCGCTTTTTAAATTCACCATCTTAAGGTGTCCTGGCCAACAGGCAATCCTATCATTTCTTCGTAATTCTCTGTATGTTGTTTCCAGTTGGTTAGGTATTACATTATTATGTATTTATTGTGAATGTTTGGTATTAACTTGGTATTATGCAAAATAATAACACTACGTACAAAACGGAGCCGATTCTATACTCCGTTAGCTCGTATTTACTACATTGGTATTTATAGGGTCACAAACACGGCGGCTTGAGCATTATCATTTAAAATTACATGCGGTAGAAATATAACAAAGAGGTCGTCTTGATTTCGCTCTGTAGAGATAATGTATAATGTAATTACTATGTTTTAAATAATAATATGGTAATTCTGCAATATTTACCAAGGAAATTAAGATCTATCACACTACAGCTTTTACTTGTCAAATTACATATGTACGTGGCTCCACTTGCCCCTCATGCAGGAGGAGAGGTGAAAGTTCGAGTAGGCGAAGCACGGCATTAATGAATTTGCGTGATTTTTTGAGCCGAATAAACCATTGTAGAGAATTGTGCCTGGAGTCCCTTGCGAAACTAAAGCATAGTCAGATTCATGCAATATAAATAAACACACGCAAGTTTATGGCCGATCAATCAATAGCAATGCGACATTCAAGACACCTCGCTCCGGCACGCGTATATATTTGTTTATCTCGGATGAATCTGCAGTACGAGTATGCTTTAGGTGTATATAACAGTATACAACTAGAATGGACGCGAAGATACCGGAGATTTGTTGAAGCTGTATGCTTCACAGGATGACATGATACTGTTAGACGTATCATACAGTAAAAGAAGGTTGATTACTATAATGCATGTGTCTCAGAACGCCTGCCAAAATAAGAAGGTAACTTTGTATATTGAAATACAAAGTATTTTATGTTGTAGGTATGTAAATTTTATAAGTGCAAGTATTCTGTTTTAACGTTCTTAATGTAGTAAATAAGATGATGCTAAGTACAGCCGGCTTATCTCGGCATGATGTTCCTTTCTTCAAGGTATTCCTCATTGTGCTATTAAAAATTAGTTAATTGCACATTTAACACGCATATGTATTTTAAATAAAACGAATTGTAATTTATATTTCCGAAGGTCTCAATGCTACGAAAATAAAAAAGCTCTGGATAACTCGTTCTTCTTCTGCTTCTTATTTTTTCGATTGTCCGTGCCGCCTTATTCCAATACTTATAGAAATAATTACATAATATAAAATATCGAATTGGAGGTGATAGCCCAGTGGGTTGATGCGTTTAGTTTGTAAACTGAAGTACTTAGCGCAGCGTTTTCTAGCCCTGCTTGCCTTGAAATAATATCCTCACTAATAATAATAATAGGTCCTCGTTTCCATTTATTTAACACATAATTCAAAATCTCACCTACTGCGGAGTAATTTTCAATCATTAATTATCCCTAAAAAGTGGTTAGAATTCCACTATAAATTGGTTCCCATCTTCTTCACCCAGACAAATCTAGATTTCTTAAACTTCAGAGTGTCATTCAGGTGACCTGGAAGGCGGTTAAAACCGTTTTTATATATTTTTTTCCAAATATTTTTCGCCTCTAAATCGACTCAAAATCAAACGCTCAAATTTACTCTCGCTTTATACCTCGATGGTAAAAATACTACTCGTAGCCATGGAAGCGGTTATGATCATTGGGATTTGAATACAATGAGAAAATACTATTTATTAGTATGTTAATTCACTGGGCTAATTAATTTTCATATTAGCTATCTTCTCAAATAGTTTCTAGAAATAGGTAGATAACCAAGCTATATGTATAAACATTTTAGCTTTAATTCCAGGTAAAGCTAGATTTAAAAGTTAAAAACCTACGGTTATTATTTGCGTGACAGCAGCGATGATCATTAAATAATATGTATCTAAACCAGAACGTGAGCTTGTTGATTACAATGATTATCATCTTCTTCCAGTTTTATTCGAGTTTTTCAATTTTAATTTAATGATAACTTAGTCTGGAATGTATTAGTTTTCTTAAGGTAGCCACTAGTCATATCCAAGAGATGCAATTAATTACTTTTGTATGTAGTTTTTTCTTAATACATATATTCCGGAACGTAATATCCTAATTATAGGCGATTTTAATTCGCGGGGATATTGCGATAGCTTTTTCTCATCGTCACATGTCAAACAAAACTAACAAACAAAATTTTTTTTGCTTATCTTGATTCAAGTCGGTTTAATTTTGTAAAAATATATAAATAATCACTTATTAGTCTTGGTTCTCTGTAATAATGACTGATGACTGAATATTTTTGGTGGCGTTGTTCCTCTTCCTGGTTTGAGGAAATAAATGTTGGCCGATGGTGTGACTACAGCAGTGAGGATGACCTACAAATCCGTATCGTCGCGGAGTAGAGTAACCTTCTCATGACTTTGGGCAACTTCAATGGCTGTGGCGACGATCGTATGGCCTGACCTCCTCACGAGCTTGTTTGACTGAGATGCCTTCACTGTCTAACCTATCAGTAAGCAAGCTGATGAGTCGCTCCTTGTTCCTGTCATTTGAAAGGATTGACGTACTCCACTTCCACTAGCAGTCACATTGTTCTCCCTGATGTAAGATTTATGACATGAGACCTGTAGTTTTACAGTCTCACATCTCTAAAAGCGAGTATGCTTCCCATCACCTCGCTTCTTGCAGCACTCAACCAACGATCTTGCTTTCACTGCCTCATCCTCCTCTATTTTCTTTCCACACAGTACAAGTGTCGGCCATGTTGTATCGCACGGAAACAGGTTGATCATCGAAGGTTTACTAAAATGAGAATGTTTTATTTATTTTTTTTTATTTTATTTATTTTTTTAAAATTTGTTTATTAGCAATCAGATACATCTTTTAGCTAATGTGTTATCATGTGCAAGTGTTTGTGGTTGCTTGCACTGGTGGCGTGAAGAGGTGAAAATCCAACGAAGTCACCTCAGTGTCCATTTAAGTCTGATGGCCAGCATCTCTTCAGCCTTTTGTTATTCATCAAAAGTTGTAGTAGCGTCTCAAGTAGTGGGTTGGTGTGAACTTCTAGTTTATTGTGATGCTTGTGAACTTTGTCCTGGATGACTTCACTTATATAGGGAATGTTCAAGGCAGTATATAATATATGGTTAGATACATACCATGGTGCATCTGTTATGATACGGAGGATTTTTGATTGGGCTCTTTGCATAATGGCAATGTGAGACTTAGTCGCACAGCCCCAAAGTTCTATTCCATAGGTCCAAATGGGTTTAATAATAGTTTTATATAATAGCAATTTATTTTCTATGGATAGTTTTGATTTACGCCCGATAAGCCAATATATTTCTTTCACTTTTAGATAAATTTGTTTTCTCTTTTTGGTTATATGTTCTTTCCAATTAAGTTTACTATCTAGGTGGAGTCCAAGGTATTTTACTATGTCTGCTTGTGGTATCGTCTCTTGATTAAGAGTGACTGTAGGGCAGCGTTCTTTTCTAAGAGTGAAAGTTATGTGTGTTGATTTGGTTGACCGGTGGTTATATCTTCTGATGTTGGTAAGTCAGATGTATACAATATATACAAGAGTGGGCCAAGTATACTTCCTTGGGGTACTCCAGAAAGGATAGGAAAACTGTTAGAAGTTTCTCCATTGACTTTGGCTAGGAATTCTCGTTGATTTAGATACGATTTCAGAAGGTTGAAGTATTTATTGGGGAGGTTCCTTTTGATCTTAAATAGCAGACCTGGGTGCCAGACTTTGTCGAAAGCCTGGCTGACATCTAGGAATGTAGCGGTGCAGTATTGACGATTCTCCATGGATTTGTTTATTACGTCTACAATTCTATGGCATTGTTGAATCGTGGAGTTTGGCTGTCTAAATCCAAATTGATGATCTGGCATCCAGTGCTGTGTATCAATATCTGAGGATTATTTTCTCAAGCAACTTTGAAAATGTTGATAGTAAGCTTATTGGGCGATAGAATGCAACATTAGTAGCGTCTTTACCAGGCTTAGGGATTATAATTATTTGTGCAATCTTTAGTGCTTTGGGCCAATACTCCAATCTTATTATTGCATTGTATAAATACATAAGTAGTCTTAAACCTTCTTCTGATAGTTCTTTAAGCATTTTAGCGGTAATAAGATCGAGTCCTGGTGATTTTTTTGGATTAAGTATCTTAATTTCTTCTTTGATTTCACTTAAAGAGATTGCTTTAATGCGTTGTTGCACATGGGCGGCTGCATTTACTTGTTCTTCTATTTCTAAATCTTCATCGTCATCATGTGGGGTGAAAACTTTTGATAAATGTTCTGCAAACAGATTAGCTTTTTGTTTATCACTTTTTGCCGAAGGTCCAGGGGGAGTACAATATTTACGGATTGGAGGAGATGTGGTTTTTGGCTTTTTAGCATTTTTTATAGGTTTCCAGATTGAATTGTCTTGTCTAGTGAGGTTTAATACGTATATTTCGAAGGATCTGTTTCTAAATGAGAATGTGAGTTTATATTTATGCAGAAGGAAAAATGTGGCAAATTGGTCCAACTTTGACGTACTGTAGTTTGGTAGTTCAAAAAATTCAATCGACGCAGAATTCAATACTCTACAACTTTTATTTCGAGAACTTTTCCAAATTTTGATTAGTTTGGGGCTGTAAGCGAAAAACCGCAAAAACATCCCTTTTGGGGGTATGTATTTACCCCCTACCCTTTTTCCACTACTCCGCCGAGGGTAAAAACCTAGGATAGTCATATTGGGTCACAAATGAAGCCATTAAAACAAAAAAACCTTTTGCAGGAATTATTTCAGAATTGGGTGATTTTTGTGTCTACCGCTACTAACTGGTCTAGTTGTACTTTAATGAAATAAAGTCTGAGTGGAATAATTTACAATTGGTACTTAACTATACTAGTTTTATATAGATTCTAGGCAATTTACATCTTACTATATGCTTCTAACCGGTAATTGGAATGTAACTTCTGTTTAGTTTTTAAAATAAATTAAATTAAAATAAATTGCTAATAAACCATGAAGGTACCTAACTAGAACTATAAAAATAATGGCATTATGAGCTTCATTCGCATGCAGAATTATTAGAATTAAATTTAAAAATTGAATCAATTTTGGTTTCTCGTACATTTAAATCTACTGAAATTATTGAGTGCCAATTATATCTGCTACTCTTATTATAAGCACTCATGTGATATATTCACAATATAATATACCAAGAAGAAAAGTTATGACGAAGAATAATGAACATTTTCCTCTCTTAGACATGGCCAACTTAAAATGTTACACTTTCTAGTTAGATACCTTTTCTTCATTTTCAAGAGGAAGTTATCAAAATGTCTTTTAATATAATTTATATTGCTTATAGTTGCAGATTGTTTTATTACTAGTATACTTGGCAAATAGAAACTATTAAAATGTTCAACTATAACACTACATCATTGTCATTAATATTTCTCTCCCGCCGTTTACATACTCTTGCCAGTGCCATGCTTGATTGTATATCGTAACGAAAAGCATTAATAAATACGAGCGTTGAATGAAACTGTTACCAGGCCATCAAGATCTGAAATTCCATGAGGATTTTTAAGTATAGTTTGTTACGGCCGGTAAGAAAATATGCTTTTTTATCTACAATTTTTCAATTATGTAAGTCCTCAAGGATTTTTACCATATTTTGCGGTAACTACATGGCCCCAGGAAATTTTGGAATGCAAAGGACGTGGAGAATAATTTTTGTATAAAGAAATTTAACCGCTATGCAAAATATTGTTGATGGTTTCGCTAGCTTTTTCACGTTACTGCTAATAATGAAAATGATTTGATGAGTTTAGTACCAACGATGTATTAACCGCCTTGTTAAAGTTGAGAGAAATGGTACCGTCTAGTCTGGATCGGCACGATTGCGCAATATTGCACAACATTTTTCTATAGTTTTGCAAAAAGTTGAAATTTTGAAATAAAAATTTATACAGGGTTACTGGTAATTCGATACATTCCTTTGGAGATGTGATGGGGCATGATCTAAGAAGTAAATTTAGCCCTAACATACATTATGCAAAACTCAATAGTTTTTGAGATATTTCAATTTTTTTGTTTTTCTCAAAAAAATAGATCTTAATATCTTAAAGGTTAATTTTCGGAAAATCTATTTGACATTTTAAATTTTTTTTTACTGGATTACTTGTCCGATATTATAGATATCCGTTTGGAATGAAAAATATCTGGAAACATTTCGATCACGTGAACATCTGAAATAAAAACTTTAAATTTTTTTTTTTAATCAGCTATGAAATTTACCTATTAGGTTTTTTCAAAAAAATATTAACGTAACACGCATATAAATTATTATAAAAACTGCCTTATTTCAATAGCTATCTAACAAGGTACAAATGTTCAATGTACCCTTAATAGTTCTAAGAAAATACTAGTAAAAATAACACAAGTAGTACGAATTTTATTTTTAGATAAACAGTAAAAAACATGTTAAAAGTAGAGTTTAATTCTTCATTAATTTCAAAGTTGTACTTTATTTTTTATATGTCTTGCTCAAAATGGGAGCCCCTATTCCGTATACAGACACAGCAGCGTCTTCTTATTTCCGTCCTTGTTACTCTGGTTGTCAGATTATGCCTTATGTGTTGGGCAGCATCGACTATCCTTTGTCTAAGGTTTTCTATAGTATTGACTGGTGTGGCATAGACCATCTCCTTCATATGACCCCATACGTAATAATCAAGGGGTGTTAAGTCAGGGCTTCGCGCTGGCCAAGGTATTGGGCCCGCTCTTCCAATCCAACGGTTAGGGAAATGTTGATCAAGTAACTGTCGTACTGTCAGCCGATAATGTGCTGGACAACCGTGGTTCTGAAACATCATTCGCTGTCTGGCGGCGAGAGGAACATCTTCTAAAATCACCGCCAGATCATTTCTTAAAAAATTTTCATAGATTTCCCCGTTTAAATTTTGAGGAAGAAAGTGTGGCCCTATTAAATAGTGGCCAATGACTCCCATCCACACATTAATAGAAAACTTCATTTGGAAACTAGTTTCACGTGTTAACTTGGGATTTTCCTCTGCCCAATAATGTAGGTTGTGGAAATTTGTTATACCCTCGCGATTAAATTTCGACTCGTCCGTTCATAAAATACTTGTTAAAAAATTTGCGCTTTCTGCATCTGAATTTAACATAAAGCGGCAGAATTCCACTCTCCTTCCAGGATCACCTTCCTCCAAGCCTTGGACAGGGGTATAGTGGTAAGGATGACATCCAACTCTACGTATCGTAAACCAAACTTTCCATTGTGACGCTCCGGTTAGTCTTGCAACTTTATTAGTTGAAATAGTTGGGTCTTCCTCAAAATACCTCAATATTTCTTTCTCATCATCTGGTTCATAAACGGGAGGAGCACCAGCGTCACTTCTTCTACATTTCACGGAGCCAGTTTCAGCGATATTTCGATATGCCGTACTGAATACACATGCATTTGGTAAGCGGCGGTTAGGGTATCAAAGACCATATTCTCGGCGAGCTTCAGCAGCGTTGCCGCCACAGTATCCATAGACAAACAAGATATCAGCGTATTCTGCGTTGGCATACGCGGCCATGGCACAGAAAATACAATAACAACAACTAATAACAACAACTACGAGCAAAATCAAAATCTTCGATAACTAATTTAACAAGACCAACAAACTTAAGGGACACGGAGATAAGAATGTCAGTTAATGACATATATGCACAAACGTCAAAGTCAAGGACTGACTGACTTAAATGAAAATGAACGATTAGTCGTTTAATAAATTCCGCCACTAGCATTATCTTTACTAATTTTTTATTAGAACTATCAAGGGTACATTAAACATTTCTACCTAGTTAGATAGCTATTGAAATAAGGAAGTTTTTATAATAATTTGTACACGTGCTACATTAATATTTTTTTGAAAAACCTAATAGGTAAATTTCATAACTGATTTTAAACAAAATTTTTTACAAGTTTTTATTTTAAATGTTCACATGATCGAAATGTTTCCAGATATTTTTCATTCCAAACGGATATCTATAATATTGGACAAGTAATCGAGTAACAAAAAATAAAAAATGTCAAGTAGATTTTTCGGAAATTAACTTTTAAGACATTAAGATCTACTTTTTTGAGAAAAACAAAAAAATTGAAATATCTCAAAAACTATTGAGTTTTGCATAATGTATGTTAGGGCTAGATTTACTCCTTAGCTCATGCCCCATCACATCTCCAAAGGAATGTATCGAATTACCAGTAACCCTGTATAGAAAAATCGGTAATGGAAAGGAGAAAATTTAGTTAGTTATTAAGGTTTTATTGTCTGAAAATTTAATAGTTTCGAAATGACCCCGTAAAGTCGTCACGAATGTCCGACGTTTTATGGTGGCAAAGATATGAGAATGTTCCAGATAGGTACGAGGTGAATGGAACGGAAATAAGTTTTGATGTCGGTTGCATGGAGAATTCCGATATTGTATGTGGTATTACGAGGGGTGATCAATAAATAATGAAAATTGAAATAGAAAAAGGGTTGTAGAAATTTAACGAAACGAAATGGAATGTTGTGACTAGACGTAGTGAAAGTAGTTTTGATATATTTTAAGACTATTTGGTGCTGATATTTTTAAGGTGGTCTTTTGAACAGGTTCGAGTCCTAAAATGGTGAATTTGAATGCTTGGCGGAATTTAACGCTGAATGTGTGCTATTTGGGAATTATTGAATGGGCATGAATTTTTTCAGAATTATTTTTGAAAAACTGTATTTTTTATTAATTTAAGTATTATCATTACTGTTTTTATAGTTTTGACTTGGTGCACATAAAGTTTGATTTATTTATGAATTTTTGAAACTTTTTAAATTTTTCATAGTACCGATATAGGAAAGGTACTACGAGACGGTGGCATCGAATCACGGTTTTATGTGTGCGAGAATGCGCAATTTGTAGTTCATGGGAAAGTCGCGTCGTGGGATGGGATCGAACAGTTGCCTCACCAAGACCTGCTTCGGCACCGATCGTGCAACCACCGCGTTGACGCGGTGGCGATTGCAGGGTCGGGCAGGACAGGAACGTATCGGCGAAAACGACAATAGAACAAATAAACCTAAACTCCTTTTTGTACAAAAATAAAAATAGGTAATAAGATTAAAATTACTTGAAAACAAACTCAACGAAAGACTTAAAATTACACAGTTTTTAAAAACACTGGCGCACAATACTTTTTAATTTTACTGTCTGGACGCAGGCACCACAACTTGAACAATGTGCCTTCCGCGAGATACTCCCATGCAGGGCTGCGTAGGGCTGGCCTAAACTTTGAGTTTTGATTTCGAAAAGGTTTTATTTTTAAGAGGTTAATGGCGTGAAGTGAATTTATAGATAAAAATGTATAAAAGGAAACGAAGAAAAAACAGACGCGACAAAAATACACAAATAGAAAGGAAGAGGGGATAGGAAAGAGTTAAAGATGATCGAAAGGTATGAAATACTAGCAAAGGTGAATATGATTAGAGAAAGGTACAGTTGTTGAAACTTGGCTATAGCGGTTCCCGGAAAATCTGTAACGTCTGGTACGGTAAGGGGTGCTTAATCCGAAATGGGGCACTATGCTGTCTACTTATTTGCGTTATGTGTCTTGTTAGCGGACTATCGCCCAGCTTGAACGAGTAGAAGTTTTGAGAGATGTGCTGGACATAGTCCGCTATTGGGGTATAGGTCTCTGAGGAAGATGTACCTTCTATAATAATCTAGAATACATCTAACACCAAATGATCTACTCATAGGTTCAACAACTACTGAATATCAATTTTAAGGCAGTTAAAAAAAAAGCATAAAAGTTCATTGACAGTTTTTGGAAACAATGGACAAGGAAGATGGGCTAGATATCTACCTTAAACACGAACGAATGGACAGATCATAGAGAAAATCTTAAGGAAGGTGACATCATAGTCGAGGAAAATATACCGAAAACATCCTGGAAACTAGGCAGAATTCAAACTGTTTTCACAGGTTCTGATGATAGAGTTAGAGTAGCAGAAATGAAAAGAACGGGATTTCGAGCGGAAGCCTATTACTAAATTATTGTGATGAATTGCTGTTGAAAATCCATGAAATTGTTTGTTCGGCGGGGGAGAGTAATGTTGTGGATATATTTTATTTGTTATGTAGTTATTGTTGTTTAAACATATGACATTTTTTGATCAGGTGTTGACAACTTTAGACAATATTAAAAAATAAAAGCCTGGAATCAATGACAAAAGTTTGAATTTAATTTTTAAAAGTAAATGATAATGGAACACAAAAGAAAAAAGTAACTGGTAGTTCGATGTAGATGAAGATAGATGTTGGCGATCAATAAATCTATTTGAGGTAACTGATGGTCAGAATTATATATAGTCCTGTCTTCTACGTTCATATCATGATTGTATATTGCTTTGACTCAAGCAGAACGTGACAATCAGTCGCAAGGTAGGTGATTTTACGAGTTATTTCAAAATCGTACATGCGCATAAACCTTCGGTGTCTGACCTAATATACTGCACTACATGAATGCCGTATAGTCCAAATAAAAATATGACAGCTAAGTTGAGCCTAATAAATAATTTTACTCTTCTCTTAATATTGTACTTTACTGCCAAAAGTTCGTTAAAATTGCTACGAAATTTGACCTCAATTTGGCAAAGCTAATAATCTAGTTTCATTCTTTGAACTAGATATGATTTTCTACTGCCTTTAAAAAATTCCCCTAATTAACAAATCGGTGTGGCCAAAGGTAAAATATGCGTGGTAAATATTAACGGGTTCTTAAGTGGTCCTTAATATGTTATGTAAAGTTTCTAAATGTTTTCACCATTCCTTAATAATTAGGATTTTGTGAGGTATTTAGCTGTTGTGAGAAAATTATGTAATATAAATTTTAAATGGAGGTGTTCGCTATCCTTGTGGATTGAAAGAGTAACAGTATCACTGGAAATCTCTGAGGACTGTCAAAATGAGTCCCAATTGGCTGTACCACATATTATACGAGTCTGAAGGGGAGCAAACATATGTATATGGGGAGAATATAGTTCTACTATCTAGAATGGCTTTAGGAGACATTAGTTTACGTTTTATTAATTTTAAAGTTTTGAATTTTTAAAGTAATTATCTCTAATAAAGAGTTATACACAATATGACAATAAGACATGTGACAATAATCACAAATTAATTTACTAGTCGCAGATTCAAGATATCATTACTAGCATATATTTTTTTAAATAGCGCATAGCTTTCTTCGAATCGCAATTGGATATATATTACTAATCTTATTATTTCTTGCTTCGTTTACACAAGCTATAGGCTCATATTAATTCTAATATACAATTCTGCAACTAGTACGCCGCAAAGCCCTACCATACAACATGGCGACAGATTTATTTGAGGTTATGTTTAGGGTACGATTAACTGAATTAAATTTACTTATTAATTTAAATTACAATACTCAACGGGACTAAAGATCAATTACTGGATAAGGACCAACAATAGGTACACATAATATATAAAGAGTTGTAAATACAAACAAAAATTATTAAAGACGAAAATATACAAACCAATAGTATATCCTGAGGTATTCCACGTGTAGGATAAATTCCATCAGCAACAAAGTATAAGATTTGAGGTATCTACGCTGCATTTTGTCTAATTGAGTCGTATACGTTATATAAAGGGGACCCCCAACTACTCAAGCGTACCCCAGTAGTGTAAAAAGTATTTAAAGTTTTTACGTTGTTAAATTCTTTACCGTTACAAATCCCAATCTTTTATATGCCGATTCAGTGGTTAGACGAATGTGTTCATTGAATGACAACTTGCTGTCAAAAGTGACACCAAGGTCTTTAAATTGAGTTCAGAACGACATTGTCAAGTTGATAGCAAATAATTCAATGGTTTTATGTCAAGAATAGGACATAATGTTGCATTTACTGATAATTAAAGGTAGATGGTTCTTTACACACCAATTATTTAATTTGACCAAATTATCCTGTAACTTGGAACAGTCTGAAATAAATTCAATATCAATGTAAATTTTTAGATCATCCGCATATAGTAAATAGTTGACATTAATAAGCTGTGTTATGTCATTGATAGATATAACGAAAAGTAACGGCCCCAGAATCGAACCTTGTGGAACTCCTGATAATTGCCAAAACTTTCCAGATCTGAAACCACGATATTGAACAAACTGTGATCTGTCATTAAGATACGATCTAATGGGATTAAACAAATGAACAGAACTACCGAATGTATCCTATTTTGATATCAACAGCTCATGGTCGAGATGGTCAAAAGCTTTAGAGAAATCAGTATAGATATTATCTACCTGATTTCCCCCATCAAATACCTCAGACATATGCTGAGTCATCTCAACAAGGTTCGAGGTAGTAGAGCGTCTAGACATAAATCCATGCTGATGTGGGGATATCAAGTTTCTTGTGTGCAAATGTACATGGCAATGTATGATAATTTCAAAAATTCTACAAAAATTACAAATAATAGAAATTCGATCAATTTCTAGAAAAATTACAAATAGAATAGAATAGAATTTATTGTCCAAAAAGAAATCAAGTACAAAGTATATACAGAGACATAGGACGTGTCAAAATAAAGACTTGTGATACAATGAAAAACAAAATAAAAAAATCACAGGCAGTGTTGAATCTAAGTCAGCGGTTAAAATACTCATCTAGACTATAAAATACATTAGAATATAAAAATATATCTACATTATAATTAAACTCCATAATATTATCTAAACATTTTATATAATCAGGTAACTTATTATATATTTTAATACTTATGTAACAAGGATTGTTTTCAAAAATAGTTAAGTTGTGTTTAGGTATACATAAATCCTCTTTCCCACGAGTTTCGTAATCATGATAAACATTATTTACGAATAGGTTTAAATTAGTTTTAACATACATAATAATTTCTTTTATATAGAGAGAGGGTAATGTTAATAATTTGTTGGCTTTAAACGTATCTCGACAAGATGTTAGATTTGATAGACCATATATTGTTCTAATGGCTTTCTTTTGCAAACAAAAAACTCTGACGCTATGAGGCGAACAACCCTAAAATAGAATTCCATATTTTATTTTTGACACAAACTGTGCATGGTAGAACGTCAGCAGAACAGATTGGCTTATTAGGTCTTTAAGTCCGTATAATGCATAACAACTGGATTGTAGTTTAGGGCATAAGTTATTTACATGCGTCTCCCAATTGAGCTTATTGTCTAAATATATGCCTAAAAATTTCGATGACTGAACTTGTTGGTGACTTATTGTTTATTCTCACAAGATGGCTGCTGTTCATAACTCCACTTTTGGGTGTAAAATGAATAAATGTGGTTTTAGAAGTATCGAGGTAAAGTTTGTTGTTTTGAAATATATTCTACATAGTTTAAACAGTTATTCATGTTATTCCCAGTACACAAGTAGGTATTATCATCAGCAAACATTACTAATTTGCTTTGTGTGTCAATGTCTGGCAGGCCATTTATGAATAATAGAAATAATAGTGGCCCAAGGACGGATCCTTGAGGGACACCACAATCCATTTTACGTGCATTTGATTTACTATTACTGATTACTACGTGTTGACATCTGTTGGATAAATATGATTAAATCCAGTTATATACTAAACCTCTAAAACCATATCGAAAGCACTTTTCCAAAAGTAGAGCATGATCAACAAGATCAAAGGCCTTGCTAAGATCCATGAAGATGCCAATACATTTATTATTACTATGCAAGTCGTCATATAGACTTACTAAGAAATCTAGCACCTCAGATTGCGTTGATTTGTTTTTCCTGAAGCCATGTTGTGCTGAATTTAAAATATTATGTTTTTCTATAAAAAGTATCACACGTGCATAAACGATTTTTTCCATTATCTTAGATATCGTGGATAAGAGGGAAATAGGCCTGTAGTTCTCTAGTAACGTATTATCACCTTTTTTAAATACAGGTATGATCTTTGCTATTTTAAGAATGTTAGGGAATACGCCTTCATTGAATGAATAGTTTATTATGTATGTTAAAGGTGCTATAATAAAATTAACACATTTCTTCAATAAATTAATGCTTAGATTATCTTCACCCATAGAGTAAGAGTTTTTCATATTATGAATAGTATTACTACCTTCAGTTTCATTAATAGAAATTCGACCAGTTTCTAGTTGCTAATGTAGTTTCTAGAGCCTTTCTTATATACAGGGCATATTCTACTTTTTTTCACAATTGGAGAACTCACAGAATGTTATTATAAAATTAAATATAATGTAGAGCGGTTTGGCGAAGATCATTGCACAATTTCTTATTAAAAATGCAGGTATTAAATCTGGACTCATAGTAAGATTTCCTTTAATTTTCTTGATAGCTTTAATTATTTCATTTCCACTAATTTCAGATAAATATAGAGTATTGCTATTTTCACTGTCTAGAAGTTAGAAGTTGACTACCTTGGAGCATTGCTTTAATTTTTGTGAACACATCAGGAAAATTTATTTATTACCTATGTAACTTTTAATTACTCTTTCTAAATTAATTGGTTTAAATGAGAAATACGGTAGGGTACCTAGATTTCTTATAATATGTACCTAGCTGGTGTAAATAGAACAGTACAAGGGCTCCAAAATTGATCCCTGTGACACACCAATATACCCACTTCAAAACATTTCTCACGTAAGTCAATGATTTGTAGTTTCATATATAATAATGTATGCGTTTCTATAATATACGTAAAAATAGCACAATTTCTTACAGATGTGATAAAATCAAGCTTAACAGGTGTTAACAATTAGTTTAAAAACATGTTTCCAGTTCTAGTTGAATGATAACATTAAAAACACTCATTTTCTCTAATTTGTAAGATGCATTTATTAATTAAAAGTAATACATTACTGTATATCTGTACGTTAATAATATATAAATAGTATGAGCACATAATATGTAATTATTAATTAGTACTTAAACATAAATAATATGTTAGTAATTACATTTTAAAAATTCATCAGACTTTCTGGCATATAAACTAAACTTAACAAGAGGAGGTATTAGGCTGAGCATTAAAATTACTTGGTAACAACAAAATTAAGCGTTAGATAAAATGCATTTCTTGTTACCTAGTGTGTATTAACACCGTCAAGGGAGGGTATTAGTTAAAGATAGAGTATTGTATTAGCAGTGTTAGTTGTAACGCTGTTTGACGTGTCAAGCATTTACAAAACAATTAAAAATCCGTAGTAAATAAGCCAAATCCGGAAGTGTGTAATAACTTCCTTTGTGCCCATTTATATCTCTCATCTGTTCGTTGCATGCCATATTCCTCGAAAGCCAATAAATCTGAATTTTCTAAGAAGCACTTGAACATTCAGGTTCACATGCACATTATGAAAGTCGACACCCTAAGATGACCGAAATGTTACTCCAGTCTGAAATACAAAAGTTGGCGACAATGTTATCAAGTGTCTTTACAACCAGGGTGGTATGTTATTGTTGTCACAAGATTGCCAAATACGTTTACACTTGTAATTTTAAATAGCGTTTCTGCAAGATTAGATTACGAAGATTTTGTTACTTAAATATAGATGGTAAATAAAAAGTTACCGTAAAATAAATATTCAATAACGTATCATTTTAAAAACTGATGTTATCATATGGTAGATAATTTCGATAAGAAAGCTTGTTCTGGCGTTGAAGGAATCCGAAAATATATCATTTAATATCAGTCATCTATTCTTTTACTATATACTAAGTAAAGGGATATGTAATAAAATAATGTTTAGATGTCTTCATTGATCTGGCAAAAGCATTTGGCACCCTTTAGTCACAAGCTAGGAAAAACAGAAAGCTTTGGAAGCGAAATGAGACTCTAGGAACTTTTTCTTTGGTCATAAAATTGTTGTACAATCTAAAACATTATTTATTATATATTAAAGTTAAATTATGTATCTACATTCGCAAGCTCGTGTGGCTCAAAACAATCTAGCAAAAACTGTTATGGTTATTAGGGTTATTTTTAATTCACCAGTTATTAATACCATCTGTCTAATATAGATGTTATCTCACAAAATAACTGTAAATCGTCAACACATATAACAAACGATAGGCATTTAAACTGAACACAGTGTCGTTGGTGGATGTTAGGAAGAAAAGAGGTCCTGAGCTTGGAAGAACTCCTGATACCTGAAGGTATTTAGAGACGTAGCCACAATATTTTACGAAGCGATATCTGTTTGTAAAACAAGAATTGTAGAGATATAGGAAATATTATTTTCAAACTTATCGAAGGCCTTGCAGAAATCAGTCTACCAGGTCTTAGTATTTTGGAGATAGAACCATTTTGTTTCATTGTTATTCTACTATGTTTGATGATAATGCGATGAATGTATTCTAATATTCTTACAATGTTAGAAATAATGGTAACTGGTCTGTATTTGTTAGGTTATTTCTATCTCCTTTATAGATAAATACTAGACATCTTCCGAAAGTCAGGAAACTGAACTGTTTTAATATTGTAGCCAAGGCCCAACTTTTAGGTTTATACCGGTACCTGTTATTTCGATTTCAGAAATTGATTATAAGACTGCTGATCCTCTAAGTAACTGCTCCTAAAACTGTAACCATAGCTTCGAAATCAATTACTGTTACCAACTGATCCTGTTTCCATAAATATTCCCACCAATTCTATCACACACGTATAGATCGGGGGTTAGCGACAGATTTTTGACCGTGATTATAGTCAGTATGCTCTTCAAAAGGCATTATGCTACGTAAATTCTCATGATAATAAGTGATATGAATCAAAGAGTCATCCTGGGTTCTTCCCATGGAAAAATAAGTCTCCAGTTGTTCGTAAACTATACGTTTTGGTACGATTTCAGTTAGGCTGTCACATCTTTTAAAGTGAAGTTCAAGAAAAATTTCAAGGAAAACCATAGGCATACCGTTAGCGTGGGTCACGTGAACTTGTATTTGTATAATTTTCTTTTTTCGGTATTTCTAAACAGGCTGCCAATAATAAGTATACAAGTTCTTATTGTAAACTGCCGAAGAAAAAGATGGCATACCGTTTGCGTATGCCCAAGTACAGTTTACATTGAAACAATTTTGTAAAATTATGGGATAAATTTCCGTGACTTTAGTAAATACAAAATTTATGTATTATAAAATATATATCCTAAATTATTGATATGTAGAATGGCATACGAGTTGGGCAGGTTTATCATATTAAAAAAATAAATTGAAGTAGTAAAATAGAAATTTATTTTTTTGTCTATTTAATCAGTATGCCATTCCATTGTTGATGTAATCACGATCTATTTAGATGAAATTACAAACGGCATACAAGTTATGCGAATTTTACAGTATGCCTCTTGGTTTATAATATTAGTTATTTGTGTATCAAGGCCCTACATTTGATCTTTATCGGATGAATCCAAAGTTTACGGCCGAGGCAAACCTTACACCTTATCTATCGGTATGCCATTTGTTATTTCACCTAAATACATCCTAGTTGCATTAAAAACAGAGTGGCAAATTGATTAACCACACGAAAATTGCTGTTTCTATTTTGCAATGTTTTTTTGTGTATACCTGTAGTTTTTATCCTCATAATCGATATGTCAATTTCATGTACATACGTACGTTATCATAAACTGTATGAAAATTATAATGACATACTAACTAAAATCATGGAAAGTTCTCCCATAATTTTACAAAATTGTTTCAATGTAAACCGTACTTGGCAAGCGATATGCCATCTTTTCTTCGGCAGTTTACAGTAAGAACTTGTATAGTTATTATTGGCAGTCTGTTCAGAAATGCCGAGAAAAAAAATTATACAAATATAAGTTCACGTGATGATAACAGCTTTTTGGGTTCACGCTAATGGTATGCCGATGGTTTCCTTGACATTTTTTATCTTAAACTTCATTTTAAAAGACATTGTAGCCTGACTAAAATAGTTTAATAATAATAATGATAATAATATTTATTTTCCATTTGACATTACATGTATAGGAATAGTCACAAAACTTACAAACTAACATACACAAAAGTAATCAGATACAGAATAAAAGCATTTATTAAGTAAAAATTCTTTTAGCCTAGATTTAAATAAACTTTCTCTTTTAAAACATTTTATATCGTCAGGTTATAAGTTAAAAAAATTCGGCCCTATAAAATTAGGAGATTTGGCAGTAGTTTTTAACCTAGCAAAAGGAACATGAAAATTTTGTGTTTGTGTTAACGTTATAATAGTGGCTATTTAAAATAAATTTTGTCTCATTTTTAAAAATATATATACACAATTCAAAAATGTACTTTGTACATTGTACTTGGTAAAATTAATATTTTATAATTTCTAAAAATGTCTTCACATGAATGGGTATACGGAACACCTGCACTACATAATAAAATACGTTTTTGCGCGATAAAAACATAAGAAGCAAAAGTGGAGTTTCCCCAGAAGCAAACACCGTATCTCAGTCGAGATTCAATTTGTGCATGATACAAACAGATAAGTTGTTCTGTACAAAGAACCGTTCTTATATTTCGAAATAAATAGGTAATGGATGCAAGTTTTGAAATTACAGCCTCACATTGAGATTTCCAGTTAAGGTTGTTATCTAACTGTATACCTAAGAATTTAGCTGTTGGTGCTTCAGTAGATAAAAGCGTATTGTTTATATTAAAATTTAGCAATTCACAATGTTTTTGATTAGTATGAAATCTTAAAAGGGTTTTATCGGCATTAAAATGTAATGAATTTTTAGAGAACCACTCACTTAGGTTATTAAATAAATTGTTACAACTGAGTTCTAAAATTTGATCTGTTTTGTTTGAAATGATTAAAGATGTATCATCGCCATACATCGTAAAATGAGTACTAGATGAAACAGAATCTATTTCGTTTACGTATAATAAAAATAACACGAGGCTCAAAACGGAACCCTGTGGAACTCCCATTGTTAAAAGTGAATAGTCAGGTGTAACAGAACTTAAACCATTTGAATTTTTATATCTTATATTAACACGTTGTTTCCTATTTTCAAGATTCAAAATGGTTAGAACCCAGTTTAGCGCTATACCTCTTATACCATAACAACTCGGTTTATATAATAATCGTTTATGATCGACGTAATCGAATGCCCTGCTGAGATCGCAATAAATCCCAACAGGACATTCGCCTGTTTCCAGAAAATTTAAAATATTATCATAAAATGACTGTATAGCAGTAGTAGTCGACAACAACTGGAGATTCATTTTTCCATAGGAAGAACCCAGGATGACTCTTGGATTCATATCACTTATTATCATGCGAATTTACCTAGCATAATGCCCTCTGAAAAGCATACTGACTAAAATCACGGCCAAAAATCTGTCGCTAACCCCCGGTCTATCATGTATTGCTTCTTCCGTTATGAGTAAAAAATTATAGCTGTAGCCCTTGTCGAATTATTGTTATTATAGTAGATTTTAATGGTATAATTGTTACTTAGAAACTCATTACAAAGAGATTTAAAGCCTAAAACCATAAAATTTGTTTTATCGGAAGTTTAAACTTATTGCAACATAACGAATCATACAATACATCAAGTCGTTGTTGTCAGTATTGGTTGTACCGTCAAAATATCTACCAGTTAGGTGATTACAATACCATCAGCAAAGAAACCTATATATGAATTTCATTCATGTAGATAATGAAAAAAAGGGGCCCAAAACATTGCCTTGTGGAACACCATACGGTCTTGTAATGTTGCTTGATATTTTGTTCGTTACTTTCGTCCTATGGTACGTATCATTCATGTAAGTATAAGCTATTGATTATGTCATAAAAAACAGGGAAATAAGAAACTAACGCATTCATGGGTTTTCACTGCATAAATAGTTCAATTGAAATGAGAAAACCGTGAAGTGCTATTAAATTAGAGGGTGGAAATTGGAGATGGGGGTGAAAATGCAACCCTTTCTGTTTTTAAATATAACTCGAAAACGAAGCAAAATTCAGGTATAGTTAATAGGAAACTTTTTATAGAGGATCAAATTTCCCATCGAAATGGCTTATTCGAAAAAAAAAAACGATTTGTTGTGCAAAAAATATTCGAAAAAATTTTTAAAAAAAACAAAAAAACAATTTTTTTTTTACTTTTTGCTTATAACTTTTTTCGAGCAGAGTTAAGTATAGGCATTGCTGTGTAGAAAAAAAAGTTGATGAAATTTCCTTTAAAATGGTAGGCTCAAAAAGTTATTTCGATGAAAATTGACTGAGATATAGTCGCTTAAACTTAGCCATTTTTTTCAATTTTTATCGCGTTTACCTTGATATTGCTTTAAATCTTATATAACAAAACTGATTTTTACTCAATAAAAAAATATATTTCAAGTTAATTTTTATCAAATGAATGCAATAAAAGAACTTTATTACATACTTGATACAAAATTCTTGTTCGCTAATATCGACACAAAGCAAACCAATGAAGATGCAGATGTACTTATTTTACAATGTGCAAAAGAAAAGGCATCCCAGACAAATAATGTGGTTGTAGTTGGCCAATATATAGATCTTCTTGTCATTTTGTCATTATGACCAGAGCAATATCAAAATGTGTATCTTTTGAAACCGACTGTAGGAAAAGTAACAGCAAAATTGTATGATAGAAATAAGAACAGTTTTAATTTTCCGCAACAATAACACCTTGGGTTTTATACGTGCGTTTAGCGACAGAATAGAATAGAAGAATAGAATATATAGACTGCGATATTATGTCTGCATTTTCAACATTGGTAAAAAAAATTATAAAATTTATAAATAAAAATATTGTACAATTAACATCATATATCGACACGTTTTACCATCACAGTTTTATAGCTCTTTACCCTTCCAGTTTACTGTTAAAACTAAAAAACTAAACAGAAAGTCGATTGAACAAGTAACTGCCTTTAAGCTCTTAGGTATCAACATAGATATGTCTTTAGATTGGAAATCACACGTCTTCTTTATTTGTAGCAAATGTGCTTGTAATTGTTTTGCGTTAAAAAGATTGAGCCACATAGCAAACATTAATACTGTTAGAATATTCTATTTTTCTAGTTTGGAGTCAAGACTGCGGTATGGTATTTATCTTTTGGGGAAATTCATCTTCAGCAAGTCGCATATTTGTACTGCAAAAAAGAGCTATCCGTTGTATGTTCGGTTTAAACTATAGGGAGTCGTGTAAATATTTTAATATTACCATGTCTTTGTATATTCGAAATCTTAAAATTTCTTAAAAATAACTTGTCAACTTTTAATTCTCTCAATGCAAATCATGATTGCCCCACACGACATGGATATAATCTGCAGTACAATATACATAGATTTGAAATATATAAAAATAACCCATATTACATGGGATGTACACTCTATAATAAGCTAAGTATTGATATAAAAAGTATAAATAATACCAAAAGAAATTTCTCAAAATTAAAAAAAATTCTTTTAAGTAAAGCATTCTATTTCATTGAGAAATACTTAATGCATTAAATTTTTTCCTTTGTCTTCTCTCCCTTTATTTTTGTTTTTCTTTCATATTTCGTTCATACTGTATTCTTTAGTGGTGTAATTCTACATTTGTACCTTGACTTGTCCTATATCACTTTGTGATCTATTGGATGAATAAAGTATTATTATTATACGTTTGTGAAAATAATTATTCATTATTAAATTAAATAACTAGAAATGTATCATTTTATTGAGTAAAAATCAATTTTGTTAGAAAAAATAAGATTTAAAACAATATTAAGATAAACGCGATAAAAATAAAAAAAAAATGGCTAAGTTTGAGCGATTATATCTCAGTCAATTTTCGTCGAAAAGACTTGTTGATACCACCATTTTAAAGCAAATTTCATCAATTTTTTTTTCTACACAGCAATGCCTATACTTATATCTGCTCAGAAAAATGTTATAGGCAAAAATGTAAAAAAAACAACGCTTTCAACTAGACATTTGATGTTCTACTTATTTTAAACCTCAAAATTTCCTAGAGTTGTCCATAAAAAATTATCTCTCCAATTTCGTTAATAAATGTACAGCATAATATTGTGTGTTACAAGGAATAACAAAGGGATGTAACAGTTATTAAACCTGTAAGACATATATTTGTTTTTCTCGGTGGGAATGGGAATATTATAAGCTTTAATTTTCTAGGGCGAGATTAGATTAAGGAATATATTCTTTGTGTTTGATAAAAGTAATTTAACTGTTATAAAATAAATATTCGATAAAATTATCGTTTTTTTATGTACACAAATTGCTTTCTAATACACAAACAAGCTAATAAAATTAAGTCATCAGATTACTATTGCAAAATTTTCAAATTTAAAGCACCACCAAAATCAATTTACTTCTAAACCTTAACGGTTTTCTCTAGTGTTTTCTTTTCCTTTCTTAAGATATAAAGGTAAATAAATAAATATTCTCATTTGTAGACTTTAGGTGCAGTGAACTGGAACTTTAGACCGTTTCCAAGTCGAACTAAGAATATATTCTTTGAATTTAGTATGTTTCAACATATAAATATATAGTAATTAAATTATTAATAAGGCGGAAATTAAAACAAAGTTAATCAAAAAGGATCGTGTTTAAAGCATATCCATGTACAGGCCTACTCAAATAAAACTCTCCAGATATTACTGCAAACCAAAAAGTTACATTCAATTCCTATACACCAGTGAATATATACTCCTAAATAATACATTTTCAAATCACGTTGTTGACGATTTAGAAATGAGTTTATTTTACTTGTTCAAGGCATTTGACACTATAGAGCAGACATTTGGTGCTGATAAACTTTCTGCAATAGTAATTAGGGACTTTTTCTTGTGGATAATATTGTATCTCAGCCTTAAAATTTTTTTTGTGAAATTAGAAGAAACTGGTTCAGAGACGTATGACGTTAACTAGGAGTTCCCCAGGGCCTCTGTATTGGGACCACTTATTTTTCTTCTGCTTATAAATGATTTATCACACCATATTGGCACCAAGTGCCTCGTACTGTTCGCGAATGACGTTTCCATAGCAGAAGAAGGTCTACCTGTTCTGTTTTCTCCTGAGGAACTGCGACCCAAGCTTAATACTCTCTTTAAACAATTTATTAATTGGTGCGGTATTAACAAATTAATTGTCTACACAGATAACATTGTGTTGTTACAATTTTGTGGTAGAAAAACGTTCCAAATTCCCATAAATATTACATTGAAACAATTAACTTTTACTCGAAGTGAAACAACAATTTGACATATATGTTAACTCTAATATGAACTGGAAACATCACATTAACAATACTGGTCGGAAAATCAGCAGGATGTTACTATCCAGTACATGAATTTCTAAACAATACACTTTCATTTATAACTACTTAAAAAAAATTGTTTTACAATAATATGTGTTACTTTTATCAATGTGTATCTACGTGCATGTAATGTATTTATTTCATGTTTTGTATTTTACATAATTTGTTGGCATGTCCTATTTCACCATATTGTGACCGAAAGGATAAATATATTATTATTATTATTATACCACAAAGGTATATTCTTTAAAAAAGCTTTAGAGAAGTAATATTCTCTCCTTAGGTAAAAAATTATAATAAAAAACAACCTAGGTAAATAATGAAAAATTTTCTATATTTCAGAGAAATCCTACTTCTCATTAGAGGAATGGAGTAAATAATGGTGATTTCTTAGGTTAGTAGTAAAAAAAAATCTATATATACTTCGGTTGAGAAGGCCATGAACCTCGCACATTATATCCTTCACCGCTACGCGCCTCAGAATATAAAAATGCTCGGTAAATAATAGGTTACTTCTCAACCTAGGTGTATAATAATATACTATTATTTAATTTGCAATGTTTGTTAATTAGTTTGTTCAGGTCAAATCTTGCAATCAAAATTTCGATTAGTTCTAATTAAGCTAGAGCTTTGAAATTTTGCGCATGTGTATAAGTCCGGTGACAATACACTTTAACATTTTCATATAAGAAAAAAACAAAATGGTTGCTTCAAGATGGCGGACGACTTTACCGTTTATGATCCGATTCGACTCAAAATCGATATCTGGGGGTTTTCGAGATCACCAATATGAATTCTTGGTCAAAATTTGGAAATTCAAAATGACGGCGCCAATATGGCTGACGACTTTTGTCATTTAGGTCCAAATCGATCAAAATCGATATCTGGGGGTGTTCGGAGTTGCGGATTACGAATTTCTAGTCAAAAATTTAGTTCAAGATGACAGGCGACTTTACCGTTTATGATCCGATTCGTCTCAAAATCGATATCTGGGAATTACAGCATATCAAAAGACTAAAAAGTAAAAAATAAAATTATTTAAAAGAGTATTTTTTTAAAAAAGCTTTTATTTAAAATAAATGCTCTAAAAAGTAGAAAATAAACTTTGAAGTAAACCAAACCCATCATTTTGTTACATTATATAATTTTTGGTGATATAAAAGCTTATTGGGAGCAATCTCCTTTACACAGGAAGATCTCGCGACAAGCTTTTATATCATAAAAAAAATTATATAATGTAACAAAATGATGGGTTTGATTTATTCAAAGTTTATTTCCTATTTTTTAGATCATATACTCAAAAAAATATAGAATGATATATTGCCTCTCCACTCACATTTATTGTAAACAAAATTTTTGAGACTGGAGAATGTCCAACACATTTTAAAATCTTGGTAGTGAAACCATTCTTCCAAAAAGGCGACGAGCTGGACGTAGAGAGTTATAGACCAATTTCTTTGATATCTAGTTTGTCAAAAATATTTGAAAAAGTACTAAAATCAAGATTAACAGAGTACCTGAATAAAAATTCGCTGCTGTCAATCCGTCAATTTGGCTTCAAAGAAGGACAAAGCACACAAGATGCAATCAACATACTAATTCAAAAAATATATAAATGTCTAGATAGGAGTACAAAATCACTGTGTGTTTTTGTAAACATCCGGAAAGCATTTGATACGGTTTCAGATCCATTATTACTAAAGAAACTCGATAAAATTGGAATTAGAGGAGTATGTCTAAAATTGTTTAAAATCTACCTTACAGGAAGAAAGTGCGTTCAAGTCAATAATGTCAAAAGCCGGTATGAAGATATCTCATGTGGTGTACCTCAAGGCACAGTATTAGGACCAGTGTTGTTCAACTTATATATCAATGATTTGCTTGACATGGAAACAGAAGGGACTATAATAGCTTTCGCAGATATATACTATGAAGATACATCTTGGACTAACCTAAAACATAAAGTAGCGCAGGATATGAAACACATACTCAACTGGTACTCCGAAAACTTACTTACCATAAATAGAGATAAAACAGTGTGCATAAATTTTCTTCATATTCGAATACCCTACCAGATTTCGACCACCTGAAAGTAGTAAGAAATAAAGAGGAATGTATTATTAAATCTAAAGAAAATATTTCTTACCTAGGAGTTTATTGACAGACATTTAAGATGGGATTGACGTATTGAAACGCTGAAAAATAATTAAGATATATTTTATGTAAAATAAGACAAATTAAAGATTTCCTAGACTGGAAACAGTTGAAAATAGTCTACCATGCTCTGGTAGAAAGCCATCTTAGTTATGGTATTATCTCCTGGGGAGCTGCCGATAAAACATACTTAAACGACGTCTGTGTTCTCCAACGAAAAATATTAAAAATGTTGCTTGATAAGAAAAGTTTTTATTTCTCGGATGCTCTATATAAAGAATTCAATGTTTTAGATATCCGTCAACTATATTATCTCAAATAAGTTGCAATAAAAGCTCATTCTGAGAGACAACATCTAACACCAATAGATCATAATTGTAGTATGCGGATTAGAGACAAATATGTAACTGTTCCGTTAAAATTAACAACAAAAGGGCAACACAGCTATGAGTATCTAGCTCCAAGAATTTATAACTGCTTACCAGAATAGATAAAAAAATTGCGGAACCTAAAGACTTTCAAATATCTGGTTAAAAGACATTTATTTACTGAAAACAAGGACAAAATGTATGAACTATTTAATTGGCAACAGTAAAAGCATTTAAATACGTGTTAAAGCGAACAATATATTTATTTACATATAACAAATTTTAATATTTTATCCAATTATATTGCTTGTCTTATTATAGTTGTTTATTATAACCATGCTCTCTAATGTATTATATATGTGTAAAATACAATTAATCATTATTATTATAAAACTAATACGTATTGTATTTATCTTAAAATAGATTCTACATTGTATTATATGTTTTATATGTATATCTCACTCTCAAGTTTTATAACTTTATGTGAGTATTGTGTTTATTATTTTTTCATTGTGTGTGTATTATTCATGTTTTTATTGATGTTATCATTATGTTTCTGATAATAAACTTTATTATTATTATTATTATTTAAATGAAAGCTTTTTTATATAATTTTATTTTTTATATTATAGAATTTTTTATTATCACGTGTATCACTACATATGCAGGTGATGCCTCTGTATGTGTTAAAATTGAAAATTATCGATTTTAGCAGTTACAATGCCTTTTCTGATTTGAAACTTTAATTGATGTTTGGTACTTTGTAAGACCTACATTTTTCCCAAGTTTCATTGGAATTTGCACATTTCTTTAGGGAAATAATAATTTGTTTAAAAATACCTAATTTTGCAATATTTTTTATTAATAACAACCGTAGTGAATTCTAGTTTGGGTATAATCTTTATTGTACAACTTATAACGGACATGTTTCATTTTTTCCGTTCGTCTCGTAGAACTTTATAGATTTCGAGGTATTTTTAAAAAACTGATGGTCGTATTTTTCCACTAAGTAGTGCTATTCTGTTTTAAAAATGTACACTGTAGTTTTGTCTCACGTATTGCAAACTTTTATGTTATTTATAGAATTTTGACTGAGCAAATATGCATTATACTAATTTATGTAAACTTAACGTCAATTAATTTTTGAACAATATAATACATCGATCGATTATTTTATTGCCTCGACTTCTTACGTCGGTTTCGTTTCCATTACATATGCCATTGTTGCAAAGAAAGTTGTAACTATTTCCAAGAACTGCGTCTAAGTCCAGTGGGTATATATATGTGCCATTGAGCTTTCCTTAAATCTTATCTCGAGATCGCGGTTAAAAATTCGGACCGAAACAAAGGCCGTACCGTTCGAAAGAACAATACGCGAATTCAGGTTCTTTTCTCAGTTCATCAGATACTCGCTTGTTGTAAATTTTATGAAGTAACTTGAGAATTCAGGCTAGTATCGGACTACAATCGTCCCGACCAAAATAAACTAAAATATATGCGGGTAATCATGTTTTGTGCGTGGGAGGGCGCCTTAAACTTGACATGAGAACTGAAAACTGCAAAATACAGCACTTCGTTAAATGCGGGGCTGTTTGTTCAGCTTTTATAGAATAATAATTATCCCACAAGCGAGCACCAGTGTACTAATTATGATCTATTATATTAAGCACTTATATGGTGGTGAGGTGACTACGATGTTTTAACACGCAAAAGGTAATACGATAACGACCCGATGAAGCCTTTGGAGGTAAACAAATACATACATGAACAAAATTAAACTGAAAGTTGTAATAGATAATAATAGAGATTTATAATATTGGGTTACAAGCCTTTCTATTATTACTTACGGTTGAATATGAATTGATTGGTCAAATATTTGTGGCAGTTTCAGAGTTCAGTATCACAATTTAAGAAATCGTTGTTTAGTTGTATACTTAATATTATGGTAACTGTTAAACCAATCCAACAAATGCAGGGAAGAAGATAATATTTTATCAAGAAAAACCAGAGAAAACTTCGCAGTCGTACCTACAGTATGCAAAAAATACACTGAATAAATGTTGATAGACTTAAAATTCAATGAGAAAGTTGATAAACTTAAAATTCAATGAGAGAGTTTAAGAAACCAATCTAATATAACTTACTTACTTATTGGCAATTCTGTAAATTTGAAGAAACAGTCTACTACCAAACAAAAACAAGAATGAAAACACCACAATCTTTATTCAACAATTCACGTGGTAGAAATAGACCTCTAAAAACGCCTTTATTGTAAAAACATAAAATAAGAAAGGATAATTTATTACGTGCTTCTCTTTTGCACGAAATCTCAGTTTATTCTTACATTTGATGTCATTACTCAGTTGTTGGTACGTTTCGTTTAGTTCCTGCACGGGAGAGTTTCTACCCCCACTTGGGAGCAAACTCATTTTGTACTCAGTTGAAGATTGAGGTTAGTGTTTATTTGCTTTTGAGTTATTTATATTTTTGTGCATCAGTGGGTGATTATTTTTAATTTTATGTACGGTTCGTAAAAACGAAAAATCTGCAGCAGCCTTTAGAGAACACAAAGACTTTTTTTAAAGTCACAAAACCTTTGAGATTAGTATACTCACTTCTCTGACGCGCGCCAATATCCATTGGCTGGATGTCGGTCTCGATAACTAGGGCCGAGTAGGACTATTACTCTTTGCACCTAGATTATCTCTGTAGACCTGGACCGGCCTTCATGATAGGTGGGCCCGCGTACTTCTACCAGACCCAGCTCACAAATGTGAGATGTGTCGTGGTATTTTCTGCGGACCTCCCCTGGTCGTGGCTGGCTGAGGTCTCTTCTGGCGCTCTTCTTGTCTTGATGTTTTCTTTCTTCGCCAGCTTGCACCCCCGGGGGTAGTCATCGGTCGAGTTGGGTTTAGGAAGTTTTGGCTGGGACTGACTGCCGGTACGTAGGACATCAATTGATATCCTACCCCGGATCGTCGGAAAGGTAAGGTAAGGTTGAGCTGTGTGGCTCGGGAGTGTGGAGACCTAAGTGCTTCTTTTAGCACTTTCGGTCTCCACGGAGCAGGTAGGACAATGGGCGTCGGACGGTATGTTGTCCGACGCCCGCAAGGAGGTTGGGTTAGGGTTGAAAACGTCATGTCTCTGGTAGTGGTGATCTGTCCTGGCGTATCTGAAACAGATCTGTTAGCGGGAAATAAAGGTTATACTTACCCGTTGTCCATTAGCTGAACCCTCGGTCGCTTGTGCCTCGGGGCGTCGGCGGGGTCGTAATCAGTGGCCTGTCTGATCAGCGGGTTCCCATGCTACTCGGCTTGGGCGTACAGCTTCTTCGCTCGTTCCCGGATGACTCCAATGACCGTGGTGTACTCCAGGTCTCTGACGATGTCTGAGGTTCTCACGTACCATGGAACGTCAACTACCGTCCTGAGGGCGATGTTCTCCACTGCCTGGATTCTCTTCATGTAGGACTTCGCCTGGTAGCCCCACGCTACCGAGGCGTACGTCAGCTGCGGCCTGATGAGTGTCTTGATAAGCGTGAGCTTGTTCCTCAAGTTGAGTCGGCTCCCATTTCCCGTCATTAGGTAGATGAGGGCTCTCGTACGTCGGGCCTTGGCTGTAATGGCGTCCGTGTTTTGTCTCCACGTTAGGCTTCTGTCCATGACCACGCCCAGGTATTTGACGGTGTCGTGCCATTGGATGTCCTCACCGTTCATGGAGACGTGTCCTGTGGGAATTTCTTTCCGCACTCGTCTGAAGAGGATGGCTTGACTCTTGTCGGCGTTGACTGCGACTTTCCACTTCGTGCACCATTCTTCCAGGAGTGTGGCCGCTTCCTGGAGTTTTTTGGTTGCGTTTCTGGCCTTCCAGGATCTGGCAATCAGGGCGGTATCGTCTGCATACAGGGCTAGGGTTGTGTGGTCGGTCCGGGGGAGGTCCGAGATATAGATGGTGAACAGGTGCGGTGACAGCACGGATCCCTGTGGAACTCCCGCCTCCACGGTCCTGTAGGTTGGGAGTTGGTCCGAGATTTTCACCCTTAGCTGTCTGCAGTGTAGGTAGGATCTCACTAGTTTGACGAGTTCGATGGGGTAACCCATACTCATCATTTTAGCTAGGAGACCGTCGTGCCAGACCTTTTGAACGCTTTGGCGACGTCTAGAAACAGCGCCGCGGTGACTTGACGCTGGTTGAACCCCTTGGTGATCTCCTCGGTGAGGTGAAGCACTTGGAGTTCCGTGGAATGTCCTGTTCGGTCCGGGATGATGTTCAGCTCTTCTGTCTTCTCTGTTAGCCTCTTCAAGATGACCCGTTCTGCAACCTTGCTCATGGCTGGGAGGAGGCTGATGGGCCTGTAAGAAGACGGGAAAATTAGTTCTTTCCCTGGTTTAGGGATCATAATGACGTCGGCCTTTTTCCACCTGGCTGGAAAGTGCCGTAACCTTAACATCGTGTTTACGATGTTGACTAGCGCCGCTACTCCTTTCCTGGATAGCTTTTTGAGAGCGATGTTTCCTATCTTGTCACATCCCGGAGCTTTTCTCGGCTTTAGGCTCCTCAGGATTTCCTTGACTTCCTCGGGGGTAGTCGGATGGATGTGGTCGTCATCTGGCAGGCGGCGGATCCTTTGTACTCTGCGTTCGACGTCGTCCACCCAGTCCTCGTCCTCGTCATCGAGCTCGTTCTCTCTGCACTGCAGTTCTAAGCTGTTGGCGAACGCCTCGGCTTTTTCATGGTTAGTGTAGACGATCCCTCGCTCTCCGTGAATCGGGCGCATAGGCTTCCTTCGGTTTCGCAGGGCACGTTGTGTGTTCCACATGCTTCTGTCCTGTGGATCGAGTGACTCAAGGTGGCGTTGCCACCCCTCCTGACGGTGTTCCTGGAGGGCGGCTTTCACTCTTCGGCTGAGGACGTTATACTCCCTTCTGTCGGTGGGGAGCCTCGTCCTCTGATCCCGTCTCTTGGCGCTCCTTCTGTCCCTTATCAGTTGCCTGGTGACCTCTGGGAGGTTCGCCATCGGTGCTGGGTGTCTTCTTACTTCTATTTCCGTCGTGCTGGCCCTTATCGCTTCCAGGATCTGCTCCTCTAGGGTAATGATGGCCCTCTCAACGTCCTCCACGGTTTCTAGCCTGGGAATTTGTGCGATGTACTGTTGCAGGTGCTGCCGGTACGATTCCCAGTCCGTTCGTCTCTTCGTGAAGGTGGCGTTGTCCTCACCCGCCTGTCCTCCTAGGGTTAGGAAGATCGGGCAAAAAATGGCTTGCGGTTGTACCACAGGTTTCCACGGAAGCTGCGGTTGCAGGAAACTAGGATTAACTTGTTCTATGTCTTACAAAGAATGTATGGGTGTCAATTGTGACAATATACAAGAAGCAGACATTGTAGAAGAGGATGTCCTTGAAGACGTGGATGAATATATTGATATTCAATTTGAAAATGTTATTGAAGAGTAGGAATGAAATATATATAATTTACAAATAGTTTAATAAAATATTCTTATCTGAATAAGCTTTATTATAGAATAAAATTCTCAAATGTACTAATATTATAATATTTTATTGGAAAAAAGACAAATCTGTATATATCAGATAGATAAAAAAAGCAATATTTAAGAATAATTTATTGTTACTTTGTTTAAAAAACCATCGCAGTTTTATACATTTGTGAAAATAATTATCATTATTAACAAATTAACTTTAAATAAATTGTTTTATTGAGTAAAAATCAATTTTGTTATAAAAAATAAGATTTAAAACAATATCAAGGTAAACGCGATAAAAATCGAAAAAAATGGCTAAGTTTAGGTGACTACATCTCAGCCAATTTTCATCGAAAAAAACTTTTTGAGACCACCATTTTAAAGGAAATCTCATCAACTTTTTTTTCTGCAATGCCTATACCTACCTCTGCTGAAAAAAAAGTAGGCAAAAAAGTAAAAAAACAAAAAATTGGATTTTTTTATTTTTATTTTTTTAAATTTGCTATTTCGATGGGAAATTTGATTCTCTACAAAAAGTTTCCTATTATCTATACCTGATTTTTGCTTCCTTTTCGAGTTATATTTAAAGAACTGAAAGGGTTGCATTTTCACCCCTATCTCCAATTCGCACCCTCTTATTTAATGGCACTCCACGGTTTTCTCATCTTAAATCAATAGCCTATTGGGATGCAAGGGGAAGCCGGAAACGGACAAGGTGTGAATCTGATGGCTGAAGTGGAGGAAAGGATAGGACCCCCAACACGGAAAGAATTTAAACAAGCAATTATATCGCAAAAAAAATAACAAGGCACTACCAATAGACGAAATACTGCCCGAAATCTATAAATTATCAATTTTCAATCTCTCATTTTTTAATTTAATTATTCAAATTAGGGGAAACAAACTAGATAGAGTAAAAGAAATTAAAAAAAGTATTTGGGGTCATTGTTGATGGACATCTTAATTTCAAGAATCGTTTTAAATACTAATAAATAACATATCAGGAAAACTATATTTTTTAAGAAGAATAAGGAACTGTTTATTTACACACAAGTCCACAAATATTTTACTTTATGAAAGTTTAATTATTATTCCACACATCGATGTTTGATCAACAACACGATTTAATGTGAACCAGAAAGAAATATATAAATTTCAATTGATACAAAACAAAGCTATGAGAATACTTTCGAAGTATAAGAAATACACACCAATAAATATAATTTCTTCAATTCATGAATGTTCTAAATAACTTATTTTATAAATAAATTATTGTTAAGTAAACTACAGGAAAGGGCAAATAATCGAAATGTTTAACCTTACTGTAAAAGGGCTGAATTACCTTTTACAGTAAGGTTGTTTTGCCAGAAACAAATTCTTGAGAATTTCGTCGGCATCGGGGTACCTCTAATAAAAAAATCTTACTTCATATTTTATACTATTTTGTTCCGCTCTCTCGAAGTACAAAAGTCCTTTAAAGAAAAGAGATAGGGATACTCGTCAGGGAGGTGTATATGGGCTAGAAAACACATCCCCTATAGCTGTTTCACAATAAATTATTCTTTAATTCTATACCAACAGCATTTTGGACATTAAGTTCATGATTTGTGATACTTAAATTAGCCATTGAGGCTTAAATTTTTTTAGGAATGGTTGAGTCAAAACCATAATTACAAAGCGAAGATAACATTAAATAATTTAGAATTACGATAAAATTTACACAAAAATATGCCGACATATATTTTGAAAACTTATTGTAAGAGGAAACAAAATATTCAATGAACCAATGCTTAACTTGTTTTGTATACAGGGTGTCTCACCGGGAACTGAATCGATCGATATAGAGAAAAGTACGCATCAGAAAATTTTGAAAATTTAGATAATTGCTAATGTCGGTGTGGCCAATCCAACTAAAATAATTACAAGCAGCTGGCACTTCCGCTTATACCGGAAGTTGATACCAACTTGCTTATTTCAAATGGAACACCCTATATATTTTTTAGGGTTTTCGAAAAGAGCATAAAATTCGAAAATATGTAGCATATCCTATACCTAAACCAAGCCGTTTCAGAGATATTTGATATCTTATAGAAAATTTGATAGGTGCAACGGTTTGCAAGAACCGTTATAACTTTCTTCGTGTAAAAGATCCTCATTTGCTTCTTGTCACGTAAAAAGAACACAAGGAGAACTACGTTGTACAACTGAAATAAATTCAATAATATCATACCAAGTGTTCCGTTTTTCGCGTTACATTTTGTCAACTTCAAACCGCGAAAACTTGTTTAGGTCAAATGGAACACCCTGTATTTTTTTACGTCAAGTTGTGTAAAATTGAATTCCCTTTTTTTTGATATTAGCATTGTGGTGGTTAAAGTTACAACTTTTTGAAATATTTGCGATTTTATTAGAAATTCATGAATTGTTGTAACCATTTCATCAAAATAGCCATTAATAGAAACAATCAGTCATTATCTTATGTCAAAAAATGCCAGCACGTTTAAATTACACCCACGAAGACTCTTTAAATTTGTTTATTATTTATGGAGAATGTGATAAAGTAATATTTGCTACTCGATATCCAGAAAAACGGAAACCGTCACCAAACACTGTAAAACGCATACTGGAAAATTTAAAAAATTATGGCTCTGTGAAGGCAAAAATGCAAAGAAGAAAGCCTATTGTTGACGACGAAAACATTGAAATAGTCATTCTGGGATATTTTCATGCATTTCCAAGGATGCCATTAAGACAAGCTGCTCTGGAATCGGGACTATGCAAGGATTCAATTCACAGGATCTTATTAAAACATAAATTTCACCAGTTTTCATTCCATATGGTTCAAGGATTAAAAGAAACAGATTTCCTAAGAAGACAGAATTTTTATGAGTTTATTGTAATAAAGTCTGAGGATTCTTACTTGGGAAATATTATATGGACAGATGAAGCAAAATGTACTAAAAATGGACTTTTTAATAGACATAAATCGCATTATTGGAGTTACTCAAATCCTCATATGTTCAGAGAGTGAAGCTTTCAGGAGAGTTGGCAGTTCAATGTTTACTGTGCCATAAGAAACGATAGAGTGGTGGCATTACAATTTTATCAGGAAAATTCAGAGGGTAAATTAAATTTTCTCTTCTGCTAATATGTATAGGTAAATTTTTGTTTTTTTTTAGGTGAAAGATATCTGAATATCTTACGAAATTTGAATAATAACTATTTAGAAAATTTACCTCTCGCCGAACATAGAAACATTTTTTATCAGCACGACGGTGCTCCCCCATATAACGCATATTTAATTAATAATTATTTACAAGAAACTTTTTATGATCAATGGATTGCCAATAATGGACCTTTCTTATGGCCTCCTCGCTCACCCGATTTATCAGTTCTGGATTATTTCATTTGGGGAACTATTAAAAATAAAGTTTATGAGAACCCATTAACAACCATTGAAGATTGTATGTAAAGAGTAATGCATTTCAAAACATATCACAGGATTCAATTAGAAGAGCTACCCATGAGGAACTAATCCGAAGGTGCAAAAAATGTGTCGAGGTTCGAGGGCGGAATTTTGAGCAATTATTAAATTAAAATGAAATCATATTTTAAATTGATCTTATCTCTGCTATTTTAGTTCATGCCATATCTTCAATTCGATTAATACGCATGTTACAGTGTTAGTGTTATTTTGCATTTTTGTGGATATCGAGTAGCAAATGTGCTACAAGTTCTTGACATTACTTTATCACATTCTCCATAAATAATAAACAAATTTATAAAGTTTTCGTTGGTATAATTTAAACGTGCTGGCATTTTTTGACATAAGATAATGACTGATTGTTTCTAATCATGGCTATTTTGATGAAATGATTACAACAATTCATGAATTTCTAATAAAATTGCAAATATTTCAAAATGTTGTAACTTTAACCCCCACAATGCTAATATCAGAAAAAAGAGAATTCAATTTTACATAACTTGACGTAAAAAAATATAGGGTGTTCCATTTGACTTAAACAATTTTCGCGGTTTGAATTTGACAAAATGTAACGCGAAAAACGGAACACTTGGTATGACATTATTGAATTTATTTCAGTTGTAGAACGTAGTTCTCCTTGTGTTCTTTTTACTTGACAAGAAGCAAATGAGGATCTTTTACACGAAGAAAGTTATAACGGTTCTTGCAAACCGTTGCACCTGTCAAATTTTCTATAAAATGTCAAATATCTCTGAAACAGCTAGGTTTAGGTATACGATATGCTACATATTATCGACTCAGAATTTTATGCTCTTTTCGAAAACCCTAAAATATATAGGGTGTAGGATGTAAAGGAGAGATATTTAGTTTTGCTCTTATTTATAGTGAGTAAATTGTAGTCAAAACATTTTTTGATTAATTTAAAGTCTGTCTCCGCCATATTTTTTAATTCCTGCCAGGTATCGGCAACATATATAATTACAGTATCGTCTGCGAAACTCAATATCTTTCCTTCAGATGGTAAGTTTAGTAGATCGTTGATATAAATATTAAATAATAAAGGACCCAAAACCGTGCCTTGGGGAACGCCGTATTCAATCTCTCTCGAGTCGCTTATGGACCCGTCAATTTTAACGTACTGCCTTCGGTTGGATAAGTAACTTTCCATAAGTTTTAATGCGGTGCCCCTAATGTCAATATTTTTCAGTTTTTCCAATAACAGTACATGGCTGACTGAATCGAAGGCCTTTTCTAAGTCAATAAAGATACATGCATCTTCTGTTGACATTTTATTTCTAAATCCGAATTGCATGTTAGATAGGATTTTATATTTATTAAGGAAATTATCTAATCTTATTTTAATGATTTTTTCCTGTTTTAAATTCACTTGGGCATTCTCCGTTTTCTATAATTATATTCATCAAGTAGGATAAGGGCTCCAATATTATATCTTTGATTATTTTTAGTGTATCTGCAGTGATTCCATCTTTACCTGGTGCTTTTCCTGATTTTAGTTGTGTAATGATTTCCCTAATTTCAAATGCGTTGGTTGGAAATATATAAATTGAATTACCTTTGTTTCCTACGTCGAGACTTGGGTCGGGTGTCTTTTTTATTTTCCCAGCTAAATTCTTGCCTACATTAGTGTAGTGCTTCACAAAGTTATTAGCAATTTTAACCTTGTTAGCTAATATCGTGCCGTCCTCTAGTATACTTTGTTTTATGCAGTTAGATTTTTTTGTTTCATTACACACATTTTTAACCGACGTCCATAGTTTTTTCGAGCTATTTCGGTTTTCATAAATTTTATTTTTATAAGTTATTTTGGTGTTTTTTATGATTAGATTTAGTTTGTTGCGATACTTTTTATAGTTGTTCTCTAGTTCTTTATTATCCGGATTTAATTTAGACGTTTTATATAGGTTGTTTTTTTGACTGATTTTATTATAGCTGCAGTAATCCACGGACTTTTTTTAATTTCATTTTTTTTTATTTTAACTATTTTAGTGTACTGTTCAATATTATTTTCTAGTTTATTTATAAACAAGTAGTGGCTACATTAGGTTCGGCAGTTTCATAGAGATCTTGCCAATCTAGGTGTTTTAATTTTTTTTCAATTTATTATAATATACTTTTTAAAGTGTGTGTCATGTTTCTTAGTTTGCAGTAATTTTGATTCATAGAGTACTGCTATAGGGTAATGATCGGTTATTTTTGTGTCGAAAATTATAGGTGTGAATTTTGAATGGTGCTCTCTACTTTTAATAAATATGTGATCGATGCAAGATTTAATTTTACTTTCTTTTCGGGTGGTTTTATTTATAAAGGATATATAGTTTTCTTCACTTAATATATTCAAATACTCCTGCGCATAGTCCAATTCAGAATTTATGTTTATGTTTATATCTCCTATTAAAATATTTGTCTGTTAATTGGTGTCTGTTATTATTTAAATATAGTTTGAGATCATTGTTGAAAAGATATGGACTAATAGATGGAGAACGGTACACAGCTAATATATTTATCGATTTCCCCCTGTAAGTTGTTTTTATATTTAAAACATTTATGTTACTAAAATTAATAATACTATGATCATAGTCTAGAGAATGTTTTATGTAAAAAACTACCCCGACATTTTTATTTATAACACCATTATTGTATAATAAGTCATAGGTAGGTTTTCTGAATAAATTTAAATTATGGATAATAAGAATAATGTTCGATACTGAAAAACTGTTTAAGCAAAAAAGTATCTTCACAAGACGTAGATACTGAGTGAATAAACTATGACCAAGAGAATTACCTTATCTGAAAACGATTGGTGCAGAAAGCGGCTAATGATCTAGGCAGTCGATGCCACTGAAAAGAAAATTATTTTGCCATATTGAAATGTATTAAGAACGTTATATTTGTAAATTTCATAATTGAAATTTTCTCAACACCAAGGCTTTACACACTACCTCAATTTCGTTACCACCTTGTGAGAACCTTTCACATTTATAAGCCATTAGACGTTAAAGATTTGGTACTTGACGAAATTATTTAGTTTAATTAAAACGATATTTTTTTTTTATACATTTATTTAACGTCGGCCTATTTCCGCTACTGAGGCCTAACACCGACGCCTGTAGACGAGCTACCCCCAACCAGGAATTTTGCCGAACCTCTTCCCTTAAGAAGAGTAGGGATCTTTTACTTGCCTAACATTTAATAGACAAGGGACCGACGGCTTTACATCCCCTCCGAAGGATGGTATATCTCCTATACAACCCTCGCCTAAGGTTGTATAACTTCCGCGCATACACTGATATACAAGCCGCTGGAAGATGTGTGAGGCGAGAACGTGGTTTCCGTTGGAATGGTCACCCATCCAAGTACTAACTGCGCCTGTCGTTGCTTTACATCGCATACCGAAGTATGTACATAGTAAAGACGCACCTACGCTCGCCCCATTAAAACGATATAATCAGGAGCGTCATCAAATTAATTTATAATATAATATAGCAGGAATTAACACGTGTACGGAGAATTAATAATATTCTTAATATATGTCATTAATTTTTAAAATAACTATTTCTCTTTAAGTTCTCTTTTTCAACATGGATACCCATTTCCCTGAATAAAATATGGTGGATTTGTGTAGTGCGTCTATTTGGAATGAATTTCACCCAAAATTTGCCTGTATGGACACATAGCTACATACTAGAAAATAATCAAACTAAAATTTCGACTATTTTATTAAATGTGTACTAAAATGTGTGTATATTGATATATTGTGCTGTTCTACTTTTATTGAACTTAATAATTTGCAGTACTAATCAAACTATAACTTGTTTATTTCCAATAGAAAAACTTTAAAACCAAAAGATCAAATTAAAATCTCTTACCTTTTGATCCGAAAGTATGTCAAATTTATTTAATGGGCCGGCTAGCTTATCTTTTCCTTCAGGAGCAGGTTCAAATTCAGTTCCTGTTTTAATATGAAATTTTATTAAAGTAAAATTTTTAATCTGATATAAGTAATTTATTTTCCTTGATATTTAGATAATTTAGCAGTTTTATAATAGGTTCGAAAGTCTAATACACTATTTAAATTTTAATATACAACCTTGTTCAAAATTAAACACACAAAAACCTTCCTTCTTCGCAGCTACACTCTTCTCTTTCCAAATCCAACAATTCTCCGTTCATTATTTCTTCACCTTATCTCGTCCTTATCTCCTCTGCAATTCCTATCCACGATAACACCTCTTCCTTCTTATTTACAGTCTATTTTTACTCTTGATGATCTCCACAATTTCTGACTTTTTAATTCAATTTCAAATTATTAATCTTGTTTATTATTTTTCTTCTTCACTCCCTAATTTTCACTTGTTCTTTTTTCTTAAATTTGTTTTTCCAATTTTACAACCTCTCTTTTATCTGTTGTTTGTTGTTCTATATCACTAAATATCAAAATACCCAAAATAAACAAAACAAAACACCATATGAATTTTGATTAATTTCATTCCAAACATAACCTAACTTAAACCTCCTTGTCTTTCTCCAGGAAAACATTTACCAACTATAAAAAATTTTCCTACTTAAAAGAAATGTCATAATGACTTAAATGTCAGAAATTATTTCAACCACAACTTAATAACCACTAACATAGATGTCAGTATCAAACTTACTGTTGACATCAAATAAAAACTTAAAAACTATTAAAACAACTCTAAACAAGTATTAACATTCTAAAACACATACCTTTCGGATCTTTAGCTAATTTAAATAAATTTTGAAAACCATCTAAAGGAAACAAACAAATTCAAACCGTGATTCAGCAAATAAAACAAACATGCACTCTTCGTAATCGTCCAATATGCGAATACATAGCAATATATTCACATATTTGACACAATTTAAAGTCTTATGTTCATTACTGGTACAAATTGTTTCCAAAATGTTACCTATACGAAACAGGTTACATTTTAGACTCAATTTGGACTCCAACTTCCGATATTTACCTGAAATGTACCTGTTTTGGCACATATGAGTATCTGAAATATTTTGTAACCAAAATGTGCCAGTTAACTAACCAATGTGTTTATGTATGTCTAGATACAAGTGCAACAAGCAAGTGCTATTTATAGTGTTTATTATTGAAATATAGTTACTCTTGTAAACAGCAGTGAATTTTTATTTCATATCCATTTATTTGCAACCCATTTACCAAAATTCCGTTAATCTCATCGACAAACGAAGTTAGAAAATCTTGTACATTTGTTTTACTTGTTCCAAAATATATAGAGATAACCATTGATTTTATCAGCGGCACATTGTTAATTACGCACAAAATAGGCCAAAACTAGTACTTATTGGAAGTCTATCGATGTTAAAATTCAGTTTCATATACTGATTTATCTAATGTTCGAAATAAACGAAGCAAGTTTTCAAGCCATTGTATCAGTACTCGCCAAAACCCATTTGAACTAAATGTATTTGCTTTGGTGTTTCGAGTATTGGTTTTTGAGCTTTAGAAGTTGATTTAACGTACGATGTGGTACATTACATAACAATGCCCACATCTTTAGATTTTCTATAAAGGAACATGACATTTTTAAGTCTTGATCAATCTCATCATCGCTAGAACTATTATTACCATCTGATACCTTTACATTATTAAAAAGTATCTTTGAATGTTCATCTTGCCTTACATCACAAGAATTTCCTGCATCACTTTCATTGGAACATTGTAGCCGCAAATCGTCATTTGCTATGTCGCTATCCACCCTCAAGTGGATTTTCCTTGACTTAAGCAACTGTCCACGGAGTTGAGGTTACAGCACGGGAACAGAACAATGTTCCATTATATGATATAAAAAAAATATTATTATAATGTCAATGTGAAGCAGCTTGAAACAAATAAAGTTTAGAATGAGAAAATTTTGAGTTTTTAATGACATTATTTAACTAAGTAACCAGTGTTAAAACATTTTGTAAGTAACTATTTAATTTAATTGAAATTATTCATACTTGGACAATGGGAAAACCACGGAGCTGAGATATCTCATACCTTGTACCCAAATTTTTTACAGTTTTATTTATTTATTTATTTATTTTTATACAACTCGTAAATGTAACTGATAATAAATATTTCATTTTATTCTTAAACAATTAAAAAAGGCACTGGGACTCAAATCTGACCTTCCTGGTAGAATGTCCGTTAATGGATTTATTATTTCACTATATTTAATCGTCACAGTAGAAATTTTATTAATTTACGTTTTATATATTATTGGAAAGAGAAAGACGAGGAAGATATTTGAACTCATATTGCATGGCACATTTTTTATTTGCTGGCTTATAAAGTCGGAGTACAACATTACAGCAATAGATGATCATTTATAATTGATTAATTAGAGCTAGTCAAAAAAATTTAAGCGCCATGTCTGGGTCAAAAATAGGGCGTGAAATGTTATATAGGTAAGCTACCTGTACGAAGGTGCAAACCTTGACCTGCAGGCGTTAGGAATTCCTACAAGCGACTATTAAGGAGTTAGCTTACAAGAAGTGCGGTACGTCAAACAGATCCGAAGGGATACATCCTCTATAAAGTAGGCATTAACTGCAGATTTGACGCCGTCCTATCTTTCATTTCTGCATTCTTTTGCCTCATCGTACTCCTTTGTAAAGAAACAAAATAAAATACGAAACTATAAACATATACATACAATGTTTTATGAAAGGGATACATCATACCTGCATCCAAGATAAAGGCGCGCAAGATCTATTAATATATAAATCAAAATGTAAACAGGAATATTGCAATTGAATAATTCAATCAGTAGATAAAATAGAAATAGCTTTGGTTTAACGGCCAGTGCCGATATCAAAGTAACTATGGACGTGCCAGCTGTGTAATTATGTACGCAAACAGCAGAACTTACCTGCAAAAACGAATATTCTTCTCTTTCAATTTAATTACTAATCGTTTATGTGCGATAAATTCACTTGGATATAGAATTTCTAATAGATATTACTAGTCATCATGCGTGAGACTTAGAGTCAAATTAGGATTTTAATGTGAATTGTCTGAATGCATTTTTTTTCTTTTAGCGCTAGGGGGTCAATTTGAGTTCACAGTCCAGTTTTGCAGTTCTAGCGATGTTGACGTATTATTTATTTAAAAAATTAGGGCGTCTTTCATCGGTATTTTAAAAAATGTCAACGGAACAAATGGAAAAAATGGAAAATGTCCTTTTTGTACAATAAATATATACAAATATTGTCTGAAAGTTATTTGTGGCATTCTACGAATATTCTTTCCTATTATTGTGTTTTCTACCACCTATATTATTATCCTGTTCAAAACAAATCACCGAATCTACAAAATAATAGAATTATTGGAAAAAAGCCTCTGCGCCCGTGACGTTTACGCCAAAGGATTTATATTATTTGCAAAACATAACCTCTGACTTTTCCTTTGGCGTAAACGTCACGGGCGCAGAGGCTTTTTTCCAATAATTCTATTATTTTGTAGATTCGGTGATTTGTTTTGAAGAGGATAATAATATATGTGGTAGAAAACCCAAATAATAGGAAAGAATAAATATATACAAAAGTCCGCACCATATGAAAAACTTTTTTATTCAATTATTTTTTTAAAACGGGTTTCAGCATTAGTTTCAGCATGATCAATACCTACAAAATTACTAAAAATATTTGTCATTTCACAGATATGACGCCTCCAAAATGCCATTAGAAATTTTAAAATGGTCTGAAATGCCATTATTTATCAAAATATGGAAAAGTACCATAAGGACAGATTGATTGTAATTACATTAAGAATCTAAATGCGAAGTTTGGTGAAAAAATATCAATGTTTCAACTTTTACGCATTTTTCCAAAAATATATATTTAATTTTTTTTATGTATTTTTTGTTCACTGTTGAGTTAGTTTGAAATATTTCCAATGCAAAAAATTGTTGTAAATTTTAATAGGAATTTTTCAGTTTTATTTATGTAATCCAAATTTGATTTAAATGAACAATTATTTTTTTAATATTTAAGCCCATTATCGCGCAAAATCCCGCAGTAAGGGTTCAAGGTTTTTTTTGTAAATGTCTTTTTGCAATTATTAATGATATTTAAAAAAGAAATGCAACATTTATGTACTTGTTGCATTGAAATATTTCAAATTAACACAACTATAAACAAGAAATACACAAAAAATTAAATGTTACATATTTTTGGAGAAGAATGAAAACTAAAGCATTTAAATTTTCCAACCAAACTTCACATTTAGATTCTTAATGTAATAACATAGCACTAAGGAGGAGAAGGATCGAAAACTGTCACGGATGTATTTTTTTTCTTATGCGCATTGAGGTGCTAATAATTAATCCGTCTTAACCGAGCAAAATATTTTCTGGGGTCACTCCTTTTCGGGGGAGAAAAGGGATGAAAATGTGTATTTTCATGTTTATCTCGGTAGGGGTGCATTTTATCGCAAAATGTTTAAAGGATTAATGTACAAAAGTAAGTGCTCGTCCAAAAAGGTATCTTGCATTTTTCTTCTATTAACAACCCTTACCAAATTATTGAACCTTGAAGTGGAAGTTTTAACAAAAAAAGAGGTTTTCTGTTTTGCTAATTTATAATAACCACAATCGACGATTAAATCGAGGTACATGTCCTTCTGTAGGCCCTCATCCTACCTTTGTATAAGCATAAAACAAAATTTTCCAAAACTACCCATCATCCCTCAAATATTTTTTAAAAGGGGTATTGAAAAAAAATTTTTTTTAACGCGTTCTGCCTTAGATATATATGTAGGCGGTGGTATTCCCTTTCTATAACTGTACCTCAACATTCCATTATGATACGAGAACTACCCTTAAATAAGGAAAAACGGTTTTTCCAAAATATTTCCTTACCTGTGCACATTATGACTAAAATACCTATATGGAATATGGACGTACATATTATTCCCGAGACATTTTGTCTCTAGCACTTTTTCCGTAACACTAACCCTTAGCGAGCTAAGAGGCATCGTAGCTGTATAAAAGAGGTCCCGTTTGCTACACAACAGTTGTACATTTGTGGTCAAATAAAGAATAAAATATAAATCTCTCAATCTAAAAGTTGATTACTGCACCCCAATTGCAGGGTTGTATTAATAATTTCTTTCATGGAATTTGCTGTACATGATTAGTCAACAAACAAACATCGACATCGAGTAAAATAGTACATGATAAATAATTAAATAACAAATGAAGTGAATAAATACCGCTGTTTATAAACGTACGGCGAGCCATATGTCGGGAAGACATGATGTTATGAAGAAAATGAAAGAGCAAATCTATCTATGTCTTTAATTTATTTTATATGCTTTATTGTCGTAGAATGCACCCTAAGTGAAATATCTAGAAAAAACACCTTTCCCACTCCATTTGAAGTGTTGAAATGATTAATATTTTCTTAATGTTCAATATTTGTTGAGGGACGCCTCATAGGAATTCAGAAAATAATAAAATATTTTATATTCAACAATTTAATAAGGTATTAAATAAATAAGAAAAGGGCGCAACCCCGTTTATACAACTACGATGGCTCTTAACTCGCTAAGGGTTAGTGTTACGGAAAAAATGCTAGACACCAAATGTCTCGGGAATGATGTGTACGTTTATATTGCATATAGGTACTTTGGTCGTATGTGCACAGGTACGGAAATATTTTGGAAAAATCCGTTTTCCCTTGTTTAAACATATTTCTCGTATCATAATGAAATGTTGAGTACAGTTATAGAAAGGGAATACCACCACCTACAGATACATCTAAGGCAGAACGTGTTAATTTTTTTTTTCAATTCCCCCTTTAAAAAATATTTGAGGGATGATGGGGTAGTTTTGGAGAATTTTGTTTTATGCCTATACAATGGTAGGATGAGGGCCTACAGAAGGACATGTACCTCGATTTAGTAGTCGATTGTGGTTATTATAAATTCCCAAAAAACCACTTGGAAAAACAGCTTTTATTTTTTTGGGGGTGGTTTTGAGGCGAATTTTTGATGTCTTTACAGATTTGCAATAAGCATATCAAGTTATATTAGTGCTAATTTTTTTATTGCCGTAAAAAATTCATACCGGATATTACATATAGGTGATTTTCAGGGTGGACACCCTTGTATTTTGGAAACGCGTAAGATTTGTAAAATGGCATATGCCTCAAAAAATCAAGTATTCAATTCTACATGGGAGGCATGTATACGGTATTAAATTATTCAAGCATTTTCGCTAATATAAGCAAAACAGAAAATCTCTTTTTTTTGTTAAAACTTCCACTTCACCGGTCAATAACTTCGTAAGGGTTGTTAATAGAAGAAAAACACAAGACACCTTTTTGGATGAGCACTTACTTTTGCACATTAATCCTTTAAAAATTTTGCGATAAAATGCACCCCTACCGAGATAAACATGAAAATATACTTTTTCACCCCTTTTCTTCCCCGAAAAGGAGTGACCCCAGAAAATATTGTGGTCGGTGAAGACTGATTAATTATTAGCACCTCAATGCGCATAGGAAAAAAAATTATAACTACATCCGTGACAGTTTTCGCTCATACGTACCTTCTTACTGTGCTAACAAACAACTCTTTCTTATCGTACCTTTCCATATTTTTATAAATGAGGGCATGTCAGGCCATTTAAATACTTTTGGAGGGGTCATAGTTAGTTGTGACATGACAAATATTTTTGTCAATATTGTGGTTAATCATCTTGAAACCCGTTAAAAAAACAGTTGAGTAGAACAGTTTTTCATATAGTGCAGACTTTCTGGCGGGCACAGTATAAATTAGAATTCGCCCTGATTTTTTTAAAGTACTTTATTTCTTTCTCACTAACTATTGACAATATAACATATAGTCATCCCAAATCAGCATTGATATGCTGGTCTCCGGACCATCATAGACGTATGAGTGAAACATAAGTACTGCTTACCACCTAACAGAACTAAATCTTAAACACATTACAAAGTAATTTTCGTATTTCCTATCCTATCTATATACATAATAATATGGTCTAATATGCCCTAACTGCTTTGTGTTACTGCTTAGCCTAAATCTAAAAACTAATCAGAAAACAATAATTGTATAAAGGATAATAGATTATTGATTAATTTGATACATTTTGTGTATACTATTCTTAAAGCTACTATAATTTGTTATATCTCTTATATGTTTTGGTACCTCATTATAAGTTCTAATTACCATGTTCAATGGATTTCTTAACGCTATATTAGTGCTTGCACTTATTACGTTAATGTTAATATTTCGTCTTATGTCATCTCATGAATTTGGTTTCTAAAAGTAATTTCTATGTTTATTTTTCGGAGGTGGTTAATTGTTTTATACATATATTTACACTACTCTACCTTCATCATGTCAATGAGATTGTTTAATCTTATTTTATTGAATACTGTTTCTGTTGATGGTCTGTAGTCTAGTCCAAAGAGTATCTAATGACTTTATTTTGTAATACCTGCATTTTTTTGAATAATACTACTCCGTATGTTCCCCAAATAGTAATCAAGTATCTAAATATGCTTAAGAAATAGGCATTGTATATACAATATTTAGCTTTTACATCTACATAGTTCCTACATTTATAGATTGCTATTTTTGTGACCTTTGACCTTGAATAGCTTAAGACACGGGCACGAGATTTTATGAGACTTCTGAAACAACTTCTAGAATGCCAAAATAAAGGTTTATACAAGTTTACAGCTCATTATCTCTCATTCCGAGGTTGACCCTCTTTTGACTGCATTAAATGGTCTTTACTATCGGTACAACGTGCAACGCTGCAAACGTCAGTTATTATTTTTAATAGATGTTTGAAAGCATAAGGAATCGTTTGGTGAAGGTTTTATCCGTGTCGCTGTAACTGTATCGAGCCTTTTTTATTAAAAAACTGATAAGGGTGTTTAAATGTTCTGATGCAACGTGTTAAATGTCATCAAGAACTGACGGGACACTGTAACTAAATGATATCGATTTTTTTTAACCAATTTAAAAAAGTTGTTTATTTTTGATGGAACTAAACATTTTTCATGAATTTAGCCATGCCGATATTGCACGAAGTTTTGGTCGTCTATTACGTAAAAAATCATTACATCGCCAATTATATTATACAACTGACAGTTGTGAAAAATATGACGTTTTGTAACGTCAAAAATACATAATTTGACATTTTATAAGAAGATGTAGATTTTGTACACATCTCGCTAAAAAGTGCCTTGCACCCTCGTGTAATATTCACACTCGACTATACTACAACAGCTAATATACAGGGTGTCTCACCGGGAACTGAATCGATCGATATAGAGAAAAGTACACATCAGAATATTTTGAAAATTTAGATAATTACTAATATCGGTGTGGCCAATCCAACTAAAATGATTACAAGCAGCTGGCACTTCCGCTTATACCGGAAGTCGATACCAACTTGCTTATTTAGGGATTTCAAAAAGAGCATAAAATCCTGAGTCGAAAATATGTAGCATATCCTATACCTAAACTTAGCCGTTTCAGAGATATTTGACATTTTATAGAAAATTTGACAGGTGCAACGGATTGCAAGAACCGTTATCTTTCTTCGTGTAAAAGATCCTCATTTGCTTCTTGTCACATAAAAAGAACACAAGGAGGACCACGTTCTACAACTGAAATAAATTCAATAATATCATACCAAGTGTTCCGTTTTTCGCGTTACATTTTGTGAACTTCAAACTGCGAAAACTTGTTTAGGACAAATGGAACACCCTGTATTTTTTTACGTCAAGTTGTGTAAAATTGAATTTCATTTCTTCTGATATTAGCATTGTGGGGGTTAAAGTTACAACTTTTTGAAATATTTGCGATTTTATTAGAAATTCATGAATTGTTGTAATCATTTCATCAAAATAGCCATGATTAAAAACAATCAGTCATTATCTTATGTCAAAAAATGCCAGCACGTTTAAATTACACCCACGAAGACTTTTTAAATTTGTTTATTATTTATGGAGAATGTGATAAAGTAATATCAAGAACTTGCAGCACATTTGCTACTCGATATCCAGAAAAACGGAAACCGTCACCAAACACTGTAAAACGCATACTGGAAAATTTTAAAAATTATGGCTCTGTCAAGGGAAAAATGCAAAGAAGAAAGCCTATTGTTGATGACGAAAACATTCAAATAGTCATTCTGGGATATTTTCATGCATTTCCAAGGATGTAATTAAGACAAGCTGATCTAGAATCGGGATTATGCAAGGATTCAATTCACAGAATCTTATTAAAACGTAAGTTTCACCCGTTTTCATTCCATATGATTCAAGGATTAAAAGAAACGGATTTCCTAAGAAGACAGAATTTTTGTGAGTTTATTCTAATAAGGTCTGAGGGTCACGATTCTTATTTGGGAAATATTATATGGACAGATGAAGCAAAATTTACTAAAAATGGACTTTTTAAGAGACACAATTAATTATTGGAGTGACTCAAATCCTCATATGTTCAGAGAGCGAGACTTTCAGGAAAGTTGGCAGTTCAATGTTTACTGTGTCATAAGAAACGATAGAGTGGTGGCATTACAATTTTATCAGGAAAATTTAAACGGTAAATTAAATTTTCTCTTCTGCTAATATGTATAGGTAAATTTTTGTTTTTTTTACAAAATTTGAATAATAACTATTTAGAAAATTTACCTCTCGCCAAACATAGAAACATTTTTTATCAGCACGACGGTGCTCCCCTACATAACGCATATTTAATTAATAATTATTTACAAGAAACTTTTTATGATCAATGGATTGCCAATAATGGACCTTTCTTATGGACTTCTCGCTCGCCCGATTTATCAGGTCTGGATTATTTCATTTGGGGAACTGTTAAAAATAAAGTTTATGAGAGCCCATTAACAACCTTTGAAGATTGTATACAAAGAGTAAGAAATGCATTTCAAAACATATCACAGGATTCAATTAGAAGAGCTACCATGAGGAACTAATCCGAAGGTGCGAAAAATGTGTCGAGGTTCGAGGGCGGAATATTGAGCAATTATTAAATTAATATGAAATCATATTTTAAATTGACCTTATCTCTGCTATTTTAGTTCATGCCATATATTCAATTCGATTAATACATATGTTACAGTGTTAGTGTTATTTTGCGTTTTTGTGGATATCGAGTAGCAAATGTGCTGAAAGTTCTTGATATTACTTTATCACATTCTCCATAAATAATAAACAAATTTAAAAAGTTTTCGTTGGTATAATTTAAAAGTGCTGGAATTTTTTGACATAAGATAATGACTGATTATTTCTAATCATGGCTATTTTGATGAAATGATTCATGAATTTCTAATAAAATCGCAAATATTTCAAAAAGTTGTAACTTTAACCCCCACAATGCAAATATCAGAAAAAAGGGAATTCAATTTTACACAACTTGACGTAAAAAAATACAGGGTGTTCCATTTGACCTAAACAAGTTTTCGCGGTTTGAAGTTGACAAAATGTAACGCGAAAAACGGAACACTTGGTATGATATTATTGAATTTATTTCAGTTGCAGAACGTAGTTCTCCTTGTGTTCTTTTTACGCGACAAGAAGCAAATAAGAATCTTTTACACGAAGAAAGTTATAACGGTTCTTGCAAACCGTTGCGCCTGTCAAATTTTTTATAAAATGTCAAATATTTCTGAAACGGCTAGGTTTAGGTATAGGATATGCTACATATATTTGACTCAGAATTTTATGCTCTATTCAAAAACTCTAAAATATATAGGGTGTTCCATTTGAAATAAGCAAGTTGGTATCGACTCCCGGTATAAGCGGAAGTGCCAGCTGCTTGTAATTATTTTAGTTAGATTGGCCATACCGACATTAGTAACTATCTAAATTTTCAAAATTTTCTGATGTGTACTTTTCTCTATATCGATCGATTCAGTTCCCGGTGAGACACCCTGTATAGTTTCTGATTCTGAAGGGTATGTTGTTTTCAATATCAGAAAAATTAGTCACCGATTCAACAGAAACATTTTCCCAAAAAATTTTATTTTGTTCTGGAAAGTATCTTTGGCACAATTTTCGGTAACGCTTTGCTTCTTTGTTTGCCAAAAGCGTACCTGAATTCCTTCCGACATGTGTAAATGGTTGAATCTTGTAATTTTAAACACTCAGCGATTTTCGGCGGCGAACTACCAATGGTATAGTGTATACGTCCAGAATTGAAACCGCATAAAAACTAAAAGCTGGCAAAAACAGTCGGCATCTCTTTATTGTTTTTCTTATGACAAGCATTTCTATTTACCTCCGCAAGAGATGCCGACTGTTTTTGCCGTCTTTTAGTTTTTATACGATTTCAATTCAGATCGTATACACTATACTACCTGATTACGGCGTCTTCCGTTATGATAATTCAAAAACAAACGATAAGATTTGACATTATTTGGTTTAGTAGCCTGCTCTTCAAGGACTTATTTTAACTAAATATATTTGCGAAAAAAATCCATATATTCTTTCAACTTCGTTTAAATTGAAAATGTTCGTTAAATATTCGTTTTTGTGTTTGAAATTTTTTTTTTTTTTATAAAAGCTAGGTTTACGCGATCTACTAAATCCACAATAGTAAACGTAAAATAGGGGCGAGCGTAGGTGCGTCTTTACTATGTACATACTTCGGTATGCGATGTAAAGCAACGACAGGCGCGGTTAGTACTTGGATTGGTGACCATTCCAACGGAAACCGCGTTCTCGCCTCACGCATCTTCCAGCGGCTTGTATATCAGTGTATGCGCGGAAGCTATACAACCTTAGGCGAGGGTTGTATAGGAGATATACCATCCTTCGGAGGGGATGTAAAGCCGTCGGTCCCTTGTCTATTAAATGTTAAGCAAGTAAAAGATCCCTACTCTTCTTAAGGGAAGAGATTCGGCAAAATTCCTGGTTGGGGGTAGCTCGTCTACAGGCGTCGGTGTTAGGCCTCAGTAGCGGAAATAGGCCGACGTTAAATAAATGTATAAAAAAAAAACGTAAAATACGGAACTGTGTAAAATATCTCAGGAATGTGGTAAATTGAAATTCTCTGTAATAATAAGTGGAAAAGCAAATCCATGAAATAATTTCGTTTAATAAGACAAGTTATTTTTCATGGTAATTATCTACATACCTAAGACCATTCTATAAGAAATCATCTTCCGGTCTAATATGAAAATTTTCTCATTAAATTGTATAAGCCTCTTGATAAGATTATGCAATTTCATGTTTATTAAGACCGTTCATGAAGTAACATGAAAAAATAAATAAAGTTGATCGTATTTATAATAAGTAAGGTTATCTTCCTTAAAATTCTTGGTATTCTGCACGAATTTAATTTGGCGTGAAAATGTTGCCATTAAAGATAAATTAAAAATATTAATTATGTTGATGTGGTGTCAGTGCGTTATGAAACGCCGAATAAAGTAAGATGATAGGTATTTTAACAGCTTCTAGTTTTTGTTGTTTCCTTACATTCAAAATTAGATGTAGTAATAATAATTATAGTTTTTGGGCTGCTAAGATTTTACGGTCATACTGCGGAATAGTAGATATCGGTTTGTCTCACTGAAAATGGCAAAAAATTTAGCAGTCTCCCAGAGCGAGCACTGAGTCCGGGAGGTCGAAAACTTGGCTAGATATTAATTAAGAGTGTCTAGGTACATACAACATACCCAAAAATAAACTTTTTCTGATCGTTTGCAAGGTGAAGTACCTATACTTGTCAACTGAAATAACAACCAGCATTAAATTACTTATTCATATATTTAATCAACTCAATAATCTAAAAAGAAATTTTACCAAAATCAGAAACCCGACAGTGAGTAGACATAGAAATCCAACAATTCTAAAAACTTTAAAAAGTGAATTTTGTTATGGTACGGATACGCAGAAGTTTACATTAGATTGTGAACAATTTTTTATATAACTTCTTCCTGTATCTCGTACATGAAGCGATATACCGAGAATTAACCCTATACTGGGAAAAATTTTTCCGCTTCGAATAGGTGGCAATCCATTTACCGTTCATTGGTTGCGTAAAATAATCCTAGGCGTAGTTTTAATTTTGAACGGAAGTTCCATATATAAATTTATTTTGGTATTAATTGTATTAATGTAAGCTGCAAAACTACCCTACCTTAGAGGCAAAATGTAATGTGATATAATAGCAATAAAGGAGTGCCACTAAATACTTTAATTTTTTATAAAACTAATAAATATAATAATACTTTAAACTTTTCTTTCGAAATTGTTGCTTCTGAAGTGACTGCGAAAATAATTAATGGCTTTAAGTCGAAATCCTCTGGTATTGACGAAGTTTCGTTGCAAATGGTAAAGCTGTGTTGTCCGTTAATTATACCATATTTAACACATTTAATAAATGTCTGCCTTGTTGAAGGTTTTTTACCCTCAGTGTGGAAAGAAGCAATGGTATGCCCAATACCAAAGATAAATTGCCCAGCGGAAATCAAAGATCTTCGACAGATTAGTCTATTGGCAATATTTAGTAGAACATTGGAAAAAGCAGTTTATTTTCAAACAGAAACATACTTACTCAAAAATAAGTTATTCCCAGAATATCAATCAGGTTTTAGAGCAGGACACAGCACTTATACAGCACTTACCAATATATCGGACAATATTTTACGGGATTTGGATAATAAACTTGCTGACATTTTAGTTTTCCTTGATTATTCAAAAGCGTTTGATTCGGTTGATCATTCATTACTATGCGCAAAGTTACAATTTTATGGTTTTAATAATGTATGTGTTAGGTTTTTTAAAAGTTTTTTAATTGGTCGTTCCCAGAGGGTTAAAACCGAGTCTGGAACATCAGAGTAAAAAGCCCGTGGTTTCTGGTGTTCCACAAGGTTCGGTTCTATGACCACTTCTGTTCATATTATATACAATGGATCTTGGCAACATACTTAAATATATGAAAATCCAATCTTACGCATACGATGTACAACTTAAGTATAGTTTTAACGTAGACAATCTACCCGCAGCTGAAAGACATATAAATAGTGATCTCAAGTCCCTAAACGTTTACGGCACCAATCACAATTTGAAATTAAACATAGAAAAGTGTTCTGTTATGCGTTTTCGAGGATGCTGAACACGATGGGGGTGGTTAAATCTCTCTCCGAGGTCACCCCACTCCCCAAACAGCTAAAAACCATCCCGGAAAGGCATAAACCGCGGATAGGCAATTTCTCTCGGCTAATCCCGTTTTACTCCCTCTGTGAAAAAACTATCGCGACCTCTCCTCGCTCAGAGGGGGTCGAGGAGGGGTCTCGACATCACCATCATGCCCAGCATCCTCGTAAACGGGGGTAACATAGGTTTTGGAATCACTGCGGTTGCGGGGTTATCTTTTTGTATTGATATCAGCTTGTGCTGATGATTTAGTCCATCCGTTAATCGTATTCCTGCCTAGAGGCATATATCAAACCAGGAGTCATTTTCAAACTTCCAGAAGCGATTTTGTCTTAAAAAAAGACGATTGTTAGTAATATTTTACCTCGTTTAGATAACAACTTATGAAACAATCTAACAGGACATACACTATAATAATCTATTAGGCAGGCAGCAGCTTTTCCACCGTGCCAAGCTAACTCAACAGCTACAATATGGTAAAGATTTTTTTGTAAACCTTCTGGAGTGTTTTCATCCCATAATTTAATGGTTTCATTCAAATCGTTTAAACTTAGAGACACTGAACTACATTTTTGTTGGTTTACATTTATTTGTAGTAGTTTGCGGGTAGCATCTCTTGCATCACGATATATAATACTAGTAAATGGACTAATAGTACATTATACACTAAGGGAGAGAAACGTCCTATTTTTCCTGAGGTGTAATTTGAGGCCCGAGGGCAACAAATACATCGAGGGAAAAATGGCGGTCTCTCCCGAGGTGTATATACTATTTTTTCCATTATAATAAATTGGAGCGAAATTACAATATTTAGAAGCCTTTGGGATATTTCCATTCAACGTATCACGGCAACAGGTATTTGTTCAATCAGTTTAACTATTGGGCATGAAATAATAACTCCCCTAGGTAAATGCTTTACTTCTGTCACAATTTTGATGCCATAGAAATCGATTTCTACTCCCGGTCGTGGAAAAACACTATTTTGAAGTCATTCAAATATTTTTCTTGTAGTAGCTTACTTTTAATATTCCAAATAATCTTAACAGTTACTTCTTTATATTCTCCTCCATTGGCTTTTCTCATGTTCATTGCATAATCATTTAATATTAGAACCAGTTCATTCAAACTGCGTTCTCCATCTCCCTAGGGAGATTATCACTTATGTTGCTATGCAACAAAAAACTATTGGCAGTTTATTTAAAATATCACATTCACGATTTGACATATTATTAGAATTTCAAAAAAATATCTCACGCGATAATTTTCTCTAATAATGACCCTCAAGCTTGTTGCTTTAAGTAATTACCCTCCGCCTTATGGCGTCGGGTAATTAGTAAGCAACAAGCTTTCGGTTCATTATTAGAGAAAATTATCGCGTGATTATCAGCGTCCTTGGTAAATTACAGCTGATAACACCACATATATGCATGTTATCGCTGTAATCTTTTACCTACTGATTGGATGAATTTTGACACATGCCTTGAAATACAAAATTTTAATTAATATGTTTGGTAAAAAATTATCAGGATAAGCTTCATTAACCATATGTTTTACAGATAATCCAATTGCTTGCAGGTATTCATGACTACACGTATAAAAACATTTCCTTTTCCTTTAGTATCTAACAGGATTTAGGTTAAATCAATTGAATTTTACGAGTAGGAGTATACTTATTATTTAACCTACACAAAAAAATTATCAGTACTTACTGATTTTCAGATGAATTTAAAAAAAAAACGAATCTACATAAAAACAATGAATAAATTCCAGCAATAATAATCAAATCAGAGTCACTTACGAAATGTCCTGTTTTTAACCGCCTTCCGGATCGCTTAAATTACCCCCTTAAGCCTAGATTTGTGTCAGTCAGGAACTACAGTACTTAGTGGGATTCGAACAGCGTATCGTCTGGTTTACGTAAGCTTACGCCGGCGTATGTTTAGAATTCCATAGTAGGGGATATATTTCTTTATCATTATTAGCCGTTACTCGAGTCCGAGTATAAAAATGTTACAGTCGATAAATTGTGTACAATAAAAAAACAAGTAAAAGGTGTAGTCTATTGTAATTCCCATTCATCTACGGTGCACACGACTATGGCTATAGAGGCCAATTCGGGAGAGCACATGTCGACCGCAGTCAGGACAAACATAGACCTGGTTAGGTCTTGGATTCGGCCTTGCAGCAACATTTCCTTGATAGCTGGCCACAACCCCTCGCCATTCGGTTCTGTCCGCTGCAAGTTGTTCCCATTGCTCATCTGGAATACCGCAGGATTTTAGATTTTCATGGAGAACGTCTTTGAACCTCTTTCGTTGACCGCCACGCCTTCTTCTACCGCTTAGCAATTCACCATAAAGTGTACATTTAGGAAGGCGGTTATCATGCATACGATGAACGTGACCTGCCCATCTTAGGCGTGCTCTTGAAATAAGCACCTCAATTGGAAGGCTGTTTGCTCTCCTGAGTACTTTATCATATAGTATACTTTCTCATTAGCCATGTTATATTTCATTTGTCTGGTCGGTAGCCGAGTAGATTAAGGCGCGAGGTGGCAATCGCGGTTAATCACACAGACATCGCACCACTGGGTTCAAATCCTGGCTCCGGCACTGGCACTGTCGGGAGGAAATGGTTGTATGTCCGCGTTTTTTCAATGTGTAACTCCCTTCCGCACAAGCCCTGACTTCTGGAATTGAGGATTGTCTAATTTCTGTGGTGTTTATTTATTTATTATTATTTATTTCAATTATTTTTCTCAGTGTATCCATGAGGTCACAGTAAGTTCAGCTTGCAAGTGACAATTGAGTTAAACACCTCTAAAGATGCACTTTGCGGGATTCTAGAATTGTGCAAAACTGAAAAATTTCGGTATGCTACACTCTGTATAAATACTGAAATATTTCAATATAAAATCCATTTTAAAAAACAATAGCGCTTTATTTGGTGATGGGAACCTAGGCCATCCTGTTTTACAAAATGAAACACTTGGGTTTCGAAACGGCATATTCGTTAATTTATGCACATATTTAGTATTCAAAACTGACGTTTGCATTGAAATGGACACGTGACACGTCGCAGCTTATTACGCCTCAACAAGTGAGTAAATAAGCAGCTGTTTGATTTGTCTTTAATTTGTGGATTTGTACTGGTCAAATCATCGATGTCAAACACGAGGGGCTATTGTCCTACAAGATTACTGTTCAATCAACTGGATGTATGTGAAGAATGTGCCTTGAAAAAAATCCTTTTCAAATTTCCCAACACAACAATAGTACTTGAGTCGTAGTTGTTATTATTCGCAGAAGATGGGTACCTAGGCAGGTAGTTATAGACAATCATGTCCCTGTTAATTGATCGTCGGTAAATTTTATAATTTTTATATTTATCCATAGACTTTTTTAAACATTAGAATTCTTCTAGTTCACGATAATTTTGTTCAATGTCAAATTTCAGTACAATCAGACTTTTGATTCTTTAACTAACTTGCTGCAAGCATGATGACGTGACACACGGGGGACAGACAAACAGACATTTAGGAGGTTATTGATAATTAGACGACTAATTCAATGACATGAACGTGTTTTCTCTACAGTGATATTTACTGTGTTAGTAACTTGCCTAGCAAATTCTTTTGCGAATTATTTTTTGCCATTACAAAAATATTTTGTTTAATGGTATAAAAAGAACTTTTCTTTGTTTAATATATTTATTTAACATCGGCCTAGTTCCGCTACTGAGGCCTGACACCGACACCTGTAGACGAGCTACCCTCAACCAGGAATTTTGCCGAACCTCTTCCCTTAAGAAGAGTAGGGATCTTTTACTTGCCTAACATTTAATAGACAAGGGACTGACGGCTTTACATCCCCTCCGAAGGATGGTATATCCCCTATACAACCCTCGCCTAAGATTGTATAGCTTCCGCGCATACACTGATATATAAGCCGCTGGAAGATGTGTGAGGCGAGGACGCGGTCTTCGTTGGAACGGTCATCCATCCAACTACTAACCGCGCCTTACGTTGCTTTGCATCACATATCGAAGTATGTACATAGTAAAGACACACCCACGCTCGCCCCCAGAAAGAACATTATATTCCCTGAAGCTGTACAGTCTGAGGTGATCTACAAGTTGTGCGACCGCTAGATATAAAAAATAAGTCCTTTCGCATTCCAAAATTTAAAATAAAAGTAATTCAATTCATTAAATCTGGATGAGGAGCATTAGTTTCTTAGTTATACAGATTCGGCAAAAGTAATTTTATATATCCTGAAGTAAACACGTGTGAGAAAGAAAGCAATAACCCATCCTCTTTCGAGAAGCAGTTTCTTCTGCGCTTAGTTTTTAAATCTTTCCTGTTTGGTATAGATCATTCTATCCGCTGGGTCATCATGCCATCGACCTCAAAAAGAAAACAAATAATAGCATAATAAAACCGGTTACTGGGAAAAGGGCACAAGGTGATTTTTAAGCCAAAATCTTGTAGTGTTACATGTCTCTATTGTACAGCTGTTCACGAGTCAGTAAATTTGAAAACGGGATATTCAGTAATACATTTATTCACAAATATAGAGTTCAAAAGCCTCCTTTCTAACTAGACACGTGAGTATATGTGTCTTTTTTAAAATAACCGCGGCTCATTACATCTCAACAAGTAAGTAAGCATCTGTCCCAAAAGTAGGTTATTGTATATTTTTCTTTTGTTTTCTGTCTAGTTTGTGAATTTGTACTGGTCAAATTATGGCGTTCCAAACAATGGTGGCCACGATGCTGCAAATAACAACAGTCTTGACCGCTTATTGTGATAGTTTAAAATTATTGTTGGCGGTGGTTTTCTAATTAGTTCCAGTTTTCTTTTTTAATTTACACTTAAGAGAAATCTAAGCGAGGCACCGAATTTTTCACAGAGTGGATTCTAAAATCATATGCCATACATACTCGTTGTATTGTGGCATTTGAAATAAAACTGTTGATCGAATTAAACATGACTTAAAATTCCATCAGCCGAGATTCACGCATTCAAGTTTTAATTTTCAATCGTATCTCACGTAAAAATGAGAGCAGCGAAAGTCGTACTATGTCGCGATAGAATGAGAAATGGTGGTCTTGTATGCGCCTTGTAGACTGCCAAATCGAAAACTGAGATCGGGTATTTTTTATCGTTTCACAAAATTAATCCAACGTCTTAGGAACCGGTCATGATTAATTGAAAGAAGAGGTAATATTATACAAAAATGAGTTAATGAAGTTGGCAAAATCGATTTAAAAAATAAACCATTTATTGCAGCAAACAACTTGCCTAGCAGTAATGAATTGTACTGAAGTTCAAGCTAGTTATAACATTTTTGTCAGTAAAATTCACGTATTAATAAAAAATTTATCAAAATGCATAAATATCAAAAATTAATTCTATAAGATAAAGCCATGGATAATTGATGGATTATAAACTTTATAATGCATTGACTGGAATTCTTTTTATTGAAACACTACTCTCACCTGACCTTGAAAATAATAAGACATGTCAAAAAACTACAATAATAAACTTGAAGAAGCACAAGGCAAAATTGAAAGTTTGGAAGCTAGTAAATAATGCTTCAAACAGCACCACATAGATAAATTAAAAATATAATATTAACAAAATATCTAACGTTTTTAACGATTATTTTATAAATATTGGTACAAAAATACTCAAAAATTGAAAAACTGCATAATAACGTCCTAGAAAATCATTCAATACAATCGTCTACATTTCTTAAATCTATAACAAAGAATGAAATTGTTCAAATAATAAAACAATTCATCTGATGGTCCTGACAGGATATCAGTCATACTAGTAAATCCATAGAATTACATATCATTAAACCATACGTGTATCTAATTTAACAATGGAAGGAATCAAGTGTAACCCTCGTATATAAATCTGGTGATTATGAAAATTTGGACAACTACAGACCTGTCTCAAGTATCAGTAACTTTGCAGAAATGTTTTCATAATGTTTTAAAAATAAACTGGTGGGATTTTGTGATTACAGATCGATAGTTTGGCTGTAAAAAAACACAAGTACAGAGCCTGCCGTTTTAAACTAGTTAAAGGAATTGTACTAAATTTAGATAAATCTAAAATGTGTAAGGCTGTAAGTTTTCAATATTATGTCACATCAAATTTTACTAAATCGTCAACACATTGGTATACTTGGTCCTGCATTATATTATGCCGTATAGACAATTATCTCACCAATAAAAAAAATGATTGAATGAATTGATGAGATATTCACACTCTCACTATCACCGTGGGCGTACCACAAGGGACACTATTGGGCCCAATTTTCTGCCTGGTGTATATTAATAGTATTATCTTACGCTGATGATACTGCTATTGTTTTCATAGAAAATCTATGGAACTTGGTATATAGAAATGCAGAAGAAAGTTTAACATTAATATTGTTAAATTTTGAATCATTAAGTTGAAAAGCTAAAGCTATTTTTAACGTTCACATTATTAGCCAATGATCAATCTTCTAAACAAATACTATAGGTACGTAAATAATAATACATGTTCACAATAAACACTTGTGCGCCTTAATATCGAAAAATGCAAATAAAGTAAAGTACTTAGAAGTTATGCTTGACTATCACTTATGATGGCATCTTATCTTATTAAAAAAATAGACAACTTACACATATATTCATATTAGATAGGAAAAATTTAATGATTATATATAAACCCTTGACTGAGTCTGTGATTATTGTACTATATTACCTCGGGAGGACTTTATAATGATATACTAGAAATTCTACAAACAGCCCAAAATTCTATTCTAATGATAATTTTAAAAAAAAATGAACTGTAATCCAAAGGCAGTATTTAATATAAAAAAAATAACTTTGCTTACCATTATTTAGTATACAGTAGAAACCATACCACTACGAATACGACAAGCAACACGCACAGTTTACTATCGCCCGGCTATTACTAGTACGCGGACGGTGCAATCGCAGCGCGAATGCAGATACAATTATTTCACTTCTGTCAGGCTTCAGGAGACAAAAACAACTGGTGACTTCTAAAACCTAAATTAATGTTCTTGTAGAATTGATAATGGAGGTATACCAACTTGATGAAAAAAAAAAACAAATTATTAAATGGCATCACCAAAATAATACGGTGAGACGAATACAAGAATTAATTGCGTTTGAAGGCAGGCCGACCCCTTCTTTATCGACGATACACAGAATTATTCAGAACTTTGAGCAGCATGGTTGTCTAAGTCCCACATATCACAAAAAGCCTCCTGTACCCAACGATGATGGGAAATGTTGGAAATAATGGTTTGCGCTACAGCCCTTGAGGAACCGACATTTTCCAGCCGGCAAATTGCAGGTGATTGGCGATATTTGGTTTCAACAGGATGGTTGATAATCCGCTCATAATAATGGTTCGGTCCAACAATACTTGAATAATACTTTTCCAAACGCCTTATTACAGGCAGGGGAACCATTTTATGGTCAGCAAGATCGCCAAATCACCAAATGATTTCTTTTTATGGGGGTACTGCAAATCGGCTGTTTAAGGACACACGAAAACATGCCTAATACTTTAGAAGTCTTCCGAGAAAAAATTTCAGAGGTTTTTCAAAGTATTACACCTAACATGCGTCTAATGTTAGAAGGGGCTTTTAAAATAGGCTAGGATATTGCCTTGCTCAAGAAGGAGGTCTTTTTGGGCATCTAATTTGAATTATTTATTTATTTGCATATTATTTTATTTTTCAGAGTTGGTATTATTTTCCGTTATTATTTTTATGGGAATATTCATTTATGTTTTTAGAATTACTTTCAATGCTTGATTGTGTGCTGTTCTGATATTTTTCATAATTTTAGTGTTTTACTACCGATGTTGTCTCGGAAGAAACACTGAAATTGTGATTCAGATAACTTTTAGCAAATACGTTAATACGCAAACTTTCCTCTCCTCCACTGCTTTAGCGCTACTCTACTGAGTACCAGTGTTCCGAGCAGGTCTCTTTTTTTCGTACTAGATGTCGTTGTAAATTCGTAATAGATTTCACCTTTTCGTAATGTGTAGACGGGGCGAGGAAACAGGCGAATTTTTTTGGGAGGGCTCAAGGTCATCGTGATTTTTAGAGTGGTAGATACCTAAATACTAATTCAATTGACATGAATGTATTTCAATATTTTCTCGCTCCATCTGTCATTAAATGGCGAAAATTCTTATTACAGTAAGGATTTATTCGCGACTTACCGTTTGATAATCAAAGACAAACCATGATAGCATGCTTGGTAGATTCTTGACATTTATATTTACAAAATGTAAAATTCCTAAAAATATCTTTTAATGAGTATTGTTGGAGATATTGGAAAATTTACTATCTTGCTTTTTACAAATGCACTGGGAAAGAATATAGCTGGTCTTCATATTCATATTTACATGGTGTTGCGGAAAAATACTTGATGTTCATGAAAAACTAGAGAATAATTAATTGAGCAATAATAGATACACTAAAAAAACGATATTTTATTAAATAAAAGTGTAAATATTACTAGGCAGATTTAAGATCAAAACAAAAAACAAATTAAACTTCAAAATATAGCTGCTTTCGTTCGTCTTGAACAAAGTGATTGTGATTAGTAAGCAACCAATAGAAATCAAGAATTTGAAAAATATCTCAACTCAATTGGCTCGTTTAGTGATTGTGTTCAGTTTGTATATGTACTCTGTGGTAAAATGAAAATATGACACAAAAAGTTCTTCTTCTTCTTCATGTATAAAATTACCGTCAACAAGTCACGACTCTTGAGCGGTTTCGTTTCATTTTTAACATGGGTTCTGTTGGTGGCATTCATTGGTATAAATTAAATAACGTCATATCGAAAAAAAGTAATAGATGTTCGTTGCGGAGTAATAGCGTAATAGGGAGCTTTTAATAGTAATAGATCTATTACAAAAGTAATAGTGCTCGCAACGCTGCTGAGTACTGAATGAAAGAAGTATTTGATATCTCTCTGTTCCTGTAAGTGCCCTGATCCGAACGCACAATCGCTAACTGTCGTTCGGACTCGTATTCAGCCAGACGGCCACTCGCAGATTGCCCTTATTTTCCTCATGTTCTTAGTGATGTGGTTTCTACTGTATATGCTTGTCAAAAAGACTTCACCAGCCCATCCTAGTTATATAAATAAGTTGACGGAAAATGTCTTTAGCTATCATTGGTTAGTAAAAGCTATACACAAAGATCTATCTGCCTTCTATTGGTATAATTTTCTTTTATGACATTTGGAATCTGCAATTTTGCAATCACCTATCAATACATTATGCACAACCAAAACGCATGTCCCTGAAGATGGTATATAATCCAGGATTTGAGGAAATGTAGAATTGATGATTCAAATCACCCAGCACTGAACATAGCATGTCATTTAAACATAGCCTAAAAAAATGCTATCCAAGAAAATTTCAACCGGTACAACACATTTTGAAGAAAACTTTCACCAGCTCTTAGATTACTGATTTAATAGCGATGGGATAAATAATAAATAAATACATCACAGGTAATAACGACCCCCTTTATCCCGGAAGGCTCTAGAGGAGCCTTGTGTGGGAAATAAATAAATAAATTAATAAACACCACAGGACTTAGACGACCCCCAAATCCAGAAGTCAAAGGCTTCTGTTGAAGGGGGTTACACATTGAAAAACGTAGACACACAACCATATCCTTCAACAGCCAGTGTTGGAGCCGGGGCTCGAACCCTGTAACGCGATACCCGTTACATTAATCGCGATTGGCACCTCGCGCCTAAACCAACGCGGCTATCGGCACGTTCTTTCTACTGATATACTTATTACTTAATGATATTAATTCACTATATTGAGTATGAGTATTATATCACCGTGTCAGATGTGCTTGTTCTATTTTGCAATGTTAACTCTTGAACAGTTGAATTTTAAGCTATAATCGAAGGATTCCAGCTGCCAGAATTTTAGGTTGGATTTAAAAATGTCATCTGCTGTAATCATATCCATACATCTTAAATAATTCAATCAAATTGAAATCGAATTTAGGTATAGCGTAGGCAAAATACAAATTGTATTTGTGCTGGTTGGAATTTCAGTTCAGGAAAATGTTTGCGCGTAGCATTTTTTGGCAAACTTTTTTGTGATTAATTAAAGTAAAAGAGATAATTGTCGTAATATTAGATCCTATTAAATTAATTTAAAAAAAATTAAATACTGAAAATAAATGATGCTAAGAAAGTCCATTAAGTGCTTCTATCAAAGACCGCTAATAAAATATTTTGACAACTTGTTAAACTTTTGCTAAAGAGCATTCTTATAACAAAATAAGATATGGAATGCTTCTGGCGTACCGGAAATTAACAATTTGTTAAATTACATGGATATTATTTTAATTTTCCCAACCATCCTACGAAACCTCCTTTTAAAACGTATAAAACTGTATGCTTAACACTAAGCAAACTTCCGAGAGGTACTGAGATGACTAATTTAAATGATGAAGTCATTAAATTATAATTTTACACGCGATTTAGTTTGTTTAATTTTGTTAATAGGCAACTAGCGAGCAAATTTATTTGTCCAATATACAGCGCGTCCCCGAATCAACGAAACGATAGATTACCTATTTATTTAGTGTCCAACCAATACCGATAAATAAATGAAATATAGTGTAGATAAAATGCGTACATACATACATGAAGTGTATATTTGCACACACACAGTTAATTAGATATTAAAATTAAATTAGATCACAAACATTGGACATTGCATCTCTTTTCCCAAAAAGTTGATGTCGATCAGAGCCACCAGGTTCGCTGGACCGAGAGCGTTGCCGAAGTACCGGTCAGTTTAGAAAGTCAATTTATAGTCCGTTAGTATCCACATGAATAGAAGTTTTCAATTGAGGTCTATCCACAGGATTTGTCGCCTTAGACCTCAAGAAAGCCTTCGACAAAGTTTGACATCCTGGACTACTTTACAAACTCAATTTACCGGGTTTTTCGACCAGAATCATTAAAATGATTCAGTCTTATATTTCCAATCGACAATTTCGAGTAGTAGTCAATCAGGACAGCTCTCCTATATCCCCTATCAATTCGGGCATCCCCCAGGGATCCCTTGGTTCGACCCTTTTCAACCTATACATAAATGACTTACCACCCCCGACTAACCACCGAGTGACGCTGTGTCTTTTCGCCGACGATACAGCGCTACTCTCTACATCTAAACAACCTGAATTAGCGACAAAACTGCTACAGGATCAGACCGACACCACGATAGATTTTTATAACAACTGGGGACTGAAAACTAACTCAGAAAAAACCCAAGTAATTTGCTTCACTAAAAGATATACTCAATCTAAAAACAAAATTACTATCAACGGACAGTTATTGTTAGACTGGCTAGAAGATATCGAATATCTCGGCCTTACTTTAGATTGGAAATTCTACTTTCGTGAACTAAAAAAAATACAAGCTAAATGCATGAAGCTAACCGCTTCTCTGTACCCTATTCTTAAAAATTCTCCGCCTCAACTCGGCACCTTATTGTTTAGATCATACTTAAGGTTTATACTAACGTATGCCACGCCTATTTGGTACCCTCTTATAGCACAAAAATACCAAAAATCACTAAAAATAATACAGAAAAAATTGCTTAGAATTGTCAATAATTTTCTCTCATATATTCGTATCCAAACTGTGCATGATCTTTCAGGCACGATTTCTAATTTGATTTTAAAAACACTTCTACCTAATTCAGGAAATTTACTAGTTAAGTCAGATAACCCGTCCCTCATCGATCCTCTCACTCCCAAATTCCTCAACGCTCCTAAACATACATCCCTTCATTACATTTTCACTCCCTAACACCCCACTAGAAAATCATTTTAAAATATGTTGTTGGAAAAAAAATACAGGGTGTTTTACCTAAAACTACACAGGTCCAAACCAACGAAAATATCTGAAATCCGCAAAAAAGTCTTTACATCATTCTGTTGATAATTCTGCGGATACACTGGACAGATTGTCGTTTTACATTCCTCTGTTGAGCCTAGTGGTAATTCCATCTGGCCCAATCTATGGCCCGTCAGAGTTCCATTGTGTATTTCTCTCAGTTTTGATTGAAGCTGCCAGCTCGTCTACGATGGATGGGAAGCTGTTGTCCGATTCAGGGCTTGAAGGTGGTGCAATCTGTCCAAACGTTTACTACAATATTAAGAACAATACAACCACAAAGTTTTTTTACCACATTATTGATGACAGCACTAAAGAACTTTGAAATATTTATTTCAGAATCGGAAAGTAAACCCTCGGTAGTTTCTACATTATCCAGTGGAGGAAATTACTATTAAAAAATGTTAAGTCAAGGTGCCCAGCCACCTGGAAAATATGAAAAACTTGGAAAAATCAGGGAATAGTCTGGAAATTCACAATAATCAGCGACTGTCAGAGAATTTTTACTAAAATTTGGGAAAACAAGTGGCTTAGATACAATTTTTTAATGTTGATTTGTTCGATAATAGGGAGTACAAAAGAAAAATTAAGAGACCAACATTTCATTTTTACTTAACTTTTCTAGATACCGATAAATCTACTTCAAAATTGACTGAAATTTTTTTAGAGCTGCAAGATGTAGGACTTTTGCAAATATCTCAAGTAAAAGCGCTCTAGCTAAATAATGTCAAGAAGTCTTTTTTAAAGCTCATGAAACTTCTGTTCATTTGAAATGTGTCAGATTTTTGTTCAATAAATATTGATCAAGAGGACGTATTGAATTTATGACCTTTTTCCATCCCATTAAATAAATCCATTTTTACTTTCTAAATATGCCAAGATATGGGTAAAAGCTGCCAAAAAATGCATGTTCATTAAAATTCAATGTTGTTAAGGTATGACAATATTTTGAAAAAATTCACTTTCTGACAATATTTCAGCTATATTATATGAGCCTGGAAAATTTTTTTCCAACCCAGTTATACTTTGAGAAATGCGTATTTGAAATTATCCTCATCATCATCATTAGTCCATAGCCTATCGTAAACCCAGACTTTCGTTTACCCCGGCCAGTGTGTTTTGTACTGCCGCTTTCCAGTTTTCCATTTTCTTGGCATCTTCAGTAATTCAGTCCTTCCTTCTGAGGTGCGTCCTCCCTCTGTCCCTAGTCCCCCAGTGGTTTCTGCTTCAAAGATCCCCTTGACCAAGTTATTGTTCTTCCCTCTCATTACATGACCATTGACCAGCCCATCTGAACCTTCTCACCGCTTTTGCAGTTATTATGTTATTTGGCGACACTCTTTTATATATTCTGTACAACTCAAAGTTGTAAATTGTAAACGAACTTAATTGAAACCGTATAAAAACTAAAAGCCGGCAAAAACAGTCGGCATCTCTTTATTGTACATGGGCGGAGGTAAATAGAAATGCTTGTCATAAGAAAATGATAAGATTTTCGGGCGTTATTATCTCTTTCAAATGGTCTCCAGAAAGCCATGGTAAATTAGTAAATAATTAAAATATGTTACCTTTTATATAGTAGTAAATATTTATAAATATGAACAATAACTAACTAAACTCCTACGCTTGATATTATAACCGGTATTTACGCACTGCACTGGCACATTGACAGTTCATCTCATAAGTCCACCGTTGACTACTAAGAAACGATTTACGAGATTTTTTTATGCTAGTAGGCCTGTCCGTTTTATTATCTTTAAACCAGTGCAGTCGTAGATGGTTCATTCAGGCTGATACATTTCCAGTCTCGGACTCGCCTGCACAGTTTCAACTACCATTCGGATCTCGATACCATTGATAAATATATAGGACAAAACATCAAGTTCAGTGCGCACGGTCCTGTGCTTTAACACTGACCAGTTTCAATTATCCTCGTATAAAGTATACTTGCGTCTTCGTATGCCATTATTATATACTGCTCCAAAGATATTTCGTAAAATTTTCTTTTCGAAAACGTTCAACTGTTGGTCATCATTTTTGGAGAAAGTCCATCCCTCTGAGCCATATGTCAGTACAGACACAACAAGTGATTTGTATATCCTGATCTTTGAGGTTTTTGACAGTCTTCTACTTCTAACGGATTTTGGCGAGGCGAAAGTAGTACCTATTAGCCTAGTGTTTTATAATTTTCAAGTAAAGGCGGATAGTGTAAATTAGAACTGACAAAATTGCCTATAATTTGGTTTTGATTTTCTTCAGTTGTATTCTATACCCCAGTTGAATTGCTTTTAAGTTTGCAAGTTCATTGAAAGTACTCTATAGATTTTGATAACTGTCGCAGCATATATCAAATCAAGGTCATATAGAAATTTTCAAAACAAAACAACAAGTAGTAGTAGGGATCTAAAGTATGCCTTAGTATATAGATATCAATGTACTGTGTAATAATAACCACGATAGACGGTTTTATTGGTGTAAAAAGAAATGAGAATAAGTGGATGAAATTACTGGTATTTAAGACATTTTAGTAGACGTCCGCGGAACTGAATTGCTGCTTCGAATATACAACTAGGGGCCTCTCGGTGGCGAACTGACAGAACCGGTACAACTGATGTGAATGGCAGCCTTTTAAATTCAGTAAATTATAGGCATATTGTGGACAGTACATAAATAGTCTCGGAAAACTGTTCCCTGTTGAAACTTGGGCTGAAGGTTAAGGTAGTAGTGGACAATGTATATAATATTCAACTTAATATAACAATTTATCCGGAATTCTTTAAAAATGTATAATATAGCAATCGATATAATTTATTATATTAGTTAGATGGTTGATTAAATTAATAACTAACTAATTAATATTATTTCCCGCGTTTAAATAATTTAATTTAAAAATGCGTTTTTGAGTAAACTTTAGTGTAAATATTTCAAATTGATGGATTTGCTTCGACGTATATTTTATATAATAATTCTACAAGGGTTTTATAATATTGACATGTTCATTATCAATTTAAATGTTAAATGTCATAAAAGCAAAAATAGTAAAAACTATGAAACACATTAATTAATTTCCTAGCAACTGCTATATTATTAAAAAAAAAATAATGAAATTCTGCCAGATATATTTTTGTATGATATTTAAGCCGAGACAGAAAAACCACTTTACTAGGCATATACTTAACATACTATGTTTCCTTCAAACGTCGAATGTGAATGAAATAAATACTGTTATTTTTTTAATTCAAATACTTTTAGTGCCGCTCGTGAGCGACAGTTTAAGTTCAAAAAATTTGTCATGAAAGTGTTTTTTTTGAAATTTGAAGAAAAAAGCAATTAAATCATATCATTTCTCACAAAAATACCTCTTCACAAACATGATTCTTCCTCCTCTTCTTCTTCTTCCTCTTCTCACGCTTCTTCTCCTTCGCGTTGGCTCCTGCAGATGCACAAAACAAGAACTTGCCAAATGCGAAAAGTGTGAGAACAACTACACCAATAAGTGTAATTTATTTGTTTTTACAAAAATAATAAAAAGAACAAGAAGCCACTGTATTTAATCCCTACGAAAATAGAAAACATGGTCATATAATAGTGGACACACACAATAACTTACATAATAAACACCCACAACCACCTAGTTCAGTTATCGATAACATATTTACAGGACCTAAAAGATTAGTGCCCAAAATTTTTAAAATCTACTACTACAGCAGTATTGTTTTTTCCCGCCTTTCAAAGATGCATTGCTATGACAGTAGAGCCCTATTACATCATCTGAAATTTACCGCGATAGGTGCTACTTTCCGCGAATATGTTAATTGACAATAGTATTCCAGTAGAAGTGTACCTTCAACTCGTAGGCTAGACGTGTAGCGACGATGAAAGGGGAACATCCACAGCTTAGCCGTATACAACGGTAGTTGGAGTGAGTAATATTTTCATTGTTTGTTATTAATTACTATCATTATTAATGTTAAAAATATAAACGAATATACATAATAATCAGAAATTGCGACATAACAACTTTGTAAGGGCAGGATTTTCTGATTTAAGACTTGGGTTTTGATGTAATCGGTGAGGAAAGAAAGTAGCAAAATGAACTTATTTAGAGATAGATCCCAATTAAATCAGAACTCTTTATCAACCACATATTTATTACAGATCATTTTACACTAATACTTTAAATTATTCTTAACTTTGACAGAATAACTTCAGACAATATAGGTTTGATCAAAATAGTAAATTATTTAAAACTACAAGACACTCTAAAGAATGTTTCTTGGGATACTGTATGTTCAGCGGAGAATATGGAGTCCGCGACAAATATTTTCTTGAACATAATGATAAATAATATAAATGATTGTACTATTTTTTAAAAAATATATATAGAAAGAACACAAAAATAGAAAATGGATAACAAAATGCACTTGTAAACTCTGCACACACAAAAAGTACGATGCTCAAAAATCTGAAAAAAGATCCTAATAAGATTCAACTAAAAAAATCAATATAAAAACTGTAAAAACAAATTAACATCATTAATAATTAAATCGAAACATCAATATTACAGTGATAAAATAAAAAATAATACTTCAGACACAAGGGGACTTTGGAAATTAGTACAAGAAATAACGCAAACAAAAACTAAAAAAGTAGATACACAATCAATAAAAAATAATGACTGAGTTTTTACTAACTAATAATAAATAAATATCAAATGAATTTATAAATACTTTTACGAACATGGAGAAGATTTTACCAAGTAAAATAGAAGAACACCCTAATTATTCCATAAATAGATCTATATATCCTAATTCATCATTTTTGTCTCCTACTAACTCTGAGGAAATAAAAAAATAATTAGTGAGCTAAAAAATAATATATCTACAGGAGTAGATAACTAAAAACAGGAACACTAAAAATTATTTCCTCTCGTTTTTATAATAAACAACTGTATAGAAATTGGTTTATTGGCCTTCTGCTTTTAAAGAATCATTAATAATTCCAATGTATAAAAATGGTGATACTTCTCAAGCCCACAACTACAGACCTATTTCATTAATTACCAATCTAGCCAAAGCTTTTGAAAAAATAATAAAACAGAGACTAAATATATACAAAAAACTTTAATATATTTTCCGATAAACAATTTGGTTTTAAGAAAGATGTATCAATGCAAGACGCAATCCTGGAATTGACATCTAATATTTACTCAGCCTTAGAGGAAAGCAAACCGTGCATTTGTATTTTTATCGACTTATCTAAAGCTTTCAATACAGTCAGTCATGACTTGCTTTTACAATCACTGGAGGATATTGGAATACGAGATATCTTCTTAACATAATTCAAAAGTTACATATCCAATAGAATCCAGTGTCTAAGAGTGAATGGTGCGATGAGCGAACCATTAGTTATCGAATATAGAGTATTTCAAGGTACAGTGCTAGGTCCGGTATTATTTTCAATATACGTGAATGGTTTATTTTCAACGGAAAGTAGAGGAGATATTATCTCATTTGCAGATGATACTGCGATACTCTTCAAAAGTTACACATAGGAAGAGGTTAAAAACACGGCTGAGTCTGACGCATGTAAAATAAAAACATGGTTTGACCATAAATTATTAACTCTAAATTTTGAAAAAACTTTCTACTTACCATTTAGTTGTAACAAAATAAAACTTCCGCCTTTTGATCAAATAAATATCAATACATCAAAAAGTAAATATACCATATTACCAAAATACAGAAATAAAATACTTAGGCATCATCATTAATTATCAGCTAAAATGGTCTTCGCATGTTACATTTATAATTAAAAAATTACAGTTGCTGTTAAGTTCAAACACCTACAAAAAATACTAAACATCGCTCAAATGAAAAATATATGTCATGCTTTGATTGAGAGTCATCTAAACTATGGCATATTAGGATGGGGTGAAGTAGCAAAAATTTGCTGCCCTTGAGGTTTTGTAGAACATTTTTTAAAATAATGGTGTCAAAAAGTTGTAGGTACCCAAGTGATCTTTTATATACAGAACCTAAAGTTTTTGATCTGAGGCAAGTAATTTTCAAATAATTAGAAAACAACATTGCCAAAGAAATCTATCTGTACTACCTCAACATAGTTATATTACACGTCAAAATTATAAATATGTCTATACTTTAATGCTAAAAACTATTAGGCAGAGATCCTATAACTTCTTAGCTGCTAGATTATACAATACTTTTTGTTTAGCCCTATCATAATGTATCCTTATTGAATATGTAAATTTATTACCAAAGTGTAAAAAACCTGTGGCAACAACATATGCTATGCTTCATCTCAATAAAGTCATTCCTCGCATACGTGTTTACGTGTGAGTGGGCATCGAGTAATACGATGTGAATAGAGAAGAGAAGCGAAAACAAAAGCAGTCAGGAATTGACTGCATTCAGTAGAATCGACATAGTAAGTTAGACTTTTCAAAAATTTTTAAAACTTTCCGAGTTGATTCTTTGTCATTCGCTAAGGTTTGCTGTAGTTGATTTGGAATGTCCAACTGCGATCGTAAGTCTAAGTATCTTTCACATTATTGTAAGATATGTTTTACGGTGAGGTGAGTTGCATTCCGCATGTTTGGCATATCGGTGGTTGTTTCCCTCTTAATAGGTGGACTGATGTAAGGTTGCCCTATCCGAAGTCGATATAATGTGACTTGTTCCCTTCTAATTAATTCACTTATTAATAGAAGGTTTTATAGGTTTCAGTTTAGCATATGTGCTATTACATTCTCCTTGCCAGGCTTCCTTAATTTTAGTATCCACATGCGTCTTCAGGTCTTGAAGATGGTGTGTGATCTATTGTATCTTTTTCAGCTGCTTCGCGTGCACCTCTATCTGCGAGATCGTTGCCTCTGATGCCCGCAAGGTCTGGAGTCCAAACGAAGGTAACTATTTTATCGTTAGAGTGTAACCAGTCAATGAACGAAAGTATTTGCTGCACCAATGGATCTTCAGAAAATCTGTTTTTTATGGCCTCGATGGAACTTGGCGAATCAGAGCATATCAAAAATGTATAGTGGTTCGTCATATCGCAGTAACGTAGATCCTGCCAGATAGCATAGAGTTCGGCGGTAAATAGGCTGCATGCTTGATTTAGTGTCCACGAGTAAACTTGATTTGATACAGAGATACAGAGAATTTCATAAAATATTTTCTCATATATCACATTACTCGTTTCATTTTTCCTGTGGTAGGTGCATTCTAGATGACATTTAGGCAAATTTATGGTCCAGGGAGTCGTTTCGTATTGTTCGCGTGGAAGTATATCTGGTAGTGTAATTTTAAGTTTTCTTATGGCTTCTGTTGCTGGAACACTTACCGGTCGGGTTACTGTGGGTCTCTGTAATTAGGTAGTGTATAGGTCTTGATCTGTTATGGTGGCATAGTTTGGATGCGTAGGTTGTGAGCGAATTAAAATTGCCTAGTTGATAATCATTTGTGCTCTTCTGTATTTCAAAGGAGACATTCCTCTCCCGCAACATAGTGATTATAGCGGTGATGTGCGGAAGGCTCCAGTAGCCAGTCTTAGTCCAGTGGAATTAATCGACTCTAGACCATGTAGGTGCGTGGTACGCGCTGAGGAGTACAATATACATCCATAATCCATCTTCGCAAGCACAAGGCTCCTATATAGGTTTAGTAGCACTTTTCTATCTGCTCCTCAAGAGATATTAGATAGACATCTAATGATATTAAGGGCTTTCTTGCATCTACCGGTCTTCGATATGTGGCCCCCATAAGAGTTTCGAGTCAAGAGTAAGGCCCAGACATTTCGTTGTATCTCAATATTCAAGGTGTGAACCTTTAAGGAAAAGTTCAGGGTCATTGTGTGGTTTACGCAGCCTACAAAAGTGAACGCAGTGGGTTTTCTCTGTAGAGAAACGAAAGTCTTTTCTTTCTGCAATAGCAGTGATTTCATCAATCCCTCTTTGTAGCGTGTGTTCCATATCACCCATGCTTCTTGAGGAATAAAACATTACCAGATCATAGATACACTTTTTTGTAATTATTATTTTTATTTTGGTAGCACCTTGAACGTAAATATGGTAATTTAAAGTAGAAAATTTTATGAGACAATGCTTTTTAAAAATTAATAGATTCTATTATACCTAAACGATCACAGATATCATTTCCAATATTTGGCAGGATATAAAACATGATGTCAGATATTTATTCATATTCATTTCTCGAAAATTTTGAACAACTGAAAACTTGAAGCATATTGAGCACACTTAAGAGTAACTTACATATAGCTCTAACCTATATTAATCAAATAGATCCTCGCAGTCCAGTTGGCTGCGCCCAAATGCAACTTATTATTGTTAGAAACAAATGTTTGAAAATATTATTACTTTATTTCTTCATATCGCAAGAAACACATCAAAGTGGTTATTTTCTCAACAATAATGGAAAGTTGTAAAATATTTTATTGCCTTGCTCGAGGAATTTTACAAAATAGTAAATCCCATTCACAAAATATTACCCCAGTATAAGCGCACCTAATATCACTATACTTTTATTTGTTTATTTGGCCATAAAGTTATTTTCAGTTCTCCAATTCACTTATTTGTAGCTCATTGAGAAAGTACGAATGCCTGGTAAATGTGTGAGATCAAACCACCCAAATACTGACCTTGCCAACTCGGCCCACCCTTAACTTTGTGGAAATATCCCTTAGTAGGTCCTCGGTTCTCAGACGCCGATGAACCGTTATACCTATACAAATTAAAGATAAACCCACCGAGAAAGCGATTTAAAAACCTGTCTTTTATACAATGTTCTTATATAAGAACATTTTGCCGACCATTAAGGCTTTTGATTGATGGTTTTTCTATATGAATTAAATAAATTGCTTTATTTACAGAAATATTTGCCATGTTTGCATTTTAATCTTGCACAAAAAGTTAGATAAATGGACATTGTTATGAAGTTATTGGAAGGAATTAAATTTTCTCTTATTTATTGTTATTGTTTGGTTTCATTTAAATTTTGCGGTTTTCTTTTGTGAAAGTCTCATCGGTAAATCAAGGTAAATAAAACCTTTGAACTTTTTATATGGAAATATTTCAGACAAAGACGTTTCTACAATTTCTTTGTAAGGATCATTAACAATGCCTATGAGTTTGTAGTCCGGGAGAAACTTACGTTTAATTTATAGTTTGTAGGGAGAACTATCTATTCTTAAATGGAACTGGTAAAATAATACTACAGTCATTGGATACTTTTGTCAGGAAATAAATTAAGACTGATTTTTTCGCCGAAACCTAGAAATTTAGAAAAATGTCTTAAAAATATACACAAAATCTTGGATGGTTCGCTATTACTTCGTCTTAGATCAATAGTAATTCACGGTACTGGTCTGCCAAAAATCCTAACTGGATCATAAACGCAAAGAGGCAGTACTCAGGAAAAATAAACATGTGGTGCGCAGTTCTTGATTGCAGAATTATTGGTCCTTTTTTTTTTCTGAGAGTAATTTGAATCAACGTGCATTTTTGAACTTTCTGGAAAATAAGTTTTAGGATGCACTACATGACTTACCAATTCAAGCTCGTCAGAATTTAAAATTTCAATTAGATCAGTCTCCTGTGCATCACGCAGTTCTGGTAAGGGGTTGGCCGAATAAAAATGTTAAAAATCGATGGATAGGTCGAAACAGTCTTCTTATTGAGTGGCCGCCAAGATCCCCGGACTTGACGCCACTCGACTTTTTCCTATGGGGTACACTAAAGCAAGTAGTCTACAAGTCGAGACCGCAGTCAGTTGACGAACTACGTGCTAGAATAATTGAAGCGTGTGCAGCTTTTACTCAAGAACAACTCAGAAAAGTAACCGCGAATGAACGAAAAAGTTTGATAAGTAAAAACGCGAATAAAACGGCGGATTGATGGAAGAAATAAAAATATAATTAACGTTTATTTTATATTCCGGCACCCCAATAATTTTGTTAAATGTTCTTACCAACAAAAATATTTTTTTCATTGTTTTCTAATTTTTATTCCATGGATTACTTGATAAGAATAAATAAAATAACAAGAACAACGATTTTTACTTTGACCGCAGAGTATTAATATGCAATATTTCTTTATGAAATTTTCTATGGGTTCATTTCAGAGAACGCTTAATCCAGAGGTGTACTCAGGTTTTTATATAAAGAAAATCGCTACAATTTAGTTGGTTTTTGTTAAAAAATATGACAATTTATCCTAAAGCGTAGTTTCCCACGCTCTGCATTAAAAAAAAATTTGAAAATTGGATGGCAAATAAAAATTTTGTGAGGGTGTCTCGCTTTCAAATGGGCCACACTGTGTACTATTTACTGTCTTTTTTATTTTGGTCAAGGGATGTTTCTAGAGTTAACTGAAATAAGTTATCACAGTCGTTAATAGAACTAACTATATCGGTTGTAATATGTTTTTTATACATTTATTACAAATTTATCGCAACTGAGGCCTATCACCGACGCCTGGGGACGGGCTATCTCCAACCGGAAATTTTTACCGAACCTTTTCTCTGTCGAAAAGTAAGGATTTTTTGTTTGTTTAACTGTATTGTTCATTTTAATTAAACAGCCATATAGATAGTAATATTAAGTATTTAAAATCGAAAACAAATAGGATTTTCTAATTATTATCGGAAAATATGCAAAACAATTTTTTATTATACCTTAAAAAACCTTCTAAAATAGTAAAATCTAAGTAAATTCATTAATCACTAATTCAATTTTAAAGTGCATAAACTGCTTGCATTTTCTTCAACAAAACAACAGTTTTTACCAAAAACACTGCATGGGTGCTTTTTATACTTCATAAATCGATTCTATTAAATTAAATACTCCATGGTTTGGCACATTTAAACGTGGATGCCAACAAATTGGCTACAAAATGTAGCGGCGCCTAAATTCTTTGAAACATAATTTCCTGCCACATTAAAAATCAACAACGGCCTATCGGCTCTTTAAATTTCGATAAAATATATTGATCCCCAGTGGTGAAGGATACCTAAGTATGGGAAACATCCTTTGGAATGCAGTTCCATTCTACTTTTAAGGGTAGGCCTCCCGAGAACATGTCCTACAAATCTCCAAGTCAGCATATGATATTTTTCACTTCTTTCACTTTCTTTAAGGGTGCGTGTATATATTACGTATGTATCTAACACATTAATCTTTGTCGATTAAACTACTAAAATACATTTTTAAATAATATTCATAAAATTCCTGGCATTTAATTTTGTCGACTTAGATATGTTTTAGTATTGTTTTAAATAAGTTTATTTAATTCGTGGATGGTGCAAATATGCTACAATAAACTACAAATGTTGGATGAATCGGTATAGTCTTTTCAATCTCAGTTGGAACAGCATAAAAATGTCTAACAAATGAATCTACTCATTTCCATACATCGGTCAAACATAAGTAACAGAGAAACACTTTATTTAAGAATTATTCAAGCAAAACTTTTCATACTGATAAGAAACTACCTGGTATTATATTTATATCGATGTTCTTCCATCTGAAGATGCCATATAGAATGGAATAGAATAAAGTTTATTTATATTAACTCCAAAATAATTGGGCGAGCGTAGTTGCGTCTTTATTATGTACATACTTCGATATGCGATGTAAAGCGACGTCAGCTGCGGTTAGTAGTTGGATGGGTGACCGTTCCAACGAAGACCGCGTCCTCGCCTCGCACATTTTCCAGCGGCTTGTATATCAGTGTGCGCGCGGAAGCTGTACAATCTTAAGCGAGGGTTGTATAGGGGATATACCATCCTTCGCAGAGGATGTAAAGCCGTCGGTCCCTTGTCTATTAAATGTTAGGCAAGTAAAAGATCCCTACTCTCCTTAAGGGAAGAGGTTCGGCAAAATTCCTGGTTGGGAGTAGCTGGTCTACAGGCGTCGGTGTTATGCCTCAGTAGCGGAAATAGGCCGACGTTAAATAAATGTATAAGAAAAAACTCCAAAATATTTTTTTGAGACGTTTTGTTCTTGAATACACACTAAATCACATTTTAATTTTTTACTGCCTTTCATAATAGTGTGGGGGGGGGGGGGTATTGGGGTGATAGTGAGAAGTGGCTGATGCCAAAAAGAGACTTTGATTTTTCGTACATGCCCTAAATTACAATTTTATGGACTCTTACCTGCTTGCTTTGCCTATTCACTTTCTTTTTCCCATTTACCCCGAACCTTTCAATCAAAATATAGTCTAGTTCTAGATCTCTTTATAGTACATAAGTGTGCGAAATTTCAAGTCAATATCATAAACGATTCCAGAGTAAACATGCGCACAAAAAAGTTACAGACAGCCAAACCGACAGACAGACAATTTTTTTGTCTCAAATTAAAAATCTCGAAGTTTCATGGCATTTTAAACCTATATTTTTTTGCCTCAAATGTCTTCGACTCATTAGATTCTTTGAACGACATTTCATTTATATACAACTTCATATATGATTCAACAAGATATTTAAGTCTAATAAAGATATAGCAGCTTTTCCAAAAAAAAATTATCACGCGCACAGCATAATATCCTGATTAATTAGCTTCATAATTGTGGGCTAAACAATACCACATTAAACCTCACAAAATCCTATGTCAGAATGAAATTAAATAACTATACATGTTATCAGCGAAGGTAAAATTGGGAGTCCCTCAATGTTCTGTACTTAACCCCCTTTTATTGATAATGTATATTTACTACTTGTTTAATTATAATACATAAGTTTAGTATCCACAAAATGTATATTAGATAGGTATTTAATCGGTAGTTGGATAAAATAAAAGCAAACTTTATATCCTCTTTAAAAACGACTTTCCGACAAGCTTTGTCTTCTTCGGGATTAATGAGGTGATAGTGTAATTTCCATTTGGATACAGCTTAGTGACGCTAGGCAGTAATGAATTTTGTAGAATATCTTGATATTTACAGGCATTTATTATACCGTTCACAAAAGTCATAGTTCCCATGCCTCTTATGCTGACATACATCCCCATATCATAATCCCCCTTGGGAACTTTACAGTTTTTTTAAGACAGTCACTGTTAAAAGCTTCTTTTTTATTTCGGATGATTTGTTTGTGATAGTCTCCTACACATACATCAAACTTTGATTCATCGTTAAATATCACTTTGTCCAATTCTTTATTAGTCCATTAGTCCACAGGAGCTTAGACTTTGACCAAATAAGGCGTTTTTTCTTTTGGACTTCCGTCAATAGCGGTCTTTCCTTGGACTACAAACCACAGAGAATAAGTAAATATAGGTTCACAAAAACAATGAAATATAAACCATACCATATAGTTGTTAGGGCTCGTACGTACAAAATAACTTATCTGATTTCATTACCTATAGTGATTTACATAACCACGATACCCGTAAATAAATTTGGTGATACCAGTTCATAACTTATCATTATTTGAAAAAGGACAAACATTTCTTGGAATAAAGTGCTTTAATAAACTACCAAATAGTCTTAAAATTATGGGAGAGTCTCGGGGTCCGCAAATTGCGTACCTGAATTATGTATAATAGAGTTCCGCAAATTGCGGACTTGAATTATGTATAATAGAGTTCCGCAAATTGCGGAACTGAATTATGTATAATAGAGTTCCACAAATTGTGGACCTGAATTATGTATAACAGAGTTCCGCAAATTGCGGACCTGTATTACGTTTAATAGAGTTCCGTAAATTGCGTTATCAAGACCTAACATTATGCCAAATTTGAAATTTCTACGTTACAGAGTTTTCGAGAAAAACCTCTGTGACAGACGGACACGAGAGTGATCTTATAAGGGTTCCATTTTTCCTTTTAAGGTACGAAATCCTAAAAATGTAAAAGTTAAAATACAAAAATTTGCTAGAACATGTGCTTATAGTATATACAAGCAAGTATGAGAAGTAAACATTTAAGTCGAATTTGTAAGAAATTGTTTATTTGTTACATACAAATTCACAAAGTACAAATCTGAATTGTTCACATGAAATAAAAACACAAGAACCTAACCTAACTTATATCCATTCAAAGGTTGGTTTGGGTTCTTTAGTGAATATTGCTCCCTCAACTTAAAATCGCCTTTTACGGCAAAACCAACAATTTTAGCAAAAAACCTTATTAAGTTTTGCCCATTTTTACAGAAGTCACTAAACTAAATTCCTTAGTTAATGATACTTAATTTTTCTAATTTTATTGCACTTCAAATAAATTTCATAAGTCTGTTACCCACAACACTACAAGTCTACAGCATACGTTGAGCGGTAATAAGTAAGGTTATGATTTTCGGATCCCTACAAAAATAAGATAGTAGTCCGCTATTTGAGGACCTTGAGCAAATGGAAATACGGGAATGCAAGTTGCGGAATTGTATCCTACAGAATAGTGGTCCGCAAACTGCCCATATATTTTAGATTTGCGGATTCCCAGTGAACAGGATAAAGATAAGCAATTTGCGGACCCCGAGACTCTTCCTTAATTTAACGTGTTTTTTTTTATACATTTATTTAACGTCGGCCTATTTCCGCTACTGAGGCCTAACACCGACGCCTGTAGACGAGCTACCCCCAACCAGGAATTTTGCCGAACCTCTTCCCTTAAGAAGAGTAGGGATCTTTTACTTGCCTAACATTTAATAGACAAGGGACCGACGGCTTTACATCCCCTCCGAAGGATGGTATATCTCCTATACAACCCTCGCCTAAGGTTGTATAGCTTCCGCGCATACACTGATATACAAGTCGCTGGAAGATGTGTGAGGCGAGAACGCGGTTTCCGTTGGAATGATCACCAATCCAAGTACTAACTGCGCCTGTCGTTGCTTTACATCGCATACAGAAGTATGTACATAGTAAAGACGCACCTACGCTCGCCCCAATTTAACGTGTTCTTTACGGTTGTTATATATTTTGGATATTTTGTTTGTTCTCATTTTATTTATTGCATACTTGACTATAATAGTACTGTTTTATATATACATATTTAATTAATTTTAACATGTTCCTTATAGTTGTTGTTTACTTATTTAATATCTTAATTTGACTACTGTTACTTATTTAATATTTAATTTGTTTACTGCTGCACACGTTTGTATTTTAGCTCGATAACACTATCATGTTCTTCTAATGGTACATTTGTACCGGTGACTTTTCCTATACCTCTGTACATTGGTCTCTTGGAATTAATAAATTATTATATTATTATTTACTTGCCTAAGATTTAGTAGTTAAGGTACCGACAGCTTTACATCCCCTCCGAAGGAGGTATATCCACTACGCAGCCCTCGCCTAAGATTGCATAGCTTCTGCGTATGCACTAATATACAAACCTCTAGAAGTTGGGCCGAGATTACAATCATTACAATTAATAAAATGCGAGTATGTCATCTAGGCGACTGGTTATATATGAAAATGTAGAATCAAACTTTACAGTATATCCAAATTTTAAAATTTACTACCATTATCTGGGTAATATCCTAGTTTAATTCTTGTTACCTGTAACACGACACTAGAAGGTCCTTTCTGCACATATTACTTTTAATGAAAACACACAAACCAAAAATTATTAACCAATAAAATATATTAAAATTTGAGCCATCAGTAAATTAATGCTCTGCATAAAAATTGCCACTTATTTGGTAAAAATGAAACAAAGAGAAAATATATTCCGTTTCTTGGAATCGAAAAGGATAAAAAGGTTCACACCACGTATACCTCCATCCTTATTTATGGCAGTTTCTCATTCCTGTTCGTTGCAAGGACGGACTTCTAATTAACAGCCGACTTTTCGACATTAACTTTTGTTGAATTTAATCTCGAAGCGAATAACGAAAGGAATAACCTGTTAAGTTAAATAATTATCATTTATATCGGTCGTGACCAAAAATTTCATTTTGATGTGTGCCCGACTGTTTTTTATAACGATGATTTAAATATAGTCAATCAAAATGTCAAGAAACACTCATCTTGCTAAACGCCCACTTATGAGAGTGTATTATGCAAAATCCTAGGGGCGCCGGAATGCGTATAAATAGAGTTTGGTGAGTAAAGTTCCTTTATTCGTTCAATACAATGCAGATAATTTTTAAGATCTTTGTTTCATTATATTATTGATATGGTCCCCACTGGAGTCATCAATTTACCTCTACAGTGTATTACAAAAAGTTATGTCAATATATTTTCAGCAGACTCCTTGTCTCAAAATAAGACTATTTCATATCATCGTATGTCGTTACTTTTAAAATAGTGTCAATATTTTTGCGGTAGAATCTAAGAGCTAAAAAATGCTTTTATCAAACTTTATATTTCGCATCTACTCGCATACCACCATCAACCACTATTGTAGTAAACGAATAATCAATTGGCGTAGTTACTGAGTCAAATACTATTTTAAAAAATGGTACACCACTGAATATCTGATTTAATTTGTCAGCGTTACTGCCACCTCTAAAAAACATACCGCCTTACCGGCTACGTCTATCTGGATCTGACTTAAGTCATCCTTATTGCTAACAGCGAGAGCCATATTGTACATGGTATAGGAGTGAGGAATGGGATGTGTCGTTTGAAGAATCAATAGTCTTCATTACTCTGCTATATAAAGGCCCTGTTTAAGATCATTTATTAAACCACTTGGATTTTGAACATGCTTTCGATAGCCTTTCACAGTTTCAAACCGCCTTTTAGAGAATGGTAAAGCCAAGAGGAGTCAATAATATCCACCATAAAAGGTCTATACAAAGAAGCTAACAAGAAGCAATAGTGAAAGCTTTGAAATATTTTCGGGGGTCAGACAAGGGAGTCCTTTTTAATATTTTGTTTTGTTTAAAAGTATAAAATAGGATTGGATGGATCACATACTTCGCAAACCCAAAAACAACATTGCTAAATCGGCTCTGGAATGGAATTGATAGGATTCAGAAAACCTGTACAGACATAGAGAAGAAAAGTGATGGTTGAGTTAAAAGGTGTAGAAACAATATGGAATGAGGCCAAGGCTATGGCACGAAACAGAACCCATCTTTCTTGATTCTAAAAGTTCAGGACCATCTTTACGCAGATCTAAATTTCTGAATAGGTCACTTAACAACTTAACTTAGACTTAAATAAATTAACTAGGCCACCTTAATGTCGTCAATCAATCACAGCAAGCAAATCAGAAACATTCATGTTAAATATTTTTCAATGTTTAGAGAAGAAGTAAAAACTGAAAAGAGATAGTAGCGGATATAGAAGATAATTTTGAAAAATTTGGGTTCTTGATGAATCTAAAATTACACTTTCTACATTTAATCTTCATCTTGGTTATTTCCCAGAAAATTTAGGGGATCAGAGAACAAGGTGAATCGTTTCTCCAAGATATCAAGGAATGGAACGTTCATATTAGTGAAGGAAGAATGAATGTATATTGGTAGATTATTGTTGAACATTAAAAACAGAAATTTTATAATAATAAAAGGTCGTAAAATAAAACTGCTTCGATGATCGTTAGATTATGGAGATATCGTTTCAAAATGCAACTACTAAAATACTCTAATTTTTTTTAACATTCTTTCAAACATCGTCCTTTCCCCAATAAATATTAATAATTTTTAGACATAAAATGTATGTACTCGTGTTTATATAATGAACGATACATCCATTATGGTAGCATTATGTATGATTGAAGGTGGACAAAGGATCGTGGTAAACAGTTCTTTATATCACCATGTAAAGCTCTTGGTCATTTATTCAACATTTTTGCGTAACTTGTTATATGTAAAGTTCCAGTAACTACAGATAGATAGCTTGAAACCTAACCAGCAAACGATTATTGAATTTTCAAGAAGTACGAGTTAATAATTTCACTTATTATTTATTTTAGTAATTAATTAATTACTACTTAAGTTACTTACGAATTTAATAAATAAATCACGACTTTATATTCTTATTTCTCTACTTTAATTCATGATTATGATCAAGCCTATGCATTGGGATTAGGTAGAAAAGCTAAATCTAAAATTTAAGTTCGGTTTGATTCCTGGTTTAAGTGATTGTAGATTCAGCACTTAATATACATCAAATCGTTGATAATTTATCTTTTATCCTCTTTGGGTAGGTGAACCAGAATGTTTCCATTGTAATATTTGTGAATGAACCTACGCGTTGTTGTCACCATTTGACTGAGTTCGCCTACTGGATTATTGTGCGTAATATATTGAAATTCTTACGAGCAATTTGAATAATGAATGCTTTAAAGCCGTCTCATCGTACAACAATCTTCATACTATCATGAATATTCAAATTTACTGTTCTGTGTAGAACAAATCGTGAGCTTATTCTGCCATTTTTTTCCTTGGGCGGATAAGTAGGTGTAGATGAAAAATTGCTTAGCAATTTTAGGACCATGTTCAGCCTAAACTTGAACTTTGTGAACTGAAAATGTATTCTTTTAATATACATTATACAGGTTGTCCAGTATTGTTTTTTTTTTTTTTTTTTTTTATACATTTATTTAACGTCGGCCTATTTCCGCTACTGAGGCCTAACACCGACGCCTGTAGACGAGCTACCCCCAACCAGGAATTTTGCCGAACCTCTTCCCTTAAGAAGAGTAGGGATCTTTTACTTGCCTAACATTTAATAGACAAGGGACCGACGGCTTTACATCCCCTCCGAAGGATGATATATCTCCTATACAACCCTCGCCTAAGGTTGTATAGCTTCCGCGCATACACTGATATACAAGCCGCTGGAAGATGTGTGAGGCGAGAACGCGGTTTCCGTTGGAATGGTCACCAATCCAAGTACTAACCGCGCCTGTCGTTGCTTTACATCGCATACCGAAGTATGTACATAGTAAAGACGCACCTACGCTCGCCCCAGTATTGTTCTGTGCACAAAGTTCTTGATTGAAATTTCTAATATTCATAATACTTTTTAGGCAAGTAAAAATAAGAACAACATAAAAAATATGTCTAAAATCGAAGTAATGGCCTAGTTAACACCTACTAAAGTTCAAAAAAATATCTAAGGCCGTATCAAACATTAAAAATAAATAAATCATTGTTTTAATTTTTTAAAATAAATCTGCTGCGGACCTTGAACACGTAAAAGCCCTCTTAGGTTGGTAAAATAAAAAATCGCTCAGCTGAAACTGGAGCTAGGGAGTAAGAGAGACTCCTAAGGCTTTTCGTGAATTTAATTTTATTTTTTAAAGAGGTTCGGGGGTTTGCTCTTAAGATGTTGGACAGGGTCCAACACCACATCCTGTATGAATCCAAGTGGTTGGCTTCACTTTTTTACAGTTATTTTAAAATCTCAATCTATGATTGTCACTTTATTTAAAATGAACAATTTTAATGTCTACGGAAGGGTCTAATGCTTCACCCTGTATATCACTTTTTAGAAATAACACTCGGTTTTAAATGAAATTAAAATAATTATTTAATTTAAATGAACAGAGTTTCTTGTAATTGATTTAGATTTTATGAAAAAATTCACTTGATTTTAATTTGCGGGAAGGCAGAAGTTTTGTTTTTAATTTGAATTGACTGTGTGGGGCTCGTTGGCCGAAGATTAATTTACCTTGTTTACCTGGGACGGCCAAGGAAGAGGTCATTAAATTTTTATTATTTAGGAACCAAAATGTACTAGTATATTCACTTACTAAAAATTTCGATAAGACGCAAGAACTTTGAAATTACCGAACAGAAACGCACTTCCTGAGCTCGTCGTGCTCGGCCTTTTATTTTCTTCGATGGGGACGTTCGTGTGGAGAGTTGGAAATGTCTGGAAAATATCCCCCGCCATTCCGTGCTTGCAACGATTGCGCAATATTGCACAACATTTCGCAATAGTGCATCATCAAAGGTTGAAAATAGAAATTTTTAAATGAAAATTATATAACCGTCTCATTATTGTAAAGGGAAATATTTTGGTATAAGAATGAAGTCCGAATTGACTTTAGATTTGAAAGTTATTAACGAAAATATGTGGAAGAAATTGAATAAATTTGGAATGACCCCGTAAAATCGTCCCGAAGGTCCCACTTAGATGTGAAATTGTGAAGATGGGTTCGCGGTGAACCAAAGGAAGTGAGTTTTGATGGCATTTAGAGTTGAATATGATATGAAGTTGTGCTGATGGGTCTGCGATGCACAAAAGGATGTGAATTTTGATGATGAAAGGGGACCGGTTGGAATAAGTATTAATATTAATGGAAACGGTAGTACCGGTACTTTCATTGATGGATATGTATGAAGATTGATTGGGTTTGTATGTTAAAGGTGCGAAATGTATTGTGACTCGAATTTGAAAGGAAGTTTGTTTAATAGAAAATGAATGGAAGTGAATTGAAAGTTCTCAATCGAAGCACGGAAAGTAGTTTTGATGTTAATGATGATCATTGTAGGTCCGATATTTTTTAGGGCGATAATTTGTAATTTTTGGGCGCAAAATTAATAAATTTAAATATTTTATAATAACTGCTTGCGGATTGAGATTAATTATGAATTATCGAAGAATCATGAATTTTTCAGAACTTGTTTTTCAAAATTGTAGTTTTTTAATTAAATTTGATATTTGATATAGGATTGGAGCTTTCTCTCTGTTCATACCTAGCGAAGTTGATTTGAGTCCCACCTACTGCGAAGTAATTTTCAAATATAAATTATCCTCAAGAAGTGGTTCGGATCCCATTATAAACTGTAGGGCCCCGTCTCCGTCACTCAGACAAATCTGGATCTCCTAAACTTAAGAGGGTTACTCAGGTGACTTGGAAGGCGGTTAATAAACATTTAAACATCAAACCATGAAACATTTTTTTGTTGTCTAATGAATAATCTCCCATTAATAAAAGAAATTGTTGTGTTATTTGTTTTACTATTTAATACATTATTTTCTTATTTTTACAAATTAAACCTAATATGATCAATCTACAGGAAGGAAGTATTTTGCTTGTCGCTTCTGATATATTATTCATTCAGTGCTATTTTGCAGTAAAATTATCAATTAATTTACTGAACTTAGAACTTACTAAAACTAAAATAACAAAAATAATTTTAATTCAAAGCTAAAATTAATCCTAACATGCAAAGCTTATATTGACAACCCTAAAAACAACAATAAAAATTTTAATGCACAAAATCTATTGTACTTATGCCAGATACTGAATTCTACGTTTGTACATATTTTTTATCGCCACGTTATCTTCTTTCTATTAAGATTTTTCTGAGGTTACCTGTATTTAAGTAATTAGCAATCATACAATAAGTTTTTCTGTTCAAAAATATTTTAATGCCAATCTATGGCACATCGTACGTCTTCAAGTTTGTAAGAGGTCATACATAAGTCACATCCTGGATATTCCACATTACCGACGTCCTTATAAATATGATTTATGGTGTAAGTCTGCGCTCGATTGTAAAATTCGTCTTCATCTATTTCAATTAATTTTCAATTAACGCACGTAGGGGCACTACTGCCTTTATGGCTAGAAGAAGTTGTGTTGCCAACTTTCTGTATGTTTAACATTTTCATAAAATAATTAGATTTTGAAAAATAATAATTACTACATAAATAAAGCAAATTTGCAAAACAACTAAAAATACCCAATGGTCCAAAGATACAACAAAAAATAATTTAAAAAAAAATGATTTTTTAATTTCCGTTATAGTGACGATGATTTCACAAATATTCATTAATACATTAATCGCGAAAATCATTCTCTTCATTAGCTTTCTTCCAACGAGATAAAATGTTATGAAAAAAAAGTAGTTCCACAGAAAGTTCAATAACAGATGACAACTACAGTGCTCTCTCAAATCTCTGTTCCATATACAGACATGAAGTCTCTTCCTTACTTCTGTTCTGGTCACTCTCGAAGTGAAATTGTTTTTCATTTGCTCCACTGTATCGATTGTCCTCTGCCTCAATTCTTCTATGGAGTTCACCGGTATTTTGTATACCAACTGCATCATGTTCCCAGGTATGAAAATCCAATGAAGTTACGTCAGGGCATCTTGCAGTCCAAGGAATTGGTCCTGCCTTATTGATCCAATTCTTTGGAAACCCTTCATCCAAAATAGAATAGAATAAACTTTATTGATATAGATCCTACAAAAAAGACATTAGCATTGTCAGGATGATTAAATATTAAGAGCTATTACAATACAGTAAAATATAAAAGAAACATTAGAATACAAAATATATAACATGTATAAAATATATGAAAACAAGGAGAGCAGCAAAAAGAAAAGACATAACTAAAATAGTTCTAAAACTAAAAAATACGATAATCAGTTGCCCTATTGAAATTTACTAACAAAAGTTTTATGCATTTACAAAATCACTGTAAGAGTAAAATGTATTTTCATGTAAATACAATTTAAGTTGATTTTTGAAGGAATGAATGTTATTAATAGATTTCAATTCTTGTGGTAAAGCATTGTAGGTTTTGATAGCGTTATAACATGGACTTTTTTCATAAAACCTATGGTGGTGTACGGTATTCTGAGATCGTATCCATGTCTTGTTGTCATCAATCTGTACACATCAATATTTCTTGTAAATTCACCAGTATTTTTTTTAACAAACAAAACTAATTTATAAATATAAAGAGACGGGATGATAAGTATCTTCAATTCTTTAAACAAAGGTCTATATGAATCTCTGCAAGATACCTTCATCATACACCTAATTATGCGTTTTTGACAAATAAATGCTTTCTGCCAATGTAGAAAGGAACCCCAGAATATTATGGCAAATTCTAGAATATTTTGTACATATGGAAAATAAACATAGTTGGTTTCTCATGAATCGTATTAGGTAACATGACGAGTTAATTCTTGATAGTAATAAGGTATTAGTATAAGCGTCCCAATTTAACTTACTATCTAGTGTTGTGCCAAGAAAGTTTACATTTTCCTTTGTGTGGTTGAAGAACCATTTAACTGAACATACAACGAATAATCAAGATCAGTAGTTGGAGAAAACATAACAAGAGAAGTTTTATTTACATTAAAGTTTAAGCCATTCGAACTAGAATATTTAGACATATTTGAGGATATTGTGGAAAGTTTACTTGCACAAACCACTAAGGATTCTTCAGTTGCAACACAGGAGTTATCATCGGCATATTGATATAAAAAAACTATATTAATATAATCTTTTAAATCATTGGTATACAAAATAAATAAGAGGACCCAAGTATAGATCCCTGAGGCATGCCCTGTAGTATACAAGTTTTATCTGAAAGAACGGTTTGAAGTACTCCATTCTTGAAATTTGTTAGTGCAGTAACTTGTAATCTATTAGTAAGATACAACTGGAGTAGTTTGTTACATGTACCTCGAAGTTATTAGGGGTAAAACAACTCTCTGGCCGAAGGTAACAGGTAGAGATCAACACTGATGTGCGCCCAGATATCGTGGAAATTACAACAGGCTTTCCTCAAGGATCATGCCTACCGCCAACTTTGTTTAATGTGTTTATTAATGAGTTGCCAATTTTGGAGAATGTGGGCTTCCAGTAATCTATGCAGATGACACAAATATGCTTGTCTCTGCCAAATGTGTAAATGAGATATATACTAAATCTTATAATTGCATTACAACAACGTCTAGCTGGTGTCAAAATAATGGTATAAAGCTAAATTCATCAAAATCCATAGCAATGCAATTTTGTACAAAAAACAAAAATATAAATGTCAGTTTACTTCTGAAAGCCGAAGAAAGCTCAATGGCCAACGTTAGCAGTACTAAGTTTCTGGGGCTATATATAAACCAAAAACTTACCTGAGTATGCACATCAAAAATGTTCTGTCCAAGCTTAGTTCATACTCTTTTATTATTAGAAATATTACGGACACCGTCTCAAATCAAATCCTTAAGCTTTTATATTTTGGCTTAGAGCAATCGACTATGTCTTACGGAATTATTTACTGTGAACAAGCACAAGATGGGACTTAAGTTTTCAAAACACACAAAAAGCTATTAGGTATATGTTGGGTTTGCCAAGCACAGCTCACTGTAGAGAATATTTCAAAAGACTGTGTATCGTGACTCTGCCCGCTCCCTATATATATTCTTTGATAATGTATACAAAAAGACAAAGTGAGGATATTCACGATTATGGTACTCGCACAAAGAAGTATGTGGCCGTACCCTTCTCTAGGCTATCCATGGGTCAACAAAATCCTAAGGTGTTAAAATGTACAACCAGTTAATTAAACTTAAAAAAAATGACAGTAATTTTAAAATTTAAAGATTTAATGTAGAATTGATTTTTTTTTTATTTGTAAACGTTGTAAACGTGTTGGTAGACGAATTCTTCAGTAACGTGTAAAAATTTCTGTGTTTTTTTATTGTTATGTATATAAAACGACATTGTTTTGTAATACCTGATGATCCCACAATGTTCAAATGTCATTAATTGTGAATCTGTAACATTAAGAGGAAGAATTGTATTGTATTTACTGTTAGTAATTACTGAAGAGTTGTACGAAAATTAAAATCAATGCCATTGAATTAATTTTTAAATTTAATTTTGAATACGCAAATCTGGAGATTTTCCATGAAAAGCGAAAATTTGAAATATTTCGAAAACTAAAGATTTTTGCACATAACACATGCGAGTTGAAATTATTGCAAACTAGGTCCTTTAACATACCTTGACAGGAATACGTCGAGTTACCATCAGTAGTAACCTTGCACATCGAACTGTTATCCTCTTGATTTTTTAAAAGCAATGTTTGTTTGTTAGTTTAGGTCAAATCTCGCAATGAAAATTTCGATTAGTTCTAATTAAGCTAGAGCTTTGAAATTGCAAAGCTCTGAGAATATGCCTAGGTGCGATGAAATCCACGCCAAATGAAGCCCTCCATGCTGAAGCACTTGAGCCACCGCTTCTAATAAGAAAAGAGTTCTTAAGCAATAAATTTCTGCTCAAGCTGAATCTCTACAACCCTCCTTTACTAAAAAAAAATATCTGTCCTCAATACTTTTGATCTAACCAACAGCTATTGGATTAAGAAGCCTTCTCCACCTATGTGCCTTTCGTTCCGTAACATTAATTAACAGTTTGATAATATTGAAAAAATTACTGTAAATGATATCAATTACTGGTCTATGTGTTTCAAACCTAGTGTTATCATCCCCGTCTACAACGAAAATTTCATTTTTAGTGAGAAAATGCTTCCTAATGTCCTTGACCAGTTTATTAATCAAACATTTATTTACACCGATGCCTCAAAATCCAAAGACGTCAATGGATGCGCTTTCTTTATTCCTTTTGAATACAAAGAAATTAAGTTCAAACTTGACATAAACTGCTCTATTTTTACCTTGGAGGCAATTGCCATTTACAAAGCTTTAAGCTATATCAAAGAAACAAACTCAAAGGAAATAATAATTCTATCTGACTCTCTTTCGGTTCTCTCAGCTGTTAAATCTACTGACTCCTTTTCATACAAAACGAACCCATATATCTTGAAAACAAAAGATGCCGTCTACAATATCGTACAAAATGGTAAAGTCGTCACATTTATCTGGGTCAAAGCCCATATAAGCTTAAAACATAATGAACACGTTGACAATTTGGCCAAAGACGTCGCCATTAATGGTACTCTATTAGACCACAAACTGTGTCTAACGGATTGCTCCAATTTATATAAAGTTCTATTAAGAAATAAGTGGATTCACACCTGGGAACAATACGTTTTATACAGCTCAACGATGTATTGTAAAATACAGCCAACTATCCCGCTACAGTTCTGGCATGACAGTTTAAACGTTCCACGAAAATATATTACCACAATTATTAGACTAAGATTTGGTCATGCCTACTTTCCCGCTGATTTGCATAAAATTGTTGTAGTCACATCGCAACTTTGTGATTTATGTGGTATTGTCGGCGATCTTGATCACCTTTTCTTCGCTTGCGATAAGTACAAGACAGCTACAGATTCACTTATTAAAAATAGCTGTTCATGTTTCAATATGATGGCTCCGTTCAACATAGTTAGTTTACTTGTTATAAGTAATAATAAAATCTATGAATTATTGGTTTTTGATAGATGTTAATATCACACTATAGGTTAGCTTTGTTTTCCTCTTGTTTTAACCTTATGTTTTTACCTACCCTACCGTGGTCTTTTTTTTTTGTTATGTCAAACTCAATGTCCTGACAGACCCCTGGACGACAAGCGTGTTTCCCTGTATTTTCCTTTGTTGCTCTTCTTCACTCTTTTTCTCCATTTTGTTTAGGTTAGATAATTTTAACATAGTGTGACTGGCTGCATGGTCTCTGGCCCAGCCATTAAAAAAAAAGCTTTGAAATTTTGCACATGTGTATAAGTCCGGATTCTCATATAAGAAAAAAACAAGATGGCAGCGCCAATATGGCGGACGACTTTTGTCATTTATGGTCCAAATCGATCAATATCAATATCTGGGGTTTTCGGGTTCGCCGATTACGAATTTCTAGTTAAAAATCTAGTTCAGGAGGACGACTTCAAGATGGCGGATGACTTTGCCGTTTAAGATCCGATTCAACTCAAAATATATATCAAAAAGCTTTTATTTAAATGCTCTAAAAAGTAGAATAAACTTTGAAGTAAATAAAACCCATCATTTTGTTATTGTTTTAAATATTTTATATAATTTTTTTGCAAATAATTTTAGATCTGTAATGACTCATATTTTGTATATTTTGAATTATTAGTATTCTAGTTCCGATGACACTGTATCACGGCTAACTGAAAAATAAATATGTAATATTATTAGTTACTATATACTATATTAAATATGTATCTTATCCTGTTTAAACTATGTAAAATATAAAATTCAAAGTATATAAATAATAACTATAACATTGTATACAATACACTTCTCACAAGTTCACTGACTGTAATTATTTATTATTACTAAGTTTTTCCATGAGAAGTTATACAATTGTTTTAATTTTTAAAGGCTCAAATTAGAATTTATTTATTTAATCATGAAGTGTGAAAAATATTACGAGTACATTATTAACGAAGAATGTTTAATATTACGTAATGCTGAAGATAATTAAATGTTCCGGCTCAGCGATGACCGGAAAGAACAGAAATAATGAAATTAATTCAGTGCATTCACGGCGTTTTTTAAATTTATATTAGGTGATTTAATTTTTAAATGTCCGTATGATAAGTTCATTTATGTTTAAAGTAGACTTATCAATATTTGTTTAATTTGAAAGGCAAACAACTTTTATTAGTATAAAATTATGATTCCCGCCATCTTACGTCATTAGCGTAGACATGTCTCCCAGGAGGGGATTTGATATAATATTCAATAATAACAAGGTATCTCTTTAAGGACAATCTCAAAGAAAGTTCTCGAATTTGTGTAATATTTTTGGAAAAGTGTAAAATATGATTTTAGTTCGTGAGTGGTAGTAATTCCTTATTTTACATACAAAGAGAAGGAACAATTACGTTTATTTCTACTTGCGTTTCTTTAACTTACAATGTAGTCATGCACAATGTTTGTCTTCAAATCTTGCATCATTTATTTAACACACTTCCTGACATAATCAGTTCATAAAATTTTGCACAGTTACGAAGATCGGATGACAATGCAGTATTCTACCGTTGCTTTTGCAAATATCCACACGTAGGGGGCGCGGAGGTGAAAATTGTCTTCAAATCTTGCATCCTTTATTTAACACACTCCCTTATATAATCAATTGATGAAATTTTGCACAGTTATTAAGGTCAGATGACAATGCGGTATTAACTAATTTTGTAAGCAACTGAAATTATTGAGTGAAAATTCATATCACACCTGTCATAGTTGTAAGTAAGTAGACTTATACTGTTTTACCAATATATTTATTAAAAAAAAAGTTATGGACAAAAATAATAAACATTTGCTTATTGGATATCTCTCTCTCTCTCTCTCTTGGATATGCTCACCTTATTGTATATATTAATAAAACTAAATTCATATGTTTTGGTCTATACAACAGTGAACACTTTAAATCTTCAGATATATACAAGTCTATTGAAGAACAAACTGCTCAATGGTTCAATGATTACATGTTAGGCTTAAGAGCAAGGACTTTCGGGTTCAAATCTTGGCTAGAGTAAAGATGATTGGTTAGTGGTGCTTTTCACGTGTTGATGAGACAGTAACAGTGGGCTTGACCGCGATTGTGTGAGATACAACACGGCTAGTCGTTCTCCCTTCGTGAGGTCGAATCTCAGCCTCGGCATATGGTAATGTGATAAGGAATGATCATTATGTAATTGTATATGCGTTTGTATCGTGATTGAGTGGTGGTACAGACGCGGAAAAACTCCGCCAGGATGTTAATATAAGTAAATCGTTTTGAAAATAAAGTACAATTAAATTTGCTGCTTATTGTAGCTCAAAGTTCTGTAACCTCTTACCTATAGTTTTTAAGCAAATTAATAACAGAACTCTTCAAAAAAATCTCAAAATACGACAGAAAATGCATCCAACTTTTATCAGATTTAAATCACAACCCTTTTTCATACATTTATCACTTTGATAATATTTTTAATTTTCTTATTAAAATGCTATATTTGCTGCCGCTGTTTGCTGGGCTATTACTGGAAAATTGCCCCTTCCAAAGACTGAATACTAGATGCTGTCGACTACACCAGCCTACATGATGACTAAACCAGAGTCACGAGACCACAAAGGAGGAAAAGGTGTAAATTTCCTCAAAAAATAATATTCATATTTATATTCGGCATGATTTTAATTTTATCCTTCATTTGTGAGTTTAACTGCATATTTTGAAGGACAATAAAAGCTTCATTTTTTATTTGGCTCATAAATTTTAGGATAAAGTCTTCAGAGAAATAGTTTCTATAGAAAGAGCCATCTTTAAATACCAGAGCTTTTTTCTTCTAATAAAATTAGTCCAACGTCTGGAGTGAAAACAATTATAAAATTACACAAAAACTACAAAGGACTACAAAAGGTTACATTTACTCTTGTCTCACTGACTACATGACTACAGAAATTAGAGGAAATATGCAAACATCTGCGCATGCTATCTGAATCAAGTGAAAATTTCCTGACCCACAAATTAACCAACAATTGAAAGATTTATAAGATACAAATCAAAGTGGCAAAAAGAAATTATTATTCTGATTACACTAACAAAAATCGGCAGCTACTGGAATCGGCTGGAACCTCCCCACTCGGTGGATCTTTGAAGCCGAAAAGAGCATTAAATTGTGTGACAAAACCGTACTAAACGTAATCCGATCTCATCCAAAATCTTTTCAGATCTTCTGGAGCACTAAAAAACCCTCAACTTAATGAATTTACAACACTCGCCTGCGGCTCGTGCTGCAAATTTCATCTATGCGAGTTATTACCTACATTATCCCTCGTTAAATAATATACTATTAGAATATTAACAACTTTAATATCACTTGAACGACTAAGAAAGTCTAGTTATCCTAAATACTACAGATTTGTAAAGCAACAAACTGAAAATTGGTAAACTGATAATCTATAATAAATTCACCAACGAAGGTACACAAAGCATATGATATTGATATTGTTACATCTACCTTTAAAGTTTGTGACAATCCACTGGTGCAATCACTAAAAGTTACAAATATGCCGAAATCTTATTAACATGACATGACACCAACGTTATCGGATGACAAACGATGACAATGACAATCATCAAAATTTGCTCATTGCAATCCGATCGCTCGCGGCTGTCTTTGTTAGCATTTCAGTAATTTTACTAGATTTTAGAAGAATATTTGTAGTTTAATTCTTCGATTTGTCTGTATATGTATATAAAAACGGTACTTAACGTAATCCGCTCTACTTCTAGAGCAGTGAAGAAACTCTCACACGTGAATTGACACGTGATGTGACGAGTTTCACGACGTAACGGCTACGCGCATCGAGCATGTCACGCGAAATGCGATCTGTGCTTCATATTTGCTTTGTTTTTATATCGTTGAAATCAGAATTTTAACTGCTTTTCAATGGTTCCATTGCAAATTGAAAATAATTATAAAATAAACAACTTGTTGCGTCAAAATGGCACTAAACGTAATCCGATCTCAACCAAAACCTTTTTAGATCTTCTGGGGGCACTAAAGAAACGCACATGTAAAGTTTCATTCAAATCCGTTCAGTAGTTTTGGCGCTATCGTGTACACACATACATACACACACACACAGACATTTTTCAAAAACTACTTTTTTGGTTTCCTAGAACCTCAAAACGTAAAGATTTGATGTTATCTCAATTTTCGTTTTTGAACCAATTTTAGTAGCCTCTCACAATTTTATTGTGGTGAGGTTAAAAAGGAAATTGCTCAAAAACATATTGGGACGTCGTAAATAATCAGAGACGAAATAAAAAAGGAAAACTGGAAATAGAAATTGATATGAATGAGCAGTGAATATTGTACTCATTGGTGATCCATTTATTCCATTTTAAATTTATTGTATTTTAAAATTTGACAAACACGCATATTATTATTATTATTTTTGAAAATATACGTTTAATGTAATATGTCTTTTGTTCATTGTGATTATGTGATTATTTATTAGTACTTGTGTTGATATCTAGTTGTTTTGATGTTAACTATGTATATATCAGAGGGCATGGACGTATAGATGCCCATTTATGTGACTAATCCTATATCTTTGTATTTGGTCTTTGGAGAATAATATCATTATTATTATTATCTTGATGTGATGAATGACTATTTTGTAAACATTACTGATACAATAACTCTTCCATCAACTAATGGCTCAGTCAAAAACAATACATCTCATTCAAATTCTACTTTTCATTTCAGAAGCATCAGCTTCAATGATCTCTGATCGGTAATAAATAATTTAAAGAATAAACACAGTCTGGATCCTTATGCTATTGGGGTGAAAATTATAAAAACGATAAAAAATGTTATTATAATACCTGTCATTAAATTAATAAGCATAGCAATATCCAGTGGCACATATCCCCATTTACAAAAAATTTCCCAAGGCATCCCCATCCACAAAGGTGAATGGATCGTTGATGGACTTTGGCTAATTTCTTTAGTGCCAGTTATTTCTAATCTGTTGGAAATCGTCTTTAAAGCACAAACGCTGACCCATCTAGACACTAAATAGTTTCTTTTATAGAACTGCAAATTTGATAAAATAAAATGTACTTTTAGTGGATAACTCGGTGGATAATTTATTTTAGCAAAAATAAATCGCTGTGTTATAATATGAAGATGAGTTGAATATATCATGTAGTATCGCGACTGATAATATTCATCTAAATATTTTTTCATAAAAATGGCGGCAATTTTCATACGCTAAATTTTTTTTTTTAATTTCATCTCTACATGGACTTACGAATTAACAACACTATCGTTAATCTTTAACAAACCTTTTTGTTTAAAATACGAACAGTCTTGAAGAAATCTTTGATATACGGACTTTAGATATACAGATAGTTCGAATCATATGCCAATGATGCCAATTTAACTTCTTAATATTTCGGTTTCTGCAAAAAATATATCAGCCTCGGAATAGAATAGCAAGGAAAATTTTGATACAAAGAAAAAATCACAAGTAGTGTTAAAACTAACTTAGAAATTAAAGTACTCTTCTACGCTATAAAATACATTAGCATATAAAAATACATCTATCTACATTATACTTAAACCCTTAATAACATTTACAAATTTGATATAATTATTATATAACTTAATGCTTATGTAACCAGGATTTTTGTCTGAAATACTTAAATTATACTTCGGTATACACGAATCATATTTTTCACGATTGTCGTAATCATGATTATTGTTATTATTTGCAAATAAATTTAAATTATTGTCTGAAAGTTATTTGTGGCATTCTTCGAATATTCTTTCCTATTATTTGGGTTTTCTACCACATGTATTATTATCCTCTTCAAAACAAATCACCGAATCTACAAAATAATAGAATTATTGGGAAAAAACCTCTGCGCCCGTGACGTTTACGCCAAAGGAAAAGTCAGAGGTTATGTTTTGCAAATAATATAAATCGGAATAAACACAGAAATAATGTATTTAGCTGACGTCAGCTATTATTCTGTAGATTCGGTGATTTGTTTTGAAGAGGATAATAATACATGTGGTAGAAAACCCAAATAATAGGAAAGAATATTTAAATTAGTTTTGATATGAATAATTATTTCTTTTATATAGATAGAGGGCAATATTCTCAATTTATTGGCTTTAAATATATCTCGATAATATGTTAAATTAGATATATCATATATTGTTCGAATGGCTTTCTTTTGCAAATAAATAACTCTGATACTATGAACAGCCCCAAAACATGACTCCATATTTTATTTTTGAAAAAAACTGTGTATGATACAACATTACTAGAACAGATCGACTTACTAGTTCCTTAAGTGTATATAATGCATAACAACTGGATTAAAGTTTTGAGACATAAGTTATTCACATGTGTCTAACAGTTAAACTTATTGTCTAAACGAATTTCTAAAAATTTCGTTGACTGGATTTGTTTCAGTGACTTATTATTAATTGTTACACGATGGCTACTCTTCATAACTCCACTTTTGGATGTAAAATGAATAAATACGGTCTTAGAAGTGTTGAGGTACAACTTGTTGTGTTGAAATTAGCTTGAATTTTTTTCCAAAATATATTCTGCATATATTAAACAGTCGATCATATTGTTTTCGGTACACAAATCATCTGTAACCATTTCTAATTATTTTGAGTGTTAATTTCTGGCAGGTCATTTATAAAAATTAAACATAATAATAGTCCAAGGACAGATCCTTGAGGGACACCACAATCCATTTTTTTTTCCTCTATTTGTTTTGCTATTATTTACTTCTACGCGTTGACACCTATTAGATAAATATGATTCAACTCATTTATATGACACACAATCATATCGGCATCATTTTTCCAAAAGTAAAGCATGGTCTACAAGATCAAAAGTCATGAAAATTCCAATACATTTATTATTTTTGTCCAGGTTGTTATACAGTTTTATTAAAAAATCTAATATGGCTGATAGACTATGTTGATTTGGTTCTTCTGAAATCATGTTGTGCTGAATTTAAAGTATTATATTTGTTTTGAGAAACTACAGCACGTGCATAAACGATGTTTTCCATTATCTTAGTTATCGTGGACAGCAATGCAATGGGTCTATAGTTCTCTAGCAGCGTACTATCTACTTTTTAAAATCTAGGTCTGATCTTTACTATTTATAGGACATTAGGAAACACCTTCATTCAACAAATAGTTGATTATATATGCTTATGGTGTTGTTATAATAAAATAAATACATTTTTTTAACAAATTAATGCTCAAATTATCTTCACCCATAGAAAAGGAGTTTTTTATACTATTGATAACATTACCAACTTCAATTGCATCTGTTGCTGCCATAAATAATGCCGAAGAAATATTTTTCTCTAGTGTGCCAAAGGCATCATTAGTCAGTCCACAACTGAATTTTGTAGGAACGTTATAGAAGAAATCATTGAAACAATTTGCCATTCTATTACTGTCCGTGATAAGGTCACCATTTATACTATTAATTTTATTATTACTATACTTTACATTAGATTTCGAGCTAGTGTCACTGTTTATTGTTTTTGCAATATTTGGGAATTTATAAGTTTTTTGTCATTTTAGGTTTGCTTGGCTCTTTTTATTAACTGTTTGTATAATCGTCTTAATCCAAGCCTTTTAGACTTTTGCTGCCAAATTCGTGCTCTACGATTTTTTTTTATTGTATTTATTTGGACGTTGTGAATAACACTTGGTAGTTACGCCACGATACACCTGGAGGAATTCGTGAAAATCGCGGATTCGCGATTAACTAAAACCTATTATAAAAATTGTACATTTGTAAATTTTCTACATTAAAGGTCCTATATATTTTTTTCGTACGCCTAAACGTTTTGGAGATATGACGCGAAATACGTGAAAAATGCATTTAGTTTCTTTTTTTATATATTTTTTAAATATTTTTGTTATATTGGACAGCACAGAATTGTTGAGACGTTCAAACATGGTTGGGAAAAGTCTGCTCATCCTGAGCAGTTACCACCAGGACTAGATATATTGTTAAAAAAAAATTTTTGCAACTGTACGTAGAGTTGTGCAGGAAAATGTAGCCGTAGGAAAATAGGACTGAATAGTTCAACTGCTTGTGGACATTTTCACGATCACTCTTGCTTGAATACCGCACCTATAATTGCTATGAATGAGGAAATGGGCGACGTAGAATCTTATCAGAATGAAAGTAATGACAACGATTTGTCATTGGACAATAACGTTTCAGATACCGAAGAAGTCGCAAATATTGACTAATTTAAGATCCGTCATGGATTAGGGCTCCTGCGAAAACCATGTAAAAAAAAGCGTGCCGAGTATTCTACCTCTAAGGTGATGAGGAAATGAATGCATTTTTTGCTTTATTCACTGTAAATAAATGTAAATAAAATATATAAAATATTCTAGTGAAGAATAAAGATCACCAAGCTCTATAACAGCAATATTTAATATTCATTCTGAGACACAGAAAGCAAGATAATTGCAAAATATGTGGTGCAAATGAGGTTCGGCGGAACTAAATGCATTTTTCACTTAGTTCGCGTCGTATGTCCAAAACGTTTAGGCGTACGAAAAAAATGTATAGAACCTTTAAGGTAGAGAATTTACAGATGTACAACTTTTATAATAGGTGTTGTTCCCAAAAACTGAGTTTATCGCGAATCCGCTATTTCCGCGACCTTCCGAAGCGATTTTCACGAATTCCTCCAGGTGTATCGTGGCGTAATTGCCAAGTGTTATTCAGGACGTCCAAATAAACACAATAAATAATTTTTTTCATAGAGCACGAATTTTGCACAGAGGTTAATTTTACAGCTAAAACGCCTGGAGTATTTGTATTGTACATAAAAAAAAATTTTTATCATTTTCATTGCCTGTTCGTAATAATCTATGGTATAATCGTTTCAACTTTTTCGACAATATTTTTAACCCCTTAGTTGTCCATGGTTTGTTATGTTTGACATATACCCTAGCTTTCTTAATAGGAAAACGTATGTATACAATAGGAAAATAAAGTTTTAACAATGTTCACGTAAATCTTTCTATATTTAAAGCAATTATTTTCATAAAATCAGCTTCGCGCGACGCTGTAATCTTCTCTAGATAATTGTACTCTTAAATCTAAAGGGAATATTTCCTTTTTACGTAATATTTTGATTATATATTATTTATGATACACTTAAGAGACAAGCTGATAAGATATATCATAATGTTCAATTAAAATAACGCGGGATTCTTTCAATGTAGCACTGTTGTTTCAGCAACGGTCCTCTGGATTTTATGAAACTTTGACCTATATTACTCACATAATCTCTTTAAGCTTTAAATATAATTGCCCTTATAAGAGCATTCACACTTGTTTATTCTTTTATCCACCAAGCGCAATGATTTTATGTTATTGAAAGGAATGGCGCCTTTGGGACCAAATTATTATTATATTACTTCAAATTAATATTTAGGAACATAGTCAGTCATCTCTTTTCTTTCGGTTTGCGTCATAAATACTTGATGACAATATAATAACATCTTGGACATCAAATGCAAATTAATTTTATATTATGTTATTTATTTTTTTATTATTATGCACTGCCCACTACACAAGACGGAGTATGTTTCATGTAAAATATATACAAACACAACTAATTAGTATTTTATGTGAATCGGATGACTAAAAGTTGATGGATCGAAGATTTATAGATAAAATGGATTATATATACTAAAGGAGAGATATTGAAAACACTTACCAATTCCACTGATCAAATGTGCTTTTAGAGGGCGGAATATTAAAACATAATATTTTTAGTCGCAAACTCCTCTATAAAATCGTTATTATTCTATAAGGAACGTAACCAGACTGCAACCAACAGCTACTCTCCGGGCTATGTGCCCCGCCGAGCGCTGAATTACAAGTTACAAGTCTGGCGCGGCTTCGATTGCAACAAACACCAGCCGAAAGACTGATCCTACTTAAAGGAGCTCTCTTGCCAGCCATCACACACCATTTGCAGACTGCAGTTTCGAGATGTTGGCTCTCGTTAGTGCAAGGTAGGCATGTGACGACCGGCACGAGGATCCTTTGACTATTTGGTACATCCCAGTATTTTTACAATAGCGACATGTAAAATAGTCAGCAGGCGCCATCTAGCGGTCTAGTGTCTGTTGCAATCGAAAAATAAATAGCCTGACTGGGCTTATCATAGTACAAATATGCTTTTAGAGGGCGGAATATTAAAACATAATATTTTTAGTCGCAAATTCCTCTATAATAGTCAAAGGATCCTCGTGCCGGTCGTCACATGCCTACCTTGTACTGACGAGAGCCAACAGCTCGAAACTCCAGTCTGCAAATGGTGTGTGATGGCTGGCAAGAGAGCTCCTTAAAGTAGGATCAGTCTTTCGACTGGTGTTCGTTGCAATCGAAGCATTAGGGTTTTGATGGTAATATGCAATTATTACACTTAACGCGCCATACTTGTAACTTGTAATTCAGCGCTCGGTAGGGCACATAGCCCGGAGAGTAGCTGTTGGTTGCAGTCTGGTTACGTTCCTTATAGAAAAATAACAATTTTATAGAGGAGTTTGCGACTAAAAATATTATGTTTTAAAATTCCACTGATGTTCGCAAATCTCGAATTCCAAAAGGAGTAAATTTTGTCCAAAAATAAATATTTGCAAAATTACAACGAATTAAATGTTTTTTGGACTAAAGCACCTTTATAAGTCAATAAAAGAGAATCACACGCGAATTTTTAAATTTGTCTCCCAAAACTGTCGAAATTATTAAATGTTTATTGAATCTCTTGTTTCTATGGTGAAAAAGAAAACGATTTTTTCCAATCATATTAAATAAACGACCATTATCTATCGCAGTCTACATACAAACAACAACGCCCAGGTTATGTATAATAATGAGGCAACCGAACCTTTCCAAACCCTCACTGGAGTTAGGCAGGGATGTGTCCTGGCACCCCTACTTTTTAATTTGTTTACCACTGCTCTAACAATTATTGTTGACAACAAACTGACAGTCAGAGGAATAGGTCTCAGATACCGTTCTGATGGCGGCCTCTTTAACATAGGGCGCTTTAGAGCTTTCACGAAGACACGCACACGATTCATTTGTGATCTCCAGTATGCGGATGACTGTGCACTTTTAGCCTCTACGCCGGAAGAGCTTCAAGAACTTTTAGATGTGTATGCCCAGAGCTATGATTCCTTGGAACTTAAAATCAACATTGGAAAGACTAAGATTATGTCAACTCCTCATCGAGTGAACCAAATAGACATTACACTTGACGGAAATTCTCTTGAAGTGGTGGATCAGTTCAATTACTTAGGCAACGTTGTTAATGACAAAGCAAACATAGACAGCGAAATTCGCAATTGAATTAACGCTGCATCTAGAGCACTCTGGGGATTTACAGAGAGAGAGTATTTGACAACCACGACCTTGCTTTGTCAACGAAAATGGCTGTCTACAGAGCAGTTGTCATTCCAACACTGCTATATGGATGTGAAAGCTGGGTCACTTACCGTCGTCATGTGAAAGGATTAGAACGTTTTCAGCAAAGACACCTCAGAAGTATGATGAAAATCCGTTGGTTCCATCACATATCAAACGTGGAAGTACTCAGGAGAGTAAACAGCCTTTCAATTGAGGTGCTTATTTCAAGAGCACGCCTAAGATGGGCAGGTCACGTTCATCGTATGCATGATAACCGCCTTCCTAAATGTACACTTTATGGTGAATTGCTAAGCGGTAGAAGAAGGCGTGGCGGTCAACGAAAGAGGTTCAAAGACGTTCTCCATGAAAATCTAAAATCCTGCGGTATTCCAGACGAGCAATGGGAACAACTTGCAGCGGACAGAACCGAATGGCGAGGGGTTGTGGCCAGCTATCAAGGAAATGTTGCTGCAAGAAGGCCGAATCCAAGACCTAACCAGGTATATGTTTGTCCTGACTGCGGTCGACATGTGCTCTCCCAAATTGGCCTCTATAGCCATAGTCGTGTGCACCGTAGATGAATGGGAATTACAATAGACTACACCTTTTACTTGTTTTTTATTACACACAATCTATCGACTGTAACATTTTTTTATACTCGGACTCGAGTAAAGGCTAATAATAATAATAATAATAATAATAATAATAATAATAATAATAATAATAATAACATTATCGATTTCGATTTACGAAATGCAAATTTTTTTCAACCTGTGTAGAAAAGTTTGCTTTCTTAGCACTTTTCAACCAATGAGAAGCCAATATTTCCACTTTGTCATCACATTTGGGGTGCGTTGAGAATAAGGGTAATGGAGAGAGAAGATTTTTAACAGATATTTCAAAATTACACATAACCCTAAACCAAAATAAATGACTTGTCAAGGTGCGCATGTCAGAGCGATTATTCCCGTGGTCAGGAGTGCTGGAACAAAAGACTCACAATAGGATAACTCTAACTCTTTTTAATAATGAACACAGGGACGGTAATCCTTCCCTCATTTTTGATCGGCTGAAATTGCCAATGAGTGACTCTAGTGTGATGATCATCTTGTTTCTGAACGCAGCCCTATTGTCCGACCTCCCCAGGGTCGGACTGGCCCGGTCGGCAGGACCAAATACTTTTGGGGGCCAAATCACTTTCGGGGGCTAAACCGCAAACGAAAACAATGTAAATAATGCTTGTTTACATTTTTTTTTATAAAACACTAGAATTAATTTTCTAGAAGTAAAAAATGAATTGTTAGATTGTGCATATATTTCTTCTCAAGGAAGATACCATAACTAACTATATATACGTATATCTGAAAATGCATATTTGGGCTCATAACACTATATCTTTAGGTTATTAAGGGGCTTATATCAGGTGACACAGGAGCATATAACAGGTCTAGTAACTTTTTTATTCTTCAAAATATAATTTTTAGAATTGGATGTTTATAAAGAAATAAATCCGCTACTTTTGTCATACTAAACGGTTTTTTGTCTACTTCTGGTTAATCTAGTACAAGCAAGTTTTTTTTAAATTATTTTAACGCCTTATTTAGATATCGTCCTTGCAGTGTTTAGCATTAGCTATCCCATCACTCAACCAGGACACATACACATAGATGATTATTCAACGACCATTCCCAACGACATTACCATTTGCCGCAGCTGAGACTCGAACTCAGGACTGGTACAGCAACTAGCCGTGTTGTTTCTCACACAACTTCGTCTAGTCCTCTGCTACCAACTCGGCAACACATGAAAAACACCACTAAACATCAATACTCTAGTCAGGATTCGAACTCGGGACTCCTTAATTGTAAGCCTAACACGTAAGCTTTGAGCCATTGAGCCGGTATTTTTTTACTGTAACTTTTTTCACGACTCCAATATGAAATTATTTTTTTACAGTTCTTTTTCGGCCTTTAGATTTATTAAGAAAAATCCGAATTACAGTCAATTTTCTGTTAACATAAAGGGAGAGAAATTATATCTAAAGTAGTAAAATTTTAACATGCTGACCATAATGTTTATAGAACAATGCATAAGAAGTTTTGAACAATATATACCATTCTATAACTTATTCATCAATTTTTAAAAGCTTTTAATGTTTGCTTGTTAGTTTGTTTAGGTCAAATCTTGCAATCAAAATTTCGCTTAGTTCTAATTAAGCTAAAGCTTTGAAATTTTGCACATGTGTATAAGTCATGTGACAATATACTTTAACATTTTCACATAAGAAAAAAACAAGATGGCGGCTTCAAGATGGCGGACGACTTTACCGTTTATGATCCGATTCGATTCAAAATCGATATCTGGGGGTTTTCGAGATCGCCAATTATGAATTCTTGGTCAAAATTTGGAGATTCAAAACGGCGGCACCAATATGGCGGATGACTTTTGTGATTTATGGTCCAAAACGATCAAAATCGATATCTGGAGGTTTTCGGGTTCGCCGATTACAAGTTTCTAGTCAATAATTTAGTTCGAAATAGCGATTTCAAGATGGCGGACGACTTTACCGCTTAAGAACCGATTCAACTCAAAATCGATATCTGGGGATTTTCGGGGTCGCAGATTACGAATTTCTAGTCAAAAATTTAGTTCAAGATGGCGGACAACTTTACCGTTTATGATCCGATTCGTCTCAAAATCGATATCTGAGGATTACAGCATATCAAAAGACTAAAAAGTAAAAAATAAAATTATATATATTTTTAACAATAGCTTTATTTAAATGCTCTAAAAAGTAGAAAATATACTTTGAAGTAAATCAAACCCATCCATCATTTTGTTACATTATATAATTTTTTTACGATATAAAAGCTTGTCGCGAGCAATCTCCTTTACATAGGAAAATCTATACTTTTTAGAGCATTTAAATAAAAACTTGTTTTAAAAATATTTTTTTAACTTACTGAAAAAGTTAGTTTCATAAAATTATTGAAAAAATGCCATTAAAATGAAAGCCTCTCTTATTCTCTTGTTTGAATCGTTGAATAGCACTTTTTTAAAATTGGGTTCATATTATGCAAAATGCAATTAACTTCACTAAAATTTAATTCAAAATGAAGCGGTTTTCTCTGTAATATTTGATTTTCGACGATGAAAGATTCGTCGATAAAGTTTTGCAATAATTTTCAGACATCCCGCACTACATACCTCGGTAATCATTTATTAATTTTACTATCTTACGTTCAAAAATTATAAAAGTTATACCGTTGTAAGCAGGAAACTCTAGTCGAAAATATTGAAAGAGAGGTATTTTTCGATTTAAGTGCTCGCTTTAGAAATATTGCTTGTGGAACGCTAAAATACAACGAAAAATTACAATTTGTTAAGGTTCTCGAAGCGAGATACAGACGTTCACAAAGTTTTAAATTGCCATAAGCGTCGATGCTTTTTCTTTTATTATTAAATATATTTTTTTTAGAGCAACGGCTACAGACTTTTCGATAATTTTTATGCCAAAATATTTACTTTACTTGTAACAATCGTTCAGTATCAATATCTCGAAAATTTTGAATAACTCCCTTTTTCCCAGGCCAATTTTTGTCCAACTTTAACACATAAACACAATTAATTATAAGCTATCCAATAAAACCGGTCGCATATTTTACTATCAAAAACCCCCACAGACTTCAATTTTCAGAGGAATTTTGTGGTGCGAGCTCTCTTCTATATAAATAACACAAATGTGATAACTAATAAGAATCTCAATGTAAATTCTCCACCTCTCAGTATTATCAATTATGGAACTATTAATATTATTATTGTAAAAGATAATAAATAGATAATTACAATATTTTTCCATTTTTTTAAATACTATTGGAAAAAGTATAATGTTTGACTCGTGAGAATTGGCCATGTTCAAGAATTTCATCCTCATGGAATTGGTCAACTTTCTCACTCGTTGAACAATATACAATTGTGTTTGTATATTTTGTATTCTGTCATGCGTTTTTGGTGTGAAATGTTCATATTTAGAGAAAAATTTAAATAGTTCTAAAATTTCTTACGATTTTGCATACTAAATTTTAGTAACATTCCAAAATTTTCTCTTTAAAATGTGATGCACACTGTTGTTTATTTAAAAATACTTTCTACATTATCACTTCTTCATCTCCCAAAATTTGTATCTGAAATATTTTTTCAAATTTCAAACAATTGAATAGATATTGACCTGACCGTCCATTAACAATTTATTATTATTATCCAGAAAATATTACGCATATTTTAAATCAAAGGAACTTTTTAAATAAGTAATTCAAGGATGTCAGCGTCCTGTGAAACAAGGAAAAATAATAATTTTTCTGCACCAGTGAATCCGAGAAAATGAAAATTTTTTGTTTTTTATTTCCATAAAATCAATGTAAAAATTAATTTCTTTTCTTATTTAAAAAATAATAATTTTCAAACTGTAATATTTTTTAATATAAAGAGATATTTAAGCTTTTGCCGAACGTAAAATAAATATTCCTCGGCATATTAAAATGAATTGTAATATTGATATTAATGATAACCTAGAACCTTATCTATGTGATTACAGAAAGACGTAAAGTGAAAAATTAATATAATTAGAGAGGGTGTGTAAGCTTTCTTTAATAATAGGAATATCAAAGGAGATCGCTTTGCTACGAGTTTGACAAGTTCTAATTTATCAAATTTAACGTATTCTGAGGTAGACTGAAGAGAAAAAAAATGACAAAATAAAAGGTTATACCTGAGATTCATTTTACACATTCAAGTTTTAAGTACCATGAGATTAGGTGCAATTTTGTTGTTCAAAGAAAATTAATTTCTAAGAAGTAATTTCGGACATAGGGCTGGTAACATTTTTTGTCCATTTTATAAGGAAGAAATGCCTTAACTGTGTGCATGGTACTCAGTAGCCTTCACTAAAGAAATATCGGTAAAAATAATGAGTATTGATCAACTTTAATTTTTCAACTGTAGGGACTAATTCACCCCAAATGTCAAGTTCAACAAATAGTGAAATAAAATATAAGAAACAAATTTTGACAAACTAAAACATTAAATTCTCTAAATTGACTAAAGCGATCTTGATTTGTTAAATATATATTATATAGGATGTGAATGAAAAAAATAAAAAAATAATTCCATTAATCAGAAATTATTGCAATTTTCTAACAATGTTCTAATGAATTGTTTTTACACCGTCATTTCCCCATGTTATAAATTACTTCCTAAGTTACAACATATATTTTTGAAATTATTTATTTATTTATTTATTTATTTACTCTGTCCAACAGTTCACTATCCACTACAGAACAGGAGGTATAGCAAGGTATAAAAAATAGTGGTCCAAGGATAGACCCTTGCGGTACCCCAGAAGTAGCCATGTATTCGGCAGTCTTGAAATCATTAAATGCCATGTATTGAGTTCCGTTTGACAGATATGAATATAATAATAATAATAATAATAATAAACGACTTTATTGCGATACTAAATATCAACAATGTAGGGCGAAGTTTAGATCATATAATCTATTCTTACACTTAATAGGGATAATAAACTGTGAGAGAGCCCTATATTATCTAGTTTCATAAGCAATATAGAATGGTCAAGTCTGTCGAATGCCTAGGAAGAATTCGTATAAATAATATCAGTTTGATTTTGGCAATCTATTGATTCTGATACAAATTGAGCCACACAAAGCAAATTTGTTGCATGGAAGCAATCATCTCCACATCATGTCAGTCTTGATACACTAACCTTTTGGATCAACTACTCAACAATAAACCACTTTAGTTATCCTGAGCAATAACAGATAAGCATATGAAACTCAGTAATGGTCTTCCCTAGGGGACTCAGACTTGGCCCCACTAGTCTTTAGTATGTATGTTACTGAAATACCTGGGAATAAACCTAAAATAAAAACTTTGTGCATGCTGACGACTGGGCGATAGCCATCCGAGTAATGACAAGGGGTTCAATGATCTTGGCATTAATGAAAGCTTGAACTTAGTTCAGTTAATATATTGGCCATATTAGCGGCATGCTTTAACCTTAACAATAAAATAGCTAACAAAGTACTCAGTGAGCATGATGAAAACATTCTACTTCACGTAAAAATTCAAACTATCTGGGAATTACTCCAAATGAAACTGTTCGTTAAGAGCAATACTTTCCAATCACTGCTGCAAAAATTTTAATTAGAAGCAGCATTTTAAAAAATTATGCAAATTATACAAATAGGACAGAGTATCATGTCCACTGTCCGCCACATTATGCAAGAATGCCCTCTGGGAGAGAATGAACTAAACAAATTATACCTAAACTAATATCACTGTATAGGTGGGTTAAGGCGCGAGGTGGCAATCGCGATTAATCACACGGAGATCGCACCACCGGGTTCGAATCCTGGTTCCGGCACTGTCGGAGGAAATTGTTGTATGTCCACGTTTTTCCAATGTGTAACCTCCTTCCGCACAAGCCTTGGCTTCTGGAACTTGGGGGTTGTCTAATTTCTGTGGTGTTTATTAAAAAAAAAAAAGTTTGACTTAATCTAATGTTAAAAACGTCACTTTTTGCTCCATAGAAATTACCCACATAACATATAGCTAACACGTCAAACTATCTGTATAAGTATTAGGAAAATAAAACAGTAGATTCAAGTAATATAGGACAGTCTCACATATATTGTTTTAAAACCTTGTATGTGAAAATATTGTTAATGATTCGATAGTAGAAAATGATTATTAATCACCGCTCTACAGGAACGATATTCCCAATTACAGAGGTGTACACATAGACACTTATACAACGACCATTTCCTACGACACTGCAATCTGTCGCAGCTGAGACTCGAACTCAGGAGTGGTACAGTGACTAGACTTGTCTTTCACACAACCTCCTCTAGTCCACTGCTATCAACTCGGTAACACTAACGCCACTAAACATCCATACCTTAGCCAAAATTCGAACCCGGGATTCCATGGTTGCAAGCCTAACATGTAAGCACTGAGCCGCTGAGCTGGTTATAACTGCTGAAAGAATTTTATAGACTATAAACAACTATTAACAGTATTGAATGTTTTTAATATTGCTAATAGGGATATCGTAGTGTCATTTACGAATACAGTAAACATTAATGGGTCTAAATACCGACCCCTGTGGAACTCCTGATTGAGATGTAAATTCGATATAGCTGTGAGCCTACCATTATACAAACTAACTTCTATTGAGAAAATAATTTAAAATAGTTTGTTAAAGCCCAAAGAACTAATACACCATGATGAAGTCTGACGAAAGTTAAAAGAAAATCTATGTAAATAATACCTACTTGACCACCATCTCAGCTGAGGTCTATGTTATTGTGTTGAACAACGTTGTACATATATTCGATAAATTTGAGGGTAGAATCTGATATACAGGACAATTTCGAATAACTTTATTATTATTTATGATTATGCGGTAATTTTTAAGTTCCGGTACAGCAACTTTGTTAATTTTTTTATGAATTGGACAAATTTTTGAAATTCGCCGTTTATTAGCAAATGCACATTGAAAGGGTAGATTAAATGTATATGGTAATGGCGTGACTAATGTACCTGAACAATTTTTGAAGAAGAAAACTAGTGAACCATCGAGGCTGGCAGTAAATTTTGGCCTGATTTTTTGAAAGCACTAAGTGTACCAATTTAATTTTGCAACATCTCAGCAGATCAAATGGCAAAAGACAGTAGCATACATACATGCACAACTTCATTTTATTCTTTTTTTTTTCGAGGTTATTACATATTGTTCAAGTTTGTTGCTTTATTAAAGATCGTTTTTAAAATGTTTCTCTTTTTCATTTATAAAATATTCAGTGTAAGAAAAACTGAAAGTTAAACAACAGTTTTTAAATGGCTATGTGCTTAGTAAACCTTTTCAGAGTCTAACCATATACATATGTAAATTACATAATTATTATACATGGAATTAATATAATACAATTAATGCCATAAACCACCTTAGATCATACACATAATTATAGGCTAAGGGCCTTATTAAATATATTAAAATCATGTAGACCATGAATTAATCTGATAATGCTTATTTAAAAAATCGTTTAGATTGTGAATGCGTGAGCAATTTAATGATGTTTTAATTTTATTGCAACCTATTTATTATAAGCTTATTTAGATATGAGAGTTATAGAGTTATAGCTCAGTATATAGGATTTTGAATTATATGAAACAAATTTAAGCGATATCATGGTCACTTAACTGTGTTTGCAACAAGTTTGTAGAGGATGGTATAGTTGAAGTAAATAGTTCCCGAGACATAAAAATCCCAACAAAAAATTTACGACTTCGTTAAAATACCCTTAAACTAATTGTAAAAGTAATTGCGCAAAGGGTTGCACAGGTACACACTTGAAATATCTGAAATAAGTTTCTCAATTTTAACAGCGCGTTACGGTTTTGTCTTCTTGTTTACATTTTATTTCATTCAGTGAAATTATATACAGTACTTTTACGAGTAGGTGAAATTTTACTGTGTTTAGGCGTATTTTGTACAGCTGTATTTTTATAAATATTTTGGTGGGTAGTGGATATTCGGAGATTTTTTGTTTACAAGTGTGTGTGGTAAAATAATATTGTGAAAATGTTTAGGCCTTGGAAAGATCCATAACCAAGCACCAGCAGAGAATGCCAGGAAGATGTGGGGGATGGTAATTGTAAGCAAATTACGAAGAAAGTTTCTGCACAATATTTACACCCACAAACTCAAGAAATGATTTTAAAAGTGTATAAAAATATAAAAGAAAGTGAAAGAGAAAAAGAAGCCGTAGAGAAACGGTCTACTTAACAGAAATTCCAACACCAAGTGTTTTTAAATTAGTTAAGAAACTAAAAGTTAGATACCATGAGACTTTCGAGAATTATTGAGTCGATGTTCAGTTTTTTAAAGCATTTTAACATATTCGTCTAGAGCGCTTTGTAATACCAAAATCTGTTCTACGGCAAGTAAAGTCCATGGGAAAAATATAATTTTTCGTTTATTTCATTAACAGCTATTTACAAAAACTCCAAAGTTGAACATATCATTTTTCTTGCTCGCAGAATTGTGTTACTTATTACATTCGTGGATTGATGCTATTAAAAGCTCTTCTTATTCTCAGTTCGAGATCCTCGATGGTCATAATGGGAGTTTTGTAGACCTGTCCCTTGATATAACCCCAAAGAAAGAAGTCTAATGGGGTTAGATCAGGTGACCTTGCAGGCGACCTTATGAACTCTGGTTTAAAATAAGTTGTGGACCATAAGTTTCATTCAGATAATCCATAACACCGCGGGTGTTATATGGCGCCGTGCTCCATCTATACTGGAAATAAGCAATCGGTATTGTGCTAGAGGATCTTGTTCGATTTCTTGCCAAATTTTATTTTGTAAGGATTCGAGATACCTTTGTCCTGTCAGCGTACCTTGGATGAATAAATACTTGCCCATACATTTATCCCACATCTTTCTTGAAACCTCCCTCGTCTAACTAATCTTTGATTTTGTTGGGACCAGTATCTTACGTTCTGCCACGCGGTTCTCGCTGCGTCTATATGTAGACCCCCTCCTAGTGCACATTTTTCTAATCTTTTTATGAATTCTTTATGCACAGGTGAGATCACATTTTCGTTTACAACATTGTACGAAATACCACTACTTGGGAAGCCTATAATTAACGATATCGAAGAAATTGTAGAATTTCTACAAATTGCGGCATTAGTAGACATGCATCGTAACCAAATTAAACATCGATTAATTAATTATTCTAAGATGTCCTAATAACCCAATTACCCTAACCTAATTACAAGTTCAAAAATGTTTGAAATGATTGATCTAGACCTCTAGCTTATATGGATATTGTATATCTTGTAAACGGTAAACAGGAGACCCCTACAATTAGATACCATTGTACTCGGAAGACAATAAGGAAATCATTTTTATCCAAATAAAAAAATTTAATGATGACGTCACAGCTCAAAAACAAATCTGAAAACAAAATATATACCAGCCAGGGCTTTTAAAAAAATAAGATCGACGTGTTTCGGTGTTTCGCAAAAAATAATTTTTTTTTATACATTTATTTAACGTCGGCCTATTTCCGCAACTGAGGCCTAACACCGACGCCTGTAGACGAGCTACCCCCAACCAGGAATTTTGCCGAACCTCTTCCCTTAAGAAGAGTAGGGATCTTTTACTTGCCTAACATTTAATAGACAAGGGACCGACGGCTTTACATCCCCTCCGAAGGATGGTATATCTCCTATACAACCCTCGCCTGAGGTTGTATAGCTTCCGCGCATACACTGATATACAAGCCGCTGGAAGATGTGTGAGGCGAGAACGCGGTTTCCGTTGGAATGGTCACCCATCCAAGTACTAACTGCGCCTGTCGTTGCTTTACATCGCATACCGAAGTATGTACATAGTAAAGACGCACCTACGCTCGCCCCCAAAAAATCATTTAACAAGATTAGGACATAGTATGCATAACGTATATGAACGGGTAATTCTTTCTGATAGGAAATAGGTACGGAAGTATTGTGTAAATACTTTTAACGACTTTTTAAATTAAAATAGTTAGATGTACTTAAAGCCAGTGACATTATGAATTAAAAAATTAAAGTTTACTTACACATAAATTGTAAGAAGATTGTCGGAACGTTTAACAGCAACTAATAGAATTTCAAAACAAGAACTTAACATTTACAACCAAGATATTTGCTAACATGTCTAGCATACTTGTTGTAAATCTAAAAGTAGGACGTGATTATAATTTTAACGGCTTCTAAAATGTGAAATATGGATTCAAAATATTTCTTTTGTCGTACTTTTATTGTCCTTTATCCTTCCTTGAACCTGCTCTCGTAGACGCGGTTCCGGTTTGTCTGAAAATTACAATGAGAATTCGTTAGACTTTTGCTTTTTGTATTCTTCAAATTCAATATAAACTGTTTCCATTCTGTCACGGAACGTGATTATTTGCTAATTTAAAATTTAAAATATGCTTATATTTATAGTACTTAGTTGTCACCCAATTTTTTTTTATCCGCGCCATTAGAAAATGAATTTAATATCTGAATATGTTATCCCGATTAGTAAAAGTTACATTCGGCCACAGCCAATTGCGAATTCCTATTTTACTAACATTTTTCTCCAATATAGTGTAATAAACTTTTAGCGTTGCCACTAAGTTTAAGTACAGTCAATATATTTTTTTAACGCCTCATTTAGATTCCACCAATCAACCAGGACAATACACATAGACAATTATTACAACAACCATTCCCTACAACAATGCCATCTGAGAGTCGAACTCAGGAGTGGTACAGCAACTAGCCACAATCTCGTCTACTCCACTGCTACAAACTCGGTAACACACGAAAAATATCACTAAACATCCATACCCCAGCCAGGATTCGAACCCGGGACTCCTTGGTTGCAAGCTTAACACTTAACTTACTATAACTACTAGGATATATCAGTTTTTCCTGCAGTGTCCTCCGACTGGCGATTATTTTATAGTCGTCCATCATGGCGGCTCAGTCGACCAAAGCTTGTTGAGTGGCTAACGCACTTGGTCTGAATCTGCTGTGTCTGGGTTCGATTTCTGCCACCGACACTGGCAATGTCGGTGGGTAATGGATGTTTGTTTTTCAAATGTATAACCCCCTTCCCAGCAGCTTTTGGTTTAGGCTTTGGAACTTCTCTACTATAACACGCGTAACAAGATAATGGTACAGCCCATTTCTTCCTTTAGCTTTAAAGATAAACGATTGAAATTTAGAGCATCCTATATAGGCCAGTCACTAGAGTAAAAAATCGGTCTGACACAACTCAGACAAACTTTCCCATAAGCATTTTTCTAACTAGTATATTAACGTGACCAGATTGAGATACCAATATACAGAAAGTAGATAATTCTGCATCAAATAGAAGGGTTGTGATTTACTTAATGAATAAATAACGTTTTTTAATCACTTTACCGCTTGAGGGTTTAAAGGACGATGGCGCAGTGTTAAAGGTTTTGCCTTGTAATACTGAGATCGTGGTTCGAAACGAGGTACAATTTTTTTTACTCTCTTTTTACATTATGAAATTGAAAAAAAATTAAATATTAAATAAAGGAAGGAAATCATTAAATTGGATAAAAATCGTTACAGCCGCCGTTTTACATAATTTTTTTTATTAAATTCTTTAAAGCCCTGTAGCACCCCTCCCTGCATTTTCTGGGAGCAATTGGTTATGCCATCTTATGTTGGTACTAAGGGAGCATTTATATGTTAAATTTAATCAAAATTTTTAGAGAAAAAATATTTTCTATTTTTTTTTCTGTTTTTAGGAGTTTACTCCCCCTACTTCGGTTAGAATCAATGTTAAGATATGGGAAAGCCGAGAGTTGTTTTCGAGTTTTTTTCGGGGAAGAAAGTGATTTGGCGACTTTTTTTCCTCCCCCGATAGACACTCGGGACCTAAGTACTGTGCTGTAAAACTGCTGTAACTTTCGCATTTTTTTTCCTTTTTTTTTTTTTTTTTTTCCGGACATCGCTCAGCAAACGTGAGATTATGTACTAATTTGCCTACTTTGAGTTCCGCTTTTGTATTTTCAATTTTCGCCATAAATACACAAATGGTTGCGAAATAACCACTTTATTGTTGTTATTATGTTTAGAAAAAGGGGTGGGGGAGATTTTTTTTTGCCATCGAATGTGGAATTCTTGCCCCTAATTTCCGGTTTTCAACGTATTTTATCATGAACCCCCCTCTCTTTTCACTCCCACAAAAATCCTCTCTCTGCCTATCCACGGCAATGTCATTCTGAAAGAATGTAGTCCTCTTCCAGATATTATATCTGGGGGCTTGTCTGTGACCATGCGTCCCTTGTGTCGCTGCCTGAAAGAGAGAGGGATGACGCGCCATCGCGCAGGTAAATAACGCTTGAAATATCGATGCGATGTAGCATTTTCCTCGATGATCCAGCTCGCGTTTGGCTCGCTAAACACGCACACCTACAAACAGGCGCACAGAAAAGGGCACATGAAAAATAAATGGAAAAACGACGAGCCGTTGAAGAGATGAAAAAAGAGAAAAAAAATGAAGCAAATCGGTCAAGAATCGAGCGAGATCCGACCGATATATTCAAAAATACGTTTGAACCGGGAGTTCCCGCTCAGAGGGACACACAGACGAGCGGAGTGGGATGTGTATTTGTGAAAGAGAAGGAGAGAAGTGGGAGCGCTAGGATCCTCCCCCGGCATCTCGCTACATGACTGCTGAATTGCCGCCCACGTTTTTATAAATATATCATGCGCGTATGCGGACCCTAATGAAGTTAGAGCTTCGGGGTAAAAAATCTTGATTACCCTTGAAAATGAGCCCAGCCAGAAGTCCCTAACCCTTTCCCTTGCCCTTATACAGGGCAGAAACTTTGTGGGCCTCCCCCTCCCTTCCTAATCATCCAATCGCAATCTGGCTGGACTGAAATCAAAGAGAAGAAATTTCCATATTCGATGGCGAAAAAAATTTCCCCCACCCCTTTCCTTCCTAGCGAAAAATGACTTTTTCTAAGAATAATAACAACAATAAATTGGTTATTTCGCAAGCATTTGTTTATTTATGGCGAAAATTGAAAATACATAAGTGGAACTCAAAGTAGGTACATTATTACATAATCTCACGTTTGCTGCGCGATGTGCGGAAAAAATTGCGGAAGTTACAGTAGTTTTAATTTAATTTACGTTTACGTCGCCAAGTCGCTTTCTTCCTCGAAAAAAATGCGAAAACGGCCCTCGGTACGTTCCCGCCGCAGCGAAAATTCCGTATACAAATCCGTACCTTCAAATCGCAATATCTCGAGAACCCTGGACCAATTTTTTTTCTATTGAAATAGGCTTAAAATGTCAAGAAACGTCGAGATGTTAAATTTGAGCAAAAAAAAATTTCTTTTCTGTCGGTCTGTCTGTCTGTCTGTAATTTTTTGTGCGCACGTTTACTCTGGAACCGTTTATGATACTTGAAATTTTTTACATTTGTATTGTAACGAGATCTGGAACTATTATATTATTATATTTTGATCTAATTCCGTTGAAGGGTAAATGGGGAAAATAAGGGTAAATAGGCAAAACAAGCAAGTAAGAATCCATAAAATTGTAATTTAGGGCATGTACGAAAAGTTAAGGTCTCAAAATTTTAGCCCTACCACCACCATTGCCAACCCCACCCTATTATTAAAGGGTGTAAAAAAATTAAAATGTGATTTAGTGTGTATACAAGAACAAAACATCTAAAAAAAGTTTTTTGGCGTTAGCTACCCCCTCTACCACCCCATTGCCATTCCTACCCTATTATTAAAATAGGTAAAAAAAATTAAAATATGACTTAGTGTGTATACAAGAACGAAACGTCTAAAAAAAATGTTTTGGCGTTAGGTACCTCCTCTTCCAACCAAATTGCCACCCTCACCCTATTATTAAAGGGGGTAAAAAAAAATCAAATTTGATTTAGTGTGTATATAAAAACGAAACGTCTAAAAAAATTTTTTTTGCGTTAGTATCCCTCTACCATCCCCATTGCCAGCCTCACCATATTATTGAAATGGGTAAAAAAAAATTAAATTGTGATTTAGTGTGTATACAAGAACGAAACGTCTAAAAAAAATTTTTGGCGTTAGTTACCCCCTCTACCACCCCCATTGCCACCCTCACCCTATTATTAAAGGAGTAAAAAATTAAATTGGGATTTGAACTAAGGGCCTCTAAAATTTATTTTGGCATTAGTTACCCTCTCCCTCTCTCTCTTTTTTTTAAATACATTTATTTAACGTCGGCCTATTTCCGTTACTGAGGCCTAACACTGACATCGACGAGCTACCCCCAACCAGGAATTTTGCCGAACCTCTTCCCTTAAGACAAGTGGGATCTTTTACTTGCCTAACATTTAATAGACAAGAGACCGACGGCTTGATATTCCCTCCGAAGGATGGTATATCCCCTATACAACCCTTGCCTAAGGTTGTATAGTTTCCGCGCATACGCTGATGTACAAGCCGCTGGAAGATGTATGAGACGTGGACGCGGTTTTCGTTGGAACGGTCACCCATCCAAATACTAACCGCGCCTTACGTTACTTTACATCGCATATCGAAGTAAGTAGTAAAGACTTACCCACGCTGGCCCCGAGTTACCCTCTCTACCACCCCCATTTCCACCCCCCACCCTGTTGTTTAAAGGAACAAAACATTATATTGGGATTTAGTGTGTATACGAGAACCAAGGATTTTTTTTTACATTAGCCACAAAATATTACATTGGGATTTAGTGTGCATAAGACTTAGATACAAAATCTGAATATGGAGGTAGTGATTCCCTGGGCAGCGGTTTTTGCTGAAGTTCCTGTATATATTTTTTAATTATTACTTGTTACAACTCAAATCAATCCAATAATAGTTTTACATATACTTCAGCTTCTCTTTCGTATAATTTAAGTAGGTGAATGGACCATAAGTAATTCAAAAATTTCAAGGATCTCCGCTGAATCTTTTCAGAATTATTAATGTACATAATACACATTACCAGAATGCAAATTCGCTGCTTGTCGTCATATTATTTTTGGCACGAGTTAAAAATATAAACCTTTATGAATGATTATCTAAAGTAAAAAGCAATAACCATGGTTATTCGTATTCCTCCTGTCACCCGCATCTGAAATGGAAATGCCAACCATATAATTTAGGTAATAAATATGGGTCAAGCAGGTACCTACATTATTACAGTGTAAAAATAAAACAGTAAAGGCGTTGGTTAACCATTATGGCATATTGTTATGGCATTCTGAAAGGATATTTTCAAAATTACACGTGCCAGAATAACCAATAAGTTATTGTAAACAGAACCGTTATGAGACCAGGCATAAAAATTAGGCTGTTGTGCGGTCTCTGGTGAAAGCGACGTGCAAAACAAGAAATATTTAATTTCTAACGAACAAATTGCACAATGTGGGTCGAACTTTTGTGGTACGGATTGTTGGGAAATTATTTATTTGTAGTCATTTGTATAAGATTTACATGAATTCCGACAGTTAAAACACAGAACAATAAAACTGAAAACAACAAAGACTTTTTTTAAATATGTCATTAATCTATAATGAATGAGGTGCATGGAGGAGGTGATTATCATTAATAAAATTACATTGGTAAGCTGGCTGACAAAGATGTAAAAGTAATTTTAGGTTATTATAAGTCAGTTAAAATAATTAGGATCTAATTATCCTCTAAATAAAAATAATAAAAAAATAAATACCACAGAAATTAGACAAGACAAGACAAAAAACACAATTTTTTCTTCCTAATAACGCAGATTCCAATTGAAGATAATAGTCAGAGATAGTTTTTTCTCATTGATTTCTACAAGCACAATTTACTTTGTGCATTAATAGCTGGGCATACACGAGAGGACTTTTTAAAGGATCGGATCCAATGGATCAGATTCTGCGGTCCATAAAGGAATTGGTTCGTCGGGCTTGGTCCTTTATTTTTACCACTAACGTAAACATCAAAAGCTCTCATGAATTGGGGGATCATCTCCTTTGGCGGAGTGGATCCGCTCATTTTATTGTAAAAGATGCATATCCGCGATCTTGAACATGTTTGAAGGACCAGCGGATTTCAGTCGTCATCACAGATCGTGATCTGTGGTCAACATATATGAAACAAATGTTAGCACAGCCGTGACGGGTGCTTTTGTTATTTATTATCATACCATATTGAAAAGAAAAAATCGAAGCAAGTGGAGAAAAACTGTTTTGCCAGAAGGAGTAAATAATTTCGCGCATGTGCCTAAATTTTTGTTCATATATTCCGCTGAGCTTATGTTCCATAAACAGTTATGTCTTTTATATGTATTTCTATGAACGTTTCAATAATTATAAGTCTGTTCCATTCCATGTTCTCGATTATAATGATAAACAACAACAAACTTGATGTATAACGTATAATAAGGAAAATAGTTCTGTGAATTTAGATCGGTGACGCGCTAAAAATGTTTACTTGTCCGATGGTTAGTGGGGATGTACGGACCAGATCCTACCGATCTGGTCCGCTGTCACCTAACGAGCAGTTGTCGGATTTGATTCGGTGGCCCTCCGTTATCCACATAGCAGTGGATTTTTTTTGAGTTTTTGGTCTTTCGAGGATCCGATCCTTTAAAAAGTCCTCTCGTGTATGCCCGGCTAATGAGGCGCGCTGATATCGAAAATGAAAAATTAATATTTAGAGTAGATTTAGTCCTGTTACCTATGTGTCTGCCCTATTGTTTAGCTACTCTACTTACCCGTGGTATCTCTTTATGTGCATGTGTAACTGAAAAAAATGTCCTGAATCGACCCGTGGGCGAGAAGTGCCTGACCCCGTCTTCTTCCTCTTGTATCAAAATAATGTATGTTTTATCGAATAGGTTAGAAGCAGATTATTTAATTATTTAACAATTTAGCGCCTGGCTGTGGATCAACCGCCCGAATGCCGTTATAAAAAAAATCGAAAATGTCAGTCTGCTGCACTTGCCAATTAGAATAAATCGGAACAGTGGAAAACTAAAATAAAATAAATATTCACATGAAATGTCACTTAGGTGGTATCATTAGATTCAGAAAGTTGCCGAATTCAAAAATGCAATAATATACAAGGTGTTCCGTTTGAAAATCAAAAGTTAGTTGTTACATGCCTAATGCATCACACGTTTGTTTCGCTGGTCGCATATCGGCAAGCCGCGATCCACAGTTATCGCCAAGCCGCGATCCGTGGGTGGCAGAGATTTTTGGCTTTCGTCCGCCAGGGAGCGGTTGCGTGCTTCCGGCTGATGGAAACGGTCTGGGTAGAAGATGAAAAATAGTTAGCTTCGTGTACGCTGCCGATAATTCCTAAAAGTTTGTTTATTTGAGCCAAAATTTCCTTCGTTTTAAGTTGTTGCTCTTCATCAGAATATTTCGTTGCTACGGAAGGAGTTTAATCCGCATCTGTGCGGGATTTTTGTGTGCACACGTGAGTAATCTATAATCGCCATTTTTTTCCACCTTACCCACGTATTTAAAATATTTATAGGCTGGTTGACCACTTTCCCTTGGGAGTATCTTCGCTGTCAATTGAACTGCAGCACAAGAATTTTCGTGGATTTTGTCCCTCAACAAGTCTGAGGTCTGTAAATTATTTCTTTTGTGGATTATATCTGTTTTCAATTGCTCTCATTAAGCACGTTTTACGTGCATTTCCAACTTACAAATTAAATGGATATATCTTAGGGTCCACGGACTTGGTTTGAAAGTTCCACGGACTGGATTAGAACTTCTACGGATTGGGTTAGAACGATCCATGGACGAGGTTAGAATATTCCACGGTTTAGAGAGGCTATAAACCTACCACCATCGTTTGGCCCCAAAGTCATCACCGCAGGGCGGCAGTCTCATCACTTGTTGACGTCTCGGTATCGTACCAATTATTTTTTATAAGAGTTATTGTGTCTTCGACCCAGAAACTACCCTCAGTGGTTCTGTGTAATAATATTTGTTTTCTTCTAACTTACGTTGTACATATTTAAACAAACATTTTTATTCACTCATTTTGATTAAGTAAGTTCTCTAATTTAATCTATTACGGCCAAATTTTATTTTAGTCAACCCTTGTAAACTAGGTGTAGCTACACGGGGGGCATTTATCTTTATTTTAAGCTATAACATATTTATCAGAATATAGCCACATAACTGAACATCGCCAGGTTCATATTAGAGAACCATAAGTTGGAAATACTGTAATATAGTACATTTCATGTTGAAAGAAAGTGTCATTATTTCATCTGCGACCACTACGAATGGAACCCTCAGTGATTTTATGTTAAGTAAGTAAACTAACCACTGTTGATAGTTTATGTAAGAGGTAGCAGTGGCTTCTAGTAGTTTATGTTAAACTTGGGCTTAACGCCCTGAGATTTCTGAACTAGTGAAATTTTGTCGTGGGCACGTTACATCACTTATCCGGGCTAGGTAGTGTCCACGATCTGCTACGCACAGCAGCCAAAGTATGTTTTTAGTATTATCTAACAACCTCTCATAGTTCATGCACCCGTAGCAAAGTGGCACTTTCAGTGAAACCGGTAGTAGAAAATAATCATTTGTATGTCAAAAATGACGTTTGTTAAGCCAGTCACCACGGACTTCGATAATGAAATGTATGATAAAAATTGCGAAAATGTTTAAATTTTGAGACAACATTGGAGAAAGTAAAAAAATAACAAATCCAGTTTTTGCACTCCTTTCCACCCCTGGAACATTATTAAATTAACATAAAACGTAAATTTGTTATAATTTTTTGAAAAAAATTCCGAAATTTATGCAAACTTTGGAGAACATTTTAATAATTATTCAAGTTTGCACTCTGCTACGCTGGCCGGAACATTATAAATGGTTGTTTATTTACTTTATTTTATTTTTTATTTTGACGGTTTAAACAACAAATGGGGGTCTGAACAATCTCAAAAGTCTTAAAATCGGGTTGCCAATGTTTGTGTCATTATGACGTAATCTGAATTTGCAACCTCGTAAATGTCTCGGAACTTAATGAAATTACCTATTATTTCAATAATAAAGTTATGATTGACTAAAAAAAATTGGAAAAAAGTGCAAATTTCATACCACGTTCAAATAATGTATTGAAATACTCCTGTGAATTTTCAACGTTGCAAAATATCTGGAATATATTTTATCTGTTTTCGCTATACTTCCGAGATTTGCAGTTTATTTAAAATTTCATTCATATAAAAAGAATCCGGTAAAAGTTATTACTGTTTCAATTATATCGTTATATAGCTTCAGTTCGATTTGCAACCCACTTATTAATACGGAACATGATTTAAATAAATAGAATATTTTGGAAGTGTATAAAAGTGTATAAGAAACAAAACAACGTTGTACAATAACATAAATATTATGTGCATATATACGCATGGTAAGTATATTGACAATATACCAAGAGCTACTGAATTTTTCGATGAACATCTGAGAACTTCCTTCGACTTTTATGGTGTGTAATCGTATTTACGGAGACGTTGACAACAAGACACTGGGATCGGCAGTGGGGGTGTTTTCGTGTGAGGGATATTCATTACAAATCAATATCTTTGGTGTCTAAAAACCACTTTTACAAAATTGCAAAACATTAAAACATTGGGACGCTACACTCGAACTCGGAAATTCCGATAGCAAGCAGGATTACTATTAAACCACTTAGTTCTCCGTTCCAAAGAAGTTACTGTGCTGACGAAACAATTATATAGTTATTTATGTATTTTACAGAATGTATAAATAAAAAATAAAATGTGAAAATCTTGAAACAAATTTAACTTTTATTTAGTTCAACATTAACATGAATTTTCATGAAATAAAGATCGAATCCAATCACTTACAGCTATTTGCATTTACTAAAGTCTCAAATGCCGTGACATCAACACACGTGAAAGTGTTGGACATATATGCTCTATTAAATTTTGGTAATATCGGTAAAGCGGTTCTTATAGTGCTTTTTTTAATGTTTCCTTCAACGTATGCATGATAAATAACTAAATTATTTTGGGTACTACCGGTTTACACAAAGGTAATGGAACATTTGTATACCTAATCGGTGCCTCATTGAATCCTTGTTTGGGTATCTCATACAGCTGTTATTATTTAAAGTTCTTCTACATTTTGTAACGCTTTTTGCGCGTGTCATTGTCATGTAATTTTATTACGCACAATTGTTTAATTTTCTTTAGAAATAATTTAAATCGTACGCTATATTCGTAGCAAAAACCTTGCTCATCTGATTTATCAGACCGTAACGTTTTGGTTGTACGTACTTCAACACAGTGTTAACATGTGTCCAACGTCTGTCTCCGTTAAATTTTCTGACGGGCACATATCCTAAATTAGTTACTAAATTTATCAAGTACATTTAGCAATTTGAAAAATCTCCGACTGTGGTTTACTGAGAATTTTACAGGTTATTTGCCTGACCTGAAGACAATATCTTGGCTTAGGTATAAACGTCTTCGATTACCTGCCAACGAATGATATATTTTATAAAATTAAGAAATATTTTTGTGCTGTAAAATAGTAAATCCAGATCATCAAAGAAATGTGTATTGGTGACAATCAGTTGGATCTTATATAATTTTATTAATACCCACCCAACACGTTACAGTTTCATATACATTGCTGAAATTTTTAAACTGTAAAGGGTAACTTGCTGTTCGTTTATGTCCAGTTTCGTCGAATAAGAAATGCAAGAAGTGGCCACAGGTAATGACGACCCCCTTTATCCCGGAAGACTCTAGAAGAGCCTTGTGTGGGGAGGGGGCTACACATTTAGAGATAAGGGACACACACCCAATATCCATGTATAGTGGAAAAATCCTTCTCACAGTATTTTCCACTGCTACGACCGGGGATCGAACCCGGAACTTTTGGGTGAGAGGCAAGTGTGCTCACCTCTCGACCATCAGTCAATACATTTCTCTATGAAGTATCCTATATGGTATCATGAGGTCGCCACGCATTCGTCTTGTTTCTAGTGATTGAAATTTAAGGCTGAAAGGATTTGTAGACCTTGGGGGGAACTATTTTGGTAACATGGGTACTCCAGGACAATGAGTCTGTCACTACAGCCCCGACGTTGTTCTACTCCGACACGGTTATAAGATCAATTCTGTTAACGTTGTAGTTTAATTTTGGATTATCCTTGGACATATCTAATACACAATATTTTGCATTGTTTAGAGAAATCAACCAATCGACGATCCAATGGGAGATAAAGTTAAGATAACATGCATAGCAGGTAACGGAGAAGAAAACAGCTTGAGATCATCAGCGTAGGAAGGAGTGGACCGGGCCTAGTTCCGAATTTTGAGGCACACCGCTTAAAACTTTACGCTTATAAGAATAGTTTCCTACATCCACAGAGAATTTACGATCATTTAGAAGTGATTCGATTCATGTTTTCCACATAAATCACATCTAGCGGTTGTTCACTGTCAGTGCAGGAAGTTCACGCATTAACCTCTTGAAGAAAGTTGGAAACTACAGAGCGGCTTGGAAGAAATCCATACTGGTGAGGCGAGAGAATATGATTATTAAGTAAAAAACTTGTGTTTAATAAGTTACAAGGGACTGGGATATAGAAAACTAGTAGGTTAACAAACGTTGAATATAGGACAATCTTTTTTTAGTATCATAAGGGGAGAGCCCTCATTAAGAATTCAATTTCTCAACCTCAACTTTAGGCGCCATGTCACGAGGACCATGAAAGGATCCAAATAATTGTTAAATGTTAAAAACGAGAATTTAACAATGTTAAATAAATTGTAACTCCCATGAAAAAGGAAATTGAATTTTTATTTCCTCATTTAAATTCGTTTGTAATTAACCATCTATGAATCCCTTAAGATAACTCGAAGAATATCTGAAAATAGAAATATAGATCATAGGAATATTTTAAATATTGTTACAACACATGCCTGGTACTTATCAATACATCAATATTATACTCCCATATTTATGCTCTAAAAATGATGGTTTTCTGTTTAAGAATTTTTCAAATTTAACGCATATTATTGAGCGCAATTTATCAATAAAATGCTCAAATTACTAAATTTATTTCTTCTTGATAATTTAGTCAGTATATCCACCCCTTCCCTATAAATAATCTTTAAAATTGTAGGTACGTCCAAGTAAGGACTTCCCTACACTCAAAAAACAAAAACGTTACGACATAATTATATCGCCGCGGGCCATGGCTCCATGCCCGTCATTAAACAACCCGACGCACATACCTATAAACCTATAAAAGTAAGCGAGTCAATTTGTGAACAGCAGAACTAAGAATACCGGTATTTTAATAAGGTCGTAAAGTTTTGTTGCGTTTTTCATTTGTCGGGAACTGATTACTTCAACTATACTTAAGTATTGCAAACATAACTTTGTGTGTATGATCAATGTCATTTTGACCATGTATTTATTCTATGGTAAAAAATATAGTTGAAATGTTTAGTAATTTAATTTTTTCTCCTCACTAAAAAATAAGTAACTCAGTTTCCTCTTAGCTCTAATTTTTTATTGATCTAATGATCCTTGTGTAAGTATTCAAAATATAGGCTTTCCAACGCGCCGATTATCATAAAATTATTTTTATTGTTTTTAAAGGGTCAAAAGAACTGCAAGTGAACGTCTGATATTAATAAAAATGTTGAAAATTTTCATCTAAAACTATTATTAGTTTTGAAATTATTCATTGGCACGTTCATTGGCTGATGAGTCTTCTAAATTCCAAACAGTTGCCTACTTTAAAGTAGTGTTCAGTATGTCCTCTATATTCTCAAATTTACGTACAGAATAAGCTTTTCGTGGAACATTTACAATGAAAAATACAACCGTTCGTCTTCGCAAGATTTAGGAAAAGAAACTCTTTCTAGGACAACATTTCTACATTTTATTTATAGCCATACTCATGGCCGTATAATGAGTAAATAAAAATAAAAAATATTGGTCTAAGAATGAACGTTTCTTTTTTCACATTATCACAATCTCACTTTACTTTCTTTGATTACCATCATTATGACAGTTTTGCATTAGTTGTTTCAAAGTTTTTTTCCGTCAAAAGAAACGTAGTTTTGTTACTATATTAGACATTTTTACCGTATGCAATAAGTAGTAAAAATACAAATCTAAAAAAGGGATATATTTAAGATGGATAATATTTAACAAAAATAATACAAAATACAAAAAAAATTGCAACAGAAATATTAAGAAATGAACTTCAGTCTCATTTTTTTTTATCCAGTTCTGTTTAGTTAAATTTTTAAATATTCTATGGTAGTATAAAGGCAAAATACCTAATAAAAAAAGTAAATTATTTTCACTTTCCCATATGCATTGTATATAAAAAGTCGGTTCTGACTTTTGGAGAATTTACTCATTTTCAAGTCCTCTTAACACAAAAAATTGATAAAAAAATCTGTCTACTGTCTGCAGTGTGCCGCCGAGTGTATCGCCCAGACTACTGGATCGATTTTGCTTAAATTTTGTATACGTTATCAGGACGGCCACACCTTTAGGCGAAATCGCAAAATCGGTCCTAGCTCAAATGTGGGGGATGATTCCCCCGAGAAAACATTTTGGGTTATTTATCTAAAAGTCGAATTTTACAGGATAGGTTGCAAACCGTACTTTTCATTTGAAAAACGACCTACCCCAACTTCTTGTACTTGTACATTTGGCCTCAGTTGAGAACATCACTAAGGTTTTTCAAACGAATTGTAAATTATTTCAATGTCGATAGAATAGATATCACCCAGTTGAAAGAGAGTAATGTGGGGAAATTTGGATGCATGATTGCATTAAAAATGGTGAGTACATAATTTCATGATTTGGTAAACAAATTACAGTTCTTAAAAATAGTTTTCAGCAGCACTAGAATATTTATTAGGTATTTTCAATTTCGAATCCAACTTTGTTCAATATTTTTAACTTGCAAATGCACTAAGTGAAGGTTTAATATATCCATTTCTAGTTTTTTTTAATACCAGAGCAGTTGCAATTTCAATATCTTTAACTTGCAAATACATAGACCTTTAAATTTGACGAAAGAACATGTTTCATTTTTTAAATTAAGACTGGCGCGTCGGCGCGTGGCGAATTACGTTTTCCATAATAATAACAAGTTCGCGTAATGCTAGACAAGCGTGCAAAGTGTATACCCATAGGTTCCCTTGTAGATGATGTATTGACCATAAAGCAGTTAAATTATTAGCTAATAATCTTAAAATGTATAATACTTTCACTTAACCTAAGAGAAATAGAAGAAGACCTGAGGGAAATGAAAATAATGTAAATGAGGTTATAGTTGCAGTTAATGGGAATCCACACCCTCAACAAGAGCAATCAGTGCTAGAACACCTATTTCTGAAAAAAACTTAATAACTGAGTGTCTAGAATTACTATTTTTAATGTAATTAACGATAAAAATTATGTTCATGTATTAAAATGTCTTTAATGAGATCACTTGTGACATGCATCGTTTGAATTCTTACCTCGACTTTAATCCTATTATGCAGTTTAATTTTGCAGATATTATCCTAAAATTAAACTGCATAATATATGGCTACCTAATATATTATTAACAAACTTCCAGACTGGCATATTGTGTCAAATAGTTTACTATTCTACATACATTACGTTTAACTTTGACCAGCTGCGCCCTGTTAGTTCAGCATTTAATAGTCTATTGAAAATTACACTTTCCCAGAATTCTCTGGATTTGAGCATTATATTTTATGCTTATTGAACCATTACTTAATATATAACGATCAAAACTTTTTTTAAAGAGGGACGCTTCACTTCAAATACACAGTTCCATCAGGAGATGCACCTAACTCAGGAAAATTTTTATTAAGTAATAGTCCACTCGTTTGAATGATTTATTTTATTTTATTTTCTAAAACACGGCGTACCCCTGCTAGTCCACGCATCCTCGCTTTGGTCTGCACTATTTTGTGTGCACCTATAATGGTATTCAGAAAAGTGCCATCAAATTTTTTGGTATAAGCAGCATCATAGATTTTTGATGCAGTTATTCTGCCATAACGTAACTCGAACCAGACATTCGATAAACTTTGTGTTCTTGTTTCTTTTTTCTACAGTTAGACGAATCCTCAAAGATAACCGATATCACGCATTATTCCAGTACAACAACTTCTTCAACGTGATTATCAACGGTGACTGAATTTTATAGCAGAAATGTCAGTACTGAAGGAAATAAGCAGAGATTTACTTTATAAAATTCTTTGGAGCGACAAAGCGACATTTAATGAAAGTGGCAGCGTCAATAGACACAGCATGCACTATTGGAGCGATAGAAATCCTCGATGGCCGCGGACAAGAAATTTTCAGGTAAAATATAAAGTTAACGTGTGGATAGGTATTCTTGGAGGCAGATTAATAGGACCACATTTTTCTTGATAAGACCTATAGTTACATATGGGTGAGGGTAATCTGTTGAGTCTTTGGAAGAAAGATTCTATGAAGAATATATGGCCCCATCTAGGAGGAAGACGGCTCATGAAGAATAAGAATGAACCATGAACTTGATTGATCAAAGGAGTTGATGTTAGTTCCATAAAAGGCTGGAAATTAGACTGACATACAATGAATAGACGAGGAAAGAACAATAAAGAGCGAGTGCAATGAAAGCCAGAGAAAGGCTACATAAAAAATGGATTGAAGATGTGGTGCAAGATATGGGGATAATGGACGTGAGAGGATGGCGAAGAATCGTTTCTGAGAGGGCAGAATAGAATACAATAATTGTCGAACATACGAAAACCCGCATAGGGTTGTAAAGTCATAAGAAGAAGATTTTTGCATACTTCATCGATGGCTGTTAGTCCCAAGTACATCCTCCCTGTAGGCAGACCCTCACCTAGGCCTCCAACCAACCTAATCTTGCAAAATTGGTGGTGATGCTGCCTAGGGCCATTTCCCTTACATCGGCCCAAGTAGGCCAGCGTTCTCCTAAGATGGATTCTCTAATTGATTGAGACTTCTACGAGCAGAAGTAAGGAGCAGGCATGGGATCACCACTTTCATCTGTGATAGCCAACCTATTCATGGAAGTTTTTGAAGAGGAAGCTATACGCTGCAGTGAGAATAAACCAAAGTACTGGCTACGCTACGTAGAGGATACGTTCATATGGCCACATGGAGAATTATCTTTATATGTTTTCTTCGACCGTTTGAATAAACAGCATCCAAGTATTAAATTTACAATGGAGACTGAGTAAGATGGAGCTTTACCTTTCTTAGACATATTCGTGAAAAGGTCACACAATGGAAAGCTGGCCCACGGCGTTTACAGAAAGAAAACACACACCGATCGTTACCTACATGCGACATCTCACCACCATCCACAACAGAAGAGAGCGTTAATCAGAACCTTGGTCCACAGAACCAACACAATATGCGACGACAATAACAAACCCGAGGAACTACAGAATGTCCAACAAGCTTTAGAGACGAACGGATACAGGCAAATCAATAGTAAATAACCAGAGGAGAACAACAGAAGAGGAACAGCAACAACCACGTATGCATGCCTACCCTACGTCGCGGGAGTCACAAATAGGTTGAAGAAGATTTTATTCAAAATAAAAGTCGGTGTACGGTTTCGAACGGTGAAGAAAATACAGCAGATGCTTCACTCAATCAAAGACCCTGTCCTCAAACTGTTATCAAAAGGTATTTACCAGTTGAAGTGCACATGTAATAATAGCTACAAGTATCCAGTGCAGAATCAAATAATATCAAAGGAATACCAGATTTGGATACACGGATAGGTCGGCGATAGCAGAGCATGTCCATAATAAGGAGAACCATAAAATCGACTACGAGGACGTCAATATATTAGACAGGAATACGCGCTATTATCCGCGAATCATTAGGGAATCACTGGAAATTATGAAACACGTGAACAACTTTAACAGAGAGGATGGATATCGACTTAGTAACACATGGCGACTGGTATTGTCAAGTACCAGCACCGTAGTAAGCCACGGTCAACCAAACACGACGAATGAGCAGCGAAGCAAACCGAGCACGACGCATGACCAGCGAAGCGAAGCTGCGCCTAGGTATATAACGAGGAGTGTAACACAACAAATTCAGTCTTTAGAATCCTTCTGAAGAAGCTGACAGGATGATCAGCGAAACATCAAGTCAAGTACGACGACCACGGCAAGACCCGGAAGAAACTACTTCATTAGACAACGGCCGTGAAAACCTGCATTATATTATTTCACTATGTCATTTATACTATAAATTTACATATCTTGTTCCTTGTTTTCTTGCAGTTAGGTAAGAATCAATCCATTTAAGTACAGTCCCCCCAATGCTAATTTTCTCCAAGTTTGATATCATGAATTGCCGTTCACTATCTCAAATGCACGTGTAAAGTCTAAGAAAACTATTACTTGATTTTACCCAATGTCTTAACCCAATCCGACATAATGAAGTAAAGTGCCGTTTCACAAGAATGGCTTTCTAATTTCTCTGAATCCAGATTGATTCTCTATTAAAATGTTATTATCCATACAGTGTACTACCAATTCTAAAGTTTTTTCATATACTGCTGTATTGGTAATATGTTAACGGGTCTAAATTCTTCAGATATTATTATATTCGGGATTTTTGGAATGGCTGAAACTACCGATATTTTCCAGTTATTAGGACAAACTCATTTCTGTAGGGAGCTATTAATAAGCTATTACCAATTGTTTCAAAAGCAGTTTTTATAATTCTGTAGATATACCATCAATACCTGATTTATTAGGTAAGTCAGATATAATTTTTCTCAGATTGTGCATTTCAATAGGTTTAAATTCTGTTAATTTATTTTTTACTTCTAAAGTATGCAACTCATACATATTTTGTTTAGGAGTTGACATAAGTTTATTTTATTTGTACGCATTATTCAATAAGAAATTTCCCAACAATTAGAAAAACAAATAAATTTTCAGTTTTAAAGCAATTATTAGAAGTATATATTTCCTTTACTACATTACAAAATTAATAAAACCCAACTGCGCAAAAAGCCCACGAAATATTTTAGAATATATCTTAAAACACATGATATAATTATTCTATTCTGGAGATATATATACCATGGTTGAATGAACTCGAATTTTTTATGTGTGCATTGCGTCATCTCCTAATGTGAAGTTCAAGATCAAAACACTACTAATTCTGTTAAAGTTGGTCATACATTATTATAATCCGGAACCTCCAACAACGTAATATAAGGTGTTACAAAATACACAATTTCAAATTAATTATAAATATTGAATAAATTGAGATTAAAAGTGCATTAAATAAATAAATGAATGTTAATATTCCGATAAAAACTACTTACTGTAAATATGTATCTACAATATCATGTGGCGTGTGGTGAAAATAAATTATGGGAAAAAGTTTTCATACAATGCCATTTATGGGAAATTTTCTGTATTGAAATTTTTTGCAATGGATGTTAGGATTTAATTAACAGTTCGTGTTGTAGCTATATTTATGCAATTAACATTGTCTAGACGCTCTGTGTGGGGATTCCGTCGTTGGCCTAATATAGCGGTCCGACAGATTCTATGTTCGTTTTTGATGTTTCTCTTTCCTATAATCAGAGCTGGGCGAGTACCTGCTCTCAAGTACTCATGAGTACTTGACAATGAGTACCTCAAAAAAGAACTCATTTCTACACGAGTGCAAGTATTTACTTGAGAGGTACTCAAAAACATGAGTACTTTTGCAAAATTTAGAGAGTATTCTTTGAAAAATGAGTAACTAGTACGAGTACTTTATAAAGTTCTAATTAGCAGTGGCGGTTCGTGAGTTTTGAAAGTGAGGAAGCAGGAGGTGGTCCGCGCGCCGCAGGTGAAAATTTTCAGAAAATTCAAGGTCATTGTGTTTTTCTAGCACTTTAAAAAATTTATAATGGCATCAATTAATCTATGTAATATTTCCCTATTTTCACGAACTTTTTCATTAAAATTTTCTATTTCTCTTTTACGCGCACATTTCGAATTTAATGCAAGATGAAATATGCTCTCGGGATTTTTCATGTCTTTCTAAACCTTGCGGTAAATTTTGCAAATTATTAAACCCTGCCCTGCTCGAAATTGACGATTGATCATTAATAAATAACAGGCATTTCCAACAATATAATTTGTTTCTAATTGTTGATGCCGTTAACCATTCCATTTTTTTATAATTGCTAAACTAAACCCTCTGTTTTGTTTACCACATGTGAAAAGTAATCAGACGGTGTAGGTCTGACAATTTTTAGCTTTTCATCATAAAAACTAAGAGAAATAAATTCATTTAACAAAAAATAATCCACCACGCCTGGACAGCAAAAGATGTCGAAAAAATTTTCACCTAGAGCACTCATTTCTCGACCGCCTGTTAAATATTTTATATATGTTTAAGCCGCAAATTGCCACTATTCTAATACTAATAACAATAACCGTTCATTCTCTCTTGTGAAAGAGATGCTCAACTGAAGTCTAAAGTGTACATGCGCTGCCACGTTCTATCGATACATAAATAAATAAATACGTTGGATCGTAAGGGTTACAAGATATTACAGAAAAGAAACTCACTTGGGCTGCTGTGGCTTAGCAGATCGCAGACACTACTTAGCCCGGATAAGGGATGTAACGTGCCCACGATAAAATTTCACTAGCTCAGACTATCTCAGGGCGTTAAGCCCAAGTTAACATAAACTATTATAAATTATTAGTTTATTTACTTACACAAATCGCTGAGGGTTCCATTCGCAGCGGTCGCAGACGAAATAACGACACTAGCTTTAAACATGAAATGCCCTATATTAAGAAATTTACAAGATAATGCCTGAGTCTCTAGCATGAAACCTGGCGATGTTCAACAGATGTTGTGTAACATAAATCTGGCCACAACGGGTCTGATTATACAACCTGCTTAAATACATATAAATGCGTAAAATCTTTAAAGATATACAAGTTAAAATGCAAAAGTATAAATCTATTTAACCACGCAGAACCACTGAAGGTGGTCCCCGGTAAAGCAAACAACACACTTATCTAGGGTGGTACGATACCCAGACATCGACGATGGAGAAACTGCAGCCCTACGGTGGTGTCCTCGGGAAGAAAGGAATTGACCAGACGATGGGGTCGATTACAGCCTCTCCAGTTGTAGAATGTTCTACACCTGTGGGTGTATGTGGGCGTTCGGGCCCCGTCCGCAATACTTTCTACCTCTAGTGTGTGCGTTCTAGCCCCGTCCATGGAACCCTTTTACTATTGAGGGAAGCAATCCACCAAAACTCCTAGAGAAGGCTACAGCTGAATGAATGGGGCCGAGTTCATCTTACAAACCAGCGAGATACTTCCAAAGGAAAGCCTGTATACTTAAATCCTGCACCAGCAGTTAAAATTAGCCCCCAACAACAAAATATTCTGCTCAACAGAACAACAAAAAAACGGAGGAAATTTTCTTGGTGTTAACTCTACAATCCACAAAGATGCCTTGAATAAATCATGTTTTTGAGGAATTACCAACATGTACCCGCCAACAAACGTCTTTCTCTCTTTTGACAACAGACGGGAGTCACGTGACCGCTCTTCCCAGCTGGGAGATGCGCGACCACCCACTAGCGGCTGTTAATGATATACGGTCCGCAAAACATACATATGCATTACGGGATGCATATGCAACAGGACCATAACAGCACTAGAAAGAGATGGGATGTCAGAGGCTAGCTGCGATACTGATATATCCAACATATGTCTTTAGGGAACGCGCCAAGCATTCAAGGTCACTTATCACACAAGGATAACGTATTGAAATGGAAGCTAGTTTCTCTTAGCCTCCGGTTCATTTGATCAAACACGATCCACAATGAGAGGCTGGGAAATATACATATATTGCATACGCGGACTATCTATACTGCAACGTTACTACGTTACATGTTTGTGGAAAAGAAATTTCAAAATTTTTTTTGTACACTGAAAATTAACTAATGAATTAACAACATTGAGAATTGAGATAAAGCTACGTAGATATTTCTACTTGAAAAAAATATTTTCTACTTGTAAAATTTATAAGTTTAGAGGTATTCTGCTTCTCCCAAAATTGTAGAGGAAGCTCAGCCTCCCCTGCCTTAAATACAGTTTCCTCTTTAATTTTTACTGTGTTCATGTGGTCGACATCTGGTAGGGTATTCGAATACGAGAAAAAATTGACGTACACTGTTTCATATCTATTTATGGTTAAATAAGTTTTCGGAGTACCAGTTGAGTATGCGTATCATATCCTGCTCTATTTTATGTTTTAGGCTAGTCCAAGATGTATTTTCATAGTATAGTGTCATCTGCAACAGCTATTATAGTCCCTTTGTTTCCATGTCAAGCAAATCATTGATATATAGGTTGAACAACACTGGCCTTAACACTGTGCCTTGAGGTACACTACATATAATAATCTTCATACCGACTTTTGATATTACTGACTTGAACGCACTGTTTTCTTCCTGGAAGGTAGGTTTTAAACAATTTTAGACGTACTCCTCTAATTCCAAATTTATCAAGTTTCTTTAGTAACAATGTGTGGATTGTTATTAAGCTAGGTTAGGTAAACTAAGAACAAACGTGTCGTATATTAAGTTTAAATATTTAATATTACTGAGTAAAACTCACTTGGGGTCTACTCTATGGAATTATTTAATATTACATTATTTTTTTAAGAGTGATGTAACTTGACATAAAACATATTAGATCTTATAATAATTCCCTTGGCTCTTCATCTTATAGAACTCTTGTACCAAAGTGAAGATACCTGTACGTCGTTTCCTAAAACAAATAATAAATGATTAGTAAATGACTTTTCAAAAATATACCGTATGATAATTTAAGCCTTCTCGAGCGTTGTTATCGTTTGATATGCTAAATAACATTCTTCTCAGTGGGGATGACACACATACAGTGCAGTCGTGCCTTTGAGACGGCCTGGAGCATGCATCCTGCGCCCCTGACCCCCCTTTCTTAGCCCGGTCGCTGAAAGATCCACCTTTGTAAAAGACTATGCTGCACATTAAAACAATAAATTACCACTTTTTCTATACCCATTAGAAAATAGCCTGTTCTCACATATATTTTTTCTACGAACTATTAAAAACAAATAATAATAATGATAAAAACATAGCTGCAAAAGTGCCTTTAGAGTGTGCTATAAATGATGGAAAGTATACTTGACGAAGGTACAGTAACAGCTATTACTTTCCTAATATTACATGAGCAATAGAAGACAAATAGTTAATATGAAGATTATGTATCTAACGAATACATATTAATTCTGGAATACCACAAGGCAGCATATTAGGACATCTATTATTCGTACTATATTTAAGTGGCATCTTTAATGTTTGAAAATGCTAATATTTGCCTATGATACTGTAATATATTTGTCAGATATATGCATATTAAGTATTGTTGCTAAAATGAATCAAATATTAGAAAAAATATTTAAAAAGCTTTTATTTAAATGCTCTAAAAAGTAGAAAATAAACTTTGAAGTAAATTTTGTTACATTATATATTTTTTTTATGATATAAAAGCTTGTCATGAGCCATCTCCTTTACACAGGAAAATCTCGCGACAAACTTTTCTATCATAAAAAAAGTATATAATGTAACAAATTGATGGCATTGATTTACTTCAAAGTTTATTTTGTACTTTTTAGAGCATTTGAATAAAGCTTTTTTTAAAAATATTTTTTTATACAATTTTATTTTTTAGTTTTTAGTCTTTTGATATACTGTAATCCCCAGATATCGATTTTGAGACGAATCGGATCATAAACGGTAAAGTCGTCCGCCATCTTGAACTAGATTTTTGACTAGAAATTTGTAAGCGGCGAACCTGAAAACTCCCAGGTATCGATTTTGATCGATTTGGACCATAAATAACAAAAGTCCTCCGCCATAGTTGGCGCTGTCATTTTGAATTTCTAAATTTTGACCAAGAATTCATAATTGGCGATCTCTAGTATAATACGCATTGCTTTATTCTGTTCTATCTGTAACAGATGTATATCATTTCTTGTACAGGATATTAACAAAGAACTACATTAATTAAAATGGGGTAATATAATAACACCACAGGTAATGACGACCCCCTTTATCCCGGAAGGCTCTAGAAGAGCCTTGTGTGGAAGGGGACTACACATTTAGAGACAAGGGACACACACCCAATATCTGTGTATAGTGGAAAAATCCCTCTCACAGTATTTTCCACTGCTACGACTAGGGATCGAACCCGGAACTTTTGGGTGAGAGGCAAGTGCGCTCACCTCTCGACCACCAGTCATACTCATATAATGGTATTATAAATTAACATTTTAGACCGCTGTGATAAACAACTAGCAATCCGGTTAAAAAATCTGACTTTTACACACAATTTTTTACAGAGATAATCTATGTGAGAAGGAAAACTGAGTTGGGTGTTCATTATTCAGAGTTTCAACAATTTCTTTGAAATTTGTTCCTGCAACACAAATTAGAGTATCGTCCGCAAATAGATTGACAACAATTTTTTAGTTATGAAAGCTATATAAATATCATTCACATAAATGACAAACAAAAGATAACCGAGGACACTCCCCTGAGGAACGCCCCAGGTAATTTCAATTCTACTTGATACGTTAGCCCCTACTCGTGCCATTTGATACCTGTTCATTAAATAATCCTCAATCTAGTCTAAAACACTTCTTTGTACACCATATAACTGCAACTTTTAAAAAATAATATCACGGTCAATTATTTCAAATGCACCACTTTCCCTTCAATCATGTCTTTTCTCCATGTTGAAGACACATACCGCAGGTCTGATTCACAGGTATGGTTAGCTCGAAACCCAAATTGATTATTGATTCAGATACGAGATATATTGTTTCATAGTTAACTAACCAAGGGCCTATGAGACGTTTACAAAAATTGCAAAATCGAGAAATGCGGATAATATTAGGTTGCAATAGAAATATAACGGTGGAGGACATGCTGGCTACCTTGGTTTGGACAAGCATATGAATGTTCTTAGAATTTAACGTGTTGGCTTTTACTCATAAAGTTTGATTGGGACGCGCCTGCCTACTTACAAAATATTGAAATATTTCTAAATATTCATGATTATTAAATAAGAGGGGGAGGAAACTTTGTTCTACAAAAGGTTCGTACAACTGCTGAAGAGAATTTTTTTTTTAAAACGAATTTTTTTTTTTTTTTTATACATTTATTTAACGTCGGCCTATTTCCGCTACTGAGGCCTAACACCGACGCCTGTAGACGAGCTACCCCCAACCAGGAATTTTGCCGAACCTCTTCCCTTAAGAAGAGTAGGGATCTTTTACTTGCCTAACATTTAATAGACAAGGGACCGACGGCTTTACATCCCCTCCGAAGGATGGTATATCTCCTATATAACCCTCGCCTAAGGTTGTATAGCTTCCGCGCATACACTGATATACAAGCCGCTGGAAGATGTGTGAGGCGAGAACGCGGTTTCCGTTGGAATGGTCACCAATCCAAGTACTAACCGCGCCTGTCGTTGCTTTACATCGCATACCGAAGTATGTACATAGTAAAGACGCACCTACGCTCGCCCCTTAAAGCGAATTAATATCTCTATAACAACTCTAGCAATGAGAAGGAAACTCAAAGCACAATTTCTTTTAAAAGAGTTCTGGAAGAAAATTGTATATAACATATTGTGGATATATGAAATATGTCCACAACAGAGCAGTATTTGAGGTGTAAATGGCATTTCTTTTTTTTTTTTTATTTTAAACACAATTTGAGATATCGAACAATTTTATAAGAAAAACTTACTCGGAATTGAAAAACATGATGTTATAATGCTTTAAGAAAAATATGCGATGGAAACAAAAATAATACTGATCCGTCTTTGTGTCAAAAAATTTATTGTTTGCATTAAAAATGTCAATCTTTACAAGAAAAAATATGAACTTATAGTATTAAAAAACATTAAAATTTTATAAGTAAAAAGATAATTATCAGAGGGTACAGCCGGAAAAGTATGTGAAATCTGCCCCAAACCACAACCTAATTCTTGTAGACTTTTGAAAAGAAACTTGGTCTGAAAATGTTTTTCCCAAAATTTCAACCCTCTAGCCGCCATATTGGGGGTGTGGTTGGGTGTTCTCCGTTTCTGAATTTGTTAAGAAAACCGTTTGTTGGAAAAATTTCATAAACTTGACAAATCGCACTCAAAACTCAATCTTTTTGTGCCGGCCCATTGCTCAAAATCAATATTCTTTGGGTGTTAATTAGGAACAAAGTTTCACCGGTTCCTCATACTCATCACGTGTGGTATGTGAGACAAAATATTTGCATTATTTTAAACTCTTCTATATACAGTTTGTAATTTGAAAGAACCTTAAGGTACAACCTTATTGAATTACCGTTTTTTGCTTTGACTGCGTACTTCTTACGGAACTTTTATACTGGTTTGATACTGTGGGATTGCTCTTTTTATGCAAAACTACATGCTATTTCCCGCCAAGTCTATAGGCGGCAACTATGGCTAAAGGGTGTAGATAGTGGATGTTTTAAAGAAGTTAGTGAGCCAGTGTAGCTGATAGCAATTATAGATAGTAAGCGTACATTATTCGCCTCTGGGGGTCTAAAATCACTTCGTCTTCGAAGGTACCCTAATCTCAATAAAAATAGCCCTTCAGACAGACAGTGGATGGATCGTCCACAGTATCACCCGTAATCTTAAATTTAGAAATCTTAGTTCCACTTATAGTTATACAACTGCCAATCCTCCTTTATCTTTAGCTTTCAGACAGTTTCATTTGATTCCGTCGCTATAAATTTCGTCAAATACTTGTAATCCAGCCACTTTATACGAAAAAATTCAACCGAAGATTTTCCAGCGGGATTCTCTTTATCTTGGCGTTACAAATAATTTCTCAAAAGTCTATAAAGCGTACTGGAAAGAAGGTCAAAGGTCACAAACATCGGTTTTTCTCAAATATCTCGTAAATTATCGGTTTTACGTTAATTTTAGTTATTATAAAATTTGTTCGAAAGATTAATCTACATAAAAAAGGTCCTATACAAAATTTACGTAGAACCAATAATTTTCGAGATATTAGGCTGAGAAAACTTCGGAACAAAGCGCATGCTGGTTTTTCAATCATCTCGTAATATTTTGTAATTGATTATAATTGCAAATAACAGTGGTTTATCTGTAATCCGTCTTTGTCAAATGGCACGATTGTGACTGTTGTTCGCGGTTTAGAAATTCTTAATATCTATTTTCTTAAACCCGGAAAAGGAAACGTCCAATGGAAGATCTACAATCCCTGGGCAATCCACAAGTATGCAGATTGCAGAGAACATATACTATTTTAACATGCCGTTACAGGTTGCGATACTACTAATGCTTTGTTTCGAAGAGGAAATATAGACGCATTTCAAAAATTACAAAAAAGACCAGATTTACAGGAAGCATTGGCAGCATTCAAAATAGAAAACTGTTTGAAAAATTTGCCAATAAATAGTGGCACATTGTTTATTTTAGCTCCAAAAAAAAAAAGATACTTCAATTGATAATTATAGATATTTTAGTTTTGCAAAGTGCACTAGACTAAATAAGTCTGTGCAATTGTAGTCACCTCTACCCACAGCAGCAGCTACTCAACAACATCTATTCAGGGTACATTACCAGGTTCAAATTTGCCTGGGAAAAGATTTAGACCCTCAGTAATGGAGTTGGGCTATAAACAATAATAAGCAATAACACCAGATGAACTTCTCAATTCTATTTTCTGCAATTGCACAAAAGGTTGTGGCAACAATTATGGATGCAGACAAATAGGATTGCTATGTTCCGTAGTGCGTGGCTCTTGTCGGGCTCAGTCGTGTCTCAATACGATGTCAGAGGATACAACCGTTGAATTTGAGTTCAACGATGATGAAGCCAACCTCATTTCAGTATTTTCCGCTGAGATGATTGTTGATGAAGATCAAAATATTGAAGAAGTGGAAATAGAAGAATTAGACGGAGACGAAGAAGAAGTCAGCAAAGACGAACAATAATCAACAAAATTATAACAACTGATAACCCATGGATTAGGCCTACAGGAGATACAATGTAAAAAAAACGCGCTTTGCATTCTACCTCAAAGGTGGTGCGAAAATGAATGCAGCGCATGCCTGAGTTTTTTCAGCCCTATATCTCGAAAACTATTGGTTCTACGTAAATATTGTATAGGGCCTTTTTTATGCAGATTTATATCACGAGCAAATTAACGTAAAACCGATAATTTACGAGATATTTGAGAAAAACGGATTTTCGTAACTTTTTACCTTCTGTAACTTTTATAGCCGTCCAGTTGGCTATATTGAACTGCAATATTGTAAGTACTGCAAAAAAATTGTCTTTTCGCAAAAGTTAAACTTATAAAAATGGGCTTTTGAACAATTTTTGCTTAAAATTCTTTGGTTAGATACTCAGAAATCCACCGTTCGCATTCCTATTGATATTATTTTACATACCCGTCATTATTAAACATTACAAATTGCTTTTTGTTTTCCCATTTAAAATCGATTGCTAAACTATAAAGAACTATCTCACAGCGACGGTACTATCACTCGTTCGGCGAAGACTACACAGAGTGTATAACTGGCGCTGCATTCTTGTGATGCTATCGCCCTCTCTAATATATAGTCTGGCCGAAAGCGAACTCGCAGGAACAAAAGGATCTGGATCTGCAACACTTATTTAGTTACTGAAATTGAAAGTAGATTAGTTTTTTGCTTATTTGCCGTTTTAATTCGCCGACACCGTAACACAACACGAAAAAAGATTTATTTTTTCATTGTATGGGAGCGACGCCATAATAAATCTACTTGACTTTAAAGAGCCAGTGTTTTGATGAATTTTTAAAGTAACTACTTAAAGAAAATGCCTCTTTCTTATTCTTCTTAATTAATGAAATAATGTATGCTACTTTTACTTTATAGTTACAGTTTGTCAGTTTAATCTAATACTATATGGTTTTCAATAATGTATGACTGTTTTCTATTAGGAATAAAAAGCATTTTAATGCCCAAATACACAGTTTATGGCGTAAATGTATTGATATTTCGGTATTGTGATTTAACTTTGCCTTATTTTTTTAGATAATGTTATTTAAAGTACTTCCATCAGTTTTCATGCACAGTTTTAATATCGAATGAACATGCATCACCTTTTTGAAACTTCAAAATTCTCTGACAATTCTAGGTTTTCAGGTTTTCCAAAAAAGTGGTAAAAATATATATTTTAATATAGTCCAAGTAAGAACTTCCTGAGACAAAAAAAACGAAACAAAAACTTTACATCATTATTATTGCCGCGGGCCACCGGCGGCATGCCTAACATCAAACGATCAAACGACTCGCCGCACATTAAAAATGAGCGAGATGCTTTGCGGTAGAGGGTCGGTCGAGGTAGCCAAAGAGTAATGGTATTTTAATGATGTCGTAAAATTTTTGTTACGTTTTTCTGTCTCAGTTTATTCCTATTTGAACTATACCTCTATACTTTTTAAAAAAATATATAAATTCTGTTATTTCGAAGTATTCGGCATTTTATTTCCTGAGATGCTGGTTACCTTATATTAAACTCCTATCTAACAAATAAATTGAAGTTTGCAATGGTCACAAGTCTGATTTGTATATCACCTCGTCTGAAGTACCTTAAGGGTCAAATCTGGGACTCCTGTTTTTTTTACTGTTTATTAATGATCTGACTGACTCAATTGAGTGAGAACAACAATTGTTGCTTCTATCTATCGATTCATTAACATCAACGAAAGAGCTAGTTAAAAATTTTATGCTTCATAATTCACAGTTTTCATTGGAATATGATAGTTCAGAGAATGGGGTTTAAAAATTTTTCATTAATTCGACCAAGATTAGAGTGTTGCTTGTTAATGGTTTTCTGTTAGTTAATGTAATAAGGCTTAATTTAACTCAACTTAATCATGCAGCCAATAACAAATTAAGTATTCAATAAGAAAGAAGAAAAAAAGAAAAAACAAACAAAACAAAAGAAGAGAAAAAAGCAAAAAAATTTCCCTAAAACTAAACGTAACTCAAACCGACACGTGTTTCTCGCCCAGGTGTCGATCAGGACATTGTAGATTGCTTCAGGGGTTCCAGGCCTTACTTCACTTCGACCTAAAAGATCTTTTGTGTTCTTGAGATAATATCTCAAGGGGCAGTGGCCAGTTAGAAGGCCTGTTATCAGCATTAATTCGGATTTTTCAAGTTCGAGAAGCTTTGTGGCATTCTTTGTCGAAAAGTTATAAACTTTTTCGCTTGTCTTTGGCCTGCAGTATTCCTCCAGTAGGGCTTTGTTTGTTCCTCTTCCCATTTTTGGATCTCCTCCATTATGTGTCCCTTGGCCAGGCCACAAAACGGTTCAAGTCCAATGAATTGTGCCTCAGCTCCTTTTTTTGCAAAGCTGTCAACAAGTTCATTACCTTGTACTCCCTCATGCCCTGGCACCACATCAAGGTAAACTTATTGTTGTTGGCCAGTTGCTTTAGGGATTGTTTACATTCCCAGGCAATTTTAGACTCAACGGTATAGGACCTTAGAGCTTTTAAGCTCCTGGAGCTGATAGTATATAGATTTTTGCCCTTCGAATGCCTTTATTTAGGCATTCCAGGACACACAGATCTATAGCATGAATTTCTGCCTGGAAGATGGTTGGGGTGTTACCAAGGGCTTTTGATAGCCTACATTTCGGACCTGCTACACCCACTCCTACCCCTTCAGCCATCTTAGACCCATCTGCATATCAGATGAGTGACCCTTGTTCCAATCGCAGTGCCTCCATATTGCTCATCTGACGGCTTTCAGGACATTACTGTAACAGACAAAACTGGATAGACCGCGGAAAGTAAGGACAACTAACACAGGAAAAACGTAGGGCATACGAAATTAACCTATAACTTAACTTTAATTTTTTTTATAAAGTCTACAATGCAGTTATATATTTCATTTGATTCTATCACCAACAGGCTAAGTAAATTAAATGGAGCCATGATATCACAATAATTAATAATATTTTGGACAAATTTCGTACATGCACCTTTATACTTAACACAGCCAAAAAACACGTGATCTAGGTCTCCTATGACATTACAGTGTTCACATTTATCTGAAGTAATAATTCCAATTTTAAACAAATGTGCAGGATAACTAGTGTGGCCAAACTTATCAGCGTATCAGTGTAGTTATATGTTTTCTTGGGGCAGGAAGTTCATCGTGAAAATTTTTTGTCGGGATATCGGTATGAGTGAAAGTGTACCTAGAGGGATTTGTGAAACAGAGTTATTTCCATAAACCAGACCATTTATTTCTTGATTCTAATTTCAACACATTGAATATGTCACTTATACATAACTTGTCAGCCAGAGGATATTCCAAATTGCAACTTTCCTTGGCCAAGCGGTCAACCTGTTCGTTATGCTCAAGTCCAACATGAGCCTTCATCCTAACAAAGTAAACGTTCCTCCCAGTTGATGTAATATGAAATATTAATTGTTTTATTTTGTGCAAATATGGATTGACTTTATAACTAAAGGAGCATGTACTTTTAATTCCATTGAGAACCGAAAGAGAATCAGACAGTATGATCTGCATTTTATAGGTTGTGTTCTCAACATACTTCAAAGATTGGTATATGGCCATGGCTTCTGCCGTGAAGATGGATGGAAAATGAGTTCAATTTAAATTTTAATTCAAACTTTGTATATGGAACCAGAAAAGCTCCACCGGTACCTGATACAGATTTTGAAACGTCTGGTATAAATAAGTTTTGGTTGATCAAATCAATTTAGCACATTAAGTAAAATATTAGTATTAAGTTGAAGGTCCTAGCTGTAAATTGGTGTAATAATATTTACATATGTAGCAAGGCTAAAGTAGCTGATTTCAGATATGTAACTGTGTTCAATACTTGGAAGCAACACATTATTGTCCCTGTAGGGTGAACAAAGTGGGAGAGAACTTTTCTTAATCCAATATTTGTTGGTTAAATCAAAGGTGTTTAGGAATGATATCTCGGTTAACAAATGAGTAGAATAGAAGGTTTGTTTCGTGATAAACTTTCCACTTAACATTTCTTTTCTAATCGAAAGAGGAGGTTCCAAGGCAGTGGCGTAACTAGAAATTTTAGTCCCTTAAGCAAAATTGTATTTGGGCCCCCTTCCCGCGAGCGAAACGAGCGCAAATAAATTCGCCGCAGGCAAAATTTTCTTAAATTATCAAGGTCATGCGTTTTACAAGCCCAGAAAACCCCAGAAAAATTGTAACTTGCCCCTAACATAACGCACACATGGGTCCAAAACAAAAAGCATTCAATTTTTTTAAATTTATTTAATGCATTTTAAAAAGTCAACATTATTATATAAAAGTTCTAAAAATAAAAAATAATCCTCAAAATTAACAAAAAATTTAAAAAGTAACAAAATAAACATATTGTTTATAATAAAAAATATAAAAACAGTAACATATATTTTCCATACATTATATTCTACAATATTTACTTTCAAATCTACATGAAATTTACTTTTCTACTTTTCATAGCTGCAAAATTTTTATTTAATTCTGTTGTGTCCAAATTATCAGCTTCATCTCCTTCAATGGAAATTAAAGATAAATAATTTAACCGTTCCTGATGCATTGCATTTCTTAAATAATTTTTTATAATCTTTAATTTACTAAAAGATCTTTCTGTTGTTGCCGACGTTACGGGCAAAGTTAAATACAAAATTAGTGCTGTAGTAACATCTTTGAAATTACATGTTAAATTATAATATTTTATTATTAATAATTCAGCAAATTCTCTTACAGTTGTAATTTTATTTAGATGCTCTTTGAAAAAGCTGCTTGAAACAATTTGTGCAAGTTGACTCGGAAAATTTGTACTTAAGTCATTGCTATAAATTTTTTGTAAATTTTCTGCAAAAGTTACAATATTTTCTTCGGTTAGCGTTAATAACTTTACAGGATTTAGAAAATAAAAATTATCAACAATTTTTTGCATTGCATTGAATCTACTTTTAATTTGGACTATACTAACGTCTAAAATTTTGAAAAATACTTTTATTCTAAAATTATCTTCGGCTTTATTAAACGTGACATAATGTTCCTGTTCTTGTTCCTGTTCGTCAAAAAAATTTTTTGGTACGGATATTCTTTTTTCTATAAAATTATCAGGAACTCCCCATTTATCAGCAGTTTTTTTAGCTTCATTTTTACATTCATTAAAAGATTCTCTCAGTTTAATTAATGCTTCAGTAGTTGTCTTTAATGCAATTGATGCTTTTTCCAAATCTATTTCTTTAGATTGTAATAATTTTGAGGTAATATTAACTTCATTTAATAATTTAAATAAAAATGTGCAAAGAAACACAAACTGGAAATTGGTCATCATGTTTTTAATTCTTTTTGCTTCATTGCGTTCTTCTTTCTTGGTGCTTTTTAATGCTATTTCTGTTAAAGCCTTTAATATGTGAACGTACCTTAGTTTAACAGCCAATAGTGATGTAACACGTCCTGACCATCTTGTGGGATTTAATCTTTTGATTGTAGTTGTTGATTCTTCTGTGAATGAAGCCAACGTTTCCCATCTATTTAAACTATAGCCAAAAAAGTTATATATGCTTCCAACATTGACAAAAAAAGTGTCAGCTTCCTTTGAATTTTTAATGCAGTCATTTATTACCAAGTTTAGATTATGAGATGCACAATGTACATATTCGGCATTTGGTTGAATTTCTCGAATTTTTTGTTGTACACCATTATATAGACCACTCATTACATTTGCCCCGTCAAAACCTTGACCTCTACATTTGTTCAAATCTATTTTGTGCTTTTGAAGCAATTCATAAATTGTATTCGTTATACCAGTAGCTGAACGATCATTTATTACTAAGTAACCCAAAAATGTTTCTCTAATTTTAATACTAATTGGAATGTCTTCTGAGTTTCTTTCAATATCTATATATCTGTAAACATGGCTTAATTGATCTACTTTGTTAATATCTTGAGTAGTATCCATTATAATTGCATAAAATGGAGCAGATTTAATATCTTCAACCAGTTTTTTTTCCAAATATATTCCAATTGTATTAATGAGTTCGTTTTGAATTGTTGGGCTTAAGTATCTAATTTGCCGTTTTCCTTTATTTAATACTTCCTTCATTACCAAATCATACCTGGATAAGAGTTTTACTTCTTGCAAAAAAACTCCATTAAAATTATCTCCAAAATTTTCTCTATGTCCTCGAAATGGTAATGAATTTTTCGCTCGCAAAGTCGTCTCCAAAAGTTAGTTTCAGACCTAATTTTATCTTCAAGATCTTTGTCTATTGTATTGTTTTTCTTGCATCGTTCGTATATACAGCAAGCATTAATATGCGCACGGGAATTTTCGTGAACCGATATTTTTAATGACAGATTTTTCCAAGTCCTTATTTCCTTCTGTCCAGTTACTTGACGATGAAAAGAGCCAACACGGATTACAATACACAACATCTAAACCAGCCGAATAACACAACCATGTTCTATTAATATAACCATAAGCAGTTTTCACTTTATAATAGTTTTCTGAGAATGATCTGTTGTCTTGATTTACATCTTTTGGAAAAGGACCATTTGGCTTGCATGGCTCTAAACTAATTACTAACTGTTTAATTTTATAAGTTAGTTCTGAGTTTTTTAGTGATTCAAACACTGTTTCTTTGCATAGGCATACACTTCTTTCTTCTAATTCTGAACTTTCTGTTACTAATTCTTGATCACTTTTTCTTTCTTTTTCTTCTATTTCATGTGATGTTTTGGGAATATATTCTGATTCTGACTCTGATGTCTCTGATACACTCGTACTCGTAGTAGCAATTTCATTTTCAACTTGAATAACTTCATTTTCATCTTGACGAGCGAAAAAAGATGAAATTTTTGGTATTTTATTTAATCTCTCTTGGATTTCTTTTGCGCGTCTTCGTTTTGCAGCTCCGCTTGTTTTGCTATAATTTTTATCAGCCATTTTGTATGTCTATGTAGTCTATTAAATAAATATTATTTTGGTCAGTTTAGTATATAATAATATAGTATATGTTGTTCTGTGATCTGTGATAGTGTAGTGATTAAAAACAGGCCAAACAGCGTAACAATAATAGCCCCCGGTTTACGGCACGCCGACAACTAGACAACTACGCAACTGTAGACTTGCACAAACTTGTGCTGTGCGGCACAGCACAGCTGTGCGCGCTAGAAAAAAGCCCGCATTTTTCAAATATTGAAAACAAAATTATTTAATAACAATTTCTGGATATTTTGTGTAAAAATTTCTAGGCATAGTAAATATAAATTTTTTTTAGTATCTTTAAACGTAGGCCCCGAGGGGCCCCTTGAGTCCCCCGGGCCCCTAAGCTGTGCTTAACTGCGCTTAATGCTAGTTACGCCACTGTTCCAAGGCGTCTACGTGTACAGCATCAATTGGAGTGGATTTCATTGCACCAAGACAGATTATAAGCACCTGGTGCTGCATTATGTCTATATATTTTAATGAAGATATACATACTTGTTTAACTTTAACTTGGTAATATTTATTCCAGGATTGCTCTCAAAGGCATGCTGAAGAATACTAGACTTTTCAATTCTTTTGTATCTGAGATGAAACATATGTTTCTTAAATCGTGCGTAACGGACCTGGTTGTCTAACATATTTTAATGTCAAAATTTTTATAGCTAGTTTTTTAAGTCACGGATGATCAGGATCTTTCGCCTAGTTCAATTTGGTCATTTAAGTAATCTAAAAGTTGTTCATACAAATATGGATAGACCGGGACACATATTGAACTAGAACTTATATTTTTCTGTTCACTTCTGTTCACACTGAGTCGTCAAGGATTTAATGAAATCTTGTCTAGTATTCCAGCTAAATTTGTTCATTAATTAAATATTTCTTTTTCCAAATTTCTTTTCATTGGAATGGAAATTTAATGGATAATGGAAACTTGCCAATTTGTTCTAAGCATAATTGTGAAGGTATTTCGGGACGATGATGTTATTGGGGGTCAATATTGAACACATTAAAAAATTAAAATTTTACAAAAAATGTTTAATTTGTAAACTTAAGAAGGATTTAAGTAATTAACGTGCAATTGCATGTAACCTACTCTGTTAATTGATACATTAACGTTATTTTAGTTAAGTAGTGTTTCCGTTAAATAATTTCTTTAGTAATTTTCAAATTATGTGCATATATTTTTATGACTTGATCTTATCAGAAGTGCGGTGTATTTCTCTTATAAAAAACTTTTCTAACAGGATTTGTCGTCTACAATATCTTCTGACCATATGGACTCACTACCAGATATAGATAAGGTCTAACATACCAATATTTTATTGTAAAATATCCTTACATGTCACACAACTTAGCTTATGGGCAAGTGGACTATTAAGATTAGCATCAGAGTATAAAATTAGTTATTCTCAATTAATCAGCATCATATTTACATCACGAACAAAATCTAGATCGATATTTGCAATATATTTTTTTATTTTGCTTTAGCAGCACACCATCCAGCAGTATAAGTGTCAATTAAAGGATGGCAAATAATAGAAATAATACATATAAAATAAGATACATGGCATCTTAAATATCACAAAAATAAAAAAATATAATTGTGACTAACAAAAAGAATCTTTCTTCATACGATACCACATAGTAAGTTTTATATAAAAATAAATCGCAGCAAAAGTTAATATTATATATAAGAGTTAAAATTAAATTTTTATTGTTTGTTTATTTATTTATTAGCCGTTACTCGAGTCCGAGTATAAAAATGTTACAGCCGATAAATTGTGTACAATAAAAAACAAGTAACAGGTGTAGTCTATTGTAATTCCCATTCATCTACGGTGCACACGACTATGGCTATAGAGGCCAATTCGGGAGAGCACGTCGACCGCAGTCAGGACAAATATAGACCTGGTTAGGTCTTGGATTCGGCCTTCTTGCAGCAACATTTCCTTGATAGCTGGCCACAACCCCTCGCCATTCGGTTCTGTCCGCTGCAAGTTGTTCCCATTGCTCGTCTGGAATATCGCAGAATTTTAGATTTTCATGGAGAACGTCTTTGAACCTCTTTCGTTGACCGCCACGCCTTCTTCTACCGCTTAGCAATTCACCATAAAGTGTACATTTAGGAAGGCGGTTATCATGCATACGATGAACGTGACCTGCCCATCTTAGGCGTGCTCTTGAAATAAGCACCTCAATTGGAAGGCTGTTTGCTCTCCTGAGTACTTCCACGTTTGATATGTGACGGAACCAACGGATTTTCATCATACTTCTGAGGTGTCTTTGCTGAAAACGTTCTAATTCTTTCACATGACGACGGTAAGTGACCAAGCTTTCACATCCATATAGCAGTGTTGGAATGACAACTGCTCTGTAGACAGCCATTTTCGTTGACAAAGCAAGGTCGTGGTTGTCAAATACTCTCTCTCTAAGTCCCCAGAGTGCTCTAGATGCAGCGTTAGTTCTATTGCGAATCTCGCTGTCCATGTTTGCTTTGTCATTAACAACGTTGCCTAAGTAATTGAACTGATCCACCACTTCAAGAGAATTTCCGTTAAGTGTAATGTCTATTTGGTGCACTTGATGAGGAGTTGACATAATCTTAGTCTTTCCAATGTTGATTTTAAGTCCCAAGGAATCATAGCTCTGGGCATACACATTTAAAAGTTCTTGAAGCTCTTCCGGCGTAGAGGCTAAAAGTGCACAGTCATCCGCTGCTACTGCTTTTGATGAGTCCTTGGGGTGGTTAATAGCGTTTTGGAAGGCAACATGTTTGCGGTCAAGAAGTTCTTGTATAAAAGCTTCATTATCATTGAACCAGTCCTCCTGTTTTTTACTTGCTGCAGTGCCAAGAATTTCCTCACTCGCACTTTTTAAACTGTCTTTAATTTGTGTCCAGGTAGCAGCGACACCTACAGAGTTGGTTTCTTCTAGTGCACTCAAATTCTCTTGAACTTTTTGCTTTAGCTGTTCGACGGGTTGTTGGTCGCGCAATTTACTAATACAGAGACGGAGTCTACGTTTTACTTGAGTTCTTCGGTGTTTGGGTCTCATAACAATTTTCATTTTAGAGACAACAGGACGATGATCGGTCCAACATTCGCTATCAATGCGCGCCTTTGTAATTTGGACGTCCTTGAGATGCTTCCTACGTACGATAACATAGTCCAGTAGATGCCAGTGACCTGATCTGGGGTGACGCCAGGTGCCTTTAAATTTATCCTTTTGTCGGAAAATGGTGTTTGTTATAACTAGATCATGTTCGGCGCATTTAGTTAGGAGTAGTTGACCGTTAGCGTTCATGTTGCCCAAACCGTTCTTGCCTATGATGCCTGACCAGGTGTCTGCATCTCTGCCTACTCTAGCGTTAAAATCGCCAAGAATAACGAGTCGTTCCGTTTTAGGTATTCTACAGAGGGTTTCTTCCAGCTGTTGATAGAAGCTTTCCTTGGTTTCGTGACTTGCATCCAGAGTGGGAGCGTAGGCGCTTATTAGATTTACCGCGTTGCCATCTGATAGCTCATAGCGTAGCAGCATTAGACGCTCGGATAGGCCTTGTGGTACTTGTGTTAAGTTGCATACAAGTTGATTCCGAACGGCAAATCCTACTCCATGTTGTCTTCTTGAATTGGTGGGAAGACCTTTCCAATAGAAGGTGTAGTACTTTTCTGTGAGAGAGCCTTCCTCCAAAAATCGAGTTTCGCTGAGAGCTGCAACGTCAACATTGAGTCGGTGAAGTTCTCTATCTATTAGAGCAGTTCTTCTTTCAGGCCGATCGGTGCGAGTGCTGTCGTTCAAAGTACGAACATTCCAAGCGCCGTAGATGAAAGAATTAGTTTTGTTGGATTTAACTTGTCGGTGTTTTTTCGACATTCGATGAGGTGTCCCTGTGGGCACCCTCCCCCGGAGATCCGATCGGGAGGGTATTTTACCTCCGGATGATTTTGTTCCACTTGAACGCTCCATCATTTTTTTAAAGCCTTAATCGACTGAAAACGAAGCTGCATTTGAAGTTTTAGCTGGAGCAGGTATGCAACTGACCAGCTCGGTTGCGGAAGGCGAGTGGTGTAATCCCATGGCACAGAAGGAGACTGCGACGATGGGGTAACCAAATGATTCCAAAAGCAACCTTTGTGTGCGGTGGGTTATTTTTACCGCACCCTTCGTGAGAAGGTGGATGTGCTCACGGTAAAAGGTAAGGGTTATTCCGCCCTTACTCGGTCGTTAGAGCCTCGTTAGTGAAAACAGGGTGCACCAAGTTCAAATTGAACTCATCGCGAAGGTGAGGTTAACAATTGAGTAGGAGAAGCTATAACTTGCGCTTCACTACCCCATTACAGTTTGTAATTTTTTATGAGAAAAAAATCTATACCCAAGTTACCGTACTAGGCTCCGTTCTCTTCAATCTATATATAAAAGGATTAGCGGAAACTAATGTAACTGGCAAAATAGTATCCTATGCGGAGGATACAGTAATTTTATTTAGTGATAACAATTGTAAGGGTGTAAAAGGACAGGTCATTGTCGGATTAGAACTGATAAAAAACTGGCATGATTTCCACAAACTTTCTCTAAATACTAATAAAACAAATTACATTGCATTCACAAAAACAATAGCTAACCATCCTGAATTTACAAATATAAAAGTAAATATTTTTTCTCATGAAATAAAAGAAACTAACAGTACCAAATACCTTGGAATCATAATAGATCAAAGTCTAAAATGGGATATGCATGTAAGCCTAGATTTTTAATTTACAAATTTTATCTTCTAAAACTATTTTTACATAAGAACTTGTTTATAACACTATATCTCTCTTTAGTAGAGTCTATCTTATGCTGTGGTATCATAGCTTGGGGTGGCCTCTGTACCACAACACTGAAACCGTTAAATGTTGTCCAAAATAAAATATTAAAAATCGTATTCAGGAAACCTCATTTAAAACCTACTCAATTTTTATACAAGGAAAATAATATATACAATGTGCGATCATTATTTACACATGCCGTGTGTTGCTGTGTCTACAGGAATGAACATTTTCATCATATTCTGTCCTTTTATTTGGGTTTTCTACCACATGTATTGTCCTCTTCAAAAACAAATCACCGAATCTACAAAATAATAGAATTATTGAAAAAAAGCCTATGCGCCTGTGAGATTTAAGTCAAAGGAACAGTCAGATGTTATTTTCTACAAATAATATAATTCGGAATAAACACAGAAATAATGCATTTTGCTGACGTTTCGGAAAGTAGTCTCTTCCGTTTTCAAAGCTTTTTTTTTGGAAGAACACTTATTTGCTGTATATGTCAAATACATAGCTTTAAGATTATGTTTATGTTATTTAAATGTGATTACATTACCATCCGTAATAAATCCTGGAAATTGTATCAGCAGAGCTCTTTAAAAATTAATAGTCTATTAGATATTCCAATCTTGTTAAGTCAGTGCAATACTCTTACGGTCATGATTTTGCATTTAATATTTTTAATAAGGCAATAATAAATAAATTAAGAAGATTAAAACGATATAATCACGCAATACATCAACTGTACAGGAAAATAATTGTGTTACATCCTTAGTACAAATGTTCACGCTACATTTTGCCTTCTTTAATATCAGGCGTATTTTTATTATAATTCCTTTTCTGGAATTATTCATTAATATTCGGCTCGGCTAAATTGCATCACAAAAAATATACTGTATCATATGTCAAATGTAGGAATACAAAGATTGAAAACAGTTATGATTGGGATAATGTAATTAATAAAAAAAAACTTTAGGCATAGTTTATCTAACTATTGAACGCTAAGAATGTTTAGATCATAAAGTGACTGGAATGTCGCCAAGATGTTCTCTTTGCTGACGACACCGCTCTATTAAGTTTGGAAAAAGCTTTGCTAAATCTACCTAAAATTGTTAAAGAAACAGAAGAAAAAGCTGAGAACTGGTTGACAGCAAATAAACTTAAATAGAGAAACAACAGAAGTGTAAACTGGGGGTCATTTTGGATGACAAGCTGACCTGATCTTCTCACGTGAATCAGTTGGGCAGGAAGCTTGTAGTTTTGTTGGTTCAATCTGTATTTGGCTCTAATTTTACATTTTTGTCTTGTTTTTTATAAACTTTTTATATATTTATCATTATCTACGATGATTATACTATGACTTGCTACAAATGTACCTGACATGTATGCAACGTAGTCAGATAAAATTAGTATAAGTATAATTTCTTTCACCTAGTCTTTACATGTGCCAAGTTTTTTCTTTTCCTTTCATTCTTAATCGCCTCTCAAGTTACCGAAGTAGGTTAGGTTAGGTTAGGTTGAAATGTGAGTGGGTCTATACCAGACCCTCCACCGCGACCAATCGGTCTATTGTCCTTATTGTTACCGAAGTAACGCCCTGGAAGATCTCAATGATTTTGTGCTAGGTAAATGAAAAAATTAATAAAACAGTTGTATGTTGTTCGCATAATATATATTACAATGATTTAAATAATTTATTATCTTACTTGTGTATATACAAAACGGCAGAAGGCCCAGCATTGATCCTTGTGGTACATTATATTGTATTTTTCTATAATCTAATTTGCTACTATTTGCCCCTACAAATTAAGATCTATTATTTATTTAACTTTCAAGAAATCTATTAGCACTCTCTGAAAATCCAACATAACGCATACTATCAAAAAAATTCTCATAGAACGTCGTTGAATATTGGAGGGGTGGAATGAGGGGTGGAAATGAGGTTTTTGGAGGAGAGGAGAGGTGAACAATTTTTGGAAATGTACTTGTGGGGAGTCGTTTTCTAATTTTTTGCTGAATCGAATGATACCAAAAGCAAGTCGATAGAGTCAACCCTTAACGAACAAAAAATGATGTAGAGTATTAATATAGTACTTACAAATTTTTTATATGAAGTTTGTAGTACTTGGTTACAAGTATTTTATTAATCGAACATGTACTTTGCGCTAGTGACGTCATCAAAGTCTGAATCTTCATCAAAGACCTTTGTTGATATGGGTAACATGTCTGACGAAATTGCAATTTCGGTGCAACTGTTCGTGCAGGCCCCTCACTCACAAATTTTGCACAAAATTGAGTATTCCACACCGCTTTTACACAGGAGCACTGAGAAGTGGAGCAATTTCTCTTGCAGGCATAGGAAATAAACTTAAGAATGACCCCTGGAGGAGAGTCAAGGGTTGTCCTGATTGAGTGCAAATTATTGCCACAACGAATTCAACCCCAATGTTGTGGATCCAGTTTATTCCTGAGCCACAGTTGTACTTGATAGAAGGTACGATATGAATGTTGTGCAGCACTTGCTGATGTAGGAGGAAATGATGCCACCTTCGCTACATTTTTAGTGAGTGTATCTGGAACATTGCGTACCGTAGTTCATCTAACGTATATTTTCCATCTTTGGAGCCATAAATATACAAAAACAGAGTATCTCCGATTTTTGGATTGAGTAAAAAATGTTCTTTGATTCAAAGGCGCCAAAGCAGGCAACAATACTAAAATATCAATATCCTGACAAACAATGACAGAGCTGTGTTTTTCTATGGCTGTCTGGACTATTAGTACGTCAGCATCTCCACTGGACTGCCTTACCTCAATGTCGCTGTCCTCAATTTTTTTTAAGCAGCCCAATCAATTGCTTTTTATTTTCCACATTGGAAAGACATTTTTATTGGTTGGAATAGATGGATAGATGGGGGCATTCTCTGATGATATGTGATATTTGTGAGTATAATGTTTGTACCTGCGTAGATGTTCGGATTTCTTGATACTGTTATGATCATCATATCCATCGAAAACAACAATAGCGGATTCATAATGGTTTTTCAAGTAAGTGAAATATGTTTCACAGACATCTGAATATGTTTGATTTTTTTTCTTCATATCCCACTTAACTGCATGCAGCAAGTTCCCACCATCAGTGATGTAATTTCTGACGCTGTCCAACCTGCTGTCGTCGACGCATACACAGCTCTTCCTTACCTTTCCGACGATCCGGGGTAGGATATCAATTGATGTCCTACGTACCGGCAGTCAGTCCCAGCCAAAACTTCCTAAACCCAACTCGACCGATGACTACCCCCGGGGGTGACAAGCTGGCGAAGAAAGAAAACATCAAGACAAGAAGAGCGCCAGAAGAGACCTCAGCCAGCGAGGTTCAACAGCCAGGACCAGGGGAGGTCCGCAGAAAATACCACGACACATCTCACATTTGTGAGCTGGGTCTGGTAGAAGTACGCGGGCCCACCTATCACGAAGGCCGGTCCAGGTCTACAGAGATAATCTAGGTGCAAAGAGTAATAGTCCTACTCGGCCCTAGTTATCGAGACCGACATCCAGCCAATGGATATTGGCGCGCGTCGACGCATTCATAGTTGGGAGAGATCAGTTCCCAATTTAAAAAAGAACACTTTATATTAGTAATACTTATATACAGAGAGTTTGACAAATGGAACATTTTGAAGGATAATTTTTTCTATGATTTTATGATTATAATTCTTTTGTTTCCTACCTATCCTTTTCTCATTTTTCCACTATTAGAACCATTTTTATTCGTTAAGGGTTGATCCCATCGACTTGATTTTGGTTCCATTCAATTCAGCATGCAAAAAACATAGAAAACGACTCCCCACACCTCTAGTTTCAAAAAAGTACATTTTCAAGAATTTCTCCCCCTCCCTCCCCCACCTCATTTCCACCCCTCCAATTTTTGGGAACTCTTTGGATTCTTAAACTACATGTTGAGTAGCATTAACAACCAAAGTTTCAAGGACGGACTAATTTTTATGTTGTTAAGGTACTTTTGGCTCCAATTTTCACTGTAGTATAAGAACATTTAGTAAATAGTAAGTGTTACATGAAAAAATAATGCTCGTACGAATATTACCAAGACCCCGCTAAACACCGGACTTGTATGACGTCCTAATTTAATAGAAATTAATATGCTACAACTTTGGCAATTATTGTCAAAAATCTGTAGGTACAAAATATTTACATATAAATAATAAAAATATACTTTTTGTTAATAATTCCTCCGACTTGCGGTGATTCTAAAAAAACATGTAAATATTTTAAAAATAATCATTGTTGTTCCACTTCCGCAAAAAATTTACCAATATAGATTAGAAGTTTTATTTTTAATAATTATCGCACAATTTGTAAAACCGCAATAAAAAATTTGTAGACATGGAAATTGTATAATGCATAATAAATTAGACCAGTTTCCTATACCACAAGATTACTAATGATAGGGGTCTCTTCATGACATTACGTTCATTTATTAGCGAAGTCATTCAGGCAATTGATAATAAATTAGAAGCTGTAGTGGGTTCAAGCTTGAAAAATGTAGTTGTTTTAACTACTCTGAGGGTCGATTGGGTCGAATATCAATGCGGCATTCTCATACATATGACAACTGTGGTGGGAATTTAACACGATTATTCAAATCACTAATTTTTAATACAAAACGTCAAAGTAACTAATGGTAGTAAATAAATATTCCAGTGATAACTCAGTATGAAATTACTGTTTGTCTATTCACACTTTCTCGTCTCATTTTTATATACCAAAATATTTAAAAGTGGTATAAGGTACATATTCCTAAATAATTCTCTTATTTTAATCTGCCAATTGTAATATTTCAAATCTAATTTCGAATAAAAATTTACATCCTCAGAGGCGGGATTACGTTAGCTGTCATCTTGCCATAAAGTGATCCTACAGGAAGAAAACAGTTAAAGTCGAGGCAAGAATTCAAGCGATGCACGTCACGCGTGATCTCATTAAAAAAATTTTAATACTAACATAATTTTTAATCATTAATTACGTTAAAATGAGTAATTCTTGACACCCTGTTATTAAGCTTTTTTCAGAAATAGGTACAGTTTAATGGGGCTTCATGATTCTTAGCAATATTGTCTTATTTATAGAATCGATCTGTGACGTGCATCGCTTGAGTTCTTGCCTCGACTATATTATGAATTTCGTAGAAAACGAAATTCTCGACCACTTTTCACTTCCAGATCTTTAGTGCGTTCATACATTGTTGCATGCATCCGTTGCTGTTGGTCCTTCGGTGGAAGCTTGTCCAGTAAAAATGTTCCTTTTTTGAAAATGTTTATAATTTTGTTCATTATTCTTATTATTTTTCCGAAAGAAACTTTTATTTATTTATTTATTTACGTATTTACGTATCTACGTATCTATTTCTTTCTTTCTTTCTTTCTTTCTTTCATTCTTTCTTTATTTATTTCTTTATTTCTTTATTTCTTTATTTCTTTATTTCTTTATTTCTTTATTTCTTTATTTCTTTATTTATTTATTTATTTATTTCCTTATTTCCTTATTTCCTTATTTCCTTATTTCCTTATTTACTTATTTACTTATTTACTTATTTACTTATTTACTTATTTACTTATTTACTTATTTACTTATTTACTTATTTACTTATTTACTTATTTACTTATTTACTTATTTACTTATTTACTTATTTACTTATTTACTTATTTACTTATTTACTTATTTACTTATTTACTTATTTACTTATTTACTTATTTACTTATTTACTTATTTACTTATTTACTTATTTACTTATTTACTTATTTACTTATTTACTTATTTACTTATTTACTTATTTACTTATTTACTTATTTACTTATTTACTTATTTACTTATTTACTTATTTACTTATTTACTTATTTACTTATTTACTTATTTACTTATTTACTTATTTACTTATTTACTTATTTACTTATTTACTTATTTACTTATTTACTTATTTACTTATTTACTTATTTACTTATTTACTTATTTACTTATTTACTTATTTACTTATTTACTTATTTACTTATTTACTTATTTACTTATTTACTTATTTACTTATTTACTTATTTACTTATTTACTTATTTACTTATTTACTTATTTACTTATTTACTTATTTACTTATTTACTTATTTACTTATTTACTTATTTACTTATTTACTTATTTACTTATTTACTTATTTACTTATTTACTTATTTACTTATTTACTTATTTACTTATTTACTTATTTACTTATTTACTTATTTACTTATTTACTTATTTACTTATTTACTTATTTACTTATTTACTTATTTACTTATTTACTTATTTACTTATTTACTTATTTACTTATTTCCTTATTTCCTTATTTCCTTATTTCCTTATTTCCTTATTTCCTTATTTCCTTATTTACTTATTTACTTATTTCCTTATTTCCTTATTTCCTTATTTACCTATTTACCTATTTACCTATTTACCTATTTACCTATTTACCTATTTACCTATTTACCTATTTACCTATTTACCTATTTACCTATTTACCTATTTACCTATTTACCTATTTACTTATTTACTTATTTACTTATTTACTTATTTATTTATTTATTTATTTATTTATTTATTTATACACCATGTAACAGTACAAAGACTATTTACAAGATAGGAAACACACATATTTAATATACATTATACATAGTCAGTAGTTTAAATATATATAATAAAGTAGAGAGTAGAGTATTAGAGAAGCAAAAAAGATATGAAATACGGCTAAGAAAAAATGTATAGTGCATGGAAAAATTAGCAAGATTGTTGTACATAGGAAATATATAAAACTTAATGACAAAAATTGATAGACGAACATAGGCAGGAAGCCCCATTATTGAAAAATATCAATATTCTGATTGTTATTGTTAACAGGAGCAAATATTATATATAGGTAAGAATTTTATGACATTAGTCCGAGTACTGGGCAGGTAAACAGTTTGATTATGACGTGAATTAACTCTAGGAATATGAAAGTTCAATCTGTGAAGTATCCCGCTGCAATCAATTTTATGGTGAACGATTTTCTTCAAAAAGTTGATAGCGAAGTTATTGCGTCTATCACTTAAGCTGCACATAGAAAACATATCAAGCAGGTTTGATTAGGGAAAACCGATAGGCGGATATTTATTTAGAGATTTGAAGTAGAGATATAGGGGCGAGCGTAGATGCGTCTTTCCTATGTACATACTTCGATATGCGATGTAAAGCAGCGTTAGGCGCGGTTAGTACTTGGATGGATGACAGTTTCAAAGAAAACCGTGTCCTTGCCTCACATATCTTTCAGCGGCTTGTATATCAGTGTATGCGCGGAAGCTATGCAACTTTAGGCGAGGGTTGTGTAAGTGATATACCATTCTTCGGAGGGGATGTAAAGCCGTCGGTCCCTTGTCTGTTAAATGTTAGGCAAGTAAGAGATTCCTACTCTTCTTAAGGGAAGAGGTTCGGCAAAATTCCTGGTTAAGGGTAGCTCGTCTACAGGCGTCGGTGATAGGCTTCAGTAGCGAAAATAGACAGACGTTAAATAAATGTTAAAAAAAAGTAGAGATATTATAGCAGGGCTGCCAAACAAGAGATGCATACTCTTGCTTAGATCTCAGAAATGTAAATTATAATAACTTTAAGGTTGAAGTATTAGAAAAATCACTGCCATTACGTCTGATAAAACCTCTAAGTTTTGTTTGCGTCACATACAAATGTATCGATATGATCGACAAAAGTTAGTTTTTTGTCAAAAGTTATATCAAGGTCTTTAAACGTAGACGGTCGCATTAGTTGTTCGTTGTGCAGCGGGTACTCCTAGGTATACTCAAGGTAAATGACATTACATTGCACTTTTGCAAGTCTATTTAACACACCAGGAATTCATATTAGAGATAAATATTATTTTGCATTATATCGTAGTCGTTTAAACCAGAGATTCTGTGTAGAAGTTTTATGTCATCAGCATACATTAAGAAGTGCACATCTAATGTATTGCCTATGTTATTTATAAATAAAACGTTGGCTCAAGAACAGAGCCCTAAGAACACCTGAGGATTAGCCATAATCATAGGACTTAAACCCATTATACGCGACATATTGAAGTCCATCGGTCAGATATGATCTAAAGAAGGTTATGAGCAGGTCCGAAATACCAAAGTTGAAAAGTTTTGCAATCAATATATTATGATTAAGCCTGTCACAAGCATCCGTTTGCATCTGCATGTCGGTGGACTCAGATATGAATTGTGTAGCACATATGAGGTTGATAGTGGTAGAGCGACCATTCATAAATCCGTGTTGCTGACTGGAAATGATATTTTTAACATTAGGGTAAATGTACTGCCAAAACAAATATCCTAGACTGGGCCGAGAGCAAAACTCTCCACCCCTGGCAGGAACTACCAGGATTAGCTCATTCGAAGGAATTCATTACATATCCTTTGATATCAAGAACTAAAGAACTGCTAGAGTTGAATAGTTTACACCTAAGGGCTCTAATCGGCCTATACACTGGGCACTGCAGATTAAATCATCACCTACACAGACTTTTGGACTGGTGGAAAACACCGAATGACATGTGTCTAGAGGAAGATGTAACGGCAAGTCATGTCCTATGCACTAGTCCCGCTGCAGAAAGAACCCGGTTCTCATTATTTGGCAAAGGACAGCTTTTACCTGAGGACCTGGACAATCTCTCACTCAACAGGGTTATCAGCTTTATTAAAAAGCTTAACCTATTGGGTGAAATATAAATTAAGAGTGAGCCACAATAGACCGATCGGTCGCGGAGGAGGGTCTGGTATAGACCCACTCACATTTCAACCTAACCTAACCTAAATAGAGTTTTGTGATAATATTTCAAAGGCTTTACCAAAGTTACAGATTATAGTTATTGGATGGAAGTTTATTATTTCGTTTTTATTTCCTTTTTCATACACCGGGCAGACTTTGGAGTATTTCCAAATATCCGGAAAACAACAGCATTTAATAGGTAAGTTAAATAATATCATGAGTGGGTAAGCAAAGATAGCAGCACAGTCTCTCGTAAAAAGCGGGGATCCCATCAGGACCCATGGTAAGCTTAGGTTTTATTTTTTTTAGTTTCAATAACATTTGATTTGCTGAAAATTAAACTATATTAATGCTGTTGATATTATTGTCACAGAAATCATCTAACGAGATGTTTTCTGGCTCTAAAGTTGAAAATTATCGTTCAAAGAAGTTGACATATTCATTTACAATATCATTTGGGTCATTTAAATGCGCCCCCTTGTAAAACATATTTTTACTGATGTTAATCCCTTCCTTTTTGCTATTAATGTAAGCCCAAAACTTGTTTGGGTCACTGTTAATATTACTTTCAGCCAAATTTATTTAGTTTCTGAAAGCATTTTAATGTCCAGCTTAATTTTGGACCGGAGTATCATAAATTCATTATAAGCAATATCATCTCCAGTTCGCTTGTAAACTTCCAAGTGTCTTTCCTTATTTCTTATATCTCTGATAATTTCAGCATTGGACCAAGGTAGGAACTGTCTATTATTCTTTTTTGTGTTAGAGTATTAGTATTTGGGTACACAGGCTGTGAAAACTCCGGTCAATTCCTCATAACTTTTATTACATGTTCATCCATTGGAACACCTCAATTTTGGCATACAATTTTTTTAAACTTAAAATTTAAGTTAGAAAGAAAAACCCTTATTGAAGACAACGTTTTCTCCCGTCCGATTCCTTTTCGTTATACAAAACTACTCCGTTCGGTGAAAAATGACATTTGAAACATTGTATACTGAAAGTTGATTACATTAATTAATGCATTTTGATTCCCAACTTTAACAATTTATAATTGATTTTATTGTCAATTAAAGAATGCATTAATAAAATTATGCGTAAACATGCTTTAATTGGCTTTTATCTTTCAAAGAAAATCTACGTCATATTATATGGAGATAACGCATAAGACGAGGTGAGATGGGACGAGGTAACACGTGTATGCAAGCCATTAAACTTTAAAACACATACTTTGCATTGCATGCCATGTTTTTATAGGGAAATTGAACCTATTTGAATCAAACTGAATTAATTAAATTTATAGAATTAATTTGTATTTTAATTAACTAAACAAAACCAAGGGAATAAATTATAATAAAAGCTCGTGATAAATATTTAAGAATTATTTATGGAAAGAAAAAGATTCAGTTATTTGATTCAGGGACAATTATTAATTACATAATAATAGTAAAAATATATATTACACTACCGTTAAATGCAAAGGGTAAATACAATGTTTAGGTTCTAAAATTTATTGTTTTGTCGGTACTTGATACTACTACTAATTCTACTGTTAACGGTGCTTGAGAGTTAATATATCTATATTATTACGCCCAGAATGCAAATTTTAAAAATACACACAACTGGCAGATAAAATTGATAGAAGCTACAACAAGACACAGTAACATGAAAATAGACAAAAATATTAGCTCTAATGAAATTTGAAGGAATACTGTTAATAAATAATTATACAATAAAAATAATAAATCTGAAAAGGTAATTAATAAAACAAAAGCGGAAAATGGTAATAACAAATATAAAAGAAATCGTAAACACACTTGTAAACTACTATGCAGAATTGGGTAAAGAATACGTAGACTGTTATAGTACCTTTCGCTCATCACAGAAAAATTTCGAAAAATTTTCCAAATAATTCATTAATCACATTGAAAATATTAAACTATTTAAAAAAAGGCATTACGAATTTTAAATTTGCAAAAACTACAATAGTCGACAAATCTGAAAAAATTCAAAGAGCACCGATAATTCACGAACAGTTCGAATTTATTGACAATCTCACTAGAACATTCGTATTCACCAAAATACAACTCAAAAGTTACAAACTAATGTCCTAAAAATACACCCCCTCACAAACTCGAATCACATCACATATACTTTCCACACCCCAAGTCACAATATATGCTCGCTTGTATAAGTTTTTATAAGATATTTTTATCTTAAATTCAATCCCCCATTTAAGTTCAATCATACGTCAAAACACACTTCATTCACTTTCGCGATGTGTTCGCATTCATCAAAACTTCTTTCTTTTTTTGCATGTTCCGATTTACTCAAAACATACTTCCCATTCACTTCAATGCATACCTATAGGAACATTTTCATGAGATCAACAATCAACATAGCTTAAAAGACCTTCAAATACATTACGGAACCTCTCCCAAATTCAATATTGCAGTTATTACAAATAACTTCCAAATCCGAATCAATTCAAACGTCATACTTACATCAGAATGTTCTCCTTTTTATGGCCCATCTCACCTTATGACTTTTCGTCCCAAATTCTTAATTTTAAAAAATACATAATGCAATGTTGTGCAATATTGCGCAATATTACGAAAGGTTGCATAATCGAGCCCAAATGATTTGCGGGGGATAGCTATCTAGCTCTTTTCAGACCTCTGCAACCACCGTACCCATCGAACCATATAAATAGCCGAGCCTGACGAGCTCTGGCTAAGTCAGTTTCTTCGGTGTAACTCGCAATAATCTAAATCCAGTGCCCGTGATGCTTCCTAGGCTGAAACCTAGTAAAAGACAGTTTAATTTTAATGATAATTTGCAACAGCGCACAAAACAAAAGTGAATTTATCGAAACAAATATTTATCTACAATTTTTCTGTCTGTCATTCGCGACGCTATTATTTTTGTGTATTAAGTAGGAATTTCTACTATCGATAAGTTACTTCGCATTGCACATACGTTTACGTTCTTTGTTCTTAAAATTAAGTAAATTTCTTTCATTCGTTTTAAAACAAAGTGTTATTATTCCAAGAAGAATACATATACAAGGTGTAGCTTTTGACCATGTCCAAGTTGATAAAAACATTCAGTGCTAAATAATAACCATTAAACTAAACAAGCAGTGTATAAAACATATCAACCATACAGGGTGTAGCAGATTCGAAGCAACCCCCTTGAAAATTTCAAAAAATAAAGTGCACTTAACGGCCTTAGCAGTCTAAACTGCCCAGCAGAAAACATTTTTATTTTTCCAACCTAAAAATACTGTTTGTGTTCAAGACCCAAAACAATTTTAAATAAAATTACAACATAACATATAATTTAATGTGTTTAAATCACAAAAACTTGGCGAAAGTTAAAAATTTAATAAATAGTTTGAAACCAGAAAAGTTTCCTAGGTTAGACAATATAGCGGTAGAAACAGTAAAAGAAGTTCAAGATGGAATTGCAGAACCACCCGCAAATATGGTAAACAGAAACAAATGTTTTAATACCTTCGTACAAAGCCGGATACATATCTATATAACAGATTTCCAAGGTCGTCAATTTTTTTGAGAAAATCCTGGAAGATCGATTAAAGTTATTTTTTAATAAACTTAGTATTATATTAGGGATACAGTTTGGCTTCTAGAAGAGCAAATCCATGACGGATGCTCTATTATGCCTAACAAGGTATGTTTATGATACCTTAAATGACATTATCACCATGCTTATGTATATTATTTGTGAATCATGTAAAAGCAACAATAAATGGAGAAAAACTATCCAAAAAGTAACAAAACTATCAAACAAACAAAAAATACAAATAAATGAAATGATTTAAACATATGTGTTCAAGAGAAATGTTGAGAAATGTTGAAAAGAGGTTAAAATAACATTTTTCGGACCGGGTAAACTTTTTTGGACAAAAACCTGTTTTCTCATGAAAATTATTCGAAAATTAAGGGCATGGAAACATCGCGACACGAAGAGGAGCGATTTTTCCTATGCCCCTTAATTCGAGTAAAATTTTCATGGAAGGTTTGAGTCACTCAAAAATACCCGAGTAGAAAATCAACCGTGTGTAGTACAGAAGATTAATATATGATGTTTCTTCATCCCGGACCTGCATCATTTTATTTAAATGTTCTTTTTCAATGTCAACTGAGCTTTGTTTGCGTTTTCTGGAATAGCTTGAAGCTTCTTTCTATTGGCAATTTTTGCATTCCTCGTGTTTTAAAATTCTAAATCAATAAATGGGTTAAAGCTTCTATTATATTTTTTGAAATATGTTACTCGAAGAATTTTTTATGTTACTTTCCACATTGTTTTAACGACAACTTCTTTATAGTGTGCTCCATTCGATTTTTTCATGTTATAACCCCACTCAGTCAAAATATTTGCAAGTTCATCGGTAGCCGTATCTTTTTCGAGGAAATAATACTTCTCTTTGCAAAAAGCTTTAAATTGTTTCCATATAGAATGTTTAGTGTTTCTCGTTTTAACTGAGACACTTTCATTGATAGATTTGTTAATATCTTCTTGTGAAACATCACCGAATCGCTTTTTTCTAATCCATTTTATGTACAAGAATCACGATGAAAACGCTAAATGTAAGATTTTAATAATTTCAATGACTTTTGGTTTGGCACATGGCTACTAGGAAAAAAAATATTATTCACTTAGGGTTATATTATCAGTTACCGGAACAAAATGTATTTTAAACCAAGTCTTTTTGGTCCCTGATTACGATCCAATAGTTTCGCTCGGTGGAAATTGATTCATTAGTCATTAGTCTTCTTCTATATTTCTGTAAATATAGAAGAAGACTAAAGACCTTCAGCGTACAAATTATTATAAACTATAAATAAAAAAATATATTTGTTAAAACATTTATCTAACATCGGTCTATTTCCGCTACTGAGGCCTGTCACCGACGCCTGTAGACGAGCTAACCCCAACCAGGAATTTTGCCGAACCTCTTCCCTTAAGAAGAGTAGGGATCTTTTACTTGAGTAACATTTAATGGACAAGGGACCGACGGCTTTACATCCCCTCCGAAGGATGGTATATCACCTACACAATCCTCGCCTAAGGTTGCATAGCTTCCGCGCATACACTGGTATATAAGCCGCTGAAAGATATGTGAGGCAAGGACACGGTCTTCTTTGAAACGGTCGCCCATCCAAGTACTAACCGCGCCTGCTTTACATCGCATATCGAAGTATCTAAATAGTAAAGACGCATCAACGCTCGCCCCTAAAAAAGTATTATTTTTGTAATATGAAAATTATTTTTGTATATTGAAAAATAGAATAAACAAGCTTCCATTATAATTCTGAATAAAAATATTTACCAAAAAATCGTAATCAATTTGTTTAATACATATACATACACATATATACATATTATTTATTTTACAGGACAATGTTTTAACAAAGTAAGTTTTGTGCGGACATTTTTTTTCTTTAATATACGGGTCGTTTCGACTCTTCCTTGAGTGAAAGTTTGATATAATAGTTTATAATTTATACCGTCTCCTCTATAATCATAATATAATACTTATACATAACGTTCTAAAATAGTTTTTCCAGTTTATTCTTATTCAAGGGTAGTTTACACCCTTATTCGGGGTTGGAATGGATTTTTTCATTGTAAATATCATGAGTTATCGTATTATCTTTATTTTTTTATTTTGGGGTAATTTCAACCCCCTCTAATTAACTTAATATTAAAGAAATTTTAAATTATAACAACACCTAATAAGCTTTTCAATTGCAGGTACAAAAGAAACATTTTTTTGATAATTTCATATTTGTTCGGAGAATACTGCAAAACAACTCCCTTGTAAAGGGTGTTTTTGCCCATTTAAAGGTTTTTGACCCATTTTATGGATATGGGACCCCGAAATTCGTGATCAGCGACCCAAGAAACATATAAGGTACCAGAAAAAATGTATTTTCTAAGATAATTTAAAAATTACACTCAGAATGTTGCGAAAAACCCCCAAAAAGGGGTATTTTTTGCCCCAAAAGGGGTATTTCCGGAATTTCCGCCTAGCGAAACTTTTGGATCGTATTCAGGGACCAAAAGGACTTGGTTTAAGATATATTTTGTGCCGGTAACTGATAATACAATCAACCCCGCAATTCGACTGGAGTATATTGGTAATGACGAATCATACAAAAAAAACTTAAGAATACAGGGCCGTATTTAAAAAACAAAAGTTGCTGGTGGCCCAGCTTAAACGAAACTTTTTATTGAATATCTGATTATACGGAGTTATAGTTGCATTAACACCTAATAAGAAACCTAAATAAAAAATTTTGATATTTTGTTTAATAAGGACAAAAAGTGAAAAAACGAAAATCTTAAATTTTCCATTTTTTAAGATTATCTCGAAAATTATAAAATATATTAAGAACCTTAAGAGGTCGTTTTACTTGTACCGAAATTGCGTAACTTTGTCCCCATTTAGCCTTTCATGTATCTTCTATACTTTACGAAATACCAATACGGTCCCTGTGAATAGTTGGGACCCTGTATAAACCCAAAAGCAACAAACATATTTAACCTATCACGAGCAAGTGGTATTTAACTACTTATATGATTATTGCATTGTTTATTCGCAAAATCACTATTTTGCAAGTAACTAAAACATTCAATATCGATTATTGTAATATATTATTATTTTTATTTGATCATTTTATTTACTCTTCTATAGGCAAAATATTGACGTTATATAAAATTTTTCCAAACTGCCATGGATATATATGTTCTAAGGTCTAAAAATATTGAATTTAATCAAATCAACATTCCACCTATATGTGCGTGTCTGTGGTGATCCTTTTTCTCGAATACAACTCCACAGAAGCCTGAAACTTTACATATAAGATCTGGGAGGTCTAAGGTAGAACCCTATTCAGTGCAAGTGTAATTGCAGCACAGGGCGGGCCTCCTCGTGACGGCATGACACAATTTTTCCTTGAACCAAAAAATATTTCAAATAAAAATTGAACAACGGTTCCACGAACTGACTTGGGGAAAAGAGACATTATATTTATTTGTGGATTTGCAAGATTTTTTTTATAAAAGCGCCTGTTACTTCACAATAATTTATTATTTTTAATTGGGGGAGGCGAAAATTGTGTGAGTTCATATTTAGTAGGTTGTAAAACAGAAAAATAAAGGTTTTTAAAAAATAAGATATTCTTTATAGAAAAGTGTAATTTAGAATATAAATAACTTACGTCACACGAAAATAAAAATATTTGTCCATAGGATAAAAATATAGCATAAAGCCAATAAACAATACATTACCAAATTAAAATTAACTAGGAACAACAGCAGTGAACCAAAACCATACGTTGTATTCAATAGATGAGCTCGAAATGCCAATAACATGAGACCTCTGTTGGAGAGGTAGTATTAAGTATACCTACCAAGTTAAAATCTGTGAAGTGTGGTCTGATATACCATTGGATAATACTTCACAAGAAAAATTACAATTATTGCTATTTAAAGAGTTAAAACAAAGTGCCAAGAAGATGGATGGTAGGTACTGTTATGTGCCGCCTTCTTACGGAGAGAAGTTTTATCCCTGATAGCAGATTAAAAGGAGGCCTGCCAATTAACCACCAATAAAATGTAGTTCGCCGGTTAGCCAGAGATGGCGCCATTATCACAGATAAGCTAGAATCATCCCGAATGGCAGCTTGGAATAGCCTGGAGTGAAAGGGAATTAATCGATAATAAGCTCCACTGATATATAAGTAGTAGAGCCAACGCGCTGGAGTCTGGAGCCAGTTCAGTTCAGTTCTGACAGGAGTCATATGTTCAGATAAGATAAAGAACAGTAATAAGTTGAGAATTATAGTAGTGAGGGTATAGAAGATAAAAGTTATAGCTAGTGTGTTATTGTAAGGAATAATTATTGTAATTTATTGATTAATAAATCAGTGGTTAGTGAAAATTCGTATTGCAATTATTGAGTGTACATTTGGTGATTTTTACTACATGGTGTCACGCAACGGTGTTAAACGACCCTGTTTTTCTTCCACATATCATCCCATAACAATTGATTATATCTTTTATAGCCTTCTATTTACATTTACCGCAAATATCATCCATATTGCAAATATTTATTGTTACACTCTGTAGTATTGGTTAAAATTCTATTCGCTAAAGCAAGTTCCCTCCCGCTATCTTTCATCACAACAATATCCCAATTTCCGTTTAAATTAAAATACCTATGACTTCGTAAAAACACTCTCACTCTCAAACGTCAAAAACGCAAAACACACGAAACACATATAGCGAGCATTTTCAAAATTCTGCTTTAAATCGAACCGCCAATACATTCCAATGGCTATCCAATATCTTCTAGCGGTATAGTTTCATCTCCTAACCATATCAAGCTTTCCTTAAAGTCTCAGGTAAAATTCTTTAAAGTTTTACATGATATTTACTTAGTTGCTTATCTTATGTATAATTCCAAAATTTAAGTGATATTACTTCTCGTTTTGTCATTAAATTAAAGTCGTCCATTCTCTACTCTTTCCATAGCGAATTCTCGACCTGTTAGCTTTACCCACGACCTTAGTTTTTTTTGGTTGCTTCATATCTAATTATATATGTATATCAGACCGAGGTCGGAGGCAGCTAAATGAACTCCCGTTGTTTGGTATTTATTTCCACAAAAGAGAAAAAGTCAATAGTCATCTCAGTGTTATACAAGAATACATTTAGAGGGTGGGACAGGTATTCTCTGAAACGTTTTGAGAAAAGCCGATCATTTTTTATTTCTAGGACCTTATAGCCGCATCATTATTTATGTTGTCTAAGGTGTATTCCATTTCTGAAGTCTTTTCTTTAGTGAAATAGGATAGATTTTAGATTTGCGTAGGCAATGCAATTTACTTACCATATGTATATATTTACAAAAGTGGTTATGACTGAATTTTGTTAAAATGCTATCAAAAGTACACTAGCGTGCAGATTTCAGGGGATGTTAAAAATAATATTCTTTTTTAAATGGGATATTCTGTATATTTTTAAATTTTTGGAATGATCCTTTTTTCCTGAATTCAAAAATATACAATATATATCGTTTTTGAGTTATTAAACGTAGAATATCTTAGTTTAACTAGTTATTGTAAATATGGAGAAGTTAACAGTATTAAAGTGAGCTATGAAAATGACAACTATTGTGTTTAATAAGTGACATTTCTTTAATGAAATAATCAAAATGGTTTAAAGTGGAATTTTTTAAAATAATGTTGCAGTTATTATTTCTATATTTAAAACAATACTTTAGGGATGTAGATTGTCTGACATTTCGAGGTTTGCTAAAACAGGATTTTATTTAAATTGGTTTTAACTTGGGCTACAAAGTTCTCTTTAAGGTTATAAAGAAATGTACTTATTTGTAACATATTTTCATTTATATTAAAACGAAGGTGCTTAGGAGACATCCGTTAATGAAATAACATCCTATCCTTCTTTTAGCTATAACTTTTTAAAAATATTAGAAGAAAGTGGTTTTTTAAATTTCCGTCAATAAAATGTCACTTTTTTCTTATTTTTTTAAATTGATGTTGAATCATGTGGTAAGCAGTATTCTGTCTATAATCCAGAAATATTAGGCAAAAATAGGTAATTTTTCCAAAAAAGTGCGGGTAAATTTTGCTATACAGGGTGTTTCATGAGGAACTGTACATACTTCCAGGGGTGATAGAGGACCACTTGAGTATTCAGGAACGGCCATTGAAATTTTCCTGTCTATCGCTCTTAATTTCTGAGATACTGGCTGATAAAATGATTTTGATATATTTATTTTTTTGGTATTTGGTTTATTGGCCAGAACGACCTTACTATTGATCGGATTTTATTTAAATTTTAGACAATTTATACGCTTATCACAGTTGATAGATTGTTATTATGTTTTTTAAATTCCAGGGCCGGACTTTTTAAATTTGTTTTTGCGATTCCTGTAAAAAGACCACCCTGTATATATATTTTTTAACATTCAGTAGCCAATTATAAAAGCCCATACATCACTACACAAAATCATGTAATTTGATTTTTGTCGCACCTTTATTGACATTTTTACAAGCGATTGTATTTGGCAAAATGAGGAATAACAAAATTAAACTTAAAATAGAATATAGCTTGTGTTTTTAAAATTTTAAGTTTCACAACAGGACAACTAATATAAAATACTATACATTTATCTATACATACACACACATATATAATATATATACACACACGCGTATGTACAAACCATTATGCAAACATTTAAAATAAAAGTATATTATGCCTTACAAAAATAGTTTATAATATTTATTATTAATGTGCTAATTTATGAATTCATCAAATTTTTGAATAACTCGTAAGTTTTTGGTAACAGATAACTTCATTTTGTTTTTGAACATGTAAGTATGATTAATTTCTTTTATTTGTCTGGGTAATAAATTGTATAATTTCATTTCAGTATCAAAATTTTTATCACAGCTGTTTTATTACTTTTTAGAATTCTGATAGTTATGTTCCATTGGTTTTGTTAGATCTGGGCGTTTTTCTTTTTTAATGTTAAATTTGAGAGGACATAAATTGTATCAACATCAAAGAAGTGTTTGTTATCGCTAGGCAAGGGAGCACGGCATATTTCCGTCATCAAAAATGGAACGAAAAATTTAAAACGTTGAGGAGCAAGAAAATGTCACTAATATTCTTTCCTTTTATTTAGGTTTTCTACCACATGTATTATCCTCTTCAAAAACAAATCACCGAATCTACAAAATAATACAATTATTGGAAAATAGCCTATGCGCTTGTCAAATCTCAAATCTCAAAGTGTACAGCAATAATTCCCTATGTAGTATGTATACGGACTATCGGAGAAGCTACGCCGTATAGGTGATAAATTTGATGTTAGGACGGTATTTCAAATGAGGAACACTTTGAGATCTATTTTATCAAAACAAAACCGATAAGGAGCAGAATTCAAAAACTGTATTTACAATATCCCGTGCGAATGTGATAAATATTATGTGGGTGGATCATCCAGACCTTTCAGTGTGAGGTTGGATGAGCACAAGAATTGGAACGCTTTCAATTTGTGCAATATCGAAGGTTTAGATTTAACTATTTTCCTCAAACTTCAGGCGTTCCCCAAGGATTAATTTTGGGACCCCTCTTCTTTATAATATTTATTAACTATATTGCCAAAAATATCAATGTTCACTATTTGCTATACGCCGATGACGTCAAATTATATTGTAGAATTTCTTCCGTCTTTGATTGTGAGAACCTTCAAAATAATATCACTACACTCGACAATTGGTGGCATAATAACAAATTGCCACTAAATCCAAACAAGTGCAACGTTATGTCCTTTTATCGTAAAAAATCACTACTTTTATTTGATTATGAACTCGACGGTCAAATTCTCGAGAAGCCTGACTATATTAAAGATTTAGGAGTCTTCTTTGACTCTGACCTCAGTTTTTCTCATCACATAGATGTATGTTTGGCTGGTGCATACAAAAGTCTTGGTTTTGTTTTACGCAATTCTAAGGATTTTAAAAATATTTCTACTCTGCGCTTGCTATTTATTACTTTCGTAAGATCTAGACTTGAGTATGCTTCAGTAATATGGTATTCAATATACACAACGTACATAACATTAAATTATAGAGTTCAACGAAGATTCTTCAAGTCAGCTATTTTTCTTCTAGATGGTGTCTATCCCGCCAGAGGGACACCCATAATCAGTTCCTCGAGCGATTTGACATGCAAAGTCTTGTTACTAGACGCACACTGCATTCTGTTATTTTTCAGTTTAAATTAAAAAAAGTGAGTCAATTATTGCGAAGATTATATATCGAGTCGTTAGAATCAATAGTAGACATAACAGCATATTCTTGTTCCCTCAGGCGCGCACTAACCTTCTCTTAAAGTCGCCTTTATATCAAATATTAAATAATTAATCAAATATTGAATATAATTTGGATATTTTGTCTTGTAGTCTTAATGATGTCAAAAAATGTTTTATGTAACGTGTTATTTATATAATATCCCCATTTTTATTTTAATGTATTTTTTCCGTTTTACTATATTTTGTTTACAATATTTAATGTATGTACTACACTAGGATACTTATCCTGTAATTGGGCACTGCCCATTGGATATTTTATAGTAATAAATAAATAAATAAAAGAATTACATTAGAAAGAATGAAATTCAGAAATCAAAGATTTGTGAACATGCTTGAGAAAACGGACATAGAATAAATTGGGACTCGGAAAAAAATTTTACCAAAAGAGGCAGATAGCAATTAATAATTAATTAAATGAAGATAAATGCGTATCGAATTGTTCTGTAGATATTTGTACAAACTGGCTACTAATGTTAAAAGAAGAACTTAATAAACTCAACATTATCTAAAAGAAAATATCATCAGTTCTGTGTAAGTAGTAAGTATCTATGGAAATAACATAAAAATAATCTTAAAGCTGTGTATTTGACATACACAGCAAATAAGAGTTCTTCGAAAAAAGCTTTGAAAACGGAAAGAGACTACTTTCCGAAACGTCAGCAAAATACATTATTTCTGTGTTTATTCCGATTCAGATCAGAGGCTTTTTTCCAATAATTTTATTATTTTGTAGATTCGGTGATTTGTTTCTGAAGAGGATAATACATGTGGCAGAAAACCCAAAAGAAGGAAAGACTATTCGTAGAATGCCACAAATAACTTACAGACAATATCATTAATATTGTTCAAGAACCCCCAGAAGTAAGTAACCGAGAATAAGTGCCCAATTAGGAGATCCTCACGTGCGGGTTTGGAAGACTCTAAATAAAGAAAGATTACATCCATATCATATTCAGCAAGCGCAAAGGCTTCAACAGTGTGACAATGTAAATAGGTCAGAATTTTGTCAGTGGATTATTGATCACAGACCGACTACATATCGAACTTTATTCACAGATGAAGCCCAATTTATACGAGATGGCATATTCAATTCAAATTCGCATAACTGGGCCCATTGTTAACTTAAGTTATCGGTAAATGTTTAACGTAGTACGTTTAACAGCAACTTAATTGGACCACATATTTTTCCGGCAAGGCGCTAACTACAGAGGTGTATAGATTTCTTACAAAATATTTTATCTGGTTTAATGCAAGGTATTAATATAAGAGGATAATATTTGCAGCATGACGGAGCTCCTCCTCATTTTGGTATTAAGGTTAGAAGGCATTTGGATAATGATTATCCAAACATGGACGTGGGGGACCTCATCCTTGGACGGCTAGATCACCGGATTCCAACCCCGTCGATTATTCCCTATGGGGATATCTCAAAACGAAAGTCTACAGTGTCCCAATAAATAGTAGAGAACAGTTACTTCAGCGAATTATCCGTTGTAGTGACCAAATTAGAAACAATCCTGCGCAAATTTATTGGCAATTTAAATAAACGCCAACAAAAATGTAAGGAAGCTGGAGGTTCTCATTTTGAAAGTCTGCTCTAAGTAGTTGTAATATTTTTAAATATACTTTTGTAAATATTTATTTGACCATTTTTATTTACTTTGACAATTAATGTAAGCAAATGAAGCTGATTTTCTTCAAATTCCCCATTTTGCCAAATTCAATAGCTTGTAAAAAATCGGCAGCTACTGGAAGCGGCTGGAACCTCCCCACTCGGTGGATCTTTGAAGCCGAAAATAGCATTAAATTGTGTGACAAAATAGCACAAACGTAATCCGATCTCATCCAAAACCGTTTCAGATCTTCTGGGGCACTAAAAAAACCCTCAACTTAATGAATTTACAATCGTCTATGCGAGTTATTACATTATCGCTCGTTGAATAATATACTATTAGGATATTACCAACTTTAACATCACTTGAACGACTAAGAAAGTCTAGTTATCCTAAATACTACAGATTTGTAAAGCAACAAATTGAAAATTGGTAGAGTGATAATCTATAATAAATTCACCAACGAAGGTACAGAAAGCATATGATATTGATATTGTTACATCTACCTTTAAAGTTTGTGACAATCCACTAAAAGTTACAAATATGCCGAAATCTTATTAACATGACATGACACCAACGTTATCGGATGACAAACGATGACAATGACAATCGTCAAAATTTGCTCATTGCAATCCGATCGCTCGCGGCTGTCTTTGTTAAATGAAACATTAGCATTTCAGTAATTTTACTAGATTTTAGAGGAATACTTGTAGTTTAATTCTTCGATTTGTCTGTTTATATGTTTAAAAACGGCACTAAACGTAATCCGCTCTACTTCTAGAGCAGCGAAGAAACAAACCCTCACACATGAATTGACACGTGATGTGATGAGTTTCACGACGTAACGGCTACGCGCATCGATCATGTCATGCGAAATGCGACCTGTGCCATATTTGCTTTGTTTTTAATTTTTTTCACGGAAACCAAATCGAAAGGGTGGAAGTGTGATATATCGTTGAAATCAGAATTTTAACTGCTTTTCAACGGTTCCATTGCAAATCGAAAGTGATTAGTAAAAAAACAATTTGTTGCGTCAAAATGGCACTAAACGTTATCCGATCTCAACCAAAACCTTTTCAGATCTTCTGGGGCACTAAAGAAACGCACACGCAAAGTTTCATTCAAATCCGTTCAGTAGTTTCGGCGCTATCGTGCTAACACACATACACATATGCACACACACAGACATTTTTCAAAAACCAATTTTTTGGGTTCCTAGGACCTCAAAACGTAAAGATTTGATGTTATCTCAATTTTCGTTTTTGAAGCAATTTTAGTAATCTCTCACAATTTTATTGTGGAGAGGCTAAAAATCAATGAAAGCGCGAAAAAATCTAATTACATAGTTTTGTTTAATGATGTATGAATTGGCAACTGAATGTTATAAAAAATATACAGGTTGATCTTTTTTACAGGAATCGAAAAAAATTAATTAAAAAAGTGCGGCCCTGAAATTTAAACAAAATTATAATTGCAATTTATAAATTATGATAAGTGTATAAAGTGTCTAAAATTTAAACAAAATCCGATTAATAGTAAGGACGTTCTGGCCAAAGTAAGTTTAGACCAAAATCGTCCTGTATCTGAGAAAATTTCAATGGCCGTTTCTGAATACCCAAGTGGTCCTCTACCGCCTCTGGAAGTATGTACAGTTCCTCAAGAAACACCCTGTATATGTGGTTATAAAAATGTATCGAAAGTCATTGATTGGCCGAAAGTACATAAAATAATTAAAAAATCATTATCACGATTATCCTCTTTTCTGAAGATTTACAAAAACAAATACCAGAAAGTTCTGAAAAAAATATATATTGTAATTTTTCAAACCCATTGTTTTCGAGGTTCGAGAGATATAGTTCGTGAAAGTCGAGGTTGACTGAATTTAGACATCACCTGGGACTGTATCTCCGAATCTTGTATATCATCTTATATATCGGGTGCCACAAAGTAACTTTTTTATTTAACAAAATATAAAACCAACACTGATGGCTCCGTTCAACGTAGTTAGTTTACTTGCTATAAGTAGTAATAAAATCTACGAATTAATCATTGGTTTTTTGATAGATGTTAATATCACACTATAGGTTAACCTTGTTTTCCTCTTGTTTTAACCTTATGTTTTTACCTACCCTACCGTGGTCTTTTTTTTGTGATGTCAAACTCAATATCCTGACAGACCCCTGGACGAGAAGCGTGTTTCCCTGTATTTTCCTTCGTTGCTCTTCTTCACTCTTTTTCTCCATTTTGTTTAGGTTAAATAATTTTAACATAGTGTGACTGGCTGCATGGTCTCTGGTCCAAAGCCATAAAAAAAAACCAACGCAAAGTGGATTAATTGTTATAAAAATAAAAATGTAGTAAATTTACTACGATAGACGAGAAATACCACTAATTCCTATAAAAGGAACTTAATTCAATGCCACCCATCAAGGTGCACAATGTCCGTTTCCAAAGGGATTGAAAATAATGTCCTAAAACTAGGATAACATAGGAATAAAACCTGTAGCCGCGCGTCATATTCGTATTCAACTCTAAGGCTATGATTGGTGCATTTTTGGATCCGATTCCCTGATTGATTTAGGTATTTAACTCCGTTTTAATGTGAGATAGAGGATGCGCGTTGATGTTATGGTACGCCGAAAGCAACAAGGCAGAACGGCGTTTAAAAATTTGTAAAAAGAAAGATTGCAAATGGTGTATTACCACGAATTAATGTGAAAGTTGTGATAGTTATTGATTCGTCTTGATGTTAAAGTCTGGCGGTGTTACCCTCATAAGTTCCATTCTAGAGAGAAGTTTTATTTGGTTAGTGAAAGACGCCATTTATTGACCGTGTGAACAGCAAGTACGCCATATTACAAGATACGTTAAGTTCTGTCATATTTATGGTATACTGTACTGCTGTATCAAAGTGTAAGCCTTAAAAACTTTTATAATGAAATAAAAGCTTTTTGGTGCATAGACCCTTATCTAGTGCGTGCAACCCTTCGTCAATTAGGAGTTAAATTGTAAATTTTTGAACACTACGCCCTCCAAGTAGGTATTTAGAAGATTTTCATCAGTACCAATTATTGCTTCATGTGACAAACTGCACCGTAAACTGTAAGTACGTTCTTGTTAAGTTCACTCAATGGCTTTCGGCTTTTTACAAAAAAATAAAATCCGTGGCGTCCAACTTTTTTTCAAGATTTTTGACTTAAAAAATTATAATTGTGTGTTAATGTCTGAGTATTTACATGAGCTTTGACACCTTACCTTTCATTACTATAAATATTCCATGTATAAGTTGTTATTTTTCTATGACTTTGATTGCGTATTCGCATACCGTATATTTTAAAGAACTCTTGTTTATGACATGTATTTTTATGCTCCACTGCCCTAGGGTCATGAATTTTATTGCTGTAATGTAGGATTAAATTTAACATTGTTTGTTTCTTTTTAATCCAGTGTTTCCCTCACTCTCGATGTTGAGCTAGTAGGGCCGTTTAGGTACAAACGTTCTTGAAGAAATTTAGAATAAAAATATAAGTTGTTTCATTATCGGAGCTGAATGATAGGTTGAGCATAGGAAGACTGCAGACCCAACCAAAATGGCAGCCTATTCATATCCGCAAGAATTCAGTTGTAATCTGTAATATGTCAATTCTTGCGAGTACTTTCACTCGGGTCACAGTGGAGGCTTATTTAGATAAAGCTGTAGCTTCTAGGAGACTTTGCATTTTTCCGGAATTATTTGTTTCAAGGCATAATAAATGCCGGTGTCGACTCGCAGCGAGTATTGTTCGTGGAATGCAATTCGTAAACAAGAATGCACAGGATATCATCGCATAATATGAAAGTTCAATGGTTTTTTAAAATCATTATTAGCATGAGGAGACATCATAATTATACCATTATATCTAGTTCTTATTAATACATCCATATGCTTGTTAAAATTCTTAAAAATTGAGTCAAACGTCTAAATATATTCTCAATTAAGCAATTATTTTCTTAATTAAAAGGAGTTTACAATGTGTATAAATTTCGCAGACATGTTCTGTATGTTATGTTGGTACGCATGTTTATGGACGATTAGATCGTGACTCACCTCGTTAACATTATTACCACACAATAAGTTAATATTTTTAACAGCCCTACTACGTTTCCTTTGTGTGGACAAGTTTGAAATTAAAATAAATTATTGTAATTTTTAATTTACGGCTTACGCATGAAAGTGACACTTGGAATGCATTATCATTAAAAACGTCGTTAGGTATAAGGATAAGTAGTTTTTCTGCACTGATAATGAGTTTCTTAATTACTGAAATTGATTTGAAGTGAAATAACGTAAAAGGTTTTACTTTGAATGTAAATTGTTAGCACAATCTTTTTATAAATACAGTAAATATTTATAGCAGCCATCCAAACAGTTTCTATTAGAATTTATTCGTCTTCCGATGATGGCGCGACGTCTTGGTTGATGAAAGCCACATTGAGAAAAGTATTACAATGAAAAAAGTACAGGTAACAAAGAAAATGTTTTGTGATTAAATGTCATTATGTTGAAGTAACTCTATATTTATAGCTACAACCCCTCCAACAGAGCACAGAATAATCTGAGTTTACCCTAATTAAACATTGTATTATATATTGTTTTTACGGAATATTTGCATAGAATGTTCCCTGAATATTCTAGGCCAGTCATTATAACCATCAAACATCGCAAAAGCGCATGTATCTACGATTTTTTTTATATGTTGTTAGGATCCCTGAGAGTAGTTTGTACTCTGAAAACCCTGTGCTATTCCCGTGGTGCTCAAAAAACTGCGAAAGTTGTTTCAGTTTCTTCGAAAAAGCTACTTTAAGAAAGCGTTTTTCAGGTACCTTCTTTCTATACTTTTGTACCGAAAACTAAATTTGCAACAATTTGAGCCCAACCCGAGCTCTCTAGGTAGTAGTTTAGAAGTTCGCCCTTTTGGAAGGGCCGGGTCTCATCCTGTCTGTATCAGTGGGGGAGGGAGGACAGAAGACGTTTTCTGGAGGTAGAGGCGAGTCGTCATATGGTGTAGGGGTGGCGTTGCAACTTCGCCCTTGGCAAAAGGAGCATAGATAGGATAGAGCACTTAAGCCCTGCCTCTCTCCAAGTGCACAACCCTAAGCACCCTTTCTTGCATTTGCAAGCTACCATTGTAAGCAGGGTCTAAGGAGCGAGCTCTGTGCCCATTGCTACGGACATGAGACCTTGTTCGCTGGTGGCACATCCCCAGTCACACGGGTTTTTGTCGACCTCCAACTATTTTTGCACTTGGTGGTAGGTCCTCCAAAAATGATATTTTGCAGATGCTGTGACGGGGAGGAGGCGGGTAAGGTTGATTTTGGCCGATTTTACAAATGCTGAGTATCGCAGTGTGTTGAGCATATCCTCATCTCTTCCGTAGAGGTTCATCAAGATCTTCTCACCAGCATTTCCTATTTCTTCCTGGTTGGAGTTTAGATCAAGGAAAATGCTGGCGAGGTCTATCCAGTGAAGTTTTTTGAGGACATTGCACCATTTCATTTTGCTTTGCCAGAAAAGGGCAGAGGTGGTGTCACACCCACTGATGGCATGCAGTTACAGAACCATCCCTCGTGGTACCTTCATTTCTCCAGATGTGAAGGAATTTGCTGAATATTGGGCGCACTCTGACCTGACCTCTGCCGCCTTTCTGGAAGTACCCGTTCGTCAGTCCAGAGCTTAAGCCGTTGAGGAGGGCCAATAGGCCGACGTCCTCCTCAATGATGAAAACTTAGTCGAACAATGAGCTCTTGGAGAGGAGGGCAGTCCTTATTATAACAGCATCGGCGACTACTTGAGATTGATGTACCTCGATACCCTGCCTCTCAAATTTAGTGCGCATCATGGAGATCAGTCGGCGTTACATCTAAAATGTTAAATTCACATCTTTGCACGTTTTTTTTGTAAATACATACCAACATTATTCAGTGCAATGTTTTCATCATTTTCCCAAAATCCGATATTTTACTATTTTTTCGTGTTTGAGGAAACTGTGAGGCCTAGAGTTACCATTTTGGAATCAAATTGAAGCTAATTCAATTCTATACAAATTCATTTCATGATTTTTCTCTAGGACCATTAATTTAGCTGGTAAGTGTCTTGGAAAATGACCCTACCGATAAATTTTCACTTTTTGGAAAAAACTGCCCATCTTTGACTGGATGTGTCTCCGCAACCGATATACCTAGAGGGCTTGGACTGGGCTCAAATTATATCAAATTTAGTTTGCTTTACAAAAGTATACAATGAAGATACCCGAAAAACGCTTCCTTAAGGTAGTTTTTTCGATAAAACTGAAATAAGTGACAGAATTTCGCAATTTTTCAAGCACCACGGAAGTGGCACCAGGTTTTCAGGGTTGCAAACTGGGGTATAAACTACTCTTAGGGGTACTAACAACATATAAACCGGCCTATTCTTAGTATATTCTTTAGTATTAATAATATTAACGTTTTCACTACTAGAGTTGTAATGAAATTTAAGAAACAATCAAAACAATATTAGAATATTTATCAATTATTAGTTTATCTGTTCAAATTTTAACGTTTTCTACAAATTTCTACGAGTAATAATGTCAGTTTTGTACTAAAATTATGCAAGAAATGGAAATAGTCAATTTATTATATACATTTGTAGAAAATTCTCTGCACATCGCAAGTTACATACATTCTTTGAATTTTCTAGGAATGTATAAGTCTTCTATAATATGCATACTTATGGTATTTGATATGTAGTTTTTAAGAATGTTCTAAGAACTTTCAAACATTCGACACATTTGCACTTTTATAGAATCTAGTTTTGTACGGGCTTAAAAGTACCCAACCAATTTTATTTCCTTTCACCCTTAATACGGCTTGACTTTTATTGAAAAACTAAGGCGACGTTTGGCAATTTTTCCAATTTGAATTTTAAGGGGGAAATTTTCAAATACCATCTCACTCTGATCACACGTAGATACAGTTATGTTTATACCAAATACTCATTTCAATCACCTTAATTAGCTATTCCACCATTCAACCAGGGCACATACATATAGACAATTATACAACGATTCGCGACGACATTACCATCTGCCACAGCTGAGATTCGAACTCAGGAGCGGTACAGCAACTAGCCGTGTTGTCTCTCACACAACCTCGTTTAGTCTGTTAAAGAACGCTATAACCCCGATATACTTTTCGACGTTGTAACGAAATCCGACTTAGGAAATACTTCGTAAGAAAAGCGTGCTTCACGTAAAAACGCCGTGGAGGAGGTTTTTAATTCTTGGAAATATATTTTTGCTCTTCGGAGCGTTTTTTATGCCAAATTTTCGCTAACTCTTCGAGGAGCGTTAATTTGGTAAGTGTAGTAAATGTCGCTGCACAGGGACGTAATGTCGCCCCGACCACCCAATTTTAGAAAGTATAATAAAATTGGACTTGAACTTCCAAATTTCCAAGATTAAAAACCCTTTTACGAATCCACGTTGTCAAGCACTGCAACTCTTACGAGGTATTGAATATGAGGACAAGTTAATCCAACGACTATTCAAAGTATATCGGAAGTTATAGCGAAAATAGCCCTTAGCGACATGGGACCCCCATCATTTCCTAGCAGTCGGATTTGACGGGGAATTGATGTGTTTTGACGGGGTTTGCCCTAAACCGGTTCCTCAGTGATTCGGAGTCAAAAAAGTATTATAACCATGTACTCACACGTGCATGGGATCTGCCTTGCCTGAACGTAAAATTTGTTATTGCATAATACAAACGAAGTAGATACGCTTCAAGCAATTTTAAGCTCCGAGGAGCGACCAAAATTTATGTGAATTAATAAAATACGTTTATAAGACAGGCAAGCATAAGCCCACCAAAATTTCAGTTACATGAACTGTTCCTTGAATCTTTTTGTGCATCGTTAGCTTTTCAAACTGCATATTGGATGGTAGTTGGTACCGTATGAATCGTCCCGTTCCTCACCATGTGTTGTACACGGGTCAGACCATTGTTTGTTAACATTTCCTCTGAAGAAGTTGTTGTAAAAACATAAATTTTTTAAAGATTTAATATACATTTTTTGAACTTTATATTGTCTTTTACTTGTGTTTTCTAACAAAATTTCCCTTTCAGATTTAATTTTAAGAGAGTGTTAAACAGACAGTGTTAGATTTATAGTGTTACGACGTCTTCCAATTGATACCATCAGAGCCGCAGTTAAGCATAAACGACAGTAAGTATGATTTATCCATTAATCTCCGTCTGAAACAGTCACTTTGAACCCTAAAAATTTTGTGAACGTAATATTTTTATTTAGTATTTAGAAAAGGTTGAGGAAAAAGAAAATTAATTTTTTCTTTTTCCTATTTTTTTCAATTTTTCTAAGTTTTTCGAACAGAAAATACGTCCTTCAGACTTCCATCAAAGCATGGATCGTTCACATGGCGCCCGAGCAGGGACCATGCCGTCCCCAAACCCAACAAATCCTTTCTCGTTCATGGCGGAAGACTCCGAGGGGTCGACCCCAAGAGAATTTTATGAGCGAGTCACCGCACCGCTCGTCGACGACGGTTCTAGAGGGATAGAACCACAGCGACTGTTTCCGGAGGGAGACAATGTTAATTTATCAGCTTCACAGCCACAAACTGCTTCGATGGAAAGTATGTTTCTGAAAATGGCAGAGGGCTTCGTGCAGGCGATACAGAACGTGTCGACCTGTACGCCCCATGAGAGACAAAGATGTCCGAACGTGACGTTCCATGGGCTTGATCATGAAGATCCAGAAGCATTTCTGAAAATTATGGAGGAATATTTCGACAGAGCTCGCATAAGCCACGACTATGATCGCCTCCATAACGTAACCGGCCAACTCAAGGGCGAAGCTCAACGATGGTCCGAACAATTTAGGACGTTGACTACTTCGTATGCCTTATTCAAGGAAAGATTCCTTACGAGATTTAATTCTCCCGACATACAGTCACGAGCTATTGCTCAACTGTATGCCGTCAAGCAAACGTCTTTAGACGACACGGCAGTGTTTATCACAAGGAAAACCTGTCTTTTCGATCGTATTGATCCCTTTAAATCCGAAGCCATCAGAGCTCGGGTCATCATGGACCAACTGCGTCCAGAAATTAGGTCACGCTTGAGAAGCAACCTAATTTCAAACACAGAGATGTTAATAGCAGCGGCTACTAACGTCGAGCGGGATTCAGCTGACGAACAGACGTCGCTAATCCAGCTTATAGATCAACGTCTGTCCCGCGCGTCTTACTATCAAGAGCCGGGACGTTTAAGTCAACAAAATTCTAGTAACAGGAGCAATGGAAGCCCAACTCCGACAGCACCGAGGGTGCATTTCCGAGAGGACGTATCTCGACAGGACGGTCCAGGCAGAGCGCCTGGTCGTCCTTTTTTTATGCCTAATTCTACAAGCGGATCAGTGAATCCTGACCGCAGGCAAAACAATTTCAATGGCGGATCGGGGAAATTCCGAGTACCCGACCGACCGGCAACCCCGTGCCGATACTGTACAGACACAGTGCAGTGGCACTTCCATAGCCAATGCCCGAATAACCCGCATCTCAACAGGAGACCGGGAAACTTTCGAGGGGCCAGAGACCCAGGCCAGGGTCCATCTGCAAGATCCCCGGCACAACGGCCGAACCAAGGCGGCAGCAATGTCCAGTAATTTTTTCCGATACTCATGACCACTACGACGCTCCTCTGCACAAGACAAGAGAGTCAATAAATTATATGAGCGAAGCGTTCCCTTTGCCTCGTATAAAAGTTCAAATTAATGAACATGCGGTCGACGCACTGATCGATTCAGGCTCGACGCGAAACGTTATCCATCCGAGGATGTTGGATAACTTTAAAAATCTCACGACACGCCGATCATTTGCTATGGCGTGCGGAGATCGAATGGTGGACTCTCTTGGAACGACAAAATTAAAAGTAATAATTTCAGGCACCTCTTTTGAAATTGATTTTCAAGTAATCGAAAATTTGAACGAAACGATAATATTAGGATCACCATTCTTATATATGAACAATGTCGCATATGATTATGGCCGAAAATGCCTATATGCCGGCACGGAAGAGCGTATTACCGTCTTCTGGAATCAAGCTTCTCAGAGGGAGAGACAGCAGGCAAAGCTTCCTGAAGAGCTTGTTATAAAAGACAAATTTCTACGGCCGCTGTTCGAAGAATTTGTCGATCTGTTCACTGCGGAACCGACTCAAGCAACCACAGTGACTGTTAAACACAAAATTACAGTAAAAGACACGAAACCATTTAATATCAGACCATATCCGATGTCTCCGAGTACTAAGAAAATTATGTACGACCAAATCGAAGAGATGTTAAAAGCTGGCGTCATCGAACCTAGCACTGCCCAATATAGTTCACCACCAGTGATCATAAAACGCTCCGACAAGAAACCACGATTTTGCATCGATTATCGCCATTTGAACGAAATGACTGAAGACGAGGCTTCCGTCTTACCCAAAATACACGAAAGCATTAAAGATTTAGGAAATTCGAAGATTTTTTCTGTGTTGGATTTAAAAAGTGGATATTGGCAAATACCGCTAGATGAAGCATCAAAAGATTTTTCGACTTTTACCACTCCTGATGGGGCAGCTTACAGATTTAATGTCATGCCTTTCGGACTCAAGACAGCTCCCTGTACCTTTCAGAAATTCATGGCAAAGGACGTTTTAACGGGTTACCTGCACCATTTCTGTAAAGTGTATTTAGATGATATAACCGTTTACAGCGTAAACGTGAAGGAGCATATGTCCCACTTGAGGTTAGTCTTTGAAAGACTACGTCTGCACAATCTGAAAGTGTCACCGGAAAAGTGTGTAATAGCGACGAATGAAATTCAATATTTAGGCCATACAATTAGAACTGATACTTCCCAACCATTAGAAAAACATGTCTTACAAATTCAAAATTATCCCGTTCCAGCTACAAAAAAGCAGCTACAAAGTTTCCTAGGGCTTTGCAACTGGGTACGAGAATATCTACCAAATGTGGCGATGATCACGAAGCCACTAACGAAACTTCTTTCGAAGGAAAATCGTTTTCACTGGAACCATACATGCGATGAAGCGTTTAGAAAATTAAAAGAATTATTATCCGGACCGCTGGAACTCCATCGGCCGGATTTTTCACGTCAATTCATTTTGCAAACAGATGCATCCCTCCAAGGCCTTTCGGCCGTATTATATCAATTAGGCGACAACGGCGAAAAATACATAATCTCGTATGCAAGCAACACGTTATCTCCAGCGGAGAGACGTTACCACATAAACGAGCTAGAATGCTTGGCGGTGGTGAACTATATTAAAAAGTACAAGATGTACTTAGCAGACAAACCGTTCTTGGTGAAGACGGACAACAGGGCGTTACTTTGGTTAAACAAACATAAGGACGACAAAACAAAATTTACTCGATGGTCATTACTATTGCAAGAATATTTTTTTTTTTTTTTTTTTTTTTTTTTTTTTTTTTAACATGTGTCAATTTATTATTGAAAGTACAGATTTGTAAATATTCTGTTTGTACGTGTATGTATTTCAAATAAATACCTAAACAGGGTAAATTTTTGTATTATAAAAAATATGGTGCGCCGTTTAACGATCGAGAAAAAGAATGCGTTGGTTCTATTGATTGGAGATAACGCCAGATCCTATAGAGAAGCAGCTGCTGAATTTAACGCACCGAGCCTGAGCAGCCCTTTCCTGTTTGACATAAATTAACTTTAACTTTATTAATATATAATTCCTAGTACATATATACTTAATTAAGACCAAAAGAATTTAATGTATACATTCTCGTATGTCTTATACATACATACATATATACATACATTAATCAGAGATAGGTAAAAAATTTACAACTAAAAAAGAGAAAAAATATCAAAGACAGTTTTCTACATATTCTGACACCATCCTGCAATGATACAGTCGCCTAAGCATGCTGTGGCTTGTTTTGCAGAGTATCAACACAGGATAGGTGTATTATCTATATAGACATAATATATTACATATAGTTATCATCATATTGTCTTTTTTTTTCTTTTCTCTTTTTTCCTTTTCTTTGTTGGTTGGGACAGCCTGAAACTTAAATTTAAATTTAGAAGGTAGTGGTAGGTGTTTATACTGAATCATAAAATAAGGAAATCGTAGAGATGGCATATAATATTTTGATCTAACTATCAAGACAAGGCTATAACTATAGTGGTTGGAGCAAATATTTTTATATAAACTGTTGATTCAAAATAATATCGATCTTATCTTGGTTATCAAGTATAAATTTTTTTAATTCTATTTTATATTTATTTAACTTTTGTATATTTTTAATATTAAGGGGTAGTATGTTATACAATTTTGGACCATAATAGAATATAAATCGTTGTGTATGCGTTTTTTTATATAATGGTATAACAAGATTTTTATTTCTTAATGATCTTGTTGGGTAATCGTGGGATATATATACGGAATCCCGTGCTTTATAATACCACAATAAACAATGATAAGCGTAAGCATTTTTTACATTAAAGACTTTTGCCTCCTCGTATAGCAGGGTGGTATTATGTAATCTGTTTCTGTTCAGTATTATTTTTAATATACTGTTTTGTGTAACTTGCAAATTGCTTAGAGAGTTTTTAAACAATCCTCCCCATGCTTCAATACAGTAGCTAATAATCGATGCAACTAAAGAGTCATAAACAATGAATAAATTTTTTCTGTTTAGTATGCCTTTTAATTGGTAGAATTTGTGTATAAGTATTCTAATTTTTTTTGTGATATATTCAATATGTTCATTCCATCTTAGATGATGGTCAACCATTACTCCGAGGTATTTTACTTTGTTAGTTTTTTTTATTTCAGGGCATCCACATTCATTTTTATTTTGGCAATTTCTTTTATGAACAGTGAGGAATCCCTTTACTGGTTGGTCATCCGCTGAGAGGGTGAAGGTTAAAAATTTGCTCTTATCCACATTTAGGCTGAGCATGTTAATATTTAGATATTGGTAGACTATATTTAGGCTGCTTTCGGCTATAGAATAAACATTTTCCCATGATTCATCCACAAAAATCATAGCTGTGTCGTCAGCGTATGATGTTATATAACCTCGGAAATTTATTAGACTAGCTATGTTGTTAACGTATACAAGGAACAGAATTGGACCCAACACTGTTCCCTGTGGTACGCCCATGGTGATGGTCTGTGTTTCACTCAGGGAATTATCGATTTTTACTTTCTGTGTTCGGTTTGTGAGATAGTTCTTTAGAAGATCATAAGCAACGCCTCGTACACCAATATTTTCTAGTCTCCTTAATAGGATACGATGTGATACGGTATCAAAGGCTTTAGCTAGATCTAGAAAAACTGCCAGACATTTCTTATTTGCATCTAAATTAGAGACTGTTTTGTAAATTATATCTAGAACTGCATGTTCTGTGCTCTTGTTTTTTTGAAAACCGAATTGCCTATTCGTAATCACATGATGCCTATCAAAAAAACTAGTTAATCTATTTTTCAAGCACTGTTCAAAGATTTTCGTGAAATTGTTTATAACTGATATCGGTCTGTAGTTGCTTACATCTGTTTTATCACCTGATTTGTAGATTGGTGTAACTACCGACTCTTTCCATTGGTATGGTAATATACCTGTTGTGAATGCGAGATTTACTAGATGAATCAAGGGGTTTATTATATACTGGTGTATATTTTTTATTACTTTGCTCGATATGCCATCTGGACCTGCAGCAGATTTATTTTTTAGATTTGCGATAATTAATATAATTTCATTTTTTGTGGTAGGGTGGAGAAATAAGTTTGAGTCTACTTTTTTATCGTCAAAGATAGTTTCCGGGCTTTCGTTATTTTTTTCGATTTTTGTTGCCATTTTATCACCGATGTTTATGAAATATTCGTTTATATAATTTGCTTTAGCGATATTATTATTTATTCGTTTTCCATTTGCATCGTTTATATTATTATTATTTGAAGTTTTAGTTTTACTGTTTGTTGCTTTGTTTATTGTTTCCCAAATTTTTTTGTAATTTCCATTTGCATCTTTTATTTCATTAGTATAAAAATCATTTTTTGTTTTCCTTATTAAATTATATAGTGTGTTTCTATATTGATTATATTGCGTTTTTAGTTCCTGTGTAAAATTTCTTAATAATTGTTTTTTCATATTATCCCTTTTGCGAATAGAATTTATTAGTCCAAGTGTTATCCACGGTTTTATTTTATTGATTTTATTATTTTTTAAAATTATACTTGTGGTGGACTCATTTATGTAGGATTTTATTTTATTAATGAATGTGTCATAACTGTTTTGTATATTATTGCAATTTACAACGTCATCCCAGTTTTCTCGTTCTAAGAGATTTTTTAGTTTTTCTAGATTTATTTTGTTACAGACTACATTAGGAGTATGACTTTTTTGTCCATTTTCGCCAACTTTTAAACTTAAACAAGTTGCGTAATGATCAGAGAGGTTCGTTTCAAAGATCATTGGTTTTATACTAATATTTGTATCTGTATTATTATCTTTTTTGTTTACAAAAATGTGGTCTATTATGGTTGATGTAGTTTCTGTTACCCTAGTGGCTTTGTTTATATAGGAAATATAACCATTCTCAGCGAGTATATTTAAATAATGATTTACTTCATTATTACTATTATTTTCTATATTTATGTTTATGTCTCCCAGATAGATTTCAATTTTATTTTTATTAATATTTTTCAACAGTTCATATAGTTCATTTATATATAATTGAGTGTTTGTTGATGGGGGCCTGTAACAGGCTAAAATGCCTATATCAATATTGTTCGCTTTAAAATTTATTTTTAGTAAGTTGGTTTCAGAAAATTTTATTATATTTACATTAGCTGATAAAGATTCTTTTATGTACACTATAAGACCATCATTTTGATTATATTTGGAATTGTTATAGAATATATCATAATCAGGTATAATAAAATGCCTTTCACTTTCTATATTCCATGTTTCAGATAGTACAATTACATCTATATTATTTAACGTTCCCTCCAAATCGATTAAAAGTTCATCAAAATTTTTTTTTAAACTTCGTATGTTAAAATGTATTATGTTCAAGTTATGGCTGTCCCTATTTTCTAAACCTTCAGAAATACATTTAAAAACTAATGTGTTCGTCTCATCTTGCGTTTGAATATACTTAAGGAGATCAGTAATCATTTGCAATGTTTGTTTAGAATATTAGTGGTAAGTACATGTAGAGACGAAATACAAATTATATTCTTAATGCTAGATATGGATTAACCGAAAACTAAAATTAACTAATAATAATAATGATTAAAATTGAAACGGTTATACTATTGGATACTACTACTTATACTATTGGATTGGTACAAACAAAGATTCCTACAATTACCTAGAGATATTATTTATATTTGACTTTGCCCGATGTAGACGCCCCTTTTGTGCTTTTTGCGTTCTTTACCACACTTCGTAGTCCGTAATTGACTTCGTTTCTGAGTTTCGTAGGTGCCTTGTTGGGGGTTTTGTTTATTAGTTTTGTTTGTCTATTGGTATTTTGTATCTGCTGTGTTGTTTCTGGTGTTTTAGTTTTCGTGTGTGTTTGATTTTCAGTTATTGTATCCTCTTCCGTCAAGATGTCGCTTTCAGCTTCTTCTTCAAGCCTTTTTAGATCTTCAACTGTATACACAACGTTGTTTATAGTGAGTTTGTTGTTTCGTATCTTCGCATTTAACTTTTGGTCCCTGGCTTGTTTCTGGTGTTTTTTTAAAGTTTTTTGTATCTCTCTATCCTCTTTTGTTAAGTCGCTTGTTATTGAGACTGAGCTGCCTTTTAATGTGTAACCGTTTTTTAGGACGTCAATTTTCTTATGAAAACTGATGAATTTTACCATAATAGGTCTGTTTGTGTGCGCCTTCCCAAGTCTGTACGCTTGATTGACTTCAGACTTTTTTATGGGGATTTTGAGGGTATTTGTAAATAATGAAGTGACTATATTATAAATATCCTCCCCCTCGTTTTCTTCAATACCGAAAACTAGGATGTTATTTTTCTTAGAGTCCCTTGTTAAGTTTTCCACTTGTTCACTTAATTGTTTGTTTTTTTGTTCTAGTTCGTATACTTTTGAATTTGCTTGTTCTAGTGCTGCGGCTAAGATTTCGATTTTGTTTGATATTGTGCTTTCACTGCTTTGTATGTCGGTTTTTAGTTTTTTGTATAGGTCATTTAGTGTGGCCAGATCATCACCAGACATTTTTTATTATTTGTGTTTAGTTTAATGTAAATTGTAATGGTTTATTATCCGGATATCTTACTTGTAGATAGTAAAGTTCCTTGTTGTCTACCAGATGTTTGGTATTCCCAAGAACCCTCGGCTGGCTAATTTTTATATTGCACTGGTCGGTTACCTAACCTTTTCTATTTCTTCGAAATTCGTCGTCGTTTGGCCAAGATTTAAGAATTCTTGCTGCCCTATTGTACACTGAACTACACTTTTTTGTTGATAACTAGTATTTTTATTCACTTTATTTTATTTTTATTTACACCGTTTGATACGTAATTTGCTTTTCCGTTTTCCACTTTATTATTTGTCTAATTTCACTTTGATTTTACCGGACTTTACGATGGAATTAACGGGAGCATTTTACCGCACGTCTGACCTGTCTGCTGTCTAGTAATAGTAATGATGCATTCAAAATTGAACACTGTCCAGGAAAGGAAAATTTATTAGCAGATTTTCTAAGTCGTAACCCACAAAATCAGTATGTCGAGACAGACGATGAAGAGGAAAGAATGTTCCTACCAAATTATAAGTGTCCAGAACGTATTTCTGTTTTAACGCATTCAGAAATATGCGAAGATATCGTACAGGCTCAATTGAGTTCAAGAGATATTCAAGACAAGATCCGCCGTTGGAATGATCTATTTCAACAGGAACAACGTTCCGATGCGGATCTTATTTTTATGAAAAATTTTCACGTCCAAGACGATGTACTTTTTAAAGATTGCGATCGAAATTTTAAATTAATAGTTCCAAAGAGGAAAATTAAGGAATTGATTTACCATTATCATGACCGAGATGAAGCATGTCATCCAGGAAGAGACGAGACTCTCAGGAAAATAGCGAAACGCTACTATTTCAATAATATGGCCAGGATCGTAGGCAAATACATAAACGACTGTCTGATATGCCAGTCTGTAAAGACAAGACAAGCCCAACCCAATGCTCCACTTAGAAGTCACGCACCACAAAATGCATTTGAAACCTTGAGCGTCGACGTAATTGGCCCGCTGCAGAGGACTAAAGACGCCGAAAACAGATACATGATTATCGTCGAAGACGTTTTCAGTAAATGGATAGAGGCAAAGGCATACATTCAGGTCGACGGCAGAACGATAGCCAAATATATCGACGAAGAAATAGTAGCAAGATTCGGAGTCCCTCGAGTCATAATTTCAGACAACGGTGGTCATTTCAATTCCGAATGGTACATCACATTTTGCGAAAGGAATGGTATCGAACGATACTTAATTCCAGCATATCACCAACAGTCCAACCCCGTGGAACGACGGGTGCAGGAATGCAAGAAAATTTTAAAGACTCTTTTATTCAAAAAGCCAAACGACACTTGGGATCGCTACGTGCATCAAATGACATACATATTAAGAAATCGTAGGAACGCCGCGACAAATCAAACACCTAGCATGGTCGTGTTAGGATATGATCCAGCCGAAAGAGGCGAATGGGATTTGTATGCCTGGAGGCAAGAAAGAGCCAAGCAACAAACGCTTCCACGATACGTGCGAATCAAGGAAGCCCGTCTGGCCCAACAAAATTACAAGCAGAAATATGCGCCGAAAGAGGCCGTCACTCCGATCGTCTACAAAGTAGGAGACAGAGTCATGAGTAAGAGAAAAAAGAAGGTACATACCTTCACGCCGTCTTGGTCAGGCCCAACCAGAATTCTGAAGAAGTTTTCAGACGAGGTGTATCTCGTGCAAAAGGGAAATGTAACGACAAGAGTACATGTCGATGATTTGAGACCAGCCCCGCCAGAGGAGCACCAATTGGAAATCGAATCTTCCGATGAAGAAAATGCTAGTCCAGGCGGAACATCACTCGATGGAAATGATTCCCCGTTCTCAGACGATTCCACAGAACCTCCACCGCCGGAGCAAACGGTTGTACAAATCCATGCACCGCCACGAGATGCTTCCACTTCTGATTCAGAATCAAGTTCTGGAGATTCAATCATATTTTTATAACATTTTTCAACCTAGGCTAAGTTTTAACTTAGTGCTAGGTTTATTTTATATCAAAATTTCCATACCAACTTTTTGTCGTGTCAGGCAAAAGTTGGTATTTTTTATGCATTTTTTACAAGTTATTTTCATCGAGGATATTGTACCGACCATACAAATCTTCCAAATTCACTGCAGCAACTCTGACCGTGTCCGGCAGAGTTGGTATTTTTTTTTATAATTTTTCTAAGTCCTCAAATGTTATTAAACATTCATCTGTAAGCAGAGTCCGACCCAAAGGGTCCAAACAAATGTTCCATTGGCACGGCATGGAAAGACGACGACTCTGACGCAAGGGCGCGATTCAGATGAGTCTAGCAACTCAAGGGCGAGATGCCGCCACGTCTGCTGGAGGGGCAGATGCAACGATCCGACGGATGCAGATTCTGTCGCAGATTTCTCCTAAGAAGAGATTTTAATAAAAACGGAAACCATTTCAATCAATATAAGTCAACAAAATTCAATGTTCCTATTCTCAAAGACGACGATGTGATATCGGTCGCAGATTTCTCCCAAGAAGAGATTTTTTAACCACACGGAAACCATTTCAATCAATATAAGTCGACAAAATTCAGTGTTCCTATTCTCAAAGACGACGATATGTTATCGGTCGCAGATCCCCAGACGGGATATGAACAAACATATTACTAAAATTTTGTTTTATATTGTTTCATATAAACTGAGCAGAGCCATAGTATAGCTGGAGCCAAGCAGTCCGAGGACCACCTAAGCTGTTCCAGAAGGCAGTTCGACACCGAAGGTGATCGACGAGGCATAGACACGAGGAGGAGCAGACGCAAGCCCGCATTAGTGGAAGAACACTAAGAAAGATAAGTGCGTCGAAAGTGTTTGTGTTGTGTCATCGAGAATCCGAGGATTCTCGATTTTTTCTTTTTTTTATGCCTTTTTCATATACAATGTTCAATTATTCAATCGAATGCTATGCATCGATATATGTTCAAATTATCACCATTTTAGATTTGCATCTATGTTTTGTTCAGATAGGCCGGTCTGAACGATAACCGAATACAACACATGGGAGACTACATCCAATGATCCATTTTATTTTCAAACAAACAATTTACCAAACGTTACACAAAAAGATTCACGGAAAGGAGGGGAGTGTTAAAGAACGCTATAACCCCGATATACTTTTCGACGTTGTAACGAAATCCGACTTAGGAAATACTTCGTAAGAAAAGCGTGCTTCACGTAAAAACGCCGTGGAGGAGGTTTTTAATTCTTGGAAATATATTTTTGCTCTTCGGAGCGTTTTTTATGCCAAATTTTCGCTAACTCTTCGAGGAGCGTTAATTTGGTAAGTGTAGTAAATGTCGCTGCACAGGGACGTAATGTCGCCCCGACCACCCAATTTTAGAAAGTATAATAAAATTGGACTTGAACTTCCAAATTTCCAAGATTAAAAACCCTTTTACGAATCCACGTTGTCAAGCACTGCAACTCTTACGAGGTATTGAATATGAGGACAAGTTAATCCAACGACTATTCAAAGTATATCGGAAGTTATAGCGAAAATAGCCCTTAGCGACATGGGACCCCCATCATTTCCTAGCAGTCGGATTTGACGGGGAATTGATGTGTTTTGACGGGGTTTGCCCTAAACCGGTTCCTCAGTGATTCGGAGTCAAAAAAGTATTATAACCATGTACTCACACGTGCATGGGATCTGCCTTGCCTGAACGTAAAATTTGTTATTGCATAATACAAACGAAGTAGATACGCTTCAAGCAATTTTAAGCTCCGAGGAGCGACCAAAATTTATGTGAATTAATAAAATACGTTTATAAGACAGGCAAGCATAAGCCCACCAAAATTTCAGTTACATGAACTGTTCCTTGAATCTTTTGTGCATCGTTAGCTTTTCAAACTGCATATTGGATGGTAGTTGGTACCGTATGAATCGTCCCGTTCCTCACCATGTGTTGTACACGGGTCAGACCATTGTTTGTTAACATTTCCTCTGAAGAAGTTGTTGTAAAAACATAAATTTTTTAAAGATTTAATATACATTTTTTGAACTTTATATTGTCTTTTACTTGTGTTTTCTAACAAAATTTCCCTTTCAGATTTAATTTTAAGAGAGTGTTAAACAGACAGTGTTAGATTTATAGTGTTACGACGTCTTCCAATTGATACCATCAGAGCCGCAGTTAAGCATAAACGACAGTAAGTATGATTTATCCATTAATCTCCGTCTGAAACAGTCACTTTGAACCCTAAAAATTTTGTGAACGTAATATTTTTATTTAGTATTTAGAAAAGGTTGAGGAAAAAGAAAATTAATTTTTTCTTTTTCCTATTTTTTTCAATTTTTCTAAGTTTTTCGAACAGAAAATACTTCCTTCAGACTTCCATCAAAGCATGGATCGTTCACAAATCCACTGCTACCAATTCGGTAATACATGAAAAACACTACTAAATATCCATACCCTAGCCAGGATTCGAACCCGAGACTCCTTGGTTGCAAACCTAACACGTAAGCTTTGAGCCACTGAGCTAGTTCATCTCTGGCGCTTAGAATATTGTTTTTAAGGGTTATTAGAACATACCTGGAACGGTAGTGTCACCCGCAGAAAAATAATGGTATATCCATATTTGACAAATTTAGAAAAATCATTAATACATATTAAAATTAATAACAGAACTGAAAAGATCCTTGAGGGACACCTAAAATAATATTATCTGTCGAATTGTATTTAATTGCAGTTTACAAGACTTTACATATAAGAATTCAATCATTGCAGAATATTACTTCTATTGCCAATTACCATTTAAAATATTTTTGTTGAAATAATTAAGCAGGGTAGCTCAATCTATTAGAGAGTGTTGTGTGGCGAGCACGCTTGTCAGACATACTGTCGTGTTCTGGGTTCGATCCCTAGCTTCGACACTGGCCAATGTCGGTAGGCCTTAAAAGATCTGAAAGACTACAGTCCTTTTTGGTATATTTTTTGTGTAGAATCCATTGGCGTAGATCTTAGATCCCGAAAGTTGTCCAGTTTCTAGTTATATAGAAGAAAGCGTCAAGAATACCATTTTGTTATTTTCTAAGTATATGCAAGGTGGCCCAAAATTGTCTCCCGATTTATTTTATTTTTTAATAAATTCTTTTACACATAAAGGATGGTTTGAAATATTTGACATTTCTGTTATTTATTAGACTCTGATTCTTTTTTTAAAAACATTCCAGTTTAATTGTTAATCACATGGGCGATTACACATTCTCTGAATTAAAAGACGTAGTTTTAACTTTGGGTGAATGATTTGGCAATGCTGATGCAGCTGTGAAATGTTATGAAGATGATTTCCCGAACAGAAATATTCCTGATGCCAAAACTTTTTTATGTACGGAACGCCGACTTAGGGAAACAGGAAGTCTTCAAGTGAGAAATAGAGATGCTAGTCGTCCAAGAAACGCCAGAACTGTTGACGTTGAAAGAGAAATGCGATGAATAGCAGTGCTCCACCCCATTATAGCCTGCAAGTCAGACGATCTTTATCAAGGCTTTTTCCAGGACGTTGGATAGGCCGAGGAACTGATGCTCTAATCAGTTGGCCTGCTCGATCCCCTGATTTAAACTCAATTGACTTCTGTCTTTGGGAAGCCATGAAGGACAAAGTTTACTCGGTTTCAATACAGAGCGTTGGACATCTGCGACAAAGAATTCAGCAATCAGCCGAAGAATTTAGAAACTTTCCTGTCGTTTTTCATAATGTGAGATTTGCACTTCTAAAAAGGGCGAGATATTGTGTACAAGAAAATGGAAATCATTTTGAGCACATTCTGAAATAAAATTTTAATACATTCGATATCTTATAATTTTGCTTTTAATTTGTTTAATTATTTCTTGTTTTGCTTCCAATATTATTTTAATTTACTTTGCTGCTTTATGGACTATTGTTTTAGTTTTTATGATCGTTAAGTATGTTATTAAAAAAAATTCATTTCAACATTTTTTTTATTTTACAATAATAATGATGCATATCTTTTATAATGTCTTAACCAGTAACTTCAAACGCCAGAATTACAAAATAGTCCTTTTTTCTTTCATATGATCTACTTTTCAGTTTTATTTCAACACGATTTTTCAAATGAAATAAATTACATTTCCTTACACATATCCAAAATTATTGTATTTTGCCTTAAAAGAGTATAAAAGTAAACACAGTGTACTCCTGTTTTACGTAGAACTGAAATTACAAAGTAACCGATAAAATTAATGATTTCACTCCATTTGCATCATTTCACTTTTCAATTAACAGGCATGACAATGGTTTAGCATTTGAAAACAATTACTCAAACGAAAAAAGAACAAGATAAAAAAAAGTTGTACAATTAAAATTTATTTAAAATGCAATATATCAAAAAAGCCATAGGCGTACCACTAAAAAAGGGGGTAGGAAGGAAGGGTTGTTTACCCCAAATCAAGTTTTTACTTTAAACTATTACCTTTTGGCATACAATTCACTGTACCAGAATTGAAAACAATATCTACCGCCATTTGCCCAATATTATAAAAATAAATATTTTTAATTCCAAATTTAGAGGGCTGTATCTTCATAGGCGTGTGATTTTGGATAGAGAAAATTAGGTTCAATCAACTTTTTTTGATGTTCTGAGTCCGTGGTTAAGTGATTGACATACTTTTTAAAAACACCCTGTATAGGTTAAGAAATTAAACATTGGCCCTTGTTGAGAAAAATCTGTGGCACAGCACTCTAGTTATTATGAAGAAACCCCGAAGTCTAAATTTTGATACAAATAAATTTAAATTTGCATAATTTGCCATGCTAATTTAAATTATCTTGAAGTTATCGTGACTGGGGCCAACATTGGATGCCACATTTATTTTCACCCATAGGTGCCCCTACATCTCCTTGATAACAGTTAACCCGCATAATAACGTTAGTGTACAATAATAAATTTCAATTTTGACATGAGATTCATTTACGTTGATAAAACACACAAACAAGGAAACAATGCTTTCGTATTAAGGATTTTACTATACCTAGTGATAAACGTTATTGCTATATTCGATTAAGCTAAAATTGAACTGTGTTATATTGGAGATAACAGTGATATTTTATTTTGTTAGATGTGACTTTATTTGTTTATTGTGGCTGCAGTTTCACCGTGAATTACAATTATCTATAAAAATGCGGTAAAACGTCCAATATTGTAGTTTTGATTTTTAAAAAGGTGGGCTTACATACTACTACTTCATGTGTTCTAGTCCTTTTTACAACCTATGTGATGACCGGCATATTTCCTTATTTTCCAAACTGTGTGCTAGAAACATTGATAACAGCTATTAGTTAATTACTGTCAATAGGTACAATTTACAGGTTATATCAGATTTTTAATTTAAAAATCTACGCAAATGAATTTTCTCAATTTTTTTAAATAGAGCACTCTGCATATTATTTAATTTTTAAATTGGCACGTTAATTCTCTACGATATTTGCGAATAATATCCTATATAGTGAGAATAATTTAAAGTTATCTTTTTGATATCTAATTATTAACTATCGTGACAAAGTATTTACACTTATTTTAAGTTATAAATTAGTTTAAAATTCGCACTTTCCAATAATCAATTTTTTAAGAGAAGAAATGGTCGATATGGTTTATGTTCTGGGGGCGAATGAAGAAATTGTTTGCTATCAACTCGAATTTATAAGGAGCGATATCCGAAGATAGCACAGCCCTCTAAAAAATCATTTGAGAAGTTGATGAAACGATTTAACAATACGGGGAAAGTGGAATATGAGAGAAAGGAACGAACAAAAAATGTAGTAAATTAAGAAAACGAAATAGTCATACTTTTGAGCGTTATTGAAGATCATCATCGCAGTATAAGAGAATTGGCAAAAGAAAACGATATAGGAATAGGAAACAAACGGTATGTATACGCAATAAATGTTCCGAGTATAACTCGTGTGCCTCAAGGTTCGGTACTGGGGCCTATACTATTTATTATATATGTCAACGACTTATTCCATAATATGTCTCCCTGTATTGCGTTTGCCGTTGATACAACGTTAATAAATTTAAGTTCAGATATAAACGATCTGATGTTGATGAGTGCTGATACAGTTTCTCAAGGAAATCAATGGTTTACAACTAATAATCTGAAACTTAATGAAGAAAAAACTTAAAATCCAATATTCTCCACTAATCAGAATATCGCCAAAGGAAATAGCTCGAAACTCCTCGGCGTCACCATCGAAGACAGACTTAATTGGTCCTCTCACATCAAACAGTTAAGTCATAAATTATCATGTTCGTTATTAATCTTACGGAATCTAACGAAATCGTTAACAATTGGAACCCTGAGGATGAGCTATTATGCGGTATTCCATTTTCATATAAGCTATGGCACACCGATATGGGGTAACTCTTGTTACACAGACAAAATTTTTAGGCTACAAAAACCAGCTGTCAGAACAGTTACTGGTGGTGGCTATAAAGATCACTGCAAGCCTATTTTTAAAAATCTTAACATAATGCCTCTGCCGTCATTATGCATATGTCATGTTATTAGAAATTTATAAAAATAAAAGTCGGTTTATAACAAATGCTGAAGTTCATAATTATCACACTAGAAATGGAAGTGATCTCCGAATACCACGCTTTCGACTTACTAAGACAGCAAAAAATTCTTTGGATATTAAATTGTTCAGTTATCTACCGAATAATGTAAAACCCTTGGATAATCCTGTGAAATTTAAATCCACGATAAAAAAGCATTTGCTTACATACTGCTTTTATTCGATTGAGGAGTACATGCACGCCCCTTTTAAGATATAGGGAAAGTAACCAAATTCGCATAGGTTCAAGAATGCATATATGTGTACTGATGTAAATGCGTATATGCCTGGTTGTATGTATGTATGTGTATGTATGGGTGTGTTTACATGTGTATATGTGTATATATATGTCTGTATTTATATATGTGTGTGTATAGATATATATGTATGTAGGTGTGTGTATATATTTATATATGTCTTACTGCCTTCTGAGAACGGCTTGCCGCCATCATCATCTCGTAGCCTAATATTATAAAGCCTAATTCTAAATTTTTACGTTTTGTTCTACTGTATATTTACTTTTTATTCTTAATAATAATTCCAATATTGTTATATTGTATGACTGATAAGGCTGATATTGGACTTTGACGCATTGCTGGCACGCCCTGTATCTGCTTAGTAAGTTTAGTAATGCAGAAATTGTAGAGCGATTTGCTCTAAATCCATGCATAGGTGATATTATACTATTTAACAAAAGAAACGGCATTATTCTATTTGTTAGCAATTTTTCAATTATTTTAGAAAAGACTGACAATAGAAAGATAGGACGAAAACTACATATTTATTAGAATCACCTTTTTTAAAAAGATATCTTAACCTTCGATACAACAATTACAACCTCCGCCATTTTTTGGTCTAGAGAAATGGAGTTTATCATAACTCAAAATAACGACCAATTTGTTCATGCATTACGCAGGCCTGGAACCTAACTTGAAATTATCAAAGTGCGGTAGATCTTCACTTGCTTTATATCTGTAGATATTGACATATTCATCATGAATAGGAAGGAAATATAAAACAATTTAAAGGGACCCCACTTGCTCTGCGGAAAAGATAAGGTTGTTTATTCCATTAAAATGCAAGTCTGCAAGAGTTTCTCGGAAGTCCTTGCCAAAACAGAAACTGCTGGTTACAGCTGGATCACTTTCTAGTTATCATTTGTTTACTACTAGTAGGCGCCCATATTATTTTATTTAGATTTTTCGAAATAAATCATTCACTCCTTCAATTTCGGTGGCGCTTAGATGTGTAACATATTGTATATGTTAACGTCATGTTTGGTTGTGAACCGCCATAAACATTCGGGCTTCCAGTCTAAATTATCGGAAGCTCAGCCCACCCAAATTTGTCAAATATTATTAGGTAAAAGATGAGAAAAAGTATAAAAACCTCATAGATGTTGAAGTAATTAAATTGTCAATAATGGGCCAGGCGACAGCTATACTCTCGCAAGAATGTGGTAAGTTAAAAACAGGAATGTCAAATTGTGTTTATTTATTTATTCTTCTTTCTTAGTATCTTCTGTTTGGCGCTTTCGGCATCTTATCTAGCTGTTAGAGCTATGTTGGCGGCTCGACATGTTCCCAGCCAACTAAGGGTGACTTCCAAGAATCAGGGTTATGCCTTCCTTGAGTTTACTGACATAAATATGTCTCTAACCTCGCCCGTTTCAGTTTTACCATGCGTTCTATTTACCTCTCAACATTTTGTGCTAGAATTTTTTTTCATGTAATCTGGAATATAACAAGCTTAAAAATACGACTGCAGATTATAAAGCACGTAATTAGTTTCATGTTATTATTTTTAATACATTTTCCTACCGTGCGTAACTTTAGAAACAAAATTTATTTATTTATTTAAACAGGGTACCTAGCCCAATATTACAAAATACAAGAATACATATGCAAAGAAAGTAATAAACAGTATTGATACTATCACAATTACCATTAGTTATTGCACACAAATTGCTTAAGAACATTAAGACTAATGTTTAAAAAATCCAAATTTATTGTATTACAGACATCATTCTATTAAGAGGTTTATTTGCCCCATAAAGAGTCCTGTGATAATGCAGGTCAAAGCTATACATAATTCGAAGTTCTCTGCGGTGCATGAAAGTTTATTAATAATAACAATTCAGGGCAGTGAATGAGATTGTTACATAGTTTGTATACTAGGATTACATCGGCAATGTACCTCCGTTTATGAAGACTTTGGATAATTAGAAGAAATCGGTTTTGAACCCTTTCTAATTTAATCGATAGCCGTGTGGGTTAAGGCGCGAGGTGGCAATCGCGATTAATCACACGGACATCGCACCACCAGGTTCGAATCCTGGCTCCGGCACTGGCACTGTCGGAGGAAATGGTTGTACGTCCGCGTTTTTTCAATGTGTAACCCCCTTCCGCACAAGCCCTGGCTTCTGGAATTGGGGGCTGTCTAATTTCTGTGGTGTTTATTTATTATTATTTATTATTGTTTACAGGGTGACCACACACTGCAATTTTCTAAAGATGATCTAACAAAACTAATATATTAAGGCTTTAATTGCACATATATTGCTGAAATCTTTTGTACACCTTTTAATAAAACCAAGAGTCTTCAATGATTTGTTGCATATATCTTCCACATAATAGTGGAAATTAATAAGCTTTGAATCAAAAAATATTCCGAAGTCTTTTATTAAGTCGACGTTTTCAATAGGTGTATTTCTAATAAAATATGTGTTGGGGGATTTATAATTTCCTTTATCAAACTGAATATATTTATCAGTATTCTACACAATGACACCAGACATCAAAGCAATCAAGGTCTTCTTGAAGTTCCACGGAAGACATACTATCTTTTGTCTCAGATACAATCTTTAAGTCATCAGCATAAAGTAATACCGTACTATGCACAGAAGAGTTTTCAACATCATTGATAAATATATTAAACAACAATGGAGTTAAATGTGCCCCTTGCGGTACCCTTGAAGTGACTTTTATCATAGCAGAAAAAGCCTTTTTGATGTAATTAGTCATTTTATCAATGTTCCGGTAGATGAGACCTTAAAAATAGTTAAAGACCGGTTGCTAAATGATAATAATTTGGAAACTAGAACTAAATTGAGTGTAAATAGCATAATGGAACTCTTAACAATGTGTATAAAAACAACCTATTTTCAATTGGACAATGAGTTCTATCAGCAGGATTTTGGTATGGCTATGGGGTCTGCATTATCACCAATTTTAAGCAACATATTTATGGAGAACTTTGAGAACACACATGTTCAAAATTGTATAAACAAACCGGTTGTCTGGTGGAGATATGTTGACGACATCTTTGCAATTTGGCCTCATGGTGTCGATTTACTAGATAGTTTTTTGGAAAATGTAAATAGTAAGGAACCGTCTATTAAATTCACATTAGAAGTAGAAAGTAGGAATGAACTACCGGTTTTAGATGTTTTAATTAGGAGGGTAAATGATACAATTGAAACAAGCGTTTATGGAAAACCAACACATATTAATAGATATCTAAATTTTAACTCAAATCAGTCAATAAATGTTAAAAGAGGTGTTGTAAAATGTTTATACGATAGGGCCAAAATAATTTCATCTAATAATGAAATATTAAATAACGAGAAAAAATTTATCAAAGAGGTTCTAGTACAAAATCAATATCCTGAAGCCTTTGTTGATAGAGTTTTCATAAATGTTGAAAATAGGGACAATCAGGTACGACAAAAACATAATATATACATAATTCCTTATGTATACGGATTATCGGAAAAGCTACGCCGAATAGATGACAAATTTGATGTTAGGACGATATTTCAAAGGGGGAATACTTTAAGATCTATTTTAACAAAAACAAAACCGATAAACAGGGAGCAGAATTCAAAAAACTGTATTTACAATATCCCGTGCGAATGTGATAAATGTTATGTGGGTGAGTCATCCAAACCTTTCAGTGTGAGGTTGGATGAGCACAAGAATTGCATTAGAAAGAATGAAATTCAGAAATCAAAGATTTCTGAATGTACTTGGGAAAACGGACATAGAATAAACTGGGACTCGGAAAAATTTTAATAAAAGAAGCAGATACCAAAAAAAGAAAAATTAAAGAATCACCACTAATCTTATTAAATGAAGACAAGTGCGTATAGAATTGCTCTGTAGATATTTATACAATCTGGCTACCAATATTAAAAGAAGAACTTAACAAACTCAACATTATCTAAAAGAAAATATCATCAGTTCTCTGTTCTGTGTAAGTAGTAAGTATCTATGGAAATAACATAAACAGAATCTTAAAGCTGTGTATTTCACATACACAGAAAACTAAGAGTTCTTCTAAAAAAAGGTTTGAAAACGGAAAGAGATTACTTTCCGAAACGTCAGCAAAATACATTATTTCTGTGTTTATTTCGATTTATATTATTTGCAAAACATAACCTCTGACTATTCCTTTGGCGTAAACGTCACGGGCGCAGAGGCTTTTTTCCAATAATTCCATTATTTTGTAGATTCGATAATTTGTTTTTGAAGAGGACAATAATACATGTGGTAGAAAACCCAAATAATAGGAAGGAATAAAGCCTTTGATTTCCACCCTTTGTATATGATTTAGACCATAAAAATAAATTACCTCTTGATATGATGGAAATCTCTTAATGCAGCCATTTTTCATGTATTGAAAATAAATTTGATATTTCTGCATATGAAAGTCGTTCGTTTTTTTATGTCTTTTTTACATTAATTTGAGACTGCGTAATATATTACCCTATGAATACCACGTAATTACTCATATTGGGTTCCATGGTTAATATTAATCCCATGAGTTTTGTTGCTGAAGAATAATGTATGTATACTGTTTATGATTTGTTATTTTTAATGTTCGTCTGAGAATCTAGCCTGATGAGAATCCATTAGAAATAATGTGATAGAGACTAAATAAAATTTTCATCGGACTATATTTTCCAATGTTTTTAGAGCAAATACGTGTTTGCCTTTAAGTATAATGATGTAATTTATTTATTTTGTTCATAATTCCAAGCGATTCATAAAGTTGAATAGCTTTATAAGTTAAGCAACTCACACTGGTTTGAAATAATATGTAAGTATTATTATATTCACTAACAGTGTCAATTATACATACAAGACAATTGTATTAGAGGTCACAGTTTCATCTTCGCTCGTATCCATTTTTTTGGTCCAAAATCCCAACAGGCAGATTCCGCAACTAAGGCTAGGATAAATTTTATAATGTCTCATTTTAACAAGCAGTGATAGATCATCCTGATTTTGTGTTTGCCCTGTGCCTGTTATGAGTGTTCATACCTACGCCTATATCTAAAATTGAGTTGTGGGTGTAGAGTAATGTATAAGGAAGCCTTATTTAAATATTGCCATATGCCTAGAGTGAACCAGGTACAGATTAAACGAGAAATTAGTGGTAGTCTTGAATACTTTGGTATCCTCCCCTTGGTAAACGTAACTATACTAGTTACCAAAAAAGCGAAGAAATATTTTGAATACTATTATCACATAAAATTGACTTCATTTCTCCCCGATTTTCAGAGTAACATTTAAATATTTATCTCTTAAAATGACGAAATAATATTCGTGAACAATTTGAATATATTTAATATCATCTAAAAGGATATTGTCTATATTTGCCTAAGTTTTCCACTTTAACTGATTGTCTTAAAAACAGTAGGTTAATTTGACTTTATTTGCGATTTCTTTCAATTTGCATTTACGGATTTCACTCACTTACCTTAAAATAAATCGATATATTATTTTAATCAAGACCCTATTTAATATCCTAACTATGAAACACTCGGCTATAATTTTTAAGTTTAGTTTTGAATTTTATCAATAAATTCCTAGGATTTAATTCCATTCTCTGTATTATACATTTTATATATTTCATGCATATCAAATAAATATATTTATTTCATTGTATTTGACTGTAATATTGAACTAGCTATTATGGATATTATGTAACTAAAAAAAATGAATAACGAAACATCAAACCAATTCAGAACCGACTCTGCTTATTCATGGTCGAAGACTAAAGTATACTGAAGAATAGTACATATTTAATTTAAGAGATAGGCAAATAAACAATTTGATAACAATTTTATGAATGAAATAATCATTTCAGGATAAAACGTTCCGTGAATATGAATTAAGTTTTCAAGGACTACTACAATTTTCTTTGTAGCTAGCTGGTTTTTTGTCGTTCTTAATTTAAGTATCACTCCTAGTAGGTATGTATCTTTTTGATTAAAGATAGATGGTTAAATGGTAAAAGTTTAAGGAATTTTGTAATCAACCCACTTCAAAATTAACGAATCTGCATTTTAGTATGATTTCTTAATCATAATCATATAGGACCTATTCTAATTTTACATTTGCTTATTAGGTCAGTCGTCAGGGAGCTGAGAATGCGTAAATACTGTTTTAAATCGGGCAAAAGATTTGACTGTTGGAACCAGTTCATTATAGGCCTCTTTTAGACATACTTCAATGACATGAAGTTCCAGCAAAAAAAGGGTTACCACTTAGAGCAGCTAATTCTGTGATTAAAATACAAGATGGTCTCATTCCAGTTAACTCAAAGCTACTTACTCTTTCAAAGAATTTTACTTGCTAAGAAATCTGATAAAGATTTGCAGCAATACTTTCAGTTTCAAGTTTTTATGATTTATGAAGAGACATTCGCTTCTATCCTAGCTAGGTATGTGAGTATATTCAGAAGTACTATAGAGCTAATAGCATCATTGTTTTCTACGGGTACCCTACCGATGCATCCGATAAAAGCATAAAATCTGCGACAAACTCCAAGAAATGTTTCTGCAACCGTAAATTTTAACGCGTCTATGGCAGTAGTAATGCAACAGGAGAAGTTTCTATCAAACAATCAGAATAAAAATCGGCTTATCTCACTGTCACGTAAAAACCTACCACTGCAGGTTTCGTTGTTGAGCAGGCTGCCGAAGATGCTGATTTTCTTATTATTAACTCAGCGATCGAGATATCACCTCATTATTATTCGGTAATTATAGTTGGTGAAGACGTTGACCTTTTAATCCTTATGACAATTACACGTTATTCAAATATGTATTTTATATAGGGATGTAAATGGAAATATTCCATTTTGAAATTTATTTAAATTTCGAATTATTACTGAAATATTTCACTTTTTCGATTATATTTCGAAATATTGAATATGGAAACATATTTAAATCTTGAAATATTTCATTTTGAAAAATATATTTTTCAATACATAAAATTGCGCTTGGTGTTTTATGTTTAACCTTGACTTGAGGACAACCAGGTGCACAAAATTGCCAATATATTGGATCCTTCAAAAAGAGGAGAAAGCCTAAGTATAGTACAGTATCAAAATGATGTCAAATATTTATTTTTTTTTTCGCTGGGATTTTACCTGATGTAAATAAAACTCAGTTTATGATCGAGTTTTTGAACTACAGAATGAAATCGGATTACTTTGGGGATGAAGAAATCTGGGATACTGCAAATGTTTTACAGCCATTGGTTTGGTGGAAATCGGTACTATCCCGATACTGAGTTATTTAAAATGGCAGTTAGAGTACTTGATCTACCATCTACTTCAGCAGCTGTAGAAAGATCGTTTAGTATTCATTCAAACGTTCATACCAAGAGCAGAAATAGGCTAACAACTAAAAGGGCCAACAAACTGGCATATATAAAGTATAGTTTAGAGTTGATAAAACCGAAAAGAAAACAAACCCTGCTTTCATAGAAAAAAATTCGTCTACAATTTCAAGTAGTGAAGGAGAAGAAAGAGACGTTCAAATATTTGAAGTTGACGATTTAGAAGAACTAGAAGACGACCATAATACCTCACAACGCATCAGAGAAAAAACCACCATTCAACCAAATACTGATGAAATATTAGGTACTGTTTAACAAAATGAATCAAACGTAAAAATCTAATTACAGTTTTATTTACAGAACAACTACAGTCTTCCCAGTCTCACTCTCAATTACTTGTAGATGATGATACAAATAACGATATCGATATTGACGACAGTGAACCTGAAAATGACGAAACTGATAGAAGCGAATCAAGCTATGGGAATGATGGGGAATATGGGGATGATGAAAATGAGGCTTCCAGTGATAGCGGCAGCTCAGATTAGAAGATGACCTCCCCTAAACTTACACTAGTTTAACTACAATTAATAATTATTTATTAATACCTACTGTTTTTAAATTTCAATAAGTATAATATAATGTCCAACATAATTAATATTACCTGGATCCTGGATTATTGAAGTTTTTTGACATACTTATATTTTAAGCTAGTTTCATAGAAAACATGAAAACAAGGCAATAAACATCGAATTTGACGAGAGAAGCCATATTTGGAATATTTCACATATTGTGAAATATTTCATGAAACATTTCATTAAAATATTTCAAAAAAATATATTTCGTGAAATTTTACATCCCTAATTTTTTAAAGTCAAGCAAGGGGAAAACGGACGAGCGAGTTTATTCTTCGAACTCTTTTAAATACCCCAAAGAAGTTGCGGATAACATATTATTCCTCCACGCATCAGTGGATGTGACACAAGGCAAAGCAAAATTCGTTAAATTATTACAAAAATCTGCAGGATTACAAAATACGTGGAATGTTTTAAAGACCCAAATTCTCACCCTGATATAGATACATCAGACCAAAAAATTATCTTAGCCCTTTACGAAGCAGAACCCAAACAGCACTCTTTGAATGAATTCAGATACAAATGCTTTATTAAGTTAGTGGAAAAAGTGCGTGTAACCTTGCATCGTTATCTGCTGCACGCCCCAGCCCTCTTTTAGAACATACTATCTAATTCAGCAGTTGTACGGCAATACGAAAAGTCCTCAAGATTGGGATTGGATGAAAAAGAAAAGGTATGTTTCCTATTACTACCCAAAAGCTGCCCCACAAGAACTTTTGAAAACAATAAGCTGCAAGGCCGTATGTACTCGTAGAAAAGCTGGACTAAGATATTCCATTATTTGTTCTGGTTATATTAAGTACACCGAATTATTATTAATATTTTAATCCAAATCTTTGATGAATTTCACAAAATTTTAATGGCATAGAGATATTAATATGACCAGATTATTTACGTTTAAGTTAATTTAAGGTATTAATGTTGATTTAAACAAATATATTGAGAGAACTTCTAGCTTTCTTAACATCAAAACTAGGTAATGCGAATTCTTTGATTGCCTACAAATTCGTATAATTTGCCTTACGGAAGTTAAATTACTTAATACTATTATTGACAGATAAATTCTAACTATCATCCTGCTATATTAATCCAAGTCGGCTTTCAAAAGTCTAGCAATAACAATTCTCTTCAAAAATACAACTTTGGCTATAATTTTAAAAGGACAAACTTTGTGGAATTGTATAGGGACTTGCAACTCACTGGTTGGTCATTTACTGAACATTTAAATGACGTAGATATGGTAGTAAACTTCGGCCGAAAAATTGAGTCAGTAACGCAAAAAATAAGCAGCACTCTCGTCAAAGGATAGTAGCTCTTATTTGATACTAAAGCGCCACCTCGTTCTACCATATAATCCCATTGAATCCAGAGATATATATTAAGTTTTATCCTCCTAATAGAAATGGAAACCACGACTACCATAAACAATTTAAATGACCTAGTCGACCGCATAGAGTAAATGATTTAACGTATCGCCTTTATACCCAATAATTTGCTCGACTAACTATTCAGTCGCAAACAGACTTGGAAAGAAAGAAAGAAATCGTATATCCCGGGCACTCAGTGGCGCCACATACGTATTTATGTAGGTAAATATAAAATAATAATATTTCTTAAAATAAAAAGTAAATATAATTAAATTTATTTTCACACTCAACTCAGCCAAAAAGAAAAACTGGAGTTCTTTTAAGAAAATGTTTAATGGCAGGCATAATTTTATTAGGAGTGGAATACTTACGTAATCCGACATTAAAACTGTAGAATTGTCGATGTTTATAAATAACCATGCCAGTTGTTCTTATTGCCCAGCAAGAACCAACGTGGAGGCGTGAGCATAGTGACCAATTACTATCATTTGTAACTTGGGAAATTTTTTTGAAGTAATTCTTCACACCTCCATATATTTTCATGTCCCTGACATTGTTCTATGAACGGTATGTCAACTGTCACAATCTTGTGTGCAAAACACAATTTCTTTGTGAAAGTCTGGATAGAGCTGGTCAAGTTGATATTATCTACACGGATTTCTCCAAGATCATAGTACTATTAGTAAACTGGACACCTTCGGTCTTTCTTATTCGTTACTACAATTAATCGAATAATGTCGGCAGAATCGATATCAATTTGTTCAGTACCGAGGTTATAAATCTGGCAGATTCTAACAAAGATCCGGTGTGCCACAGGGGTCAACACTTGGTCCACTTTTCTTTGTTATGTTTATTAATGATAGTTGGAAGGATTTCGATAATAATACCCATATCCTCATGTACGTAGATGATCTAAAAATATATCGATTGATTGGCTCAATTGTTGATTGTGTTAATCTTCAAGACTGCTTAAATCCATTAATACTTGGCTTAATGACAACTATTTACCTCTTAATGTCAGATATAATGTCATTTGACATAAAAATTAACATCTACCTATATGTTAATTATAACGGTGGCAACGAAGGTTTACAAAGGCCGAATTTCAACAAGGATCTTGGAGTTTATTTCGATTCAAAATCATCTTTCAATAAACATGTAGAAATGACAACTGCTTCCGTTTTCAAAAGCCTTGGTTTCGTGATACGTAACTGTAAAGGTTTTAAAAATATTACCACTCATCGGCTACTTTAGTTGACTCGTTAGATCTCCCCTTGAATAAGCTTCTACTGTATGGAGTCCAATTTCACTTCCAACTTCTACAACTATAGAAAATTTAGCGTATATTCTTAAAATCTGCTGTGTATACACTTAACCGTGAATACCCACCCAGAGCACTTCCATAAACTGAATTGCTGGAAATGATTGACTTAAAAAGTCTCAGCAATCGAAAAACTGCTAACTGCATAATTTTTCTCTTTAAAATTTTTAATAATTGTCTGGACTGTATTAACCTATCACATCAAATTAATTATATAGTACCTAAAATGAGCGCACGTCATAGCCACGTACTTGCAGGGCATACACTACGAACAAATATCCATACATATTATCACCAATCTATCGAATGTATGCCAATTATTCTGAAATTGAACATATTGAAATATTTCTCTGCAGTGAGAGTGCAATTAGAAAAGCTGTTTTTGGTATGGATATTGGGTAATTTATTAATTTATCATATTATATTTCTCACTACATTTTTAAGTCTCTCATATTGTTGTTGTAACATATTTTTTATATTTTATATATTTTTTATTTATATTGTCATAACATATATTATGTGAATTTATATCTATGTTAGTTTCTTACTATTTGATTGTATATTTATCTTTTTACTTCCTACTTTGAACTTTCTTACTTAGATTTATTATATTTTTGTCATGTATGTATGTATGTGTGCATGTGTATATATAGAGTGTCACCCAAGAAGTCTGCACCATATGGATATTTTTTTATTCAATTGTTTTTTTTAACAGTTAAATCCGGGTTTGAGTTCAGAGGCGTAGCAAGCTTTTCGACCTCCCGTCTCATCATGACCGCGTTCTACTATTATACCGTTCGCCGGGACTATACTAATGACCAAATCTACTTGCCCCTTATAAAATATATTTAAGAAGGTTAAAGTGCTTAGGCAATTTTATATTTTATAGATTATGATACAAAGACCATTGTAAACTTATTTTTTAATGTGGTGGCTTCAATCTAGGCGAATACCAGTAATTCCTAATTATACAAAAATATATTTAAAAAAAAGCTTTTTTTTAAATACTCTAAAAAGAAGAAAATAAACTTTGAAGTAAATCAAACCCATCATTTTGTTACATTATATAGTTTTTTATGATATAAAAGCTTGTCGCGAGATTTTCCTGTGTAAAGGAGATTGCTCGCGACAAGCTTTTATATTATAAAAAATATATATAATATAACAAAATGATGGGTTTGATATACTTCAAAGTTTATTTTCTACTTTTTAGACCATTTAAATAAAAACTTTTTTACATAATTTTATTTTTACTTTTTAGCCTTTTAAAATGCTGTAATCCCCAGATATCCATTTTGGGACGAATCGTATCATAAACGGTAAAATCGCCCGCCATATTGAAGCAGCCATCTTGTTTTTTTCTTATATGAAAATGTTAACGTGTATTGTCACCGGACTTATACATATGTGCAAAATTTCAAAGCTCTAGAGCTTAAATAGAACTAATCGAAATGTTGATTGAAAGATTTGACCTAAATAAACTAACTAACAAACAAACAGACATTGTAAGTTAAAACCTTTTAAAAATGCAGCTCAATTTGCTATTTTTGCAGTTGATTGTTAAATGAAAACACATTTTTTATTGTTCAAATGTGCTTTTAGAGGGCGGAATATTAAACATAATATTTTTAGTCGCAAACTCCTCTATAAATCCTTATTTTACTATAAGGAAAATAACCAGACTGCAACCAAAGTTACAAGTCTGGCGCGTTAAGTGTAATAATTGCATATTACCATCAAAACACTAATGCTTCGATTGCAACAAACACCAGCCGAAAGACTGATCCTACTTAAAGGAGCTCTCTTGCCAGTCGTCACACACCACTTGCAGACTGCAGTTTCGAGCTGTTGGCTCTCGTCAGTGCAAGGTAGGCATGTGACGACCGGCACGAGAATCCAGACACTGGACCGCTAGATGGAACCTGCTGGCTATTTTACATGTCGCTATTGTAGAAATAGCGGGATGTACTAAGTAGTTAAAGGATTCTCGTGCCGGTCGTCGCATGCCTACCTTGCACTGACGAGAGCCAACAGCTCGAAACTGCAGACTGCAAGTGGTGAGTGACGACTGGCAAGAGAGCTCCTTTAAGTAGGATCAGTCTTTCGGCTGGTGTTTGTTGCAATCGAAGCATTAGCGTTTTGATGGTAATATGCAATTATTACACTTAACGCGCCAGACTTGTAACTTTGGTTGCAGTCTGGTTATTTTTCTTATAGTAAAATAAGGATTTATAGAGGAGTTTGCGACTAAAAATATTATGTTTAACATTTTTTATTGTATATTACTCTGTAAGTCAATACAGTCTAATTGAATTGGGCACCAATTATTAAATTCATCGGGCCATATTATGACTGAGATAGTTTATAAATAATAAATACAGATAAATTTATTAGCTATTAAATAGGCATATGAATAGGTCAATGGTTGATGGTTGTTTACAAAATATGAGAAATATAAAATTACACAACAATTTCAGGAATTTTGAATATTTTGTGCTAAAGTGTAATTTATATTTCGAAAAATGTGTAAGTAATCGATAATTTAAGCCAAGAAAATTCTTTAAGTTTAACATAAAAATGTAATATTTACTGCCTAAAAATTATAATAACAAACCTGTTGTACCAAATTAAACAAAAAGAAATTAATAATGTTAATAGATAAAATTAATTTAAATATCAATGTGGTCTTCATTAGGTAATGAAGTATTTTTTCATTATTTCCTTTGTAAAGGGTTCAGTTTTAGGTGAATTACTCTTCATAATATGCAAATAAATTATTTGATATAAAAATAAAATGGAACAGTTAAGATCATTAAATACTTAGGTACAATAATAGAGAGATGATACGGGACGACATGTTAATAAGGAAAATTCCGATAAATTTTCACTTTTGGAAAAAATTGCCCATCTTTGACTGGTTGCAACTCCGCAGACAACGGACCTAGAAAGCTCGGGTTGAGCTCAGATTGTATCAAATTTAGTTTGCTTTACAAAAGTATAGAATGAACGAGAAACGCTTCCTTCAGGTAGTTTTTTCGAAAAAACTGATACAAATGCCAGAATTTCGCAGTTTTTCGAGCACCACGGGAGTAGCACAGGGTTTTCAGGGTTGCAAACTGGGGTATAAACTACTCTCTGGGGTACTAACAACATAAAAAAATCGTAGATGCATGCGCGTTTGCGATGTCTGATGGTTTCATTCACTGGCCTAGATAGTTAAAGATATAAATTGATCTGTATAATATATTTTCATATATGCAAGAGGTTAAAGATACATTTGAAAAAATTAGATCAGTTACATCGCATCGCATTGCTTTACAAAAACTGATCTGAATTACTTTTGAGATTAATATTATAAAAATAATGAAGGGCATTTCCGGTAGCGGAAGTGCATATCAAAATTTTGTTTCGGCCTTTCTATTAATACTGATATATAATTTTAATAGCCTATAATATTAAGAAAACCCCTTAACAAAAATAAACAATAACTGTTGGATATATTTAGTTAATGTGTACATATTATGTGATTTATTGCTGATAGTGTGTCTATTTATAGTTTTATTTTTCCACCGATACATTATCAATGAATTCCGGGAATTGAATTAGTTATAATACACATTATTCTAAGTTTTAGGTCCAATACTACTTGAATGAGAAGGGAAATAGATATGAGTTCGAAAACATTTAAATATTACTTTTCATTATTTCACGTGGGAAGGTAAAGTATCGATTATGGGGAAACTAAGTAGTTCCTTATTAATGTGGAAGTTTCACTTGATTCATGCTTAAAATTTCTCTAGTTCAAAAGTATTTATTTTGTATGAAAAAAATATTTATTTTCTTTTATATGAGATAAACATTTCTTATCAAATAATGTTATTTGGGTATTTAGCAGACAGTGTCTACCAACCGACAAAATCGGGCAAACCGGGAAATGGACGGAAATTTGGTATAACCGAAAAAATAACGAGAATTTCTGAAAGTAACCAGAAATCCCAAATGGTATAAGATAGGTATAGTTTTTTCTTGATTCATTTTTAATTGAATGCTAGTTATAATAATTTTGTGTAATGAGCCCTTCTTAAGACATGGTTTGAAATGCTGATACTGTTAATTGCGGTTGGGTAGACATGTCTCAAAATTGTACTTTAAATGCGTCATGTTTAAGGGGAAAACGTATTATAATTCTGCATGCCGGAAGTAAAAATGAGTTCGTACCCAACGCACTGCTCTTGTCAGCCAGAAATATAAAACAGTGTTCTGCTGACTATCACGAAGATATGACCACGGATTTGTTTGAAAGTGGTTCGCTGAACAGTTGTTACCTAATATTCCTCCAAATTCAGTTATCATTATGGATAACGCTTCCTAGTATTCGGAACTATTAAATAAAGTACCAAATAATAATACGAAAAAGGACGATATAATAGAGTTTATGAGATCTAAAAATATAAACATTCCTGAAAAGGTTTAATCAAAACTATCAAAGTGCATAATTAAAAAAAAAATCATATCTGCGAAACATACGGCCATAGTCTGTTACGTTTACCGCCATATTATTGCATATTTAATCCAGTGTAATTGATTTGGGACAGTATAAAACTCGAGTTGAGAAAATGCAATCAGAAACCGACATATGGAAAAAATCCGTGAATCATATTATAAACAGAGAAAAGAGTATCCTATTTTGCCGCTCGTAGAGCCTATTGTTATTTAGGTAGGGAATGATTCTAGTAATGAGCTTACTGATGACTCCGTTACCATGTGATCATTTTTTTCTCGAAACTATGAGAATTTTTAAAATTATTATATAAACTTTCTTACTTTAACAGAAGTTTTATTTAAATTAAGGTAAAATAATATAAATAATTATGTTTATGTTTTATTTTTATCGTTTTTAACAAGACTCAAATTTAGAATTATGATATTAATGTTATAACTGTTATCAGATTTGTTAAGTTTATTCTAACATCCTACTTTACTAATATTATATACCTTTCCCCTTCCCATCCTGGCAAAAACTACTCACACCTCCCCGTTAGTTTTTACTGGGCGATAACATTTTCTATAATATCAAGTGTCCTTCTCCCTTCATTAAGAGTTAATGAAATTTTTACGTCCTGTAGAAAATGTCATTGACTAAGTGAGTGAAAAAAAAAACACGAGGCACGAGAGCTCCTTTAAGCAGGATCAGTCTTTTGGCTGGTGTTTGTTGCAATCGAAGCATCAGCGTTTTGATGGCAATATGCAATTATTACACTTAACGCGCCAGGCTTGTAACTTGTAATTCAGCGCTCGGCGGGGCACATAGCCCCGGAGAGTAGCTGTTGGTTGCAGTCTGGTTACGTTCCTTATAGTAAAATAAGGATTTTATAGAGGAATTTGCGACTAAAAATATTATGTTTTAATATTCCGCCCTCTAAAAGCACATTTGAACTAAGTGAGTAAAGTCTGTGGTTAGTTTATATTAGAGATGTACCGACTAGGATTTTGGCCGACTAGTCAATCGCCGACTAATCGGCCTCTAGAAGGACCGACATTTTTCTGGTCCTCATTCCGGTGATAATATTAAACAATATTTGGAAGACATCCCTGCCCTTTGGAGCATCGATCACTCCAAAATCCATGCCATTGTGTGAGACAATGGTCAAAATATTGTTAAAGCCATAAATGACTGTTTTCTTAGCAGTGCCGTGTTTTATTCATACCCTTCAGTTGGCGATTCACGATGCTCTCAAAATTGAAGACAGTTGATAATTAAATCGAGACGAATCGTTACACATTTTAATCATTCAGGATCTGCCCAAGAGCAGCTCCGAAGTTTTCAGATAGAATTAAATTTGCCAAACCATCAACTCCTTCAAGACGTTAGCACTAGATGGAAATCTACCTATTATATGTTATCTCGACTTGTTGAACAAAAACGGGCAGTTTCTTTGTATATATCAGAAAATAATGTCAATTTTGATAATTTATTGACGTATGAATGGAAACTATTGGAAAAATGCATTTCCGTATTGAAGCCATTTGAAGAGGTGACCAAAATCATTAGTTCTGCCTGCTCCTCGATTTCTGAAGTTATTCCCCATTTAAAGACTTTGCTGAAATATCTAGAAACTTACATTGTCGAAGACGAAAAACTAGTGCAAATGAGAATAGAATTAGAGAACAGCTTGAGAAGAAGATTCTATAAAAAAAAAAGAAAGTTTTCGCACTTGCAACGTTGTTAGATCTCAGATACAAATTACAATTCTCCGACGCAGACACAGTGCCTCTTGTGAAGTCACAGTTTCTATTGGAAGCGCTACAAAATGACGATTGTGATTCTGAACCTGAAGCAGAGAATGCGAAAGAAGATCCTAATCGTAGTATTCGCGAAGAAGTTAATTCAGAAAATAGTGTTCATCGTAATTTTTGGAAATGTTACCAAAATATAGTGTCGAAAAAAATTCAAGACGATGGCAAATCGATTAGAGGCAAAATAATGGCCAAAGATTTCCGGAAATGGCAGCTATCGCGAAAAGGTACTTGTGCTGTCCAGCTAGCACAGTGTATAGTGAAAGACTATTCTCTGACACCGGCAATGTATATGAGACCAAAAGAAATCGTCTCCTTCCCGATCGAGCAGAACATTTAACATTTCTTCATCACAATTTGCCATTAGTTAACAGTGACTGTTAACACAACAGAGAAATGTAATAATTTTTGACGCCAAGTTATTTTAATGTTACTTCTTTTTGTTATTGTTTATTTAGGTTGAGTAACGGCCAAAGTTTAGGTTTAATTATATTATTTTATATTTATTATTACTTGCGGCTAGGTTAGTAGTTAGTAATGTTGTCATTTAGTATATATATATATATAAGTACTGTTACTGTTTGTTCTGTACTCTGTAGTAGAGCATATATTTATTTCGTTTCAAAATATAAAAAACTTGGCTTTATTTTACTATTTAAGAACATCCTTGTAATGTAACAAATGACAAAATTTGTTTTATTTCTCTTGCCGACTAGTCGCTGATTATTCGCGGATTATTCGCCCTTTCAGTTATAATTTATTAGTTAACAAATCTTGGTGGTGTGCTGGACAGTGGCGCGTGCTCCCCCGCAGAAGGGCCGAGATGTAAAACTATGGGTTCCGTGTTTCTACGATGTGAGAACGTTAAAGGTCCCTACCCCACGACAAACTGTGGGGGATAGGAAAAATTTTCAGGTTATAGCGATCCCAATGCCTATACTACACAGACACTGATGAGCTTATCTCCTGGTGTCGGTGATTGGCCTTGGTAAAGGAACTAGGCCGGCGTTAAATAAATGATTTTAAAAAAGTCTGCAAAACAGTGTTACGTATATAATAAATGAATTTTAAAATATTGTAGGGCATGTATTACCTTGAAAAGTAAGTTACGCGCGTTTATGGGTGGACCGCTTTCGAGGTCGGTTTATAAAGCAATGCCGAGCTCTTGTTTTTTATATAGTTTTAAACTGAGATTGGATAAACTTTACCAACAGTTTTGTGCCTTATTAACTGAATTTGGTCAACAAATCTAAATCTCTCGGTGCACTGAGAGTCCTGCATTTTTCGTAAATTGAAAACTTATTTAATTAATTCAGATTGTTCAATCTTTGTTATTATTACAACAAAGCGCCGAAAGCAGTAAATGAGCAATTAATCAGTGTATGTTATTGAATTGTGTAAAATTTTGTAGATTAAATAATGGAAGTTACTGACCCTTGTAAGGTCAAATCAGAGTAATTTTAGCACAAAATCAGTTCTTTATTTCTGCGTGAGAAGGACTTAACATAAGACCACATCTAACTTCAATCTTTAAATATTCGATTACGTAACATTAATGGGTGTAGAAAAAGTTGATTCGAATATTACTTTCTTGTTGATTGATTTTGTTACAGTGACTGATTTCCATTGATCTTTACGTCTAAATCCAGACTCAAGAGTAATATGAGATATGAGGGACGGAGCATAGTAGAATTAGAAAAAAATTCTAATTTCTAAGAGACTATTAAGCAATGCCTAGCTCAGTCGTTAAGTGTATCTAGCCAGGTTCGGCCTGTCCATAGGAAGTACCACGAGAATTTTCTGTGGGGCGGTCTATTCATATAATAACAGAATATCATAACCTCAATCGTAGGAGGGGAGTGCCGTTATCTAGCCATCTTGGCATACTTAGCCAACCGGTATTACACTCTGTTAACCAGATATTTCATGTACTTTATTTTCGGGTTGGGATTTTGCCATTAAAATAATGCCAAATCTCTGCAAGTCCATATAGCTTCGTCTACATGAGATTTTAATGTTAGACTTGGTATCAAAAATCAATTCCAAGTATTTGATTTCATTGTTCATCTGTGGTCTTTCCTCAAAGCTGTAATTTCCCTAGGTTTTGGAATCATCACAATGGGTTCTTCCAGATTCACCGAAAGCCCTTCCTATATGTAGCATTAGGAGCGCTTTACTGTATCACCGTATTAGGAGTTCGTCCATCATCAGATTCCACGAGAGAGGTGAAAGAATTTCCCTCTGCGGGCATCCTCTGGTTACAGATACCTCTTCTGACGTGGATTTTAGCGTGGCTTTAATTTTTATTATTGTGAATACTGAGTCAATCCATCTTGTTACCTCTTCACTGTCCTGTTTAGAGAGTCAACTGAGGCGCCATCAAAAGCTCCTTCGATGTGAAATATTCCAGTTTCAGTTTACGTTCTGTCTAGAATCCTTTCTGTATTGTAAGTAATAATAGAATAGAATGAGATGGGATGGGATGGGATGGGATGGGATGGGATGGCATGGGATGGGATGGAACGGAACAGAACGGAATAGATTAGAATAGAATATAACATAATAGAATAGAAATTTATTGACTGCATTACATAAAATTGTTACATTTGTAGCAAGTCCTAATAGCTGTTATTTCCTCAACTAATGCATGCATTAATTTACAATAACAAAAAAAAAACAAAGTGCCTCTCTACAGACTAGAAGCTAGACTATTTAGATCTAACATTCAGTATAAAACACAGCCAATAAAATTAATTATTAAAAAAGGTGTACATGGGTTTTAAAAAATTAAAATTTGAACACATCTACTGAGGAGTAAAATATTTTCATTATACACAAAACAGCGGAGTATAAGAGACAGAGAGAGAGAAATAAAAACGATGTGAGCATTTTCCATGCAAGAAATAGGTTTATCAAATATGGTTAGCTCACCATAGAGAAGCTCATACTCATCTACAGAATAAAAACAGCATTTTAAGAGATGATTTTTGATGCTTGTTTTGAATCTGATATAGTCCAGTTTTTCACATTTTCTAGTATTTTGTTGTAGAGTTTCAGATGTATCACTTACAGGATTTACCCGTTTGGACGTACTAGTTTAATTTAGCGATTTTACGCTCACAGTATCGTCCCTAATATGTCTGTTAATCAGTTTCTCCAGATTTTTCAGGAGAAATAATGTTTGATTGATAGGTCGGTGAGATTTGGCCTGAGTATAGGTATCTCGCTTTGATTTAGATATATATATAGATATATATTTAGATACACTCTTCTGCCGAATAGTGTACACGTACCTCAGGGCTAGACTAGACTATTAGTAGTGATCCAATCTTTAGTTGATTATCTCTCTGCAAGAACTGGAGTCTAATAATCCCGAAAGTAATTTCTATACTCTCGCATCTTCTATCTCTCCATGATTTAGTTTTTGCATCTCTAATCGCGTAAACTTAGACGGGCAGTTTTGTATTCCCCAGTTTGTCAGTCCCTTTTGTCTGGTTGAATAGCCTGCGAACCTCCGTTCTCCCAAAGGAAAATTCCGCTATCATATCTTTCAGAGGAGAACTGAAATGGAAGATCTTCCCATTTTCCGATGATGCTTGTAAATTGAATCTTACGTACTCGTGGTCGGATGGTTCTTGCTACACGTGCCTCTCAACAATCACTTGCCCCGCGCACTGTTTTGCGATAATAACATCAGGAATCTCCTGTTTTTTTGCTTTGATAGAATTTGGTTCATTTTCACGATTCTCTACTTTTAATTTAATACTCATAATAAATCCTAGGAGTGCCTCTTCTTTTGTGTTGTTTCCTGTGCTCCCCCATTAATGAATTTTAAAGAAAAGAAAGCGCTATTTTCGCATAATTTAAATTATTGTTTAAATTATTATTACAATTTTTATTTTAATTATCTAAAATCTTCATAATAAAAAAATTAGATTTTTACAAAAACTATTATTCCTATAAGAACCTGAGGGATTTGTGCCATTAAAGCTACTAGACATGAAAAACAAAAATTGTAGGTTGAAAAATGTCTGTAACTGTCACTGTTTAACTTGTCTCTTCATTTGAATCATTGAAACCAGAATATCATTTTTGTATTTAACCGGCTGTCAATCAAAATGTGGATGAAGCATTTGAATTATTTTACACAGAAATTTATGACATCCTTGATAGAATTGTATCAAAAACATGTAGAATAAATAAACGTCCGCCTTGATTTAAGCATAATATAAAAAAGCTTATTAAAGAGAAGAACAAACTAAGAAAATATACGAAAAGACCGGAAATGAGACATAATAAAGATTCAAGAAATGCAGGAGTAATTTAAAAACAGACATAAAAGTACATCATCTAGAGCAAGTTGAAAATAACTTTAAATCTAAAATAAATGGTTTTGGTCATACATTAATTCAAAGAAAAGATGTTTTAGGCTACCATCTACAACGATATATCCGGGTAATGAAACTTCTGCAACAAATATTGCAGAAGCTTTTACAAACAACCTAAAAAAACTATACAGTAAAGTATACAGTAGTGAACAAGATATGGGCACTTCCTCCGAAAAAACTAAAAAGTATAGCTGTCCCAGGTCCACATGGAGTACCAGCTTACATTATAAGAGGTTGTACTGATGCGTTAGTGCCCCCTTTGTGCTGGTTTTTTAATTTTTCACTCCAAAATGTGTTACTTCCCTAGTGCGTTAAAATCTGAAAAAATGTGTACTCTTTATAAGAGGAGAGATAAAACACGTATAGAAGATTATTGCATAATAGCAATTTTGTCTTGTAGTAGTAAGATTTTTAAGAGCATTATATACAAACACCTATGGTAATATCAAGGTCACTATAACGCAAGACCAGCATGGCTTCCTAAGTAAGAAATCGAACACAACTAATTTGTTAGATCTTGCCGAATACGAAGCTTTTTCTAAAAATGGTCAGGTTGATGTTTTGTATACTTTCAGAAAGCTTTTGTTAAAGTTAGTCATTCGATTATTATTAAGAAACTAGTGCATCAATATAACTAACTACAGAATTTTGTAACTTTTTACAATCGTATTTGTTGAATCGTCAGCAAGCTGTATGTTATAACGGATATCATCAACACATATTTTGATATCGGGCGTACCCCATGGCTCCAATTTGGGACCAATATTGCTCATTACATTCATAAATGGCATAGCCGCTGCTATAAGGCATCCAAGGATCCTGTTACTTGCTGACGATACTAAAATATTCTTATGTATAAAAACATCTGAAGATTGTAGTAAACCTCAATCTGATATAGATGAAAATATACTCTTAGTTGAAACAAAATGCAATACTATGACCTATTCGTACAAAAAAAATAAACAGAAAATATTATAGGTCTTAATTATAACATTAACATTTCAAACCGTTTTTATTAACTCCATAGCAACAATCTTAAATAGATGTTTATTCTCTAGTAAAATAAAAAGTTTTTTTCTACGACTGCTGTTACTAACTACGCATTACCAATTACGCTTGAAAATTATTGATTTCACAGAGTATGTGTGATAAATCTTTAACGCTCACTAGCAGTGAAAAATGCTATTTTCAACTTGTGTGGTTGATGAAAAAATTTTGAGACCTTAACTTTTCGTACATGCCTTAAATTGCAATTTTATGGACTCTTATTTGCTTGTTTTGCCTATTTACCCTGATTTGCCTACGAACCCTTCAACGGAATTAGATCAAAATATAATCTAGTTCCATATCTCGTTACAATACATGAGTGTACCAAATTTCATAAACGGTTCCAAAGTAAACGTGCTCACAAAAAAAGTTACAGACAGACAGACCGACAGACAGGAAATTTTTTTTCGCTCAAATTTAAAATCTCGCCGTTTCATGACATTTTAAGCCTATTTCAACAAAAAAAATATTATTTTTTTTGCGTTACTATACTTCCACTGGACGTGGAAATAAAACAAGAATTCTTTTCATGAAAAGATATGTACAACTAATTATTTGAATTTTTCTTGCTTGTTACTTCGATATTTTCGCTCGGTGGCCTAGTGGCTCGCTCCACTTTTAAATATAGTTCTTACAATGATCTGTACTTTATAAAAATGGCGGGAATTGCCTATATTGAATAACTCATAGCCAAGAGGTGATTAACATTAGTTGTTAATAAAGTAACATACAACTACGATGTGAATAATATATTAAATGAAACCGGATTTCAAAAGCCAGTTCCTCCCGCCAAAGATATGAAACTATTTGCTTTGAATTACAAGAAAATATTGTTTTCCGTCAAACCCAACTCCGAATACCATATGGTAGAAATGCGTAGTGGACTTGTCCTATATATTAAAACTATGATGAGGCAAATTTAAATAAATTGACATATTTCATTCACTTTCTGAGTCTCTTAAAATAATAAAAAAATCTATTCAGCAGACAGATACTATGGTTCTGTAAATCAAATAGACACTTAAGGAATTTAAAGATGAAATCCAAGTTTATTGAGATAGAACTAATATTTACAAGACCATACCAATTTCAAGAAGAATGTCCTCACAAATATTATCATCGCAAATATATCGAATATTTATTTTAAACAAATACATTTGCTAATGCTTTTACAACCCATGGACGACGATGTATCATATCGAGAGAAAATTATTGTAATTATATAAAATTCGGTGATGTTTTTGTTGGTTGAGAGTTAAATATTGCCATATGTTACATTTATAAGTGCCTATATGTCTATTGTAAAAAAATGTTTTAATTTAATATGTATTAAGTCACGTATTACGTAGCCTAAGGAACCCCCCCCAGGTAATGGAATTTTTGTTAAGTGCTTTTGTAAATGAGACTTTTTACGTTAGTTATGCCAGTTATATTATTTTGCTGGGGTTTTTAAAGAAAATTGACGACCTGGTGAAAGGACGTGCGTGTGCAACTGTGCATCTTGTTAAGGGTGCGTTACCAAGGTCAAATAGTGCGTAAAATATTCTCATTCTTATTTTACACTCTTCTTAAAAACGAGCCAACAGAATTCAGAATTGATTTCATTATGTAAACTAGCAAACTTAAGACAAGGGCCTTTATATTTTATATTGTACCTAGGTAAAATTAAGTTTCCAAAATTTTCTCCTCCATGATTATTCAACGCGAACGTTCTACTCATTCGTCCCAAATTCACCATAAATTGTTTTATATTCTACAAAGGGACTTAAATATTCAAATAAAATGTAATACGGTGCGTAGTATAAAATAAAATAACATGAAAAAAAGTAAAAAGTCTGCTTAATATTTGTTCCTATTAAAGTTTTAATGTCGAATACGAATTTGTTAAATAGTTAAGCATTTTGCTACTAGAAGCAGCATCATAGCGATGACCACTGCTGGACGTGTATGAAAGCAGGGTCGAGTTCATAACTTTTCATTTAGCCTGAGAGCTTCGAGTAGCGGTATCATATGTAAATAAATATGTTATGTGTTCCTGACAGCTAAATTCGGTGATTTACTAATATTTCGTCTTTTATGCCAACTAATAGGCGCAACCCACAATACTTCAAGGTAACTGGTAACTGGTACGTATAAACATAAAGTCACTTCGCGATTACATTTGTATAGTTGAAGTACATAAAAAACGCAACAAAAACTTTAAGACCTCATTAAAATACCGGTACTCTTTGTACTGCCGTTCGCAAATTAATTCGCTTATCTTTATAGGTTTTTAATGTGCGTCGGTTCGTTTGATGACAGGCTTGGCGCGATGGCCCGCGACGATATAATTATGTCATAAAGTTTTAGTTGCGTTTTTTGAGTGTAGGGAAGTCCTTACTTGGACTATACTGTCTATACTATACAAACCCACTCTTAAAAGCATCAGCTGGTTTGGTTTTGGTTAGAAGAAGGTGAATAATCTAGATCAGGGTAAGTCGTTATGCATTTAGATTTTGCATTAAAAACTTCGCCTATGTAACATGTCACTTAAAATTTCAAATACAGTCCATTTATTATTATTATTATTATTATTTTATGAAAACTAACAAAACTAATGGACTGTATTTGAAATTTGAAGTATCCAATATCCTCAAACACATTTCCCTACAAAGTAGAACTCATGAGAAAGGCTTATACGAAACGTACAATTTTATCAGAGTTAGCACGGATTTTTGATCCTTTAGGTTTTTTGTTACCTTTAACTATAATTGCTAAACTACTGATACAAAATTTGTGGACGTTACGACTTGGTTGGGATGAAAATCCACCACCTCAATTGTTGGCTCGTTAGTAGCGTTACAAATCTCAATTACTCTTTCTTAGTTCTATTAAACTTAATAAACATATTATTTTAGATTCGTTTATAAATTATGAATTGCATGGGTTTGCGGATTCGTCGGAATCTAGTTATGCTGCTTCAGTATAATTTCGTTTTCTGGACCCATTGTTTGTGCAAAATCTAAGGCAGTTCCGATAAAGAAAATTTTGTTACCTGGGCATCGAGTGGTGATAGTTTTGTTTGAAAAATAGCGTTTTTTTTTTTCATAATAAAAATAAGTTTATAATACCACTACTGACAACAAACGAAAGAAGAAACTGTATTCGACTTTTAAATGAGGGTCCATCTCAATAGATTGATGCAAATTATATGGTGTTACCTAGAGTATGATTCAAAAGTTGAAATCTTTCATCAAACCTCTTGGTTTGATGAAACAGGAGATGTTAATCTTGTATTTCATGGAGGGTGTCCAAAACACATTGGAACTCGAGAAGAACGAATATTGCTAAGAAATGACGAGGAACTAGAACACAGAGTTCGAGAAGAATTAAAGCTGCGATTTTCAGCTATTTAATGTTTTAACTACGGTTATATTACAATGTTTCTGAAAAAACCAGCTACATAATGATATTAACGACCTAAAACAACTTATAATTACTCTTCAAATTAAAGAGCTTAAAGAGAACAAAGCTAATGCGAATTCGTCTCCAAAAAACTTCAATTTCGAGGAAGTATCGAAGAAATTAATGACGATTAATAGACGAAAGAGATATTTATTTATTTCTGGTATACAGAAAGTGGACCCGAATGCTCCTGGTAACGTTCGTTATGAAACTGATAATAAGTCTGCTTATAATGTTTTAAATAAGATTGTACGCGATATAGGTCACAAATTTTAAGCCTATTCGGTTGGGTCGATTCGATGTAAATAAACCCAATCCACGCCCTATCAGGATAACCTTAGAAGATGAGAATCTGGTGGTACATGAAGTTTCAGTATCCTTTGATAGAATACCCAGAAAAATAAATTATTACAAGGAGATAAAAAATGAGTACGAAGCAAGGATTAAAGATTGCGATACCAACTGCGAGATTAAGTAGGTGAATGAAATACCTAAGATTGTTTCTTTAAATTAGAACCGCCCAACAGAATTTCTCATCAATGCTACAATGCTCTTTGTACTACCAGAACTACTACCTGATGGAATACCATCTTTCTTGTAAAAGATAATGCATATGTTTTTGCCAAACCTCTTCCCATTTTGTTTGGTTTAGCTTTGAAGACTGCGACATTTCCAGATGTGTGGAAAATGGCTAAAGTCTGTCCCATTTTTACTGACGATCCATCTATAGTTAGCAATTATAGACCTATTTCATTTTGCAAGGGATTTTGAAATATTATTGCGAGATAATTCAGCATGGCTTCATGAAAAAAGATCTGCACTATCTAACTTATTTTTAGTTTCGCAATTTATTGCGTCATGTTGACGTTATCTACACAGATTTTTTTCTAAAGCCTTTGACCGCATAGACCATCCAACTTTACTGAAAAAATTAACCTTGTTCAGCATTAATGATTCCATTATTTGATTACTTAAGTCTTACCTTTAGCACAGTAAATAGTACGTTTGTTATAATGGATATAGATCTTCTTATTTCATTGCTAGCTCAGGTGTTCCTCAGGGATCGAATTTGGGACCACTACTATTTTTACTTTTTATCAATGGTTTAACTGAGGAATTAACGTGTGGCAGATTAGTTTGAGCAGATGATCTTAAAATTTATTGTAACATATTAAGCCTGGATGATTGTGGCAGTCTTCAGAGTGAACTAAATAAAGTTATGAGTGGTTTAGTGTAAATAGAATGGATCTAAATGCTGCTAAGTGTAAAATAGTTTCCTATTTATGAAAGAAAAATCCCATTCACTTTCGTTACCATATTCATCAAGTAAATTTGGCTAGAGTAGACACTATTAGGGGCCTAGGTATTGAGTTCGATAGTAAATTTTCTTTCACAGGTCATATTAATAACATTACTGCATCTGCTCTTAAATCGCTTGGCTTCATAATAAGACATTGCAATAACCTTAATGTCAATGCTTTAAAATCTCTATATTATGAATATGTAATGCCAAAACTAGTGTACTGCAGTTCAATATGGCATCTTCATTATGTAACTAAGATTTCGGTAGAAATCGTACAAAGAAAGTTTCTAAAATATCTTGCATTTAAATGTGATGGATATTACCCTGAAGAGGAACTAATTATAATCGAGATTATAATATTCTACTTCTAAAATTTAAAAGCTGATGAGCTGTTCTTGCCATAAAATATTTGTTTAAAACCTGGTGCAGAGATTATCCTGAACTCTTATCACAATTAAGTTTTTTGGGTCCTATAGGCAGACGTCAAGGCAAGATATCACATTTTATATTGACACAGCTAGAACTAATGCTCTTACGAAGTCACCCATTTATGTAATGTGTTCCTATTTTAATAAAATTTCTTGCAATTGCGACTTGTATTCATACTCGCTCAAGAAAGTCTTAAATGAGGCGCGTCTAAATATAGATACAATTACTATGTAGAATATATTTGTCATTTAAATACCAAGTTAAGTCTAAATTATATTACTATTTTATTTGTTTCCCATAGTTAACTTGCATTTATGGTATTTTAATATGTTTTTGTTTTTTGTTATTATGAATCTAGTTAGTAAGTTCAAATTAATGTATTTGTGTATCTTACATGTTATTTTTCTGAGTTGTTCTGTTATTAGATTGTACAACTCTGTTGGACGAATAAATAAGTAAATAAATAATGAAACAATATTATATTTGATTAAATCAATAAAAAAAAATTCAGGATATTATCATCATCTTGTTCACATACGGATTTCAGGAAAAATTCATATCTGCTGTCGTAAAATATCATAGGTAGATATTAGCCATATAGAAATATTATTATTAAATTGAAGGACATTATGCTTCATTAACAAAATAAACAGCACAGCTCCTATGGAATTTTTTTTCATTTGTGACTGTTTCAGTATTGATTTCGATGAGGATATCGATAAAAAGCAAGTTACAGGTTTATGTGATTTATACTTAATTTATCGAATTTACTAATTTATTAATAATTTTCCGTCAACTAAGTTATTTACATACTAGATAAAATTTTGATAAAGTTTTTTATGTGATACACTGATAAATCTCGTACCAAAAAAAATTTATTTATTTAGTTTAAATAATTTGTTTAACATATAGCGTCTTCTTGAATGAGATAAGCGAGTTTGGTTTTCAAAGCCAAGAAATCACCAGTACTTACAATAATTTAAAAACCTGGCAACAGTGCCGAGAAGATAACCCGACGGCAGCAGCTCATGTATTATGAATGAAGAGGTCTTCGTGGGGTGGGGGAAAGATATCTTTGTGGGGGACTAATGAATGAATGAAGGAATATTCATATTACTCACGTATATAACGAGTAATGTTTTGTTCAGATGTGTGCACATGTCTTGTCTGTAGAATAGAAATACAACTTAAAATATTTGCATGTTTGGCTAAGATAATGATTGTTGTCAAGGCAAAGTGACAGAATAATTTAGGCATTTCTCTCTAAACTTGTTCAGTCGGTGGTACGATGTAGCCATTGTAGGTAGTCGTCTCAGGACTTTGCTGGAGTTTTTGAAGATGTTTGATGGCGGAATAAATTATACATTTTAGAATATTGAGATTTTTTTCTATTTTTCTGATTTCTTTGTGAGAAACACAGAGCATGAATCGACATTACTGGATTGTGGTTTTCATCAGTTTAATTTATAAGTCATTATTTATTTATTAAAAACTAACAATATTTTTAGAAGATAAATTAGCCTTTGAAATTATAAAATTTTGCTCGCATAACAGTGTCGAGGATTAAAATGGAAGCAAAAAAAGTAGACAACAGATCATAGGAAGAAAACTACTTGAAGGTTTCCACAATTTTAGAAAAAATATTTATTTGTTATTGTGACACATTCCGTAACTTTGCGGCGTAATCACAATATCTTTGTCGATGTTTTCATTCATTATTCTATTCGGGCCCCCTTTGTTGTATGGCACGTCTAATAGTTCTCTTCGTCGGTCTGTCAATGGAACCAGGAAAGATTTAGGTATAGAATAGAATACTTCATTCACCTTTGTTGCCATTTACAAAACCATGGATAAGGTAAGTAGCAAAAACATATAACAGGACGTCCATATCAATAAAAGCAGCAACTATTACTTAGAATAAAAACAATTAACATATAGTAAACATTTTGTAATACATTAAAATATATATGTTGTATTACGAATCCACGTGCAATAGAACACAATAAACACACTATACAATGAAATATAGTTTTATTTAAAAAATAAAGAAATGCCTATAGAAATATTACATTTTAATCCATATAAAATAGAGGGAAGAAGTTAAAACCAATCTTATTGATTAGAGTACAAATGAGCATACTCAGTAAATTTATTTAGGCTATAGAAAAGATTTTGTACTAGCAATAGTTTTAGGCTAGATTTAAATTTGAATATAGGCATGTCTTTCATATCAGTCAGAACCATATTATAATAGGTTGATTCTGCAATGTGAGGAGATTTTTTATAGAAGCCGTGGAAAAATTTATCGATATAAGCATAGGTACGTCATTATTATGACGAGTGGGCTACATATCTAAGTCACTACTTTTTTTAAGATTGATATATCGGTATGAACAAAAATCAGAAGGTTCAATAGATATATAGAAACCAAAATTAACATATTGTGTTTTTAAAAGCTTTTATTAAACTTACAATGTTGTTAGTTTGTTTGTTTAGGTCAAATCTTGCAATCAAAATTTCGATTAGTTTTAATTAAGCTAAAACTTGGAAATTTTGCATATGTGTATAAGTTCGATGACAATACACTTTAACATTTTCATATAAGAAAAAAACAAAATGGCGGCTTCAAGATGGCCGACGACTTTACCGTTCATGATCCGATTCGACTCAAAATCGATATCTGAGGGTTTTCGAGATCGCCAATTATGAATTCTTGGTCAAAATTTTGAAATTCAGATTGGTGACGCCAATATGGCGGACGACTTTTGTCATTTATGGTTCAAATCGATCAAAAATCGATATCTGGGGGTTTTCAGGTTCGCCGATTACGAATTTCTAGTCAAAAATTTAGTTTAGGTGGCGATTTCAAGATGGCGGACGACTTTACCGTTTATGGTCCGATTCGTCTCAAAATCGATATCTGGGGATTACAGCATATCAGAAGAATAAAAATTAAAAAATAAAATTATATAAAAAAATACTTTTAATAAAAGCTTTTATTTATATACTCTAAAAAGTACAAAATAAACTTTGAAATAAATCAAACCCATCATTTTGTTACATTATATAATTTTTTTTTATTATATAAAAGCTTGTCGCGAGCAATCTCCTTTACACAGAAAAATTTCGCGACAAGCTTTTATATCACAAAAAAAATTATATAATGTAACAAAATGATAGGTTTGATTAACTTCAAAGTTTATTTTCTACTTTTTAGAGCATTTAATTAAAATCTTTTATTAAAAATATTTTTTAATATAATTGTTTTAAAAGTTTGTCTGCATGATTTAAGCAGTGCCAAGTAGAATAATAAATAATCTTAAAATTGAATAAATATCAAAATTGATAATTGGGTGATTTATTTGGCAGCAGTCATTAAATTGGTAAAATATTTGGTTCACTTGAACCCTAATTTTAGCCTGGCCTTTCCCAGATACCATAATTGCGGTATCGTCTGCGTACATAAACCTGCCAAATGTATACTATGACAAGTCGTTAATATGCAGCAAGAACAGTAAAGGGCCCAGAACACTTCCTTGGGGGGTGCCAACTTCAACATCGACAAACTTCGACCAGTCTCCTCCCACTTTTACTACAAAATATCTGTTCATAACATAGGAAATTAGCCAGTCTTTCACAGTTCCCCTGATGCCCATACGATCTAATTCGTTAGCAAGAATTTTAGGATTAAGAATATCGAACGCCCTAGATAAGTCGAAGAAAACGCTTACTACAGTCAATAACGGTACCCTTGTCAATCCTTTTACACACATTGGTAGTGTTGTGGTGTAGTATTCTTCTGGAGTAATTTCTGCGCAGACTTGCATTATCTTAGCTCTTAGTTCTTGTACAGTTTGTGATCTTGATTTGTAAACTTCTTGTTTCATTAAACCCCAAAGGAAAAAATCGATTGACGGCAAGTGTGGGGATCTTGGCGGCCACTCAATCAAAGGACTGTTTCGCCCTATCCAACGATTTTCAAAATGTTCATTTAGCCATATCTTCTTACCAAAGCAGCGTTATAAACAGAAGTTCCATCCAATTGAAACTTTAAATTCAGGAGATTCTACAGTGATAATTCATTCCAAAAAACACATTCGCATTTACATTACCCCGAATGAAAAAAAATACCAATTATTTTGTCATTTAGGCCACTCTATTTGTGGTAAATAAGGCTTAGAGCCTGTATTATTTTGTTTTTGAAGGTAATTTCACTATAATTCGTTTTATATATATTAAAAGTCAAAAGTAAATTTTAAGTTTTTATTGCCGCGTCCGTAGTAACTAGATTAACTTGAAAACAAAGCCTCTATAAACATGTATTCTGATAGTCTTCTTGAGTTGTTTGACTATGTAAAAAAAATGTTCCAGAATCCAGAAACTAATTTATGTGATGCATCACGTGAACGTGGAAAAAGATACCCCAAAATTCAAAGGACTTTAAAATATATCTGAGCTTTGTAATGAAATTATTCCTCCTCATTGCAAAGCTATCCCATTTAGAATTTCCCGACCATTTTTGATGCTCCCAAATTTCTGTCAAGATGGCGAATTGACCTATGAATATCTAAAAGATCTGGGAGAATGTCAGGATTTTTGTTTCCAATTCGATTTCTAGAACGCGATATATCGCGCAGATATGTAGAAACTTCGTCATAGAGCATCAGAAAGGTGCACATAACTTTTTAATCTCCAGTCGCTTTTTGGAGAAAACATTTTTTTCGTAAACAGAACTTCACAGTACATAAGAACTATCAATAATATGTCTCGATTGTATTAAACGCGTGCACAAGTAAAGTACCATTAAAATATTTAAGAAATTATGATAATAACTCCAATTAACACCATTTTTACACAAGTATAGTTGTGCCAATAAATAATTGTGGTACATATGCCTCCTTAGGTATATGGTAATACGAGTATAACAATATTTTGTCTCGATGGAAAATAACTCAAGGTTTAGTCAGCTCTTTTGCCATGTTTAAACTCTTCTTAGAAGTAAAGTTGTAACAACCTCTTTCATTCATTTGATTTTGCCCATACAAATTTTTCTGCCCACACATTGGTCCGAAATATTTACGTCACCTACACATCCTTAGTTCCTGATACGAGCAAATTTAAATATTTATATAACACGCAGACTATTCGGCCATTGACATTTACACGCAGTTTATAAGCAGCATTACATTATATATATATATATATATATATATATATATATATATATATATATATATATATAAGTGTATTACAAATATCAAAATATTTTAATCTTTTTATGGGGGCAAAATTTACATAAATTTGTAAGCCAGACAAAATCTACAGGAAATCGATTGTGTGTAGGTTTAACAATCTGTGGGTAGCAAGCTTTAAATAGTTCTGTTTCCTTTCAATTTTCGTTATTTTTCGCGACATTTTGAAAAAGTTAAAAAGTAGTATTTAAAGTTACACAGTGTAATTTATATAGTGACATTTTCATTTAAGACAATCCTGAAATTTTGTTTACTACAAATGACTAATATTTTATATTGTTGAAGCAAAAAAAAAGCCCAATAACTTTAAAAACCTATAAAAAATTAACGTAACGTAATAATATGTAATAATTAGGGCCTCAGTTTCCCAGCTATGCTTTATCTATCATTCTTTAAATAAGTAATATAATTGTATCATATGATGATAGAAGATCCGCTTTAGCGCCATTTTTAAAAGAGAGCGCCAGCCCCATGAGATTTTACAATATGATAATAAAAAATCATGTTGGATAAATATGCCTAGAACTCATTTTATTATTTGTGGGAACAACTTTTTGTTTGTATATAAATTTCATTATAAATATACAGATTTTTTTCTAGGAATCCACCCCATGTTTATAACACTTCATTTATAAATGTTTACATAATAATAAAAAATTGTAAGATTAAATAAGAATTTTAACTTATTCTCGGAAGAAATTAAATTTAATAGGGACCAAGCTTCACATCATTTATAAAAAATTGTTACTATGAAATACAACTGACTGGTAAAGTGTTTTTGTGTCTGCTCATATATCAGACGTCGGCACAGTGTCAAGTATTTTGAAAAAAAGTTAAAATATGTAATTAAAAGTAAAAGAATTATTATTATTGTAAATGTTGTTATATAATCTTATAAAAGCATTGCTCTTACAAAAATGAACTACACATCAGCTTTTGGAAAGGGGCCATTGATCGAATAATAATCTTTTTCTTCAAACGTCAGAAAATCATGATATTTCTTACTCATTTCATGACAGTAGAGTTCGACATTTCGGACTGTAAAAGTACTTTTTCTGACGCTGTGAGCGTTTGTAAACCTACAGACTTGTCACAAAAGTATCACTTTTACCCCTAATAAAACAATATACTTTTTAACTCTTTTCATGAAATTAAAGTTTGACATTTTAGACGGCTGTGCGTTACCATTAGCAGCGGAGGTAAAAGTACTTTTTGGGCGACAGAAAAAGTACTTTTACTTTACTTCGAACGTCAAAAAAGCATAACATTTCTTAACTCGTTTCATGACATTATAGTTTGACATTTTAGACGGCTGTGCGTTACCATTAGCAGCGGAGGTAAAAGTACTTTTTGAGCAGCAGAAAAAGTACTTTTACTTTACTTCGAACGTAAAAAAAGCATGACATTTCTTAACTCATTTCTTGATATTATAGTTTGACATTTTAGACAGCTGTGCGTTGCCATTAGCAGCGGATATAAAAGTACTTTTTCTGACATTGTGAGCGTCTGTAAACCTACAGACTATTCACAAAAGTATCACTTTTACTCCTAATAAAACAATATACTATTTTCTTCGAACGTCAGAAAACATGACATTTCTTAACTCATTTCATGATATTAAAGTTTGACATTTTAGACGGCTGTGCGTTACCATTAGCAGCGGAGGTAAAAGTACTTTTACCTCCGCTGCTAATGGCAACACAGTCGTCTAATATGTCAAAGAATATTTATTAATACACTTACAAATCGTGAGGACGCTTGCAGTACAATTTAAACTGTTACTTTTCAAATCGAACAACGCATACAATATATCCGTAGCAACGCATGTTTTGTTTAATACGCCGGCCATGCGATATGGTGGTGGTGAAATTCGAGATTTTTTATCTTTATTTTTTTTATAGCTAACCAACTTTTGAATAAATAATAGTTTTATTCGGAGTAAAAGCCACTTGCTATAGCTCGACTGTCGTTCGTCCGGCAAATATAAATGTATTACTTTTACTCCTAGTAAAACAATATACGATTTTCTTCAAACGTCAAAGAACATTACTTTAGTAACAAGTTTTGCGGACTTAAACTGTCATTTTTCAGATATTTCATCTGAGCAGAAGTAGAAGTTCTTTACTTCCGCTCACATCATTCTGGGCGGCATCGGCCTTTTATTGCCCACGAGCGTCACTAAAAGTATTTGAAGAAAAAATAATAGCCTTTATTTATTCTTTCCTATTATTTGGGTTTTCTACCACATGTACTATTATCCTCTTCAAAACAAATCACCGAGTCTACAAAATAATAGAATTATTGGGAAAAAACAGCCTCTGCGCCCGTGACGTTTACGCCAAAGGAAAAGTCAGAGGTTATGTTTTGCAAATAATATAAATCGGAATAAACACAAAAATAATGTATTTTGCTGACGTTTCGGAAAGTAATCTCTTTCTGTTTTCAAAGCTATTTTTTGAAGAACTCTTATTTTGCTGTGTATGTCAAATACACAGCTTTAAGATTCTGTTTATGTTATTTCCATAGATACTTACTACTTACACAGAACATAGAACTGATGATATTTTTTAGACAATGTTGAGTTTGTTAAGTCCTTCTTTTAACATTGGTAGCCAGGTTGTACAAATATCTACAGAACAATTCGATACGCACTTATCTTCATTTAATAAGATTATTGCTGATTCTTTAATTTTTCTTTTTTTGGTATCTGTTTCTTTTGTTAAAATTTTTGCCGAGTCCCAGTTTATTCTATGTCCGTTTTCCCAAGCATGTTCACAAATCTTTGATTTCTGAATTTCATTCTTTCTAATGTAATTCTTGTGCTCATTCAACCTCACACTGAAAGGTCTGGATGACTCACCCACATAACATTTATCACATTCACACGGGATATTGTAAATACAGTTTTTTGAATTCTGCTCCCTGTTTATCGGTTTTGTTTTTGTTAAAATAGATCTTAAAGTGTTCCCCGTTTGAAATATCGTCCTAACATCAAATTTGTCACCTATACGGCGTAGCTTTTCCGATAGTCCGTATACATAAGGAATTATTGCTGTATAATGACGTTCAGGTTTTTGTCGTACCTGATTGTCCTTATTTTCAACATTTATGAAAACTCTATCAACAAAGGCTTCAGGATATTGATTTTGTACTAGAACCTCTTTGATAAATTTTTTTTCGTTATTTAATATTTCATTATTAGACGAAATTATTTTGGCCCTATCGTATAAGCCTATATAGCCTTTATTTCATTCATTTTCATATTTCATTTCTGTGGTGTTATTTTTTTTTTTTTTTTTTTTTATACTCGATATTTGAAGAAAAAATAGCGTTTTGCAAAGCATGCATTTTGTAAGAGGTAAAAAGTCACGTTGTTGCAAATTTATTTGGTAATAACGTTGTAATTATAGTACCGATGTATGTTTTTCAATTTTTTGATATCTGGACTACAAGACTAACATCTTGTCCATCTTTTCCTGGCTAAATTAATTACCACGTTCAACATCTAACATACCGGGATTATTCATGAACGCTCGACATAAAGTTATTGATTTATCATTACTTCAGTTACGGTATTACAGATTACCATTTTTAAAGAAATTTGTAAATCTCTGAATCAAATGTGAACGGAACTATTTTAATTGTCAGTGGCGTAACAGAAACTGAGTGGTCCCCCCCCACAAACGTTTTCAGGGGCCCCCTCTCTATAACGAGTGGAAAATGATAATTCTTATCTTCATTACTATTAGGTTCAGGTTTATGAATTTTTGAATTAGTTTATCGTGTGATAATTTAATTAGAGTTAAACCCGCACTAAGTATTCAGTACATAATGAAACAGCAAACAATTCGAATTTATTGCATAATCTTTCTGACTGGTAGACATAACATATAGGTAGTTATTAAATCATTATAAGTAATATTTCAGCAAACAAGATACAAAACCAAAATTTTAAAACAGTATAATGTTGCTTACCATGTATGGTAACAGCAAAACACATATACACTCAACAAATCAGCACAAACATTATGTCACAAAGTTACTATAAGGTAAGGTATTATAAAAAACGACCAGATCGTCGAGAGTTTTTTTTTTTTGTAAAATCATTTATAATTTCGTCAATATTTAATGTTTTAACAAAATCGTATTCGATACTGATTAAGGATAAATCCGAAAGGTGTTGTTGTCCCATGGTGTTACGTAAATAGGTTTCTACTATTTGAGTTTCGAAAAAGATATTGCCACTGATGCCACACTAACTGGTCCGCACTAAATGATCCGCAAGTTCATACACTGTTTTTAATTTTGAAATAATATCTCCAAGTCTCTTTCTGATGCATTAAATTCGATTAGGAAAGTCTATGGACAAATCTTTATGGTATATCGTTTATAAATTGCGCGCTTTCACGTACAATTCTTCTTCACTTAAGTTTGTGCTTTGTGCGCCATACGACAATATGTTTTGTTCTTTTGTTTTGTTAATTCTTATATCAGCACGCCGAAATTCTTTTACGTTACTGTGTCTACTGCTTATAGGTTTTTAAGTTTTTATTAATCAAAATGTAATAATTCAATAATTATAAAATAGTACAGTAAGGGAGAGAAACGTCTTATTTTCCCTGAGGTGTAATTTGAGGCCCGAGGGTGAAGCCCGAGGGCAACAAATACATCGAGGAAAAAATGGCGGTCTCTCCCGAGGTGTATATACTAGTTTTTCCACGATCGGGAGTAGAAACATTTATTTCATAAATAAAGAATTATAATAAATTAGAGCAAAATTACAATATTTAAAAGCCTTTGGGATATTTCCATTCAACGTATCATAGCAACAGATATTTGTTTACAAATACATTTATCAAGTGCAAAAGTTGAGTTTTGGCATTTTTGGTATGGAAAACCAAGAAGAACCGCAAGATATCGTTGAAGCGGCAGTTTTAAACTTATTACCCACAAAATCAAAAAATTTGTATGATAAAGCGTACAATCAGTTCAGAGAATGGTGTAAGAAAAAGAAGGTACAAACGTACACGGAAAATGTTATGCTGGCCTATCTTCATGAAAAATCAAATGAATATAAATCTTCCACGGTATGGGCCCAATATTCTATGTTAAAATCGTGTATGATTGTGTACTATAACATAGATATAAGTAAATATGCAAAGCTGATGGTATTTTTGAAAATAAATTCCGATGGTTATAAAGCAAAAAAATCAAAAATTTTGGCAATTAACCAAATTGACCCTTTTTTATCGCAAGCAAATGACGATGAATATTTAATGATAAAGGTAAGATTATATTAGTGTTTATTAAGGTATGATTATGCATTAATGTTTTGTTACTTTTTTAGATTGCGTTGATCTTCGGAATTTCAGGCGCATGCCGTGGAGACGAATTAACTAACCTAAAAGTTGATGATATTGAAGATGTAGTATCATCTTTAATAATAACAATACCTAATACGAAAACTAAAGTATCCCGAACCTTTGTAGTAACCAGAAATGAAGGAAACATAAATTTACTCGATCTATATCGTAAATATGCCGCATTGCGTCCCTCTCACACCAGTCATGGTCGATTTTTTGTATTTTATAAATCAGAAAAATGTACTACACAGCCAGTAGGCAAAAACACTTTTGGAAAAATCCCAAATATAATAGCCACCTACCTAGGATTATCGGACCCAACCTTATATACTGGCCATTGTCTACGTAGATCTTCAGCAACTCTATTAGCGGATACAGGAGCAGACATCACGACTATAAAATGTCACGGAGGTTGGAAGTCGACGACAGTTGCTGAGGGGTACATTGAGAATTCGGTGCAAAACAAAACAAATATAGCAAATCAAGTACTACAAACTGCAACTACGGTTCAAAAAACTATAAATCTGAGTAAAGAAAATGTTTCAGTTAGTGAAGTTCCTTTGAATGTTAATTTCCCTTCGAGCCATAACTAACAATTTCTCAAAAGATCCATTAGTGCAAATGATTCTTTCACTGCTGTCCTGGCTAGCTCAAAACAATAAGAATATCTGTTTCGTTTGGGTGCCTAGTCATATTGGAATAACGGGAAACGAACTAGCGGACAAAGCTGCGCGACAAGCAGCCGACAAAGCGAGTGCAGATAATATATCAATTCGACACTATGATCTAAGACCAGTATTTGAAGAAGCAATACATAGGACATGGCAAAAGGAATGGGAGAGTACAGATTCAAAATTAAAAATTGTCAAGCCAAGTATTAAAAAATGGGCGAATCCCTATAAACTGTCCAGAAGAGAAAGTGTGACGCTTACGCGATTAAGAATCGGACACACCAATCTCACGTCAAGCCATATGTTTAGAGGAGAACCACGTCCACTGTGTAGCGATTGTAATGTTGCTCTTACTGTAGAACATATCATTTTAAACTGTAGGCAATATGCTCAATGTAGGCGAAATTTTGATCTTCTAAATAATCTGAAAGACTGTTTGAGTGACAACAAAGAGCAGATTAAGATGATTATATATTTTTTAAAATAATGCAGACTGTACGGCTAATGACCTTAGCAGTCGATGCCGTGGGTTAAAAAAAAATAATAAGAATTACATTTTGTTTAACTATTGGGCATGAAATAAAAACTCCCCTAGGGAAATTATTGTCTTATTTCGTCCCTAGGGAGTAAATGCTTTACTTCTGTCACAATTTTGATGCCATAGAAATCGATTTCTACTCCCGGTCGTAGAAAAATAACATTATTTATGTTTGAATGGGGGTCGTCGACCATCCGTCAATGTGGCCCCCCCAGCTGACGCTCCCCCCCCGCTGTGTGGGGTCCGCGGGGATGTTTGTTACGCCACTGTTAATTGTGTATTATAAAACATGTTTTCATGTTTAATTAAAACAAGCGTAAAAATGTACGTAAATCTCTTAACTTTTATATGAAACTTTTTTCTATTTTCAATAAAAACAGAAATAAAGGAGGTGGTCAATATATAGTGAATAACCTACTACTATTTAAAAATGTTAAAGTCAAACTTTAATACCAGTATCTCTGAACTTTTTCCCCATTTCCTCATCGTACACCATTAATGCAATTGCATTTTTATGTAATTAAATTATTAATGATGCTATGCAATTATCGAGAATGCTTTGACAATTTATATCACTCTTCGCCGCTCTGTATACAACCGGTAGAGTCTACAAACAAGAGTTTTTCATCCTCTTGTAGCGTTTTATTAGAAAAATGTTAAACATTATAATTAATACATACTATATCATTAAGTTAATTGATGGGAAGTGTGTATTAAATATAAGTACAAATATTTACGATATAAAAATATTTAACTAACAGGAAATGGAATGTATAGAGATTATATAATGGTATTTAAACTAGAGTCATAATAAAATTGTCTTAGTCATATTTGTTCAGAGTATTTAGAGGTAAATATGAAAATTCCACGCAGACACAACAAAGAGCTTTTTCTAGATATAATAAAACCCTTTATTTACCATTACTTGGTCGGTGGACTTTTGGGGGTTGACACGACTATGCTAACAATATGAATATGAAAACAGGATACCTACGTGCTGCTTTGTCAAATAAAAAAATAAATAGTTTACTAGATTGATTGTTTACCGAACGCGGGGCATCCCTTAAAGAAGGCCTGTGCTTTTAGGTATTCCGAGAACCTATAAACTTCTCAGCAACCAAAAGCACATTTTCTTAATTGTCGAATTTTTGCATTTATTGCTGGTATCGGTACTAAATTGATGTATAAAGGCAAGGTTTTTGCACGTTCCCTTCTATTAAGTAGAAGAATTACTAGAAAAGACAATTTTACTCCAATGAAGGTAGTTCTCTGAAAAACAAATATATTGAAAAATTGAAACGTGAAAACAAATAGAAGAGGACACATCAAAAAGTAGAAGCTTAAAAACTAAACAAACAAGACATAAAAAAAACTAAAAATACATCTGCTTCTGTACAAAATTTACTTGACAACATCAATTTAATTCTTTATTAACTTTAACATTACAAAAAGTACCTCCTCAGGACCTATCCCGGGATCGCTCGTGCAACCACTGGATCGATTGCAGTGGCAAATTGCAGGATCGGGCGGAGTAGGCATGGCTCGGTTAAAAACGACAATTAAAAACACTAAATCTAGACTCCTATAAAAACAGGTAAATAAGGTATTAAAATTCAACTATATCTAAGAACAAATTAAACTAAACTTAAAATTACATATTAACTAGGAACTCGTGCATTTGCATTTTCAAATTTGATATCTGACGTTGGTTCCTCAATTCGAACGAGGTACCTTCCGCGAGATACTTCAATGCTGGGTTGCGCAAAGGCTGACTAAGCTTTGATTTTGAAAATTTTGCCTAAACAAGGTTTTTATTTTGTAAAAAGTTTGCGCTGAGAAATGAATTTAGAGACAAAATGTACAAAAAGAAAAATAAGAGAACAAACGCGGCAAGAAAGGTTATAAACAGAAAGGAAGAGGGAGGCAGGACAGATTTAAAGCTACGAAAGGTATGGAATATTAGCATAGGTGGATAGGGTTATAGTTGGTGAAGCTTGGCTAGAGGGGTTGCTGGAAAATCTGTAACGTCTGGTACGGTAAGGAGTGTTTAATCTGAAATGGGGCATTATGCTGTCTAATTTGTGTTATGTGTCTTGTTAGCGGACTATCACCCAGCTTGGAAAAGTAGAAGATTTGAAAGATCTATTGGCGACATAATCCGCTATCAGAGTTATGTCGTTACAAAGTGCGTATAGGTCTCTGAGGTGTACCTTCCAGAATTTGATACGATTCGCATAAATTTGTGCTCAAGCACTTTAGCTTTTTCATTGTCATGGTCGATATGCTGCACCACAGCGGTGCCGCGTATGTAATGGACGGCCTGAGCACAATTGTGTAGAACAGTTTTTTATTCTGTCGGTTAAGTCTGCTACCCCTGGCCATGAGCGCATACAGATTCTTGGACAGGGAGTAAACTGTCCGCATTGTCTCATTGATATGGGTGTTAAACGTCCAGTCACCCCCAAGTACTTCACGCATCTCTTGGTAGGAATTTTGTTTCTCCGGATCGAGATTGATGTTAGAATTTAATTTTTTGTGAATCGGCGCGTGAAGATTGTCGATTTTTAATAAGCGGGAACTGTGACGCTATATGCGAGTGTAAAAAGGACTATTTTGACGTTACTTGGAATAAATGTTTTCTGATTGGTAGGGGCGGGCATAATCTAACCGTTCCTATACTAACCCGGGTAGCACGAGTCATGTACGCTTTCAGCAGCATATTTGCAGCTTGTGTATTGTGCGAATGAGCATACATGGCCGTGTCATCGGCGTACTTGACCAACTTCGTATTCGGGAACTCTGGGAAATCGGAGACGTATAGGTTGTACAATTTTGGCGACAGGCACGATCCTTGCGGGACTCCCACGCGAATGTCCCGCCGTATTGAAACTTTGTTATTCACTCGAACCTGCAGGGATCTTCCCGTCAAGAACGAGTAAATGAGCTTGATGAAGTAACTAGTAAGTTATCGTGATGTAGTTTGTAGAGTAACCCCGGGATCCAGATGGTGTCGAACGCCTTCTCAGTTCTCAATATTGAGAAGCACCATGGCGGTGTTCTTGACATCGTTAACTATCTTAACGACCTGCTGCACCGTGTTGCTGCATCATCTCATCGTCGATATGGAACTCCTCCAGAACAGCGTTTAGTCTAATCAGAACGAGCTTCTCCACCATCTTGGAGATCGCCTACAGCAACACTTGACGTGGTATAAACAATGTGATATTTGAAATCGTTACATCAAAAAAATAAAATAAACTACGAATACTAGAGTTCTGACTGAAAACTAGGGTGTCAGCACCGGAATAATTAAATATTATCACAAATAATACTATTGCATCTGATTTAACCTTAAGACAATAATAAAACTGCTAATTATAAAAAAGCATATTATATGAATAAAAGCAAAGACTTTTAATGGGGGCGAGCGTAGGTGCGTCTTTACTATGTACATACTTCGGTATGCGATGTAAAGCAACGACAGGCGCGGTTAGTACTTGGATTGGTGACCATTCCAACAGAAACCGCGTTCTCGCCTCACACATCTTCCAGCGGCTTGTATATCAGTGTATGCGCGGAAGCTATACAACCTTAGACGAGGGTTGTATAGGAGATATACCATCCTTCGGAGGGGATGTAAAGCCGTCGGTCCCTTGTCTATTAAATGTTAGGCAAGTAAAAGATTCCTACTCTTCTTAAGGGAAGAGGTTCGGCAAAAAAATTCCTGGTTGGGGGTAGCTCGTCTACAGGCGTCGGTGTTAGGCCTCAGTAGCGGAAATAGGCCGACGTTAAATAAATGTATAAAAAAAAAAAGACTTTTAATATTAACAGACGATAATGCAAAAAATTGAACTGGATTTATTAGGACGAAAATGAACGTCAATATCTATGACTTACTTATATTCGTTAAACGTGAAGCATACTTGGATAGGGTCATTGAAAATATTGAATCTCTTACAAAACATCTGACTTTAACAAAGATAAAATTATAATTATGACGAACTCAAACAATTTGAACGATTTGAAGGTGAGAAATTGAAAATAACATGTAACATGTAACAATAACTGTTATAATGTGTATTAAAGTTGTGTTCCCACACTAATATATCTTTTGTGTCAGTATAACTATAATATGCAGTTTTGTCAAGGTCCTTGAGATTCTATTGCATGAAGTCATATACTCTCAGGTACACAACCAAATTTTAATTCACAAGAATGATTTTATGCGGAGGCGTTCTGCGACAACAAATTTGCTTTGTGCGACTCAATAAGTATCAGAATCAATAGATGACCAAACTCAAACTGATATTATTTTTACGGATTTTTCCAAGGCATTAGACAGAATTGACCATTCTATGTTGCCTATGAAACTTAACGATATCGGTTTCTCTTGTAGTTTATTATCCATCCCTACTACATTCCTATCTGCCATACCTGGCATTTAATGGCTTCAAGTCTGCCGAATACATGGCTATTTACTTGTATTCATCAATGATATTGTAGATGTCTTAGACAATGTTAACTATTTAATGCATGCCGATGATTTGAAACTTTTTTCTAAAATTTATTTCATTAATGACTGCATTCGATTGTAAAAAACTAAATAAAGTGTCTGGTGTATTAAATATAAACTTCCGTTAAGTCCCCAAAAATGTAATGTAATGTCTTGTACACGCAAATTGAATACAATCTCCTACTACTACACCATAAATAATAAATAACACCACAGGTAATTACGACGCCCTTTATCCCGGAAGGCTCTAGAAGAGCCTCTTGTGGAAGGGGGGGGGGGTATACATTTAGAGACAAAGGACAAAAGTCGAACAAACTAAACGGATACATGATTGCACGATAATAAAAAATTTAATTGGTAAGACATATCAAAAACTTTGAAATTTGTTAATTTTACGTAAAATGTATGTATACAAAGTGTTACAAGGATCGAGCCAAGCGAAATTTTAGTTACCAGTATACAAAGCTACATGATTGTGTTGTACTAAATAGCACTGCACCAGCACAAGACATAGAAAGAAAATCTTGCGGATGTATCCTCCACACCTCTGGACAGAAGCTATGACTCTCATAATTTTTTTCGTGTGCAGTGACACTATTATATATTTTTCAGCACAAAATATGTGAGAATAATACAAAATTTACACCTACTGTTCGTTTATGCTTAACTGCTTCACTGATGGTACCAATTGGACGTCGTAACACTATATCTAACACAGTAAGTACTAACACTTTCTTAAAATTAAACCTGAAAGGGAATTTTGAAAACACAAGAAAAAGACAATACAAAGTTCAAAAAATGTATATTAAATCTCTTTTAAAAAATCATGTTTTACAAAAACTTCAAGAAAAATGTATTGACAAGCAATAGTCTGGCCCGTGTACAACACATGGTGAGGAACGGACCAACTACCATCCAATATGCGGTTTATAGCTAACGATTACACAAAAAGATTCAAGAAAAGTTCAATGTTTAAAAATTTTTTGGTGGGCTCTTGCTTGCCTATCTATTTACGTATTATCAGTTCAATTATAATTTGGTTCGCTCCTTAGAGCTTAAAAATGCTTGAATCGCAACGACTTTGAATTATATTGTAGCAATTATAAATTCATACGTTCAGGCAAGGCGGTCCCATGCATGCAGTAACTATACTTTTCTGACACCGAATCACTGAGGAACCGGTTTAGGGCAAATCCCGTTAAAACCCATCATTTTCCCGTCAAAATCGACTGCTAGAAAGTGATAGGGGACCCTTGTCGTTAAAGCCTATTATCGCTAAAACTCTCGATATACTTTGAATAGAGACTGGATTAACTTTTCCTCATATTTAACACAATGCATGAGTTGCAGTGCTGCATGCACAACGTGGATTCGTAAAAGGGTTTTTAATTTTGAAATTTCCGAAATTCGATTTTAGTTACCCTTTCTAAATTTTGGTGGTCGGATTTTGTTACAGTTTCGAAAAGTTTATCGAGGGTTTTGGCGTGTTCTTTAACAATAACTACGGTTTGAAATATTTAGTGCTAAGACCAGGCGCGCACTAGCGATTTGTAGTCGTGCGATTGTTTAACGTTAATGTTTTAACGAATATACACGCATTCTACGACGAAATAATCGTTGCAACTGAAAAATAGAACTGGTCCTATTTTAGTGACGAGATTTTCGCCAATTGAAATAAAACATGACGAGGACGTGAGACTTCCGATATGAAACAGAGATGGAGAGCGCTGTGTTCCGAAAAAGTGCACTCGGTGCTACAAATTTTTTAAAGTAGAATTTTTAAAATTTATTCTCTAATGTAGTATAATATAATAAGAGTTTTATAGTAGTAAAATAAATTGTAAAACGCTATCTGTAATAGATATTACTAACAATATATTAGGGACTGTAAATTATGAGATTGGTATTCACTAAATATGCTTTGTACATGGTTATACTTTAAAACGCATAGAGAACTTGCAATCTATTTATTATTTGAATGTCTCATAAAATACGTTATAATTTTCCTCTTTTTGATTCTTATTAGAGTAAGATTTCTCCTCATGAACTATAACGAAGATATAAAAGACAACAATTTTTATTAGTATCTTTATTTGACTTACTTTCTGGTTTTCTACGCAATAGCAAAGCTACCACACAAGCAGTTTCTACGAAATCCATTTCAAGACTGTACTGTTGTTACTGTTGCTCACAGTGCGCGCTCTTTTCTTGTCGCTCATATTTTTGCGACTGCGGTTAAACAATCGCGCGATTACAAATCGCTAGTGCGCGCCTGGCCTAATGCTTGTCGTTTTGCAGATCGTTTAGGACTTCGTAGCAGAACATTTTCAAGTATACGTACAGAACGAATTCTTCCTTTTAATTTTTCTCTGGCATATAAAGCGGTACTGCTAAACTTGTGTTGCCCACTTTTTAATTGTTATTCAACTGGAAACTGGATCTCGTGGATTTAAATGAAAATGACGACGCAGTAAATGCTGGACGATTACAACAGAATAGATATTTTTGAATAAGCTTCAATCACAAAAGAACGTAGAAAGTTTGACCAACGCTTCTCTCCATATTCATAGCTAAACTGATATTTCTCGCAAACGCTTTGACAACTGTCTTAAATTTACATTTGCCGCGAAAACACGGCGACTTGATTTGAACTTATATGTCATTATATTATGACACGGGCATGAATTAATTTTGAAAATTGATGCTTCATTCTCCCGGACCCGTTACAATGCTAACAAATAACCGGAAATATACTAATCCCATTATCAGTCTTAATAATGTAATAGAAGCTATAAAAAATCAACAAGTGCTATCAGAATCAACAAAATTATTGTTATCTCAACTAAGAAATGTGATTCATAACAGCAACTTTGTTATTAAAATTACCACGGTATTATACACACCGGGTGCAACAGGATCATGGTATATGATTTTGAATATAATTGATTGAAATTTAGGATATACTACATACATAATAAGCGGCACTTTTTGACATACAATTGATTTTTATTCACTTCTGGTTTCGCCGGAAGTGACATTAACTTTTGATTTTTAAATGGAACATCCTTATATTATTGTATTTTTGAATTCTGTATAATTTTCTGAATCCAATGATGCCAAATAGGTGACATTTCAAAAGTCAATTTTTTTTATAATATAATTTTTAGTTTTCCATTTAAGTGTGTTATGATGGTTCCGATTTATTCCAAATGATCCGTGTAATGCTACAAAAATCGAAATCCCGTTAAAAACACTAAATTACTTACATGATTTATGAGCAAATAAAGTTCACCAAAATTGTTTTTGGGGCAAAACTCAATTTTTTCAAATGGAACCATATTCATACCGTGATACCATTTATTAGTACTAATAATAAGAAATTTATTCATATGTCATATTAAAATGTGCGATAAATACAAACAAAATTACAGCTAAGAGAAAATAAGAAAATACAAATTTGTTCTAATTAAATGTTAAGAAGTAACTAAGGTGGCTTTGAAAACAATGAAATTGAAATAGCTTGTCAAACATTCGTTGGTTTAACGGTGTTTTTATTGTATCTTAAAAAATTGTTTAAAATTCTTATTAATTGTGTTCAAAATGCCGCAAATTTATACAAAAGATGAAAAAGTGGACATGTTAATATTTTTCAATATAACTTCATTAACGTAAGTTATTCAAATTTCAAATACTAGTTTGCAATATGCACACAAAGGAAATGTGATTTTTAAATAAACCGCTACTCCGTTTATGAAATATTCACGGTTAAAGTGAAGGCTCAATACATTTATTTTTAAATTTATTTCATAGCAAATTTACAATATATTCTAATCTATATACAGAGTATTTAGCAAATATTTTCATTTGTGCTTCGCTTGAGTTGGGTACCATCCGCTGATGGTTCTGCATTGTCACCTAGTCCGTTAGGTCTTCTGGCCATGTTCATTTTAATCTTCTTTTATCTAACGGTAGCTGATACAGTTGATTTATGCTTAGACTACTGTGGGCAGTATTTCGCTCTTTTCCTTTATTAGCGTGATGGGTAATAACATCCTTTATGGAGGAAATTCCATGATCGTTGTGGAGAGTAGATGCGTTGGACACATACCATGGAGAGTCTGCTAACATGCGGAGTGTTTTTGATTGGAAGGTTTGTAGTATTTTTCTATTGGAAGGTTTGCTGCAGCCCCAGACTTCGATCCCGTAAGTCCAGATTGAAATATAAGTATTTTGTTTTCCAATGACAACTGCGACTTTTTACCTACCAACCAATACATTTGTTTGACTTTTAAGTTCAGTTCAGTTCTTTAACCTTGATGTGGCTTTTCTAAGTAAGCTTCTGGTCCAAGTGGAGTCCTAGATATTTGACTTCCGATTTAATAATAATAATAATCCGATCCCCAACAGCAATGGGCCCGGGACAGGCCCGGGTCCCCACAGAGCCGAACCCCAACGGCGCGCGCGAGGGGTCGGTGAATTTTTTCCGGCTTCGGCCGAGAAAGTGCACGGCTTAAGTCCATAATAATAAAATAAGCAGGAGGGGCTAACTTCCATCTGTTAAGCCTTTGGTGAGTAGCGCCACCACTTACTCCAGCTAGGGGTGCAAAACCGAACCGGCAGCCCTAGTGCACCCGGGAGGGGAAAGCATCTTCCCCTCTGGTGTCGGTCGTGGGCCTGCTGGGCTAACCACCCACAGGCTCTAACCTTTGGTTCCAGCAGGCCGAAGACTGGGCCCCCACGATCGACCCCGTTCGGATAGGGGTCAAGGGCAAGGTGGTGGGGCCCAACCGGATAGACCGCCCGTTGACGACGTACGCAATGAACAAGGACGCTTTGAGTGGACAGATGAACTGAGGGATGAGCTTCTGCATTGTTATGAAAGCAGTGAGCCCGCGCGGAGGGGGTACATGGCGCGGATGCATGCTCTGTGGTGTGAGAGGCTACCAGAGCATAGCGCCTTCACGCCACAAAATCTGCGTGACTATGTATCCCACCTTCGTAGTAGGGGCTACGTGAGGGCTGCTCCTGGGCCGGTGAATGAGGTGGCCGAAGAGCCGCCACATTCACCGGTTGAGGACGTGGCTCTCCTCGTTCCGCCAATACCAGAGGGCCTCAGTACCAGAAGGGGGTTACACCGTCTAAAAACCCCCGGGCCACAAGACCTGGCCAGAGTGGACGCTGAACTTCGTACAGCGCTACCAGAAGAGGCTGACATCTGGCACATAAATTGTGCCGTGTATGCCGCTGCTCAACGCTCGTCTCAGGTGGAGAGGCGAAATACCTCTTCCCCACAGGAGAGAGCGCAGCGGCGCATACAAAAGATGGAAGCCAAGATCCAGTCGGCGAGGCAACACGCATCCCGTATCCAATGTGTGATGGACTATATGGCGGCCAACAGGCCGTTCACGCCTAAAGTGCGTCGATTAGCCGCCAACTTAAGACGCGTCCATCACACACTCAATGAGGCAGTGCTGCGAACCACCAAACAGCACTGTCTCGACAGGATACGGATGCTAGTGACTTGCAAAAAGTCATTAGTGAGGCGGGCGAGGGGGCTTGCGGAAAATAAATTGTTCCGCGAGAAGCCCTCGCGCCTTTTCCAACCGCCTCCGCGTGTTGTAGACAATCCGCCGACTGCAGATCAGGTGGAGAACTTCTGGAAAACGCTGTACGAGGAGAGGCCTCCACTCAACCGAGATTCTCCTGCCCTTGCACACTTTGAAGCATTTTGTCAAAGGCTTCAGCAACCACAGGAAGTGTGCGAACCAATAACCCCAGAAGAGGTTCGTAGGGCTCTTGATGGCTCTAAGAACTTTGCTGCTCCAGGTCCCGATGGGATAAATAACTTTTGGTGGAAAAAGTTATCGAGCACCCACCACCATTTGGCCAGAATATTTAATTCCTGGTTAAATGGGGAGCAGCAAATCCCTTCTTGGGTTGTTGAGGGGCGGACAGTGCTGATCCCCAAGAACGGAGATTTGTCCAACCCAAAGAATTACAGACCGATAACCTGTCTAAACGCATGTTACAAGGTGTTTACACGCATTTTGTACATGCGGGTGCTCCACGCAGTTGAACCGGTTTACGAACGGATATATGAGCAACGAGGGTCGAAGAGAGGTGTCGCTGGCTGCAAGGAGAACCTGTTGATTGACAGATGTGTCACGCAGGACTCCATGCAGTATAAGCGGAACCTCTCTATGGCCTGGATCGACTACCGCAAGGCATTCGACATGACATCGCATGAGCTCATTGTTCACTTGCTCCGATGTCTTGTGGTACCCGGTCCCGTAGTGAGATGTATTGAAGAACTGATGCCGCTCTGGAGGACTCGCTTTACCATAACATCGGGTAACGATAGAGTCCAAACAGAGTCGGTAACATTCAGAAGAGGAGTATTTCAGGGAGATTCCCTCAGCCCCCTTCTGTTTTGCATCTCACTACTGCCATTATCCGTCTCGCTCCGGAAAACCCGTGGCTACAACTGCGGTACCCCCGGCGCCAGGAGGCATAAGGTCACCCATCTATTTTATATGGATGACCTTAAACTTTATGCCTCTGGAGAGAGGGATCTCCAACAGTCCCTTAGGGTGGTACAGGAGTATACGCAGGCTGTCGGTATGCAGTTCGGGTTGGACAAATGCGCACTGATCCATCTCAAGAGAGGACGATGCGGTGACTATGGAGAGGACGCGCAGCTCGTGGACGGAAGCATCTTACACCATCTAGATGCCGGAGAGTCGTACACTTACTTGGGTGTCGAGCAACGCTCCACCCAAGAAGTGAGTGTAGTGAAAAACGCTCTCCGCGGCAAGTATCAGCACCTACTCCGACAGATCTGGTCTTCAGAACTGTCGGGGAAGAACAAGGTGTCTGCTACAAATATGCTTGCCGTTCCGATCCTTCTCTACTCTTTCGGAGTAGTGAAGTGGACTAGAGAAGAGCTGCGTCAACTCGATGTAGTAACCCGCAAGAAGATGCATCTCAATAGGAGCTTGCATCCTAAATCGTCCGTTCCACGGTTATATCTCCCACGACATCGGGGAGGCCGTGGACTCTTGAGCTTGGAGAGTCTCCATAGCAGGATGGTTCTGGAGGGAGCATGTAAGGTCATCAGGAGTTCGGATCCCCTCCTCTGCATGGTCCGAGACCATGAAAATGCAGAGGTAGGAGCTTTTCTCTTTAAGGCAGCACGGAGAGCAGCCGATGAACTTGGTCTCATCTTCGACGTCGAGCGGGTAAACCCCGACTCTGTCACCGAGTTGGAACCCGTTCGACTAAAAGCCCACATTAGAGCTGCAGAACACAACATCCTTCTGCAGCTCCATAAGGATAAGCCATTGCACGGGATCTTCTATAAAAATATAGAAGACCTCGGTTTATCCGAAAGGCTGACCTTCGCCTTCTTAAGGTCAGCTGGGCTGAAGTCTGAGACCGAGGGATTCATAATGGCTTGCCAGGATGGTGTATTTAACACTCTCGTCTATCGACGTCGTGTCATGGGTATGGAGGTCCCTGATGTCAGCTGCAGGGCCTGCCGCAGGGCGCCGGAGACTGTAATGCACTTACTGTCGGCTTGCCCGACATACGCAGTCTCGGCCTATATTCATAGACACAACGCAGCATTACGAGTGCTTTACTATCATCTAAGGCACTCGTATGGGATAGACGAAACACCAGTGCTGCCTTACGTTCCGGGGGATATTGAGTCCGTTGTGGGGAATGAGAAGTGCCTAATTTATTGGAACTACTCGTTTCCCACCGTCAGGCAAATACAAGCCAACAAGCCTGACATAGTACTCCTCGACCACCAACTCAAGACAATGTATGTCGTGGAATTCTCGGCTCCCGCTGAGAGCAACATTGTCTTGAAAGAGGAGGAAAAACGGACAAAATATCGAGATTTGCTCTTCGAACTCCGCAGGCTTTATCCAGGCCATTCTGTTAAAATAGTGGTACTGATTATAGGAGCCCTCGGTGGAATGAGACAGACGCTGCTTTCAGAACTAAAGATCATACCGGCATGCCGAGATTCGGCAGAGATCTTAGCCGGCAGAATGCAGAAGGCTGTCATCCTCGGTTCATTACGTCTACTCAGGGCACACGATTCGCGTGGGGAGTGGCTATTGGTATTACCAGCTCCCCTCTGTGAGGGTCGGAGCCACAGAGTAGGGTGACTGGTTTTTTGTATAAAAAAAAAATAATAATAATAATAATAATAATACCTTTATTTCTATAGACTTTTACAAGCATTAGAAAATAGTCAAATTGGTCAAGTTACACAAGACATATACATATATAAATTTGTCAATAAAAAAATAAATTAGGTACAGAATAATGTAAAAGAACAAACAAAGCATGACTAACAAACAAGAAGTTTCAAATTATTAACTTATTATTTCACTGGGATCGGAATATTATTTAAATAAACTTGCGGGCATATAGTCCATCTCGTGGTAAATATGATCTGATTTTTCTCATTGTTGACCTTTAAAATATAAAATGATAAAAGGTGAGCGGTTGTGATTAAAAAAAAATTTATTGTGAATTTTTACTTCTTATTATATTAATTTTAAGTCCGTTATCTTAAAAGATGGGAAAAATTCACAAAAGCTTTTATCTTTCAGCGTAAAATTTGTAGTTGAACTAAAAAAAGAAAATTAAAATCGGATCAGCGGTTGCGGAGATAGAGTGCACATCCGGTTTGGCATAAAAACCAATATGGCGAACTTCCTCCCACTTTTCGGGATGTCCACCTTATGGATTCCTGACCTACATATTTCCCCAATTAAGATTCTGAAGTCAAAGTCCGTATATTCAATGGGTCAATGAAATCCTTGTCAGCGGAAGGTCTATAAGTTCTGTAAACAATATTGTCCAAATTTAATACTTATGACCTAATTGTTCTGGATGTAGATATCAGGTGTGTAGTGGGCCTTGAATTTCATAACGGTACGAAGTTTCTGTAAATTCAAACATATTCGTTTGTACACATATTTATATGCTGTCATATTTTCATGCAACATTCCTTATTCAATAAATACACTTTGTTCCATTAAATTTGAATTTGTCTTTCAAAAAATTATTGAAATGTTTAACGGCACTTTCCTCGAAAACTTTTAAAATACATTACATAACTCAGTATCATGAATTTCTACAAACTTATGAATTGGTATGCATCTAATGTTGCCTCTATTGTCCGTTCTAAGCCACCTTTCTAACTTGTTGCATTTTCGAAAATGATGTAAAATAATATAATTACATTTGTGTCCGAAGATAAAATAACTGCTCGAGCTTCAGTTGAATGAATTAAATTTTATGATTAGCCTCTTCAAGATTTTTTAAAAGTAATACATTTTCTAATCTGGAATAGTTGAAAGAATTAATTCCATTTTTTGGAATGTACATACAGGGATATACGGAATTATTTTCATCATTTTCAAACGAACCAAGACATAGGTACATCATAATTTAAAAAACCGTAATACAGTGACTAATAAGATGAGGTATACTCTTCCACGGTCGAAGGGAGAACTGAACTGTTACGTAGATTAAATTTTGAAGTCGGAATTCCGAGTTGAAAGTCGGTATTCCGAGTTGAAAGTCTGAATTCCGAGTTCAAAGTCGGAATTCCGTGTTTAAAGTCGGCATTCCGAGTTCAAAGTCGGAATTCCGTATTTAAAGTCGGCATTCCGAGTTCAAAGTCGAAATTCCGAGTTCAAAGTCGAAATTCCGAGTTCAAACTCGGAATTTCATTAAAAGTAACAGGATGGCCTTTCTACGCCTTCGTACATATCACCTTTGATACTTCCTGTTCATGAGTTACTTCGTAATTATCCACTCAGATTTAGGTACTGATAAAATGCTAATTCCACTGGACTATTTGATGTCCTGAATAAATATTCGAAAGGAAACATTTTGTATTCTAATTTTATTGATAATATACCATAAATTGGTGACTCCGAGAACGCAGAACCTTTGGTTTCCAGAGTCCCAGTCCGACGTTGAGTTTTTCACCCCTTGACCAGGATCGCCTGCTCTTACTCCCAGATCATCGACCCATCCCGTTTTAGGATCTTCCATAATTTGTTAATTGCAGTGACTGCACCTTGTGGACCAAGACGTGCATAAGTTGTCAGACTAGTCAATAAAAAATTAATCAGGAAACGTGTTCCACAACAGGATGCGGTACTAAAAAGCACAGACTGTACACTAATTGACGCTTGCGCTTTTCTGAAAACTATAAAGGAGAAAAATATAAATTCTCTTCTTTGTTTTTAGGTCACAGTGTAGAATCCAAGATATTTTAGAAAATCAGTGAAGATACCTTAAAACAAATAATGCCTTACTGGTACACGTTCTATAATTTTTACAAATTCCATCTAAAGAAATTCTGTTGTTTAATTGATTAAAGCCCTCTGCTTTACCTATAAGTAATTCTAATGTGTGGAAATTGCAGTTACTTAATTGGTCTTGTCAAGAATTAAGTTTCTCAGTGCTGTTGTTATTCTACGTGTTAATTGTAGAATTAAGAAACTCATGGTGGTAATCTAAAAGCCGGCGTTTGAAATTATTACATTCCTTCAGTTTTATGGTATTTTTTTTTTAAATTTAGCTTCCTGACTGTCATTTCACAACATCTCTAGGCGCCGGCCGTATCTTGAGATTTAAAAATGGATAAAACTATTCCTCCGTACAAAAACTACTACGAAGTCTAAATATGCAGAACCTGACTTGTTGATGCAAGGAGTAATGAATTGTACAGAGTGATTTAATATCGTATCGGTTGTATCATTCAAGAAATAATTTGTACAACTATCGAATAATAACCTAAGTCGCCAATTTTTTCATGAATGATCATTTGAAATTAATGATGCATAACTCCGTGATATATTTTCTCGTGGGCTCCATGCTAGTGAAAAACCATTGTTTAGAAGCTGATAATTTTACTTAAAATAGGCTATACCAAGAAATACAGAGATTGCTCGGAAAAAATACACTTAATCCTTGAATGAAATACAGGGTGGGGCAATTGTGAGTCGGACCTCAATATCTCGAGTTCTACGATAGCTAGAAATTTTCAAAAAAATTTGCAAATAAATTAGATAAAAAAGTCTATTACTGGAGATTATTTTCGAACATACAGGGCGAACCAACACGAAATTACAGGACCAAGTGACTTTTTTAAATAGAATGCTATGTATATCATTTTTTGAAGCCTCTTTCTGATTAAGTATCATAGTAGGAATAAGTAGACGATCTGTGGGTCGAATCTTAAAAACAAATAACCCAGGAACACCAGGAATTATCTGATGACGATTTTCAAAAGCGCCTACAATTTTGTAATTGGACCAGAGATGAAATGCAACATAATGTCAATTTCTTCAATATTGTTTTATTCATGGATCAGGCAACTTTTCATAAAAATGGATTTGTTAATAGGCACAATTTCCATTATTATGCTTCGAAAAATCCTCACTTTTTTATGCAAGTTGATAACCAATAGAGATGGTCTATAAACGTTTGGGGAGGAATTATTGGAGAACATTTAATAGGGCCACATTTTTTGATGGTACATTGACTGGAGCTATTAATCTTCATTTTTTGGAAAACTATCTGCCACAATTACTGGTAAATCTCCCTGAAAGAATTCGAAATAGGATGTGATTTCAGCAAAATGGTGCTCCACCACATTATTTAAATGCAGTTAGAGACCACTTAAATAATACCTACCCTAATCAATGAATTGGAAGAAATGGACGCACTAGATTACCTACTAGATCCCCAGATCTTACAAAAATGGCTTTCTTTTCATGGGGATACGTGAAGGAAATTGTTTATAGAGACACACCAACAACAGTGCAATATATTAAGGAAAGAATAATAACTGCCTTTACATCTATCACACCGACAGTTTTAGGAACAGTGAGAACCTCATTTCAAAAGCCCATAGAGATATGTGTCAATCAAAATGGGCAACATGTGGAACATTTATTATAATTTTTTCTACTTTATTTGAAGAAACCTCTTCTTTCAAGTTTATTTTTGAATTTTGTAATTATTGTTCAATAAAACGAAGTTCGTTGTAATTAGCCCTAGGGAAGTACTTACAAAAAATGTTCGTTTTTCATTTCTACATCACATCGTCGAAAAATATACAGGGTGTTCCATTGGAAAAAAATTGAGAAAATTCAATTTCAAATGTTCTTAATTGAAAAATAATTTTTGACTACCCTGAACATTTTTAGGAAATGAAAATGATTCAAAAACATTAATTAGATGACTCGTAACTGGTATTCACATAAGTGTTTCTTAAAACCCATAAATTGTGACCGTGGTGATTTTTTTTAATATCCATCTGCAGATTGCATTATTTCAACAAAAAAATTTATTACATCCAAGTGGTTGGGAGATATCCAATGCTAATATAGGAATGAATAGGGCCTAGAAAGAGGTTTCAAAAAATGTACTGATATACATAGCATTCCATGTTTAAAAAAGCACTTGGTCCTGTAATTTCGCCTTGCCTCGCCCTGTATGTTCAAAAATAATTTCCAGTTATAATCTTTTTTGTCTAGTTTACTTGCAATTTTTTAAAAAATTTCTGGCTGTCGTAGAACTCGAGCTGACTTGACCCTCAATAAATATGTAAGAATTGCATATGAAGTACGAAGGCAAGAATTTCAGCACGCTTGCTCGTGGGGTAGGTAGATAAAAAAAAATTATGATTACGTATATCAAATGCAGGAGCATGAAAGTTTAAGATGTAGAATTCATTTGGACAGTCAACAAGATTGTGAATTAAATTGTGTAAAATTAAAGAGAGCAAACACTTCTACTACTTTGTAAACTAAAAAAACTCTATCTATTTAGCAATTGTTCATATTCAAAATCATTAGGAGGATAAATATTGTCCATTTCATATGAGGAAAATTTCAGGCAGTTCAATATTTACGCTATTACAATGCTTATTATAGCTGGAATTTCAAACAAGAGAAGCATATTTAAGCCCAGAGATTTAACAACTGAAGTATAAAGCTCTCTAGTCACAAAACTCAAACTTTTACAGGAAAACAAAACAATGCCTTTAATGCGTTTATTAAAATTCAATTTCGAAGAACACCAAAGTCATTAAATTCATCAGAACTATTCTACATAGTCAAATATTATTAAACTGTTTTTCCTGCTAATGGACAGGACGCCATATTTTGTGATATTTTAATGTAAATTATTTCGAACGCACTATTTATGTAAATCATTTAAAGCCCTTTGGCTTAGCGCGCAATCCTTATCGTATCACCAGTACAAAACAATTTCATATCGTCAACATATAGCAAACAGTTAACTCATCACAAGTAACTGTATCGTAGATAAATAAGATGAATAATAAAGGCCCCAGTATTGAGCCTTGGAGTACTCCAGTTGAAGCCAGCAAGCGGTCAGACTTAACAAATCCGAAAAACGATATACGTTGTTAAGCTCTGAAAAGGAATACCGTGGTCGAAGTTCTTAAAAATACTAGGAAAAAGCCCGTCAACTTCAAATATGAATTGGGTGACAGAAAATAAATTTGTAATAGTTAACAAATTCGTCTCTAAAAGTAATGATCTGTCCTCACACATTGAGTAAAATTGCAAATTATTATAATAGGACAGTGTTAAATTTATATCTTTCTTCAAAATTGGACACACTTTGGATGTTTTGCACCAATCTAGTAATATCCCAGATTTTGAACATTAGTTAAAAATTTAGCCAGAGATCTGACTCTTAGTTGGTTTTGGCTTCAGCTTTTGTAAAAATGACGGAAAAGAGTTCACAATGTTTAACGGACTGGATTTCAGACCATTGTAGGTATGTTACGTAATCGATTTTTGCAGCATTGTGGTTTTTAAAATTTACATGAGACCTAAATATTACTAGAACTGAAAAAGTCTGCGTAAAGAATGTCCATAGGGATAATGTGTGTATTAACGCCATCTGCTGTTCAGATACTGAATTTATAACTTTTCCACGGAATGGTGACTTAATGCTGGAGGCACATTTCAAAATAGTATAAAATATTAAAGGATATCTCTAATTATTTTTTAAATACATATAAAGCAATGCTTGATGTGTTCAGCTCATTTTCCTGTTAATGTAGTTGATATATTACAATTTAATAAGCAATAGGAATTTTAAAAAACAGTATAGGGACATGACATGTCAAGGTAATGATACTTTAGATATTAATATTTTCATATTCATATAATTTGTTATATCCACCTATATACTTTTTTCCTTTTTGTGCAATCGTCCATTTAATTATACTGTTGCAACTCATAAAATCTTTTGCTTCTCTCTGTTTTGAATGAAGCAGTAATTATGTTCTTACTATATTTTTAACATTTTAAATATATTTCGTTGTAATTTCCTGTTCCGATACAGTCAACGTCCCATATTTGTTTACTTTTTTTTTTATGAAACATTCCTATTCACTGAAGTGGTGAAAAGCAATAAATGTGTATCTCTATCACGAAGCTTTGTTCCTTTCTTCTAAAGTGCAAGGTTCAACAATATTTCATCCGGTGTACCATAAAAGCTGTTTTATTATCTCAGTTTTCGGAAGGACTCAACTCTTACCAAAACGTCAGTTAAATTAATTGGTTGAAAATTGTCCTAGTAATCCCACTGTGCGTATATGTGTAGGATACGAAAATCATCTGGCGCCAGCTAATTATTTATGGTTGTAGTCGCAGGTCATAAATAATCAATAAAAGGCTGTAGATAATAAACTTATAATAAAGAGAACAAACATCTTCGCACTTTTGCCTCTTGGGGTGGCATATTATGAATGGAAACCTTCTCTTAGAAATGCCGATACTTTCCAAAATATAATAAAATTTTATTGAGATTTTATGATGTGACTAAATGATATATTTGTCTTTTGTCGAAAATAAATGACACCAAATAGGTATTGTATTAAACCTTAAGACCAGATAAAATGTTATTATAATTAGTGCTTATCAACTCAAATAAAAAAAAGTTACCACTTATAGTGACGTCCAAATGTATTCCCAAATTAGATATAAACAAAAAGGATCGGATTGGCCAAACACGTTTGGGGACCACAAATTGAAACAATGTTATGGTTGTTTACATTTTTTTAGAGAACTGAAATTAACCTTCTAGAAGTAAAAAAACGAACTCATACTGATCATATGTTTGTAGAACAATGCATGAAATATTTTGCGTAGTAATAACCCGTTTTCTATAATTTAATATGCCATCAATTTTTAATTTAAAGAGAAATTTGCTATTATAAAATTATTGAAAAGTCTGTTTAAAATGAGAGCCTTTAAAGAAAAAAGAAGAGAATAAAAAGAAAAAAAGAAAAGAAAATAAAAGAATAAAATATTAACGTTCTCTCAGCATGGGTTTAGGTCAAACAAATCGATTGAGACGGCTACCTATCATCTTCTGGAGTATGTTTACGAATGCTTGGATGAGGGTAGGTATGTTGTGTCATTGTTGTTTGACCTTTCCAAAGCATTTGATACTGTCAATAAAGAAATACTGAATAGTAAATTATACAATGTCGGCATTAGGGGTAACATTCTGATGTGGCTGACCTCCTATATGGAAAATAGATCGCTTAGGGTGAGGCTAAATGACCAGGAGTCGGATACATTTAGTGTTGCACTTGGAGTTCCTCAAAGCTCAATGCTAGGTCCATTACTGTTCATGCTCTATGTAAATGATTTGCCCACTTACATGAAGCATGGTCATGTAACAATGTTTGCGGATGACACAACAATCACCGTGTCAGCTGATACACTGGAGGAGCTTCACATTAAGATCAATAATATAATAGATTCTTTAAGTGCATGGTGTCAAAGAAACAAGCTGATTCTAAATGAGAAAAAAACAGTTTGCATAAACTTTCACCTTCAAAAACTTTTACCGGAAAACTTCACGATCAATGATATTGTGCTATCGGATTCTGTCAAATTACTTGGTACCTTGCTTGATTCCAAGTTATCCTGGTGTAAACATGTAGATCATGTATGTAGTGATTTAAATAAGGCATTTTTTACAATGTTACAGTTAAAATCCACCCTAGGCAAAGAAGGCTTAATCAATATATATTATGATATGGCGTATAGTCACATCTCATTTAATATTCTTGCATGAGGTAAAGCCTCTGAGTGTGAAAGAGTGTTTATTTGTCAAAAAAGAATTATCAGGCTTATTTTTGACCTAAAAACAAACGAGAGTTGTAGAGAAATATTTATAGAAAAACGTATTCTTACAAATGCTTAACATTTACAAAAAATAACTTAGCTCTCTTTAAAAAAGGTGTAACTATCACAATTATCCAACGAGAGACGGTGATCTCTTAAGTTTACCGAGTCACCATACGAGCTCATTTAAACGATTATCCATGTATAACTGTATCACCCTATACAATGCTCTCTCTAAAAGTATTCGTGATATTCGAAACAACTTAAAATTTAAAATAAAACTTAAAAAAATACCTATCTAATAAGGGCTATTATAATATATCAGACTTTATTGAAGGGAAATGATGTTATCTGTTTTGTTTATTGGGTCATATATGTATGTACTTACGTGTTTTTGTTACACATTTATTATGTTAATGTTGTTTGTTTTTGTTTTTATTCGCTTAATTATTTATTTAATTTATCTATATCTCTATGTTCTTTTCCTGACTTGTTACATGTACAATATGTATTTCTCGCGATCAATAAATTATTATTATTATTATTATTCTATCATTCCCGTTACTTAACTCACTGAATATCACTTTTTTAAAATTAGGTTCATATTATCCAAAATGCAACTAACTTCACTAATATTAAATTTGAAATGGAGCATTCTTCTCTATGAAATATGTGCACATTTAAGTTTTTTTTGTGTGTACTATTCGAATGATTTCTGACGTTGAACGATGTGTCCGTCCATAGTGTTTTATCATAATTTTCAGACATTCTGCACTACCTGCCTCTGCGATCGAGCACGGAGTATTGTTCTCCGATATAAAATAGCTAATATCTATTACAAGAATACTCGTATTGTAATAATTCTTTTACCAAAATTAAATGTCAATTTTCTACTGCAATACTGTTCGTATGTCATGGATAATCTAGAAATACGAAAAGTAGCTTGATGCAACATTTTTCTCTACAAAATTTCAAAACCTTTGCGTTCTTTATTGTTTATTTTGAGACGCAAAAAAATTAGGTGAATTTATGTTCAATTTCCTCTTTAAGTGATAAATATAAATATACTACATATAATAGATAACCCTCAAATCTAAACGTAAGATTGTCTCGAGTGTATTAACATTTACTTAACGTCGGCCTATTTCCGCGTCTGAAGCTTATCACCGACGCCTGGTGATAGGCCCTCCGAAGGATGGTATATCCACCACGTAATTCTCGCCTAAGATTGCAGAGCTTCTGCGTATACACTGTGGAAGGGAGTTATATTTATGAAAAACGTAGACATATACATTATCCACTACCCACTAATGCCGCTAGTGTAGAAGCTGGGGATAGATTCCTGAATATGTTAATTAGCCGACCGTTGTGCTACCATATCCGCAGATAAACAATATTGAAACAAAAATTTATTTTTTTTGTTAATTTAGGTAGGTACATGATTTTTTTTATCTTGAAATTTACTGATATTTTTTAGGAGGGTGGGTAAGGCGTAGAGACCAAATTACATTTGATGCCGACAGGGCCAAATGAGGCCAGTCCGACACTATAAACAAAGTGTCAATGCTTACGCGTTATGTTAGCAACCAATCGGTTTCGAATCCTGGTTAGGATATGGATGTTTAGTAGCGTTTTTAATGTGTTATTGACTTGATAGCAGTGAACTAGATGGGGTTGTATGAATAATAGCGCCGGATTGGGTAGATATTCCGGCCTGGGCTCCTTGTCCGACCGGCCCCAATCCTGTCGTTTTAAACCAAACCGACCCGATATGCCAACTTTTTTAATTGTGAAATAATTACCAAACATAGTTATTCTGATAACATTATTCACAAGATTAACATTTTTTTGTAAATAAATCACTCCTTTTTATCATTTTATCAATGATTTGATCACTGGTTAGACTCATTAGGATGTATTTTTCACTGACATTTCTACTAAGGCATCCAAGTGAACTGAGTGAAAGCAACTTCTAAGCTTATTTTAATTTAAAAAAAGATCTTTCACAAGACACTTGGGTGCAGGACAAAGCCAGTACTTATTTATATGCAAAAAGTAAATTTTTATAAGCTACTGTATGCATTTGTATTGCAGCAGTACCTTAAAACAACAAACAATATATTTTTTACAAGATAAAGACGTCTCTTCCTTTGCAGTTTCGGCACCTTCATCCTCAGTAGGTCCTTCATTGGAAAATACAATATGAGTAGTCCAAGTCATCGGAATGTATCCCATTTTTCGATAAAGTTGAGCTCTATTTATATGGCTTCTTTGGTTACATTTTCGTAAGTATTATAATCGCCAAACCGATTGGAAATCTGTTCAGCAACATTTTTAAATGCATCTTTAAGTAAATCTTTTATATTTTTAAAGAAACTGGGAGCCAACCATGCAAGATCCTTAAATAACCCTTCATGTTTCTCAAATCAATCTTCTAAACTTTTTATGGCCCTATCGTAAATGACGTTGTAAACGCTCACTTGAATCTTTATTTTGGATCAATTAAATTAATATCAGCAGTACTTTCAATTGGGATCTTTTTTCCTGAAACTCTAAAAGAGGAAAACTCTATATCACTGTAGTGAAATAGCAAGTTGTCTCATTTTCCGTATCATCTTCGACTTCTCTGTTGCTGTTTGACACGTCTCTTCCGTTATTTGTGCATGCGAATATTAGCTCAACTAATAAAATCTGTGGTAGATTCAAGTAAAAATTCAAAATCTCTTGATTCAGCCGTTAAGGTGTTTATGGTTCTGTTTCACCATTTTATATGCAAGAACAGCATTCATGCCGTTCATTTGCAAATAATTTGTCAAAGGTGTTGTCGACTGAAATATTCTCATAAAAATTTGGGCTGTTAATAAAGACTCAACTTTCTTTAATGATCCCATTAGCGAGTTTGCTTTAAAACGAATATCATTGGAAAAATTGGTGGAAGCAGCAATTTTTTCCAAGGTTAATATAATTTCCATATTATAATCTCCAATCCCTTTGGACGAAATGGAGAAGTCATAAAATTGGTCATTTTTTAAGCACATGTTTGCTGAAAGCATCGGTGTCCTACATCTAGAATTTAAAATATTCTTGTATGTATCAATGAACAAAAAAACTGTGTACTTACAAAGCCATAGAATTTAATGAGATACTATTGTGAAATTTATGGCATTACAGTGCCCCTGCAAATATTCACAGACTATCCGTAAGTAGGAACAATGAACCCGGAAACCCGGCGGCCCAATTCGGGCCTGTGCATGTGTGAGAGCCAATACGGCTTATGAATTCGAGTCTCAATTGTCTCTGTGTGTGTCTTGGTTAAGTGGTAGGATTGCTAATGTTAAACTCCGCCAGAACGGTAATCTAAATAAGACGATTGAATTAATATATAAGGCAACCGCTGCCCAAGGAATCACTACTTCCACATCCAGATTTTGTATCCAAGTTTTATGGACACTAAATCCCAATGTAATATTTTATTATCTTTAATAATAGAGTGGGAGTGATAGAGGGTGTACCTAATGTAAAATAAAATTTAGAATCCTTGGTTCTCGTATACACTAAATCCTAATTTAATTTTTTACTCCTTTTAATAAGAAGGTGAGGGTCGCAATGGGGGTCATAGAGGGGATAGCTAACGCCAAAAATTTTTTTTAGACGTTTCGTTCTTGTATACACACTAAATCACATTTTAATTTTTTTTTACCCCCTTTAATAATAGGGTGGGAGGTGGCAATGGGAGTGGTAGAGGGGGTAGCTAACGCCAAAAATATTTATTTAGACGTTTCGTCCTTGTATACATACTAAATCACATTTTAATTTTCTTTTCCCCTTTTTAATAATAGGGTGCGAGGTGGCAATGGGGGTGGTAGAGGGGGTAGCTGACGCTAAACATTTTTTAAGACGTTTCATTTTTGTATATACATTAAATCACATTTTAATTTTTTTACTCTCTTTCATAATAGTGTGGTGGTGGTGTTGAGGATGATAGTGGGGGGGGGGGGTGTGCTGATGCCAAAAAAAAATTTGAGACCATAACTTTTCGTACATGCCCTAAATTGCAATTTTATGGACTCTTAGCTTCTTGTTTTACCTATTTACCCTTATTTACCCCATTTACCCCCGAACCCTTCAACGGAATTAGATAGTTCCAGATCTCGTTGCAATACAGGAGTGTACCAAATTTCAAGTCAATATCATAAACGGTTCCAGAGTAAACGTGCGCACAAAAAAGTTACAGACGGACAGACCGACAGACAGACATACCGACAGGCAGCATCATAATGCGTATGCAGAGTCTCCTCTCCAAATTAGCTTCCAATTATAGCTATTATATTTTTCTTCAAATTTCGGTTTAATTTAAGTATTTCATTATATTATAACACAGTTTCCAATATTATTTCCTGATGTATTTTGTGTTTAATTTCATTGCACGTTCTTTTATTTTTTAAATTTATCCATACCGGTTGGTACCACCTTATTTTTATTAAAGATTTCTTGGATTATAATTAATTTTGTTATAACTCTGTATCAAAGTCAAAAGCTAATGTTTTATGAACAGAGCAATAGCTTTTAATTCAATATTTACGAGACAGTTGGGGTCATGACACTCTGAACAAACGCCTATGACATAGGAATTTTCCTATGGTGTGTTAAATATTTCTACCAAATTTTTTGATAAGGCGTAAGTGTTGACGTAAGTACTATAGTTTTTTTTTCATTAAATCCGAGTTATCATGCATGGATTATATCTTAAATGATTTGTATTACCATTTCCCAATTAATTTTAAACATATTAAAGGAATTTTTTTGAAAAGTAAGGTACCTGAAATTTGATGTGTTTATAAATTTTAATGGTTTGTTGTTCAGTTGTACTTGATAATCGTGCCATACAGGTTTTTAAGGGCCAATTTGATTCAAAGCGCACAATAAATAATGCTTTTCCCAGTAAACTGAAATACCGATCCGAACAGAACAAAATTATTTGGTGTAAAATTGACTGTATATAAAAAACGACATGCTCTTAAAACCTTAGTGAGACCTCCTATACAGTATGCGAATTTCAATGAAAAATGAAGACGAATTCACAGTCCCACGGTAGCCCTATTGAACATAAACTCTGCTGAAAGCATAAGTACTAGTACTACACATATAAGAATGGTTTACGAAATAGAGAACATAGTGAAGACATTCACCCATTCATAAAGCCGACACTCATTCATATATATTCGTTTAAAGAGCCAGCCATCAATATGTGGGCCACGACCGGAAATTGCCCTTATTTAGGGTGGTTATGTGAGGTAGGTCGGTCATATCTTTTGAATTGCCTTTGTTTTGTATATTTTTATAGTGTTGTATGTATTTTATAGTAGCGACAATAATAACAAATAAGTCATTAATCAGTATGCTGGAAATATTAAACAGATGCAACGACCTGTATAAAGTTTATTTATAGTGTGCTATATTGATATTATGAGTGTTCGACATTAAGCCACGACACAGTATATGATAAATATTTAGCACAAAATTGTACATGTAAATTTATCCTCTTTCTGATATAAATAAATTATTATTATTATTGTGAAATTTTGTGAAAAAAAAGAATGTTATATTTCGTTAGACTTTCGAAAGAAGTGATCTAAAATATGTCCGATTTATAAAAAGATTTGTAATTTCTGTAAAATCCTGGAAATACTACTACATTACACACTTTATCAAAGTGTTAGCAATTAGATCTCGCCATACCATCATGGCTTCATGAAAGGACGTTCAACTACTACTAATTTATTGTCCATTACACAATACATAGCTGAAATTTTGGATGTATATTGTACAGACACAAACCGATGTTATGTATAATCATTTTTCTAAGGCTTTCGACAGGCATAACCATAATATTTTACTTCGTAATTTGCATCGAGTAGGTTTGTCTTATTCACTGTTACAGTTATTTAGATCTTATCTGTCAAATCAATACAATATGTCGTGTATAATGGAGTTAAGGCTATCGAAGTCGTGGAGTCATCGGGGGTTCCTCAGAGCTCGGTGCTAGGTCCCTTACTATTCAATATTTTCATTAATAATGTCGTGGATATTCTAGACGTTTGTTGTCTGCTATATGCGGATCATTTGAAGATACAGTAGCCGTGAATTTACGGACATAAGCGCTCTACAAACATTATACTGTTGTTTTGTGTGATCTAAGTTAGAATACGGTCACTTGTTTGGTATCCTTATTATGATATACATATTAAATAAATAACACCACAGGTAATTACGACCCCCTTTATCCCGGAAGGCTCTAGAAGAGCCTTGTGTGGGAGGGGGCTACACATTTAGAAACAAGGGACACACACACCCAATATCCGTGAATAGTGGAAAAATCCCTCTCACAGTTATTTTCCACTGCCACGACCGGGGATCGAACCCGGAACTTTTGGGTGAGAGGCAAGTACACTCACCTGTCGACCACCAGTCAGTCATACACTAACCATTTAGAAAATGTGCAACGAAGATTTCTAAAACTACTGTAAAGCATAATTTTTTTTTCTAGAGGGAATTTCTCTTAGCACATAGAACTTATGAATTAGGGATCTCAACCGTTTACTAACGTGAACAATATGTTCTGATCTGCGTATATGTTGATTTAGAATAACTTCTAAATACTTTATTGAAGATACTTTTTTTATTGTAAGACATTGACAGTTTGAAAAATGCAATTGTATGGCAGAAGCAGTAGGTTGGTTAACAATTTTAGGACCAATAGTAATGAATTTTGTTTTTTTAACATTTAAGGTAAGCATATTGTAATTTAACCATGAATTTATAATTTGTAAGCCGGATTCTGCAGTGACTATAACATCTTCCCATTTTTTTTCTGTACTATAGCAGTATCATCGGCCTAACATATGAGATGACCAGTAAAGTTATTAATTTTTATGATGTTGTTCCTATACACATGGAACAGTATTGGATCTAATAACGTTCCTTGTGGTACTCCTAATTTTACGACCGAGTCGGAACTTACCCGGATTCTGTTTGTCAGGTAATCAGACATAGATTCAAGCGTCAGACCTTGGACACCAAAGTTGCTTAGCTTATTGAATAATACTTCATGACACACGGTGTGGAAGGCTTTAGCCAGATCAAGGAAAACTTCAATACACGCCGATGATTCGTTCAAAGTTACGACCGCCTTCTCCAAAAAATCAACAACGGCATTTTCGGTGTTCAAGTTTTGTACAAAACATATTGTCTGTTTGTGATGACATTGTGAACATGAAAGAATTCAGTTAGTCTTGTTTTTAATGCATCCTCAAAGATATTTGCAATATTATTAATTACAGATATGGGTCTGTAATTGTTTAGTTTAGTGCGGTGATCGGATTTAAAAATGGGGGTGACAATTGATTTCTTTCATTACTACGGGTTTTACATACAATAATCTAATATTTCATGTTTTATAGCTTGATTATAAAGAAGTATTGTGGGATATCTATGTCCTTTTTAAAACTTTATTTTGTCATGTTGACGATTATATTAACCGTTTTTATATGCCCCACCCCCAGACAATCATGCACGTAAAATAGACTCGATCAAAGCATTACATAATATGTTAAGTAGTCTTACATTCAAAATGTCTCTTATTTGATAGAACTCGTAGTATAATCTGCGGATTTTCTTTGTTATGTAATGTGTGTTGATGTGTTTTTATGATGTCTATCTCAGGTACATCAGCGGTTGAGGTAAAGACAGTTATGCAATTAGTTTTCTTACGTTAAGATTTAAGAGGCTAGAGTTTCGCCATGGTCGTATTGCTTTAAGTCCATCCCCTGCCTTCCTGTGTACATCCAACCTGGTCACACCAAAAGGACAGGTCCCAGAACCGTACTCTGTTCACTCAAAGATTCTCCAAGTTTTATTTTGGAGTTCTGCCACTCATATTATTTTGTAATAATTTTAATGAATTACCCTTTACTCCAACCTCTTCAAATCTAGCTAGTAAAATTGTATGGGATACTGTGATTTTTGTTAAATCTAAATCCAAGTTGTTTTGGGTAAAGAATGTTATGCCTGTCTAAGAATTTCGTTATTCTTTATTTTAGGCATTTTCCAAATATTCTTGCAAAGTTGTTGATAAAGCATATACGTCTGTAGTTAGTAATATTTTTATGATCACCTTACAGAGAGGGGTTCTATTGATATCTTTCAGTCATTAGGAATTTTATGAGTAATAAGCGCTAAATTTATTATGTGCCTCAAAGGAATGAAATGGAATATTATCTGTTGGTTGATGCAAAATAAAATAAAAAATAAAACATTATAAGCAACTACCAAATCTAATTAAATCCTGTAAGATACGCCCGCGTAGAGGAAATCCCCTACATTAAATATACTTTGAAAGGGTGCGGTCAGCTTTCACTATCAATTAAAATAAAATGATTTTTCCCATTTTAGCTTGTATAGACGTATAATAAACGTAGGAAAGTGCATTGTTAAATTTTAAATGGTTGTACCACGATATATTTCTTACAGAACAATAGGGAACACGCTTCACCAAACTGCCAGAGTGTGGCCACACGCGATAAATATTAAAGCTATGAAACATCATGCGGGTCCAGTTTGTGCTATTCTATATTACTATTGATATTTTACTTGCACGTATGCAATTTGAAAGGACATAGGACCATGAATTATTATACTATATAATCCAATTTATTCTAATATTACCTAGGATAAGGTGGGTGTTTTCATATACTTAAAAAAATGTTTTCTTAACCGCCTTTCAAGTACCGAGGTAACCCCCTGGAAGATCTAAAGGATCTTGTGTGAGGGAAAGAGAGACGAGGAAAATTTGTTTCACCTTGCGGGTATCGAACCCACTTCGCTAGGCGGCTTAGTTTGCAAGCCAGTTACTAATTAAAAGATTTTTATTAAACTTTTTAAGTACATTTCATCTCATTTGATTTATTTTGTTCTACGATATTACATTGATATAAGCCTGCATAGCGTGCTTACAATGTTAGGGTCGCTAACAGTTTTTGGTTTTCACCGTGACGAGTTGGGTTGGCTGATGGGTGCCGAAAATAAATGCTCCTCGAAATGTTAATTTATTCTACTATTATTTCTACTCTCCTTGTAGTTTGAGCAAATTTATGTGTGATTTTTCTGCCAAGCTGCCTGAATAAATGTTTTGTAAGTTTCATTATGGTGTATTATAATTTTGTTATTCATATATGCAGGAAACCAAAACGTAAAAACCTGCTTAACTTTTGTAAAGTCAATAAGATAAAATTAAAAATAATTCCGTATTAAAAATATGTATACAAAACTAGTTTTGAACTGAAAGAAATTTTCTGTGCACTTTAAGTGCTGTAATAAAATAAAAATAAGGGCGATAAGTAGGAAAGGAAGGAGGAGAAAGGAAAAGTAGGTTTGTCTATTGTGTTTTGTATGGTAAAGGTTATGTATCTTTGTATAGTTCAAGTAGGAAAATCCTGAGACATAAGAAACCCAACAAAAACTTTACGACCTCATTAAAATAGCGGTACTCTTTTTTAGTGATATTCGCAAATTGACTCGCTTACCTTTATAGGTTTTTAATGTGCGCCAGGTCTCGGGTCGTTATTTGATGTCAGGCTTGGCGCCATGGCCCGCGGCGATATAATTATGTGGTAAAGTTTTTGTTGAGTTTTTTATTTACTGGGATCTATTTACTTCAACTTAGCGCCATGGCCCGCGGCGATAATAATTATGTCGTAAAGTTTTTGTCTGAGTTTATTCCTTCTTAAACTATACTTTGTTAGTCTCTAGCATCGTAGATGGGGAGGTTTTGATGCAAAAGACGGTGGGCATGTGGGGGATCGTTATGTCGTCGTCTGTTTGTCAGGTCTCGTGTTCTATCGCTGAATTGATGAGTTAAAAAATTTCTGGGACGTTTCATCAATGTAGTATCTCATATAAGGGACATTAGCTCTCTCGTGTAATTCCGCGATCGGAGTGTATCTGTCGACGTTTAGTAAAAGTCTGAGTAATTTGTTCTTTGCTGTCTATAAACGTGAGCACTGTGCGTCTGAGATGCAATTCCAAGACGCATAGGCATAAGTCAGTACTGATTTAAAGATAACTTTAAAAAGCGTCAGTCTGTTATCCGTCGAAAGTTTGCTGCGTCGATTTACCAATAGATAGAGTTTGTTCAATGCGGCGTATGTTTTTTGAATCGTATATGTGATATGGGGTCCAAAGCAGAGCTTTGTATTCAAAGTCACCCCCAGGTACTTAACTACTTTTTTCCCCAATTTGTTTATTGTTAATTTTGATTTTATTGAATGCAGTCACATTGGTAAATTTTCGATGCAGCGTAATGGTCTCAGTCTTGTTTTCGTTGATGTGTATTTTCCAGTCTGTATTGTAATTGTTAAGTTTTACGAGATGACGTCGGATCTTTTGGACAGCCGTCTCAGCAATCAGCATAGAAGGACCGCCTGCCTGCAGATCACGGCGTCATCTGCGTACATTAAGGAAGTAGTAGTGGGGAGGGTGGGAACGTCGGAGAGGAAAAGGTTGTATAAGGTAGGTGACAGGATCGCCCATTGAGGGACACCTGCTGAAATAGTTTTTAAGTCCGAAAAAGAATTGTTAATACGCACCAAAATCTTATGTTGGAAGAGGAAATCTGTAGTTAATAGGATAAGGTATTGGGGGAGCTTGTAATTTTCGTTAAGTTTGTATAATAGGCCGTTATGCCAAACCGTGTCGTAAGCCTTTTCAATATCTAATAGTAGTAGCGCAGTGCATTGTTTTTTGGTGTAGCCTATTAGAGCATCTTGGATTACTAGATTATTAGATAGTGCTAGTGTTTGTTGTACTATGTCCCGATCTAAAGCCAAATTGATGTTTAGGATAAATTTTATTTTTATTAATAAAATCATGAAGTCTAGAAACACTCAAGGGGATGAAAAAACTCACAAGATGCCTTTCAATAATTGTAGTAGATATGCCAAATATTTTGTTTTTTGGAATTTTAATACATTTTCAAATTGTTTCACTTCTTTAATATTATTATTTGTATTTAATATATTATTCCATTAATAAATATAATATTTGCCAATTTCATTATGGTCAACTTGGCAAAATCCATTAAAAAAGTCATTCCCGGGGAACTCAAAACCCCAATATCCAATGAATAATTCTGAGAAAATTCACGCAACATCGATAATTCCCAAAGAATCCGAAAATATTACTAAAATCATTCCAACATCAAAACTCACCAAATTACAGTAAAGAAACTTACAAAAGATCGCCCTAAAAAATACAGCCCCCCCTCCCATCAACTCAATTCACTTCTAAGCCACTTCCCAAGCCCCAAGTCAAAATATTTTTAATCACTTTCAAAAACTTTCTATAAACAAATTTCTCTTCAAAATCGTTTCAAACCGAATCTTCTATTCATATCTCAAAACATCTTCACCTTTTCAGTCAGCCCATAAACCATTCGTATAAAAATAAGACCAGTTTACATGTTCCCCACGAGTTGCTAGCAAGTCACCGTTATCTTCATTTCAATTACCCTAAAGTGGACTCTCACACCGTTCAACACTGGCAATACATTACCCTCAATATGGCTTAATATAACATTAACATGACTTAATATAACATTAAATATGGATTAAAGTACAAACCCTCAATATTACTTCATGAGACCAATTCAATTTAACCAGTTATTCAGACAGTTATTATTCATATTTTCAAAATAAAAATAGATTCCGCTGACATTTTCATATCAAATTGTTACATTTTTCACAGCCGATTTAGTGATATAATTTTTAACCCAAAGTTCCAAAATTTCAGCAAGAATTACACAATATTTCATCATTCGAGCCCCATATGATGGTCTGGCGCCCTTTCCAGCTTCTCCAACTCTCAGCGAGCATCATGCCCCATCATGAGCATAGATAAGGGAGCAAGCTAAGCCCCCGGCAAGTTGTGTTTTCAGCGTATCTAATGGCAATTAAATCCATCATATCTCAAAACATCTTTCGCTCGCCTTTTCAGTCAGCCCATAACCATTCGTATCAAAATAAGACCAGTTTACATGTTCCCCACGAGTTGCTAGCAACTCACCGTTACCTTCATTTCAATTACCCTAAAGTGGACTCTCGCACCTTTCAACACTGGCAATACATTACCCTCAATATGGCTTAATATAACATTAACATAACTTAATATAACATTAAATATGAATTAAAGTACAAGCCCTAAATGTTACTTCATGAGACCAATTCAATTTAACCAGTTATTCAGACAGTTATTATTCATATTTCCAAAACAAAAATAAATTCCGTTGACATTTTCATATTAAATTGTTACATTTTTCACAGCCGATTTAGTGATATAATTTTTAACCCAAAATTCCAAAATTTCAGCAAAAATTACACAATATTTCATCATTTGAGCCCCATATGATGGTCTGGCGCCCTTTCCAGCTTCTCCAGCTCTCAGCGAGCATCGTGCTTCATCATGAGCATAAATAAGGGAGCAATCTAAGCCCCCGACAAGTTGTGTTTTCAGCGTATCTAGTGACAATTAAATCCAGTGCCCGCGTTAAAGTGTAAACGAACTTAATTGAAACCGTATAAAAACTAAAATCCGGCAAAAACAGTCGACATCGCTTTATTGTACATGGGCGGAGGTAAATAGAAATGCTTGGCATAAGAAAATGATAAGATTTTCGGGCGTTATTATATTATCCTCTGTTTCAAATGGTCTCCAGAAAGCCATGGTAAATTAGTAAATAATTAAAATATTTTACCTTTTATATAGTAGTTAATATTTATAAATATGAACAATAACTAACTAAACTCCTACGCTAGATATTATAATAGATATTTACGCACTGCACTGGCACATCTCATAAGTCCACCTTTGACTACTGAGAAACGATTTACGAGTTTTTTTATGCTAGTAGGCCTGTCCGTTTTATTATCTTTAAACCAGTGCAGTCGTAGATGGTTCATTCAGGCTGATTACATTGCCAGTCTCGGCCTGCACAGTTTCAACTACCATTCGAATTTCGATACCATTGCTAAATATATAGGACAAAATATCAAGTTCATTGCGCACGGTTCTGTGCTTTAACACTGACCAGTTTCAATTATCCTCGTATAAAGTATACCACTTTGGTCGCCCCAGAGCCTAAATCCAAGTGTGTCTTCCGATGTATCTCGCGAATTTAACACAGTGCCCGTACACCTTCCTAGGCAGATCCTAGTAAAATTACTTTATTAATAATCAGCCCCTGTGCTCCAATTCAAATCGCCTTCGCTGTCCTAGTTTTTAAGTGAATTTTCTCAGTATTAAATAACGATTTTTAAATAAAGCAAATAAAACAACCCCAATTTAGGCATATTTCTAGTGTCGATACGTTAAAATAATTTTTGTGAATAAAATTTTAATTTTAATATTTTAATACTCAACTCTGTGTGTTAACCGGAAATAAATAAGTTGTTAATTTTTTTGTTCTAAACTAAAGTATTTAATTTAAAACTTGTGCTACCATACTATACAGGGTGTAGCCTTTAACCCTGCCAGCTGAAATAAAATTCAGCAAAGTGCTAAATAAATAAAATAAGATCAACTTCGAGTGCAAATCAGCTCTGACAGTATACAGGGCGAAGCATTTGGCCCGTTCCAGCCTTTCAAATTTAACCACCCTGACTTCAAATCAAATAACATAAAGTGCACGAAAGGCCTCTAGAGTCTTATATAAAGCTCTACAGCCAAAGATATTTTATTTTTTCCAAGCCAGAGGTACCGTTCGTGTTCACCCATTCCATCCTTGGTGCTTGGTGAAGCACTCAAGGGGATGCAAATAAATCACAAGATGCCTTTCAATAAGTATAGTAGATATGCTAAATATTTTGTTTTTTGGATTTTTATTTTTTGAGTAAAAAACGAAAATAATTTTTAACGTACCCCTTTAAAGGGGCTATAACTTGAAAACAAGGTGTATTTTCAAAAATTTTATATGAAGAACCCCAATAAATTTGGGCTAAGGAATCTACAGTTAATTTTTTTTCTACTTTGTTTCCGGACACCCTGTATATGTATATAAGAACATGTAGCGATATGTCTGAATTTTTTTTAGTATTTTTCCCATGATCAGAGCATTTTACATAAAGGGTCCAAATATACCAAACTATCCAAAATTGCCATTTCCTTCGTTTACTATTAAATATTATTGACAAAAAAATTCATTTTATTGTAAAAAGCGTGGGGTGCCTTTTAGTATATTTTTATTGCACCCCACGCTTTTTTACAACAAAATGAATTTTTTTGTCAATAATATTTAATAGTAAACGAAGGAAATGGCAATTTTGGATAGTTTGGTATATTACTTTTTAGTTTTGGTTTGCTATACTATATTTTTTTTAAACGAGTATTATTATCATTTAACTTATTCTTGAGCAACGCTGCTCTGATGAGTCTTAATCATTTCGAAACAAGCATATTTTCATTATAGTAGTAATTTCAGTTATTTTACTTCAAAGTAGTCCGTTGACTTTACAGATTTCGATCCGCATATTGTATGGAAGCTGTTGACAGGTGTGTACACAATTAAGAGCGTTAACGAGTTTCCTTCAATTACATGGAATAACCCTTAAAAACAATCGGACGACCAATTAAAAGGCAAAATCTGATAAATAATTCATAAAAGTTGGAGTTGCACGAATGAAATTTATATTAAATTAACAACCTGACTGATCTATATAAGACGTCCTACACAAAACCACATCTATTTGATATAAAAATGTTATCCATTCAAAAATAAAACCGGATGATTAACAAACCTAACCGCAACTGGCTTGCATATGATGAACAAAAACTAGTTCATATTAACGTTATAGTTTTTAAAACGTATAAACTCTGAATATTTTGTGGTCGGATAACGTGAGAACGAAGCAAAATGAAAAAATATCTTAAATTACACAAAAATTGCAAAAATTTTTGCAGGAACTCTAATAAATAGTGACTAAACAACAATAGAAACCAAGGTCGCACATATGTAAAGGACTGTCATATTCAGAACCGAGAGTGTAATATTTGTAATGAGTTAAATTGTTTGCCTTCAGCATTTCTTAAATAAATGTTGATTGCTGGGTACATTTACCGACAAAAACTTGAATTTTAAATAAGTTGCAAATTATAATCCAGACAGGTACTAACCATATGCCCTTTGCAGATATCATAATTTAAAAGAAATTTGCATTTACATTTTGCTAAAACAAATTACTTTATTTTATTTAATATTGCACTATTTTATTGCAGATTGTGTGCTGATGAGGGATTCTTTGTAAAATCGAAGAATTGAAAAAATTTTAGAAACTGCTCTTTTATGTGACCAACGCAAAAAATTGCAGGTGATTTTTGATGGAAAACTAATATACCGTCAGCCCACTGTACCCAAATCGGCAGTGATTGTAATCAGTATGCCCTTCAGGCTTATGGTATTTTGACATATAACTGATTGTGAAATATGAAAATTAAAATGTCTCTGTGGACCATTCGCTGGAAAATTATTGTTATTTGTATAATAATAACAGTTTGTAAAACGATAATAGTCAGCATGCCAACATACCACATGATATTTCATTAAAATAATTCAGGAAAACGATCTGCATACAGGTGGGCTGCGACCTAAAGACATTATTTCGTCCTTTACATATGTAAATAATATATAACATTTTGAATGATAATAATCAGTATGCCCTTTTGAAATTGAGAAGATTTTGTCATAAACTTGCACAATGAAAAATGATACTGGCGGGGAATGGTAGCTCAGTGTGTTAAACTGACTGGCTAGCAAAGCGAGTTGCCTAGCGAAGTGGGTTATATGCCAAAATATCATAAGTCTGTAGAGCACACTGCCTATAATTATCGCCGATTTGGGCACAGTGAGCTGATGGTCTATAGCTTAGGCACAGTATTTCAAAACTTAAAAAATGGTCTACAAATACTACACCCCAAAGTGCTACACTCGACTCTCGTTGGATGATATAAAGCCATAATAAGTAAAAATTAAATTACATTAGCCAAACTCAAAGAATCGCATGTCTCTAGACAGGAGAAAGCAGTCGGAGCTTTGGGCGATACATATCACTCTGATATACCATAAAACACTTTATCTATCAGTAACATTCAAACCGTTTTCTTAAAAAAATGTATATTATCTGACAGTTATTTGTGGCATTCTACGAATATTTTTTCCTATTATTTGGGTTTTCTACCACATGTATTATTATCCTCTTCAAAAACAAATCACAGAATCTACAAAATAATAGAATTATTGGAAAAAAGCCTCTGCGCCCGTGACGTTTACGCCAAAGGAATAGTGAGAGGTTATGTTTTGCAAATAATATAAATCGAAATAAACACAAAAATAATGTATTTTGAAGACTTTCGGAAAGTAATCTCTTTCCGTTTTCAAAGCTTTTTTGGAAGAACTCTTAGTTTGGTGTGTATGTTAAATACACAGCTTTAAGATTCTGTTTATGTTATTTCCATAGATACTTACTACTTACACAGAACGTAGAACTGATGATATATTCTTTTAGATAATGTTGAGTTTGTTAAGTTCTTCTTTTAACATTGATAAACAGGTTGTACAAATATCTACAGAACAATTCGATGCGCACTTATCTTCATTTAATAAGATTATTGCTGATTCTTTAATTTTTCTTTTTTTTTGGTATCTGCTTCTTTTGTTAAAATCTTTGCCGAGTCCCAGATTATTATATGTCCGTTTTCTCAAGCATGTTCACAAATCTTTGATTTTTGAAAACAAATCACCGAATCTACAAAATAATAGAAAACATAACCTCTGACTATTCCTTTGGCGTAGGCGGCACGGGCCCAGAGGCTTTTTTCCAATAATTTTATTATTTTGTAGATTCGGTGATTTCTTTTTGTAGACGATAATAATACATGTGGTAGAAAACCCAAATAATAGGAAATAATAAAGAAATGTATATTTTCAATAAAGTTTATGTCATCAGGTAACTTATTGAACATTTGTATACCAATATATGCAGCATTATTTTCATAAATAGCCAAATGATGAATTGGTAAACACAAATCTTGACCTATCTTCGTGTTATAGGTACGATAATGATTATTATTTTTTATAAATTTATCATACTTAAATTTTACAAGTAATAAAATTTTCATGATATGCACGGCAAAGTAAGCATTTTTAATTCTCTAAATATAAGTCTCCATGACGTAAGCATGGAGACATTTGCGATGCATCTAACAGCTCGTTTTTGCAATTTGAATAGTCTAATACTGAGATGAGAGCGACCCCAAAATATTATGCCATATTTTAATCTTGAATACATCACTACATATTAAATATGATAACATAATCTGTATATTGCTAACTAACCTGTTTAGCCTGTAAAAAGCGAAACAGACCGACGACATTTTTTTTGCACAGTATATCGATATAAGATTCTCAGCTGAGACTGTTATCAATATATAAACCTAAGAATTTTGTTTCACTGGCTTGTACTAGGTTTTATCCATTGCACTTTAAAAAGTAACTCTCACTGGTTTGTTTTAATCTGAGCGTAAAATGAATGAATACCCTTTTATTAGTATTTAAAAATAAACATATTAAGCATTACATGTGTATTTTTTACTACATTTAAAAAAATAATAACATCACTACGTAGGTAACTTTTATCATCCGCGTACATAATTATATCAAACTAATTATTGCTTATATCTGGTAAATCGTTTACAAAAAAGAGAAATAATAATAATGGTCTCAGAACTAATCCTTGTGGGACACTGTTTTTATCTTTGTAGTACGCGATTTTATATTATCAATTTCTACTAATTGCTTGCAGCCTAATAGATACGACTTTAATAATTCAATAACTTTACCCCTTAAACCGTATGCCTATCACATTTAGTATAAATTCATTATTTAATAAAACAAACAAATGACTTCAAGCGCATAACAAGGTTCCCTTTTGTAGGTATTTTAAGTTTTGACTATTTAGTTCATTAAATGACACTTTCGCGCATCAAGTCCAAATACAAATAATGTATTTCACCATTTAAGTAATAAAATAATTTTCATCTCGTTCCATAACTGTTGAAAGAAATCATCAGAAGACCTATCCCCAATAACGGGTTTTTAACGAGTAATAATTTATTTTTCTTTGGCATATCGCCCACAAAATATTCATATTTTGATTATTAATTCAAGATCCACATATATTATAGTCTTATTAGAATTTTAAAATGTTCTACTAAGAAGGGATTAATTTATTTAAGGATGTTACCAAATTTGGGAGGGCAAATAATTTATAAAGGCAATAAATACGATTTATATTTAGTTTTGTAACTAAAAATTATTATTTGCATAATACTTCACGATATTTTTCTGATAATAATAAATGATTAAATTTTAAAATGATTGTCTTCATATTAATTTTAAAACTAAATTTGAAACATATATAGGATTAAATTTAACGTGGTTTGTTTCTCTTTAATCCAATTTTAACTCACCCCCGCTATTGAGCTAGCTAGGGCCGTTTAAGTATAAACATTCTTAAAGAAATTTAGAGCACAAATATAATTTGTTTCACAATTTAACTCCTTATAGAGATCTTTTGGAACAAATGTCTTCTTAGTGAGCGGTTTTGATAAACAAATAAGGTCCATAACGTCTACATTTAACATTTCATAGTTCTATCTTCCAAAGTTGAGGCTCTGCATGAGGACTCATAAATAATTTAGATTTTTCTATTTAATTGTTAAATATTTTATTTAGGTTATTTAGATGACTTAATTTCAATGAGTTATTACAATAATTACTAAATGAAATTACTACCGAAGTAATTAATAACTATTACCGCTACTTCTATTTTCACGAGTTAAAAAAAAATGAATAGAATTACTATTTTTAGTGACTGGCATATAATTATCATTCCGAGAACAATAACACCCAATTACATAGTATAGCCGGGAAGAAAACATAAACAGTGGTATGTTGGGGAGTCGCCGATGTTGTGGCAAACCGATAGCTGGTAAGGACATTAGCAGGTCCTCGTTGAGGTATTAAACTTCTTAGTGTAAAATTGCAAACAATATATTGTGATCTAGAACATCAAAGGTTTTAATAAAATCTAGGAGAACAAGTACTCTTACTTTTCCATTATCCACTTCCTCAATTACATCATGGTGTCGTATAATTTAGAAAATCCCATACGCAATTACGATTTTGTCTAAATCCTGATTGAAATGTAGACTGATAAATCAATGAGATACACTCTAAACTGCTTCTTAATTACTTTTTCTAGGACGCTGGATAGTGGAGATGTAGCGTATTCGTTTATATAGACTACTTCAGCCATCTTTGTTTTTATAAAGTTTTCAGCCATGAATTATCAAACAAATTTTAACTTTGATTGATGCCTGAATGAATATTCTCAAAATTAACATCTTTAATTTATAATTTTATGGGTATACTCCCATAAATTGGTGACCCCGACGCTTCATAAATTGGAACAGAACACAGAACCTTTGGCGACGAGAACGCAGAGCCATAGATTGACCTTCAGCTCCATAGATTGGAACTTCCAGAGTTCGACGTCGAGATTTTCAACCCTTCCTCAGGATTCCTAGCTATAGTCATGTACCACTTCTAACGTCCAGATCGTCGACACATCCCGTTTTAAATTTTTTTTCACATTTTTTTTTCTTTTTTGTTAATTCTATGTATGTAGGTGAGTACTCTGTTATTACTATTTCTGCAATTATTTCATACCCAAAGCATCAATAATTGAATTTTAACTAGTAGCGGTATAGCATTATAATAGATCAAGCCGCAAATCCTGACGCGAGCCATAGCTCCTTTTTGGACCTCAAAAGCAGATGTGGTTTAGTTCACTCAAGTGATAAGGCTTGCTTGCCTGTGCATCACGGGGGTCATAAAAACTGCTCCTACGGCTGCACTTGGAGTTCTCTTGGACCTGCCACCATTACACATATTCATACAAGGCGAAATTCGGTCAGTGGCGCACAGGCTAATGCAAGGTCAAACGTCAATTAGCCGGCAACACGGAATGGAGCACCAAGTTATACACGGAGATGAGAGCAGATCCCATCATAAGCATGCCCACAGACGTAATGGTCCCAAGGTATAACTTCAATAAGAACTTTCGGACTGTAATTACAGACAGAGAAGACTGGAAAAGCGGTTCTCCAATAACAGTACAAACAGTCTGGTACACTGACGGCTCCAAGACAGGACAAAGAGTAGCCGGGATTTACGGGACAAGGTCAAAAGCCAGTATCCCAATAAGTCTAGGAAATACGCAACGGTGTTTCAGGCTGAAACACTGTTGCGCAAGGGAGTAAGCGAGATAATAGGACAAGATACTGTTAACCAGCCGATTGCCATTTTCTATGACAGCCAAGCGGCGACAAAATCAATCAGCTCCATATAAATCAACTCAAGATTGATATGGGACTGCTTGACAGCTCTTATAGAGCTGAGAAGTCAGAACGGAGTGACCTTAGCATGGGTACCAAGACATGAGGGACACAGAGGAAATGAAAAGGCTGATAAAGTGGCCAAGGAAGGCGCACTCAAAGCCTCAATAGGACCTGCGCTCTTTTGTGGCGTGGCAAGGCCATGCATACGAGCAGCCACTAAGGAGTGGATGCAAAATAAATCTCTGGAATGGTGGTGGAATCTCCCAAGACAGAGACATGCCATCGGAGTAATAGTAAGTCTCCTAACTAGGCACTGCCGGCTCAATAGACACATAAGTCTAATGGGCCTGGCAGAGGACGCAACATGCAGGTTCTGCCAAGAGGAAGAGAAAATATCAGTTCTCGTATTGTGCCACTGCGAAGGCCTAGCGAGACTGAGATTCCAAGTATTGGGAGAAGTACTAGAGGACAGCTATACAAAAGGGCTTTTATCAAAGCTGTGGGGTCTAGTACAAAGGACAAAGCTGAATGAAGGTACTATAAGTGTCCTTCCCCCAGACACTAGTATACTAGACAACAAATGTCGCCTTCGCCTTTTTATTTATGATTATTCCAATAAGTTACGTCTCTTAGTTGACACTGGAGCAGATGTATCAATTATCCCCAGAAATGATTTAACGGATTTGAATAATAATCCAGATTTTATCCTAATTGCTGCCAACGGATGCATCATTCATAAATGTTAAAAATTAATTTAGGTTTACGTTGTAATTTTTCCTTGGTATTTAACATCGCTGATATTCCAGTTCCCATACTGATTTTTTAGTTCATTTCGGTTTAGTAGTAGACTTAAAAAATAAACGTTTGACCGATAATAATACATCACTATCAGTAGATTGTTTTTTCGATTGGATTTCTTTACTTTCATTTAAAATGTAAAACTATTAGGAATAGAATTTTTTGCATGTGCATTGTAAACATTACCTCATCACCCCCGTGAGGATCCATTATATTTTGCAACTAACAAATGAGTATAGTTACTCACTTGAAAAACTTAAGGGTTCCCTGTGAGAATGTACAATGAGGATCCTATTTTTATATCGTTATTTACTTTATTGTCCTTTTTTTAAATAAATTAATTTCTAAGCATGATGGAACGGGTAATTTGTTATGACACAATGAACCTACCAATTGCATAAGTCCTCAAGGCGAAATTCTGTCGGAATAAACTAGAGTACAATATATTGAATACAGATAATACTAGTGAGTAATGAAATAACTTGTTACAGTTTTAAAAAGTTGATTTAATTATCTAGTATATGATTTTATGGTCTTAATTACGGATTCCCATAAAGTGAGATTTATAATGAAGGAGACGAATATTTTCAATTACATTACGTACTAGGTTACATGTTCAACCAGTTGCTTATCATTTTTGATCTCAACATTTTTAGAGACTGTATCCCTAATGACATCCTTGCAAAATATAACCAGCAATAGTCGTTTCCAATCGTTCAAATTCTAGTTTGATCGACGTTAATTTTCTCCGATATGAATAATTCAACTGAACTGTAAATGTTTCTCAATTCCGGAAACATCCTGCATTTTGTTGATTTTAACGTTTTTTCTATCAATTAAATAAAAATGATTAATAGGTTTCTTCCATAGTTTCTTGTTTTGAGTTAATCTCAAAATAAGCTTTGTATTATTACAAAACATAGGCAGTGCGCTTAAATGATACTCCCGTGAACATTCAATAATTACTACTCACGGTTTGTAATAATACAAAACTATCATCCAAAAATAATACTCATTTAATCACTTAAACCACATTTTTCATATCATGTAATATAGAATATGCATCTATCATTGTCTAAAACTTATTTGTGGCTTTGTCTTATATTATACTTACTTTTTTGGGATTTTCTACAACATACATCATCTGACAATAACCAAAAAATCTACATTATAAAATAATTATCCCGTATTTTACTCCTTTTAAGGAGAAAGTTTTCTTAAATATCTCCAAGCTACTAAACGTACCAGCTGAACCACAAAGTACCTCAACAGGTCAAGAGGACGATGGCCTCCCAAAGATAAAGCCGAGCCGTAGCGCCAGGAGCAGCCAGTCGACAAAAGACCGTTTTACATTGAAAAATTACCTCTGTTACACACAACATCCCTGGACGTAAATAATACGGACTTCTAGATATGCAGAAATTTTTGGTCAGGTATTTCAATAGTTCAAATGTGCTTTTAGAGGGCAGAACATAATATTTTTAGTCGTAAACTGTTTTAATTAGGTATTTCAATGTCTTTGCATAAATAGGAAATTAATCCTTCCTGCTTCCTTTTTCTTCACTTCCAGTAAATTTTTCCATGAACTCTTGATACCGATGTCCCCAGTTGTGGTTCTGGCACCAATTCACCTCTTGGGCGTACATCAATACAATTCTGTTTGGGGTCAACATACCAACGGAAGAACAATACAACTGGTTAATACGAAATGCTACAGGTCAGGTTGGATCAGCCACAGCGATAAATGATGTCAATAACGGTGTTCCTCCAAAATTGGTATGTGTGCGCTCTAAAACTTTAATAATTATGTTGAAACTCTCAAAGACTCTATTAGATTATAACATTAATTCATATATTTGCGTTTTTAAATGCTGGGGTCCAGTTTTCAATGGACGGAGGAGATGTGTCATACCTAGTTCCTCAACTTTTCAACTAACGTTAAAACACCGAGTGCGTTTGTGGATTCCGTTGACTTGTTGTACAACAGGAGCGTATTCATTTTCAACTGGACTGAACTCACTGTCATTCATCGGTTTGTCGATTGCTGAGGACTTTGCAAATAAACAAATTCTGAACGTTGTAACTCACTCAAACCGTCAAAACACACAAAAACACAAGCAGCTTGCAGATGTCAAGACCCAACAGTGATTGAATGCAGTCTGTATTCTACGTAAAATGGTCCCCGTTTTGGGTCACTGCAATAGTAGTTTAAAGCTACTATTCTTGACATGGTATAGAAGCAGAATCAGCGTGTACTTGTATTTTCTGATGGTGAGACTGCACGAATGTTATCCTCGTCAGCATTCTCATCTGCGTTGTGCATATTTCACATCTCGACTGTAAGAGAAATAATTACTTACTTGTTGTTGTCATTAGCCAAGATGTGTTCCTTGTCGCTAAACTTCATATATTCTAATTGATGTTTCATATCTTATCTAAGTCATGGCCTGGGTTAAGGGCTACTGTAGCCATCAAAAACAATGATAATTTCTTCATATGTTTTCAAAATGGATGAAGCTTGCAGTGCATACTAATTTGTAGAATTAATTTTTTCAATTATCTTGTTCCGTCTTCATTTGTTTATTCTATAAGTATATATATTTTGTTAGTTTACTCATAAAAATAGCCGCGCTTTCAATATTTAGATATAATTTTAACCGCATAATTACGCAGTCTCAAATGATGCGGTGTGGAGCGATTATAATTCCCCTATCTTCCTTGGAAGAAGAACACCGGCCGCTATAATGGACATACTTCGCTTGTATACTGTGTACCTATAACCACGCTCTACTTTTAGTTTAATTTCTTCCCTTACAATTATTGATTTCAGTCAATATATTATCTGTAAAACATTTTACGCTATTGTGTTTGTGTCTGTGGAATTTCTGGACCATTACTGGTTGGTTTAGAGTTAAATTAATTCGAAGGAAGCAGGAGGGCCCTTCATATTATCTCAGAGTACTGGCCGCTGAACCCATCTACTACAGAAATTAGAGTAAGTCGTCCTTTCATTAATTCCTTTGAAGATTTCCAATACTGTGAAACTATCACGTACTACAATCTATTAATCTTTTGCTAGCTAAGAATTTTTATTTATCGCAATCATTTATTGGTCCTTCGAGCCGGATAGATGACATAATAACTGGTTGTTCTTTCTCATACGGTTTTCATTTTATCTGACCTTTTGGAGGACTATTAGAATACTTATTTCCCTATCATTTTGAGGATGATGTTCGCATCAACAGAAAGCAATTCATCTGCATTAACTCCTAGATTAGCAGTTATTCCTGTAGTAAAGTTACAGACATTTAAGTCCCAAAGAAAATGGGAATATGGAGTAAAGTTGTTCGGGTTTTTTTAAAGGTGTTGCTGTCCTTCATCTTTCATTTCTTTGTACTTTTTCGCTACGTCCCAACAAAACCCTGATGTATTCCTACCAAGTTATAAGTTGAAGATAGGGGTATAGAAAACAGACACACTGATGGACATTAAAAATCATTCACAAACAAAAAATATATACAGGGTTACTGGTAATTCGATACATTCCTTTGGAGATGTGATGGGGCATGAGCTAAGGAGTAAATCTAGCCCTAACATACATTATGCACAACTCAATAGTTTTTGAGATATTTCAATTTTTTTGTTTTTCTCAAAAAAGTATCTTAATGTCTTAAAAGTTAATTTCCGAAAAATCTACTTGACATTTTTAAAATTTTTTTTACTGGATTACTTGTCCAATATTATAGATATCCGTTTGGAATGAAAAATATCCGGAAACATTTCGATCATGTGAACATTTAAAATAAAAACTTGTAATTTTTTTTTTTTAAATCAGTTATGAAATTTACCTATTAGGTTTTTTCAAAAAAATATTAATGTAGCACGCGTACAAATTATTATAAAAACTTCCTTATTTCAATAACTATCTAACTAGGTAGAAATGTTTAATGTACCCTTGATAGTTCTAATAAAAAATTAGTAAAGATAATGCTGGTGGCGGAATTTATTAAACGACTAATCGTTCGTCAGTCAGTCCTTGACTTTGACGTTTGTGCATATATGTCATTAACTGACATTCCTATCACCGTGTCCCTTAAGCTTGTTCGTCTTGTTAAATTAGTTATCGAAGATTTTGATTTTGCTCGTAGTTGTTGTTATTAGTTGTTGTTATTGTATTTTCTGTGCCATGGCCGCGTATGCCAACGCAGAATACGCTGATATCTTGTTTGTCTATGGATACTGTGGCGGCAACGCTGCTGAAGCTCGCCGAGAATATGGTCTTTGGTACCCTAACCGCCGCTTACCAAATGCACGTGTATTCAGTACAGCATATCGAAATATCGCTGAAACTGGCTCCGTGAAATGTAGAAGAAGTGACGCTGGCGCTCCTCCCGTTTATGAACCAGATGATGAGGAAGAAATATTGAGGTATTTTGAGGAAGACCCAACTATTTCAACTAATAAAGTCGCAAGACTAACCGGAGCGTCACAATGGAAAGTTTGGTCTACGATACGTAGAGTTGGATGTCATCCTTACCACTATACCCCTGTCCAAGGCTTAGAGGAAGGTGATCCTGGAAGGAGAGTGGAATTCTGCCGCTTTATGTTAAATTCAGATGCAGAAAGTGCAAATTTTTTAACAAGTATTTTATGGACGGACGAGTCGAAATTTAATCGCGAGGGTATAACAAATTTCCACAACCTACATTATTGGGCAGAGGAAAATCCCAAGTTAACACGTGAAACTAGTTTCCAAATGAAGATTTCTGTTAATGTGTGGATGGGAGTCATTGGCCACTATTTAATAGGGCCACACTTTCTTCTTCAAAATTTAAACGGGGAAATCTATGAAAATTTTTTAAGAAATGATCTGGCGGTGATTTTAGAAGATGTTCCTCTCGCCGTCAGACAGCGAAATGATGTTTCAGAACGACGGTTGTCCAGCACATTATCGGCTGACGGTACGACAGTTACTTGATCAACGTTTCCCTAACCGTTGGATTGGAAGAGCGGGCCCAATACCTTGGCCAGCGCGAAGCCCTGACTTAACACCCCTTGATTATTACGTATGGGGTCATATGAAGGAGATGGTCTATGCCACACCAGTCAATACTATAGAAAACCTTAGACAAAGGATAGTCGATGCTGCCCAACACATAAGGCATAATCTGACAACCAGAGTAACAAGGACGGAAATAAGAAGACGCTGGCGTGTCTGTATACGGAATAGGGGCTCCCATTTTGAGCAAGATATAAAAAATAAAGTACAACTTTGAAATTAATGAAGAATTAAACTCTACTTTTAAAATGTTTTTTACTGTTTATCTAAAAATAAAATTCGTACTACTTGTGTTAGTTTTACTAGTATTTTCTTAGAACTATTAAGGGTACATTGAACATTTGTACCTTGTTAGATAGCTATTGAAATAAGGCAGTTTTTATAATAATTTATACGCGTGTTATGTTAATATTTTTTTGAAAAAACCTAATAGGTAAATTTCATAGCTGATTTAAAAAAAAAAATTTTAGTTTTTATTTCAGATGTTCACATGATCGAAATGTTTCCAGATATTTTTAATTCAAAACGGATATCTATAATATTGGACAAGTAATCCAATAAAAAAAAATTTAAAAATATCAAATAGATTTTTCGAAAATTAACTTTTAGGACATTAAGATCTACTTTTTGAGAAAAACAAAAAAATTAAATATCTCAAAAACTATTGAGTTTTGCATAATATATGTTAGGGCAAAATTTGCTTCTTAGATCATGCCCCATCGCATCTCCAAAGGAATGTATCGAATTACCAGTAACCCTGTATATAATTCACAACAGCCAACACTTTTGAAATCCGTATTTTGGGTGCTCGTATCATGAGTTTAGATTTATTGTTCAGTAATAGTTTCTGATCTACATCTGTTTATGAAGCTTCTGAAGGAATTTTGCCCACGTTAAAGATATAATTACTGTAGTTTGATTGGATTATTAGAGTAAAATTGAATGAACATCAAAATTACAGTAGAAAGAGTGAAGTTCAGAAATTAAAGATTTGTCAACACGCATAGTAAACTCAGGCTGCCAAAAATTTTATTTTACATTTTGAATAAATATTATAAAATTGGCGGAACACAAGAGTTCTGACTTTAGATTGGGTTCCACGCGTCCACTAAACGAGAAAGATAGTAATAATCTTTCTTGTGCGGGATTTCAGGCTATACAGCCTAATTTCCCAATTATTGTACTGGAGTTTTTACCTGTCTCAAAACAAACTATTTTGGCCATAGTACAACTTTTTCGAAACTCGCCGCTGCAAATTTACTTTTACTCGATTCCGTAATCAATTTCTACTGAAAAAAATAAAAAAATCCGGCTTGTTTGCATATTTTGCTACAATCAAGCTCAAATTCGTCTTTAGCGCCTTGACTAATAAAACTCTATACGTGTTTCGCCCAGGATCACTAACAGCCTAAATCCGCCGCTGTAAGTAATGGCCTACTTTTTGCATAATCGTAAACTAGTTTTTATGATACAAGTGCGTAGAGTTTTTTGGTACAAGCATGAATTTTGTTGAACGAGGCGTAACCGAGGTCAACAAACCGCAGAAGGACCAAGAAAACTTTATAGACGCGTTTCATGCACTCTGTGTTATAAAACAGTTGTGCAATTGAGGAAATGTAAGTAACAAGAGAAAAATTGATTCTGACGTTAATAGAGTGTCATCTACGAATGTCAAGATAGCAAGAAAGTGAAAGTGTTTACGCACAGGTTTTTTACTCATAAGTGTTACAAATGCTCACTTTACGCACTAATAGCGGTGCCGTAGAAACATAGTTGTTTAAGATACAAGTGTAAAAAGCTTTTCTTTATTGCACTAGATTATAACTATGGGTAGATTAAAAATACGAGCGAAGCGAGTGTTTTTAGAAGCCATGAGTACAATAAAGAGGCTTTTTACAAGTGTGTCTTACGTTTTATCTTCGATCGTTCCAATTATTGTAAGAAGTGGGCAATTTTTCATGAATATTTGTAAAACTGTATCAACTTTTTGTGAATGTCACTTTGACGGTTAATATTATTCGAGTTGCAGTTGAAGTCCTCCATTCTAGTTATGTTACTTCATGGTCGTGACTGAAAATTTATGATGATAGTAACTAAGGAAACGATATTATAAATAAACTAATTTTTTAGAAATTGTGCAATAAAAGCGTGCAATAAAACTTTTTATTACACAGTTCCTTATAAAAGGCCACTTTTTATATTGGAAATGATGTAATAAACTGTTACTATTTACACGATCGTAGATAAAATATATATTGTAACTCAATATATCATAAGGCACAAAAGGAAATGATCGATCCCAATCTTGTATCCACTTCATCCATCGTCAGTAAAGGAATCTACTGAATTTCAGCAAATTTAGAAAAATAAAAATAGAAAAACTAGAAGTTTTCTTTAAAAAATTAGTGTAAGTTGGGGTTCTTCTGCTTCAATTTGGATAAATTATCTACAGTTGTGACATTCGACATAAAATTTTACATCTACATGAAATACTCATTAAGCTCACAGAAAAAAAATGTAGATATCAACGCTAGGACAAAGTGTACTATTATCACTGATAATAATAATTTTAAGTACTCATACTCGGTCAAATTAGACTTAGAAAGGACTAAAATTAATGCAAATTTACCAGCAAGTTGAATGTTTGTGTGCAGCTTTATTTTGATATTGGAAATAACTTTTTGCAAATATCTGAAAAACTATCGTACTAGATGTAGGAGGGAGGATATTTTCCATTAATTTCGATCCTGGGCATCCTTGATCCAATTCGTTGTGATTGGCTTTATGCCGTCTGTCCACCTACTTGGTGGACGCCCTCCATTCCCAAACGCATCTTGCATCCGTTTTGTCCATTTATCATCGGGCATCCTTGCCACGTGTCTAGCCTAATTCCAATTCAGAGAGATCTGTTCTATTACATCACTGACCCTAGTTCTTTGTCGTATTTGTTCATTTGGAACTCTGTCTCTTATTGTAATTCCTAACGTTTCCATGGCTCGTTGAGCTACTCTTATTCTGTTAGCTGATCTCTGTGTTAGGGTTAAAGTTTCTTGTCAATAGTCAATAAAAGTAAAACACATTGGTCGAATACTTTACGCTTGAGGCGTATGAGGATTTCGGATCTAATGACGTCTTTAAGCTTTCCATACGCGGCCCAAGTCAGCCCAATTCTTCGATCGATCTCACAAGTCTGATTATCCCTACCAATTTTAATTTCATGGACTAGATATTTGTAGGATGTAACTTGGAAAATCTGTGTCTAATAGTGTTATCTCCTAAATCCACCGACAACCATGTACTGCGTCTTTTCTAAATTTATTTCCAACCCCCCACTGTTTGCACTAGTCAATAAGTTTCCTCATCATGTAATTGGCATCGTCCTCATCTTACGAAGTGCTGGAATATCCCGTACTCAATATATTAGAAACGATATCATAAGACACGTAGAGTATAACATATTGGAGGAAATAGAAAGAAAGCAGCTATTATGGTACGGCCATATGAAACGTATGACAGAAGATAGACTACCAGAAAAAGCCTTTGAATGGGCCCCGTCTCAAAAAAGAAAAAGAGGCAGACCTAGAGCATAGTGGAGAAAAAGATTAGAAGCAGCAATGGAAGATAGAGACCTCGAAGACGGCGATTGGATCGACAGGACGAAATTTTTTGAGCATAATTTTATGCCTCCCCTTCAACCCCTTTGGAGTGACGGCTACCCCTTTAAAAATTTTAAATGCAACGAGAGTGCGTGTGATATCTCATTTAAAAGGGTTTTAAATTCTCTATCCAACAATATAAGATTTTTGAATTTCTTTAATTTTTTGTGTTACTAAGTAAACAAAAGAACATGAAATAGTTTAAATCATATGTTCAAACTGGACGTTCCTAGCGTTGCTGAAATTCTTCTAAAATTATTGTGTCGTTTCCGAGGTGATTTGATTAATTTCTTGTCTTTTAAATAATCGACGTTATTTGGTCTGTTGAAGTAGATTTCGATTTTAAGTAACGCCATAAATAATAGTCAAGCGGGGTCAAATCGGGAGAACGAGCAGGCCATTCAATTTTACCTTGTCTATCGATCCATCTATTGGGAAAAACTTGATTCTCTTACGTTCAATGCGTGGTGTAGCTCTCCTGCTAATACCAAATATTTCTGTCAATTTCATTAGGGCTTTCATCATCTGGGGAAAATATGTTATGATACAAAATTTATTAAAAAGTCAGATTTAACAGATATTTGGTACATAAAATAGTTTAGGATACATTTGATTATATACATTTCAAATTCATTTCAAAATTTTCAAATTTATTGATATGGAATTTATCCGTTACTTATGGACCTCACTGTATGAATTCTTTTAAAACCTCTTACGATATTGACATTACGTATATCATCACTTCCATTTGTTGTATAATCGCATATTTTATGACTACTTTCGAGCTTGTATGTCTTAGAAATGATTAATTATACAAAAAAGTCATTAATGATGAGAGGTTAGTGCATTGCCTCTCACCCAAAAGTTCCGGGTTCGATCCCCGGTCGTGGCTGTGGAAAATACTGTGAGAGGGATTTTTCCACTAAACACAGATATTGGGTGTGCGTCCCTTGTCTCTAAATGTGTAGCCCCCTCCCACACAAGGCTCTTCTAGAGCCTTCCAGGTTAAAGTGGGTCGTTATTACCTGTGGTATATTTATTCATTATTTATTATTATAACAATTGTTGTAGAAAATTTTTCGATTTAGTATTACTAAAAATAGTCTCTTTTTGAAAACCCAACAATTTTCAAGATAATGACAAGAAAAAAAATTCACCCCTTTCATCTCTCATAAAATTAATCGCAAGGGTGGTATTGATAGGGACTTTTGAAATTTCATTTGAAACTGCACACAAACATCCAGCTTACTGGTATTTTTTAAAAGCTTTTATTTCACTTGCAATGTTTGTCTGTTTGTTTGTTAGTTAGTTTGTTTAGGTCAAATCTTGCAATCATAATTTCGATTAGTTCTAATTAAGCTAGAGCTCTGAAATTTTGCATATATGTATAAGTACGGTGACAATACACTTTAACATTTTCATATAAGAAAAAAACAGGATGGCGGCTTCAAGATGACGAACAACTTTACCGTTTATGATCCTATTCGGTTCAAAATCGATATTTGGGGGGTTTCGGGTTCGCCGATTACGAAAATCTAGTCAAAAATTTAGTTCAGGATGGCGACTTCAAGATGGCGGACGACTTTACCGTTTAAGATCCGATTCAACTCAAAATCGATATCTGGGGGCTTTCTAGGTGGTAGATTATGAATTTTTAGTAAAAATTCAGAAATTCAAAATGGCGGCGACAATATGGCTGACGACTTTTGTCATTTAGGTCAAAATCAATTAAAATCGATATCTGGGGGTTTTCGGGGTCGCGGATTACGAATTTATACTCAAAAATTTAGTTCAAAATGGCGGATAACTTTACCGTTTATGATCCGATTCGTCTCAAAATCGATACCTGAGGATTACAGCATATCAAAAGACTAAAAAGTAAAAAAAAATATAAAATTATATAAAAAATATTTTTAAAGAAAGCTTTTATCTAAATGCTCTAAAAAGTAGAAAATAAATTTTAAAGTAAAACCCATCATTTTGTTATATTGTATAATTTTTTTGTGATATAAAAGCTTGTCGCGAGCAATCTCCTTTACACAGGAAAATCTCGCAACAAGCTTTGATATCATAAAAAAATATATAATGTAAAAAATGACGGGTTTGATTTACTTCAAAGTTTATTTTCTACTTTTTAGAGGATTTAGATAAAAACTTTTTTTTAGATATTTTTTTATATATTTTTATTTACAAGCTGAAATCTAATTTGATTGGGTTAACATGCAAAATACACGGCATAAAAAGTATGAAAATTATTTTTAAAACACATGGATATGAAGTTAAGTATCAGATTTTATTGGGTTGTATTATACATAGATATATCATAATCATAGTTTTCATTATAGACTCACAGTTACTATCGCGACGTTTCCCTGCATTAACGAAAACCGCTCTTCTTCCTCTAGTTACTGTCAACAACACTTAGGATAAAAATTTGGCACCAGCATAGTCATAACTTATTTAAAATTATTTTAGCGACATTAAGAACCTGCTAATAAAAGTATTATGTTACACATATTCCGATTAAAGTCGGTAAAAAAATAATCGAATTCGGTCTACTGGGGATTGCTGAGTTTTTGCTCGGTTTCCAAGAACCTTGACCATACATTTTAATCTCAAGGCCCACTTGAGTTAAATTGTTTTCGGTTTGTTTTTTTTTCATTTATCTGAATAATTAGTTTTACTAAATATTAAAAATCTGTGTTCAATTCTAGTAATTTTAATACGATGGTTCTCAGCGGATTCGATAACGGAAGACTTTAATATTGAATCAGGTATTCCAATCCTATAGATTTAAAGCCCAGTACTGAAAACGTAAATATGTAATTTTATCTTGAATAATTCATTTGGTGACCCTGAAAAGCAAATTGCAAGATCTAGGTCAACTGTAGGTCGAGATTCACAGATTAAATATATTCGAATCATTTATGGATATTTCCGTTGAGTGAGTCTAAAAGTAAATTTTATTCAAGGTCAAACTGTAAACGCAGGTGTGAATATACATTTTCGCCTTTCCATGTACATTTATCGAATGCACTAAAAAAATTGAAATGAGTTTCGGTTATCTTCCAATAGTTCAGTACAAAAAGGTATTTTGTAAACTTCTATTAGTAAACCAGGAAAAGCTTCAGGGAGTATTGCCTAGGTGCATCTACACGACCCCGATTTTTGTACAGAGAATTCACTTGACTTCAATTTTACTTACCACAATTTTTGCGTACGAAGACAGAATTTTCAAAAATAAAGGGATTCCTAATTTCAGAGCATTATGCGTGCTAAATATTTTCCCCACTAAACATAATCTGAGCGGCAAACTGCAGGGACAACTGGTGTACACGATACAAGAAGTCATTGGGATATCTAGAGGAAATCAAGGACGGAAATACGTGAAATGTGTGATAATCGAATTTTGGGAAAATTCCCCTCTCCTTGCTGATTATATTGAAAATTTCTTCAGTCCTTCTCGTTTATTATATTATTCTTATTATTATATTGCTAGAAGTTCCCTCCCGCTCATCAAAACTCTTATCAAGTGGAAATTAGAGGAAATCACAGGAAATCTAGACGAAACTACCGAAAATTTATAGGAAATGTAAGAGAAATCATTGCAAAAGAGGGATCAGGTGTACAAACTTTGGACTGCGGCTTGCTCATTGATATATTTACTGAAAAGAAAAAAGCAAATGTTAGATCCATGGTAAGTTAAGCACATGCAAACTTGACAATAGAAAGTAAGTCAACGTTTTTTAAATATTGTATTGTACTTTTGGGTAATAGTACTACTGTTAAGACGGCAAATAAAATACTTATACGGTTACCAGAAGATCAAAGTCGTCTGGTACAATGGAACAGGAGAAAAGAAAAAGATATTTCACAAAACATTGGCGCTCTACATGTATGTAAAGATAATTTTAATGTAAGTATAAGATAAATAACTAGTTTCAAAAAGTTAAGAGTCACATTTGGTTGTTTAATACATACTTTGAGTTTCAGAAGAATCCATAAAATAATTTAATTGAAATAGTCTTTTGATTAGAGAATAGATATCGATTTTACTATTCAAAAATACATGTATTTTTGCAAGTGTTTTTTAACGTTTTTGATTATATGATATACGATTATACTGCATTTCATCGGAAGCAAACCAGTTTTTAAGGGTTTACTACATTGTTAGGTGTGACATAAAAGTTTTTAATTTTATTTAAATGATATTTCTGGACGTATTAAAAATAATAAGAATAATATTCCTACCGCTTACTTATTGTATAGCCAAAAAAATTCTCGATGAGATCTGGTGGGAAGATTTACTATATTAAAGTTTTTTTTAGCCAAGTATGAAGGTCCTTCGTATAATATAAGTATTTGAAAAAAAATCCACAAGTAACTTGCTATTTCAATTTTTTTTGCGATTTTTACTATTTTTGCAGTAGTAAAAATGAATTTTTGGATTCGCAACCAACTGCATCTTACTTAAAATTAAATTACAAAACTTTTTTATTTCTATAACTTTCTCTAAGGATGAGAAATGTGGGTCCCTGTCATTTCCTCTCGTTTTTTCTTATTCAATCTCGTTTATTTGTGCTAGGTTTATTTATAGGAATTATTGTACCTACCAGTGACTGGCTGCATGGTTCATGACCAAAAGCCAAAAAAAAACTTTTCTCTAAAAGCAATAGTTACTGAGATATATTTTTCAGATTTTGTTTATTAAAAAATTACGCCCAAGTTTTCAAACTAGCGTATAGTGAATGATTTTTAGGGGCGATCAAGCCATAAAATCTGTCATACTACCCTATTCACCTAACCCAAAATAAAATACCTCCTGGGCCATTAGTTCTTCAATAACCACACTTATCTTCTTGTACAAAATATATATTCAGAAAATTCTTATATCTTACAACTTAATAAACAACAATTATTCTCTTATCTATATCCTAGCCACGTTACACAAAGTACTTAAATATAAATGCGCTATATTCCAACAGTTTTTCTTGACGTTGTGTTCTGGTGTTATTTTGGCCTTCACTGTGAGTACATAGTTGTTCTTTTGAACTTGTACCCATCTTACAGTTGCATCTCAGTAATAGTGTCTTCCGGATTTAGAATCAATTTAGGCACGTTCTTTTAACTTTTACTAATTTTAGTTACTAATTAGACCCCAAACTGTCAGATCATATAGGAATTTTGTTGACCGTTAATGACCATAAACCTAAAGTTTCATGTAACAGAATAACTTATAGACCAATAACTGATGAGGGACTGTATTATATAAACAATTACTTACAAGACATAGAGTGGAGTTTTATTGGCAACAACAATTTAAATGTAGAAACTATTTCCCAAAGATTTGTCAATATTATATCTGAAGCTATTGTAAAATCATTTCCCGAAAAATCTAAATTAAAGATAGAGAGTGACAGACCTAAAATTAATTGGTTTAACAACGGACTACGCCATAATAGGGACACTTTACATTTTTTGGAGGATGTTTATAAGAGAAATCTCACAGAACATTTAAAAAACTTAATAAAAACGACCAAATTTAAATATAGGTTAGAACTGTCCAAAGCAAGAAAAGAAGCGAATGACAAATATATTGCAGACTCAAGTAACGCACAAAAAGCCATGTGGCAACTAATCAAGAGTGGTAAAAAACAGAAAGAAATTGTATCTGACATTTCAGCTGATGGGTTTAATACACATTTTTCAAATGTCGCTAAAAACATAATAAAAGATTTACGGGTGACCGATAAAACTCACAATTATTTCTTAGATAAAAAAACAAAAATAAGTCAAATTCAGTTTTGCTTTAGGGAGGTCACTTATAATGAGGTCAATAATGTTATATCCAATCTAAAAAAAACCAAATCAAATGATGCTTATTTATTAAATATAAGGATTTTATATGCTATTAGATATGTAATATTGATACCATTAACCAACTTAATAAATATTTGCATACGTACAGGTACATTCCCCGACATTTTTAAACTTGCAAAGGTCATACCATTACATAAAAAGGATTCAGTACATGAAGCTGAAAACTACAGACCAATCTCAATCTTACCTTTACTTGCAATAATTTTTGAAACTTTGCTAAAAATGCAGATAATCCATCACTTTGAATCAAATAACCTTTTCAGCTCAAGTCAGTTTGGTTTTAGATCCAAATCGTCCACAACACTAGCCATAAATAAATTAACAGAAATAATAAATAATGGTTTTGAAGATGGTAAACATGTGTATGCTCAATTTTTTTACCTTTCTAAGGCTTTTGATTGTGTCTCACATCATATCTTAATAGATAAGTTGGGTTTTTATAATTTCAATATAGATAGTATAAATTGAATACAGTCGTATCTGACGAATAGATGTCAGTATGTCACATGTCAAAATAAAAACTCTAGTTTACTAAATATGGAATATATTTCCGTATTGAGACCAATCTTTTTCCTAATTTATATTAATGATTTGATAGATATAGATTCACATTTCGTTCTATTTGCAGACGACACAACCATCGTTCAGTCTCATAAAAATATTGACATATTACGCACAAACGTGAATGACACATTATCAGAAGCTCAGGAATGGTTCACAGCTAACCAACTTAGCCTAAATCAGTCCAAGATTGAAACAATGGTTTTCAGTTTAAGGAATGTACCCGATATAAACAATAACGTTAGTGTTAAATTTCTTGGGGTATATCTGGATAAGAAATTATCGTGGGAACAACATATCCATTTTCTCTACAATAAAGTTTCAGTTAACATTTACCTATTGAGAAACCTTGTAAATAATGTTTCTCATAAAACACTAATTACAGCCTACCATGGTCTTATCCACTCTTCAATGTCATATGCTATTTTAACATGGGGACATTCAACTCATAGAGATAATGTTTTTGCTTTACAGAGAAGAGCCATACGGATTATGGAAGGCTTACATTATAGAGACGATTGTAGACAAAACTTTAAAGATTTACAGATATTAACTTTACCTAGCTTGTATATTCTGCAATGTTTATTATACATAAAAGAACATGAAACAAATTATATATCATACAATGACATGCATAGATATTCCACGCGAAATAACAGAAATATTCATCCTAATTTTTTGAGGTTGTCCAAAACTCGGAATGGAACAAATTATTACGCCATAAAGTTTTTTAATCATTTGCCCTCATCAGTGAAAGAGCTGGAGTATAACGTATTTAGAATCACTGTCAGAGCCTTTTTATTGGCCAATGCTTTCTATAACTTTGAAGAATATTTTTCCTCAATCTTTTAACATGTGCGTTGTTAAATGTTAAATTTCAATTTAAATTTAATTTCTTATTATATTAAGAACCATTATCTCATATTTTTGCCCATACTACGCATTTCTTATTGTAACATTGTGATACACTGTACGTTCGCTTGTATTTTATCGTGTGTCTTATTACTTATATGTATATCTCCATTGCTTATTCTATATTTTGTATTATTTGACTTATTTTATTTTATATGACTTGTGTAAATACGATTGTATTATGACACTAATAAGTTATTATAATATTATATTATATTATCATATTATAATTATTATTAAACAAGGTGCTATTAATTAATTATTATGAGGCTTTCTCACAACTAAACTTATAAAGTGAAGTATGTCAATAATATTTGTTTTAATTTCCAGATTTTTAACCTCATTTTCACACCACTAGGGATGTTTACTGAAAGTTTTCACAACTCAATTTTTGTTAATTCTCCAAGAATAAAATCCAAGTTTAGCGTAATCGTAGCAAGCCCTCCACCTCTCTCATACCATTAAGATATTTTGAGAAAGTATTTTTTATTAGTGCCTCATTAGCAACAACTGTTGATTAGATTAGATTAGATTAGATTAACAAAGGAGCTGGTTATTTAGCCTTTACCACCGCGACTTTTTCAGGTCTATTGTGATGCTCCCAGAATAGCTTCCTTATAATACCTCATCCAGCTTGGTCCTTTGTACTAGACTCCGCAGCTTTGATAAAGGCCCTTTTGTATAGCTGTCCGCCCTTGGCTTTTCTTCTCAGAGTACTTGGAATCTCAGTCTCGCCAGGCCTTCACAGTAACACAATACGTGAACTGAGGTTTCCTCTTGGCAGAATCTGCATGTTGCGTCCTCTGCCAGGCCCATTAGACTCATGTGTCTATTGAGCCGGCAGTGGCCAATTAGAAGGCCTACTATTACTCTGATGGCCTTCCTATTCTGGCTTAGTAGATCTTGCGTAAATTTGGCCGAACGTTCTGTAATGAACTCTTTGGAATGTCTCTGTCTTGGGAGATTCCTCCACCATTCCAGAGATTTATTTTGCACCCATTCCTTAATGGCTGCTCGTATGCATGGCTTTGCTACGACACAAAAGGGCTCAGGTCTTGAGTTGATTTGCATGGAACTGATTGTTTTTATTGCCGCTTGGCTATCAGAGAAAATGGTAATCGACTGGTTAATAGTACCTTGTCCTATTATTTCCCTTGCGCAACAGTGTATGGCGATCACTTCAGCCTGAAACACCGTTGCATATTTTCCTAGACTTATCGGGATACTGGCTTTTGACCTTGTCCCGTAAATCCCGACTCCTTGTTCTGTCTTGGAGCTGTCAGTGTACCAGACTGTTTGTGCTGTTATGGGACTACCGTTTTTCCAGTCCTCCCTCCCTGTCTGGTATAACAATCTGAAAGTTCTTGTTGAAGTTATACCTTGGGACCATTACATCCGTGGGCATGCCTAGAATGGGATATGCCCTCATCTCCGAATATAACTTCTGGTACTCGGTCCCTTGTTGCTGGCTAATTGGCGTTTGGCCTTGCATTAACCTGTGCACCACTGACCGAGCTTCGCCTTGTATGAATATGTGTAATGGTGGCAGGTCCAAGAAAACCTCAAGTGCAGCCGTAGGAGTAGCAACAACTGTAACAAATGTCATCCACATCGGAGCAAGTCGAATTTTTACACTCTTGTTTATAGAAAAATGTTCACAATATAATTTTTATTAGTACTCCATGAACAAAAAGTATATCAATTTTAGCTTGATCAGACCAAATTGTTTCTTCACCCCTCCCTTCCTTATACCCTTAGTGAATGTTTTCATAAAGTTTTCGCAAATTAATTCTTATTAGTGCCCCATGAGCAACAATAGTTGAATTTTCAACTACATTTTCACAAAGTACCACATAAACAAAAACTGTATCAAATTTTACCCAAGTTGGAGCACGTTCAATCTTTCAATCACATTTTCACACCTTTCGGGGTTGTTTGCAAACGTCTTCCTATGTTTTAACCACTCTAATATTTTTATTATTTGTTAAATTAGTTATTATTTGTATTTTTCGCACAGATTAATGAGTTCACTGTTTTAACCCAACTTGCCCTACTTTAATCGTGCGTGCTCCGCCTCCAGAAGGGCCATTGATTATCTTTAGTTAACAAACTTTCCAGGAAAGTATTTTAGCATTCACAAAGAACCGCATAAAATCGGTGAGCAGTGGCGGTCCTAAGGGGGGGCATAGGGACCCGCCCCTATCCAAGGACACATGAACTTTGGCAGGACAATAAAAAACACACTATTTTGCCGACATTTCGGTTATTTGGCACGTACTTCTTCAGAGCTTAATAATTATAAATAGGGTGACCATATGTACTTATTTTAGCTAGACAGTACTTTCCTTTCGGGTAGTGTCCTACTGTCCTTAAAAGGTTCACTAAGTACACTTAAATGTACTTCTTTTTCTTGAGATGCAACAAATTCGAAATTTAAATTTTCATTTACTCTTTGTAAAACTGGAGTTCGAATTTAAATGAACTGAATGTTTTTAAACGTGTGATTTTGAGACGATGACTTTCATGAAATCAAGTTTTTTGTTCATCTGACACTTTTAAGGACTACATAGGTCTGGTATTGAATGAAGACGAACTATTCGGCGAAGTTGGTCTAATGCAAGCCAACGTTGTGGAAGATAAAACCGTACCGACTGGAAATTTTATGGTAGTTTATTTTTTGTTTTCGTGACAAGTGCGCAGATTAAGCGACTGTTCTCCAATATTAATAATTATTGGAGTTCAGAAAAATTGTAAATGAGGGTATTCACACTAGAAGCTGTGATGCAAGTTCGCACGAACATCAATTAGAGTTGCAGCGGAATGTTCCAGTTTCCAAAAGCCATACCGCAAATTTTGAAAGCAATTTCCCAAAAGTGCGACTGGTACCAACGTGATGACTCAAGTACTGTAGTTGCATGCACGTCAAGGGAAAATGGAAAAGAATATTTATTTGTCATTCTGTTATATTTTGTATTAGTATATAGAATACTTTCTTTTTTCCTGATACAAATATATTTGGTATATTATATTTTTAACTATTAAGCCCACGAGACCTGCATTTCAGAGTCAATATTATTTTAAGCAAAACTTCTAACTTTTAATTTAAGACCGCTTGACTTTGAAAAACCAAAAATTTTCACCTGCGGCGCATTTTTAGACCCTACAACCTCAAGTTTAATAAAAAGCTACTTTAATCATTGTACTTCTTTTTCTGAAAAAAATATGGTAACCCTAGTTATAATGCAACTTCTGTAGGCATAACAATTTCATCAACTCCAATATTCAATATTATTAATGATGAAATTATGCCTAAAGATTTTGCACTATAACTATTAAACCTTGAAGAAGTGTGTGCCAAATACACGAAACGCCGACAAAACCGTTTTTTTATTCTCCTGTATTTAAGCGTTAATCGTTAAATCCCCTTGCAGCGGACGCTACGTGTACACAGCAGTGCTGCCCATCTTTGATGCCCCCTATCGAAATTCTAGACCGCCACTGTCGGTTAAAACGTTTTTTAGTTACGAAGCCACCAAATATGCAGACAAAAACGCACGTCAAAAGCATGACACCCGTCATATCGTCAAGGATTAAAATAAAAAATTATTGGTTTTATCGTAATGATGAGAAAACAATATTTATCTATTCATATGATATAACAATACTTACTTATTTGTCTTAACACCGATAACTTCGCCAAGCGAAAAACTTGCCGTATTTTTAATAAAAGTTGCAATCATGAATATGTCAACGTTAGGTAAATTGTCGGATTGATATCTTTAAAAAACCCCACAAGTGAGTGCCTAGAATGAGTTATCGAACGGCGGCTACCAAAAATAGTTCTACTGTATGACGTCACCTCAAATAAAATCTGAATTTTACAACAATTTTAATTCCTTACATCTAAGAGGTGGATTTAAAAAAATATGTTTTTTGTGTTATTTTTCTTTACAATGTTACCTGTAGTTTTTTTAGCATTATTTTCCTATATAAATTTCTACGCAAGTTTAAAGAAACTAAGAATTCTTCCCTAAGTACTTGACGTAGTAAACCCGCCCGGAGAAAAGTATATGAGCGCTAAATATTTCTTTCTGTCTGTTCTCATTGTAGATTGTAAAAAATCTTTCAGAGAAATGATGTCCATATTAAAATCACCCTGTATGGAAGTGAAGTCTACACCAGAGTAAGTCGTTTCCAGCCAGAAAAGTTATCCTGCATGTTGATGTAGGTGTGTTACGCTGGAAACGGCTAAAACAAGTGAAGACGATGGAGTACGCAGGTAACTCTGTTCCTACATATATCGCTGGACCACACCGTGGACTCGCATTGTTTATTTTGTCATGGCTTAACCGCATACTGTCACGTTTAGTCGGTAACTATACAACCAATAGCAAAAACTCTACCGCCATATAAGAGTTTTTAAGCAAATAAATCGCACCAGTATGGTTTATAATTGTTACACGAGTAGACAAGATAATTGATCTAATTTTTTCTCGTCACGGAACAACGGAAAATATGTTTGCCGTGTTTCCTTGAAAATGTCAAAAAAAGTTCACGTAAAGCTAGTAAAAAGATAAATGTTTTATGTAAAAATAATTTTTATCACTTATTTTCCCGAATAAAATCGAAAGAAATATGTATCTACTCCTCGCAACTTCAGTGCTTGAAAGTCATTCCTACAAATCTCTGGTACTATCCGATATAATTTAAAATCCTACAAAATCAAAATGTATCATACTATGAGATAACTATACAAGTTTGCTGAATAGAAATAATTAAGCCACGCCCCAAAAAATTGCACCATATTTAAATAGAATTGTTCTATTGGTTTATTTTTAAATCCCATAATACAACCAACCATTTTATGTTTTTGATGTTGTTTAGTTTTGGCGTTCCTTAAAAATTGCTGTTATTCATTATCTTTTATTTACTGTTATCTCATTCAGTATTTTTAAATACTTTGGTGTACATTTGCTTATATTAACTTACGTAATGAAAATAAATAATATTGATTAAATATCAAAACCAATTTTTCTTTTTGAGATTAGAAATTCTTTCGATTCATATTAATTATGGACCAAGCAACTCTTTCTCCACTGAAAAAACAGAAAGTCAATCATTTTTCAACTGAAGGTAAGCAACGCGTTTTAAATATCTATAAGGCTTGTGTTGGAGAGAATCTGGATAACCCTAAGACACAAAACTTCGAGTTTTCATCTTTATATTATACAGGCATGCTAATTCTTTCGTCAAAGTACTTTTTTCTGAATTCAGTATAATATTTTTAAAACAAATGACGAACATGCGTCTGAAAATTTTCTTTAACAGTTACGCTAACATGTGCAATTATTGCTCGTATCACGAAACGATCACTAATATGTGAAAAATCCCAACTCCAAAAAACCTTTAATATCTTTGAGATTTTAAAATATATTGGAATGCCATTATTTCCAATCAATCACTGGCATTTTTCTGCAAATTTATTTTAAAAAATTTTTGCTCTCCGACCTTCTGGAGCCGAGATAATTTTTTTTTAAATCGCGTGGCGCCATTTTTTAATATAAGGACTGAAATTTGTAGAGGTTATTGTTGAACAACACTAACGTAATATTATGCTCATTGCCTTATGGGTTAGATAGACGTATGAATTCAATCATATTTAAAATAAATGCGAAGCTAAATGAATTTTAAAACGATTTAATAGCTACAGTGATAATAATGTTTGTTTTCTCGATATTAATAGAGCCAGATCTCGATTGGTTAATAAATATAGTATTAGTATCAAACTTATTGAATTAATAGAAAATATAAAGCATAGAAACAACAGCTTAACTTATATTCAGCCAAATCAAAACAATGGGACCGCAATTTCTAAGGTATTGCAATATACAGTCAGTGTTAAAGAAACAATTGGGATAGCGATACAAGGTTCCATTACAGACTTATCAGTACCTCACCCAGAAAATAGCCAAGATCTCCGTGATCCAAGTTTGTTCGTTGACCTCACTGTACCATCTGATGACTCATTCTCAAATTCTATCATGACATCAAACAACACTCACTATTATGGAAACGAGTAACCCTCAACTTAACTCATCAAAGACTAAAGTGAATACCTCTGTACATATTTTTTTTTATATCCGTGCCTGTCACAGATGGGCCTAATGTAATAAAAGTTCATTCAGGTAACATTAAATATGTTTATATTTTACACATGAATGTTCAGTCAGTTAGGAACAAAACACTTGAGCTTGAGGCATTTGTAACTAATAATCAAAACAAAGAATACGATCTAATATGCTTATCCGAACACTTCTTAGATAGTTTAGGAATAAATAGTTTTGTAGTTAATGATTATCACAATGCTTCAAATTTTTGTAGGTCTAAAAATATTCATGGAGGAGTATTAATTTTATCTAAACCAAATTCTTCCTTTTTTGTTCGGAATGATATTTCTAGTTTAGCTGTTGAGGTTCACTGTGAAATAGCAGCGGTTAAATCAGCTAAATTTAACCAAATCATTTTAACAATCTATCGATCACCCACTAGGTGATTTTGACTATTTTCTGTTTATAATTAATAGTGCATTGCATAAATTTATGAACTGTTCCCGTAAGATTATCATAAATGGTGATTTTAATCTTAAATTCAATTCATCTGATAAAAAATTCCTGTATTTTCAAGAATTAATTTGCTCATGTGGTTTTAGTATCACTATAAACGAACATACAAGACTTAATCATTGTATAGATAATATATTGGTAAATTTTCAAGCAGGCTACCACACAAGTGTATTTGACCCTGGCTTATCGGACCATAAGGCTGTCGAAATTTTAATAGAGGGAAGTAGTAATATGCAATCTACTAAAACTATTAAAAATAGGCTAATCAATGACGAAGGTTTGTTTATGCTTCACCAGAAAGTAATGTCAGTTGATTGGAGCTTTGTTGATGCTTCCGATATAGAGACAAATGTAAAATTCTTGCAATTTATAGATATTTTGGGTAACCACATTGATTCTTCTTTTCCAATGGTGGAACGAACTATTAATATCAACAAGAAACCTAAAAATAAATGGTTTACGACTGAGCTGAAGAAGATAAGAGAGTACTTATCTCTATTATCAGAAATGCATCATAATTTTCCTGACCCTGTTTTAAAAATTCATATACGTAATTTTAAAAGTAAATATCGACATGAACTAATAATAGCTAAAAGTAAATATTATAAGGATCATATATCAAAGAAGGGAAATACATCTAAAACCTGTTGGGATATAATAAATAAACATAGGAATACAAATTATTATCTGTGCAATGAGCTAGATCCCGAAACTGTGATTTATATTATTTGCAAAACATAACCTCTGACTTTTCCTTTGGCGTAAACGTCACGGGCGCAGAGGCTCTTTTTTCCAATAATTCTATTATTTTGTAGATTCGGTGATTTGTTTTGAAGAGGATAATAGTACATGTGGTAGAAAACCCAAATAATAGGAAAGAATATACTGTGAACGGTAATTTTATAAATATAGTTGAAAATATTATCAATAATTTACCTTCTTCTAATACCAGTTTCACAAACTTTTATCCTTTTAACACTGAATATCCGGATTTTAAATTTAAACATGTTAGTCCTAACGAAGTAAGGGATATAATTGGTAAAATCAAAGTTAAAAGCAGTTTCGATCATTTTCGTATGTCTGTTATTATAATAAAACATATTATTTTAAAACCGTTAACTAAACTTATAAATGAGTGTATCGACAGTGGTATTTTTTCTGGCGTATTGAAAATTTCTAAAGTCATTCCTGTTCATAAAGGTGGACCATTAATATCATGTAATTTCAGACCCATATCTCTAACACCTATCATATCAAAAATATTTGAAACTGCATTAAAAAGTCAAATTTGCAATCACTCTGAAAACAATAAATTATTCTATCGTTTTCAGTTCGGGTTCAGATCAAATAAATCCACGAATGACGCTATTCTCCACTTTGTCAATAATATAATAGAAAAACAAGAAAATGGAGAGTATGCTGATGTAATATTTTGTGATTTACAAAAGGCATTTGTCTGTGTATCGCATCATGTTCTTCTAAATAACTTTAAGCATTACAAATTCAATAACAACAGTTGTCAATTAATATGTTCTTATCTCTCCAATAGACAACAATATACATTTAAGGATGGAATCTGTTCTAGCTTACGCCATATACGCACGGTGTGCCTCAAGGATCGGTCCTGGGGCCAACTCTGTTTCTGATCTGCATAAATGATCTGGAATAGAGTGTTCCTAAAGCCAAATTTATAATGTTTGCCGATGACACCACGCTATTAACTGGACACAGGGACCTCAGTAAGGTTAGATAACTCATGACTGATACACAGTCTGCCGCCCAAGACTGATTTACTGTAAATAAGTTAAGCTTAAATGTAAGCAAAACTTTCAATGTAATTTTCTCTCATAGACCCACGTACGAGTTCAATAATCCGGATAATGTAAAGTTTATAGGTGTCATGTTAGATCCAAAGTTGAATTGGGGACAACATATTGAATAAGTTTCCAAGAAGTTGTCTAAAAATATATTTGTAATAAGAAGTCTCTCGAAATTAGTTCCCAGGCAGGTACTATTAACAGCTTATCATAGCCTGATAATGTCACAAATGTCTTATGGTTTGATAAGTTGGGGCCACGCCCCTTGTGCTTGTAGAATTTTTGCACTTCAACGAAAGGTAATCCGTATTATAACTAATATGGGTTATCGGGATGATGTTAGGCAGATATTTGTTGATTTGCAATTATTTACTTTTCCCTGTTTGTATATATATACCTGTCTCATGCATGTCAAAAAATACCAAGATCAATATATAACTCAAAAATCAGTCCATGACCATAATAACCGTTATGAGTTATTTAAGATTAAAATCCAGTAGAAATGGATTAAAGTTTTTCAACCACTTACCTTACAGGATGAGATCTTTGCCTATTAATATTTTTAAAGAATGCATTAAAAAAATGTGTTATTACGAGCCTTTTATACCATTGGCGAATTTTTAGACTGCAACGTATCTGATGTCATTGAACTTTAATATTTTAATATGTTTTTATATGTTGTACACATTTGTATGTTGTTATTTTTTTATTTCATATTTTATATAAACTTTTTTACTATTTGTACTATCTTCTAAGATAATGTTTTGTTATTTACATTGCATTTGTATTGTATATGTATTTTCATTGTATTTGTATTTTCTTTGACTTGTGTAAAACATTTTTTGTTAGTAACACCAATAAATAATCTATCTATCTATCTATCTGAATACTTATAATTTTAATAAAAAAATTTCGGAGCTTGATCGGCCATTGCTGAGCAGTGCAAAATCAATTAAACTCGGATCTCGATGCTTTGCAAATCTGTAAAAACGCTCTTATTCGACTTATAATGGACTACGCTTTCACCGAGTTTTTTTAAAAAATATCTTTTTTTCACAGAGATACAGGTATTTCAAAAAATTGCAATTTTGAGTGGTTTTTTTCAATAACTAATTAATTATGCAATTTTTTGAGACCGGACCGGTTCAACTCGATCCGTATTAAAAAGTTACATAACTTTCCCATGTAACTTTTTTTTAACGTAAAAAACTGTTTTTCGCCAACTTTGGCCGCCATTTTGAAAAGGACGCATGTTCGTCATCTGTTTTAAAAATAGTACAATGAATTCTACAGAAAATTTCCGATTTTTTACATACCTTGGTTTATTGTTAATAATTTTTGCAAAAAACGCGATATTCTCGATAGATTTCTTGGACTATATATCATTTTTGAATTTTCCCGCGTTTATTAATTTGTCGCGTGTAAAACTGGCCATTGCGTACATTGGTCAAAGCAAATAAATTAATGGGAGTGGCTTAACTATTTCTATTTAGTAAATAGAGTATAGCATTATTTTTGTGTTGCAGCTAAAATAGTGGCCCTGAATACATTTACATACAACCAATGTCACGAAAATCAGCGAGATACATTATCGATATTTAATTTTATCAAACAATTAATTCATCCTACTTCGAGTCTATACCGATATTAATATAATATTGTGGACTATCAACGTTTTTTATATATTATATAAGTATGTAATTTATGTATACTACTGCATATGTCAACTCATGACTTTGAAATATGCTTTGATACATTTGGAGATATAACAAATGATTAAAATAATATCTTAATTACGGGTGACTTTAATGTAATCTTTTTTAATGATGAAAGTGTCCATGGCGTCAAACCTCAGTAAATTACTTCATTCAGTTAACTAATCTTATCCAAACAAATGATATACTCAATGAAAATGGTCGATTATTAGATCTTTTTCGAGAAAAGCTTCATTTAATACTGATTGGTCGTTTCATAATGAATTTTATGATACCAAAGATGCTTGTGAAAACTTCCATTTGAAGTTATATTCCAGACTTGATTTATATTCGCAAGAAATCATAATAGAGTTCCATAATTTTGATTATCTTGTTCACTAAAAATTCGTGATTTATACAGGGAGCACGGCTTAAAACTTCCCATACTAGTAACCTTCTTATATTTTAAGAGACGACCATGTTGTCCACATTAAATTGTAGATAATTTTAAGGCCTTTAAATGTGCATACAGTGATTTTAAAAAAATGATAAATTGTTAGGAAAGGAAACCTAATTTCCTTGAATATTTTCTTACCTCACCCTATACAATAACTGTGTTAATGTTATCTTATTAAAAAATTGAAACTGTCTTTTTAGTTCCAAATTGAATTCTCCTAAAATAAATCTAGGTCACAGAGCGAAAGGTATTTAAAGAAAGGTATGGCTCCTCAAGAGCCATTTAGTAGTGGTGGTGTCACTATGTGGGGCGGAGTAAAAACAGGTTTGTTCATTTCTTGCCAGTCTATAAATCGTCTTATTTTAAGAGACAAGTGTATATCTGACAATTAGTCGCACTATTGACTCAAAACTTTGGTGATGACTTTATTCTCGTAGATGATAATACTAGGATCAATCATAGGGCAAGGGTAGTAAACGATGTGGCCACCAAAGTGACCAGATTTGAACCCCATTGAGCCTCTATGTTCTCATTTAAAATTAAAAATTTACGCTCGAGATAATGCACCGCAGACATTGGATCAACTTGCCGTAGCTATTCGGGAAAAGTGACAGGCCATACCACAAAATTTTATAAACTCGTTGCAAGTATGCCTTGGAGATTTCACGTGGTTATAAATGCCAGAGGGGAATCTACAAAGCACTAGCTCTTTTGGTAGGAAATTTGTGAAAAAGTCAGTCATACATTTACCTTTAAATAAAATGTATTTTAATCACATATTATGGTTATTAATATATGTATATTTTTTTTCTTTAGATTACTAAGCAAAGATTTATGTAATTATTGTTAAAAGATATCAAAACGGCGGGACCTAGTATTTCTTGTGTTGTATTTAAATGTGCCCAGATTTTTAGATTTATTGTTTATTAAGTAGAGATTTTTTTTTTATACATTTATTTAACGTCGGCCTATTTCCGCTACTGAGGCCTAACGCCGACGCCTGTAGACGAGCTACCCCCAACCAGGAATTTTGCCGAACCTCTTCCCTTAAGAAGAGTAGGGATCTTTTACTTGCCTAACATTTAATAGACAAGGGACCGACGGCTTTACATCCCCTCCGAAGGATGGTATATCTCCTATACAACCCTCGCCTAAGGTTGTATAGCTTCCGCGCATACACTGATATACAAGCCGCTGGAAGATGTGTGAGGCGAGAACGCGGTTTCCGTTGGAATGGTCACCCATCCAAGTACTAACTGCGCCTGTCGTTGCTTTACATCGCATACCGAAGTATGTACATAGTAAAGACGCACCTACGCGCTAAAGCTGCAGCTTTGAATCATCTTTCTCCCTTATAAATAAATCATAGGCAAGGAATTCACAAGTACACACCCTTTATTGAATATCTTTTTCAGGTACACGAAATTGAAGGGAGAGAACCAACCCAAGAGATCCTTAGAATCGCAGGTACGGACGAAGTAATTTTTAATTTCTTATAATTACGAAATTTTATGTGTATATTTTAACTGAAACTATACAATTGAAAGAAATTATCCATAATTTGCTCAAAGCAACCTAGTTTATAAATACAAAAAAGTTGAGTACGGTCTCATTGAATGAAACTGCACGTTTCGTTATTTATACTTTTTTAAATTCTGAAATTATGCAAGTCCGGACCTGAGCAAAATCCCACCAGCGACATCAAGCAGTTTGTAAAGCTTTACAAAATACACCCTCAATACCCAATAAAGTTGATCTTTCTCGGCCCAATTCGAAGTTTGCGGCTGAGGCAGAGCCGAGCCAAGCAAACTTCGGATAAGACCGAGAAAAATTTGGCCGAGGTGCAACTGTCTCAAAAAGTAAAATAAATGTACTTTTAAAATTGTTTCGTATAAAATACCGGACACATGGACAAAATCTTGCAAGAAGGCTACTAAGCTCACTAGATAATTTATTCACAAGCTATGACATATTTCAAATATTATTGATGATCAAGTAATACATGCGGCCGTGAAGTAAAAGCGGCGAAAAAAAGTTACCTAAAAATAACTATTTGCTAAATTTTTTTAAAAAAGAGCGAAATTTACGTTTCCGACTGGCCCTGCCATCGAGTTTTTTTAACTGGGCGCGAAAACCGAATTAAAATTTGAAATATATAAACACACATATTGATATTGTAAGATGAATGCAGGTCATCATCGATATAGTAAAGATAGCAAATTAAAATAATACAACAAATACAATAAAATTTTCCGTGAACCTTCTATTTTTGGAAGTTAGTAAAACACTATTTTAATTTTATATTGGCCTTTGGCGCGTTTAAAAAAAGATAATTCAGTATCTAGAAATTAATTACTTTTGGAAACCCGTGTTATGGCATTTTATTTCAATTATGTAATATTAATGTCAACCTCTCAGATGAACCGCAATAAAAAAACAGTTAATAAATGTTTTAATCATCTTAAATGCATTTACATTGTGCAAATATTATGAAGTAGTGCCAGTCGAAGGACAAATATGAATGAAGAGGAAAAAATATATTCTTTATCGCTACGATATTATTTATAGGATATTTTAATTATATGCTTTTCGATATAGAATAGCGCCTGCAATAATCATTCTACGTAAAAAAATCACGGAATGTGAAATTATTTGTGTAGAGACCATGTGTCTGTTGTGACATATAATGCATTCAATTTTCTATGATTATTTAGTTAAAAACGCCACACTGTTTCTTGGCCCGCATCATATTATTTATAATAGTTAATAATGATAATTATACTGATACTGACAATTAGGAAATAGACATGGAAATGAACAATGTTCGAGTAGCTAACACTTTACTTCGATGAGCTGTGAAGCAATTGCACAGGTGGTATGCTTATGGCTTAATTCAATCATAAGTAGGCAAAGAGTCGTCAAATGCATGCCTGCAGAATGGAGACATTTTTATGGAAACTAAGGGCTAGGCGATTGTCACTAAAAACTATCTGCAGTAGATCGTCAAGGCAGATGTGGAGACTACAACAGGCTTCTGAATTTATCTAACATATAACCGCGGCTTGTCAGGTACTGGAAGCGTCCGATTACCTTCAGCTCTATAACCAAGTGGCAAATATTTTACATCAATCGGTGGCAAAAAATATGGATTAATTCTGGTTTGTAGATTGTTTCAGGGGTCGTTTGGCACTTCGACCTAAAAGATCTTTTGTGAATTACCCTACAACTAGTTATTGCTCAGGATTCCAAGACTTTTTACAAAGCTTGTGATTTTCCTGGGGGCTAATTTCCATATGTCTTCAGGCGATAATTCTGTCTGCTCTAGAAACTTTAGCCTAGTGCGGATTAATGCATTGTATTCACAAAGTATATGTTCCGCAGTTTTAGTTGCAGTATCGCAATATCTGCATTTGTCGTCTACTGCCTTACCCATATTCTTGAGATGATATCGCAAGGGGCAGTGGTCAGTTAGAAGACCAGTTATCAGTCTTAATTCTGACTTTTCAAGTTCGAGAAGCCTTGTGGCATTCTTTGCCGAATAAGTTATAAACTATTTCGCTTGTCTTTGGCCTAGAGTATTCCTCCAGTAGGACTTTTTTGTTCCTTTTTCCATTTTTGGATCTCTTCCATTATGTGTCCCTTGGCCAGGTCACAAAACAGTTCAGGTCCAATGAATTATGCTTCAGCTCCTTTTTTCGCAAGGCTGTCAGCAAATTCATTACCTGGTACACCCTCATGCCCTGGCACCCACATCAAGGTAAGCTTGTTGTTGTTGGCCAGTTGCTTCAGGGATTGTCTACATTCCCAGGCAATTTTAGCCTCGAAGATATAGTACCTTAGAGCTTTTAATGCTGCGTGGCTATCTGAATGTCTTCGAATGCCTTTATTTAGGCATTTCTGGGCACATAGATCTATAGCATGAATTTCTGCCTGGAAGATGGTTGGGGTGTTACCGAGTACTTTGGATAGCCTACATTTAGGCCAGGCTACACCGACTCCTACCCCTTCAGCCATCTTAGATCCATTTGTATACCAGATGAGTGACCCTTGTTCAAATCGAAGTGCCTCCATCTTGCTCGTCTGGCGGCTTTCGATCAGCACGTCAAACGGACAGTCAAAGTCCTGTTTGATTGGCATTGAGTCAGTAGGTTTGGTCATGGACTCAAAATGGATTAGCTCCAAAATCCTTATGTAACCAACCAGATCGCCTGGTTTAAATTTGAGTGCCTGATGCAATCTTAAGGCATTTAGTGATGCCTTCTTCCTCACATGCAAGTGCAAAGAAAGTAGGTCGAGCATTGCCTTTATAGCTACTGTGGGACACGAGTGCATTGCTCCTGTAGTCCCTAACAGGCAAGACGTTGCAATTTTTGCTCTTTTCTTTATGCTATTTTTTATTCTGTTTTTGGCCACCATACACATGATGCGTAGGCCACTATAGGTCTGACAACTGATAGGTAGGACCAATGTATCATTTTCGACTTTAGACTCCAAGTCTTACCAAACAAGCTACTGTAAGTCCAAACGGACGCTGTTGCTTTAGTAAGTGTCCTTTCTAGATGCGAGTTCCAGGTAAGTTTTTGATTCAGGATTACTCCTAAATATTTGACTTCACTGGAAAAGTTTAGGATCGTTCCATTCAGCATAGGAGTTCTAAGGTTAAGCTTTCTCCTTTTGGTGAATGGAATAATAACTGTTTTGACATTGAGCCCCTCTGACGAGCACCAATTGGATATTATATTTAAGGCAATTTGCATGAGGTTTGAGATCATAACCTTATGTCTGCCTCTCATAGTCACCACCAGGTCATCTATATAACCCTGGGATACAGTGTCCCATCATCAATACAGCCCGAACCTGATCCAAGAGAATGAGTACCATAAACTGTACTTGGGCCGATCGGTTATTATGGATAGATCATCCCCCAATAATAAACCACACCTTATCATTGTTGATAATGTAAATATTATGGCCTTTCTAATGGACTTAGGTATTCCCAACACACACAACCTTGAGCAATATTATCATGAAAAAGTTACCAAACATCTTTGCGGGTGAAACTAAATAAGAGTTTGAAATACAGACAATACTAAACTAATATCTGAATGTAGTTGTTTACGGCGGATTTTCAAGTATTACAAAACTATTAATTAGAAGAGAAATACTGTGCCGAATGTACACTATGTTACGCTCTGTGACCATTCATGCAAGTAATTTGGAAAGGCAAATAAACATAGAAGTATCCTTCAACCTATATGTTATATTCTATTTTAGGAAGCTTCAGGGAATAGATCGTTATGAAGAAGGTGTAGTTTGAAGAGACATTAGCTCTCGAGAAAACTTGTGTGCGTGAGCAACATGTTTCGTAATTGTAATTCATAAGAATACCCACAAAACAAATTGAAATTAAATTGAAAACCATACTGACATCTTTTTGACTACACCTTTTATAGCCACCGAGTAATTGGTTCTGAATTCATGTCGTGGAACTATCAAAAAAAGAAGTTCGATACAATCAGCTAAACAATAACAAAATTTGGGTTAATTTTAAGCTTACAATGGACATTACTTAATACAGGATATGGTTTCAAATTATTTTAGAAAAAGCTTAGCGTTAGTCCATAACACTAAAGAAATATGAATACAAACTCTATTAAAAAAGACTGTTTATTGTTAAGGGCTCTAGTAAGTTTTTATATTATTCACTTATGTTCGTGTAGCAGAGATCAACCTTGACCGTTGCCGTTGTTATATTTATAATTTAATGAAAATGATTAATAATGTCGTAGTTAAACAAGATATATTTATCTACCGGAAATTCTGGAGTAAGAAAATAAATAGTTTTAAATTTTAAAAAAATGTTTCTCTAAGAATGGGTTTAGTCATTCATGAATGAACGGTAAAGTTCAGAGAATTTATGTTTGATCCCATATTTATTGGTTTATTAAACATGTGACGGTTTAAAGTAATGACGATAAGAAGTCTATAGGATGTTCGGATACTAACGTTCAGTGGAACGGAACTATGTTGTATAGAGGGCAATGAGAAATTTAAAATTTGCAATATAAGACGCTCATTGCTCCTTTAGTTGTGAACACGGGGGGTGAGCGTAGGTGCGTCTTTACCATGTATATATATTTCGATATGCGATATAAAGCAAGGTCAGACATGGTTAGTACTTAGATGGACGACCGTTTCAAGTATTATAGTACATTTCAAGCATCAGTGAAATTTTTTTTTTTAAAACTGAATAAACATCATTTTCCATTCATAAACTCAAAACATAATCAAAAAGTCATTCAGTAACTTAAATTTACTAAAAACTGCATTTGTACCAATCAAATTCTGAAAAAACTTACGAGCGCTTCATAGTTCACAAATAAACCGAAATTACCGATAATAACCTCTAATTTTTTCAATTAACCATTTTACAGCCGACACATTACAAATTACAGCCCTAAAAAATAAAGCCCCCATGGTAACTTCAATCTCGCCTAAATTGCAACACGAATCCACATTCATATCATTTTGCTTTTATTTTTATTAACTTCCATTCGTATAATTCAATGTCCAATTCAGTTTCCCAGTCTCCGAAAGCTCCGATACCCACATTTGCCGTTCGTATCGAAGTGGAGTGAACACGAACGCATGCCTCGAGTTGGGGAAATAAAAAATTTGTCAGTCGGAAAGCTTGATTTAAGACCCTCGAGTGTGTTCGTGCACTTATTTTTGTGTAAAAGAAAGTTTCAGAGAAATAAATATTTTTCTTCTCGGGGTTAATGCTTCACCCTGTATGAATCGTTGGAGCATTTAACTTTTCCTTAAAGTAAAAAAATTTCACTTTAGGTAGGTACGCAGGGTACTTTTGTCACACACAAACACACTTGTTTTAAAACGAAAACTAAAAATTTTATTTAATTCACTTCACAAGTTATTTAAAAAATGTTTAAAAATTAACTAAAAATACATTCTAAAAAAAGTAACTTCAACAGCGAAGTTGCGTTGAAATTAGAAAAAATTAACTCGATTTATTTTTCATGATTCAAAAAATTCACTTCTTTGGCGAAGGTGCCGGTTAAATAATAAATACAAAAAAATAATTAAAAAAGCACTAGGGCAGAGATTAGTGCTGTTTTTACTTGAACTACCAATGAAGAACTCGAGAACGGTTATAAAACGCGGAAGTGAATTGGCTTGCTCGAGCCTTGTCGTGCCCGAGCTTATATACTATTGTTGAATTTCGTTAATCGTGCCCCATCGAGTCAGGCACGAACGTTGTTTTGTTGTCTGGATAAGTTCCTGTACTGCGTGCGGGCTTGGTCTAAAGCTGGTTACTCGCCCCAGCCAGTCAGTGCGTGCTCGTAACTGCGCAATTATGGAAATCGTTTGAAATTCTAATTGGAAATTGTATGATTGAATAGAGCCTAAAATTTAAAGCGTTTTGGTTTTTTGATGACTCCTGCATCATTTTTATTGTGGAAGTTATTTGAAGAATTGTGGGAACTTATTATTTTAAATTTCACCAAGCACCCGTACTAATTAATCTTCAGGCCAGAACTTATTCACGGCTGTGGTCATGCTAAGCGCTACTGTTGGCGCGCTCGGGAATGTAGATCATGGTTAATAAGTGATGTAGATCTTTTATACTTTACTTGTCTCGGTGAATGTTTGGGAAGCAGAAGTAGTTATTGATATGTGGCTATGGGATGACGTGTAGAAAGATAAATAACCGTTTGTTATTTACAAAGCAATTTCTAATAAGCTTTAGATTGCGAGACTGAATGCATGTTAAATTTTATTTAATCGAATTAAAATTTGATATTTCGGGTATGTGGAGAGCATGATGAGTGGTTTGAAAATATACAGGGGTAATATTTTTTAAAGTTGAAAATTTTGGAAGTTTTTCTGTAGAATGTGCAGATTGACTGTTTTGAAGGTTTCGGCGATATTTTAGGCATCTTTGGGAATTGTCGAGTGGGGCTGAATTTTTTCGGATTTTTATAAGAACAATTGTGGTTTTTAATTAATTTGAAATATGAGGACTCCCTTTAATGGTGTTTGACATTGCGGGTGGAAAGTTCGAGTATTTTGACATATTTTGGAATTTTTCGAGTTAATTTTTTGCTGATACGTAGTATGCACTACAACAGGAGACCTCCGTGAAATATTACCGAACCGAGCAAACGTCAGTCCGTCCTAGTCTTGCAGTTAATCTCAAATAACTCAATAGCCATTTTATGTAGAGTTCCGAATCTTACTCCAAGAGATGCCCCTTATTAATGCCCAACTTTCTATATAATTTTCATTTTCTAAATATTCTGTTTACAATGCGAAAACGCTCCCTCGCCGAAAGGGATGGATGTGGCACACAAACGCTAACAAAAAATTGGGGTCAACGATCGTGCAAGACTACTGTCCCCGACGAATGGAAACGATTCTAGTACTGTTGACTAAAAAAATTCTGTGAAAGTATACCTATGTAACATATATATGATTTGAAAAAATTTGTTAGGATTGTCAACTATAAAAGATCGAATTACGGATTCATCAGATTTCAAAATTTATGCCGCATAATAATAATTAATTACTCATTTTGTTTAAATTCCTTAGATATAAAAAAGGAAGATAATTTGTTTGTAATTGTCATGTATAATAATTATTTTTTTTTATTGTAATAACTCAAAACGTTAGTCCCAAGCAAGAATTGGTTCCAATACGGAAAAATATCTGTTTTGATTTAATTATGAATAAACGCTATTTTTCCGTGAAAGTATACCTATGTAACATATATATGATTTTAAAAAGTTTGTTACGATTGTCAACTATAAAAGATTGAATCACGAATTCATCAGATTTCAAAATTTATGCCGTATAATAATAATTAATTACTCATTTTGTTTAAATTCCTTAGATATAAAAAAGGAAGATAATTTGTTTGTAATTGTCGTGTATAATAATTGTAATAAATCAAAACCTTAGCCCCAAGCAAGAATTGGTTCCAATGCGGAAAAATATCTGTTTTGATTTAATTATAAACGCTATTTTTGAAACTCATGTTCTGCTTCAGATTATACTCGAGATACTTAGTATCTGATCATCTCTTTCTAACAGATATCTATCTCTGTTCTTTCTTTGCTCATTTCATCCGTAAAGCTATTTTCTGTGAGCAATTTATTCAACAAAAGAAAGGGCACACATGTTGCGGGCTCACTGCTTATCCCCTTTGAAAATCTTCTCAAGGTCACACTTATTTTTCAAGCATCCAGGCATTCAATGAATAATTAATTTATTAAATATTGTAGATGTTCGAATGGATAATTCAGATATTGTACACTCATCCGACGCATAAGGTTCAAGCGACTGCTATATTTTAATTTGGGTCGAATTTGGGCATGGTATAGAATACGGGATAATATGGTATTTCTCTAGGATATATGGCATTATGCCACTCGACCCTTGAAATACCGGATGGGTTACAACCCTGCTTTATAGAAAAAAATTAGCAAAATTTTGCCGTGGACGTTAATTCGGGATCATTGGTTGTGAAATCACTCATATCTCAGTTTCTGTTAATATCCTTACCAATCTGTTCAATTTCCAACACACTTTCATAGTTCAAATGTGCTTTTAGAGGGAGGCATATTAAAACATAATATTTTTAGTCGCAAACTCCTCTATAAAATCCTTATTTTACTATAAGGAACGTAACCAAACTACAACCAACAGCTACTCTCCAGGCTATGTGCCCCGCCGAGCGCTGAATTACAAGTTACAAGCCTGGCGCGTTAGGTGTAATAATTTCATATTAGCATCAAAACGCTAATGCTTCGATTGCAACAAACACCAGCCGCAATCGAAGCATTAGCGTTTTGATGGTCATATGCAATTATTACACTTAACGCGCCAGGCTTGTAACTTGCAATTCAGCGCTCGGCGGGGCACATAGCCCGGAGATTAGCTGTTGGTTGCAGTCTGGTTACGTTCCTTATAGTAAAATAAGGATTTTATAGAGGAGTTTGCGACTAAAAATATTATGTTTTAACACTTTCATAGTTTTCTTTAATATCAGAATTTCCACATTTCAGAATATCTGACTTTAAAATGAGAAAGAAATTTCAGTACGAAAGTTGTATTTAAAAATATTTAATATGCGTCCGGTTACAGCATAACAATTTAGCTCTATGAACTAAATACATTTCTTAGAACAGAATTAGCTATGAATAAGTAAGTAAAATAACACTTATCCTCGTCATAATGAAGATTATAATTATCTTAGAATAAATACAGCACACGCTCGTAAAAAAACTTTGGTTAAACATTTCAATTAAGAACTGTTATTTACGGTGTTGAATTTCAGTCGCACTTCTTACCATACGTACATAGTTTTAAGAACCACCCACCAATTAAATACCTCGGGGGAATAAAAAAACTGAATGCAAGTCTACTTTATTTTGTTATCGAGGATACGGTGTCTACAGTTCGAGTGGCGAATAAATAATTATACAGATTTGATGTTGTTTTTGTCTGCAAAAATGTGTGTGGCCATCTTGTGAGGGCTAAAACAAAAGACCAGAAACGTTATTTTTTCCTACCGCGTGCAATAAAACGCAAAGCAATTTAGTTGAGTAAAGGCTTCATCTCTGAAAGACATACGGTTTGATATTTACTTTCCCAACCAAAATCTTAGGTAAGTATTAACCCAGATATATGTAAAAATGTTCTTAATATCTGAATATGTTTATAATATATCGGTTATTTTAAACAGAAAAGATAATTTATGCAGCTGTTAGATCCGAGATATCCTTAATTAACTCTCATATTTCACCGAATAGAACGTGACATAAATAAATTTCCCTTTGAACCTGATCAAGTGCTCTCTTTTTTTAAATAAAATTAACAATTGCAGTATGTTGAGCATTGGAGATGAATCAGTTGTTCTGTAAACGTTCCTGATTCTGAAATTGTTCTTATAAGCAAGGGCCTATCTTCTTGCAATATCCTTATGTAATTTTATAAATCACTTATTTATTGAAGGTCATTTGCTTAAAATATCAAAAGTAATATATCTTTTCAAGATAGGTGATTCTAAACAAATATGTAATTACACTCCTACCTCTCTATTGTAGTTTTTTTTTTTAAATAATTGAAGAACTGCTTGCAATTTCTTGAGTCAAGTAGTATTATCCTATTACCTATTACCTATAGGCTTGGATTTAAACTAAATCACTCTACAATTTCTGCACTACTAAGCTTTCTAAACCACATATATGAAAATCTTGATAAGTTTAACGGTGTTATGGCATTATTTGTCGCTTTATCGAAGGCATTTGATTACGTAGACCATGACAGTTTATTTAAAAAAGTGGACTGTGTGAAAATGTGATTCTAAAATGGTAACTGTTGAGCAGAAAGCTATTTGTTGAACATTATGGTAAAATATCTCATGAAATGGAAACTAACATTGGAATTCTGCAGGGTAGTGTCCTGAGACCGCTTCCATTCCTCTAATACAAGGTCGTTCAAAATTGTCTCCCTATGTTTCTGCGCCTGATAGTACATCCAAAAATAATGGTAGTTTTTTTATACAAATTTGCTTCCGAAAATGAATAATAAGGAAGATATACCCCATAAAAGGGGGATAAAACTTTCAGTTCGAAATAGTAAAACCGTGACAATAGTTGGGAAATGCTCTACAATGAGTCGATTGACTATACCCCTCCTGGAATAAGAAGGGCCCGCTGATGCAGTGGCATAGAGCTTGATGCCTGAAAAAAGTAAATTGTTTGTATTTTAATTCTTTCTTGTTATTGTTGTTTCATTACTTGCCATTAAAAATTAAATTTCACAAAAAATTGTCACTTTTTATTTTGAAAAATATACTGCTTTTAAAGTGTATACGAACTTCATTGATACCGTATAAAAACTAAAAGCCGGCAAAAACAGTCGGCATTTCTTCATTGTACACGGGCGGAGGTAAATAGAAATGCTTGTCATAAGAAAATTATAAGATTTTCGGGCGTTATTATATTATCCTTTGTTTCAAAAAAAGCCATGGTAAATTAGTAAATAATTAAAATATTTCACCTTTTATATAGTAGTAAATATTTATAAATATGAACAATAACTAAGTAAACTCCTACGCTTGATATTATAATAGGTATTTATGCACTGCACTAGCACATCGACAGCACACCTCATCGACTTCTGAGAAACGATATACGAGTTTTTTTATGCTAGTAGGCCTGCCCGTTTTATTATCTTTAAACCGGTGCAGTCGTAGATGGTTCATTCAGGCTGATTACATTGCCAGTCTCGGACTCGCCTGCACAGTTTCAACTACCGTTCGAGTCTCCATGCCATTGCTAAAGATATAGGACAAAATATCAAGTTCAGTGCGCACGGTCCTGTGCTTTAACACTGACCAGTTTCAATTTTGCCCGTATAATGTATAATAGTAAAACTAAAATTTTACAGTTTATCATCATCAGATGAGCACTATCCAACGATATATCACAATGTGATACATCGTTGGATAGAATTTTATTTCTAATCAAATATGTACATGTCATGTACATATTTGATTAGAAATAAATTTTTTAGAATTTTTAAAAATTTTTGAAGCGCCGCCGTTATGAAACGAAGAAGGCGATTTGAACTTAACCGAGATATGGATCCAAAGTATATGCCTGCCAAATTTCGTTTTGATCCGTTGAGAAATCCGCCTTTCAGAGCGTTTACAAATTTCGTTATATAGCATATGTCGTAGTTACATGGTGAAATACGGCTTTTCGGGAATAGCCTAGGCAGGTCATAAAATGCCGGTATCACGTCATTTCATGAAATGTCGATTGCCTAAACCACGGCAGATCCTGTTAAACTTCTCATTACACCAAAATACTTGAAAAGCCTAGTCACATGAGGTGTTTCACGCTATCTGCCGGTATTTCATGAAGTGCCTAGGCTTTTCCCGAAAAGCCGTATTTCACCATGTGACATATACAATATACATATACAATGTGTTCACGGCAAAGTGGTATTATAGGTGTAAATGATAACTTTTTTTGAACTACAAACGCAATTTTTTGTATTCTGCTCTTGCTTCACCTAATAACCAATCGAATCAAGTAAAGTTCTGTGCGAAATATTGAAAAATTTTATTAGAAAACTTGCTCAGAATTAAAAATATGACGTTGTACCAAATTACAGAATTAAATACATTTTTTTTATTTATAAAAGTTTAATGTTTTAAGAAGAATATGCCATAGAAACAATAGTTATTTGTTTAACTAGGCAGCAAAATAATATATTGACAGCCGCGGTTGATAATTCGTAGCCGAGCATAGCGAGGCTAGGAACTCAGCCAAGGCAGTCAATCTATTTTGCTGCTGAGTTGAACATATAATTTTTTCGCCGATTGGTTAAATATATTTTAAAATAATTAAATTATTACAATTCTCAATCTCCTTATATTTGTTGTAATAAATTCAATAAAAATTCATTCAAAATCGTAGTTGCTACTAGTTGGTTACTATGGAAACTTTATATGTCAAACTTTGACAGTTACAGACGTCTTTGCTAGCTTACAGAAAGATATTAGTATATTTTCATCATGAATAGTGATAGTGACCTAGAAATACTTACTCCTCCAGAAATTACAGATGTGGCAAAAAATGCCATACTAAATTTACTGCCGGATAAGTCTCGGAATAAATATGAAGGAAGTCATAAACGATTCATGGATTATTGTATGGACAAACATGTGAAGAGTTTTTCAGAAAATGTGTTAATTGCTTATTTTGCTAAATTATCTAAAAGTATGAAGAGTTCTACACTTTGGTCCGCTTATTCCATGTTGAAGGCAACTATGAATATTAAAAATAATGTAGACATCGGAAAATATTTAAAACTGCGGGCTTTTTTAAAACGTAAATCCGAAGGCTACAGAGCAAAGAAGTTTCGAGTTTTCGAAAAACAAGATATTGCAGAATTTATACTGGAGGCTCCAGATAATTATTATTTATTAGCAAAAGTAAGTTCTATATATATTTATTCTATTTACTTATGATAAAAGTACTTATAATTTTTTTTAGGTTATATTAATTATTGGAGTTGCCGGTGCTTGTCGATGCGACGAATTATTGAATTTGAAATTAGAAAATATTGAAGATATAAACAATAAACTATTTGTATCCCTCCTAAAGACTAAGACGAATAATTCAAGAATTTTCGTAATAACGGAATATTTAGATAATGTTAGAAAGTATGTAGCTCTCCGTCCGATTGAATTAAAGAACACAAGATTTTTTTTAAATACACAAACGGTAAGTCTGTAAAACAGTATGTCGGTACCCATAAATTTGGTAGCATACCCCAAGAAATAGCTGCTTATTTGAAATTGCTAAACATTAAAGAATATGCTGGACACTCCTTCCGTAGAACTTACGCCACTTTACTTGTAAATTCTGGAGATGATATCACAATGTTGAAGAGACATAGCGGTTGGACGTCCTCAACTGTAGCCGAGGGGTATATTGAGGACTGAGGAGAGGACTCAGTAGCAAGCAAAACTAGTATTTGCAAAAAAAAAATTAACAAATGTAGTAACTAATACTGACGCAAATCAAGCCAGTAATATAATCAATGTAAGTAGAAAGGTAGGAGAAGAGGAGAAAGGTAGGATCCTTATACAAAATTGTACTCATTTTACTGTGCTACGAGTTACACGTACATAAACAAATAGATACGTTGGATCTTAATGATTATCAGATATTACGTAACGAAATCACTTGGGCTACTGTAGCGTAGCAGATATCGTAGGCAAACTTGACCCGGAAAGTGATGTACGTGCCTACGATAAAATTTCTCTAGCTCAGACTATCTCAGGGCGTTAAGCCCAAGCTTACACAAACTATGATAAATTATTAGTTTACTTACTTAACAAATCACTGAGTTTTTCCATATGTAGTGGTCGCAGACGAAATAATGACACTTTCTTTAAAAACTGAAATGCACTATTTTATTCAATTTACAGATATTGGTTCTCTAGCATGTAACCTGGCGATGTTCAAAGTTGTGGCCAATTTCACGATTAATCAGTTACAACATTCAAAAGAATGCCTCGTGTAGCTACACATCGGTTTACAATATGATCATGAATTGCTCATAAATTCTGCCACAAAGGTCTCATTTAAAGAACCTCCTTAAATATATGTAAATGCATAAAATCTGTAAATATGTACAAGTTAAAAATGCAAATTATGAATTAACATCCAGCCGAACCACTGAAGATGGTCCCCGGTAAGTAAAACAAATAACACAACACTTATTTAGGGTGGTACGATACCGAGTCCGGACGTGGAAGAACTGAAGCCCTACAGAGATGCCTTCGGGACACAAGAAATGGACTCAAGGATGGGGTTGATCGTAGCCTCACCAGCCCTGGAACCTTCCACTGTGTGTGGATGCCCCGTCCGTGGAACTCTCACTGACGTGTGTAGAAGCCCCGTCCGTAGAACCCTCACTGATGAGGGAACAATCCACCAAAACTCCTGGAAGCCACAGTCGGATAAATGGGGTCGAGTCCGCCTTTTAAGTTGACACTGTATTTCCAAAGGAAAGCCTTGTGTAATTTAATATCCTGCTTCCGCAGATAAAATTTACTCACAAGCACAAAATATTCCGCTAAACGGAACAACAACAGATTGAGGAAATTTTCTTGAGTTGATTATTCTAAAATCCACGAGGATGCCTTGGATAAAACCGAGGTTGGAAGAATTACCAACTAATTAACACCAACCATGCCAAAAACAATCACACCAAAAACAATGGTTGCTTCCGTTTCCTCTGCTGATCACGTGTCGCCCTCCCGTGGAGAATAGCGAAATGTGTTTCGGACGTGTAGCAGTTGTTATAATGCGGCCCACAAAACGCTAAAGCGTATGGTGGGTCGCATACGCTAGAGGTCCGTAACAACTGTAAATGTTAATAATAACTAAATGTCTGTTGAAAATGTTATTTAGTTACTGTTTCTTAATAAATGTTACAAAAAAATGTCAAATATTTACTTGTACTGATGACCAATCACTTTTCCTGCCTAGGCAGGGAATGTGACACTTTGCTGATTGACATTAATCAGCAAAGTTAGTACTTTGCTGTCAATCAGCGAAAAAAATAAAAGTGATCCGTCTTTGTGTCAGAATAATTTATTGTTTGTATTAAAAATATCAACTTTATAAGAAAAAGTTTATCTAGTACGCACATTTCTTATAGGAAATGGTCCCCGGTGAAATTCACTGGAATCAATATATTATTATGTTACTCCTCTTGAGCTCCTGATCAATAGTCCTCATGGCCACAAGGTCGGAAATTGTACAGGTTTCCAGATATGGGGAGGGTGGAGAGTAAAGTTGAATTTTTGGAATTTTTTCACTAATAGCATGGAGTCAGGTCCTTTCAATTCGGCTTCGCTAGTGTTCTACGGTTGTACGGGGGTTTTTCGGGTCGCTGATTTCAAATCCGTTGTCAAAAGTAGCATTTGACAGTTGACAGCTATCAGTAGCACTGTCAACTCGCCTTATTTTCCGGACGATACAAAACTATACAAAAGACGATACAAAAGGCATGGGGAATTGTGAAAAGATTCAAGAAAACCGGAAATGTAAATAAGCACAAGCAGACTAGGCAAAGGAAATGGTACAATGAAGATGATGCAGCAACATAATTAGTGATGGATTCTCTCAGAAACAATCCAAAAGTATCTTTAAGAAATCGCGCTAGTGATACCGGAGTAATTAAATCGTTGATTTGTAAAATATTCAAGGAAAACAAAGTTTTTGAACTCAAGCCAAGATTTCGACATAATCTTGAGTACGGTGATGTAGATAAGCGCTTATACTTTTTATGTTAATGGGGGAAAAATTTACAGAAGACCGGCTATTTCATCGACATATCATTTTCTCTGATGAAGCAGCTTTACCACCAATGGTGCTGTGTCTAGTCAGAATTGCCCCTACTAGAGCGATACAAATCCAAATTGTTAGCGTTAGTCAATATTCTAAAAGAGTTAATGTTTGGTGTGCAATATCGTAAAATGGTATAATACCATACTTCATTGATTAAAAATTAAATCAGCATAAATATTTAAATCTACTGGAAACATTTTTTTATGAATATTTACATACCTTGCCACTGGACGAAAGAGCAAACGATTTTTATTTTTAAGCTGTTATCAGCGCCCTCTATAATGTAATAGGTTTTAGGTGAACCAAGAGCAAAATACAAAAAATTGTGTTTTTTGGGGTCTGGGGACCATGATCGAAGAAACTATAATGAAATTTTCCCGAAGTCGTAACATGCTGGTTTTGAAGACTACCTACATGCTAATAGTTCATAAATCGATGAAAATAAATAAATTGAAGTTGGGCAGTTCTAATAAAGATATACTTAATTACTTACTTAATCACTTATTTATTAATATAATAGAGACCTAAAGCAATGCAAAATAATATAGAACGAAATCTACTTCTCCGACTGGACAATGCCATCGGGGTTTTTTGTAGTTAAGCTATCTTCAATTTGATTATAAGTTTAAATATCCCGCCTTCAATTTCTGTATCAGAAAAATAATTGCCATACAATTTCAATTACTTACTTTACAATACAAATACATAAATAATAATGAGCCATAAACTGCATATTGGGGAACAATACAATTTGAAATGAAAAAAGTCATGTAAATTGGTAACGGATTACATAACACAATAGTTATAAATGTAAATATTAATAAACAATAATATTAACGAGGAAAAAAGAAGCTGTTAAACATTCACTTACGAGGAAATATAATAATAGCGAGAACACACATTTGCGTTGCATATAGATTTTTTACATCTAACGGTCTTACATTCCCAAACAAAGTTTCATCTAAATGAATTTTAATAGTATTCAGAAACATGTAGTCTTTTATTTTGCTCTATCTCCTGTTTTATAGTTCCAAATGGTTTTGCATATTATAAATAAATAAATACGACTTCCTAGAAAGTTTAGGTAAGAAATACTGTTGTTTCTCAAGTTCCACTTAAAATGACTAAGTGCTAGCTTATTTTATTCATATCTTGACCAGCACAAAATTTCAGAACAATATTCTTTTTATTATACCTGTACCTTGGAATATAAAGGACGGGCGTCACTTTGAGTATTTTCAGTTATAGATTGTTACAAAAATCCAAAACGCCCACTCAAACTTTCAGTACCTACCTGATTATCTTAAATAACACACAATAATTGCTATTCTCTAAAGTTGTACCCATAATGTGAGCTTCTGTATTTTTCAAAAGGAGATGAAATAAGTCTTGTAGTTTTTTCTCATAATCTTTATTAATGAATCCATTAATAAAGATTGTGAGAAAAAAACTATAAGACTTATTTCATAATAAAGATTGTGAGAAAAAAACTACAAGACTTATTTCATCTCCTTTTGAGAAATAATTGTTATAGATGTTATAGACCCATCAATAGTAACAAAGTTCAATTTTCAATGATAGGCACTGATAAACATAAACACATCACACATAATAGACAACCCCTAACCAATGCCAAGGGCTGCCATGAAGGTGGTTACACATTTGAAAAAACGCAGGCAACATCCATTACCTACCGGCATCGTTTGTGGCATGACAAATCGTATGAGAATTTTCAGCTTTTCATACGCGAGAAAATGCCCCTAGAAAAGATGTAGAACTCTTCCCCCGCACTAGGGTTGCATAGTTTCTAAAACCCATTTACTGCTAGTTTATAAAAAAACAAGCGAAATCCGATTACCCGCTTTTCCAAGTTGAATTCCTGTGGAATCGATCTGTCACGAAAAAAGCTCCGAAACGACAGTGTTTTTTTCGATTTTTTTTGTGTATATTATTTGGTCGGACTCCCTCATCTGGTCATATTTGCGGGCGCGAAGGAGTTGGTGGAGGGGGAGAAATTTATATGCAAAGATAGAGAAAATCAGTTTTTCGGGCACTTAACTTGATTCGGATCGAAGAAGAGTTTTATTTATACATTTATTTAATTATTTAACGTCGGCCTATTTCCGCTACTGAGGCCTAACACCGACGCCTGTAGACGAGCTACCCCCAACCAGGAATTTTTGCCGAACCTCTTCCCTTAAGAAAAATGGGGATCTTTTACTTGCCTAACATTTAATAGACAAGGGACCGACGGCTTTACATCCCCTCCGAAGGATGGCATATCCCCTATACAACCCTCGCCTAAGGTTGTATAGGTTCCACGCATACACTGATTGATATATAAGCCTCTGGAAGATGTGTGAGGCGAGGACGCGGTCTCGATAAAGTGTAAAAGGGATAAAATGAAGGGTACGTTCCCACCATAGCGAAAAATCCGTATGCAAATCCGTACCTTTAAATCGCAATATCTCGAGAACCGCTAGATCGATTTCGATGAGTCAAAGTTCAGTTTACGCGCTTTTGCGAGAGCCCTTCCTTTTATCTGTTTTACACTTTTTCTATCCGAATTAAACTAAGTGAGTTATGTCCGAAAAATTGTTTTTCCTATCTTTGCATCACCTCCCTCGCGCCCGCATACATGACCAGATGATAGAGGGAGGCCGACTACATAATATACACAAAGAAAAAATTCAAAAATAACACTGTCGTTTCGAAACCCAGATAAGCGGAACTCAAAGTAGATACATAAATACACAATTTTACGTTTGCTGTGCGATTTGCGGAAAAAATTGCGGAAGTTATATAGAAGTTTTAATTTCATTTACGTTTACTCTTCCACCTCCCCCCCCCCCCCTAATCAACCTAGCGACTTCAAATTTAGACACAGTGCTTAGGTCCTGAGTGTCTATCGGCAGAAGAAAAAAAAAGTCCCCCAAATCACTTTCTTCTCTGAAAAAAAGCCAAAACGGCTCTCGGTACGGTCCCGCCACAGCGAAAAATCGGTATTCAAATCCGTACCTTCAAATCGCAATATCTCGAGAACCGCTAGACCGATTTCGATGAGTTAAAATTCAGTTTACGCGCTTTTGCGAGAGCCCTTCCTTTTATCTGTTTTACACTTTTTCTATCCGAATTAAACTAAGTGAGTTATGTCCGAAAAATTGTTTTTCCTATCTTTGCATCACCTCCCTCGCGCCCGCATACATGACCAGATGATAGAGGGAGGCCGACTACATAATATACACAAAGAAAAAATTCAAAAATAACACTGTCGTTTCGAAACCCAGATCGATCCCACACTTCGTTATACTGGAAATGATTAAGATATCATCATTAATACAGCTCATATAACGGTAGTTACGCCCCCAATTCCAGTTGTCATTCTCTACTTTGTATTGAACTTTATATATTTGTCAACGTCATACAGACACGTTTCTATAGTTTTAAAAATGCTTGAGTTGTTAATTTGTACCCAAAAAAATTAAAAAGCTACTAAAAATTATATTGATTTTTTCAACAGGAGCCAGCTGAAAATCTGTCTCTTTATTACCAGGCACCCACCCCTACTTTATTTTTTACTATCATTATACTATGATGTTTACAATGTTTTTTTACATTACATTTAATTTAAAAACAAAACAATTGTATATTTCAAGCTACAGAACAAAGTAACGTACTTTAAAAATACTTATGTGTAGACCATACAACGGAAGTGATACCACAGCTTATGTTTAATATTCATGGGAAGATTAAACATTTTACGCAAACGTAGGCACACGCCAGTAACCTACAAATGCGTCTTTCATTCATTGCTAAATTCCTTTGGTTTTCTTAACCTCCTACACTGTAAAAAATTATACTTTAAACATTGGCCTACTAGGTCTTTACCGTCAGCATAGATGAGAACCTTATACAGTGCCGAACTCTATATAAACTGCTCCTTACAATTTACAGATTTTGAGAATACTATATTGGATAAGCTCTTATATCAATTAAAATATTATATTTATTTATTTATTTATTTACATACACCATCCAACAGCCAAGGCCAGTTACAGGATGGGAAAATACAGGATTTATGAATAGATATAACAAATTACAAATTAATAAGTCAAATGGAATAATATATATAAAAATATATAATATATAATATAATTTTAACAGGCGTGAGTAGAGAAAAAACAGAGAAACAAAGAAAACAGAGACTATACAAAAAAAGAACTATTGCACAGTGTTCAGTGACTTAAGTTCATTTATACTACAATTAAATGCCAACTCAATCTTGCTGAGTGTTGTAATTATCGCACATAAAGTGAATCGGTGAATGTTTCAACAAATTAGTCTTCGGTCTGGCAAGATAGAAGATAATGCCTCTATGTTGTTGCGGTATTTTTTGATTTATCGAGGGCGTTTGACACTTTTGATCCCGGCTTCCTATTTAAAAAGTTGGAGAAACTGGGCATTAGGGGAAATGTAAATGAGCGGATAATTTCATTCGTTACTCACAGACAGTTGGTGGTAAATATTTAAACCATATATTCAGGAGAGATCGGAGTGGAGTTAGGTACTCCACAAGGCAGTGTTCTAGGGCCTCTCCTTCTTCTGTTGTATATAAACGATCTGCAAAAGTATATACAAGATGCTAAAGTTCTTATGCATGCGGATGATATAACAATAAATATTTCGGATAAGTGCAAGGATACATTAAATCCCCAATGTGAATGAAGTAATGGAACAATTTTTTAACTGGTGTGTTTCTAATCATTTAATTATCAACGTTAATGTAACAGTATGTGTGGAGTTTTCAGGAAAATATAAATGCCCTAACAAAGAATGAAGGTTTAACCTAAGCAACTCAGTTCTTAAAATATCACTGGACGCAAAGTTTCTTGGAACTTATTTAGACTAGGATTAGCTGAAATAATCATTAATCACATAAATAATGTTTGCGCTAAGTTAAGAAAGTCGTATTTTTCCATCGATCGGCACATTAAAAACCACATTAACTGAAGAAGCATTTTTAAGTGTGTACTATGGCAAAGTACACTCTGCTATCGCCTATAACATAGTATCTTGGGGGCGGGCGACTGAAATTGATCACGTCTTTATTATTCAAAAAAGAATAATTAGATGTTCAATTTGACATATACCGAATCGTACAGACATGGTTTAGAAAACTGTTTCTACAACTTAAGAGAGTTCGAAATATTTCTCAATAATAGCTGAATGTTTTGTAATATATATATATATATATATATATATATATATATATGTATATGTGTAGAATTGTGGATGCATGAACGATTTATTTTATTTTAATTCACTAATTTTCAATAAGTGAATCAACAATATAATAAAATTTTATCTTTATTTGAAACTGTATCATGTTATTTTATCTACATTTTGTATTATTTTATTATGTATTATTTATTGTCTTTTTTATATATCTATTATTTTTACATGAATTTTGACTTGCCTTAAGAAAAATGTTATTACGAGTCTCTGTCCTTGGTACATAAAAGCGTATTTGTTCTAATACCTGAGGATAGTCTGTTTTATTATTTAGTATTTTACAGCGTGTTTCACTTCTCGTGAAGTCACCCCTGTATCTCCTTCATTTGTGGCCGAATTCATTTCTAATTTTTATCAGATATACAACTCTATAAGGCGACTTTACATGACACATAAATGTCGTCTAGATCTAAAACGCCGGCCCACTGCGATAAAAAGAAAATCGTAATTTTCGAGAAATCATAGTAGGCTTAGAAATAGACAAAAATTTTGTTAATAAAAGTTGTTAGGATTCACGAAATATGCCTCCCTATAAAATTTGGTGAAAATCGGAAAACTTTCAATTATTTATTAAATAAAAGATGAAGTAAGTGCTTACAATAAATGACTATATTATTATATTCGGCCCCTTTCTACTAACCCACCATCAAGTGTAATACACTTCTCAATCCGCTTTCTGTTATTTATTACAACTCTTCGCAATTCTTGAGCTGTAACTTCTAAACACGCTTGCCTTATCCTCTCACAAAGCTGCTCCACATTTTGAGGTCTGGTCTTATAAACTTTGTTTTTAATATGACCCCAAAAATAAAAATCCATAGGAGTGAAATCAGGAGATCTGGGTGGCCAATGTATTAGAGGGCTATTTCGTCCTATCCATCTTTGGGAAAAATGTTCATTCATCCATACTCTTACTACTACGAAATTATGGATAGATGCTCCATCGAGTTGGAAATACAATTGTTCCAAAGGAAAATCGACTATTGCATTCCGCAGATCATTATTTAAAAATTGTCGCAAATGTAACGCATTTATATTTTGAAAAAAGAAGAACGGCCCTATTATTGTTTCGTTTAAAATTCCGCACCACACATTTACCTTCTGGGAATATTGCCTTTTACAATTTATTACCCAATCAAGATTTTCTACTGCCCAGTACCTAGAGTTTTGTGATGATACCACCCCGTTGGTGGAGAAAGTTGCTTCATCCGTGAAAATTATTTTCTTCAAGAAGTCTCGATTGTTTAAATAATTACCTTGGATCCATAAACAATATTCCAGTCTTCTCTCTTTATCACCTTCCTCCAAAGTGTGTAAAAATTTTGGTTTATATGGTTGTAGTTTATGGCGTTTTAAACATCTCCAAATTTTTGACACCGACAAATTCAGGTCACGAGCCATATTTCTAAGGCTGGTAGTGGGATTGGCGTTAAACGCCGCTAATATAACATTATCATCTTCATGCCTTCGATTAAGATGTACTCTCGGTTTAAGCACATTACCAGTTGTATTGAACGAGTGACATATTCTTGCTATGGTACCATGGTGTATTGGTTGTCTTAGAGGATGTCTTAAATTAAATTCTTCTGCTGCTTCTCTTGAAGAACGTACATTTTCACCGACTATCTTTATTATTTCTACTTTTTCATCAGCAGTTAAAAGTATTCTAGCCATTATGAGTAAAAAAATCAAATAAGGAAACTAACAAACTCAACAATAGATAACAACAATCACTTCTGTCATAAAAGTAATAATATTGACAGTTAATTTCACGGCATTCTTAACATTTAAAACAAAAAAACTGCTCCTAAATCTTTGAGCCGATAAGGAGGAAGGATATGATGGAGCGTTACTTCTCAAGAACAGTGACAAAAAAAAACTGTATTACATTGTTAACTTGATGTGTAATAATAAGAAGTGACTCTTTTAGCGTTTTATTGAATCATGATTTTTGCTCACAACTTTCATTTGTTGGAAAAAGTTATCTCTATGTGTTGGACAAAGTCGCTTTATGGAGCTGTATAACTCCATGAATTAGTCTTGAAATTCGGCCACAAATAAAGGAGATACAGGGGTGTCTTCGCGAGAAGTGAAACAAACATTTTTTTTTTAAGTTTTCCGATTTTCACCAAATTTTATAGGGGGGCATATCTCGTGATTCTAAACAACTTTTATTAGCAAAATTTTGGTCTATTTCTAAGCCTACTATGATTTCTCGAAAATTGCGATTTTCTCTTTATCGCAGTAGGCCGGCGTTTTAGATCTAGACGACATTTATGTGTCATGTAAAAGTCGCCTTATAGAGTTGTATATCTGATAAAAATTAGAAATGAATTCGGCCACAAATAAAGGAGATACAGGGGTGTCTTCACGAGAAGTGAAACACACTGTATAAAGAAATGACTGACCAATTCTGCGATCTTTCGGGTTAGGTAATGAGAATCTATCAAGTAGAAGGCTTTGTAGTATTCCAATTGGTGGATATAACCTATCTTCCTTAAAGGTTAAATACTTAAGAAATCGTTTTTGCACTGCCTCTAAGCTGTCGATATAGGTCAAATAGCTGGGTTCCATATTAGTGAAGCATATTCAAGTTTTGATCTGACCAAATAATTAAATAGCAGTGTTAACGTGTTCACGTCAGTAAAGCCAGTTGAATTTCTTATTATAAATCCCAAATTTATAAAAGAAGATTATTATTATATTAAAAGTTAATTCACTGTCATGTGTGACCCCAAGATCTCCGATATGCTTAGGGTTGTGTAATGTGTTGCAATTTAATTGATAATCTTTTAGTAGTGGACTTTGTTTTAGTAAGATATCACATAGCACTTCTCAACATTTAGTGGAAGATTCAATGAGCACCAATCATTTCAATCATCATAAACTCGTTTTGCAATTTTTCGCGGTCTGCCTTAGAGCTGCTATTGCAAAACAACTACATGTCATCCTCATAAAGTAAATCGTATACATCTAAAAAACCTAAAATATCTATTAAAAATAGTATGAAAAGAAGAGGCCCCAGAACAGAACCCTGGGAAATCCTGATGTAACTGATATTTCAAATGATTTTACAGCATTATGGCTAAGATAAGATTTAAATAAATTTAACAGTAGTATAGAAAACCTAGCGAGATCTAGCTTATGTAATAATTTCTAATATTAACGAATACTTTCCTCCTACAGAACGCCACTGAAATATTTACAGCTAACTAAACCAAATAATAAGTTTTTCGATTAATTTAGTCAAAAGTACTATATATAGATTAAAAGAATCGATAAATGGTAAGTGGTTTGCTTGTCTCTGGAATACGTGAACTATTTGTAGCAATAAAATGAACGTGGTAGGTGATAATAAATTATTAGAATACCATTCGAGATAATAAAATCCTGTGTAATTCTGTACTTTTACTAAATAAGGAGATGAGTAGCGCTGTACACATCGCTCTGACCAGCATATACAATGACAATTTGCTTTGCAATACGATTCCGAACATGTTTTTATAATCTAATAGCCAAATCCCTTGGTATTTTATTTTATTACGCTGCAAAGCCTACGGATACTGTAAATTATTGAAAATGAAAAACTGCTTAAAATTCCACTTCTTATTGGTTGTTAGAAAGCATTTTTCACTTTTCACATCTTTCTTCAACTGACTATTTTTATCTTGTGTTTATCACACATTTTCCACAATCTGACAAATAAAATCGAGCATATTGCCTTTAACAGGATTTACATTAAACTAAACTTGAACTGGGGAAAATTTCTCATCAGTACATCATTCGCGAGGAAACTCCATGCTGTTAACCCTGAGCGAATGTGGTAGAAATAATAGCAAAGGTCCTCCAATATATACAGTGAAATAAATATTCCATGCGTAATCACAACGAGAACGAGAAAAACGGCATCAACAACTTTTTTGTTAATGTTACAATATGTTAAACAAACTGACGCATCAAAATCTTTTGCATTTCGCGAGGTTAAGATAAGGCACATATTATATTCCATGAAAAATAGTACTAGTAAGGATATGTTCGGCTTAAATGTTTCTTTAAAATAACAAAATATGAGAAACCACATCATAATCCCATTAACGAAATTAATCAATAGAAAGCTTAAGGATTGGAATATTTCTAGATTTGCCCACAATCGCGTCAATTACTCCAGGTTTCAAAAAAGGCGATCCAGAGAACGTATATGATTATATATCAGTTTCTCTTCTTGAGGTCACAATATATATAGAGAGAAATAAAATGTAATACAAATTCCAAGTTGAATTCTGTGATAAGCTATAAACAACAGACACTATCAAGTTTACTGAATATATCTTAGAATGCATTGAAAATGATTCTGCCTCCTTGCATCGTGATCCCAGCAAAGCATATCTCATACCCTGGCCTATATAAAAATTAAACAAATATTACTTTAACAAAACAAATATCCAACAAAAAAAGTGGTACGCCACTGACATTTTTTCATGCGGATATTTTTTCTAATTAGCTTGGTCCATGAAAACAGTAATGTATTTGTTATTCACAAATAAAGACATTTTATTATTGTTATATTCATTTTCTTTACCACATTTACACGTCTTACACGTTCTACCTAATAATTATTTACTACTAGGAACTATAAATTCCATTTACAAATTTTCGTATGCTAATGTATGCTAAATTTGTTATTTGCATATGAGTAATTATCTAAAACTTTAAGGTATTGTCAAAATTGACCAAAATATACAGGGTGTACCATAGTGCAGGGGCAGATTCTTTGAGCCAAAATATGAGGATGTAGAATAGAATAGAATAGAATATACTTATTAACCTTTTTTGCCATACAAAATATGAGTTAGGTAAGTCAGTGTTAATTATCTAAAATACATAAATATAAAATCCTAAAAAGTGGACATAGTAAAAGTAAACCAATTCGATTTACAGATAATAAAAACATTTGATAAAAACACCTGTAAGCATAAAGTGTACACATCTACACAGGTTTCACGCAAAAATGAAGGTATCTGGGAGACAATACGTTTATACAATCTATGCCATGTTACAACACTCAGTAATAAACTCTTCCAAAGTATAAAAACAACCTTCGATTAAAAATGATTTTAAATTTCTTTTAAACTCCGCAAAACAGCATGACAATTTAATTGCATTAGGTAAAATGTTAAAGAGACTACAAACTGCGTAGACTGGGGACTTTTTATATTTATCGTGCAAGCATTTACCAAGACAGAACTTTTCTTTATTTTTTGTTGGGTAATCATGAAAGTCTATATTTTTTTAAAATTTGGTTTGATTTAGATATAACATAATATTTTCAGTATATAGATTGATGTAAAAGTTAATATGCATCTACACTTAAAAGATTCACGGCATGACTCCCTGTAATCTAAGTTAAACATTAGTCCCAATACTCTCAATATACGCTTTTGTATTACAAAAACGCGAGTAGATTCTGTAGATTGACCCCAGACCGTAATATTATAGCTTATTGCTGAGTATACTAGGGTATAATATAACGACAATAAGGCAGTCTTATTTAAGTAATTTTTTGAAGAACACAGCGCAAAGAAAAACTTGTTCAACTTAGAGCATACCTGGTTAACATGCTCAGAAAAAATAAGATTTTCATCTACCTGAATACCTAAAAATTTTGTTACATTTGTAATTTTAATTTGAGTATTATCTAGAGAGAAGTTTATGTCTGGTACAGCGCGGTTCCCATAAGAAAATTTTACACATTCAGTCTTATTTAAATTTATAATTAATTTATGTTGCACCAGATCTTAAATTTCTCTAATATGATATTGACTCTGTCGATAGCACCTAAGACGTTAACCGCTCATACTACAATTGTGGTATCATCAGCGTACATAAATAACCTTCCATGTTGCCAAGAGAAATAGTAAGGGGCCCAATATATTCCCTTGTGGCGTACCAAGGTCTGCATTATATAATTGGGAGTCCACGTCTCCTACTCTAACAACCAGAGACCTGTCCGTCAAATAATATTTTATCCAATCATTAATCGATCCTACGATGCGTATTGCTGCTAATTTATTCAACATGAACCTTATGTGCAATTTTTCAAAAGAACAGTTACTCAAAGACCTCTATTTTTTTAGGCCCCAAGTTTTTAAATTTAATCCCAGAACACCTCAAACAATTACCTAAGTTAAAGAAATTTAAAAAAGAAATTAGAGATTATATAATGGACCAACAAAATAAATTTTACGAGATAATGACCTAACTGCCACGGTAAAAAATAATCTATGTATCCCTTGTCTGCCGGTTCCTGTATGCATAATTTGTATCGTACATCCTCTGTCTATCCTTTTTTAATTAAAATGTTATAATCTGTGAACTTGACAAAACTGCTTTCCTTTTGTACTAAAATGCTCAGAGCGAGTACATAGTATACTCTGCCTAGACAAGATGTTCGCTCTGGGGGTTTTGCTTTATTTTTTACCACTACTTTGTATGCACTTTATTTCATATATGTACTTTATTATTATTAATATAAAACATTCTGAAATCTCAAATTAGTGTCAAATAATAAGCCCAATTAGCCACTAAAGACCTATCTTCAATTTTCAAATTTAATGTCAACTTTTGCCTATACTTATTAGAACAGTATAAAATGAACCAACACTTACTTGAATTTAGTTTTAAGTTATTTGGATTAGCATAACTTGATATTGCAGAAAGATCTTCATTAATTTGTCGAGAAGGGTGGTTTACTTCGTTCACTTTGAAAGAATGGAACAACTGTGTATCATCAGCGAAGGCTTGCATATTCGATATTCAGAACACTTAAATACATCGGCTGTATATATTAAATGTAGAAGAGGCTCCAAAATGGAACCCTGTGGTACGCCAGAAGTCATATTTGCTGTCAGAATATTCATTATTTAGAAAAGCCATTTGTTTCTGATTTGCAAGATAGAATGAAAAGAAATTTACAGATGTGTTGTCAAAACCATACAAGTTTAACTTCGTGTATATCAGTGCATGATCAAGAGTATCAAATGCTTTTAAAAAATTTAATAATACTAATATGCATACCTCGCAATTGTCCAAAGCATTAATCATGTCGGTTATGGTTATGCTTATAGTGCAACTGCCCAAGCAACATTTTACCGACTACTTTTTTACTAATTCCAAAGTCAAAATTAGGTGAAAATAGTAGTCGGATGGTAACTTAGATCTAGTCATGAATTGACCTTGAAGCAATGTTCCTTGGACCTCGCAAACCTACTACTTTAGTTAAGAACACCTACCCACGTTGGTTTGAAGTCAGAAAATGACTTATTTAGCTTTGGTCCATTTTTAATTAATCTTCCATCAATAAAATTTGTTTTGTTTGAATTTTGGTCTTCCCTTCATACGAAATTTCAAGTTAGAATAAACAAAATTGGTTGGTTTTACTAAAGTCCGACTCTCTTGCCAATCTGAGACCCAAATACGATGATAAGTCAGTCTCCGACGTTGCAGTAACCCATATTTTCCCATATTTTATTGACCAATTTGGTATAGATATATTGACACGATGTTTTTCATGTCGCACACTGACTTCTAGTTGGGAACCCCAACGTTGGCTCACGTTGGAACGTTGCTTGGGTGAGGTGGTACTGTGCCCTTTCTGTAACCAGACTGTAAAGTTGAAACTATATTGTTTATTTTGACAAATTCATAAATTTGCTGGCAAATTACTTTTTCTAGAACCTTTGATGTAGCTGGTCCAATGCTTATTGGTCTTAAGTCTGTGCATAATTTTGGATCATTTATAATTGCCAATAGTTTTGTAATTGAAAGTTTCCAGCTTACAGGAAAGTAACTTACTTTTTTTTTTATACATTTATTTAACGTCGGCCTATTTCCGCTACTGAGGCCTAACACCGACGCCTGTAGACGAGCTACCCCCAACCAGGAATTTTGCCGAACCTCTTCCCTTAAGAAGAGTAGGGATCTTTTACTTGCCTAACATTTAATAGAAAGTACCGACGGCTTTACATCCCCTTCGAAGGATGGTATATCTCCTATACAACCCTCGCCTAAGGTTGTATAGCTTCCACGCATCCACTGATATACAAGCCGCTGGAAGATGTGTGAGGCGAGAACGCGTACTAACTGCGCCTGTCGTTGTTTTACATCGCATACCGAAGTATGTACATAGTAAAGACGCACCTACGCTCGCCCCAAGTAACTTACTTCTAAGCAGCAATTAATCAAACGGGTAAGATGTTTATATATTACGGATAAACAAATCTGCAACATTTGAGCGCCAATTCCATCAACCTCATACGCATCCGATTTAAGAAAATTTTTAATTATGTCCTCATAAGTTGTAAACGTAGATTGAAATTAAAAATTTTCATCAAATTTGTTCCTAGTAAAATAATATACAGAATATCTTTTGGTTTTGAGGTCTTGTGTGGATGGATTATCCCTGAAATTTCTTAGAAACTTTGCATCCATCCGTTAATCTGCAAAAGCTTTATCTTAAGTTATGCAAAATTAAATTTTGACTTTTAATCTTAATTTACCACATGATACAGCCTAAGCAAGATTAATTACGTTATTCACAAATTAATTAAAAGTCTTAATAGTGGGCTATTTCCGCATAGTATTGAGTGAAATCAAAGTCTATTTATAATCCAAGCCCAATGTTCCCCTTTTGTTCCAATTGATGAAAAATAAATTGTTTTTTACTGCTTGCTGAAATCTGGTACTCAATTTTGGAGACAGTTATTATTGCCTATCACTACGACTCAGGAGCTAAAATTGAGATTTTCAAATGCGAATAGCTCGCGAACTGTAAAAGACCGCCTTGATTTGACTTCAGATTAGGACTCAGGAAGGTTGTTTCCATGGGATACCACCCCCCAATACCCCCAAACCCCGAGCGACCTGATAATGCAGATTTATTTATAAATACGATTGAATAATATTATTTCTAGCTCGTCCTTCCAAAAACCAAGCACCTCTTCTGTGTTGCATATCATTTACAAAATTTAATATTAATAAAAATCAGTTTAGCTTAATTAACTTAATAAAATGTTGCACCTTATACAGAAATATGTCCTATATCTTCTCCATCAATATGTCATTGTCCTTAGCTATACAAAATTGAATTAAGTTCTGCAAAGCTATATGGTATTAGCATATCTAAGCCCTCGTCTCATTAAGGTTAATTAATGACTAAAAATAATAAAGTTAAATATTATCGCTACTATTTGCATAATATAATAGTTTGCTACCTTCGTCTGTTCTAACTTGTCGATTTCTACTTGAACCACACAATTGACAAGAATTCGAACTTCGTTTGCTGTAATTTCTTCTAAAACGCCTCGAAGTAAGACATTTCTCACTAAAAACCATTCTGAGGATCGATTTTCCGCAATGTTGATTTTTTGAGGAATATTAAGTTTTAATTAGAGGTTAACTTCTTCGGTTTTTCATATAATAACAATACATTTCCTTTATAAATTGAACGCTAATTGCTACAAATCCTCTTTTCTTCTTCCTCTGAAAACCTTTTTGCAAAATCCGTATGCATCTATTTCAAGCGTCAGTACTTCGTTTTCTGCACAAATTTTTTATTTTTATTTTTTTATTATATCTACTGTATTTGAAATAGTATACAATTAAAGACAAATATAACATACATTGTTTTACTTTAATTCCAAATGAAGCCAACGTATTTGGCGAAACGCCGAGTACAGTATGCGAGCATTTTATGTTTGTAGAAACAACAATGTAATAGATATCTTTAAATACACACTGATTTTCATGAACTTTGGTACAAAAATAATAATTCTCTACCATTTCTTCTAAATTTTATTCTGAAAATAAATCGTTTATTATTCTGTATTTAAAGTTACGCTCTATGAGAAATATAAAACAAAAAGTGCAATAAAATAAAATAATCAAATTGGAGAAGTAACCAATGATAATATTCCGTATTTATTTTATTAATTCAAGGAACAATTTATTATTAATTATAAATCAACTTAAAATTACAGTACGTTTAAACTGAACACAAAGATTTGTACAAATATTTAACGGTAGGGGGTTGCTAGGAAAAGCCCTCCCCTGCCATTAAATTAAAAACAGGGTAGGCACTTAAAGTCAATTTGCTGACTCTATTTCTTAGAAAAATGTATTCCAATCATTTAACCTCTTGTTGGTCTGAAGCACCAGTGATTTATCTAAAAGCAAGCGACAAAGAAGGTGAAAATCAAAACATAAGAGAAAGAATAGCTTTTAGAAATACGAAAGTTGAAGTTTATAATACCTAGGTATAATGGTAATGTTATTAGTTGTCTAGTATTGATGGACAGCTATTTTTATAAGGAGATATACACTTCGAAAGGTTGGTAGGTATAAACATAAACAACATATTCTGCGTTCGTAAAATATAAACACAACACAATTCGCAAATAAAAAATTATCAAGACTTATGAAGCTCGTTTAAAAAATAGTATGTATTTCGTTATTTGGAACCAAATGGCACAGAAAATTGAGTACTCTGATCCTCCATCAAACTTTTAAAAAATATAGCCGTTAGATTTCTCTTTTGGAATGATAGTGTAGTAAATGTAGATTTGTAGAGAAAATTTTACATGGAGCAATGCGATATAGAAAAATAAGTTTGTTTTGGTGAAACTAAAAATATTCTTAGTTTTCTACTTCGAGTAAGTGGAGGGAACTCGTTTTTTCGCCTAAAAGGGGTAAATTGGTCATTTTTAAGGGTGGGTTTTCAGCTTTAATTTATCTTAGACTCTTTAAAATGCTAGTTAAGAAACGATAACGGTACCCTTTTATTGTAGATATTCAAGGAACGTCCAGTTCAAATTTCGTGGGAATCGATTCACCGCCCCCCATGATATGTATATAAATATACTGAAAAAACGTAAAAAATTGATTTACGGTTAACTTGGTCAAAATTAAATAGTTCTTTCACTAGTTTGAAATTTTTTAAGAAATATCTATTTGTTAAATAGATATTTAATTGGCGCAGTCGGCAGGATTTAGCAAACGAATACTATCGTAGTTTTCGCGAATTTCAACTCGTTTGCTAAATTCAAGAAAATCGAACCAGCGAATATCGCAGCAGCAGCAACAATTTTTTGTACTTCTCCAGGAAGCCAGAACTTCAACGAGCCACCGGAGTAAATCGAGTTTTTCCTTTTTGTTACCTCCTTTACCTTTATTGTAAAAGTTCTCCCCGGAAATTTTATTTTAGTTTAATTTAAGTACGACCATCTTGATCAACTACAAAAGTTAAATATCATATTTATAATTTGGTAAACTGTTTATCATAAACAGACGCAAAGTAAAAACAACTGTTCTAAATTTTTCTTTATTTCAAATCTAATTTTAATATTAAAATTATCCTTTTAACCTTAGTGATCTGTACAAGAATTGTTTGATACAAATTGGTTCGTGGTCAGATTCCAGAACCCTATATAACGATTATTCAATTTGATGAAATTTTAGACTAAAGTAATCTGTTTAACCAAGAAATAGCCTGCCAAATTTTAGCAAAAAATATCCCACAGTTTGGCCGCAATTCCATTTTTAGTCCAAATTCCACCAAATTTTCAAAACTTTTCAGAATTCGTCCAGATGTTAGAACGAATTTTTTTTTTACCAAAATGAAGGTATTCTTATGTACTTTCAGGTGATGTAACTAAAAATATTTTTTTTTATTTAGCCGATTTTTACCATTTTTGGTATATACATGCGCGCGGCGATTTTCCGTCATTTTCGGTATTATACGTATGCGTGTAATTGTTTATTGTAAAAATTACAATATTAATAATAAAAAGTGATTGTGAGCAGGTTTTAAATATTTAGATAAAAAAACTCTGGAAGGTAAGATATAATTTTTTTTCGAAAATTCACTTGATTTTTATTAATCTTTTTTTATATATTGATTATTATTTTATGTTATTCATGTTTTCTTTTTCTAGTAGTTGTACTAGATGTCAAACTACGAGAAGTCTACTTCCGAATCGGTAACTGGAATATTTCTTCACTCTCGTCATCACTAAAATCATATACGTCTGAGATATTCTCTGAAGTACCAAAATTGACAGGATTCTGGATGGCAGCAAACAACAGATAATGAACTGATGCCGATAAGGACTGATAAAGCCCCTCTTCCTAATGAAATTACTCAATATAATTGCTTGTGATTGTGCAAAACTAAACGTTGCTTATGCAAAACCATTGGCGTCATATGCAGTAATTTATGCCACAATAAGGCAATGGAAGGAATACTTTGTGTCAAAATGCAGATAATATTGTTGACGAAGCTATGGTTGATGAAGAGCCTGAGCAATTAGAAATTAGTACTGATATTTATGATATTGAAGAATTCGAAGAAGATAATAATTATGAAGAAGATGTTTGTACTTCAGAGAATATCTCAGATGTATACGATTTTAGCGATGACGGAGGTGAAGAAATATTTCAAACTCCAGTTACCGATTCGGAAGTAGACACTTCTTGTAGTAGCACATCTAGTACAACTATTAGGAAAAGAAAACATGAATAAAATAAAATAATAATCAATATATGTAAAAAATTTAATAAAAATCAAGTGAATTTTCGAAGAAAAATTATATCTTACCTTCAAGAGTTTTCTTTATCAAAATATTTAAAACCTGCTCCCAATCACTTTTTATTATTAATATTGAAATTTTTATAATGAATAATTAGACGTATACTTGTGCGCGCATACGTATAATAACGAAAATGATGGGAAATTGGCTAAATTAAAAAAATGTCATTTTTTAGTTACATCACCTGAAAGCTCATAAAAAATATTTTCATTTCGTTAAAAAAAATTTCGTTTGATCACTTGGACTAAAAATGGAATTGTAGCCAAACTATTGGATATTTTTTGTTAAAATTCAGCAAGCTTCTCCTCGGTTATATAGGTTACTTTCGTCTAAAATTTCATCAAATTCGGTTTGATTTTGGCCAAGTTGGCCGTAATTCCATTTTTTACGTTTTTTCAGTACATATCGTGGGAGGCGGCGAACCTATTCTCATGAAATTTGAACTAAACATTCCTTGAACATCTAAAACTTTTTTTTTTATGTCGCGTTGCTCTATGTAAAATCTTCTCTCTTGCTTGCTCCCTGTCAATCATTTTGTTCCAAATAATAATTATTGTAAGGTAGACACCCCCTCCCCCCCACAACACTACTACAAGCTAATTTTTTATGTGGCTTCCCCGCAGCCCCTGACCATCCATCATGTTTATCTTGTTGACTATATACTTCATGATGAGCAATATAATCTTTGCTTAAACCGAACTGGAAGCCACATAGAAAATTAACTTGTAGTATTATATATTGGAAGTGTTGTGGGGGGGTTTTAGTCATTACGACAAGGTAACTATGTCAATTTGCCGTATTTTTATAAAATTATATTGTTTTCTAATTTCGAATGGCGATACAAAAAATTTTGTATATAGCTCTGTGTTTTTTTTTACTCGTGTGGTTTATAGCACTCGCCTTCGACTCGTACTATAAACGCCCCACTTTTAAAAAAACATCGTTTAGCCACTTGTTATATAAAATGCTATTATGCCCCAGACATCCAGAAATTTTACTAAAAAGCTTTTAGTTTAGAAATCGAGAAATTATGTAAAATAATTATACAGAATTGATTTCCAGAAATTTAAAGTATTTCTAATTACGAAACTATGAGACTTCTTGGTTAGTAAAGGACATATTTCACCAAATATCACATATTACATTATATTTACGTTACATTTGATCTCGTTCAAAGGCTACTCATTACTAAAATACAATCATCATTAATGAACAAACTTAATAATGGTGATTTTTGAAGTATCCCTTGTTACATTTATTCAATCTCTTTTGTTTTTAATGTGAAAGAAAATTAAGCTAGTATCTCTCGCCTTAAAAGAATTTGCCTTGTATTTTGGCTTAAAACAACCACCCACTTAGTTTTAAGAAATAATCGGCAAAATCAGATACTTGAGCCACTTAATTAAAGCTTAAGGAGCGATTTTCAGGAAACTGTCAACGATAACCTGCAGTCTATTTGATTTCTACGCCCAAACTTACGTGATTTATTAAGACATCTATTTTCTAAAGATAATAGGAATAATGAATGACCACCTTTATTAAGTAAGGTTCAAAAGAAAGCGCTTTTTCGAAATTATGATACAAATTTTGAAATATTATTTTTTAGTGTGCTATAGGTATAATTTTAAACAACACTAACATATCTGCACGATTAAATATTGTTTTATAGGTAGTTGCTAATTTATAGCACAATAAATAATTTTACACAAAAACACAATTAATCAAAATAGTTACGCCGCCAACGTAACATCACAACAAAATAAGTTTGTTACACAAAGCACACGTGAACATAATTATTACAATAAAAGGAGTAATGAATTAAAAAATATGTATTAAACTTCTGGGTTATGTAAATAACATGATTTGATTTACCAACGCAGGGTAGGCAAACACAAGAGTTTTTCTTTTGAGTTTTTTTATTTTTTATATTAATTCCCATTCAAAATAACACATTCCATTTCATTCACAGAAAAAAAAATAACTATAAGACTAACTAACTCGATCGTGCTGAATGTATTGACATCGTGTACCTAAATTTCCGCAAAGCCTCCTAAAAACCGCTTGTTACAAAAACTACAACAGCTTGACATACCTGGGAGTTTGCACATGTGGATTCAAGATTTCCTTACGGATCGAATGTTTTTTGTTAAAGTTGGTACTGCAGTGAGTGACAGGAGAAACGTGCTCAGTGGAGTTCCTCAGGGATCTGTCTCAGGACCTCTCCTGTTTATCGCATATACGTCCGATGTCCATGCAATCTTGCATCAAATCCTGTTGTTCTTTCTACGCAGACGACACAAAAATTTACTGCAACCCACTAACGGATCACATACGGTTGCAAGAAGATCTAGATCTCACTCAAAAGTGTGTAGTACTCCATTTAGGAAAATACAATTCACGCTTGGGATGCAATATTAGCGGCAAACAACTGTTTTCATCGGATTCTCACGACGTGACGATCTGGAAGCCATCATTACATACAATCTTTGCTGGTTCAACCACATTATTCGACAAGCTAAAAAAGCGAACACCAACGTATATCTACTAAATAGAACTTTCATCCACTTGAATGCCACCACCTTATCCAAACGATATAAAACATATATTCGTCTAGTACTCGAATTCGCTAACAGTGAATGGTTTCCAAACTTAATACGTGATTCAAACCATTTAGAAAATGTTCAACGCTGCATAGCCCGGATACCATTTGGACGTATCCTCCCATGTTACGAAGACCGGCTTGCACAGTTTAAACTTATATACCACAACAAATAGATATATCATTTATTTGATAAAAGTAGATAGATAGATTATTTATTTCATTAGATACATATACATCAGAATGAGTGTACAATATATTTGAAGAGATACGTTACAACAAATTTTAAAAACACTTCACAAACAATAATAATAAAACTAACAAGTATATAAATAATTAAATGTAATATAAATATACAAAATACAATAGAAAAAACATTAAGTGGATAAAAATTCATTCAGTGTGTAACAGTTTCTGTCTATTAAGTATTTTTTGAACAATTTTTTGAAAATGTGCGGATTTGCAGAGTCCTTAATTTCCAGAGTTAAAAAGTTAAATAATCTACAGCCATTGTATATAATACTTCTTTGATATAAAGAGGTAGAGTGAGAGTCAGATCGAAGTTGAAATTTATGACGAATATCATGGTCATGGGGAGTTATAATTTTGAGTATATATTGTCTTAATATCTTCGCTTAATATCTATTGTAGAAGATTAAGGTTTTAGAAACAGTTATCCAATTTTTGTAAGCTATATTTTAGTAAAAAGAAATTTGAAATCCATAGTCTACTTTGTGAGATATATTACAAAAACCTGAAAAATAGGAAAACCACAAACGGTTACAGCTTCCTTATTTGAGGAGATACGAAAAAAGTTAAAGGGATGAAAGTTGACGGCAAAGACAATAAGAATTGTTCGTTGGAAGAGAGAAAAGTGTAGGAAATAAAAATTTGTCGTTAAATTCTGTATAAAAATGTTCATTGACCTTGTAGCTTATCGGCACCTATTTCGCATTTACAGCGTCCAAACTGAGGGGTAGTTTGGAGTGCACAGGTAAAAATCGATCTTACACGAAGTTTCACAGCGAATATCTCAAAATCGGTTGATTTAACGAGAAACATGCCCATTATAGAGCCGAATTTTCTCTATAAGATGCTTGTCTAGCGGATGTTGACGCAAGTGATTTTTATTTATTTTCCCCTTTTTTCCACAAAGGCGCGTTTTTTTTTATTTGAGCTCTCGGTGCGTTGTTTAAAGTGGTTTACTTTGCACGCCTATTCCACTAAAATGTTGTTCAATTTTACTCATTAGAGGGTTCTTCATCGACGAACAGTTTTTCAAACTCGGAATTTAAACATCTTTTCCCATGGCAATTAGAGCATGGTTGAGCAGCTCAATCGAACCTTAACACAGGTGCATTGTTTTCCGCAAACCTTTTTGCAGCTGCAGGATACTAGCTGAAGGGTGGAAATTGGTGCTGGTAACTTGGTGGTGTAAATGGGAGCTAAGACTACTTTCTTCCAACACCATCCCGTTGGTTCCAAGTTCCACAAAAAATTTCATTGTGTAAGGTCCACTATAAATGATGGTCTAGGGTGATGTCCAGCATTTTGACATTGTCTATGGTTTATATTAGAAAATTATTGTCCAGTGTATAAGTAAAATCTATCTAGAAACAACATGAACACAAAAGGCAGCCGGCGAAATTTCAATGTTTTAATTAATATTATTATGTATTATATAATGTGGAACTACACAAATAAAGATCACTCGGAAAAAATAATGTATCCTGCTAATAGACATTTCCCTGCTTCATCCAATGTACTTAATAGTTGTAACAAAGGACCCACTTTCAAAATGGGTGCTATTAAAACAGAAATGTTCATAAGAAATAAGAGCAATTCCCTAATGTACGTAAGGGTCTTCGAGTCTTTCACACTACCTCCAGTTTTCTTCTCCTTTTCATGGTGATTATCCCTACTATTATTATTGTACCATAATCTCTAATTAGGATTTCCTAGTCCCTCTGCTCCTTCTGTTTTCCATTGTATCTCTGTCTATAAAACTATATAAAATAATTATTAAAAAGGTAAAGTAAATACAATACATAGCTCAATAATTAATACCATATCATTTTTTGAACTTACAAATTATGAAAATCATTAAACTATAAACCGTTAAATTGTTTGCTTGACATTTATTCCTATTATTTCATGTCAAGTAGACGACCGTCTCATTGTTTGCATATCGAGTGGATAAAAATGATCAATATCGACTTTTAAGAGCAAGTCGGTAAAAAATTTTATCTACCTTAAAATTATCTACTGTAGATTATTTTATCTACTAATGACATTAATAACTACAAGGTTAATTAAAAATGGAACAAATAACAGCTGGAAGCTTTAGTTGAAAGCTTAAATAATGCAAAATAGTAATAAAGGGCCTATCCAATCAATCAATCAATCAATACTACTTTATTATATTAATAATTAAAATTTACATCTGCCTCCCCAGAACCCACCCGGGGACCGACCGTGCAACCACCGCGTTGTTCGTGGTGGCGGATTTCAAGGTCGGGTGGAATGGGACTGGTTCGGCTTAAAGACAATTAAAAACAGCTTAACCTAAACTCCTTTCATCGCAGATGGATAAGATTAGGTGATAAAATTGTATATATCTAAAACAGACTTAACTAGACTATAAATTACACATTTTTAAAAACTTTTGCACTAAACACTTTTTTAAAAATTTTGATACTGACGCAGACACCTCAATCTAAACGAGGAACCTTCCGCGAGGTGTGAAAATGCCAGGCTGCGCGTAGGCTGGCCTAAACTATAGTTTTAAAAAATTTTGATTTTGAAAAATTATGATTTTTGAAAAAATTTAATGAAAATGAATTTAGAAACAAACATGTACGAAAAGAAAACGAAAAATAAATGCGACAAAAAGGTTACAAACAGAAAGGAAGAGACAGGAAAGCTTTAAAGATACAGGCCTATCCAAAGTAAGCAATTTCATTTATTAGTAAGTCGAGAAAAAAAGCAGAGTTTAAGTAGGAACAATTGGGTGGTAAGTTGTAACTGCAAGTGCATCCAAACATCAGACTACAAAGACACATAAAGTCAGTGTTCATATACATTTATATAAATTAGAAATTTTCTGCGACAATGGTTAATAAAACTGACACGTAAGAAAATTTAATAACTTTTTATTTAATGATCGAAACCCCAGGAATATACACATCAAGAAAGTAGTAGATATTTAACTGTTTTGGTGCTAGTTGAAACTACATCGTAGGTAGTGTCTTACCAATGCCAACGGTTAACCTACCTCTCTAAGAATTACATTAGGCTTCATCTGCGAATTTTGATGTTTTTAGTGAGTTTGACTATAAAAAGATATTGGTATTACAATTTTTAGAAAACGAAAATAAATTAAGGCTATATGCAAAAATGAAGATATAGTGCGAAATATTTGGATACGTTATAAGTAATAACTTGTGATGTAATATGTTTATATGTGATCAAATAAAGCCAAATAAAATTATGCCATAAGTATTAATCATTAATAACTTCTCGTTAAAAAAGTTCTTGGAATATTGATTGTTATGGATATGGGAAAAAATGCATGCAAATAAGAATTCCACCGGTATTATTCATCTCAGAAAGTATACATCCTTAATGAAATACCGAAATAATAATACCTATAAAATTACTTTATTGTATAATGTAATATTTTATTTAAAAAAACTGATGTGTTGTAATTCGCTCTTTAAGGTTCTCTGAAGGAAAGGGTGAAAATTTTAAGTTATTTTTAGAATATTCCAGTTAAGGTCGATAGAGTTAAGCTCTGGTTATAGTAGAGAGGAACATATGTGTATTATCGACATTGATCAGTAAATATATTGTACTAGTACTGTACTAGCAATCTATAACTCTTAATTTGAGCTAATCTATTTACACTTGCACAGGGTGAATTCAAGCTCTATTTTTAAATTTTAATATTAACAGGTTTTAACAAATTTTAATTTTTTATATATTCATTTTTTATTTTATTTTACACCATCCAACAGTGCGTACAGCAATTAAAGGATGGGAACATACAAACATACACCAATAAAATTATATAAGTATACAGATACAGATTAAATGAAACAAATATCATTGGCAGCATATGACAAAAGAAGAGAAAAAACACACTGCATAATACAATTAATTCAATACATACTCTTTTTTAAAAACCTGTAATTACAATTAAATATATCCAGCCTGTTCTGCAGATTATTGCAGTTCTCACACATAAAGAGGAGGGGGAAAATTTCAACATGTTTGTCCGCGGGGCAATTAGATAAAATGTGCAGCAGTGACGAGCCCAACTCTAGGAGTATAGAAAATAAGTTGCTCTAAAAATTAAGGACAATCAATTTTATTGTTAATTCAGAAAAATTAAAGACTGTGTTTTTCTACGGCAAAATTACTACAGACAATCTATTTAACAGGTTCTGCTGAGATATTCCACTGTGAGAGTAGTGGCCATCCATTTTGAAAGACAAAAACTTTAAAAAACGCCATTTGATATTCTCCAAGCGCTCAGTGTTAACATTATAACCTGGTTGCCAATTTTTTATCGAATATAACTCCTAGATCTTTAATTGAGTTTAACCAATTTAAGATGATATTATGTGATATTTTTGGAGTGAAAGTTACAATACTACACTTTGCAACATTTAGGGGAGGTTATTTAATACACACCACTCATTTAATTTTCTATTATTTTGCAACTTTAGGCAGTCAGGTCTATTATATATTGAGCAGAATATTTTTATGCCGTCGGCGTATAGTAAAAAATGCACATTAAGGTGTTTCACAGTGCCATTGATGAATATTATGAAGAGGAGTGGACCAAGGATTGACTCTTGAGGCACTCCTGAGGAACAGAAATCTTCTTAGAAATGAAACCGTGAGTTCGTTGAATAACTGCGCTGTACTAGTTAAATAAGACTTAAATAGGTCAAGCTATTGAAGTAAGATGCCATGATCTAACCGATCAAAGGCCTTGGAGAAGTCTGCATAAATTACATCCACCTGGACATTCATATCAAGATTCTGAGCAATAAATTGAATGATGCACAATAAATTTGTTACCGTTGATCTATTACGCATTAAGCCATGTTGACGAATAGAAATCTTGTATATTGACAAGTTTAACAAATGAATAATGAACAATTAAAAATGGCACAAACTAATAAAATGTTCCAAATGTTCACAATTAAAGCTTCGGAAAATTTTCCTTTTAGATTATGAAAATTTCTGGTAAAGTATAAAAATTTAACTACTTATTTGAGAGTATTAAAATTTATTTCAAATGTATTCCTGATCAGAGAATGTGATGTTTTAACTATAGCAAACGACCATATCTGCACTATTATGTCCTTGAGTCTTGACAGACTTAATTCTTCCTCAGCTCTCAGCATCTAAATAGTTTCTCACCCAGACCTACTTTTTAACTTTTACAGCTACTTTTCTATTTATAGGTAGGTACTCTTTCCATAACTCTACTACTTGTCTATTTATCTTTTTTCCTTCCAGTTATCTAAACCGCCTTCTATAAATTATCACTTTTTGCACCTTAACTTTATATATACTTACTTGCTGGATATTTATTAGCTTCTATTCAATTTGCTTCCTTTTTGTACCTCTATTTGGTTTACTTTCTTCCAAGTATTTTGGGTTGGGATTTTCTTGGTTATGTTCTTTTATACAGATATATGATGCTCTTCATAAGCTAAATAATTTATCACTCAACTTCTTACTGGAGTACGTTATCGCCCTGTAGTTTATTGTAAATCATTTATTGTGTACCTGTTTTTATGCGTGATTGATATATAAATCAGTTGGCAGTTAGTACGTTGTACGCTCCAGTCGAATAAAACACATTTGTAATGTAATCTCGTGTTTCAATTAAATAACATCCTTACGAATACTACATCAGAAGTGGTGGAACAGTGAACAAGTGTTGTGCCTTGACTGCCTAAGTCCCGAAAAGAACTCGAAAAAAAGTAAATAAGATCGACTACCATCGACGTAAAACTCGTCGTCTACGTTCTCCACGTCTATATCATCGACGTCTTCATCAACATCTGATAAAAATGATAAATAAATCAAAAATTGTTAGCGATCGTTATCACCAATTCTATAATGAGCACTCGATCGTAATAGTTTCCTCTGTAATACCAGAGGTTGATAAAAATAAACTATGGATGTAGTTGAGTGGGTTGAAATCATCTAGCTAAAAGGTACTGTGAAAACGTGGTACGATAGTTTTATCCAAAGTGAGGAGGAGTGGTCTCGGTTTTCTTGGCCAAATTAGAAAAAAAGCTTATCTCTACTTTTCAAAGTCTTCGTAACACTTATAAATTATTATTTATGGAGGCAGCAAACCACAAACCAGCCGACGGGTGCTTCTTATACAAATTGCATTTTCAACATTTGGCCATCCTATAAACTAAAACTAAATTTCTCGAACGCCGACAAAGTTTCCATAGTCATAGGTGCGATAATCGAAAACACTATTAACTCGGCAGTAGAGGCCGCAAATATTACAGACCATAACATCCTAGCTAATTATTTAAAAAATAAAATGTACAAATCTTTTGAAGGTGTGCTTTATTGATCTTTATTATTATCATAGATCAGTCGTATGTTGGATCATTCATTCATTTGATTCGCTCCAGTAACAATTTCACATCTCCAATGAAAAACTGTGCTAGTACTAACCCAGTTTCTGCACATCTCCATTATGATACCGGTACTGTCTATCTTAGGACCATGCTGTTGCCTTCTATAAAACAAAAGTTCCTCAAATGAACCATTTGTTACCTGAAAACAAGCCTAGGTTAGAACATATATTGAAAAAGATTTGGACTGGACTACTTCATCAACAAAAGTGACCCTGACCTTACTTAAATCAAACCAATGTTAGAAATAAAAGGTTCCTGTCTGCAAAATTCAGAGCCTATTTACTAAATTATACCCAAACAACAAAGCTCACATGTACGTATCGGTATTATTAATATCGCAATTTACATTTATTTAAATGAGATACTTGTATTTAAATAATTCATAATGATATGCTCTTACAACTTCCGGTGCAAATGTAGAAATAATTCACTAACCAGTCCACAGTAACTAATATTTATGGTTAATAATGAAGAAACCTTCCTCCTCACTATAATTAATAGGTATTGCTTTTTAAACCTTGAATTGTATTTTCGGTCTATAGTATTATTTTTTGCCATGGGACACCTTGAGTTCTATATAATGGTCCTCATCAGTGTTAAACCAACTTCTGCGCGTCTCTAAAATCACAGGGCCGTCCTAAATGTGAAAACGACAATATTTGAAGCAGTTCTAAATACTCGAAAATATCCTTACAATGAGGAATTTTGTCAAGGTCACTTGCGTTACATTCCTTTCTCATTGTTATTTGAAAGCCTTCTTTTTAAAATCGATATTCACAAGCTAATATCTATGTCGATAACAACTGTGTCACGTAGTGTAGCTTCTGAATTTAACATTATACGCATGAATTGAAGGCAATGCCTGCGATTCGTAATGTAATTCTCACATTGACCATTGACTACAATATTTACTTGATGAAGTAAAAACTTGTACTGATCCTCAGCTATCAACTTTTCAATTAAATATTATAAACTAATGAAAATACTGGCCCTTAGGGCCAGTATTTTCATCTCCCATTAAATTTATTTGGGAAATAATTTCCTCGGCTACAATTGTTTCAATAATCGTTTCCACAGGATTTATCTGCTGAATAAATTTAATGGGAGATGAAAATACTGGCCCTAAATATTAAAGCATGTCGAGATTAAGGGGGTTTCCAGATGAGATATTAGCCTTAAATTGGAAACAATATTTTAATAGGTACCTAGTTGTAACTAATTTTAAAGTGTTAGAAATAGCTGTTTGAAAAATAAGTAAAACCTATATCTAAACACCATACCTGTCAATAACAGTGACAAACAATGACGGTTTAAATAATACGTCGATCTAATAGGCTATTGATTATGTCATATAGAAAGGAACTAAGACGTTGAAGGGTTTAATCGGTCATTTAAGATGAGAAAACCGCGGAGTGCTATTAAATTAGAAGGTGCAAATTGGAGATATGGGTGAAAATGCAACCCTTTCAGTTTGTAACTTGTAAACGAAGCAAAATTCAGGTATAGTTAATAGGAAACTTTTTGTAGAGAATCAAATTTCCAATCTAAATGACTTTGAATGAAAATTTTGTGCGAAAAGTATAAAAAAACAATTTAAAAAAGCAAAAATCCAATTTCTGTTTTTTTTTTACTTTTTTGCATATAACTTTTTTTGAGCAGAGATAGGTGCAGGCATTGCTTTGTAGAAATAAGGTGATAAAATTTCTTTTAAAATAATGGTCTCAACAAATTTTTTCGATGAAAATTGACTGAGATATAGTCGCTCAAACTTATATATGTTTTTTTCGATTTTTATTGCGTTGAACGTCTTAGTGCCTTATTTCCTTATTTTTTATGATATAATCAATAACCTATAAGCACTACGTTCTCATTTTTTGAATGGGTTCCTTAACGTCAGCTTTTTAACGGTCGATGTAATTATAATCTCAAGTGATATGATTTAAATAATTTGTAACTTTAAATGGACTTCAATCTGCTTAATATAATTTGCTCCAACTGGTGTTCCACAAGGATCTGTTCTTTGACCTTTGTTATTTATAATGTTTATTAATGATATTATCATAGTTTTAGATGTTAGTTGTCTACTATAATTGATGTGAAGGTTTCTTTCAAAATAATTTAGATGTATTATCTTACTGGTATATTTCAAATATATTATATATTTTTTTAATGATTCTAAGTGTCAACTAATGCCTTTTTACAAACAATTTTTTGATAGTGTCTGATTATCGGCTTAGGAAGACATTTTTAACAAGATCTGATACATTTTGCGATCTCGGTGTTGTCTTGATTGATAAAATTGGATATCAAAAGTATTAGCAAGCTAAAAAAATCTTAAAATAAATATTGATTTGCACCCTTCAGGCTTAAGGCTTAAGGGTCTTCTTTTTTTTTCAGAATTTTGAACGCAACAGGAAAGCCAAATTAAATAAAAACGAGAAATCGCGTCTCCTTCTGTAACTGCCCAACAATAAGGGTACGAAGTTAAAACCCGACAGGAATTGTTTATTTATAAAAGATCTAACAAACCACGTATACGAAGTTTAATTTGGCTTTGGAGCATTTTTCACTATGCTTAGCCAGTTAACCAACAGTAAACTTACAAGAAAATTATGGCAGCTCAATGCTTCCATAGTAATCGATTTTTAATAGAGAGATTCCAGATTATATCATTAATCAATTAATTGATCGATGTAAAAATCAGTCTTCCGAAGATCGATTCAGAATCGTCATGCATCCTAGATTACAGAATTAAGACTCCCGGACCAATAATTCGGTAATAAAGGGGAGGGGGGGATATACTGGCAATGAACATGTTTATTGACTATGATAAAAGAACATTGAAAAATATGTTTTGAAATTCTTTCAAACAATGCCCCATAGCCCCATTTGCCTAAATTGAAAAAAAGACTCTTTTAAGTTCCACATTTTAATCTACAGAAGGGTGTCAGAAAATATTCTTGAAACATCGACACCAGAGCGGCTTGTGGAACATTAAATTCCGACTACTTAGTGAAAATGTCATGTTTGAGCGATAAAACAGTGTAACAGACTGGTGGACGAGCAAACAAATCATTTTTAAGGACTTCATTTTATACTTTTGGGTATGGAAGCCTAAAAATATTATAAGCAGTCAAAATAGGATTTGAAGTGGAACTTTTTCCATAAGCAATTTTATGATTGGATCCTATGGTGCTAAGGAGTACCCAACAAATTTTGTATTTCAAAGACCCTGTGCTCCAATGAGGAAGTTGCATGATTTTTTTTTGTAACACAGATAGATAGACGACAGAAAAATATGCTTCCTCGTATTTTTTCTTTTTCTTTTTTGTTGAAATTGAAGATGAAAAAAAATATGTATTTCGGCTGAGAATTTAAAACCATTAAAATGCTCTATCCCTAACAAATAGCGTCATCCGTAACCTGTAGCGTCACGTCTTTATTGTTAAAACATTGAAACATATAAAAAGAATGCTGTAGTTATAGAGTAACACATCAGGGATGTTATGAAATGATTATCCGTCATATTAACCAATAATTAATAACAAGATTAAGAATAATAACGTAAATTAGCCAATTCAAGTCCAATTAGTGACGTCAAAATAACGTCAAAGCAGTATTATAGTGTGTTCAGTCACGTGGTTCTGTTTACACAAAAGTTAAAATTTTAATGTGGCATATTTACGAAGCGAAATTTTTCTATGAGTTTCTTTTATTATATTATCAACTTATATATTACATATTATGGAAAAATAGTAAAATTAAGCATTTTTAAAATCCATGCATCTTCCTCATTGTTATTAACAATTTATTTTTTTTAACCACGTTTTGTAACCTAAAAATGTGAATAACTCGAGATATATAGGTCCGATCGGGACAGAAAAAACAAAATCTTTGTAATTAAGTTTTCTACAAATCTATGTTTAGTTTAGGTCTTAGGAGCGCAACCATAACCTACAAAAGTGAAAAACTGATCACAAATCGTTTCCCTTTTCATGTAAAATTTGAATTGGCCGCCGTTGTATGCCATTAGGTCCAAAATGGATCATATTTTTTCCAAAAGTTAGGTCTCCTCAATGCCAACTTTTTGATGCCGAAAAGAAAAATAGAAATTAAACTTATTTGGGCCATTTCTTTCATTTGTTTAAAACTCAATATTTCTCGTGAAACCTGACAAAGGAAAAGTATGCACAGCAACACACTCTTCACAAGAGCTGCAGCAGCTAGGGCTGGAGCACATTCTGTCTGTACATGCTTTCACAGGCTGTGATAACATCTCCGCAGCCTTCAGGAAGAGCAAAGTCAGGTTTGCAAAATTATACAAAAAGATAAATCGCTCAAAGAAGCAGCTGAGCCCTTCATCAACGCCATCTGACGTCGAAAGAGCAGGAACAATTGCATCCTTAGATGATACGGTGCTTCATCTAAGAAGATATCCTTAGATGACTACAGATATCGGTCATTTTTAAAATCAGTCACTTCGATCAAGCTAGACATTTCCACTCTCCCACCAACTGTGGGGCCACGAAGTACCATTCCTACAGGATGTACTACAAAATCCAGCACTGGATGGGAGCCATACTGCCCTCACATGTGTGGGGTTTAGGAATTCCTGGCTGGGAGAAGAGAAATGGGGAGCTGGTGCCCAAACTAACAGACAAAAATGCTGCCCCTGACGAAATTTTGCAAGTTATACTTTGTCGTTGCAAAAAAGATTGTGACTGTGGAAAATGTGGATGCAGAAAGCATCATTAAATTGTTCGCCAGCATGCCTCAACTGCCAGGGCAACTGCCACAATGGAGTCCCCATAACAGAGGATGAGGAGGATGAAGAATTTGATGACATAATAGTTCTTTTGGAGGATTCATTTTTCTCTTCTGCTGGCGTGGTGACCCCATAAATTAACTATTCCCTCATCTGAAAATTGATCGTTTTTTTTTCTCTAAAAAATGCATTAGCTAATTAGCAATTAGGCAATTATATATAAATAAAAGTAGCTGTTATATGTAAATAAAAGTAGTTCAAACCATAATACTGTGTCGTTTTCTTATAGAGGTACATCGTACCTATCTTTTCCCAAGCAATAACCCTATCACATTACGGCAAATAATCTTGAAATTCGATCGATCGATAATGGTTGAAGATAGAAACTTTTCGCAGAAATTAAAAAATGTAGGAAATTTTGTCAGCTTTCAAAAATATAAGAATAATTTTTCCACTAGGATCAGTAGTTTTCGAGTTATTAGCGAGAAACAAAAAAAAATCAAAATTAAGGGCCTTCCGGAAGCCCTCCCTCGCAAGGTTCACCTGCTAGAGTCGGGGACTTTTAGGACGTTCACCTCCTAATAACTACCCCAAACCTATTCCTGAAGTCAAAAATTTTGCCGCCCTCCATGTAGTCTATAATAATTTTTAAAAAAATATATCTTTTCATAAAAACGAATTTGCATACATTTAAATGTAGTTGTGAATTTATCTGAAAAGAACTTTTTTCATTTATTTATCGATCTTAGCTGCAAAGTACAATAACTTCCTTGTCTGTGAACTTTTTAGGACTTTTTTTTAGAAAATTTCTTCTAGAAAAAGTTCCTTTATATTGATTTTTCTGCTATTTTGACTACGCTATTAATATTAATAACAAATATAAATACGTCATATTTAAGAAGTGAGATGAATTTTCTTTAATTGGGGCTTGTGCTAGAATCCTAATAACAGCTTGCTGTAAAAGTTGTGCGTAAATTTAGATTCGTTATTCTGGCGAAAAAACTGCCGGCGATTTACTAACATAAATAATTATACCTAGTTCTGGGAACTAAATATTGTTGCTTGGGTCAAGGTCGGATATATTTTTTATTAAATGCTTCAGGGAATTTATTTGTAACATACTTCAAGAATAAAGTTAGAATTTAATTTTTCCAGCAATACACCACCTGGCGGTTAAAACTGAAGAAAAATGTCGCTTTGTGTAAGGTCAATTTTTAAGGAATTTTATATAATTTATTTTTGAATTATGAACGACAATGATTAGTGAAATCTCGTAACAGCTGATTGTGTTATCGTCTGCAGAATGTGTAGTGGGAGCGGCGTTTCCCACGAGCCGTGACAAGGACGACGACTTGTAGAATGTTTAGCAGGGCGGACGGTAACAAGTCGGGACGACGGCCCAGAGGCCCTCCCGGTTCAGAGAGATGAGCGCCTCCGACCAGAGCCTAACATAATATTTATATCCTGTATCTTCTCTTTCATTCGCAAAGTCCGCGCCGAACAACCATTAGATAAATATATCTCATGAATTTTTGAACTGTCCTTGGTGTCTTCGGGGCACGCAAATTCGTTAAATTTAAACAAATTGTTTAGTTTAACAATGTTAACACAGAATAAGGTCAAGCAGGGACACGTTTATTATTTCTGTGATGTTGTTTTCTTCATGGTCAGAAGTACTATAGTATTACCTAAGTAGGATCACAAGAGTAGAATTTCAGATTTTAATTCATTTATTGTCGGTTAAGTAAAATAATTACTTTTTCTATAATATCAACATCCGATGCAAATCGTCCTGATTATAACAACATAAAAGTAGACAACTTAAATGACAATAAAGGAGACCACAAATATCAAGTACCTAGATATAGTAATTGACACGAACCAAAATCATGCACAAATTTGATCTTTTAAGACAATGTCTTTAGTCAAAACTTATTACTAACATTGTATCAAATATTGGTTGTGGGTATATTTTACTTTATTATTATGAAATTTAAAAAAGTTAAACCTAATTTTAACAATTAAAAAAAAATAGTAGAGAATAGTTCTAACAATTAAATAACAATTCTAACCTACAATTTTATGCCGCTTTTATATAAAAATGTTACTAGATGGTGTAGTGCTTTGTTTTCATTGAGGCATAACACAAATATGTTGAAAGTGGTTTCTATCTTTAACTTTATCAAGTTATTGTACAGAGTGTTCGCTAATTGGTGGTAGTCCTTTTAAAAAACAGTTGGGCTCAAATTAAATAAGCTTAGAAATTTCTCCATCTATACTGATTTAAAAATATGTATGTGTACCTACCTGATGTAACGATAAATAATTTCAAGTCGGATTACTACACATCAGATTCAGGAGTTCCCTAGGGTTCAAACCTAGGCCCACTTTTGTTTTTAATTTTTATAAATGATATTGTAAATACTGTAAATTAGCCTATTTGCTAATGATTTGAAAATATTTAAGCAAATAGAAAATTACCACGACTGCATGCAATTACAAGATGACATCAAAGAAATATTTAATTGGTCTGTTGAAAATCAATTGCTCTTTAATATTGATAAATGCAAGGTAGTGATTTTCCATAAAAGATTTTCCATGAAGTCCTATAAAAATGTAGGGTTTATTGAAATTTTTGTCGTGGACACGCCACTTTACTTACCCGGGCTAGGTAGTGTAAACGATCTGCTACGCACAGCAGCCTAAGTGTGTTTTCCTTTTGTAATATCTTGCAACCCCTACCGCCTCACAGTAAGGAGTGAAAAACCAGTAGCAGTGGCGCCCAACGTGGGGCCCGAAGATACACCCATTTAATTTGTATTGTCGGAAATGTACGTAAGACGTGCCTAATGAGAGCAATTGAAATCAGATATAATTCGCAAAAGAAATAATTTATCTCTGATTCTTCGTTACAATCCGGATAACTCTGGTAGAATGCTACAGCTCAATTAACAGGGTCGAGTCAGTCTCTCTAGCAAACGAGATACTTCCAAAGGAAAGTGGTCAACCGGCCTATACATTTTTGAAGCACGATGGTAAGGTCGGATGAAATGGCAATAATAAGGTTAACTCACCTGTACACCTAAATCCCGCACAAATTCAGATAAAACTCCCTTCGTAACATCAAAATTCTTTGACAAACAAAAACAACCAAACGGAGGAATATTTATTGTTGCCGATAATCCCAAAATCCAACAAGACTTAAATAAATTAAGTTTTAGGAATTATCGACAGTGTACCGCAGCTCACCTTTTACCTTTCGTTTTAACAAGCCGGAAGGCACGCGACCGCTCCTAGCGGACAGAAGCCAGATCTCTGCGACCAACGGCTCGCAGCTGTTGGCGATATGTGGCCCGCGAAACACAAATGTGCGTTGCGGGTCACATAAGCATTAAGCCCGTGACAAATTGTCTAGCATTTACCATTTTTTTCGTATTATAAGTACTTTTATCTCGTCTCCCTCCGTCTCTCTCTTATCTCTGAATACTTTACCTTAATTTAAGTTTAGTCTAAGTCTAGTTTAAGTTAGGTTAAGTATATACAGTCTGTAATTGGCTTGTGAAAGCTGTAGACTTGTACCAGCAAATAAATAAATGTCTCTAAAATAATAATTACGGTCTGCAAGAAACTAACTTGCAAGATAAATCGATACTGCAGATTTTTTTCTGCTCATCAATAATAACGAACAACAGGTTAGATAATTAGATACCTACCACTTAGCTATTTCGTGTCTTAGGACCCACTTTTCAAAATATAACTTCCGTATTGTTACTGTATCATTGTGGTGAATAAAATTATTAACTTGGCCTGTATTAAGATGTTAACCACGAACTTGATGGTGGTCTGTTAATGTCAACACTTGCGGTTCGCATCAGAGACCTCGTTCCGTATTATACAATAGCTAATTAGGGGCGACAGTGGGTTTTCTGAGACTTTTACGCTTTATATCATAATATATATTTTTATCATTAACCAGTGTACTTGGGGCATATTTTATTAACAGTAAATAAGTGCAATAAATTAGTTTATTTATGACAGATTCTACAATAATTAAGGACTGAATACAAAACTGTTTATGTCTGCCAGTTTAAAAATTATTATAAGCTTAATTGTTGATGTAACGACAGAAATGCGGGCGACAAAAAATACGAAAACTTCATTTAAGACTATGTATTAATTGAGTCGCTTCCCATAAGAAATGGAATAGTTAAATGGTGGATGGCATTAGGATGAAAATAATCATTGTAAATTGAAAGAAAGTTAAGTTCTTGAAATAACAGTAATAACACTACTTAATTAAAAGTGCATAAAACACAATCAAAAATAAATGTAATTTAGAAGGCATTCGAGTATTTTAATTACCGTATGAAACGCATTATATTAAATTAAATTTCATGGTGTAGTATCAAAGCCACATCTGATAATAAAGTTGATATATGTGCCCTTGTCCCATGTTTTATTATTTTTTCTGCTTATAGAGTACAAGATCAAATTGTAAATAAAGGAAAAAAATTACTGGTTGAAACTTCCACAAATCGCAGACAAGAATGCTTATCGATGTTTCACCCACATCACGCCAAAGAAATTTTTTGTGTAGCCTCGGCAAACAGAATACACGGAAATTTTATCTTTTAAATATTACATCAGTCAAAAACCTCCTCCTCGCTGCTGACACTCTTGAAGCCTAGCACGAAAGTTTTTCATCGCCCGCTCCAACATTTCAATTGGGATTGCGTTAGTCTCTGTCCGAATATCATATTTTAGTTGTTCCAAAGTTTGCGGTCGGTTAGAAAACACTTTTGACTTTAAGTAGCCCCATAAAAGGAACACACAAGCTGAGAGATCCGGTGACCAAGCCGGCCAGTTGATGTCCCCAAATTTCGAAATGACATGACCAGGAAACATTCTTCGCAAAATTGTCATAGAATCCCTAGAGTGGCTCCATCCTGCTGAAATCAAATTCTTCGAATATCCACACCAATCTTACGAAGTTGATGTTCAAAATACACTGATCTATAGGTAAAATACCTAATTACAGAACAGGAAGATAAGAAAAATAAAAAGCAGCTCCTCTTGCGTAACACCTAAAGGTGGGTAAACACTATCCGATTTAAAACTAAGGAATTTTAAAAGTCGACGTTGGACTGATTGAAATTATTAACATAAGTGATGTAATATGGGGACCATACAAGAGAAGCGTACTCGGGTTTAGACCTAATAAAGGTAATATAAACAGGTTTAATTGCGTCTAACCGAGTAAAATCCATACGTCTTACTGACTTCTAAAGTAATGGTGTCAACATAAGCGGCAAAAGAAAGCTTGGTATAGGGGCGAGCGTAGGTGCGTCTTTACTATGTACATACTTCGGTATGCGATGTAAAGCAACCACAGGCGCAGTTAGTACTTGGATTGGTGACCATTCCAACGGAAACCGCGTTCTCGCCTCACACATCTTCCAGCGGCTTGTATATCAGTGTATGCGCGGAAGCTATACAACCTTAGGCGAGGGTTGTATAGGAAATATACCATCCTTCAGAAATTCCTGGTTGGGGGTAGCTCGTCTACAGGCGTCGGTGTTAGGCCTCAGTAGCAGAAATAGGCCGACGTTAAATAAATGTATAAAAAAAAAGCTTGGTATAAAAAAATACGCCAAGATCGCGAAAGGTGGAGAGGCGGTTCATGTTGACATTATCTAGGTTGTAATCGAAACTTATTTGCGTGGATTTTGTAGAAAAATACATGACATTGCATTTGCTGACATTTAATGACAACTTGTTTTCCTGGCACCAAGCGTTTACACTGTCTAAGTTCCTTTGAAGAGGGAGACAATCATTGAGGCTGTTAACGTTATCATATATCTTTAAATCATCCGCATACATAAGACAATTCACATCCAACACATCTACAATATCGTTTATAAAAATAATAAACAACAGGGGACCAAGAATCTGTGGAAGACCAGCTGTTAAGGTATATTCAGCAGACTTAGAACCATTGGATACGAGATATTGAGTCCTGTCATATAGGTAAGACCTAAAAAATTTAATAGAGAATCAGATAAGCCGAATAAATGCAGTTTGTGAAGTAGCATGCTGAAATCGAGTCTATCAAATGCTTTGGAAAAATCTGCATAAATAACATCTGTTTGTGTCTGCGAATCTATAGATTCTGCTATAAATTGAGTAACACAGATCAGATTTGTTGCAATGCATCGGCCCTTCATAAAGCCGTGTTGATAGACTGATATTTTGTTGGACACATGATGGTATAGAAAATCATGTAGTAAGGTTTTCAAAACTATACATCAATTGCAGATAATGGATATAGGTCTAAAATTGCTAATATCAAACTAATCATTTTTTTATATTTAGGACATACTTTACACCGTTTCCATAATACAGGCTACTCACAATTTCGAATGCATATGTTGAATATGACTTTTAGAGGGAACGCCAGAATGTGAGCACAGTCCTTCAGCAGAAGCGCAGGTATTCCGTCAAGACCAGAAGTCAGTTTAGGTTTGAGTCTTTTTAAGGCAGCCGCAATTTCAGTCTTATCAAATTCTTGTAGATGAATAGTTGTGTCTACGATTTACTCTTTCAAGGATTGGTTAGTAGACCTAGATTATGGTAAAAATTATTTACAGAAAAAATCGAAAGCGTTTATAACTTCATTAGAATCAACAAGCTGTCTCCTGTTGTAGGACATTTGAGAAGGTATGCTAGGCGATTTCTTTCTACCATTAATAAAAGACCAAAATTTGCTGGCATCATTTTTAATATCTATTTCAGTTGTTCTTATATAATACTTGTAAGGTGCATCAATGTCTGATTTTATTTTAAATCTCAATGTTTTAAAATCATTCAGTCCTCAAATCACCATACCTATCGCGCCAGTGTTTGGCTTTTAGCTTGATATTCCTTATTATCTGAGAGTTAAACCAAGGAGAGTATCTATTCTTTTTAGCAGAAAAAATCAAAAATAGAATAAAGTTTATCATAGAAGTGAGAAATCATATCTTCAAAATTGGAACAAGTTACAAGAAATTGCTAGTCATTCTATAGTAAATGAGACAAAATTGGTTAAAGCTGTATATTTACACAGTTTTCTGAAACGTTATTTCTATAACAGTAAAATAGACGATTTTTTCGTTGGATATCATAAATAATAAATAAATAAATAAATGAATAAACACCACAGAAATTAGACAACCTCCAATTCCAGAAGTCAGGGCTTGTGCGGAAGGGGGTTACACATTGAAAAAACGCGGACATACAACCATTTCCTCCGACAGTGCCAGTGCCGGAGCCAGGATTCGAACCCGGTGGTGCGATGTCCGTGTGGTTAATCGCGATTGCCACCTCGCGCCTTAACCCACTCGGCTATCGACTAGATCATTGAACTTATTTTTAAATTTTTATTAACACATCAGTATCAACTTACGTGATTACACCTGGCTGACATCTATATTTCCATTATTAAATTAATTTCAGTAATTTACTATCAAAAACAATTTACACAACTAAAAAAGAACCATTTTTATCTAAGAGTTGTACTACATTTTTTTAAATCAAGGGTAGTACAGAAGTACTTAACATCATAAGAATTAAATATGCTTCCATCTTCAATTATATTACTTCCGAAGTTCCTGTCAGCGAAAAATTTGTTTTTAGTGTCGCGACACCGCAGATTGTCAACCTCTAAACATATAATTACTTTTTGTAGAGAAAATCATGTATAAATCCGTTCTTAATGGTTTTTAAATTGATAACTATCTATAACTAGAATTTTTTGTTAAATAGAATTACTGCAAAACCGAGTTTTCGATTGTAAAAATTTTGCAAATACTTTTTGAATATTAAAAGCGTTTTAAAATATTTTTTAAATATTGAATGCTGTTACGAAGCAACACCATGTGCAATGCCTATTGTAACGCTTCAATAATTACTTGGTATTTATTTACATGTTATGTATTTAACAATAAAGAACCAGCCAGTGATTGATAGCCAATGCTTTAACAAATGCAGTTTCAATTATTTTGGTTTCCAGAAGAATTGTTGCTTTGTGCCAGCCCAACTCTGTATAATGGGTAATAAGGTGTAATGAAAACACTTCGGCGGTCAGCCTTTGGTATTTTGAGTTACAGCCAGTCTCCTATCCTTGAAGCCTTCCTCAGAACATTAAGGATGGCCAATGTTTGGCAGGACAACTGTTCCATGTCAAGTTTTGACTTCTCTTTCTCTCCCCTGTGTTTATTTAAAACTTTTAATATTCTGTCTTTATCGTTGACTGTGTACGTTATGTTATGAATGAACCATTTCCGAGAATACAGTACAGCACGTTCAAGATGAAGTTCAGTGCGGATAAATTCCTAATTTTACTACCATAACGGAGGCGATTTATTTAACATGGAAATAAATAACAATAACACCCACTCTACTACGATATTAATTGTAAAATACCGGCTCAAAACGGATTCGTTTTTCATTCGGTTTTACTATCCGAACTTCACTTCTAAATCAAGACTCATTTAAGGCGCACCTACCTACCACGATGATTTAATCATGGTACGTAAACGTCACGGGCGCAGAGGCTTTTTCCAATAATTCTATTATTTTGTAGATTCGGTGATTTGTTTTTGAAGAGGATAATAATACATGTGGTAGAAAACCCAAATAATAGGAAAGAGTATAAGTAGAATGCCACAAATAACTTTCAGACAATATGCTACAGGGTGTAGTCGACGCGTTATGCACGATTTTTTCAGTAGCGTTTGTGGCAAATTTTTTGTTAAAAGGCCAGTCTGACGTAGTTTTTTTCGTGGAATCCGATGCAGTCAAGACACAAACGATTAAGAAAAAGTTGTAGTTTGCCGATGTCCTCCGCCGCACAGTAGACACCGCTCCTTCCGTGCATTATAAACAAAATATAAATATTCTCTCTTTTATGAGATATACTTTCGGTCAAAATTATATAGATCCTGATCACAGCATAGGAAATCTGATTATGATGGTCAAATATATATTATTTTGTCTACTTTATCTGCGAGCTAAAAGAGCGATTTGCGATTCTTAAGATAGTAGTATCGCTATGCCGAAAATGCTGCCCTTACTATCTGGAGTAGCCCCTGATGAAGACCAGGGCCATTGAGAGCTGCGGGAAAAACGATTATCTATGGCCCCCCTATTATAACGAATCTAGCAAAAATGTTTTAATGCTGACCTTGCAGGCCCCTTTATATTGTGTCTTACGGGACTTGTACCGCTACCGAAATGAAAAGTGTCAGAAAATGACACTTTAAGTTGTCATAAAAGGCATGTTTGTTTGACGTTTGAAGAAAAACTTCTATTATTACAATTTCACGTTCAAAAGCTAAAAGTTAAACACATCAATGTGTAGTATCGTTCAAAGATTCCCTGCGAATAAAAAATGCAACAAGAACTTTACGACCTCATTAAGAGTGGGTTTGCACGCACCAGTCAGTCTCGAATAAATTTGTAAGTAATCCAATTATAGCCCATGTAAAGACTTCCCTACATTCAAAAACGCAACAAAAACTCCACGACATAATTATTGTCGCCGCTATGGCGGGGTGCATGTCATCAAACGAACCGACGCACATTATTAAAAACCTATAAAAGAAAGCGAGTCAATTTGCGAACAACAGTGCAACAGTTTTTGTTGCGTTTTTTATGTGTCGGGAACTTATTACTTCAACTATACATCGTCCGGTCGATAACACAGAAGCCACACTAGTCTAAGCGGCGTACAGAAGCGTACGAATGTAATCGCGATGTGATTTTATGTTTATACATGCCAGTTACTAACAAAACCTTGGTGACACACAAAACATCTTGAAATATTGTGGGTTGTGCGCATTTAGTTGGCATAAAAGAAGAAATATTACTAAATCCCCGAATTTAGCTATCAGGAACAGATAACATATTTATTTACATATTATTATAAACCGCCATTCGAAGCTCTCAGGCTAAATAAAAAATTATGAGCTCGACCCTGCTTTGACACACGTCTAGGAATGGTCATCGCTATGATGATGCCTCTAGTAGCAAAACGCCCAACTATTTTAGGCGACATTTAACAAATTCGTATTCGACATTAAACTCTAATAGGAACAAATATTATGAAGAATTTTCAGGGTATTTTGTTTTATACTACAACGTATTATATTTTATTTGAATATTTAAGTCCCTTTGTAGAATATAAAACAATTTATGGTGGATTTGGGACAAATGAGTAGAACATTCGCATTGAATAATCAAGGAGGAGAAAATTTTGGAAACTTAATTTTACCTAGGATAATATAATAGGTGCTTGTCTTAAGTTTGCTTAATCAGTTCTGAATTCTGTTGGCTAGTTTTTAAGAAGAGTGTAAAACACGAATGGGGATATTTTACGCACTATTTGACCTTGGTAACGCACCCTTGAAACTTTGTTTCATTAAATTTGAATTTGGCTTTAAAAAAATTATTGAAATGTTTTCCTCGAAAACGGTTGGAGTCATCAAATTCAACCAAGTGTACCTTTTATACGTGGAAATGACGCCCTCATCAAACTTTCTGGTCAGAAGTACCACAACGTTTCGTCAAAAGAAATATGAAAAAAAATCATCATCAGATAGAGGTCCTGCGGCGCCATCTATGATTTAACGTGATGTAATACATAAATTATTGTTTCTTAGAATAAAAAAAGTTCCTCTAGCAAATTTGTCGAGATCAGTCAAAAGGCTGTTAAATAATTTGAACTTTGACACCCTGTATCTTTTTCCACAGCAACATTTTACTAACGCATATTTGGTTATATCCTCATATTTTAGCCCAAAGAATCTACCCCTGAACTATGACCTGTTATTAATGGTCCACCCTGTATATGCATATACCTATATTACCAAAAGGAAATGTGCAGCGTAAGTAAACATTAATTTAAACTGTCAGTTATGCAGTATCTACTTAACTTCTCTGAATAAGTAACTAAATCAATATTCCTTTTATTGTGTCTTATTTAAAATATTAGGTAAATTATATAATCATTACCGTTGTTTGGATCAAATACCTTCCTCATAATATAGACTGCCATCTATTAACATTATAAATCGTTTCTTAAAATTTAAAAACATGAATTGAACTTCTCCTGCCATCTATTTCTCACTAGATAAATTTGTCATGGAAGGTAATACGCTTGAAAGAAAATTACTTTATTGACACCAGGTGGCTACGGGTTGACTCATGGTTTCGATCGTAATTCATGAAGAATGGATAAAAGCAGGATGTACGCTGTCCTTTAAAATAAGCGATGTTATGCGGAAAAATACTCATGCAAGCTCAGATATTAGTTGGATAAATGTACCGCTATCAAAGAAGATTTACGTATAAAGGAACTTATACGATAACATCAACTTCAGCTTATGGCGTCGTGTTTTGTGCTTTTGTGGATTGTTTTTTCTAAATTTCTATAGAAGCGTGTTTACTCATTCTGGCTTTTCGGTAATCAAAGCCATATACCCACGTTGGGGAGAGTACAATAACACGACTCGATTCAGAACTCAGAAGTGATACCAAGACCGATCCCATCCGTGACAAGATCTGTTAAGAATGTGCATGCGCTTCTCCCTCTTTTGAGGGGAGCAGCCAGTTACTTGAGGGGAAGGAGACAGTAGCAAAGTGTTAAAATCCCTAGATGCCCAAATTGACATAAACGGATCGATCGATGCAACTCCAAATGCGATCAGCTGATCAGCTGATCGCATTTGGAGTTGCAGTCTTTAAAAATTAAAAAAACGTTTGTGCCCCTTGAGTATTAAGTGCACTGAAGAATATATCATTTAAAAGTCATTATTTATTATTGCAAAAACTATAAGGGAAATGCGTATAACGTACATGAATTTATTTTAACCTCAACAATAGGTCAACTCAACATGTAAACAATTGTCAAATTCGGTTCTAGGCTAGGGGATTTTATGCGTTGCCAACGGAAATTATTTAAACAAAACTTTGAAAAGAAGGAGATCCGCGGGAATGCGCCGCGCATTCTTAACTCGTGTTAGTAACAAAATGGGATCGGTGTATTAAAGTATATGTTTTTTAGATACATGATTTTGTTGGATCAGTTTGGTGAACTCACAGATCAGTTAGTGAGAACGCGCAGATCGAACTAAAACTCTGCCAGATTTAACAGTGAAATTAGATATAGAAGCGGAACTAATTTGCTGCCGATTAAAATTGGATTAACCCTTAACGAATCGATAATGCTGGTGGCTATTAACAACAGGCTTACATATTAGACACTTAGGGCCGGTTTATTAATACAGAGTTAACTTTCGAGGATAAATGTCAAATGAAACAATATGTACTTTGTGTTGTTTGATATTTATCCTCTAGTTACGAGTTAACCCTGCTTTGATAAACCGTACCTTAAAGCAACACCGGCACGGTATACGTAACTCTGTCCATCCATGTTACGCTACATGGACTTAAATTGAGATAAAGCACTGTTTGAAACGTAATTTATAAGTGAACTAAATTTCAACGAACCTTATAAACATAACCGCTTAAACCAACACCACCATTCATTGGTGTCTTTGTTTTATTTATATTGCATAGTTATATAAACACATGCCAAAAATAAAAAAAATCGATGATGGTTATGTGACATCTTTGACAGATACAATCGGGTGCACCCGATCGATGGTCCCATCGGCCTTATACTGGGCTCGACATGATACGTTTTAGGTATACGTACGTACAAACATGTTTTCATCGCTAATACTTCGAAAACAATACGGTATAGGTACGGTAAAACTGCACGTAGACAATTTTATTTTATGGGGAATAAAGTTTAGCTTCATCCATACTGTTTCACTGATTTTAATAAACAACCCTATATGGTCTACTCAATTTGCACGTCTTACAAATCACAATTATGAATTTAGAAAATAGGCAACCAAGTTATGAAGTAGTAATAATTTTTAATAAAAACTACTGCAACCAAGCTGTTTGCAAAATGGCCTATACCTGCCTGACATGAAATTTAATTTTCTGCGAAATAGTTTTTATATTTTTCTCCTTCTAACAATTTTTATTAATTGTTGAGTATCATAGGTATGTATTTATAAAAATAATAGCATTTAATTCTACGGACTGACTATTCGTATTGTAGAGGAAAACGATAAATGAAAACAATCATAGACGTAGTGGGAATAGTGGTTAGGGCTGATGCATCATCATGTCTTACGTCTTTTATGTCGCGTGCATTAAAATGAGAGAGAAGATTTGGGGGCTTTGTCTTCTAAGCGTCTCATCTGGCACCGCCCTTCTCGATGAAAGCTTTACGTCTTTTATGTCGCGTGCATTAAAATGAGAGAGAAGGTCAACCATGTGATCCGCCTTCTTAGCGTCTCACCTCGCACCCCCCCTCTCAATTATAGGTTTCTCGCACTATACATGCAGGATGTATGAATAGTGTCAGGACTATTCGTACAGGGAATATGTATGAATAGCGTCAGGACTATTCGTACATGCAGTATGTGACGTATTGATATAGTAATTAAGAATAAGTATGTAGGTTTCTCATCAGCAGTCCGTGGTGTAGTGGCTAGGTTGCCCGATTCTCACACTTGAGGTCGAGGGTTCGAATCAACTTTACAGTTTTTTTTTTACTACATTTTGTTAACAACTAAAATACGTAATACGAATATTTCTTTAGGGTAGTTCGTTAGGTTAATATTATTTGATGTAGTATAGTTGCTTATGATAGATAATTTTCCTTGTCCTTGACATTTTGTTAACAACTAAAATACGCAATACGAACATTTCTTTACCCCACTACGCTTTAAGTATATCAGAAAGTAGCACGCGAAAGGGATACCTTCCTTCTTATTCCTCTCACGAATCTCATGTATTTTAATTTATGATCAATGATCCTATTTTATTATTTAATACATACTACATGTACGAATAGTCCTGACGCTATTCATACATACTGCATACTGCATGTACGAATAGCCACCCCGTTAATTTTATGTACGTGTATCACAACACGTCGTTATTTGATGTAACGCAGAGAAAATATGCAACTCAAAATATATCCGTCTGCGTCTATGTCTATATACAAATTTAGAAGAGAGTAAAATACGAGACAAACACGAAGTTAATATTTAAATTATTACACATAATCCCTTTTGATTATCTGAATAGAATTCTGTTAAAGGAAATTAAATAGCTTTGTAGCGTTATGTAAATAAATAAGAACCCTAAAATTTAATCCCATACCTTTCCTTTTGTGTCTATCTATGCATTTATAAGAAAATAAATTACAAAATAAAACACTAGATTTAAATTCCCATTATTATATAAGTATATAACCCCATTTGATTACCTGAATACAATTCTGCTGAACGAAATTAAATAACTTGGTAATAAAGTAAATGTAAGTACCATAAAACTTAGCCCCACCACTACGCTTTATGTAATAAGAATAATGACATTCACAGAATACTTAGTTCAGTATAACCCTGTACTACCAGGTTGTTACAACGATAGACGCTGATATTTTGCAACGTAAAAACTGACCTCATGTACTATTTTGTGAAGTGGCAAGGTTGGTAAGCTGTAAAAGTGTAAACCTGTGAAGTGACAACTGACATTTTTTGTTGATAATCTAGGTTATTAGTGAAGTTTTGTGGATTTGTATTGTAAATAAGGATTTTAACGAGGAAATAAAACATGTCTGAGCGTAAGGTGTTAAATGTAAGTATTAATTTAGATATTGTTAAGTTGTAAGTTCCTACCATTTTACCAAATTTACTAAAATTCCAGAAATATTATCCTCCGGATTTCGATCCTGCCAAAATCCCTCGTATGAAATTGCCCAAAAATAGGCAGTACACAGTACGACTGATGGCTCCTTTTAACATGAGATGTGCCACTTGTGGAGAATATATTTATAAAGGGAAAAAGTTTAATGCAAGGAAAGAAGACGTAGAAAACCAGGATTATTTAGGAATAAGAATATATAGATTTTATATTAAGGTAAGTGCCTGTAACTGAAAATATGGTCATAATTTATTGGTTGCCTTCTATACAAATTACAGCCTTCCGCAAGAGTATGTTTGAATCAATCAGTTTACTTAATTTGTTTTAGTGTACGAGGTGCTTGCAAGAGATATCATTTAAGACAGATCCGAGAAATACAGATTATGAAATCGAGGCGGGTGCAACACGTAATTTCATGGCTTTAAAACTGGCAGAAGAACAAGCGATACGGGAAGAGGAAGAAGCCAAGGAAGAAGAAGCAAACAATCCAATGAAATTACTTGAAAACCGTACTAAGCAGTCTAAAAATGAAATTGAACTATTGGAGTCCCTAGAAGAGTTGAAGGATTTAAATCGGAGGCAACAAGTTGTAGATTATGACACTATGCTATCGGCTTATGACGCGTCGGCATCGGAAAGAGAAAGAGAAGAGAAATTACAGGAACTTGATGATTTATATATAAAGTATGTATGTCTCTTATTGGATCCCTATCTATGACATCTAAGAGGTCAAGTGTTGGGAAAAAATTGTAGATCCCGTATATTACTGTTCAGTACAAATGTGAAAGACTGGTGAAGTTAAATAATTACAAAAACAGTTGCTTTATACCTCAAAGAGAAACAATAATGCAACTACAGATGCATGTCAGAGTGATTGCTTCTGATCAGCATCGCATAGCTTAGGGAATGTTTTTATGGGTTAGGAGCAAAACTGAGAAAGGTAGGACAGTGCAGTAGTTAGTTTTGCTCCTAATCTATAAAAACATTTGCCATGAGGAGCAATAACTCCGAATCGCTTGTCTGTAGCTGCATCGTTGTTTCACTTTGAGATATAAGACAATTATTTCCATTTCTGTAATTATGCAGTACTTTAGCAATGCTTCATGTTGTTCTGTTTTTATGTTTTGTGTGCTTTTTCTTTCTTTTATGAGTTCATAATTGTCATAAATTTTTCAAAAAAATGTGCGTATTTTGTTGCATAGTAGTTGACGAAACCAATATATTTGTATATTAGGTGGTTACCATCAGAATCCTTTTTTCTTTTTGCCGACTGGTCCATTATCGGCGATTAAGAATGGTACAGTTGTGGCCAGTGAATATGAGGCAGCTCTTGAATCCGATTTTTATGATATTTTAGTGTTGTAATAGGGGCTGTGTGCTTTGGCGGCATGCACCAGGTTGACGTTAATACAAGCCCACTTTAAATTGTACAAATTTTGGTGCCTCATATTCACTGGCCACAACTGTACTATCCGAAGTACAGTAAAAAAAATTCATTATTACTTGATTATAATAATGTGGACAATTTTATAATTTAGATATGTCCTAAAATGATTCGTAAGGAGGCTACAACTCTACGAAGATGGTGTCCAAAAAGTGATTTGCAGATAATATCTCAGCAACACTCGAGGATTTTCGCACCAAATATTGTACAGGTCTTATCACAGCAGAAATCTTATTTTCGCGGCTATTATATTGAAACGATCATATATAGGGGCTTAGAAAAAGGAGTGTCTCCTTATATGAGAAATATTCAAGAGCATTTGATATTTGAAAAATAAAAAGGAGGCCCTCCTATTTCTAAGTGCATATGATCGTTTTAATGTAAGAAAATGATTTTTTCAGTTATAAGACCTAGACATTTTAGTATCAGTGTATGGTGTATGTAGTATATGAAGTACCAGTGTAGTACGATGAAGTATGCATGATATACTATGTGGTATGATGGAGTATATTGTAGTTCGGTGAAGTATTAATGTAAGATGAAGTATAGAATTGACATTATCATAACCAGTCGTGAAACAATCTCGGTGTTCAACATTGTTTTCTAGTAGCAGGTTTAACTTGGTCCTAAATAATACCTGAACGATGACAGTTGTAAAGGTGCACGGCATAGTTGGCGGTAAAGCAACACACGCTTGTATGTACTTACGCAAATAAAGAGGTTTCCACCTCCAAACTAATTGAAGTTGGTTGGATAAACAGAAACTATTACATTAGTATGGATGCAAAAACTGTTTTACCTCTCTGCATTTGTTAAATAAAGATTTTAGATATTCAATAGTAAGTTTATTTTTAACCAAAAAAATATAAGTACTCCAAAAGTAGCTATAGCGAATTTTACTGAAAACGGATAATGCTTTAGTGTGATACCTGGAAAAAAAAAATTTAAGAATGCTTTATTTATTCTATGTTACGCCAAATAAATTTGTAACCCACAGCTTATGACTAAAATACTTTACATATGGTCCAGTAATTTTTAGGTTTCATCTTCTTAAAAATTCCCTGTAAGTTGGATTTTTGAATACACTTTTATTTCCATGTTTTAAATAACTATTTAAAAGTCCCAATCGATATTGTGCCGAAGTTGCGAATTGCGAATTTTCATAATATTAATCGGTGTCTAGGCTGTAGGGAGCGAAAAAACATTTTTCATAGGGCAGACGGCGCGGCGACGATTTGTAATTTAAATTTCCATTACTATTCTATGTACAATAGTGTTCCTGTACATTACTACTTATTATATAATATTCTTTTTAAAAAATGTAAGGACTTTATTTGCAAACCCTTAGCATTCATAATTAATTTGATGTTTCAGGGAGGTATATTTCCATTGAGACTTAAGCTTGCAATTGTTAATCTTTCATACAAGAAAGGCGATGACTTAAATATTATCACTAATTATAGACCTATTAGCCTTCTCTCTAGTTTTTCAAAAGTCTTTGGAAATCGCAATAAATAATCAATGAACTATATAGCTTTGCACGTATAAAATAATCTCCCCAAACCAACATGGATACCCTAAAAATAAAAATATGGATACAGCCGTAACTAATTTCGTTTCTGAAATTGTTAGAGCAGTCGATAATAAGATTCCAGCTTTAGGGCTCTCTATAGATTTTATTAAAGCATTCGATCAAGTAGACCATGAATTACTGCTGGCAAAATTTTTTGGTATGGTATAGGGGGATACAAACGGAACTGGCTGGCATAACCATAGCTGCAAAAGAGATTGTCCGTAGACAAATTACGGGCAAAACAATCAGGATCTACACAATTGTAGACAATCATTACTAGCCCTGAGAAGTTACAAGCACTTGTGGGTGCCTCCAGCATAAATAACATATTAGTATGCAGAGTGAAAGGACACGCACAGTGTAGTGGCAATAAAGTAGCCGACAGACTGGCTAAGAAGGCAGCATGCCTAAGTATCTTTGGATCAGGCCCGGCCAGTCTGTTACCGATCACGGCGATAATACAAATAATTAAAAAGAACACCCACAATGAATTCAAAAAACTGTGGGATGAAACAAAAAGCTGTCAGCTCGCTAGCCAACTACTAAAATATCCCTTCAAGAGTACAGCAATGGAATACCTGGCAATGTCCAGAAGGAACCAACGTTTTATAACGGGAATCCAGACTGGACACTGTCCGTTTAGGGAAACATCTCCATAATATGGGATTAAGTGAAACACCTCTCTGTAGAGATTGTGAACAAGAAGATGAGACGGTTCAACATGTACTCTGTAACTGTTCTACTGTCTCATCAATTAGAGAAACCATTTTGGGAGAACGTTGGCCTACTTTGGCCGATGTAAGGGAGATGCCCCTAGGCAGCATCACCACCTATTTCGCAAGATTAGGTTGGTTGGAGGCCTAGACGAGGATCTGCCTACAGGGAGGATGTACAAGGGGCCCAATGGGGCCTAAGTGCTGTGGTTCAATAATTTTTATTGACCACCCTCCCAACCAATTCCAGATCCTAGGGGGATAAATCTACAATTACTTAAATCATATCTTCAAGGGCGTACTCATAAAGTTCGCCTGCCGAATGGCAAGACAAGCTCCAACCGGACTATATTAGCTGGTATCCCTCAGGGTTTGATTCTAGGCCCTACTGTTTCTAATTTTTGCAAACAATCTAAATTTGTACTTATATAATATAACATCTATGACAATTATACAATACGCTGATGATACTAACATATTAATAACAGATTATGAAGTGGACTCAACAAAATCACTTACATTTAAATCAAAGTAAAACACAGTGTGTACTATTTAAATCGCATAGATCTACTTATTCACTGGACAATAACTTTCCAATACAAACTACAGACCATGTCAAAATGCTGGGTGTCATTTTATGCATTAAGATTTTTGAAAAATTATTGTAGCAGCAACATTCTTAAAACTTTGTATTATTCGTCTTTTCACTCCCACGTGAGAAATGGTATTATAAACTGGGGGAATAGTGGACAAAATTAATGTGTTTTTATTTTGCAGAAAGTTGCAATAAGAATTCTAGCAAATCTAGGTTACCGTGAATCTTGTAGAAGGGCTTTTCGCCAACTTCCTATACTAACAGTTATTGGTATCTCCATCCATGAAATCTGCTACTTTGTTTTCAAAAAAAGCTATATATACTCAAAATATAACCCCATGATGATACTCGTCATAAATTTCAGCTTCAACCTGACTCTCACTCCACCTCATTATATCAAAGGAGGATTCTATACAATGGTTGTAGACTATTTAACTTTTTACCTTTGAAAATTAAGGAATCTGCAAATCAGTGTATTTTCAAGATTGCTCAAAAAATAGAGAGAAATTGTTACACACTGAATGACTTTTTCTCCACATAGTGTTTTTATATTGTATTTTGTATATTTATATTGTATTTAATTATCTATGTACTTGTCACTACTCTTCACAAGTTGTACAATTTACATAAGAACGTTTTATTACATTGAAAAGCAGAACTGGTAATAATTTTATATTACATAAATAACTCGTCGATAAAACACACTACATTCATCACACCATATAATTCTACACGCCATTAGTATATACGTACTACATTGTACTTCATGATACTACATAATGTTACATCGTACTTCATGGTACTATATCGTACTTCATGATACTACATCGTATTTCACGATACTAGATTGGTACTGCATGATACTACACGATACTTCACACGGGTGGTAAATATACTTCACGAGTGATTACTCCCTCAACATTTGGTGTGAAGATCTTCAAGTGTTACCAAGATATTATTTGAAAATCACCTCTTGGATGCCATCTTTATAGAGCTGTAGCTTCCTTATGAAGGAAGCATTCTAGGACATTAGAAATTTTATGCTTGCAATTGGCGATATAACCACATAATGAATTTTCTGAACATACTCAGTAAACACCCTATATATATATGTCCGTAATTGATTTTGAGAAGTTGTTGGGCACCCTGGTATAGTTATATAAATTAGTCATTTGTTTAGAATTGTTTTCAATTCGTAATTTTAATATTATTTTATATTTTAGATCTATAAAGTTTCAATCGAACCAAAAACGAAAGTTAGTTGTCGAAGAGGAAATAATAGAAGAGGATTTGGGTGAATCAAGTAGCAAAATAGTTAAAAATGAAAGTGTTACTAGTTCAGTTACCTCACAGATAAGGAAACCTGTGGACGATATACTTAGCAGTACTTCAACTAGTGTTAACTGGAGTAAAACTGTACCAAAGTTAGGAATAAAAAAGAATAATTCCTTAGTGAAACTTGTCAGGAATAAAAAAGATGATGCGGCAACTACTAAACAGGCAGTTTCTGAAGTACCAGTATCAACCGAAGAAAAAATGTCAGAAAATAAGCCACAATTGGTAGGAAACGGACTATCTCTTTTAGGTGCATATTCAGATAGTGATAATAGTGATAGTGATAAGAATGAATAACATTTGTAAAAAGTAGGGTTTATTTAGAATGAAGCCAAACTAGAATATAACTGTCATTATCAGGCAAGAACAAAAATAAATGCCAGGGGCAAACCACTGCCCAAAATTTGTATATCAGTTTTCTCTTTACAATGATTTCCCTTATTATTTATAATTTCCCCTTGATTTCCCTCAAATTGAATCTCATCAGTCACTGTGTTATTGTTACAAACCAGCTAAAAATGAAGGGAAGAATTGAAAATCTGACTGGGAAAGCGAATCGTGAACTGAGACATTTAACTACCCTCTGAAATATCTATATAGATAGATACTTTTACACATGAATTCTCATCATTGTACAGATTACCTAGACCGATGTCCGGAAATATCAGTTACTAACTTCTGGTGCAGATTCTACATGCAAAAATGTATATGAACATGTCCGCAAGTATTTCCTAAGGATGAGGATGGTGCCCGAAAGCTGGATTTTTATTTAATATCTCTGAAAGTTTGATAAAATCAATTAACGCCTAATTAATTTTCAATCATAATGTATTGGAATTAATATTATCATGTTTTAGTTGAACACTTCCTGGGATATTAAATAAAAATCCAGCCTTCAGACACCATCTTCAGAATGCCCGTAGCTCAATTAGGAAGCATTTGCGGACATGTTTATATATATATATAATATATATTGTATTATTAAAGTATATTAAGCTTTTATACAGGGTGGGGCAATAGTGCGTCAGACCTCGATATCTCGAGTTCTACGGTAGCTATAACTGGAAATTATTTTCGAACATATAGGGCGAGCCAAGACTAAATTACAGGACCAAGTGCCTTTTTTTAAATGGAATGCTATGTATATCAGTACATTTTTTGAAGCCTCTTTCTAGGCTCTATTCATTCCTATATTAGCATTGAATATCTCCCAACCATTTGGATGTAATGAATTTTTTTGTCGAAATAATACAATCTGCAGATGGATATTAAAAAAATCACCACAGTCACAATTATGGGTTTTAAGAAAAACTTATGTGAATACCAGTTACGAGACATCTAATTAATGTTTTTGAATCATCTTCATTTCCTAAAAATGTACAATGTGGCCCTGTATATTTTTCGACGATGTGATATAGAAATGAAAAACGAACATGTAAGTACTTCCCTATGGCTAATTGCAACCATTTTCGTTTTATAAATAAATAAGTATCAAATTCAAGAATAAACTTTAAAAAAAGTTACTTCGAATAATTCATTAGAAAAATTTCGATCGACGTGTTGCCTATTTTGATTGACACTCGTCTTTATGCAATTTTGAAATGAGGCGATTTAGTGGGACCATTTCTTTCATTGAAATGAATAAATAGTATTTAACCGGTGTAATGTTTTCTTGTACATTTTTTGCTGTTTTCGTTATTCGACAAGCAATAAAACCTCAGTTTGGTATAAATTGTCATGTACAAAGGAGAATTTATCACACTTAGGGGTTGTTACAATTTGTATTGAATTTAAAATATTTGGAATTTTACAATATGAATTTTAATAAAGCGCAACTTGTAGACATGACTTTTGTTTTGGGCGAGTCAGACAAAAATTGTTTACTTGCATAGAATTTATTACCAACATTATCCTGAAAGAAGGATTCCTGATGTTAGCAGCTTCCAAAATCTTCTCGATAGATTTCTGGAAACTGGACATGACTAATATAAACGCAGCGAATTTTATTAGAGGACAGGAAAATGTATTTTTTAATGTAAGAAAATCTTTTATGAATAGAATTGAACTTCATTATGTCATCTTAAACTTGAAACCGAAGTTTCTAGTCCATCTATAGACCGATTTTATTTACTTCCACGTCCAGTGGAAGTATAGTGACGCAAGAAAAATTGAATTTTTTTTTGGATAGGCTTAAAACGTCGATATTTTAAATTGAGCGAAAAAAAAATTCCTGTCTGTTTATCTGTCTGTCGGTCCGTCTGTAACTTTTTTTTGTGCGCACGTTTACTCTGGAATCGTTTGTGATATTGACTTGAAATTTGGTACACTTATGTATTGTAACGAGATCTGGAACTAGATTATATTTTGATCTAATTCCATTGAAGGGTTCGGGGGTAAATGGCTAAATAAGGGTAAATAGGTAAAACAAGCAAGTAAGAGTCCATAAAATTGCAATTTAGGGCATGTACGAAAAGTTAAGGCCTCAAAATTTTTTTGGCATCAGCCACAAACCCCCCCCACTATCACCCCCAATACCACCCCTACGCTATTATGAAAGGGAGTACAAAAATTAAAATGTTATTTAGTGTATATACAAAAACGAAACGCTTAAAAAGTTTTTTTAGCGTTATCTACCCCTTCTACCAACCCTATTGCCACCCCCACACTATTATTAAAGAGGGTTAAAAAAATTGAAATGTAATTTAGTGTGTATACAAGAACGAAATATCTAAAAAAACGTATTTGCGGTGCTCTACCACCCCACTCCACCCCCACCCTATTAAAGCGAGTAAAAAAATTAAAATGTGATTTAGTGTATACAAGAACGAAACGCCTCAAACAATTTTTTTTGGCGTTAGCTAACCCCTCCACCACCCTTACCCTATTATTAAAGGCAGTAAAAAATTAAATTGAGATTTAGTGTGTGTACGAGAACCAACGGCCTCTAAATTTTTTTTTACATTAGCCACCCCTTCTACCACCCCCACTCTATTATTAAACTGAATAAAATATTACATCGGGATTTAGTGTGCATAAGACTTGGATACAAAATCCGGATGTGGAAGTAGTGATTCCTTGGGCAGCGGTTTTTAAAATTGCGATGGACAATTAGAAAAAATATACACGACACGATTTAAAAAGTGAATTTTATTTCGTTCATTGCTTATAAAATGTTTTTTTAAAAAAGATGCCCTGCATTGATAAAATGCAAATACAGTTTTGAGTGAAAAATGTAAAAAATATCTCACATAAATCTGTGGCTATTTACCAAAGCATTATAAACTGAAATGATTTCCATGACCACTGAATAATAATTACATTCAGTCCCATTTTACAAGTTCATATCTGATTCGGCACTGAACTAATAATTTCATGACTTTTTCCACCACTTTATCTTTCTCTGTATACCTGTGCTTCACTGGAAAATACCATTTTAATAATTATTATTTTACCTACCACAATTTACAAAACACTAAACTATCACAATTGTGTCAAAGTTGTACAAGTCCGTAGAAATATTCCGTAGCCACAAGTTGAATAAAATGCTTATCTTATTTAATGATTTCAAGAACGTGGGCCGAGAACCCTCTAGTACTTAGGGACCCTGAAGCTTCAGTTTCACCAGCTTCACGGTAAATCCGCTTTTGGAACACCCTGTAATATATTCAATCTTTGGAGTTGATTTTCCTAACGCTGGACTCTTCTAGTATGATGTTGGAGCATTACTTCTGGCATGGAGAAGTTCACAGAGAAAAATTAAAACAACATATTACGAAGTTACTTGTTTTATTTCATATTTTAACATTTAAATTAATGTATTACAATTCCTTACTCTCACAGTAGTATCTCACCCAACAGTAATTTTAATTTTCAATGATCCTTCAGAAGGGCTTGACGAATTTAAGTCTGGTACTGAAATATAAAAAAATATATATAAATTTTCATTATTCATTAATCAAGGTACTAAATAAATTACTTGACACAGAATTAAATTCTTCAAGACACGTTTGAAATTTCACTTATTCTTACGTACTCATATATGAAGAGCAGGCCTCATAATACATTTATCAACCACAGATAGTTCAGCTTGAAACTTAACAGTTTTAAAAGGAATTACTTATATTAACAGGAAACAAGAAGGCATTATTAAAATCTTTGCATAAAATTAAGAGAAGTATCTGTTCGATAAGTCTGCTCCTCATATATACAGATATTCTCTCAGAATAGAATTCTAAATACTTGACCTTAAAACAATAATTACAAAATATTTAACACCAAAACATTTATTTATTGATTTTATTCCTCACGACCTGACATTGCCAATTTTACTAAATTTGTTAATTCAGCATAGGACTCGTAAGCTTGCTTTTGTAATATTTCGTACCTATTAGCAGTTAACTCTAATATTTTATTTATATGCTGGGGCGAACTACTAATATCCTTTTTTAATGTGTGAATTGAACAACTACTATTCAAGTTCAAATCGTTTTTACTTATAGATTGGAGTGACTTGGAGCATGTTAATGGCGTTACCGACGCCGTCGGCACATTAACAGATGTTAAGTAATTTAGTCTTGTTCTAAGAACATCGACTTTTTGTAACGTTAAACCAAGCAATGATTTTGTGTTGATATCACTAGAGAAATTGAAATCGTATAACTGTTCCTGGCGGATATTAAGAGCATTATCTACAAAATTATTTTGGCCAGGCAATTGTCCCTGTCCGTTATATTTAGATTTGTCGTCGACATTAGTTGTAGATTGCACACCATCATTATGTTGGTCAGGCAATTGTCCTTGAGCATTAAATCTGGTTTTGTCACCGGCATTATAGCAATTACTATTTGAACATTGCATACCGTCATACCGTGTATTTATGTCAGCTAACTGATTAACGTGGGCTTTCGTGGATTGCAGCTCCTTTTCCATACTCCCTATAGTCTCTTGCAGCTTGAAGCGCTTTTCATTCGTCATCATTAGATTTGCCTCTAATTCTTTCACTTCTTTCTCTAACTTGTTGATCTGCCGCTCTCTTAAATCGATTTTCTCTTGGAGTTCCTTTATTAGCCGATCTTTCATCTTGCCCTCTTTGCTGACCTGTAGAATAAAATCATAATGTTTACGAAATGTACCATCATAGTTCTTTATAAATCTCATTTGGTATCAACATAAACAAAGCGATAATCTAGGTGTCCATGGATTTTTTTTTTTAATTTTCTGTATATATTTATAAACACCAAAATTCAAAAAACAAATCCACAGAGACAGTTCTGTTTATATTGGTACCAAATAGCTTGTCTTAATTTTCATAAATAGCCTAATAAAGAACGAGTGGTGGGCAAGCAAGGCCAGAGAAATTCAAAGGTACGCCGATTCACACGACTACAGGAATTTCTTTCAAGGAGTAAAAGCAGTGTACGGCCCCAGTCGGAAAAATATGTGCCCTATTAAAGATTTAAATGGAAATTTCCTCAAAGAAGACCAGGAAATAAGAGCCCGATGGAAAGAACACTACTCTAACATTCTTAACCAGCAAAGTCAAGCCGATCACGATATTATAAATCTTATCCCTCAATATGACACCTTCGAAGACTTAGATAAACCACTAACAACGGAAGAGATCTTAACCGCCATTGGGCAGCTAAAAAATAACAAATCTCCTGGCGCCGACTCACTCCCAGCTGAGATCTTTAAAGCTGTGTCGTCAGAGCTCATACCCTACCTCAAAAAACTGTTTGATGTCGTGTGGGAAAGTGGTCAAGCTCCGCAGGAGTTTCGTGATACACTTTTAATCAACCTCTTCAAAAACAAAGGGAGCGCTGCGGACTGTGGAAATTACAGGGGTATAGCTCTCCTGGCTGTTGGAGGGAAGATACTCACTAAAGCGATGGCAAATAGGCTAACACCTGTTATGGAAAAGTTACTTCCTGAAACACAGAGTGGCTTTAGACCAAACCGAGGCACATCGGATTTAATCTTCACACTTAAACAGCTTCAAGAAAAAGCACTCGAACATCAAGGAGAAATTCACATGGCCTTCATTGATTTAACCAAGGCGTTTGACTCGGTGGACAGGGAAGTGCTCTGGAAAATTATGTTCCGCTTAGGTATCCCTAGAAAATTTGTGGAAGTATGTCGCAGTCTACATACAAACAACAACGCCCAGGTTATGTATAATAATGAGGCAACCGAACCTTTCCAAACCCTCACTGGAGTTAGGCAGGGATGTGTCCTGGCACCCCTACTCTTTAATTTGTTTACCACTGCTCTAACAATTATTGTTGACAACAAACTGACAGTCAGAGGAATAGGTCTCAGATACCGTTTTGATGGCGGTCTCTTTAACATAGGGCGCTTTAGAGCTTTCACGAAGACACGCACACGATTCATTTATGATCTCCAGTATGCGGATGACTGTGCACTTTTAGCCTCTACGCCGGAATAGCTTCAAGAACTTTTAGATGTGTATGCCCAGAGCTATGATTCCTTGGGACTTAAAATCAACATTGGAAAGACTAAGATTTTGTCAACTCCTCATCAAGTGAACCAAATAGACATTACACTTAACGGAAATTCTCTTGAAGTGGTGGATCAGTTCAATTACTTAGGCAACGTTGTTAATGACAAAGCAAACGTGGACAGCGAGATTCGCAATAGAATTAACGCTGCATCTAGAGCACTTTGGGGACTTAGAGAGAGAGTATTTGACAACCACGACCTTGCTTTGTCAACGAAAATGGCTGTCTACAGAGCAGTTGTCATTCCAACACTGCTATATGGATGTGAAAGCTGGGTCACTTACCGTCGTCATGTGAAAGAATTAGAACGTTTTCAGCAAAGACACCTCAGAAGTATGATGAAAATCCGTTGGTTCCATCACATATCAAATGTGGAAGTACTCAGGAGAGCAAAAAGCCTTCCAATTGAGGTGCTTATTTCAAGAGCACGCCTAAGATGGGCAGGTCACGTTCATCGTATGCATGATAACCGCCTTCCTAAATGTACACTTTATGGTGAATTGCTAAGCGGTAGAAGAAGGCGTGGCGGTCAACGAAAGAGGTTCAAAGACGCTCTCCATGAAAATCTAAAATCCTGCGGTATTGCAGACGAGCAATGGGAACAACTTGCAGCGGACAGAACCGAATGGCGAGGGGTTGTGGCCAGCTATCAAGGAAATGTTGCTGCAAGAAGGCCAAATCCAAGACCTAACCAGGTCTATGTTTGTCCTGAGTGCGGTCGACATGTGCTCTCCCGAATTGGCCTCTATAGCCATAGTCGTGTGCACCGTAGATGAATGGGAATTACAATAGACTACACCTTTTACTTGTTTTTTATTGTACACAATTTATCGACTGTAACATTTTTATACTCGGACTCGAGTAACGGCTAATAATAAAATAGCCTAATGAAAACGGATTTGATTTAGTAGAGATTATTAGGTCTTAATTGCAATTTAAAAAAATAAAGTTGCAAGTTAATTCTATGTACGATGGCTCTGAAGGGCCACAGCAAAAAATAAAAAAAGTAGAAATTTCTACTTTAATGCTAGAAATTTCTACTTTTAAACTAGAAATGTCTACTTTTCAAAGTAGACATTTCTAGTTTTAAAGTAGAAATTTCTACTTTAAGACTACAATTTCTCTTGTAGTGGTAAATGACTTCTCTTGTGGTGTTAGGTTGATCGATCATAAGTAGATAGGTAGATAGATGATCTTATTCCCATATTAAAAATATGGTGTCCCTTGAGGCATGTAAAAATGAGACTAAATTTCTACGATTTTCCTGTGACAAGGTCGACAAGGATGTCTTATCAATTATGATAATTAATTTTAGAAGAGAACCGATGATACCGTTGATATTTACGTTTGTTTAAGAAACGAGATAAAATTATTGTCAAATTTAGAGTAGTTAGTAATATCTAATGAATGTGATGAATGTTAATAAATTTCAGTTGCAACTATACAACAAGATATTAAATAAGAAATATCTAACTATTTTTACTTTTTACATCAAACTTTTGTGCCGTTTTTTATACTATATCGCAATTTTAAGTGTCGTTTTACACATTGTTCTGTTTTATTTATTTTAGTATAATTTTGAAAAATGTTTTAGTAAACCTAAACATTTAAAGACAATATTTATATCTTTACAAGACGGTAACCTACATTTTAAAAGGACAGTTCAAATTGGCTATATTTATGGGCATCAAAATCAATTTATTAAATGTAGATTCTGCGGGAACTAAATATTTTAATAATTTATACTATTTTGATGTCACATAACTAGAAATTTTACTACATTACTGAAAACTTCTAGTATCTGATAGATGTTGCTGTAAAAAGCTGATATACGGATACGCACTGTATAAAAGAGCATATGTTTGTATTATGTGAGGAGGAAAAAGTAAGCCCAAATACAATTTATTATAGGAATTACATTTTTTTAACATAAGTGCCATTACGTATGATGTCATCTATAACACTGTTTGGGAAGATACACTTAATTTGGAAAATTTCAACTCAAAGTTAAAATAGGTCTTTCATCGGTAATTGGATAAAAAAAATATATTCTAAACAACGAAACTCATAGCGTATTAGAAAAAAATCATAGACTAAGTTTTGCTACTGGATATATATTTGTTTTATGTTAAACTGGTAACAATCATATTATGTCTGATTTTAATGAATGATAACTTTTCATCTTATTAGTCCTGACAAAAACAATAAAGATTTTCAAAACGTCGACTCTGAAGAGGAAATAATGTTTGCTATTTGATCCAATTACCGACGAAAGGCCTACTGAACATTCATTTTGTGGATACGAAACTTATATACTAAAAATTAAAATATTTTGATAGTAATATATATCTATTTTAATTGTAATGCACCCATTATGTCCTCTTGGCAAAAAACGTAAATACTGTCCTTATGTAAGATATAATTTTAAGCAAACAATTAAAGAAGAAACAAAGATCACAAAACTATTATTCCAGTTTTTATCATCGATCTCCCAAGATACTTACTCATTGTCGTGTTCATCTTTATGCAGATGAGAGATTGAGATGTACTTTTCATTCTCACTAAATGATTCGATAAGAGCCATAAAATATATAAATGCTGATGTACTGAAATTTAGGGGTCATAGAAGATGGATTATTGTCCTTCAATGACCACATTGATGGATTTGAATCTGAATGATTTCAAATTATGGCCAATTATGATTATTTTTAAACTTGAAGTTCCAAAATCTATCACCGATATATTCGACCATAAAACTGATTCATTTGAGCTCTAAAATCGATATAATTATCATGTATGGTAGAGGTAATTCTAATTTAGAGCTGCAGGTATGGGCTATTGATCTTCGATTTATCCCCTTTGATTTGTTAAAAATTATTTTTCGAAGATTTTCTGTTAACAAATCTGCGCGCCAGTGCAGAATCTCAAAAATTTTGTTAAATCCTTGTCATCGCATTCATGTATGAATTTTTTAATAATTGTTAATATTTTCGATTGTTCTAAATCGAGATGTTCATCAAAAATTATGTTATTTAAAATGTTTTCTGGCGTCGCTTCTCTTTTCGAATAAATTTCAGATAAAAGCTCATAACATTTAAAATTTCTTAGAGTAGTTTCCCAGCAGTCAATTATGGTTATAATTACTTAAAAAATGAAGAACGCATAAAGCATGGCGACAAATAACACTAGAAGACATTTCTGTCTTGCAAATTGAATTGGAATTGGATTGGAAAGTAGAAATTTCTATTTTAAAACTAGAAATTTCTACTTTAAACCTAGAAATATCTACTTTGAAAAGTAGAAAGTTCTAATTTAAAACTAGAAATTTCTACTTTTAAAGTAGAAATTTCCACTTTTTTAATTTTTTGCTGTGGCCCTTCAGAGCCATCGTACTATAGAATAGTTTATGAAGAATAATTTGAGTGACATTAATGCCCTATCTAACATGCATTTTAGAGAAAAACACCCCCTTTGCATATAACATAAACACCACAGAAATTAGACAATTTCTGGAATATACAGTTAGTGGAGTACGGTAATCGAAGAGTTATACAATTTTTCGTAGAGATTCCAAACTTTAGGTAGTTGTTAATTGTCTTAAAAATAAGATATTCCTAGAATATCTACCTTCTGCAAGTGTCAGGACGTTGTTTTAAACTTGAAAAAGGGGTAAATTAACCCTCTCGTGGCACAATTTTGGATTTTAAATTTTTTTAGACCCCTTAAACTGTAAATTAAGCAACAAAAATGTGGCCCTTTTATTTTCAATGTTCAAAGAAGCTCCACTTATATTTTCGTTATGTTACATCCCCCCCCTCCCATAATTCTTATATATATGTACGTTTTTTTTAGCAAAAATTGATTTTGAAATAACATGGCAAATCTTACCCGAATCACATGAAATTTTGAGTGAAGGTGGCTCATAATGCCTACAACTAGCATGCCACATTTCAAGTCAAAAGCTCGACGGCAGCCACGATCGGATGTGGTGCGAGACACTGCCAGTCGTCCCACACCACTTGCAGACTGCAGTTTTGAGCTGTTGGCTCTCGTCAGTGCAAGTTAGGCATGTGACGACCGACACGGGGATCCTTTGACCACTTGGTACATCTCGGTATCCTTAGGATAGCGACATGCAAAATAGTCAGCAGGCGCCATCTAGTGGCTCCTTTAAGTAGGATCAGTTTTTCGGCTGGTGCTTGTTGCAATCGAAGCATTAGCGTTCTGTTGGTAATATACAATTATTAACTTAACGCGCGACACGCCAGGCTTGTAACTTGTAATTCAGCGTTCGGCGGGGCACATAGCCCGGAAAGTAGCTGTTGGCTGCACGTAACATCACGAAAATTTAAGTGGAGGTTGCTTGAATATTGACAATAAAAAATCGAAAATTGCCCCAAAAGAGGGTATTACCCCTTTTTCGAGTTTAAAACAACGTCCCGACACTTGCAGGTTTACTGTTGTGAATTATGCCAAGCATCACATGAATAATTTTTTTTACCGTTAATTTTTGCAATAAATATTAAAACTATAGCATTTTTGAATAGAGAATGAAAAAACGTTTCAAATGAGGTATATATCACAAGCCTCTATTTTCCATTTAAAAATTTAGGGGTTCCAACTGCCACTCAGGATTGAATTTAGGGGTGAATTTATTCCATTTGGCTGTTAAACACTGTATGAAGGGGTAACGAATTTAGACACTATAAAAATTTGCCCTGCACCTCCCATTAGAAAAGCCCTTGTTATGTTATCTTAGGTCGAATTAATTCTCGTGACATAAAGAAGGTAAAGAGAGAGAATATATTGCATAAAAATGTCAATGAGTTGCAGTGAAAAATTTACTATAAATTCACCAATAAGTTTAACTATAACATTCTGGCGAAACAACGCTTTATATGGGAGCAGCAGGACAAGTGGTAGGACCTTATATTTACCTCTGCAAGAACTGTTCTCATTTCATGAGAATATCTTGTTAAACTTTCTTTTTCCAACACTAATTCGTCCCGAGACGCCTTCAAAACACCAGCCATATTTTCTCTGTACCTCAGTAAATTTTCCATCTCGTTCATCTGCTTACTCTGCTTTTCGATAACATTCTCATAGTGTATAATTTTTTGTTCGCTCTCCAGCGACTTTTTCATCAGCTCGCTAAGCTTCTGCCTCCCTTCTTCCACCATCCTTTGTAGATTTTCTGTTGGACATTTCTGATTGAGTTCTTCTAAATGTTCTTGGCGTACTTTGAGTTGCCTAATTTCCGACGTTAATTTTGATACTTCATGTGACCTTAAACACAAAAATCTGATAAATTTATTTACACCAGAAATACACACCGAAACTTTTTTCCTATGCACGAAGGAAACTAACTGATTCTAAATTATTTGGTTTTCTGCTTTTATTTGCTGTAGTACACTACAGGATACCAAAATCTTTTAGGGGTTCAGTTCTCAAATGTATAATACACTGCTCGCAATTCGTGAAGTAAAATAAATCAAAAATACTCTTTCATCTGAAACCTACTAAATAGAGTCCTTATAAAGTAGAGTCTGATTCATTTAGAAACTTTTTTATCTCTTGAAAAAAAAATCTTAAAATCGGCCATTTTTGAGTAAAAAATTAAATTACATCTGCCGAAGTGATCAATCAAAAGCGATAAGCACAATTATATTAGTGTGAAATACTAAAAGTAGGCTGGCGTCAAATTAAAATTTAACAATTTTACGTACTGATATGGTCATTTGGTGCTTATAAATTGCACGACACATTACAAATTAAAGACGAAAGTATTGAAAAGCTAATTTATTAGTAAACTAAAAAAAACTAACACAAAATGCTCAAAAGATGAATTTAAACATGAAGACAACGATTGTTGTTTTTATCTAAATATTTACAACCTAATTACAATCACTTTTTATTATTAATATTGTAATTTTAATAATGAATAATTACACGTATACTTGTGCGCGCATACGTATAATACCGAAAATGACGGGAAATCGCCGCGCGAATGTATAGGCCAAAAATGACAAAAAAATCGGCTAAATTAAAGAAAAGTTATTTTTTAGTTACATCACGTGAAAGTACATAAGAATACCTTCATTCTGGTAAAAAAAAATATTTCGTTCAACCATTTGGACAAATTGGGGAAAGTTTTGAAAATTTTGTGGAATTTGGACTAAAAATTCAATTGCGGCCAAATTATTGGATATTTTTTGATAAAATTTGGCAGGGTATTTCTTGCTTATATCGGTTACTTTCACCTAAAATTTCATCAATTTAGGTTTAATTTTGGTCAAATTAGCCGTATGACTTTTGTATGATTTCGATCAGTGTCTTATTAAACATTAATTTGAGACAATTACACTTGACATTTCATTAACATAACATAAACTTACAACCAATCTATTTTATTTGCAACCTTGTCAAGACTGAAACACAGAAGAAAGATCTACCAGAAAGAGTGACGCCTTACACCAAAACTGAACTGATGATCTTGGAAGCCGCCATCATTTGGCAGGTTTTCCTGTCAGTGGTTAATTTATTGCTTTAACCTAATATTCTGTGACTGTGTGACAACGTCATCTTCATAGACAAGAAATGTGACCTTTTCTTTTTAGCATGTATTAGTGGTTATTCAGTAAAGAATATGTTAATTTTAAAGTAAGTTAATAACAGCTACTTTCCTACTTTTTGGTCTCATTTTTATTATTTATAACGTATAGAACCAATTTACATAAATTCATTCATTGGAGCTGGGTTCCGAGGTATAAACCTAACGGCGTTCCATTATGTCAACTTTTTATATCCTACGTTTTGCCGGAGGTGGCGGTTGGATAGTATATTTAATCCATAAGAGATCCTGTAGAGACTGACCACTCGAGTGGGAGGCACTGATTGGTCCGTATGAAAAGTGGATGCATAATGGCGGCGGAGTTACTTTTATTTTGACTGGCATAGTGTCATTAGACTCAATGTAATAGGTTAAAATTAAAATAGTCTGTTATAACTGATTTGGTCACGGAACAATTAATGGTAAGATTATTACTTACATATATTTTTCCGTCTTGTCAAAATAAATACTGCAACCTGCTTTTGACACTTGCGTTACGTTGTAAACACACTGATGCCATCACCACCTAGATGCTAGGTGGTGTTGCTGATGCACACGCGCTAGAGTCCCTATACACGCGCACACTGAAATCATCGCCGCCATAATGCACCCAATTGGGTGGAGTGGGGGCCTAGTGGTCAGTTTCTACTTTATAGGGTCTCTATTTAATCAACTTTCACCCCCGCGCCCCTACGTGCGGATATTTGCAAAATGTAATTTATAAATTGAATTTGTTCTTTTGCCTAGTCCACTTAGGGTCTTTTCAGTTTCTGTTCACCTTACCAACATTCAGAGTGAAATTCTGCAGTATCTGCGGCTATCCAGGGACGTGCCTGAATTTCTGCAAGAAAATCAATCCTGCACGGCTATGAGAGCATGTGGTTCTGTACTGTGTTCTATCATATTCGGTCTGTGATGTGATTAGGGCGTCGGCGGAAGCGATTTGCTTTTTTGGAGAGCGTTTTTTCTCTTGGGTGTGGCTCCTATCTTCTTTTTCCGGCTGACCACCGGCAAGAATGCCTGGAGTCATTTTGGCTATATTTTAATCTTCGATCTTTTTGATAATCCGCAAGGGATTTATGTACATAGCCTTTCAGAAGTTATTCTCCAACATTGTGTGTTGCTGTTGGTAAATTTAGATGTTTATACAGCTTCATTAATCAGACCTAATGCCGCAATTATCTTATTTTAGGCACTTGAAATCATTCACTGCTGTTCTATGCAAATTGGTTAGAATACTTGGTCTACTATCCATTTTTGTGAGTCGGTGTCCCTGCTTGTTTGCATGTTCATGAACCTCAAAACTCCAGAAGTCTCAACGGAATTATTAGGACGCTTAGAAAAAAAGTAACGAACCCAGTTGTGCTCCCTGTAGCATAAACAATGTTAGGCATTACTTACGACATGTATTTTTATCCTCATTAGGGTTCTTCTTTTGGGCCAAAAACTGAAGATACGGTTCCGGATGGAATTTTTTTATATAACACCACTTCGATTGGGAAACCTGTGGAGCGCATCCCCTGGAACACAAGCGATTGAGCCTTCAGCTATTTATGATAACCTTTGTTTCATTTTATTCTAATCATTTTCCCTGTTTGGTGATGTAACAACTAAATTTAACAAAATTTTGCCACATAAAATAAATACCACTTTTAAAACATAGCCTGTAACCCACCTGTAGCTACACCTGGGAAAGTTGTAAGTATATATTGACACCTTTTATTACCATTAGGTGTTAAATTTGATACCGTTACATGTTATTTCATTTTGTCTCAATTTTAACCATAGTAGTAGTCTGCACTCCTGTATCGGCTCCCCTGTGTGGGGGGAAAAGTCCAAGCACCAAAGTAAATATATACATATCTCTAGTAATAATTGCTTTGTGATTATCGAATAAACGTTAATATATTGGACATTCTTTTGTATCATTTGCTCTAGGCAGTGACGTTGGTCGTATCTAGACCCTGAGGTCCTTCAGAGCTAGCCGCACGCTCTACCTTTATTTGGGGCACATACGTGTGGTAGTGTTTATTATTTTCCCTCTTTTTTTGGTGCTTACTCCAAATCAATGCCCCTCAGGCAGACATCAGCCTAATACCTATTCAACTACTGTAGTACTGATGGCAAAGATTTGAACACAAACATGAAAACTACATTGTAAGTTAAAGAAAAGCAAGTAAAAATAGTAGGAAATGCTGTTGGCAACAATCTATTTTCAAAACTATCCGTGAACGCTTTGGTCTCAAATTGAAGTGCTGAACTTTTAATTGTCACATCCTTACGATTGTATGGTGTTATCCACAATTTGGATTTTATAGAAAGGAAGGGTCACACTTTAATTCTTATAATTATTCACAAGAACAATAAAATACCTTAGATCTTTACACAATCTCGATAAAATAATGTATTTTTCTAGTGTTCTGCTTGAACATCTCCGAAGAGCACAAATGGTTCACTGTCTTTACTCATCAAAACAAAAAAATAATTCGTTGATAGTTACAAAGATATTGTGTCATCAATTCAGTTTTGGCGTTAATCTTAAGGGACGCTTCTGTACTGAAATCCTTCCTTCTTCTGTACTGAAATCACAAAATAGAAGAAGAATTTCAAACACAAGTTGACGAAAGAAGAGACAGAAATTTTTAAAACCACTGACGTTCTGATAGTGGAGCAGATCTTGAAAGAAACCAGGCTCGAATATGGATTTGTGATTTTTTCTTTTGCCAATAAATAAGGTCGGGTCCCCCCACACATTTGTGCTGAGGAAGTCAAAGGGGGGAGGGGGAAATGACACGTTACATGTATGAGAAAATGGTTTTTCGAAGATGACTAGGCGGCTTTTGAACTGACGAAAAAAAACTTCATATCAAAAAAGAGGAAACGAAAATATTATACGTATATTTTTTTATTTGTTGCAAGATAGCACTCGCAAGCGAGCGAAATAAAAATTGCACATTTTTTCAAATAGTTTCTTTGTCGTCCTCTAGCTCCCTTCCTAAGCATTTTATCGCGTTCTGGCCGGGCTATCAAGCGGTCAAAAGGATTTTTCCCCCAACGTGCCAAAAAAACTGTTTGGAAAAAACGTGCAATTTTTACTTCGCGCACCAAGCGTTTGTTTGCGAAAAAAATCATTTTATGTGAGTGCTATCTTATAGCACATAAAAAAATTAAAAAATGTACGTCGGTCTAACCACGATAGGCCAATTACATAGGGAGTTATCAGCATGTCAAATATTTTCCTTTTCCCCCTCTCCCTCCCCTCCTAATCATCTCACCACCCCCAACCCCCGGCCCAACAAAGTATCTGCCATTACTCTTCTACTTAAAAAAATGAGTCCACTCCTTCAGGATAAAAAATGAATTCATTTTTTTTTATTTTTACACCTTGGACTTTGGATTCGCAATATATTTAAACTGTTATTGTTTTATAACTATTTTTATAACAAATAAAACCGAGATATTTGACATACACATATGGATGTTGACCTAAATTGACCTAACCATGACAAAATGTAAATTGAATGCAAACAGTCCATTCTATATTATTTTAATTTTTACATCAAGTTAAACCACAAATAAAACGTTTTTTTGAATTTAATTTGTTTCAAGTCGTGGAGAATTTTCGGTTTAATTTTTATTATCCTTTATCTTCGTCTTCCTCTTCTTTTTTACATTCTTCCTCTTCATTGGCTTCACTATCACATTTCGAACCAGAAGCGACGTTGGACATAGTTATATTTTGAGTTTTCAACCACTAGATTGGTTCAGCTACAATGTCCCAAAGGCGTTGATAATTACAAAATATTATCGAGACAGTAGCACAGTGGTTAGCGCGTCTAGCTTTCACTTTGAGCATACCTAGCGAAGTGGGTTCGAGCCCCACCTACTGCAAAGTAATTTTCAATTATAAATTCCCCCAAGAAATGGTTCGAATCCCACTATAAACTGTGGGGCTCCGTCTCATCTACTCACACAAGTCTAGACTTAAGGAGGCCATTCAAGTAATCTGGAAGGCGACTAAGATATTTACATTTACAGTTTCCAGATCGTTGCTACAATTCTCGAGTTACCCATACTCACCCTGTGTGGCATAGGACCAAAGAAGCGATTGTATTTATATTAATTGAATAAGAAAATGAGTTTCCTATCTTGGCTTTTATGATATCGTGAGTTGTTTAGAGATTTTTTTTTTAACTAAGAAAAATCTAATTAGGTTGCTCAGCTACTGATTATTCTCAAAAAATATGAGACACAAAGTTGCGTACCAAAGATCTTTCGATATCATGGCACACTAAGCTTCAATATCTGCTAAGGTTCATATCATGGCTACCTAGACTTAATACAATAATATGGCTATTAACTGTCATTTTAAAAACAAATACCATGTTGAGGTACATGGTTAACAAGAGAATTTAAAGATGAATCAGATAGACAAAAAAAAATACAGGGTACCGTTTAAAATAACAAAGTTTGAATCGCTTCCGCTTAAACAGGACGCTGAAGAAAATGTTTGATATACTCAAAACAAGGACAATTATGTAATATACAACTCTCCCAAATTTCAAAATTTTGATTTCTTAAATAGCAAAGTTATAGAGTGTTATTAGGAAAAAAGCGTTTGCTCTGGCGATTTGCTCTAATTATTTTATACCATTAAGGTACATTCTTAGTAACTTAATTTGTTGATTGATATATCTCAGAGTTTTTGAAACATTACCGTAATATCAATTTTTGTATTCAGTTTTTTCTAAAATGACCTCTCGAATCAGTAAGTTTCAGCTCACGTACTTGGTAGCCGTCGTACTATAGCAAAAAAGCAAAGAACAAAAAAATGCAACTAGCTATTAGCCAATTTTCACATTTATACTAGGCCATTAGATAGTTGAATTTGAGAATTATTTCAAGAAAGCTGGGAAAGATTTTGTATGCGTTTTACATATGATAACACTCGTATGAGCAGCGTTCTGGAAACAATTTATAAATTCGGCCATTTTTGGTGCCCCAACGCCTGGGCTAATTAGGCTTATTATTTATTTAAAATTAATTACTTCTCTGTTAGTTTTTGTTCACTTTCCGCCAACAGTTGCTTATATCTAGTAACAACATCATGTTGTATAAGTACTGTCTTCTCTGTCTCTGTGGGGATATTATTTATACTATTTTCCTAAAAATAATGACTGTTAAAAAAATATTTTATTTGGTTTTAGTCCAGTGCCAATAATTAAAAAAAAAATCATAGTAGTATGTGAATGGTCGGAAAATTTAAGATTAATGGTACATACATGAGGAAAACTCAATTGGGCCCCAACAATTAACCACAAGTAGGGTGGGAGTGGAAAAGTAATAATAATGTAATAATAGTAATAATCGCATATTACCAACAATCGCTAATGCTTCGATTGCAACAAACACCGGCCGAAAGACTGATCCTACTTAAAGGAGCTCTCGTGCCAGCCGTCCCATACCACTTGCAGACTGTAGTTTCGAGCTTTTGGCTCTCGTCAGTGCAAGGTAGGCATGTGACGAACGACACGAGGATCCCCTTGACTATTTGGTACATCTCGGTATTTTTATGATAGTGAGATGTAAAATAGTAAGCAGGCGCCATCTAGTGGTCCAGTGTCTGTTGCAATCGAAAAATAAATAGCCTGACTGGACTTAGCATAGATCAAGTGTGCTTCTAGAGAGCAGAAATATTAAAACATAATATTTCAGTCGCAAGCTCCTCTATAAAATCCTTATTTCACTATAAGGAATGTAACCAGACTGCAATCAATAGCTAATCTCCGAGCTATGTGCCCCGCCGAGCGCTAAATTACAAGTTACAAGTCTGGCGCGTTAAGTGTAATAATTGCAATTGCCAATGCTTCGATTGCAACAAACGTGATTTTTTACGATTTCCGCCAAAACTAGACCCCCTATCGAAAAAAGTTAAGTACAAAAGTTTTAGGTAATTGAACCATTTTCAACAGAACCTCAAAACTATTGAGAAAAACGCCAAAAATCAATTCTTTGATTTTTTATTTTTATCAAGAATTTAAAAAATACCAACTGTGCAGACATATATGGTTTTAATACAAAAACTTATTTATTTATTTATAAATATATATTTATTTATTTGCAAAAGAAAACTTGATACCTATCCTAACATTTTTATTTAATAAATGTATTGAACAACAAATATTAGCAAAAGTGGTCCCAATTCCTAAAAGTGGAAACATAGAGGACATTAATAACTTTAGGCTGATATCTGTGTTACAAATTTTATCAAAAATGTTTGAAACCCCAATTAAAAATAGAATTGCAAACTTTTTTGAAACGATATTAGAGGCCATACATAATAATCTTATACCTTGTACGACGTTCTTAGACTTGAGTAAGGCTTTTGATTGTGTGCGCCACGCGCCGCGCCAATATCCATTGGCTGGATGTCGGTCTCGATAACTAGGGCCGAGTAGGACTATTACTCTTTGCACCTAGATTATCTCTGTAGACCTGGACCGGCCTTCGTGATAGGTGGGCCCGCGTACTTCTACCAGACCCAGCTCACAAATGTGAGATGTGTCGTGGTATTTTCTGCGGACCTCCCCTGGTCCTGGCTGTTGAACCTCGCTGGCTGAGGTCTCTTCTGGCGCTCTTCTTGTCTTGATGTTTTCTTTCTTCGCCAGCTTGTCACCCCCGGGGGTAGTCATCGGTCGAGTTGGGTTTAGGAGGTTTTGGCTGGGACTGACTACCGGTACGTAGGACATCAATTGATATCCTACCCCGGATCGTCGGAAAGGTAAGGATGAGCTGTGTAGCTCGGGAGTGTGGAGACCTAAGTGCTTCTTTTAGCATTTTCGGTCTCCACGGAGCAGGTAGGACAACGGGCGTCGGACGGTATGTTGTCCGACGCCCGCAAGGAGGTTTGGTTAGGGTTGAAAACGTCATGTCTCTGGTAGTGGTGGTCCGTCCTGGCGTATCTGAAACAGATCTGTTAGCGGGAAATAAAGGTTATACTTACCCGTTGTCCAGTAGCTGAACCCTCGGTCGCTTGTGCCTTGGGGCGTCGGCGGGGTCGTAATCAGTGGCCTGTCTGATCAGCGGGTTCCCATGCTCCTCGGCTTGGGCGTACAGCTTCTTCGCTCGTTCCCGGATGACTTCAGTGACCGTGGTGTACTCCAGGTCTCTGACGATGTCTGCGGTTCTCACGTACCATGGGGCGTCAACTACCGTCTTGAGGGCGATGTTCTCCACTGCCTGGATTCTCTTCATGTAGGACTTCGCCTGGTAGCCCCACGCTACCGAGGCGTACGTCAGCTGCGGCCTGATGAGGGTCTTGATAAGCGTGAGCTTGTTCCTCAAGTTAAGTCGGCTCCCATTTCCCCGTTATTGGGTAGATGAGGGCTCTCGTACGTCGGGCCTTGGCTGTGATGGCGTCCGTGTTTTGTCTCCATGTTAGGCTTCTGTCCATGACCACGCCAAGGTATTTGACGGTGTCGTGCCATTGGATGTCCTCGCCGTTCATGGAGACGTGTCCTGTGGGAATTTCTTTCCGCACTCGTCTGAAGAGGATGGCTTGGCTCTTGTCGGCGTTGACTGCGACTTTCCACTTCGTGCACCATTCTTCCAGGAGTGTGGCCGCTTCCTGGAGTTTTCTGGTTGCGTCTCTGGCCTTCCAGGATCTGGCAATCAGGGCGGTGTCGTCTGCATACAGGGCTAGGGCTGTATGGTCGGTCCGGGGGAGGTCCGAGGTATAGATGGCGAACAGGTGCGGTGACAGCACCGATCCCTGTGGAACTCCCGCTTCCACGGTCCTGTAGGTGGAGAGTTGGTCCGAGATTTTCACCCTTAGCTGTCTGCAGTGTAGGTAGGATCTCACTAGTTTGACGAGTTCGATGGGGTAACCCATACTCATCATTTTAGCTAAGAGACCGTCGTGCCAGACCGTGTCGAATGCTTTGGCGACGTCTAGGAACAGCGCCGCGGTGACTTGACGCTGGTTGAACCCCTTGGTGATCTCCTCGGTGAGGCGAAGCACTTGGAGTTCCGTGGAATGTCCTGTTCGGTATGCGAACTGTTCATCCGGGATGATGTTCAGCTCTTCTGTCTTCTCTGTTAGCCTCTTCAAGATGACCCGTTCTGCAACCTTGCTCATGGCTGGGAGGAGGCTGATGGGCCTGTAAGAAGACGGGAAAATTAGTTCTTTCCCTGGTTTAGGGATCATAATGACGTCGGCCTTTTTCCACCTGGCTGGAAAGTGCCGTAACCTTAACATCGCGTTTACGATGTTGACTAGCGCTGCTACTCCTTTCCTGGGCAGCTTTTTGAGAGCGATGTTTCCTATCTTGTCACATCCCGGAGCTTTTCTCGGCTTTAGGCTCCTCAGGATTTCCTTGACTTCCTCGGGGGTAGTCGGACGGATGTGGTCGTCATCTGGCAGGCGGCGGATCCTTCGTACTCTGCGTTCGACGTCGTCCACCCAGTCCTCGTCCTCGTCATCGAGCTCGTTCTCTCTGCACTGCAGTTCTAAGCTGTCGGCGAACGCCTCGGCTTTTTCCTGGTTAGTGTAGACGATCCCTCGCTCTCCGTGAATCGGGCGCATAGGCTTCCTTCGGTTTCGCAGGGCACGTTGTGTGTTCCACATGCTTCTGTCCTGTGGATCCAGTGACTCAAGGTGGCGTTGCCACCCCTCCTGACGGTGTTCCTGGAGGGCGGCTTTCACTCTTCGGATGAGGACATTGTACTCCCTTCTATCGGCGGGGAGCCTGGTCCTCTGAGCTCGTCTCTTGGCGCTCCTTCTGTCCCTTATCAGGTGCCTGGTGACCTCTGGGAGGTTTGCCATCGGTGCTGGGTGCCTTCTTACTTCTATTTCCGTCGTGCTGGCCCTTATCGCTTCCAGGATCTGCTCCTCTAGGGTAGTGATGGCCCTCTCAACGTCCTCCACGGTTTCTAGCCTGGGAATTTGTGCGATGTACTGCTGCAGGTGCTGCCGGTACGATTCCCAATCCGTTCGTCTCTTCGTGAAGGTGGCGTTGTCCTCACTCGCCTGTCCTCCTAGGGTTAGGAAGATCGGGTTGTGCTCGGTAGATCCCTCCGTTCTGGTGGTGATCTCTGCCTCGAAGGTCATCTCCTTTAGGATCGCGATGTCCAGTACGTCTGGCCTGTGTCTGCCGTTGTCGAAGGTGGGCTGGTCCGGTCCTACCACCATTAGTTCGCCGGCGTGCTGTCCCAGGAACCTCAGCAGCTCTCGTCCTCGAGTGTTAGTTATGCCGCTGTTCCATTCCTGGGATTTGGCATTGAAATCGCCAATTGCGACGACCTGTGTCCTGGCGGGCAAGATTGCGTCCAGATCCCCCTCGGTAAGCGTGCTGCGGGGTGGCTGGTAGCATGAGACCACTTGTATGTCACCATTTCGCGCTGTGGACACTACTACGGCGGTGGCGTTCATGTTTTCTAGCTCAGGCAGTACTGTCGGATGGTGGGCTATGGTTTTCTTCACCAATAGGGCCACTCCTCTCGCGGGTCGCTGAGGGTTGTTTACCCAGTCCATCCTGTAGGTGTGGTATCCTGGGAAGTTGATCTCCTTGGCCGGGGTCATCTTGGTTTCCTGCAGTGCCATGACGTCTATGTCGTACCTGGTCAGGAGCTCTTCGACTTCAAGTCTCCTTTCTCGCAGGCCGTTGACATTCCAGGCCGCCATCTGCAGGACTTCCGGTTTAACCTGTAAAGGCATTACAGATTAGTTAAATTTGGCATTTGTGCAAAAAATGCGCTCATCGCTGAGCACATTTGTTGCATCTGTGCGAGCACCGCTGTGAGGTTTTTGGCCTCTGGCGATGCTTGTTGTTTTGCGGCAGGGACGGTGTTCTGTCCTGCCTTGCCCTGGGCTACTCTGGCGTAGCTTGTGCCTGGCGCTACGCCGCCCTTCTGTGTTGAGGTCATCGTTGGCCTCTGTACCGGCCTTTGGGTGGCGCTGGCTGATTGTTTGAGGTACTTTGGACATCCCCTGTAGCTGGCCGGGTGGGCCCCCTGGCAGTTCGCGCACTTGGCCGGTTCGTCTGCCTTCTTTTTGCACTCCGTCGTCCGGTGTGCCTCGCCGCACTTCACGCATTTCGGCTGCGCGGTGCACCTGGATTGGCCGTGGCCGAAACGCTGGCAGCGGTGGCATTGGGATGCCGCTACCTTGGCTCGCTGTCTCTCAGTCCTTACAACTAGAGAACAGCACCTCGTTACTTGGAGTATCTTGTCCTGGTCCTGTGGGACTAGGACAAGCATGAGGGGCACCTCCTGTTTTGTCCGTCTTGACATCATTCGCTGGACCGCGGTAGGTGCGAATCCTTGGTCCTGGAGGTCTTCTGCCACCTCTTTGCAGGTAACGCCGCTCGGGATCCCTCGAATGACCACACGTAGCTGCCGTTCCTCTGGCAGGGCGTACGTGTGGTACTCCCTCTTTTCATTTGCGAACATCCTTGTCATCCTCCGATAGTCCTCGGACGTCGCGGGCTCGATGGAGATTCCCTCCCCGGTAACTTTGGCCTTGTTGAAGTTTATACCGGTTTCGGTTAAACGACGGCTCACCGTTGTCCACGTCTCTTTGTTTCGCAGCACTACCGGGGGTACACGCTGACTTCTTGTCCTTGTTTGAGGGGCCTCGGTCTCCTCTTTCCGGGTTTCTTGTTGGGGGACGCTAGCCTCCTGCTGGGGGGCTCTGGATCCCGATTTGCTCTGTCTAGGTGACTCGGACTCGGGGGGGCACTTGAGGGGCTCTTCAGCCACCTTCTTTGCCGCCTTAGGGGCCTCTTCGTCCGAGTCCGTGTTGGCAGCGGGCGGATTTTTCCTTTTTCGTGTTTGCGATTCTCCCCGAATCGCACGTAGAAGCTCTTCATGCTGGGACTTCTGTTCCCTCTGCATCTGCTCCAACCTTTCGGTGAGCTCGTCTATTTTCTTCTTGAGAGCATTGTTCTCCTCTGTGAGACGTTTTATCGTCTCCTTGTCGTCCCTTGGGGTTGGGGGGCCCCCTCGGGAGCTACCGCTCTGGGACGTTTCGTCTTCACTGTACTCCATGTTACCGTCCTCCACGGTAACGTCGTTGTCGGTTTCCTGTAAGGGAATACCTATATTATTATGGGAAAAAGTTATGATTAATAACAGAAAGTGGTGTCTTGAAAAAGACGTGTGAACTTCCTCTTCAACACTATCGACGTCACTGTCTGTGGGGCTTCCACTTCACTGTGCACTCTGATGGCTCGGTGTACGTCCGTACGCTTTCACTTCTCGATGCACACTGTGCGCCACGATTATTTCATACAAAAACTCGAATTTTATGGAATAAGAGGAAATGGATTGAAACTAGTACAATCCTATTTAGATAACAGAAGACAAGTTGTAGTCGGATCCTCTGGCGTATCATCATCAGCTTTGCTTGTTCAAGTAATCGTCCCCAAATCTAGCCCAAATAGTCTATGAGCTTCCATTAATGACTCCCCCTGCAACGTACAATCAGAAGTAATAACTATTTATGCTGATGATGTCACTCTTGTTAATGCAGGATCAACAATAAGGGAATTGGAAGCCAAAAATCACATGTCAAGTAACCATGCTGTCAGTTGGTAAAACTTAAATAAATTAAAAAACAATCCCGAGAAAACACATGTTATATTTTTTCCTAGTGTAGAGTTTTCCAAAGCAAAATTATTGGGTATAATATATATAGACTCTAACTAAACTAAATTGGCAGAGCCATATTGAATATTTAGCTAATAAATTAAATAAAACTATGTATCAAATTTGAAAACTAATGGAACTAACAACATTAGATACAACTATTACATTTTATTATAGTAACTTTCATAGTCTGATTACCTATGGAATCTTGTTTGGGGTGATTCAGTGGAATTTGACAGAATTTTCAGAATACAGAAAAGAGCTAATAGAATAAAAGCTTTAGTAAATAATAAGCAACATTGTAGACCTATTTCAAATGTGCTTTTAGAAGGCGGAATATTAAAACATAATATTTTTAGTCACAAACTCCTTTATAAAATCCTTATTTTACTATGAGGAACGTAACCAGACTGCAACCAACAGCTACTCTCCGGGCTATGTGCCCCGCCGAGCGCTGAATTACAAGTTACAATCGAAGCATTAGCGTTTTGATGGTTATGCAATTATTACACTTAACGCGCCAGGCTTGTAACTTGTAATTCAGCGCTCGGCGGGGCACATAGCCCGGAGAGTAGCTGTTGGTTGCAGTCTGGTTACGTTCCTTATAGTAAAATAAGGATTTTATAAAGGAGTTTGCGACTAAGTATATTATGTTTTAATTGTAGACCTATATTTAAAAATCTGAAAATAATGACTGTATGGTATTTTTATATATCAATGTGTGCTATATGTAAAGAGCAACTGTAATATTATAACATATTCAAGTTTTCATAGCTACAGCACCAGAAATCAAGACAAGCCGGCCATTACGTATCATCAATTATCAAAAACTCAACAACCGTTGACCATTTAGCTATAAAATTATTTAATAAACTACCAGATTATGCCAAAGAACTGCCAGTCAACAAATTAAAAGGTTTTTTTTAAATTTTAATTAAACATCCTTTCTATAATAGTATTGCTGAATTTTTTAACTATGAGTTTTGATCTTTTTAACTTTTATATTAGGCATTTAAAATTTTGTACGTGTGATGTGCACCCATAAATAATATACATGCACGTTTGTGTATATTTTGTACCTATGTTATATTTTTATATTTTCTTTGTGCCTATATTTATTTTATTTATACAATGTTAATGTGAACTTTATAAATAGTGTATTTGACAACCTTAAACATGCATCTTATGTATCTATCTATCTAAAATTATCTTATCTATCTCCCACAAAAATGATTCGATTTTAATGACATTTGGTGAAAATGTACATTTTTATATCTCAAATAAGCTGTAATTTTTTTGTAGGGAAATATTTATTTTTTGATTTTATGCAAATTAATTTAAAGAAAAGCCTAATTTTCAATCAAAAAAGTTAATTAACAAAATTTTGATTTTTGAAAATTTCAAAACGGATTTTTTTCGTTAAAACCTCTATTTTAAGATGGTGTAAAAAAATCGTACTGTTAAAGTGGAAAACATTATAAAAAATTTGAAAAATTAAAACAATGAGTTTCTCTAGATCGATTTTTCCGTAAATGTCACGAATTCTTCATTGTTTGTTGAAATGAAGTGTTGAGAGTGATGGAAAATAGTAATTTCAATATAATATCAAATAAGGGAACTTTGAGTAACCGTTCAAGCATCGGGCTGTTGAAAAACAAATTGTTTAAACAATAATTTTACATCAAAAATTGCAAAATTTAATTTTTATATAGCATTCTTTCATTACAAACAAGGAACTGCTATAAAATTTTAGAACATTGTGAGTGGAAAGAAATCAAATCTGCGAAATATGTGATAAATGTATTGAAGATGATCGACGCCAAGTTCATACATCGATAACGTGGGAGCGGCATGTTAATACTAATGGCATAATACAATGCTATAGATGCCAGCAATGGGGTCACGCGACTTCCAATTGCCACGCATCCCCAAAATGCCTTAAGTGTGCTGAAGGGCATGCTACTAAGGATTCGCGAAACCCAAAAATTCCCCAGCTAAATGCATAACTGCGGGGATGCCCACCCTGCCAACAGTACCAGCTGCAAGGTATATCGTCGGAAAATTGGAAAGTGTAGAGAGAAGGGAAGCGAGAGTCGCTTCTCCTCCCCAGATGAGATACGTGGCAGCCCCGCAGCCAAAAACAAACATCTGGGAGAACAAATCCAGACAGAGTGCCCTTGAGCGACCAGTCGCTCCCGCGGAAACAAGAGCCGTAAATCAGCAGGTTGCCAGGCCGCCGCCGCTTCTCAAGACCCCCTCCGGCCAGCCAGAGGGTAAACCAAGTTCAAAAGTCCCACAAGTTTCGACCAGGATATGGAAAAGATGAGGCGCCTCCAGGTGCAATCCGAGTGGATGGCGTCCCTCATCGACCTCGATGTCCTGTTCATCCGGATGACGGAGTTAAACGACAAGCTCGAGAGGTGCACTACCGCTCTGGGTAAGTTTCAAGTGACGGCCTCATTTTTACAGGGTCTCCCAGCCGATGCCTTTTAGGCTGAAAATCTCTTCGTGGAACGCCAACGGTGTAAGTAACAAAATTATGTTTCTTATTAATTATGTAACGTGGCATAAAATCAACATTATGCTTCTGAACGAAACCAAAATAACCCAACGTGACAAGCTACGCATCTGAGGATACACGACAATCAGAAGAGATAGGGCTGACATCAACAGGGGAGGCGGGGTAGCCGTGCTCATTAAGCCAGACATTGAGCACACGCACCGTACTCTGTGGAACACTTCCGTGGAGAACGTATGTGTGACGCTGGAGGGCGGCGTGAGCATAGTCGCCGTGTATAACAGACTAGCAAACGGATTCATGGCGAGTTGCGACTTTAGACATCGCGTGTGGAACTGCCATCGCAACAACGCCAATGGCAACACTTGGTATGATTATGCAAATAATCATAACGTCGTGCTGCAGATTCCACGCATTTTCCGGATAACGATACAACGTTTAATTCCCAAGACAACTCGCTGTGGAAGCTGACGAGGGCCTTGCGAAATATGCGAGAGGCTATTCCTGCGCTGACGGGAATTAACAGACGTACATCAATGACAGACTCGCAGAAAGCGAATGAACTAGCTAACCATTTTGAGAACATACATAACAATAACGTACCCAACAATTCAGAGCAAGACCGCATGGAAAATGACATTAACGAACTGCTTGGTCATGACATTCAATTGACGAAACGCGAATTTACAAAAGTCATGACCAGACCTTCGGAAGTTGCGGGCATTGCCCGGACTTCACCTGGTAACAAAGCTCCAGGGCGCTATTGAATATAAGCTGCTCAGATATCTCCCGAGGAAAAGTATTGTGCAATTAACTTATATCATTAATGCCACCCTGCGACTTCAACACTGGCCTAGCCAGTTGGAAGTGCGCCGTTGCACAGACTACAGACTGGCAACTCAATGTTAAATTTTTGTCCAGAAATCTATCGTTCTCTCTCTCCGATTTGCGGAAGCCAAATTCAGAGGGCGCCACAATTGCAGACGCGGGAGATTTGACCATTTGTTTACTTTCACTTACAGTTTATGAACATATTTAACATTTAAAATTTGTGATTAAAGTGTAATGCCGTTTCATGCTTTAATCTTTGATCACAAATTTCAATGTCAAATACGCCATATTATATATACTATAGGAAATTAAAAGTCAAATTTGTAATACATCATAGAACTTTATTTTGTCAGACATAAATAAACGTAATAAAAAGTATGACAAAGGAAAAATACATAGTAAAAGAAAGCATAAGAATTAAAAATACACAAATCCTTAACCTAAATAGATACTTTAAAAATTACATCATAAAACTTGTATTTTTATGTGGTCGAGTCGAGCTTTGCTGAACTCCGCCACAAATAAAGACAGTTTATTATTATTATCAATATTTAAGGCACTTTTGTTTTATTATATCCAATTAAATTATCAATATCAAGAGAACCATATTTATATTTTACAATAACTCTCTTGCTAATTTCTTTTCGTGTGCATTTATTAATTGTAGTAAATACTCGCCTTGCAACCTCTTACATTATAACAATGTTCTCCAAATTCGAATTTTCAGTGATGACGAGGTTAGTACCTCAATAAGAAAAACTAAAGGCAAACATGACTACAGTGGCTGGATTCTAAGTTCCTATCGTATCGAATCGATACGATAGCAACTAATTTCAAACACGTGTCATTTGAAATTGTAAGTTGTTATAGAGTAAACTGTTATAATATCATAAGACTGAGACAATAACTTCTTTGGTATCGAGCATATTATGTCGATTAAGAGTTAAAATTGTTATAAGATAGTATACTTAGAACCACTAGTATCGTATCGACTTGATAAGATAGCAACTTAGAATCCCTCCGCTGCACCTGATGAAATATAGGGTTTTGCACAGCGTAGTTGAGATATTAAACAGTCAACAGTACTTGACTTTAGGTCCTTAAAAATATTTCTGACAACATCAGAGTTACTCAGGTCACACATTTCTTTTATTTTATTTGCTCGCTGTTTACACAACTTTTTTAATTTTCATATGTGATCTGCCTTTTTTGAAATTACCTTAAACATAACTTTCTTCTTTGGAGTTGTATCTTCTTGACACAATTTTTTAAAAATTGAACTTTGGCCTCTGAATCCCCCAGATTTGGTATACGATCGTAGAGGTGTTGATGAGCGATCAACTGGAGTACTTGGCACACTACTAGATGTTTCTGGATGTGGGTTTTCTAATTCCTCATTATGTGCAGAAGAAAAACGACGACCACGTGATGTCGATGGTAGACATATATCTTCTTTGGGTTCCTCGACCTGTATGGGTACAGATGTACAATCCCTTTGTATTTCTACTGTGTCTCCACATGGATACCGGGTAGGAACTGCATTTCGATTGAGGTATCGGTATCATTTGAGTATGACTCTAGTGTGAAGTGCTTATTACACTTTCATTCCCATTAAGTCCTGCCACATTTTCGATCTGAAAACGATAATATTTATTCATTTATTTGAAGTAGATACTGTGGTAAGGCAGAACAATAATTTAAAGTAGTCTTACGATATTTAGAAATATATATTGCACTGTGCAAAAACAAAAAACTGAAAACAAAGACTGGAGCAAATGCACACTTACTTATGAAGGTTCCTGGGAAAATAGCGCAATTTTTGCACATCAACTTCTTCAGTACCATAAACAATGCAGAAGGCAGAAGACATTTTAAGAAATAATCTGTAAAATGCAATATTATTTATTACTGTAATCCAATGTATATTTGCACAATAACACTCACCTAACTCCTCTTTGGAAATCGAAATTTTTAAAGGGCACTAAAAACTACGTATTCTACGTTAAAAAGTCAAGTTTCTACAAAAATACTATCACCAGCACAACACAATCACAGTACACAATAAATAACAATGGATGACGTTTGACGTGACAAACGACATTTGCGTTAAGAGCGACATCTGAATTTGGCTTCTGTTGCCTCGACCTTGACCGGATAAATTTCTCAGGGAAGTTGCCAGTCTGGTAGTCTGTGGCCGTGGTGGTGCCCATCCTGAAACCGAATAAAAACGCGAAGCTCGACGGCAGCTACCGACTCATTTCGCTACTGTTGCCAAGTTGCTGAGCTGGTGGTTGCCCCGAACGGGTTTGTTAGCTGAACCCCGTCCCGTATCAACTGACAAATTTTATTAGTGTGTGTTGTGCTCCAATTTTTCATAGTGTTGTTTTATTTTTTAATTACCTTAACATTTTTATTAATCATTTCGTAATGTTATTATTGATTTTAATTTGCGCTTCCGCAAGGAGCTTCAGTTTTTTGTCGCCTTTTTATTATGCCGATCCGGATCCGCCTCGTCCAACCATGTATACCCCGCGACTCTGCGCGCCGCGGAGGCATGGGTGGCTCCTAACGGATGCCGGAGGAGCAAATCTTATGTATATTTTAGCTATTAATAAATTTATTTTGATTGATTGATTGGTTAAATCTGATGGGTTGAAAACTTTGCGTAAGATTTAGTCGCACTATGAAATGCGACGGAAAATACAAATTAATTCCTGCAAGTTGAGCACAAAAAGATTTTCACAGAGCGCGTTACAAAACAAACATTGCTCACAAAAATGTCGATGTCGTTGTGAAAAAATTACATGAATCGGCTAATATCAAAATAACGGTGAAACCGGCAAAATTTTCAATGCTGTGACGGATTCAAAGGCGGGTAGCTCTCACAATAGTATCTCGAGTACATCAGCATAAGGAGTACAGGAAAGCGATCAATGCAAGTAACATCGAAGTCCGTAAAAAAAGAAATCAGCTTAAAACATTTATACATGTAGATAAATAAATCTAATCTAATATTTTCAGTGTAAATAAAATGTGATTTGTGTCTTTTACCATTTCTACCATTCCTCCGTTAAATCAGATATCCTTTTGTGCATTTTTTCGAACATTTTCTAGAACACACGAGTTATTTTCCATACACAAACATCTATGTAGTTATATGTACCTTGTGCAACAGAAAATCACTGCGCGGAAATATATGTATGCCATAAATGGCTGAATATGGATCGAATTTTTATATTAAAGATTTTTTTGAGTCACATCACCCAAAAGTACATAAGAGAACCTACATTTTGACGGAGAGAAAATTGTCATAAGATAAACGGCCAAAAAGTTACAGCGTTTTAAAAATCTCGTAAAATTTTCGAAAAAATTGGTAATGGTAGCCAAACTAATGGAGCTTTTGACTTAAAATATGGCAGGCTATTTTTAGGTATTATGAGCCACCTTCACTCAACATTTCGTCTGATTCGGGCAAGATTTTCCCAATTTATTCCGAAATCAATTTTTGGTAAAAAAACGTACATATATATATATATCACAGGAGGGGAGGTGGACGTAACATCACGAAAATTTAAGTGGAGGTTCCTTGAACATTTTCTTAGCTTAATTTACAGTTTAAGGGGTCCATAAAAAAATTTAAAATCGAAAATTAGCCCAAAAGAGGGTTAATTTACCCCTTCTTCGAGTTTAAAACAACGTTACGACACTTGCAGAAGGTAGATATCCTAGGAATATCTTATTTTTAAGACAACTAACAATTACTCAAAGTTTGGAATCTCTACGAAAAACTGTATAACACTTCGATTATCGTACCCACTATCACTCTCAACACTTCATTTCAATAAACAATGAACAATTCGTGACATTTACGGAAAAATCGATCTTGAAAATCCTTGTTTTGATTCTTCCCATTTTTGACAATGTTTTTCCATAGTAACAGTATGATTTTTTTACACCATCTTAAAGTAGAAGTTTCAACGAAAAAATTCCGTTCTGAAATTTTCAAAAATCAAAATTTTGTTGATCAACTTTTTTTGATTGAAAATTAGGACCTTTTTTAAAAATTAAATTCGGATAAAATAAAAATAGACCAAAAAAATTACAGCTTATTTGAGACCTAAAAATGTACATTTTCACCAAATTTCATTAAAGTCGAATCATTTCTGTGAAATATAAAAATAAAAAATCAAAAATTAGTTTTTGGCGTTTTTCTCAATAATTTTGAGGTCATGTTGAAAAAAGGTTGCAATAAAAGTTGTAAATCTTTCGATTATCTGCAACTTTTGCATTTAACTTTTTTTCGCTAGGTCTAGTTTTGCCGGAATTCGCAGAAAACCACGTTTCACCCCTAACAACACCCCTTTTCCAGCCCCTTATGGTTATTTGTTGGGGTCCAATCGACTTTTTCCCCTTTTATGTACCATTAATCCTAAGTTTTCCGATCATTCATATACTGCTAAGGATTTTATCGATTTTTGGCCTCTAAAAACCGGTTCAGCACTGGACTATTGGTATAGACAATTAATTAACTTTTACAAAATAAATAATTGTATAATGAATCAAAGATACTGATACAGGGTGTCCTGAAAATTGATTAAAATATCTGGAATGGGTGAAAGCAAACAGGTTTTGGGAATCACAGTTATTTGTATAATTGTCATTTTCAAGGTTTCAAGGTAAAAAAATCTTGGCGAAAACTGAATTCACTACGTTGATTCTATCCAAAATGTTACGTATTGACGCTTTTACCTTTTGTTCCTGTTTAAAAGAATGTACAAGGTTATTCATTATAAAACCCTCCCCTTATCACCGCTATTATTGCCTATAGAAAAAACGTTTTAATTTAAAAGTTTTGTGGTTACGACTGAATTTTGTCAAAATTACAGTGGCGTGCAGATTTTAGGAGATACAAAAAATTATATATTTTTAAATGGGATACCCTGTATATATTAAATTTTTGGAATAATCCTTGTTCACGATTTCAAAAATATATCATATACTGTTTTTGAGTCATTAAACGTCGAATATTTTAGTTTAACTAGTTGTAAATATGGAAAAGTTAACATTATGAAAATGACAATTATTATGTTTGATAAGTGACATTTCTTTGATGAAATAATCAAAATGGTTTACAGTGAGGAAGAAAAAACCAAATATTTATACAAAATAGATCCATGACAAAGATATATTTAGGAAATTTAAATGTCAATAATAATTTAATAACGGGCTACTTTATAGTTACAACAAACGAGGTAGTAGATTTTTTTTATCATCTTGTATATATTTTAGAGAATATGTACAACCCTAGTTTTAGATCTGGAAACTCTTGACAAATTTTTGTGTGGCCGAAAAAACCACAAATTTTTGGCACTTTTTTCAATTAACAATGCATCCAATCGAAAAATTGTTTATTATCAAAATTAAAAGGCATTAAATTTCGCTTCAAATGAGTACTTCAAAGTTGAAATTTCATCAAGAGGTGTGGGCATAATTGGCAATTGAATAAAAACAATTTTTACCAACTTGTAAAAAATCATTTTCAGTGAAGAAACAAATGCTGCAGTGCCACAGGAAGAGTTTCTTGCAAACGAGAGCAACAAGAACCATTTGATTTTGATGCTTATACAAAAATTTAAGGAAGGAGGAATCCAAGCGCAATAGGCAGAAGAAGATGCAGATTTATTAATTGAAGAAACAGCTGTTTCCCAAGCAATAAAATCCGACAGTGTGACACCCCGTGATCATTTTTTGGTTACGAAAAAGTAAAATTTGTATCCCTCATTGAGCAACATCCACACCTGAAAGCACAAACAGCTACATTTCTCGAGCCATCTGTTTCTCAAGAGTTGATAGAACAGGAAGAGGAACAGCTGATCTTGGCATTGTACGGACATATGCACAGTGGGCCTCTGAACGAGCTGAGATACGATCTTTTTATAAAATGCACTTCAAAAAAAACATTCAACCTAGCAGGGTTGCCACCAACATCGGATGTAGCAAGGTGGCACTAAATGCGCGCATACCACCAAGTGCAAACTTGGCTGAGAAACGTAACAAACCCATGCCAATGGAGTTGGAAGAAAGGCTTGTCAGAATTATTGCCTACAACAATGTCAAAGGATGCTGGACCCGACATGCTGCTAAAAAAGGTTTCGTGTACATGCAAAAAAGGTTGCACTGCAGCATGCAGCTCTCGAAAATCAGGCCTGAACTGCTCTTTGACCTGTAAACACTTCTCTGGCCTGTTATGTCAGAACGCTCCTGAGATTGAGTTGGATGAAGATGAAGACGACGACGAAGATTACTTCGAGCTTGAGGAAATTGGTGGTGCTTCTGTAATGAATCAGGAAGGTAGGATGCAATATTACAGTACGAGGACATTAGTTAACCCGAATCCAAACGGATTCGACTACTATAACGCAAACAAGTTTTTTCCAAAACTCATTTTTACTTTATTTCAGTTTTGTCTTACACCTTGTATTGTTCTTGCACTTTGTATTTGTTTATTTTTTTTACACTTTGTTGTATTACTCCTATTGGGTAAATTTTTATTTTTGGTTAATAAACTTTGGACCTTTCTCTACATTATGCTTTTATTTCGACAACCCATTTTCTCAAATTAATATTGAAAAATTAAATAAAAGGAAATAAAAGAAAAAGCGAAATTTAATGCTCTTTAATTTTGATTCGATTGGATGCATTGTTTTTAAGTTATAGGCCACAAACTGAAAAACATGCCAAAAATTCATGGTTTTCTCGGCCACACAAAAATTTGTCGAGGATTTGGAGGTCTAAAATTTGGATTCTACATACTCTCTACAATATATACAAGATGATAAAAAAATCTATCGCCTCGTTTAAAGTAACTATCACCCTCTTTACATGACGCCGTTCCTGGACTATAAATGATAACTCAATAAAAAAGATGTTCGATGTGTCCACCATTATTGTCCATACGTAATTGATAACTTCTTATATTTATAATGGCACCGGAAATGGCTTCATTATTTACATTCACATTATTTATTTCAAGTCGAATCCTGTCTTTAATGACTTGAATACTATTATTATTATTATTATTGACAATGTATTTTAGAAATCCCAAAACAATTAATAGATAGGGATCAAATCCGGGCTGTTAGGTGGCCATTTAATTACTCCATTATTCCCTATCCATATTGGGAATATATTATTCAAATGATCTCGAACGGGTAGGGCACTATGCGGTGTTGCCCCATCCTGCATCCAAATTATATCATAAAGTTCGGCTTCAGGAAAATTCTGCAAAAGAATATTTTCTGCTTCTAGGATAATTATTTCCAGATAGGTAATTAAAGTATAATCATAAAATATAGGCCCAACAATTTTGTTTCTGAAAATTTCACACCAAACGCTAACAGTTTTTCTTCCTGTTTATTAATTTGTTTTACCAATCTTTTTCGGTTGTGCTTGTTTTCTCACGACTTTCGATTTTTCCTATTAAAAACTCCTGCCGGATCCATCAGTCCATAATATTTTAGTAAAAAAAATCGGGATCTTCATCCAACTTTTGAATCATATGGCGGTAAAAGTCCAGCCTTTTCCTTTTATGAGTCTCTGTTAAAACTTGTGTGGGTACAATTTTATATGGTCTGTAGTTATTATTTTTTAACGTACGTTGGATTTTGGAATAACTTACCTAATTAATCGACTATTATCTGTATACTACATTATTTAGAATTTTCTAAAAAATAATAAAATGATTTAAAAAGTCTATTCGCGAATAAATATGGATGGGGGTATCTTCGAAATGAAACAGTGTATATCTAGCTGTTCTTCCCGGTTTGATTGAACTACACGCTTTTTCTAATAAAACTGGATGTATTATTCACCTTTCGGTATTTAACGTATTTTGTGATGGTGTTGAGCGATTTCGATACAACACCCTATATGCCTTTTTTGCTGCATGTTTATTTTTGTTATTTTGTATATAACAAGTAGGTTAGTCATTTAAAGCATCGTAGATCGCAAAAAATTGCATTGTTCTGATTTTTTGGGATATTGTTAGGATAGATAAATCAAGTTTGGAGCTTCGAAAAACCTGTACTAGCTTCGTGGTGCTCGAAGAACCTTAAAATTTTCGGATTTTTTTTCAGTCTGTGGTTTATAACTTCGAAAAGGTACATCCTACGGAAAAAATCGTAGTGTTCATTTTTAAAGTAGACAAATTTTTCTACAATTTGAGCGCAACTGCAGCTCCGTAGATCCAATAGGTCCTGAGGTACACCACTTCAAAAATTGACCATTTTTTCCAAAAAGCTCGAAATTGTAGTTTTAGCCGTCTCCAGAGCAGGATATCGGCTAAAACACTCATCTTACGAGGAAAGTCATGGGAAATGAAGTTGTAGAGCAGTTATGTTGTTTTAATTTAAGCATAAGCGGAACCCTGTAGGGTCAATAGTTCCCTTGTTATCTGGAAAGAAAGGAAAATTAAGGAAATCAGATTTTTCCATAGGATGCACCTTTCAGAAGGTATAAGCCAAAAACTGAAGAAAATTCGAAAATTTCAAGGTTTTTCGAGCATCACGCAGTTAGCACAGGTCTTTCTAAGCTGCAAACTTAGTTTTACACTATTGGTATCTATCCTAAGAACTTCCCAAAAAATCAGAACAATGCAATTTTTTGCGGCCTAACGCAATTTTTGTGTTTACGGTGACTGGCCCAAAGTAAACATTTGGACTATTTCTCCTCAGTGTAAACCATTTCGGTTATTTTACTAAAGATATGTCACTTATCAAACATAATAGTTATCATTTTCATATCTCACTTTAATAATGTTAACTTTACCATATTTACAGTAACTAGTTGAACTTAGATATTCGACGTTTACCAACTCAAAAACGGTATATGGTAGGAATAACATATGGTATATTTTTAAAATCAAGAAAAAAGGATCATTGCAAAAATTTAATAATATACAGGGTACCCCATTAAAAACTATATATTATTTTTTTCTATCCCCTGAAATCTGCACGCTACTGTACTTGTGATAGCCATTTTAACAAAAGTCAGTCATAACTACACAACTTTTATTTAAAAGTTTTTTTTCTATAGGCAATAATAATGGAGATAAGGGGTAGGTAATTTATAATAAATAACCCTGCACAAAGATGCGGCTTATGTTAAAGTATTTCTTTCAGCGAGTACTTTTAGAGAAAAAAAAACAACCTTAAGTTAAAGAAAAAAATACCGTTTATTACAAACTTATTCGAACGATACAATCATATGAAACGTTATTTTATAAAACTATTCTAATAGAAACAAACAGAAAATATAGGAGTGAGGATTTGTAGCGCCCACCCGCACAAAACAACAACAACTATGCTGAAATGTTATAAGTGAGATTTGATAATTATATGGAATTAGCCAATTTCGCGCCGTTACTCTCCGCAAGAATGGTTCCTTTCATCTTGGAGCCTGAACTGTTTAAATTTTCCAGAAATATTAACCCATACAAGGCCTCTGTTTCGACTTCTTCGTGATTTGTAATATCATTATGTTCTGTTCAAAATTCATTGAGTTATATTAAAAATATCGTTTCGTTGCTTAATTATTTATGAAATATACGGAAATGTGAATTTTCGTTTAAATTGCTGTGTGAAAATAATTTTTTAGAGAAAATATACATTCCAGTATTCATATTCCGTCGAGATACCCCAATTTAAAAAAAAAAATAAAGGTTCTAAGTTCAATATTTGCCGAGAAAATACAATTTTTTCCGGCGAAACGAATTTGAAGCGCCCGAGACTCCTTTTCGGCCGCGCGTGGCTGGCTTCCCCCACCATCGCTCCCACACTGACTCTCGGAGCAACGGTAGTTTTAATCAATTGCCACATCAACAATTTTTAAATAATGATGTCGAAAACTTTTGCATTGGATTCTTTGAATATTCCCCTTTAGATGACAGCTAAACTAATTCCCTAATATGAATAAACAACCCCACAGCGATTTTTTTAAAAAGCCTTATGTCAGCTTCTATTGGTCGTAAAGACTTTTTTTGGATTCTTGAAAAATGTCAGCTATCAGATGCTTTTGTCAGCATTTCGATACCATGCATCGCCGAAGTGATATTGCATTTGTTTATAACGAGAAAATTAATGCTAACTTTGATCATTTAAAACCAATATTTCATTTGATACTTTTTTGACATTGACAGTATAAATCATGAACTTTAATTTGCGCACCCGCAGATTGCTCTAGAACCGTCATATCGCTGACAAATAAGCGTTAAAACAAAGTCAAAAAGATATTATCAAATTGATTGTGCAAAAATTATTCGATCATAGAGCTCCCGGTTCCGCGTACCTTTTCTATGCTATGCTTCTTTTCATGTAATAAGATGTATATGAAACATGTTTTCCTATCGTTGATTAACAATCGAAAAAACAGTAATTTTAGCATGGTCTTTTGCAATGACACAACAAATTAACCGATGTTGATGATAAATCTCATTTTGTAGGTTTTTTCAAGGCAACTTTTAAGAAACACTTTTTTTTTCTAAAATAGTTTTTTCTAAAATTCAAAGGAACCATTTTCTCGCATCTTAACTGTTCAATAAAAAAAATTTGTCGCGCAAAAAATTGAAGCCTAAGAAACCCTACATCCCTACTATCATTTTGAACATCTTGAATTCGGCTTATACATAGAAACATTTTTTTGTCAAGATGCTAATTCGATAGGCAATTTAAAAATTGGAGATTATTATTTTTAATAATACAACTTCCAACAGCTAGTGACAACCCGTGATATTTTGGTATGCTAAATGGAGCATGGGACCAAGACCAAATGAAGATGATTTGTGGAAAAAATACTTGATGAGAATTTGCAAAATTTGTTTTCAAAAAGTGCATTGCCCACCCTGGAAAGTAATTGTAAAATATTATTTTGCAATGTATTTTTTTTTCAGAACAACGAAGAAAATATAATAAATCAATATAAGATTTGAAGTGGAACTTCTTCTATAAGCAATTTTATGGTTGGATCCTGTTGGGAAGGTACTAAGGAGTACCCAAAACATTTTTGTATTTGAAAGCCCGTGCTTAACTTGTTATTAACAATTTAATTTTTTAACCGCGTTTTTCAACTTAAAATTTAAATCTGTAATTCAGTATAGCTTAATTAATTATCCGCGGTGTTTTAAATTCAAAATTCCATATATAAACGTTTAACAAAAAAAACCCTAAAACAGTCCCGCAGGGGAAACACTGACTGATAAATTTCACACTGAGCTTCATGCCTATACTTCGGCTGAAAATTCGAGTCGGTAACGCAAAAAATAAGCGGCACTCTCGTCAAAGGATAGTAGCTCTTATTTGACACTAAAGCGGCACCTCGTTCTACCATATAATTCCATTGAATCGAAAGAAATATATAAAGTTTTATCCGCCTAGTAGAAATGGAAACAACGACTACCATAAACAATTTTAATGGCGTAGTCGACCGCATAGAGTAAATGATTTAATGTGCCCCCTTTATACCTAATAATTTGCTCAACTAACTATTCAGTCGTAAATAGACTTGGAAAGAAAAAAGAAATCGTATATCCCGGGCACTCAGTGGCGCCACATACGTATTTATGTAGGTATATAAAATAATAATATTTCATAAAATAAAAAATAAATACAATTAAGTTTGTTTTCACGCTCAACTCACTTTCTTTTTTCTTTTTCTTTTTTCTTTTTCACTTTTCTTTTAAGAAAATTTGTAATGGCAGGCATAATTTTATTAAGAGTGGAATACTTACGTAATACGACATTAAAACTGTAGAATGGTTGATGTTTATAAAAATTTTAACTATGACAGTTGTTAAAAATAAATAAAATATAACAACATAAATAAACGTTCTTGTTAAAATAATATAATAAAAAACAGAACTTACCAACAATATTTTTACACAATTAATAATTCATAGTGTCACAATCACTACATGACACTATCACAGATTATCACTCACTCACCACTGTCACTGTCACTATCACTGCTGGCTCCTACATTTATTATTATTGGCTCAATCACTGCGTCAATCCGAATATCCGTATTCCACATTTTTTCTTCAATTTTTTAACATGTCCTATGCATTTTTGCCAATAATCAGCTGTAACTCTTTTTAATGCACTGGATAGAAGGCCTTTTACATAATCTAATTTAAAAGTTCTATTTTCTCTTGCAACATTCCCTTTTACTTCAGCCCAAATAAGCTCGATGGGATAAGGCGGCAGTTGTAATATCTCAATACCTCTAGCATTAGCCATTTCATCCACAATATATTTCTTATATATCGGCGAATGCTGTTTCGCTAGGGTTAGCAGTTCGGCTTACAGCGAAACACGATCGAATAGGATAGATACCTTTACCATCTAACCATTCTTGAATTTGCGCTTTTCGCCATGCACTGGTTGGCATTTTTTCTAGTAATCGACTGTGGTACGGGGCGTTATTCGCTAATCAGACAGACCACTGATTACGACCCTGCCGACGCTCCGAGGCACAAACGGCCGAGGGTACAGCTTCTGGACAACGGGTGAGTATAACTTATATTTCCCGCTAACCGATCTGTTTCAGATACCCCAGGACGGACCACCACTACCAGAGACATGACGTTTTTCTACCCAAACCCAACCTCCTTACGGGCGTCGGACAACATACCGTCCAACGCCCGTTGTCCTACCTGCTCCGTGGAGTCCGAAAGTGCTAAAAAAGCACTTAGGGTCTCCACACTCCCGAGCTACACAGCTCATATCCTTACCTTTCCGATGATCCGGGGTAGGACACACCTTTACTGTGTCCTACGTACCGGCAGTCAATCCCAGCCAAAACTTCCTAAAACCCAACTAGACCGATGACTACCCACGGGGGTGACAAGCTGGCGAAGAAAGAAAATATCAAGACAAGAAGAGCGCCAGAAGAGACCTCTGCCAGCGAGGTTGAAGAGCCAGGACCAGGGGAGGTCCGCAGAAAATACCACGACACATCTCGCATTTGCGGGCTGGGTCTGGTAGAAGTAAGCGGGCCCACCTATCACGAAGGCCGGTCCAGGTCTACAGAGATAATCTAGGACCAAAGAGTAGTAGTCCTACTCGGCCCTAGTTATCGAGACCGTCATCAAGCCAATGGATATTGGCGCGGGGCGTTATTCATAATAACGACAGATCCGGGTTCAATCTTAGCGAGAATTTTTGCAAACAATTTCTCGAAAACATCCGCATTTATGTCCTCATGATAATCGCACGAACGATACAAGTTCCACGAATCCTAAAACACTTCCTATGTTGTGTTATTATTAAGCGTTTTCCTTTTCCTGTTGGCATTTTTTAATCCTGTTGACCAATCTTTCATATGGCCTTGACGAACACTTTTTATATTTCTATCTTCTAAATTGCGTTACAGTATGTCCTTCATTTAACCACGTCTCATAGCATTTTCTTGCTCTTTCACGGGCAGCTCTAATTGCCCGAATATAATTCCTTCACCAACAAATAATATCATTTCTCTCAAGTAGGCGGCTATTTCTCCTTCCTTTTACAAATACAAAGTTCATATCATGCAAGCATTTTTTTAACGTAGATTTGCCCATTTTGGGTATATGTTCATCATTCAGGGACTAAAATTTTCTTAACAGTAGGGATTTCATTATCATAGAATAATTTATGAACTTTACGTCGAATTCCATTTTTCTGGAATTTGTCTAATATTATTTATTTTCTTCTAGACTTCGCTTTAGCTTTCTGAACATCCCCTTCATTTTTTTTTCTCTTAAAATTCTGTAAATGGTCCGCTCACTAACGCCGGTATACCCTGAAGTCATGTTAACTAAACTTATTGATCCTGATTTCTGTACCATGGGATGGATCTTTCGCCAATGAATGATATACATTCAAAACAATTTTCTTCTCCTTAGCTTAATGGAGACTTTCTAAGGATATGAACTTTTACCACTTCTTTTGAACAACCGGGAACAGCTTTCATTTTTGCACATTTAAAAATATTACACAATTACACTTATTTTTACTAAAGCACTAACAAAATAAAACTTTAAGGCACTGTGATACAACAAGTACGTAAAAATTAATGCCGCCCAATTCATAAACAATTCACACTATAAATATTTCACGAAATAAAGTTTTAAGGCACTACGATACCATAAACAACGCAACGCAACGCAATTTATAAACAACAAATTAATACCGCCCAACTGATAAACTACCGCACTCTATGTACACTGATTTTAAACTAAGTTATAACGGTTTAACGCACCAAATACCGCTGAATATGTGGAGAATGTTGCCAGATTTAAGCATAATATTTTAAATTTAAGATATGGTAGTTCATGCATAGTTAACTCAATCCGAGAACTTTCATTCCTTCGAAATTGATGTTATTCGTCAAAATTATCCAAATTTAAGGAAAATAAATAGGTAACAGTGTAAACATATTATATTAGGGAATTTACAAAACTCGTAAATCCGCACGCCACTGGCTCTACTGACTAGAGTTTTCGTCCGAAATATACAACCAGTATTCGCGATGTTGCCATATTTTCTCAAAAACATGATATAAATGTATTATTAAGTACTTACATCAATTTTCTTGTTCTTATGCATGTTTTGCACCACGATCTCGTAAATGTTGCACTGTAGATGTAAAATTTTGAGAGTGGGGAATATGGCGATTAGGAAATCGTTCCCTCGCTCTACTCGCATTACCCAGGCACAGACTTGATCTGTGACGCGACGACTCACGTTATTTTACGGCATCAAAAACCTGGCGTTAAGATCTAACTTTTTGAAAAAAATGATCCGTTTTGCACCTAATAGAATAAAATGAAAAAATTGAAAATAAAAGATTTTTGTCCAGTTTTTTCACTTTTGTAGGTTAAGGTTGCGCCCCTAAGAACTACACTAAACGTAGATTTATAAAAAATTTAATTACAAAGATGTTGGTTTTTGTTGTCCCGATCGGACCTAAATATCTCGAGTTATATACATTTTTAAATTATTGAAAAACGTGATTAAAAAAATTTGTTGTTGCTAATAACAATTGGACCACAAGGCCTTTGAAATCAAAAAAAGTTACTTTATATTGATCTTTTCTGTTATTTTGACTGCCCTATAAGGATGGGTTTTTAATTGTCAAAAAATCAAGATTTTCTAATAAAATGGTAAACATATCCACATATTTTCTTCCTTGTTCTGAAAAAAATATGTTGCAAATATCTTACAAGTACTTCGTGCGCGGGTTGATGTTTCGTACAGGGGTCAGGTTGGATTTGGATGGACCATACATAATATGATATTATTATGTCATTTGAAGCATTGTAAAATCCTTAAAAGTAAGGGTTAAGTGGAAGAGTATAGACACTAATGTACAAACTTCGTCCTTAATGAAATGTATTGTACTATTTAACTAATAAATACTTTTTTATTATTATTACTTTCCACCATCTCAGGGTGGGCAACACACACTTTCTGGGAACAAATTTCGCAAATTCTGATTAAATATTTTTTCCCACAAAACTTTTCGTTTGGTCTTGGTATAATCCAGTCCATTAGGGTTCAAAAAAGGCCTTTGCCTTACAAAAGGTGGGGTAGTAACAATTTTTAAATATGTTGTTCAGGTCTAGGCCTTGACAATAATCCAAGTTTTCGACCTTGGGGGGGGCGACCACTCGAGCCGTCATAAAAGGAACAAAATATAGTTTCTTTGAAAATAACTCCGCAGCGATTGATCCAACGACGAAAATGTTTCCAATAGTTTCCACAAGATTCCTCACATTTCTTTGTTTAAATTTTTTTCTGTTAAGTCTACAGTGACGGGTAGATGAACATGTTTCCCAAAAAATATTAAATCCTCATTCTTGATGGTAAATTTAGTAATAATAATTTATTTTTGATGAGGGATAAAAAATTTCCTTTCCCGTCACCAAAAGATGATGACGTGGTGTCACTCCCAGTAAATGCATACACGAAGAGGACATGTGTGGGATCAAAGTTGAAGGAAATGTTTGAGTACCATAAACCTGGTTTTTTCCCTTACTTTTTCCCCTGAAAATGATGTCTGCTGAAGAACTAATTGGAAAAATCACAAAAATGGAGTTTTATTATTTTTTTGGAAAAATTATCATCTTCTTGCCGCTGCAACTCGTTACATATTAGACTTACAAAAAAACTTTATATAAAAAATGCGAGGAATTGTATCTTCTTTAACTTTGTTGATTACATTTTCGTCGTTGGATCAACCGGCTGCGGAATTATTGTCAAATAAAGAATTTTGTGTACCTCTTAATCAAGATGGCAACGCAAGCGGTCGCCCATCTAAGGCCGAAAACTTGGATTTTTTCTCACGACCCAGACCTTAAACAATATGTTTAAAAATTATTACTACCCCACATTTTGTAGGGCAAAACTCCCTACTGACTTGACCCCATGCTCTGTTACTAAGTTAAAGCTTACCAAAATTTCCCGAGCCGCTACTGATAACAACGTATAACTTATACGACTTTTGTAGGTTAGGATGTATATATTTTTATTTTTATAACTTAAATTATAAATAATTGATCCATTTTGGTCAGTACCTAACTATGAAGCTATTTTTACGATTAATTTCTGTAAGGTAATGAATATATATTTCAAAGTGGAAAACTTAATTTCTTGATGCAACGAACTGAAAATGGGCAACTGTACAAGTAAATATTGATTCCAAATAACTGGTGCTCTATGTGGATCTTACTTGAACCGGTTCGAATTATCGTACTTCCTTACATGGTCGATGTGACCTGTTCGGTTGTCTATTTAGTCCACCCTGTCTTGCAGTATTAATATTGTTTTCACTCGATCATGCTTTTTAATATATTAAATACCAATTATATGGAAGCCATTCAGCCAAAGGTTGGCTCAAAATCCAAGGTTATAGATCAAGAATTGCTGAATTTTTCAATTTGAAGGAAAATTGTGATGATGCAAAACCAATTTCTTCAGCGGTTTTAAAAGATAATTTTTAAAAAGGCCATTTTGCCTCAAATATCGTCGTTTATAATTAATGCCGGCCCCCAAAAGAACCCTTCAAACTTGGTCTGTTGATTATTTTCTTCCACATAAATTTAATGAAAGCAGCTTTAAATGGTTTTCCAAGAGGTTCTCACACACATTAGAAAATTCATCGGATCTTGGTCTATTATAATTATGACAATAATAGTATCCTTGGACTTGAACCAACTAAATTTTGGCTGAATTGCTTTTACACCCTTACTTTTGTTCTGCTGAATATCCACTTCATTCTGAACACAGTAGCATAACGTAATATTTAAAGTATAATTTCTCCATAGAAAAAGCATCATTTTTAAATTCCTTTCGAATGTCTGGAAAACTGTGCATATTGTTTTAGTTCATTGTTAAAAGAAATAAAATCAAAATTACTATGTAACCACGATACTAAAATTTTAAAGGTATGCGCATGCATTGCGCTGTCCTTCTCTTATTAATGACCTAAGTTTCATTGGATTTTGCTCATAGTCCGAGAGGCAGCATTGCAAATGAATAAATCATTTCATAAAATCAAATTCATAGTCGAAATGTTTCTTCTCACATAGTTGTTTAAAGATTTGAGCGTCACCTGCATGGGTAGTTGTTGAGATGGCTGTGAGAAAATTCGAAACATGTAAAAAGGAAAAATAAAATCATTTCATCAGACTTGAAAATTTGTAGAATTTATATTTAAGTTATAAAGATTAGAAAAATAACAGTCAGCAGCATTGAAAAGGGGGATTACTCTTCAGCCACCCTTATGAACCGGTAATAAAAAATGAGGGTGCAAATTCATTTCATCAAGCATGAAACTTATACAGCGCGTTTGTGACATTTTTTAATGATAAAAACAATAATCAGCTGCGCATCCTGTGGGGGCAAGACCGTCAGCTAGGGGGTTATAGACGAGCATCGCATTGGCTTCAAGTAATTTAATTAACTGCTTAACTGATAATCTTCCCCCTATCAAATCATCAGCTGGCTATTTGTTTCATTAAATACAATGTCTCAAGTAGTAATTATAAAAATGTCAACCATGATAAAATTGATTTTATTATTATTTTATCATTTTAATGTTTCTTTAAGTATTTTTTATATATTGATGAAGTGAAGTGATGATGAATTTAGCGACGAGGAAGACATTTCTAACATGACCAGGAAATTGGTAGAGGAATTCAATGAGTGGGGATTAAACACAAATAGGAAAAAACCGAATACTTGGCGTCAGGAGTCCAATCATCTGATCTCCAAGTATCAGATAATATTACCGTTAAAAATAGCGATACGTACAAGTATTTGGGAGGTATTCTCAGCGAAGGTGGAACGTGCGATGAAGACATAGCACATTGTTGTAATTCAGGGAGAACAGCAATTCGCAAACTAAACCCCCTTCTCTGGACCACTAAAATCGGATTAAGAACTAAAATCAATATCTACAAATTGATAGTAGAGCCAATCACAATATATGGGTCAGAATGTTGGACACTCACGGAGAGAAACCGGAAAAGGATCGAAGCCACTGAAATGGACTTGCTCAGACGAGCATTCAGGGTATCACGATTAGAACACATTAGCAATGAGGAAATAAGAGAGAACGAACAAAAAAGGAAAAATAACCCAAGTAATTGAACAAAGACAACTTGTCTGGTACGGACATATGAGAAAAATGGGGAATGAGAGAATCCCCAAGAGAGTGTTCAATTACATACCCAATAGAAGAAGGAAAAGAGGAAGATCCCGAGCCAAATGGTGGGAAAGTATTAAGAGGAGTATGACAGAAAGGAACCTGACAGAAGAGGATACACAGAACAAACTATTATGAAGACTGAGATGCGGGGTACGGCAGGAGCCGTAGGACCCAGGCCGGAAAAAAAATGCTTAAAGACGGTGTTCAAAAGGCAGTCGGTCTCAACCTACAAAAGGATCTCCCCTATGTAAACTATCATGCGTACAATAAAAATTTGTTGACAAGCATTGCACTTTTTTGCTCCACTCCCTCTGCGCATAAGCACAAAAATAAACTTACTGCGTCGCTTGACTCAATCTGGCAATGTCTCGTTTTTATGCTCATCAGAACGTGAGTTGTTGCTTTGGTTTAGAGTACATTATCGTATTTTGTGAGGTTAAGAATATATTCGTGATTTTTAACAAAGTATAAAAAATGTGTTCGAAAGCAACGAAATGGTAGATTTGCCATAAATCCACTTTTATTCTTACGATAATCCAAATTTTTTAATATCTGTAAATTACGCGCATTTATTGACAAATTGTGCGTTGACAGCATTTTAAATATTACCGCGTAATTGTAACATTGCCAAGTCGCGAATTCCTGCTCATTAACTTATGTGTAAGAAAACAGGGAGCCGCACTTGTCTTACAAAAGCGACGTATACATGTAAGGAATACGTAAATATGTGAAAATAACGAAGTCTGAAATTTTATTATTAATGGGCTGATTTTTACACTATTGTTTAATTAATACTTTTGAAGTCGAATGGTCAAATTGTCCTACAAATTTTCTGGCAGGTTTTCCAGTCCTACGCCATGAAAGTGTCAGTTCCAAGATAAACATGTTTAGCGACTGCGTAGAACTTTATCTACCTCTACCGAGAATTTTCATAAAGGAAAAAGTTGGAAGACTCGTTAAAACGACGCCACTTACGAAAATGCAGCCTGTTAGTAATTGTCTAAGATCAGCAATAGCACTGCCAGTACGATAATTATTATTTATCTTTGAACCATTTGTAAAAATGGCTTTGTAATCTGTGATCTTATTAAATTCTGATATAATTAGAGTTAATTGTATCCTCCTTTTTAAATTGATCATTCTAATAAGAATTTTGTTTCCCATCTCATTAGAAGCTGTTTCATAAAATCTTTAGAAAACTGTATGTTTCTTAAATTAAGAATTATAGTAGTTAAAGAAACGGAGTTAATTAAAAAATCATACTTTTTTTCTTTGGAGAATTCTGCTTTAAATACTCAATATATTATACTATTGTGTTCACAATGAATTGGGGATTCATTTTCAGTAAAAAAAAGTAGAGGCGCAATTTGAAAATCAAAAGTTATGGGTTGGAAAAAGCAAGAAGGTTTTATGTAAGCGCCTTAGGAAAAGCATTTGTTTAAAGGCCTTGTTATGTATTTTTTCTAGTGTTCCCCCAATGCGGGTATTAAATTACTAATTTATGCTCCTTGTCTAGTTTATTATTTGAGGGAACCCAGTCAAGATGGTGTCCATCCCCTAAATAAGCAGATTTGTCTGAACATAAAGAGACAAGGTGCTATTTTCACAAAAATGCGCAAATGGCATTTGCTTGTTTTCAACAGCCGCCATATTAAATTCCGTTTTGATACGTCATTGAATTGGCTGTACTGCAATAATTTATAACATAACAAGTGCGATAAGTAATATAGAAACAATCCGCAGAACATACTTTTGACTTTGACACATGCAAAAATAAGGTCAATACATTGAAAAACATAATCGTGCGAAAAATACCATACATTGTTGTTAAGTACTTATAACCGAATCTCGGAATGTGGGAGCTCAAATCTTCTCCTCGATTCTGTTATAATGTACTTGAAATGCAATATGCTAAATTCTATATTAAAGCCGTTCGTGCAGCTTTTGTTAGTAGATTATATAAACTTACTACTAGGGCAATTGTTTCCTTATGGAAGGTATTCTCCTTTTCCAATTGTTTTATTTTGTCTTGACATTCACGAATCATTATGTCTTTGACTAGACTTTGTGAATATTTCTGCGCCTCTGTCACGGTTCCGGGAGTATCTACAGGATTAGCTTAATTGATGGGCTATTGAATGAGTTATTAAATTTTTTTTTACCTTTCCCCCACTCGATACTACTACTGACCATATTCATGGTTTCTCTACATTCTAGGCCCATCTTGGAAATATATTCCTCCATTTCCTTGCACCGATCCGCAGCTTCTTCTTTCTCCCTAGTCACAGTGGCTAAATTATCTTTAACTTGGTCAAGTTCTTCTTTCAATATATTAATATCTCTTTGCAAAATATCCTCGACGGACAACCTCTCCCCTTCGACCTCCTCCAATCTAAAAAAAAAATGTATATCATATCAATTCTGTCCAAACATCACAAACTCACCTGTTAACGGAACTTTTATTACCATAATCCCAATAACTCTATGAATATTTTGAAATATTTATTGTTTTTTTTTGAGTTCATGCCCAATAGTTAAACAAAATGTAATAAAATCTCCCCTAGGGAAATTATTGTCTTATTTCGCCCCTAGGGAGTAAATGCTTTACTTCTGTCACAATTTTGATGCCATAGAAATCGATTTCTACTTCCGGTCGTGGAAAAATATTATTATCACTTGTTTCATGATAAAATCGATAAAAACTTGAAAACGATAGATCGTACGCATATAGTGTATCAATGAAAGTTAAAGAGAATCAAATTTTGAACATGCTGGTGTATGTATAAAATCGTTTTGATAAAGAGTGAATGGAGATAAAAGGGAAAAACATGAAGAATTGTCTTTATCAAGTGCATTTTGACAAATAGCTATTTTTTATTGGCTTTAGACAATAATGACACTAAAGGTTTTTTGAAGATAATTAAATTATCTATAAAATGAGCTCTAAGTGACCTTCATACGATGAATGGTTTTTTACCTATCTTCTCCCCCCCTTCCCTACGTCAGCGTTTGGGGGTGCGGATTTTTGATATGTTAAAAAGTACCACAAAATAAGCCTGTTCCCAAAATTTCAACCCATTCTGAATTATTTCATCCAAATCGACAAATTTCGTCCCATTTTATTGGGCTATTAGTTTATAACCCAGTCAGTAAGGGTCAAGAAAGGTCTTTACCTTACAAAAGGTGGAGTAGTAACAATTTTTAAATATGTTGTTCAGGTTTGGGCCGTGAAGATTTTGACCTTGGGGGGGGGGGGCGATCGAGCCGCTATCTTGAATAATGGGGGGGGGCGGTCGAGCCGCCATCTTGAATAAAAGGTACAATAAAATCAGTTTTTTGAAAGCTACTCCGCAGCGGTTGATCCAATGACGAAAATGTCTGTAACAAAATTAAAGAAGATACAATTCTTCACATTTTTTGTATATATTTTTTTGTAACTCTAATATGTAACAAATTACAAAGGCGGGAAGATGAACATGTTTCCAAAAAAATAGTAAAACCTCATTTTTGAAGGTAAATTTAGTAAGAAAAAATTACACTTATTTTTAATGTGTTTTCCACACTACAATAATATTATACAGCGATATCTATTTCAAATTACAGTGATTTCTCTTGTTACATATAAATTTTCTTATCGCCGCAGTGGCGTACTATAAGTTAGAATTTTTATCTATTTGAAGTATCTCTAGTTTGTGGAACAGAAGATTCCTAGATCAGGTGTAGTGGGTATAGAACTTTCCTCGTGCATGTTTTTGTTTCTTTTGAAAAGGGCAGCCCCCTCTCCACTCCATAGTGCGAGGGGTACGGCAGAATACTGCGCGCTCAGCGTTACGACATTTGGTAGATTTCTACTTTTTTAGTAAATTTTCAAATCACTGTTAAATGTGAATTTTCAGTAGGCAAATGAATTTACAAAATTAACAACTATGTAATAAATAGCGAGAAACAATTGAAAAAATCTCAAAAATGGGGTTTTTCCATCTTCCCGCCGTTGTAACTCGTTATATATGAGAAAAACATTTATACAAAAAATGTGAGGAATTTTTCCTTCTTTAACTTTGTTGTAGACATTTTCGTCGTTGGAATAACCGACGCGGAGCTATTTTCAAAAAACTAATTTTTTGCACTTTTTATTCAAGATGGCGGCTCGAGCGGTCCTCCCCCAAGGTCAAAAACTTGAATTTTTTTTATCAAGTCCCAAACCTGAACAATATATTTAAAAATTATTACTACTCCACCTTTTGCAGGGCAAAACTCCCTACTGACTGGATTATTAATTGAGCCAATTGAAAACAATCTAACGATATATGAAATTGATGTACAATGGGGATGTCTGCTACATTGAAAGTTATATTTTTTATAGTTGATATTTAAAAAATTCTAAACTGGTAAAAGAATTTAGCTCATTATTTAAGTCTGCCACCAATTAAACGATCAATGAAATAATCTTCGCCCAAGTTACGAAGGGGTTAAAAGAACAATATACATAGTTTTGAAAAATCTGTATACCTGTTCACTGTAGTATCTTGTCGAACATGTTAAAAGTCCCCGAAGGTGGCAGGTGAGTTCGTGCCGCAGTCTTGGAGGTCCCAGTTATTTGGCTTATCGCAAATATCTCTAAAACTAATACATTTTCAAAATATGTCACCTAATATTAATGTAAAGGGCATAAAGTTCTCTACAAAAGGCATATTAATTTTTGAACTAGCTCTAATGATCCCCGGCAGTTCTCATATGCTTGGTACAATTCACTCCAAACTCCCCTAAGTCCAGACTCTGTCCTGCATGCACAAAAGTTGATGCTAAGTATAGAGTCCGGGGCAGGAGGATTTAATGTTTTTACGGGTTGCAGGGATGTTATTGTTTCTTGCCATCCCTAAAGCTCAGGTGGAAGTCTTCTAGCAAACCAGTTTTGTATCTGGTGATACACTCTAAAGGAATACAATCTTCGGTTAGAGGGAAGGAATTAAGGTGTCGTTTTATTCTTCTAGCTGACCGTTGGAAGCAGATGAACCTGTTCTAATTGAGACAAGTTGTGTTCCAGGTAGCTCCATACTGCTCACTCACTCATCTGTCCTTGAGTTGGAAGTGAATCTGTGAATGTGCAGCAAATCTTGATTATGATGCAGCACCTTGATGAATTTCATTTTCCCTTTGTTGTAGGTGGCTGATATAATTACAACCACTGAAAGCTGGAGAAAGAACATTTCATCTTTGAGTCGAGATGCCTATTGCACTTCTTGAAATGAAAAAAATGTTGGTTTCCACCTTGTGTAAGCTTAGTTTTAGGAACAGCACATTTTTGTCGTTTGGAGCCAAGGCTATTAACAACACGAAAGGATTAAAATTTTCACCAATGATCACGAGATGTCATGAGATGAGGGATTTCTCCAAAGCGGCATTTTCAAAGAGTGTCAGCGGTACCATCACTTTAGTGAAATTCTATGCCAGCGTCCTTTAACTTAACCGATACCACCAGTTTATCTTAGATCAACACATTTTTCAATCGTGACCTTCGATTCTGTTCAACAAGTCGGTAAGCGTTAGAGCTGGACAATGATGAATGAAACCTTTATTGTAGGTAACTTCAAGCTCAAATATATTTTCGAAAACCAGTTATTTTTCGAAATGTTTACGAAAGGTAGAAAAATTTGACCTAATAAACAAGATGGCGTCTTAAGCTCACCCCCCCCCCCCCCAGTGTCATGGAGGCAGTGTTTTTATAAAATCTAATTTTTATAAAAAATGATAGTTTAGATATATCAATAGATAATAAATGAAACAAGCGTCAGTCGCTGGTGTCTTGATGGGGGTGGCGAGAAAATTCGAAACATGTAAAAAATAAGAAAAGCAAAGTCATTTCATCAAACTTGAAAATCTGTAGAATTTATATTTAAATAATAAAGATTAGAAAAATAATAGTGAGTTGCACTGAAAACGGAGGATTACTCGTCAGCTATCCTTATGAACCGGTAATAAAAAGTGAGGGTGCAAATTCATTTCATCAAGCACGAAACTTATACAGAGTGTTTGTGACATTTTTTTAATGATAAAAACAACAATCAGCTGTGCATTCTGAGGGGGCAAGACCGTCAGCTAGGGGGTTGTAGGTGTCGAGCGGGCATGACATTTAAGCCTCGAGTAATTTAATTAACTGGTTAACTGACGATCTTCCCCCTATCAGATCGTCAGCTGACTATTTGTTTCATTAAATACAATGTCTCACGTAGTAATTATTGTAAAAATTTCGGCCACGATAAAATTGATTTTATTATTATTTTATCATTTTAATGTTTCTTCAAGCATTTTTTACATATTAGAATTTCATTAACTGCTTGACTGACGATCTTCCCCCTATCAGATCGTCAGCTGACTATTTGTTTCATTAAATACAATATCTCAATGCCGTGATAAAATTAATTTTATTATTATTGAGGAATCTGAACACGAAGAGCAAGCTGAGGAAAAAGAAGATGACTAATTTGAGGACGAAGAAGAAGAAATATTTATTGATAGTTCCGACGACAGTTCAGTAATTCCCCATTTTCAATACAGCTCACTATTATTTTTCTAACCTTTATTACTTAAATATAAATTTTACATATTTTCAAGTTTGATGAAATGACTGTACTTTTCTTTTTTTTTACATGTTTCAAATTTTCTCACAGCCTCCCCCACCACTACACATGCAGGTGACGCTCAAATGTTTAAACAACTATGTGAGAAGAAACATTTGGACTATGAATTTGATTTCATGCAATGATGTACTCATTTGCAACGCTGTCTCCCGGACCATATGTTTAACAGGGCACCTTAATGAATGTATACCAATTTTCGAAGCCATATGTATCAAAGTTTTTCCACCTCCATTTTCGACCTTCGTTGCTTGGACTGTATGAAATATTTGATTGTACGATTCAAAAAACACAAAATATAACTCATTTGATGATCGCTATTATTGCTATCTGCATTTTACCTGGAATTAAACCGAAGCCGTCAGGGGATAAATTTTCAATTTTTCAGTTTCAGATTTACCGACCTAATTTTAAGAATTTCAGATAAAATTTGCAAATTTAGATTCACAAATACTATCGATTAATAAAGCAAATTAAACAATTGTGAAACATACCCATTGTACAATTATTATACACGGAGCAGTAACCGTAAGAGACCCTATAGTCGAGTACAATTTACTGACCACTCAAAAAACACAACAAAACCTTTACGACCTCATTAAAATACCGTTAAATTAGTCATAAACGTAATTGCGCCCTGGCACACACTTGAAATATTTAGATCAGCAACTCAGTCGTTCAATTTTAACAGCGCGTTACGGTCTATATTATTAATATGTACATTCTAACACATACGAATTTTAAGTTCGGCTCTGTACTATTTCGTACTCGCTTATCGGTTTTTAATGTGCGTCGGCTTGTTTGATGACAATATGCCGCATGTTCCAACGGAGATAATAATTAGGTCGTAAAGTTTTTGTTGCGTTTTTTAAGTGCCCAGTAAATGTGTACTCGACTATAAATGATCAGACGTCAATACGAAACAAATTTAAATTCATAATTGAGCAGGAGCTTAACATAAAACCGGTGGTGCGCCTAACTTTCTTTGTCCGGAATTACATTTAAAAAATATACCCCCCATCAGGGTTCGAATCCTGAATCTCTAGGCATAGTAAGCAAGAATAGTAAAAGCTTAACACTCTATTATTCGCAATTCCGCCCATAGGAAGTTAGGCACACCAGCGTTTATGATATTATCAAGTTATCGATTTAAATTTGTTTCGTATGCGATCGCAGCTTCGATTACTACTTTAAAACCAGAACGAAAAGCAAACTTGGACTAACAACAATTACAGCTTTGTATATGATATAATATATTTTTATAGCCACTGAATCGTTATAAAATTGTAATATATTGTATGAAATAAGAGACTAAGTTACAATAGGCTGAGTAATTTCTGTGATGTGGATATATCACTCATAATTATATATATATATAGGTAATATTTTTTAGTCCAAAACTTTTTCAGATTATATTAGCGGATATGGTATCAGAAATTCCGAAAATGCTCTTAACGTGATATGTATTAAGCACCTGGTCTCGAATTTATTTTTGTCTGCTGTTAGTTTTTGCAACAAGTTTTCTTGGTGCTTCAAGTTCTTAGTTAAGTCTTCCTTTTCTTTGACCCATTGCGCTTCCTTATGTTTCATCTGGTCTTGAAGGAGCCTTAAAAATAAATAAAACAATATTAAATATTTAAACATAATATTTTTAGTCGCAAACTCCTCTATAAATCCTTATTTTACTATAAGGAAAATAACCAGACTGCAACCAAAGTTACAAGTCTGGCGCGGTAAGTGTAATAATTGCATATTACCATCAAAACGCTAATGCTTCGATTGCAACAAACACCAGCCGAAAGACTGATCCTACTTAAAGGAGCTCTCTTGCCAGTCGTCACACACCACTTGCAGACTGCAGTTTCGAGCTGTTGGCTCTCGTCAGTGCAAGATAGGTATGCGACGACCGGCACGAGAATCCTTTGACTACTTAGTACATCCCGCTATTTCTACAATAGCGACATGTAAAATAGCCAGCAGGCGCCATCTAGCGGTCCACTGTCTGTTGCAATCGAAAAATAAATAGCCTGACTTGGCTTAGCATAGTTCAAATTAGGGATGCACGATGTTCATTGATGTTTCTGAAACAGCGATGCGTTCCCTTCAAACATCGATGTTTTGCCATCGATATTGTGCTGCAGATATTATCGATGAAACATCGATGTTATCATATAACATTGAATAAGAATACAAAGGGTAAACTTGAAACTGGTAAGTGGCAAAAAAAATAGGTCACTTTAAAATACTTTAAACTAACTGAATACAGAAAGCAGAATGAAATAATTCCTTAATTCTTTGTAGAAATTATACAAGGTACCGTACTGTTGGTTGCCTATTAATTTCATGGTAAATTATGGATAGTCACAGCCCAGGGCCCTCTACTGCTAGTGAAGTGAAACTGTAAAATTAAGCGATGACAATAATAGCATTTTTTAAATTTTACAATAGATTTTATTTATAAAATAAATATCCATTATATTTTTAATTTTTATTAAAATGCGTATCTCATTTAACACATTACACTTACTTAGTTAAGAAATAAATTTAACCTTTTTAGCTTGTCATAAATAAATTAAAAAAAAACATCAATAATAAAATATGTATATACATGACCTATCTAAAAATAAAGTTGTTATAATTAGCGTTGCCTATGTTGCAGGATTCACAAACTTAAAATTTATTATTGGACTTTTTCAAAAGTTTTTTTCTTCCACCATTGATGTTGGCGAAACATCAATGGCTTGCATTCGATGTTTTGGAACTATCGATAGTCTATTTCGATGTTAGCATCGATGGCCAACATCGATATCTCGTTTCGATGTTGCAACCCTAGTTCAAATGTGCTTTTAGAGGGCGGAATATTAAACATAATGTTTTTAGTCGCAAATTCCTCTATAAATCCTTATTTTACTATAAGGAAAATAACCAGACTGCAACCAAAGTTACAAGTCTGGCGCGGTACGTGTAATAATTGCATATTACCATCAAAACGCTAATGCTTCGATTGCAACAAACACCAGCCGAGAGACTGATCCTACTTAAAGGAGCTTTCTTGCCAGTCGTCACACACCACTTGCAGACTGCAGTTTCGAGCTGTTGGCTCTCGTCAGTGCAAGGTAGGTATGCGACGACCGGCACGAGAATCCTTTGACTATTTAGTACATCCCGCTATTTCTACAATAGCGACATGTAAAATAGCCAGCAGGCGCCATCTAGCGGTCCAGTGTCTGTTGCAATCGAAAAATAAATAGCCTGACTTGGCTTAGCATAGCTCAACATAATATTTTTAGTCGCAAACTCCTCTATTTTAGAGGAGTTTGCGACTAAAAATATTATGTTTAATATTCCGCCCTCTAAAAGCACATTTGAAATATTAAATATTTGTATAGTTGTCGAAAGATTTATGGCGTGTTACGTTTTGTATTATATAAAGACCGATGCCAAAAACATTTTTGTTTGTTCAATGCCTAATATACATTTAGAAAAACAACTGATTAAAAATATATGTCTACATATTTAAAACATTTTATACTGTTTACTTTAATAACGACTTTTTAAAATTTTAACAGAAAACATGGTCAATGATGGTACACTTCTGTAGGTAAGGATGTAAAAGGTAACATTGTAGCTCAACTTTTGCGTTCCTTTAAAAAAACATATACCTCCTATTAGGACACGTTTTTCTTATCTTTTTTTGAATTCTTTATATACAAATGAGATTACATCTTATATATGGTTGCAACAGCTTCTACAAGTTTTTTCTCCAATAAATCTACCGTAGATTTATTAAAGCAAAACATGAGAAAATTCAGGGAGAACAACAGACAATACGTCTGCGAATTTTTCCTTTATGTCACATTTGAGCACTCTTGTTCCAAGTTTCGACCCTAAAAACAATCACTGCTTTTGTTTTGCTTATGTGCCAAACTTAGGAGTTTAAGATCTCATGAAAATGTTTAATTTGGCCCAATAAAATGGGACGAAATTTGTCGATTTGGATGAAATAATTCAGAACGGGCTGAAATTTTGGGAAGAGGATTATTTTGTGGTACTTTTTAAAATATCGAAAGCCCCCACCCGTAGACGCCGGCGGAGGGGAGGGGGGAGGGGAGAAAATAGGTTAAAGAAATTGTTTTTTTTGCAAAAAACTCGGGAAGTATCGATTTTAATGTAAAATATGTACACATGAAAATTATAGGTAATAAAAATTCGCACAATTTCTTGACAGTTGAGTGACACAAAGGAAACGCACGCTTTCTTCGCTAAAATCTCAAAAATCGTCGTTTGGATCGCAAAATGTTTCAAATGAAAGTTGTAGAGAATTCGATTACGAACAATTACGAACTTTTAATTTTTATTTCCATTCAAACAATACTGGCAGAGATGAATTTTTAAACATCTTTATAGCGCGCTATCAAAACATTTGATTCATTATAAAATCGATAAAAACTCGAAAACGATAGATCGTACGCATACAGTGTATCTAATGAAAGTTAATACCCCAGGCGTCAGAGGTTGAATATCACCGGATTGATGGAATAATTCCTAAGGGAGTTTTTTTTAATGTTTAGAAAGAGATTGATTGAAAATGCCCCCTACAATTCGATCCGGAACATATTTTTTTTTTAATCAATTGAAGGTGGAAATTTTAGGCATTTTTTAAAAATATCTTCGAAAATATCAATAATAGGACAAAAAATAAAGAATAGAAATTTATTCTCCACCAAATTCTACATAAAAAAGGGCTCTACATTTTTTTCGATTGGTGTAATAGTTTTGAAACTACACCGTGTTTTGAAGATAGAACCATGCGAAGGAGCGTGCCCGAATCCCCTCGCGAGCACGCTGCTATCACATTCATAATAATTTCAACTTTTTGCGCGCTGATGTGACCCGCGACTTGTTCCTTCACACTTTTCTATCTTCAAAACTATTACACCAATCGAAAAAAATGTAGAGCCCTATTTCATATAGAATTTAGTGGAATTTCTATTATGACTACCAGAACGTGGTGGGGAGCGGACATTAAAACTTCTCTTCTTTTTTACCGGTCTTACATAAGATCAATAATTGATTATGGGTGTATTTTTTATGGGTCTGCTTGTCAGTCATTTCTTAAGGGTATCGATATTGTTCAAAATAACACCCTTCGAATTTGCCTTGGTGCTATGAAGTCGACTCCTCTTGATGCTATACATGTCGAAGCCCTGGAACCCCCATTAAAACTAAGAAGGGAATTTTTAAGTGAAAAATTGTTATTAAAAATTTATATTAACAATCCTACACTCACTCTTTGAAAAAATATCAGCCCTTAATGCCTTTGATCTGACAAATAAATATTGGATTAGAAAGAACTCCCTCCCCCCCTCTTGTTTCTGCTTTCCGTGAATGTGCAAATTTGCTTCTAGATATGGAAAAGGATGGTAATTACCTTAACAACTGTGGCTATTTCTCTTTTTTTTACTGATTTGACATTATTAATACCTCAGTATAATGAAATCTAAGAATGAGAATAAACTCCTTGAATATAACTCTCGAATAATTTCAAAACTCCGAGTTAAATCACACAGATGCTTCTAAGTCGCCAAATGGCACAGGATGAAATGAAACTTATGACAGAGTGTTCTATTTTCACAGCAGAAGCTACAGCCATCTATGAAGCCCTTAAATTTGTACGTACCTCGAACTCACAAAAAAATGTCATACTTTCTGATTCCCTATCTGTTCTAACGGCATTAAAGAATATCTCTGCATCCCATGCTAAAACTAATTCTATTATTGTAAACATTAAAAACTTATTACAAACTTTTTCTGAGGAAGGGAGAGAGGTAGTCTTTATATGGGTAAAGGTACATATAGGTTTGAAGCACAATGAACATGTTGACTGTTTGGCTAAAGAAAGCATCGATACAGGAATAAATATGAGCTACAAAATATATTTTACTGATGCAGTTAATTTTCTTAGAGCTAAACTGAGAAATAAATATATATGGAAAGAATCGGCTTTCATAACCCGACTAGATACTCGCGAATTCATTGTGAATTACCGTACAAGTTTTGGCATGATAATTATAACTTCTCGAGGAAGTATATCACCACAATTATACGAATGAAATTTGGTCATGTATGTTATCCTGCACATTTATTTAAAATTGAAATTGTTAACTCAAATATCTGTGAATACTGCAATGTCCCTGGTGATCTTGATCACATATTTTTTCAATGTAAAAATTACGTAGTAACCATCGATAATCTGTACAATAATATAATAAAAGAGAGCAACGTTTCGACAACCTTCAATTTACTTCACCTTTTATCCATAAACAGGAAGGATATATTTAATCACCTAATTGCGTTCTTGCAAGAGACGAAAATTAAGTTATAGGCTAACTTTGTTTCCGTTGTTTTATACCTGTGTATTATTATATCCTTCTATCCATAGTCTAGTTCTGTGTGTGCTGAAAAAAATGTCCTGAAGGGCCCCTGAACGAGAAGTTTGTGACCCTTGTTATATCGTTTGTTTAGCTGATTATGGTTTTTTTTTCCGGTGTGTGGGTAGGTTGGAAAGTTTTTCTTTTTTTGTGTCCCAGTGCTTGCAATAATTTAAATAAATACGTGGCTGGCTGAATGGCTTCGGCCTTAATGTAAAAAAAAGTCTATTCTTGATTTTTTGTACTATTATTGATATTTTCGAAGATATTTTAAAAAATGCCAACATTTCCACCTTCAGTTGTTTAAAAAAATATGTTCCGGACCGAATTGGAGGGGGCATTTTCAATAAATCTCTTTCTAAACGTAAAAGAAGCGATATAAAAAAAATTAGGAATTTTTATAAAAAAAAACCCTGACGCCTGGGGTATAAAGATAATCAAATTTTGAATATGTTGGTGTATGTACACAATCATTTTGATATCGAGTGAATGGAGAAAAACATGAAATATTGTAATTTTCGAGTGCATTTAGACAAATAGTTATTTTTTTATTAGCTTTAGGCAATAATGACACTAAAGGTTTTTTTTGATTTTGAAGAGAATTAAATTATCTCTAACATGAGCTGAAGTGACCTTCATACGATGAATGGTTCACGAGTTGCAGCTGTTTAAAGTTATGAGCTTTTTTATTATAAATAAAGATTTTTCCTGCAAGAACTGTACATAACAATTTTTTTAAAATATGGGCCCAGTATGAAACGACTCAGAAATGCTCACTCTGCTACTTCAAAGAGTGAAAAAAATATTATTAAATGTACTTGTTTGTACTTCAAACGTAATGAAAATTGCCTGTTTGCTAAAAATTAAAAATCAGCCGCCTTTGCAATCGTCAGTTCCTTGTCGCTACTTATTGAAAATCATATACGAAAAAGTATTTTTTGCAGGAAATTTTGTAAGCTTTCATTTATGTCTTATGAAATTTTGTCGTAAAGTCAAAAGAAACTATGATATATATACAAAAAAAGAAATAAAAAAAATAATATTGGTTCAATTTTTCTGAACAAAAACAGTTTTCAAGAACCTTTTTCTAAAGAAAATATACCTTGTGAACGACTTATGCTATTTCATTGTTTTCATATGTAGATTAACTAATAAAAATAGACCAAAACCAATTTTTAAAAAATTGTTATGCACAGTTCTTGCAGGAAAATATTAATTTATAATAAAATATAATTATTTGCTCAGCTGTAACTCGTGCATCATTCATCGTGCGAAGGTCACTTAGATCTCATTTTACAGATAATTTAATGCTCTTCAAAAAACCTTTAGTATCATTATTGCCTAAAGCCAACCAGGAAATAACTCTTTGTTTAAATGTACTTAAAAATGACAAGTTTTCATGTTTTCCCTTTTATCTCCATTCATTCGTTATCAAAACGATTTTGTACATACACCAACATATTCAAAATTTGATTCTCTTTAACTTTCATTAGATACACTATATGCGTATGATCTATCGTTTTAAAGATATTTAAAAATTCATATCCCTGCCAATATTGATCGAATGGACATGAAAATAATTGTTCGTAATCGAATTCTCTACAAATTTCATTTGAAACATTTTGCGAACGGAACGACGATTTTTGAGATTTTAGCGAAGAACGAGCGCGTTTCCTTTGTGTCGCTCAACTGTCAAAATTTCAAAAATCTATCTCGGCTCCAATAGATCGTACGAAATTTAAAAAAAGCGAAATTGTGCGGATTTTTATTACCTATAATTTTCATGTGTACATATTTTACAGTAAAATTGATACTTTCCGAGTTTATTGCGAAAACCCGATTTTTTTAACCTATTCTCTCCCCCTCCCCTCACCCCTCTGCCGGCGTCTACGGATGGGGACTTTTGATATGTTTAAAAGTACCACAATATAAGCCTGTTTCTAAAATTTCAGCCCGCTCTGAATTATTTCATCCAAATTTTCCCATTTTATTGGGCTAATTGTGATTGGTCCAAGCCCAGATCAGCAGCCGACAGCAGGAGCACAGAATACGATTAATTCGAGGTTTCTGAAAAACAGGATTATGGTACCTGTGGAGAACAAGAAGCGGATGGAAGCGATGAAGAAGAAATCAAAGAATATACTAATAACAGTTTCGACAAGAAAGTAAAAAAATCAGAGCAAGGGACGGCCAGGCGTTAATATAAATGTGGCATAGAAAAGAGAATTAAAAGTTAAATTTAGGATTTGTTACGAAATGGCAAATGTTGATTTTCTCGCATAATTTGTCGATGTACCCGATGAAATTCGGCTTTTCAAATACTTTATTGAGCTTTAAAATCTAGAACCTCGTGGAACATATTTTGTGACAATAATACCGAACTAAAAGAATATAGAATCACTGAAGAAATGTGAAGTCTGTTAAGAGAGGTTCTAGTTCTAAAATATTTAAAATCCTTCGACATTCTCACAAAAATTTTATGCGCGTGTCATTTTTGCACAATATCAACAGTAGTAATTGGTATCAGTATGATATGGACAAATAGGGTTTTCCCACTAATTTTATTTTAACAATTTGTGTCGTGAAAATGATATAATAAAACATTTTATTAATTTACAATAATTTACTTTTCTAATAAGAATTAATTGGATGGGGTCTGCGGTAGGTTCTTGATGAAACATATTCAATAGAATAATTATAAATATTCAAAAGAATAGTTACAATACGCACTTGGTTTATTGTTTCATTAGTTTTTTTTCTGAGTAATTAATTAATAAGATAATAAATATGCCATAAATCATTTTTTTACGTGAGTTAAGTATTTCAGCAATAATTTTTTTTTCTGGGAAAACCCTTATAGCTATAAGCTCTTGACAATAAAGTAGAATTGCTACAGAAAAACTTATACTGGCACTAATGCTGCTAGGTATAAGATCCTAATGCATTATGATAGGACCAACTGGATATGTTATATGCCTATGCTATTGGATCGACGAGATAAAAAAAAAATAATAAAATTTACGACCTGGGGCCAGGCTTTAGAAGAACAATCCGTTACCAAATTTGAACAGATATATAAATCATTTTCTTTGTTCCATCTTCTCAGACCGACGACGAGGACCTTAACCTACCCCCCGTTAATTATGGCCTTCTATAAGGAAAAACAAGAAGAAAACTAGTTTTGATGAGTTAGTGGATGATGATGACTACGATTCGAATTTAAGTTCTATGTTCGCGAAGAGATGTGGTCCAGAAAGAAACCACAATGAATCATGGAAGAAAAAATTGAATGAATATTATGGGAGTACCATGGCTGACGAAAAAACTGATATAGTGAAATGGTGGTGGAAAAATAAAATGATGTTTCCTTGTTTATTAAAGATGGCTAGGGATTTTCTGGCAATTATAGTAACGTCTGCATCTTCTAAACGACTTTTTTCTAAGGCATTCCTAATTATCAGAAATCATGACAACCGGTTAAATGATCAGTCATCCAGAAGTCAGCTTTGTTTAAATTCATGATTTAATAAGGGATGTTTCCAAAATCTAATAAATAGGATTAATTATTTTTTAAATAAACTGTTGATTTCATATTTTCAAATTTTTCGAATATTCTGTAAAACTTGTCTTAAGTTTGACAACTGTATCCCGGAAGGCTCTAGATGAGCCTTGTGTGGGAGGGGGCTACACATTTAGAGACAAGGGATACACACCCAATATCCATGTATAGTGAAAAAATCTCCCTCACAGTATTTTTCACTGTCACGACTGGGGATCGAACCCGGAATTTTTGGGTGAGAGGCAATTTTTTCAATTCAAAACAGCTTTATTATAATGTGTACGATAAATGTGCCTCCCCAGAGCCCATCCCGGGACCGACCCTGCGACCACCGCGTTAACGCAGTGGTGTATCGCAAAGCCGGGCCGAGGCGGGACTGGTTTGGCTAGGTAAAAAATGAAAACGACAAAACTTAACTTAAAACTGCTTAAAACGATCAATTTGGGCACTGACGCTGACTCCGTAACTTGCACGGGGTGCCATCCGCGAATTGCTCCAACTACGGGTTGCGCAAGGCAGGCCTAAACTGGGATTCTAAAAATTTTGATTGTTCTGATATAAAATTTGGATTCTGTTACGAGTTTAATGAAGGAAGGATGAATTTACAGACAAAAATGTACAAACAGAAACGACGAACAAACAAGCGCGACACAAAAATACACAAAAACAAAAGAAGAGGGAGACAGGAAAGAATTAAAGTGGATGAAAGGTATGAAATATCAGCGGAAGGTGGATAGTATTAGAGAAGGTATAGTAGGTGAAAGTTTGGCTAGAGTGGCTGCACGAAGATTGGCAACGTCTGTTAAGGTAAGGGGTGTTTAATCCGAAATGGGGTATTATGCCGTCTAATTTGTGTAATGTGTCTTGTTAGCGGACTATCGCCCAGCTTGAATGAATAGAAGTTTTGAGAGATGTGCTGGACGTAGTCGGCTATCGGGGTTATGTCATTGCAGCGTTCGTAGAGGTCTCTGAGGGAGGTGTACCTTCCAGAATTGGAGATGAGGCGCATGTACTTGTGTTCTAGTACTTTAAGTTTTCTCATTGTCGTGGCCGGTATGCTGCACCATGCCGGCGCCGCTATGTGATAGACGGCCTGACCACCGTCGTGCATAACAATTTTTTATTTTGTCTGTTAAGTCTGCTACCCCTGACCATGAGCGGATACAGACTCCTGGACAGGGAGTAGACCGTCCGTATGGTTTCATTAATATGCGTGTTAAACGTCAGTCTTTGGTCGAGTCTCACCCCCAAATACTTGACGCGTCTTTTAGTGGGAATGTGGTTACCCCTGATCGAAATTGGAGTGATTATGCGATTCTCCGTGAAACGACGCATGAAGCATATCGCCTCAAACTTCTCAGCGTTGACCCGAATCTTCCACTGGTCGTATAAAGCCGTGGCACGAGCCATGTCCGCCTTCAGCAGCATGTAAATATTTGCTAATCTAACGTGACTGTGTCCCCCCCTCCCCGTTTTCGAGAATGCTGAACACGATGGTAGTGGTAAAATTTCTCTCCGAGGTCACCCAAACCCCCTACACGGAAAAACCACCCCCCGAAAGGGGTAAACCGCGTATCCGTCGTCTCCTATCATCCAAACCTGTGTTACCCCCATTTTGGAGGATGCTGAGCACGATGGTGATGTCGAGACCTCCCCTCGATCTCCGCTAACCTCCTAAACGGCCAAAAACCACCCTCGAAAGGGATAAACCGCGGAGAGGCCGTCTTCTCTCGGCTAAACTCATGTTACCCCCGTTTCCAAGGATGCTGAGCATAATGGTGATGTCAAGACCCCTCCATGACCACCGCCAACCCCCAAACGGCCGAAAACTACCCCCGAAAGGGGTAAACCGCGGATAGGCCCTCTTCTCTCGGCTAAACCCATGTTACCCCCACTTTTCGAGGATGCTGAGCACGATCGTGATATAGAGACCTCTCCTCGATCTCCGCCAACGCCCCCAAATGGACAGAAACCACCCCCGAAAGGGGTAAACCACGTATGCGCCGTCGCCTACCTACCAAACCCGTGTTACCGCCGTTTTTGAGGATGCTAAGGACGATGGTGATGTTGGATCTTCTTCCCGAGGCGAACCGACCCCTCAAACGGACAGAAACTACCCCTTAGATACGCGGTTTTATGAAGTAAGTAAGTTCACAGATCATTGAATAAGTACCGGATGATGATTACAGGTATCTTGATTGGGTGTGGTAAATCTATTATTATTATTTTTTTGTATTACACCTATCGCAAACTCCATTCAGGAACATACTGTATAAGAAATTTCCGAGGTGTCATGTAAATAGGTAAACTACAAGGGGTAAATTGTACTACTGTGCGGTCAGCAGAATTGTAAATTGCACTAATCCTGTTGATGACGGTTGGCAGGTTAACGCTGTGGCTAATCTGCCGAAGGGTAGGTCCATTTTTAAATTATCACTAATGGCAAAACAACCCCTATACCTACATTTAATACAATTGACAACTGATATATCTGCATAAACACATATTAAAGGCCATTTCATAGATACACATAACTATTAATACATACCTCACTTTTTTATTAAGTTCAGTGCTGGCGGCTTCATTAGCCTTCTTTTCATTTTCGAATTCGACTATCTTGGCACGTAACATTTTAGAATTTTGAGCATTTGTACTATTTCTATTTTTAATATCCGATGCAGTTTTCCTTTCGGCGTCTAGTTCTTGTTCTAATTTCTAAAATAAAAATTTATAAGTTTTAGCATTATCTTCTTTTCAATTACTATATAGTTATTTTGGGAATTTCTCGAAAATTCTTATATTGTTTCCTAAAATATACAATTAGACAATAAATTATTGAAAGGCATGAACAGAATTCCACCTCGACTTTACAGTGGCCCATATACAAATCACTGTGACAGCGATACTATATCTACAACATATCAGAGATGAACGCATAAATGTTAATATACCTTTAAACAGTACCGGTTTTAGATATACATTGCCCCTAGGCCCAGGTCAATTTTGCTACCTAATCCCCCCTGCCGATCCAAAATCTAAAAAGCTATTTCTTGGTTATATAGGTTAGTTTTTTCTAAAATTTCATCAAGTTAACCGTAATTCAATTTTTTATGTTTTTTCAGTATATTTATATACATATCGTGGGAGGCGGTGAACCGATTTTCACGAAATTTGAACTGAAGGTTCCGCTCGTTTTTTAACTAGCATTTTAAAGGGTCCAAAATACATTAAAATTGAAAAACCACCCTTAAAAATGACCAGTTTACCCCTATTTCGCGAAAAAAAAAGGGTTCCCTCACCTACTCGAACCGGATTCGTTCAATAAAGCCTTGTATTATGGACTTGATATATAAATAGCTATTATACCGCAGTCAAAATAGCATAAAAATCAATATAAAGGCACTTTCTCCATAAGCAATGTTATGGCTTATCTTGTTGGGGAGGTGCTCAAGAATACCCAACAAATTTTTGTACTTCAAAGACCTCGTGCTCCAATTGTTATTAACAATTTAATTTTCTTTAATCTTGGGAAAAATAACATATTTTTAAAAAAGCCCTAAAAAGGTTCAAAAACAAGGAAGTTATTACATTTTACAACTAAGATCGATAAATAAATGAAAAAAAAGTTCTTTTCAGGTAAATTAATAGTGGGGACGATATGGACTTGCAAACGGATTGGTTTTTTCGATTTTTTTTGTGATGTTATAAAGTCGAATCCCCCTCTTATCGGAATATTTTCCGGTCGAACTTTTCGCGAGGATGTGGGGAGGGAGTAAATTTACATGTAAAGATAAGGAAATCAGTTTTTCGGATCGAAAAAGTGTATAGGGATAAAATAAAGGGCTCGCGAGTGCGCGTAAACTGAATTTTCGAAATAGGTCCAGTGGTTCTCGAGATATTGCGATTTGAATGTACGGATTTGTATACGCACATTTTTCGCTGCGGCGCGGTGGGAACGTGCCAGAGCCGTTTTCGCGTTTTTTCCAGGGAAGAAAGTTACTTGGCGACTTTTCCTTTCTTCTGCCAGTATACACTTAGGACCTAAGTACTGTGACCAAATTTCAAGTCACTATGTTGATTAAGGGGGGAGCGGGAAAGTTAAATGTAAATTAAATTAAAACCGCTGTAACTTCCGCATTTTTTTCCGCACATCGCGCAGCAAACATGAGATTGTGTACTAAAGTGTCAAATTTCGCCATAAATAAACAAATGGTTGCGAATTAACCAATTTATTGTTGTTATTATTTTTAGAAAAAGTCTTTTCTCACCAGGAATGAAAGGGGTGGGGGAGATTTCTTTTCGCCATCGAATGTAGAATTTTTTCCTCTGATTTAAGCGCGACCAGATTGCGATCGAATGATTGGGATGGGGGAGAGGGGCCTGAAAAGTTTTTATCCTGTAGAAGGGCAAGGGAAAGGGTTAGGGACTTCGGACCGGGCTCATTTTCAAATGCAATCAATTCTCTTTCAAAATTTTTTTACATCAAAGCTCTAACTTCGCGCGATATATTTATAAAAATGGACGAGCGGAGTGGGACGTGTATTTGTCAGAAAGAAGGGAGAGAACTGGGAGCGCTAGGCTCCTCCCCCGGCATCTCGCTGCACGGCTGCTGAATTGCTGCGCTCGTTTTTATAAATGTATCAGCGTGCGTGCAGACCCTAACGCAGTTAGAGCTTCGGAGTAAAAAAATCTTGAAAGAGAGTTGATTGCCCTTGAAAATGAGCCCGGCCCGAAGTCCCTAACCCTTTCCCTTGCCCTTCTACAGAGCAAAAATTTTGCGAGCCCCCCCTCTCCCCTCCTAATCATCCGATCGCAATCTGGTCGGGCTCAAATCAAAGAGAAAAAACTCCACATTCGATGGCGAAACAAAAATTTCCCCCAACCCTATCCTTCCTGGGGAAAAATGAGTTTCTAAAAATAATAACAACAATAAATTGGTTATTTCGCAACCATTTGTTTATTTATGGCGAAAATTGAAAATACATGAGCGGAACTCAAAGTAGGCATATTAGTACACAATCTCACGTTTGCTGCGCAATGTGGGAAAAAATTGCGAAAGGTACAGCAGTTTTAATTTCATGTACGTTTAACCTTCCCCTATAATAGACCATTCCAGAATGACGTCATTGACAGTTCGGCCATATTTGCTGGGTGGCATACAACACCATTTGCGAATGTAAACATTGCAAGTATTTCATCATTAAATTGTTTAATCTTGGTTTAATTGATAGAAAATGCCACATTTTTGTGTTACTGTTAAATGTTCAATGCGTGCTAAAAGAGATAATGCATCGTTTTTCCGATTTCACGCTATTTTAACCAATAGGGGGATCATCTTAAACATTGTCTATAGAAAGAAGAAATGCTCGGATTAAGGCTTTGGGACGGGGGCCACTGAGTAAAAGCCACCTAAAACACGGTCGTATTTGTTCAAAACATTTTATAACTGGTAAGTACTTAATTTTTGTACAAAAACTCTTAGGTTTTATAAGGTTAGAATCAAATGATGTATGTGTGATTTTAGAAAAACTAGCTGTTTTAGAGACTAAAACTACAAATACCCTCCTTTACTGAAGGCCAAACTCAGTTGTATCCTATAGATTTGGAAAACACACGAAACATTGCATGTTCATGTAGAAAGAATTATAGGTTTGCTCAAAAGAAAATTTAAGATTTTTCATGAAACAATACCCATAAGCATGTTGTCAAAACGAAGAAATTGAGTGCATTGGATAAAATTGTCGTGGTATGTAGTGCAATAATAAACATGTGCCTTCTCAAATACTAAATAATATAAATAATGAATTATCTGTGTCTATTAATAAAAAACAATTTTAATTATATATACCTATTTATTTCAATATATTGCACATCAAGAATATATATTTTTTATCCACAGTAAAACAAATGTTATTTAATATTCACTTTATTTTAAAATATCCAAGTTCGGGTTCAGTCAAGCAAAAAAAAACCATAAATTATATACGGACATAAATAGGTGTAAGTTCATTTTTATCTATCAAAAGAAGGATGTTCCTAAGATAAACCTCTTGTTTCTACTTTTTTGGCCAATCCATATCCCGTATTCGCGACATTTCTGCATTTTTCATGGAAGGTACTGGCCATGGTGTAAATATACTACACCGTGGTACTGGCCAAATGGAAAGTTTTTCAGTGAACGCTGAACCTGGACCACTGTCTTCGATGGTATTTGGACGATCATGCAGGTGGCTATATGACTGCATACTTCTGATAAACCAGCCATACATGTACAGTGAACACTGGAAATGCTGGCATCCTTTAAAATAATAATCCTAACTTGAAGTAACTTTTCCCTCTTTCGTTGAGAGTGTTTAACCTACAACAAAGATTTAAAAGATGTTAATCAAGTTTAAAACCTCTGTGGCATATCACAGTTATATATATTAACATGCAGAATGTAACTGTAATATAAAATTACGCATTAACATTGATTTCTTACCTTCCTAATGACAACAAATGTCTCATCGCTGATTTGTTTTGTCAAAATTCCTTGAACAGAGCCAGATTCTTAAAGCCTGTAGGCTTGCAAGCTTTTATGAGGCTAAAAATGTTGACCAGTATAATAAATGTGAGTTATTATTAAATAATTCACGTAGTCCATCATGGTAATATTATAAATTTCAAGCCTGCTCTCTTCAGGAAGAATTACATAGGGGTCAATATTGTCAATAATCTCAATTTTTTTTAACATATCTGCACTTAACGTCACCTCTAAGGGTTACATAGTATTCACTTCGAGACATCTTGGCGAAAAAATTTGCAAAAAATCACAATAAACCCAATACACAGCACCAAAAACGAATGTAAACACACGGATAATAATCGCTTTGTGTGCCACCCAGGCAAAATGGCGGTTCTGTCAAAGTCACGTGTTCTGGAATGGTCTATAAACCTAGCGACTTGAAATTTGGACACAGTGCTCTCTATTCTGTAAAAGCGTGAAAGCACATTCCCGTGAGAAGTGGACGGAGTTTACTTGAAAATGTATAAAAGTCTATTTTGTATCTGCGGGAGTGATCACATCGTCCGAAAAACTTACTTCTATTAGTAAATCGTAAGGGAATCCGCCAGTTCATCGGGAAAACGGCGATCCTAACCGTACTTTTATGACAGTTTGCGTCGGCCAAAAATTATTGTTGTCAAATCTGTGATTCAGAATGTGCATTGCGGATTTGCTCGTCACCAACGAGGTAATAATAATATAATTATTGACAAATATTACAATTACTCTTTTAGTTTATTATAAGTCATATTTAAAAAAATACATATTACCAATAACGAGGGTATATCCTTATGGAATTTTTGATCAATAACAATGACAACAACTGAACAGCTGATACTTTTGCGCCACCCTAATTGGTTGTATATTCGGATATTCTCGCTGAATCCCTTCACGTTCACCACCTATTCACTGCACTTACACAATACAGTCTAGGACGACCGGGTGAGATGCGTGTGATGTGAGCTCTCGCTTCGCACGATGAATGCTCACTCGCCCCATAATTACAGAATAGAGACAATTATGTCATGAGTGTTTATCGGGCGAAGAAGAAAAAAGTCGCCAAGTCACTTTCTTCCCCGAAAAAAAACGCGAAAACGTCTCTCGGCACGTTCCCGCCGCGCCTCAGCGAAAAATGCGTATACAAATCCGTACTTTCAAATCGCAATATCTCTGGAACCGCTGGACCGATTTCGATGAATCAAAATTCAGTTTACACGCACTCACAAGCCCTTCACATTTTCGATCCGAATCAAACTAAGCGAGTTATGTCCGAAACACTGATTTTCCCTATCTTTACATGTAAATTTTCTTACCTTGCGAAACGTTCGACCGGAAAATTTTCCGAATGGATAAGGAGATCCGACTTCATATCACAAAAAAAAAATTGAAAAAAACGAGTCCGTTTCAAGCTATTTTTAATTCCAGATCGACCCCACTGTAACAACTACCCACATTTAAATGTATACCAATTTGTTTTTATGAAAAGACAAATTTTTTTGAATATGTCGTATGAACTGAATATGTTTTAAAATGATACAGTTCAAATTTTTGTTAAATTAACAATTGCCTAAAATGCAAAAAGTTGAAATATCTTGAGTTTAGTTGGATCAAAATAAACTTTTTTTTTTTTAAATAAGGGTATGAAAATCTTCTTTCTGATCTGATAAAAAATTTCTGAGAATGGCCGAAAAATTACATTTTTTTAAAAATTAGACTAAACAAATTTTAAAAAATGGCCAAAATAGATTTCAATTTTTTTTACAACAAAAAGCTGGCGACTTAACTTAAAAAAAAGATCCGTTTTGGACTTAATGGCATAAAATGGCGGCCTATTAAAATTTTAAATAACAAATTCAATTGCGCACACTGGGCTTAATATTTTTACACCAAATTTTCAGTGTGTTTTTGTTAGAGCAGAAGGCAGATTTTCTGAAAGTTTGAAGCTGATGAGTTCACCCAGCGGCTCTGGGCGGTAAAATGAAAAAAAAACACGATTTTGGCCACTTTTATAGGTCGTGGTATATCTACTCTAAACGTAGATTTGTAGAAAATTTAATTACAAAGATTTTGATTTTGAAATTTAATTGCAAATAACAATAATTGGAGCACAGAGTACAAAAATTTCTTGGGTACTCCTTAGCACTTTCTCAATCATAAAATTGCTTAGGGAAAAAGTTCCACTTCAAATCTTATTTTGACTGCATCATTATTATGTAGAATTTTGTTCCATTTGATGCGAACAATTTTTACAATTTTTTTTCCAGTAGGTACTCACTAAAATTTACAATTTGAAAAGTATTCACCATTAATAAAATACATCTGTTATTTAAACTACGCTTACCATTATCTGTTCCCTTAATGTATAAATTACGTTGTTGAGCTCATTAACAGATTTATCGTGGCTGTTCCTTTTATCGTCTAGTTTTCTCTGCAGCTCGTTTATCACCTGATTTGATTCCTGCGTCAATTTATCTTGCGCCCTGATCCGCTCCTCGAGATCCTCAATTCTACTGTTGGTATTAATTCTTCTCTTGTCATTAAGTAGCGTTTGCCAGTTAATCACCAGCGCGTTAATTTTTTTTTCGTGTTCGCATATTATAGCATCTAAATTATTTTGCAGTTGCGTTCCCTCAATTTTCAAGGTTTCTATTTTATCCGACAAATCACCCACGTCAACTTCAGATTTTGTCACGCTCTCGAGCAGGTCGACAATCGCCGCCCGCCTACTCAGTAAATTTTTACAAATCTCCATCAATGTCTTTGGAATCTCCTCAATTGAATTCTGCATACCCATGACAACTTCTGGCGTAACTCTCTCCCCAGTAGAGGCGTCGTATTCTTGGTCTGGATGTTCATTGAAAGGCATCAGTTTTACTTCCTCTAAATGAACCACTTTTCCTAATTCCTCAAGTCTTTTCTTAATTTGTACCAAGTTTTGATACAAGTCTAAAACTGGTTTTTGTTTTTCTACGAGGTCCTTTTTTAATAGACCCAGGCGTTTCTTCTTGTTGATGAACTGAATTTCCAGCGTATGCCTATTGGTTACTTGATTCGTCCTGTTTATGGTTACAGAACTAGGCCTCGCTGATCGATTAATGCCTCTGAATATGGGTTGTTGGCTAGGCATTTTTGAGGGTGGTGACTTTGGCGATTTAACAGGTAACGGAATACTCGATGACGGTTTGTTTGACACAAGTGAATGGACAGCTGGAAATTTGTCCTTTCTGATCGACTTCTTGCCATGGTAATTGAGTACGTCAGTAGTGTCTTTTCTTGGTGAGCCGGGTAATTCAGATGTGGACAGCTGAAAGTCTTTTTCTAAATTTCTTAGGTCTGCGCTATCCTAAAAAATATTCTATTTTAATGAACGTGAAATATATATAATAAGACAATAAATAAATATATACTAGTCAGTCCTCGGGTGTTTCGACTAGGAATAAATTATGTACATTATATTTATATAAGGACTTAGTTTCGAAGATAAGCTCGTATATTCAAACTTTTCAAGAATTAACCTTAAGACATTAAAGAATTATTAGCCTAAGCTCCTTTTCAGTTTATGAAGAATCCATTTTCAAAGTTAATTCATGTCATAATATAATGAGATAAATATACAAACCAAGTCATCATACTTTTGGGGAAAATATCAGTTTAGCTGTGGATATGGAGCGTTGGGCAAATATTCAACGTACTTCTGCGGTTGAAGCTTATTTAAAAAATAACTATTCTGTTGTAATCACCCACCGTATATTTCGTCGTCACTTAAATCCACGGGATCCAGTTTCCAGTCGAATAATAATTAAAAGTGGGTATGTGCCAGAGAAAAACCAAAAGAAAGATCTCGTTTTGTACGCATATGCTGAAAGGATAAGAGCAGCTGTGCTACGAAATCCTAAACGATCTGCAAAACGACAAGCGTTAGCACCCAATTTTGAACCGTAGTTATCGCAACATTCTAAAAGACTTACACTTCCATCCCTACAAAATTCAAGTCGTACAAAAACTTCTGCCTCAAGGTATTGGAACAAACGTTAATTTTTAAGTTTCGAAGGGCTATTTATTGAAAACCCAAATATCGTTGATTGCTCATTTTCATCTTTCCTGATATGTCAACAAACAGAACTTTCGTTACTGCTCGACGGAAAATCCTCTGCAATTACACGAATTAGCGCTTCATAGCAAAAAGATTACTGTGTGTGTGTTGAAATTTTTGATCCATTCTCCTTTGAAGAAAATGACTTGACGGTTACTGTTACAACACAACGCTATTAACAGGTATTGCCTAACTTTGAACAACAACTTCAAAATGTTGGTGTGGATATTCAAAGAATATGGTTTCAGCAGGGCGGAGCCACTTCCCACACCGCTAGGGATTCTATGACAATTTTGCAAAGAATTTTCCTGGTCATGTCGTTTTGAAATTTGGGAACATCAACTAACTCTCCAATACGGTCACCGGATCTCTCAGCTTGTGATTTGTTTTTATAAGGCTACTAATAGTCAAAAGTGTTTTCTGATCGACCGGAAGGTTCGAAACAACTGAAATATAATATTCGGACACAGATTAACGCAATCGCAATTGAAATGTTGGAGCGGGTGAGTGTTAGAAAGCGTCAATATGGTCGACCGCCTCAGCACCGTACCCGATTTTATTATAACAAAAAAATTGTATATACGATAGAGGGGCAGCTGCCGAAGATGATCAGAGGTGCCCGTTAAAACCCAAGGGACCGGCTGCCCCAGACGATGGCCCCTGCGCCCTTAGGAAAATACGTATTTTGGTTTGTATATATTTGCGTGGATATGACATACGCCCAGTTTCTGAAACGCCAGGTACGTATCCGATAGCCTTAACAAACCGATAAGTAGAGAAATTGTGTTTCTGAAACGTTAGACAAGTGCTATCGTTTCGATAAACAGAACGGTAAGATATCTTGTCTCGTTGGTGGGATATCCATTCAGTAATTATCTGGCGCGTGTGCATTTGACTGATTGTGTTTTGAAGTTTAAGTTGTTAGGTTGACTTCTTTACAAACAATTTGTGCAGTACTTTATTATCCCTATTTGTTCATTATAATTTTGGTAGTAGGTAAGTACTAATTCAAGTGCAAATTAAAAAACTTTTACAGCTGTAAATATTTTAGCATGGATTATTCAAGCACTTCTGATTCTTCAGACGATGAAATGTTTGAAATACTTGAAGAGATAGACGTTATTCGAAACTTTCGTATTAGAAGTGATCCATTTCTGGAATACAGTGAAAATGAATTTAGGGAGCGTTTTCGATTTACTGAGGATACTATAAAATACTTGGTTGAACTAATTAATGATGAAATTCAACCGACTACTCATCGAAATCATTCTTTATCTTCTACTGAACAATTGATGATAGCTTTAAGGTTTTATGCAACTGGTGAGTAGAACACAGGGCTTTAACAAATAGTTCTATTTTTTCAATATCAAAGAACCTAGTAGGTGCCCAAAAAAGAATACTGATTAGAAATAAACTAGTTTTAGAATAATTATAACGAATATCTTTATTACAGGCTCATTTCAAATACTTAGAGATGATTTGAAAGTACATAAATCCACAGTGTGTAGAATAATGAGAAAAGTGACATATGCAATTGCTCGACTGGCTCCCGAGTTCGTAAAAATGCCAGCTACCGTTGAAGAGATACGTAAAGTGAAATCCGAATTTTATAACATAAGAGAATTTCCAAATGCCCTAGGTTGTGTAGATGGTACTCATATACCAATACAGTCACCAGGAGGAGACAATGCAGAAATCTTTCGCAATAGAAAAGGTTATGTCTCCATTAATGTACAAGTTGTATGTGATGCAAAATTACTTGTACGTGACATAGTTGCACGTTGGCCCGGCTCCACTCACGATAGCTCAATGTTTAATGGCTCATTAATTCGTACTCGCCTAGAAACTGGACATTTTCCAAATTCATATTTACTGGGTGATAGTGCTTACGCCTGCAGCGAATATTTACTGACACCTCTATTAAATCCTATTTTACCGAAAGAACAAAGGTACAACAGTGCTCACATTGGTACACGCAATACTGTTGAGAGACTCTTTGGAGTCTGGAAACGAAGGTTTCCTTGTCTTTCACTGGGATTACGAACTGATTTAGAAACAATTAGCCTACCTATAATAGTAGCTACGGCTGTTCTCCATAACATAGCAATTATACGAAATGATGTCGAGGATTTTGATGTAGATTTTATTGACATAGATGACCATGCAAATATCTTTGGGAATGACAATATAGGAGGTAGTGCTGTGAGAACTGCCGTAATAAATTTTTTTGGGTGAGTAAAAGAATAATAAAAACCATTACTCAATTTATAGTTATTTAAGATAATTTGTATTACACTTATTAATAATCATTGGTAAAACAAAAAGGGCACAACCGGCAAGTTGTTACATACATCATACAGGTTCCAATGAGAGAGGCATTAAAATAAAGACGCAATTTGTTTAAGCATTTATTATAACAAAAATGTTTCAAGATACATTGCTTTTCTTATATGCATCTTCTTTCATTTCTAATTCTATTTCTTGAATTCTTCTCAAATGTAGTAATCCTCTATTTCTAATTTCAATTTCTTTTTCTGTTAATTTTAATGTTGCCTGTTTAATTAACACATCAATGTTTGTTGATGTCAGTTGATTTTCCTTCACTGCCTTTTCCACATCAAGTATTTCTTCTTTTTTTTTCTGAATTTCCATATTTAATTTATCTTTAAAAATTTTTCTCTCCACTATTCTTTTTGATAATAATTCGATATTTTGTGTTTTTTTTGTTTTTGCAGGTAATCTTTGTGGGGTGACATGTATAGTCAAGGTGCTACAATTCTCTTTGACTCCCGATGCTGTTGAGGATGTTGGAAGAAATTTCGATGAACCTGCCACACTCACTGGCATCTCCTGAAGTGTTTCTACGCTAGGACTTGGTAGCTGCATTACTTCTTAAGCTATAAAATTTGTATTGTCAACTGGCATTGTCTCATTCTCCTCTTCAATTTCTGGAAATAAAATTTTAATTATCTAATTTTTAGTTTTAAATTATAGTATAATAGCAGTCAGTATAGTTGTATGGTTAAAAAAAATGTTCATTAAAAAATTTGTATATTTCCAAAAATACAAACATGTACAGTGTTCTTACTTTTGTAAAACATTTGAAGGACTCTGCAATTTTTTTATGTAAAATAGCTCTCGGTGAATTTTTCTGAATATTTAGTATGCTATAAATTGTGACCTACTGATTAAAACTGTAAAAGTCCCAACTCAATCCTATGACTAGTTTTTAAGGTAAAGGGGGTTAAGGTTAAAAGGTGGGTAATATTCATAAAACATATTTGTGACCATTTAGGAATTCAATTGCAATTTACCTGCATTAATGTTATTTATTTAACTAAAAATAATATATTGTGACAAATATTTGTCCATAGACGGAAAATAAAATGGGGTGATTTTCGATAAATTTTAAAAGAAAAAAATAGTATGATGCATCGACCAATTTAACAAAGTTTACAGATCCAACATAGGAAACTTAACACTTTTTAAGAAAATCGTATTCAATTGATAGAATACTACGTCATACTATCTTTTTTATCAAAATTCTCCGAAATTCACCGCATTTTATATGTGACTTGTTCTGTATATGAACAAATATATTATCACAATGCAATACTTTCAGCTAAATAAATAACACTAATGCAAAAAATTGCAATCGAATCCTTAAATTGTCAAAAATATGTTTTATTCAAACAGCCACTTCTAACTTTAAAAATTTAATCCCCTGTATCTCAAAAACTAGTCATAGAATTGAGTTGGGACCTCTACAGTTTTATTTAGATCACAATGTATAACATACTAAAAATTCAGTAACTTCCACCGAGAGCCATTTTACATAAGAAAATGTGCGGGGTCCATTCGGTTGAAAATGGAAAAAACAATGTTAAGGTGCAGAGAGATGAGGAGATACCTAGCTTCTGAGGATAAGACTAAAAAGTAATTGTCAGGCATTGAGATCAATGTTTAAAAGCAGATGCATGACTCACTTACGAGCTACAAATTTTGTATTTCTAACTCGTACATATCTGAACCCCTTTGATTTTTATGTTTATCTTGAAACATAAACTTACTTTCAAAATACATAGCAGATGAATCAAAAGAATTAGACAGAAACTGGTATTGTGGTTTTAAAACGGTGGCGAGCTTATGATCCAGTTCATCGCTATGTGGTATGAAGGTTCCACCACCAATTTTGTATAACTCCTTCTGCAAAAAGTAATACGTTAGTCTCGAAATCAATGATTAACAGACTGCATTTATTAATACATTTTTGCAGTGTATTTATAGAGTAAAATAATAAAATTTTACTGGTCGAGCAAAAGATAGTTGTCTTTATTTTTCTTCGTTAATGACTGCTTACATTTTAATGTAATTTTTTTCATTTTACAATTTATGTATATCCCATCATTAGTGAAATAGCAAAAAACAACAGTAAATTACAAGTATTTAAGTATGGTACATGAATAAAAATGGTATATGAAAATCATAATGTACTAAAAGTATAGGTTACACTGTTACTACTAACCTTGTCGTCATTTAGGTTTTTCCTAGCCCTTTTCTTTATAGTGTCGTACAAGGCTCGTAACTGTTTTTCCCTCCGGGGGCCTGACTGATAATTTCCATTGTATTTGTCCCTGATTTTCATCCAAGTCTCATTTTTCTCCCTAATGCTGGTCCCATCGGTCTTCTTATTTTCAATAATATGTTTATAGTGCATCACCAATTCAAACAACAAATTCTTCTCAAGATCTGTGAAGTTCTTGGCACGTTTTGAACTCTCTTTTTCCATTCTACAAAACATTAACAAAGCAACCAGTCAGCCACCCACATATCGCTGTATCATTATTTATATAATGCATACATACATACCTTTGTGATTTGACGTTTTTTATATCCAAACTATTCTCGAAGAAACAGCACTGATAGATAATATGGCATTAAAAGTGACAAAAAATAATAGCATGAAGTTTGCGTCAATGCATGTACATCTAGTGGAGAATAGTTCAACTTATTTAACGAACAGATTACTATTAAGCGAAGTTTAAATTTTCAGAAACGTTTTGCAAGTTATGGGATACATAACTTTATAGAGGCGATAGCTATTGGTTTGATAGTGGAATGTACCAGAAACTGGGCGATATTCCTGCTATAATGCTATATCCGGAATGGATATATCCTTAGCATAATTAAGAGATATACTTGTGCTATCTGGGTTTTTGAGTAACTCACCTAGATAGATTAATCGTTTGCCTATATTGAAGAATCTATCTACATAAAATATGGGACATTACAATAAATTAAACAATAAGTAATATCGATATTTCTCTAAAAATGTATACTACTGATTTCAGATGTCCATGACGAATTTTCCAATCATGTTAGACGTTTTTAAGGGATCATTTTGCTAATAAAGTTTGTTCAGAATTGTTTCATAATTAACTTAAATCCCAGATTTAGTTAAATTTAAAAAATGTTGGAATTTTATTTTTAAAAATCTGAAAATATGCACAACATGCAGAAAGCAAAAAAAATATACGAATTACTTATCTACTAAACAGGCCGTGTTCTATTTCAAAAAATTTGATTTAAACTTATAGTACAGGAAAACTGTAGAAAGAAGCCTGAATTGAAAGAACTAAATATAAGTGATCTCGTCTTTTGAGGAGTTGTTGTTTACAATGTATATAATATATGTTTTGGTCATAAACAGATATCTTTGAAAAAAATTTAGTTGAAATCATTAAAAAGTTATAGTTGTTGGGACACACTTATATATACCAATTTCCTTCCTATAAGAGTATTTTTCAGTGAGTATGAAATCTTGGGATAAAATAACAATACTACATTGAGAGAATGTATACGAAGAAGCTTAGAACATACTTTTATAACATAGCAACTCACCATTTCTCTTGGAATAGTATTACTGTCCATAACCTTCTCTAAAGCGGGTCCTGCAACAGTGAAAATAATGCTATTAAATTTCCTGAAATTTTCTAGTGACTTGTGTTAATTCTTTGAGACAAAAGTTTGTAATACATTTTTTCTGCATTTAGACGGCCCGGGAATATTTAATTAGGTATTTCTTATCATATATATATTTCCCCAAAATAATTCACAAATCCATTTACTATCCCATCTTGTATAACCAAATACATTTCTCTATGAATCTTGTCTTATATTTTAGAAATAAATTTACATACCCACAGGGCGGTACAGGGACATAGACAGATCGTCGGACTGACAAACTGATTAACAGATAGATGGGCGGACATACTAAGATTTAAGTGACGTGCTCATTTTTATTTTTAATTAATGCAATAACTATCAATGTGACGGGGTGATTGTCAAACGAATGACAGATATAAAATTGTGATACTGTTTGTACAATAATTAGCGATCAACAAGCACAAATATCGCTACATAGTTTCAATTGAAATAAATTTTAGTATTATATTGTCTAAAACGTGGTTATGTGCACTGCTGTAAACCATAGGAATGATAACGAAAAAGCCAAGGTATCTGAATATAAGTGTCGTTACCGTTAATTTTCAAGAAGGACAATATGTCAAGTATGGGTTCAAAAATGTATATTGTTTGTTACACTCTTGTGTAAAATATTGTAGGAATATTAAATTTTGCACCTAAAGGACCGTTAATGCGTTAAAAAATTATTGTTTGTTAGACTCTTGTTTCTTAAATTCTTTTTATCAAATAAAATGATACATGTCTTATATTATGTATGTTTTTCGCGCATCAAACATTGTAACATTAGTGACAAAAATTGAGAGTATGGATTGGCAAGAAAGAAAATTTTGTATACCAGGTATTAGTCGGGTGTATAGTTACTGGGCAGTCAATAAACGGAATAAAAACTTTACGCGCTAATTATTAATGCCTGTGAACAATTCGGCTTTAGATACTTAAAGCAAAACCAGCACCGTATATGTAAGTAACTCTTTGGAGTAAATGCAGAAATACGCGTAAATCCATGTTACGATACATAGACTTAAAATGAGATAAAGCAATGTTTAAAACGTAACGTATTTACTAAACTAAATTTCAATGAACTTTATAACCATAACCGCTTAATCCAACACAATTTCATTGGTGTCTTTGTTTTATTTATATTGCATAGTTTTGTAAATAAGCCAAAAATAAGAAAAATCGATGGTGGTTATGCGAATGAGGCATCTTTGACAATTACAATGATACAATCGGGTGCAATCGGTGGTCCTATCGTCATTACTCGGCTCGATACGATACGTTTTAGATGTACGTAGAAACACGTAAGTTTATTGAAGTAGATTCTTCCGGGTCTTGCCGTGGTCGTCGAACTTGACTTGACGTTTCGCTGATCATCCTGTCACCTTTTTTAGAAGGATTCTAAAGACTGAATCTGTTGTGTACACTCCTCGTTATATACCTAGGCGCCGCTTCGCTTCGCTGGTCATTGGTCGCGCTTGGTTCGCTTCGCTGCTCATTCGTCGTGTTTGGTTACCCGTGACTTGCAAGGGTGCTGGTACTAGGCAATACCAGTCTCCACGTGTTACTATGTCGATACCCATCCTCTCTGTTAAAGTTGTTCACGTTTTTCATAATTTCCAGTGATTCCCTAACGATTCGCAGATAATGGCGCGTATTCCTGTCTAATTTATTGACGTCCTCGTAGTCGATTTTATGGTTCTCATTATTATGGACATGTTCTGCTATCACCGACCTATCCGTGTATCCAAATCTGGTATTTCTCTGGTGTTCTTTGATTCTGCACTGGATACTCCGTCCTGTTTGTTCGATGTAGCTCTTACCACATGTGCACTTCAACTAGTAAACACTTTTTGATAACAGTTTGGGGACAGGGTCTTTGACTGAGGGAAGCATCTACCATAAAATCGACTACGAGGACATCAATATATTAGACAGGAATACGCGCTATTATCCGCGAATCATTAGGGAATCATTGGAAATTATGAAAAACGTGAACAACTTTAACAGAGAGGATGGGTATCGACTTAGTAACACGTGGAGGATTTACCCCACACACAAGAGGAAAAGACATGCTTAAACTCCCCTTTTTCTATCAAAGTACAAATTTTGGAACTACCATCAATTAACATTTCCGGTTTGTCGTTTTGAAATCAGCTTGTAGTAAAAATTTAGCAAAAATCGTATTTTTGGGAGGTCACTTATGTTCACCAGCTCGAGAGGTTTTACTGAAGAGCATCTCGTGCAGATGCCAGAAAGGTTGTGGGCCTGCTTGTGGTTGCCGTAAAGCAGGATTAAAATGTTCGGTTCTGTGTTTACACTGTACTGGGATGACCTGCGAAAACATTCCCGACCAGATTGCGTTAGACGACGACAATGCAGAAGATGCCGAAAACGTTCCCGATCAGATACAGGACTATGAGAAGCAAACAGACAACGCCGAGTTTGCAGATTCTGACTCGGAATTGATGTCTGAGGATGATAACAACGATGGCGAGTCGATTTTACAACGTCGCAAGCGACTCAAAGTAAAATTAACCCCGACATCGACCGTGGATTAGGCCTCTTGGGGATACCACATTAAAAAAAAATGCACCGATCAACTCTACCTCAAGGGTCCATAGACCATAGATAATGATAATCAGAAAATGCACATATCGGAGTATGTAGGGGCGCGCTTAAAAAAATCATATTTTTTATTATATACGACCAAATGTATCAAATCGGGCATCTGCAGACTCAGAAAAAATATTACAGGATTGTTTGATGGCAATCTTCGTCTTAATCCGCGATGAAATTCTGATTTTGTTGAAAATTGCAAATCAACCCCCAACTTTGGCGCACCGTAGAACGGAAAGTATCGGTCGCAGACGAAAAATGCAAACACCAAAATTGTGCACAATTTTATTCTATACTTATTTCATTTGAACTTTTTTCGATAGCACTTACCACAACGGCGCTATTTCCCGAAAAGCATCGCGACGCAGAGTTTTCATCCCCCCACCCCTCGAACGGCAACCCCCCTGAGGTCGCAAACTGAGGTGTACTATCAAGGGACCTATGTCTACCATCCCACCAAATTTCATTTCTTTCCGACCTTTTGCTAATAGAAACCCCCATTGCTTGGACTATCAGGCGTAGGAGGAGAAGTGAAAGGGTTAAATAATGTGATTTCCAAAATGGTGTATTCTTATGCAATATGCTATTCTAAACACTTTTTTATTCTACATATTTTTCAGTAAAATCAATAGAAACGGCTTAAATCAGGAATAAATTCTTAAAGTCCGCCATTTTGAATTTTCCAATTTCGTAATCAGCGACCCCAAAAACCCCCATGATATGAATTTCAGCCGATTTCGTTGAAAACTTTGCGAGTTATTGAATTGGGGGTATAAAGTGGGGGCTGCAACCCCTTCGGGGTGAGCGCACTAATTTTCAAAGTAATACATTTCATGCAGAAGGTTTCAAGTCTTTACGTTGAAGTAGTAACGATTAAGAGCTAAATGCATTTATCCCCTCTATTTCTTGAAATTTCATAATATTTGTGAAGGTCAACTTTTATTATCTCAAACATGTACAGGATAATTTATTATTTTTTTGTTCACCATAATGATAAAATAGTTTAATTTGACAATATAATAACATTAGTATAATAGTGGTTGAAAGTATTAATTTCATTAAACTATAATAATAAAATGGAAAGAAATAAATGAAAATACAAAACCCTTATTATAAGTAATAAGCATCTGTAGTTTTTATAAATAAATGAAGTTAAACACATCACTTGCTTAAATCTACTTAAATCTCGTGAAATAATTTTATCAATATGCTGTAATGAATATATTAATAACGACCAGCTTGCATTAACAAGATCATAATGTACAAATCAATTGACAACTGAGCTGCGATTTGCCACCGCTTGTCAATAATTCTGCGTAGTCTACGATATATTAATTAAACTTGAAAATCGTCAAATTAGTTATTAATGAATTCATGACATGCGACATTATACTGATATCCATAAATATTACCATTTTAACAACTCTAAAGGAATTTAACAAGCAGCGTTTCAATAACTGTCAATAAATTGTCAAACGAGGAGTTATGTTAATAAAATTGTCTCACCTAAAATATCCACCACATTCCCAGCTTGCGGTGATGACATAGTAGTTGTGTACAATTTTTAATATTTTACATTATCCAAACAGTATATCCTCACAGTCGAATTTTAGACACAATGAAAATGATTAACTCAAAATTATACAAACAAATGATTTTGTAAACATATTATATTAAATGTTATTTTTTACACGTTTGCTATGATAACGAAGCATTGTTAAAGTGACATTTTGTAACGTTAAGTTCTAATCACGTTTCAGAAAATTCATGAAATAATTAAATTGCATATATAAATACAGTGAAAGTAAACGTACTTACAATTTTAAACGTGAAAATTTTCAAAATGGAAAACCAAATAACTTTATATTATGTGGTTCTAAGCAGGTTACAATAATTATCAGGTGAAACTGGCCAATTAATATTTTATAGATGACTTGATCATAAGAACGTCGAGCATGAGACGGGATTAGTTATGGTACTGCTATATTTTTATTTTCCCTTATACCTATGCAGTATTTAGGAAAGTATGGTGATCGTGCAAAAATCGATTTCGAGCTTTTGATGAATTTACGCGATTTGCCCTGAAGCAAAAAAATGGTTTTAAAAAAATATTTGCCATCTGTGGTCGCACTAAATAGCAGAGGATATGAATGCAAAAAGGGTATTAATTCCTAAGTCGTTACTACTTCAAGGTAAAGACTTAAAACCGTTTGCATTATGTTAAGTTTCGGTAACAAAAATGAAAGATATACCTTTAAAAATTAGTACACTCACCCCGCAGGGGTTGCATTCCTGATTTACGCCGTTTCTATCAAGAAACCCGGTCGGGTTTCGCAGCTAATTTTCTCTCTGTCATGCGAAAGCTAATAGATTCATATAAAGCAAGATGTTGCTTTCTGCGCCAGCTGGATATTTCTTTTCTTTTATAAAAAAAACATAATCATTTTAACATTGGTAATTACATGCGAAATGAGTTGTTTATAGTTTCATCTTTCAAATAAATACCTCGAAGGTACATACGCTCAAAGAGGTTTAGAACAATTTTTAGAGAAAGATGGTCAGCGTCCTCCGGGTACAGATGTTTCAGTTGCAAATGCCAACTTAATTTTTTCAGCAGGGCCACTACACTTATGCCCGCTTCACAGGCATAAGAAGTTGAGCTTTTTGTGCCAGTGAAAAAAAAACGTGTCTGTTCGTTGCTAGGAATTTTGAACCTGCTCCGAGTCATATCGTCGTCGGCCTGAAATCCGACACCTTCAGTCAGTGCATCAGGTCTACAATGAACCCTTATCAATGTCCGTGTTACAAGAAATAAAAATATACGCATATGACTCATACCCATAAATATGGGCCAATTAAAAGTATATAAATAGAATTTATTATAAATAAAAATAATGCTTTAATCCAGTCAACAAGTACAGTGAAAAATGAGTAGCGCGCTAAATTTTTCTATTACATATGGAATGCGTTTTGTGCTGCTGCTTTTCTAGCATAATCCAATGGGTAGGTATCCCAGTCAACGAAAAAGCTACCCCTACTACGGTAGTACTACTAGAAGTAAAAACAAAATAGAAATTGTAGTAAGTTAATCAATTATTTACCTACGTTTGGAAAATAAAGTTCTTCTCTAACAGGTCCCGTGTTAGATTCCAACTGTGAAATCCAGCTTCAGATTTTTTGTTGTAATCTTATGAAAACAATGTTGAAACATTAACTATACATGATTTCAACTATTTATAACCTGCAATATTTTACTTTTAGCTATCATTATGTATTAATAAAATGTATTTCACAATAAATCTGGTTTAAAATAAGCTCTACAATTTCTGATCCTCATCATCTATCAGTGTATATTAATAGGAAAAGTAGAAAAAAAGTTGTCTGTTAAAACGAATAAGGGTAAAAATCAGCTCTACGCGATTTCATAAATTTCTGATATGTACTTTGTTGTGGTAACAGTAAAGCGATTCTTGTTATATTTTATTCTCTACCATCAATGCACATTAATAGGAGAAGTCTGTTAAAATGAAATAAATAAAGATAAAAGTGACCTTTCACAATTTCATGCATTTTTAATCTGAATCAGAAAGTAAAGGTGGTCAGAAGGTACAAGGGAGTACGATAACGGTAAAGCGCTTTTTGTTACCGTCTTCCAGTTTAGTTTCGGCAAAGCTTATGTTGCTCATCATGAAGTATTTAGTCAAAAAGATGAACATGATGGATAGTCAGGGGGCGCGGAGAAGACACATAGAAAATTAGCTTGTAGTATTATAAATTGGAAGTCTTGTGGGAGGGGGGGATTAATTAAACAGCCCGTTAGTAATAAAATTTCAGACTTGTTATTTATTGTTAATGTTATTGCTGTTACAATGTTGTTGTTATAATGTTATAATGTTGTTATAATGTTATAATGTTATAATGTTATAATGTTATAATGTTATAATGTTACAATGTTATAATGTTATAATGTTATAATGTTATAATGTTATAATGTCATAATGTCTTAATGTTATAATGTCATAACGTTATAACGTTATAACGTTATAAAGTTATAACGTTATAATGTTATAATGTTATAATGTTATAATGTTATAATGTTATAATGTTATAATGTTATAATGTTATAATGTTATAATGTTGTAATGTTGTAATGTTGTAATGTTGTAATGTTGTAATGTTGTAATGTTGTAATGTTGTAATGTTGTAATGTTGTAATGTTGTAATGTTGTAATGTTGTAATGTTATAATGTTGTAATGTTGTAATGTTGTAATGTTGTAATGTTATAATGTTGTAATGTTGTAATGTTGTAATGTTGTAATGTTGTAATGTTATAATGTTGTAATGTTATAATGTTATAATGTTATAATGTTATAATGTTATAATGTTATAATGTTATAATGTTATAATGTTATAATGTTATAATGTTATAATGTTATAATGTTATAATGTTATAATGTTATAATGTTATAATGTTATAATGTTATAATGTTATAATGTTATAATGTTATAATGTTATAATGTTATAATGTTATAATGTTATAATGTTATAATGTTATAATGTTATAATGTTATAATGTTATAATGTTATAATGTTATAATGTTATAATGTTATAATGTTATAATGTTATAATGTTATAATGTTATAATGTTATAATGTTATAATGTTATAATGTTATAATGTTATAATGTTATAATGTTATAATGTTATAATGTTATAATGTTATAATGTTATAATGTTATAATGTTATAATGTTATAATGTTATAATGTTATAATGTTATAATGTTATAATGTTATAATGTTATAATGTTATAATGTTATAATGTTATAATGTTATAATGTTATAATGTTATAATGTTATAATGTTATAATGTTATAATGTTATAATGTTATAATGTTATAATGTTATAATGTTATAATGTTATAATGTTATAATGTTATAATGTTATAATGTTATAATGTTATAATGTTATAATGTTATAATGTTATAATGTTATAATGTTATAATGTTATAATGTTATAATGTTATAATGTTGTAATGTTATAATGTTATGTTATTGTTAATATCTACATATTTCTTACATATTTACATCGCTTCTATAGGACAAGCGCAGCTCTTTGTTTTTTACGCTAACGGGTTGATTTTTAATTAATGTTTAATTAATGTTTTTGAAATAGAATGGTCAAATTGTCCTACAAATTTTCTGTCAGGTTTTCCAATCCTACGCCATGAAAGTGTCAGTTCCATGATCAACATGTTTAGCTACAGCGTACAATTTTGCATACCTCTACCTAGAATTTTCGTAGAGAGAAAAGTTGGAAGACTCGTCAAAACGAAGCCACTGGTAATAACTTTAAAAAAGGAACGTCGGACCCCGGACCATTTTTTCGAACGGATAAACTAATTAATATATTTTATCTTGCATATAATGAACTTTTTCCATGAACATTATAATCGGGAGATATTTGACTTTTTACGTTGGCGGTGTCAAAAGAAAATGAGACAGATTTTAGGTGCTAATTTAAAATAAATAGTAAGTGTTTTGGCTCGCGAGGTATTTGTGGTGGACTCATTTATAATAGTGTAAGCACTATGTAAGCAAATGATACTATAATCGTCTGCTGACAACGTTAAGTTACATAGTCTGCTCATGCACTATAAAACCACTGGTATTTTACAGAAGAACATAACATTGAGAATCCCTAGGCAGTAATTTGAACGTCCCATTTCCATAAGCAGCTTATATTCAAAAGCCAATAATAATAGGCCCTGCTGATAATATCTGCACATTTCCGGAAGGATAATAATTGTATGTGAAAAGGAAATTGAATTTACTTTACTAAAGCTTTTCATGGGTAGTTCACTTAGAAACGTGCCCATACGAAACCTCCAATAGGCGACAGACGCTTTGCGTCGGTATCCATCTGCGTTTATTCTGTTTTCAGGCGTTTCAGTTCATGGCTGAAGCCGTTGCACGTCGGTTCGTACAGGTTAGTCCGTACTGAGGGCTTCCGCGAATACACGATCTTATGAAAATTTGGTTTTGGTGGTAAGTACATTTTCTGAAGATTTTAGTAGGTTTAAACATACTTATTTCTAAACAAATCGTTTCCTTTAAATTGGAGATTATCGTATCCCCACATGAACTATATACATTTTTATTTATGGTTATTATTTAATATATCCAAGGTTATTTTTATGATGAATATAGAAATGTGTTACAAAGGTAAAAGTTGAAAATGGTTCCTGTATATTGTTTATGTTTGTTATAGAAGATTTTGGCTAAATTAAAACATGGCGCTTAAACTTAAACATGTTTGACAAATTAATTGATACCAAAGATTATGTTAGAAGACTGATACATAATGAAATAATATATTTAATTATTAGTATTGAGCCCAACTTGGTTCATGTTCTTATATTTTAAATGAACAATTTTTTACGTGAAGTATATGTAGATAAAATAACAAATAGGGTTCCTAAATTTAACAGTGGTTTGCGACAAACATTAAAAAAAAAATCATTAACAAAAGATGGTTGTTGTGTGCTTTTAACTAAACTTTTTATACATAAAAATAATTAGACGATTTTACTTATGGAGCAGGCTAAACTAGATACAAACATTTTTATTTTTTTTTACATATTATATCTGGAGTCCGCATTACAACTTGTGCTTATTAGAGTTTATCCAATATCAGTTTAAAGCGATATAAAAAACAAGGCATTTCTTTGTAAACCGACCTGGAACGCGTGCCATCCATAGGCGCGCGTAACTTATTTCACAAGGCAATGCATGCCCTACAATATTTAAAAAATCCTATATTATACACGCAACACTGTTTTGCAGACTTATTAACTAATTATGACTGAAAGTGGTGAAATGATAGCTAGGTATGTGTATATTGTACGTTCGCTTGTATAAAGGATTACAATATAACAAACTTTCATTGACTGTTAATGTAGGAAACTAGAAAAACTTGATATTATAGAAAATGTCACCGTCCAGCAAAAACCAACGGGGAGGTGTAAGTAGTTTTTGCCAGGATGGGAAGGAGAAATGTATATAATGTTAGTAAGGTAGGACGTTAAAATAAACTTAACAAACCTGTTAACAGTGATAACATTAATAAGATAGTTATAATACTAATACTAATACTAACTTATTCTGTATAACTCAGTATATTTCTGAATCCTTAGATGAACATTGCCAGACTGATGTCATATATACGGATTTCTCCAAAGCATTTGACAAGTTAGATAATCAGTTACTGTTAATCAAATTGGAGAAAATTGGCCTTTCATACTCATTAATTCTCTTACTTAAGTCTTATTTAACAAGTCGGTTTCAGTATGTTACTCTTAACGGATTCAAATCAATTGAATTTGCTGCTACCTCCGCTGTTCCCCAGGGATCCATCTTGGGGCCCTTATTTTTTAACATATTTATCAATGACATAACGGACGAAATTGATTTGCCTTGCCTGTTATATGCTGATGACTTTAAATTTGTCTCAGTTATAAACCATATTGATGATTGTTTTCAACTTTAAGCTTGTCTTAGTAAATAACTGGTGCTTAGTAAATAAATTACCCTTGAATGCTAGTAAATGCAACGTAATGTCATTCTCATTGAAAATATCCCCGATTATTTTTGACTATCATTTGGTTAATGATACTCTTCAGAGGCCTACAACTTTTCGCGACCTAGGCGTAATCTTTGATAGCAAATTATCATTTACCAACCACATTGATACCATAGCCTCTGAAGCGTTTAAGGCTCTTGGATTCATAACTCGTACCAGTCGTGAATTTACTAATACGGATACTTGGAAAATCCTTTACCAATCATTTGTGAGGTCGAAACTTGAATATGCATCACTTATTTGGTGTCCCAGTTATGATGTTCATAAAAGCAACCTGGAAGTAGTTCAACGCCGGTTTGTTAAACTACTTTGGTTTAAGTCGGATGGTATCTATCCAGCTATTGGCTTTCCGAGGAATCAATTGCTTGAAAGGTTCTCGTTGTGTACTCTGGAAGACAGGCCAATATACATCTCTCAAGTATTCTCATTTAAAACGCTACACAATGATCTTGATGTTCCTGGAATAATTTGCAAATTAAATCTTCACGTCTTTAGATTAAATTCTCGTAATGACCAAGTTCTTTATTTACCCACTCCACATGCAAACTTATTAAAAAATTCGCCTTTGTTCACTATCTGTAACAATTTTAATAAACTGGGTAGCAACCTCGATATTTTTAATTGCAACCTTAATGCTATAAAAGCTGAAGTTTTTAATTAATTTAAATACTTTCAAATTACTTTTGTTTTTCTTACACTAAATTTTAATCTTTGTTTCCTTCTGTCTTTTTCTAAGCTAATACTGCACATGTACCTCATTAAACTTGTTTTTAACTATCTGTAATTTACACTTTGTATTTATTGATGTTTTTGTTAGTTTGTACTATTCTCTATGCTTTTTTTTGTCTTATATCGATTTTTAATGTTTTATATTTTACTCTACTTTTATGATTTGTTTTTATAACTTTCTATTCCTGTTTTATAATTGGGTATTTTACCTGTTGAGCAGTGTATGCAATAAATAAATAAATAATATTTAAGTCTTTTTAAAAACGATAAAAAATAAAACATAATTCATTAAAATGCCATCGAATCTCAAACAAAACAGAATTAGTTATGTTCTTTTACCTCAAAACAAAACAAAACTTCTATTAAAGTAAGTAAGTTTTTGATAACAATAAAAGAAATTCTCATAGCTTCCAGAAAAAATTCTCACATGGCAACGGAGTCATCAGTAAGTTCACTACTAGAATAATTCTCTACCTAAATAACAATAGGCTCTACTTGCGGCAAAATGGGATTCTCTTTCTCTTTGTTTATAACCGGATTCACGGATTTTTTCCATATATCGGTTCCGTCTAAATCGGATATTACGATTCTTATATTATCTAGAAACAGCGCTTAAAGTCGGATTCTGATTGCATTTTCTCAACGCGTGTTTTACACTGCCCCAAATCAATTCTGCTGAATTAAATATTCAGTAATATGCCTGTAAACGTAAACGTGTGTTTCGCAGATATGGTCTACAACATATTACTTTTTAAAAGTATATTCTTTAATAGTTTACAATAAGTCTTTTTTACTGGAATTTTTCAGGAATATTTATATCCTTAAATCTCATAAACTTTATTATATCGTTCTTTTTCGTATTATTATTTGGTAGTTTATTTAATAGTCGCAAATGATAAGGAGCGTTATCCATAACGATAACTGAATTTGGTTGAATATTAGGCAACAGCTGTTCAGCGAGCCATTTTTCAAACAAATCCGCGGTCATATCTTCGCGATAGTTAGCAGAATATTGTTTTATATTTTTGGCTGACAAGAGCACTGCGTTGGGTACGAACCCATTTTTATTTCCGGCACCGACTCGAAGTCGCTGAGGCTTTTAAATATTGGAGAAAAAACGTAGATAAATTTCAACGTTTTTAACATGAGTTGTTAATTCTTATATAATACTTGGAAATTTTTACACGACTCGTAAAGTCAGAAATATGTCGAGTGGTTTATGCGAAATTGAATAAAGACAACAGTATGTGCACAGGAAGAAAAGAGACAGTGCATAACGAGCCAACACAGACAGCGACAATCGAGAAAACATTAAGTCACTGTATTACGACAGAGATATGTAGAAAAATGAAGCGTGTGACGTCACGAAGGTACTGGAGGACCTGAATAAAAGCAGAAGATGGATACTGCATCGAGGCAGAAGAACATCGATGCCGAACTAGTTCGCTGGGGGCAACTAACAGCTAATTTAATACGACGCCGGCCAGGTATCTGGGGGCGATTAATAGCTATTTTACTGTGTATGCCGGACCAGTCCACTGGGAGAAGCTAATATCCATGTTGTTGAGACGCCCGCCAACACAATTAATACAACGTTGGACCAGGTATCTGGGGGCGATTAATAGCTATGTTACTGTGTATACCGAACCAGTTCGCTGGGGGCAGCTAACACCCAAGGTATCTGAGGCGATAGTTCTCTAAAGGCATCAACTATTATTACGAATGAATCCAGTCGGGACCTTTGAATTTTCTGGAGTCTAGGACCATCGAAGTAACTACGCTCGCGTGTCCACCGACGACCCCGCGGTTTACACGACCGCTATTCGCACCGACGTAACTGTCTAGTATCATAATTTATTTATTTTTCTGCGTTATTATTTTTTAATTGATAAGAGTTTACATTCTAGTTTCGAGGGAATATCGGTAATTCGGTTATTTGTGGTACTAAAGATACATTAGATTTATTATGAAATATTAGCTTTATGTGAAAGTTCACATGCTGAATATTTTACTAGAGATTTAAGTTTGCTAAGTAACACGTTTATATTCTAGGATTATATATTTTCAGAGTTTATGCAATGACAAGCAACTTTAACTTCAATTATACTTCAGTTGATATACTATCCAAGGCCTACCGTGTGCCTTTATATGTTCACAATAATGTTATGCAGTTCAAATTATTTTGAGATATATCTCACCTGCGAATACCTGGTTTTCTATGATTGTTTAATAATGATCCGCCACTATCAATCCTTTACGCACTACAAGCTGTACAGGCCAACGGTCAGCGCTGGGTCAATTGACCCGTGACCTTTCTTATATTCTAGTAGGTTACTTTTCGTCGTTTACTGAACCGGGACGCCTTGTCTGTTTGAATTACATCTAACTACCCCGTTTTACGTTGTTGAACAGTCATACACAATTTGGCAGTTGCCGTTTGTATAATCAATTAAGGGAGATGTCCCCCAACATGCTATGATATTTTACATGAGTATTTAATTCTCATTTATCACCTAAATTCTATAATACACGAACATGACATGATTATTGTCCTCTGTTTTGCACTAAGTTTTATTTTATCATAGCGACTGCTAACACCATAATTTCAATCACCATTTAATAATAAGACATCATACTATTCATTTTACCTATTTGTTTCAGTGTATATAAAGCAAAGCAAACTGAAGACATATTTTTAGGAAGTTTATCTTTGTGAGATTCCCAGCTGAGGGCTTTGTCGATATATAAACCCAGAAATTTGGTATCTCACTTGCTCGATACATTTATCATTCCATTTTAGAAGGTAGCTATTATCAAGATATTTTAGCATAGGCGTAAATTGAATAAAAACAATCTTTTAAAGCAGTTTGTTGGAGCTGAACTATTCTACAAATTAATCCAAAACAGTTTGCGTGCTCCTAACAGTATCCATATTGTTTTCACTACAAATACAGTTACGTTTGCTGATGACAATATCATCAGCAAATATAACTATATTTTTGTTATCTTTGGCAATTGAAAGATAATTTACAAATAAAATGAATAAGAGTGGCCCAAGGAAACAACCTTGTGGAACCTCTTGCTTAACATCTTCTGACTGAGATCTTATTCTATTAATCTCTACTATTTGTGCCCCGTAAATACCATTTTATGTCCTCATTCACTTTACCTCAGTCCATAAGCTTCAAGTATGTCCAAAACTTTTCACTTAATCACGTAATGCCTGGATTATTAGATATAAACTTAGAACAACATCCTTGTAACTTTAATATCTTGATAAACGCCTAACAATCCAAAAGATATATAGAACATTCTAAATATGAAAGTATCTAAAACCAATGTTTACTTAAAAACAATAATTATAAAAATCTTCTGATGACTTCTTCATCCACATGCCCTTATTCTTATTACTAGAAATAAGCTTAATAGATATCTAGGCTATAATTTTTTTATTAGATTTTTTCATTACTCAAGAAAATTATAAAAAAAACTTTATTTTGAGTAACATGGTAACATGCTGCAACATTTTTACAGCTGCGTCGAAGAATTCATATTGCCAAGATTGCAAATAAAAGTACCGACATTAATCTGAATTTTATTCCAAGTTCTGCTAAGTTTATGATGAATTTGCATCGGTTCACCCATATCCTTTTGATAATAAAAGCCGTACTCAAAATGGATCACAGAGAATTATTAGTTTCATGAAGCTTCTATGATATGTTGTCGAAGCGGATTTGAGGTCGATTAGCCGCTACTACCTTCGACGGTCTTGTTCGATAACCTAGGAACGAATCTGAATGTGAGATCCACGGTCCTTGGTTTGCCTGTGTAAGCTAGTGGAAAATCAAATTATATATTCACAAATATCTACCTAAAATTGAAAGTTAAATTAAACAAATTGTTATAATTAATACAATGAATTATAAAGTTAGGGTAAGCATTGAAGATGTTAATGTTGCCCTGAATTTTTATGTATTTCATGTAGTTTACAAAATTTAGGTATAGTTGCGGAAACGTTACAGTAGAATGCGGTCGCGGTGCAATGGGAGGTCGAGAAGCTTGCTATACCTCCGAACACAGGCCCTGTAACTGTATTGTTCGCTCGTTTTACTGTTTTGCAACATTTTTCTAGTATTAAATTTAATATTATTAACTTTGTATGCCTTTAATTATTTTTAAATCATCATCAAACAGCCTGTCTTGTCCACTGCTGAACATAGGCTTCTCTCAATATTTTCCATTTATTTGATCCTGGGCATCCTGGATCCAATTCGTTGTGATTCGCTTTATGTCGCCTGTTCACCTAGTTGGTGGACGCCTTGCATCTTGCCTGGGTCGCCACTCCATAATCCGTTTTGTCCATTTATCATCGGGGATCCTTGCCACATGTCCAGACCAATTCCACTTCAGAGAGATCATGAGTTTTGTCGCATCACTGACCCTAGTCCTTTGTCGTATTTGTTAATTTGGAACTCTGTCTCTTATTGTAATTCCTAACATGGAACGTTCCATGGCTCGTTGAGCTACTCTTACTTTGTTAGCTGATCTCTGAGTTAGGGTTAAACTTTCTGATCCATAAGTCAATACAGGTAAAACACATTGACCGAATCTTTACGCTCGAGGCATATGGGGATCTCGGATCTAAAAACATCTTTAAGCTTTTCATATGCGGCCCAGGTCAGCACAATTCTTCGATCGATCTCACAAGTCTGATTAGCCCTGCTAATTTTAATTTCATGGCCTAGATATTTGTAGGATGTAACTTGGAAAATCTCTTTCCCTTTTAAGATATTTCGGCTGGGGACCAGATTTGTCCTAAATTGGGTTTTAGATGTGTTTATTTTGAACCCGACTTTATGTGAAGCAGCTATTAATAGTATCAGCATTGCTTCTGCCTCATCTAAGCTATCCGAAATCAGTACAATATCGTGAGCGAACCGGATGTAGCTAAGGTTTTCACCGTTGATATTTATACCCCTAGATTCTAATCGGATATTCTTAAACATATATTCTAAGAGGGTTGTAAATAGTTTAGGAGAGATTGTATCACCTTGCCGGACACCACGTTCCACTCTAAAACGGTCCGTCTGCTCGTGCACTCTTACACATGCTGTTACATTTCTGTATATATTCTGCAATACAGCAGAATATATGTGGTCTATTCGGCAATAAGCAAACGCTTTGAACATCTTGTTGTGGTTAACGGAGTCGAAAGCCTTGTCGTAATCCACAAATATTACCACGAGTTGTATTCGACGGTTTTATTGATCAGAGTTTTAATGACCTGTAGATGGTCGTTAGTTCTATATCCAGGGCGAAAACCGGCCGGTTCTATTGGTCGATAGAAATCAAGTTTAATTGTGCGACATTTGATTAGGATTTTAGTGAACAATTTATAGAGGTGCGAGAGCAAGCTAATTGATCTGTAGTTTTTCAGATCGGCAATATTATCTTTCTTGTGCATAATACGATGACTGCTTTATTCCAAACTGTAGGTGTTGTTGCTACTGTAAGGCACTTGTTAAATAAAGTTGTTATCGCGTCCAATAGCTCTTCTCCAGCTTCCTTCCTTCACTGCCTCAATCACAATATCATCTGCGCCTGGTGCCTTGTTGTTTTTCATCGCTGAGATTGACTTCCAGACTTCGTTCTTGGTCATCTCGGGCATTTCCTCCGACCCCTGGTTTGAACTAGGAGTATGATACGAATATTTTCGGACTGTTCACTTTTGCAGTATAGATTTGAATAAAAGTCTTTTATCGTTTCCAATATCTCTTGTTTCTTTGTGATAATTTGTCTGTGCACGTTCCAGTTTAGTGATTTCCGCCTTTCCTATTGTTAGCTTATTTTTAAGAACTTTCATGCTTTTATTTTCTTCTATGACTTTAGTTATCCAATTTGTGTTATAGTCTCTAATATCCTTCCGGATGGCTTTCGACATGTCTTTGTTCAGTTTCCTGAATGAATGTCCGGAAAGTCTCTCTTTTTTGTCACTTACTTTATTTGAGGTGCGATATGCAAATATCGTGACTTTAGGATTTTTTCACTTTATTAGGAAATTCAGTTAGAGGTTTTGGTTCCAGCATGTGTCAAAAGGCAACCGTATAAACATTTCCATGTCAAAATGTAAACTATTAAAGATGCATTTAATTAAAATGTCACTTTAGTTTAACTTATCAATTTTAATATAGTTCTTAAAATAATGGCGACACCATAGTTTCACATATATAAATTTTTTTTATCATTACAGATATAACTTTTTGAGACATTTATTCCACTTACTATTTCAAATAATTACTTATAATTGGGAGCATCTCTGGTGAGCAGATCGTAAAGTTGAGAACCAACTAAAATGTCTTTTTAACTCAACTAATGTAACTAATAGGTCAAGCTGACGTTAAAACTTATATGTTGCAGTTAAGCCCTCTCTTGCCGATAAGTTCTCTTACTGAACATGTAGGAAACGCGGGGATTTACGATTATTTAGTATTTATAGCATTACTTGAGAGATGGATCACGAGTTTTGAAGTTGAAAATATAGATAAATATGCGCTCGAAGGGAATAATGTTGTACACAGATCTGTTCTTAAGTAAGTAAGTAAGTAGATTCACTGATGGTTGGACATGTATGCATAATATAGGTTATAGCAAGATTAAAGATACCCATTAATACATCTATTAGTTCTTTTGTTAAAAGATCTCACTCATCTAATACATTTAGTGGAGTAAAAATAGAACTAAAAATGGCAATCAAGAAGACGTTTGGGGAGCGGAATTTTGTTGTCCACATATGAGAGTTATGGTTGATAATATTATAAATTTTAAAAGCCATGTGGGTTATGTATGTAAAACAATATTTAACAAGCTAGTATCAGTTGATACCTATCCATGCAAAAACAGTTTATAACTCTATAGTATTATTTTAATAATTACTGTAGTAGAATACTGTACATTATTTGTCATATTTTCATATCATCTCATTATTGAATATATATTCAATTCAACAAAATAGGTATGTTCAAATGTGCTTTTAAAGGACGGAATATTAAAACAATATTTTTAGTCACAAACTCCTCTATAAAATCCTTATTTTACTATAAGGAATGTAATCAGACTGCAACCAACAGATACTCTTCGGGCTATGTGCCCCGCCGAATGCTGAATTACAAGTTACAAGCCTGGCGCGATAAGTGTAATAATTTCATATTATCATCAAAACGCTAATGCTTCGATTGTAACAAACACCAGCCGAAAGACTGATCCTACTTAAAGGAGCACCTTTAAGTAGGATCAGTCCGTTTATCTTATGTTTGTTTACGAGATTTTTGTGCATCGCGTCGTAAATAAACAATTTTTTGGGACACCCCGATTAGTCGTTTAAAATCATATATGTGCGACGTTGGGCGTCGGAAAAATCGGTCATTTTAATGTTGATGTTTATTTTTTTTGCGATTTAGGGAGAGCATGGCCCCCATGGCCCCTCCGTGGATCTGCGCCTGTCCTCTGTTACGGGGACTCAATTGTGGCAGTTGCCCTGGCAGTTGAGGCATGCTCTTTCTACATCCGCATCTTCCGGAATCACATTCTTTTTTGCAACGACAAAATATAACTTGCAAAATTTCGTCGGGGGCTGCATTTTTGTCCGTTGTGTGTTTGGGCTCCAGCTCCCCATTTCTCTCCTAGTAGCCAGGAATCCCTAAACCCTACACATGTGAGGGCAGTATGGTTCCCATCCACTACTGAATTTGGTACTACATCTTGTACTTCATGGCCCCCTCCAGTTGGTGGGAGAGTGAAAATGTCTGGCTTGACCGAAGCGACTGATTTTAAAAATATCTGTAGTCATCTTGGATGGAGCGCCGTACGTAAGGATACAATTATGCCCTGCCCTTTCGATTTCAGATGTTGTCGATGAAGGGCTGGTAAACACCTCAGCTGTTTCTTTGACCGATTTGTCTTTTTTGTATCATTTTGCAAACCTGACTTTGCTCTTCGTGAGGGCTGCGGAGGTATCACAGCCTGTGAAAGCATGTACAAACAAAATGTGCTCCAGACCCAGTTGCTGCAGCTCTTGTGAAGAGTATGTTGCTGTGCATATATTTCCTTTGCCAGGTTTCACGAGGAATATGTCACGCTGGGGAGGGGTTTTCGTCAATAACAGGCCAAGTCCACATTTTTTACTATCATAGCTACTGAAGAGAAAACTGAGTAAATATACCAAATAACAGGGGGCGAGCGTAGGTGCGTCTTTACTACGTACATACTTCGGTATGCGATGTAAAGCAATGACAGGCGCAGTTAGTACTTGGATGGGTGACCATTCCAACGGAAACCGCGTTCTCGCCTCACACATCTTCCAGCGGCTTGTATATCAGTGTATGCGCGGAAGCTATACAACCTTAGGCGAGGGTTGTATAGCAGATATGCCATCCTTCGGAGGGGATGCATTCCTGGTTGGGGGTAGCTCGTCTACAGGCGTCGGTGTTAACCTCAGTAGCGGAAATAGGCCGACGTTAAATAAATGTATAAAAAAAAAAACTTACAACAACAAATGGATTTAAAAAAGCCAAATGAATGCAATAAAATGTAGGTATGATTTCAAGCAATAACCCTATCACATTGCAGCAAATAATTTTGAAATCCATTATCTCGGCCATTAATTATATGTAGAATATATCATTTTTAAGCCAATTTAATCCTCTTCACTTGATTGAAAAATGTGATCCGAAACAGCGTTTTCCGGATATCTCGATAACGGTTGAAGATAGAAACTTTTCGCAAAAATAAAAAAATATAGGAAATGTTATCAACTTTCAAAAAGGTAAGAATATTTTTTCCACTAGGACCAATAGTTTTCGAGTTATTAGCGAGAAACAAAAAAAGCCCTCCCACCGAAGGCTCACCTCCTGGGCCGGCGACTTTTAGGATCTTTACCTCCTAACTACCCCAAACCTATCACTGAAGTCAAAAATTTTGCCGCCCTCCATGTAGTCTACACCCCCATATTGGAAAATTCATTGACTGGACTATAAGCATTTTCTATGATTAGTTTCTTTTCTCAAATTGAGATTGACTCTTATTTTGTAGTCTTTTGATGTTGCCTTCGCACTGATACTAGCAAAAATTTTCATATCTTCGGCAACGAATTGTAAATTAAGAAACTGAAACCTTGGAGGTAGCTATACTTCACATAAATTACGTTGGGACTTAAAAAACAATTTCTTTCTTGACATGGTAATTCTTAAAACACTACTCTACTAAGCATAAGTCTGAGTAATATAATTATCCTATATTACTTCATTTACTGATCAATAAAATTGACTCGTATGTACTGAATCTTTCGTAGGTGATACCATATGTTAACTAGTACTTGAATTCCCTTTTATTTTGAAATATAAAAGTTTACAACAACAATAAAAACTCTTCGCGACATATTTTCCTAGCGACATATTGCAAAATGTATTTTGCTGGTAGAATTAGAACGGTGATATTTTCATATAGATATATAATAAATAAAAATGAGAAAGTTTTGCAATACGCGTCCCAAACCAAAGTTATTTTTTACGACGGACTATGATAAACACCTGTCGCGCTGACTCGACGTAGCTGTTCATTCAACGGGGAGGAAGCAACTTTTATGTATACACTTACCATAATACGACCTTCTATCTTCTCTGTGGGTCTATTTTTTATTCATAAGAATTATAGCCCCTTGTAGTTCTATATTTAATCTTATCTTTTACATAAAACTAGTTCAGCGTCTTTATATGTTGATTACCCAGTAAATTGATACATATAATGGGCCCAGCAAAGTGGAGTTTCCTTTTTTAAATTGAATTGTTTTCATTAATGGATAAATAGTGGAGTAAAAATAACCCAAAATAAGACGGTAGAGAAAATTTTACATGGAGCAACGCAACATAGAAAATAAATTTGTTTTGGTGAAACTAAGAATACCTTGAGTTTTCCACTTCAAGTAGGTGGTGGAATCCTTTTTTGCGAAAAATGGGAAATTGGTCATATTTAAGGGTGACTTTTTAGTTTCAATTTATTTTGGAACCTTTCTTGCTAGCCGTTATTTTTCGATTGCAATAGACACTATACCGCTAGATGGCGCCTGCTGACTATTTTACATGTCGCTATTGTAAAAATACCGGGATGTACCAAATAGTCAAAGGATCCTCGTGCCGGTCGTCACATGCCTACCTTGCACTGACGAGAGCCAACAGCTCGAAACTGCAGTCTGCAAGTGGTGTGTGACGGCTGGCAAGAGAGCTCCATTAAGTAGGATCAGTTTTTCGGGTGGCGTTTGTTGCAATCGAAGCATTAGCGTTTTGATGGTAATATGCAATTATTAGACTTAACGCACAAGACTTGTAACTTGTAATTCAGCGCTCGGCGGGACACATAGCCCGGAGAGTAGCTGTTGGTTGCAGTCTGGTTACGTTCCTTATAGTAAAATAAGGATTTTATAGAGGAGTTTGCGACTAAAAATATTATATTTTAATTTTCTTCACGTATCCCATAAAAAGGAATCCATTTTTGTAAGATCTGGGTATCTAGCAGGCCATTTAGTGGGTCCATTCCTTCCAATCCATTGATTAGGGTAGGTATTATTTAAGTGGTCTCTAACTGCATTTAAATAATGTGGTGGAGCACCATCTTGCTGAAACCACATCCCATTTCGAATTCTTTCAGGGAGATTTACCAATAATTGTGGCAGGTAGTTTTCCAAAAAATTAAGATAAATAGCTCCAGTCAATGTACCATCAAAGAAATGCAGCCCTATTACATGTTCTCCAATAATTCCTCCCCAAACGTTTATAGACCATCTGTGTTGGTTATCAGCTTGCATAAAAAAGTGAGGATTTTCCGAAGCATAATAATGGAAATTGTGCCTATTAACAAATTAATTTTTATGAAAAGTTGCCTCTTCACTGAATAGAACAGTATTAAAGAAGCTGACATCATGTTGAATTTCACCTCTGGCCCAATTATAATATTGTAAAATATGTAAAATTAGAAAATCGTCATCAGATAATTCCGGGTGCATTTGAATATGATATGCATGCAACTTATTTGTTTTTAAGATTCGACCCACAGATCGTCTACTTATTCCTACTAATGAGTTCAATTCTCTTTGACTAACATGGGGATTCTCAACCGTTGTCTGCACCACAGAAAACTCATTTTCTTCGTTCACGTTATTTCACTTTTTTTATATTCGAGGCTTAAATTCCGCTAGGTACAAGAAATATTTATTATTTTAAACCATTTTCATTCATATCATGGCATCTTATTAAATTTTTACATTTAATAAAAGTTAAAGTACCGAATAAAGACAATAATTTAAAAGACAATGAAGAAATTGAACCAAGAATAAATTTAAAAACATCAATGTTGATGAGATTTTAAAACAATATTTAACGGATGTAAAATACGTTCAGTATTTTTTCATTTAGCTATATTTACGTATCTAAAAAGGCAAGATAAATCTCGACAACATTCGTTTACCAGCCCTTAAAGAACACCAAGTTTCCATATTATATTTTCTCTCTTTGAACTATACAATATTGCGCCATCTCGTATAAATGTAAAATGTCGTTTGGAAAACTCCGTCATGGGGCACAAAGTTAACCACAAAAATGCAAAATCCTTAAAGATCCTTGAAACAAGGGCTTCATTCTATAAATCAATAAAGAATATAGCTTTCCCATTTGTTAACTTATTTACTAAGTTTTTAAAAGCGGTACATCTGTAAATATTTTTAAATATGAATTGACTGGACTGATAGAATTGCTCTATAATAGTATTGTAACGAATAATATTCTTGAGATAGAGACAAATTATAATCTATTTGGGAATGAGAGAGAGTAGTAAATAAATTAGATACGAACGTACTACTATTTTTCTTCACATTTATAGAAATTATGCATCATACATACGGGATGTCCAGAACTCTCCTGACAAACGAAAAGTGCTATTCTAGACGTGATTTTATGTCAATTTGAGGTATATCCCACCATTATTCAAAAAATCTTCTTAAAGGACCTTTAAAGATGGAACAGTGTCATCAGTTTTTTTTTTTTAAATATGTTCAAAACGCTTTTATCTAAAAAGATAAATCTTAGTATATTATTATTAACGTGAAAATGACTCATCATTTGCTGTAAACATGATTTTTCTGTAGCGATCGTGCATGTCTCTTTTGGAGGGGCGTGGGGTAACTGATATTTTGAATCATAATTCTTTAATTTCTTTTTTGCATTTCTTATGTTGGATTTTTAAAAAATAAGAGTTTTTTCTAACATTAAGGTTCTCTTTTTTGTTACCGCTATAATGCATCTTTTTTTCTAGCATAAGTTCCTCAATGATTACTAACAATGAAATGTTAACCCCACCATTTTTTTGCAACCCATGGATTATAACGTTTTTTGACTTTAATTGCCCCTCCAAGTTATACACGATTCAAGATTTTCTAATTTTTAAGTCTCTATTTCCGTGGAAATAGTATTTTCAAAGTACTTAAATTTATCTCGTGCAGAGTCAATACCAAGTTCCTTACATATCCACCTTGGTTCAATGCTGAAATTATCAGAGATATAAGAAATAAGGAAATACACTTGAAACTCCACAAGGAACTGGAGATGATATTGTTTATAATGAACTTATGAGACTCAGGTCCAATATTAAGCTAGACATTAAACTGGTTTCAGAAACTACATACTTCTGGCTCAAAGTGGTATTAGCAGCGACCCAAACAATTTTTGGGCTTACATTAATAGCAAAAAAGGAGGGACTAACATCAGCAAAAATATGTTTTACAAGGTGGAGCATTTGAATGACCCAAATGATAATATAAATGCCTACTTCGACTTCTTTGAACAATCATTTTCAATTTTAGAGTCAGAAAACATCTCATCAGATGATTTCCGTTACAATAATATCAACAGAAATAATATAGTATCATTTTCAGCAAATAAAGTGTTATTGGCACTAAAAAAAATAAAGCCTAAGCTCATCGTTGGTCCCGATATGATCCCGCATTTCTACTGTGCTGCTGTCTTTGCTCAATAATAAACTTCCACCCAATAACTATAACCTGTAACGTTGACAAAGCCTTTGAAATCTTACTACATAACTCTGTTTCTTCTTCCCAAGCTTATACTGTCCACTGCTGAACGAAAACCTTTATCAAATTTTGCCATCTTTTCCTGTTTTAAGCAACTTTGACTTCACGTAAGCTTTTGATAGGCTTAATGATAATATGTTGATTGCAAAACTTTGCAACTTTGGTATTTCGGACCAGCTCATAACCTTCTTCAGATCTTTATCTAACTGGTAAACTTCAGTATGTCGCGTATAATGGGTTTAAGTCCCATTATTATGCCTTATCCTGAGTTATTCCGCAAGGCTTTACTCTTGGGCCACTGCTTTTCAATTTATTTGTAAATGACATAGGTAATACTTTAAATGTACACTTGTTAATGTATGCAAATGATTTCTACACAGAATCTCTAGTTTAAACAACTGCATTATAATGTAAAATAATATCTCTAATCTGAATTCCTGGGATGTTAAAAACAATATATCGTTAAACGTGCAAAAGTGCAATGTAATGTCGTTTTCAGCTAGAGCTTCTGAGTATACGTGGAATGATGAAAAACTAACGCGAGAAAGATAATTCGCGTCATAATCAAACTTTTTTACCTAAAGTTCGGACTAATGTCCTAAAATTCTCATATATATAATATTTGCTTCTGTTACAATAACAATCAGAATATTGATATTTTTCAATAATGTACTTATTTACAACAACCTTGCAAATGTTCCCATTATACAGTTTTTCTTAGCTGTCTTTTATGTCTTCTTTACTTGTCTAGTACTAGTTAGTTTAGATTTTAGGCTCATGTTAATTCTTTCTCTCCCACTTTATTATATTATTATATATTTATGCATTTAATTAACGTCGGCCTATTTCCGCTACTGAGACCTAACACCGACGCCTGTAGACAAGCTACCCCCAACCAGGAATTTTGCCGAACCTCTTCCCTTAAGAAGAGCAGGGATCTTTTACATGCCTAACATTTAATAGACAAGGGGCCGACGGCTTTACATCCCCTCCGAAGGATGGTATATCCCCTATATAACCCTCGCCTAAGGTTGTATAGCTTCCGCGCATACACTGATATACAAGCCGCTGGAAGATGTGTGGGGCGAGGACGCGGTCTTCGTTGGTACGGTCACCCATCCAACTACTAACCGCGCCTGACGTTGCTTTACATCGCATATCGAAGTATGTACATAGTAAAGACGCACCTACGCTCGCCCCCGTACTCCCTTAAACTTCATTTAAATATGGCTATTGGCTATACTGCGCTCATACGACCAGACCTAATAGATTTGTATTTTTATTACTTTTCTCAGTGTAACATGTGTATATTAATATTTCTATTTCTTAATCGTTATTGAACGTAAAATCATTAATATATAGTTGAAGGAATTTTCAACGCATTAGAGCTTGTCACTATAAGTCCTTAAGCATATAAATTATAAAGCAAAGTTTAGTCGATTTATTAATCAATTCCCAAGCAATAAAATTAAGCTTATTAAATTTAATTAAGACAGTCTTAAACCATGATGAAATCTTGAAGACATTTCGTAGAAAATTATTTTCACATTAATTTAAAAGGTTTCTTATCTTTAATCGATAAAGCTTTGAGACTTTTCGCGTCATGTCATTTCGCTTAAGTTTCTAAATATAAGAAAAGATATTTTAACGAAAGCATAATTTAAAATAGAACATTTTATGATTATTTTAACATTATTACATGGTTCTGAATGGTCGTCTAATTTCTTTTACCTGCAATTTAATACAAAGAAATGTAATTTAGATGCAAAAATGGTATCACCATCTCGTAGGAAATAGATATTATATTCGAAAAGAATAATTTATATCGGGCAATGTCAATGGTAACATTTATTTGTATTATTTTTTATATAACAAGTGAATATTGCAGAATATTTGTCACTTTTATGGACTAGTTTAATAAATGTAACTTCCTTCATAAAATAAAAAGCTTTACGATTTTGAATGTTCAAAACTCGAAAACGGTTAAAGATAGGACTGCCATATATCATATTTTTGAAATCAGAGTAAAAAGAATAATTCAAAAATTCAATAATACGCAGATAGGGCATTCCATTTAAAAAAATTTATTACTTTTTATACCCTTCAATTTTTGCACGCCTCTGTGCTTCCACACGGGGGGAAACGGGGTTCAGCTATAGTCCTACAACTTTTATTCGAAATTTCTTTTCTATCTCCAATAATAACGATAATAAATGGTCACCTAAATATAATTAATAACTTTTCACAAGAAACATAAACTGTAATATACAAGCTGTCCTATACATCGTTTATAAAACAAAGGGGGTGATAGGTGAAAGTCGTAAACTATTGTAAAGATTTTTGCTCAATTTTAAAAAGATGCTTCTTCTTCTTCATAGCGGCGCAATAATAAATCGCGGCACTCAGGGCTTGTGGCAAATTGTGCATCTGCTAGCTGGTCAATAGACGTCCCAATCCAGGCCGGACTCCGAATCAAAGGCCAGAATCCTTCCCAGCGGGGCATTCCTAATTTCCTCCAGCATAGGGAAGCCAATACCGAAGTGTTTATGCCTCAAGTTCATGAGACTGGGGCAGAAGGTTAAGGGGTGGGTGGAAGTTTCCTCTACTTCTCCACAGAACCTGCAGTCGGGGTTGTTAACCACTCCGATGGTGTGTAGGTGTTTCCTGAAAGAGCCGTGTCTCGCCAAGAGATTTACCACGGCTCTAACTTGCTTTCTACTTAAACACAGTAATTGTTCTGCCCTCTTCGGCGAGGAGCTTCGCTTGCCGAAATCCTGGGAGGGAGATCCAGAGGTAAACGAGCTGGGAGTGACGTTCTGGCGTTTGCTTTCGGGTAAGCCGGAGCTGGCTTCAGGCCAATCAAGGGCTACTGAGCCTCAATATTCTGTGCCCAGGTAACCAGAGAAGTTTGACCCAGTTGGACGAGCCATGTTCGCAGAGTACCTGTTTACAGTTCTTGACCAAAAAAGATTTTGTTTTTAACTGATGCCAGGACTTTGAGGGCCGCTTGGTTGTCACTACATATATATGTGAGTGTTCGTTAGAATATCTCCTACGGATATTCTCCCGTACGCAGACAAATAACGAATATCTTAGTCTGGAATACCGTTGCGATTTTATTCAGGGCGGAGGAAAATTTTGCCACTATATATATGATTTTAATGCGCTGGTAAATGACGTGTGTGTGATATATTTAAATAATTTTGTTATTTGTTGAGTATTCAAATCCCTTAATTCATTGCTGAAACTGAAAATATATTTTAAGTCCGGTCCTGTGTACTGCTACCATATAACGTCAGCGGTATAATAATCACAAGGGGTCGGCTCCCTTTATGCTTTCCGTGACATTTGTTTCTGTCACGGCTTTTTGTTTAATTGTAAGTGTTATGTTATAAATGTTATAAACGTTATAAACGTTATAAATATTATAAACGTTATAAATGTGTTAACCGCCTTCCAGATCACTTGAATGATACTCTTAAGCTAGGCTTGTGTGAGTAAAAGAGACGGGACCCTACAGTTTATAGAGGGATCCGAACCACTTCTTGGGAAGTAATTCATAATTGAAAATTACTTTGCAGTGGGTGGAATTTGAACCCACCCCACTAGGTATGCAAAGAATGAAAGCTAGACATACTAACCACTGTGCTACCGTCCCCGTATAATTGATAGACTATACTTTATGCTCCACCTACGTTACTAACAATAAGTTAAACGAAATAAAAACTTTAAAAACTATACGTGTTAAAATCATGCATTCATGTTTGAATTAAGCACTCTAAAATAACAATTTACAATCACAAGCTTAAACCGTATCGTAGGCGAAAGAAAATGTCTTTTTAAGACTGTTATTAGATGTCACTTAATCCTTACCCTTCTCAAAACCCCCAAAAAAATGTAAAAAGGAATGTAAGTACATATCCTTTATAGAAGAAAATGTCACCAACACAATGCGTTAAAAATTAGGAGCTACTAAAAGGACTTCTTTCAAGGACTTGTTATCTTTTACTTGAAGGAACGTGTGGACCCTTTAATGAAAACTGATTTATGAAGTTGTTATGCAACTAAACCAAAATTATCGCTTACGCCGCTCGGTTGATTTTTACCAAGTTATTCAATAGGGAAAATATGTCAGAAAAATTCTCATTAATTTACTTCTGAAGTCATAATTCATACTATATTGTACCTCACGAAATTGCTTATTTTGTAACTTTCTGAAGGTAAAATTTAAGTCCCTAATCTTATGGAAGTAACGCGAATATCAGGATTAATAACGTGTTATTATTAAATATCTAGGTCCTGCTAAATGTTTTCCACTCCATTAAATCACTGTCCTTAAAATGTTGGCTAAGAGAGGCTTTGTTTACATTTAGATCAATATATTGATGACTAAAATAAAATCAAATCAACTTTTTTCATTTAATATCACATTTAGTATGGAAGTATATTCAAGAATGTGATCGAAATTTTTAAAGAATAAGCGTTTCTACTGTATAATTAATGAAAATAATGTTAAATATTTTTGTAAATTGCAATTTTTAGCATAGTTGATATACATGGTCTTTTCCACGTAACGAAAAAGAAATGAAATTAATATATTTAATTAATATTAATTTGAGCAGGAGATAAAGAAGAAATACTTTTATTGGGAGAAATTCTCTGTTATGAATCGTAATTCCGCTCTATATCATAGTCCGTGGCATATTCAGCGATTGGGAAAACGATCTGAAAAATCACGATTAATTGGTGCGTGGTGCTAAGTAATAGCTATGTTGCTAAAAACATCCTGAAATAATGCATTAGCGGGCACTCGTTTTAAAAATATTAAAATTCATCGTGAGACCAGAACTGAAAGAAAGGTTGGGCGGCGGTGAAACAGATTCAGCCATTAAGTGCAAAAATGGTATCCCTACAATTATTAAGACTGAATCCTTGATACTCAAATTGGTCTAAAATTGATACTAATATAAATTTACTTAATGCTAAACTAAATGATTTCATTGCATTTGCTAATGTTTCTTCTCCCAATTGTATTTTTTTATCTGAAACCTGGTTATGTGATTCTATATCAGAGTCTTTAGTTACCCTACCTGGCTATTCTATATTTCGGCAGGACCGCAGTACATGCAGAGGATCTTCAGACAGTATACAATTTCACCCATCACTTTGCCTTATGCTGGTTCTGAATGTTTAGCTTTTCTTATTCAAAACCATACTGTCTCTCTAGTTCTCTGTTGTTTGTATAGACACGTCATCGGTCAACCTTGTTGCTTCCTATACAAACTTAATAATTATAGGAGATTTTAACATGCCCTAGATAACCTGGTCTGTCTTTTTGGACTTAAACGTTACCGAATCATCTCAACTACTGATTGATTTTTTATCAAATTCACGTGTCTCTCAAATTGTATCTGAACCAACGAGATTTCGTCAAAACCAGAGACTCTCTCTCTTAGATTTAATTATCACCTCTAATAGAAACCTACTAGGTGACCTCACATATCTCTCACAGATTGGGAATTCCGTTCATGTTTTCCTGGGGTCTAGCATTCAAATTCGTGATGAAAACAAATCTCGAAAAGAGTATGTTAAAAGGAAATACACAAATTTTACATAACTTGATAGTGACTTATAACAGTTGACTGGGATACGCTTTTAAATGTGTACGATATTGAACTTTGTTGGAATATTTTTAAATATAACTGCTTTAACACTGTCAATAAAAATTCCCATTACAAAACTGTAACAGTTCCATCAAAATCCTCGATTAATGAGGATGTGGGGAATGGTAGCTCAGTGTGTTAAAGCGAGTGGCTAGCAAACTGAGTTGCCTAGCGAAGTGGGTTCGATTCCCGCAAGGCGAAACAATTTTTCATTAAAAAAAATTGCCCCAAGAGTGGTCTCTCTTTGCCTAGCGCAAGATCCTTGAGATCTTAAAGGGGGTTCCTTCGGTAACTTGAGAGGCGGCTAAGAAAACATTTTAAGAAAACATCATGACAATGATTAGGCATAAAAGAGCACTTTGGCAAAGATTTAGGCGCAGCAGAAGTGATGAAGACTTCCATGTTCACCGATTTTTTTCAAATCATCTGTCGCTGAGCATATCACGTGCCAGGAATGAATTTGAACAAAGGTTGGCAGTTAGCAATAATCCCAAAATACGGTGCAAGTATATTTGCTGTCAACTAGACTCGACAGTTGCTAAGCCTCGACTCAGAAGGGCGAATGGATCCATTTCTAATAATTACAGTGAAGTAACTAATCCGTTTGCCAACACTTTCTCCCAGACCTATAGGGTCACTGTATACAGTGAAATCTTCTGATGCTTTGTCCAACAATCATCATCTTCCTCGAGGGCCCACTGATTTGACAAATATTGATTTCCAAGAAGAGCTAATTGCTGAGAAAATTCGTACACTAGATCCGTCGCCTGCACTTGACATTGATGAAATATTCACCATATTGCTTAAAGCTTGTATTAGTTCCATCTGCAAACCACTCGATATAATAATGAATCTGTTCTTCGCATTTGGGATATTACCTTCCGAATGGAAACAAGCATGTGTTAAGATCATTTTTAATAAAGGGGATAAGTTCGGCTCTGATAATTTTCGTCCAATTAGCTTTACTTCCGTCGTTGTCAAGATAATGGAATCAATCATTGTGGACAGTACGCGACTTTCTCTCTTTGCACATCAAATTATCCCTGCCGAACAACACGGGTTCATCCCAGGTCGTTTAGTTGACACTAACTTGCCGTGTTTTGTATCAGACTGGTCTCTCAGGTTAGATCATGGTGAAAGCGTTAACATTGTGCACCTAGATTTCCGCAAAGCCTTTGATAAAGTGCCTTAAAACCGCTTGTTTCAGAAACTGGAACAGTTTGGCATACGTGGTAGTTTAGATATGTGCATTCAAGATTTCCTTACCGATCGAATGTTTTTTGTTTAAGTTTGTACTACAGTGAGTGACAGCAGAAACGTACCCAGTGGGGTTCCCCAGGGATCTGTCTTAGGATCCCTGCTGTTTATAGCATATACATCCGATTTGCGGCATTGTATCAAATCCCAGTGTTCTTTCTACACAGACAACACAAAAATTTGCTGCAACTCACTAGCGAATCACGTTGCAAGGCGATCTATATCTTATTCAGAAATCGAGTGATATATGATTACTTCCATTAAACATCGATAAGCCATTTAGGAAAACACAATCCTCGCTTGGAGTACAATATTAACGGCAAACAACTGGGTTCATCCGACTCTCACGACGATCTGGGAGTCATCATTACACACAATCTTTCCTGGTCCAACCACATTGTCCCACAAGTGAAAAAAGTCAACACCAAATTATATCTTCTGAATAAAACTTTCGTCCATTTGAATCCTATCACCTTATCCAAACTGTATAAAACATATGTTCGTCCAGTACACGAATTCGTAAACAGTTTATGGTTTCCTACATTAGTACGCGATTCAAACCTTTTAGAGAACGTTCAACGCAACCGTGGTTCAATTTGGACGTATCCGCTCACGTCATGAAGATCGGCTTGTACAGTTTAAACTTATCTCTCTGGCTGCCAGAAGATGTTGGGGCGATCTTATCACTACGTATAAAGGGATATGAAATGAATTATGTCCAATTCACAATGTATTTACTCTCGCTAATGACAGCAGACTACGTGAACATCCATGTAAGATCACCAGGGACCCCTTCGGAACCTCTGTTCGTGAGTGCTTCCTTTCAATGTGCGTAATTGATGCGTGGAACACTCGCTCATCTTGTGTTGTGTCCGCATCCAGTGTAAATTTGTTTACATGCAGTATGACAAACTTGTATTGAATTGATAGCGTTTTTATTAATTTACATTGTATTGTTTTCTCTTGTAATTTAATGTATTGCTGTTTGACCTTGTGTCTTTTGTTGTTGAGCATAATGGGTATATTTCTCCTGCTCTTATTTTTGTATAATAAATAAAATAAATTAGTAAATTAATTAATCTATGAATTATAGATGTTTTTAATGCAAATAGAAGAAAAAATCAAAAGAAAGTTGAATTATGGCATTTAGAATAAAATGTTTAAACATAACTATACAAATAATATGTTCTTCAAAGAAGCATTATGTTAATTATAAGCATTATTTTTTTAGAAGAAATTTTTATTACATGTTTTTTCTAAAAAAAAATTGTTTTAGCGTGATACGTTAATGATTCGTTATTTACCACTATAATATCATTAAGACTACATACTACCGCATGCAATATAGATTTTTAATAATGCAAATAATAGCTATTTATGCCATCAGTTACGAAATGCCTAATTTTGTGTAACGCGTGAGATTTTTGCGGAACGAACGAAGTGAGTTTCGCAAAAATTCACAAGTTACACAAAATTTCATTTCGTAACGTATTGCATACAAGATTTTTTCTAATTTTGAAGAAAGTAATAAAAAAATTAAATTTAATATAATTGATAAAAATTTGGAAAACATAAATTTAGTTTGTTGCTGTTACTTCATGTTAGTTGTCAGTTTGACATTTTGTAAAAAAGTCTAGACGGAAGGTTTTTAGTGAGATTGATATATTTTTAGTTTTATTTTTTTTAAATGAGTAATTCAAGTTCTGAAGAGCTACCAAGCGATATTGAAGAGGCAGCAGGTAATGCTAGTAGAGGAAGTTAGCCGTAGGTCGGTCTCCCCCCACCACTGACCTTGACCTTGACCGTGCACCTGTGGTCCGTTCCTTCAAGGCCACGGTGGCACCGTAGGTTCGCATAGCATATACCGTGACCTTGACCTTGGACGGCCGCAGTGCGTTTCGACTTCAAGGGCGCAGTGTTGCTGTTACCCAGAACGATCACTTGCGGTGACCTTGGCCTTGGCTAACACTATTAGAGAATGCAAGGACGGAGCTTCCTCCTTGCCACGCAACTCGTAATGTGCCGTGGTTTGATATTTTGTGACGTAGTATATCTTTTCTATAAAAGAGTGAAAGGAGTTAATATGGGATCATTCTTAACGTCAATTTCCTAGAGTAAAGAAGCAAATATGTATTCGTGCAGTTTTTGTGGTGCAAGCTTCACTCGCAGTGACAATATGCGACGTCATCAGAGGGAGGCGTGTAACAGTTTAAATGGTAATGGACCGCCAGCAAAGAAAGTGAAATTGGATTCGAATCCATCAACATCGGTAATTATGCAGACGTGTTATAGCTGTAATGTGACTTTAACAACTAACCAAATGAAGTCTCATAAAAGAACACTACAACACAGAACAAATTCATGTGTACGTTTGATGGATGGTACAGAAATTGTTCGCAGTGCTTTCAAATATAGAATCATAACATACCGAGTGCATAGTGATAATGAGAAACTGGACTATATAATATTTTTCAACGAAATTCGACATAAAATATTGAATTTACTAGAAGAAATCTTATTACTTCATAAAACTGTGAAAGTAAACATGGAGACATTTGCCAGCTATATATTACAAGCACAAGAAATAGCTGAAATTAAATCGTTTAATACGTGTAATAAAATATTGGATCAAGGTGTGGATTTAAACATTGCACTCGACACTTTTATAGACATGATGGTTGCGCAAACTACTGAGTTCCAAGAGCGTGATTCTGGTATGTAAATATCTTCTGGTATGTGGAATAACAATTGACATTTTTTTTTTATTTTTAGGGTGGGCCCTCGAACAAATAAAATTTGTTGAAATTAATATAAACAAGTACAGTCCAATGGGTGGTTCATCATATATCAAGTTACCAAAGTTCATCGCAAATAAGAAGGCCGTAGTGAATATAGAAAACCAGGACCAATACTGTTTTGCTTGGGCAGTCACTTCAGCATTGTATCCTGCAAATGGTGGTACATCTCAAATGTCATCTTATCCACATTATTCAAGAGTTCTAAATTTGACAGGTATGAATGTTCCAATGAAATTGAGAGACATTTCAAAATTTGAGGAATTGAATAATATATCTATTAATGTGTATGGGTTAGAAAAGAAATTCGAGAATAATAAAGTAAAATATGATGTTGTCGGACCTTTGCGTTATTCTCAGAAGAAACTACGTATTCATGTTAACTTATTATTAATTTCCGCGGAATGTGATCAGAATCATCATTGTAAATCGGATTGTGCTAAAACTCACTATTGTTGGATAAAAAATTTATCTGGATTAGTATCAAATCAAATATCCGCTCACGGACATAGAAAATATTTTTGTGATGGGTGTTTGCTGTATTTCTGTAACGAACGTCAGCTAATGTCTCACCAAACAAATGATTGTAATCATATTTACACTACAACACCATCGACACAATTTCGGGTTGATAAATATGGGAAACGTGTACCGGAAAATATATTAAAATTTGAGAATTTTGACAGACAAATGCAAGTACCATTTGTAGTATATGCAGACTTTGAATCCATTTTGAAACCGATAAATACTTGCGAGCCAAATCCTGAACGCTCTTATACCAACAAAACGTTTATTCATGAACCTTACTCTTTCGCGTATTACATAAAATGTTCCTTTGATAATAGCATTTCTAAATTTGAACTATATCGCGGATCTGATGCAGCAAAAGTATTTGTATCATGTATAGAGGCTGATTTAAGGGAAATTTATAATAGATATATGAAAGATGTAATCCCCATGTCCCCGCTTACAGCGATAGAAAGAGAAAATTTTGACAATGCAACCATCTGTGGTATATGTGAGAAGCCTTTTGCAGAAGGTGATATAAAGGTGAAAGATCATTGCCACTTAACTGGTAAGATACGATTCGGTGCCGCGCACTCGATCTGTAATTTAAATTATAAACTACCAAATTTTGTACCTATCATATTTCACAACATGAGTGGATACGATATTCACTTATTTGTAAAAGAGTTATGCGCTCATAAAGATAAAGTTGACGTAATACCACAAAACAAAGAAAAATATATATCTTTTACAAAACATCTTTACATGCATGATTACGTTACTGACAAGGGGGAAACAAAAAATAAATATTTGCGGTTACGTTTCATCGATAGTTTTAAATTTATGTCAGCATCACTACAAAATTTAGGGGAAAATTTAAATGAAGGTCAAATGGTTACAATGAAGAACTTTTTTACCGATAATGCAAAATTTATTTTAATGCGACGGAAGGGTGTATTTCCATATAGTTTCGTAGATAACTTAGAGAAATTAAATAATCGTGTTCTACCCACCAAGCAGGAATTCTATGACAGCCTAAATGAAACACATATATCAGATGACGATTATGAAAGGGCTAAAAATGTGTGGGAATTGTTTGAGTGCCAGAGTTTGGGTGACTATTCAGACCTGTATTTAAAATCAGATGTCCTTCTTTTGTGTGACGTATTTGAAAATTTTCGTAAAATTTGCGTGAATAAATATAAATTGGATCCAGCTCAATATTACACAGCTCCAGGTTTATCTTGGGACGCTATGTTGAAACTAACAGCGGTAGAACTTGAATTGTTAACAGATATCGATATGATACATTTTTTTAAAAAAGCTATACGCGGTGGTGTCAGCCAGTGTACAGAAAGGAAGCATATCGCAAATAATAAGTTTGTACCCAATTATGATCCCTCAGAACCGTCGTCATTTATCACATATCTTGATGCTACGAACTTATACGGTCATAGTATGTCCCAAGCATTACCAACAGGGGGATTTGAGTGGCTGTCCGAAAGAAAAATTATCGACTTAGATGTTACTAATATTTCAGACGAGAGTCCACACGGGTATGTTTTTGAAGTAGACATACATTATCCGCAAGAGTTACACGATTTACATTCAGATCTCCCTTTCTTAGTAGAAAATATTATACCCCCCCAATCAAAATCAAAATCACCAAAATTAATCCCAAATTTGAATGATAAGAGACGATATGTTGTGCATTATAGAAACTTGAAACAAGCCATTGAAAATGGTTTAATGGTGTTAAAAACCCATAGAGTACTTAAGTTCAAGCAGTCGCCCTGGTTAAAAAAATACATCGATTTAAATACGCAAATGAGAAATTCAGCGACCAATAAATTTGAAAAAGACCAATATAAATTAATGAATAATGCAGTATTTGGTAAAACCATGGAAAATGTTGATAATAGAAGAGATATAAAGTTGATTACTCATTGGGAAAATGTTAGAAGAACTATAGGTGCAAACGCATTAATCGCTCGTCCAAATTTCAAATCTTGCACAATTTTTTCTGAGGATTTTGTAGCGATTGAAATGAGCAAATTGCAAGTAGTCTATAACAAACCAATTTACGTAGGATTTTGTATTCTTGAATTATCGAAGACGGTACTGTATAATTTTTTTTATGGTGTTATTAAACGTCAATTCGGTGCTAATGCTTCTTTGTTGTACACCGACACAGATTCCTTAATTATGAAAGTTTATACAGATAACTTCTATGACTTTATTGTACAAAATCCAGAAAAATTTGATACTTCTAATTACAGGGAGGGAAATAAATTTAATATTCCAAAAGGCTCGTCTGTGCTTGGGAATATGAAAGACGAATTCCCCGAAGATCCTATTATCAGCTTTTATGGTACTGGAGCGAAAGCGTACTACGTGCAATCGGTCGGTAATGAGTTGAAAAAAGCCAAGGGAGTAAAGAAATCTGTGATTGAAAAACAACTTACAATAGATGACTACAGAAAAATTGTTGAGCAGGGCGGGTTAATATTTCGTAAAATGAATACTTTCAGAAGTCACTTGCATGATATCTATACAGAGATGCGGAATAAAGTTGCTCTTTCTTATTATGACGATAAACGTTTTGTGATTCCCAATACCACTAAAACTCTACCCTGGGGTCACTCAGACATAACATTTTTTCAGAGTGAACCAGAGCAGAATTTAAAGTGGTTAATATCAGCCTTAAATAGTGTCGTTGAACGAAATGTTTTAAAGGATGATGATAAACTAGATGTGTTACTCAAAGCAATGAATGAGTTGAGTGATTAATTGTTAATAATGTTTCTACTTGTTAACGCAAAGGTCGACAATTATAATATTCAATTGAAAAATTCATTGTGATATTTCATGTTATGTGTAAGTCGAAGTAAGAGATATTTGTATGAAATAAAATGTTAATTTATAAATAAAGATTTAAATTACTAAATGGTATTTTTATTGTATGAGTACCGTAGGCAATAAGATAGAGAGAGACGATAGGAAGAGTGGGGTGGGAAGTAGGGGGTTAGTTAGAGTGTGTAGGGAAATAATTTGAACCAATAGGAACAAGAGTGGTAGGGAGTGGAGGGGTTAGTTCAGCGTTATGGGCTTCAGAGATGCTACAAAGATTCTTTCCGTCTCCAGCTCTCGAGTTGTAAAGAAGTGTGCAAAATAGTGCTGTCTGCTCTATTCCTAGCATTCTTTGTGTTCTGTGTTTTGTGTTTCGTGTCCGTTTCTCGTGTCCGTTTTGTGTTTGTTGTGACAATGGTAGGACAAAAAAAGATTGGTGTTTCTGGTGGTAGCGGTAAGGGAGGCGCTTTGTTGAGTGCTGTGGCAGCATACTTAATTAATTATATGCCAGGGCAAGACGACAATGGCGACGCTTGTCCGGGTAATGGTGTGGCGAACAATGGCGACGCTTGTCTGGGTAATGGTGTGGCGAACAACCAGACGAGCCCTGGCGTGGGTGACAATGGCGACGATTGTCCGGGTAATGGTGTGGCGAACAACCAGACGAGCCCTGGCGTGGGTTTAGTTCCGGATATTGAAATCCCGACGGATTTGACCGATTTGAACGATTTGCTGGGTGATTACGATTTCTCCGAATTGGACGCGCAGGCTTTGGCTTCAGATGAAGCCAGAGCTAGTACATCTAATGGAGAGGCCTACCCGAACGCCGCGTGGTCTAGGTTCCCTACGGTTACGGAGACAAATTCTGAGGACGAATTTCAACCTGCGCAACCAAAGATTTCTTCGCAGAAAGGCCAAAAGAAGATGACGACGCATCCTTCAACATCTACAAAGCAGACGCAGGTAGAGAATACCGAGAAAGATGATGACGTGTCGATTCTTAGAAGAATTTTATCGGCGCAAGCATCTGTACCTGCTCGCCTGAGCCCTATTCCCGATGTTGGCTCAGACGAGGGGCAGGTAGAGATACCTGAAAAGCCTAAGAAAGCAGCAGCTAAAAATAAAAAGCCGTTATCGGGAAGGAAACCGGTGGTTAAAAAAGCTGCTGCAAAAAAGTCGGTAGCTAAGAAACCGAAAAAAGATGCTGCAAAAAAGCCGACGAAAGTGCAACCGGTATGTTCGAGCGCGCCGTTGCCAGGATGCTCTCATGCGGTGTTGCCAACGCAGGAACCCTGTAACCGTGCTCTGGTTGTGAATGAAAGTGATTCTGATTCACAATCGGAGTTATTCTCCCAAGAAGAGCAAAATGAAACTTTCAAAAATTTTTTGAACATGTATGAACAGTTGCAGCGGGAGGATAGGGAACTTAAAAGTGCAACTGATGATGATAGCAAATTAAAGGATCACGCGCAGTCCCTCAAAAGGAAGGCGGAGATGTTGATTTCTCGGGCCGATGAAATGCTCAGAGGCATTGCGAAGCGTCGCAAAGCCTCTGAGAGATGTACAAGGAAGCTAAATGCTATAAAGAAGAAACTGGGAATAAGGTAGTGCGTAAACACACTACAGAATGTTGCATTAAAAATGTTTGTACATAAATTTAGTATTAGGTTAGGGTTAAGAGAAAAAATGTAAAAAAATATAAAAGTAAAAATGTAAAAGTGAAAAAAAATGAGGTTAGATTAGGTTAGAAAAATGTAAAAAATTTAAATGTAAAAAAATAGGTTAGAAAAAATGTAAAAAAAAATTTAAATGCAAAAATGTGAAAAAAATTAGGTTAGGTTAGGTTAGGTTAGAAAAAATGTAAATGTAGAAAGTAATAACACCCCCCAACCCTCCCCCCAACCCCCCCCCCCCGCGTCACGCGCTGGGTTATGGTTAGTTCAGGTTTATATATTTACAAAAAAAAAAAAAAAAAAAAAAAAAAGCGGGTCAAAAAATTAAAAAAAGGTTTATGCGGGCGAAGCGACCGAAGGCTGCAAGCGTCGCCCCCGCCTCTGCCAAAACCCCCCGCGCCCACCCACCCGCCCGGGGGGGGACCAAGGTAGCGCAGTGGTATAGCGGAAAATTGTTATTTAATTTTATAATTATAATTTTATAATTTTATAATTATAATTTTATAATTCTATAATTTTATAATTCTATAATTTTATAATTTACGTGTTGAAAAAAATCCCTGCAAGTGCTAGGGATTGAACTACCAAACCTTCGTTCACAAAGTTTACAAAGCAAGCCACGTTACCACTGGGCTACCTTGGTCCTAGGAAACTCTTATACTTTACTCTTATACTTACCTATAACGCGAGTTTATATATATATTTCATGGAATTTTTGGTAAATTGTGTATTTAAGTATATAATTAGATTAGAACTGTTGTATTCATCGTAGATGAAATAAAAAATAAATTTTAATACATTTATTTATACACAAATATTGGACAAAAAAAAATATATACATATATAAACAACTGAAAAACTTCCAAAGTACACTCAGACACGCGTAAGGGGTCATTTTCGACTAAACTGACCACTGGGAATCGATTCCGATAATTTCCGAATCGATCCGAACACTACCGAACGCGTTATTCACTGTTTTGTCAAGGATTGGGGGAATAAAAAAATCAAAACACGTTTCAGGGGAGTTCACACATGCAAAGGCTGCAATTTTAAGCGAAAAGCCGAACTCATGCCGAACACTCCCGAAGTTTCCCGAAGCCACCCGAAGACGCCCGAGGACACGCGAGGTATCGTTTTCGACTAAATCGATCACTGGGAAGCGATTGCAACCACTTTCGGAGCGATACGACTAGCCGTTCCGGGAAAAAGTCTGCTGCGGCAAAACTAAAGGTCGGAAGTGAGTAGAAACGGTACTGGAGGACAACTGTGACCTCGATACACCTTTTGCAACACTTTTGACCGACAGTCCAAATACGAATAACCAATTTACTTAAATAAGTACCCCGTTATTTCTTATATTAAAGCAATTTTTTATTCTTTACTTTACTACTGTTATTTATTGTATATGAAATGAAATAAAAAAAGAATAACTCTTAATACATTTATTTATAAATAACAAAAATATATATACATAAAATAAAACAGAATTATCCGTCCGAATCATGCTCCACCAGAATGACTGCATCCTCATCTTCATCGGCAGATTCCTCCACCAGAATGGCTGCATCCTCATCTTCATCGGTAGATTCCTCCACCAGAATGGCTGCATCATCTTCCGAGTCAGACGATTCCGCTGTGTCCGTCGATGATTCCTCCAGAATTACTCCATCCATCTCGTCTTCGGAATCATCATTGGGCACAGTGTCCATCGACCATGTGGACGGAGACCTCTCCAATGGTTGGTATTCTTCTGGTGAGGTGGTGCTATCTGCTACACCACCCCTTGTCGCCTCTCTAACGCGCTGCAGGTAGGCACGATACCTTTCGCACAAAACGAACATGGTTGAAGTGGAAGATACAGTATTGTCTTGTACTTCAGACATGTTGGAGCGTAGAAAGTAAACTGAGGATGGTGAGGGCTTTCTTATGTATATATAGCCCCTACCACCACCCCCACCTCATCACTCCCCACCTCACTACTCACACAAATAAGAGTAGAAAGTGTCCTAATACTCATATTTTTAACACCATCAATATCAATAGCACTGTCAACATAAGCAATAATCGAAGTGAAACACAGATTTCTCTAGTAACATTGTGTTACTTACATTTAAATATTTAGTAAATAAAACAAAAAATAAGATTCAATTTAACGTTTATTTAACACTTAAACTAGTTATATAATATTTACAATAAACTAAAAATTAAATATATACATTTATTTATCACTAAAACTAATTACATAATTATTTACAATAAACTAAGAGATATATACATATTTACAAAAAAAAACTACAAATTATCTGTCCATATTGCAAATATTGCAGATTTCCACTCGCCTAATCTAATAGAGTGGATCTCTGCAAGATTTGCAATATCCCCGCCTGCCTCTCATTATCCTTGTAGTGGCATGGTAGTCCACATGACGATGTCTCCCAGGATCCACCCTAGACTGGTATCCCAGAAAACATCCGTGGCAAAGATTGTATTCCATACCACCCACTACTTGGACCGCAACAAAGGTCATGGTGGTGCAGAAGATGCCATCCATTGGGTTCACCCTTGCTAAATATTCTGATGTTATCCACCGCTGCCCTCTTTGGTGGGGAACATCTACGACGATACCCTCATCATCACTCGAATCGTCTGCACCCTCTTCAGCGTCAAAAAATTCCTCATCGTCTTCCTCGTCGCTTTCCTCATCGCCTTCCTCATCGTCTTCAACTTCTACCTCGTCGTCTTCGGGAGCAGCCAAGTCGTCCTCTACCTCTTCAAGGTACCATATATTGTTGAGGACATCTAGGGATGCTAACCAGTCCAGGAATCTGAGGTTAGCCCAACCAGCAGGTACAGCAGCCATATTAATACTTGGAAAAGAATATATAAGACAGTAGACGGAATGATCAACGTTGAAGTTTGCAAAGCAACTGATCTAACGTGGAGTTACACCTCCTCTTTTAAACATGTTGCTGGTGACGTCACATCATCTCTAACGACATACCATGGCTCTAATATCGGCAATTCCAGCGACTACTTAAACAAACAAGGCCATGAGGAGGAACTCAGTTATTATTCAGCTGTCATACCGTACACTTGTTTTTAAAACAGCAATGTCTTGTCCAAGAGAGTGGCAATCGAAACCAACAATCGCCGTATATCCATATAGTATGGATGGTGCAATTCTGTGCTATAATTGTTCCCAATTCTGGGCAAAGCAGCAAATTAATCCATGTACTGGACTATGTTCAAATTGTATAAAAGAAAATCCAGTGCCAGTGAATACCGTCCGAAAAGCAGCATCACGTGAGCGTCTGGAGCAAGAGTGCTACAAGTGTCTACAACCCACGACTCGTACAAATTTTGAAATTATCCGAGATGTTTGTGAGACATGCAAGGTGGAGCACCCATTGAGGCAGCGGTGTCTGGTTTGCAACAAGTACACTGGTGATTGTTGGAACAATATTTGCAGCAAATGCAGAGACGAGAAGACATACAGTGTTTTACTTTGTGAATATGTTGGACATATTTATGGAGGTGTGATGAAACACAACAGAGAATGTTTCTGTCAGGAAGCGTTACTGTCGAGACGGGGGGATTTCATCTGATTAATTCCATAAATATGTATTTGTATTTTTTCTGTATTATATACGTTTTAAATAAATATATTTAATCTATAATTCGTTGTAAATATTTTCTTCTCAATAAAATTTATTAAAATGATTTTCTTGATTTCATCTAATAATTTTTAGGAGTAAAAATTAATTCAAAAATTTTAACAAATTTGCATTTGTATATATTTTTTCGTTAATGTGTATATAATTACTAAGGCTTTGGAGTCTTATATGGGGAAAATAAATAAAACAAATATTAATGGAATACACACATTTTATTATGAAATTTCTAAACATAAGTAAAATATTAGTTGTTATAAATATACACATTTTATATAAAGAATGTGACAATATTAAATAAGAGCTGCTTCGTTAATCCAAGAGTTGTGGTCATTAGAGAATCCGAGCCACTTCACAAAAACCTTGTTCCCTCTCCTTCTTAAAACCTTTTCCACCAAGTAGACATCAGGGTATTTAGCTTTTTGTAGCTCCATTTCATAAAAGCACCCCTTTATTGGTTGGCCATGAATGTCCTGGAGTGTATATGTTGTGGGATTTGTTACATTTATTTTAACGATCTTGAAAAGTTCAGTTGAAAAATTTGGTGTGAACCCCTTTTCAAATATACCTTTATATTTACTGATTCGAACTATATCGCCAATACGAAATTTAGGTTTCAAAGCAATTTTAATGTGATTATAAGCATTTAAACGTGTAGTTGGTTTAACATCAGCAGGTTTCATACCAGTCGTACGATGTATTTTATTATTGTACAATTTTGTAATGTCGGATAGAATGTCAACCCATTTGTATTTACCTCTAGCTGAGAATTCTTTATATAACCAGGTTTTTAATGTTCGTATTACTCTTTCTGCAATTGCTGCTTTTTTCGTACTATACGTGGAGTAATGATTAATGATGTACTGTTTCATTAAAGCAGAAAAGTTTTTGTTGTAAAATTCCGTACCCTGATCGCTTTGTAGATTTTTAGGAGAATAATTTGATTCTTGTAAAATACTTCTCATAACCTTAGTAATTTCAACACCACTTTTATTTTTTAGAGGTTTAGTCCACAAATATTTTGAGTAACAGTCGATCACTACGAGAATGTATCGATAACCATTGTTTTCATCAGCGTATGGTTGCATTTCAGCTAAATCCATTTGCCATAAATCACCATAACCTTTGATTATTGTTCTTCTTCTACGGAAATTTCTCCTACAAGCTTTATGCAATTCGTTAACAACTTGTAATTTCTCATTACTAATCACCATAATTGAAGTTTAAGTCAGGCGTTTATATAGATAATTTAGGTCTGTTTTTTCACTTTTTTCCTAATGTAGCAGCGTTGTCCGTGACTTCAGCCACTATTTCATCTATCACTTGTTGATTACGATCGTTCCTCCCAGCTTGTGCCACAATATTTCCAAGTGATTTCTGTCGCACTGTCATACCTTTCAGACGGGATTCATCGAGAATGTGGTGCACTTTGCTTATTGCATCATATAAAATAGTATAATTGTCCTCGGTTAATTTCTTAACTCCAGAAATTTCTTTATTAATGTGTTGCAGAGCGTCATTAATCATCTCGGTAATTTTGCTGTGTACAAACTTACTATATTCAGTCCACTGATTCTCCATAAAAGCAATGTGTGACTTTTTAATGTCTTTCATACATTTATCGATATTTTCGTCTACATAGTTACGAGTTACACCATCTTTTTGATTTATTGGTTCACCAATGTTCAGTAAACGCTTATTTTGCATATCAAATTGATTATCTGCGGTAAGTTTAAAACCAATACCTGGAGGTCCATGTACGATAATCGATTTATTATTATTACTTCTTCGTCTACCGAACTTGTCAATTGTGTTGTTTACAACAGCCATTTCTGTTTACGTCTGACCCCGTTTAAGCATTTCACAATATTTTATACTAATTAAATAAGTGTGAAATGAATTTTAACTTCACTAATAGATTATCCTTTCTTCCCTCATTTCTTCCAATAAACTGACTATTTCGTTATTGACACCATTGTTACCAACCATTTTTGAGCTATAGAGCAGGCGTAGGCGGTCCACCAGTTCTTTCGGTTTATTCCAATATACATAGTCAACACCTCTATTATTGTATAATTTATTAATAGGAACACCTAAGCCAGTTTTAGATCTCGTCACAACTGTAGAAGATACCAATGGTTCTATAATATTAGTGAATTTCTTCCATTTAGCTTTATTCAAACCCTGTTTCATATCATAATTTTTATATGGTGCTTTTGTCTGTTTTAAAATCCCCCCATATAATTGACACTCTTTGTCGCCAATAATAGCCTCATTACTACGCGAAATTTGTGGTTGTTTCATAAATATCATATCATATAACTTAGGACTGCCAGAATACGTCCCCACCTTCTTAGTTCCACGCCACAATGTGATATTTCCATTAGAAAAGCGTATTTCAGCATTACCCATTTGTAGTTTTTCTGTATGGGGGTCTAAACGTACACCGTATATAGTATCATACCTAGCATTGTCGAATTTCAGATTTTCTAAATGTGTTTGCACTATATCACATTTTCCTTCTGCGCCACTAATAGAACTTTCTGAACATGGAGTGCTCATTAACGACGATCCCGGTGGTGTTTCCAAAAAATATTGTTGACTTGCATTTTTGTCACCATCTTCATCACTAGTTTCAGGTGTTGCTTTAAATGTACTAGTACTAGCTCTTGCACTTTCTATCGGTTGTGTTGGTTTCTGAGGTTGTGTTAGCGATTGGTTATGTGAAGCAGATGATATAACCTTTAATGGTTTTGTTATGGGTTCATAAATTTTTTCGAGTGTTAACTGATTCTCAACGTTTCTTCTCTTCACAGAGTTGAATTTTTTGCGCACTGAATCGGTGGCCTCAATCAATTCACGTTTCAGTCTTATTTCTTCTCTCATGTTTCTACCTATAGCACTACTGAGTTTATTCTCACCATTGTCATTCATGTCTAACAAATGCAGCCTCACTGCTGAAGTTATCCCGATGCTATCTGTAGACCAATTAAAATTTTAATTACAATACTTCATGGATATATGAAACTATCAAGTTCTTTGCGATATCTCCCTTCATTTACTTCTCTATCCTTGTCAATTACAAGAAACCCATATTTGTCTTTCCAGCACTCTGCACACATTTCTTGAAATTCTTTATAAGTCACATCCGGTGAGACATGGTCTGAGAAAATGTGGTGTAAATTCATATCATCCTGCTTAAAAATTGCTATGAAATTACTATTATCCCTTACCAACTGTTTAGGGACGCGGGAATACGTTTGTGCCAAATAGAAACAATCTACATGTTTATGACGCCCCATTGAGAAGTATGCTCGAATAACATCTTGCTTTTCACATATAACATCATCAAATATAAATATAGACTCAGGCTCAGCGTCGGATGGTTGCACTATTTCCGCGTTGTTACTGAAGGTGTAATATCCTAGCCCCGTAATCGGTGCTAATATATCGCGTAAATATTCATACTTGGGTTGATGTAAGGACTTTGAATATAAGTAAATGTTTGAAAAACGTAGCCCAAGTGGATGAGTAAGCAAAGTTATTAGTAAATTTGTTTTGCCACAACCACTTGGACCTATTAAGAGTCCGCGAATAGTTGAGGGAAGTAGCGGGCCATGGCGTGATTCGATTTGTAGTCCACACCCTACTTTTTCATCTAAATTATCTACAGCAAGTTTCTGTTTCTGCTTCACAATGCGCATCGTAGCACGGATGGATACTATATAAATAGATGTACGTATTGTGATTGTTATTTAAATGGTGTCAACCGAGAAGCACACACGTGAAAATCGTCGTGGTTTAAAGATTGGTAAGGGGGTAGTCAATTCTCTAATAAATAAGCTCCCATTTGAACTACACTTACCGGGAGGTTACCAGTATTGTGGTCCAGGCACCAAATTACAAAAAAGATTAGCCCGAGGTGATCCAGGCATAAACAAACTCGATGCTGCATGCAAGCAGCACGATATTGCATACGATCAAAACACCAGTAATTTAGCAGCCCGACACAAAGCAGACTATCAACTTGAACAAGCTGCCTGGAAACGAGTTAAATCAAAAGACGTAAGTTTCAAAGAAAAGGCCGCCGCGTGGTTAGTTACAACTATAATGAAGGGAAAGCAACGTCTTGGTATGGGTTGTACGTCAACAACACCCCGTACTACAAAGAAACGTATAATTAAAAAGAAAAACAAGAAAAAAACTAGAAATATAGCTTTTGGTGCTGGAATAGTACGTAAAGTACGTGATGACATACGTAAAGCCGGTGGTAAACGAAAAATCGCTAAGGACACAAAAAAAGTTACGCAAATTGCGCTTCAAGCAGCACGACGACACATGAGAGCAGCTGGTGGAAAACGTAATATTCGTACACCTAGGATAATACCAATACCGAAAGTGGGTGGAATTCTACCATTAATACCCATTTTTGCTGGATTATCAGCTTTGGGTAGTTTAGCTGGCACTGCTGCTGGTATAGCTAAAGCTGTAAATGATGTTAAAACGAGTAGAGAGGAATTAGCTGAAAAAAATCGCCATAATAGGCAGATGGAGGCGATTTCTATAGGAAAAAGTGGTAAAGGGCTATATTTAAAACCATATCGCAAAGGACTAGGACTTTATCTAAAACCACAAAGTTCAAAAAACTTCTAGATGCTCTACCCCGAAAACCTCTCACTAATATCGATCTTAAATATTATGCAGAGAAGATGAAAGTGCCCTATTTTCGGGGGATATTTATGCGGGACACTCTACCATATTCTGGACCACGTCATAATGAGTCGGCCATCATAAATCTAGACAGTATAAATGGCCCTGGAACACACTGGGTTGCATTTAAAAAACGTGGTAGTTTAGTCACATATTTCGATAGTTTTGGTGATTTACCCCCACCGACAGAATTAGTTTTATATCTGCGCAGAGGTTCAAAGTCGACCGACAAAATTTACTATAACTATGAACGCCAACAAAATTTTAACACAGTGTGGTGTGGTCATTTGTGTTTGAAGTTTCTCACTACAAAATAACTACAAACGCTTGTGAAATAACATCTGCAGACCTTGAAATGGATCGGGAAAGCATCAAGCAGATGGGTCAATCACTAATCGCATTCTCCCGTTTACGCAGTCTATTGAAGATGAGCAAACAACAACTGGCAAATATGCCTAAAGAAGTAATGATTGGATGTGCTGCACATGAAATTGCATTAGTATGGGACAAACTACCCCAGCATCTCCAGAATGATATTGATATTTTAAAATATCAATACTGTCAGGAACATTATCATGATGATGATGATGATGGCGGTGGTAGCAGTGTTGATGTTAATGATGGGCCGCCGCCTCGAAGAATATTTTGCTGCTACTGTAAAGTGCGCGATGTCAATGTTGCATCAAATAATGAGATACAAACGTCTCCGTCATCCAGCAAAAAACGAAAATTACACCACGATTATTGCTGTAGTTCACAATAAATTCATGAGAGAACACTAAATATCATCAGTCATGTCGTATACGTTCACTCTATCAAACCGATCTAGTGTGCTCAGTGCTGAGTTTTATCCTCCCATTGAATTAGATACTAATAGTCGATATGGGTTAGGATTAACAGGCTTCTATTCTTACAATTCTATATTCAATGTGGACGAAACCAACAATCGTTTTTGCTATCGAATTGGACCAAAAGTAGCCCCCACACTTATCCACATACCTTGCGGAGCCTATGAAATTGAAGAGATATATCGTGCAATACTGAAAGCTATGCCCGGTGATAAGAAAGAGGAAAAAGAAAAACTATTTCGACTGCGAGCGAACAACAATACGCTAAAGTGTGAGATTTGGTCAAAATATGGAATTGACTTTACACAAGCAAACTCTATTGGTAATTTATTGGGATTTGAATCGACTTATTTGCATCCAAACACTAATCATGAATCAACATTACCTGTTGATATTATGAAAGTAAGGATGATACGTGTAGATTGCAACATTATCTCTGGAGCATATCTGAATACCCTTAAATCCCATACCCTTTTCGAGTTCGACATAGACGTTGAACCAGGTTACAAACTTACCAGAGAGCCAGCGAACATCATATATTTGCCTGTTAGACCTGAAGGACGTCAGTTTATCGACAACATTACACTACGCATATTGGATGATAATGGAGATTTAATCAATTTTCGTGGTGAGAAGATTATCGTAAAGCTAGAATTGAAACAGTTTTAAAATCGCAAACACAATGGGTTTCCGATATAATCAACAACGATTAGCACACAATCGTTTCAATGTGATTGACGATAAAAAGACTAATGACTGCGGAAATCGACTCATTCAACGTGTAGAGCTTAAACGGTTAAGACATAACCTGCCAGCTAAAGATCGTGCATTTCTTCGATCCATCGGATTGAAACTGAGAGAAAAATAGTTAATAATGGTGACTTTTACATCTAGTGAAAAACTTGAGGTGTTCGAGGAACCTGTATTCGATCAGTCACTCGTTAGCTTACATGAGCATACATATAAACCACACGGTTCACCATATTATAGAAACTCTGATGAAGTACGCATTCCTGTCAATTTTCAGGACTTAATACTTGACATTACAGAGAGTTACATTTATATAGAAGGAAAATTTACCCCTAGTGATGTTACCAAGAAGTGTTATCTATCTAACAATGCGCTAGCTTTTCTCTTCGAAGAAATAAGATATGAAATGGGTGGTGAACAGGTCGCTGTCGTTAGGAAGCCTGGCATCACTACTACAATGAAAACTAGGGTGTCATATGGACAAACATCCCTCCCATCGCTACTAACTATAGGTTGGGGTCTCACCGAGAAAAAACAGGATATTTTAGATACTACCAGCCACGTTTTCAGCGGTAAACTCCCTCTTAAGTACCTCATGGGTTTTGCAGAAGATTATACCAAAGGTATTTTAAATACAAAACAGGAATTAATTTTAATTATAGCACGTTCCTTTAAAGACTCTTACATTGGAGAAGTTGATGCACAGTTAGAAATTAACAAAATCGAATGGAAGATAAGACATATTGTGCCTGAAGTTAGACAAAAGGTTAAACTATTAAAGAAAATTGATACGAGCAGTAATAATGCTAAAGTTAAAATGGCTTACCGTATGTGGGATCTCTATGAGCTACCCACTCTACGTGATACTGCTTCTGATATATGGGCTGTTAAAACCACTAACAGTCTTGAGAGACCTCGATACATCATTATCGGATTTCAAAACAATGGCAACTCTAGTGACAGAACCAAGGACGCCGCAAGTTTTATACATGCAGATATAAATAATATTCGGCTATATTTAAATGCCGAAGTATTTCCATATGAACGTTGGAATTTAAATTTCGATAAGAAACTCGACTCTGCAGCCTACTACGCCTATGAAAATTTCCAACGTAGTTATTACGATAAAGATATGAGTGAACCTATGATGGACCTTGGCGAATTCAGAAAAAATCCATTGTTTGTTATTGATTGCTCACACCTACCGGATGCAATGAAATCATCCACCGTCGATATAAAAATTGAATTTGAGACACGGAAGACGAAGTTTCCCGAACAAACTCGAGTATATGCACTTATACTTCACGATGCGTATTTAAGTTATAGCGCATTAGATGGTTCAGTTCAGTGTGGCATTGCTGGTGCTAAGTAACGAATACCTATTACCATGACGTCATTAGGTAGCCAATTTCCTACTTTGATAGTTGACTTGCAGGGGTTTCAATATAAAACAAATGATTTTACCGTTAAAGAATTAGCTGTTCTATGTTGTAACACTAATCAGCAAGCACACTATTTCTTCAAACCACCAAATCCTTTCTCATCACTAACCCAAGGCGAACAGACTCACTACCGATGGTTAGAAAACAACTACCATGGGGGCATAAAATGGAGTGATGGATATATTCAACTGTCAGAATTCCCACTAATACTTCATCGACTTTGTCAAAACGCTGTTAATAATTTTCGACGCAACGTATTGTCAGAGGATGTTATAATTGTATGCAAAGGCAAATTAAAGAAAAATGTTCTACAGCATCATCTAAAATGGAATAGAGTTATAGATCTAGATGACTTCTCACCCTGCATACCCAATCTAAAATCGTTAAAGGTACCAAGATGTATGGAACACACCCAACCAAAATATAGTCACTGCTCTCTTGCAAACGTTCACTTTCTTAACAAATGTATTATAGATTTAAATATAGAGTTAAAATAAATATCTTTAAATATGTTTATATTTAGGATTAATAATTAATATTTTTTAATGTATGTCACCAAAAATAATTATAAATAAATTAATGTATAATCTAATAATGTGTTTCATTTATTTCAATTTTAATTTTAAAAATAAAAACAACTATATTTCCATAATAATAATTTTATTACACCATTTACATATTAATATTATTAACAGAAGAATTACAATAAGTGATTAACTACTAATTGAGTTGTCTTCATCCTGTTCTTCATCAGATTGGTCGAGTTGATACTTTTCAATAATTTTCTTAGGTAAGTATTTTTCTATGTCACATAGGAAATGTTTTAAATTTATTTCCACTAGTTGCTCACAGAATTCTTCTAAATTCACAATACCACGAGAGAATTTACCACATAGTTGTGCACCTCTGTAATACCTCTCAGAATCCTCATTAAGCTGTTTAACTTTTTCAGCATCGAAGCAGTAATTCAGATCATAATTTATTGCATGGAGTCTATCCATACTTAAGTCGCCTAGTACAGAAGATAGTCTTTCAATTGCCGAATTAATGTCTTCTGCCCTTACCCAACGTTCTGCTGAATATTGCATCCACATTCTTGCCAGTTATAGTGAGGCTAGAAATTACATAAATAAAATTAGAACAAGTTATCAAATATATGATAAAACTACTTACATCTCTACTACTATTGTAGTGTATTTATAATATTTCAGTCTAAGTTATACTTTCACTATACCTTATTTATTGGTCTGATAATTTAAAGTATACAAATATTTTAAATAGTTTAAATCACGCAATAATTTCGAATTTTATTAGTGACCTTGATTTAGCACCGGTATAAATGGGTGAATTCTCTCCTAAATAAATCAACGCATATTTACCACTAGACGAATTTATTTCTTCTATAAAAGTTATATTTAATAGTTCAGCAATACGTTTAGGCAAAAATGATTTAAAGGTAGTACTTGTACTTTCATCAAATAAATGTACTAATATCGATTTTCCAAAACGTGTATTAAGCATTAACATTTTTTTAATGGCGTAAACCTTATTTAAAATTAACGATGAAATAGGTTTTTGGTCTAAAACTTCAGTATCTTTAATAATAAGTTCATTAAGGGCTAATAAATCGATATTGGTAGTCATATTTAAGTAGTTGAGTACAGTGAAAGAATTACTAACCAAGAAATATTACAGAACTTTGCTTACTTAAAATATTTCAGATCACAACACTATGCTCACTTATTAACTGTAGGTGAACCAGACTAAATATGATTTTGTTCTAATAGTCCGTGCTTTTTTATAGAAAAAGTATACTACGTCACAAAATATAGAACCCCACCACATTTTACTGTGTACGTATTGAACTAATGTAATTTTAGAGGTCAAGTTGCGTGGCAAGGAGGAAGCTCCGTCCTTGCATTCTCTAATAGTGTTAGCCAAGGCCAAGGTCACCGCAAGTGATCGTTCTGGGTAACAGCAACACTGCGCCCTTGAAGTCGAAACGCACTGCGGCCGTCCAAGGTCAAGGTCACGGTATATGCTATGCGAACCTACGATGCCACCGTGGCCTTGAAGGAACGGACCACAGGTGCACGGTCAAGGTCAAGGTCAGTGGTGGGGGGAGACCGACCTACGGCTAACTTCCTCTACTAATGCTCTATTATCAGTAATTCCCAAAAAGTCAAAGGCAGTTTATGATTTGGCATACGAAAAATTTGTTACGTGGTGTGATGAGAAGAAAATTAAACATGTTAATGAGAAAGTTTTACTTGCATATTTTGAGAGTAAGAAAGATCTAAAAGTTTCCACATTATGGACACTTTACTCAATGTTAAGGTCTGAACTAAATCTGAAAAGGAATATTGATATTAAAAAATATACAAATTTGGTAACATATATTAAAAGTCAAGCGGACGGGTACAGTGCTAAAAAGTCAAAAGTTTTTATTAAAGAAGATTTTGCCAAATTTTAAGTGGAAGCTGATGACAAAGAATACTTAATGGCTAAGGTTGCAATGATAATTGGAATGGCAGGAGCATGCAGAAAAGCAGAATTAACATTTCTTCCAGTTGAAAATGTTATAGACGAAGGAAGCTATTTTCATGTTGATATCCCACCTTCAAAAACAAAAGTTATACGGCAGTTTGCAATTACCACTGGAGACATTGAAAATACGAATCTTGTTGAAATATTAAGAAAATATATTAAGTTGCGTCCCCAGGTTCTTAAACACAACAGATTTTTTGTAAAATATGCGAATGGAAAATGTACCAGAAATCCTGTTGGAATTAACACATTTCGCAGTCTGCCAAAAGTTATTGCACAATTTCTTCGTCTTTCAAACCCTGTTCTATATACTGGCCATTGCTTTAGAAGAAGCTCTGCCACTTTTCTAGCAGACAGTGGTGCTGATATTTTAAAATTAAAGAGGCACGGAGGTTGGAAATCTAGCTCTGTTGCGGAGGGATATGTCGAAAATTCTATGAATAATAAGAAACTTATAGCGCAAGAAATATTTGGTGAAACATCTAAAGCAATGTGCGCCACTTCCCAAATAACAGCAAGTTCGAGCAATGAAAAAAATATGTCGTCGGGAATTAATTTGAATAATTGCAATAATTGTGTTATCAATATTTATAATAATTAATTAATTTATAATTTATGTTTTTAACTTGTATTATAACAGTTTAATAAATAGAATAATTCTTTTTGTCACTAATTTTGAAATACATTTTTCGTCACCAATTGCATAAAATTTTACTTTATGCAACTAGTTACAAAAAGTAAGACGTTTCATAATGTCAATCAGTTTTAAAAAGTGTCACTTTATATATCAAAATTAGAAAAAATATTATACAGCATTTCTTAGTTAGGTTATTTTTATTTCCTTTTCCTTATCTCAATATACATACAATGATCATTGCACTATTCACAATTACATTAGTGACTGTGGAAGGTTTGAACACATATGGGATAAAAGGATGTCAAAAGAGGATTAAAGATTCACATAGCACGAGCCCTCTAAAATGAACCCCTACATCTTATATTTTTATTATTTTATTTTTTATTTATTAAGTTTTTTTTATTCCCAATAATGACGATGCTAAATGGTGGCCTAAAAATAATAAATAACCCTGTACATCTTCGTATTTGTATTGTCATATCAATTTGGAAAGTTTTGTTCTAACTACCCTGTAAGTGTAAAACAACTCACTCTTGAGCAAAATTTGATTTTTATTAATTAATAATTTTACCTTTCCTCAAAAATAAAGAAAACCTTATTAAAATAAGTCAAACGATTACTAAACATAATTTGTAGGCGTGCATGATTTAAAACATACATTTCTACAATTTCTTATGAAATATCACAAATTACTGCCCTCGTTGAAAATTCATCTTCCATCAAAACTCTGTAAATATTCCAATAAATATTCTTTCGACTGCTGAAATTTTCTTTCGCGAATACTTGAAAACAAAGCCAATATTCTAAATTTCAACGAAAAGCATTCAAAGAGATGTGCTAACAGGATGACTATGGTATTGATCACATTTGATCCGCGCCATCAAAACCAAGTGCCAGGCTATATATTATTTTATTGACTCCTTTATTGCCTTTAATTTCTGAATATTTCCTTGCATGCGCTTTGCAAAGTAAATCGGAACATATTTGCTCCATCATTCGTTTCAATAAAATTTGCTGTGAGCGTTACATTACCTGTTTCTTGAATTAACAGTTTTCGCAGGATGTAATAAAAGTAGTCTGCTACTTAAAGAGTGGATAGATAGTATGAATATACGTCAACATGATAAAATAGATCATGTCAACATAGGTCTACAAATGACTTCTACCGTAGAGAATGATACACAAGGCGTATTGAAAATAAATTAACACACTATTACTTATAAATAGACAAATTATTGTATCAAGTTGGGGTAATAAATTATGGGCGCCGCAAGGAAAAGGCCCATTACTAATTTTATTTTTTAATTTAATAATTTTATCTTACCCCCACAATCTTCGTCCCTGCGTTTTAGGGAGAAACGGGTTATGGGTTTTAGTACTAGTTAGAGCTCTTTTGAGAAAAAAATTATTTTACGTTTTTGATCAGTTTCGGGGGTTAACTCCCCCCGTACTTTTGACCTAGGATCGATTTTGCGATTTCACCTCGAAGTGTGGCTAAATACGCATACCAATTTGAGTAAAATCGATCGGGTAGTTTGGACTAAAGTCCAAACTACCCGCACCCAAAATTGCGACCGCAGACGGCAGACAGACATTTTTAAGAACCTCTTCTTTGGCTTCAGGGGACGTGTAAATTCACCGAAAACTCAAAATCGATTTTTGCACGATCACAATACTATACTATATATGTATACTATACAATACTATACTATATAATATGTATATAGGAAAGTAAATACGTGTATATACGAAAGTAAATACGTACCATTGGCATTGGCATTGTAAATGTATGTTGAAAGAGTCTATAATTCTGTACACCATGTCGAGAGTCACCCTGTACATGTGTATATATGGGTATTTTGTGAATATAATATAATATGGGTGGATATGAGTGTATTTATGGATGTGTCTGTACTTGGATATATGTGTATATGACAGAAGCAACAATATCCACACAATAAGTTACATATACCGGACTTGGGTATAGAATTAATCTAAATATTACAGGATAACAATTTTTATTTGTAGAGTAACAATTGTAAATATTCAGAAGCTGCAATATATATCAAAATAATTGTATTGTTTTTCTTGTATCCTGGTCATCAAAATTAACCATATTTTAAAGATGGCTGTCTAAATCGGGAGTCAGTATGTAGTGAGAGAACGCTACATTACACAACTGCAACGCAAATCCATGTAAATTAAGGAAAAAGGGAATTCAAAAAGAGGACAAGCCGAATAACGACAACAAACGGGCACCAACCTTATCAACTGCTAATGACTAGACTTAGTGGAATAGACAAATAAAAAAGGATAAACTCATTATGGAGCAGAAAGCTGATTAAAAAATCATAAAAATTATCACTATGGACATACCAACATCTTACAAAAATGATGTGACTCAGTGAACAACAGCAAATGTCAATATCAATAAGAGGGAACCAACGTATACAAGAAAATACTAAGGACAATTCGAAAATGGACCCAATACTGAAGAAAGTGCTAATGCTGAAAAGCAAGAAACTATAAACAGGAAGACTGTGCTACACGTGAATAGCACCAAATTAAGAGGATAATGGTCACACACTGGGAGCAAGAGAGAACAAAAAGAATACTATAACAATTCTATATCATTAAACATAATATTTTTAGTCGCAAACTCCTCTATAAAATCCTTATTTTACTATAAGGAACGTAACCAGACTGCAACCAACAGCTACTCCGCCGAGCGCTGAATTACAAGTTACAAGTCTGGCGCGTTAAGTGTAATAATTGCATATTACCATCAAAACGCTAATGACACACCAGCCGAAAGACTGATCCTACTTAAAGGATCTCTCTTGCATCAGACTTGTAACTTGTAATTCAGCGCTCGGCGGGGCACATAACCTGGAGAGTAGCTGTTGGTTGCAGTCTGGTTACGTTCCTTATAGTAAAATAAGGATTTTATAGAGGAGTTTGCGACTAAAAATATTATGTTTAATATTCCGCCCTCTAAAAGCACATTTGAACTATGCTAAACCCAGTCAGGCTATTTATTTTTCGATTGTAACAGACACTGGACCACCAGATGGCGCCTGCTGACTATTTTACATGTCGCTATTGTAAAAATACCGGGATGTACCAAATGGTCAAAGGATCCTCGTGCCGGTCGTCACATGCCTACCTTGCACTGACGAGAGCCAACAACTCGAAACTGCAGTCTGCAAGTGGTGCGTGACGACTGGCAAGAGAGCACCTTTAAGTAGGATCAGTCTTTCGGCTGGTGTTTGTTGCATCGAATCATTAGCGTTTTGATGGTAATATGCAATTATTACACTTAATGCGCCAGGCCTGTAACTTGTAATTCAGCGCTCGGCGGGACACATATCCCGGAGAATAGCTGTTGGTTGCAGTCTAGTTACGTTCCTTATAGTAAAATAAGGGTTTTATAGAGGAGTTTGCGACTAAAAATATTGTGTTTAATATTCCGCCCTCTAAAAGCACATTTGATCAATTCTATATCATGTATACAGAATCAGAAACAAAGGAAACTAAGACTTAAAAGAACAACTCTAGAGGAGCATAAACATTACTTATCACAAAACATAATATTTTTAGTCGCAAACTCCTCTATAAAATCCTTATTTTACTATAAGGAACGTAATAAGACTGCAACCAACAGCTACTCTTTGGGCTATGTGCCCCGCCGAGCGCAGAATTACAAGTTAAAAGCCTGGCGCGTTAAATGTAATAACTGCATATTACCATCAAAACGCTAATGCTTCGATTGCAACAAACACCAGCCGAAAGACTGATCCTACTTAAAGGAGCTCTCGTGCCAATCGTCACACACCACTTGCAGACTGCAGTTTCGAGCTGTTGGCTTTCGTCAGTGCAAGGTAGGCATGTGACGACCGACACGAGGATCACTTGACCATTTAGTACATTTCGGTATCTTTGGGATAGCGACATGTAAAATAGTCAGCCGGAGCCATCTAGCGGTCCAGTGTCTGTTGCAATTGAAAAATAAATAGCCTGACAAGCTTAGCATAGTTCAAATGTGTCTTTAGAGGGCGGAATATTAAAACATAATATTTTAGTATATTTAGCATTTGAACTATTACTTATCACGACAATGAGGCAATGCATTTCATAAACACCTACATTTACTATCCCATATTTATGTACCATGCGCAATGTGGCTTTCGTAGTTGGCAAGCTCCTAGTCCAATCTGGAGTAGACGTAGCCGACCCGACGCGACGGTATTTTTCAAGAGTGGGAGCAATGCTTCCCGAATGCTGGTAAATTAGGTGAAATCAAAGAAAAATTATCTTTCTAGACCTGAACAACTTCGCCTGTATATATCCACTCAGTTTTAAATAACGTACAACAATGCAACTGTATCTATATATTTTTTTTAAATCTTCTGTACGAATCACGAAATTTTGTAAATATAGTTTAGTTATGTTGGTGACTGATGAAACGTAAAACTGGCTTTATGGATTATAATTTTTTACTTGTATTTTGATTCTGTATTATTTTTTGTGGTTTGCATATCAGGATGAATAATGAGTGAATAGAGGTATATTAATTGATTTTCTTAAATCAGTGGCAGGCGCTTGATTTTTAATTAAAATTTTAATTAAACATGGAACAGAGTTCACTTGAATACACAATGTTTGCACAATGTATTATAAATGTTTACCCTGCTAAATATGCAAGCATCTATCAAACAATAGTGAACAATGTTTAATTGCTTCAAGTTACAAGAATTATAATGTACTAACTCGTTAACCAATCCAAATGTATTAATTTGTAAAAGTTTTCTTCTGAAAATTCTTAGAAAAGTTATGAGCCCTTTCACAAACATTAAAAGTTTAAAACGTACGTCTGGTGTAATAATTTTACGGTGCGAGGTGAATAAAAGTAGGTTAATCTTGAGTTATGTTTATACCAATATTTTACAAACGTTGGGTAACATTAAAAGTTTTTCTACTTTCAGTTTATATACAAAGTTTATAATACATATTTCATATCTGAATTATTTTGAAATGAAGAAACTGTACCACCTCGGAATATTTTATCTAGAAGGACCTAATATGTTGGCTCAACTTTCAATAAACTTTTTTACTCTGTATCAATAATTCCACCCCAATTAAAATTATTGACATGAAAAAGCAGTAAAGCTGTTTAACAACCAATTACTTTTGATGCCAAGGCGATATAATATTATAGAATCATTTTATTATTCAGATTTTGATGAAATGTATGTTTTGTGGCTCGAAAACAGCAAATGTAGCTGAATCGGCATGCCGTCGTTTGGCTCTGGTTGGTCAACACAACTCATAGAAACTTGAAATTTTAGACATAAGATCTGGGTGGTCCAAAGACCAGTGCCCTTGAAATGGATATACATTGCCAAAAAACAATTTAAATATCTATAAACCATCCTGTAAAAATACCAAATCATAAATCTACGATGACATAGAGAAGTCAATGATAACTTTCACAACCAAAACTCACTTTGTTGCAATTTTAACTAAATAGTAGCTTCGAGTTACAATTGTAGGTAAATCAGTCTGTAGGGTGTTTATGCCGGAGTTGATACTCCCCCACTCTTTTTGTGCCATCGTAAGGGGTGGGGCCAGAGGCGGCGGGTGAATAATTAGAGTGGAGGGGTAATTATTAGGAGGGAGGGGTAATCAGTGTTGTGGGAGGTGATTAGATTGGTGGGGGATAATTAGAGTGGTTGAAGGTAATTAGTGTGGTGGGGGAGATCTAGAACAGGTATTCTTTCAAGGTCAACAGGTGTTCGCACAGCGGGCGGTTCGTTCAAGATCAAGTGGTGGGGGATCGAGAAACAGAGTTTTCATTGCTGTAGTGAAATATCTTACTTCAAACGTCATACTCTTAATCTTAGAACGAAAATTTTAATAAATCGTTATTCTGTACATCGAGATAATACCCTACATCGCATATTTTGAAAGACCAGAAGTAAAAACCGGAAGATGTTATTTTATTGCCGACTCCCATGCATTTTGACTTTTACACTTTAAATTTAAATATCTTCAAATGCTATGTTTTAATGTTGGAACGAAAATTTTGATAAATTGTTATTTTATACAACGAGGCGATTAATTTGATACCCAACATCGCATATTTTGGAAGGCCGGAAGGAGAAACCGGAAGTTGCTATTTTATTGTCGATTCTGCTGTATTTTGATATCGTAAACAGCGGTTTACACTTTAAATTGAAATATCTTACTTCAAGTGTAATTTTTTAACCTTGGAACGAAAATTTCGGTAAAACGCTATTCGATACATCGAGACGATTATTGATACCCAACATCGCATATTTCAGAAGACTGGAAGTTTAGACCGGAAGTTGTTATTTTACTCTCGATTCTGGCGTATTTTGGTCTGGTAAACAGAGTTTTGCACTTTAAACTAAAATACATTACTTGAAGTGTCATTTCTTTAACTTTCGTACGAACATTTTGATAAATCATTATTTTATACATTGAGTCGATTAATTTGACACCCAACATTATGATGAACACCGGGCCCTGGGCAACGGGTAGGCGAACAGGCGTCGGGCGAACGGTTAGTCGAACAGATAGGCGAACAGGTGGATGGACCTCAAATTTACCCCACCGCTTAACCTTGTTCGACGTTTATTATTTGACCTCGACACCACCCCGCATGACTTTGATTCTTGACATATGATTACGTCACTCGACCTTGAAGAAATTTGTGTTCTGAGTCACCATACTAATTACCTCTCACCACTTTAATTACCAATCCACTCCTCCTATAACGCCACAAAAAGTGGTGGGGGAGTACCAAGTCCGATATAATCACCCTACTAATTGTTTTATCTACAATTGTGGGTAGAAGCTACAATTGTAGGTCAATGCTACTTAAATTAACAATTGGCAACTTAGTAGATATTTTATTAAATGTTTAATGCGCATAAATAGAATATTAATTAATTAAGAATTTAATTACAATTAAGTTTAGTAGCAACTGAATTAAAAGTTCAATTGCATTTAATTTTCATCACAAACTGCAATTAAATAGTTGGAACTAAATTCAGTTGCAATTAAAATGCTGCAATTAAGTATACAATCCATTGATTAGAAAATTTAATTTATTGATGCCCAAAACTGGTTCTGCTTAAGTGAGAATATATGTTGATATAATATATAAGATATTAGAAAATAATTACCATTAATTTTTTAATGCTAAAAATGTGTTTGAAAATTAGAAACATTCAAAACTTCCATTAAAATATTACACTATTTTGCTTAAAACTTTGCTTAATTTTAGACGTCATAAAGTTAATTTATGAACAAGATAAAACTAAACGGTAGCTTTTCGTAGCAAATTTTGTTAGCTTTGTGTTAAAACTTTACTAGTGGTCGATCCCACACACATAGCTACACTGCTATTGTTATTAATAAAACATTTAACTTAAGTTTAATTACACATATTAATAAAAACTTATTAAAATTTCATTTAAAATAATTTACAAAATGGACTCAGTTGAAACTATGCTAAAGCCCGGAGATAAGAGGAAATGTTTTTTATTTAGAATAGGTATTACGCTGCTCTACTACTATGCACTTGTGTATACGTGTATGTCATTATATCCAAATATCCATAGATGTAGTATTTTTAGTATCAATTTTATGTGTTTAGATGTAAGTAAACATTACCTAAATTGTTATATGATCTATTTTATCTTACTTGTATATGGGGGAGTGGAAGAACGGCTACGCCGAAGTCCTTCCAATTGTGTAAATCTTTTTTATTATACACAATAAACAATTTTATTATTATTATTATTATTTTATTTCGAGTAAAAACTCATTTTAAATTTTATAGAAATAAGAATACTTAGTGATATTAATGATACCAATTGTGTTGCCAACTTAATTTTCGCGGTTATTTTGAAAAATTTCATAATTATCATGTTCCAATTTTAAAATGTAGGTATAAATTTTACTTAAATTGTTGATGACTGATTTTTGTTTAAGCTGTTAACTTCATTGTTAATATGAACCATTTCAAGGAAAATTCTTTTTTGATAGTTGTTCTCTACTGCCAAAACTTTTACATTTTCATAATCCATTTTGTGACTAGTTCTAATGACATGTTCTGCTAAGGCTCAAGATTTTACCATTCTGTTGCAATCACTTTTGTGAGACGTTATTCTACCATGAGTGCTCTTGACGACTGCCCAATGTACGCTCGACTACAATTGAAACATTCGATACGATAAACAATATTAGATTTTTCTTTATTCCTTAAGGGAGCCTCCGTAATATTATGTAATTGTGAAACAGTTTTTAGATGTTTATTAGCTATTTTAATATTAGGGTGTTTAAAAAGGTTTATTAACCTAGACATACTTAACTTCATTTTTGAATCAAATTACTGCCTGTTTAATGGTATGTATTACAAACAGATTTTTGGTCCAATGGGATCTAAAATATCCCCTATCCTAGTAAAGTTTGTACTGGAGTTGCTTAACTAAGATTCCTTTCAACGTTCCTTTTATAAAAAGATATGTAGATGACTTATTACTCTCAGTGCCACATGATAAAATAAATGATGTGTTACACACATTTAACAATTATAATCCAGATATACAGTTCACAGTGGAGAAAGAAACAGATAACTGCATACCTTTCTTAGATATGATAGTTATCAGGGACGATAACAACACATTACGTACCAAATGGTATTGTAAACCGATAAGCAGTGGTAGATACATAAACTACTTCTCTTACTATCATCCACGGATGAAACTGAATCTTATATTTGCACTGAAAAATAGAGTTACCAAAGTCACACACCCCCAATTTAAAATGGAATCGTTACATGCATTGAAGGGTCTATTAGTTGAAAATTTTTATCTAAGAAATTTAGTTAACAAACTCTTATTTAACACAGAACAAAATCGTAATAACTTTACCCGTGGCCTTAATGGTGTCAACCATACTGGTTCAATTAACAATGGCAATGTTCAAGTTTCAATAAATGTTGGTGAAGAGAACATTAACGAGGTTGATGGTAACATAAATAGTGGTAACGACACAGAAAATAGAATAATTTATAAATCTTTACCTTATGTAGAAAATTTGACGTCTAGGTTAATAAACCTTTTTAAACACTCTAATATTAAAATAGATAATAAACATCTAAAAACTGTTTCATAATTACATAGTATTATGAAGGCTCCCTTAAGGAATAAAGAAAAATCTAATATCGTTTATCGTATCGAATGTTTCAATTGTAGTCGAGCGTACATTGGGCAGTCGTCAAGAGCACTTCATGGTAGAATAACGTCTCACAAAAGTGATTGCAATAGAATGGTAAAATCTTGCGACTTAGCAGAACATGTCATTACAACTGGTCACAAAATGGATTATGAAAATGTAAAAGTTTTGGCAGCAGAGAACAACTATCAAAAAAGAATTTTCCTTGAAATGGTTCATATTAACAATGAAGTTAACAGCTTAAACAAAAAATCAGACATCAACAATTTAAGTAAAGTTTGTACCTACATTTTAAAATTAGAACATGAAAATTACAGAATTTTTTAAAATAATCGCGAAAATTAAGTTGGCAACACAGTTGGTATCATCAATATCACTAAGTATTCCCATTTCTATGAAATTTAAAATGAGTTTTTACTCGAAATGTTTTCTGAAAAAAAAAAAATGTTTTCTTAACCGCCTCTCAAGTTACCGCAGTAACCCCCTGGAAGATCTCAAGGATCTTGTGCTAGGTAAAGAGAGACGAGGCCATACAGTTTAATGTGGACTCCGAACCACTCTTGGGGTAATTTTTTTAATGAAAAATTGTTTCGCCTTGCGGGAATCGAACCCACTTCGCTAGGCAACTCAGTTTGCTAGCCAGTCGCTTTAACACACTGAGCTACCATTCCCCATAACAATAAAAATAAAAAACATTTCCTCTTATCTCTGGGCTTCAGCATAGTTTCAACTGAGTCCATTTTGTAAATTATTTTAAATGAAATTTTAATCAGATTTTATTAATATGTGTAATTAAACTTAAGTTAAATGTTTTATTAATAACAATAGCAGTGTAACTATGTGTGTGGGATCGACCACTAGTAACGTTTTAAGTAATTTTCCTGCCATGTGTTTCGACGCAGGTTTATCAAATTAACCTCAAGTTAGTAAGTAGAAAAAATAAATTGTTTTAACTGATTTTGTTCACTGACACCCTTTTGAATTTTTGTAGATGTCTTGAGAAAGCTAATAAACATTAGCGAAAGCTTGACAATAACAAAGAGTTTTCTTTTTATTGGCCAAAGTACCTTATCACTGACCGCAACCTCAATAAATTTTATGTTTGTATATACATATATATATATTGTTATTATAAATGATTTGCAGGAAACAACTACTCAGCGGGCAAATACCCCGACCTGCATTGAATTATACCTACAAATCATTTGGTAGCCAAATGCAGGTCGGGGTATTTGCCCGCTGAGTAGTTGTTTCCTGCAAATCATTTATAATAACAGTATATAGGTTAAGTCCACCAAGGGCTGAAGGTCACCGCTCTCGGTACTTGCAAAATGGCAAGTCGCTATACATCATGGAGACATCTATGATGTCTGGTGTATAGTAGCATTAGACCACATGAGAGGATTCACTTACCTCTCACCACTACACCATTTACATTAGTCTGTATAAGACTAGCAGGTTGGCCACTGTCATTTGTCTGTTCCACGACCTATGGCATACTGATGAGAACTAATAAGTTCGAAACCGGTCTATGTCTGGTCGGGGAATTGACAAATGACATTGGCTACCAAATGATTTGTAGGTATAATTCAATGCAGGTCGGGGTATTTGCCCGCTGAGTAGTTGTTTCCTGCAAATCATTTATAATAACAGTATATAGGTTAAGTCCACCAAGGGCTGAAGGTCACCGCTCTCGGTACTTGCAAAATGGCAAGTCGCTATACATCATGGAGACATCTATGATGTCTGGTGTATAGTAGCATTAGACCACATGAGAGGATTCACTTACCTCTCACCACTACACCATTTACATTAGTCTGTATAAGACTAGCAGGTTGGCCACTGTCATTTGTCTGTTCCACGACCTATGGCATACTGATGAGAACTAATAAGTTCGAAACCGGTCTATGTCTGGTCGGGGAATTGGCAAATGACATTGGCTACCAAATGATTTGTAGGTATAATTCAATGCAGGTCGGGGTATTTGCCCGCTGAGTAGTTGTTTCCTGCAAATCAAACAGTATATATATATATATATATATATATGATGTAGTGGTGAGAGGTAAGTGAATCCTCTCATGTGGTCTAATGCTACTATACACCAGACATCATAGATGTCTCCATGATGTATAGCGACTTGCCATTTTGCAAGTACCGAGAGCGGTGACCTTCAGCCCTTGGTGGACTTAACCTATATACTGTTATTATAAATGATTTGCAGGAAACAACTACTCAGCGGGCAAATACCCCGACCTGCATTGAATTATACCTACAAATCATTTGGTAGCCAATGTCATTTGTCAATTCCCCGACCAGACATAGACCGGTTTCGAACTTATTAGTTCTCATCAGTATGCCATAGGTCGTGGAACAGACAAATGACAGTGGCCAACCTGCTAGTCTTATACAGACTAATGTAAATGGTGTAGTGGTGAGAGGTAAGTGAATCCTCTCATGTGGTCTAATGCTACTATACACCAGACATCATAGATGTCTCCATGATGTATAGCGACTTGCCATTTTGCAAGTACCGAGAGCGGTGACCTTCAGCCCTTGGTGGACTTAACCTATATACTGTTATTATAAATGATTTGCAGGAAACAACTACTCAGCGGGCAAATACCCCGACCTGCATTTGGCTACCAAATGATTTGTAGGTATAATTCAATGCAGATCGGGGTATTTGCCCGCTGAGTAGTTGTTTCCTGCAAATCATTTATAATAACAATATATATATATATATATATATATATATATATATATATATATATATGTATATATATATATATATATATATGTATATATATATATATATATATATATGTATATATATATATATATATGTATATATATATATATATATGTATATACAAACATAAAATTTATTGAGGTTGCGGTCAGTGATAAGGTACTTTGGCCAATAAAAAGAAAATTCTTTGTTATTGTCAATGTTTATTAGCTTTCTCAAGACATCTACAAAAATTCAAAAGGGTGTCAGTGAACAAAATCAGTTAAAACAATTTATTTTTTCTACTTACTAACTTGAGGTTAATTTGATAAACCTGCGTCGAAACACATGGCAGGAAAATTACTTAAAACGTTACTAGTGGTCGATCCCACACACATAGTTACACTGCTATTGTTATTAATAAAACATTTAACTTAAGTTTAATTACACATATTAATAAAATCTGATTAAAATTTCATTTAAAATAATTTACAAAATGGACTCAGTTGAAACTATGCTGAAGCCCAGAGATAAGAGGAAATGTTTTTTATTTTTATTGTTATGGGGAATGGTAGCTCAGTGTGTTAAAGCGACTGGCTAGCAAACTGAGTTGCCTAGCGAAGTGGGTTCGATTCCCGCAAGGCGAAACAATTTTTCATTAAAAAAATTACCCCAAGAGTGGTTCGGAGTCCACATTAAACTGTATGGCCTCGTCTCTCTTTACCTAGCACAAGATCCTTGAGATCTTCCAGGGGGTTACTGCGGTAACTTGAGAGGCGGTTAAGAAAACATTTTTTTTTTTTTCAGAAAACATTTCGAGTAAAAACTCATTTTAAATTTCATAGAAATGGGAATACTTAGTGATATTGATGATACCAACTGTGTTGCCAACTTAATTTTCGCGATTATTTTAAAAAATTCTGTAATTATCATGTTCTAATTTTAAAATGTAGGTACAAACTTTACTTAAATTATTGATGTCTGATTTTTTGTTTAAGCTGTTAACTTCATTGTTAATATGAACCATTTCAAGGAAAATTCTTTTTTGATAGTTGTTCTCTACTGCCAAAACTTTTACATTTTCATAATCCATTTTGTGACCAGTTGTAATGACATGTTCTGCTAAGTCGCAAGATTTTACCATTGTATTGCAATCACTTTTGTGAGACGTTATTCTACCATGAAGTGCTGTTGACGACTGCCCAATGTACGCTCGACTACAATTGAAACATTCGATACGATAAACGATATTAGATTTTTCTTTATTCCTTAAGGGAGCCTTCGTAATACTATGTAATTATGAAACAGTTTTTAGATGTTTATTATCTATTTTAATATTAGAGTGTTTAAAAAGGTTATATATATATATATATATATATATATATATATATATATATATATATATATATATATATATCCGTAATGACAACCATTGCCATGTTTTGTTTATAATTGTTATTTTTTTGTTCTGACCTGTCAAAACATAATTTGTCTACTTATGGCCGATAAAGATCTATCTATCTATCAGTAATTATGGTGTCTACAAAAAATAACAAATTTGATATGATTAGCATTTACTGTCAGTTAAATTTTTCCAGATGCTCCGCAGCCAAATCGAACTATATTTAGGAAGGTAGTTCAAAATATAAAAACACACGGTGCATTTTCAAAAAAAGTAATAAGGCGAGGGCATGTTGCGGATAATGTAAGAAAAGTGAATCTCTAAATCAAGTTATGCCAGATAGCTGGATAGGCATCTATGGATTCATTCTATGGCCAGCTCGATCACCAGATATTACTCCCTTGGATTTTTCGACTCGGGTATATTAAAGATAAGGTATTTCAAACTGTCCATGAAAGTATTGAGGACATCAAAACCAGAATTACAAACGCATGTGAGGCAATTACTCCTGAAATGCTCCAAAATATAATGAGTGAGGTGTCTCGTAGAGGACGTTTGTGTATTAGAATGAATGGTGCACAATTTGAGCATTTGTAGTTAAAAAAATATTTATTTATTCAAAAATGTGTGTATTTACACACATTTATAAATAAACAAAGATATATTCAAAAAATATATCGTCTATGTTTATTCAGTGAACAAGAAGGACTGTCATTCTTAAACTTTAATTTCTTCTACTAAAAATAAAATACTTAATCATTTTAGAAGATCTTTTCACTGTTAGTATTATAATCAAATATTACGGAAGCTTGAGGTCAAATCTTGTATAAATATCTTAATTAAATTATAAAGTAAATTCTAGGTAAATATAATGCAACGGAAAACACTTGTTAAGGTATTCGATAATCAATAAACCAAACCCGGCGTTCTGAAATATATAAAAAGAGCACATCTGTTTTGCTTGATACATAATATTCATACATACCCTCGCGTGTATTAAACTTGATGACAATAAAAAAAATATACAGACGATGTTTCCAAATATGTTTATATTGTTTGCGTCAAACAAAAAGCATATTTCATTTCATTTTGTATGAATAAAATTTGAAATTTAATTACAGACTGAATACATAAAAAAAATTTAAAACATGTATATATAGCAGTCTTTGTCAAAGAGCTTTTTAATCTCCTTTATAATCGATTTCAGCATGTAAATTGCGATATACACGGCCGGCCATTTAAATTCTTTTAATGCTGTTTACCGAGACAGAAATTTCATGTTGTTAAAGTTATTCTGAAACTCATATAACCGGCGAACGTCTCCTACAGTTGATCCCACAACAGTATATTGCACCAGATTTACTGAGAAAGTCAAATCTACCGTCAAACATAAATAAATGATATATTGTTATAGTGCGGTTTACAACTTTCACGTAAAATATTAAGTAAGGCCTTCTAGACTTAATGGCAGAAGGCATCAGTAAATTAGAAACAAAACGAAGGGAGGAAGATCTAATTACTCAGAGAAACCAAATTATTAAGAGCACTTGACGAGTAAAAGGAGAGTATCATACACCTATATTACAAAGTGTCACAAAAAGTTTAAAACAAATGAGAAACTTTTCATTATCGATTTTCTTTCTTGAGGAAAGTTTGCAGATTATACGAAATTATATTGCTCTTACATAAGAACTTCTTTTAAATGTTATTAACTCCTTAAACTAATAATAACGATACACTTTACGTATAACATTAATAGAATAAAATAGTTTATTTCCCAAAAGTGTGTTTACAATAAGCATAAATAAATAGGTACAACCATATGTAGATGTAAATGGTAGTGAAGCAGTTTTTACAAATAGCTAAATAATAAGTAAACAAACAAAACAGTAAAATAAACATTAGAATTACCCACAGAAGGCGAACCTTTTTCGTGGGATTAACTAATTAACAAACAGCAACAAAGAAATTTATATAAACATTTCATAATAATGATACAGACTATACAATTTGACAGGTAAATAATAGTAAAGAAAAAGAACAAATGTTTTAAGAACAATTAGATACAAAAATTTAATCATAGAGATTTTAGTCATTAGCAAGTGCATAATTTAAATTGAATTGATCATAATCAATTCAATCAAATATATGTCTTCTTTAATAATTGTAGCTTTCAGCAAAGCCACGTAGGGTATTATAAGAAATATAGATGAAATCTAATACTAGTTCAAAGCTTAAGTACTGCTTCAACTAGTTTTAATTGTGTTTTTATATCATTTAACATTTGGAGGTTTATCCAATTCTTGCTTCTTTTTATTTCCACATCCAGTGGAAGTATAGTAACGCAAAAAAATATTAATATTTTTTTGTTGAAATAGGTTTAAAATATCACGAAACGTCGAGAGTTTAAATTTGAGCGAAACAAAATTTCTGTCTGTCGGTCTGTAACTTCTTTTGCGCGCACGTTTACTCTGAAACAGTTTATGATATTGACTTGAAATCTGGTACACTTCTGGAACTAGATATATAGATAGATTACTAGATTTATTTATATAGATTTTGATCTAATTCCGTTGACGGGTTCGGGGGTAAATGGGTTAAATAAGGGTAAATAGGCAAGGCAGGCAGGTAACTGTCCATAAAATTGCAATTTAGGGCATGTACGAAAAGTCAAGGTCTAAAATTTTTTTTTTGCATCAGCCACCCCTCACCATCACCCCCAATACCGCCCCCACACTATTATGAAAGGGAGTCAAAAAAAATAAAATGTGATTTAGTGTGTATACAAGAACGAAATGTTTCAAAAATATTTTTTGGCGTTACCCCCTCTACCACCTCCAATGCCACCCTCACCCTATTATTAAAGGGAGTCAAATGTTAAATTGGTCTTTAGTGTGTATACGAGAACCAAGGGACTCTAAAAAATTTTTGACATTAGCCACCCCCTCTACCTCCCCAATTGCCACCCCCACTCTATTATTAAAGGGAGTAAGAAATTAAATTGAGATTTAGTGTGTGTACGAGAACCAAGGGTCTCTAAAATTTATTTTGGCATTACCTACCCCCACTACCATCCCCATTGCCACTCCCATCCTATTATTAAAGGGAGTAAAATATTACATTCGGATTTAGTGTGTATAAAACTTGGATGCAAAAACTGGATGTGGAAGTAGTGATTCCTTGAGCAGCGGTTTTTTAAATAATGTATGTGAGGCCAGATTGAACACGAACGTGCCATTGCGAATGAGTAAAAAAATATATGTATATCACTAGCTCAGAGCTTATATGAGACTTTTGAGGGCTTTCGTGCACTTATTTTTGATTAGGAAGTATCAATTTAATTTATGAGAATTTTTACATTTTTTGCAGTCTGGAGTTGGAGCACTTTTAATTCTCTGTGGCATAGTATTTTTTCACCACCCTATATATTCCTTCTTGAAATAACACACTAGTTTTAGAACGAAATTATAATATTTATTTTTAAACACATAACAGAATTTAATGCATTTAAAATTAACTTAAATGCATATTGTAAATGATAACTTTTCAACAACGAAAGTTTTGCCTTAGAAAAAAAATTTAACTCGATTTTAAATTTGATTTGAAGATTTGAAAAAAATCACTTTTTTGGCGAGGGTTTGTTAAATTCACTTTGTATTAGATGCGCGAGGGCAGAATAAAATGGACGTTTTTTACTTGGAGCGGCCAAAGAAGAATTCGTAGATAGATTTAAGTACGCGCACCAGAATTGACTTCAATGAGGAATATTTAGATTTAAATGAAAAATTTTGATTTTCATTAGTTGCGCGAAGACAGAAGAGAATTGTCATATTTTACTTGGAACGACCAAGGAAGCGCTCGCAGATGGGTTTTAAGTATACGGATCAAAATTGGCTTACCTGAAATTCGCCGCGCGCGGCCTTACACTACTACTATACTATCGCTACTGTTGCTGATCGTGCACCGCGAGTCTTGCACGATCGTTGTTTTGTGATCTGGAAAGCTACCCTCCATTCCTTGCGGGCACGGTCTAAAGATGAATATGTCCCCACTCATTCAGTGCGGGCACTAACTGCATAATGAATGAAGTTAATTGAAATTTGAACTAAAAGTTATGATGTTGTTTCGGTTTTAAAATTTGAAATCTTTTGCTGTTTAAATGGAATTCGAATCAGATTTACTTAAGAAGTTATTTGATAATTGTGCCCGAATTTATTTAGTACTTTTCGATTTGCCCTTGTAAAACGATTCCGCAGGCGAGCACTTATTATTGGGCTTCGGTCATACTGTCCTGTGGATGGCGCGGGCTGAACAAACGGAAGTAAGTTTTGATAACATGTTTGAATTGTGCTGCGAGCTGTAGAGTTGATATAAAAGAATTTGTGCATATATGTTGATGGAACGAAAGTAAGTATTGATATTAATCAAATATCTGTAGAATGTTGTGTACAAAAATAATTAAATTATTTTTCCATAGCGTTAGCCTTAAATCCTAGACTTGCTGTATTCTTGAATATTTATTTTATTGTATGATTTTTCTTATTTTATTTGTACTGCATTTTACTTATTTTTATAATAAATTGTATTTATTTTTACTTGTTCTTTTATTTGTTCACTCTCACTACAAGGATTTGTAAGATCTGGGACCTCGTTTGCTTATCCCGACTATAGGTCGTAATACCCTCTATCTCATAACACTCAAGTTTTCATATTTTGATGAGCGGTTTGAGATCAATTAAATCAAATTCCTTAGGCAAGTCTATGCACTTTTAATTCTGCTCTAAAGGATCAAAAGCTGTTTAAAATATTTATAATTACTATGTCGGTGGACAAGCAAACAATTTTCCCTAATAATAATAAACATAATACTTTCTTTGAGGTATTTTTTTGTCGATATCGACATCAGGAACCCGGTAGCAATGAAGCAAATAAATTTTTGCATTAAAAAAACACCCCGGGTAGCATATTACAACCATAATATTTATTATTTTACGCATTTGGAATAGCAAATTTCCAGGTGGAGGTTCCTCGCAGAGCGGAAGATTAACTAATAACTAGAGCTCCATAACAACACTTTAACATGAAATGAAACGCTTCACGATAACAGTTTTTGTTATAGCAGCGATAATTTAAAGTGTGAGCAAATTAAATTAATTTAATACTTCCAATCTCGCAACGAGAACCTGTTGTTGGAATAGTTTAAAATTAAAATAACACTCTGGAGGTATTTTCATGTAGTCTTTAATTTTTATTGCATTTAATTCATTTATTTTATTCTTAACCCAATTTTTAATTTTTTTCTACTAACAATTTATGGTTTATATCATAATTGAAGAAATGCGAAATTTATAATTTGGACAAGATTTCTTAGTCTCGTATTAGGATATTCGGCACGGACATTCAAATAAGAAAATCATACATATATGATGAGCTATTTTGTGCAGTTTTCTTTTGTGGACGTTATACTGTATGACTGATTTTACGGTTGATATGATGAGAAATTGGGGATCCAGTTGGGCAGTTTAAGTTCTCCTATTAGTGGAGTAAAAATAGCCAAAAATAAAGCGATTGGGGAAATTTTACATGGAGCAACGCGACAAAGACAAATAAGATTGTTTTGGTAAAACTAACAATACCCTGAGTTTTCTGCTCCGAGTAGGTGGGGAACCCTTTTTTCACGAAAAAGGGGTAAATTGGTCATGTCTAAGGGTAGTTTTCAGTTTTAATCTATTTTTGACCCTTTAAAATGCTAGTTAAGAAACTAGAAAGGTACACTTTTATTGTAGATATTCAAGGAACGTTCAGTTCAAATTTTGTGAAAATCGGTTCACCGCCTCCCACGATATGTATATAAATATACTGAAAAAACGTCAAGAATTGAATTACGGCTAACTTAGAAAAAATTAAACCGAGTTTGATGAAATAGACGAGAGTAACTTATATAACCAAGAAATAGCACGCCAAATTTTAGCAAAAAATATCCAACAGTTTGGCCGCAATTCCATTTTTAGTTCAAATTACACAAAATTTTCCCCAATTTGCCCAAACGACAGAATGATTTTTTTTTACCAAAATGAAGGTATTCTTACGTACTTTCAGGTGATGTAAATAAAAAATAACTTTTTTTAATTAAGCCGATTTTTTTTAATTTTTGGTATATACATGCGCGTGGCAATTTCCCGTTATTTTCGGTATTGTACGTATGCGCGCACAACTATACGTGTAATTTTTTATTATAAAAATTACAATATTAATAATAAAAAGTAATTGTGAGCAGGTTTTAAATATTTAGATAAAAAAATTCTCGTAGGTAAGATGTAATTTGGTTTTTCGAAAATATACTTGACTTTTATTAAACTTTTTACATATATCGATTATTATTTTATTCATGTTTTCTATTCCTAGTAGTTGTACTAGATGTGGTACTGCAAGAAGTGTCTACTTCCGAATCGGTAACTGGAGTTTGGAATATTTCTTCACCCTTCTCATCACTAAAGTCGTATACATCTGAGATATTCTATGAAGTACAAACATCTTTATAATTATCATCTTCGTGCGATCGTCTGTTGCAAACTTGAGCGGATGAGTGCACAAACGAAGTGAGTGCGCTCAACTCAGCTCTCGTAGGCAATAGACGACTTATCGCACTTATTGCACAATATGCTATTAATTCACTAGATACAGCCAATCACCTTTTAGATAAGGCGAAACGGAATGGTCCATTATTATTATTATTGAGGGAAGGAAGGTCATTTGACGTGTTTGATTAGTTTTGATGTTTAACCGTTGTCATTTATAATTATGTTTCTGTTTACTTGTAATTTAATATTATAACACCACAGAAATTAGACAACCCCCAATTCCAGAAGCCAGAGCTTGTGCGGAAGGGGGTTACACATTGAAAAAACGCGGACATACAACCATTTCCTCCGACAGTGCCAGTGCCGGAGCCAGGATTCCAACCCGGTGGTGCGATATCTGTGTGATTAATCGCGATTGCCACCTCGCGCCTTAACCTACTCGGCTATCGACCAGACAATATTAATTGTTATAATCGTAGATAAAGTATAATATTCAACTTGCGATAATGGTAATAACTCACTTAATAAATTTACAACACTCGCCTGCGGCTCGTGCTGCAAATTTCATCTACGTAAGTTATTACCTCCATTACCGCTCGTTGAACAAAATACTATTAAACTCAGAAAACAGTTTCGTACTCTATTTTCCATAGCAAAATATTACTTTTATCTTCCCATTTAATGAGTATGAAATTATTATTAAAGCATTTTCAGTATTATTTAAAAGCAATTTTCAACAAGCTGCAGCTAAACTTTTCAAAAGATATATTTATTTTATGCTATTTTCTACATGAGTCGTCAGCCCCTGCTTATGTTACGCCAAGCAGTTTTGCAACAACTATATAATTGTTCTATGGTTTTTTATAGTATAACCATTCATGCAAAAAAGACATTAATGCATCTACGTGGACTCTCTGTACAAACAAATTTAGAAATTCATAAAGTTGGAGTTAATAAATTCGAATTTTTATTCAAATCTCATAGATGCTTTAATGATGCTATTGAAACTCTTCAAACCTGAACCTAGTTACCCCAGTCAATGTCGTCATATAGTATTTTTTGGCAGAAATACATATTTTAAACTTTAAACAATTTATTTTTCTTATCCACGTGGAACTCTTATTAAAGAAAGGAAATAATTCGGACATACGTAAAGTCTTACAATGAAGTAAATTATTTTAGTTAGCTTTAATTTAACAAATAATGGAATTCGGTAAATTCAGAAGGAGCATCAGTCAAATATTACCGCATAAAATAAACTTATGTACAGTTAACTATCGACCATAATCTCTTTTGGCACGTGCATATCGCTAAACCTTCTGCCAAGTGCTAGTTTATGCAACAACTATAAGCCAGATAAAGCTGAACTACGCTTTCGATTGGAATACTGCCTATACGGAAATCTAGAATACATAGTTTAATGAACCACTGTTCAGCCGCAACCACTGCACACAATATACAGAATATTAAATCGTAATGATATCCTTGATACCGCTTGTTGATTTATAAAATATATAAAGAGTTATATACATGACAAAATAATATATATTCGAGATATACACAGCAACAATAGTCGCAGGACAAATGATCTGGAATATGAAAAGACATCATTCATTGTTACCTAGCAAATCATTTTTCGGTAAACACCTTAAAGAATATAATAGCATACCAAAATTAAATAAAAATGGAAAGGATTAATGGATCTTTTTAAGTATATAGATGTCACCAATTAATCTCCTTAAAATTAACCATCAAAACCTTTTATATTCCATGCCACTACCTTATAATTATTGTTGTGTAATCAGTTAGTAAACTGTATGATTAAATGTATGCTTATATATATGTATATAGTATTATTAGTCCAGGAAAGTTAGACAAACAAAGACGGAATAAACGAACTTTTTTACTCTAAATTTTTTTATGGACAAGTATAGGTGTTGAGGTTAGAAAACATATGTCACACACGCAACTACCAGCAACACACAGCGTTTTGAGATATGCATGATTTTTCGCATACTTTGACCAAAAACTGCCAGTATCTCAAAGAAAATGCATTTTTTGAAAAAAAGTTTCAAATAAAAGTTGTTTATAATTAAATTTCCTATAAAGTTGCTTATACGAAAAATCTCGATTTTCCCAATAGTTTTCCCGCAAAAACGTAAAAACCGCATGTATATATATAACCCAGGAGGAATCCGAGAAACCAGTGGCAAAAGCATATCTACCTTACGTGAAAGAGACGACAGATAAAATTGGCAAACTTCTACGTAACATAGACACAATATTTAAAACAGACCGAAAAATCAGTGCAGTCCTCTGTAATCCAAAATCAAAAACTACCCTAGAAAACCAAGGCGTATACGAAATTCCGTGCCAAGATTGCCATAAATCATAGGACAGACAAATAGACGTATTAGTGTAAGAAAGGAAGAACATATGAATGTAGTACGAAAAGAGGAGAAAACATCGTCCCTAGCACAGCATGTAAAATCCACAGGACACAAAATAGACTTCGACAACACCAGAACTGTAGCTAATATCGAGCATTATAGGTCAAGGATTACCAGAGAGGCCATAGAGATCGAAAAAAGACAACAAAATCTTAATAAACGAGATGATACGCAGAGATTACCCAGTTCTTGGAAGCCCGCTCTTGTAGGAAGATACGTAACAGAAAACACACGACGATCCACCGTGGACGAACCAATCACGAGGAGGTACGTTCAAGCATTGACAAATAGTGAAGCAACACAGCAACCTGCCCGAAATGGACCTATCACGAGGAATCTGAGCCGAGCGCTGACCAATCAGAGAGAACCTCGGCATTCTACGGCAACGATTGGACACGAGTATGCCCAACCATCAACGAGAAGTCACGTGGACCGTGGCGTTTCAGCGAGGCTACTTGTCGGGTTGGCTCAGGCGCCCGCTACATCTCCCACAAGTAGTAGGGGACTAGTACGTAGCCAGTCGCGCAGGCGCGCCCTAGACCACAGCCTATATAAGGAGCCGCACAACGCGGAGAACATCAGTTCGGCAGCTTTCAGTGAGAACCTGAAGATGGAGATGAGATTCTGCTGCCGAAACGTCGTTTAGACAACCGTGACTCCTGGAAGAGTCGACCATCGACGCGGGAGAGCACCCGGAAGTACAGTAACACTTCACATATATATTTTTAAATGAACTACAGATTATGTAATAATTAATGTTTTGAATCAGGTATAAAATATCTTTGTATGCGTCAGCATACGTATGTGTATGTTGCATCTGTATATACGTGGATAGTCTAGTGGAGTGATTGCTATAGCGACGTGTATCTAGAAACTATTTTGGGCTGTCAAAATATGTGTGCTTTTACTGGAAAACTATTGGGAAAATCGAAATTTTTATAGGAGTAATTTTGTAGGAAATTTAACCATGTACAATTTATATTTGAAACTTTTTTTAGAAAGCTGCATCTCCTTTTCAGATCGGATGTTGTTATAGTTTCGAAAAATTTATCGAGGGTTTTTGCGTGTTTTTTAACAACATCCCCAACAATATTGGTTGTAGAAAGTTCTGTCAATATTTATTTTGTTTGATAAAAATCCAAAATAATTTCTTGATGACATTATTTCGTCGAACAAACGCAAGTCGAATAATAGCGAAAAATGTAAAGTTGATATTATTCATGCCTGACTTTAGTGGTAATAGATATGGACAGGAAATATCAAAATAGTGGCAGTACGGATAGCATTTTAACTCAAAACCCTATCGCTCAGTGAACCAATACAAAACTTATTGCAATGTATTTAGTACATTGAGTACTGTCGTGCGCTTAAAAAATGGGACAATTATTGTAACGTATGTTTGCTAAAATCTAGTTCTGTACATCAAACTTAAAATTTTGTGACATTGTCATTTTCGGCTACTCATTACATCTTCAAATAGAAATAGATTTTCATCAGAAAAAAAACAGTTGTCCTATTTTTCTTTTACTCGCGACAGTACAACTAACTTCAATAGTTAAAATACTGATTTTTATTTGGGGGAAGTTCCTTCCTCTTGTGTGAGGGTGGAATAAAAATAACTACTTACTGATAAGAACATTCAAGATAATAATTTGTGTCTTCGTTTTTAATATCAGACCACTGTGAGGTAGCATCATCTATAATGCAGTCATTATAATTAACCCAGCAAGAATTTTATTCATCCAAGATGCTTAGGTCTTCCAAACCACCAAAATACTGTATCCACACGTACAAATAGTCCATTATCCGTGCACTGACAGTAAGTACTATGCACAAATTGACAATGAATAGCAGTTATTATATTGGATTCATGCGTTATATATTTTCCAGGATAAATGTGGTTTATAATGTTCTTCCGTACAACACTTGGCTTTTTTAACTGATAAACACTAAGAGGTATGTTCCGCAGTTTGGTCAAAGCTGTTCAAGGAAAATCTAAAATACCTGCACGAATTTTTTCCATACTACTCGACGTTTCATCCAGTTTTGAGCTTCGTTTTTTATTGTTACAGACGCAGTCTCTGTTGTATATGAAGTTCATCATTAATTTTAATTCAGCTTATACCATCAGATGTGGCAAATTCAATGCGTGGTTTATTACAACTGCGAAGTATTGAGGAACTGTAATATAAGATACATACTCATTCCATCTTAGGTGATGGTCAAGCATAACTCCTAAGTACTTTATTTTATAGGCTTTTTCAATAATAGAACACCCACAATTTGTTTGCTGTAAACATACGTACTATATGTAAATATAGTGTTTTTTAGAAGGTTGATCATTAGCTAATAATGTCTTTTTTATACATTTATTTAACGTCGGCCTATTTCCGCTACTGAGGCCTAACACCGACGCCTGTAGACGAGCTACCCCCAACTACGAATTTTGCCGAACCTCTTCCCTTAAGAAGAGTAGGGATTCTTTACTTGCCTAACATTTAATAGACAAGGGACTGACGGCTTTACATCCCCTCCGAAGGATGGTATATCCCTATACAACCCTCGCCTAAGGTTGTATAGCTTCCGAGCATACACTGATATACAAGCCGCTGGAAGATGTGTCAGGCGAGGACGCGGAGCTAATAATGTAAATGTTAAAAATTTGCTTTTTTACTTGCTTTTCTTTAACTTACAATGCGTGCACAATGTTTATATTCAAGTCTTGCGTCCTTTATTTAACACACTTCCTAACATAAACAATTGATGAAATTTTGCACAGTTACTAAGATCGGATAACAATACAGTATTCTACTGTTACTTTTGCAAATATCCGCACATAGGGAGCGCGGGGGTGAAAATGGAAAAATCTGCAAAACGAAGAAGCGATAAAGCGAAGGAGCGAGAAATCAAAACAAATCGTTAAGAGGCGAATTTTTATTGAGCGATCTATGGGGGTAAACCCCCCAAAAAGTATGACTAAAAAGTAGAAAATAAAAAAAATAATAAAAAAAAATTAAAAACTTGCTTTCTGTAAAAAGTCGTACTAAAAAGTAAAAAAATAAAAAAATACTAATGTGCGAATGTAAGAAAAACAAGGCTTGCGCACTTTATATATAAGTATATGTATCATCTTAATGTACACATGACTGAAGGCAACAACGATTCCACCCCTTCTTACAATCATGCGTACAATCATAAAAAGTGCGCACACCTTGCTTTTCTTGCATTCGTACATTAATATTTTTTTATTTATTACTTTTTAGTACGACTTTTTACAGAAAAGCAAGTTTTTCAATTTTTTTAGTCTTTTTTATGTTTAAGCTTAATGAACCAGACTTTAACCACTTCAAAATTGATGCTAAATTTTCTTCTATATTTCTCTGTACCAAGTCCCATGAATCTTCTACAAACACAATAGCAGTGTCATCAGCGTAAGATACTAAATGGCCTTTAAATTGTTTTAAATTTGTAATACTATTAATATACATAAAGAACAAAATTGGATCCAAAACTGTCTCTTGTGGTACGCCCATGGTGACAGTGAGAGTGTTACTATATATCTCGTCAATTCTTATGCATTGTTTTCTATTAGCGAGATAATTTTCTGTGAGACATAATGCAGGACCACGTATACCAATGTTTGAAGTCGATTTAGTTAGATTTGGTGTGATACGGTATGAAAAGCCTTTGCTAAATCAAGAAATAAGCCATGCACTTTTTCGATTTATTTAAATTTCTTTACAATTTCTTTAATTAAGTTCAAAACTACATGCTCTGTACTTGTATTTTTTCTAAAGCCAAACTGCCGATCCGTGATCGCATTATGTTTATCGAAAAATTTCACCAGCCTGTTTTTAAGACATTTTTCAAATATTTTTGCAAAATTACTGATAACTGAGGTAGGTCTGTAGTTGTTCAAATTTTTATAATCGCCAGATTTACTACTGGGGTTACACTTCATTCTTTCCATTGATACGGTAATATATTTGTTTTTAAGTGTTAAGTTTATTATATGCAGTAGCGGTTTAATGATACATAAATGTATGGATTTTACTAGTTTGACTGATATTCCGTCAGGGTCAGCAGATGACCTATTATTTCAATAATTTTATTTCTTGTTATAGGTTTATTATTGACGATTATATTGAATGATTTTCTAGGACGTTAGTAGATAATTTTTCGATTTTATTTATTTATTGAGACATTTTTGTGTCAATATTTCTAAAGTAATCATTAAAAATGTTAGCTTTTTCTGTGTTATCCGTCACTTCTAGTCTTTCGTTATATATTATATTAAAATTTTTAATTTGTTTCTGTGTTGTTGAATTTGAAGCATTATTTACTAGCTCCCAGATTTTTTTTAACGTTACCCTGTGCTTCTGGGAGTTTATTTTTGTAGTACTTATTTTTGACATCTCTTATTAGTTTATTAAGCATGCTTCTATATTCTGTGTATTGTTTTTTAAGTTCAGTTGAGTAGTTTTTCAAAAATTTTTTTTCAAGTAGTTTCGATACCTTATGGAGTTTATTAATCCATTGGTGATCCATGGTTTTAATTTATAGAATTTGTTTTTAAGATTCATGCATTTTGATGATTCTTTATTAATGTGTGAATTTTATTGATAAAAATGTTCTATCTTGAAGTTCAGTACAATTTATTACATCTGCCCAAGTTTCTTGCATTAATAAATGACTAAAATTTTTAAAATCAGTTATATTAACTTTTCCTCGATTTACTTTGGTATATTTTTTTCTCACAATTCTAAAATAATTGAAATAATGTAATGATCGGTAATATCCGTTTCAAAAATCACAGGTTTGATTTTTGTGCAGGAATTTGAATGTTTATTTTGTCTAAATATGTGGTCTATAATACTTTGTGAAGTTTCAGTTACTCTCGTTCAAGAATTTATAAATGATACGTAGCCATTCTCTGTTAACATATTTACGTAATTGTTCACCTCTATTGAGTTTGTGTTGAGCAAATTAATATTTATGTCCCCTAGAAATATTTCAATTTTATTATTTGATAATCTTTATTTTTTCATTACAACTTAATTTCTCTGCGTGTGGTAGCAAAAATTCATAGTTAGAAAAAGATAAACACAAGTTAAAACCCAATCGATAATTTCGGAGACAGACAGCGTGACAATTTTACATTTTCTTGATATCTGCAATAATATTTCTCTTGTTATGAATAGAATAACATACGTAATTTATTTAAAAACATAGTTTCTCCCTAAGGTAAAACCGTATTTCTCTCCTTTCCTTAATCTTGAGTATATCCATACCAATGTAAAAAGACACCCTAATGTTCAAGTTGATTAATAAACTAATTCTTTATTTAAGACGTTTTAATTAAATTTTGTTGTTACAGGCGGCTTGAAATGGAGGCGAAAGTGATCTTTGCCTTTTGTTTATTATTCAGGACAGCATTTTGCAACATTGGTTTGAGATGCGACATGATCCCTGAAGGTGTAACGGCTCCGCGTTGTAAAGAGGACCTTGACCGCTATAAAATTGAAATTTCTGGGAATCCAGACACTTACATTCCAGGAGAGCAATATACAAGTAAGGCATGCTGTTCTATTTTGACTTATGGTAGTTATGGTACATAAATGCAAGTACTTTTCAATTTCGTAATACGAGGTTTTTATTTCTTTAAAATGTATAATATTTATCAATACAGAGTTTCAGCTATGTATATTGATATGATTTTCACTTGTACTTAAGCTAAAGAACACATTCAGGTCAGTTTGAGTTGTGTATTGTGAATCAGATGCATTTTATTCTGCTATAAGCATAAATGGAGAGATCTCAGAAAATCCAAAAGAAGAAATGTTTATACGATAGGGCCAAAATAATTTCATCTAATAATGAAATATTAAATAACGAGAAAAAATTTATCAAAGAGGTTCTAGCACAAAATCAATATCCTGAAGCCTTTGTTGATAGAGTTTTCATAAATGTTGAAAATAGGGACAATCAGGTACGACAAAAACCTGAACGTCATTATACAGCAATAATTCCTTATGTATACGGACTATCGGAAAAGCTACGCCGTATAGGTGACAAATTTGATGTTAGGACGATATTTCAAACGGGGAACACTTTAAGATCTATTTTAACAAAAACAAAACCGATAAACAGGGAGCAGAATTCAAAAAACTGTATTTACAATATCCCGTGCGAATGTGATAAATGTTATGTGGGTGAGTCATCCAGACCTTTCAGTGTGAGGTTGGATGAGCACAAGAACTACATTAGAAAGAATGAAATTTAGAAATCAAAGATTTGTGAACATGCTTGGGAAAACGGACATAGAATAAACTGGGACTCGGCAAAAATTTTAACAAAAGAAACAGATACCAAAAAAAGAAAAATTAAAGAATCAGCAATAATCTTATTAAATGAAGATAAGTGCGTATCGAATTGTTCTGTAGATATTTGTACAACCTGGCTACCAATGTTAAAAGAAGAACTTAACAAACTCAACATTGTCTAAAAAAATATCATCAGTTCTATGTTCTGTGTAAGTAGTAAGTATCTATGGAAATAACATAAACAGAATCTTAAAGCTGTGTATTTGACATACACAGCAAAATAAGAGTTCTTCAAAAAATAACTTTGAAAACGGAAAGAGATTACTTTCCGAAACGTCAGCAAAATACATTATTTTTGTGTTTATTCCGATTTATGTTATTTGCAAAACATAACCTCTGACTTTTCCTTTGGCGTAAACGTCACGGGCGCAGAGGCTTTTTTTCCAATAATTCTATTATTTTGTAGATTCGGTGATTTGTTTTGAAGAGGATAATAGTACATGTGGTAGAAAACCCAAATAATAGGAAAGAATATAAAAGTCTCAGAGTATTTAGCAAACTATTTCTCTCATGTAGCCGAGGACAAAATCAAAGATTATTTTGGAAATAATATCTCATTCGACTGCACTATTAGTAACATGTCTAAAAAATCTCTTTTCATGGAACCCGTTACCGTTTCGGAAGTACAGAATATAATTCAAGATTTAAATAATAAAAAATCAAACGGCGTGGATGGAATATCTTCCAAATTCATAAAAAGTTCCTACGATTCTATTGCAGAGCCACTAACATATATAATAAATAAATCTCTCGAAAAGGGGCAGTTTCCATCAATCTTAAAAGTAGCTATAGTTTTACCAATATTTAAAAAAGGTGATCCAAATAATCATGAAAATTATAGGCCAATTTCCTTACTATGCATTATATCAAAAATCCTAGAAAAAATAGTCTTTAATAGAGTTATGAACTTTCTACTAAAAAATAAATTACTATCTAATAATCAACATGGTTTCAGAAAAGGTAAATCGGTGGAGACAGCGTCAGTGCAATTTCTTCAAACTATCTATGATGAGTTGGATAAAAATAAATACGTGATTGGACTATTTTTTGATTTAACCCGAGCATTTGACACTATCTCTATTCAGTTTGTTATCCAGAAAATGTTTTCCTTAGGCGTCAGAGGCACGATACTCGAATGGATAAAATCTTTTTTAACAGACAGAAAACTGAAAGTGAAAATTGGAGATGTAATATCGGAAGAGTATAAGGTCAATATAGGTGTACCCCAAGGTTCGGCCCTGGGTCCACTTATATTCCTACTCTTTATAAATGATCTTCCCAAAAATATACCCCAAACAACGGTAACGATGTTTGCTGATGATACGTCGATGGTAGTAACAGCAGCTGATGTTGAAACACTGCAAATCATGGTCAATATCATAGTGAAAGAATTTTATGAATGGTGCAATAAGAATATGTTAATATTAAATTTAGCTAAAACCGAATGGATATTTTTCTCCAAAAAAAAATCCTTACCTGACGATTTTGTGGTTCAAATTTCTGAATTAAATTTAAATCAAACGAAAGTAATAAAGTTTTTAGGAACTTACTTGGATAGTAAGCTGTGTTGGGATAGCCATATTAATGAATTATGCAAGAAACTGAATAAGGCATGTTTTGCATTGAACCAACTCAAATCTACTTTGGACAACAGCCATTTATTAAATGTTTATTATTCGTTAGGTTACTGCCATCTAGCCTATAACATTGTATTGTGGGGCCAGAGCGTCGACGTTCAAAGGGTGATTATTTTGCAAAAAAGAATGCTCAGAATTATTTTTAAAATCGGTCCAAGAGATAGCTGCAAGCAATATTTTATTAACAACAAATTACTGACGGTACCATCTATTTATATTTTTTCTGTATTGAAATCTGTTAAATTAAATCTAAATAATTATGAACTTAATGGAGACTGTCACTCTCACAACACAAGATGTCGAAACATATTAAGATATCCATATCATTCCACAGCTCTCTACGAGAAATCGCCTTATTATAACGGAGTTGTCCTCTATAATAAACTGCCGGATGATATTAAAAATGTCAATTCGTATAAAATATATAATGACAAAGTTAAATATTTTTTAATTGAAAATTGCTTTTATAGTGTAAATCAGTTCCTCGATTTGTAATTCCTAATTTATTGTTCTTATTATTAGATATATTTTTTCTTATTTTTTAATATTTTACTATGTACTTTGTTTTTTAAAGTACACTTTTACATATTTTAGTCATGAGACATTTTTTTAAATTGTAAATAATATCTGTTTTAAAGTATAAACTGTACATTCTCTGTACCTATCTTGACGATCACATCAATTATTGTAAAATTGCACAGTGATTAAATAAATTATTATTATTATTATTTTTTTAAGTAAAACCAGTCGTCCTTCTCCCTGCCTCCGATACCAGAGAGGGTACGCTGGGAGCGCCAGTAACCACTCTCTACACCGTAGAGTCAGTGATCACTGGTTCCGTGACTCGTGTGTCCTGAGCAGACGCAATGAACCAAGAATGACAGCCTTCTGCATTCTCCCGGCTAGGACTTCTGCCGATTGTCGGCATGCCGGTATGATGTTCAATTCTGAAAGCAGCGTGTGTCTCGTTCCACCGAGAGCTCCTATAATCAGTACCACCAGCTTGACAGTATGGTCTGGATACAGTCTGCGGAGTTCGAAGAGTAGGTCTCGATATTTTGTCCGCTTTTCTTCCTCCTTCAAGACAATGTTGTTCTCCGCGGGAGCCGAGAACTCTATGATGAACATTGTCTTGAGTTGGTGGTCTATGAGGACTATGTCAGGCTTGTTTGCCTGTATTTGCCTGACCGTGGGAAACGAGTAGTTCCAATAAATTAGACACCTCTCATTCCCCACAACGGACTCAATATCCCCCGGAGCATAAGGCAGCACTGGTAGACTATCTCATACGAGTGCCTCAGATGGTAGTAAAGCACTCGTAGTGCTCCGTCGTGCCTTTGGATATAGGCGGAGACTGCATATGTCGGGCAGGCCGACAACAAGTGCATAAGCGTCTCCGGCGCTCTGCGGCAGGCCCTGCAGCTGACGTCAGCGACCTCCATACCCATGACACGACTTCGATAGACGAGGGTGTTGAATACACCGTCCTGGCAAGCCAGTATAAATCCCTCGGTCTCAGACCTCAGCCCGGCTGACCTTAAGAAGGCGAAGGTCAGCCTTTCGGATAAGCCAAGTTCTTCTATATTTCTATAGAAGACACCATGCAGTGGCTTATCCGAATGGAGCTGCAGAAAGATGGTTTGTTCTGCAGCTTTTATTTGGGCTTTCCGCCGAGCGGGTTCCAACTCGGTGACAGAGTGGGGATTATCCCGCTCAACGTCGAAGATGAGACCGAGTTCATCGGCTGCTCTGCGTGCTGCCTTAAACAGAAAAGCTCCTACCCCTGCATTTTCATGGTCTCGGACCATGCAGAGGAGGGGATCTGAACTCCTGACGACCTTACAGGCTCCATCCAGCACCATCCTGCTGTGTAGACTCCCCAAGCTCAAGAGTCCACGGCCTCCCCGATGTCGTGGGAGATATAACCGTGGAACGGACGATTTAGGATGCAGGCTCCTATTGAGGTGCATCTTTCTCCGGGTTCCTACATCGAGTTGACGCAGCTCCTCTCGAGTCCACTTCACTACTCCAAAGGAGTAGAGAAGGATCGGAACGGCAAGCATATTAGTAGCAGACACCTTGTTCTTCCCCGACAGTTCTGAAGACCAGATCTGTCGGAGTCGGTGCTGATGCTTGCCGCGGAGAGCGTTTTTCACTACACCGACTTCTTGGGTGGAGCGTTGCTCGACACCCAAGTAAGTGTACGACTCTCCGGCATCTAGGTGATGTAGGATGCTTCCGTCTACGAGCTGCGCGTCCTCGCCGTAGTCCCCACATCGTCCTCTCTTGAGATGGACCAGTGCACATTTGTCCAATCCGAACTGCATACCGATAGCCTGCGTGTACTCCTGTACCACCCTAAGGGATTGTTGGAGATCCCTTTCTCCGGAGGCATAAAGTTTAAGGTCATCCATATAAAATAAATGGGTGACCTTATGCCTCCTGTCCCCGGGGGTACCACAGTTGTAACCGCGGGTTTTCCGGAGCGAGACGGATAATGGCAGTAGCGAGATGCAAAACAAAAGGGGGCTGAGGGAATCTCCCTGAAATACTCCCCTTTTGAACGTTACCGGCTCTATTTGGACTCTATCATTACCAGATGTTATGGTAAAGCGAGTCCTCCAGAGCGGCATCAGATCTTCAATGCATCTCACTACGGGACCGGCGACCGCAAGACATCGGAGCAAGTGTACAATAAGCTCATGAGATGTCATATCAAATGCCTTGCGGTAATCGATCCAGGCCATGGAGAGATTCCGCTTATACTGCACGGAGTCCTGCGTGACACATCTGTCAATCAACAGGTTCTCCTTGCAGCCAGCGACATCTCTCTTCGATCCTCGTTGCTCATATATCCGCTCGTAAACTGGGTTAACTGCTTGGAGTACCCGCATGTACAAGATGCGTGTGAACACCTTGTAACATGCGTTTAAACAGGTTATCGGCCTATAGTTCTTTGGATTGGACAAATCTCCGTTCTTGGGGATCAGCACTGTCCGCCCCTCAACAACCCAAGAAGGAATTTGCTGCTCCCCATTTAGCCAAGAATTAAAAATTCTGGCCAAATGGTGGTGGGTACTGGTTAACTTTTTCCACCAAAAGTTATTAATCCCATCGGGACCTGGAGCAGCAAAATTCTTAGAGCCTTCAAGAGCTCTTCGAACCTCTTCTGGGGTTATTGGTTGGCACACCTCCTGTTGTAGATGAAGCCTTTGGCAAAAGGCTTCAAAAGGTGCCAGGGCCGGAGAGTCTCTGTTGAGCGGAAGCCTCTGTTCGTACAACGTTTTCCAGAAAGTTTCCACCTGATCGACGGTCGGTGGATTGTCGGCAACACGCTGAGGCGGTTCGAATAGGCGCGAAGGCTTTTGGCGAAAAAGGTTATTTTCCGCCAGCCCCCTCGCCCGCTTCACTAGTGACTTTTTGCAAGCCACTAGCATCCGTATCCTATCGAGGCAGTGCTGTTTGGTGGTTTGTAGCACTGCCCCGTTGAGTGTGTGATGGGCGCGTCTTAAATTGGCGGCTATACGTCGAACTTTAGGCGTGAAAGGCCTATTGGCCGCCATGTAGTCCATCACACATTGGACACGGGATGCGTGTTGTCTCGCCGACCGGATATTGGCCTCCATCCTTTGTATGCGCCGCTGCGCTCTCTCCTGTGGGGAAGAGGTATTTCGCCTCTCCACCTGAGACGAGCGTTGAGCAGCGGCATACACGGCACAATTTATGTGCCAGATGTCAGCCTCTTCCGGTAGCGCTGTACGAAGTTCAGCGTCCACTCTGGCCAGGTCTTGTGGCCCGGGGGTTTTCAGATGGTGTAACCCCCTTCTGGTACTGAGGCCCTCTGGTATTGGCGGAACGAGGAGAGCTACGTCCTCAACCGGTGAATGTGGCGGCTCTTCCGCCACCTCATTCACCGGTCCAGGAGCAGCCCTCACGTAGCCCCTACTACGAAGATGGGATACATAGTCACGCAGATTTTGTGGCGTGAAGGCGCTATGCTCTGGGAGCCTCTCACACCACAGAGCATGCATCCGCGCCATGTACCCCCTTCGCGCGGGCTCACTGCTTTCATAACACTGCAGAAGCTCATCCCTCAGTTCATCCGTCCACTCAAAGCGTCCATGAACATTGCGTAAGTCATCAACGGGCGGTCTATCCAGTTGGGCCCCACCACCTTGCCCTTGACCCCTATCCGAACGGGGTCGATCGTGGGGGCCCTCTCTTCGGCCTGCCGGAACCAAAGGTTAGAGCCTGTGGGTGGTTAGCCCAGCAGGCCCACGACCGACACCAGAGGGGAAAATGCTTTCCCCTCCCGGGTGCACTAGGGCTGCCGGTTCGGTTTTGCACCCCTAGCTGGAGTAAGTGGCGGCGTGGTATTATTATTATTATTATTATTATTCTGAGTGGAGAGTTGCGTGCATGTTTTCTGTTTTCCTTTATTTGTTCTGTTTGATAAACTATCAAGATACTTTACAGAAGAAAGATATTTTCAATAAATATATACAAATTTTGTATTTCAGCCATTAAAGGCAGATGGATATATTTATAACATAATTTAATGATAAATGGAATCAGTTATTTTAAATAAATGCACTCAATTATCGTTATACTAATTATTAAAACGTTTAAAACATCCCGAACTGTTTATGCATTTAATATATTCAAGTAAATTTTTCTAATAAATTATTTGAGGGAACCTCTTTTTTAAAGTTTATTCTTGAATTTGACACTTATTTATTTATGAAATGAAAATGGTTGCAACTAGCCATAGGGAAGTACTTACAAAAAAAATTTTCGTTTTTCTTTTCTACATCATATCGTCGAAAAATATACAGGGCGTTCCATTTGAAAAAATTGAGAAAATTCAATTTAAAATGCTCTTAATTGAAAAATAATTTTTGGCCACCCTGTACATTTTTAAGAAATGAAAATAATTCAAAAACATTAATTAGATGTCTTGTAACTGATATTCACATAAGTTTTTCTTAAAACCCATAATTATGACTGTGGTGATTTTTTTAATATCCATCAGCAGATTGCGTTATTTCAACAAAAAATACATTCAAGTGGTTGGGAGATATCCAATGCTAATATAGGAATTAATAAAGCCTAGAAAGAAGCTTAAAAGAATGTACTGATATACATAGCATGCCATTTTAAAAAAGGCACTTGGTCCTATAATTTCGTCTTGGCTCGCCCTGAATGTTCGAAAATAATTTCCATTTGTAGACTTTTTCATCTAGTTTACTAAAAATTTCTAGCTATAGTAGAACTCGAGATATCGAGGTCCCACGCACTATTACCCCACCCTGTATATCAATTTTATGTTCGCCATTTTAGTATAAAATCAGTAAATTAATAGTTTGGACATAATTAGAAAATGTTGATAATTGACTTCACTTTTGTAAGCCAATTTTATTTTAAACTTAATCATATCCAAATTATTTAACTTTAAAATCATATTTATTTTATTTAGCTAGATAGGGAATTTTATTTTTCATTGTATGGAATATCTGTTCTCGCAATACACTGTTCAGTTGATTAGAATTTGTTTTATTGTTTGCGTGTTGTGTTCTCTCCATTGATTCCGAACTTTCGACTTTGAGAATTAAATTTAGAAATTATATTGTGTGGTATTTTAGCTACATGCAGGCGGGATATCATAGCAATATATTTATTTTCGGGAGTGGTTTTACATAGAAAAAAATATGAGAAAAAATCCTTTAAGAGAATTTCGGTCTCCTAAGAGGGAACCCAAAATGCGAGTTTTATCTAAGTGACTTAGAATAGTGCCTGAGTTACAGTGGCGAATTTCTACACGTTATCTAATGTCAATCAAAGCCATTAATATATATTATTCACCAAAGTGAACCCAATCAGAGACCTCTTCCACTTCCCCAGCTCAAATTCTTTATTTGCATTTCGTTGCTTCCCTCATTGGAATATGATTTCGTTGTTATTATACGGAAGAGGGGTTGGCCGACTTTGTGTCAGCACATAAATAAAATGCAGAAAATTTTGTAAAATTATATTCAATACTATCTTCGATAACTAAGAATAAACAACAAATTTTTATTAAATTACAAGACTGTATAGTTTTTAAAGATTATTAAACTAAAGTAAATACCAAAATTACTGCCTTCTATTTCGACATAAGCTGTTGGAGAGCGATTAATTAAAGCTAAAACCTGATAAAGATTGTCTGGTATTTTCTTGATAGTTTCGTATCTTATCACATTTAAATTTTTTTTTCCGCCTTTAATAATGGGGTGGGGGTGGCAATGGGGTGGTAGAGAAGGTAGCTAGCGCCAAAAAATTTTTTTAGACGTTTCGTTCTTGTATACACACTAAATTACATTTTTTTACCACCTTTAATAATAGAGTGGAGGTGGCAATGGGGTTGGTAGAGGGGGTAGATAACGCTAAAAAACTTTTTTAGACGTTTCGTGGTCTTAACTAAGCACAGGTGTAGATTTTAGCGCCGCGAATTTGAAACGCTCCTCCTGGTTAAAAAACAGACTATATTTAGCACTTGCTGAACGAAAATTCTTCTAGGTTTCTGTTAATTTTAATATAATAAACGTACTTTAAATTATTTTTCATTGCCAGCATATTTTATTCGTCTGTTTAAGAGACACATCAGACAACTATAATCTTTCCCTCGTCCTCTCTGATGAATTTAGAAAAAGACGTTACATCTAGATTAAGAGTAAGAACTGGGATTTAGTCCCTGTTCTGTTTTATTTAAACATACAACTTAAAAAGAATTTTATGACGATGGAGATCTTTTGTGAACGACGATAATACTTTAATTTTATCGACTTTTCTTTTGTAGGTTGGGTCTTTTGGTAGGTCTAATTAAACGGGGTTTCACGAATCGCAACTTCAACTATATATCGAGCTTTTATTGATGCTTAAATGGAATCTGGCCTTTCTCTCTACAATGACGTTTATCTCAATGGTCCAATTAGTTCCGTTTAATTTGGGGCTTTAGCATTGGGTAAATTGAAAATATGAACTGCTGGACATTTAATAGGAAATTACTTCTGTATATCATACCACTGGATCGCTTTGTAATTTATGTGGTTTCATAATTCGATTATTATTTTTATTGTTATTATGACAAATAGTTAACCATCAATATTGTCAATGATTTACAAATTAATAATACCATTGTTCTTATTATTTTATTTCTTCTTTAAAGGCTTATTGTTTTAACAATTTTTTCTCAACTATCGGTGAAAAAAATGGCCAGCTCTGTAGAAAAAATAATTGCCTGCCTGATTTAATCGCAAATAAGAAGTAAAAGAATCGTTATTTTTGTATCCAGTGGCAAAAAATGAAATAATCCTTATACCTACTCAATATTTTTAAAAATAACACAGCATGAGGTCCAGATGATATATCGGTTAAAATAATAAAAAGATGTCATAGATATATAACTACCGCATTAACTCACATAATAAATAATTCATTTTTAACGGGGATTATACCTAAACAATGGAAGTAATCTATTACTATATCAATTTATAAATCAGGAAATAAACAAGCAGTCACAAATTATAGACTAATAAAAATCATAAATAATATTGTTAAAATAGGTAAATTTTTATGTATATTTTTGGATTTGGTCAAAGCGTTTAACACTGTGGACTATAATATTTTATTTTAAAGACTGGAGAATACCGGGGTCAGGGGTTGTTTATTGCAACTTTTCAGGAATTATCTAAAAGACAGATAGCAAGCAGTAAAAATCAATAACATCTTAAGTAATCATTTACCTGGCATCATGGGCGTATCTCAGGGTACTGTGTTAGGACCCGTATTGTTTTTAATTTACATCAACCAGTTAGGTGATCTTCTATAAACGGTAACTACATATCTTTTGCAAATGATACAGTTTTGATATTTGAGGATGATTCCTGGAATGCAGTGTATAACAAAGAGAAAGCTGGTCTAAAGAAAACTTAAAACTGGTTAAATCTTAGTCATCCAAGTCTAAATTTATTTAAAACTAAATTTATAAATTTTTCTTTAACAGTTGCTGATCAACCTTCAGAAAGCAAACTTAAGATTCATAAAACGAATTGTATTGCTTTGGTAAATTGCGACTCTTCTGTTTCGAAATTCACAAAATAAGCTATATCAAATATCTTGGAATTATGGTAGACCAATATCTACGATGGAAAGAGCACATGGAATATCTCACAATAAGATTAAGAACATTAATATGCAAATTTTACCAATTGTGAGAGATTCTTAATGTAAAAAAATTGATTATGGTCTACACCACTTTGGCTGAATCTAAAATTAGGTACTGCATCACGATATGGGGTAGTTTATATAAAAATTCCTTGCATAACCCAGAAATAATTCAACATTGAATTTTAAAAATTACATTTAAGAGGCCAAAATATATTCAACTGACCTATATTATATCAAAAAGCTGGATTATTTAGTATTACAAAAATTTATGCCTACCAGTGTGTGCTATGCGTGCATAAACAATATAATGATTTAAACATCTTATCTCAAACTATTCGAACCAGGGCTGTGATAGAGCAGTCGATACAAGTTCCTTATTTCAGGAAATCGCACACACATAGATTTGTTTTTTATTATGGACCAAAAATATATAATTTATTACTCCTAGAATAAAAAAAAAACACATCAGGTTTAAAAGGAAACTGCGATTGTTCATAAATAACAATGTTAATGAAATAAATAATATTTTATACATATACCTTTTCTGTGTACTATGTAATCAGACCAATTCTCCTCAACAGTTCCGCTAATTTAGATATCAGATAACTTTTTATTTATTTTTTCTCTCTACTTATCCTATTTAAGTCGAGACTATATTAACTAGACTTGTTTTTTTTTGTATTTCATTACTTTCTGTACTTATTATTATCTCTCTCTCTCTCTTCATTCTATTTTTTGTTTGCTATGTTTCTATCAAATACTTTTTTTTGTTTTTTGTTAGTGTAAAATGGTTAGACCTACGAACATGCATTTTCTGCTTAGGTGGCTAATCACTATCTATTATATTTTGATGTAAGGTTTATTATTTGTAAGTAATTATTGTACACTACGATCGGAAAATAAATTTGATTTGATTGATCTAAGGAATAAACAATATAGCAATAATACCAAAAATAGCTTAAAGCATTGGTCCTGCCAGATTGGAGTTGTGTACAAGAATACTGTAAAAAGTGTACACAAGTAATGAAACGAAACAAGTAGTGTGTCAAAGCATATTCTTAAAAGCCGAAATAATCCATACTGATCTGCCGAAAATCTCGATTGAATCATAAACTCAAAGACGGTACTCAGAAAAAATAAACGTGTGGTGTGGAGTACTTGATACTTGAAATTAAGTTATTGGTAGTTTTTTAGTGGAGTAATATTAAGCCAAACTCGTTAACACATGTTTGTTGGTTTCTTGAGGTTAGAAAGCTAAAAAGTTTAGAGCTTTCTAATTTTGTTGCCCTTTCAAAAACAAACATTTTGAGACCTTATACGCTCTGATAGGACAAATAAACTGAATATATCTAAAAAAGAAGTTGAAAAATCTGGCATGGAAGCCATTTTGTATAAAAGTGGCCCTAGATAGTGAGGCGGCGACAAAGGCCACGGGGCCCGACTAATGACTAAAAAAAATCGCTTCTATCAGCTGCATACATTTTAAAAAATTTATAGCTTAATATTGCTCTACTATTTTTAAGAATAATTTGAATCGATCTCTGTTTTTGAACTTTCTAAGGAATGAATTTTGGAATGCACTACAGGGCGTAGACATATATTTAATGTGTTAGGGTGTCTCGCTTTCAAATGTGTCACATCGTATATCCTGAATTCACCAAAACTTGAGGTTTTAAACTTATAATTTAAAATTAAAACTAATAACTTTATTTTAGAGTTATTTATGAACTTAGGAAAAATGTTTAGTACCTGCTTAATGGGTAGTTAATGATTTGTTTCGAAACTTGAGAAAATTATAAATGCAGTTCCTGAAAAAGCCGTAAATGAGAAACTGCACGAGAAGTTTATATTTCTGTATTTAAGTAAGTGTTTTAAAATTTGCACTACCATGAAGTAGTTAGTAAGGAAATATAAACGCTTTCAAGAGTTTGTTTCTTTGCAAATAAAATACTGGTTTCTTATTTTACGGGGTTTTCGCATAGAGTTTACACTTAGAGGGTTATTTATCCTTAGCAATATCCCAACCTAAAGGACGGGCTTTATAGAGCTACTTTAAAAACATTAAATTCACTTGAAGGGGAAAATGGCGTGCTAAAAATGTAAATGTGCAATTCGTTGTTTCAAGAAAAATTACGTACATTTGAGTTCTAATAAGTTCTAATGTATGAGAATGCGTCCGAACACTAGCCACGTATTTACTAAAAAACAACGTCTGTTCCCAATCAGGAGACCGTATTTACAAATTACACTAATGAAAATTTGTCAGGTTCGTCTCAGCAGGAGCATATTAAAAATAAATTATTCAGTTCAGGTTCTGTTTTTGTGTTTACTTACCAAGAAGTTTGTTACGTGTTTTTATGCTGCTTTTGTGATGATAAATTTATGTAATTATCTTTGAAGATACTTATAAGTTAATAAGTCTAGCGAAACATCGACTAATGAAGCAGACATTTTTTACTTTCCCATATACGTTGTATACAAGGAAAATATTGTGGTCATGCAAAAATAAATATGTGAATTTTTGGCGAATTTATGCGTTTTTAGTAATTCCTCTGTGCCGTCTATGGTCGCACTTAGAACCCAAACTACTCGATTGATTTTGCTCAAATTTTGTACGCGTATTCAGGACGAACACTCATCGATGAAAAATCTTTAATTTTTTGCTTAGTTTGAAGTTTGTTATTTACAGTACTAATTAAATTTTCACTCATTAAGCGTACATAGGAGACTCAAGGAGACTAATCAATCAATTGATCAAGATATGATTTATTGTCTAAGATTGAGATACTATTATTGACAAAGCTATATGTATATAACATAACATATACAATCATAGTTAATTTTAAATTTAAATTAAAATAAAGTAAGGCAGGTACAGTAAAAGTTACATACATACATAGATATACAGGGTGTCTCACCGGGAACTGAATCGATCGATATAGAGATAAGTACGCATCAGAAAATTTTGAAAATTTAAATAATTACTAATGTCGGTGTGGCCAATCTAACTAAAATAATTACAGGCAGCTGGCACTTCCGCTTATACCGGAAGTCGATACCAACTTGCCTATTTCAAATGGAACACCCTATATATTTTAGAGTTTACGAAAAGAGCATAAAATAGTCGAAAATATGTATATTTGACATTTTATAGAAAATTTGACAGGTGCAACGGTTTGCAAGAACCGTTATAACTTTCTTCGTGTAAAAGATCCTCATTTGCTTCTTGTCACATAAAAAGAACACAAGAAGAACTACGTTCTTCAACTGAAATAAATTCAATAATATCATACCAAGGTTCCGTTTTTCGCGTTACATTTTGTCAACTTCAAACTGTTTAGGTCAAATAGAACACCCTGCATTTTTTTACGTCAAGTTGTGTAAAATTGAATTCCCTTTTTTCTGATATTAGCATTGTGGGGGTTAAAGTTACAACTTTTTGAAATATTTGCGATTTTATTAGAAATTCATGATATCCAGAAACACGGAAACCGTCACCAAACACTGTAAAACGCATACTGGAAAATTTTAAAAATTATGTCTCTGTCAAGGCAAAAATGCAAAGAAGAAAGCCTATTATTGATGACGAAAACATTGAAATAATCATTCTGGGATATTTTCATGCATTTCCAAGGATGTCATTAAGACAAGCTGCTTTGGAATCGGGACTATGCAAGGATTCAATTCACAGAATCTTATTAAAACATAAGTTTCACCCGTTTTCATTCCATATGGTTCAAGGATTAAAAGAAACAGATTTCCTAAGAAGACAGAATGTTTGTGAGTTTATTCTAATAAGGTCTGAGGGTCACGACTCTTATTTGGGAAATATTATATGGACAGATGAAGCAAAATTTACTAAAAATGGACTTTTTAATAGACACAATTCGCATTATTGGAGTGACTCAAATCCTCATATGTTCAAAGAGCGAAACTTTCAGGAAAGCTGGCAGTTCAATGTTTACTGTGTCATAAGAAACGATAGAGTGGTGGCATTACAATTTTATCAGGAAAATTTAAACTGTAAATTAAATTTTCTCTTCTGCTAATATGTATAGGTAAATTTTTGTTTTTTTTTTTTAGTTGAAAGATCTGAATATCTTACAAAATTTGAATAATAACTATTTAGATAATTTACCTCTCGCCGAACATAGAAACATTTTTTATCAGCACGACGGTGCTCCCCCACATAACGCATATTTAATAAATAATTATTTACAAGAAACTTTTTATGATCAATGGATTGCCAATAATGGACCTTTCTCATGGCCTCCTCACTCGCCCGATTTATCAGTTCTGGATTATTTCATTTGGGGAACTATTAAAAAAAAAGTTTATGAAAGCCCATTAACAACCATTGAAAATTGTATGCAAAGAGTAAGAAATGCATTTCAATACATATTACAGGATTCAATTAGAAGGCTACCCATTAAGAACTAATACGAAGGGGCGAAAAATGTGTCGAGGTTCGAGGGCGGAATTTAAACAATTATTAAATTAAAATGAAATCATATTTTAAATTGATCTTATCTCTGCTATTTTAGTTCATGCCATATCTTCAATTCGATTAATAAGCATGTTACAGTGTTAGTGTTATTTTGCGTTTTTGTGGATATTGAGTAGCAAATGTGCTGCAAGTTCTTGATATTACTTTATCACATTCTCCATAAATAATAAACAAATTTAAAAAGTTTTCGTTGGTATAATTTGACATAAGATAATGACTGATTGTTTCTAATCATGGCTATTTTGATGAAATGATTACAACAATTCATGAATTTCCAATAAAATCGCAAATATTTCAAAAAGTTGTTACTTTAACCCCCACAATGGTAGTATCAGAAAAAAGGGAATTCAATTTTACACAACTTGACGTAAAGAAATACCTATAGTGTTCTATTTGAACTAAACAAGTTTTCGCGGTTTGAAGTTGACAAAATGTAACGCGAAAAACGGAACACTTGGTATGATATTATTGAATTTATTTCAGTTGTAGAACATAGTTCTCCTTGTGTTCTTTTTATGTGACAAGAAGCAAATGAGGATGTTTTACACGAAGAAAGTTATAACGGTTCTTGCAAACCGTTGCACCTGTCAAATTTTCTATAAAATGTCAAATATCTCTGAAACGGCTAGGTTTAGGTATAGGATATGCTACATATTTTCGACTCAGAATTTTATGCTCTTTTCGAAAACCTTAAAATATATAGGGTGTTCCATTTGAAATAAGCAAGTTGGTATCGACTTTCTGTATAAGCGGAAGTGCCAGCTGCTTGTAATTATTTTAGTTGGATTGGCCACACCGACATTAGTAATTATCTAAATTTTCAAAATTTTCTGATGTGCGCTTTTCTCTATGTCGATCGATTCATTTCCCGTTGAGACACCCTGTATACAAGGATACAATAAGTAAAAAAAAAAGAAAACCAATACAATAGTATTGAACAGTAGATATTATTACACCATCACTTTCACATTGCAATCTAAAGAATGAATACATATCATAGTTGAGAATAGATATATAAAGAAGAATATGTGAACAAAAAGAATATATTCAAGAAACACTTACAATATGTACAAATAAACACATATAGAAACATATAAGCACACATATACATCACAAAAAAAAAGAAGGAAGTAAAAAACAAAACATTCTAAAATGAATCGTCATAACATTCACTAAGATTATAATAGGCTTTCTGAATCAACATCTTTAATTGAGCCATATTTCTGAGTGAATATATGGTTGTATCTTTTTTGCTTTCGTATATAAAGTTGATTTGAGGATGGGTAGAGGCAGGGTTAAATTTAGCGCTTGTCTCGTGTTATGCTGAGGCAAAGGATAGGTATATAGTGTGTTTAGTATTTTCTTATGTATTAGGCATACTGTTTCTAGAATAAAGATGCACGTAAACGTTAATATTTTGTGGGCGATAAAAAGAGGTTTACAATGATCTCCTGGTTTTGGTTTACATAAGTATCTTAGTGCCCTTTTTTGTAACACAAACACAGTATTTAGAAAATGTTGACTACACATTCCCCAGAAAGGGATTGCGTATCTTATATTGGACTCAATCCGGGAAAAGTAAGTCATTTTTGCAGCCCTGAAATCAAGTTCATTTGAAGTTATTCTCATTGCATAACAACCAGATGCCAACTCAGGGCCGGATTAAGGTGTAGGCGAAGCAGGCGGTCTCCTAGGGCGCCAAACTTGAAAGGATGAAAAAATGAAAAAGTGCGAACAAATTTTAAGGGGCAAAATAAAAAGAGCGAAAAATATTGGAAGAGCTAACAAATTATTAAAAGAGTTAATAAATAATTGAGGGAGCGAAGAAAATGAAAGGGCAACAAAATCGAAAAAGCAACATATTTTCTAAATTATGCGGTAGGGGAGAGGCAAAATTATTTTTGCCTACAAGCAAAATTTACCTTGATCCGGGCCTGTGCCAACTTTTTACTTAAATTAAAGACATGTACATAAAATTTTAGCTTCACATCAATATGTAACCCAAGAAATTTAGTATGGGGTTTAGTCTCAATAGGTTGGTTCTTCAAGAAAAGAAGCATAGGTACATTTTTTAAAATTATTTTTAATGGCATTTGGGCATAGTCCATACAGCCAGATACACTGTCCTATTATTTTAAAAAGCTAAATCTAATTCTAACAAGAGAAAGTTTTTAGAAGAACATAATGGGATAGGTAAATTTGAAAGTAAGTATATTCGTTTTGTTTATATTGAATACAAGCGCATTTGAATCACACCATTTTTTTACTTTACATATATCTAACTTTATGATCTCTTGTACTGTTAACATTTTTACTATGCCACACAATGGCATCGTCTGCAAAAAGCGTAAAAGTGCTTTGAATATCAATAGTGGCTAAGTCGTTTAGGTATGACAAAAATAAAATGGGTCCTAGTACATATTCTTGTAACACACCACAGTTGATATCAGTCACATTCGATATCTCGAGGGTTTTTACAACTTGAGTACGCTGAGATAGGTACGATTTAATCCAATTAAGAAGTTCACTCCTAAAACCATAGCACAAAAGTTTTTGAAGAAGTATTTCATGATGTACGCTGCCAAACGCTTTCGAAAATTCGCAAAACACTGCACCAACAGCCTCGCCATCATTTAAGTTGAGATACTTGTTTACTAAAAATGCCAGAATGGCATCAGATGTGTTTTTGGAATTTTGAAATCCGAAATGATTTTTATTTAATATGTTACATTCATCTAAAAATTTTGCCATTCTCTTTTTTACAAGCTTTTCGATAATTTTTAACAACATGGACGGTAATGATATAGGTCGGAAATTTGATGAATCATCTACTTCCCCACCGTTATGGAGAGGCATAACAATTGCTTTTTTAGGTCTGACAGAAATACACCCCTGTTGCAACGGATTCATTAATTGCTGTCACTAATACAGTCAAGGTGCAGTCTAGTAGGATTTCAAATATCCTTATTGACATACCATCGATACCAGATGATAGTTTATTTTTTATTTCTTTTATGGTTTCTTAGTTCTCTTATAGTAACCGAAGTTAATGTAAAATCCTCTTTTATATGAAAATTGTTAAGATAATCAATATGATTTTGTTGTGGTGTGATATTTTCAGTTAATTTTACAGCAATAGAACAGTAATAGTTATTAAAATCGTTCGGAGTTACGTTCGGTTGTACGGAGACCAGCTGATTTGTTTGATCTCTAAGATCATTTACAATGGCCCAGCTTTCTTTCATTTTATTATTATATTATATTAATAAGTAATACAAAATATTGCAGTGGAATATTTGCTCAATAAATTCGTATACGACAAATTAAATTCATTTTGAAAGGAATTTCAAACTCAATTTCCGCAAAGAAATATAACCAAGCTACAAATAAATCCAATATCCTAATAAAATATTTACCAAAGCTTTGCAAGTGCTGCACATCGCAAGTTAATGTATGTATAAAAACTAAATTTTTGTCATTACATATGAAAGTGCATTTTGCAACATAGCTGTTTTTAATAAACATCAAAAGCAAAATGTGTTTACCTCTTAACAATAAGTAAAGGGTACACTAGATGCAATTACACTTCGATCCCAGAAAAGTTGAGCGTAATTTGTCCTTACCCAATCCCAATGTCAAATATCCAGTATTGATAGATCTACTTTACTCACACGTAAGCAGAATACTAGGGGGCGAGCGTAGGTGCGTCTTTACTATGTACATACTTCGGTATGCGATGTAAAGCAACGACAGGCGCGGTTAGTACTTGGATTGGTGACCATTCCAACGGAAACCGCGTTCTCGCCTCACACATCTTCCAGCGGCTTGTATATCAGTATATGCGCGGAAGCTATACAACCTTAGGCGAGGGTTGTATAGGAGATATACCATCCTTCGGAGGGGATGTAAAGCCGTCGGTCCCTTGTCTATTAAATGTTACGCAAGTAAAAGATCCCTACTCTTCTTAAGGGAAGAGGTTCGGCAAAATTCCTGGTTGGGGGTAGCTCGTCTACAGGCGTCGGTGTTAGGCCTCAGTAGCGGAAATAGGCCGACGTTAAATAAATGTATAAAAAAAAAAGCAGAATACTAACGACCTAAATTTTGTAGAATCGCTTTTACTGATTAATATAAAATAAACTTCATGGTTTAAAACTTATACTAAACAATAAAATATTTATTACTTCTAGTTAATTTGCTTTTTTAGATTTACAAAACGTGTACATACTAGGGCAAATTCTTAGACTATTTAGTCACGTCGTTTCGTTCTAATGGAGTACTTTTTTACCGTGCATTTTAACAAAATTATTATGGGGGTTCATTGGGTGCTGTGTGATTGTGCTGTTTGAAAAAAACCCAAACGCGGTATGAAATTTACTGTCACGAAGAGACAACCAATATCGTGTACTTTATTTACATGTTGGAATATTTTCGGCATATCGAATGGTCTAATGATGAATCCGACATTTCACTGTTGACGTATTTTGATTTAATCTTAATCAATTCGTAAGAGGCTTAAAATGATCTGCGTATGTTAGTTCAGATGCCTGCTTTTTACGTATTTTACTCGACATCCAATCAGAAAACAATACACAGAAGCAAGATTACTCAAGAAGCCATCCATTGGGAATGGTGGCACATTCGCCTGATTGGTCAAACTACCAAACACCGTCTGTGTCTTCTGTATTTTTCGAAGGGATCACTTCACCCATTCTCATTTCTGATTAGTTTAGAAACATGGTACATATTGCTCCAACCAATAAAAAATGAGACGTAATTGAACTAATTTAAAATATAATGTCAAGTGAATATGGTTAACATGATAATAACTGAGAGTTTACTTTTCATACTAAAATTAATTTTTTTAAAGGCAACAGTCAGTAGTGGCAAAGAAAAAGTAATAAAACTAACCTAACTTAAACTAAGGACCAAAAAAATTGTAGCCCCAAGTTTTATTTATTTATATCTCGATGCAGATTATGAAACAAATTGTTTGCAATAAGGGAGTGTCTACAGCTCCGGGTAAATCCGTATGATTAATTTTTATTATTCCTCCGTCCAGGCAATTCACGCCGCACATGCGCGATGACGTTCAAACATATTGATATAGTAAGAATTATAAGGTTACCTAACAGCAGTCTGTGGTGTAATACTTAGGGTTCCCGATTCTCACACGTGAGGTCGAGGGTTCGAATCCGCTTGCTACAAGTTTTTTTTTTACCACATTTTGTTAACTAAAATACGTAATACGAATATTTCTTTAGGTTAGTTCGTTGGGTTAAATATGTTAATATTTTTTGATGTAGTATAGTTGCTTATGATAGATAATGTCCCTTGCCCTCGACGGCAGCCAATCATGCGCATGCCCGGTTTTAGACGGAGGAATAATAAAAATTAATCATACGGATTTACCCGGAGCTGTAGACATTGCCTTGCAATAATCAAAACAGCGTATAGTGAAAATAGTTTTACCGAATACGACGGACTCCAGTATATTTATATATAAAGTAATTAGTACAGGGCCCAGGACTAAGCTTTGTGGTACCCCATATCAATAAAATAATAATCAGAATGAATCTTGTTTACAGAACTGTGACAACTATACTGAATAGAAACATAGAGCTTCCGGAATTTCAAGAAAAATAACTAATTCAACGAGACACCTAATATACGAAATCGAATTTTAATTGAAAAATTATCACGGTTTACGTTGTCGAACGGCTTAATGAGACCAACATGACATTCCTCGTTGTGAGACTGCTCTAGTTGCTCTAATTCTGCCCACATTGCATTATTGGAACAGACTCCCATAACCATGAATATTTATGTAAATGTTAGGATATATAAGCTCGGTTGCGCTGACGGGCGCTGTTCTAACACTACACTCAAGATACGATTATATATATTAGAACAATTTACAGTAAGCGTTAAAATTGCATCGTAACTTGATTGTTTATTTGTGTGTGGTTGATTAGTTACAACTGAAAACGCATTCTTTAGAATTTTTACTGAAATTGTTTCATCAACATCAGTAGTAGTATTTTCACATTATTTATTTTAACTCTGAAAATTCTATTTTAGTAAAAGTTGAAAACATTGCATATCTATCAAATTTATCGATTGTTCATGGAATATTTTTGCACTGGAAACAATGTCATCAATACTTTGTAAGAAATGAAAAAAGATTTTAAGAAGACGATTTCGTAATTCGAAAATTTCTTCTACATCCCTCAACCAATTTAAAAAAAAAATTATAGGCGTTTGGAAATACTCGATAGAATGGTACTGGTCTATTAAAAATTTTAAAAAAATCTTTTGTTTTTCACAAGATAAAAAGTCCAGGACTATTCTATCGGGTTTTCTTTGAAAGCCTTTAAAAAAATTAGAATCGGTTGAGCGATGTAGGAGAAATTGTCAAATTACGTCCGCGGTTCCGCCCACCTTAATGCGATGATTTCTTCATCTTCAGTTTCTATATTATCGAATTTCATTGCTTCTCCAATCGGCATATTATAACTGGCAGTATTGGTTTTCAGACTGTTCTAAAGTTTTATCATCTTTACTACCGTATTTCTTAAACTTCTATATTCTTTTGCTATTTTATGTTTATTATCTTTTCTTCATTTTTGAAATAATGTTTTATGATATCCATCTGCTTTGCGTATATTTTTCTGGTATATTAATATTTATCATAGGGCACATTTCATATATCTTTATATCCTTAACTGAATTTCAATGCCTTATTGAAACTAAATAACGATCTACCGTTACTAACATAACTTGTACTACGTAGTATCTATCTGAATGTCTTGATTCACTTCTCAAAAGCTTTCGACAAACTGGATCATATACCTTTGTATAAACTGAAAAACTGACGTTTTTTACATAATTCTAGCGAATCCTGATATAGCTATTTATTACATAGGTACCAGTTCTTTCAGTATCCATACGTATTCCATACGGTTATTCTCAGGTACAGTGTAAGGCATTCTATCAAACAAATTAGACATCGTGGCAATATAAATACCAATAGGTTCATCCCCTTGGGTACGTTTCTCAATTTGACGCCAGAGTTTTTCTGAAGGCGGTGTAAATTGCTCCCTCATTAACTGAACTAACTCATCCCAATTAGAAGCGTTTTTTCCAACAAAATGATAAAATTTTAAGGCATCACCATCAAATAATTGAGAAGCATTATAATATAATTGTTGCTTATTTAAATTATAGGCTTTACTACTATCATCAACACGCTGTAAAAATGCATTAAATCTAAGAAGTCCTTGATCTCCGGAGAATTTTAGACCCCATTTGTGCACAGGTACAGTGTTAAAGTAATTTGGAATTTGTAAAACTCCCGAATTGATATCCAAATTATTAGAATTCAAATTAGGAGGCGTTATATTTTCCTCGACTGTATTGCTACCCGTTGCACTATTATTGGCAAGCGTAACATCTTCCGATTTAGGATCAGATTCAAAATCTTTTGATTTTGCGGTATAATTTGAAACTAGTTCAGTCACATGAGTGAGTGCTCTACAACGTCTTGCAGTTAATGCTTCATCTTTACTCGATATGCGTTCAACTCTTTTTAAGACATGCGTTAATTTGCATTCAATTTTTTTAATTTGAGTAGGTGAACCAGAAAATGAATTAATATCTTCCTCAATATCAAGCAATTTTTTCTCACATTCACTCAACTCTTTCTCAGCATCTAACTTTACTGGACTACGTATCACTGTCCCAGCTTTTTCTAAAATCAAAGCACCACGCAAACATTTTCTTAACGTCTCGACATTACCTATTTCAGAAAGTCCTCTTATACGTAACTCATACTCTAATTCATCTTTCACTAGTCTATCTACGTCAAGCTTAAACCTACCTGCCATTTTAAATTTTTTTTTTAAACAAAATCAAATTTATACCAATATATGTCTATGTAAAAGAATATTTTGCTTGTTAATACTATTTTTCTCTCTGCCAACTCAACCCTACGTCATGTATTCTTGAATTTCAAAACAAATAAATTGAAAAAAAAAATGTAATATAACTAAACCACGTTGGGCGCCAAAACTGCTACGTCAAATTTTAAAACTACAATCTGACGTAACTAGTTGGTCGTCGTCTGTTGACTAACGGTATTTGCCGGCCGACTGACAGTGGAGATGGTCGGGGTTCTAAATTACTTTGATGTATCAGGGCGCCAAGTAAATTTTTTTTTCACTCCAAATACCAGCTCAAGTACAATGTAACCTCAAATTTACTAAATAAATTACTTAGCGAGACGATAATGAAAAATTCAAATTCAGTTTTATCTTTTAATAACAATAAACGAAATAGGTTAACTTTAAAACATTCAACAGTACAATAACGTAGAGTATGGTATGACAGACAAATTCAACACACAAAAAAAATGTATCTAACTGGGTATACACGTCTTACGTAAGTGCTTAACCCCCAACAATTATCATAGATGTTTTAATTAATTGACAGAATATTTTCATAAAATGTTTAGCAAAATTAGCAGTGGTGAAATATTTTTTTAAAGCAAAATATAAAATATATTTAAAAAAAAATCAATATATATATATATATGGTACAAGAAGGATACAACTTTGCAGGCAGCAGGGCTTCAGCTTCGGCTCAATTTTCAGGAATGGGCAACTTCCAGCCTATCAATTAACCAAAAAAAATGGATGGCTCCTCCACAAAAAATAAATTCCAGTCCAGCAAGGAGAAGTAACATAAGTACGTGTAGACCAGTGAAAAAAAAAAGTTGTTTGTTTCAGGGGAGACAAAAAAACGTAGAAAAACTACGAAATCCTAGGCGAAACCGTAGGTGGAAAAAAAGAACCCTAAAAATAAATTTTTACCATTGAACAATTTACTACAAGTGATATTTTGCTAGTTTGAATATAAAAATAAAATAATTACCTCGTTTCGGAGGGTTTTCTTAGAAAATGTTGTTGACCTTGGATGTCCTTGGCCTCGTGTAAATTTGGCAAAAATGGCTTTTACGTATAGATTCTTCCAATGAAGACAATCGATTTCCAATACCATAAAAATATGCACTCGTCCAAACATAAATGGATAACCGAAAAATATAACGTTGCGAATATATCCCAAAATGGTGAAATTACTTGTTTCAAAAATCGCAACGAGCACGTAAAAATACCACTTAATAAATTTCCAAGCGTTCGAGCGAATTACACGTGAAAAGTGACAGACTACCGAAACTATTGTGAAGAAATAAATCTGTGTTACCGATCGCCAATAGGTTATAGGAATCTACCTATAAACTAATTAAAAGTTATTGGTTGCCTAGCTTAAGAATTACAGAAATAGAGAGCTTAAGTATATGCAACACGCTGCACAACAAAATGTATAACGTCATGTCTACACCTAAGTACAACAGATTCCTTACAATTGCGAATTCATATAGACAACTAAATAATAAATATTACGCATGACGACGGATAACACGAATTCGTTAGACATTAAATGTAAGAGATTTTAGAGATTTTTTTAAACAATGTATAAATGTTAAATTGAACTGTAACAGGTTTCCAGTCTACCATTTTCTCGTCTTCCTCTGGCGTTCTACGGAGATCTCTTCTGTGTACCCTACGTTTTATTATCTTTATTAAAGACGTCAATCTGAAGCTGAGCTGTGAGGCACTACTGTATGCTGATGACGTAAAAATGTTTAAAAACTCAGAAAATATAATGAAACTCATATTACACATAGTACACAAAGAAAATTTCTTAAATATTTAGAGTTTACTATCGATCACTTTTATCCTCCTGTCGGCTTTGACCATAATTTGTTATTATTGTTGGGTTTGTAAAATAATATAAATATCAAATTTCACTGCTGTAGACCAAAAGGCTCCTTGAAGTTCCTGTTTATAGGAATTTTTTTCATATTTTTCCACATACTGTTATGAACTAAAGTTAATGACAGCTATTTCCAGACATCCTGCATCTTGTAGATATGCTGTGACTGTTCATTTTCCATGAATTTGTATTCCTATTCTTCAAAGTACTTGATTTCCTAGAAATTTGCAGTAGACTTTTTATTTTGTTTTTGTTTGATTATCTACAAAGAAGTATTCTTACAGTTGCGAAATACCAAAAAGTATTCAAAAATATTGTGACCTAATTTCTGGACATAGCTCCCAATTTAGGCTGAGCAACCTAGATCTCTGTGTGCGTGTTTTCGATGGCTATTTGCAATTGTTTCGTTTATCTGATTTTCGAATTTAAATACATTTAAAAGTTAGAATATCAGTAAAGTATACTTAGTTCCTAATCAAGTTTTAAAAATGCAATTTAGAGGATGAAATATGGAAAAAGTTTATATAAGCATAAATTGAAAAACTTGCCAAGTGTGTAGATAGCTATTAACTTATCAAGTGTAGAGAGCTGTTTAAAACTGACAGGCAGTCTATCGAAGAAGGGCCCCGCAATAATCTAAAATGGTTTTATAAATGCACCTCATTAAAGAAACAAGGAAAGTTCTAGGCCCAATTTAAAACTTGGACAGTGGCTACTTTTACGCATGATTTATGGAAAACACAAATCTTGAATTAAAAGTTTCATCGTATTTTATAAAAAAGAAAATATATTTTATAATCATTTCTTTGTATCTCCTTCAGGCAACTTTTTATGGAACTCATTTTGATGGAACGTGCACGATTAGCTTTGAAATAACGAAGAATCCCAGCATATGCTAAAAAGCATGAATATAAGAGAGTTTTTCAAGAAATATTATATTCATAGTTCAGTACTTAGAAATGATTTAACGTACAATCTGTTATCTACTTATTGATCAAATTTTAACTCGAATAAAACTTCAAATGATTTGGGCCGGCTTTTTGGTGGTGAATTTACATGACTTATTAAACCCAACAGGAAGTCAATTAGAGTTAAAGTTATGTCGATATAAAGGAGCTAGGCATTACACGCAAGGCACAAAACACACATCAGAATTAATTTACGACGAAGAAAATTACTGTATCCGTCATTTCACTTTCTCATACATAATTGTAATTTACCAGGTGGTCTAAAATTGTTTCTTGATGTTCTTAGAGCTGACTGCATATTGAAAATGAGGGCACGCTGTTAGATAAACTTTTTTCAACAATGGATAATAATTCAAATGTGCTTTTAGAGGGCGGAATATTAAAACATAATATTTTTAGTTGCAAACTCCTCTATAAAATCCTTATTTTACTATAAGGAACGTAACCAGACTGCAACCAACAGCTACTCTCCGGGCTATGTGCCCCGCCGAGCGCTGAATTGCATCCATTTATTTTTCGATTGCAACAGACACTAGATCGCTAGATGGCGCCTGCTGACTATTTTACATGTTGCTATCCCAAAGATACCGAAATGTACTAAATAGTCAAGTGATCCTCGTGTCGGTCGTCACATGCCTACCTTGCACTGACGAGAGCCAACAGCTCGAAGCTGCAGTCTGCAAGTGGTGTGTGACGACTGGCACGAGAGTTCCTTTAAGTAGGATCAGTCTTTCGGCTGGTGTTTGTTGAAATCGATGCATTAGCGTTTTGATGGTAATATGCAATTATTACACTTAACGCGCTCGGCAGGGCACATAGCCCGGAGAGTAGCTGTTGGTTGCAGTCTGGTTACATTCCTTATAGTAAAATAAGGACTTTATAAAGGAGCTTGCGACTGAAGTATTATGTTTTAATATTTCTACCCTCTAGAAGCATACTTGAACTGCCTGAACTGGGCTAAGCCCAGTCAGGCTATTTATTTTTCGATTGCAACAGACACACTGGACCGCTAGATGGCGCCTGCTTACTATTTTACATGTCGCTATCGTAAAGATACCGAGATGTACCAAATAGTCAAGGGAACCTCGTGTCGTTCGTCTCATGCCTACCCTGCACTGACGAGAGCCAACAGCTCGAAATTGCAGTCTGCAAGTGGTATGGGACGACTGGCACGAGAGCTCCTTTAAGTAGGATCAGTCTTTCGGCTGGTGTTTGTTGCAATCGAAGCATTAGCGTTTTGTTGGTAATATGCGATTATTTTACTTAACGCGCCAGGCTTGTAACTTGTAATTCAGCGCTCGGCGAGGAACATAGCCCGGATTCCTTATAGTAAAATAAGGATTTTATAGAGGAGCTTGCGACTAAAATATTATGTTTTAATATTTCTATAATATTTTTAAAAAATTCTCAACATTTTGTTTGTAATCAAATATGTACCTGTGACATCGTTTGATAGTGTTCATTTACCCCTGTAACTAATGTCTAAAATTTTTTTTGCTAAAACGCATAGAAATTTTTTTATTTCAAATCAAACATGTACATACGATACATCGTCGGATAGTACTCATCTAGACCTACAACTTTTGTCTAAAACGTTTTTTGATAAAATACATAGAAACATTTAAAAAGAAAAAAAAGCATATGTATATTTTGAAGACTACACAACAACAATATAGGACGAAATCTACCTTTCCTACTGGCCCCTACCATCGAGGATTTTTGTTTATAATGAATGTCATCTTAGTGCCTCAAATGTTCACAATTTTGAAATAAATAGGTTATTCTAAACTATTAGAATTTTTTGTAAACTAAATAATATAACCTATGGAATCACAGCATCCTATAGACCACCTTCTATTGATGCAATTCAATATATCAATGACATGGAAAATTATTATTCTACATTGCTTAAAAATGATGTTGAAATTTATGTGGGCGATATAAACATAAATTTATTAAATAAAGAGGACAACAACGTAAATTCTTATTTATCTACATTGGGACAATTTGGTTTTCTTTCTTATAAAAACAAACCAACACGGCAAACAGAAAATAGTAATAGCATATTAGATCACACCTTTATTTGCACTAAATCCAACTTAAATAAAAAACTAAAATTAAACTCTATGATATTCCAGACGTTTTTAACAGATCATTTTGCTATTGCTTTGTCTATTACCCAAAGAAATCACAGTTTAACAGAAGCACATACTGTGCAAAAGAATATAAAAATTGTAAATTATCACAAAATTGAAGAGTGGCTTTCTAATGAAACATGGGTAGACGTTCTTCAAACAGACGACAATAAATTTGCTTATGACAATTTTATTAATAAATTACAAAATAATATTAAAATAAATACTTATACTAAAAAACTAAAAAATAGAAACGTCAGACTTAAGCAATGGATGACTACCGCCATTCTAAATTCCATAAGGTATAGAGACCAGTTAAAAAAAAGATTATTAAGGTTCTACAGTGCTGAATTAAATACTGAATACAATCGCTATAGAAATATACTAAAAAATATTATTAGGTATACAAAAAATGACTATTATAAAAATGAATTTAAAAATGCAAACAATAATTATAAAAAAGTATGGAAAATCATCAATGATGCGACGAATACTGAACCGAAAAAAAAAAAAAATGAACAATACGTAATAGCGGACAAAAATAATGTAGAATTAACAAATGATACAGACAAATCAAATTTATCCAATACATTTTTTATTAATATTGCGAATGAATTGTCGAATAATATAACAAATGATAACACAATAGAGCCGCAGCTACAAGAACCTATAAGGAATACACTATTTCTTGCGCCGATAAATAAAAATGAACTAATTCAATATATAAATGATTTAAAAAATAATGCTGCGTGTGGGCCAGACGGTATATCTACGATTTTCATAAAAAAGTATCACATATTTCTAGTAAATCTCGTAATGCACATATTTAATTTAATATTTCTGAAAGGCAAATTACCGAAACAATTTAAGGAATCCATAGTAACCCCTGTATTTAAATCAGGTGATAAAAAATTATTAACCAACTATCGTCCTATATCTGTTATAAATAATTTCGCAAAATTGTTTGAGCACTGCTTAAAATATAAATTAATGAACCACCTAACACGACATAAAATCTTATCTACAAATCAATTTGGTTTTAGAAAAAATGTTTCAACAGAAAATGCGAGTACACAGTTAACTAATACTATCATAAAGGCGGTAAATGAGAACAAGAAATATTTATCGGTATTCCTAGACTTACGCAAAGCATTTGATACCATAGACCCTCAATTATTGTTGTCAAAACTCGAATCAATTGGGGTAAGAGGTGTGCCTTTTGAAGTGTTCAGTAGTTATTTATCAAATAGGCAGCAGCGCGTTAAAATAAATGAATAAGTGACCCACTAGTTGTCACCAGGGGCGTCCCTCAAGGGACAGTGGTGGGTCCAATATCATTTCTAATCTATATAAATAACTTATTAAAACTACAGATTAATGCTGAAATTATATCTTATGCTGACGATACTGCTGTACTATTTGTGGGTGAATCTTGGAACACGATTTACCAAGATGCAGCAATATCTTTAAAAAAAATTAAAAATTGGCTTAGTTCAAATCTCTTAAGTCTAAATATAGATAAAACAAAATTTCTAACTTTTTCAACCACAGCGGATGGACAACCAAATCAGGATACCTTGGTCATTCATGGAAACTCTTGTAATAAAACTCAAGACTGTGACTGTCAATCTGTTGAAAAAGCTAATAATATTAAATATCTCGGTGTCATGATTGACCATCACCTAAAGTAGAAAGAGCATGTCACTTATTTGAATATTAGACTTAGGAGATTGTTTCATAAATTTTATCTATTGCGACATGTATTAAATAGAAAAAATCTATTAATTGTATATAATGCTTTAGTTGAATCGATATTAAACTATTGTATTGTTGTATGGGGTGGCATGTATGATCAGTTCTTAAATAATCTTAATATAGCACAGAAAACAATTCTAAAAATAATGTTTAAAAAGAAAAAAGTTATTCATCAACTTCACTATTTTCAGAAACAAAAGTGTTTACAATCTAAATCTAAAGAAAATAAAAGTGGAAATAAAAGCATTTGTAGACGATAATTTTGAAAATTTTAAAAACATTTATAAACACAAATAAAGCATTAAGTATAAAATAGTATATACACGTATATATAAATGTTTTCGTGGTTTCTATATGTCTTCATCCTTTTGTTGCTTCAAGTGATAACTTTCGCCATCAAACCACCACCTCGTCGTCTGAATATATTGTGTCCTTCTACCCCTATACCTGTATACTCTCGAAAATTTATATTTTGTTTTTCTTATGTATTTTTCATTGTATTATGTAATAAGGCTTTTCAGTACGCACACAGGCAGTCTGTTGCCTAGGCGGCTTATGAATTACACTTTACAGAGATATTATATATTTAGTATAATACTTTGAGAAAAAATATTTTGTATTGCATGAACTCTATTTTTGGGATAAATAAATGATTGATTCCAGGCGGACAACCAGTGATTTTCAAATGAATAACTCATCAGGATTTTTTAACATAATTTAATGGTAAATGAATGTATCAAAGAAACATTTCTACATTCTGCAGAGGTTTGCCATTTTACAAATGATACCACCACTTTTCAGAGGGTGGCACCAAAAAAAATATCTATTTGAACTGAAAGAAAATCAAACTTTGTGAAAAAAGACTGAGGTATATTTTTTCATATAAACTGATGATTTTTATTCAACACTGCTTGAAGTTACTCTTTTAGCTTGAGATAATAGATATCTCAAAATATATTCATCCAATTTAGTTATGTTGTTTATTTCTTCAGGATTGTTTCGAAGATATGGAACTTTAAAATAGTTTACAAAATTAAATACTTAGTGCAGTTAAATGTTTCAGAAACTATGGCACTTACGTCAAATATGATAAGGACTAAAATTAAACATTATCGATTTACTTTTCCGCAGCATAAAAAAAAAGAAAAATGACCAAAACACTGCATTTTGAGTTATTACAATAGTTAAAACATAATGAAATTACATTCTTGCGTAAAATAAAAGTATGTAAAATAAAAGCTATGAAAACGCCAAAGAGGAGAAAAATGTTTTCAGTAAACAAATTTGAATTTTTGAATGGCTTTGTGTGTGCTTTGCCGTATGTAGGTATGTGGCCTATTACATTGCATAGCCCATTATGATTTTGTACTTCTACAACACAGAACTATGTGAAGTAAATATTATGAACACATTAAAAATGTTTGTAGTGCAAATTACCGCCGTATTATTCACAGTGCCTGAAGGATTTCATTCTCAATTATTATTTTTTTTAGCTGAATGATAAAATGTTGACAGAATTTCATTACTGCATACTTTAAAGCTTAAAGCCCGTTAATGTTCGAGGGGACTTAAAAGGACTCCTATTAGATTTAATTGAACAAAATTCTTTGATATAACACTGGCTAACAAACATTTTGGTGCCCTAATAGTATTACATTTTCTTGGAAATTTATTATTTGTTGATTCCAAAAATAGCATAGTATTCTGTGATTGTCGATGTTATGGATTTATTTATTATTTACTAGAGTCCGTTTGGTTTATCGCACAGGTAACCTTACGAAATTTAAGTATTATTGTACTCAAAAATTTGTAACCTGTTAAAATGAATATTTATTTAATAGAAGAGAAAGTACAAATAATTAAATGGTACTATGGTGGACATTCACTGTATGATACAATAAATTTATTTATTGTAGCGTACGAAAATCCACCCACTCCTACTTAGTTTGAGAAAAATACTTTTGTTTATTATTTGTTGGCACCCATAATTAATTTCAACAAATTAATATTTAGGGATGACACGGTAATTCGTAAATTCCTTATTTGACAACCGGTCCCCTACAACTTCCGCTTCAAATACATTTACATTACTAACCGCAGCGGATCGACCAGCTGTCATGCCTATGCCCCACCATACATTTCATATTATCTCGTGATTCTAACGCATATTGCACATGTATATAAGTATCTACATATAATCCTATGATTTCCCTTAATAACAATCTCCGTACTGTACTATTAGCTCTAGTTTGTATATGCAGCATAACCGTTATGATGCATATCCAACTACACAATGCACACTACAATACGCCTACTCCACCCATCGATTGTCAAAATTCATAATTCCATACCATATATTTTTGTTGTGTATAGTACATAGGTATTATTTAAACGAACAACAATACATACTACCTCAGTTTATTTCAACTCAAGAGAATATAAAATAAAGTCATTCAACACATAGCAAGCTTGTTTTAGTAAAACATTGATAGGTTATAGCAAAAGTGTACATTACACACACACAAACTTTAATATAAACTGACATTACAATGAACATGGTAGAACCGGAAAATCAGAGCTGTTGTTCTCTGCTGTTGTTTTTACTTCATGTATACACGTCTATTACCGTCTGAAATTTCCGGAGAGATAAATTTCTATAAAAAAAAAAAAAATGGTTTTCAGGTATAGCATGAATGATAATTAGAATAGAAATTACCTCAAACCTTTTTTGAAAAAAATGTGTAGTTAATAAATGAAATGAAACGAGTAATGAATTTGGAAAGGAATATCGACTAAATTTTGGCTAATATCAAATAAAAGGTCAATAACTAATTGTCTTGGTACATGCCATTGTTTGTGGTCCAAATCCAGTAAAGTTAGAAAGTGAGTATTTTGATTTACAGATCTTTGTATTTTTTAAAAGATAATTCGGAAGTTGCTGAAAGGCTTGGTTTTTTCTGGAGATTTGGAAGAAAATATACCTTATCAGCCGTTGGTAGTCTCATGTATTTGGTTGTATTAACATGAGCTGATCAGAAATCCACCCAACCCAAGCTAAGAGAAGAAATTGAGACCCAGTGAAACGTATAATGATAATGAATTAGTATACGCGATATTTTAGAATTTATTATGGCACTTTACACCCACGTTAAACAGCGACACAGATTATAGAGATGATTCTATGTTATAAATGGTCAACAAATTCCCAAAGTTTGGTTAAGACTATCAGAATTGATTCTAATTAGTGATTTGCTAATTCGGGTTTTCATAATGGACAATATAAATGTAACCAAGTTTATCAAAAATCCTAAACATATTTATGCTCGCTGTCATTTTATACACGAGAAAGTAGAAAGGGATATGTTAACGACGCAATAAAAATGAAATAGACATACTTGCAACACCGCTGTGTACGGTCGTGAGCAAAAAAATAGGACAAGTCTTATAACGGTATTTTGCTAAAATCTAGTTGTGTACATCTAACTTTAATTTTTGTGACATTGTCAGTTAGTTGTCATAATTTATTGCAAGTGTGCAAAAAACTAATATGCCTCATATAAGCGATTTAGTTAAATCTGGAGTTATTGCTAAAGCAGAAAATTCGGTGTGTTACATTTTAAGAAAGTGGAGAATAAACGGAACGATTAGTAGAAATCCTGGATCAGGGCGACGAAGGATATCAACTCAACAACAAGATTTGCAATTGGTAAATGCTTTAGTAGAAAATCCATTTTACTCAGTTATTCAGGCTGCTGAAGAAACGAGTTTTCCTTTATCGAGTAGTACTGGTCGCCGGCGAGTAAGAGAATCGGAGCTACGCTGTCATGCAACAGCACAGAAATACTGACTTAAAGCTGAACATAAAGAAGCTCGAGTAGGATTTGCGCTTGAATTTTTAGCGCATGATGTAAATTTTTGGAACAATGTAATCTTTACAGACTAAAAAACTTTCCAGTCAACACACAGCGGTCGTATTCGTGTTTACCGCCCTCCGAATACTCGATTCGATGAAAAATATATAATTAACAATGATAAAAGTGGTAGATTTTCCGTCAATACGTGGGCTTGGATATCGGCAGGTGGTCCTGATGTTTTGTGGCATATTGAGGAACGATTTAACAGTGAAACGTATATTAGGATTCTAGACAATATTATGCACCCTTCTGTGCCATAATTATTTCCTAATAATGAGTTCATATTTCAACAAAACAATTGTTCCGTTCATACTGTTCATACCGTAACTAACTGGTTTCAAGATAACAACATCAATGTTCTTAACTGGCCCAGTCATAGTCCAGATCTTAATCCTGTGGAAGATGTATGGGGACTACTCGTAAGAAGTATCCAAAAACGAAATGTGAGACCACGGAATGCCGAAGAATTACTGGAAACAGTAAGTAATGCATGGGAAAATATTATTACTAATGATTATTGTATAAGGTTATTTAATTCTATGCCAAACAGACTTATAAAAGCTATAAATAGAAATGGTGCAATAACGAAATATTAATAGTTAGTTTCTTATTAAGTAGGATATCCTTTGTCCTTTGATCCAGGATTTCTACTAATCGTACCGTTTATTTTCCACTGTCTTAAAATGTTACGCACCAAAATTTTGTTAATGTTATGTTATTAATGTTAATGCAGTGTAATTTGTCTCATTAATCATCCACCATTTACTATAGCAATAACTACAGCATTAAAATAAAAAGTAAATTAAAAGTACTCGTCTGAAATTTCCGGAGAGGTACTCATTACATATTCAAATAGAGACAGATTTACATTAGAACAAAAAAGTTGTCCTATTTTTTTCTGCTCACAACAGTACACTATTCAGAATTAGTTTAGTCCTAGAATGTATGCCCACTGGCTTTACGAAAGTAAAGATGGTATTTGATATTTGTTTAATCAACTAAAATATGGTTTGCGTGAATGAGCTACTTTCTTTTTTTTAAATAAGTTTCATATTAAACAAATTACAAATTTTTGAGAACAAAAATTAGCACGAGTTGGTACGTGGCATTTATTGGTAACCTGGAATACTGCAAGCAAACAAATCTATTTTCAGTGTTGTGTGGGTACAACTAATTAAATGTTCTTCTGAAGGAGTTATTTATTAAACAAAATTTTAACAAAAAGTGGTTAGAATCTTAAGTTTAAATATACGAAGTGAATTGTTTGAGAACAGAAATATGACTGACTTCTTTTGCCTGCATTTCGGCGGTCTCTCGTATACCTCTCGAGGGATGGGTAAATGAGCGTAATTTCCAAATTACGGTTGGCTATTGTAGTTGGCCATTACTGCCTCCAGCCTGTCGGAATTTTTGCGTTAAAGGTATAACCTTTGTTAGTTTTACGATTATGGTATTTCCGTGCTTAATTGTGGGAAAGTACGCTACATTCGCCATTAAATTAAGAAAAAATCTTACTGAATTGATAGCCTTATCTAACTTTAATTATTGTGATTATGTATACGATCCTTGTCTGGACGTTGTCGATAAAGTACGAATAGAACGGATGCAAAATGCTTGCTGTAGATTTATATATGACTTGAGGAATTATGACCATATTACTCATCAAAGAGCTGAGTTGGTTAAACATGTCGAATAGAAGAAATTTCCATTTAGCAACATTTGTGCATAAAATTCTCACTAATATAAATCGTATTATTTATCGACATTAGTTCTATAATTAAAATTTATTACAAATTTCGAAATTTCATGTTGAAATGGGTCTATATCTCTAAGTCAATATCTAATTATACGGGTTTTACGTTCCTTTACTATAAGTAGGCTGATTTCTATAATACTGGGATCAGTTTTGTTTGGTTCATCTAAAACAGACCTCTAGTTATGACTACCAATTACCAATTAAAACATTTTTATTCATATTATATATACATGTCATTGTGTGGTATTTTATTTGTATCATTTTTATTTTATTTAACAATCAAATATAAATGCTGCCGACTCGTTACAAATAATCCTCGTGGATATGAAACAAGTCAGCCGGCCGCTGTAATATCAACAAATAAGATACCCACACTTCTAAATTGCTCAGATGCTTTGCCGCTTTGCACATTTATTCCTTTTTAATTTTTACTCTAGATTGTTTAGCAGGAAAAATATTCCCAATAACCTGCTTAAGATCTTAAACGCTTTTTACTTATTTTCTCATCACATTATAAATGTTACGGTATTTAGTTATTTGTTTTTGATTAATCTCAGTTGCACTTTTTGCAAAAGGAAAAAGGAAAGGGGATATAGAAAGGAAAGTGATAAAAAGCAGGCGGAGAGAGGAGATAAAAGGTTGTCAGTAAAAGTCTGTAATGTTAATATAAATGTTTTGTGTGTTTTAGTATTGTTACCGTCTTTCTTCATAAATTGTCGTCTCATGTCTATGATGTCTCGTGCCATCTCCGATTGCTGTATTTTATCAGCGAAAAATTTTTCTGCTATGTCGTTGATGACAATAGAGCAATCGGAGTGTATCTGTACGCGTTCATTAAGTAATTTGTTTTGTAACGTCTGTAGTCTTTTACACTGTGCATCCGAGATTAAGTTCCATGATGCGCAGGCATATGTCATTATGGGCCTTAAGATAACTTTATATAAGGCCATCTTATGTCCATTGTCAGCCGACTTCGTCTGTTCATTAGTGGGTAAAGTTTGCTTAAATTAGCGTACATCTTGTTAATTGTTTGTGTCACGTGTTGGGAATATTATCATGCCTTGGGGTCTTTAAATTTGGGAGAGTTTCAATAATTTCTTTAATTTGCATAGGGTTGTTTTGGAACTTGCTTACTGCTTATTTGGAGGGATGAGTTATGACTAAATCAATAACACTACCACCAGTTCCAAACATATGTGTGTATGAGTTGATCATTACATTTTTTAAGTGATTACTATGCCCTATATTAGAGTTCCAGTTAATATTAAAATCTCCAAACATTAAAAAGGTGTGGGATATATTTTATACATTTTAATTAAATCAATTTAAAAAATAATATTTTCTTAACCGCGTCTCAATTTACCGAAGTAACCTCCTGGAAGGTCTCAAGGATTTTATTCTAGGTAAAGAGAGATGAGGCCCTATAGTTTATTGTGGATTTCGAACTACTCTTGGGCCAATTTTTTATAATGAAAAATTGTTTCACCTTGCGGGTTTCGAACCCACTTCGCTAGGCATACTCAGTTTTGTTAACTAGACTCAGAAAAGTTATAGATTCCTCATGTGAATGATTCGTTGAATGGTAAATTCCTGCTAAATTAAACGAATCATTGTTTATCATAATTTTAATAGCAAGAAACTAAACATTCCTTTCAATAGTTGAAATAAAACAGACGTTATACTTAACATCTGAACGTATAAAAATTACGCCACCAGTGTGACTGCTTTCGGAGTTTACTCAGTGAATATTATAGTTTGTAAGAGCTATCTCAAAATCGTCCGTCTCCGTTGTTATGTGACTTTCAGTTAAACACATAACCAAGGGATTGTGTACCTCTACAAAATATTTTATTTCATCATCACAGTATTTAATTTGAAACTTAATACATATCTCCTCTTAATTATTCTCGTTTACTTCTATGCAATTTCTACATTTACTCACACTGGATTCACAATCTTACCTAGGCCAAATGCTTTCAACATCTGTCTATCATATCTCTTGGACTCTCGAAAAATTAAATAATGGATATATTAGAGATGATACTGTCAACATAAAACCTCTACATCGAAAGCGACATGCAGGTTATATTCTGTGAGTTGCAGTTGCAAGACCTTACTCATAGGTTGGAAAGGGCTCTAAACAGCAAGGCTACTGCCATAGAAACCTTTGAAGCATAAAGATTCTGATAGTGTTATCAAGACGTGTACAATTAAAATAAAAAACGTAAAAAATATCAAAGTGCAACTTTTCAATCTCAAAATTAAATTTGTTTCAAAATAGAAGTATTTCCAGACTCGTGTTTATATGATTTTTTCCTTAAAATGGTACCATGTGGAACTACTTCATTTTAATCTATGCATACTTTGGAAATGCCGTAAATTAATTAAAATTTTATCGAAAATTTCACAACTCTACTTTTTAACCAATAAGATACCTTAATTTTGACTAGTTACCATGGAAATTAAAAAAATTTCCGGAAATTTTTTCGAGGCGCCACGATATTTAAGTGAAAATTTTTTGACAGTTGAAAAGGTAAACATATGATCAACAACCATTAAATAATGTAGATGTACCTGTGAATAATGCAAAATTTCTGAATTAACATTATTATTTATTATTCGCTATAAAGTTTCATTAAACAGATAACACAAATTTGTTAAATTATTATGCATTAACAATTTATAATTCAAAAAACGTAGGATGTACAAACATAGTAAGATTTAAATGTTGCATGAATTCTAACCCATCCTCTCTTCTTAATGGTGAATAGGAAGGTGACGAATTAATTAGATGTCTGTGTTTTAAGACATATATGTAATTTTTTGAAACAATTTTGTTCAAATCTCTTTTACGTAAAAGGCCATATTTACTTGACATCTGCAGCAGACTTTCTTGGATTTTCGTAAACAAACCATTCGACTGTAACGCTTCCTGGTTGCAATCTTCCATTAAATTCGTTAAATATATTAATCTTGGATGACATATTTGCGCTTGAATCAACTCTTTGCAGTATTTACATAAATTGTACTTTTCAAAGCATTCCATTTTTCTCAAATTGTTTAACGCAAATACTTACAGAAATGTTTTACATAAAAATATCTTTGTTTGCTGGTTTACTATACAGTAACTTAATGTAATTTACCAATATAAACCTCATCTGTCAAAAGCATGGCCGCCTATATCACGCCACCTACTGCAACAAACCATGTTAATATTATATTTTTTAAATTAGAAGTATTATGGATTACTTTAACAAAAGATACATTTCTGCCACCTTTAGTAACCTAAAATTATGAAAAGGCGATAGACTGAACTAATACCCATCTGAGTTTTAGCATTTAGTGTAACTAAAGTTGGTAATTTTTTTTTATTTAACGAAATATGGTGGATATACCTATATGATTTTTTTAGAATTTATTTCATGTTGAACTAATATCTTCATTGGCAAATCTTTAATGATATCGACTAATAAGTAAAATAATAACGAAATAAATTTAATTGTTATAGGTTTTATTAATATTAAAAACACAATTATTATAAATGTTTGTGGGCTGGCTTGAATTGGTGAGTTGAATCTGGGTACTTTCTGTTTTATTTTGCATTGTGCTCTGATCATGATTAAACTTGCTAGTACTTGATGAAATTCTCCTCATGGATTCAATCATCTGATGATGATGTTCAACGTCCAATTGTAAGTAAGATTTGACTGACTGACTATTACTGTGTCCAGTAATTTTAATGAGCTGTTGTTCACCAACTCCTTCCTTGGCCAATTTCGAAACAGCTGCTGCTCTTGCAGAATGATTAGTTATTATTACTTTTTTAGTGTCAATTTCTATATCAGAGGCTGCTGATTTAAACCATGAAGATACAATGTTCTTACCAACTGGGCTATTCTTGTACCATCCTTTCGAATTGGGTTGACTCCAGTATGGGTTTGGTGTTAAGAATAATCTGTCGGTCTGAATAAGATTTCCCCTTTTTTTCATCAACTTCTTCAACAAACGAACCGGACACATTTGTGGATTGTCGAAATTTGTAATCAACAATTTACTATCCGACAGTTTTTTAGAACCACCTTGTGTGGTTTTGGAGAATATTGGATTATACTCTATTCGACCTTTTGGGTTTCCGAAATTATCAGTTTCTTCTTTGAAGTAATGGATACACGCAGAATATCCTTCCCCTCCTCTCCATGCCAGCTCATGTGAAACCATGTGAAAAAAATCGACAGCTACTGGAAGCGGCTGGAACCTCCCCACTCGGTGGATCTTTGAAGCCGAAAAGAGCATTAAATTGTGTAACAAAACGTAATCCGACCTCATCCAAAACCTTTTCAGATCTTCTGGGGCACTAAAAAACCCTCAACTTAATGAATTTACAATCATCTATGCGAGTTATTACCTACATTATCGCTCGTTGAATAATATACTATTACGATATTAACAACTTTAACATCACTTGAACGACTAAGAAAGTCTAGTTATCCTAAATACTACAGATTTGTAAAGCAACAAACTGAAAATTGGTAAAGTGATAATCTATAATAAATTCACCAACGAAGGTACAGAAAGCATATGATATTGATATTGTTACATCTACCTTTAAAGTTTGTGACAATCCACTAAAAGTTACAAATGTGCCGAAATCTTATTAACATGACATGGCACCAACGTTATCGGATGACAAACGATGACAATGACAATCATCAAAATTTGCTCGTTGCAATTCGATCGCTCGCGGCTGCCTTTGGTAAATCAAACATTAGGATTTCAGTAATTTTACTAGATTTTAGATGAATATTTGTAGTTTAATTCTTCGATGTGTCTGTATATATATTTAAAAACGGCACTAAACGTAATCCGCTCTACTTGTAGAGCAGTGAAGAAACTCTCACACGTGAATTGATACGTGATGTGATGAGTTTCACGACGTAATGGCTACGCGCATCGATCATGTCATGTGAAATGCGATCTATGCCATATTTGCTTTGTTTTCAATTTTTTTCACGGAAACCAAATCGAAAGGGTGGAAGTGTGATATATCGTTGAAATCAGAATTTTAACTGCTTTTCAATGGTTCTATTGCAAATTGAAAGTAATTATAAAATAAACAACTTGTTGCGTCAAAATGGCACTAAACGTAATCCGATCTCAACCAAAACCTTTTCAGATCTTCTGGGACACTAAAGAAACGCACACGCAAAGTTTCATTCAAATCCGTTTCGGCGCTATCGTGCTAACACACATACACACACACAGACATTTTTCAAAAATCACTTTTTTGGGTTCCTAAGACCTCAAAACGTAAAGATTTGATGTTATCTCAATTTTCGTTTTTGAACCAATTTTAGTTAAAGTTAAAGTAAAGTTAAAATTTACGCTGCAATCCATCTGGAGTATTTTCATCCCACATTTCAATAATTTTTTTGTATTCGTCACTGGTTAAGGCTGAAGCACTCACTTTTCTTTTTAATGGGTCTCTCTGTAATTTTTTGCGCTTAACATCGCGTGCAGCTCTGGCGGTCGCAAATTCCACATCAGAAAACGGATTAAATTTTATTTTATATTTTTCGTAATAAATTTCTTGTAACTGCTTAGCAGTAGAGTTCCACATCACTTTGACCACACTTTCCTTATAATCTTCAAAATTTTTCTTTTTCATATTAAATGCGTAGTCCTCCAATATAGTAGCCACCTGTACTACACTCATACACTCATGAATATTATACAACTCTTCGTCACAAAATTCAACAAACCGTTTCCATACACTTGATTTTGATTTTCGGGTGTTATCTGGTGTTATATTTTGAATTTCTTGTCTAATTACTTGTTGATTTTCTTTACCAAATCGCGACATTTCGCTATACACTTATTAAACTCAACGTACAGACCTTTTAAACTAGTAATTATTAAGCTTTGTGACAGAACCGGTTAAACAAAAATGACAAATCAACATATGTCAAAAACAACAATACCCTGGCCAACTTGACAAGCAGTGAAATTAATTTAAAATGTCAGATTGGATTAATATTTTTTTTCCAAATTATGGTGTTAAGTGGTGTGAAATTTTCTTACCGAATACCACGCAAGCTTAAATTATTCCTGGAAATTTTCTTTCGGGCACGAATATTTTAAGGAAATTATCCCTCGTCGTTTCGCGACTCGGGATAATTTTCAAAATATTCGTGCCCTCAAGAAAATTTCCGGAAATAATTTAAGTTCTTGTGATAAGTGAAAAAATTATGTTCGCCAAATATTCTTATACAGGTATCATTTTTATTGTATAGGTAAATTATAAATTACAAGGAAAAATAAGTTAACCATCAATTATTCAAACTGTAATGAAAATTAAAATACGTTTAATTTAAATTTAACTTTCCCTGCAGTTAACCAATTACCAAATGAATAACAATACAACACTCCAGCCAGAGTTGAATTGTATAACTTTCTCACTCCCTTGTAGCTACGAAGACGAAATGTCCAAGCATAATCAACTTAGAGATATTAAATTATGAAACGAAATATTCTCATCGCACATCGCACTCACTTTGTACAACATGATTTATGATTTCAGATTTCTGTTAAATATTCATAATCCTTGACGGCTAAACGCTGTGCAATGTTCAAGGATAGTTTAAACAAAAGGGGTAGCATGTGGTTCAATATTTCCTAATTTCCAGTACCTACTAAATAGGCGCTGATATTTAGCGGCGTCATTATTCAGGATCTACTTTGTTTTATTTAAGAGTTTAGTAAACTGAGTGCAGAATTTGTCATGGTTTTGCATTATCCTGAGATTTATTAAAGCAAATATGTCAGCTGCCATTGGTCAACTCGTTAAGTGTCACCCACAGCGGGTAATCATTCTTGCCGGACTGCTGATACATAGTGAGGAAGGCATTCACGTCAGCCCCAAGGGATGAGCTATTTATTGCTTTTGGAATATTAAAACAAATATCAATATTGCGGTCGTAAAGTGGGTACACAATTTTGGCTCTATCAAAATACTTTCCTATATACTATGTATATGGGAGAGTAAGAACAGCACGTGACTGTAGATAAGATAATAATATGGTTTAATAGAAACTTGAAATAAAATTTAAACATAGTCCATTTAGTAATTTAAAATTTGTAAAAAGTCGTGTTTGGCAAAAATTTGGTTATTTATTTTTAGTTAATGTATAATAAAAACACCATTTTAAGTGACAAAAGATTCAGAATAACAAACAAGTAATATATACACATAAAATTATGATATATTAGATTAGATTTAACTTTTATTTATTTATTTATTCATTCATTCATCCATCCATTCATTCATTCATTCATTAATAAATAATAATAATAATAATAATAAATAAATAAACACCACAGAAATAAGACAACCCCCAATTCCAGAAGTCTTGCTTGTGCGGAAGGGGTTACACATTGAAAAAACGCAGACATACAACTATTTCCTCCGACAGTGCCGAAGCCGGGATTCGAACCCGGTGGCGCGATACACGTATGATTAATCGCGATTGCCACCTCGCGCCTTAAGCCACGCGGCTATTGGCCAATTCATTCATTCATTTATTATTATTTATCCACGACCACTATATTAGAAAAGTTTAATAAGACCGTGGATTAAAGACCCTTTAATACACTACTAGTGGATTAGAATTCATAATACCACTCTTGTCATAGAATCGATTCAAAGACCTTCTATTTTTTTGCTCAAAATCAAAAGATTCTTAATTAAAATAATCTTGTCAAATCTGACGTTTTTCAAAATTAGAATTTTTTCTCTGCTTTCACACTCCTAATTTGGCCGTAGTCGTGGATAAAACGTTGAGCCTCGAGTGCTTGTTAATCCCCTTATATAACTAATATCTATGATCTAAGAGAATCTTGAGTTAATTTGACTTAATCTAGTGTTAAAAATGTCGGTACCATGTGCAATAATTTCGTAGTTATGACAGATAAAATATAGTGATGAAAATATTAAAGCATTTGTGTGTGCATTAGAAAAGTAAAACAGATGTAGATCTGGTTGGCCTGGTAGGTGTTCCAATGTTGATATTTGATAATTGTGGACAGTCAATCATGTTGTTTAGCAGTTTGTATAATAATATTACGCTCCTCTGCTTCATAGAATTGTATGAAAGACGATTCAGTAGTAATGAGTGATCATATCCTATAGGGGCATATTGATGATCGATTGTGAATGCCAGGAGTTTTAAGAAACGTCTTTGAATTAATTCAATATTGTTAATATGTACGTCGTAGTGGGGGTTCCATATCACGCATGCGTATTCTAGTCTGGGTCGCACCAGGGTATTATATAGAGTTTTTATGGTACTCGTATTTTGAAAATCTCGAGCATTTCGTATGAGAAACCCTAACATTTTAAAAGATGGTGTCACTATATCACTTATGTGTTCTCTAAAGGGAAAATGTGAGTCAAATGTTACTCCTAGATCTTTACTATCATGACACGTCAGATTTGCTCCATTAGTGGGATACTCATATTGTATTTTATTTAATTTCTCCGTAAACGACACTACATTGCATTTATTTATGTCCAAAGACAATTCAAGTTTGTTACACCACTCGTGAATTGTGCTTAACTCTGCCTTCAGCTTTTCGCAGTCAGATGCGTCGCTGATCTTATAGTATATCTTCAAGTCGCCAACATATAATAGAGATTTATAGCTAAAATCGATGACGATATGGTTAATTAAAATAATAAACAGTAAAGGGCCTAAGACCGACCCTTGTGGAACTTCTGATTGAGATATAAATAGACCCATAGGTCTATTTATATCTCAATCAGGGTCATAACCCTGATATTGTACAAACTGACTTCTATTCACCAGATAGGATTAAATTTTTTTTATTAGCCTAAGGTTAAAACCAAAAGAGACTAATTTTGTTAGAAAAACGCCTTGGTCCAACCTATCAAAGGCCTTAGAGAAGTCCATATAAACGACATCGACTTGTCCATCGTCATCCATAACTTTAGCCTAAGTATTGTGTTATACAAAGTAGATTTGTTGTTGTCGATCATTGAGAGACAAAATCATGTTGGTTGTTACATATACATTGATGAATCTGGGTATAAAGTACAGTATGCATGACGATTTCAAATACTTTGCTAAAGTTATTTATGATTGTAATATGGCAGCAATTTGCTGCCTTTTTTGTGCATAAGACAAATTTTAGATGCTTTCCATTTATCAAAATATGCACAAGTTTGCAAGGACAGGCCAAAAATATTTGTTAGCGGTGCAGCCAATATATCTGAGCAGGTTTTTAAGAAGAAAGCTAGTAAGCCATCAGGCCCGGCCGTAAACTTTAGTTTAATTTTTTTGAAGGCATTAATCATATCCGTCTCAGTTATCTTAGGCATAGCTATATTAATATTATCATTAGTTACAGCCGATAAGTTTGTATTGCGACTTAGGGGATGTACGCTGAACTAAAGAAGTCAGCAAAAGAATTCGCTATAGCTTCGGGATTATCTAAGATACTGTTATTATTAGTGAAGGCATCGGGCAGTGAACTGGAATTTCTTTACTGTTGACATATGCCCAGAAATTTTTTGAGTATGAGGACAGCTTGTTTTCACTCAATTGTAAGTATTTTTTGTAAAATGTGTCGATATATCTTTTCAACTTAGTTCTTAAAAGTTTAGAGTTCTCAAGATCCGCAGTATTACTAGATTTTTTTTATAGATACGCCAAGCCATCTCTTTACGCCTTATGCCAATGATATGTTTTGTGAATCAAGGAGGAAATGTTTTTTTGGACGTCTTTTTCATTGGAACAAATTTTGACACGCTAGGACTGATAATATTATACAAGTGATCCGCTGCATCGTTAATGTCATTTATTTTATAGATATCACCTCGGCTTGTATTCTGTATAATTCTGAATAGAGCTAGTTGTACGTCATTGCGTTTTTAGGAACCTTGTTGCAAGAGGTAAAGTCTAAATCAATATTAAGTGATGGGTGATGCACATCTTCTTTAAAAACACAGCAAATGGATTTACTGACACTGCACATTTTACTGTAAAAGATCAATTTGAAATATGAAATAAATTACTTACATTTTAATAGTATAAACAAGGTTTGTCAAGAGAACTCTGTTTTTAATATAGTCAATATTTATAGGAAATTATAAAATAAAGTACTTACGTACATTCTAAACGCTTTCTTTGGAGAATTAACAGGAAACTAAAAAAACGATTTTACTTCTATTTATGAGAAGATGACGGCGAAAGTGGGCTCCTTCCAAGGACGAAAACTAGGATTATTAATGAGAGTTCTCCCCTCTACAATACTAATAAGACAGAAACCATTTATTTAATGTTTTTTCTTACGTGTTTATTGATTGAACTCTAGCTCAAGAGTTATTTTTAAGTTTCTGTTATAAATATGCAAGAAAAAAATTCATTTTTAAGTTCTAGGTATGGAGTATTAATCATAATGCTGTCAACTTTTCAGTTTAATTTTATTTTTACACATTTATGAAGTCTACAAAGAAAACAATGCTCCAGTTTTAAACTTCAGTGCCCTGTGACCTGGTATGGAAATATGTTTACTCATTTTTTACAGCTTTTAGCGACTGTAAGACTAAAAGCTCGTAAAACGTTTTTAAAAACGTTAACAGATAACTAGATTATAAATAAATTGAAATTTCAAACACGTGCCCTGCTTAAAATGCATTTACGAAGCAAGGGCGTGTATGTAAAGCTTTTGAGTGAGGATTAATACTACCTAGTAAAATTAATCAAGATTTATTTGATCATTATTTAACACTCATATTAACAAACAATGTTTAAATTATATTTTTACATATTCAGTTCATCATTTACAAAGCATAAATGAAAGTATCACTTAGTCTGTCTGTTTATGTGCCTATTTTTTTAGAATAAATTAGATAATAATAATAAATTAGAATTAATTTTTTTAATAAAATCTGTTGTCATGACATGTTGCGTCCGCTTTAATGTAAATAATATACTTTTGCCATAGTTTTTACTTAATGCAGGGCATAATGCGACTGTCATTCGTAATATTATGTTGTTGTTGGGGAAGTTGATAGATATGCAAAGTAAGATGTTGTGTAGGCCGCAAAAATTTAGACAAAAGAGGAAACATATTTTTTTAACCAAAACAAGTTTTTCCATTATCTCCAGATCTTCTTTTGGAAAAAGATCCTTAAACCGATTAGTGTAACTCTATTGCTTTTGTTATAAATCTTATATTCTCATAAACTAACGGTATCGAAATATAGTATAAAACTATTCTGTCTTACATATCATATCTTTAACTATGCCATAGAGTACCTAAGGTTACTAATCCAACTATAAGATTTACGTCCTATTAGCATTCTCTGTTGCCCTTCAAAAGTTTTTAAAAAAATCGTTTCACTGATTAAGCTAAGTTATTGATAAACAATTATTTGGCATTACGCTTTTAATCTGTTATCTTAGGAGCATTGGAGCCTGATTTGGCCTTAGTAGAGAATGGAGTCCCGCAAGGTTCCATACTGGATCCTCTATTGTTTACTATGTATGCGCTTCAATTTTATGAACATCTAACGTATTCCTACGCTCTCTTTTATGCAGACGACACACAAATATACAATATGTCCTTTCCCGAAACGGATTTACAAATCGCTTGCACGAATTTAACTTATGATCTTGATTCACTAGTGTCAAACTCCACCAAATTTTATCCCAAAATAAATCCTTCCAAATCTAATGTTATTTTATTTGTCAGTTCATGACAATGTTCTGCAACTTAAAAATAATCTACAACAATAGGAGTATAGGTACTCGATAAAAAATGTAACATTCTCTTATGTGACTTACTAGTACTATCTCACCTCAACTTTGCTGATGGTGTATATGGCCCAGCGCTTAATAAAATTAACGCGCGACACCTTCAGCTTATTCAAAGCTCGTGTATTCGTTTAATCTGTGGTTTAGGGAGACGGGAGTATATTACTAAACAACTAAAGGAGGTTGGATGGCTTAATATAGAACAGAGAAGAATATTGCACCTCTTTCATAAAATTATAACCCTGCAACAATCTTATCTTATCTATACAACAAAATCAAGTTTCGTACAGATGTCCACAATATAAATGTTCGTTGCAAAGTTCATATCACAATTCCTCAACATAACACAGCTTTCTTTCAATCGTCTTATTCATGCAACATTGTTAAGCTATATAACAATTTTCGGGGTGATATGGAAAACTACCTTTATTTTCATTCAAGAACAAGCTTAAGGAAATGCTGTTACTTGGTAATTTTCTATTTTGATTTTAACTGTTAAATTTTAAATTTGTTCAATTTTGTAAAATTTTAAATTTGCTTTGCCTTCGGCTAAATCCATCTAGTCCAATTTAATTCTTCATCGATATAATAATAATAATAATAAGTGTGCATGTTTATGGGTGTCTTTATGTGTGTGTTATGTTGTACGTGTGTGGATATATGTGTGTAGGTATATACTGTCTTTAAGAAAGTGGCCCTCCTTGAAAAATGGTAACTAACTAAGTCCATGTGGTTCTGAATTTAAATCTTAAGCTATCTTCTTGTTCCATTTATCTTCGGTGGGCGTTTGGGGTTGAGTGGAAGAGTGCAGTTCCTCATACTCTGAGTAACAGCGAACTCTGCCCTTTGATATATCTACCATTAATTTTAATTTTGTAATTATTTTGTATTTAGTTGTCTATCAATAAAATCAGTTATTGTTATTATTAGTTTAATTTTATGATCAACTGTATGTCTAATTTTCATTATCTAAACTTTGCCCGATCCACTGTTTTACATAACCATTATTTTATTCAGTCGCATGTTCACAACAATTCTTGAATTTTTATCAAGACAAAAACCAATGTTAAATAATAAATAAACACCACAGAAATTACACATTGAGAAAACGCGGACATACAACCATTCGAATCGGGATTCGAACCCGGTGGTGTGATGTCCGTGTGATTAATCGCGATTGCCACCTCACGCCTTAACCCACTCGGCTATCGAATTAATTAAAATGATAAGTTTAAAATCCTGTTTTTTTCCGTAAAAAAGGTTAAAGATTATGAAAAGAGATCTTTTGGCGGAAAGAAATAATGTTCTTGTTAGTTTTCACGATTTAAGCAATATCTCATCAAGTTGTCCATGCCTTTTTCACACCTCGCGGAAGGCTCCTCGTGTAGGTTGAGATGCCTGCGTCAGTAATAAAGTTTCAAAAAGAGTTTAGTGCGTAAGTTTTAAACAATGTGTAGATATAAGTTTTATTAAATGGAGTTAATTTTATTACATTGTTTTATCCACCTGTGTTGGAAAGTGTTTAGGTCTAGTTGTTTTAATTGTCTCCTAACCAAACTAGTCCCATTCCGCCCGACCCTGCACCTCGCCACGGTTGCTCCCGGGGTGGGCTCTGGGGAGGCAGTTGTAAATTTTAATTGCAATAAAAACGTATTGATTTGAATTGAAGGAAGGGATGTAAAGCCGTCGGTCCCTTGTCTATTAAATGTTAGACAAATAAAAGATCCCTACTGTTCACAAGAGTTTCGGCAAAATTCCTGGTTTGTGGGAGCCTGTCTGCACGAGTCGGTGTTAGGCCTCAGTAGCGGAAATAGTTCGACGTTAAATAAATGTTAAAAAAAATAAAGAAAAAAATCAGTTGGAATAGTTTTCTGAACGACATGGCTTAATAAACCCTATACTAAGTAAAATAAATTACCTACTAGAATATAACTCTAGCCTTATTCCTTTTGAAAAATTTATTTGCATATAGTTGAAATTGAGATAAATCAAACAGGACAGGCTAATATGTGAGTAAATTTCTGCAAATATTTTGAGTACACGAAACAGTGAAAGGATTTTCAGTCTATTAATGTCGATCTTAGGGCTTGATAAAATCTTTATCGTGTGTTAGTTGAGACATATACTAAGTAAGGTAATCCATTGCCTTGTCATCATATATCATCAATCTGTGAAATCTAATACCTTGGTCCTCGTAATCCTATAAAACTCCATTATATATGATGGAATATTAGATATCGCGACCCAGCATTAAGTGTCATAATTTTTACGAAACATTCTTTTAATGTAATTCAAACAAATTAAATCTTGTTTTATTTCATATTATTTAATAGTAAGCTTAAAAGAGTTTATATAGCTATTTACTACTTACAAACAAATAGGTATATGTCTATTAATTATTTGGTATTGTTTTAAAACAATTTGTCCACGTAATTAGAGTTTTTAGAAGAAAAACATTATGTACAAATTATATTTCGTTCTTATAGGAGTAGAAACAAGAACCCGGAAAGCACCCACTCTATCCATGGACGGAACCACTAATTTTTCGCAAAACACTAACCCCGGGCGGGACTTAAGTAAAACTTTTCGTGTTTTCTTCGAAACCGTCAATCTGTCTGGAAAAAGATATAGAAACAAAATATTCTCTATTAAATTTTACATAACACATGTTAGATTACTCATCTAGTCCTCACTGTTTTTCTTCTATCAGTGTTCAAAGTAGCGGGTGGTTTGAAGCACTTGGCGTAAAATGGGTCCTTTTTACTTGTTTTTTTTTTAACTCACAGTGTAGTATTTTTCATGTTTGTAGAGACCTTGCATCATTTAGCACACTTCCTGACACAATCAGTTGATAAAATTTTGCACGATTATTAAGATCGAATGACAATACAGTATCCCACCGTGATTTTTTAAATATCCTAATGTAGGGGGCGCGGGGATGAAAATTAATTAAAACTATCCAACCGGCACCTCCACCAAAACGTAGAATACAAAAGGTTTTCTCTGATTAGAGACTTCTACGGGGCTTCATAAAATTCGTGTATGAAAATAATTTTTCATGCACAACTGCAAGAGAAGCAAGGCGTGCGCACTTTGTATGATTGCATGAAAGGGGAAATACGAAGTGCGCAGTCGTACATGAAAAATTACTTTATAGTATGACTGTAGAAAAAGCAGGTTTTTAAAAGTTTTTTATTTTTACAGCGAACATGTCTATATCCCTATCTATATCTCCACAAGACGGCTACTTTGATACAAAAATTGACTAGCATAGTGTACAGATTGTTGAGAGGAATCGGCTCTACCAGATTTATATATTATTTTTTTATTTTGATTTATTTTTATTGACTTTTTTCACATTTTACGCAAACGCGCAATTTATAATTTGTGCTCATTTCCACGCCACCGTGGGGTAGAGCCCTCGGCGCATTTTTGAAAGTGATTTCCCCTGTAAGCCTACTCCATTACTATATTTGATGGTTTCACTCGTCAGTAGGGTCTTCATCCATGACTTCGTCTTCAGTTGGTGAATTCAGATAACCTTGTCCGTTACGAATGGAGGACATTGTCTAGCAGCGTAATACAAATTTTGCACGTCCGCATCTTCTTCCACAACCTATTCGCAATTGCAAGATATTAATTTGAATTTGATTAAAAGTGGGGCTGGCGCCTCAATTGTAAACATGGGTGAAATAATGTTTTTAATTTTTTTTTTCAACCACACTCTGTCGCATCAAGATTAACTCCTCGACATAATTAAATTTGATGGAAAACCCGATACGAATTTTCACGAGAAGCTGCAGATGTTGACGGCAGTCTTGATAAAATTACGGTATTACTTGATTATCCAACCAGGTTATTAAATGTAAGAAGTCTTTGGTGATTTGAAGATTTATTTTTCTTCTGCACCTTATAAAATGTTAGCATGAAACGCTCTCCAGCAATTGCGACCTCTTCTTTCATTGACTCTGAATTATTTAATATGGACACAACATCTTCGTTTCTGTTACTCAACAAAGTTATAGCTTGTACTTTGCATTATCCGAACAAAGCGGAAGTAGTATCGCAACCGGTGAATGCATCTGCGAGCAATGCAGTTTCCTTGCAATTGTTTAGAACGTTCGATGATTGCAAATCGCTAGAACTGTATATCTTTTACTTTATATTCTTTTGAGCATCTTTAAAAAATCGGATAAGTATCTTTATTTTGAGGACCAAGGGCAATAGAGAGCACCAGGAGATCGATGTCCTGTCCAACGATAATGACGGTCTCAGACTGATTACATTTCTTGATTACAGTTTGTACGATGAGCACACGGTCAACAACTTCCGTAGTAATTGTAGTAATTCCTTCCTCTGTAAATTTCGCGCCTGCAAACTTTGTGCACCGTCAGAGATGTTGAATTTTCAAGCTGCTCGTGTTCGCTATATCTGCGAGCTTTGCTTAAACTGATATAAGATTTTCCAAGCCTCTCTGCATGCACACGGTTTCACCTTCTTGGAAGGTCTTTTCGCATAGATATAAAACCCCGTAAGCTCCATGTCCGTAAAACACTCTTACTCACTGTCAAAAAAAGGTTCAATTATTTTCTCGCCAATTTCTGCTTTCAGTTCCTATCACAACTAAATACTATTACGTTCTATAACAAGCGATTATGCCTCTCAACTAAATATTTCACATTCCGCTTTACAAGTTCCATATTAATTACTTTTTACGTCAAAGTAACCGTTTTAGCGCTTCAAACTACTCCTTATTTTGAACGCCGATAGAAGGAAACAGTGGGGAATAGGTGAATAATCTATACGATGTTTTTATGTAGAATTTTTCAGTTTCGTATCTCTTTCCCGTCAGAGTGACGGTTTCGAAGAAAAATGTGAAAAACCTTAGTTAAGTCCCGCCCGGGGGTATTTTTTCGCGAATAAAGCGTGGTCGGGTCCTCATTTTCACTACTATAAATTATTCCTGGGCGAAGTATAATTTGTATATAAAAAATTTCATCTATTTGTTGTTTTTTCGGCTAACTAGCGTAGGGTAAATATTTAAATTATTTATGGGATGGAGATTTATTAAACTTCATTAACCAATAATCCAGGTGACCATTTTCTGGAACAGGTTTTAAAGGGCTATTTATTATATAGCAAAGAGTCGATTCCATTTTAATGATAAAGCGTTCCTATATAGCCAGGATTTGACTAGGTATGTGTTTCTGGGGAATATGATGACGCACGAACTTAAAGCTCCTAAGGCCCTTCAAGAGCTAGTGACCGATTTCTGAAACGTACTTGAATATACGCACTAGGAGGAGGCAGTGCGAGTTCAATATTAAATCTAACAGAATGTATGTAATAACATATCAGTCATAACAAAATAAACAAAATTTTTACTCATTTGAGTTCACTTGTTTACTCTTATAAATGTATCATTTGCTATTAAAATGACATGTAATGTTAAGTAAAGTATAATCGGTTTCGAACTGATAAAATATTTGAAAATAGAGCCCATCAAAAAAAATCAATTTTCTTCTGTAAAAGAGTTACAAGTGTTACGGCAATAACGTCTCCTTACACTAAAAATTTTATCTTTTAAGTGTTAAAGTGTGACATTTTCGAAGTCATCTTTGAAAAACATATTTTATCAATGTGACCTTGCACTGTGAGAACATATCAGGAGAAATATGTTCCACTTTCAATTATTTCCTGATGCAAAAATAGAGAAAATGGTTAGTAGTTGGAAATAACAGAACCTCGGTTCGAAGCCGGAGCGGAGCAGTGATCAGATTAGGGGTGGGGGGTAATTAGAGTAGTGGAAGGTAATTAGAGTGGTGGAGGCAATTGTAATGGTGGGAGGTAATTGAAATGGTGAGAGGTAATTGGTGACGTGGTAATTAGAGTCGTGTGGTAATTACAGTAGTGGGAGGTAATTGAAGTGGCCGGAGGTAATTAGAGGCTAATTAAGGGTAATTTAGGTTCGAGTAAGGGTAATTAAGGGTAATTCCGGTAGCAATAAGGATAATTAAGGGTAATTGCAGCCACAATAAAGGTAATTACAGTAATAATAATTATAATTAACACTTATTGCAGTAACAATAAGGATAATTAAGAGTAATTACAGTAACAATAAGGGTAATTGCAGTAAAAATAATGATGATTAAAGCAATTATATCCGCCCATTCGTCTGTCCGTTTGCCCACTTGTTCGTATACAGACAGTTAAATAATTCTATTTACTATTAGATATTGTCCTATTGCACAATTATAGTATCTGTGTATTTTTTTTATAATGACATAACAAACATTCATTCTTGATTATATACCTAAAGTTACAAAATTATTTTATCTGCCTTATCTTTAGGGATATCTCATACTGATTTATAAGATGAACAATTGCGACCTGCCTTGTTTATATGATAATGAACAATTGCTACCTACCTGCCTTATCTTTATGCCGATCAACAATTGCGATATAAATTATTTTACCTGCCTTATTTTTAGGGATATCTTACGCTGATGAATCTTTTGTGCCTACCTGTCTTATCTGCAATGGATTTTTTAAGTACCCTTTTTCATTATTTGTCTTATGATTGCTTCCTCTTTAACGGCTTTAGGTACAGAAGCATCTTGACGCCACAAGTGAGGTGGGTGTGAAATGCTATAAAGCCTACTGCTATTTGACTTTGTTTTATATTGCGCAATATTACATCACATACATAATTGACCTAAATTTCTGTTCTAAGTACATGTATTAAGGTGTATTTTTTTTATGTAATCAAGAATAGGTAATAAAATGAATGTATTATGTTAATTTTTTCATATGCAATATTCAAGTCATTGTATTTTTGATAAGTGTAGACTCATAGGTAATCATGTCGTGTATCATGTCTGAGACTTTACACAGTACGTCACTTCATCATCTTAGGACTCTTGGATCCATCCGGCCGTAGAGTCGTAGGTGTAGATCTACATGTTCTGATAAAGTTTAAGACATTTTGGCACGTTCAATGATTTAAGGCTAGGTGGGTCACTTTATTCCATTATAGATATTGTAGTTCATTTTATCTTTGTATACAGTTATAACAATAATTAAACAACGTTGATAGGTCTTAGTTGCATTTTGACAAAGTCGAGATAGTGCTATCCTTAACATCTAGGCCACTAGTAATTAATATCCTAGTTAGTAAACATATTAAAGAATTCTTCAGGGCGTTGTAAAAGGATGTTATAATTGACGCGTATATATTGTATGTAATGAAATAAATATGTGGTACTGTTGAGCTCCTGTTTTTATTTATTCATTGTATGCTCCTGTTTCTATATATTCTCATATAATCATCACCTTAACCAAAAATGTAAGGTGGCGTGTGTCAAGTTGTAAGAATTAAGAAAATAAATTGTCATAAAGAAAAAGATACAATTTTGTATTTTTATACTAAATAACAAACAACCAAACAAAATAATGTATTTGGGGTGGATTTATTCGAAAAGTTATTAAAATTACAGTCCACTCACGATACAGGATAAGTCCACGTAAAACCCAAACACGATACTGAGCTATATTTAGTTTACTATACAGGGTAATGTCTCATTATATTGGTATTGTTATTATAAGCCGATTCTATATCCGAAAATATCAAAAAGAAAAGTTTTGTTGAACCAGAAATGTCTAAACTGTAATTAAGCCAAAAAATAAGCATAATTAAAGGTAATTTAGGTATAAATGAGGATAATTAAGGATATTGGAAGGTTATAAAAAATACGTATTTTCGAACCAAAAATACTAATCACAAATAAATGAACAATTTCCCCAAATTTTAGGTAGTTATCTTTTTAAACGGTGAAAAAAGGCTTATAGGTAAAAAAACTACCTTTTTTACCTACAAGCCTTTTTTGACCGTTTTAGACAAGTTTTCAAGTGAAAATTTCCTAACCCTAAAAAATGGAAGAAATATCAATGATTTAAAACTTAATTGACGTCAGTGTAATTATCATATTAAGTTTTATAAAATCATATTAAGAAAACTGGCTAACCCCATTGGGTTTCAAACCATGGATCAGGAGGAATCACTCGAACAGTAGTGTAAAAAAGTAACAAGTTTATTAAATATTTAATTATATATGATGCTCTTCGTGACCTGACCCGGAGGCAGCCAAAGATTCACAATGCGCACCTAAAAATGTGTAATTTCACTAAAAACTCAAAATCGATTTTTTACACGATCACAATTCTTTCCTGTATATATGGGAAAGTAAGAAACCCGTTCGAGGTAACTACTGCAGCGACTGCATCGCAGTTGCCTAATTTATAATTTTCTAACCCTCCGATCAAAAATAAGTTTTGACTTTAATACAAGATAGAAGAGTTAGTTGTGAAGAGAAAAAATAGAAACGGAAAGGTGGATAGGAAAGAATTAGAGACATAAGATGTTCGGTAGAAGAAGGTGGAGTAAAAGGAAGTTGTGGTAAGTGAAAGATTGGCTAGAACGGTTACCGAAAAACGGGCAACGTCTAGTAAGGTACGGTGTGCTTTATTTGAAATGAGCATTATGCTGGCTTAATTTGTGTAATGTCCTGGGTTAGAGGGCTATCATCCAGTTTAAGGGTATAAAACTTCTGTGAATGTAGTCCGCTATTGAGGTAATGTCGTGACAACGTGCATAGAGACCTCTGAGGGAGGTGTATCTACCATAATTTGATATGACGCGCATACGTTTACGTTCTAAAACTTTGAGTTTTCTTATTGTCCTCATAGCCGAGTTGCACCACACTGCAGTGTCGCATATGTAATGGTCGGTAGTAAAAGCTAACATACTGATCTATGTTTATTACATGAGTAAACTAGGACTTAAATGAGTATATGGTGTGAATAAAGAAGAAAATATGAAGTATATTATTTACAATTTAGGTTGTAGACATGCAGAACCAGTTCTATGTTATGTTACTGCTTGGTTAGTAATTTAAATGACTTCGTATTAACATCTGATAACGTAGGGTCCCGACAGAATCCGCTTCGTCTATATTTAACTGGTGACGCCTTTTATTTTTATAAAGAATAATTTAATTTCAAATGGAAATATTTAAAAGAAGGGGATAAAAAGGACGTTTTTTTGTGATATGGTCAGAAACATGTGAGATGCTTGCTGTCGCGTGGCACGTTATAGTAAATTTTCACACATTAACGATATAATCACGTTCAAAAGTACTATAATTTGCTAAATAACTCGATCTTCAAGGTAACCAAGTCAAAATACAATAAAAAAAGGTCTTCAAATACTCAAAATAGTCAAGAACCGGAATTTTTCAAAAATAATTCTGAGAAAATTTACACCTTCGATAATTCACAAATAACCTAATTTTATCAATAGAATCATTCAAACATCCAAATTAACTAATTTATAGCAAAAACCTTACAAACGACTGACCTAAAAAATACCACCCCCCTCATTATCTCGATTCACATCAAAACCACTCTCCAAACTCTAAGTCAAAATATTTTAATTCGCAAATTTTCTATAAACTGTTTTCTCTTCACTTCCACTTTTAATTCAACCTTTCTTTCACACATCAAATCACACTTGATTCCATTTTCCAACAAGCCATCATCGCATTCATTAAAACTTTCTTCCCGATATGAGGATATCAAAACTCATTTCCAATTCATATGTACGCGTTGCCAGCAACTCGCGGCTATCTTCACTTCAATCATCAAAACTTACTTCCACTATGTGTCAACGCGAGCGAAGGAACATTCTCAATATGACATTAATGTGGACCAATTCAATTTCAGCGCGTTATCACAGTTATCATTCATATTTCAAAAACTATTTTAGATTTAAGTTTCATTTATATTTCAAAAATCCTATTTTTCATTGCCGTATTTATCATATATTTTTCAGTCCTGAGTTTTATTATTTCAATACTATTGCACAACATTTCATAATTTCGAGCCCCATAGGCTATCAGGGGACATATCCAGCTCTATCCAGACTTCTGCGAGCCAAGTCCCCATGGTACCATATAAATAGCGGAGCATGACAAGCTCAAATCAAGTCAATTTCAGTGTACCTCATGTTAGTTTCTGCGTTCCGTGAGTGAAGTCTCTAAATCAAAAACTGTTTAATTCTTACCCGGTCAATCCTAAATTTCAACAAATCGAGTGGCCGTTCTACTTCCTTTACCCAAGTAAAAAGATTAATATACTTAAACTGCCATCGCGCATAAAATATTTAAGTGAATTTTCTCAGATTTTAAATCATAACTAAACCAAAGTAAATAAAAATCTTCTCTAAGGCAAAACTTCAAGTGTCGATACATTAAATATTATAACTCGTATAATCAATTTTAATTTAAGAAAAATAAAATAATCAACTCCGTTCTTTACGCTTAATAAAAAAAATTTCGTCTAAAACAAAGTGTTTAATTTGAAGAAAAGTATATACAGGGTGTAACTCTTGACCATGCCATAAAAAACAAATTTAAATAAAGTGCTAGTCACACTCTGATAAATAAATACAAATTTTCGTTTTGTTTACTGTGCCGGAAACTATTTCCTGTTCCACCTTTCCTATCCTTAGATAATCATATACGAGAGACACAACAACTGTGGGAAGTTTTCGACACATGAGATATTATTCTAGTTATGATTGGCAATTTTGCTAATACAGTCCACTGATCTATTAGTATCTGTCGTAAACAGTAACAACACTAATAAAAATATTTTAAAAACTTCGAAATCTATTTTTTACACGGTTACATCTATTGCTAAAATTTCGATTAGTGAAAATATGTAATGAGCATTTTGTACCGGTACTTTATATATTTGGTATATAATGTGAATTTTATTTTTCTTACAGATGCTCGACTAATATCGAGCAAGACATTAATCTCAGTGGTCTTGTCAATAATAAATGAATCTTCCTCTTGTTTGTTCTATGGAGTTCTTCATCTGAAAATAATATCGTATACAAAGGGATGTTGTGTGTTTTATTACAAGATCATGTTGTTCCCTTGTCCTGTCTTTTTATCTCGTCAATAATCCACAAGCCGATATAATAATAATGATCCTCTTCCCTGGCTATTTAAATACAACATTTAACACCCTTCCTTTAAAATCAGAGGACAATTTTTAAATACATATTTGTCCAACGAAAATATCACTAATTCGCGCTATCATAAAAATACCGAGATGTACCAAATAGTCAAGGGATCCTCGTATCGTTCGTCACATGCCTACCTTGCACTGACGAGAGCCAACAGCTCGAAACTGCAGTCTGCATGTGGTATGGGACGACTGGCACGAGAGCTCCTTTAAGTAGGATCAGTCTTTCGGCTGGTGTTTGTTACAATCGAAGCATTAGCATTTTGTTGCTAATATGCGATTATTACACTTAACGCGCCAGGCTTGTAACTTGTAATTCAGCGCTCGGCGGGGCACATAGCCCGGAGAGTAGATGTTGGTTGCAGTCTGGTTACATTCCTTATAGTAAAATAATGATTTTATAGGGGAGCTTGCGACTGAAATATTATATAAGTGTATATATATATATATATATATATATATATATATATAAATAAATAAATAAAATACACCACAGGTAATGACGACCCCCTTTGTCCCGGAAGGCTCTAGAAGAGCCTTGTGTGGGAGGGGGCTACACATTTAGAGACAAGAGACATACACCCAATATCCCTGTATAGTGAAAAAATCCCTCTCACAGTATTTTCCACTGCCACGACCGGGGATCGAACCCGGGACATTTGGATGGGAGGCAAGTGCGCTTACCTCTCGACCATCAGTCATATATATATATATATATATATATATATATATATATATATATATATATATATTTAGGTTTTTGCGGGTGTTAATTGAAGTGTTGACGACGTTTTGGCAGAATCTCATCTGCCATCTTCAGGTTCTCACTGAAAGCTGCCTACTGCTGCTCCTGTTGCTCGAACTGAAGTCAGTTCGAGCAACTTGAAGATGGCAGATGAGATTCTGCCGAAACGTCGCTTAGACAACCGTGACTCCTGGAGGAGTCTACCATCGACGCGGGAGAGTACCCGGAAGTACAACAGCACTTCATTTAACACCCGCGAAACCCTAAAAAAACATATATATATATATATATATATATACACATCTTCATACACCCATATAGCATATTAGTTTGCAATGGAAAACGTTTCTTCTCAACCGATAAACAATACAAGAAAAACAAAAAGATGTAAGCAACTCCCATTATCTCATTATACCGATCACAATAGGTTCTAGAATAGTAACAGTAAAATTATGCCTTGAATTCGGCTGTGGTATTAGAGAACTTAATCTATTATGTTATGAATTAATTTATACAAAAACAAAATCGAGTTACATTTCCTTCTGGATTCTAGACCTTTAACGTCATACCTTGTAAGAGGTGATTCATGATCACATCCTCTAGCAGGATACAAACCGCCCTCTTTATATACTAATTAATTTCTATGAATATCGACACCAAATAAGAAATCCGTATTCAAATTTCGAACGAATATATAAAAAATACAGCAATTTTAAAGCTTCAAAATTATTGAAATTTCTGCAGTTCCTAACAATAACTCCTAACATTTTAATAGCTTTAACTGATATGTTGTCGAAAAGCTTAACTTTGTGTTAAATATAATTCCAAGATCTTTGACTAACTCCGAGCATGACAATGTGCCTCCATTGTAAAAGTTAAAACCTTTACATTTAGAAATATTAAGACTAAGCTTACTGGAAACACTCCAGTTATGTACTTACTGTAAATTACGTTGCAGTGTTACACAGTCCTCTAATTGTTGATGTTCATAAAAATTTTCAAGTCGTCAGCGAACATAAGTTATTCAGAATCAATCATATAACTAATGTCATGGATAAACATCGTGAACAGGAGGAGCCCAAGGTTAGAGCCTTGAGGAATTCCTAGTTTGCTTTCATGATTGTGGGTTCATAACCATTATAAGAAACGAATTGCCTTCTATTACAGAGATACGACCGAAAAAAGTGTATTAAAGAAGTAGGAAAACCAAAGTGATCTAGTTTAGTTATCAGTATGCGATGGTCAATGCGATCAAAAGTTTTCGAGAAGTCTGTGTATATCACATCCACCTGAACCAGCTTGTCAATACCATGTGAGACAAATTGTGTAAAGACTACTAAATTGGTGACAGTTGATTTGTTATTGACAAAGTCATGTTCCACTTGAAAAATCTGAAAAGCGATAGAAGGCTGGATGTGGTTATAGAAAACTATCTCGAAGACCTTAGCAACATTACACAGTAGGGATATTGCACGATAATTCATTACATCTGAAACATCGCCACTTTTAAAAATGGGACAATTTCTAGCTAGTTACCAAGTGTCTGAAAGCGTAGCTGTTTTTAAACTTTTAAGTTAAAAATTATGCATAAAGGTGCAGCTAATACGTTTGAGCAATCTTTTAATAAAATAGTGGTAAAAAAATTTGATGTTTTTTATCTTTAAAATAATACGAACTGCAAGTATATTACATTACTCTTGTTTACTTAGATACTTTTCCTCCTCCTTATAAATTGCATCAGAATAAGAAATAAAAAACAAACAAACTTTTAATAACTTATTTTTCTTACAGAGTCGTACTAAAAAGTAAAAAATAATTTTTCCTGTACGATTGCAAGGCGTGCGCACTTTGTATTTCTCCTTTCATACAATCATGCGTACAATCAATCATACAAAGTATGCATGCCTTGCTTTTCTTATAGTCGTAGGTACATGAAAAAATATTTTTCTATATTTTTTAGTACGATTGTAAGAAAAGCAAGTTCTTAAAAGCTTTTTTTAATTTTTTTATTTTCTACTCTTTAGTCATACTTTAATTAAATTATTATCATACATGACTATTGTGACGCCCCCCGTAAAAATCTCTAATCAGACGAAAAAAAAAACCTTTTGTATTCTACGTTTTGCCGGAGGTGCCGGTTTGACAGTATATTTAATCCATTTTCACTCCCGCGCCACTTACGTGCGGATATTTACAAAAGTAACGATGGAATAATGTATTGTCATCCGACCTTAATAACTATGCAAAATTTTATCAATTGATTATGTCAGAAAGTGTGTTAAACAGGATGCAATATCTGGGAAAACATGAAAACTACATTGTGAGTTACAGAAAAGCAAGCAAAAATTAGCACTACTGAAACGAGGTTTCATTTAAATAAATTGTTTGATATCAGTGTATAGAAATTCCAATTTTATCAAGTGTACAATGCTTGTTGTATTTTATATACACATACAGACACTCAGTGCTGTCTTGGGACTATATATTATATCATCATACATCTGATACATGTAATTGTTTATGAGCATTGTTGTGATTATTATTATTTTTATTAGAAAAGGAGGGTATAGCCAAGGATGCTTTTGACTTTTGAAGCTCGTAATAAAAGTAATCACGAGCTTGCAAAATCTGTGCTTTGATACAACTAATCCCAAGAAAATATCCAAGCAAATTTAAACTTATGAAGCTATACTGAACACTCTTTCTTTTTTTTCAGTTTTCCTCAGGAGTTCTGAAAAAGACGGAGTTCAAAGTAAATTTACTCACTTCATTTTATCCGTTATAAATGAGAAATTTGAAAAAGACATTGAATCTGAGTCTAGCGTAATTGGATCCTTGCAGCTGTATGGAGACACATTAACCAAGTTTAGCGGAAGTTGTCAAAATGCTGTTGTGGAGGCGGACTCTCAGCCGAAGTCTGAAATTCAAGTAAGTAGTTTAAGCAAAAGTTAAATCACGCGATATTATTTTATTACTGCTAGCAGAAGCGATTCAATAAATCCAACTTCTGTTGGCTTGATTGAAGAAATCACTTTAACAAATTCTCACAATTTACAAAAATGAAGCCAAGAGTAATAAAATAATAGTAACAGTTTATTTTCATACATTCCTTTACAAGTATTTGGATAATGGCATACTTATTTGAAAACAATTTATCTTTACAATAGTTTAAAACATTTTTAAAAAATTCTCAAAATTTTTCGTCGAATAGAAAGATACACAAGTATATATACAAACAAATTAAAAGAATATTTAACAGTATATAAACGTAATGAAACAAACTAAGAGCATCATGTCTATACGAGAAAATATCTTTTTATTAGTTACTTACACTTAAAATATTCGTCCAGAATGTAAAATGTCTGCTCTATTAGAAATTTTCTTACTATGAACTTAAATTGACTGAAGCTTGCTGCTAGCTCCTGAAATTTCTTTGGAAGGTGATTATACATTTTTCCAGCAGTAATTAATGGTCCATTACCCGCCTGTTACAGACCTGTACGTACCGTAATTATTGACATTCTTACATTTGGGAAACTGATTTATGGTTTTTCTAACAAGGCATAACACTGGTATATGTATAGGCAGTTTAAGGTTGGTACTCTATACCTTACCTTACCTTACTTTATTATCTTTAAAAATAGATGGCATGAGCTTAAGAAGGATGTATTGAACATAGTACGTAAGATAAATATCTTAGTAACACCATTACAATTCCCCCAACATACAACACCATATGACAGTGTTGATTGAACTGTCCCAACATAAAAAGGTTTTAATGTAGAGGCATTTACATTCCATCTGAATTGGTTAATCAAATAGTTTTTACTAGCCAGTGACTTTGAGAGATGATTGACGATAAATGACTAACCATCCACAGCCCTAGAAATTCCTCTTCATTTTGTTGTTTTAAGCTACCATGTTCTGATTTCATTAAATACTATAGGCGATGGTAGTACCAACTTTTTTAAATAATAAAAAAATTGTTTTCGAACTATTTAATACTCACCGACACCAAAATGACATACTTTGAACACAGGAGCTGGCGACTGTGTTTAGTGTTGAGACTTTTCCAGAAGTGATGAGGGAGGATGAATCATCAGCAAATAATGTAAGAAAACATGATTCCATCGAGGCGGTTATATCATTAATAAAAATATGAAACAAAAAAGGATCCCAAAATACTTCCTTGTGGAACTCCGGTGTGGATAAGTACATTTTTTGAGTAAGTAAACTTGTTTTCATGAAATATTCAAACACACTGATGCCTTCCGCTCAAATATGATTTCGCCCATTCCAGTGCAAGTCCTCAAACTCCGTAATGGTATAATTTCTGCATCAGGAGCCGATGATCGATGGTATCAAAAGCACGCGACAGGTCATAAGAAATGCCACCAGAAAGTAATTTTTTATCAAAGTTATTTAGCAGTTTATCACAGGATGATAAGATTGTATCTTGTGTTGAACGAATGTGACCTATCAGATAGGAGATTATAACTGACAAAAAAGAAGAGAGTCTGATATAGTATTGCCTTTTCTAGTATTTTGGAAAAGATAGACAAGAGAGCTATAGGTCTATAATTTTCTTAGAAGATTAGAAGAATCTCCTTTTTTATAAATAGGAACAGTCATAGCAACTTTGGATTGTTCCCGGAACCATTTTCGAAAGATTAATTAATTAAATGTGTTAAAGGATCCGCAATATACTCAACAACTGCCCTTAATAAGAAGGCGAGAGGCGGCAGAAATAGCTTTTTGTAATTATCCCAACAAAGAAGCAAAAATATCTTAACATTTGTGAAATTTATGTAATGAAACTTTTACGCTTTATTTTCATACAATATGTTCTATTTTCTACCCTATGTTTATTCAGTTACCTCTAGTTCGAGATCTATAACATCCCTTTACAATGAAATAAATAATAAAACAGTACAATAAATTAGCTAATAGTCCAAGTGGCAACCGACGGGGACCCTACGTCATCAGATGTCACCATAAAACACATTTAATGGTAACAAACCGTTGGTTTCCCTAAATTTCTATAGCCGGGACTGCGAATAAATAAATTATAACTTCAGGTTCCTTTTTTGTTTACCTATGTCATAAGATACCCGAATAAAATTACTATAGAATGAAAGTGGCGAGTAATGGTTTCATAAAAACTTTGTGTGTCATCCTGTACCTCGCCGCAAACTCCCGACAAATATTTAAGGGTTGTTTTGCAATTATTTACCGACGCAACTAACAAATAGAAATTTTTGTAATCATTTGAAAGTTCAGATTATTCCTTATACAGATTTAAACCTGTACCTGTTCTGACCGTAAACATAGAAACTCCTTTTTGGTAGTATTAGTGGTAGTATTTCGAGGACTAATGCTGGATGACGTTAATCCTCAGCAATATATCAGATGTCAGAAAATCATTGTACTCAAGGTTTGATAATACTATATCAAGATATCTTATTCAGAATTTTGTTGTATGTTGTATTGTTTTATGTTATAAAAATTGATTAGACTCGATACTTAGATTACTTTTAGGACTAAAGTGGTAAACGAGTCTGTTATCGATAAGTCGGAATATTAAAGTCTCCTAAAGTTAGTACTGCGATTCATATATCAGATAGAGGGAGATAATATTATCTATATCGAGTAGCTGTAGAATTATTTACAAAAAAAGGACCCCGAAACAAATCTCGTGAAAATTGATCTTCGGCGGAATCTACTGTAACTTTGCTATTTTGTAGTTCTAGTGACGGTGATTAAAATTCATGATTGCCACAAGTCTCTCCTATACGCCGTTTGTGAGATACAGCTTGTTAAACTTGATGATTTGCGTTATTTTAGCCATTCAAGAATTTCTTACTCTTAAACTATTAACTAAAGCTAAGGGGTTTTTTTTTCAGAATTTTTTATCAACTTTCAGGTTTCAGTAAAATATATGTATATGACATACAATGATGCTCGGTGGAATTGGCTGAAACTTTGCTAATCTGTAGTTCAAGTCATGCTATCAAAAGTTCTCATAGTACCGAAACGGTCCTATGAGTGATTTTTGCTCCAGGAGTGCTTGAAAGTTTGATGCGGAACCGTTGAAAACACCTCGGAGTAGGCTTGCTTCAAGTTTCCACGTAGCAATTCTGTCTGCAGTAGTGTGGGGCGTCTGATACGCGAGGTCCTTTAAGTAAGGTCAGTCCTTCGGGTGGTCTTTGTTGCAATCGGAGCATTAGCGTTTTGTTGGTAATATGCGATTATTACACTTAACGCGCCAGGTTTGTAACTTGTAATTCAGCGCGGGGCACATAGCCCGAAGAGTAGCTGTTGGGTTGAACCGCGTCTGAGATTGTTAATGTCTCGACGTTTCGGCTCCCGTTTTGGAGCCATTTTCAAGAAGAAAAAAGGGGCCAAGAAAACATTGTTAAAGAAAATAATGCTAGGAGTTCGTAGAACTGGTTCGATTCCGGGGTCTCAATCTGCCTACTCCCTAGATCTCACCACGATCCGTCAGTAAGTTCTCAATTTGCCTACCCCTTAGTGCGAACTCGCTGCAAGTATCTGACGAAGTGTTATTTATACGAAAGCAGTCTGTGGGTGGGAGAATGGTGGGGAGTTATGGGTCTCTTGATCATGAATAGGATGAAGATTGTGGGACTAGTCTGGAGATCAATGATTTCCAAGCGACTGGAAGACGATGACCATCATCCCATTTGTTTAGACAATTGGGACGTTTTTCAATCTCAATTGCTTCGCGGATGATTCGCGGTTTCTGGAAAAATGAGGGTGCTATGGTTTTCGTGTTATCGAAGTCTATATTATGGCCTATTAGGAGGCGGTGTTGGGCAGGTGATGATGTGGGATCGGATTTTCTAACTGCAAGACGATGTTCATATGTTCTACTGTTAGCCCGTCTATTGGTTTGTCCAATATAGGTTTGGAGACAGTTTGAGCAAGGTATTTCGTATACACCGTGGGAATCATTAGGTATTTGGTCTTTTGGGGCTCTGATTAAATTGGAAATTGTTTGGTGTGTTGTGAATATGGTTTTTATGTTATTAGATTTCAGGACTTTTGAAATTTTATCTGTAACACCTTTGATGTAGGGTAGGAAGGCTTTTTGCTGAGGAGGAGTTTCTGCCTGTTGAATTTGGGAAGAATTGTGTGCTTTGTGTATGGATCGCGTTATATGTCCTTTGTCGTAAACGTTTTGTAGAAGTTCTTCTTCTAATGTTTGTAGTTCGGATTGTCTGTTGTGATTGTCTGTTAGTCTGAGGGATCTGGTTACAAAAGTGTTGACAACGGAATTTATTTGTGATGGATGATGATGTGATTTTGAATTAAGGTAACGGTTGGTGTGGGTTGGTTTTCTATACTCAGAGTAGGAAAATTGATTGTTGCTTTGTTTTGTAATAAGGACGTTTAGGACAGGGAGGGAACAATTGTTTTCGATTTCAATAGTGAACTGGATCTGAGGGTGTATATGATTAATGTGAGATAGGAAGTTATTTAGAGAATCTCTACCATGTGGCCAGATAACGAAGATGCCATCTACGTATCTTAGTCAGCAGGTGGTTAAGATACGTAGCGTAAAGATGTGTTAACTATTCCTCAACATAAATTCTCACTATTCCAAAGATCTTTGATTTACAATATAGCGTTACATTTAAACGAATTGCCAAGAGAGTTTAAATCTCTGCCAGTAAAAAAGTTTCGTACTTTTATTTTAAATCGGTTATACCAAATGCAAGAAAACCCGCATTAAGATGTTTCTGTGTTTGCTTGTGTTCTAATGTATTGCATTATGTATCCTCAAATTATTTTTATATGTCATACTTTTTTTAAGAACCATAATATTTTATTTGTTATTCTATTATTCATTATTGCTTCCATCTTTAGTCATACTTAAGTATTCTTAGTTTAATGTACCCGAGGCCAAAGTGGAAGAACAGTTAATCGCAACTGAACTTGCGCCTTTTAAGTTCTTGCGCTGCATAATTACATAATAATTATTAGTACCGCCTGGGAAAATCAAATACTACTTTGCAGTATTTTTGTTTAATAAAGTTGTTTTTTATTATTATTATTATATAATAATTTAGGTACTTGAATAGACAAGATCAAAATACCAAAAATCATAATAATGGGCCCAAATTACTTCCTTGGGTGACACCACTCGTTACTACATAGGGTAATGACCTTTGTCCCATGCAGTCAGCGTATTGCATCCTATCAGTTAAATAAGAGTTCAAAAACGTTATTAGATTATCCGAGATACTGTAGCTATGAAATTTACGAAGTAAGGTAGGGTGATACACCAGATCAAAAGCTTACATACGTATATATAACATCAACATGCCTTTTGTCATCTAGAGCGTTGTATTAATAGAACGCCCTTTCATAAAACCAATGTGATAGTGATTGTACAACTCGCAATACGCCAATAGGTCGATAATTTTCTGTTCGACACTTATCACCTGTTTTCAATACAGGAACTACTTTCGATAATATCCGTTTATCTGGAAATATGGCAGATTTGAGACAAATGTTATAGTTATAACAGAGGGGCATAACAAAATATGAAATACAGTCCTCTATAATAATAAAGGCTAGAACTAAATCTGGGCCAATAGTTAATTTAGGTTTAAGCTTCATCGTTGCTTCAAGGAAATGAAACTTTCATAACCTGTAAAATGAATCTCTTGACATTTTTCACCAAAAAGATTATTTTTGAGATTTTCCAAAAAAAAAAATTCCCCGTGCGCTCCTCTAAAAAAAATTGCCTACACCATTCAGATCGGTTCCTGAAAGTAATTAAAAATAAACTTCTATGCAAAGTTAATGAGCCGGTTATTTTTCCTTTTATATTTGATATTTAAAGATATTTTTTCAATGCTGATGGCCCTATAAAATACTGAAAATTTACCCATTTCTATCGTCTCGTGTAAATACATAGAACACAGAAAGGATGAAATTGGGGAAAGTAAGCAAAGACTCTGTTAATTCGCTAGAAATAATGAGAAATTCTTTAAATTTTACCTACTATAAGCAAGACAATCCGAAATATTTCTTCCACAACGCCTTGCGTCGTCTAAAGCGTTCAGTAGATGACATTGGATGAATCCGGCACAACAGAAAAACCTAATGAAATAACAATGCTTAGGGAGCTTAACGAACGCCAGTTCTAATATAAATGAATTTGTCTTTACAACAAATTTCTCTCTTAGAGAAGGATAACATTCGTCTAGCTGCATTAAACTGCTGTGTATTAGACGTAGCGCTGACGAAGAATACGGGCTTTAAAGTCCGTTTTAAAGTTAATACTCCTTGAAGCTGAGATAGTTTGCGTGGCCTCTAATTTTATTATAAAAGAGATATGTTTCCTACGGTGAATTATCAATATAAAGGTTAAGATTTGTAAATTTTAAACTATTCTAGTTTTATCTTGATATCTGTGTGTAACGTTAATATTTGTTGTATGTTTTATTAAAACTACTCTATACAAGGCTTTGTTTAAAATTTGTTTTTTCCAATACCTTATTTAATTAGCTACAAAATCGATTAGAAGGTGATTATATAAGAACCTCAAACAAGCGATAGAAATTGCAAACTATTATAATTATTATAATACAACATTAAATCAACAAATAACATAAATCTACCAAGACTTCACTAATCTAACTTTGTTATTACATATATACAGATGTATATGAGGTAAGGAAGGTAATAACCAAATTAATACTAAAAAAACTCCAGGCTTTTGTAGGCTAAAAGCAAAAATATAAAAAAAATATATGAATATATTATGGAACCACCACTAACATATATAATAAATAGCCCTTGGAGTCCGGCGTGTATCCTGCAGCTTTTAAATTGGCAGTTATTAAACCTCTATATAATCTATAAATCTGGGGATAAGCAAGAAATGTCAAATTATATACCAACATCACTTATATCTAATCCAATTAAGATAAAATATAATGTTATATCGAACAAGCAGTATGGCTTTATGGAAGCCAGTTCTGCAAACTATAATTGCAGATTTAATAGCAAAAATCTACAGCAGCATGAATGCTACTGAACCATCGGCGTCGTTGAGAATATTTGTTGATCTGACCAAAGCATTCGACGGTAAGTCACAGAGATTTATTAAAACACAACAAACAAAATTTAATGACTTACTAAAGAGCTACTTAACGAATAGAAAGCAGTCTGTCAGTACAAATAATTCAGTGAGCTTGATGAGAACTGTTCATTTTGGAGATACACAAGACACTGTACTAAACCCAATTCTATTTTCTATATAAGACAATGATCTTTTTAATATCCTTATTATCACTGAAATAATAAGTGTTACTGATGATATAGCAGTATTCTTTAAATACAGTACGTGGGCATTATTAAAGAGCAAGGTATGTTATTCAACAGTAGAATATTAAAAACAAATATCAATTAAACATTCTACTTGCCCTTCTCTAGTTATGTCAGCGGTCTGCCAACATTTAATTGTATTACCATAAAGCATGATAATCTTGAATTTGCAATAACATCTGCAACAACTATAAAGTACTATCAACTGCTAAAATAGAATTAGATGAGGAAATATAGCAGTCAACCTTCAATTTTTTTTGCAGTAAGTCGGATTGAGAAGGGGTTTTTTGTATTTGTTTCGTTAACTCGTTTAGAAATTTTGAGCCATATTTTGGTCTTGTAATTTTCTTGTAAATTGCATTGCTGCATCGAAATGTGCATTCTTATAAGTGCATTTTTTGAAGTGATGAAGAAAAAAATCATATCTTCCACAAAAAACATCTGAATCTGTTACGATATTATTACGTCTCTAGGTAATGGGTTGGAATTGGGGCTTCGGCTCTCGACTTCGCTGCAGTGGAGACGGGAGCGGGTTCTCACACTTGTCTCAATAATGCTATTACAGGGGGCGCCAAGGAATTCTATCTACCTGCCCCAAAAGTTATCTATACAAGAGTAACTGAATTCTGAAATGTTACTCTTACTTAATTCCTTAATAAAATACCCAGATATCTAAATCACAAGAAATATATTACAGCACTTGCACAGGATGGCGGTTACTGAACTATGTTAAAATCATAAAATCAAAATGATTAAATGGAGCGAGTATCGTGCACGATCAAAGCCTCGCGACAATACAATTTTCGATTCTTACATCTAATACTAAAATTCCTAAAATTAACACTAAATAAATGGTATACACAGGCGATATAATATTGTCCATACACAGTCAAACAGATTAACATATACTTAGAGCTAAACAAAAGGTGAGAAGAACCCGCTAGGCAGTACTTATCCCTATCCTGGGAGCGGCGTTCACGTCAACCTGATGAATTCTTCTTAAATGGTGAAGTATACTTATTAACTATTACGAGTTCACGTATTATTCCGTAATTCCTCAGAAGGCACCAACCCAATTTCCAGGGCTTCTTATTACGTAGTAAATCCAAATCGAAACTGGCGGAAAAAAAAACGCCTAAAAGAAGAGATTCCGATGCATGATAAACCGAATATCGATTGCATATTATATAAGTAGTGAATGAACAAACTCACCTCCAACCATTGAAACACCCTAAATGATTTGGAGACGTTGTCCTTGCGCTCGATGGCAAATACTTATAACCTCCCTCAACGGAGCCAACTAGATGATATCACCGAAACCACCAAATCTTCACAATACCATCTATCATTTACGTTGCGTTAGTTCTATCTATAATTTACGTAATTTAATTGTTTTTTTTATCCTTTATTTAACGTCGGCCCATTTCCGCTACTGAGGCCTAACACCGACGCCTGTAGACGAGCTACCCCCAACCAGGAATTTTGCCGAACCTCTTCCCTTAAGAAGAGTAGGAATCTTTTACTTGCCTAGCATTTAATAGACAAGGGACCGACGGCTTTACATCCCCTCCGAAGGATGGTACCCTCGCCTAAGGTTGTATAGCTTCCGCGCATACACTGATATACAAGCCGCTGGAAGATGTGTGAGGCGAGGACGCGGTTTCCGTTGGAATGGTCACCCATCCAAGTACTAATTGCGCCTGTCGTTGCTTTACATCGCATACAGTATGTACATAGTAAAGACGCACCTACGCTTGCCCCCAATTTAATTGTATTTCACACGCTTTATTTTATTTACCACCATCGCCATATATCGGAATTAAGTGATTTATTTTTTCTCCCTTTTTTTTCCTAGACCCACAACTACTTAATTCATCTTACACTAGGGGCCAGCACCATGCAGAGCTTGTTAAAAATCTGTTAGCACGGGTACTTAATTGGAAATATTTACGCGAAACGTAACAAATCATACGAATTTCAGTACCCGGGGGTTTTTGAGTCGCTGGACCTGAATATGATTTCCCCTCTGTGCACCTGGAGGTCAGGAGGACACCAGGAACATCATCATCTGAGGTTCCCTGTAAACTCATAGAAAATCGATCGAAACTCGTTACCCGGGGGTTTTTCGGACCTCTCGTCCTGAATCTGACATCGGCAATCCTTGGAGGACATGGTGCGCGTGACCTGGCTAATAACGTCATCTCCTGAAGTTATTAGTTATTACTTAGAACTTACTTACTTTAAAGGAGGTTGCGGATGTCAAATTCGAGACGAGCAACCCGAAAAACCCCCGGGTAACGAGGTTCGATCGATTTGATAAGTAATTTCAGTAAAACTCCAGGAGATGACGTTATTAGCCAGGTCGCGCGCACCAGGTCCTCCGAAGGAGGTTGCTGCTGTCAAATTCGAGACGAGCGACCCGAAAAACTCCCGGGTAACGATTTTCGATCGATTTTCCATGAGTTTACGGGGAACTCCAGGTGATGTCGTTCCTGGTGCCGTCCTGACGTCCAGGTGCACAGGCCTCATTTGGACATCATATTCAGGTCCAGCGACTCAAAAAAAAACCCGGTACTGAAATTCATATGATCTGGGTGTTTTTTGTGGAAGATATGAATTTTTCCTTCGTCACTTGAAAAGATGCACTTATAATAATAATAATAAATAAACACCACAGAAATTAGACAACCCCCAATTCCAGAAGTCAGGGCTTGTGCGGAAGGGGGTTACACATTGAAAAAACGCGGACATACAACCATTTCCTCCGACAGTGCCAGCGCCAGAGCCAGGATTCGTACCCGGTGGTGCGATGTCCGTGTGATTAATCGCGATTGCCACCTCGCGCCTTAACCCACTCGGCTATCGACCAGACCAGAATGCACTTTTCGATGCAGCAATGCAATGCAAAAAAAGCACAAGACCAAAATATGGCACGAAGTTTCTAGACGAGTTACCGAAGCGAATGCAAAAACCGACTTACTGCAAAAAAAAATGAAGGTTTGGGCTATTTTTGTGTTATATTTCCTCGCCTAAATACACATATCTTACTAAAATTTAAATAATATAAGAATATCTTTGATGAGAAACACCTAAAGATTATGTACTATGCTTTGGCCGAGAATTAATGGGTGGGGTGGCGCAATCAAACGCTATTTAAAAAATGTAGAAATTACACGAAAATGGATATTAAAAATAATCTATAGCAAGAGCCGTACTTACCCCTCTAATGTTCTTTATATAGAAAGGAAAGTATTTGATTCAAGACAACTTTATTGTCAAAATATCTTCTTGCAAATACACAGGAATAGAAAAAGAAATGGCAAAGTTAAACGTAAATACAGCACCAGGCAAAACGAAAAATCATTATTAATACCGAAAATAAGCAAAACAATTGGCCAAAGGTTATTCCTATATAGGGCCAAAGATATATAACGTCTTGTCCGATTATATAACAAGTCTGAGCTCAATTAACATTTTTAAAACTAAAAGCAAGCATTGGTTAAACAGTTAAACAAGGAATGATCTACATCAACTTATAGATTTAAAACTAAAATAATTAAATCAGTTTATTCACGCCTACCTGTCAATCATCTCCATGAACTATGAAACACCAATTTGTTATATCTATATATTATGCCTTATTATGTAATCCCGACACCGAATAGTTAAAACAAATGTAAAACATACCTACCCGTCTCTATGAGTTACTATCTCTATCCATGTATGTGTATGTATTGGTGAGGGAGTGAAGATATCACTTAGTTTTATATTTATAGTAATCAAAATTTTAGTAGGAACTGTAAATTTTGCTTAAAATAGAATAAATTTTAATTAAGTCCATGCAAAAGTTCACCCTTTTGTGGACTTATTTTTATTGCATTTTAAATTAGTATATAAATTAGCTACTTGAAACTTTTTACATTCAATAAACTTATTATTATACCTAATTATCAAGGTGCACCCACTTGCGTCGGTAATGAGCAAATTTTTTGAAAGAAGTATTAATTACTTAATTATGTTATACCTTTTTAATGTTTTCATGTAACGCTATTAGTCGGAAATACAGTTTTTAACCGACGGTCAATACTGACTGGCGTATCACCATGTTTGCCTATTTACAGTTATGGGAATGTCTATTATCCTAACACATTAGAACCAGAGAACCAGATTATCAAAAAATAACGTATACACTCTACATATGTCCTCTTGATATCAGTTTATAAGCTAAACAGTAGTAAATACCCTACAAGACTACTTCTTTTTAAGTTACGACGGCAGAATATCAGCACAACTTTCGACAAAAATCGGTTCCTTCGCTATTTCTAATCCTCAAAATCGACAGAGGCGTAATTTAGAATCCAGAATCTTAATTCTCAATTTTTTAAATCAAAATTGGCCACACTACCATACCCAGTGACCGGACTATTTCTAATAATGTTATTTTGTTCAGGTTTTATGGATGGCTCCGCAGAAAGGAAGTGGCTGTATTAAATTTCGAGCTACCGTTGTAGAATCCGTTGATATCTGGTTCAGTGAAGAAGGAGAGCTAACAAAAACATTATGCGAAGAATCTCCGGATACGGACGATACCCAGCCAAAAATACTTAAACATTGCTGCACTTGTGATGAAGCCAAATACGAGGTAATTTTATATTGTATCTCGAGGGTGTACTTGAGTAGAATAAATCAACCTCGGATATGCTATAAAGATTTTGTAAATTGTATCAGTTTAAAGTAACAAACATTTACAATGGATAAGTTTACAGGATGAAATCTTATTATAGAGATGTTGTAACTTTCGTTAAATTTCTTAACATCTTACTATTGACCATTATTTACAAAACAAAGTTTCATTCGTTTTATATATTTTTAGACTGTAGAAACTTTGTCAAAAATGATCGAACCCATAAGGGTACAAATGAAAAGTGTATTACTTACTAACCACATCGTGTGATAGAGCTAACCAAGAAGCTCTCCCCAAAAATGACGATATTTTCTGTAGAACTTCAATTTCAACAACAAAAATAAGACTTCATTTTCTCAGTTTCATGCTACTAAAATAATTATTTACGTTACTAGTGCGATAAGTCATATTCTACTGGATGAGTCACAGATTACTACGAACAGTTTATGTGTCTAGGAAAAAATTTTTACGGTTGTGTCGTGTGCACTTTTTTTTCTATCAATTTCCTTCAATTATTGTAAAGCTAATCTTCATCTTCCTCAGAGCAGCTATCAGCGTAAACTGTGGGGTTTATAATGGCTGGACAGGATAGATTCTTCAGATGTGTAATAAAAAACTACCCTCCAACATCTTTTTTCAAAAATTTATTGCCCACAGCAAATAGAGACGTGTATATATAGCACATTTAATGATTCAGGGGAAACTACATGATGAGAAAAGCTACAAAACATCTGTCAAGGTGTTGAGATTAGGAGTAAAGAGAAGACTGACTCTTGAATCATTAAACTGGGGCGTTATCCTGAGGTTTCTTCTATGTAAGGTACATGATTAAAGTATCTACAATCGTTACCGTCAGAAAGTGGAGATTGCTTTCATTAATTCGTTGGTGCTTTTTCCTTCTAATACTGAATATCAATAGGAAACCGTAAAAGTGTCTTTAAATGCAGATATTAACACCCGTGGTCTAGTTTTGTCATAATTGTCAAAGATGTTGCGGTTGCCTATTTACATCCTCGTTAAATAAACATAATAATATTAAGTTTCGTATAGACTAGATAAACCTTGTCGTGCCTATAGTGCATTCTATGAGTCGGATGAAACCTCGAAAAATATGAATTTTTTCTAGCATAACGAGAATATGTGCCCCCCGTTTTCGAGGATGCTGAACACGGTGACGGCGGTAAAATTTCTCTCCGAGATCACCTCATTTCCCAAACGGCCAAAAACTATCCCCGAAAGTGGTAAAGCGCGTATCCGCCGTCTCTTTCCAGCCAAACCTGTGTTGCCTCCATTTTCGAAGATGCTGAGCACGATGGTGATGTCGAGACTCCTCCTTGACCCCCGCCAATCCCCCAAGACGGTCAAAAACCGACTCCGAAAGGGGTAAACCGCGTATCCGCCATCTCCTGCCAGCCAAACTTGTGTTACCCCTTATTTTCGAGGATGCTGAGCACGATGGTGATGTCAAGATCCCTTCTCGGCCCCCGCCAACCCCCCTGGCTGCCAAAAACCATCCAAATTTGTACCTAGGTAAAAAGTTGCAGATCCGACAAAACAGACCGATCTACTGAACGGTGAGATTTTTTACCGAATGATATTTCTGAACTAGTAAAATTTGATTGATAATTGCCCGGTGCCTTTTACTCAACGTGCTCCTGGTGTGTACTCTTCGCCGCCGCGAGCCAGCATACTTTTGAATTAAATTCTTCCGTAAAAAAATCAAAAAAGTACGAGTATAATAATTTTGTTTGTTTGCTGAGAAGAGGTCGCGATATTTTTTTTAATGCTCAGCATTCTCGAAAACGGGGGTAACACGAGTTAGCCGAGAGATGACGGCCTATCCGCGGTTTACCCCTTTCGGGGGCGGTTTTTGCCCGTTTGGGGGATTGGCGGGAGTCGACGAGGGGTCTTCACAACCCATCGTGCTCAGCATCCTCGAAAACGGGGGGTGACACGGGTTAGCCGAGAGAAGAAAGCCTATTCGCGATTTACCCTTTTCGGGGGTGGTTTTTAGTCATTTAGAGGGTTGGCGGGGGTCGAGGAGGAGCCTCGAGATCACCATCATGCTCAGCATCCTTGAAAACGGGGGCAACACAGGTTTGGCTGGTAGGAGACGGCGGAAACGCGGTTTACCCCTTTGGGGGGTGGTTTTTGGCCGCTTGGGGGATGGGGTGACTTCGAAGAGAAATTTTACCACCGCCATCGTGTTCAGCATCCTCAGAAACGGGGGAGGGGCATATTCTCGTTAGGCTAGAAAAAATTCATATTCCTGACCGACTTATATAATGCACTACTATACGGGCTACGTTCCCAAAGCCATTTTCTTTAAAAATAACATACATACATACATTTTACTAAACTCTAACATTTCAATATACATCTGTATATATAAACTTTGCTAATTACCTTGATTAGTCTATCGCAGATGTTCTACAGGTTAAACGATTACTTTAAAAGACATGGCAAGAAGCAATCGAGAAGTTTCTGAAATCCCAAGCGGTAGCTCTAAGATGTCTCTGAGGTATTTTGAACAAGTAAGGTACGAGGACTTTCAAACAGGCCATATTTTCAATATTGCAAATGGATGTGTAATTTCTTATTTAACTTGTTGCAAGTGGAAAATATTTACTGAATAGAATCAACAAAGTGAACAAACATTTCGTTACTACTAATTATTATTTACGATTACTGATACTACTGAAATGTTTCTTTATAAAATTATTTGCCATTATTTTAGTGGTGACAATTTTATGTAGAGTTGACCTATGAATTTCTAATTTTAGAATACATATCCATATATCTTGTCGTTTCGTCTGTCTGAGTTGACAACATGTAAAGTCACCAGAAATTCAAAATCAAATTTACGGCTCAGTGGCTCCTTGGTTGTAAGCCTAACACGTAAGCGTGTTAGGCTGACAACCAAGGAGTCAAAATTTGCTAAATAAATCCACCTTTCAGCACGCTGTGTCAAACCAGAAAAAAAGTGTCCGTATAATTTAGATTATCAAAAAACTACAATTTCTCAAAATAATTTCCGAAAAAATTTCTAGTATTCTCGATAATTCCTAAACAGGCCTAAACTAATGTCGGCACATTCAAAACATTCAATTTGCCCATTTTACAGCTCAAAACTTCTCAAAATACTAACTTTAAAATTATAGCCCCCGTATATTATCAAACCACTCATGAGACTCTTCGCATACATCCGGTATCAAAATTTAGTTCATTTAAATAAAATTTTTACAAGCCATTCTTCGTTTAATCGAAATGCCTATTCGGTATTTTGTTTTAAATAATAAACTATCATGTATTTTTCCAGAGGACATTCTACAGCTCTTCTTCAATGTTTACTTCCGCTCCTTCAACATTCATGTATCTTACACTCCGCAGCACAAATAATTTATATTTATCAAAATCTACTTCCATTCAGATCGCGCCAACCGCGGCACTTAGTATGACCGCAGCCGCTTTATAAGCGCTCGCCTGCAGAACAGTGTTACGAGGGTGAGTCGAAAATTAATACAATAAATTAAGACAATTTATCAAATATCTTCCAAAGCAAAGCAGATACAGATTTCATTCAAAAAACAAAAGATTTCTAATTTCAACCCCTACACGACAATATAGTTTTCAATTCGGAATTCGATCTGGTTCTCCTCTGTGATGCAATATTGTGCAACCCCAGCCGCACTGACTGGCCGGGAAAATTATCCAGACTTATCCAGGTCTGGAGACCTCTCCAGACAGCAAAACTACGATCGTGCCTGACTAGATGGGGCACAAGAAATGCAACAATAACGATGGTATAAAAGATCGCACCGGGTGAATCTCGGACAAGTCAATTCGGATCTGCGTTCTACAACCGATCTCGAGTTCTTTCTTGGTAGCTCCAAGTAAAAGCAACTAATCTCTCTGCCCTCGCGCATCTAATTGTAAGTGAATATTTTAAACTATTAACCGGCACCCTCGCCCAAAAGTGATTTTTTAAATCTACAAATCAAATCTATAAATCGAGTTATTTTTTTTACAATACTTTCGCTGTTGAAAAATTATCGTTTTTGAAATAAGTGTTTTAAACTCCGTGCAGTATTACTTAAATATTTTAATTTCGTTTTAAACTAGTGTGTTAGTAGTAATCTACAGGGTGGTGCAAAAATACCCTGCCCTATATAACAAAAGTATTTTTTCGAACTCCTGGCCAAATAGAAGTGCTTCAACTTTATAGGCCTAGACCCTTATGCAGAAAATATAAAAATTTTCCAAAACTCAAACCAACATTCTTCAAACAAAACTAAATGCAGGAATCTCCTCAAGGGTATCTACTTACGCTCTCCAATTTTTTAATTTTACAATCAGGAGGAGCTAATTCGTGTTCAACTGCTGGACTTCTTAGAGTGCCATGCTACAAGTTAACTCTAAGCACAAAAAATTCCCCCAACTTAAATCTATATGACGATTTATCTTCTCATATTAAACAGCTAAGCTTTAGGTCCTTCAAAAATAATGTAAAACGTTTCATTCTTAAGTTCTGTTTTTACTCAATTGATGAATGTCTAAAGACGCCATATTAGGCCACTCCACTTTTGAGTGTCTAATGCTCATACTTGCAGAATGCTCTTACTTTTTGCACCTATTTTATACTTTTACATTTTCTTGTTCTTGTTATATTCAATTCAATTCAATTCAATTTATTCAACTTCAACTATACATGTTTAACATTACATATTCAAATGCACATAGTGTTTGGTATTGGACATTAAATTAACAACATTATCAGTTTTATATATTACATATTGAAAAACTTAAAATAGGTTATATTTAATACCACCCTGGCGAACAAGAAGACTCACCTAAGCACTATACGGTGCTTGTGTTGTGTCGTTCTTCTTATATCGCCGAAGGAAATCTAACTAAAGCAGGCAAATTGAGAAATGAGCAGAGAAAGAAATTATGACGGCTAGAATACAAAATGAAAACAGTAAAGGAGAATGATGAATACAGCAAATATTAATGACAAAATAGTATACAATATGAAATAAGACGAGGAAGTGGGGAGGACAGAAGCGCACATATGAAATAAAATTTCTTACTGTGGGATTAAAACAATTTAGTAAGTTTGTCATGATTTTCATTTAAGAAACTTTTTATACCTAGTTTATACTTACTTAATTTCGTTATCTTTTTGAGGTCAGCTGGTAGCTGATTGTACAGTTTAGGACCAAAAAAGAAAACATATCTCTGCGTGTGAGTTTTTCTGAAAATTGGTAAATTAATAGATAAATTCTCCGCAAACCTAGTCTGTCTAATTTCTTGTGGAGGGTTATAGTTTGTTTTGTTAAAAAACATCCATATAAGGCTTTGGTAAATGTAGATACTTCTTATATTAAATAGGCCGCTCTCTTTGTATAAAATTTTAGTTGGATATAGTTTGGTTTTTTTAAAAATTATTTTAATAATTGCATTTTGCACACATTGTAGCCTATCCAGTATATTATTAAACAAATCACCCCATGCACTAATACAGTATCTTAGTATCGACTCAACTAAGGAATAGTAAAGAATGAGTAAATTTTTTTGAGTCAGAATTTCCCTTAGATTATAAAATTTATAAATAAGATGTCTAAGCCTTTTTGTAATATAGAAGGCATGTTCATCCCATCTCAAATGCTGATCCATTATAACACCAAGATATTTTACTTTATCTGTTTTATCTATTGTTGGACATGTAGTACAATGTGTTTTATCTGCACAGGTTATATTGTGTATTTTTAGTGTGTTTTCTGCAGGTTGATCAGATTGTAATAAAGTGAATGTTATATATTTGGTTTTAGAAACATTTAACGTCAACAAATTGAAGTTTAGCCATATGTGTATGTTATGTATGTTATATTCAGCTGCATGATATACTTCGTTCCAGCATGTAATGTATAGTGGTGAAATAAAGACTATCTATGTATTTATAAAATCATCTCATGCTAAAAAATAACCCTAAAATAGATTTTACAAGCACCCAAATTCTTACCAATAAGCTGACACTATGAGTAAGTGACAACAAGGGCGTAGGTAGATAAGGGGGTATAGATGGTAATTATCCCCCCGCCCAAGAAGGGCTAGAACATAAAAAATCATTCGAGATTTACAGTGGTTTATCTGCAGATACTTATAATTTAGTTTTAATGGTTAATAATCCCTAATTAATTGTCATTTTATTCGATATGAATGATATGATACGACTATTTCTGTGACACTAAAACATAGAAAAAACTATTTTTTTAATTATTCATATTAAAAAGTTTATTTACGCCCTTGAGGGAAGAACTGTCTTCATCGTTTCTAGATGATACCCGTTTGGTCAGCGAAACGCACGTTGAGATGCACCTAGCGTGCGTTTCAATGATTTTCTTTCAGCGAAAATTATTCAAACATTTAACAAAAAACTCCAACGTTTACAGTAGATTTGTCTCTTTTTCAGGTTACATTCGAGGGTCTGTGGTCAAGGAACACTCATCCTAAGGACTTTCCATCGAATGGATGACTGACAAGATTTAGCGACATTATTGGCGCTTCCCACACCGTGAATTACACGTTTTGGAATTACGGTGATATAGCGAGTGAAGGTTTACGGCAACTTGCCGAGCGCGGAAACACTAGAATGCTCGAAAGCGAGTTAAAAGCAAAGGTAAGATTAGTTTTTCTTATTAATTTACGAGTGAGGTCGAAAAAAGAATTTACAGTAGATATCTAAAACAGTATGAAGCAGTATAAGTTCATAGGACGCATGTTGTTTCTTATATTATTTCACAAAGGAACTGGAATTATACAGGGTGTCACAAAAACGAGTTACATAAGAAAGTATAATTTTTTTAAATGGAACACCCTATATTTTTGGGCGTTAGTTAAGCCTCGAAGGGTTCTGTATTACAACCTAAAATGTTTAACCAATCGGATGTCTCGTTGTCAAGTTACGATTTTTTCCCTGTTTTTATTTTGCAATTTACAAACATTCTTTTGACTGCCATATCTTCGCAATTTATTAATTTTTTTTTCTCTAAAAATGTTAGAACGTTACTTAATAATGATGTATTTACTGAAAAACATTTTTGAAATTAATTATTATTATGCAGTGAGTCCAGAATATTTGTTTACATTTCTTGACATTTAGTTAATATTTTTCTGTACTTTTTGAAATGGAATGCCTATAATTCTTTGACATGGATGAATAAAGCTAACAATTCCCCACATTTTAATATCATGCACTTTATTTTTATTTCAAACGGTTTTTGAGATATGATTATTTCAAAAAATTTTTGCGTATAAAGTGTTCTTTATTTTAGCATTAAAATCTAATATGACTTTCGTCTTACATTTTTTTCAATTTTTTTAAATGGAATACCTATAATCGTTTTACATGGATGAATACCGCATACGATTTCTAACATTTTTATTTCATACACTTTCATTTAATAATTATGAACGGTTTTTGAGAAATAATTGTTTTCGCAATATTGAAACTAGGCTAACACAATTGCTCAAAATGTCCACCATTTTGATTTACGCAACAATGAAGTCTCTTGATAAATGAACACCTTACATTGTATAACATATCAACATTTATACGATTGGAACACTGACGAATCCTTTCCATCATTATCTTCTCGAGTAATTGGTTCTTCTTTATAAACGTGTGACTTCACAAATCCCCAAAGGAAAAAGAAATCTAGGTGGCCATGCAGTGGGATCTAACATAATTTAATAAAATAATAAATAAGATATAATTTAACAGTTTATTAAAATATCAGACCTTCTCTTCCTATCCACCTTTCAAGAAACTGATCACTAATGGCCTGAGGATTTGAAGAACATTTATACTAAAATGTGATGGTGCACCATCAAGTTGTAACCACATATTATTTGTAATATAATCAGAAATAAGCTCGATCATTTGTAAAACGTATTTTGCATAAAATCCAAGTAGGCTGATCCATTTACATTTCCCTCAAAAAAGTGAGGACCAGTACCCCAAACATTTAAACTCCACTTGTACTGGTAATGATTTTTCTGTATAACATCAGGGTTGTCTCTGTCATAATAATTTAAGTCCACATCCAAAAGCTCTTGATGCACTTGTACTCGATAGGGATAAAACTTATTTTTACGAAGACATAGGGAAACATTGGATTTACTGATCTCTAAATCCCTACTTAACTCCCAAACACTTGCCATAGGACTTTCCGCTAAAGTTATTGCCAGCTCATTTTCTAATACATTTCGTCGTCTCGCCTTCTTTTCATAAGCAACACTTCCTGTACATTCAAAACGTTCTTTCAAATTTTCTAGAGACCTCACGTAAGAACACCTATCGGGATATTTTTGACGATACTCTTGATGCTAATAAACAATGTAAAGATAGGGAAATCAGTTTTTCGGACACTAGCTTAGTTTGATTCGGATCGAAAGAGTGTATAGGAATAAAATGCAGGATTCGCGAATGCGTGTAAACTGAATTTTGACTCGTCGAAGTCGGTTCAGCGGTTCCCGAGATATTGCGATTTGAAAGCACGGATTTGTATGCGGATTTTTCGCTGCGGCGGGAACGTACCGAGAGACGTTTTCGCGTTTTTTTCAGGGAAGAAAGTAACTTGGCGACTTTTTTTTTTCTTCCCCCGTTCGACACTCAGGACCTAAGTACTGTGTGCAAATTTTCATGTCGTTAGGTTGGTTATGGGGGAGGGGGAAGGGTAAACGTAAATGAAATTAAAACTGCTGTAACTTACGCAATTTTTTCCACACATCGAGCAGCAAACGTGAGATTATGTACTAATGTGCCTACTTCGAGTTCCGGTCACATATTTTCAATTTTCTCCATAAATAAACAAATGGCTGCGAAATAACTAATTTCTTGTTGTTATTATTTTTAGAAAAAGTAATTTTTCCCCAGGATATTTTTTTTCGCCATCGAATGTGGATTTTTTATCTCTTCAATTTGTGCCCGACCAGATAGCGGTCGGATGATTAGGGGGGGGGGGGAGGGGGCCCGCAAAGATTTTAATTTCTTTTACGTTTACTCTTCCCCCTCCCCCCCTAATTAACCTAGCGACTTGAAATTTGGACACAGTACTTAGGCCCTGAGTGTCTACGAAAACGGCTCTCGGTACTACTCTAGTTATGTCCGAAAAACTGATTTTCCCTATCTTTACATGTAAATTCTCCCCCCCCCCCCCCCTCCTCGCGAAAAGTTCGACCGAAAAATTTTCCGAATGATAGAGGGGATCCAAATTCATAACATTAAAAAAAATTTGAAAGAAGCGAGTCCGTTTCAAGCCATTTTTAATGCCAGATCGACCCCACTATTACAGAAATGCCATAAAGTGAAAAACAGACCCAAAACAACAGACCAAAACCATATTAGATTTTAATGCTAAAATAAAGAGCACCTTAATGTGCGCAAAAGTTATTTGAAATAATCATATCCCAAAAACCGTTTAAAATAAAATGTACGATATTGAAATGTGGGTATGCTTCATTCATCCATGTAAAAAAATTATAGTCATTGCATTTAAAGAAGTTGAGAAAAATGTTAATTAAATATTAAGAAATGTAAACAAATATTATTTTGGACCCCCGGTATAATAATAATTTATTTCAAAAATCATAATCAAATAACGTCCTACATTTTTAGAAAAAACAATTAATAAATCGCGGAGATATGACAGTCAAAAAATGTAAATTGACAAAAAGAAAAACATGAATAAAACCATACCTTGGCAATGGGACATCCGATTGGCGAAATATTTTAGGGTGTAATACAGGACCTTTGGAGGATTAACTGGCGCCTAAAAATACAAAGTGTTCCATTTAAAAAAAATTATACTTCCTTGTGTAACTCGTTTTTGTAACACCTCCCAAGCAATACATGATGGTTTAATAAACGTTTATTATATGAAATTATGGTTTAAATTTCGTTATCGTATATTTAATCAACGTCTATGAACAGCGTTTATTTCATAAATGATTTTTCTACGTATATTATAACTGTATTTCTCCGAAAATTTTTGGAGTAACGCAGAATATTTGAGAAATAATTAATTGAGAGTTGAGACTACATTTCCGTCAAATGTTTAAATTGTAAATTGGTGAAATTGACACTACTTGCATTTTTTCAGCCATATTATAGTTTTTAATATACGATTTTTACATGTATACGATAAATATGTATTTGTGCTACATTTTTATAGGCATGTCATAAACAATTGCAACTAAAAGTTCGAAGATTATAACAATATCTGGAAATATGAGTAAAATATTTACATTAATCAAAATTTGTTATAGATAGATGATGAATAAAAATATTTGTTCAGTAATATTGCAGTTTATAATATGCGGTTTTTAAACGTATATCAATCTGCATCGATTGCGCAGTCGCCAGCAACCGGGTTAGTATTGTTGTCTTTGTTGCGGAATACATAAGCATTTCTCATAAATATATGCATCTCTCTCATTGTCTGAACAGTACAGCTGGTGAGCAACCGCGGATCGTCGTGTTAATTGCTGTTTCGTGTGGCGGTAGTCAACCTTAGTAGTGTAGCCTTGTGATCGAAACAAAGAGCATTTACTTGTTTGTTTTTGCGTATATATTGTTTGATTGAAATTCAACAAGTGTTATGTCTGAGCCGCCCTTATCCTTGAGTTATCACGTTGTAGTGCGTTAAAGTTACAAGAATGAACCAACTTGTGATTGGTAAGAATTATTGTTTATCTGAGCGATTTCATAGTAACTGCATTTTTTTATCACAGAAGGTGTAAAACTCTGCATGGCTAGCGTTGATGAGACCAGTGACAATAAAATTAGAGGAACGATTCAAGATTGGTTGAAGCTTACCAAAAGCCGCTATAGTTACAATAATAATAATAGACTCTATTTTTGGTATTTAGTAAAGAGTAATGAACAGAGTTGTGTTTTGTTACGTTGTCAAACATCCTAGGTCCCCAAGGTGTTACCTCCTTTCTCTTATTATTTATTTTTGAGAAAGAATTGAGGCAACATGTGCGGACGACTAGCTGGTTTAAGCCGGAGCAGAGAGCCGTGGGTCCAGAGCATTCGTAAGAGTGGAGAAACTTACCCTTTCTGACATGTACAGCATAAGCGACAGATTTCTGTTTATTTCGAGAAAAGGAGACAAAGAAAAATTGATGTTAAATTGGGCACCATCTATAGTGAAATAAGCAAAATAGTCTCTTTTTCTCGAATACCCAGTCTGCTATAGATCAGACTGAAATTGTTGGTAAGAGAAATAAAAAGATAGTTTAAAATGAATGACAAAATATATTACATAAAAAAAATTAGACAAATCGGTTTTGAGACAAATTGAAATGTGAAAAAAAAAATATATATATATATATAAAAGACAAATTGATACCAGTATCCTAGGTGGTTTATGGGTCAGGTGGCTGGTTCTGGGACAGCAATCCAGGCCCACAATTGTCTCTTATTGCAAGAATTCTAAATTTTTCTTGGCAATTTACGTCTCTCAATGAATGGGGTGAAAATTGTAGGAAATTTAACCAAATATAAGCACGTACAAAATTTATGCAAGTTATTTATGCAAAGTTAGCTGTGCAAATATAAGCTAGTTAGCTGTACCAAATATATTTAAATTAGCTGCACGAAATATTAAGCTAGCTGTACAAAAGCTGCAGGAAATTAATTTAAGCTATACAAAAGTAAGCTGATTAGCAGTACAAAAGTAATTTTAGCTATGCAATAGTAATTATTAGCTATGCACGAGTTGTTATTAGCTATGCACGGGTTATTATTAGCTATGCACGAGTTATTATTAGCTATGCACTAGTAAGCTGATTTCTTAGTCTATAAATTGCCAAAAAAATTAAAAGGAAAGAGAAAAATATTTTTAAAACCATGTGGTACATATAGCATTTTAACTACTTATTAAATTAAAAAGAATTGACTTTGAATTCAAAATTTATTTTAAAAATAATTGAAATTATATCAAAGGCAAAATTTGAAGATTAATTACATTTTAAATAAGTATAATGAAATTACCTGTATGTTAAACACTTTGTAACTGGGATATAAAAATTGTAATATAAATTACTGAAGTCCGCAGTTAAAAATTATAATGTTTGAATCAGTACAAAGGCTGCAAGCAAATGACTTCTTGGTGAGTTTTACTGATAAGGTAAACTTTTTGTCCTGTTTACTGGAAAACAACGCCACCAAAAAAATGTGAGAAATCTAATTCCCTATTTAAATTGAAAGCTATCAAAATATAGAAATCGTACAAGTATGGCCATCTGTCAGTGGTTAATTTAAGCGCACCAACTTGCCTTGTAGATTCCCATACTCAACTAAAGTAGTGGCATATAATCGATAAAAGGAATCTATAATAATAGTTTATTTTCCATGCCAGCTGATTTGCCTTTACAATTTCTATTTTATACATAAAAACAAATATTAACAGATGTAAATAAGTAGTAAAACGTATTGATATTATTGATAAATCAGTAACATATTACATGTTATAGGATTTACTATATATAGAATGAGAGAAGGTAAGGAAAATAACCATATGTACTCCATAGTAAACAAAAATATAAAAATTGAAAAATAGATATCTGATGTAACTAAATTTTGTAGACAAATTGTTTCCTGGGATAATAATGCTGTATTACAACGGATATGAAATACATAATAGTGTTAATAGAAAAACAGGACTAAGTTCCTAAGATATAAAATTAAGTACATAAAACAGTGTGACATGGTTTAGCAGTTATACATGTAAAATTCTGTTAGTTGAAAACAGTTTCACCTGCAAGAACTGAATCCAAAAAATATACAGGTCGTGCTAACTATCCACAAAGCACTAGTTTTTAAATAAACTGTTAAATGGACATAGGCCATGTAACAAAGGGTGAAATAGTAAATGATAAAATAGTTTTACGTATTTAGCCAATCCCGCAGAATAGGTAAAGCTTAATATAATATAAAAAGCGAGTACTAAATAATAAATATTTTTAAAAAATTACTATCTGCACACATATATGCAATTGAATTATTTTTCCTTGATATCAGTAGTTATATATGGGTAGGAGGTTTAAAATATGTACTTTTCAAAAATTGGAGATTATAATATTAACTTTCGAATATAGAAACGGGCACCTTCTAACTTTTTTATAGTGCTGTGGAATTACAGTGGACAATAAAGGTTTATTACACGTATACCAGCAACTGGAGAAAAGTTTTTTCATAACCGTGAGGAAAAGCTTTTACATCATACGTGTTATCGACGTATATGGAATGCGTTTATTTGAGGTTCCACATAGAAGTATATATCTCGTATATGATCAGACAACAATATAACGTTTTCTTAAGATGTATATATTTAGAATATGATGTACCATATATATAGGTTTTTTAAAACGTCTATATTTAATATATGATAAGACAAATATATACGTTTGTAGCGCGGACATTCGAACGTTGAATATAGGTTGCGATAAATATTATATATACCAGTCGTATAAACGAAATCAAAACGTTTATTAAACCATTTGGTGTTGCTTGGGCTTGCATAATTTTAGGCCGTAGTAATGATTAAATTTTGTTAAGAAAATTGTCCGAGAGAAAACTACTGGACACCCTGTATATCAATTTTAAACCAAAGACGTAAATACACTAGAAAAGAAACTTGTTTTATTTAAAATAATGTGTTGCTCCGAAACTTCTCAGTTGGTCCATAGTTCGTACGGCTATGGACGAAATGAGCGGCAATAAAGAAGTATCGACGGCATAGTATCTATTATTTTGATTATTTGTTAATTAAATCTTACACACTACATATAAATGATTTATTCACATGATGTGGAACATTGTATTATTGGGTGTATTTTACAGCATGATAAGCCTGAAACATCGATCCCGAAAGCGAAAATAATATAAGCAAAAACGTTCTTATCAAAACAATTTAGTTAAATGAAAGCTCGTTTCAGCGGTGCCCATTTTTTCTTGTTCTGATATGATTTATGAGAAGGAGGCAAGGCATCTAAGTGAAAATGATTATTAAATTTATGGTTCATATGATTTTAAACAAAGGGGTAAAAGCAACTGGCAGGAAACAAGATGTATTCGTATATAAAAACTAAGTAGAGGAGGAATAGTGTTCAAGGTACCCTAGGTTGACTTTTTAATGCTTCACATATTAATTATAGACTGATTAAATCTATAAATATTTGCAGTTTTGGAATTGTAATAGCATAAACATAATTATTTGTCACTTGCTTAATTCATAGCGATCGATAATATAGCTATGGAAGTAGTGGCTATCAAGGTGTCTAATTTTATCGTCGTTGGTATAAATTACGTATACCAAACAGGGAATGGGATGAGTAAAATTTTCAACATAGCTCTTAATTAAAAAGGTATTTATCAAAACTGTTATAATTTTGTTAGTACCTAGATTATATAAAATTTTAATCTTAGACTACAGCAACTTAAAGATTTTTTAAACCAGAAAAAGAAAATGGAAACTATGAAAGTTTTAGTCTGAAGTAACACATAACAAATATTAAAAAATGCTCATAAATAGTGGTTTATATCTAGGATTACAAGAATGTAAATATTAAGTGGTCGGACAATCTGGAATACCTAGGCATTATCATAGATAACCAAGTCAACTTCGCGAGGCAGGTGCAAAGCATAATCAACGTTTGGTATAACCTCCTATTCCCCACAAACCAAAAGAAACTTAAGGTAATACAAAATAAAATGCAAAAGTAGCCTCTAACCTTCCTAGCACCACAAACACCAGCTTAAGAGGGCGGGACCTAGGAGTGGTGGTGTGGGGGTAATTGTACTGGTGGGGCTAATTAGCGTGGTGAGAGGTAATTAAAATAGTGGGGGTAATTAGAATGATGAGGCAATTATAATGGTGGGGGGCAGATATCATGGGTCAAGGGCAAGAGGTCAAGGACAACGGGCTAAGTGATTTGCGGCAATTAGAGTGGGACGGGATAATTAGAGTGGTGAGGATAATTAAAGATATGGGAGGCAGTTATAGTGGCGGGGTAATTGGAGTGGTAGGGGGCGGAGGTCATGGGACCAGGACAAAGGGTCAAGTTGTGGGAGCTATTAGAGTAGTAGGGGTAAATTTTAAGGCAACTTTATTAATATGCTTATTAAGTAAAAATTAGGGAAATTAAATTGCGAATAAGGATAATTAAGAGTAATTAAGGGTAATTTAAGCACAAATAAGTGTGATTAAGGATAATTAAAGGTAATTTAGGTCAAATTAAGGTTAAATAAGTTAAAAATAAGGATAATTAAAAGTTACTAAGGGTAATTTAGGTCACGATAAGGGTAATTAAGGCAATTATAGTTCGTCTGTCTCTCCACTTGCTCCTCGGTCCGTCTGTCTGCCCATCCGTATGTCTACCTGTTCGTCGATCCGTTCGTACACAGACAGTTAAATAATTATTTATTATGTTGTATTTACTATTAGATTTAAACAATTATTATATTGTCCTATTGCACAATTATAGTATCTGTGTATATTTTATTACGATGAGATAACAAATATTAACATAATACATTCATTTTATTTTCTACTTATTACCCGAATGCTGATGCATTCATGCCGATTTATGCTGATTTATGAGATGAACATTTGCGATAAAAATTATTTTATCTATCCGTCTTATCTACCGAGGTTTGTATCACCGAATTTGTAGTCTTTAGTTTATGAAAAGGAGCATTTACATAATTTATGTGAATCGTTTTATCGCAACTTGTAATTTTTAGTCAAATATTGAAGAATTTAGACGGATTATAACTGCATTTAAATACCCTTTTTATTATTTGTCTTATCTTTCGGTATGTGGTTGCAGATTATGTACTTCAATGTTATGAACATACCCTGTTTTTTATCATAAACATCTCTTTAATGGATTTATGTACTTACTATTGTGGATCTGAAAACTATATATAAGCGTCCTAGTATCATGAGTGGGATGGGTGTGAAATACTGCAAATCCTATTATTGTGCTAAAGTTTGATGCTAATTAATATTTTGTCTAATTTTTCTAGATAAGTGTAGAGTTTAAGACTGTGTTGTAAGATATGCGGCAATACCGGCCGGCCTCAACAATCATCAGAGGATGGCATATTTGGTTTTTATCTCATAATTGACAATGATAGCGATATCCTTAACATCTAAGACCACTTATTGCCTGGTTAGTAAAGATTTTAAAGTGTTCTTCAAGACGTTGCAAGAGGATATTATGATTGACGCGACCAAATACCTTTTTATATTGGTATATTTTATGTAATGAAATAAATATGTGGTAAATGAAACTGGCAAGTATATTTAATTCACTATACAGGGTGATGTTTCATTATATTGGTAATGTTATTATGAGCTGATTCTATATCCGGAAATATAAAGAATGATTTCCTCGGGCCAAAAATGTTTATTGAGACATGGTACATAAACTGCAATATATGTTTCCCAAGTCATGCCAGTCTCCCAAATCCCCATGACAGAATTATAAGTACAACCAATGCTAATTTGTGTAAAAAAAAAGGAACAATTACGGGTAATTCAGGGAAAACATAAGGATAACCAATAGTAATTTATGTAATAAATGAAAATAGTCAATGGTCATTTATGTAATAAATAAAGATATACCGACACTTTTAAATGCAATTAATTATCCGTATTTTTACATATATTTTTCTTACTTACTCTTAATTATCCTTATCTTTAACTTAATTATTTTTCACCTAATAAACATATTAATACAGTATCCTTAAAATTTACCCCCACTACTTTATTAAACACTTGATCCTTTATCCATGACCCATGATCTCTGCTTACGCCAGCCCCACCATGCTAATTACCCCGCCACTCTAATAGCCTCCCACCAATTTAATCAATCTAATTGTCCTTACCAATCTAATTATCCCCACCACTAGACCGTTTACCCTTTACTCCGTGACCTTGACCCATGACTTCTGCCCCCACCATCCTATTTACCCCACAATTACCACCACCACCACCACTCCTAGGCCCCGCCCCATTTAAAAAAAAAAAATTATACATTTATTTAACGTCGGTCTATTTCCGCCACTGAGGCCTAACACCGACGCCTGCAGACGAGCTACCCCCAACCAGGAATTTTGCCGAACCTCTTCCCTTAAGAAGAGTAGGGATCTTTTACTTGCCTAACATTTAATAGACAAGGGACCGACGGCTTTACATCCCCTCCGAAGGATGGTATATCTCCTACACAACCCTCGCCTAAGATTGTATAGCTTCCGCACATACCCGCCCCATTTAACTTTTGTGAATGTCATTTCTTGTAAAAATGGAAACTGATTCAAGTATAATGATTCAGATTGCACGCCTTCAGAAATTTTGTAGGCCTTTGATAAAACAACAATGCAGTTATTGCCACTCACATTTCAAGAAAAAAAAATACTATGAAGATGCGTAGATGTTTAGTTTATGGTATAATATACCCACTTTTAACATGTTTCTATTTACGAATTTATGCAAGTAAACGTTATTATTATTATTTAAATGTTATTAAATTTGTATTAATTTAAATGATAAGATCTTGACAGACTTTCCTCTCATAACAAAATAGCACACAAAACAAATGTATTCACCTCACAGCTATTTAAGTAAAGTTTCTGGGACACTGTGGTCTATGCGGATCCAAGCGCGAGTAAAAGGCATAAAATGAGTACTTCTGTTTGTTGGTGGAGTATTTCCAGTTGCAATTCTCAAAATTAATTAATCCAGAAGTTTTACGAGTGCCGGGCTTTGCTGTACTCTTAGAAAGTAGTGCTGCCAGCCTTTCATGCACTTCGTTATTTAGATGCAAATATGTTCGTTTTCAAAGGTACTGAGTTCAAACATATGTTTTATTCGTTGTATTTTAGAAACTACGCTATAACACGTGGCTCAAAAAAAGATATATATTTATTTATTCATTAATACACGATCTAACTAACATACACCTAATACAGAAAATAAATTAATTAAGAAATATTTCCAGTCACTACAAATATAAGATCATAAACCGCTGCCCAAGGAATCACTACTTCCACATACAGATTCTGTATCCAAATCTTATACACACTAAATCCCAATGTAATATTTTACTCCCTTTAATAATAAGGGTGAGTTTGGCAATGGGGGCGATAGAGGGAGTGTCTAATGTAAAAAAAAATTTAGAGGCCCTTGGTTCTTGTATACACACTAAATCCCAATTTAATTGTTCATTCCCTTAAACAGTAGGGTGGGATGGTAGAGGGGGTAGCTAACGCTAAAAAAGTTTTTGAGACGTTTCGTTCTTGTATGCATACTAAAATCACATTTTAATTTCTTTTACTCACGTAATAATACATTGTATAAAATTTATGACACTAATATAGCATTTAATATTTTTTATTTATATTTTAATGAGTGTTTGACAGTTTTTCGGCTGAAAAATACTAAGCATCGATGTATACCACCTTATACCGAATGGGTCGCTAAAGGTATTAAAATCTGTAAAAATAAAAAATTTCTGTTCGTATTAAGAAAGTATACTGATAATGAATATATAATGAACATACTAGAAAAAGTTATTTACCGTAGAAAACAAAATTATGTTAAAAGATAGTAAATTTAGGCAATAAAATTACATCAACTTGGAAAGTAGTTAAAGACTTTACTTCTAAGGATGATGACATTGGAAAAAACTAGAATATGGCTATTAAAATAAATAACATAATTACAGATTGTTTAGAAGTGGCAAACGAATTTAAAATACATAACGTTGCAAAATCATTACCTAATATTAAATCAAGAAAATCAAGTGAAAATTATATTTTTTGTTTTTGGTCCCTAAAATAGCTATTTTAGGGACTCATTTGAGACCGTAAAATGAGTGTTTTCCGAACTCAATCTCAAAAAGTTGCCATGGCAACTTTTTTGGATTATTTAAGTAAATAAAGTAAAATGGTTCAATAGAACAATTAAACAATCTGGTTACTATGGTCGCCTAGTAATTAAAATTCGAAGGTCACTGTTTTCGAGAAATATTTGCTCTTATCAAAAATTTTAATATGTTTGAGGGACCTTCAGCAAAAAAATGTTGTTTATAATACGTATCTACATCAGTTTTTTGGTACTTATTACAAAAATAACTATTGTAACAAACCAATTTCAGTTTGAACAGGTACATGACATGTAGTAAAGAAAGCGATAGGCACATTAAAACTGAAGATCCACTGGTTATGATGATATTTCAATAGTCATAATAAAAAAATACCGATATTTTAGCTAAACCCTTGAAGTGTTCAATTAAGCTGTCTTTAGCCAATAAAATCTTTCCATAATCTCTAAAAGTTGCAGTACCAAAAGCCACTTTATTAAAAGGAGACAAGTTACTTACGAGGTGTATCTTTATTACCAGCTTTTTCTAAAATTCTAGATTATGTAGTAAAAAATCAACTAATATTTTATCTGAATAGTAATCAGATTTTAAATTTTTATCAGTTTGGTTTTCGAGTAGATTTTAATACAACAGAAGCTTTTAACTTATTAGAGAATTTTAATATATGTGTGTTGAAATAACCGAGACAAACAATAGCGCAACAAAAAATATTCTGAATTTGCCTTTGCTATTTGGATACTATATTTATGGCAATTTACATAAGGTGTGAGATCATATACTCATCTCTGCCCCTCACAGTCACAACTGGGTCATTAGCATAGCCCTGTACGTTGAAGCGAGTTACTCAATTTATGAAGGAGATCATCGATCACCGTTGACCACAGCAAGGGTGATAGAACTCCACCTTGTGGAGAACCCCTGACTGCAGTCACCGGTCCCCCTACACTTATGTTAATTAATCTGCTTCTTAGCATGGATTGTATCCAGTTTATTATTGGGAGCTTTATTCGCCTTTTTCCGCAGCTCTTTGTATGGATTCGTATGTCAAAAGCACCCCCTCTATATGTACAAAAGCACACATAGCCACTTCATTTGATATAAATGTCTTCGATACCTTTGACCAGGCCATGTACAGCATTTATTGTTGATTTACCAAGTTGATAGGCAAATTGATATTAGATATTAATTCAGTAGTACCTCCATTGTTTTTAGGAAAAAATGAGGTTAAGCTAATGGGTCGATATGACTTAGGCTCGTCTGGTCGTCTGCCTATTTTTGGAATAAACGCCACCTTGACTTCCCTCCAAGCTTGGGGACTATACCCAAGAGTGTAGCTTGCTTTGAATATGTTGAAGCAGGGCAGGATAAATGTTATCTCTACCGGATGATTTAAAGGGCTTGATAGTAGATACCTCCCTTTTAATTCTGTTAGGGGTGAATATTTTTCCAGCTAGCGTTTCCGTTCTCTGGTAGGACCATATACATCCTCAGCCTGATAGGTCTGTGGAAGTTCGCTTTCAATTATGCGGGAGCCTGTAAAGTGAGTATCTAAAAGTACTCTTATATTTTCCTGCTGACTTTCTGCATATTCACCATTAGGCTTTGTAAACAACGCTATTCCATTTGAGTGGTCTTTTGCGAGGACCTTTTGTAGACGAACTGCTGGGGCTAATTCATATATCACTTCACAGAGCCGTCTCCACGATCTTCTCTTATACCTTCTCAATTCTTTGTTGTACTTCGTGAGAATTTCTTTTATAGTCCTCAGAGTTTTCAGAGATTTTGGCTCTATTAAAAGTTTTCCTAGTCTCAGTCCTGGGCGACTAAGGTCCCTATTTACTTAATTGGTACTACAGTACAGTAGTACAGTATTACAATAAGTCTAAGATATCAAGCAGTTAAAGACTTGAGTATATTACTTGATTCTAAATAATAAGACTTTGTTGAACAAATTAGTAGAACAACAAACTAAGTCGTAAAACTGCTAGGTTTTATAATATTTTCCAATATTAACACTCCAAATAAGCGTACTTTTCATTCGTCAGATAAAAAATGGAGCATGGTATGGCTTAAGTATGATATTGACTAGGCGGTATGGACACTGTTGTTTCGAATTACTTTCGGATTTGATTTTTTTGCTGGAATCAGTGCAGAAGATAGTACCGATTATGAAAATCCACCGGTAACCTGGGTAGTTATTTTTTAAAACAATTTTATTTATGACAAATAGAAAAAAAATTTGTTCATTAAACTATTTTTTTTTTTTACTTTTTTTGATCGATTTCCAACAAGAAATGTTCAATAACTTTTGTTCGTATAAAATTACTTCACCCATATTGATGAATATAACTAGAACATGCTACGAGTTAAAAAAAGGGGGCACACCATCCATTTCATGCGGATTAAGGGGCATACAGGATTAGTTTATAACGAGCAGGTGGACCTTCTCGCTAGAAGACACTGTACAGATTATACCAAACAAATAAATGAATTCCCGCTTACAGATTGTTTCCCAATTTTCAAAAAGGAACTAATGACTAGCTGGACTAAAGTGTACAACAACGCTTACATAGAAAAGCCAACTAATTATGCTCCTATACACCCGGTTATATCCCGTCATCAATGGTATCATAATGTAACAGTCCCAAGAAAAATGTATATATTAATAACTAGATTAAAGTTTAATCATGGACGTTTTCCGTACCACCTCAACAAAATAAATATTGTAGACAATAATCTATGCTCGTGTGGAAGAGTAGGGGATATAAATCATATTTTTGTTAATGTACTCTTTTCCCTGTAGAACGAGCTAAGCTCATGAATAAACTCCTTAGTCTAAATTTCCAATTACCAATAAATATGAATTATATCATGCGCTCGGAAATTTATTAGCTTTTCAAGCATTATTTGAATTTGTAAACTCCACTGGAGTGTTAATATGATTAGTGTATAATTTTTGTAAACTGCTGGTTTGAAAGAAAAAGAATTAAAAAAAAAGTGATAGAGGAAAAGGAAAAACAGTTTAAAAAGAAAGAAAAGATAGAAAATGGAAAAATAGTTTAAGAAAGAATAAAATTAAATATATATATATATATATATATAGATATTTTAAAAAAAGAGAGAAATTTGAAGAATAAATTTGCTACATTTATACTTGTTAATTAATTTGTTTGTTTTTTTTGTTCGTTTTTATGTTATAGATATTAATGTTCTGACCGGGAATGCTATAGGTGCTCAATACAGCTAGAAATAAAGGAAAAAAGAAGGAAAAAAGAAAAAAAAATAGTACATTAGGTTGGTTATTAAAAGGCCATTAAAAAAGATTTGTTCGTACAGTTGATATTTTTAGTGTTATTAATTTTTAAAAATTGATAAATCGCTAATTTCCCGCTTCTTGGCGCTTTAAAAGTGTAATAAATAAATTGTTCTTTTACAATGCATAATTTTTTATAATATCTTTAGATTTTGTATATCAACTTGCAATAAAGAAAATTGTCGATTTTTAATTCGCTAAATATGTAAAAATTATTTATTTTTACTGCGCGCACGTGCCAGCTGTCCTAATTCTCTCCAAGTACTGTGTTGCTGTCTTATGCGTATCGTGCGATTTCTGTTGTTACTATTGCGATATGTTTAGTTTAACTAACGATTTCAAACTTGTAACGTCGTTTCTTCTCCACGTCTTACGACAGGTTTTCACTACATCGAACATTATTTGCGACGAGTAATCTAGGCACAAGGATTGACATTTAAGTGTCAACATGTATCCTTAGCATTAGTGTATGGTGTCATTTAGATAATTTAAAGCAATGCATTTTACAATCACACCTTCTAAAAGGAAATATGCTGAAAATAGACTATCATGCATTTTTTTAAATAATTTGAATGATGTGGTGCAATAACCCAAATGCGAAAGTTATCTTGTAGTACAACGTACTGCTAACCGTTGAAAAGACGATGTTGCTGAACGTTTCCAAATCTATATGATCCAAATAGTACAGAACAACAGTTTTCTTGGCACAGAACATGTTACGGTATATATACATGTGAAGAGAAAATTAGACGAAGAGAAATAGCATATTTAAAGAAGAAGAAAGTACTAACAGTAATAATAATGTTCAAGGAACAGAAGCATCAACTTCAACAGACGTGTCGCGCTATTCTACACGGGAGATAAGTAATGATGATTAAAAGTCTTTGTATTACATGCGGTAAATTGAAGAAAAAAAGGATTAACACTTACTTATTATCGGAGCGGATAGCAGCGGAAAAATGTTGCCACATGTAACACTGCCGAATGTATTCTTGCTCATCAAGTCAGACATCATCGAGATTGTTACAAATATTGCCTTTATGTTAACAAAAATTTACCAGATAAAGTTAGACGACCTTCTGAAAACAATTCTAAAAATCTTATCGATGCAGCGATATTGAATTCGATTTACATAATACAGTATTCGAACCAAGTTTTTTGACTAAACGTTTAAACAGTTTTATTGAAGCTCAACAATGTTTTATTAATAACGAGACCATGAAAGATCTTTTAATTACAAAGTATGGTGAAAAAATTTTGTTTTCGCATCCGGAAAATAGAAGTAAATCACCAATTGTTGTTACAACTGATATACCTTTAGAACAGCTACTTTTTTTAAAACATTTATTTAACGTCGGCCTATTTTCGCTACTAAGGCCTAACACCGACGCCTGTAGACGAGCTACACCCAGCAAGGAATTTTTGCCGAACCTCTTCTCTTAAGAAAAGTAGGAATCTGATACTTGCCTAACATTTAATAAACACGGGACCGACGGCTTTACATCCCCTCCGAAGCATGGTATATCCCCTATACAATTCTCGCCTAAGGTCGTATATCTTCCATGTATACACTGATATACAAGCCACTGGAATTCCTGCAAAATTTTCAACTGCCACCTACTTGGTCATTATTTCTCCAGACGGGCAAAAATGGTTTTTATGGATTTTTATTATATTATTAAAACTCCTAAACATATTGCACTTGCTCAAACTATTCATCACTTGACTCGATCTAAACCTATAATTACTATTCTATTAAAATTAGGATACGGCATAAGCTACAAAGAGCTAACAGATTTAGATTTAAAAAATCGGCAGCTATTGGAAGCGGCTGGAACCTCCCCACTCGGTGGATCTTTAAAGCCGAAAAGAGCATTAAATTGTGTGACAAAACGGCACTAAATGTAATCCGATCTCATCCAAAACATTTTCAGATCTTCTGGGGCACCAAAAAAACCCTTAACTTAATGAATTTAGTTATTACCTACATTATCGCTCGTTGAATAATATACTATTAGGATATTAACAACTTTAACATCACTTGAACGACTAAGAAAGTCTAGTTATCCTAAATACTACAGATTTGTAAAGCAACAAACTGAAAATAAGTAAAGTGATAATCTATAATAAATTCACCAACGAAGGTACAGAAAGCATATGATATTGGTATTGTTACATCTACCTTTAAAGTTTGTGACAATCCAGTAAAAGTTATAAATATGTCGAAATCTTATTAACATGACATGACACCAACGTTATCGGAGATGACAAACGATGACAATGACAATCATCAAAATTTGCTCATTGCAATCCGATCGCTGGCGGCTGTCTTTGTTAAATGAAACATTAGCATTTCAGTAATTTTACTACATTTTAGAGGAATATTTGTAGTTTAATTCTTCGATTTGTCTGTATATATATTTAAAAACGGCACTAAACGTAATCCGCTCTACTTCTAGAGCAGTGAAGAAACCCTCACACAAGAATTGACACGTGATGTGACAAGTTTCACGACGTAACGACTACGCGCATCGATCATGTCATGAGAAATGCGATCTATGCCAAATTTGCTTTGTTTTTAATTTTTTTCACGGAAACCAAATCGAAAGGGTGGAAGTGTGATATATCGTTGAAATCAGAATTTTAACTGCTTTTCAATGATTCCATTGCAAATTGAAAGTAATTATAAAATAAACAACTTGTTGCATCAAAATGGCACTAAACGTAATCCGATCTCAACCAAAACCTATTCAGATCTTCTGGGACACTGAAGAAACGCACATGCAAAGTTTCATTCAAATCCGTTCAGTAGTTTCGGCGCTATCGTGCTAACACACATACACACACACAGACATTTTTCAAAAACCATTTTTTTGGGTTCCTAGGACCTCAAAACGTAAAGATTTGTTGTTATCTCAATTTTCGTTTTTGAACCAATTTTAGTAACCTCTCACAATTTTATTGTGGAGAGGTTAAAACATATTTTATAGCAAGGTCCTAGCTTCGTAAAAAGTCCAACCAACATTGTCAACGATTCATCGTTGTTTTTACATGGAGCGATTGATAATAATGACTTTTTAAAAGAAACTTTAAGTGGGAAGAATACAACTCACGAAAAAAGTTGTTGAACATTTCTTGTTGTAAATCGACAAAAAATATTTAAAAAAAATGTTTGATGATTTTTTTTTCTATTTGTCATAAATAAAATTGTTTTAAAAAATAACGGCCCAGGCTACCACCATCTAGTAACATGGATTTTCATAATCGATACTATCTCTTCACTGATTCCAGCAAAAAAAAAACGAATCTGAATTTAATTCGAAACAACAGCGCCCATACCGCCTAGCCTATACTGGGTACTGTTATAATTGGGGCATACATTATAAGTAGATGCCAACTTTCAATCATTAAATATTTCCGATATATCCATTATCTCAATATTTACAAAGTTGTTTTGCAAATATTTGTCGTCGTTCTGATTTACATAAAAAAATATGGTTCCATTTCAAGTTTATTTAGGTCGACGATGCAGTTTCACAATGATAGTAACATTTTAATTTGACAAAAATGTATACGTACTCAACTACATAGATCATGAAAATGAAATAAACTCGACCTGTTTGAGTTTAAATTCACGCTTTTATACGGTTAGATACAATTTACTCGCTATGTAAACTATAATACCTGGTTTAATTCATCTCATTCCACAATATCAACTGTGCCCGTGTAAATAAGATAGACGGAATAAACAGGACAGAGACCGATGATAAATTGTAGATAATGGCGCAATTCAAACACCAATATTTCCTTTTGGTTACATGTGTCCTCGGTTAAATTTAATACATGAGACCTCGATGTGTTTTAGATTATGTTTATGAATTTTAATAATCGATTTGCTACGCTTATAACTAATGAGCCAAGAAGTTGCTGATATTGGTTACAGTTTTAAATTTTAAGATGGATTAAGTTAAAATTCAATTTTATATACAGGTTGTGTGGTAAATCATAGATAATCCTGAAACTGAAGATAACCTGTCAGAGTACCAATAGTCCAGGCAAACTAATACATTTATACCTTTAACATTAAATCCTCTGGTAGTTTAAAACTGTTCATTAAGGATATTTCAAAACTATACACAGATGTAGCACAACAATGTATGTACAAAATTATGTTAGTATTGGGGGTGTAATGGGGTAGTGAAGCGCAAGTTATAGCCTCTCCTACTCAATTGTTAACCTCACCTTCGCGATGAGTTCAATTTGAACTTGGTGCGCCCTGTTTTCACTAACGAGGCTCTAACGACCGAGTAAGGGCGGAATAACCCTTACCTTTTGCCGTGAGCACATCCACCTTCTCACGAAGAGTGCGGTAAAAATAACCCACCGCACACAAAGGTTGCTTTTGGAATCGTTTGGTTACCCCATCGTCGCAGTCTCCTTCTGTGCCATGGGACCACACCACTCGCCTTCCGCAACCGAGCTGGTCAGTTGCATACCTGCTCCAGCTAAAACTTCAAATGCAGCTTCGTTTTCAGTCGATTAAGGCTTTAAAAAATGATGGAGCGTTCAAGTGGGACAAAATCATCCGGAGGTAAAATACCCTCCCGATCGGATCTCCGGGGGAGGGTGCCCACAGGGACACCTCATCGAATGTCGAAAAAACACCGACAAGTTAAATCCAACAAAACTAATTCTTTCATCTACGGCGCTTGGAATGTTCGTACTTTGAACGACAGCACTCGCACCGATCGGCCTGAAAGAAGAACTGCTCTCATAGATAGAGAACTTCACCGACTCAATGTTGACGTTGCAGCTCTCAGCGAAACTCGATTTTTGGAGGAAGGCTCTCTCACAGAAAAGTACTACACCTTCTATTGGAAAGGTCTTCCCACCAATTCAAGAAGACAACATGGAGTAGGATTTGCCGTTCGGAATCAACTTGTATCCAACTTAACACAAGTACCACAAGGCCTATCCGAGCGTCTAATGCTGCTACGCTATGAGCTATCAGATGGCAACGCGGTAAATCTAATAAGCGCCTACGCTCCCACTCTGGATGCAAGTCACGAAACCAAGGAAAGCTTCTATCAACAGCTGGAAGAAACCCTCTGTAGAATACCTAAAACGGAACGACTCGTTATTCTTGGCGATTTTAACGCTAGAGTAGGGAGAGATGCAGACACCTGGCCAGGCATCATAGGCAAGAACGGTTTGGGCAACATGAACGCTAACGGTCAACTACTCCTAACTAAATGCGCCGAACATGATCTAGTTATAACAAACACCATTTTCCGACAAAAGGATAAATTTAAAGGCACCTGGCGTCACCCCAGATCAGGTCACTGGCATCTACTGGACTATGTTATCGTACGTAGGAAGCATCTCAAGGACGTCCAAATTACAAAGGCGCGCATTGATAGCGAATGTTGGACCGATCATCGTCCTGTTGTCTCTAAAATGAAAATTGTTATGAGACCCAAACACCGAAGAACTCAAGTAAAACGTAGACTCCGTCTCTGTATTAGTAAATTGCGTGACCAACAAACCGTCGAACAGCTAAAGCAAAAAGTTCAAGAGAATTTGAGTGCACTAGAAGAAACTAATTCTGTAGATGTCGCTGCTACCTGGACACAAATTAAAGACAGTTTAAAAAGTGCGAGTGAGGAAATTCTTGGCACTGCAGCAAGTAAAAAACAGGAGGACTGGTTCAATGATAATGAAGCTTTTATACAAGAACTTCTTGACCGCAAACATACTGCCTTCCAAAACGCTATCAACCACCCCAACGACTCATCAAAAGCAGAAGCTTTTACCCAATCTAAGTATGAAACGCAACGCGAAATCAGAAGAATAAAGAACGAGTGGTGGGCAAGCAAGGCCAGAGAAATTCAAAGGTACGCCGATTCACACGACTACAGGAATTTCTTTCAAGGAGTAAAAGCAGTGTACGGCCCCAGTCGGAAAAATATGTGCCCTATTAAAGATTTAAATGGAAATCTCCTCAAAGAAGACCAGGAAATAAGAGCCCGATGGAAAGAACACTACTCTAACATTCTTAACCAGCAAAGTCAAGCCGATCATGATATTATAAATCTTATCCCTCAATATGACACCTTCGAAGACTTAAATAAACCACTAACAACGGAAGAGATCTTAACCGCCATTGGGCAGCTAAAAAATAACAAATCTCCCGGCGCCGACTCACTCCCAGCTGAGATCTTTAAAGCTGTGTCGTCAGAGCTCATACCCTACCTCAAAAAACTGTTTGATGTCGTGTGGGAAAGTGGTCAAGCTCCGCAGGAGTTTCGTGATACACTTTTAATCAACCTTTTCAAAAACAAAGGGAGCGCTGCGGACTGTGGAAATTACAGGGGTATAGCTCTCCTGGCTGTTGGCGGGAAGATACTCACTAAAGCGATGGCAAATAGGCTAACACCTGTTATGGAAAAGTTACTTCCTGAAACACAGAGTGGCTTTAGACCAAACCGAGGCACATCGGATTTAATCTTCACACTTAAACAGCTTCAAGAAAAAGCACTCGAACATCAAGGAGAAATTCACATGGCCTTCATTGATTTAACCAAGGCGTTTGACTCGGTGGACAGGGAAGTGCTCTGGAAAATTATGTTCCGCATAGGTATCCCTAGAAAATTTGTGGAAGTATGTCGCAGTCTACATACAAACAATAACGCCCAGGTTATGTATAATAATGAGGCAACCGAACCTTTCCAAACCCTCACTGGAGTTAGGCAGGGATGTGTCCTGGCACCCCTACTCTTTAATTTGTTTACCACTGCTCTAACAATTATTGTTGACAACAAACTGACAGTCAGAGGAATAGGTCTCAGATACCGTTTTGATGGCGGTCTCTTTAACATAGGGCGCTTTAGAGCTTTCACGAAGACACGCACACGATTCATTTGTGATCTCCAGTATGCGGATGACTGTGCACTTTTAGCCTCTACGCCGGAAGAGCTTCAAGAACTTTTAGATGTGTATGCCCAGAGCTATGATTCCTTGGGACTTAAAATCAACATTGGAAAGACTAAGATTATGTCAACTCCTCATCAAGTGAACCAAATAGACATTACACTTAACGGAAATTCTCTTGAAGTGGTGGATCAGTTCAATTACTTAGGCAACGTTGTTAATGACAAAGCAAACATGGATAGCGAGATTCGCAATAGAATTAACGCTGCATCTAGAGCACTCTGGGGACTTAGAGAGAGAGTATTTGACAACCACGACCTTGCTTTGTCAACGAAAATGGCTGTCTACAGAGCAGTTGTCATTCCAACACTGCTATATGGATGTGAAAGCTGGGTCACTTACCGTCGTCATGTGAAAGAATTAGAACGTTTTCAGCAAAGACACCTCAGAAGTATGATGAAAATCCGTTGGTTCCATCACATATCAAACGTGGAAGTACTCAGGAGAGCAAACAGCCTTCCAATTGAGGTGCTTATTTCAAGAGCACGCCTAAGATGGGCAGGTCACGTTCATCGTATGCATGATAACCGCCTTCCTAAATGTACACTTTATGGTGAATTGCTAAGCGGTAGAAGAAGGCGTGGCGGTCAACGAAAGAGGTTCAAAGATGCTCTCCATGAAAATCTAAAATCCTGCGGTATTGCAGACGAGCAATGGGAACAACTTGCAGCGGACAGAACCGAATGGCGAGGGGTTGTGGCCAGCTATCAAGGAAATGTTGCTGCAAGAAGGCCGAATCCAAGACCTAACCAGGTCTATGTTTGTCCTGACTGCGGTCGACATGTGCTCTCCCGAATTGGCCTCTATAGCCATAGTCGTGTGCACCGTAGATGAATGGGAATTACAATAGACTACACCTTTTACTTGTTTCTTATTGTACAAAATTTATCGACTGTAACATTTTTATACTCGGACTCGAGTAACGGCTAATAATAATAATAAGTATTGTAAATAGCTTATGCTTATGCTAAATAAAAATTTATTCTATTCTATCCTATCCTATCCTATCCTACTCTACTCTACTCTACTCTACTTACTCTACTTTACTCTACTCTAATCCATTCTATTCTATTCTAATCCATTCCGTTCTAGTCTATTCTGTTCTGTTCTATTCTATTCCATTCCATTCTATGCTTATTCTATTCTAACAAATGAATCACTTGAGTCGCGTAAAAAGGCATGCTAATGTACCGAAATTGCAGTAACGGTTACAATAAATTAGTGATAAAAAACGGAGTAAAGCGTTTTTTACGTATCATTATGTTGGATTATTACAAAGTAATAATAATAATAAGTCTTTGTTTAGCATTTAGCGAGTAAAAATACAGATTCCTATATTAGTCCAAGCAAATTAGATATTTTACAAGAAATAATTTATAAAGAAATAATATTTGAGATGCGTTCTCTCGATAGGGTTAGGAATAGATAACGGAAAAGTTCCCACCCCATTCAGGAACGGAAAGTCTTTTTCCAAGTATTCTCCTCGCTAAGATTGAGATTGATATATATAGCCATAATATTTTGAAGCTGTTTATATTTATCGTTCTGTCGAATTTTCTAACTGCTATTAAATTCACCAAGCCTCTTTCAACACGCACAGTTTCACCTTCTTGAAGCGTCTTTTCGCAAATGAAACAACCACCTATTGTCTACATATCTACAGAAACACTTTCACGCACATTTAAGTCTATGTAGTAATAACGTACCTGCATATATTTTTTTCGGTCTATAGTTACTGTATTTCATAAACGTTTTCTATCGTACTGAAGGTTCGAGGTACAAGGCACTCTCAGGCTTAACAAAGAGTCTATTCTGACCTTTGCCTTTTCCTTCTAATATATATCACAATGCTTCAAACATCTTCTCCGAAGGTCATCTAGAATGAATGGTTTACATAAATTAGTAAGATACATATTTTTCCATTTTTTCCACAACGATGCGTTTTCTAATTATTGTATTATTCAGTTCATTAACAATTTTTTTAAGCTGTCCTAGTGTAATGTTTTTAAATGTTAGTAAGTGAGATTGTTCGTCTGGTTTAGTTCCATCAATTTTGAAGTCCAAATGCCTTCTTTCAATACCCTCTGATATTTCCTATATTCTATCTGAATAGAACTTCTTAAAACTTTATTCTGCCGTTCCACTACACTTCCCATAATTGATATTTGTGAAAGTAACTTGTTTTATGTTTCCTATTATCTCTTTTAATGTTCTCAACATATTTTTGCTATTTCTTTTACATCTATCAATATTTTGATCATAGTATTTAGTTTTTTTACTACGTATTGTTGAAATCGGTTATACATAATTTCCTACATGCTTTGTCTCTCATACATTGCGTCTGTAGTATCCAAAGGTATCTTTTCTTTTATGTTGATTTTCTTTCGGAGCTACTTTGTCTGTTACTCTTTGAATGACATCTGCATATAAAAAGTTTATGTCTGTAGATGTATAATTCCAATTTGCCCCGCTAATTCTACCATTATTTCTGAAATGGTCTCATCGCTTAAATATTTTTTTGAACAGTCTCTGGTTCTTCAGGAACTCTGTGCCAATTATTCCATGGTAATTTATCGCAGGAAAATCTCTTGAAATCTCTTTAGCATCAAAGTCGTTTGTGATTATATAGTCAATCAGAGTGGATTATCTATTGGTTATTCTAGTTTCCTTCATTACTATTTGTTTAAGGCCTGCTGCAGGTACTAAGTTTCTTAGTCTTTTGGTATCAATGTTGTTCTTCAACCAATCAATGTTTAAGTCGCCCATAATCTCAGTTCTTTGCTTGTGGATATCAATGTTATCTAATATGTAACGGGCTTCTACAATATAGTTTTTACAGTAATTTTTCTATACCTTTACTGGACTACATACATAAGTATGTCTCAACTATAAAATATGTGAACGGTGAATACATTATGAATTTTAACATCGGTGTTTGTTGAACCATGAAAAATATTTAATTTGCATTAAACAAAATCATTTTTCAAGACAATCCCATTTTCATTTTTAATAATCGAGCGCGTTCTATTTAGATAAAAAGCTAAACAAAAATGATTTTGATGATGAATAATGAACTGAAATATAGGATCTAGGAATGAAAAATATTAAAATAGATAAAATGCAAAGGAGAAAAGTGTAATTTACAATTTGAACAAGAATAATGCATCTCCATTTCAAATAAAAATCTTAGAACATTAAATGCAACCTTTGCTTTTATTCTTTACTGACGGCTTACAGAAGTGATTAATAGTACTTTTTTTCCTCCATCTTTTGTATTGTCACAGTTTTCCACTGTATGCACCTGATCGCTGCGAGGAAAAGTCGATGAATAAATAAAAAAACGTCTTTATTTTTTATAGGATAAGTAAATACTACATCGAGTGAATATTAAAATGATATGATGTTTTTACGAAGTGATGCGAAAAATAATAATGAAATCGCATTAGGCCAGACAAATTATTGTTTGTATTAGAAGTAATTAATTCATTTTCCAAGTGCAGCAAGACCTTAAAAACTGCTTTAAATTTTCCATTTTCATATGCTTATTTTTGTATAATTTTATATTATTCATGTATTTTATAGAGTCTCAATATTTGTTTGTTTATTTTACTAAATACAGGATGTTTCACGAGAAAACGAACATGGTTTAATGGGAGACCCATAGAAAAAGCTGGTTGGACACCCGTTGATGAAATATAGGGTGTTTTATGTATTTTTGCCAAAATTTATTTTGGTCATTACTTTCTAATGGAATGGAATACTTATAGTTAAGGTGCCCGTCGGGAAAAATTTTGCTGATACATACTCTCTGCAAACTTCGTGTATGGCTTCATTGGACCTAGTCTGACAGCATTTTCCTCTATCATTTTTTTTGTTTTTGGGGCGTTTTCCCGCTAGATTTTCCGAAACATGTCATTTTGACGGCATAAAAAAAATGTATAGATACTATTATTTTTCCAAGTAGAATAGCTTAAAAACGTGAATTTAAACATGAAAAAATAATTGTCTGACAATAAATGTGGGTCATTGGGCGTGTCCGCTATCTCGAATATGTCGGAAAAACGACTATAAGAAAATTTATTAATAACCAGCTGATTTTCGCTGTATTAATTTATTAAAACATACAAAAACAAGTTTTCGTATTGTCTGACGAAAATTATTTTCCGATTTCCCAGTCTGACGCGTCAAAGTTGTCGGTTTCATGACAGCAAAAAATTTATTCATAACCTTCAGACATTGGAAAATTATATGCAGAAAATAGGTATTTAATTTGTGGTATAAGTGTCTGACAAATACAGTGGGGCATAACGAGAGTCTGACGAAAAAACATAATTTTCCAATAGCGGCCGTCGAAGTTAGGGCGATAAAAAAATTAAATTTCGTTTAGTCGAGAAGACGGTTAAAAAAGATACGGTATTTCAACTTACTTATTTTATAATCTTTATTTTGAATTTTTTGAGCTCTTTTAAACTATCTGAATTCGACTTACCCAAGTTTTAAGTTCGATAATATTGAAAAATATGTAAAACTTTTTGTAGAAAAAAGTAGCGAAAAATTGTCTCTTAGTACATTTAAAATCGCTTTATCTACGGTACTACTAGTTCGAAAATTTTCATCCAGGGCCCAAATTAAAGATCATGAAACAAGCTATAAGATAACACTTTACAATATTAGTTATAACAAAGTATCTTTTATAAATGAAAAACAATTAATCCATTTTCGGTAAATATATGAATTCAATTTAAGTGTGCAATTTTGCATCAAAAATATATGAAGTATGAAGGGAATAAAAAACATTACGCACCAAAAAATTTTTTAGGGCGATGCTAAAAATTATCCTATTACATGAAAAACGAATTTCTGCAGCAGAAAAACGACATATTTCCAAAATTGAAAAACTAATTTTCCTGTTATCGCCCTAAAAATTTTGTTCAGTCCGCACTTTATTAAATTATACGATTTCTTTTATTGTAAAAAAAGGTACAAAATAAAATAATTTCAAGTACTATAAAACACTGATTATAAAATAATTATTATAAAAAATTATTTTCTTATTCTTATTGACACTGTAAAAATGATTTTTCAATGATTAGTATGAGATAATCATGACAATTTGAAGGAAATTACAACATTAAAAAATTGTATTTTTCAGGCGTCAGACTGAAAAACTGGAAAACACCTTTTGTCAGACAGTTAAAAAATTGGATTTGATTTATTTTTATTAAGCTATATTGAAAAAATCAGCTTGTTATTTATAAATATAGCCCCAATATATACATATGAATGTAACATCCAAGCGTAGCTTGACAGCCACATAGAAAAACCTTTTATTTAACATTTCCAGCTAAAAGGCTTTATTTCACCGTCAGACAATTTTTTAATCGTATTATAAATTTTATTTAAAAATCAAAAAAATTTGTAAAAAAATGTTATGAATAAATTTTTTGCTGTCATGAAACCGACAACTTTGACGCGTCAGACTGGGAAATCGGAAAATAATTTTCGTCAGACAATACCAAAAATCTATTTTTGTATGTTTTAATAAATTAATACAGCGAAAATCAGCTGGTTATTAATAAATTTTCTTATAGTCGTTTTTCGACATGTTCGAGATAGCGGACACGCCCAATGACCCACATTTACTGTCAGACAATTATTTTTTCACGTTTCAATTCACGTTTTTAACTACTACTACTTGGAAAAATAACAGTATCTATACATTTTTTATATGCCGTCAAAATGATATGTTTCGGAAAATCTAGCGGGAAAACGCCCCAAAAACAAAAAAAATGATAAGAGGAAAATGCTGTCAGACTAGGTCCAATGAAGCCATACACGAAGTTTGGAGAGAGTATGTATCAGCAAAATTTTTCCCGACGGGCACCTTAACCATTAGTTCAATACCACAATATGAGATTGATCAAAATATCGAAATTATTCGTTTAATTTTTGTTCAACAGTAAATATGTTAAACATAATATTTTTAGTCGCAAACTCCTCTATAAATCCTTATTTTACTATAAGGAAAGTAACCAGACTGCAACCAAAGTTACAAATCTGGCGCGTTAAGTGTAATAATTGCATATTACCATCAAAACGCTAATGCTTCGATTGCAACAAACACCAGCCGAAAGACTGATCCTACTTAAAGGAGCTCCCTTGCCAGTCGTCACACACCACTTGCAGACTGCAGTTTCGAGCTGTTAGCTCTCGTCAGTGCAAGGTAGGTATGCAACGGCCGACATGAGAATCCTTTGACTATAGTACATCCCGATATTTTTACAATAGCGACATGTAAAACAGCCAGCAGGCGCCATCTAGCGGTCCAGTGTCTGTTGCAATCGAAAAATAATTAATATTTTTCGATTGCAACAGACACCAAGAGTTTGCGACTAAAAATATTATGTTTAATATTCCGCCCTCTAAAAGCACATTTGAAGTAAATATGTTGTAATTAAAAAATGTTAAAATTAATCATTTACGTGATATAAGTTCATTCAAAATGCGCGTTAGGGCTTCGGAACAGAACACCGGTTCCAGACTATTTTTACTTCATGTTTTTTGGGTCGCTGATTACGAAAATCGGGTTCCCGCAGTCCTAAAATGATTGCGTCACACTAAAAATGCAAAAAGACCCCACTTTGAGGGTTTTTCGGATAATTTTAATAATAATCAAAAATAATCCAATGAAATACACTTCATTAAACATTTTTTTGTACAGGTAATTGATTTATCCCAAATAAAGCCAAATTTGATGAAAAAGGATAATACTAGAGGGTTAGAACTACCCCTATATCAACTAAAAATAAAAAAAGTGCACAAAGAAACTTGTAAAGAAATTTTTCATCTTTATGCTTATAATTCGATTGGATGGGTATTGTCAAACAAAAATGAATTATTTTCTACCCTTAAGGGGGTAAAACTACCCCTATATCTTCCTATATTGAAAACGAAAAAATATGTATAAAAAATTAGTAAAAAACTGGTTTTTTCAACTTTAAAAAATCATTTTTTCAACTCGCTAAATCGAAATAAAGTAAGAAAGGCATATTCAAAAATTTTGTTTATAGATTCAAATTTGAATTAATTCTTTGCCAGCAAAGTCCTTTAAAACAGTAACCAGCGAAAATTCCTCTTGCAGAAATACTAAAAAAAATTTAAAATACTAAACATATTTTTTAAATTATTAATTATTAAAAACTACCTGCTTTTTTTTAGAAGAGGCTAATCGTTTACCATGTAACGTACAATGTTATTCAACGAATAATCGTACCTCCAGCAAATACTAAAAACAAATTTTCCAAATTAAATTATTACTAGATATATATTTTCATAATTACATTTGTATTATTAAATATCTTATTTAACACGTGTCTGAAAAGTCCCTCTTTATAGAGGTGTTCTGCGTGCAAAAACAAACATATTATACACTAGGCAAAGTCGGGACTCACTTTATGCACACCTCATGAAAGTTAGCTAAATTTTAGTACGTTTTTAACGTGTTTATTAGGTGTGTATTATATTTAATACACGAATCCATCCCCACTTCACTCACAGTAATTTTGACCAACAACGGCTCTATAAAAGAGGGAATTTTCAGGCACTATTTAAATAAAATAATCAATTACTTAAATAATAAAAATTAATAATTTAAATTTAAAATGTAAAAAAAATAATTATTTAAATAAATAAAATAACGTTTATATAAAATAATGTATGGAATAATAGATGGCGAAAGGGAAGGAGGAGAGGCAGCTTACACCATACAATACGTACGAGTATCGAAAATAACTATTAATAATTAAATTTAAATAATGAAATATTTTAATAATCAAATTCATATTTTCAACATTTACATAAAACAATTAGTTTTGATTATTTTAACTTTTTGAAATTAAAACTTTGTAAAAAATATAAATCTAACTGCAAAGACAAAAAGAATCTGCAGTTTGTTAAAAAAAAAATTTAAATATTCAAGGAAATTAGTTACTTTTTAATAGTTTGACAATTAATTAAAAATATACCATTTTTTTTTATTAAAATTTTAATTTCTTTAATTGAAACAGAAATTTATAAAAAACGAATAATAATTCAAGCTCTTATACATGAAACTGACAACTGAAGCCGAATTACATTCCATGCGTACAATGCATCATAATATTATCCGCGCCACCTTTACCGCATAATCCGAAATAATATTTAAGCGGGCTTATCCGCTTTTTTTAAATAATTGTGAAGCTTATATCAATTGCGATTAACTTGTTTTGAAGTAAAATTAATTTATAATTTTATTACGTAATAACTTGTTTTTATTTGACAATACCCATTCAATCGAATTTGAAGCATAAGGTTGAAAGAATAACTTTTTTTATTAATTTTTTATAATTTTTTTTTCCATTTTTAGTCAATATAGGGGGATATAGGGTTAGTTTTACTCCCTTAAAGATAGAAAATAATTTATTTTTATTTGACAATACCCATTTAATCGAATTAAAAGCATAAAGATGAAACAAAAAATTTTACAATTTTTTTTTCGCTTTTTTTATTTTTAGTCAATATAGGGGTAGTTTTAACCCTCTAGGATTATTTCTTATTATCAAATTATAGGGGTAGTTTTACCTGTTAAGGGTAGAAAATAATTTATTTTTAATTTTTGGTGGGAAAAAGAATCATCTCACAAAATTCTTTTTATTTTTTTTGTGAGATATGATTCTTTTTCCCACCAAAAATGAATTACTACTCACATGGGATCAATCTACCTCTGCTATAATTTGTTTTTGTGTGACAATACCCATCCAATCGAATTATAAGCATAAAGACGAAATTAAAAGTTTTTTGTGCACTTTTCTTTATTTTTAGTTGATATAAAATAAATATCCTTTACCATCAAATTTGGCTTGATCTGGTATAAATCAATCACCTGTACAAAAAATATTTTGAAAAGCGTATTTCATTCGATTATTTTTTATCATTATTAAAATTATCGCGAAAACCTTCAAAAAGGGATATTTTGCATTTTTAAGGGTGACGCAACCATTTTAGGACTGCGGGAACCCGATTTTATTGATCGGCGACACAAAAAACATAAAGTAAAAGTAGTCTGGAACCGGTGTTTTGTAAACAAAAATGTTCACAAATAAGAATTAAATTTTATGTTCAAATGTCCGCCTCCTATTGATTTTCTTATCATAATTGGGTTATTTCTATATCACTGCAGCATTCAACAATCCTCTAAATTAATTGAGCACTACCATTAATGTCCATATTGTAGACCTCGCTCTTTAAGCGATTCCATAAAAAATAGTCAACGGGGTTCAAATTCGGAGACCTTACCGGCAATAAATGAAGACCTCCGCGACCAATCTATCTGTCCGGATATGTCATTTAAATGATTTCTAATTTGGTTGGAGAAATATGGTGGGGCACCATCATGTTGAAAGAACATACCTAGAATATTTAAATTTTCTAAAAGATTCGGTAATGTATGTTGTAAAAAATTAAGATAGACGTTACCATTAAGTATATCTTCAAAAAAATGTGGCCCTAACAAGTTACCGCCTACAAGTCTTATTCAAACATTGACTGAAAATCTATGTTGTGAACGATATTCACGTTTTGTGTGTGGGTTCTCTTGGGCCCATATGTTAGAAATCTACCCCTGAACTATGGCCTATTATTAATGGTCCACCCTGTATATGTACGATTGAAATTAAGCTATCTATACATCTATCTATAAATGGCATAAATTAAATTACAATATTAAAATTATAACCATGAAGATTTAAAACTTATATAGTAGATAAAAGGGGAAAAAATAATATATTAGAAATCATTAATTGGAGTATTGCTATTTAAAAATTCTTTGTAGGAGTAATACATTTTTTTATTAAATATTTTTTTATTACATTTTTGAACTCGTTACAGTGGGGTGGTAAAACTGCTTCGGCTAGTCAGCAATTACATTATAATATTATAAGCCAATATATAAGCGTTGGCTTATATATTTTATTAAATATAACTTAGTCCGAGTTTTTCGTCAACTTTGATTGCAATAAATCGCCACCAGATGGAGCTGCGGACACCTCTTGCCTATAATTTGATGACTAGAATGAAGTGTTGTGCATTCGCCTATGTCGCACTGATGAGAGCTAACAAGCTCGAAACTGGTATACGTCTGGCGATGCAAAACAGCCCTGCACTGTAGTCCTTTCTTTAGGATTAATCTGCCTGCTGGGGGCTTATTGCAATCAGATTTTATGTTGCGTTTATAGGACATTACTTTCGATTGATTTGGAAACGCACATTGTACACCTTGATTTGTGGCAATGAATCGATTTCCTTTCATAAGAAACAGTGGAATACTGGACTTTCGTAGTAGGTATTTTTACTTTACTGCACATTTATTATTTTCGCAAAAAATAAATGTACTTTATTTTTAATTTTCATGAACATTATTATCTTTTAGCAGTGAATTCAAAATTTCATTACTGTTAAATGGTCAAACGGAATTCAAGCAAACTAAATGTTCAAACATTAAAAATAAATAACAGAAACCAACTAGATATTTTCATTTATTCTCAGTTAGTTATGTCCGTGCTTTTTCTATAAAAATGCTATTTCTCCGTGAAAATCTATAAAGTAGTAGAGGTGGAATAATTAATAGGGAATGCTTCAGATAACGGGAAATATCCTTTTTAAAGGAGTTAATAATAAACTTTGCCTTTGATTAACTGCAATCCCGTGTACTCGAGTTTAATTGCCACTTTATATAAAAATAAGTACATTTTTAATTAGTTCTTTAGATGTAATCCTTATATACCCTCAGCGTTAGAAAAAAGTAATTATAATTTAATATAATTGGTATAGGTATACGAGGAACCAGTAAAATACTTTTATATTTTTGCATTAGGGTGTCCCAAACCTAAACGGAATTATTTTGTTTAAACATGTTCCAAATCTCTGTATAAGTACGCGCTTAGTCATATAATAATAAACGTTAATAATATGGTAGTTCCATTTGTAGAAGAGGCTAAAAACCTAGGTGATATATTTAATAATCAATTAGGTTTTAATGCACATGTAAGTAGTTTAACTAAAAAATCATATATACGTATGAAATTATTACACACCAACAAACAATAATGTTGTTAAAATGTTAAATTCGTTAAATTTGTAAAAATGTCTAAAAGTTTGCTTTTCCATCATTTTGCTTTATATGCTTTGCTTCTGTTACCTTTTTTTAACTCTTCATTTATAGTTAAATATAATGGTCCTTCGAGCCAGATTATTCTAGTGAAATGAGGTGATATATTGGAGAGCTATCGAAGCATGCTGTAGGGGATTTACCACCCCCAATTCAACATACGATGTTTTTTAAATTGTATTTTGTATTTATATTATAAGTTTTGCATGTACCTGCATACTTGACTTGTAATTTCAGGGTTAAGTAGAGGAATAGCTTATAGCTAAACTTCACTTGATCTTGTCCTTGCGTCGACTGCCAAATATTTCATGATCGCGCATCATGTTCCAAAAGATGTTCATCATCCAGCTTTGTTTATGACTATAAATATTCGAAAATCACTAATTTCATGGCCAATAATAATGAATGTTATAATTTTAAAAAAGCTGACTGCCCGCCACTTTATAGTGCCATCTTGAATACTGATTGGACATTTTTGGAACTCTGCACGGTTGTAAATGTAGCAACTGACCAATTCTATAAAAAATTGTATGAACCAATTGATAGTTATGTAACAGTTTACAAGTTTTATAAATGCAAATACGCATATAGACCTGAAGTTCTAAGCGATATTCGTAAAAAAAAATAAGCAGTTTAATATATATTAAAAAAGAGAATTGAGTGTCACTTACACGGATCAATTCATGTTATAACATATACTTGACTTCGATCTTCTATTAACACTGACTCTAAATACTTTTGGTCATTCATTTATTCTAAAAAAGAACACTCTAGGATACCTAGTAAAATGGCATATGAACAAGTTCAATATGAAGATGAGCAACTTATTGTATTGTATATCTACGATGAATCCTTTATTAGTGTCTACTTGAAACCAGATGAACGGGATATTGATCACGAATACACAGATGCCATTTTTAATAATTGGTGTATTACTTATAAACTCCGTTCCTGTTTATAGAATAACTGGCACTTCAAGAATGTTAAAAAAAAATGACTTCTGATTTTGACATGATTCCATCATATTAATAATAAAAGATTGTGCGTTGGTTTTGCAAATATACCATATATATAACCTCTAAAACCAACGACTTCCCTGCGTCTTGAAAATTTACAAAAGCTTGTCCAGTTTTTAAAAATGGTGATTCAGCATGTGTTTCAAATTACGGAGCTATAACCATACTTTCGAATTTCGCTAAAGTCTTCGAGATAGTTTTGTACAATCTAATTTACACCAGTGTAAGTCAACATATTTCTCTTTCTCAACGTGGCTTCGTAAGAAATAGATCCACTACTAGTAATCTAACATTATATATGTGATCATATTGATAAACTTGGACAGGTGGATGCGATGGACACTGACTTTTACTTTTGATAAAATAGATCATGCCTTACTATTAAATAAATTATATAATTTCAGATTTAGTACCCCTCTAAGATTATATTTCACAACGTATTTATTAGACAGGAAGCACTAGATCTCGTATAATGGTTATAGTTTGAAGATATTCCTAGCGACCTCTGGAGTTCCACAAGGCTCTAATCTTGGGCCCTTCTTGTTTTTCCTATTTATTAACGATTTGTGCTCTCAATGTAACTGTAACAAACTACTGTTTGCAGACGATCTTAAATTATGCGTATCGACTCAGAGGATGATTGTGATAGCCTACAGCTTGATATTAATAAATTACAAGACTGGTGTGTATTAAATAAACTTCTCTTGAATGTGAACAAATGCAAAGTGCTATAATTTACTAACTAGTTTTATTTATAACTATAATTTATTTAATTATTACACTTAAAGCGCCAGGATTGTAACTCATAATTCAGCGCTCGGTGGGGCGCATAGCCCGGAGGCTAGCTGTTGGTTGCAGTCTGGTTACGTTCCTTATAGTAAAATAAGGATTTTATAGAGGATTTTGCGACTGAAATATTATGTTGTATTATATGTACACTTTTATACGTTGTCCTGTAATTGGAGTTATCCTGTTGGGCAAATAGAGATTATTATTATTATTCACACTAATAAAGGCGTTATTTTTTTTTATACATTTATTTAACGTCGGCCTATTTCCGCTACTGAGGCCTAACACCGACGCCTGTAGACGAGCTAGCCCCAACCAGGAATTTTGCCGAACCTCTTCCCTTAAGAAGAGCAGGGATCTTTTACTTGTCTAACATTTAATAGATAAGGGACCGACGGCTTTACATCCCCTCCGAAGGATGGTATATCTCCTATACAACCCTCGCCTAAGGTTGTATAGCTTCCGCGCATACACTGATATATAAGCCGCTGGAAGATGTGTGAGGCGAGAACGCGGTTTCCGTTGGAATGGTCACCATCCAAGTACTAACTGCGCCTGTCGTTGCTTTACATCGCATACCGAAGTATGTACATAGTAAAGACGCACCTACGCTCGCCCCCAAAGACGTTATTATTATTACTAATATAAAATTCAAGAATAAATACCCACATTTGAATAGAAAACTGTTATTTTAAGCAAAATAGCAAATTTTTATAAATTAACTCAACTGCCAAATTGTTTGTTGAAAATACACTATTTCAAAATGATTTAAGGGGGCGAGCGTAAAGACATAGTAAAGACTCTTTACTATGTACATATTTCGATATGCGATGTAAAGCAACGTTAGGCGCAGTTAGTAGTTGGATGGGTGACCGTCCCAACGAAGACCGCATCCTCGCCTCACACATCTTCCAGCGGCTTGTATATCAGTGTATGCGTGGAAGCTATACAACTTTAGGCGAAAATTATATAGGGGATATACCATCCTTCGGAGGGGATGTAAAGCCGTCGGTCCCTTGTCTATTAAATGTTAGGCAAGTAAAAGATCCCTACTCTTCTTAAGGGAAGAGGTTCGGCAAAATTCCTGGTTGAAGGTAGCTCGTCTACAGGCGTCGGTGTTAGACCTCAGTAGCGGAAATAGGCCGACGTTAAATAAATGTATAAAAAATTTTAAAAAATGATTTAACAGCAAACAGTTTGACGGTGTGTGGAAATTTATTTGCTTCTTTGGTCACAACTTAGCCAATTTTGGACGTACGGTGATCAGAGAAAAGCGTATTATAGGTCATTAAATTTCTAGTGAAAATGGTAGAATGCAGTTTTTATGTACGATTCATCATTAACTAAACCTTAAATTTCAAATATTCATATCTCAGTTATTTCTAAAATAAATTTAATGTATATCTCAATATGTCGGAATAAAAATTTATATATCTTTTTTTGAGGGTATTTGCTCGAAATTATTAGCTATTTATAAGTAGGCACCTCAAATACTATCAATTAATACCAATAAATTAAAAATCGTTAAAAATATTTTTACTGGGTATATTTCTTGTTATTATCTCTCCATAAAAGCGAAGGCTATATTATATTTATTAGACGCTTTCCTAGAATCGCAAATGAGCTTGTAAAGAAAGAATCATCACGGTTTATCATTTCAAACACGAATTTATTGTATGAATAACTTACAAGTCCCTAACAGGTAAGCTTATCTAGCAACAGAAACTAATTAGTGCTTGTTAATTTGCAGAGTGACCATATTCGAACTATCATTAAAGCAAGAGGTATCAGCTATCCAAACATAACAGGCAAAACGTTTGCTGTATTCAGAGTTGACAACCGTCATCATTTAATGTCTATTGTATCGATGATCGACCCATCCCCCGACTGGATAGTTGGAGTTTCAAGTTTAGAACTATGCCTCAGGAATTGCTCTTGGATTGAATCGAAAGTGTTAAATTTATACCCCTGGGACGTAGGAACAGATGATGGGATTACATACATGGTAAATTGAACTTTTAGCTAGGAAACGTTTTAGTATTAACAAGAGGGATAAGGAAATATGTTTCAATTTAATTCTTCGAGAAATCTTATGAACAGTTAATTAAAATGTTCTTTAGGCGAACAAAATCAGAAATATAAATCAATGTTCACGGCGACGGTATTCGCAGCTGTTTTCAATGGGATTAACCATTCAAAATTTCGTTATCCGATTTATAAATTTCTTATCTACTTACAATCCGAGCAGTTGTGATTTGTGTATGAGCAAAACAGGATCAAAGTGTATTTCGTTTTTAAAAATTCAAACGTCGCATTGCTGTTCTCTTGGAAGTGAGTTTAATATTAGATTCCATCGTAATGCTCTGCTGAACAATTTTTATTGTGTATAGAAAAAAAGACTGGCAATGAAATTGCGTAAATTGAAAAGTCGTAACTTTTTCAGTTTCTTTCAAGATTGGACCAGAACATAAAATCACGTGATGCAACCGGGAACGACGGATTTAATTAATTTTCAACACGTATCCGACAGATCGCAAATTGTATTAAATTAAGCCATCGATACCAGTATCTATTAATCTGGAACATTTTGGTTCATTTACTTATTTATTATTACTAAATGTCCAACGAGCAAGTGGTCCATTACAGGATAAGCATCATAGAGCAGTGACTAAAATAAGGGTAATAAAAATGTAATAACAAACGTAATACAATTCGATAACAAATTTTACAGGGTGTCTCACCGGGAACTGAATCGATCGATATAGAGAAAAGTACGCATCAGAAAATTTTGAAAATTTCGATAATCACTAATGTCGGTGTGGCCAATCCAACTAAAATAATTACAATCAGCTGGCACTTTCGCTTATACCGGAAGTCGATACTAAATTGCTTATTTCAAATGGAACACCCTATATATTTTAGGGTTTCCGAAAAGAGCATAAAATTCTGAGTCGAAAATATGTAGCATATCCTATACCTAAACCTAGCCGCTTCAGAGATATTTGACATTTTATAGAAAATTTGACAGTTGCAACGGTTTGCAAGAACCGTTATAACTTTCTTCGTGTAAAAGATCCTCATTTGCTTCTTGTCACATAAAAAGAACACAAGGAGAACTACGTTCTACAACTGATATAAATTTAATAATATCACACCAAGTGTTCCGTTTTTCGCGTTACATTTTGTCAACTTCAAACCGCGAAAACTTGTTTAGGTCAAATGGAACACCCTGTATTTTTTTACTTCAAGTTGTGTAAAATTGAATTCCCTTTTTTCTGAATTGTGTGGGTTAAAGTTACAACTTTTTGAAATATTTGCGATTTTATTAGAAATTCGTGAATTGTTGTAATCATTTCATCAAATTAGCCATGATTATAAACAATCAGTCATTATCTTATGCCAAAAAACGCCAGCACGTTTAAATTACACCCTCGAAGACTTTTTAAATTTGTTTATTATTTATGGAGAATGTGATAAAGTAATATCAAGAACTTGCAGCACATTTGCTACTCGATATCCCGAAAAACGGAAACCGTCACCAAACACTGTAAAACGCATACTGGAAAATTTTAAAAATTATGGCTCTGTCAAGGCAAAAATGCAAATAAGAAAGCCTATTGTTGATGACGAAAACATTGAAATAGTCATTCTGGGATATTTTCATGCATTTCCAAGGATGTCATTAAGACAAGCTGTTCTGGAATCGAGACTATGCAAGGATTCAATTCACAGAATCTTATTAAAACATAAGTTTCACCCATTTTCATTCCATATGGTTCAAGGATTAAAAGAAACAGATTTCCTAAGAAGACAGAATTTTTGTGAGTTTATTCTAATAAGGTCTGAGGGTCGCGATTCTTATTTGGGATATATTATATGGACAGATGAAGCAAAATTTACTAAAAATGGACTTTTTAATAGACACAATTCGCATTATTGGAGTGACTCAAATCCTCATATGTTCAGAGAGCGAAACTTTCAGGAAAGTTGGCAGTTCAATGTTAAGAAACGATAGAGTGGTGGCATTACAATTTTATCAGGAAAATTTAAACGGTAAATTAAATTTTCTCTTCTGCTAATATGTATAGGTAAGTAAGTAAGGTATCGACTTCCGGTATAAGCGGAAGTGTCAGCTACTTGTAATTATTTTAGTTGGATTGGCCACACCGACATTAGTAATTATCTAAATTTTCAAAATTTTCTTATGCATACTTTTCTCTATATCGATCGATTCAATTCCCGGTGAGACACCCTGTATATAGGACATCACAAAAATCGAAAACATCAACATTAAAATATTATCTAAACGCAAATCCATTTTCCGAACAATTAGTCAAATGCCAATTTTTCCCTAAACCTACAAGTAAGGTATGAATAAAATATTTTGACTGATTTTGATAGTACAAACTATGTCAGGGTGGGTAACTAAAAATGAAATCATCGCACAAATTTAGGGATAAAATTGTCTTAAGTAAAATGGCCCTGAAAAATTGCTGGAAAATATTTTAGAGTTTCTAAAAATGGCCGCTACGGGGCATAACAGCCATGATCTAATAGAAAAATAGATTTTTCTCCATATTGGTATTTCTTCATATTGGTATTCTCCATATTGGTATTTTTCCATATTGGTGGTATTGAAAATATATGCATCGTAATTGTGAGGCAATATCGAATCTTGTTAGTTTGGGGTCGGTGGGGCGTTAAATGCCAAAGGGCTTTTCTTAGTCTATCGAGTGCGCTTTACGTTGTTTTCATTCGATCATTATCGTCGCTGGTAGAGGGCGTTATTTGACATGTCAACAAAAATCGCGTTTTTTCTAAAAAAATTAAAATTTAATGGTATGTTCATTTATACATGGTATAATAGATAATTAAAGCTTCAGATGTCGTGAAAACCGCAATTCAATTGCTATTTTCTAACAGTAGATATTAGCAAACATATTTGAAATTATGAATTATTATCAGATTTTGTCGACGGAATTTCCAAAATAGCTGTTGGAAACCAGCAAGTTGTGAAAATGACACAACGGAGTCTTTTTCAACTGTTTTTATTAACGTTCTTCTGGAACTATATAAAATTTATTTTGTTTATAAAAAACATTTCTAAATATTTGAATACATCTAACGCCATATTTCTTTCAACCAGCCCTCTTCACAGGGAATATAATCTTCTCAACGTTAAGAAAACTTTAACTCACTTGTCACATTATGTAATTTTTTTCTACAGTTGCGTGAAGTAAATATTACGGATAATCGAAGATTTTCCTCGAAGTGTAGCGAATGATTAATATTTCATGTTCAATCAGTGTATCTATTTCCAACTTTGATCGGATACCCGATGTTCATTTATACTTTATCAAATCTCATCAAATATTTCCTAGATTTAATACAGCAACTATATAACACGAAATCATATTATGCGTTGTAAAATTGCGTAGGTGTATTATAGTACAAGGTATTTCTGAAATTTCTGTCCAAACATAAACAAAAAAAATCCTAGAGGGGAGAGTGGGTTGAAGCTGTGTTGTGACACTAATACTTTTTAGCTGAAGATAAAAGTATAATCTGAGAGACCTTATTAAGTTCACAAATTTTATATTAATTGTTTTAAATGTATTGAGCTCTCTTGCAATCTTCTGTGAAGTCACAGACAAAAACAAATTCTCCACCTAAGTACCCGAATTTAGATGCGAATATATTTGATGTCTTCGATGGCTTGAGAATAAATAATAGACAGAACACTCTGACATCCTCCATCAAATCTGGGAAAAGGTCAAGTCTCAATTTCTTCGGGAATTCGTTTTGCAAAACATACTGTATGGTACCTTCTACAACAAATAATCCCCTACCAATTTGGTCCAGGCATCCTGCCATAAAGAAATCCTATTTCCGTTCTAAGGGACTTGCTAAATTTTCTACTTCAGGGTAGTGGACAATTCTCCGTTTCAGCGTTTAACTTAGGGGCTGCTGGAAGTGGACAATTTAGGACTTTAGAGAATTTTATGCATTTACGCATGGCTTAGATATTATTATGTAGAAACAGAAAAAAATCACTTTTGTTACTGTTTTTTGCTTATAACTCTTTTTCCCGGAAAAAATCAAGGTCAAAAGTCCAGATTCGTGTTCAGCCATTTTATTCAAAGTTCCTGCACTGTATGATTGGGCTATTATTTTTATTAACAATACATATATGTTCTTCTATTTCATATTTATTGTTTTATTTTATTAGTAATTTATAATTACTGTCTGTCGTCGCTAAAAATAAACCTGTCAAAACTTTACACGCTTTGCTACCGACGTTCTCAATAACTAGGGATAAGGGATGTAAAAAATAATGAACCATCAAATTCTGGCAGCATCAAAAATATTGAATACAATAAAAAAATACATAGTATAATCTCTGTTTTGCATTAGAAACCATATATACACAAAACAAAAATAAAAAATAAAAACATATTTAATATAAAAATAAAAGAAAAAATATATACAGGGTGTTGCATCATGAGAGGGACATAGCTTAATAGGAGGTAGAGAACATCAGTGGTAACCGGAACCTCCCATAGAAATGTCTCATTGAGCCTTCATTACGAAGTTACAGGGTGTTAAATAATTTTTGGCCAAACCTGTTTTTTGTCATAACATTGACAGGGAATGAAATAACGGATTCATATTTGGTACGGCTAATGTACTAACGAGCCCCAAGAGGTACATGTATAAAAAAATATATATCCAGATCCGGACTCACTATAATTTATGTTTCTTCTTTGCATCAATAAAATATCACCCTGTATATATTTTTTTGAAATTTCAATACGATATTTGAAAAGAGCAAGAAAAACAAACAAAATGGCCTATTTCATTTTTTTGTTACACCTTCGTGGTTATTTAAATACGTTGTTAAATGTGCAAGAAAATGGATTACAGAACCCTATTAAATGAGAGGCACGTAAAATAAATAGTTTTATAACTAAAATTTGCAAAAATTCTATTGAGCCTAGGTGGTCTGGGTGAATCCTAATTCCGGCACGTTTTAAAGGTCCATTTTGGCAAAAAACTGTGGTCCTAATAAGTAATCGGGTATGAAATAACAAAATTTTTAATCAATCACAGTAGGCTTGTTCAAAGTGACAGATAATAAAAATAAATCTCTTAAACAGTTGAATAATTGTTTGTTAGTAATTTAATGTGTCAATAATCCGCATTTAGTTAGTGGAAACTTGTGAAAATATTTTAACTATGCCAGTAAAATTTACAAACGTGGAATATGCTGACATAATATTCATCTATGGTTTCTGTAATGGAAATGGTAGGTCGGCGGAAAGAGAATATCGGCTGCGTTTTCCTGGTCGTCGATGCCCTAATCATAAAACCTTTAGTACGGTGTTCCAGTATGCAAGACAACACGGAAAGTTTCCTACTTCTGCAGTTGTGGAGCGTGTTTTACAACAAGGTGTGCAGGAACAAAACAATATTATAAACGTAGTTCAAGAAAACCCAAATATGAGCACTAGACGAATCATTTTGGCAACTGGTATTCCTCATTGGCGAGTATGGAGAACCCTAAAAAGAGAACGTTACCATCCATATCATATCCAGCAGGTACAGCGTCTTCAACAAGACGACGATATCCCCCGCCTGGCATTTTGTCATTGGTTGTCTAACCATCGCCCAATCATTTACAGAACCTTATTTACGGATGAGGCACAATTTGCAATGGATGGAGTAAACAATTCACGAAATAATCATAAATGGGCACAGGAAAACCCACATGCGGTACGCCAACGCCGTTCGCAACACAGGTTTTCTGTAAATGTTTGGGTCGGACTTGTGAATAGACATTTGATAGGGCCACATTTTTTTGAAGAAAGATTGAATGGTGAAATTGGAATTAATTGGATTGGACGCAGGGGTCCACATGAATGGCCACCAAGATCTCCTGATTGTAACCCTTGTGATTACTTTTTATGGGGCCACTTAAAAAACGAGGTTTATAGCATTAAAATTGAAAGTAGACAACATTTAATCCAGCGCATCGTTACAACCTGCGACGAAATAAGGAATAATCCAGAAATGATACGTCGAGCAATTGGTGACCTTTCTAAACGCGCAAGAAAATGCACAGAATGTGGGGGAGGACATTTTGAAAATTTACTTTAGTGTCAATTACGTTTTATTTTTAAACACATTTAGTTATTGTTTTGTTATTTATTGTTAATTGAATGGAAAATATTTTATTTATTTAGATTTTAGTTTGTTCTCTTTTCCAATTTTTATTAAGTATAAAATGTTGATGATTTTCTTGATCAAAGTAACTGGTTGCTTAGGCCTAATTGGTTTAAATTATCTGTCACTTTTATTCTTTGAACAAGCCTACTGTGATTGATTAAAAATTTTGTTATTTCATACCCGATTACTTATTAGGACCACAGTTTTTTACCAAAATGGACCTTTAAAACGTGCCGGAATTAGGATTCATCCAGACCACCTAGGCTCAATAGAATTTTTGCAAATTTTAGTTATAAAACTATTTATTTCACGTGCCTCTCATTTAATAGGGTTCTGTAATCCATTTTCTTGCACATTTAACAACGTATTTAAATAACCACGAAGGTGTAACAAAAAAATGAAATAGGCCATTTTGTTTGTTTTTTCTTGCTCTTTTCGAATATCGTATCGAAATTTCAAAAAAATATATACAGGGTGATGTTTTATTGATGCAAAGAAGAAACATAAATTATAGTGAGTCCGGACCTGGATATATTTTTTTTATACATGTACCTCTTGGGGCTCGTTAGTACATTAGCCGTACCAAATATGAATCCGTTATTTCATTCCCTGTCAAAGTTATGACAAAAAACAGGTTTGGCCAAAAATTATTTAACACCCTGTAACTTCGTAATGAAGGCCCAATGAGACATTTCTATGGGAGCTTCCGGTTACCACTGATGTTCTCTACCTCCTATTAAGCTATGTCCCTCTCATGATGCAACACCCTGTATAATTCACATTACGGCATCTTTTAATAGTCTTTTGAAAGTATTTAGATCAGTTCTGCGTATCCGTATTCAATCGGTTATACTCAACAACCCCTTTAAAAAAATTTAACTATGCATTGATGCACTATTGGCCTATTTAATTACAAAATTTCCCCGAGGTGTTATAGTCATGTATTTCTCGTAATTTTGTTAAAATATTTTTTATGTTAATGGTTGTGATCCTTGTTAATTTTAAGTATGAAAATTAAAACGTTCTCTATATTCATCCAATTAAGACATTTTAACATGTCATCTATCTTAGTGTATAAATATACTTACTGAATTTTAATATAATTCGCATTTCTCTGTTTTGTAACCTTTGTAATCGTTCTAGATCGGTTTGATTAGCTATATACAGGATTGTGCTACAATAGTCAAAATGCGGTAGTATTATAGCATTATAAACAGTTTTTCTTGCGTTTATTGACAGGTACCAACTGACACGTTTAAGAACGCCGCCTTAAAAAAAAAAAAATTTACATGTAAAATCCACATGACTTTTAAAATTTAAATTGCAGTCAACAATACCTCCTAGATATTCGATTTCAGAGACCAATGACAGATTTACTTCTTGAAGCTTAAATGATAAATTTGTACTTTTGAGCCTTTTGAGATTCTGCTGATTACTTATGAGCATACTTTTATTTTTATGATACTCAGTTTTAATTTATTTGTTTCCAACCATTTAGAAACAAGTTCTAAATCGTGATTTATTTTCCGTACCATCTCTCTAGGATCATGTTCATCAATTTATACTATAGTGTCGTCAGCAAAAAAGTGATATTTGCAATTTTTAAAGATTCTTGGCATATCATTAATATATATTACAAATAACAGAGGGCCAAGTATGCTCCACTGAGGCACTCCCATGTGTGTAGGCGGCTCACTTGATAACACACATTTCACACATTTCACACTTTGCCTTTTGTTTTTTATATAACATTCAAACCACTTCCATACTACACCATCAATTCCACAGTTACTTAGCTTATTTAATGAAATATCTCTCTATCAATTGTCTCAAATGCTCTTTTCAAATCTAAAAATATTACTCCTGACATCCTCCTTTTATCCTTAGCTTCCTTCCACTCATTAACAACATATTGTAATGCATTTTCACAACTAAAACCTTCTCTAAGCCAGACTGATATTCACTAAGTTTTTTTTTTTCTATTATAAAATCTAAAAATTGCAGATATATATATATGGTTCTGCAGTCTTCAGCCTTAATGATTTTAGGTACTTTTTTACAGGAACTATTGTCCGCGCTTTTAAAGAATTTGGCACAATACCACGCTCTAATAAGTCATTAATTATATGAATCAATTGATCAGATATAATCAGATAGAACTGTAGCACCTTCACAATGTATATCCAGTGACAGGATGCGGTCCTCATATTTTGCAAATTCACTTTCTTTCAGGTCCCGGTCTACGAACAAGAAAATAGATTGTCAAAATAATACAGTCAGTCAATGTTAAAAAGGGGCCAAATCTCCGAAATCTGAAGTACTGCTCCGATCTTCTTGAAAATTTAGAATTAAGTTCATCTTACCCTCCTCTTCAAACCTGATTTGGTCGCAAAGTGTGCTTTTTGTTTTTAAGGGGTGAAAACTACCCCTTACTCCAATAAATTGAAAACTAATAAATTAGCGCAGTGATGGGCTATAATTATGTTCAAATATGTTAAATATCAATTGTTTTTAATCATGGATCTAATACTTTAATATTTTGCTATTTAACTATCCTTAAAAACAACTCCTCATACGAAAATTAATAAAAAAATGTGTTTAAAAAGCATGAAACCTTTTTATTTTGGATCGTAATAGGAGAATTTTTCCCTTTAAGTATAAGAAATTTGATACTTCATTTTTTTAATGATGCAACCCCCAAAAGCCACCCCTAACAATAATACTTAGGAAAAATTGAAAACTAATAGATGGAAGCAGTGATAGGTTATCATTATGTTCAAATATGTTAAATATTTGTTGTTTTTTATAATGTAGCTAATATTTCGATATTTTACTATGTAACTACCCTTAAAAACTACCCAAGCGTGTGTGTTCATAATCCAAGAGCCCCTTCCTCTGTTGAAGGTCGCCTTCAGAGGAATTTCGCCTAGAGAAGCGCACCTTTCCTTTTCTATCTTTTACTCATATTATCTATATAGCATCTTTTTATGCATGTGTTTATACATGTGGGAATCCAGATATGTATGTATCAAGAAGACACAGCATGTACAAAAGAACAAATTCTCCAAAACGTTGAAAATTTAGGCGCTCCGTAATTTTCCTACGTTATCTCTAGAAAAATGTATTTAGGTAACTCGGCTTCCTTTTAAGCTTTTTGCATTCACCTATACATCATTATGTAGTGAATTTCATAAGCTATAAAGTCATGATGATTGCAATATTTCTACACCCTTCCGTTCAGAGAATTTTAAGGTTGAAAGGCTAAAAAGAGGTTTCCTTGGCATAGAAATCAAAGCTTGAAATGCCCATATTTCGCTTAATTTTTAAGCTACATGCATTTTAAAAGAAGCAAAATTTTCAGTAATAAGAAAGCTAAATTTTTGTTAAGAACACTTTTTTTCGTAAAACTATTATTTCTTGAGTTATTTTTAAAAAACAAGTATTTTTTGAAAAATTGAAAAGAAAAGAATTTACTTAAAACAACTTTTTTCAAGATGTACATTCTCTAAACCATTCAAACTTTTGGAACGCGTTATATGGACATAAATAAAGTTAATTTTTCATGGGCTATGATTAATTTTAATTTTGCCGCTCATGGCGCCAATTTTATTGTCCATTTTTTTTCAAAAATTCCAGAGACTTAAATTATTTTCGTCATAACTTCCTTAATTTTCATGCTAGAGGCTTCTATAAGGCTTATTTTAAAAGTCTAATAAAGCACTTTAAAAACGGTTATGAACATTTTCTCCGAAAAATTACTCATTTTTCCGTTATTTGAGTTTAAATCTTTAGATAAATTTACGACAAACAAAAATTCGTATTCAATGACTCATAAGTCGCTAATATGACTTAAAACATTAAAGAAAAACCGATGAATCGCTTTATTTTTTTATAAGCTTCAATTTTAATAAGAATAGTTTTTTCCAGAAAACATTTAATTTTCGAGTTATTCACGAAAAACTGTTGAAAAACGTGTTTTTTATTGGAATTTTCAATCGCAAATAACTCAGAAATTATTAGGTTGTAGAAAAAACTTTATACTACATTTTCTTCTTATAATTTGATCCTATATCGATCGTCATTTTGAATTTTTAAATAATTTCCACTCTCGAGGAAGGGTGGCATTCACCCCCGGGGTGGAGGCACATATCAGCACTAAGTCAGGTTTGTTATTTGCATCATTTTTGAGCTACTGTTAAAATTTCAAACAAATCGGTTGAGTTGATCAGATTTCGGAGGTGAATCGGTTCATTGATTGTACTAAAAGTTAATGTAATCCTTTTAGCATTTAAAGAAGTCTAATATTTGGTGGAGGGGCCGGGAATACATTTTATATCCCCAGAAGTATATAAACTCATGCATACAACAAACGATTTTTTTATTGTGTATTTTTCCGTGGACAAAATTCATAGTTTATGGCGAAATGAAAAAAATATACATCTATAAAGGAAAATAAAGAGAGCAATTAACTATTTTTTTATACGAATATGTTTTTCTAGATTTTTTATAAACAACTATTTTTAAATTAGTAACCTTAGGATAACACTTTTAATAATTTTCAATTTCAGTCCGCTAACCAACCATCCGCACCGCGACAGCCAATAAGAAGGATAAAAGCAACCAGCCCTAACGATCCGCGTTCTCCTTTCTTCGATCCAACAGGAACGCCCATGAAACCCTTGGCTAGATTAACTTTATCTAGACAAAGGCTATATGAAAAAACGTGCGACCCATCGATCATCGAAGAGATGGACGACAGCAATTCCAACTGCGAGACTGAAGAATGGTCCGAATGGTCTCCCTGTTCGGCCACTTGCGGTAGAGGGGTGAAATATAAACAAAGGAGGTATAAAAATGAAGACAGTAAATATATTTGTCACAAAAAACTCACTGAGAGAGCCAGCTGTGAGGCGGTCCAAAAATATTGTCCACATCAACCCAGCAGGATAGTAGAGGATCCGTTGTGCGAATTAGGACCGTGGTCAGAATGGTCTAGTTGCAGTGTAACTTGTGGAAAAGGAACTCAGACTAGAGACAGAAAGTATAAAAATAGATTTGCTGCCAAAAGTTGTGCGGCGGGGAAAGTAAATCCTCCTATTATGCAACAAAATCTGGAATGTTGGGGACAAGGAAAGTGTGATGATTTTGAGGAAGAAGTAAGTTTCTTTACATATTTACATATTTTTATTAATACTCTATATAACGACATTTACACTGACACTTCCCGTAATACGCAAAGAATGTAATAACTTAATTTTTTTTTAACCCAATTTTCCAATATTATTTTTACACTAGTTATTTTTGATACTATAAATGCACCAGATGTCACAAGGAAATCCATTTTGGGTCTTAACATTTCACTAAAATATTATTTTATGTAACGTTATACAGTATCAGTATTAACAATTAACAATGTGGATTCTATTTAAGTGTTACTAATAAGTAAAACTAACAAATAAAAGACTAATAATTATTATCAATTATGGAAATTAAATGCAATAATTGAAATAACAGTTAAGAGAATATTTGTTCTAATAAATGTAAATTATGCATGATACATATTGACAACTTTTTACAGAATAATTTGCTTTTATGTATTCAGGAATAATATTATATATCTTTGGACCCGTCAAACCATTAGATTTTTTGTATAAATTAGAATTTGGTCTAGGAGTAAAAAAGCATTGCGTTCATTTTGTCTTGTATTTTGTATGTAATTTGTTGGCACTCTTAGTTCCCTATTTTTGTAAATAAATTTGGCTATAATCTATTTAAATTAAAGAAATTACTGTCTAGAAAAAGCTGGTTTGTAGAATATGTTCGATTTTTCCACAGCATTACTTTAAGTATCCGTTTTTGAGTTATTTTTATACTTTTCAATTTGCTGTTATATGTCCCACCCTATATTATAATCCCGTAGGTAAGTATGAATTCTACCAACTATGTATATATCGTTTTTAAGATATTAATTGGAAGAATGTTGCGAAGTTTATGGAATACATGTACAGGTTTTCTTAGCCTTGTATTAAGATATTTATCAACTCATATTTGTCGTGGTATTTTAAATTACCAATTTTCAGTTATAGTCTTGAGCTATTGCTGAAAGTGATGAACATGGTTTTTGAGTGATTGAGACTGAACAAATTATTGTTCATCCAGCATTTAACTTATACGGTCCCTTTTCGATTTTTTTGGTGACCTCAAACTAATCTGTACCGCGGAATGTTAGAGCAGTATCATCAGCATATGTGTTGATATCCCCACTTATGTCTAGTTCCAGTATGTCATTTATCTAGATAAGGAATAATTGCGGACCTAAAACTGTTCCTTGTGGAACACCATATGTCATATTTTCTGGACTACTTAGTGTTTTATCAGTTTTTACGAAGATTTTTCTGTTTGATATATAGCTTCTTCTAATGCTACTCCTCTAATTCCGTATTTCTTCATTTTTTACAACAATAGTTCGTGCGATATACTATCGAAAGCTTTTGCCAGATCTAAAAATATGACAATGGTTTTTTCATTTTTGTTAAGATGTTCATATATACTGTTTGTAAAATGAAATAAGGCGTTTTCCGTGGAGCAGTTCTGTCTAAATCCGAATTGTTTTTTGGCGATATTATGTTGTGAGACAGTGAGTGGCTATGAAGTCGGGAGACCCATGCACTTTTCAAATATCTTGGCTGTTATTAACTACCGATATTGGTTTGTAACAAGTTTATCGCCACTTTTAAATATAAGTGTTTTAGTGAGTCTGGAAATTGTCAGTCTTGAAATAAGACGTTATTCAAATGTACTAGGATATTACTAGGATATTAAGAATATTAAATTTAATTTTTTAAAGTGCTTTTGTAGTTATTTGATCTATTCCGGGAGATGAGTTTAATTTCAAATTGTCAATTATTGTTGCTATTTCATTTGTAGTGACCGGTTTTAGAAATATAGTTTTTAATATTTGCGATATATTTGTTCTGACAGTGAACTTGATTTTATTTTGTTAGCTAAATTTTTACCAACATCAGAAAAGTATTTCTCTAATACTATTTTAGAAAGTATACATTCCACAATTAAAAATTATGTTAGTATGACTGATGGTCGAGAGGTAAGCGCACTTGCCTCTCACCCAAAAGTTCCGGGTTCGATCCCCGGTCGTGGCAGTGGAAAATACTGTGAGAGGGATTTTTTCACTATACACGGATATTGGGTGTGTGTCCCTTGTCTCTAAATGTGTAACCCCCTCCCACACAAGGCTCTTCTAGAGCCTTCTGGGATAAAGGGGGTTGTCATTACCTGTGGTGTATTTAAATATATGTCATTCCAACACACTGTGTTGGAATAAAACTATTGTCATTACAACACACTGTGTTAGAATGTTATTTTAACACATTCTGTTGGAATAAAACTATTATATAAATAAGCAACTTTTTTGTATACTTTCTAAAATCCTTTTACAGAAAGTATAATCTAAAACACATTTGCAATGGCATATTCCACACTCGCGGACCGAAGTCCTCGCCAAACTTTTTGTTGGTGTGAAATATGGGCCATTTCACAACTTGTTGTAGTTTATACAGTTTCAGCTTCATTATTTTGATCATATAGTTGGTAATTACTATGGTCATTATTTTCTATCACTGATTTTTTTATTATTTGCCAGACTTTCTTTGTGTTTTTGTTTGCTTCGTTTAGTTTTTTGTGTAATAGTCTTTTCTTAACTTTTGTAATAATTTAGTTAACACGTTTCTGTAGTTTTTGTACTGGTTCCATAACTGTTCATTATTTTTGTGTCTCGAATATTGTTTTTTCTTTTGTCCCTGTTTTTAATTAATATTATTAGTGGATTTGTCATCCATGGTTTAATTTTCTTGTGCATTTTAGTATTTTTATATCGAGTAAATTTATTTATGTGATATTTTAACTGTTTAATGAAGTTATTATAAGCTACATCTATATTTTCTTCCGCATATACAGGGTGTTGCATCATGAGAGGGACATAGCTTAATAGGAGGCAGAGAACATCAGTGGTAACCGGAACCTCCCATAGAAATGTCTCATTGGGCCTTCATTATGAAGTTACAGGGTGTTAAATAATTTTTGGCCAAACCTGTTTTTTGTCATAACTTTGACAGGGAATGAAATAACGGATTCATATTTGGTACGGCTAATGTACTAACGAGCCCCAAGAGGTACATGTATAAAAAAAAATATATCCAGGTCCGGACTCACTATAATTTATGTTTCTTCTTTGCATCAATAAAACATCACCCTGTATATATTTTTTTGAAATTTCGATACGATATTCGAAAAGAGCAAGAAAAAACAAACAAAATGGCCTATTTCATTTTTTTGTTACACCTTCGTGGTTATTTAAATACGTTGTTAAATGTGCAAGAAAATGGATTATAGAACCCTATTAAATGAGAGGCACGTGAAATAAATAGTTTTATAACTAAAATTTGCAAAAATTCTATTGAGCCTAGGTGGTCTGGGTGAATCCTAATTCCGGAACGTTTTAAAGGTCCATTTTGGTAAAAAACTGTGGTCCTAATAAGTAATCGGGTATGAAATAACAAAATTTTTAATCAATCACAGTAGGCTTGTTCAAAGAATAAAAGTGACAGATAATTTAAACCATTTAGGCCTAAGCAACCAGTTACTTTGATCAAGAAAATCATCAACATTTTATACTTAATAAAAATTGGAAAAGAGAACAAACTAAAATCTAAATAAATAAAATATTTTCCATTCAATTAACAATAAATAACAAAACAATAACTAAATGTGTTTAAAAATAAAACGTAATTGACACTAAAGTAAATTTTCAAAATGTCCTCCCCCACATTCTGTGCATTTTCTTGCGCGTTTAGAAAGGTCACCAATTGCTCGACGTATCATTTCTGGATTATTCCGTATTTCGTCGCAGGTTGTAACGATGCGCTGGATTAAATGTTGTCTACTTTCAATTTCAATGCTATAAACCTCGTTTTTTAAGTGGCCCCATAAAAAGTAATCACAAGGGTTACAATCAGGAGATCTTGGTGGCCATTCATGTGGACCCCCGCGTCCAATCCATCTATTAGGATACACATTGTTTAAGTGCTCTCTTACTTGAAGGTTAAAATGTGGTGGGGCCCCATCATGCTGAAACAACATGCCTCTTATACCGATATTTTCTAGTATATTCGGTAAAATGTTTTGAAGAAAATCAAAGTAAATTTCACCATTCAATCTTTCTTCAAAAAAATGTGGCCCTATCAAATGTCTATTCACAAGTCCGACCCAAACATTTACAGAAAACCTGTGTTGCGAACGGCGTTGGCGTACCGCATGTGGGTTTTCCTGTGCCCATTTATGATTATTTCGTGAATTGTTTACTCCATCCCTTGTAAATTGTGCCTCATCCGTAAATAAGGTTCTGTAAATGACTGGGCGATGGTTAGACAACCAATGACAAAATGCCAGGCGGGGGATATCGTCGCCTTGTTGAAGACACTGTACCTGCTGGATATGATATGGATGGTAACGTTCTCTTTTTAGGGTTCTCCATACTCGCCAATGAGGAATACCAGTTGCCAAACTGATTCGTCTAGTGCTCATATTTGGGTTTTCTTGAACTACGTTTATAATATTGTTTTGTTCCTGCACAACTTGTTGTAAAACACGCTCCACAACTGCAGAAGTAGGAAACTTTCCGTGTTGTCTTGCATACTGGAACACCGTACTAAAGGTTTTATGATTAGGGCATCGACGACCAGGAAAACGCAACCGATATTCTCTTTCCGCCGACCTACCATTTCCATTACAGAAACCATAGATGAATATTATGTCAGCATATTCCACGTTTGTAAATTTTACTGGCATAGTTAAAATATTTTCACAAGTTTTCAGTAACTAAATGCGGATTATTGACACATTAAATTATTAACAAACAATTATTCAACTGTTTAGGAGATTTCTTTTTATTATCTGTCACTTTGAACAAGCCTACTGTGATTGATTAAAAATTTTGTTATTTCATACCCGATTACTTATTAGGACCACAGTTTCTTACCAAAATGGACCTTTAAAACGTGCCGGAATTAGGATTCACCCAGACCACCTAGGCTCAATAGAATTTTTGCAAATTTTAGTTATAAAACTATTTATTTCACGCGCCTCTCATTTAATAGGGTTCTGTAATCCATTTTCTTGCACATTTAACAACGTATTTAAATAACCACGAAGGTGTAACAAAAAAATGAAATAGGCCATTTTGTTTGTTTTTCTTGCTCTTTTCGAATATCGTATCGAAATTTCAAAAAAACATATACAGGGTAATGTTTTATTGATGCAAAGAAGAAACATAAATTATAGTGAGTCCGGACCTGGATATATATTTTTTTATGCATATACCTCTTGGGGCTCGTTAGTACATAAGCCGTACCAAATATGAATCCGTTATTTCATTCCCTGTCAAAGTTATGACAAAAAACAAGTTTGGCCAAAAATTATTTAACACCCTGTAACTTCGTAATAAAGGCCCAATGAGACATTTCTATGGGAGGTTCCGGTTACCACTGATGTTCTCTACCTCCTATTAAGCTATGTCCCTCTCATTATGCAACACCCTGTATATTATGCCACGTTTCAGCTTGTAGGATGTTATTTAGTTCAATATAATCAATATTAGCAATGTGTGCAGTCTTCGGTTTTTTGGTTGTTTGCTTTTGTATTTTGTCCACTTATATTAGATATCACACTATAGTGTTTAGTCGAGGAAATAAAGCACTAAAAACGGCTCAACCTCCGAAATTTCCGCAGCAAGACGGATTTTAATGCGGTTTTTTGCATTCGATTCATGAGAGCATCAGGAAATGTTGTGAACTAATCTGATGAATAGCAAATGAAAAATTGCATATTTACATTGTAAAAATGCATTAAAATCCGTTTTGCTGCGGAAATTTTGGAGGTTCAGTGGTTTATTTCCTCGACTAGTTGGATAATGGCAGTTTCGTAAGTGATTAAAGTGAAATTTTGTGCAACTATATATGACCGGCTCAGTGGATCAATGCTTACTTATTAGGCTTGCAATCGTGGAGTCCCCGATTCGAATCCTGGCTAGGGTATGGGTGTTTAGTGGCATTTTTCATGTTTATCGAGTTGGTAGTAGTGGTCTAAACGAAGTTGTGCGAGAGATAACACGGCTAGTCGCTGTACCACTCCTGAGTGCGAGTCTCAGTTGCGGCGGAACATCGTTCCTGTAGACTCGTGATTAAAAAATTAAACAAATAAATAATATGTAGGTGAATATCTTATGAATAAATACGTCTCGTAAAAAATAATAAAGAGATAATATATTGAGTAAAAAAATAAGTATGCTATATGCTATATAATCGCATATTATGAATAAGATATTGTTGAAATTAGTAAAATCAAAATATGCATTATTAAAATGTGCACAACGTTAACGGCTATTTATAGGTCGCAAGCTACGTATTCGCATTTCACATATTTAATAAACAGCTAGCTGGATACATAAACAAAACTGAACAAAAGATTAATATATTAATTAGAAGGGTAAACAAATATAAATATCCAATCGAAATTTGATTACGTCCAAAATTATTTGAATATATTAAATATTAATAGATTTTCATTTACCATAAATCAATACCTCGATAAATAAATAATAAAAGCCATGTATTAATCACTTTTTATAGAAATTAATCTCGTAAACGCAAATGAGCTATTTATTTTTTATAACGTATTATTAAGGAAACCTTAAAAACATTCCATGTAGCATTTTTAAAATATATTTTCTCAGAATGTTCCGAAATAAATACCAGGTGTCAAAGGAATCATTACGCAAACCATAGTTTCCAGAGTATTCAAGATATGGGACTCAAACTTTGCACTGGTAACATGTACCAAAAACGGCCAATTTTTCACTATTTGACATTTTTCCATCACTTCCGGTTTCCAGTAATGATGAAAATAATAGATAGATAGATGAATGGATAGATAGTTTATTTACCACAAGATGATACAATTTTTGTATATGTGTCAATTCAATGGTGTTTCTAAATATAAAAAAAGAAAAAAATTTGTCAATGGACAAACAAATAGAATATATAATACTTATAATATAATTAAGCAACATAGTCACTAATCACATAAAAAGTTAAAATGTAAAATATATATAATCACACATTTTGTATTGTTAAAATGGAAAAATACACACATACATATATGTAAACTTAAAGCAAGGTATAGACTGTACTAGCTTCTATGCAAGAATTCCTGTGGTACCCATTTTCAGAGAGAGATTTATTTGTTTCTTTTACTAAACTACGGCTAATTTTTATGTACAGAACTTCACTTGGTAGTGCGTTGTAGCAAGCTGTACAGTTATATTAAAAACAACATTTAAAGTTACTAGTTCTGTGGTTAGGAATGGAAACAAATTCACAATGTCTCGTGTTTCAGTTTAGTAAAAAGTGTGATGCATTTCAAAATAAATATGCTGGGAACAGTTAGTTTTTTTTTCTGTTTAAACATGTCTCTACAATTTTCTCTATATTTCAGTCCAAATATGTCTTACTATTCTTTTCTGAATTATAAATGACAAAGAGAGTAATAGACGTCCATTCATCAATTTTTTCAATTTAAGGATAGCAAAGAATCCCTTGTTGAGTTGTTTGCAAAGTAAGTACCTGAAAATTCGAATTCATTTGAAAACTTTATATTTATCTAGATAACAAGTTCTCTCGCAGAGGTTTTGTAGGTCAAAGTTTAAGGAAATGTTTTTTCTATTTTAATATTAGCTTATTTCTATCACACCAAGTATTTAATCCTTCTATAAGTAAATTTACGACAACCTGAATTTTTTTAGGGCTTTTTGCTGATACAGCTATTGTCATATCATCTGCAAACATTGTAACTCTACCATTTGAAATATTACATGGGAGATCATTCACATATATGCCAAACAATAATGGGCCGAGTACTGAACCCTGGGGAACGCCCAATTTAACGTCACGCATTTCTGATGTAATGTCCTCCAATATTACGATCATTTTCCTACCACTAAGATACGGTTTAATCCAATTTAAAGGAGAATTTCTAATAGATATGCTGCATAGTTTGTCAATAAGAGACTGATTACAAATAATTTGTCAACAAATCACTTGATGCAATTCCTACTAGTGATGTTATTATTCAAGGTTATAAATTGATAAGGAAAGATCGCTGCTATAGGGGAAGGGGTGCTGCTTTTTATGTGAAAAAGAATTTAAAGTATAAAATGCTGGAAATTTCCGATCTACAAGGCAGTCAATTGAAAAGCCTGTGACTATTAGAATCTCTGGTAAAAGTATTAGCTTGACCCTCCTAATTCTAACTTCAGACTTTGCCTAAATCGTTTAGAAAATATAATATATGCTTTTCTACCGGAATTTGATCATTTAATTTTCGGAGGAGACCTTAATGTTGACTTACTCAATATATATAACAATAGCACATATATGTTATTAGATTTCTTAAATAATTAGGAGTTATTCCAACAAATTGAACCTCCCACTCGAGTTACAGACATTTCAAGTACTTTAATTGATGTAATTATTACATCTAGTAATAATAATATAGTAGTTGGGTGAAATGTTCTGAAAATGGATGATATATCAGACCACTCACTAAGTTATATGTAAACTAAAAATTAAGAAAGACAAACAACAGCCGAAATTTCTGATCTTCCGAGATTTGTCTAACTTTAATCATTAAGGCTTTCTGCAGGATCTATTATCTGTAAATTGGGACAATATTTACTTGATAGAAAATATTGATAAAATGTCAGACTTTTGGATTACAACTTATTATATCTATTTAACATTTATGCACCTATCAAAACTTTGAGAGTAATTAAACAATCTACTCCATGGCTAACGGAAAATATTAAATACTTGATTAAACTAAGAAGTGCAGCTAATAATCGATATAAAAAACTAAACACCGACATATCTACAGTTTAAATACAAATCGGATCCTAAAATGTGCTTGCGTACTTTGAAATTATTTAATGTTAATAAAAACAACGACATTACCAATACTAATTTATTACACAATTTTCCCAAATTTCGTGAGCGAGTTTTGTTTTCCACCTGTCACAGTAGAAACGATTGATAGGTTAGTATGGTCTATTAAATCTTAAGCCATGGATTCTGATGATATCAACATTAAAATGTTATCTTTGGTTTTCCATTAACATAGCGAATATTTTATTTTATCAATAATTTCTATTTATCAAAAATGTTGTGACGCTCTTTTTCTCGTACGGTGCGAGAACTAAGGCTGTCACTTTGATACTCGAGCTTTATTTGCTACTCGGGCGCCAGTTCAAGTATAAGGTGGTTGAACAGCACTACCCAAAAGTCGAATGAGCCAGACTAAGCAGCTCAGTGAAGACACAGATAATTCCAGTGGGTTCCAGAAGTTCAATAATATTTGTGTATATTACTGTAATCCTATGGTTAAAATCCTAAACAGAACAGAAAACAAAATTAACACAAATTTATTTACATATATTTAGTCAGTAGAGGGAGAATAGCAAGCAATATAATAATATTAGCGGCAAAAGCGTATAAGCGGTAAAGTTAGCGAGTTTATATATAAAAATAGCTATTAAGCAGACAGTGTACGGATACCAGAAAATGCGAAGCAAGCAGAATTATTTACAGTGTTACAAACAAACAAGTTATAAAACAGACCGGAAAGTTGGCTAGTGTTTTACGATGTTAACCGTACGTAGAAATAAATACCGACGAACAAGTATTTTATCACAAGGTTTTAATCCCGGACTCAAGAAAATATGCAAGGACGTGGAATTGACAGTAACGTGACTAGACGTAGATAAAGGTGGACATAAAAGAAAGAACCTTCTGAGAACGAACCTGCTGTCGCCGCAGGGCCAGAGTCAGGTTGGTTAAGAAAAGAAAGAAAAAACCTGCTGTCGCCGCAGGGCCAAAGTCAGATTCAGAAAAGCAAGAAACTCACAGAAATGAATAATTTACAGTAAAATATTCAAACAGTAAAATAAGTAAAATATTTGAAAAATATCAATCAGAAAATAAGCAGACTAAAAGAAAATATTCATAAGTATATAAAAATTTACTAACAGTTACTCCCGGAATAAAAATTTCATTAACAGTAAAATATAATCACACTAGCCAAGTATTTAAAAAGGGTCTTACTCTTTCCAACTTCGGTGGGCACTGGTGCACTGGTAGTCGACTGCTTGCTTTAAGTTGTAGGATAACTAATGCATGAAATACCTGGTGCTGTTTAATTTATAGCCGTTCCCTACCAGGATATCGCGAGGGTCCCCCCTATTTCAGACTCGCGCATGAATCAATATATTGACTACAAGATAGCGAAGACGGCTGCTTTGGATTATTTAATGTGCCGGGGAATTGTTATTACGAGCGTCGGTTAGTATAAACAAAGTATTCTGAATTTTGTAAAGTGTAAAATCGGTTTCAGACAACTATTCTAACCAACTGCGAAAAAGAAATGGATTTAATCGGCCATAGATAACTAATTATTGAATTAATTACTTTAAAGTATGCACAATAACTCCTAATGTACAAATAGTCTGACTTTCAATAAATATTCCTGTGCTCAAATAGTAAATATTGTTTGTTAATATACTATCGTGCGCTTAAGGCGGTACAATATAGATTTTACATTAACAGAAAATATTATACAGATTACAAATAAATATAAATCTCATGCAGATTTCCGTAACGAAAAATGCTTCGTTACAATGTCTTTCCTAATGCTTGGAAAGATGCAAATGTTATTCCTGTCCCCAAAATTTCTAACTCCATAGATATCTTGAATTTTCGTCCTATTAGTATACTACCCACACTGTCTAAAGTCATGGAAAAAGTCGTAGCTAAACAATTAAATACTTACTTTATTTACTATTAATAGTATACTACCAACAAATCAGGGAGGGTTTCGTGCTCGTCATAGTACTAGTACAGCTCTACTCCATGTTACCGACGATCTGTACAGGGCTTATGATGGTAGCAACAATACGTGCTTAATATTACATAAAGTAATTTAAATTTATAGCTTTAATGTTCTCGAATTTGTTCCAAAACGTTACAATTATAGACATATTAGATCAATAATAAAGAAACAGTTGTATAGTAAGAGTTATTAAGGCATGAATGAATATTACTCATGAATTTAGACCTGACAAATTCATAAATACACCGTTCTAAGATATATGTAACATTAATTACGTGTCAGATTTACAAAGAACGTCAAACCTTCACTTCACTTCACCGTTAAAGTCGCCGTATCAAATTAATATGGTAAAGCCCATTATACCAGTTAATTGATAATATTACTATTAATATGAAGCACACTGATCGATATTCAGCTCCTAGGCAACTAACAATTATGTTTTATGTTCACGTTCATGTTCTTGTTGAAATTAGTCGTTGAAGTTAAGATTTTAAGCATAATTTCACACGCCTCTCCATGATTTGTCTAACAACAAAAAACAGTGCGCCTCGATATTAGGAAAATTAAATTAGATGCCCGTCAATCTTAGGCATATGTATTTAGAGTAGGGTCGGATCAACATGTAGGCAGTCAAGACAGTCTTAACACTTAAGCCCTTGACTAGTTTTCAACAAATCCTATTTAGTACAGTAGCTTTACTCAGAAGTTCCGACCATTGTCCGTGATGTTCTTTTACTCTATATATAATTTTTAGTATTTTATTTAATTATATCAGGTACAGTAACGATAACTGAATCTAAACGTAAGAATACAGTAAATGCACCTGGCAAGAACAAAATATTTAATTAGTAGCCAGGAATCATGTGACTGCTATGGTATAATATCCATAAGATTAAAATACAAAATGTTTCTTTTCGAATATTTATTCAGGACATCAAAATGGTATTAAGATTTTTAGAAAAAAATAAAATCTTGTTATTTTTATTACTATGATGCTTATATATTATATTATATTAGCCGTTACTCGAGTCCGAGTATAAAAATGTTACAGTCGATAGATTGTGTACAATAAAAAACAAGTAAAAGTTGTAGTCTATTGTAATTTCCATTCATCTACGGTGCACACGACTATGGCTATAGAGGCCAATTCGGGAGAGCACATGTCGACCGCAGTCAGGACAAACATAGACCTGGTTAGGTCTTGGATTCGGCCTTCTTGCAGCAACATTTCCTTGATAGCTGGCCACAACCCCTCGCCATTCGGTTCTGTCCGCTGCAAGTTATTCCCATTGCTCGTCTGCAATACCGCAGGATTTTAGATTTTCATGGAGAGCGTCTTTGAACCTCTTTCGTTGACCGCCACGCCTTCTTCTACCGCTTAGCAATTCACCATAAAGTGTACATTTAGGAAGGCGGTTATCATGCATACGATGAACGTGACCTGCCCATCTTAGGCGTGCTCTTGAAATAAGCACCTCAATTGGAAGGCTGTTTGCTCTCCTGAGTACTTCCACGTTTGATATGTGATGGAACCAACGGATTTTCATCATACTTCTGAGGTGCCTTTGCTGAAGACGTTCTAATTCTTTCACATGACGACGGTAAGTGACCCAGCTTTCACATCCATATAGCGGCGCATGATGCTTATATATTATATATTAACAACATAAAACAAAAATGGCTTAAGTAGCATATGTAAGCAAATACGCTACATATACTCCTCCTGCAAAGTAAATATCAAACCACCAAAGCATCAATGGAGTAAAAATAGCCAAATATAAGGCGATAAAGAAAATTTTACATGGAGCAACGCGAAACAGAAAAATAAGTTTGTTTTGGTGAAACTATGAATACTCTGAGTTTTCTACTTTGAGTAGGTGGAAAACTCTTTTTTTCTTGAAAAGGGGTGAATTGGTCATTTTTAAGGGTGATTTTTCAATTTTAGTTTATTTTGGACCCTTTAAAATGTTGGTTAGGAAACGATAATGGTACCCCTATATTGTCGATGGTCAAGGAACCTTCAGTTCAAATTTTGTGAAAATCAGTTAACCGTCCCCCACGATATGTATATATATATGCTGAAAAAACGTAAAAAATTGAATTACGGCGAACTTTGACCAAAATTCAACCGAATTTAATTAAATTTTAGATGAAAGTAAATTATATAACAAAAAAAAAGTCTGCCAAATTTTAGCAAAAAATATCCAATAATTTGTTCGCAATTCCATTTTTAGTCCAAATTCCACAAAATTTTCAAAACGCTCCCCAATTTGTTCAAATGGTCGTACGATTTTTTTTCTAGCAAAATTAAAGTTTTTATGTACTTTTGCGTGATGTAACTAAAAATAACTTTTTTTTACTTTAGCAGATTTTTTTTTGTCATTTTTGGTACATATATGCACGCGGTAATTTCCCACCATTTTCAAGTATTATACGTATGGGCCTACAAGTATACGTGTAATTATTCATTATAAAAATTTCAATATTAATAATAAAAAGTGATTGGTATTAAATATTTAGATAAAAAGGACTCTCGAAGGTAAGATAAAAAAAAATTCTAAAATTTTTATAAACTTTTTACATATATTGAATATTATCTAATTTTATTCATGTTTTCTTTTTTTAACAGTTGTATTAGATGTGCTACTCTAAGAAGTACCTACTTCCGAATCGGTAACTGGAGTTTGGAATATTTCTTCACCCTCTTCATGGCTAAAATGGTATTCTCTGAAGTACAAAGATCTTCTTCATAATTATCAACTTTTTCGAATTCTTCAACATCATAAATATCAGAACTAATTTCTAATTGCTTAGGCTCTTAATCAACCACAGCTTCGTCAACAATATTTCCTGCATTTTTGACACAAAGTTTAATAAAAATGAAGTGAATTTTCGAAAAAAAAATATCTTACCTTCCAGAGTTTTTTCATCTAAATATTTAAAACCTGTTCACAATCACTTTTTATTAGCCTGGGCAGCGATGCAGTTTTTAAGGTTCTATGAAATCGTTCAACCATACCATTGCTCTGTGGGTGGTATGTATGTGTACGAATTCGATGGAAACCCAAAAACGTTGAAAATTCATGAAATAGATTCAAACTCCTTGATCAGTAGTGACATGAAGTGGAACGCCAAAACGATAGTTAAAATTTGAAAGTAAAGTTTTAGCAACGGTTTCAGCAGTAATATTTGGTGTAGGGTAAGCTTCCGGCCAGCGAGTAATCCGCTCCACTATAATAAGTATGTAAGAAAAATCATGTCAAGGCAGTAATGGACCAACAAGATCTATATGGATTTGCTCAAAATGACCTCTGGGAATATCAAAATTACCCACCGATTTGAGTGTTCGAATTCGTATTTATTTTGGAAGTCCGACAACTTATGCAAATCTTGGTCCACAAAGTGCAATCAGTGTTCATTTTGGGCCAGGAATATTTAGAAGTTATAAGTTTTTTGGTAGAACGTATACCAGCATGGGTTAAACTATGAAATATCTCGAAAACTGCGCGTCGTGAAGATTTTGGTACAATATGGCGACATCTAGAAAACGATACATCGCACCAAGTTTCATCATTTGAATTAGTAATTTTAATTCTTTGTAAAGAGTATTTGATTTTACAATTTGTGTCAGCTTGGTTTGCAAATAAAGAGGAAAGTTCACAATCATCAGATTGAGTGTCTTTCAATAACTGTAAATTGAAATTGATTGAGCTTACAGGAGAAATTGAGGTAGAAGGTAAAATATGTTGTTGAAGCAAGGAAAAATCATTTATACGCGATAATGTATCAGCTATGACGTTTTCTTTACCTTTAATATAACTTATTTCACCTGTAAATTGAGAAATACATTCCAAGTATCGTATTTGACGAGGAGTGTTCTCTGTATTTGAAAATAACGCTTTTGTGAATGACCTATGATCAGTACAACAAATAAATATACGATCTTCTAAAATATGCTTTAAATTTAATTGATGTGTATATTGCCAGCAATTCCTTGTCGAAAACAGAATATCTTTTTTCTTCTTTAAGACGGCTGAAGTTGCCTATGTAAGCGAATAAGCTACAACTGCTTACATCTTGAAAGAAAAAATCAACAGGTATTGAAAATATTCCAATGACAAGTGCAATAACTTGCGAAATCTTAAAGCAACCAACGCAATCTTTTAGTTACTTTATCATTAATTTCAAGCATTTTTTCAGATTGTTATAATAGCACAATAAGCACGTTCACAAAAGGGTGAAAACCTGTTTAAAAGTCATAAGATGGTTAAAAATAGTCTTATAATCACATCTAAAAAGTTTTGCAAAACTCAACAAATCCGTGCTTTTCTTCATCTTGTGGTTTATTTAATGTTAAAGGGAATCTTCTAAAATGGAAGATGGTATTACAAATTAAATGTGATAGCTTTGCTACGACGGGATGTTTATAAATTCAGTTAAGGTAACAAGGTTTTTTAAAACATAATTGATTTTGAACAAAAAACTCATTTTACAAACTTTTATTTAATTTTAATAAAGATAATAATATTATTGGTCACTGAAGATACAAAATACAATATATGGCATGCCATAAAAATATGTACATGCAATGTATGTATAGAATACAAGTCATATGGAATAAAAAATTATAATTAATAAAAACACTAAATATTATACAAAGTTAGCAAACCTGTCAATAGTATAAAAGCACAATTTATAAATATGACACAATCAAGTGACTTTTGGGTTGTAAAAAAATGTATGAATTCATTTAAAGAATAAAACGGATCGTTGACTAAAAGTTTCTTGAGATTTTTCTTATAGCTAAATAATGATATGCTGTTTTTAATTTGGTCGAATAAAATGATGCGAGAGCTTGAGTTGATAGGTGATTTCTTAAAAAACTCATGGTTATGTGTCTTTAAGGACGTTCCAAAAAAGCAGTCGTTCTTTTTTTATACATTTTTTTAACGTCGGCCTATATTTGCTATTGAGGCCTAACACTGACGCCTGTAGACGAGCTACCCCCAACCAGGAATTTTGCCGAACCTCTTCCCTTAGGAAGAGTAGGGATCTTTTACTTGCCTATGCCTAACATTTAATAGACAAGGGACCGACGGCTTTACATCCCCTCCGAAGGATGGTATATCCCCTATACAACCCTCGCCTAAGGTTGTATAGTTCCGCGCATACACTGATATACAAGCCGCTGGAATATATGTGAGGCGAGGACGCGGTCTTCCTTGGAACGGTCACCCATCCAACTACTAACCACGCCTTACGTTGCTTTACATCGCATATCGAAGTATGTACATAGTAAAGACGCACCCATGCTCGCCCCTAAAGCAGTCATTCTCAACCTACAAAAGGATTTCCTCTATATAAACTACCATGCTTACAATAAAAACTAGTTGGCAAGTACTACACTTTTCCGCTCCACGCCCTCTGTGCATAAGCATAGAAATAAACCTACTGCATCGCTTGACTCGATCTGGCAACGTCTCGTTTTTATACTTATCGACACGTGAGTTGTTGCTTTGGTTTGGAGTGCATTATCGTATTTTCTGAGGTTAAGAATATGTTTGTGATTACTAAAAAGGGACAAAAAAACAAAAAATGGTAGATTTGTCATGAACATCAACTTTTATTCTTACGATAATCCATATTTTCTTAACATCTGTAAAGTACACATATCCATTGACATAAATTGTGCGTTGACAGCATTTTAAACATTCCCGCGTAATTGCAACGTTGCCAAGTCGTGAACTCCTGCTCACCAACTTATCTCAGGTAAGCCGAGAGCGGTCAAAAGTCACGAATTTTCAACATATTTTACAGAAAAACGAATACCGCTTGCAGTAATTTTCTTTAGAGAGAAATATCTTTCCTTCTTCTAATAGTTATCAGATTTTGAAGAAAATTGAAGAGTGGAGTTACAAAGAAGCTATGTGCCAATTTTTCACTTCTTGAGATACCATGCTGCATGTCCCTGCAAAAGCGCTATGTGCCATCTCAGTTCTAAGGTGGTGCTACTGGTATCAGCCAAGCTAGTTTCTATAGAAAGGTGTCAAGTGCCATTGTGTGAAAGGAACTGGAAAAAATGAAAGTGAGCAAAAACCCTTTAGAAAAAACCAAAATAAACCAGCAATGTTACAAGATCAGAGTTGAGTGCATTGGATGCGGTAAATCACGTTAAGGACAATAAGAAAAAAAGTCTCCTCTCTATGCTACCCTATCTGGAAGATCCGCAGCACCAGCAATTTTACAGAAATTGGTTACAAATTGATACCACGCTTGAAGCAACTCGGCAAGAATCAAGTACCCAATAAATTTTGTGTCAATTTCTGATCTCAAAACGATTGGCACTTAACACATTTCTATTTTTTTCTTATTTTATTTTTTTGCGTTGTAGTCTTTTGATTCAAGTTTCCTATAACTTGAAATTTGTTTTCTGTACCAGTGCGTTTAATAAAATTTTGGCAGGATTATTCCTTCAAGTTTAAGTTTCATGAAGTTTTTATTGAATAACGCAAAATTATGATTTTGGCACTTAGCTCCTTTGCAACTTCCACTCTTCAATTGTCATTGTAATTAAATAAAACGTAAGTGAATATGGGATTCATTATATTTCAAATAATGTATTGTATTGATGACAAATTATTTACTTGTCATTGTTTATTTATTATACAGGGTTACTGGTAATTCGATACATTCCTTTGGAGATGTGATGGGGCATGATCTAAGAAGTAAATCTAGCCCTAACATACATTATGTAATACTCAATAGTTTTTGAGATATTTCAATTTTTTTATTTTTCTCAAAAAAGTAGATCTTAATGTCTTAAAAGTTAATTTCCGAAAAATCTACTTTACATTTTTAAATTTTTTTTTACTGGATTACTTGTCCAATATTATAAATATCCGCTTGGAATGAAAAATATGCGGAAACATTTCGATCATGTGAACATTTAAAATAAAAACTTGTAAAATTTTTTTTTTTAAATCAGATGAAATTTACCTATGAGGTTTTTTCAAAAAAATATTAATGTAGCACGCGTACAAATTATTATAAAAACTTCCTTATTTCAATAGCTATCTAACTAAGTAGAAATGTTTAATGTACCCTTGATAGTTCTAATAAAAAATTAGTAAAGATAATGCTGGTGGCGGAATTTATTAAACGACTAATCGTTCACTTTCATTTAAGTCAGTCAGTCCTTGACTTTGACGTTTGTGCATATATGTCATTAACTGACATTCTTATCTCCGTGTCCCTTAAGTTTGTTGGTCTTGTTAAATTAGTTATCGAAGATTTTGATTTTGCTCGTAGTTGTTGTTATTAGTTGTTGTTATTGTATTTTCTGTGCCATGGCCGCGTATACCAACGCAGAATACGCTGATATCTTGTTTGTCTATGGATACTGTGGCGGCAACGCTGCTGAAGCTCGCCGAGAATATGGTCTTTGGTACCCTAACCGCCGCTTACCAAATGCACGTGTATTCAGTACGGCATATCGAAATATCGCTGAAACTGGCTCCGTGAAATGTAGAAGAAGTGACGCTCTGGTGCTCCTCCCGTTTATGAACCAGATGATGGGGAAGAAATATTGAGGTATTTTGAGGAAGACCCAACTACTTCAACTAATAAAGTCGCAAGACTAACCGGAGCGTCACAATGGAAAGTCTGGTCTACGATACGTAGAGTTGGATGTCATCCTTACCACTATACCCCTGTCCAAGGCTTGGAGGAAGGTGATCCTGGAAGGAGAGTGGAATTCTGCCGCTTTATGTTAAATTCAGATGCAGAAAGTGCAAATTTTTTAACAAGTATTTTATGGACGGACGAGTCGAAATTTAATCGCGAGGGTATAACAAATTTCCACAACCTACATTATTGGGCAGAGGAAAATCCCAAGTTAACACGTGAAACTAGTTTCCAAATGAAGTTTTCTATTAATGTGTGGATGGGAGTCATTGGCCACTATTTAATAGGGCCACACTTTCTTCTTCAAAATTTAAACGGGGAAATCTATGAATTTTTTTTAAGAAATGATCTGGCGGCGATTTTAGAAGATGTTCCTCTCGCCGTCAGACAGCGAATGATGTTTCAGAACGACGGTTGTCCAGCACATTATCGGCTGACAGTACGACAGTTACTTGATCAACGTTTCCCTAACCGTTGGATTGGAAGAGCGGGCCCAATACCTTGGCCAGCGCGAAGCCCTGACTTAACACCCCTTGATTATTACGTATGGTGTCATATGAAGGAGATGGTCTATGCCACACCAGTCAATACTATAGAAAACCTTAGACAGAGGATAGTCGATGCTGCCCAACACATAAGGCATTATCTGACAACCAGAGTAACAAGGACGGAAATAAGAAGACGCTGCCGTGTCTGTATACGGAATAGGGGCTCCCATTTTGAGCAAGACATATAAAAAATAAAGTACAACTTTGAAATTAATAAAGAATTAAACTCTACTTTTAAGATGTTTTTTACTGTTTATCTAAAAATGAAATTCGTACTACTTTTGTTATTTTTACTAGTATTTTCTTAGAACTATTAAGGGTACATTGAACATTTGTACCTTGTTAGATAGCTATTGAAATAAGGCAGTTTTTATAATAATTTATACGCGTGTTACGTTAATATTTTTTTGAAAAAACCTAATAGGTAAATTTCATAGCTGATTTAAAAAAAAAAATTAAAGTTTTTATTTCAGATGTTCACATGATCGAAATGTTTCCGGATATTTTTCATTCCAAACGGATATCTATAATATTGGACAAGTAATCCAGTAAAAAAAAATTTAAAAATGTCAAGTAGATTTTTCGGAAATTAACTTTTAAGACAAGACAAGATCTACTTTTTTGAGAAAAACAAAAAAATTGAAATATCTCAAAAACTATTGAGTTTTGCATAATGTATGTTAGGGCTAGATTTACTCCTTAGCTCAAGCCCCATCACATCTTCAAAGGAATGTATCGAATTACCAGTAACCCTGTATATTTAAAATGAAATGTTGAAATTAGCAAATCTCTAAATATTCTCCAGAAATAATGGTGTCCCTTAAATGCAGATGTTGTTCATATACGTCCTCACACACTTATTCATTGCACTCAACCTTAAAGATGTTCGGTAAGTTTCAACCGTTGTGCGTTGCCCATTCATTATTACGGCATAAACTCTTGGCTCTCTGTTGCTTGTATGTATAAGAAAATACATATATGTTGTTTTTAGCTAAAAGAAAATTGCCCAGAGAAACCCTGGAGTGAATGGTCTCCTTGTTCATCAACTTGCGGCAAAGGCTTTAAAGAAAGATACCGGCTATCGTTAGAGTTCACGGGGAAAAAGGCGATATATTGGCCATTTTTCAAAAACAAAGATGAAGAGGAAGAATTTGATGAAGATGATCCTTGCAACAACCAAAAAATCAGGGAAACCGTTGAATGTTTCGAAAAACCCTGCGACGAAAGCACTAAAATTATGAACGGTAAAATATTTTTTGTTAAAAGTATTGTACGTTAGTAATTTTGTAACGCCTCTCAGTAATATTTGACTCTGACTAAAATTTACCTCGTGTTTTGTATCTATCATATTTTTTATATAAATATTAATATGTAATGAATAAATTTAAAAATCAGTTTATATTTTAGAGCTAGCTTGTGGACTGCCAAAAGACGTCGGCGCATGTAAAAGTAATGCAGATAGATGGTATTTTGATAGTATAAAAGGAAATTGTGAAATATTCAGTTATAGCGGTTGCGAAGGAAATATGAATAATTTCAATACACTAGAACAATGTCAGGCCCTATGTGCTAAGTATCAAAGTGAGTATATTTAAAATTGATTACCATTCAAACATTCTGTCCTAGTGATATTCTAGTACTACTTCTTAATTTATTCTACTTCTTCTTTTATGCTTCTTCTTCTTTTCATCTACTTGTTAATTCATTGTCACATATCAAAGAGAATATTTTCATTACAGAGGAACTAATCGCTAACTTAACATCCCGAAGGAAAGAACTAGACGTACAGTTATCGAGTGTAATGTCCTACAACATCCAAAATGACGCAGTTAATGGTAATTACTGTGGTAATATTCTTTAAAGTAAATAGTATAATTTCTACAATGTTCTATTCTAGTCAATTCAGGACATCAAATGTCACCAAGACATCTGGAAGGCAAAGTAATTCCAAGTAGTTCCAAAATTGACTGCAAGGTGACAAGATGGACCAACTGGAGTTTGTGTAATGCCACAAACATTTGTGGATCCGGATATAAAGTGAAGCAGCGGTCAATAATGGTACAGATATATTATTATACTAATACTGTTTTTCAGAAACGTTATGTTACTTTAAAGCCTAGATGGTATCGTTTTTGCGATTGTAAGTTGTGGTATTAGAAGAGCGTTAAGTCATCTTAGCCTTACCTCTATATTCTGTACTTCAAAGTTGAGGGGTTCAATATACATGTCGTAGTCACATGGTGAAATACGGCTTTTCGGGAAAAGCCTAGGGAGTTCATGAAACGCCGGCAGATAGTGTGAAACACCTCATGTTACATCATATGACTAGGCTTTTCATGAAGTGCCTTAAAATTTTAGTATTTTGGTGTACGAGAAGTTTAACAGGATCTGCCGTGATTTAGGCCATCGGCATTTCATGAAATGACGAAATGCCGGCATTTCTTGAACTGCCTAGGCATTTCCTGAAAAACCTATGTCGTACACACATAATGCGATACGGCTTTTCGGGAAAAGCCTAGGCAGTTCTTGAAATGCCGGCAGATACTGTAAAACATCTCATGTTATGTCATTTGACTAAGCTTTTTATGAAGTGCCTTAAAATGATAGTATTTTCGTAATGCGCTTAGACTGGCCATGAAGAGCCTGGTTAGTCAGTTAATGTTATGATTCATGCTTTACATGATCTGCCGCCTTCATCGCTAGGCTCATTCACAATATGACTAAATCACGTCATTTCATGAAATGCCGATCGCCTAAATCACGGAAGATCATGTAAAGCACGAATCATAACATTAACTGACTAAATAAACCAGGCTCTTCATGAACAGCCTAGGTGAATCGTGTAGCATACAGATTTCACATTATCTGCCGCCATTTCATGAACTGTCTAGGCTTTTCCCGAAAAGCCGTATTGCACCATGTGACTACGACATACATATAATTTTATTTAAAAATTTTTCAATAATCAATACCTTTTAGTGTACCGGATAATCACTAAATGACACGCCCTTATATCCTCTTGATCTTACGAGATATGGATTTCAAATTTGGGCACGTCGAATAATATCTAAATATGCATTAATTGATTCTCAGAAATAGCCGGGCAACCCGCGATTTATATCCTGAGCGCTATCCACTAAGAAATCATTATTTTCTTAGAGTAGAACGTGAGGTGAGACAAGAGAAAGTAGCTCATGAACACCAAATGCCGATTGTCAATGAAGACACCGAAATTAATGTATTATTGTCAGTGGAAATCGATCCTAGTGTCTCAATACGAGAAATTGCACGTGAGTTAAACATATGAAGAGAAACTGTAAGAAAAATTCTTAAAAAATACAAATTTAAGAGTTACAAATAGCTTCACCAAGAAGAAAACGCACTCATGCACTCCGCATGAAATCGTTCCAGTATTGGTTTTAATTTTTGGGTATTATGGGTAACAGGATCATAGGTCCCATATTTTTTAATGGTCCACTGGCAGGAGGAAGATATTTAAGTTTTCTGAGAAATAAAATTGAAAAGTTTTTGGAATATTTATCCTAAATTAGTACCAGTTTGGGGTATTTACAGTAGAGCGGTGCCCCATCCCATAGTGCCAGAGTAGATGCAGAATATTTAAGTGATCATTTGAGAGATCAATAGATAGGAACTAATGGACCAGTCACGTGGCCAGCGCGATCATCTGATCTAACGCCGTTGAATTTTTATTTTTGGAGCTACCTTAAAGAATGTGTAGTGGACAGTACCAACTACATTAGAAAATTTGAAAGATCAAGCTGGGAGGGAAATAAGTTATATAACACAGGAACGTCTGACGGTCTATAATGTGATGAAAGAAACTGTGGCAAGAATAAGACGTTATGTATATGTCGATGGTCAACATTTTGAACAATTGCTATAATTTTCTTTGAATAATGTGATAAAATAATTACTTAGTTTTAATTCGTCTGTTTCTTAATTCGTACATTTGTTATCATTTATCATAATTCACGTATATTATTTTTACGAGTAAACAATGAAATGTTTGGTCCAAATTATTGGCAATAAAAGGTTTTACTGAAATCACGTAGTGAGCCAATATGGTGCCATTTTAAAAAACAATTAGTTATTCTGAAAAAACGATTTCCCAAATGTTTACGAGCCTATATCACAAGTGTCATATGACAATGCCATAATTATATTTTTTGATTATTTGTAGAAGCACAACAAAACATTTTTTTGGGCTCACGGCCGCCTAGATGAAAAATTGCTCATAAAAATGTCAGTCATTATTATTTTTATCTCAGTGTGCCATAGTTGTCTATAAAATAACTTCTTGAATCCGAAAATGTAAAAATATACACTGTGTTCGATTTAAAAATCCAAAGCTAGCATCATTTCCGGTGGAACCGGAAGCGACAGAAAATGATAAATCAATAAAATTCATGTCTATTTAGTCGTTATTTGACATGCCCAAAGAAATACTTACAAGATCAAGAGTATATACAGGTAAAAATAAGATGTATATTTCGTCTATAAAGAAATATTGCATTTAACTAAGTTCCTTTTAACTTTGAAGGCAGTCTTTCAGTGATTTTCAAAATCTAATCTATAATTCTCCAAATATTATATTGCCTCTAACCGCAAATTACACCACTATCGACTTTTCCGTGGCCTAATAACATTTATCTTATTCTCCCTTAGGTGCACTCCCAAAATGGGGGTCTCCCTTGCCCAAAGAAGCTAGTGAAGCGAAAAAAGTGCAAAAAGTCTTGTAGAAAGAGCTCTAAAGATGAAGAATATCGCATCTCAAATACAATAGATGTGGACTGCGTTATGTCTTCATGGTCTCCCTGGTCCAAGTGTGGACCAATCTGTGAGAATGAGTACCAACATAGATATAGACATATACGAGTACGTCCAGAAGCTAATGGCAAAAAGTGCTCAAATAAAGTAGAAAAAAGGCCCTGCCCTTGTAATTAATGAATTTACAAACAGAAAATAATGTAAATCTTGAAAAATAATTCCTAGTTTCTTTCTCTACTGAGGACTGATTGAACTAGAATGTAATAACTAAAACACCAAGAAAAAATCAAACGGGATATATTAGACAAAGCTATATACGAATTTAATGAAGTCCTGTTAACGACTTCCTTTATCTTACATTACGTATCAGACTGTACAAACGTTAGTGTGTTTGGATATCAAAGGGAACGCTATGGGACTCAATCTGACTCCTTCGTTAGTTTATTTATTTGTATTAGAGTAGGGAGAAATATTAAATTAACTACAATAGGTTGTTACATATTAGACCTCGCACAATTAAAATGATACAGTACAGAGAAAACGGTTTAATTGGATTTACTAAATTTATTTCATAGTAGATAGGCAAAGCCGGTTCTAGACCACTTAGTAGAGAAACATTGGGGTTCTCAATGACGTCATGAATTGGATGGCATGTGTCCATCAGGAGTCTTTGTGATTTAAGACCTGTTTATATATGTTTTAAAACCTGTTTATAGCTGTTTAAGACCTGTTTATAGCTGTTTGAGATCTGTTTAGAACTGTTTGAGACCTGTTTAAAACTTGTTTATAGTTATTTAAAATCTGTTTTATAACCTAATAGACACATGCCATCCAGTTCATGACGCCATTGAGAACCAACAGTGTTTTTTTACTCAGTGGTTTAGAACTGGCATTCCCTATCTACTCTTGATCGATTATTACCATTTGTAAAAATTTTGCAAGTAGTTTGTTTAAAGTAGAAAATGTAAGGGAAACATTAAAGCATCAATGAAACTCTGCATAGAATATATAATTCTTACTCATTATTTTAGAAATTGACAAGTCTACTTTATAATTGAAACGATTTTTTAAAGGGGAGGTCTAGTTCATTCCACGAATGTTGTCGTTCATGTCGTCATCCTTTAATTTATGAACCAAATCGATTCAAAGTCACACAGAATGGCACGCATGGGCGTTTGAATGTTTACAAAAAGGGATGTATTTTGTAATGAAAATATATGCACAATATTAACATGCAGTACAGTGAACTTTAACATCCGCTGCCGCATTTAATTTTGCAATTCACTTGCAAATACAAAGGGGGACTCCGTTACGTTTTTCCTGATTAAAGCACTCAATTAATTTCCCCAAAATATCTCTAACTATTGCATGCTGTCTTTTACCGGGCACTTTGAGATTAGTTTCATTGCAAATAGTAAAACTAAAGCACTGACAATCTATTTACACAATAATTTTCGTAAATACAAGAAACCTAAAACACCACAATAAGAAATACTAAAAACCTATGAAAAACGAAAAGAAATGGAAAATAAATAAATTTGATATATACGTCCACTACACGCTACTGAACTGACAGTACACTGAACATTGGTTGCGGCTACAACAAGCGGAATTTGTGAAATGTGTCTTCTTAGGATCTCCAGATGTACTAATTTCCTCTTACATGCATTTCAAATACAATTGAAAGGATTAAATTAAAAAATACAATGTAATTGAAACAAAGATTTACTTTCTAACTTAACCTAGTCATAACATAATAAAAAAAGGTTATCTTCTCAGTCAAAATTTCGGAAAACCATAAATATAAATCAAATAATCCGAATAATTTACTATAACCATTAAAATACTACCTTTGCACATAGATATACGTTGCAGTACTAATATTCAATGTGACTCTTTCTACAGCCAATTCTTCATTAAATTTCAATCTGAAAAATATAATCATGAATTGAACTTTAATATCATTGAACAGATTAGGCATTTTCGAAAAAAAATCGATAAATAACTGAAATCATGAAATTCTATTAGAATACTTACCGCTTTTTCCACTTTTTTCAATCACTAAAAACAAGTAAAATACCTGCAACTTTCGATTAACCTAAATGAACTAGACTAAAAGGTTCATCCTACTTCGATTCTAAGAGAGCATATCGGCTCCAGTAGGCTCTGTGGGTTTTGTTTTCGGTCCATCCCATGTGAACTGCGTATAGTTTACAATTCATTAATAACTTTCTAATTAATCGATATTACCAAAAGAAACATATCAGAAAATACAGTATTCAATTCCCGATAATTCTATATAATTTTAAACTAAGACATTTCATGATTTCATTACATCAGTTGCAATTACAAAATCAATCACATGATTCGTAGCCGAATGAGCGGCTGGGGCACGACAAACGAAATTTATGATAAACGTTCCGACGGGACTCTCGGGCCTCTCAAACGCTATGTTCGTGAATCAGTATTTTTATTATTAAGGACGTTCCCAAAAGGCGTTCTCAATGTACAAAAGGATTTCCCCTCTGTAAACTATCATGCTTACAATAAAAACTAGTTGACAAGTACTGCACTTTTTCGCTCCATCCCCTCTGTGCATAAACACAGAAATAAATCTACTGCGTCGCTTGACTCAATCTGGCAACGTTTCGTTTTTATTAACATTGGAACGTGAGTTGTTGTTTTGGTTTAGAGTGCATTATCGTATTTTGCGAGGTTAAGAATATATTTGCGATTTTTAACAAAGTATAAAAAATGTAACATATTTTAGAGAAAAACGAATACCGCTTGCAGTAATTTTTTTAGAGAAAAATATTTACACAGTTTGTAAACGAGCGAATCTGGGAAAGTCTCGTGCTAAAAAAGTAAATTATTTTTTAAACCTCAGAATCTTGTTAGCGTTCAATATATGGTAAAATCAAAAAGAGCTTGTTTTCTTTTTTTTTTACTTAGCACTGTCTTCAGATCCACTATCAACTTTATTTTTTTAAGTACAGACCTGCCTTTTTTATTTAAAATCTTCAGAGCATTTTATCCATCATTTGAGTGCCTTCGCCTGCCACAAAAAAAAATTTAAGCAATGAAATGTGTGCTTATTTTATGATCAATCTAATGCATTAACTAGCATGGGTAATGCAGTCCATAAAACTTCTGATTTGTTGTTAAGCTAGTCGCAGTAGACAGATTCATCTAATGTGTACTGGGCTCAACAATCAGCTCTGACACTGAAATCGTAGGTCTCAGTAAGTACACATTTACTGGGTACTTAAAAACACAACAAAAAGTTTACGACCTCATTATTATCGCCATTGGACAATGCGGCATATTGTCATCAAACAAGCCGACGCATATTAAAAACCTATAAAGGTAATCGAGTCAATTTGCCAACGAAATAGTACAGAGCCGAACTTAAAATTCGTATGTATTAGAATGTACACATTAACAATATAAACCGTATCGCGCTGTTAAAATTGAACGACTGAGTTGCTGATCTAAATATTTCAAGTACGTGCCTGGGCGCAATTATATTTACGACTAGTTTAACGGTGCGTAGGCTTATTCGATGACAACATACCGCATGGTCCAACAGCGACAATAATGAGGTCGTTAAGTTTTTGTTGCGTTTTTTGAGTGCATAATAAATGTGTACTCGAAAAGTTATTTACAAAAAGCACAATTTCGTACTCGATGTATTAAATAAAACGAATATCATAAGCTTAACGCGTGGTACATTTTTTAGATGATCATTTCTACTCTAGAGAATATTTTCTCATATTCTCAGTAAACGGTGATTTTTCCCAGCTTAACTCTATTACAGCCAAAAAAATTTCCACTAAATCAAATAATTGTGTTTGGAAATTCAAATTTATTTAAAATTCAATTAAACATTTTCTCTGTGCAATTTAAAAGCATATACAAATGACGCATTTACATATAATGTACTTAGGATACACTAAACTAACTGAGGTCAAAATAATTAGTGTAGATATTGTTTTAATTATTAATTGTTGGATTATAATTTTGGTAATAGTTGTGCCAGCAGCGACAGGAATGATTAAATCTACAAATAAAATGTATATTACAGATGTGAAAACAAAGTCGAAGCGATTAATTATTTTGAATATATTCGAATAATTTTAGAAAACCGATTAAATCTATACCCAAAAATATTATTATTATTATTTAAAAGTTAACCTAAAATATTTTTATACATCACAAAGTATTCCGTGGAATCTCCAAAATACTAAGAGCTTACATATGACAAAATTATAAACTAATAACTTAAGTAGCTTAAATTTAAAGTTACCCAAAATTATCGTTTATCCTCAAACTGTAAAAGAACCATGAAATATATCTATCTATACTCTAAAATATATGCAAATAAATTGGGCGCTTCAAAGATCATTGATAAACTGTTATCTACTGAAAACAGCCTCTATCAATACCTTTGAATATATAAGGTAAGAAAGGAATACAGTTCAAATAAGAGGTGAAAGCAGTGCATATAGAATTCTGAATAATATGGTTGATCAATGTGGCGGATGAACAGCTCACCATAATTGTTTATAGTAATTACACTAGCGCGGAAATAAATACACAAACTTTATTAATTCTTTAGAAACACATATCATTTAGCAAACGTAATGAGCTCAGTGAATATGCATATTTTTATCATAAATATAGCAAGAACAGAATCGTAACAAATGACAGCAAGTATGAGTAATAATTGGTTGATCAAAATGTGGCTTAGGCCAAGTTGTATAAAAGTGAGCCAAAGTTCAATTTAACCTGATTCAAAATGTAAAAGTTACAATTGCTACAACAATAGTATCTACGGATTTTGAACCAAGTTCAACTGAACATTGGTTGATCCACTTTTATACAACTAGGCCTAAATATTACAGTATTCCTTCTTCATCTCTATATTCAAAGATTAATACGGCCTAAAGGCTCATTATCAGCATAACAGGCTAAATCCATTGCAACGAATCCTGAACCTACTGGATTATTTATTTGAAGTATGGGTGGCAGCTTAAAGAGGACAAAGGTATCGCAACATTTCAGACTAAAAGCTGCTTTATTCCTAAATATATGTAAATGTAAACAAAGTGAATTCGTCATATTATGAAAATCTTGTCAAAAAGGGACAAGTACCGGAACCGTTGCACCAATTATTCTCAAAAACAGAAATATAATTGAATACTCAAGTGAGTATGTCATTTGACCTTGCAAGTCACCTGAGATCGGGGATTTTTGAGGGCTTATTAGAGGGCTATTGGACGGTATAATGCCGAGTTATCAGGAAGTTCGGGTGGTGGGGTCAGCCGCCATATTAAAAAGTGTGTCGCCGGCGGTTTTATTTGATTAGCTCGGCAATCGTTCAAGCTGCAAAAGCGCTACAGCTTAACTCATGAGCATTTTTTTCATATGATGAATGGTTTTTTAATTATATCGCGGCAAAGTTTTAACTTTGCTCCGTAGCTTTTTTGCCTCTTTCAATTTTTTCCTCGTAAATGGCCACACGAAACGCGAACCAGAGACAATATTCTAAAATTTTGTCTTTGTTGGAGCTACTTCAGTGTCTATGTTACAACAGTTTCAGCTCCCTTCGGAAATATGTTTGCAAATGGGTTGGGGTTATAATATGTCATATCATAGTTACATTTTTATTTAAAATAATGCATTCGGTGTTGTATTTTCGGGAGAATTTTAAAAACATGAATTAATATTTATTCTATTAGTCCAATAAACCGTATTCTACATAATTTATCGCTGTCACCTTGTTTGACATTACGACAATAAATACAAGTTATTGTACTAGATATCTAAATCAGAGGAAAAAATATCATTATTGAAAATGTAAACTCGGAAAATAAATTTACTTATATTAACATGTTGTTTTATTAAAAAAACTTCTATCTCTAAAATCACAAAGGAACCCTGAAAAATTTTCGAATGAAAAAAATATTAAAACATAATTTTTCCAGGAAATAGGCATATAGTGAGAGAGGTGTTCATTAAATAATGGGCCATGCCTCAACAGCAGATGACTTGGGTAAATATATGTCGTTTTCAGCTAAACATATCTTGGTACCATGTCGCTTTCTGAAAAAGTTTTTTATTTGTTTATTTTTTGTTATGCCTGCAGAGTGACCCATTTAAGAGCAGGGCATCTTTCTAAAATTTTTATTTGTTGTTGGTTGAACGATTTTTTGTTAATGATATTGCTTCAATAACTCTACCGTGGTGGCGATATTGAGGAGACAATAATAAATTGGTAAGTTTTTAATTGTAATGTACATGTTAACTGATATTAATAAAAGATGTGCAGTTTATTTATTAAATAGAAATTTATTATTGTCTTAGAGGCGAGCGTAGGTGCGCCTTTACTATGTACATACTTCGATATGCGATGTAAAGCAAGTCAGGCGTAGTTAAAGTGTAAATAAATTTAAAACAGTCGGCATCTCTTTATTGTACATGGGCGGAAGTAAATAGAAATGCTTGTCATAAGAAAATAATAAGATTTTCGGGCGTTATTATATTATCCTCTGTTTCAAATGGTCTCCAGAAAGCCATGGTAAATTAGTAAATAATTAAAATATTTTACCTTTTATATAGTAGTAAATATTTATAAATATGAACAATAACTAACTAAACTACTACGCTTGATATTATAACAGGTATTTACGCACTGCACTGTCACATTACAGCACAGCAGAAGTCCACCTTTGACTATTGAGAAGCGATTTACGAGTTTTTTTTTATGCTAGTAGGCCTGTCCGTTTTATTATCTTTAAACCAGTGCAGTCGTAGATGGTTCATTCAGGCTGATTACATTGCCAGTTTCGGACTCGCCTGCACAGTTTCAACTACCATTCGAATCTCGATACCATTGCTAAATATATAGGACAAAATATCAAGTTTAGGGCGCACGGTCCTGTGCTTTAACACTGGCCAGTTCCAATTATCCTCGTATAAAGTATAGTAGTTGGATGGGTGACCGTTCCAACGAAGACCGCGTCCTCGCCTCACACATCTTTCAGCGGCTTGTATATCAGTGTATGCGCGGAAGCTGTACAACCTTAGGCGAGGGTTGTATAGGAGATATACCATCCTTCGGAGGGGATGTAAAGCCGTCGGTCCCTTGTCTATTAAATGTTAGGCAAGTAAAAGATTCCTACTCTTCTTAAGGGAAGAGGTTCGGCAAAATTCCTGGTTGGGGGTAGCTCGTCTACAGGCGTCGGTGATAGGCCTCAGTAGCGGAAATAGGCCGATGTTAAATAAATGTATAAGAAAAAAATTATTGTCTTCACAATATCGCCTCTTTCTAAGATCTGACAATTTTTGTTTATGGGCCTTATTATTATTTATATAATCTTCCAACGCCAGCTTTGATAACAAAAATAATTGCAAGACTTGCCAATAAAAATAATTATCCTTAATATGTAGCATGTTTACAGAAAACAAATATTGTCAATATTGACTAACTGATGGTTATAATTTTTAAAATTCAACTAATAACGATCTAAACGATCGTAAATCGTAAATAATATTATTTAAAAAATTGTGAATTACATGATAAGTCAAGTATAGTTAGTGTTTTTCAATAATGCATACCAAATAATTTTTTTAAATTGTTATTGACTGTAAATTTAGTATTCCCTAATTTGCTATAAATAGCAAGCTAGTTTTTGTTAATGTATTTGTTTTTCTCATTAATATGTGCCTATATGTCAAAATGTTTGTCTTAGTTAACTATGTGTTTAGGTTTACACAACTGAAACATCAGTAATGCTGACTTGACTTGCTACAAATGTATGATATGTATATGATGTAGTAAATAAACAACTATCTATGTATTAAAAATACAGTTAGTTTTAAAAATTATTTAAGAATATATCAAGATTTTGTTATTATGAACATATTTTTTAAATTCTTTTCCTTATATCTTGAGTGGCTGAGACTTTATCTGAATAGGTAGTAAGTTATAAAATTTTGGAACAAAGTAGGTAACATATCGCTGATTATGAGATTTCCTATAGAATGGTAACTTCAATGATTCATCCGATTTTGATTTAGTTTGGTACGTGTGGACAGTTGCTGGATATAAGCTGCGTATTTTCGGGAGATAGTTTAGACAAAGAGCAAATGTATGGGCCTCTGATGTTTAGAGTTTCAGTTTGTTTATATAGCATCTCCCCCCCCCCCTCCCCAGACGACAATGCAGTAGCGTAAAATTGGCTCAACTAAGGTATTGTATAATATTCTTATAATTTTGTTACATAAAATAGCTCTTAGCTGGTAGAATTTATAATAAAGCTTTCTAATTTTTATTGAGATATGATCTGCATGGTCGGTCAATTTTAGGTGTTGATCAACCATTACCTCTAAATACTTTATAACATTGGTTCTTTCTATGGATGGGCAATTATGTTGTGCATTGTTGGTTATGACATCTAAGCAACTATGTATTTTAATACAATTTTTTTGAGGTTGATCAGCAGCCGTGGAGGAAAATGTTATGTATTTAGTTTTACTTATATTTAGACTCAAGAGGTTGGAACTAAGCCATATTTGTACCCAACCAAGTCCCCGCTCTGCCTCCTGATAAACATTTTCCCAAATCTCAGCTTGGAATAGAATAGCTGAGTCATCTGCATACGAGATGACACTGCCATCATCAAAAATAAGGTTTCCCAATTCGTTAATATATACCAGGAACAGAATCGGGCCCAAGACAGTACCTTGTAGTATACCCGCTACAATTACCTGATCACTACTTATAGTGTTATTTATTTTCATTCTTTGAATTCCGTTTGTCAAGTAGTTTTCAAATAACTGCAGCGGACTTCCCCTAATTCGGACATCATTGATTTTTTCTAGTAAAATTTCTTGGCTTACGGTGCCAAAGACCTTGGATAGGTCTAAAAATATAGCAAGAAATTTTTTATTGTTATTAAAATGATTCATAATGCCATTTGTGTTCAAAAAGTGCGTCCTCGGTATTAAGAGTCTTAAAAACTCTTTAATAATGGTCGCAAGGCCGAAACATATGTCAGAGAAATCTGAACAAAACTAATAAAATAATACACCAAGTGCGTATTGTAACTATTCTTTTGAGTATTTATAATTATTCTGTTGAATATGTTTCATGAAGAACCTGCCGCAGATTCCATCCAATATTTTTTTGTTAAATTTCGGTCACATCTATTTGAAGGTATCTTAAACCTAGTAGCGTAGTCAAATTTGAGATAAAAAAATGTTAACACTGTTTTGGATTTTTGTCTTTGAAAAAAAAAATCGAAATAGGCCTTGAAATTTTGATTTTCGATCAAAAATTTATTAGCTATTGAAAAATATCGGAAAATAAATAAAAAATTTAGAGAGATGCCCCGGTTTTTAATGCATCACTCTGTAGGCATGACAAACAATAAATAAATAAAAAAAATTATCTTTCTTTAACGTCCTACAACTTTTTAAGGAAGCGACATGGTACCAAGATATGTTTAGCTAAAACAACTTATTCATTCAAGGAATCTATTGTTGAGGTATGGCCAATTATTTAATGGGTGCTCTGTATTTCAAGTTGTTAATGAAATATTTTTGATTTTGTGTCTATTTCGTAAATTTTGAAATCGCAGGCAGAAATATATGTATGCCATTTGAAAAAAATATTGAGCACATTACGAACTAAGAGAGACTAACTTCAAAGAAACACAAATTATCCACAGTAGTAATACGTGAAGATTAATTCAATCTTTTTTATTTAGAAAATTTTGATTATTTAAAAAAGTGTCTTATTTTCATAGGAAGGCGATTTGAATATAAATGAGCCGCTTCAAAACTTTCGCGTAACCTCGTATAATATTCCGCAAAGAGAATGAAATATTAAGAAAATCTATAAATAACACTTAGATAAATCTGTTAAGAGAATTCTGTGTGCAACATAAACAACGATTTCGCTACAGACACTGATAATATTTGCTCGCGGCATGTCGATTGCTATGAACCAATTATTTTTTAAATAATTAATATTCCAGCTAAATGAGACATTTTTAAAAATAATCCTCCTGAATGGATGTGCGCGTAACTACTAACTAGTAACTAGTCGCAAACACGATAGATCGCTGTTCAAACGTGTTATTTTATAAATTGTGATTTAATTTAAGGAAAAATTGAGGTAAGTAGGTTTTTTTGTGTATCATTTTATTCTAAATTCGTGGAATTGCGTATAAAAAATATATATTTATCAATATTAACATTTATAATTTGAATCCAAACTTAGACCTTTTTCAAAAATATTTACTGAGAATGCTTTGTATTGCTTATTTGCTTTATTAGTCATAAACAAAAACAGACAGAAGTATTTCTTGTTGTCCTGTAAATTTTGATTCGCGTGTATTTTATGAGAATGTGAAATAGTCTAGAAATTTTTGAATGTTGAAATTTCATCTTTTGGGATTCAGCCTTGCTTGAACAGAAATTAAGTTAGTTAAGAAAAATGAAGTACGCCTTGGACATATACAAAAAAATTAATTTTTCCGTAGGAGATAAAACAACATTTTGTTAAAAAAGGCCGTTTGTAAAGTAAAACTTTTTCAAAGCCTTCTGCTTACTTTGACATTTTGTTACTTTTGAGTATGACAAAATTCGTTAAGAAAAGTTGTTCCTAATGATAAATTGTGCAAGTATGTAAAATTCCAGCAAGATCGGTTTACTTTCTTTCGTCCGCCTGTTGGACATTTAGATTGGTTAGCAGCTCCACAAAAATCGACAAATTTTTATTGCGCATTGTACAAGATTATTCAGTATATTTTGACCCCTTCATTGTTTTTGTTATTATTGGAGATGAAAAAAACAGTTTCGTGTACACCTTGTACGGTTGTATATATATATTTTTAAACACAATGACTTGGTGCACTGCAGAGTGCACGCTATTTTCAGCGTTGGGTGCACTCTGGCATATTCGCCGATTCTACTACGTACAGAATACGGAAATAAATGCGGGGCTACGATTGGTGATAATATTATAGTGTAAACGAATTTAATTGAAACCGTATAAAAACTAAAAGCCGGCAAAAACAGTCGGCATCTCTTTATTGTACATGGGCGGAGGTAAATAGAAATGCTTGTCATAAGAAAATAATAAGATTTTCGGGCGTTATTATATTATCCTCTGTTTCAAATGGTCTCTAGAAAGCCATGGTAAATTAGTAAATAATTAAAATATTTTACCTTTTATATAGTAGTAAATATTTATAAATATGAACAATAGCTAACTAAACTCCTACGCTTGATATTATAACAGGTCGCACGCACTGCACTGGCACATTAACAGCACAGCAATAATCCACCTTTGACTATTGAGAAGCGATTTTCGAGTATTTTTTATGCTAGTAGGCCTGTCCGTTTTATTATCTTTAAACCAGTGCAGTCGTAGATGGTTCATTCAGGCTGATTACATTGCCAGTCTCGGACTCGTCTGCACAGTTTCAACTACCATTCGAATCTCGATACCATTGCTAAATATATATGACAAAATATCAAGTTCAATGCGCACGGCCCTGTGCTTTAACACTGACCAGCTCCAATTATCCTCGTATAAAGTATAACATATTTAACCTAACGAACTAACGTAAAGAAATATTCGTATTACCTACGTACTTGTTAACAAAATGTAGTTAAAAAAAAACCGTAAAAAGTTGATTCGAACCCTCGACCTCACGTGTGAAAATCGGGCCATTTACCATTTCAAAAGTTTTTATTAACTGATATATACATGTCATTGTTTATATTTCATTATCTCATTCTTACTTCATTTTACAATGAATAAATAAATCCCAGTGCGTTACAAAGTGTCTGGGCACTGCAAGGAGGCGGGCGGCAGGTGTTGTGCCCGAAATATGTACACACAAACTTGTACTTGCTACGGTGCCGTACTGCCCTTGCACAGAGATATGGCGTATTCTCTTTATGAAACTCAAATGAGTTTAAAAATCTAAATTTAAAGTTTATATTAATTCGTTTTTTATGTTATTTTTGCAGTGAAAAAAATATCGCGAAGTTAATAAGAGACAAGCTTATTTGATAATAATTAAAAAAATGTATGGCTGTTTATTTAACCGTAATATATATATACACATATATATACACACACATATTTATTCACATATATACACACATCTATAGATTTTGTGTGTTTGGGAAGGGGAAAGTGCGGGAAGGAAGAGGGAACGGGAAGGGAAGGAGAGGAAGGGATGTTTATCCGTCAATCTGTCTTAAGTATATGTGGTAGTAAGTTCTGTGTGTATTCGTAAAGTTATCTCATTTCGTAGTAGATAGGTAATGTTTGGTGTAGTAATTGATGCGTATGTGTACTATTCTCTTGTTCAAGTATGTCTGTCAAGTTCTGAGTCAGGACCGATTGCTGTATTCTATTCTTGAAGAATTTTTGTGCGCTTTCTTGTATGTACTCTTTAATTAACATGATATTACAATTTCTATGAAGAACAGCAATAGGTGTATATCGGTCCGCGTCTGTCAGTAGTCGAAGTATTTTGTTTTGTGTCGTCTGTAGTCTTTTATACTGTGCTTCCGAGATTGAATTCCAGGAAGCACAGGCATACGTCAGTATAGGTCTCAGTATAACTTTGTATATAGCCAGTTTATTGTCAGTCGTTAATTTACTTCTTCGATTTACCAGTGGGTATAATTTACTCATTGTCGCGTACGTCCTGTTAATAAAATCGGGCAACCTAACAACTACACTACCGACTGCTGATGAGGAACCTACATACTTCTTATTATATCAGTACGCGCTACCGCGCACTCCATGAATCACGTCACATCCAAGGCGTTCGTGATTTGGATTACACCCAACGGTAAAAATAGCGTGCACTCTGGAGTTCACTAGTCATTACGTTTTTTAAATGCAGTTAAAAAATAATTACCTGGTCTCGTGATGTTATCAACAAATATTTATATAGATATTTTAGGATTTCTCATGGAAGCGCAGTAATTAATTACTACGCAGTAGGCTGATGATAATATGAGTTTGACATTTTGTATTATTATTTTATCAAAATAGGTTTTATAGAACCAGAAAAGTTTGATATATTTTGCCTTTATGTTAAAAATAATAAAAATGCAAAATCTGCAAGAAGAATATTGTTATGTGCACGCCCTCTTGCGGAGAGAAACTTAATCTCTAGTAGTCGACAGAGTAAAAGGAAGCCTGCCTAATGGGCAACCAGTAAAACAAGTTCACCAGTTGGCCCAGGTTGGTGCTGCCTCATACAATACACTGGAAGGAGTAGAAATATCTGGAGGAAAATGGACGAATCGAGAATAAGCGTCACGGATATATAAGCAGCGGATCCAAAGCACGGGGCAGTTCAGTACAGTTCTGAATGAATTAAGTGATCAGATAAGATAAAGAACAGTAACAAGTTGTGAATTCTAATTGCGAGTCTATAGTAAATAAAAGTTATAATTAATCTCTTATTACAAGTACTAATTATTATAATTTAGTGGTTAATAAATCAGTGATCAGTGAAAATTCGTATTGCCATTAATGAACCTACGTTTAGTAGTGTTTATTACAGGGTATAAGCACGTAACAATTGGTGTCATAAATGGGATTGCAACGGAAAAATACGTATGAGAAAGCTCGAGAGTGTTCTATTTGAGAACCACCAAAGATAGTGAAGTCATTTGAACTGGAAAGTAATTAAACAATGGACAAGACTTGTTTGTATTATTGTGAGGAAATTTACAAAACGTTTTATTTAAAAACTAATGCAGTTAGCTAAGTTTTGTCAACTGGAAAGTGATATAGACATTAAATAAGTCCTAACTGTGACATTTTGACAAAAAAATCTAGAACATTCTATTTAGAAATTATTTTAGTTATTTAAGTTATTTCAACTGGAAAGTAGTATAGACCGTAAATAAGATCTATTTGTGACATTTCGAGAAAATTTCTTGAGCATTATATCCCGGAATTTGTGGAAATATTTGAATTACACCTAATATAGACTTTCGAGAACTATTTTAAAGGAAATAATAAGTATAGCTACAGAAAAACAAACACAGGACTTACTTGCAGAACTAAGAAACATGATGTTAGACCAGGAAAAGAGACACTAAAAAGAAAAACAAGAACAAGAAAAGAGACGTCAGAAAGAAAAAGGAAAACAAGAAAAATGTGAAGAAGTAAAAGAAAGAAAATGTCAAGAATAAATAGAAGAACAAAAAAGACGTGAAGAAGAAAAAGAAAGAGAACAACACGTGACCAAGATAAGAAAGAAAGCGTCAACAAGACAAAGAAGAGCAAGAGCAACGGTACCGGCGTCAGGAAGAAAAATGATGGAAGACCTGGAAATAAGACTTCATGAAGAAAAACAGGAAGAAAGGACACGCCAGGAAGAATTGATAAAAATTATACAGGTGCCAACAAGACGCTATCCTGATATAATATTACCTATTTTTGTGTAATATGCCCCAGCCGGTGATTTAATATTTGCTTCAGTAAAACTAATCTAGCGTTTCCTCAGGGTAGCCCGTATATCTCAACTTTACTGTGTTAACTCTCCATCTTAATCCTCCTTACACAAGTACGTGATCGATTTTGAAATTAGCGTACTTATGCAAATTATGGTGGAGGCGTCGATGGTAGAATATCGTCAAATCTGGCACCAAATATGTTGTATAATTTAGGGCCGGATGAACATGGATGAGGGCCTATAGGCAAAATTGAGGTGGAGGCTTGCTCAAGACCAGTGAGAAAACACAGAATGGGAACAGATACTTCGAAACCTTTATACTAGAATTTGTAGCAGATAAAATAGCCGAATGAGATATTCTCTACAGGACAGGTACCTACACATTTACTCATGTAAATTAAACGGAGCAGTGTCGTGTTGGTATATTACGCATGGTCGATATAGTAGGAATCGCACACTTAAATGAGGGGCGGGAGTTTGATTACTCATTCCAAATTTCGAGAGAAATGGGAAATCATTCATTTTTTTTAATTTTTAATAAAATGAATTTTCAAGGCAATTTGGTAAGGGTTCCATTTTGGTGGGGGTCCCGAGGCAATGCCTCATTGCTTTGGGGTTAATTTAGCATTGTGCATAATATTATTAACACATTTTACTTTACCACCTCTTTGTAAAACAGGCAGTTTTAGAAATATCTGTTGCGTTGCTATGTGGTAAAAAGTTTTATAGGAAAATTTATATTTTATTCCGGAATTTCTTATTACATGGTACATATTAAAATATCATTTCGTCCTAAATGTTTACATGTAAAATGAACGCGGCTCTATGTTTTTGGAACGAATCCAAGTAGGGATTGGGGCCGTTCACAAAATAAATATAACAAGCTTGTAATTTAAAAATTATATTTAAAATTAAGTTAAGTGTTCACATTTAATTTAATCACGATATTCTCCTTTTAGTAATACTCCTAGTAATTTATTGCCAATATTAAATTGCAATTCTATTGTTTTAGTTATTTCATACTTGCTTATAATAAACATACCAAAACATTTCTGACATTGATACAAATTGCATAAAGCTAACCTTGTCCTCAAAATGACGGAATTTAGTTCTAGTGAAATATAAAAAATTTGAAAATATTTATACTATTTATACCATTTTGAGACGCTTACAACATAGCGTCTCTAAAATTATTTTTATATTTGATGATTATGATTGTTTTATAAAATTATTTTTATCAGAAACATGTAATTATTTATAAACATAAATGTAAATTATGACAAAAATGTGCATTAGTATAGTATAGTATATTTTCAAGTTTAATTATTTAATTTTTTATTCGTTCTATGTAATAGCACAGATTAAAAATATGTTTGCTGCAGAATAGAATTTCCTTTAGCTCTGGAACTTAAGGGCAAAGTTTATCGTGTATTCTACAAATGTTTAGCAGAGTCATGCGTATATTCATTCACAAAACAATTATTAATTTTTTTAACAACTTGTGCATGAATTCTAAATTAACATAGATAATAATAAATATACATTAATATACAGCGTGTAAGAGGCGAAAATCTCACTTTATAGCTATTGCCTCAAACATTATTCGAAAGGTGGTATAAATTATTGTGGATGTCATCAATCGAATATTAGAAAGATATAAAAACCAGGTCTGCATCGTTTAGCTCTTCAATCACCGCAACCCCTCTCGCTGTGGTTGTCTGGCCAGCCCCGAGCCAAACCCTGAGCAGAATATTATGTGTATATTTAATTTCAATAAAGATATTTTTAATCAAAAAGAAAATATTTCTTTTACACTTGCTTTTCTTAAAGTCGTACTAAAAAGTAAAAAATAATTGTAAGCAAAGCAAGGCGTGCGCACTTTGTATGATTGTACTGATGATGCGCACGCCTTGCTATCCTTGCAATTATTTTTTACTTTTTAGTCATACTTTAATTATTTATAGCGTATATAACCAATTTACGGCATTTCATTATGTCACCGGAACTAAAAGGACGTAGAAGTCTCTGATCAGGCGAAAAACCTTTTGTATTCTATTTAGTCAATTTTCACCCCCGCGCCCCTTACGTGCAGATAATTTCAAAAGTAATGGTGTAATACTGTATGGTCATCCGATCTTAATAACTGTGCAAAATTTCATCAATTGATTATATCAGGAAGTGTGTTAAATAAAGGATGTAATATTTGACAAACTTGAAAACTGAAAAAAACTACATTGTGAGCTACAGAAAAGCAAGTAAAAATAGATACAACTGTTTCGGAGATGATCATCTACATACAAACTAAACAAATAAACAAACAACTTTATAGTGACCTCCAAAAAGTCTGCATCACATGGGAACCTCTTGTTATTGGTTTTCTGGAAAATTTTATTTTTGATAAACGATAGTGCAGGGCCTCAAATTATTATTTTTTTAATTTACACTATTATTTTTGAAGATACACAAGGACAAATAGAAGGCAATCGACGTTTTCCTAGATAACTTTTTCGACGCCAATAAATTGATAAGTATTCACTGGCCAGCTAGACACCCAGATCTTACTCCTATTATTTTCTATGGCGATATCTTAAAAATAAATGAAAGAAGATCGTTCCAAAATGTACATGATGCTTACCACAACGTAACTAAATAAATCATGACTAATGCGATCCAAGAATTTTGGGAAGAACCGTTAAACCTATAAAGCGTGAGAGACGACGTGTCGAAATGTCCCACCTGTCTTTTATGCATCAATAACCGTCTCAACTGCCAATTGTTCCTGAAACTGCCTTGTTGCATCCGGGTAAGCCAAGTGTGCCATTCTCTCCACTGCAGACTCAAATTCTTATAAGCTCTCCCCACGTGATTTCAGCTGGGTCCGATATAGTTGAGCAAGACGGTCACCATATCTTAAGTCAAATGCAGCTTCTAAAACTTTAAATCCTGGTGCTGCGCCACTGGGATCGTCTGCAGCAATTCTAATGATTGGCCTCTCAATGCCTGAATTAATGCCGTAGCCTTTTCTTTATTATTCAAGTTGTTGGCACATAGAGCGTCTTCAAATTGTCTTTTATATGTTGTCCATAAGGTTTATCCGTCAAAGGAGGGCGTTTGTAACCGAGAGCCTGATGATACAACTATTTGGCCTCTTCTTTCTCTCAACTGTCCTTTAAGTCGCTCTATTTCTTCTTCCACTATATTTACCTTCCCTTTGACTTCACTTACTTCTTCTTTGACCTTACCAATTTTTTGTTCAACGTTATATACTTTTTCTTTAACGTCATTAACTTTAGCAGTTACAATCCTCCATAATTGTATTTTTGATTTCATCAGTGGCAGACAAAACATAGTAACTTGTAAATAAGATGACTGCACTAGTCAGTGGTCTCTAGTTAACTCTCCAATCCTCTTCTCTCTTCAATTCCAGAATGGACATAAGAAAATGAGAAGGAGAGGGGGATGGACAAACAAGAACAGGAAAAGCAAGATAGAGGCAAGAAAGGGAAATAAATGTAAGAAATGAGATAACATATATAACTCATTTTGGGGTTATTATTTTTTGGAATTTTAGGTCTCCAAAATTTATTGATGTTAGAACTGTTATTTATGTGTAATTCTTATTAGGTTTCTTAATATTTTTCGGTCATTTACGTATTTTGTATTGTGATAATTTATCAGATGTGTTATTTCAATGTATTTTTCAATAATGTTCCTAGTTACAAAAAATTATTTTTAGAAAATTGATGAAACATTTTTGTACAAAATATGTCGTCGATTCGATTCGTCGTTCTTTTTGGAATTTCATAGAAGCCTCTTTTACGCACTTCATTAAACGCTGAATTTTAAGACATAAGTATAACAGTGGATTTATAAAAATATAGTTTCTCTGTTTCAGGTAAAAAAAAATGACACCTAAAAATATTTTGGTATTTATAGGTGTAATATTATCTTTAATATGTAAGACCTACAGTATATGTGATAAAACACCTTCTGGAATATCGGGACCCAGGAACAGAAACGATGCAGGGAGATATATCATAGACATTCCCGGTAATCCAAAAAGTTATACAGCTTCTCAGCGTTATAACAGTAAGTATTATTTTTTTTCCCGGCGACGCAAAAAGGGGGGATGTTATAAGTTTGACGCTTATGTTTGTATGTCTGCGGATTCATGGTATACACTTTTCCAACCGAGATTTAATAACCAGACCAACAGGTATTAGAATGCAAGTTCTAACTGACTTAGATGTTAATCTCCCAGCAGTATACCAGTTGAGTTACAGTGAAGTTCCTCCCTGGATACGTAATGCTCCTAAAATACATCTAGAATGTCTTTCTTTCAGAAAAGAAGACAAAACTCGTGCGATATTCTTCTTCGCCTTTCATGCAATCATCAACAAACACCCTGATAGTAAAATTCTCTACAGTGACGGCTCTATTGAGCGTTGGATATTCCTTCACTTATTCAATTGGAGCCTACTCAGGATCTTTACATCCAACAGCAAGTATTCACACCGATGAATTCTTTGGTATACTGCAGCACTTCATCTGCATAGCTTCTTTAAGTCCCATGCAAACACTACAAGATATTATTAGTTTCGATCTACTCAATCAAAGAATTCACTCAACGATCCACAATACCAAATAAACATATCTATCTCTTTTGGATACCTGGGCACATAAGAATTGCAGATAATGAAGCAGCCGATTCAGCAGCACGTCTCGTTGCAAACTTAACGTTTTTGAAGATATCCTAGTACGTCCAAATGATATCAAAACTTATCTCAGAAACAAAATTACGAACAACTAGCAACAACAATGGAATGCATCAAACGGCTTCTTAAGGAATTTTAAGACATCAATCGCTCCATGAATAATAACCTCTGAACTGTCACGGAGAAAGCAAATTAGTTTAACACGTCTTAGGATTGGACATACTCACATCACATCTAGTCATCTGCTGCTTGGTACCAAACCATTTATTTATTGGTCATACGGAACAAGACTCTCAATCCTCATGAAGAATGTACAGAATATACAGACATACGACTACAATTACAAATGCCTAATAATACAAAAGATTGCTTTAGCGATAATAAAAAATACGCATTAAAAATAATTGCATATTTTATATTTGCACATTTCGTTAAAATATAGCTTAGATTTAATTTTGTAGTAACATTAAAAGTAAGACCAGAAGAAGCAGAGTATAAATCATTCCAGAATTTTATGTTAACATTGGAACCAGCTGAAGAGAACGCTGATCATCTAGTTGGTCAATTGAACATTGCACGTATAACGGAAACGGTAGCTGAATTCAGCGTGCACTGTCCCAATACTGTTGTTGAAACTAACGCAGCGGCGAAGACAGAAATTCAGGTACAGTAAATATACAGAGTGGGGCAATAGTGCGTCGGACCCAGATATCTCAAGTTCTAGATAGCTACAAATTTTTTAAAAAATTCAAGTAAACTAGATAGATTCCTATATTAGCATTGAATATCTCCCAACCACTTGGATGTAATGAATTTTTTTGTTAAAACAATGCAATCTGCAGATGAATATTAAAAAAATCACTACAGTCACAATTATGGGTTTTAAGAAAAACTTATGTGAATACCAGTTACGAAACATCCAATTAATGTTTTTGAATTATTTTCATTTACTAAAAATCTACAGGGAGGCCAAAAATTATTTTTCAATTAAGAACATTTTAAATTGAATTTTCCTAATTTTTTCAAATTGAACACCCTGTATACTTTTCGACGATGTGATGTAGAAATGAAAAACGAACATTTTTTTGTAAGTACTTCCCTGGGGCTAATTGCAACCAATTTCGTTTTATTGAGCAATAATTACAAAATTCAAAAATAAACTTATAAAAAAAGGTTTCTTCAAATAACTCAGTAGAAAAAATTATAATAAATGTTCCACGTGTTGCCCATTTTGATTGACACACATCTCTATGCGGTTTTGAAATGAGCTTCCCGCTGTTCCTAAAACTGCCGGTGTGATAGATGTAAAGGCATATTTTGTACTGTTGTTGGTGTGTCTCTATAAACAATTTCCTTCACGTATCCCCATAAAAAGAGATCCATTTTTAAGATCTGGGGATCTAGCAGACCATTTAGTAGGTCCATTTCTTCTAATCCATTGATTAGGGTAGGTATTATTTAAGTGGTCTCTAACTGCATTTAAATAATGTGGTGGAGCACCATCTTGCTGAAACCACATCCTATTTCGAATTCTTTCAGGGAGATTTACCAATAATTCCTGGTGCATTTGAATATGATATGCATGCAACTTATTTGTTTTTAAGATTCGACCCACAGACCGTCTACTTATTCCTACTAATGAACTCACTTCCATTCGACTAACATGGGGATTCTCAACCGTTGCCAGCACCACAGAAAACTTATTTTCTTCGTTCACAACACGTTTTATTCTTTCATTTTTTTCACATTCGACATTTCCAGTTTCCAGAAATCTATCGAGAAGGTTTTGGAAGCTGCTAACATCAGGAATCCTTCTTTCGGGATAACGTTGGTGGTAGATTCTATTGGCAAGTAAACAATTTCTGTCTGACTCGCCCAAAACAAAAGTCATGTCTACAAGTTCCGCTTTATTAAAATTCATATTCTAAAATTTCAAATACTTTAAATTCAATACAAATTGTAACGACCGATAAATATGATACATACTCCTTTGTCCACGACAATTTATACCAAACTGAGGTTTTATTGCTTGTCGAATAACGAAAACAGCAAAAAAATGTACAAAAAAACATTACAGTAAAAAATACTATTTACTCATTTCAATGGATTGGAAGAGATGGTCCCACTAAATGGCATCATTTCAAAATTGCATAAAGACGTGTGTCAATCAAAATGGGCAACACGTCGAACACCTATTATAAATTTTCCTAATGAATTATTTGAAGGAACCTCTTTTTTAAAGTTTATTCTTGAATTTGACACTTATTTATTTATAAAACGAAAATGATTCAAATTAGTCATAGGGAAGTACTTACAAAATGTTCATTTTTCATTTTTACATCACATCGTCGAAAAATATATAGGGTGCTCCATTTGAAAAAATTGAGAAAATTCAATTTAAAATGTTCTTAGTTGAAACATAATTTTTGGCCACCCTATACATTTTTAGGAAATGAAAATGATTCAAAAACATTAATTAGATGTCTCGTAACTGTTTCTCTTAAAACCCATAATTGTGATTGGTGATTTTTTGAATATCCATCTGCAGATTGTATTATTTTAACAAAAAAATTAATTACATCCAAGTGGTTGGGAGATATTCAATGCTAATATAGAAATGAATAGAGCCTAGAAAGAGGCTTCAAAAATGTACTGATATACATAGCATTCCATTTTTAAAAAAGGCACTTGGTCCTGTAATTTCGTCTTGGCTCGTCCTGTATGTTCGAAAATAATGTCCAGTTATGGATTTTTGTATCTAGTTTATTTGCATTTTTATCGTAGATATATCGAGGTCCGACGCACTGTTGCCTACCCTGTATATTACGAGTTTTTCATCTAATGTAGTTGTACTTATGTTTGTGCAATTGAGGAACCTGCCTGTGAAGATCCTCTTAAAAGTTATGTTACACAAAACACAAAGCAACACAGAACTCTTATTTTTCTATATCAAAGTGTTCTCCAAAATGAATATATTAATAAATCATATGTCAATCAATGTTTAAGAATTTATATTGCGTACGTTTAAATTTTAGGTATACTGGGATGCACCCCCTAAAGGCAGTGGATGTGTCGCAATAAAAGCCACCGTAGTTGAGTCGAAAGAAAATTGGTTTAGTGAAGATGGACCGCTAACAAAAATTTTATGTGAAGAATCCAAAGAAAGTGAAAATATTCAACCCTCAATCCGGAGACATTGCTGCGCATGTAATGAAGCAAAATATGAGGTGCGTGCATAATAATAAAATATATTTTTAGGGAAAATGTAATATCATATTGGAAGAATGTACGCTATGCTATGCTATGCTACGCTATGAGCTATCAGATGGCAACGCGGTAAATCTAATAAGCGCCTACGCTCCCACTCTGGATGCAAGTCACGAAACCAAGGAAAGCTTCTATCAACAGCTGGAAGAAACCCTCTGTAGAATACCTAAAACGGAACGACTCGTTATTCTTGGCGATTTTAACGCTAGAGTAGGGAGAGATGCAGACACCTGGCCAGACATCATAGGCAAGAACGGTTTGGGCAACATGAACGCTAACGGTCAACTACTCCTAACTAAATGCGCCAAACATGATCTAGTTATAACAAACACCATTTTCCGACAAAAGGATAAATTTAAAGGCACCTGGCGTCACCCCAGATCAGGTCACTGGCATCTACTGGACTATGTTATCGTACGTAGGAAGCATCTCAAGGACGTCCAAATTACAAAGGCGCGCATTGATAGCGAATGTTGGTCCGATCATCGTCCTGTTGTCTCTAAAATTGTTATGAGACCCAAACACCGAAGAACTCAAGTAAAACGTAGACTCCGTCTCTGTATTAGTAAATTGCGTGACCAACAAACCGTCGAACAGCTAAAGCAAAAAGTTCAAGAAAATTTGAGTGCACTAGAAGAAACCAATTCTGTAGATGTCGCTGCTACCTGGACACAAATTAAAGACAGTTTAAAAAGTGCGAGTGAGGAAATTCTTGGCACTGCAGCAAGTAAAAAACAGGAGGACTGGTTCAATGATAATGAAACTTTTATACAAGAACTTCTTGACCGCAAACATATTGCCTTCCAAAACGCTATCAACCACCCCAACGACACATCAAAAGCAAAAGCTTTTACCCAATCTAAGTATGAAACGCAACGCCAAATCAGAAGAATAAAGAACGAGTGGTGTGCAAGCAAGGCCAGAGAAATTCAAAGGTACGCCGATTCACACGACTACAGGAATTTCTTTCAAGGAGTAAAAGCAGTGTACGGCCCCAGTCGGAAAAATATGTGCCCTATTAAAGATTTAAATGGAAATCTCCTCAAAGAAGACCAGGAAATAAGAGCCCGATGGAAGGAACACTACTCTAACATTCTTAACCAGCAAAGTCAAACCGATCACGATATTATAAATCTCATCCCTCAATATGACACCTTCGAAGACTTAGATAAACCACTAACAATAGAAGAGATCTTAACCGCCATTGGGCAGCTAAAAAATAACAAATCTCCCGGCGCCGACTCACTCCCAGCTGAGATCTTTAAAGCTGTGTCGTCAGAGCTCATACCCTACCTCAAAAAACTGTTTGATGTCGTGTGGGAAAGTGGTGAAGCTCGTGATACACTTTTAATCAACCTCTTCAAAAACAGAGGGAGCGCTGCGGACTGTGGAAATTACAGGGGTATAGCTCTCCTGGCTGTTGGAGGGAAGATACTCACTAAAGCGATGGCAAATAGGCTAACACCTGTTATGGAAAAGTTACTTCCTGAAACGCAGAGTGGCTTTAGACCAAACCGAGGCACATCGGATTTAATCTTCACACTTAAACAGCTTCAAGAAAAAGCACTCGAACATCAAGGAGAAATTCACATGGCCTTCATTGATTTAACCAAGGCGTTTGACTCGGTGGATAGGGAAGTGCTCTGGAAAATTATGTTCCGCTTAGGTATCCCTAGAAAATTTGTGGAAGAATGTCGCAGTCTATATACAAACAACAACGCCCAGGTTATGTATAATAATGAGGCAACCGAACCTTTCCAAACTCTCACTGGAGTTAGGCAGGGATGTGTCCTGGCACCCCTACTCTTTAATTTGTTTACTACTGCTCTAACAATTATTGTTGACAACAAACTGACAGTCAGAGGAATAGGTCTCAGATACCGTTTTGATGGCGGTCTCTTTAACATAGGGCGCTTTAGAGTTTTCACGAAGACACGCACACGATTCATTTGTGATCTCCAGTATGCGGATGACTGTGCACTTTTAGCCTCTACGCCGGAAGAGCTTCAAGAACTTTTAGATGTGTATGCCCAGAGCTATGATTCCTTGGGACTTAAAATCAACTTTGGAAAGACTAAGATTATGTCAACTCCTCATCAAGTAAACCAAATAAACATTACACTTAACGGAAATTCTCTTGAAGTGGTGGATCAGTTCAATTACTTAGGCAACGTTGTTAATGACAAAGCAAACATGGACAGCGAGATTCGCAATAGAATTAACGCTGCATCTGGAGCACTCTGGGGACTTAGACAGAGAGTATTTGACAACCACGACCTTGCTTTGTCAACCAAAATGGCTGTCTACAGAGCAGTTATCATTCCAACACTACTATATGAATGTGAAAGCTGGGTCACTTACCGTCGTCATGTGAAAGAATTAGAACGTTTTCAGCAAAGACACCTCAGAAGTATGATGAAAATCCGTTGGTTCCATCACATATCAAATGTGGAAATACTCAGGAGAGCAAACAGCCTTCCAATTGAGGTGCTTATTTCAAGAGCACGCCTAAGATGGGCAGGTCACGTTCATCGTATGCATGATAACCGCCTTCCTAAATGTACACTTTATGGTGAATTGCTAAGCGGTAGAAGAAGGCGTGGCGGTCAACGAAAGAGGTTCAAAGACGCTCTCCATGAAAATCTAAAATCCTGCGGTATTGCAGACGAGCAATGGGAACAGCTTGCAGCGGACAGAACCGAATGGCGAGGGGTTGTGGCCAGCTATCAAGGAAATGTTGCTGCAAGAAGGCCGAATCCAAGACCTAACCAGGTCTATGTTTGTCCTGACTGCGGTCGACATGTGCCCTCCCGAATTGGCCTCTATAGCCATAGTCGTGTGCACCGTAGATGAATGGGAATTACAATTGACTACACCTTTTACTTGTTTTTTATTGTACACAATCTATCGACTGTAACATTTTTATACTCGGACTCGAGTAACGGCTAATAATAATATCATATTGGAAGAATGTAGATACTAATCTACAAATTTCGCCCTTAATGAAATGTATAGTATTATTTCATTAATAAAGACGTTTATTATTATTATTATTATTATTATTATATTGAAGCATTTTTTTAAAAACTTTGGAGTATAAAAGCAATTATTCAGGTATGAAAATTATTAGAATATTATGAATTACTAGTGCAAGAGAACATTAAGAAAGTAATAATGATTTTACAAACAGTTTCATTCCAGCCTAATTGGAACGGAACCCGAAATAGTAAAAATTTCTGCAGTAAATTAAATTGGAAGGAAACATGTTCGGTTACTTCGTCTTGTGGAACTTGAAGTTTCCACAAATACTTCGTGTTAGTATCCATGCTTGGCTTTTGCATAATTTATATCTGATATACACTAAAAAAAAATAACTACTATTGAAAGAACTTGCGCATAGAATTATTTTCTTGTACTCTGACAAGAAATAGCGAGAACCGGAACGACAGAAACTCTAGCAATATGGAAAAATATATATTAACGTGCTTCTTTACATTTAGCTGGCACTTGAGGGCAGATGGACGAGGAATACGCACCCTAGACACTTCCCCTTAGACCTGTGGAACACTAGATTTAGTGATGTAATCGGAGCTTCTCATCAGTATAATCATGCCTTCTGGAGATACGATGATGTTGCCAGTTCAGGCTTAGAAGAACTGGCTAGATACGGAGAAACTAAAACGTTGGAATCAGAGCTAAAAGATGACGTAAGTTACAGTTTTTAATTATATTGTGATGACAGGCTTTTTCAAAATTATATTTACCAGATTTCATATGTGAAGCCTGTTTGCCCTTTGGGACTATCTTATATAACTTTACAATCACAACAAAATTACCTGCGTCAACATATTTTAATTCCACTAATGTGTGTAAATTGTGTTGACAACGTTATGTTATAATTTGAATATCGTCATTTGCTATGTGTATTTCCCTCTACTGCTTGATGGTAGTACTTTTCTAATAATGGGATGAAACCAACTAGATAGTTTACTAAAAAACGTTTGTGGACATTTTAGGAAGTTTTATTTCGCATTTGTTACAATTTATTACGAATACGAATGTAGACAAATAAACAATACGTTATCAATAACGTACAAATTTGTGGCTATAGCAAATTATAGTAACATGAGATATAAATAGCGCTGAGGTTTATAATAATTATGAAATAACATTTGACGTGTTTCAATTAGCCTAAGAATCATTAGTAAATTAAAACCATATATTATTAAATTTAATTCCAGAGTGAGCACATCAGGACAATAATTAAGGCCAGAGGGCTGCAATACCCTAACATAACTAAAACGACATACGCCGTTTTCCGTGTAGACAGCAAAAATCATTTGGTTTCCGTAGTGTCAAAGATTATGCCATCTCCAGACTGGATAATCGGTGTGTCAAATTACGAACTGTGTAAAGAGGACTGTACTTGGGAGGAATCAAGAACTCTCAATTTGTATCCTTGGGACGCTGGAATTGACGATGCACTTAATTATTCTGTAAGTAACTGATGTTTATGCGCCGGACTTGACCAGCGCTGATCTAGATCTCAGGACTTATACCTCATCCCATCCCGTTCCATCATTTTCTAAAGGAAAATTTAAGAAATTGGTTACAATGTAGCAGCTATGCCTTTCCACGTTTGCTATAAACCGTATTCATTTAGTATATAATAATAATGAAAATAATACTTCAGACAAAGTCTAGCCTTAGCTACTCAACTTCTATACAGGGCGTTTTTGAAATTTTGAAATACGAGCTTCTATTACAGGTCTATGAATTCTCACATTTTCTTGAGAGACGTTGACATATTTGTTTGTTTGCTTGTTTGTTTATTCATCCTTTTTAAAACATTACATTTTTTGTACATGTCCAATATTTCATAAATTGTATAAATCAGTAAATTGTCTAGAACAGAATAAACATATTTATATTAAACATTAACCACAAATGGTATAAATTTTTTTCTAGTCGTTAACCTAATAAAACGGGTTTGCGATGAAGAAATGTTTCAATTTAGCCTTTGCTCTATTTTCATTTTTATATAATTCGAAAGATTATTATGTATTTTTATACATAGATACATATCTTAGGGATTTTTCATATAAAGTATGTTATGTGGAGGTATAAAGTGTAAACGAACTTAATTGAAACCGTATAAAAACTAAAAGCCGGCAAAAACAGTCGGCATCTCTTTATTGTACATGGGCGGAGGTAAATAGAAATGCTTGTCATAAGAAAATGATAAGATTTTTGGACGTTATTATATTATCCTCTGTTTCAAATGGTCTCCAGAAAACCATGGTAAATTAGTAAATAATTAAAATATTTTACCTTTTATATAGTAGTAAATATTTATAAATATGAACAATAACTAACTAAATTCCTACGCTTGATATTATAACAGGTATTTACGCACTGCACTGGCACATTGACAGCACATTTCATAAGTCCACCGTTGACTACTGAGAAACGATTTACGAGTTTTTTTATGCTAGTAGGCCTGTCCGTTTTATTATCTTTAAACCAGTGTAGTCGTAGATGGTTCATTTAGGCTGATTACATTGCCAGTCTCGGACTCGCCTGTACAGTTTCAACTATCATTCGAATCTCGATACCATTGCTAAATATATGGGACAAAATATCAAGTTCAGTGCGCATGGTCCTGTGCTTTAACACTGACCAGTTTCAATTATCCTCGATAAAGTATAGTTAATTCATTACCATTTCTTGTGTCGATTTCGTTATTTGTTTGATTTTCAATTTGACACTTATTTAAATACTGCATAGTAAATCATGCAATTGGCACATATACAGAGAATATACAGCCATTATACCCAATTTAATAAAAATGGAGCACAATGTTCTGTGCTTTCTGCATTAATATAGTTCTAACTATTCTTTTTTGGATAGTGAATACTCTTTCTAACTCAGATGACCCGCTCCAGACTATAATACCATATGTTAGTCTACTCTATGTAAATGTATAAGAGTATAATAACAGCGTATGATTATTTACCTGCTGTCTTAGATTTAAAATGGCATAATGTGCACTATTTAAGTGTTTTATTAGCTGTTCTATATGATATATCCATTTTAAATTTTCATCTACTACTACCCATAGGAATTTTGTTGTTGTCTCTACTTTAATGTATTTTTATCTGATTTGACTATTTTGCTTTTATCTCCCTGCTTGCTGTGTATGTTACTAAATTGTATTACCGCTGACTTTGATGGATTGAAAATCAAATTATTATTTTTACACCAGTCGTTCATGTTTTGTACAGCTTTATTAGAATTTTTGAACGATTCATTTTCTATTTTTTCTTTTATTCTCCTGGAAGAGTCATATGCAAATTGATATATGCTTACATCTGAGCTTACAACCCTTTCGCTCATATCATTATTTATCAAAATTCATAAAAATAACCGAAAACTAAATTTCAAAAATTGGAAACAATTATCCAGAACGAATATGAGTACTGTTTTTATTTGCGGTCGATGTCCTAGTATCTTCGAACTGTCAATTTTCCTCTTAAAACTAGAAAAATATTATTATACAGTTCCAAAGATATTTAACAAAATATAGTGCACACCAGTGACATCAAGTTCATTATTTACATTTAAATTTACATATTATCTTATAATAACTTTATAAGATAATATGTAAATTTACAGATTATCTTATAAAGTTATTAATTTTTTACTGATTAAATTAACCACAAAATGCTTGCACAATATGCTTGATATTACAGGCTCACTAATATTGAAACTTATTTTTAGTCATCGATACCAGTACCGAACTCTGATAAACGTCTTATTGAAAGGATAACACCAAATAACCCCAACCGTCCAGAATCGCCATTCTACAGTGAAAATGGCGAAGAAATTAAACCAATAGCCAAACTCCATTTAACAAGGCAACGACTTTACGATAAGACGTGTGAAAATACAGAATCTAATGAATTAGATTGTAGCACAAATGGTTGGTCAGAATGGTCAATGTGTTCAGCGACGTGTGGCTCGGGAACAAAATTCAGGCAAAGGTCTTTAGTTAATCCAAATGAATTAGACAATTGCAAACATGTTGTTAAGTTAATGGAAACACAAAATTGCTACGAGCATTGTACATACAAGAAATTGAAAGACGTGAATGAAGAGGCAGGTGCAGAAACAGAAGACGAAACAATGAGGAAATTGAAAGATAGTGATGATGCTGAAGAAACAGAAAACGAGACAGTAACAGAACCAGGAGACTCCACAACTGCTTCCCCCGAGGAGGACGAGGAGATCGAGGATTGTCAAGAAAGAGATGAAAATTGTGAAAAGGTTTGTGATACTATATCAGAGTCATTCTAGTGGCATTTAACAACCTGTACCGGTCTGATATGTCCCACTTGTAGTGGCTTCCCTGTATATCTTTCATTAGTAGAGCTCGAGCAGAAATATGGCGATGTTCTATATTGTATATTTTTCGCGGATAACGTAATATTTTTCAAAGTTAATGTGATCAAGTTATTACAAATATGCTCTCACAAACAACTGGAAGAAGAGTAATGGATGGAGGCAACGTAACAAATATATATTTTTAACTACCAATCCCAAGAGTAAAAAGTATATTATTAATGTTTGCTAAATGTGCTCTTTTCGTAACATTTTTATGTAGAATTGCAAAACGTACTTAAACAAATAAAACTAAATAATTCTTCACGTATTCTTTTGGGTGACATCAATATAGATCTACACAAGAAAAACTAAAATTTGACCAATGAATATATAAACATAGTAGCCGAATATGGAATTCTTCCATAAACTGCCCACCAAGAATAGGTAAAAAAATGATTCATGTCTAGATCATTGTATTTTTAGCATGCCTCCAAACATGACTAGGATTATAAATATCCTACCGATTGCTTTAAAATCCAATATTACAGATCATTACTCTATTATCACAAAATTCACAAAAAAAAACAAAAAATATAAATTCCAAAAGAAACATAACGAAAACATTACTCTAACAAATTATAATTACAAATTACTTAAAGAGTTGAAGCAATCAGAAACATGGCAAAGCCTATTTCAAATTAAAGATCCAAATCTTGCTTATACAAACTTTATAAGTACAGTAAAAACTTAGAAAAATTCTCAATAATTTTAATAGTATAAATAAATATAAAAAATATAGTCTAACAAATAATTTAATAAAAAAAGTAAAAAGAGATTATTATTACAGCGAATCTTAGAAAATAAAAATTATATGAAAAAAGTTTGGGAAATAGTAAATGAAAGTCTCAACGAGCAAAGATCTAGCAATAAAATTATTATAAATCAAAATAATGTCGAAATAGTAAATAATAGGAAATTAGTGAAAATTCTAATAATTTCTTTATAAATATTGGAGAAAACATGCCAATAACAGTTCAAGTTAATAAATTATCAAAAAGAAGAAACATTAGTTGCAATAACTTGTTTCTTAAACCTATCACCGAAGACGAAATTATAAAAAAAAGTATAAATAATTTAAAAAATAAATCTTCAAGTGAGAATAATATATCCTCAAAGATATTGAAGTTTTTGAATGCAATCGTTACTAAACCCCTATGTTACATATTTAACTTATATTGTGGGTTTCTTTCCAAACATGCTAAAAACTATCAACTGTGACATCTATATACAAAACAGGTGATAGGACAGTAGTAAGGAACTACAGACCCATCTCGGTAATCAACAATATTGCAAAAGTTTTAGAAAAATGTATAAAAAATAGAGTAGTACAACATTTAAAGTATAACAAAATCCTTTTTCTAAATTAATATGGTTTTAATGATAGAATGTACAGAGCTTTGTCCTGCTGGAAGCGCTTCCGGAAAGATTTTTGCACAGAGACCCTGGTCCTGCTAGCAGGACAATATTCCGCTCATAAAGTTATCCTGCATACAGGATGTAAGGTACTACCAGCAGTATATGCAGCAAAAATGAATGAACTATTTATTGTCATTAACTTTCGTAAATTAAAGACCTGCTGGCAGGACTCACTTTAATCGCAAATTGTGCTGCCAGAAGTGCAGCGCTTTAAATTGAAAGATATTTTTAGTTGCAAAATAAATAAAATTTGGAGGATATTGTAAATGATTTAAATAAAAGTATAATTCAAAAATATTAATATCTTTATTAAATAAATTAAATATTATTTTTAATTTATTTTTAAGTCAAAAACGGGAAGATAAAATGAAAAGAAATGTTCAATAAAAAATATATTTTTAGTCGTCTATGCTGGGATACCATGCTGAATATGGTAGGTAAAACAATTTCTTCCTGTTGTTGGAGAACACATAACAGCACGTGCGCCACAAGTACTGCTATTATTGTCACTAGTATTTATAAATTGGTTTTTTAGGTCCAAGTGTACAAAAAACTCATTTACTTACCTTCAATTTGAAGAGAACTGCAACTAATCTTCGTGGTGCTTCCATCGATGTCCCACTCAACACTTGCCAGATTTTTTTTTTAATTTTTTTTTTATCACTCCGAAACACCTGGCGCCATTCCATTCTTCGCCAAATTGTGGTATACTTCACGAACAGGGCCGGATTAAGGCGCATGCGAAGCAGGCGGTTGCCTAGGGCGTCAAACTTGGAGAGGCGCCAAAATTGAAAGGATGAAAAAATGAAAAGAGCGAATAAATTTTTAGGGGGAAAAATAATAAGAGCGAAAAAATTTGGAAGAGGGAAGAAATTAAAAGAGTTAAATGATTGGGGTAGCGAAAAAATGAAAGGGCGACAAAATCGAAAAAGCAACATATTTTGTAAATTTTGCCGTAAAGAGGGGGGAAAAATATTTTTACCTGCAAGCAAAATTTACCTTGATCCGGCCCTGTCCACAATGATTATTTTTCGAATCAAAAACCGTTGCCGGCGTGGAAATACGCGCTCCTGGTTTCATCATTTGAGTATAAATGACTGATAAGTTCAAGCCGGCATAACTTTGGAACTAAAAACATAGCGCCTTCGGACAAAGATGCGCTTTCAGAGCATTTCATTGGCTTTTAGAAAATGTAAAAATTTGATTTGATTTGAAAAGATGATATTTTGAAAATGGTTGATATTTAAGACTTTTAACTAATTTAACTCTTTAAAAAAATGTTTTCAGAATTCTTTTACATAAACAAATTGAGAAATGCATTTAAAAGTCAACGTTTCTGAGCGTATTTTTGTCACTTGCATTGTAAAGATCTTAAGAAATTAATTCCAATCTTTATACGTCCTTACTCTATGTAACTTGAAAGGTGTCAATTTTCGTAGAAAATTATATGCCACCTTTCCATGTTAAACTTTGATTCTTTGCCTAATTCAGTGATTAGTTTTTTATTTTTTTGCCTGTCACCTAGAAGAGATAAAATCACCAACCACCAACCAAGTAAAAAACGGTTATTTTTAAATTTAACTTTATTTCAGCTAAACAATTTCGAAAATTTTATAAATATCTATGTAACTTCTACATTTCTGTTCGAGTACAAAAGAAAAACCATTAACTTTGTTTGTTGATCATTTCATCATGCACATCATCAATGCACCCATATTTTTCAATTTATAGTTAAATAAATCATTTCATGAATTAAAGCATTAGTATCTAAACTTTCAACAACCCAACAACGTTGCGTTTGACGTTTTGAATTCAAATGCAACGAATTTTTTGGTTGTTATAAATATTATTAGTGTTGTTGATAAAACTAAATTCTGAATAATTAAACAAGCATGTTTCTAGGACCCTAAATGCCCAGGATATTTCTGGGGAGCATGGAAAAGTTGTGATGTAACCTGCGGTGTAGGCATTAAAACCAGATTTCGTGTAGGGAAAAAACCAGAATTAGAAAGTGGTGATATTGACGATTATGACAAAAATTGTCCTTACAGGCAAAATGCGACGTGTGAAGTGCCTTGCAATATCGAAGGTAAAATTATTTTCCCGTATTTTTAAAATCAATAATAGCTAGTTATGCATAAGTTGCATTTTTCATAAATTGTAAATATTATAAGAGGATATAAATCAATTTTTAGCTAACATTTGATATTGACTAATTTAATGGTGAATTTCTAAGTTGCGTTTCTGCATTGTATCATTTTAGAAGCCGATTCAACATTTGGAAAAATAAACTCAAACAGTATTGTCATAAGTCAAGAACCCGATGGAAGAGTAGTCGACTGTAAAGTAAGCGAGTGGTCAAGATGGGGACCTTGCGTACTGGATGATAAGGACAACATTTGTGGAGAAGGATATAAAAATAGAACTCGAGTTATAAGGGTATGAAAGTGGTATTTATATTTATTTATTTATTTTTCGTTTGAAACAGCCAAGGCACTCAGCATTGGACACGATTGGATATATTAAACTGAGGACTATTGAATTTTTTCAATGGCCAACTTTTATGGTGCATAGTCCTGTTTAAGGGAACAACCCTACGTTGGGCCCGAGTTTTAGCGGTGGAAGAGTGTCCGTACGAGAGTTATTTTTCAGAAATCAATATTTTTGATGTTTAAAAACCACTTTTACAAAACATTTAAACACTACACTCGAATACACTACTCGGCACACGTTTCGCTAATAATGTTAGCATCATCAGGAGGTGATTAAAACTGAAAGCGAAACACGTTAGAACAAAAAAATTCCCCTGACTCGACAATCCACATTAAAATCCTGGAAAAATTAATGTGCAATTAATAAAAGCTTATTTGATGATGTGATGCTCCATTGCACGTACGTGGACATGCCATTATTTATCGAATTACGAACTAAATAGGCCATTTAGGGCCAGTTTTATAATATTAGATTAACCGTACATTTATCCATAATATGATAACTGACTGCTTAGTTAATCTAAATCTGCTTATAATTATAAAGTTTTCTGATTACATTATTCCATATAATTATACACCTGACTCTACAATTTCTAGGACTTTGAGCATCCTCAACTGCATTAATAATTTTTCACTGTCATCACATAGTAAGTAATCAAATATTTCGAATACATCTAAGTAGACAGGCTATGAGAGTTCTGGCACAAAATCCCATGTTATTTCTTATAGAGGTATATGTACAGCTTTTACGGATACAGATCCCTATTTTTCATTTTACCCTTATGTATGCTAATTTTACCCTAAACTTTCCTTACTTTACCCTTAAAGTTGTATCTATATCTGTAAACGCTGTACCTGTACTATTACGACTTAAAGCCAGGACAAGCAATCGAGGTCCCAGATCTACAAATCCTTGTAATGAGAGCGAACAATAAAAAGAACAAGTAAAAAGAATAAAATTTATTATTTAAAAAAATCAGCAAAGTACAGTACAGTGAAAGTTAAAAAAATCTTACAATAAAATAAATACCAATAATACAACAAAGTCTACAGTTTTTAAGCTAATGCTATGAGAAAAACTATTAATTTAAACAATTTTACAATGAAAATCTACTTATTAACTTGCAGAAATCAGCGAAAGATGGCACGTCACGGTACCCGTATCTAACCCGTAAAAATTGTACATGTACCTGTAAAAAAGATGTAAGATTTTGAATTGCTTGAATTGAGATGCTTTCTGATTGTCTGTAAAAGTGGAGATCAGCATGAACTTAGCTACAGATGATGACGTCACGATGAATGTCCTTGAAATACCAGAATGAACCTCCATAAGAAATAACATGGGATTTTGCGTCAGAACTCTCATAGCCAATCTACACATCCATCACATATAAAAATAAAAATCGAATTTTATCAATTTTGAGGTTATAGATATACTGAATCCAATGATCCACGGTTTGAACGGTCCTCTCGTTTACCGTTTGAAGTTTAATATTACTGAGACAGGGACTGGCTCGGTCGGTAGGTCGGCAATTGCTGACATGGCCAATACTTTTGGGGGCCAAACAGCAAAATGCTAATAGTGCTTTTTAGATTATCTTTTTAGAAAACTAGCATTAATCTTCTAGAAATAAAAAATGAACTAGATGTTGCATAATTATTTCTCCTCAAAGAAAATTCCTTAACAGCATAAATATTTCTGAAAATGCATATTTCTCCACCATATATCCAAGGTATTAACGAAACACAATATGTATATACCAGGTGATATAGGGCCATGTAGCGCCTGGTATCTTTTTATCTTTCGAAGCATAATTTTTAGATTTGGATATGTTTATTAAGGCATAAATGCGCTACTTTTGCGAGATTAAACTTTTTTTTTTCGGTCTCGGTTAATCCATAACTTGCAACTTTATTTTTTAAATGGAAAAATTATTTATTTTCACGAATCCAATAGGAAACTTGCATCTTTTACAGTTTTTTTCGGCTTTCAAATTCAGTAAAAAAAAAACCGAATTACAGCGAGTTTTCTCTCGACAGAAAGACCATGGAAGAAATATCTAAGCAGAAAAATTTTAACAAGTTGACCATACCTTTGTGGAACAACACACAAGAAATTTTGGACAACAATACCTCTTTTTCTATAATTTAATAAGCCATCATCTTTTTACTTAAAAAAATATTATCTTTTATAAAGTTATTGAAAGCCTCTATTTTTCCATTATTTGAATCACTGAATATCACTTTTAAAATTAGGTTCACATTTTGTAAAATGTTTTACTACCTAATTCGTGTCATTAGTGCGCAAAGCAATTCAAGCTTACATGAATTCTTTATATGTTTTTACCTTTTTCAGTGATATTAACAATTTTTGAAATATAACTCGAGATATCTCTAAAACTGTAAATGCTACAATGGTTTAATTTTAGATAGTGTTTGAATATTGTGTGACATTCGCGAGGGTGGTGATAAAAAAATGTTTAATTAGTTATGAAGCATGTTATATTAATTATCGTAATCGTCTTTCGTAGAGATGTATTAGTCTTTTAAAATTATGTTCGTATTATGCAAAATGCAACTAACTTCACTAACAGCAATGCAATGTTTATGCACATATACGTTTTTATTTAAGTGTACTACTTGAATGATTTTCGACATCGAAAGAGAGCCTGTTCATAGTGTTTTACCATAGTTTTCAGACATTTTGCACTACATGCCTTTGCGATTGAGCGCGGAGCATTGTTCTCCAATATAAAGATGAAATAGGTAGTTTTTGCCTTTTACCAAAATATTCATTTGTAAAATTCTTTCAGCAAAACTGAATTTTAACTTTCTACTAACAACGTTGCTCATACGGCACAGATAATATTTCTAGAAATACAAAAAATACCTTGATGCTACATTTTTCTCTACAAAATTTCAAAACCCCTGCGTTATTTCTTATTGTTACTTGGAAGATCATTAATTAAAACTAAAATTTGACTGCTGTAGCATTTTTAATTTTCGAGATATCACGAACAGCATTTGAAAAAGTACCAATGCATGTTCGAAGAGTGGTTAAAATTAATAGAGTACTCTAGATGATCGCAAGCTCGCAAAGTTTTACATGATATGAACGTAATTTCAAAAATAAGTTTACTAGTTGCATAGCACAGAAAATGAGGGGAACTTATATTTATATCCGATATTTTATCGTTAAGTGATAAATATAAATACACTACTTACAACAGACAACCCCTAACCAGGGGACGAGCTAGCCCCAACCAGGAATTTTGCCGAACCTCTTTGTCAAAGAGTAGGAATCTTTCACTTGCTTAATCTTTACTAGATAAGGGACCAACAGCTTTATACCACCGAAGAATGGCATATCCACAACGCAATCCTCGCCTAAGATGAATAGCTTCTGCTTATTCACTGTGGGTGGGGGAGGGTTATATTTATGAGACACGTAGCAACATATAATTACCTACTATCTACTAATGTCGCTAGTGTAGGAGCTTAGGGATCGAGTCCAGTATACATTAAACAGCTGATCGCTGAACCACCACATAATGAATAAATAATACAATACATATGACGTAGTAGACAAACAATATGAAAGCAATAATGTTGATTTTTATTTTTTGTTTAAGTATATGATTTTTTATTTTAAATATTATGTACTGATTCTTTTGGAAGAGTGGGTAAGGCGTAGGGGCCAAATTACATGTGTTGTCGACGGGGCCAAATTAGGCCAGTCCGACACTGTACTGAGATTGAGAAATAATTAATTTGCAAGCTGAAGTTTACAGACATAAAACATACTGTTTTTCAATGTCGTAGTTTAATCAACACACCCCCATTTAATCCGATATTATAAAACCGTCAACCCTATATATTAATATAAATGTGTTTGTTGGGTGTAGATCCAGAATTAATAATTTTTTAGAGACATCCTGAAAATGGAGGGAAGGCTTGCCCAAAGGAACTCATGAAGTTGAGACGTTGTGCGGTGCCATGTCCTATAGCAGGGGAATGCATAATGAGCAGGTGGTCAAATTGGACCCCCTGCAGCTCGAACTGCGGTGGTTCTGCAGTGCAAATACGAACTAGAAACATTTTGTATCAGCCTCCAGGTATTACCTGTCCAAAAAGGGAAGTTAAAAGGAGATGTAATTTACCTTTAACTTGCAATCCCGATGGAAAACCCATCTTAGACTAACATCAATTTAATTATTTGTAAATCGAGTTGTAAATAATATTTTGTAGATTTGTATATATCCGATGATGCAAAGTTTATATTTTATGTAATACGACATAGATATATTTTATACTAAATTAATACTAACACTTAGTCTTGTAAAAAATGTGATATTTAGAATTTAGCTATAGATTTAATTTTGGTAACTAACATGCTAGATAAGTTATTATAATTTACTTATAATATTTTTTTATATAATAATTACTATGATCGACTGTTGCATGTTATAACCATTAATTTTGAATTTGTCATTATTTCATTAAGTCTAATAAAGTTTCAAAAAAACAAAAAAGCGTCATTTTACATTTCAGAACTAAATTTTCTATTCTTCAAATGTAAAAATATTGGCCACATATTTAAAATCACTGTCCGAATTCGACCCCAACTTGGTAATACAATTTTTTGACTAAATCATGGCTGACTGAATTCTTTTAGATTTTTCTATTTAAACAATTTTAACTGTTGATTTATCTTTCCACAACCTATGCCCTTTAACTAATCGAGAAATCAGAAAAACGTAATGAAAATAAAATTTTAAGTACATATGGTGAATACTTTTATTAAATTTTATAAAATTGTGAATCCATCAAAATGTAGTTATACTATTTTTATTCCAAAATTACGATGGAATTTGATGGTAAAATTGGTTGACATATTCAATACAAGATTTGACAATTCTAGTCAATTTTATTAATGTAAGCATCTCAACTTACGTACAATTTTCTCATTTTGTATTACATATATATAATTAAGTTCAGACTTCAAATTAAGAATTTTAACATCATAAACCTAGTATTCACTTATCAAAAAACTGTTTACCCATCAGGTTTTTATGTTTCGCCAAATAGTTTCCGCAATTTCACGAAATTGTATGCAATATGGATCTTTGCGAGAATGAACCGAATTTAATTCATTAATAAAAAAGAAAAGAATAATTTAAAAAAATTAAAAACTTGCTTTTCTGTAAAAAATCGTACTAAAAAGTAAAAAATAAAAGAATACTAATGTACCAATGTAAGAAAAGCAAGGCGTGCGCACTTTGTATGATTGTACGCATGATTGTAGATAGATAGATAGTCTTTATTTCACCACTATATGTTACATGATTAAACATTTGCAGCAAGTCAGAAAATCAGCAGGCAAGCAGCTGCATTACAAAAAATAATAATTTTGTTTTGAGAAATACAATACATATAAAATACGTACCTATAAAAAGTACAAGTATTCTGCAAGTATGAGCAATTAGACAACCGAAAGTGGAGTGACCAAATATGGCGTTCTCAAAAAATCTTCAATTGAGTAAAAACAGAACTGAAGAATGAATCGTTTTACATTATTTTTGAAGGACCTAAAGTTTAACTGTTTAATATGATTTAGTAAATGGTTATATAGGTTTAAGTTGGGTGAATTTATTGCACTTAGAGTTAACCTATAGCATGGGTAAGAAGTCCAGCAGCACGCGTGTTGTGCTCATGATAGTCCGACTGAATAGAGAGACCGGATGCGTTTCTGTGAATCTCGATAAGAGTGTTGTAGATAAAAAGTGAAGGTAGTGGCATAATCCCCAGTTTAATGAAGATGGGTTGACAATGTTCCCTAAATTTAGCGTTGACAAGAACTCTTATAATTTTCTTTTGTTGTCGAAAGACTTTAGATGCGTGGTGGGAGTTACCCCATAGAACAACTGCGTAGGAAAATCTAGAATGAAAGAGAGAGGAGTAAGTATTTTTTAATAGGTCGAATTCAAGAACGGTTTTTAGTTTCCTAAGTAGGAAGATTACGCTGGAAAACCTTTTGCCCAGATGATCAGTATGGATTACCCAACTAAGATTATGATCTAGAAAGATAAATAGGAGTTTAACGTGTTCGCCTTTGGATATATTTCTGTTTGAGGATATTATCAATCTCTGAGTTTTCTCCTGATTAAGTGTTAGTTCGTTAGAGGTGAACCAATTTTTTGCTTGTAGTTCATTGAGAGAAGATAGTTCCAGTAGACTGTCAATGTTATGATGGAAACACGAGAGAGTGGTGTCATCGGCGAACAGAGTGGATTTACTGGGCAACATACATTGCGGACAGTCGTTCATGTAGACTAAAAATAACAGTGGCCCCAAGACTGAGCCCTGGGGTACACCATAATTATTGTTTAGAAATCCTGACGTTTCATTGGCTATGACAACACACTGCTGACGGTTAAGCAGGTATGATTTGATGAAAGGGATGGGGTCGTTGTTGCATTTAGTCACACGTACATAAAGATAATACATATACTTATATATATAAAGTGCGCACGCCTTGTTTCTCATGCACTCGTACATTAGTATTTTATTATTTTTTACTTTTTAGTACGACTTTTTACAGAAAAGCAAGTTTTAATTTTTTTTTATTTTCTACTTTTTAGTCATACTTTTTGGTAGTTTACCCCTCAGAAATAGCTCAATAAAAATTCGTTTCCTAACGATTTGTTTCGATTTTTCGCTCCTCCGTTTTGCAGATTTTTTAAATTTTCATCCCCGCGCCTCCTATGTACGGATATTTGCAAAAGTAACGGTTTAATATTGTATTGTCTTCCGATCTTAGTAACTGTACAAGATTTCATCAATTGATTATGTTAATAAGTGCGTCGAATAAAAGATGCAAGAAAAGCAAGTAAAAATAGGAAGATTTTGACCCATTGGGTGTTTTTAAGGTTCCTTCAAATGGCTCTAATTTTATGAACTAGGTGTGTATAGATCTCCAATAGATAAATCCGTATTTAGTTTATTAATTAAAAGAAAAATCGAAAAAATATTTCATTTTACAGAACAATTTTATGTACAGATTTCCCCTGCATAAGTTAACTTATGGGTACACCAATACCATTTTTTAAATTGTAATTTCAAAAGAAATAAATGATATGAAAGTAGGTAGATAACGAGATAGCCCAGACTTAATAAATTGGGATTAATTTTCTTTAAAAACTTTAAAGCTTCTTTTTTTATATACATTTATTTAACATCGGCCTATTTACGCTTCTGAGACCTATCACCGACGCCTGTAGACGAACTACCCCCAACCAGAAATTTTGCCGAACCTCTTCCCTTAAGAAGAGTAGGGATCTTTTACTTGCCTAACATTTCATTTAATAAACAAGGGGGCCGACTGCTTCACATGCCCTCCGAAGGATGGTATATCCACTACGCAATCCTTGCCTGAGATTGCATAGCTTCTGCGCATACACCGATATACAAGCCGCTAGAAGAGTGGGACGAGACCTTGTGAACATGTGATGCAGCCCTATATCAAAAAAATTCAAATAAGCCGGCTAGACTTAGAGTTTAAGAACGTAGCTAAGTTTATTATTTATTCATTAATACAAGCTTTTAAACAGATTTAAAAAGTTCACAAACATTTTTATTCACTTAGATAAAGAGAAAGTAAAATAAAGTTCACAAAAACTCAGTAGCTTGGCTGAAGAAATTCAGTTTAACACTATAAGCGCAGAATATTTTTTAGTTTTTTTATGTTGACTCTATCCCGGGTCGTAGAGGTCTCTACAAGGGAGGTGGGAGTCTGTCTGAAGGAATCAAAAATCATTCGGGGAGGGGGACTGAGTTGACTTTCAATGGGACAGTAACAGCTTTCAAATTATTAGTCCGAAGAGCCCCTAGCGCAGAAGGAAATAAAAATTATAGCACAAGAAAACTGGAAAATACTTAAAATTTGAAGAAAAGTTGGAGTACTTAAAAAGGAACCTAAAATTGAAGGCGAGATCTATCGGCTAAAGTGCTGAAGTTATCCAAGGAAGGGAACCGTAGGGAATATAAATAGAAAAGACAGAACGTTTACATTTAGCAAGGAACTTGGAATGGAAGCACATCTAGCGTTGAAGGAACTAACAGTTATCCTATGATGGAAACTGTATAGAATATAAATGAAAAGATGGTTTACATTAAGCAAGGAGTTTGGAATAAGAGCGACATCTAGCATCGGATACACTAAAAGTTATCCTATGAAGGAAACTATATGGAATATAAATAAAAAGATGGTTTACGTTTAGCAAGAAACTTGGAATAGGAACTAAATATAGCGTCGGGAGAATGTGTCAAATCATTTTAAGAAGGAATCTGTAGTAAACTTGGAAGAAAGGAAACTAAGATTTATACCAAATTTGAGGGAAGTTTGGAATAAAAATTAAAGGCAAGATCTATCGTCGAGAGAGCTAAAAATTATATTAGGAAGGAAACCGTACGAAATATAAACAGAAAATAAAGTTTATATTTAACAAAAAAACTTGGAGCAGACCCGCCATCTAGCGTTGAAAAGCCTATGAAGTAAACTGTATGAAATATAAATGAAAACAAAGATAGTTTATGCTTTATGTTTGGCAAGGAACTTTGGAATATAAGCGACATCTGGCGTCGGGAGGATATCAAACTATTTTAAGGAGGAATTTGTAGTAATCTGAAAAGAAAGGAAAACAAAATGGTTAATAAAATAGAGAGCGAATCCTAGAGTATAAAGGTGTCGAATGTGGCTTTAGCGGGGAAATTATATATCAAATTCGGGACCAAAATGAACAGGTTACTAGAAAATGGATGATTAATCCAAGAGGCCATTCAGTCATTCTCACTATAAGTATTGTATTTTAGTCTAATTTAATTTGTGGCATCTAGCTCAATTTCAGAGGTAGGTAAGAGGTAGGTACCTAGCTTTTTTTTTATTATTTGGAGAATTTTGGGTTTTTCAGAATTTAATTAATTTCTCGGTATATTTCACTGATCTACTGCATTATGAAGGTTTCAGGGACTTCAGGAACAGGATTAGATTGGTCTATAATCGATAGCAACCTAATCTTTTGCTAATCTATTTATTTGTACACATTCTAAAAATCAAATTCGTGTCTGGCTGACGTTTGTTAACTAGTCAACTAGTAGTTGACTTTTTGTTATATTCTGGGCTTAAAATGTTAATTAGAAGTTTTCTAGAGCCAATTTACTATATCAATAATTATTTAATTATAGGGAATATATCAACGATAAGTCGACATTTGTAACGGTCACCCGCTTTACATTCTATATCGGAATATGAATGAATGAAAACAACTTCATTAACATTAAAATTCCTCCTCAGAATCTGCAGAGAGAGATTCTGCAATGCGAAGACGTACTTACCTACACTTGCATCCTATTAAAACTTCATCATGGCAAACAGATAATACAAATAGAATAAACATAACATGTTATAGGATATATACCTTGAATTCCTTGAAAACTAAAATAACAGAAACTTCATGATAAAAAAAATTATTATTCAATGGTTAACAATGAGATATATCCATATAACGCATGTTAAATAATAATAATAATAATAATAATATATAGAAATAAATGCTGATAATCAATTCTTTCCGCTTTTCTTAAAATAATGGTACATTAAGTAGTACTTGGTGGCTAAAATAACAATAATAACACCAATAAGTAAAGCTAGTCATAAGGCAGCACCCTCATCTTGTTTACTTGGTTTAGGTGGTACGATTTGAAATTTTACATCATTCCCTTTCTGCCTTTTCTGTAAAATTCGGCCATCTGACGACAATGACTTTTCTAGGAAGCTGTACACATTCTCCTGTAACAAAAAATATCATAGTACCGAATTCTATTTGGTACGAGAATACTGCATTAGCAATTATGCAATTTCATCGGCTATTGATTGATTTCTTGAAGTCTATCTTCACAGTATCTGTTTGTTTATATGAACCTACTAATCTTGAAAACTGTAGCAAGTTCTTTGGAAAAAAAATTAGCAGGCTTGCAACACTTGGCAAAGGAGATGGTATTCTGTGAGAGAGGTAGATCAATCATACTCAGTGAAAAATCCATTTGGTACACTACATGTGTAATGATTATCATTTGCGCTACAGCTTGTTCAAAGAAAAAGGTAGGGAGCTGTCATTGGTTTGTTAAAATATGTCATGTAGCACAAACCACTAGTTCAACATGCTGCATGTAAAATGTCATACCTAGTTAAAGGGACAGCTGTTCAAGAAACGAGCCCCTAATACTGAGATCAAAGACGGTATTGGGACTGTATCGCTTTCCTCTTTGTTTCAGGTGAACGAAAATTTAGATTGTATCTTTAGTAGCTGCGCTACTTGTGCAGTAAGTCAGACAAAAACCTAGTCAAAATTGTAGAAAATATAAATCGTTTGAATTTAAGAAGGATGTAGCCTTTCGAGTCCCACTTATCGCCCATAATAACTCATAGTGAGCATTTCTTTCCTTTTATTAAATCGAAACAACATTTTTTCATGGTTTTTGGCAGACAAACATCAAATACTGTATCTATATAAAGATGTCCTTTTGTCAAAATGACAGTGAGAAGCCGAGATGAGTCGCTAGTTAAAATAATAACAGGTTAATTCATACCTAATAGGGTGAAATAATTATCTCCGGGCAAAAAGTAATTAAATAATTACTGTTGTATATAAGAATAAAAACTAGGTAAATTTCCAGGATATCCACTTCTCGTTTTTTGGCGATATTTTTTTTGCAGTCATGTAGTAAACTGTGTTATGAATCATTTGGTGACAACGAAATGTTGTGCAAATGAATAATAATAATAATAATAATAATAATAAGCAATAAGCATATCGCATGAGACCACGAAACTTTGATGAAAGTCGCATGTGAAAGGGAAATTAAAATGAAGTTAAATTTGTGCCGAAATTGTAGGGGAAGGAAAATCTTTGGTGAATGTGATTGTCACATTAGGCAAAAAATAAGCGTTATAGAAAATGCGTGACTCGAATGTATTAACTCGCGTGGTTGCACTGTAATAATGTCATGTGACAAAAAGTCGCATGAGATCACAAATCTTTGAAGAAAGTCGTCGTTGAAATAAAAGAAATTCGCATGCGAAAGGAAAATTGCAAGGCAGCTAAATTTGTCTCGAAATTATAGGGCAAGGAAAATCTTTAGTGAATGTGATTTTGTTATGTACTTTAGTCAACCTGTGAGCAGCAGTGCCACTAACGGGTGACAAGACGATTACCGTGAACGCGGCCCATTGTTGACACATGGGCATTTTAAATAATTAATTTGCAGTATTTAACTTCGTTTGCACAACATAACAGTATGTGGACTGTAATCCTGGAACAACGTAGAATCCTTCAGTATTTTTAGTTTTTGTATAAGTGAGAAGTGGATATCCTGGAAAATGACCAAAAACGATTCTATTTAGAGATGTTTGTTTAGTCTAAAATGTGACTTACGGCTTTTCCCATATTGGTGCCATCTCCATTTATAATAACTCGAACTTCATATGACTTTGCAATCCATTTCTTAATTTTCTTTATATCAGTCTGCAAGTCATGCTCTGCAATGTTTTGACTTAATATTAGCACTTTTTCTCCTTTTATAAAAGCATTTTGTTTTTCTTTTTTCCTCTGTTCCCTCTGTTTTAAGTCCTCAGCTTGATAATCACTCCCCGTCATTAATTTATACACAGGCCTTTGAGTCTTAGTATCTAAATCAACAATTTTCACTAGTTTTAAATCTCTTCGTTTTGAGATCTTTTGCGCTTCTTCTAATGTAAGTACATTTAACTCATCACCGCTTATCAAAGTTATTTTTGGGATAATGCTTGTTTTCTTTTTTTTCTTTTCCCCAGTTATGGGATCAACATCTAGACTTACTGGATTTTTAGGTTTCATCGAATAGTAATTTTCTTGACATCCACATATTGATAATATTGACCCTGAATTTTGCAACAACCCATTACTTCTATTAATTGTCTTCAGTGCTTTTGATATCATACGAAAGTGCATATTTTTCAGAAACAATAAGTTATAAAATTTGTAATAACCAATAATAAAACGTCAAAAAATTTCATAGGTTAACATGTGACCTTCGCAAGTTCACTGCTTCCACTGGAGTCTGGGGCGCGTTCCAAATTCCCCAGAATGTAGAACGTTTGATCATATACAAAAGGATATACGTTAAAACACCCTGAAGTCTAGACCAGTCTAGACATTTGTGTATGCCATCTATCAATTTTTCGCCCAAAATTTTTGCATTTCACAAAAACAAAGTTGATTTTACTAGTATCAGGCAAATTTTTGCGATCTTCTCTGAGACACCAATTTCTTTAAGTGCCTAAGCGTGACGTCATTAAATTCCGCCGGAAGAATAGGAGTCAGGTATAAGATAATTTGACAGTTTTTTAACTGTAGTTATGTTTCAACATATCTTTTATTCAAGGAAGGAGACAAATAAATCGCCTTATTTTTTTTATTAAGAAATGACTTCAGCAAAAAGCGAAATTGTATTCTGTCCATAGAATTAGTAAATGGTGTTTCCTTGTTAACAGTATTTAAGAGAGCGTTGGCCTAATGCAAATTTTTATTTTACTATTTTGACTAATATTTTTATTCTGATATCCACAATTTACTAAGTTATAAGATGATCGACCCTATAAAAAATATATATATTACGGTATAACGTTAAGAACAGATTGCTATACTGTCAAATCAATTACCATCAAGACGATTAACTGAAACTTTCAAATATTTCAACATAATTTATTAATCATAAAATAATTTTACGAATAGGGTTTTCCCAGAAAAAAAAATTATTGCTGAAATACTTAACTCACGTAAAAAAATTATTTATGGCATATTTATTATCTTATTAATTTTACTAATAGTAACAAAAAAAAAACTTGAAGTTTGAAAAATATTGGGTTCATTTTAAACAGCCATAAATTGGCGCGTTGTGACGTCAACACCCTGAAATCCAATCACAGAGGTTGTCTCTGTTCAAAATTGTTTATTAATCTTGGTCTCTGTTAACATAACATAACCTCTATTTATTGGCAGCACTCAGCACTTTTCTACTTTAGGTAAATTATCAGCGGCACCTTTAACATATCCCTCTTCCACTTGATTCCATTTTGATTATAGAATTAATAAAACATAAACTAGAAACTGATAAAATAATATTTTCACTCCAAACAATACAATCATAAAAATATAAATTTAACGTTTTAGGTTAGTCATCTGATGTGTAATGTCGGTGAAGGTTAAACCATTAAACCTAAACTACAGTACAAAATATTAACGTTCGACGCTTTCACGAATAACTTGTGCGGCATTTATCTGGATTCTGATTGGCCAATATTTACACGTCCACTGCTTTAGACCAATCACAGTACAAGCATTACAAATTGAAATTCTGAGAAGTTTTAGACGAAAACTTTCTTTAACACACAGTTAGAATCTATTACAAGCTAATTATATCCATAATCTCATTGGTTTTCCGGGCAGATACGTAATTCTGGTGCGTAAAAATGCCCGTTTTAAAAAGCAATGAAATTATCAGCAAGTTGTTTTAACGATATTTTCTTAGAAATAATTCTTATTAGAAAAGTAAATTGTTGTAAATTAATAAAATGTTTTATTATATCATTTTCACGACACAAATTGTTAAAATAAAATTAGTGGGAAAACCCTGTTGTGCAAAAAATATTATAAGCACAATGGTCGTTAAGAATATTCACCAGTTTCATACAAAATTGTAGACTAGACAAAATTGCTTAAATTTTAAAACTTGCCTGATTTTTTCATCCCAACTTATTATCATAAAAGCTTTGCGTTTCAAGGGGTTCTCATTTCTTTAATATCACTGCACTCAAACGAGTAAGTGCACAAGAAAATATGTCCTACCTAGACTCTTGGATAAAAAAAAAAGGTTAATATTTTTAAAAAATACATTGCCTCTCTATTACTCAAGTCGAATTGCGGGATTGATTGTATTATCAGTTACTGGAACAAAATATATTTGAAACCAAGTCTTTTTGGTCCGTGATTACGATCCAAAAGTTTCGCTTGGTGAAAATTCCGAAAACACCCCTTTTGGGGCAAAAAACACCCCTTTTTGGGAATTTTTCGCAATACGCTGAGTGTAATTTTTAAATTATCTTATAAAATGCATTTTTTCTGGCACCCTATATATGTTTTTTGGGTTGCTGATCACGAATTTCGGGGTCCCATATCCATAAAATGGGTCAAACACTCTTAAATGGGCAAAAACACCCTTTACAAGGCAGTTGTTTTACAGTATTCTCAGAACAAATATGAAATTATCAAAAAAAATGTTTTTTTATACTTGTAATTGAAAAAATTATTAGGTGTTGTTATAATTTAAAAAAATAATAATATTAAGGTTAATTAGAGGGGGTTGAAACTACCCCAAAATAAAAAAAATAAAGATAATACGATAAAAACATTTTTAATTATGATTTTGTTTTCCAACTTTGTAACTCATGATATTCACAATGAAAAAATCCATTCCAACCCCGAATAGGGGTGTCAACTACCCTTGAATAAGAATAAACTGGAAAAATAATTTTAGAATGTTAGTATTATATTATGATTATAGAGGAGACAGTATAAATTGTAAACTTTCAAAACGACCCTTATATTAAAGACAAAAAATGTCTGCACAAAATTTACTTTTTTAAAACATTGTCCTGTAAAATAAATAATATATGGATAAATGTGTATATAAATTAAATAAATTGAATACGGTTTTTTGGTACCTATTTTTATTCAGAATTATAATGGAAGCTTGTTTGTTTTATTTTTCGATATACAAAAATAATTTTCATATTACAAAAATAATACTTTTTTATTTATAGTTTAATTTGTACACTGAAGGTCATTAGTCTTCATCTATATTTACAGAAATATAGAAGAAGACTAATGACTAATGAAAGGAGTGTTTTTTGCCACAAAAGGGGTGTTTCCGGAACCTGATAATACAACCCCCCCCCTCCCCCCGAATTCGACTGGAGTATATAATGTCAAATGATCTGCAACTTTTTTTTTCAAGAATTGTTTTGAAAATCATTTCCTGATACTTATTATATCGAAATTATTCCATACTTATCAACATGCTAATAAGTGCAAGGAATCAACTAACTAAAGTGAGGTTACGTGTTATTTGTTTTCACTACAATCAACGGCTTTGAAACACGTGCAGATGCTCTATTGGGCTTTATTTACCCCCCAAATCGACTAACAAAAGTAGGTGTATTTATATAAGGTGAAAAATTACAAAACAAAAATAATATCAATAGATTATTTACTGTGGTAATGAGGAAGATGCATGGATTTTAAAAATGTTTAATTTTGTTATTTTTGCATAATATATACTATATTAGTTGATAATATAATGAAAGAAACTCATAGAAAAATTTTGCTTCGTAAATATGCCACATTAAAATTTGAACTTTTGTGTAAACAAAACCACGTGGCTGAAAACGCTATAATATTTCTTTGACGTCACTAATTGGACCTGAATTTGTTAATTTACGTTGTTATTCTTAATTTTGTTATTAATTATTGGTTAATATGACGGACAATCATTTCATAACATCCCTAACGCGCTATTCTATAACCACAGCATTCTTTTTAGATGTTTCAACGTTTTAACAATAACGACGTGACGCTACAGGTTACGAATGACACTATTCGTTAGGGATAGAGCGTTTTAATGGTTTTAAATTCTCAGCCGAAATAAATATTTTTATTTCACCCTCAATTTTAACAAAAAAGAAAACAACAAATACGAGGAAGCATATTTTTCTGTCGTCTATCTATCTATGATATAAAAAAAAATCATGCAACTTCCTCATTGACCTTGACATGATGCTTCTCTCATCATACTGTCAGCTTTTACAGAAGGATTTCAAAAGTTGAAGCTCTTGTGTTCTGCTCCTCGTTATATACCTTGACGCTGCTTCGTTTTGTTGCCTATGAGTCATATTCCGTTGGCTGAGACTGTTTAAATCACTGGCACTTGGAAGCGCCAGTCTCCGTGTCTTATTCAGTCGATACCCATAGTCTCTGTTCAAATTGTTCGCATCTTTCATCATTTTTATTGATTCTCTAATAATAATTTTGGCTAACATGTTCTTCGGTTCAATATTTTGATGTTCTTATAGTTGATGCTATGGTTCTTATTGTGATGAACATGTTCTTTCACAGCCATTGTATATCAAAGTCTGGTGTTTGATACTGCTCTGGATACTTCGCCCTGTTTGTCCGATGTAACTTTCCCATACACATACCAATTGGTAAGCACCTTTCAACAATAGTTTAGGGATGAGGTTCTTGTTTAAGGGAAGCAACTGTCATATTTCTTCGCTAATTGCTAAGTATGCCTGTCTTGTTCTTTGATAGAATTTCTTTTAACTTATCCATGACTCCAACCACGAATGGTTAGCACCCATATATTATAGATTATTCTTGTTCTTCATTCGTTCTTCTCTGGTTGTTGATGATTCATTGTATAGCTCTTTGTCTCTAATCATTTTTTTCTAGTGCTTGTTGGACATTGTTGAGTTCTTCAGCTTTGATTTTTTCGTCACATATTGTACTGGTTCTGTGGAATAACGTTTTAATTAGCAACCTCTTCTTTTGTGGATTGTGAAGTCATGAAATAAGAGGTATGAAGTCACATGTGTTTGGTGCATGGAACTTTCTGCAAGCGTTGTTTCTTCCACCTTACGGTTTCTCAATGCTTAAATATTCTATTCTAAGCGCATGCTAAGGCAACTTGTATAACTTTGGGTTATATAAATTTATTTATTAAATAATTTTTTTTCGCATACTTTGTAAAAGAAGTCACCAGTAATTCATCATGTTTATTTTTCATATAAATGGGATCCAAATGTAAAAAAATAGAATGTTTGCACCCATGGCCATTTGCTAATTTTTTATTTAAGTTTTTTAAATGCTCTATTATTATTTTTACTCAACAATTTGGTGTCCCCTACTGAAAATAATCAAATGTAGTAATACAAAGTATTATTATATTGTATCATTACCGCTGTACATATTACATGTATAGGTACAACTTCAAGAAATATATAAATTCATACAAGATATAAATAAATAATTATAAGTAAATGTGTAAGATAACACAGTGTATTCCAACTTCCATTTAAATGTAATAAAATACAATTTCACTGCTTATGCTGAGTAAGCTTATGCCTGGCCAGAGTGCTAGCTAGGGTGAACATTTTTAGACACACGTCACAGCTATGTACCTGCCCTTCATGTTTCTTCATATGTGTTGATAAGCCACTACACTGATTGAATTTTCTGCTACAAATTGTGCATGTATATGGCTTCTCTCCAGTATGAATGCGCTCATGAGCTCGTAAATCACCTGACCGGGCAAAACTGTGAGCGCACGTTCTACAAACGTAAGGTTTTTCACCTAAAATGAAAGAATTAATTACTTAGTAGGTACAGTTTATTTTACTGTGTAGAGTTAGCAGACAGATTAGTGACAGATTTTCAAGTGAAACACTATACATTCCCAATATAATAATCATTTATTCATGTCCGTACAAAAAAATGTTTACGCAAGTCCACTGGTATAGAAGAATAGGATAAAACAAGCAAATAAAAAAAAAATTACTGGCTTAAAAATAATACACATAAAGATGTGTTAATACACATAGACAAAATAGGAATAAAAACAAGAAAAGAAAGGACCATGCACATTTCTTAGGTAAAAGTGATTTCGCTCAAATAAGCTGAAATTCGAATATGTTGTACTTCTTGTCGTTGTGAACAAGAGTCTCAATGGGCGACCTCTGAAAATGGACAGTTTTTGAGCTACACTATAAAAAGATAGTATGGATGATGGTGTGTATTTACTATGAGATTTGTTTAAACTGCATCGTAACAGGGATATGGCTCAGTGGCAGAGCGTTCGTTTTGCATGTGAAACGCCCCGGGTTCGATCACTGGTGTCACCAGAATTTCTTTTATATACCATTCCTGGTTAATTACTATCATTTTTAAAACTGCATATATAATGTTATAACCATAATTATTATTAAACTAAAAAATTAAAGAACATGATAATATTCCTTAAATATACTTAAACGTTTAGGTACGTAGTATTACTGGTTATCACTAGTATTCACAAATAAAAATACATTTGCAGAAGCACACATTTGCTTTTTTCCAGTGGTTATCGTATATTTGTCTAAATGAAAATTCTACGTTACTTGAATTTTAGAATTAATTAATAAATAATTGTAGGCCTATAGCCTATCTAAAATTAAATGTTTTAACATTTGTAAATATTTTAATAATGACTTGTGTGTTTATTTGTTACAACTTTGGTATTGTATTAGTTAACAGTAGAAGAAATTCTATAACAAGCGTCTGACTATTGGCTGTTAAAAATCCAGACATGTTTAGGCGACTGTTATATTATGTAACATTGGATTGCAGCCACGAGCAATGGTTAGCATTTCTGGAAATGAAAATAAACTCAAGCTCTTACCACCTCGAGATATTGAAGCTAACTGTCTTAATTGCAATCGAACTGTCAATGCCGAGATTGATGAATTAGCACGTGATCCTGATTGTTTGAAATTAAATGTTTTAAAGCAGACAACAAATAATTCTTGTACGTTTTGCAATGGGTTACACAATCTAAGTAGGCTTTTTGTCGAGTGTAGAGTTAAAGTCTTTATCATAAAAAATATTTATATACCCGAATCAGCTCGCTGCTGTCATCATCATTTAGACGCCAATGGATTTGTTCTACGAGTTCTGTTGGAGGGTTTGCAATTTCATAATAGGACCATATCGCTTAAACGGTGCACAGTTGCAAAATATTTTACAGATTTTACGTCGATCGGCAGAATTGATGAGCCCAATTTTAACGATGAAAATAATTTTACAGAGGATGAGTTCCGGTCCATAAGCCCAATAACACGCCAATAATTTCAAGATTTGTGTACATATTGTGACGCTGTACCTGTACCTGGCCAAAATACTCATCGACATATTAGCAAAAGAGATTTGTTATTATTGCTATGCAAACTTCCTCAAGGATTATCTGATGATTTTTTGAAAGTCATTTTCAGGTACACGAGCAGGTAAGCTGTAAGTCTTGTTATTGCCATCACAGTAAGAAGATCATTAATGGTACGTTTTGTTCCTCTAAATAGGATTGAATTCAATTACAAGAGAGCAATATATACAGAGACATGTGACGGATTTTGCGAATGAACTCTATAACTATAATCGGGATCTGCATGTAGCGATTCCATACATAGATGGAACTTATGCCTATATTCAGAAAAGTATCAATTTTAGAGCACTCAGGCATTCATATTCAGTCCATAAGGGCCGTCACTTGATAAAGCCTGCCCTCGTTATAGCCCCTGATGGATATATATTAGATATTCATAGTTCTTACTTCTCCGATTCGCATAATAATGACGCCTCAATGCTCCTAACGAATTTAAAGTGGATGAAAATGGGCTTCAAGAATGGTTTAAAAATTTTAAATTTAGCTTATTTGACAAAAATCAATCCTCTTAAGATCGATTGCTTTATTCAACAAGGTGTTGATCTTATATGGCTCAACATAGTAAAGCTACCTTCAATATCCAATAATCCTGGCAGTAGATGCCTCGTCACATGGACTGGGTGGTATTTTGCCACACTAAATTGACAAAGTTGGGGTGTCAACTGAAAACTAAAAATAAATTAAAATAAATATCGATGTTTGAAGTGAAATGTCTCTTATGTGGCGGTTATGTGGTTTAGCCAATAGCCGCGTTGGTTAAGGCGCGAGGTGGCAATCGCGATTAATCGAACGGGTATTGCGCTACCGTGTTCGAGATCCGGCTGCGGCACTAGCTCTGTCGGAGGACATGCTTGTATGCACGCGTTTTTCAGTGTGTAACCCCCACACAAGCCCTTGGCTTCTGGAATTGGGAGTTGTCTAATTTCTGTGGCGTTTATTTAAATTTTTATTGTGGACCGTGTTTATTCAGATGTTTTGCCACTTCTTGAAAATATAGCTATTAATTACAAAATACCATCATGTCTAGAGCGTGGTGAACGGCAACTTAATAGTAGAGGCACGTAATGGTCACATAAAATCTGTTTTTAATTTTTTTGAAAAAATCATTCTTATGCACCATGATATTAATACCGGAAACTTTTATCGGATTGCTGGAGCAATACTTAATAAATATCGAGAGCCAATACTTATTGGAGGGAGCAAATGCAGAACTAGCTCAAATAATGCTAGAGAAATCTCAGACACCTAACGTTCTTCAAGCAATAGACAACCTTCACAATAGAAATGCAAGATAGGTTCATTTAACTGAAAATCATATACCCGTTTTCCCAGACTTAATTATTTAAAGCAGCTGACAGTAGGAATTTATCAAGTCAACTTGGCACCTGCTTACGTTCAAAATAAACCGCAATGAGAGGATTCAGGCAGATTTGAATACGATGAACTTGGAAATAAACCAGGTCTAATCAGAGTGAGGATTTATTCCCGTTTCAGAAATGCAACCAAATACCAACTCTGGATAGCATATCATATTGATGACGATGTAATCCAACAAGCTAACGAACAAGATTTAGTTGAAGATAATGGACCGATCTTAGGGTATTACTGCACTTGTGAAACTGGAGCCAGAATACTTGGTTCATGTGCACTTGTTGCAAGCGTATTGTGGTTCTTAGGATATGCCAGACATCAGCCATGAGTTAAATATCCTAGCACCGCAATGCTTGCAAATATTATTGATCCAGGTCATAGACCGCGACAAGAGGATATACATCTAGTAGCAGTTATGAAGCAGGAATAAAAATATAATCCATTTTAATTATGTCTAATGGCCCTGTTCTTTAATTTTTTAGTTTAATAATTATTATGGTTGTAAAATTATATATGCAGTTTTAAAAACGATAGTAATTAAACAGGAATGGTATACAAAAGAAATTCTGGTGACACCAGTGATCGAACCCGGGGCGTTTCATATGCAAAATGAACTCTTTGCCACTGAGCCATATCCTCGCTACGATGCAATTTAAACAAATCTCATAGTAAATACACACCATCATACATACTTTTTATAGTGTAGCTCAGGGCGGCCTGGTTGCTAGGCAGAAGCCGGAGGACTCTGAACCAATTGGTCGGAGTCCTAACTGGTCACTGCAGGCTCAGAAGACACCTATCACTGATAGGGGTTGAGGAAGATCCCACCTGCTCAAGATGCAGAAGTGATGAAAAAACATTGTTTCACTTCTTGGGACAATGTGAAGCTTTCGGGCACCTGAGGTATGAACTCTTCGGCGCCACAACGCTCCCAAAAGAGGAAATGGACTCTCTCGAATGGAAACATGTCCTGACCTTCATTGGAAGATCAGGAAGGTTTCAAGAGGGAGTAGGAGGTCGAGTAGGAGTGAGCGGTTGAGGGGATGCCAGGGGGTAGGTAAAAAGGGCCCATTTGTGGCCTACTTGCCAGGCACCAGGCCTCCTCCAACAATTACTACTACTAGTGTAGCTCAAAAACTGTCCATTATCGGAGATCGCCCATTGACGCACTTGTTCACAATGACAAGAAGTATAACATATTCGAATTTCACTTTTACCTAAGAAATGTGTGTGGTCCTTTACATGGTAAAAAGACTAAATGTCCCGGAAATGTTCTTGAAAGTACTCTTCAAAGCTATAGACGGCTTTCCTTTGAAGGTAGTGTTTGATTTTATGTTTGAACTTTAAGAAATCTAAATTTCTGACACTGTCAGATAACTTATTATAAAATTTTATGCAGTAATAGCCTGCGTTTCTGGTTTTTGCTAGTCTAAGAAAGTTATGTGTTATGTTCGAGTAGAATAAGTATGCAAATTACGTTTAATGTACAGGAGGCATTCGAGTATGTAAGCTAACGGCATAGCGAGAATGTTAAAATTTTTAAAACTTTCTCGAGAATCATCTCTGTAGTTTAGTAGAATTATGGAATTAGAGGAATCACTTTTAGTAGAGGGTCCACTCTGACGAAAGCCGTCAAAATCGCCAAATCCACCAAGGTAAATGATTTTTGATCTCATATACCAAAAGAGGCTCCTTAGTAGCATCAGAAATGGCTTATTGGACTTTGCTGGCTCTTGCATAATTTCTCAAAAATAAAAAAAAAGATGGCGGAATGGTATTTCAAGAATTCGTGTTTTTAAATGTTTAACTCTCGATAAAAAAATTAAGTATTTGAGATACTGATCTGATTTTTTATATGTATGTACTAGAATCATGCGAGCGCCTCTATTTGTATCAATGAAATTCAAAATTACTCATCTTTTTAACCTCACCACAATAAAATTGTGAGAGGTTACTAAAATTGAGATAACATCAAATCTTTACGGTTTGAGGTCCTAGGAACCCAAAAAATATCTGTGTGTGTGTATGTGTGTTAGCACGATAGCGCCGAAAGTACTGAACGGATTTGAATGAAACTTTGCATATGCGTTTCTTTAGTGTCCCAGAAGATCTGAAAAGGTTTTGGTTGAGATCGGATTACGTTTAGTGCCGTTTTGACGCAACAAGTTGTTTATTTTATAATTACTTTCAACTTGCAATGGAACCATTGAAAAGCAGTTAAAATTCTGATTTCAACGATATATCACACTTCCTTTCGATTTGGTTTCCGTGAAAAAATTTAAAAACAAAGCAAATATGAAGCATAGATCGCATTTCGCGTGACATGATCGATGCGCGTAGCCGTTACATCGTGAAACTTGTCACATTACGTCTCAATTCACGTGTGAGGGTTTCTTCACTGCTCTAGAAGTAGAGCGGATTACGTTTAGTGTCATTTTTAAATATATATACAGACAAATCGAAAAATTAACCTACAAATATTCCTCTAAAATCTAGTAAAATTACTGAAATGCTAATGTTTCATTTAACAAAGACAGCTGCGAGCGATCGGATTGCAATGAGCAAATTTTGACGATTGTCATTGTCATCGTTTGTCATCCGATAACGTTAGTGTCATGTCATGTTAATAAGATTTCGGCATATTTGTAACTTTTAGTGGCTGTCACAAACTTTAAAGGTAGATGTAACAATATCAATATCTTATGCTTTCTGTACCTTCGTTGGTGAATTTATTATAGGTTATCACTTTACCAATTTTCAGTTTGTTGCTTTACAGATCTGTAACAGTTAGGATAACTAGACTTTCTTAGTCGTTCAAGTGATGTTAATGTTGTTAATATCCTGATAGTATATTATTCAACGAGCGATAATATAGGTAATAACTCGCATAGATGAAATTTGCAGCACGAACCACAGGCAAGTGTTGTAAATTCATTAAGTTAAGGGTTTTTTTAGTACCCCAGAAGATCTGCAAAGGTTTTGGATGAGATCGGATTACGTTTAGTGCCGTTTTGTCACACAATTTAATGCTCAATTCGGCTTCAAAGATCCACCGAGTGGGGAGGTTCCAGCCGCTTCCAGTAGCTCCCGATTTTTGTTATATAAACTTTAAATTCGCAGCAACAAAATTTGTGTGTTGAAAATTTTGATATACAAGCAACTATATCAAATATTCGGAATTTATATATGCTCCATGTGAATGAAATATGCTACATAGATTGAAAAAATTAAAAAAGTATTAATATGTAAAATTAAATTCACGTTCGGCTTAGGATTATGAAGTGTTATATATATAGATAGAGAAATACACAGATTATCAATCTCAATATGCTACAGGCTTTTCTTGTTTCTACTGTAAGATTCACGTAATTATATATCATTTTTATTATTATTCTTATCATTGGCTTCAATACATTCCGTGAGTATCTTATACACATTTGTACAGAAACACCTATGAACGAGATATTGTGTCAAAAAATGTCAAAATTTGTAGTGTTAAACATCATGAAATATTAATAAAGAAATTATGTAATAAATTACCTGGAGTTACTGAAGTGAATTCCACTAAGCTAACAGTATTACATCTGAATTAGTTTTAAAATACTTCAATACTCATTTATGATGCAACATTGTGCTTCATCGATGGAAAGGACTATGTTTTAAGCGTTTCTTTGGCAGTGACTCAATTAAATAGAGATCATTTTTGGACTGATCGTGGTCCATTATTTTTAAAAAATTTGTAATTTGTTGAAAAAATATATTAAAGAAAAGGGACAATTATTACTAACAATCCACAGTTGTGTCAATGCAATTGCGAATGCTCTAACCTACAACGTCACTTATCTGTCACCAGGCACATGTAATAGAGCGTTTTTGTCTTTTAACTACGTTTTGCACGAGATGTATTTCGGCTCGATTAACAAGTAAAATACGTAATACGAATATTTCTTTAGGGTAGGTTAGTTAGATTGATTTGAAAACTTACTGCGGCAAGTTTATTTTTTAAATTTTTTTGACCAAAAATATAAGGGCTGACGATGTGCAGGGCGGATGCCTGCCAGGTCATGATTTTCATACTTAGTGTATTTTAATTCATCACTACACAATTTTCTAACCTTACAGGATGACTGTTATATAAAAGGTTCACGAGCTCTCCGTCTAGTATGTAAAAAACAATAAACAATCATTTAGGTTTGGTTTGGTTGCAACTCAGCTTCATCTAAATTATTTCAGTCATATAAGTTTACCTGTATGTGTCCTCCGATGGATGGTAAGATGCGAACTTCGGCTAAACGACTTTCCACAAGTTGAACATAAATATGGTTTTTCTCCTGTGTGGCACCGCATATGAATCTTTAAGTCATCAACAGATATAAAAGCGCCAGGGCACAATTTACATTTGAAAGGTTTATCTCCTGAAATTCCATTTATTTCATCATTAAACTAAACATCACTGTCTAGATATTATGTAGTTCACACCATATTATCTAAAATTTAACTTCTTTTAAGAAATAAAGAATATTTAACAGGTTATATAGTTTGATAATCTATTGAGTAAGGTAGCATACGATTATACTTGAACCTCAATTAATAATCATAATAAATATGTCAAATGAAAGCAAATAACAACAGCTTTCTAATTAACATAGCAACACATATTTCTTTCTTCTTCTTATGACTCATGAAGGACCCCGCACAATAGAATTTTAGAACACACTGAAAATTTCTGGAAATGAGTTTGAGTGAATCAATTTTAAGAAATCTTCGAAAAGGTAACAAAAAAGACTCCGAAGACATTCTAAATGAAATTAACAGTTTCTATGTCAATGGATGTCCAGAATTAGACATTGACTATAATACCATTGTTGCAAACATCGAAAAACATCAAAAAAGCTTGTTCATGTATCCTAAAAACAATGAAGAAGTGCTCAGTGTAATAATGAATCTTAAGAATAAAAAATCTGTTGGACACGATGAAGTTCCTGTCACATTGTTAAAATGTCTCTTTTTAAATTTCACCTCCTTCAACACAAATTATAAACCTGTCGATCAGCAATGGTGTTTTCCCAGAGGAACTTAAAATGGCACAAATAAAACCGATTTACAAAAAAGGCGATAAAAATTCCATAAAAAATTATCGTCCAATTGCTTTGTTAAGCAATACAAGCAAAATCTTTGAACAAATTATATATGAAAGACTGGTACAGTTTCTGGAAAATGAAAAGATTTTATCAGAATATCAAAACGGATTCCGGAAAAAAAATCTACAACAAGAGCAATTTATCAGGCCATCAGTAAAATATTAGAATCCCTAAACTCGAGAAAAGACACCATTGCCATGTGTCTGGATCTATCTAAGGCATTCGACAGTGTAGACCAGAAACTATTATTGCTGAAATTAGAGAAATATGGCATTAGAGGCACAGCTTTAAATCTGTTACGATCATATATGACTGAAAGAAAACAGTGTGTGATTGAATATGATGACGCAAATAATCTCATAACATCAAGCACTGAAATAGTTAAAAGGGGAGTCCCGCAAAGATCAATTCTCGGTTCTCTTCTATACATTGTGTACACTAACGAGTTGCCCAAGGTAATAACACATAATTTGATACAATTTGCTGATGACACTCTATTATATTCACTATGGTTCGTAACATAAATAATACAAACAATGAAATATTTGATACACTGAACACACTAGAAAGATGGTTTTCATCGAACAATCTTCTATTGAATATAGACAAAACCAATTTGATTAAATTTAGCTACCATACATTGGAATCAAGAATAAACTTTATTGAAAACAACAAAACACTAGAAACAGTACAAACGGCACAGTTTCTGGGAATTGAACTCGACTATAGGCTAGATTGGAAATATCATATTGATTGCCTAGCCAAGAAAATTTCAAAAAACTGTTATGCTTTAAAGATACTTTCCCAAAACATCAATGGTGACACAGCAATAATTGCTTATCATGCACATGGTCATTCACAATTGCGATACGGTGTGACTTTCTGGGCTAACAGCGTGGAGGCAGACAGAATATTCATTTTGCAAAAAAGATGTCTAAGAAATAATTTTAATTTAAAGCAAACTGAAACTTGTAGGCAGAAATTCAAGGAAAGTAAAATTCTCACTTTGATTAGCACATACATATATGAAGCGGTAATCTTTATAAAAGAGAATAGCACATTATTGCAAGAGTGTGAAAGAAATCATCAACACGACACAAGATATAAATTGGACTTGAATAACATTAAAATCAATTTCACCTACATACAAAAAAATAATGTCCAATACTCATTAATAAAGATATTTAATAAAATTCCTTTAAACCTAAGAGTGTTAAATATCAAATCTTTAAAACAGAAACTAAAAAGTATACTGATAGAAAAGGCTTACTATACTCTAGATGAATTTTACTGTGATACAAATTTTTGATCTGAAATAGCTTGTGCTATATTTTATGTCTTCTATTAATTAATTAATTATTCTGCATCTTTTTTCTTGTACATTATATTATAATAATAATACTCAATGCAATTTTAATTGTACTTATACATCATTTAACTTGTTATTCTTCTCTTTTTTTGTGTGTTTGTATTTATACATTTTTTAATTTGTGATGTGACATGTCCTACACCCTTTGGGTAATGATGTAACTAGTAAGTTGGATTGATAATAAAGACTACTACTACTACTAGTAGTAGATTGTTTTTGGTCTCCTGATCATAAGTATCCATGGGTACAAGTCAAAATAAAGGAAGATTGCAAAGATAGAAGTGGAATGGCGTTCACTGTCCCAGAAAGAACCGCATTTTTCGCAGATTGCTCCATTTTAGAGTGAAGGATAGTATTATCATCCTCTGATATATATCTGTATATAGTCCTCACTCATCAAGAACGAGTAGAAGGTCTCCCCTCCCCATCCCGTCCTAAATACCGATCTAAGCGGTTTACTCTCGCGATTCCAGCATCATGTGGAATACTGTTTTCGTGCGAGGTCCTTTGTTTTAGGATCTAGTGTTTATAGTTTAATTAGATATTTAACAACCAACATATTATATAGAGCAATCATAAGCCTCTGAGAGCTTCTACTATTGTGATTTGCACATATCCTTTTGACCATAGAGAGAAGTCTTGAGGATCGTACGAAGTGTAACTGTTCTTTTAAGAAATAGGCGATCATACTAACTAGAATAAATTAATCGCAAAGAAAGGCTCTACGTAAAAACCTACATTCTATACCTCCTATAAAAATAATTAAATAAATCATTACCTGTGTGCATCATTTTGTGCCTATTCAAGATCCTAACAGATGTGAATCCTTTACCGCATTCACTACATAGAAAATCTTTGATTCCAGTGTGTATTGTTAGATGTGCTTTCACAGAGGATTTACTTGTAAATCCTCTATAGCAGAATGCACATTTGAAAGGCTTGGTTCCAGTATGACTGTACAAGTGAATTTTTAAATTTACATGAGAAGTATATGATTTATCGCAGTGATTACAAGCATATCTGGCATTAATGTCCTGTCTCTTGTGAATTTTACTGTCCTCCTGCAATGATTTCATAAATAATAATGATAATAATACATAGTATGAAAAAAATGAAACATATTTGTAACTTTTATATACCCGCAAATACCTGGATCCCGCAGGATTGAGAATATTCAGTCCTGCAAACCGAGATTGAAATTATCCTACGGGATTGCATTCCCTACTTTGAATTGAAAAATGTAAATTAAAATAATTGAAAAAGTCACCAAATAGGAAGATATAAAATTACGTAGGATTTTCAGCCAAATCTACCTATTAGGAAATTCTACTATAGACGATTTTTAGTTGTCAAAAAGGTAAATGTTACCTAATTATGGTACCTAATTTTACTTCAAAGGAAATGTACCCTTGGGGTAATTTCTTTTAGTAGTTTTTCCCTTTCTGATTTGGTTAAAGTTACTTTTAAGCAGATTTGTGTACGAGATGGTTTTCTTGGTATAATTTACATAAATTTAAATATAAATTAGAACCATTTGGTAAATTTACATGGAAGGTATCTTTTTCTAGTTAATTTTAGATAATAAGTAACTTAATAAATAAATTCGACTCTTACCATGTCGAGTTACAGCTAATTTTATAGAAAATGTTTGCTGGGTTATTAAACGTCTTCCAAGACATGAGAGACTCGAGAGAAATATATCTAGAGAAAGGGTTTTCGATGAGGCGATATGAAATCAGAAATGGTTGTTTTGGCAGTTTCACTAAACCTAAGATAAGCACAAAAATAGCTTTGAATGAAAAATTTGGTATTTACGTTCAGCCTACATGGAAATAAAGGTCCCACTTACTGTTAATGATGCACGATCAGTGCACACCTCTTCAGATTCTGCACATTCATCGTCATTTGCACCATGAACTGATAGCACATGATTACTGACTTCTTCCCTACTAGCAAAATATTCTTCACAAACATTGCATTTAACTTCTTTTTCTATAGGTGTAGTCGTGTTATCAGTTTCCTCGTTTATTTCAACTTCGTTAATTTCAGACGAACACTCATTAGGATCGTATTTATTTTGATTTTCATAAAGACTATATTCTCTTCTTATTTCAAGAAATTCAATATGTGTAATACTTCCTTTCGTGTTATCCCTAGAGTGATCCTTCAAACGGGTATCTTCATTTAATACGCTCTTAATTATTCTATGGGACTGCAAACACATATCGCGAAAACTTTTAATATCATTTAAACGGTCTATACAAGATTCACATAATAGTAATATGGTATCCATTTCTTTTACCTACAATGATATTTATGAAAAATTATACAGAAGAAAAAGTATATCACTTACTGGAACTGACAAGCTTTCAAATATACTTGTAAAATAATGATAATTTTTACTACCCTCTTCAACGTATACTGCCTTCTCTGTGGAAAGACAGGCACGACACACATTGTTTATATCTACGTCAATGTCATTATTTATTCCTAGTTCCATTTTAATTATTTACAAATGAAAACAAACGTCATTATTCACTATCATAAATGATAAATAATGCCATCCATTGAAGGAAATGTTGCATATTGTTAGGTTATGGTAATAATAACAATCCATCAAAATCATCAAATGATTATGACACATGCATAAGATTAACTTTTTGTGTCATTGTTATGATTGGATATAAAAACAAAATTTCTCACAGGTCCCATGGTGTAATGGTTAGCACTCTGGACTTTGAATCCAGCGATCCGAGTTCAAATCTCGGTGGGACCTTCCTTTTCGTCTTTTTTATCCTTTTTTAAGATTCATAAATTGAATTCATGAAATAATATGCAATATAATGTGGAGGTTTATTCCTCATGAAGAGCATAATATATTCAGTTTTAATATTAAAATTAAACTTTTATAAAATTTGAATATATCTATTAATGATAATGTGGAAGGAAATAAATTTAAATCGTGTTCAAGAAAATCATTAAATTCCTGAACACAGCGATGTAATTAGGCTGTTTGGTGGTTTGAGACACTGAACTTTTTTTATGTAGTAGACCCGGTGTATTAGTCTATACCTGTCGTAGCAGCAAACAGCACTAACTTTGCGAGTACTACCTACTGTGGTACTACTGTCACTGCTTTTGGCTAGACCTACCTATAGCACCAAGGATTGTTAACTACAGTCCTTTCTATAGCACAGATGAACCTATCCTATAGTACCTTGCGGACATATCACTAAAAAAATTAAAATATAATATACTATAATTAGAGCAAAAATTAACTTTACAATTTACTTGAGACATAATATGATAAAAAGTAATTTACACCATTAAATAAGCTAAAAACCGTAATTATGAAAAAAACTTTCTGGAAAAGATATGGATCATAACTATAAAGCAGCCTGATTCAAATAATAGTAAATTTAGTAATAAAAGTTTGCTAACTATCATTCCACAGTAGGTACATTAATGATCAAAATTTAATGTAAAAAATAAATTCATTAACCTACTTTAATATCATGCCATATACTCAACTAGTTCGAAAATTTAACCAAATCAACTCTGTATCAGAACAAGATTTAATATAATTAGTATTTCAAAAACGTTTAACTGCCAATAATCAAGGTCATACATTCTACACATGAAGAATTTTAAATTATAAAAAATGTCTATAAAACTTAAATTCCATATTAGCCAATTTTCAATTTTAGTTTCTACTTAATGTTGGTCATTTAAATTTCAGAATTAAATCAAATGTAAGTGACCGTACTAAAAAAGCCCTGGGTTTATCATTTCTAATAGAACATATCGAAAGCCTTAAAGTCTAATCTCTGTGGGCTACAGGTCTTTCCAATGTCAATTGGATTTTCAACTTAAATATTATTAAATTTAAATATATTTTGCAACATTCAATTTCATGATTTTAGTACAAAATTACAGTTTAAACAAAAAACCTTGAGGTGATCGGACGGGGCACGACAAACCAGAAATGAAAAACGTTTCGGCTGGACTACTGGATCCCTCAAATGTAACGGTTTGAGCTTGTCATAACGCAAATATTCTTATAGTTTGTTTTTAAACCAGGAGGAGTAAATACGGAAGTCATATTGACACTATGAAAGTCACCAGAAAATGTACTGAAAATATTTGCTAATAAATTTGAATTATAAAAAAATATATGCGACATATATTAACAGTACTGAGGTTAGTTTTGACATGAATTGAATTTTTACTTATGGAAGTACTCTGAAATAAATTAAGAACATAATTATTGATACTTGACGAACAGCTGATACGTCAAAACATGCATCAAAATGAATATAAATTTAGCATTGTGTAAAACCGGCGTGGTCTTAGTCACTAACAGGTGTAGATTTTAGCGCCACAAATTTGAAACGCTCCTCCTGGTTAAAAAAACAGTTAATTTTGAGCAGGGCCTCATCGAAAATGACATAAACGAAATCATTGGTCATGGCGTACCAATGACAAGGCAAGAACTTCTGAAGATCATGACCAAGCCCTCGGAAATAGCAGACATTGTCAAAAACCTACCGAACAATAAAACCCCGGGAAAAGATGTCGGGTCGTAGAATACAAACTCCTCAAATATCTTCAGAGGAAAGGTGTTGTGTATTTGGCGTACATCGTTAACGCGATCCTGCGGCTACAACACTGGCCTAGTCAGTGGAAGTACGCCGTGGTGATACCCATCCTTAAGCCGAATAACAGGCCCATCTCATTACTGTCGGCGATCTCCAAGTTAGTATAGAAGATCGTCCTGACTAGACTCAACATTGTTCAGGAGGAACTTCACATCAATAATGAGTCCCAATTTGGCTTCCGCAAGGGCAGGAACACGGTGCAATAAGTTGTTAGGATAGTTATCGACGTCAAAGTGCAATACAACCTCGGGAAGAGCACCACCATGGTGCTTCTCGATATTGAGAAGGCGTTCGACACATTTTGGATCTCGCGGTTATTCTACAAACTACACGACTATAACTTCCCGGCTTACTTCATTAAATTCATTCATTCATTCTTGACGGGTAGATCCCTGCAGGTTTGAGTGAATAACAAACTCTTAACAGGGCAAGGATCGCGCCTGTCACCAAAATTGTACAACCCGCTGTACGTCTCCGGCTTCCCAGAGTTTCCGAATACGAAGCTGGTCATATACGCCGACGACACAGCTATGTACGCGGATTCACACAAACCAAGCAGCGAATATGCTGCTGAAGACGCACATGGCCCGTGCCACGGCGTATCACGATCGGTGGAATATTCGGGTAAACGATAAGAAGTCCATGGTGGTAGTATTCACGTGCCGTTTGACTGAAAATAAAATCATAACACCAATTTAGATCCGGGTAAACAAAATTTCAACCAAGAGATGCATGAAATACTTGGGGGTTAAACTGGGACTGGGCCAGCGACTGACTTTTAGCACACATATAAATAAGACAGTACGGACGGTCTATTCACTGTCCAGGAGTCTGAATGCGTCTATGGATAACAGACTTAACCGACAAAATAAGAAAAATAGTCCGCTAACAAGAAACATAACACATATTAGACAGCATTATGCCCCATTTCGGATTAAACACACCCGTCCATACCCGTTACCGATCTTCCGGCAACCTCTATAGCCAAAGTTCAACAACTATAACTTTCGCTTAGCCTATCTACCTTTACTCATATTTTACACTTTTTGTATCGTTAAATTCTTCCTGCCCCCCTCTTCATTTATGTTTGTTTCTTTTTGTTCCGTTTGTTTATTTTCCTTTTGTAACTTTTTGTTTTTTCAAATTCATTTCACATCAAAATAGTCACCAAAAAATTTGATAAAACCTAAATTTTTAAGCCAGCCACGCGCAGCCCAGCATTTACATACCTCGCGGAAGGCACCTTGTACTAGTTAAGGTGCCTGCGATAAAATCAAAATTTAAACAGCGACCATGCGTAAATTTTTAAAAAGGTGTGGTTATAAGTTTTATTAAATCTGTTTTCAGGTATGTTTTAATTTTATGACCTAATTTTATCCATCTACGATAGAAGGTGTCAAGGTTAAGCTGTTTAATTGCTTTTTAGCCTAACCAGTCCCATTCCGCCCAACCCTGCAATCCTCCATCGCGAACAAAGTGGGGGTTGTATGGTCGGTCCAGGGGTGGGTTCTGGGGAGGCAGATGTAAATTTTAATTGTTAACAAAGTTGTATTGAATTGAAATTGGTTTGAGTTTGTGACCAGTCTAACTTTAATCATTGAAGCAAAGACAAGCGTGATTAGACACGTCTTTTGATCGGTGCATTGAACGTGTGTCAGCCGCGATCCAAAACTTCCTTGAATTTCATGTAAAAATCAAACTTTTAATCAATTTTCTAGGATAGAAAACGAATTTTTGCGTATAACGTTTAAACCAAAAGATATAACTTTTTCAATGTTAATTGTTTCAATGTGACCTAAAAATGTCGTACTTACTTTCACTCGTTTTTATCCACCCAATGTCCCTATTCGCTCCACTTTCTCGTCAATTTCTTCGATTATTATACATTTGCGCAACATTTCATTAGTCAAAAACTCTATTATTAATGTATTACGTACAAAGAAAAACAAAAATCGAGAAGCGGAGAAACTGCAGAAGAACCAATATATATATATATATATATATATATATATATATATATATATATATATTTTAATATTATTAAAATGTTGTTCATATCTAGTTCACATCAATAAACAAACGTGGTAAAGAGCCTACAGAGTAAATTTAATACTAATATAAATATTTCCCTTTAAATAATACATGTCATGCGCGAACAATACTTTTGCGCCTTTTTAAAATTCACGCATACATCTTATTGTGACACATTAATTGTGCCACCCAGTATATATATTATTATGACTTCCTTACCAAAAGCAGTTTGCCGCTTCCCACCAATGCAGTCCTCTGCTAACTGTACTAAACCTGAGCGTTTGCGCTAACGGACAGACAGCTAACTGCCAGACTACAGTCGGGCTCGGGCTAGTGGGGTTAAGTGCGCGTAAGGTCGTGTGCTTTTGCACGACGGTTTACATCTGTCGAACGAACTGAATAAACGAATTATTTAGCGTAGCAAGCAATTTGTGCATTTTCTAATAATGATCAGCACCGACGGTTATAATAACGTCGATCAGGGTTACGACGGCTATATGGAACAAGAAGAAGAATGGGAGAGAGAGGGACTCCTGGACCCTGCCTGGGAAAAACAACAAAAAAAGGTATGATTTTACATTATGTTCTGAAAGTATCACAGAAACATTGCGGTCCTTTGTGTCTATTGACTGGAAATTCAGTAGGTACCGATATACCGTCAGTACTTTGCTCCAAAATGCACCTTGCATTTCAAGTTTCGCCCACACTCGGCACCTAGTCCACCCAAGTTGTAAACAATAGGTACCTCAAATCGGACATAACCTCAACCACCAAATTTTTAAAAAAATAACCAGTAATATTAGCATGAAACTAACAGAAAATAATATTCTGGATAAATTTACATATCAATACAATAATTTTGATACTTATTTTTTAATATTCCCTTTACCTACACAATTTTGTTCTAAAGAAGCTTGAAATAATCTGCAGTCCAGCCTAGAATGTAACTTTATCTCAGGAAACTATTTTTGGCGGTGCCTGGCAAGAATCCTCACTCGAATTCGTGATGTAATGAATTTTGTACTAAAAAATAATGACTGCCAGGTGTTTCTTTCGCTAATACAACTTTTAGAAATATGTAATAATATTAATTAAATACAAATTGGTACCTATAATGGCAACTCGATAGGTTTCCTTTTAAATTACTCGTATATTTAAATTTGAGGTATAAAAAGCTGATTAATATACGTTGGTTACTAGTTTGTTATGTGGTTTAGTATTTATACACAAGGTTTTCTAAAAATAATATACGATTTTGCCAGTTGCAACCGAACAATCAGTTAAATGTAGGTATCACGTGAATAACGAAATTGAATTTTGTTTGTGTTTAAAATATATTTCGAATTCTATAGTACAGATGTATTTTATGTAGCAGCTGCGCAAAGGAGGTTGACGAAAGAACTAAAATGAAAATTTTGTGGGTGGGAGCGAGAGAGATATTGCTCGGCGTCGAATTTCTCGACGTCGTGACCAAAAATGGTTTCACTAGGGGACTGCACGTTAAACAGTAAACACCAAGAAGTGTTTTGTTACTCGTATATTGTCTTTATCTGTTTGAAAATTTTTTTTATTTTTCAATATCGACTCTTATAATGTAGCTCATGAATAGGTACTAGTTTCAGTTAAAAAGGTATGAAATGTTAAAAAACTTATAGTCCGAGAAAGTCCATAGGACATGTTTTATGTATATTCATGTTTATTAATGACTCAAAGAAACAGCAACCTAGTTTTGGATCAGATTCTAAATAACTGCTATGGAAGGAGACCTGTGTTTGTAAAGGATCATAAATGGGTTTATTGATCACTGCCCAAGGTCATTTAAATAAAATCAACCAAAATCTTATTTTAAGTATGTACCTACCTATACATTATTTAAATAATTTTACATAAGCTTCGAATATGCATAAATATATAAATTCAACCGGTCTAGGAAAAGCTATTTTAACGTCGACACATTCTGGGCGTGTGCCTATAATAATGTGGAGAAAAAATATTATATAATTCATTTTGAAATGTTAGGTATTTATAGAATTTAAACGTGTTGTAGTGCATTTGGAATAATAGAGTTGTACGTATGTAACTATTATACGTAATTCTCGATTGAATTTGTCAAGCATTTATGGGTTTTAAATGCTCCTACGTATTTAAAAGGTCCACTGTAACTGACGAATACGTGTGGGTAACTATAATGGATATAATGAAAACACTAAACGTCGATATTTATTTAATCACCCACCCGAAGCTTGCAGCAACTGACATGACATCTGTTACATTTAAATTACTTATGCCCATGTACCTACACGTGCATTTTGGTACTGACATAAGGTCCATTAGAAAAGTAACGCGTTCAGCTTCTTTATAGAAATAGGTTTCTCAATAAAACTGAAATGAAATTTATCTGAAAAAAGCCACTTTGTTACAAATTTTACCTTTGTATTTTCTTTTGTTAATATGATTATCACTATAGCAATGTAAAAATAATTTAATTTCTGCGGAAGACTCAACTTCAATTTCTATCTTTAAAGTATTTTCCCGTCATTTCAACCACAAGCTGAAGATATATTCAAATTATCAGACTGTCTGAATCCTCATTTGGAACCACTGTGCATCGTCGATATTTTGAGGACTAGGTTGGACGTTTACTAGCTATCTTACGAGATATCTTTACATTTTGAATCCACTAGAATGCTCACATTACACATTTCAGTTATAAATGAAAATATTCCTGTAAGATATATCACCTTTTATCCTCTTCATAACCTTCAGAATCTTTATTTTTCTGAGATGTTTTAACTCGCTATATAACTTAATCTTTTAACAATTAATAATGTTGAATCTTTTCTCGAAAAATTCCAATCCTAAAACATTTGCCAAGAAACAACACATCATACATATAATAGATACAATCAACTCATTCATCTTCCCACATACTGTGAATACACCAAGAATACACTTATTTAAAAACAACTAAAAGAAAACTATTCTGAAAGGTACTTACCTACCAACAACTGAACCCATAATTTTCGTTTGATTTTTTTAGTAATATTTTCTTTCTTACCATGTGATTTTTTTTGTCTTACATGTAAAGTGTAAACGAACTTAATTGAAACCATATAAAAACTAAAAGCCGGCAAAAACAGTCGGCATCTCTTTATTGTACACAAATAAAAATGCTTGTCATAAGAAAATTATAAGATTTTCGGGCGTTATTATATTATCCTCTGTTTCAAATGGTCTCCAGAAAGCCATGGTAAATTAGTAAATAATTAAAATATTTTACCTTTTATATAGTAGTAAATATTTATAAATATGAACAATAACTAACTAAACTCCTACGCTTGATATTATAACAGGTATTTATGCACTGCACTGGCACATTGACAATACATCTCATAAGTCCACCGTTGACTACTGAGAAACGATTTACGAGTTTTTTTTTATGCTAGTAGGCCTGTCCGTTTTATTATCTTTAAACCAGTGCAGTCGTAGATGGTTCATTCAGGCTGATTACATTGCCAATCTCGGACTGGCCAGCACAGTTTCAACTACCATTCGAATCTCGATACCGTTGCTAAATATATAGGACAAAATATCAAGTTCAGTGCGCACGGTTCTGTACTTTAACACTGATCAGTTTCAATTGTCCTCGTATAAAGTATAACATATTGTTTCTAAATTTATAAAAGGCAATGTGTATGGGCTGCTGAGGGATCTCGCTTAACTGCCGAAATAGGCATTTTTACTTGCTTTTCTTTAACTCACAATGTTTTCGTGCACAATGTTTCTGTTCAAATCTTGCATCCTTTATTTAACACACTTCCTGACATAACCATTTGAAGAAATGTTACACAGTTACTAAGATCAGATGACAATAGAGTATTTCACCGTTACTTTTGCAAATATCCGCATATAGGGGGCGCGGGGGTGAAAATTGATTAATTATACTATCTAGCGGCACCTCCGGCAAGACGTAGAATACAAAAGGTTTGTCGCCTGGTCAGAAAGTTCTACATACGTTTTTTTCCGGTACAAATGGTACGATATTAGTTCTGGTGATAATATGGAATGCCATTAGGTTTATATCCCGGAACCCATCTCCAATGAATGAATTTATGTAAATTGGTTCTTTACGTTATAAATAATATGACTAAAAAGTAGAAATTTAAACATGCTTTTCGTAAAGCCGTACTAAAAAGTAAAAAATAATTATTGCAAGAAAAGCAAGGCGTGCGCATCATGCGTACAATCATACAAAGTGCGCAGGCCTTGCTTTTCTTGCAATTATTTTGTACTTTTTAGTATGACTCAAAAAAGCAAGTTAAAAAAATGTTTTTTTTCTACTGTAAACCATATAGCATAGTATAAGTTGTATATAGTAATCGTGCGTACAAGTTGAACTAGGTCCTCAGACAACTTTTCAAAACTTCAGTATAGTTCATGGTCTATTAAAGTCTTCTCTTAGGCAATAGTTTTTGTTCTGGCATTTAAAATTTTGTATTTTATGTTCAGTATAAAGTCAAGACAGTACCTTTTAACTCGTTAGCGAATACTAATGGATTGTTTTTCCGGCCGAAGTGCAAGACATTACGTTGGTGATATTTAAGGGTAGATTATTCCGAAGGTACCAATAATTTATATTTTTTAAATTCTTGTGGAGTAGCACGCAATACACATCAGTATCAGCAGCACAAGACAATTTCATGTCAGTATATAACAAACAGTTGACATCAGCACAAGTAACTATACCGTTGATAAATAAGATGAATAACAGAAGTTCCAGTATTAAACCTTGAGGCACTCCAGATGTAGCCAGGTATTTACTTATTACGGTCACGGTATGTCGATCTCGAGGTTATGGTCGTGTTTTTTTTACATTCTACGTTTACTTATTTAGTAGCTTTATGCCCAACTAGATGAATCCCTGGATTAAAATGCCAAAGAACCTGGACTTTTTAATTTATTTTTAAAGCATCATTTACGTATATCCACGTCGCGCTGTCCGAAACTGGTTAGAATTTGCATTGAAACATTAGATATATATGTATTAAATTATATAAAATGATGTCCCAAATGCCATGGATAAAATGAAGGACACCATTGGGGACACCTCGTATATACAATGGTTTAGATGGGGATTAATATAGTTCCAAATTTTACAGTTACGTGGTAGTCAATTTTAATGTTTATCGAACATGTTATGTAAGTACGACCATGCAATAGAATGTGACTATATAGGTAACCGTTGCTTTTATATCGACCTTTGCAGTTAGATATAATAACTTTCTATTTATGCATGATCCTAATTAAGTGCAAAATATGATCTACAATGTATGGAAGAAAAACCGATACAATTTTTATACCGGATGTCTAAAAAGTCTGGGAACGGTCAAATATCTCGAGAAGTACACATTGGATCCAATAAAGAAAAAACACGTCCTTAGTGATGGATATGTACGTACTTTATTATTTTTCATTTTTCCATAAAATTTCTTTTTTTTTATTCGTTTATTTAACGTCGGCTACCAAGGCCAATCACCGACGCCAGGGGATAAGCTCATCAGTGTCTGTGTAGGCACTGGGACTCCTAACCTGGAACTTTTGCCGAATCCCCACAGCTTGTCGTGGGGTAGGGATCTTCAACGTGCTTACATCGTAGATACACGGAACCCACAGATTTACATCTCTTTCGAAAGATGGTGACGCGAACAGATTCGCTCATCCACTATATCTCATCGACTTGATGTGACCCGGTTTTGAACTCGGGCCGTCTGCTTGCTAGGACGCGCCACTGTCTATTACACTACCAAGCCGACAAAGAATTTCTTAGAAATTACGAAAAAGAATATTTTTGCGATTACAGCGCCATTTGTCATGAATCGAAAAAACGTTTCTGACTAGCTTGACGTAATTTTTGCCGTATAATCCGCTTCTGTAATAAAAAAAAATTAAGATTTTAAAATTGCCCTCCGCCCCACCCCAAGAGGTGGAGGTGGGGAGTCGCGCTTTTAAAATTATTAAGGACATGTTTTTTTCTTCTTTGAATCCATTGTGTATTTCTCGAGATATTTGACCGTTTCCAGACTTTTTGGACACCTGATATGTGGAAGCGAGCCAGAGTGCAGTATTAATTTTTTTTTATTGGCATAGCAGCGTGACTTATACCAGCTCAATGCACTTGCATCATTTAGGTTAAACACAAAGTTAGTATAGTCCAAGTAAGGACTTCCCTGCACTCAAAAAACGCAACAAAAACTTTACGACATAATTATATCGCCGCGGGCCATGGCGCCATGCCTGTGATCAAACGACCCGACGCACATTAAAAACCTATAAAGGTAAGGGAGTCAATTTGCGAACAGCAGTACAAAGAGTACCGGCATTTTAATAAAGTCGTAAAGTTCTTGTTACGTTTTTTTATTTGCCGGGAACTGATTACTTCAACTAAGTATAACTCATCTTAAATATTTTATGGTTAAAAAGTATTGCGCAATTAAAAATCGACAATAATGCCGCTCCATAGACATCTCCATACCAACTCGTGTTTACCACATTACGCTGTTGGTCTCCCTTTTGAATTATCCTAAAGGGTTTCATCCTGCAGTTAACTATGAATCATGAAATTTATAATCGACATCAGAGGACTTTCGTCTGATAAATACTCAAGAATTTTTCGTATTCGATGTTTAAACGATGCGATCTTGTAATTGAGATCTTCGCTTTGCCATCATAATGTACTTCATTTTTACATTTATCTAGCTATGCTGTAACAGTAAACTTTTGTTTTTGTATCTGTGACAAATCATGTCTTTTGCCATTGTGACGTACCAACAAGAACACTGTCAAAGAATTAAAGAAATCTATGCATTAACGAACACAATTACTTACTTCATTAGGTTAGTACGAGTATTACTGTGATTTAATTTTCAAGCAGGTGCTGTCGAAGTTTTAGTTGAATTAGTTACTGTTCTTTGTTCAGAAAAACTATTCTTGCAAATTAGTTGCTCCGAAATAATTAGACTAATAAATACTAACAAATGATACCCTTAATTTTATATGAAAAATCTTTTGCAAATGTATTTTCATGCAAATTGTTACATTTGAAGTTTATGGTTACTTTTGAATCCGACATGAAAGGACTAACAAACGTTTTGTTATGTGCCGCCCTCTAACGGAGACAGATTATATCAATCCCAAGTAGTAGAGTGAAAGAAGGCTTGCCTAGTTGGCTAACCGATAAAGCGGCGCCATCCCTGAACCAATTGGCGAACTACCATTACCACAGATACGAGAAAACGGTGAAATATGCTAGACGGACTAGAAAGATCTCGAGTTACGGACTGGAAAGAACGAGAATAAAGCGCCACGGATATGTAAGGAGTGGATCCCGCGCACGGAATTCAGTTTTATGTTAGATGAACAAGTGAACAGATAAAATAAAAAACAATAATAAATTGTGAATTATATACACTTTGCAATACAATCTATGATTATTTCGTCTACAGTATTGGATATATAGTAATCGAAGTAATCGTTTACTCGTTACAAAGAACCAAGTATTAAGTAAAAAGTACCTAGTGCTCACATCACTAGTCTGTACATATGTAATTATCTATTGGAAAGTCTGCTTATGTCGAAATGCTATCACAGTCGGGTTGCAGATATGGAATCTTTCAAATAGCAGCCACCTGCTTCTTCGATATCAAGAAATGGTAACTGAAATTTCATCCGAACCACTTTCGACTCTATACTGTTACGTGTTTACACCCCCCAGAAGACACCCCCAAACATAGGTCCAATAATTGCATATACTTACACACTAAATTTAGCTCTTCACTACTATAAATTCCTGCTTGTTACTGTACTACATTGTTCACTGTTCTTTATCTTATCTGATCACTATCACTTGCTCATCTAATATATAACTGAACTTCGTGCATTGGATCCGCTTCTTATATATTGGTAGCGTTTATTCTCGATTAATTCCGTTTTCCACTAGGCTCATTCCAGCTGATTCTAGCTTATCCGTGATAATAGCGCCACCTCTGGCCAAGTGGCGAACTACCGTTTTCTGCCACCAGGAATTAAACCTATCTCCGTAAGAGGGCGGCACATAACAATATATTTTTGTAGTCTTTGGAAAGTCCAGCTTCCTTGCTTCCTTCCTATGCATCTCCGTCACGAGCGAGATGGAATCTAAAGCCTTGAGTTTAGTCTTGGTCTACACCACTCAAAACTTCGTAACGGAAGTATATCCTTTGCTGTTAATATTTTTCCAAAATTACTTAAGCGATATAATACAATGTGTAGAAATCGTTGTTTCAGGTCTGTCGAAAATCTGGCTATTTCTGGAGTGTCTCAGGGATCCATTCTGTATTCCTTTTTATTCGTTTTATTCATTAATGCAATATGACATGAAAAGAGATCCTCCATGAATATAATTTAGACAATATCGCACTGACCTGTCCAGAATTCATCAAATACATCGGTGTGATTTTCGATTATACAGCGACATTTAACAAATATATTGTCCAAATCTTCATGTGTAGTTCTTAGGAACTCTAAAGGTTTACAGATCTTAACATATATTTATTGCTTTTCAACTAAATTTGGTACCGAAAATCTTGAAGCTCTTGGAGATAGACAAGCTTTCCGTTATTTTTATTTGAATTAATTCACAGCATGTTAAAGTTATCTTCCAATTTTACAAAAACTGCAATTTTCTTTACCTCGTATTATATGTATTAATTCTAGACATTTTTATACATTGTATCTTCCCAAGCCTCGAACAATTCTTCTAAAATTTTGTCTGCAGGACATTTGATATTTTTCTTATTAATTTAAATTCAATATAAACCTTAAAATTGTAATAAACTCCCGTATATAAAATATCTTGTGTTTTGATTTGCCGTTACCTACATACAATTTACTGATTGACATCGAATGGAGAAAGGTTTATTACACCTCTTGTAAAGTTATTTATTAATTAATTTTATTTCTCTTTTTATTAGTCTCAATCCTGTACTTTTATTTTATATTGAAATTGTCTTGCATCTTTTTATATGTAAGTATATTAAATTAGTTCTCTTTTCCATCCGTCCTGTATTTGGTATTAATACTGTTAAATGGTGACGAATTTCTAAAATGAAATAGAATAAAAACCATGCGAATTCCCACTTCACAATCTCAAACTAGAGTAAAATGTATAGACATTTGTAGGCACTTTTCTTCATAGCACTGAAAATTAATGAACAGCTTTTGCTTTGTTTATCGGGAACGGAAATAGAGTAAATGATAGGTATTAGTATTTCTTCGCAATAATGTGGATGATGAAAAATTGGAGAATATTCGGCTCAAGAGGAACACATTCCATCGGTGTATGTAGGATATCGTGTTTGTTTGTTGAGGTATCTAATGTCGTTTCACAACAAAATATTACAATGCTGTTATGTAGGTCGTTGAAGAATAAGTCTTAAGCCAGTTTCGCAATCCATAATACAGTACACTGCAAAATATACACCATTTATTTTAAATGTAATTTTACCTACTAAATCTGCATATGATTTGTTTTAATCGGTTGTAAACTGTACAAAAATTATAAAGCAATAATTTATAGTTTTATGTTGCCTGGTCAAAATGCTACCTTAATAAAGAGACTGGCCCTATGTGGCTTAACTGTCCTCTGGTCAACTATTTCTTTCGTTTACCAACATTTCGAAAAACTATAAGGATCTATTCTACTCCCCATCGTTTGGAAGCAAATGTAAACACCGCTCCTTACAATTTATATTGTCTCCTGTATTAAATTTTACAGTTAAAGATTTTATTGTCTGACCATAAAATTTAAGTTGTCGAGATAACAATTCTAAATCTAACTGCGTTGTTTCCTATATTGTGTTTTACGTTTGTTTAATGCATGTATATCCGTATATGTGTAAAACATAATGCAAAAATATAAATCAGGTATAATTCTGAGGGATTATACAGCTTGTCTCACCGGGAACTGAATCGATCGATATAGAGAAAAGTACGCATCAGAAAATTTTGAAAATTTAGATAATTACTAGTGTCGGTGTGGCCAATCCAACTAAAATAATTACAAGCAGCTGACACTTCCGCTTATACCGGAAGTCGATACCAACTTGCTTATTTCAAATGGAACACCCTATATTTTAGGGTTTTCGAAAAGAGCATAAAATTCTGAGTCGAAAATATAGCATATCTTATACCTAAACCTAGACGTTTCAGAGATATTTGACATTTTATAGAAAATTTGACAGGTGCAACGGTTTGCGAGAACCGTTATAACTTTCTTCGTATAAAATATCCTCATTTGCTTCTTGTCACGTGAAAAGAACACAAGGAGAACTACGTTCTACAACTGAAATAAATTCAATAATATCATACCAAGTGTTCCGTTTTTCGCGTTACATTTTGTCAACTTCAATCCGCGAAAACTTGTTTAGGTCAAATGGAACACCCTGTATTTTTTTACGTCAAGTTGTGTAAAATTGAATTCCCTTTTTTCTGATATTAGCATTGTGGGGGTTAAAGTTACAACTTTTTGAAATATTTTCGATTTCATTAGAAATTCATGAACTGTTGTAATCATTTCATCAAAATAGCCATGATTAGAAACAATCAGTCATTATCTTATGTCAAAAATGCCAGCACGTTTAAATTACACCCACAAAGACTTTTTAAATTTGTTTATTATTTATGGAGAATGTGATAAAGTAATATCAAGAACTTGCAGCACATTTGCTACTCGATATCCAGAAAAACGGAAACCGTCACCAAACACTGTAAAACGCATACTGGAAAATTTTATAAAATATGGTTTTGTCAAGGCGAAAATGCAAAGAGGAAAGCCTATTGTTGATGACGAAAACATTGAAATAGTCATTCTGGGATATTTTCATGCATTTCCAAGGATGTCATTAAGACAAGCTGCTCTGGAATCGGGGCTGCAAGGATTCAATTCACACAATCTTATTAAAACATAAGTTTCACCAGTTTTCATTCCATATGGTTCAACGAATAAAAGAAACAGATTTCTTAAGAAGACAGAATTTTTTTGAGTTTATTCTAATAAGGTCTGAGGGTCACGATTCTTATGGACAGCTGAAGCAAAATTTACTAAAAGTAGACTTTTTAATAGACACAATTCGCATTATTGGAGTGACTCAAATCCTCATATGTTCAGAGAGCGAAACTTTCAGGAAAGTTGGCAGTTCAATGTTTACTGTGCCATAAGAAACGATAGAGTGATGGCATTACAATTTTATCAAGAAAATTTAAACGCTAAATTAAATTTTCTCTTCTGCTAATATGTATAGGTAATTTTTTTTTTTTTTTTTTAGGTGAAATTTGAATAATAACTATTTAGAAAATTTACCTCTCGCCGAACATAGAAACATTTTTTATCAGCACGACGGCGCTCCCCCACATAACGCATATTTAATTAATAATTATTTACAAGAAACTTTTTATGATCAATGGATTGCCAATAATGGACCTTTCTTATGGCCTCCTCGCTCGCCCTATTTATCAGTTCTGCATTATTTCATTGGGGAACTATTAAAAATAAAGTTTATGAGAGCTCATTAACAACCATTGAAGATTGTATGCAAAGAGTAAGAAATGCATTTCAAAACATATCACAGGATTCAATTAGAAGAGCTACCCATGAAGAACTAATCCGAAAGTGCGAAAAATATGTCGAGGTTCGAGGGCGGAATTTTGAGCAATTATTAAATTATAATGAAATCATATTTTAAGTTGATCTTATCTCTGCTGTTTTAGTTCATGCCATATCTTCAATTTGATTAATACGCATGTTACAGTGTTAGTGTTATTTTGCGTTTTTGTGGATTTTTTGACCTGATTGTTTCTAATCATGGCTATTTTGATGAAATGATTACAACAATTCATGAATTTCTAATAAAATCGTAAGTGTTTCAAAAAGTTGTAACTTTAACCCCCACAATGCTTAATATCGGGGCGAGCGTAGGTGCGTCTTTACTATGTACATACTTCTGTATGCGATGTAAAGCAACGACAGGCGCAGTTAGTACTTGGATTGGTGACCATTCCAACGGAAACCGCGTTCTCGCCTCACACATCTTCCAGCGGCTTGTATATCAGTGTATGCGCGGAAGCTATAACAACCTTAGGCGAGGGTTGTATAGGAGATATACCATCCTTCGGAGGGGATGTAAAGCCGTTGGTCTCTTGTCTATTAAATGTTAGGCAAGTAAAAGACCCCTACTCTTCTTAAGGGAAGAGGTTCGGCAAAATTCCTGGTTGGGGGTAGCTCGTCTACAGGCGTCGGTGTTAGGCCTCAGTAGCGGAAATAGGTCGACGTTAAATAAATGTATAAAAAAAAAATGCTTAATATCAGAAAAAAAGGGAATTCAATTTTACACAACTTGACGTAAAAAAATACAGGGTGTTTCATCCATTTGACCTAAATAAGATCTCGCGGTTTGAAGTTGACAAAATGTAACACACGAAGAAAGTTAACGGTTCTCGCAAACCGTTGCACCTGTCAAATTTTCTATAAAATGTCAAATATCTCTAGACCGGCTAGGTTTAGGTATAGGATATGCTACATATTTTCGACTCAGAATTTTATGCTCTTTTCAAAAACCCTAAAATATATAGGGTGTTCCATTTGAAATAAGCAAATTGGTATCGACTTCCGGTATAAGCAGAAGTGCCAGCTGCTTATAATTATTTTAGTTGGATTGGCCACACCGACATTAGTAATTATCTAAATTTTCAAAATTTTCTGATGCGTACTTTTCTCTATATCGATCGATTTAGTTCCCGGTGAGACACCCTGTATATCTAGTCTATATAAAAAGTTTAGCAGTAAAAAAAATGTAACAGAAATTTGTTAAAAAAAAGTACATAATAACAACCAACTATCTTTTTATACAGTTTGTAAAATAATTCCAAAACATTTTTTTTGAAAATCAGGTGGGAAATTGTCGACGAATTTCAATGAAATTCGAAATCTCTGAACCGTTCCTCCCGAAAATGAAAAAGATAATTCTGGATTTGCAACTGTTTTCACAAATACACAGTAACATGTACTTATAAGTGTAGAATATAATAAGAAAATTTTATTCCATAAATACTAGACTAAATTTTTTACCACGTGAATGAACACCGGTTTGTTATTGGTGTGACGTCATCGGTCATAAAATACGGGCGATGTCAATAGAGCCGGCATTATGAAAGCACAGTATACTGTGATAAAAGTGTGTTTATTACTTATCCAAGAAGGTCAATTGTATTGTTTTATGAAGATTGAAGACTATTTCAATCGAGCAATGACGGACAAGGGATTTATACAAGTCCAGTCGGACAATTTGCCCAGAGTAGATCCATGATGACAGCATTTTTTGGTAGCGATCCTGATTTTATAAATGCGGAAATTAAAGCAACAAAGACTGTGTGGTTTGTATAAATAATAAATAAATAACATGACAAGTAATTACGACCCCCTTTATCCCGGAAGGCTCTAGAAGGGTCTTTTGTGGGGGAGGGGGTTATACATTTAAAGACAGGGGAAACATCCAATATCCGTGTATAGTGGAAAAATCCCTCTCACATTATTTTCCACTGCCACGGAAATCTAACACGGAACTTTTGGGTGAGAAGCAAGTATCTCGACCATCAGTCATACATGTGTATGCATGTGTATTTTTAATACTTACATCTTATATTGAGTAAATATGCTATCAAATCGGCACCCCCGGCAATACGTAGAATACAAAAGCTTTTTCGCCTGATCAGAGACTTCTACATCCGTTTTTTCTCGTACAAATGGTTCGATGTTAGTTTCGGTGACATAATGGAATGCCGTAAATTGGTTCTATACGTTATAAATAAAGAAAGTATGACTAAATAGTAGAAAATAAAAAATATATATTTTTTTAAAACTTGCCTGTCTTAAAGTCGTACTAAAAAGTAAAAGAATCATTGCAAGAAAAGCAAGGCATCCGCATCATACGTACAATCGTACAGAGTGCGCACGCCTTATTACTTTTTAATACGATTTTAAGAAAAACAAGTTTTAAAAAAATATATTTTTTTATATATGTTTTTTGATGCTTCATCGATTTCCGTTATAAAAAAACCATGCAACTTTGTTTGTCAAAGCTTCTTGGTTTTAATTAGTCATGTCCATACTAACGGTACGGAGCCGACTTACTTATAAAATAAACGAAATATTCATTTTTAAACATATGGTATAAAAGAATGCAGGTTTCGTAATAAACATTTCTAACTTTTAAAGATTTGGAAATGTGTTGTCTTTTATCTGGCATAATACGCTGAGCACGCGGGAGGTATTGTGTAAACGAAATAAACACGATGAACAAAATAACAAAATCAGTGAAATATATTATTAGTTTAGATATTACTCAGATCTAGAAAAAATAACTGTTTTGTCTGTAGCATTTATAAAAATACTTAAATTGCTGTCTATAAAGTTCGTTTTGTTACGCATTTTTAGGTGTGAAACATTTTTGAAATAGAAATATTCAAAAACAAACTTGTGTTTGATCCGTTGGCGCAGATTTCTATTCATTAGATTTTTAAATATAATTTATCACAGAAAATTAATATTTATATTCAAGTTAACACGTTTACGACCGCGAGTTAACCAAAGTTAATTTACCCACATTGCAACGCTAAATACATGGGATATGTTAGATAGCTGTTCTGAAGATCCACTACTATCAACGGGTTGGAAATATAAGTATCGTCGTTGGTTCTGCAACATCATCACCTATGTGTAATTTTTTTTACAAAAAACTTCATGTATGTACACCAAGATCTGCTGAAAGTCTCGGTAAACTGCTACCCAAGACCATACAAATAGTTGATAGTTTTGAATACTTGACGGTCACGTCTTCTTCTGAAGCGAAGTGAGCTCTGTTGGCCTGAGCTCTCCTCTATTTATATGCATCGTCAGGGGGCGTGGCTTGGTTCCAGTGATGTCGCATGGTAAGTGGACCGGAACATTGATTCCATGCCAACGATAGCTGTAGTCCAGTCCTGCAACACGGTTGAAATTGTTTTGATTTTTGTGTATTTCCATTGCTTCTCTGTGTCTTCTGGGCCAGTAGTGTCTCGTGCTCGCCAATTTTTTCATTTCGTCAAACTTTATCCAATGGCCGGTTTCTTTTGAGTGTTCCGCAACTGCAGATTTAATGATGTTTTCCTTCTTTGTGTGCCTGATATGTTCTTTAAGCCTGGTATTAATATCTCCTGTTCTCTCCTATGTAAACTTGTCCACACGAACATGGAATGCTACAAGCTCCTGGTGAGTCGAGCTCTTGTGGTGGCTCTTATTTAGGAAATTGTTGTCCGATTTTTTGTTTTGCGTTGTAGATCACTTTGATGTTCTTCTTTGCTAGCACTCTTCCAATCCTGTCCGTACAACCTTGTATATATGGTAGGTAAGTGGTGGCTGTATATTTCCTTTCTTCTTTCGTATTGGCTATGCTCTGTTTCTTGATGGCGTTGTTTACGTCCTTGGGTCTATATCCATTTTTCTGTAGATATGTCTTTAAAGTCTGGTATTCCTCTTGGAGATGTTCTTCTTCGCATATTTGTTTTGTCCTGTGTATCAGTGCCAATGTTACCACTCAGTTTGGTTAATTTTTGAAAACAAAATATTGAAAGCAAAGTTTTGACGAAAAGCTATTGCAAATTTTTTATCGTGTGTTTTGTGAAAAAAACAATATACAGAGTTACTGGTAATTCGATACATTCCTTTGGAGATGTGATGGGGCATGAGCTAAGGAGTAAATCTAGCCCTCATACATTATGCAAAACTCAATAGTTTTTGAGATATTTCAATTTTTTTGTTTTTCTCAAAAAAGTAGATCTTAATGTCTTAAAAGTTAATTTCCGAAAAATCTACTTGACATTTTTAATTTTTTTTTACTGGATTACTTGTCCAATATTATAGATATCCGTTTGGAATGAAAAATATCCGGAAACATTTCGATCATGTGAACATTTAAAATAAAAACTTGTAAAAAATTTTTTTTTAAAATCAGTTATGAAATTTAGGTTTTTTCAAAAAAATATTAATGTAGCACGCATACACATTATTATAAAAACTTCCTTATTTCAATAGCTATCTAACTAGGTAGAAATGTTTAATGTACCCTTGATAGTTCTAATAAAAAATTAGTAAAGATAATGCTGGTGGCGGAATTTATTAAACGACTAATCGTTCATTTTCATTTAAGTCAGTCAGTCCTTGACTTTGACGTTTGTGCATATATGTTATTAACTGACATTCTTATCTCCGTGTCCCTTAAATTTGTTGGTCTTGTTAAATTAGTTATCGAAGATTTTGATTTTGCCCGTAGTTGTTGTTATTAGTTGTTGCTATTGTATTTTCTGTGCCATGGCCGCGTATATCCAAGGCTTGGAGAAAGGTGATCCTGGAAGGAGAGTGGAATTCTGCCGCTTTATGTTAAATTCAGATGCAGAAAGTGCAAATTTTTTAACAAGTATTTTATGGACGGACGAGTCGAAATTTAATCGCGAGGGTATAACAAATTTCCACAACCTACATTATTGGGCAGAGGAAAATCCCAAGTTAACACGTGAAACTAGTTTCCAAATGAAGTTTTCTATTAATGTGTGGATGGGAGTCATTGGCCACTATTTAATAGGGCCACACTTTCTTCCTCAAAATTTAAACGGGGAAATCTATGAAAATTTTTTAAGAAATGATCTGGCGGTGATTTTAGAAGATGTTACTCTCGCCGTCAGACAGCGAATGATGTTTCAGAACGACGGTTGTCCAGCACATTATCGGCTGACAGTACGACAGTTACTTGATCAACGTTTCCCTAACCGTTGGATTGGAAGAGCGGGCCCAATACCTTGGCCAGCGCGAAACCCTGACTTATCACCCCTTGATTATTACGTGTGGGGTCATATGAGGGAGATGGTCTATGCCACACCAGTCAATACTATAGAAAACCTTAGACAAAGGATAGTCGATGCTGTCCAACACATAAGGCATAATCTGACAACCAGAGTAACAAGGACGGAAATAAAAAGACACTGGCGTGTCTGTATACGGAATAGGGGCTCCCATTTTGAGCAAGACATAAAAAATAAAGTATAACTTTGAAATTAATGAAGAATTAAACTCTACTTTTAAAATGTTTTTTTACTGTTTATCTAAAAATAAAATTCGTACTACTTGTGTTATTTTTACTAGTATTTTCTTAGAACTATTAAGGGTACATTGAACATTTGTACCTTGTTAGATAGCTATTGAAATAAGGCAGTTTTTATAATAATTTATACGCGTGTTACGTTAATATTTTTTTGAAAAAAACCTAATAGGTAAATTTCATAGCTGATTTTAAAAAAAATGTTTTTAAAGTTTTTATTTCAGATGTTCACATGATCGAAATGCTTCCAGATATTTTTCATTCCAAACGGATATCTATAATATTGGACAAGTAATCCAGTAAAACAAAATTAAAAATGTCAAATAGATTTTTCGAAAATTAACTTTTAGGACATTAAGATCTACTTTTTGAGAAAAACAAAAAAAAATGAAATATCTCAAAAACTATTGAGTTTTCCTAATATATGTTAGGGCTAAATTTACTTCTTAGATCATGCCCCATCACATCTCCAAAGGAATGTATCGAATTACCAGTAACCCTGTATACAGCAATGCAATACATGTAAGCAATTCTGAAATCAATACTATGTTATTTTTTCGCATTTGTGTATTTATTTAGTTAAAATACTTTCCTACTTAGAGTTGTAGAAGTGTATTGAGCGTTCTTATACTGTTGGTATTTATATTTTTTTTAAATTAACCGGTTAACGAAATCTGCTGCTTAAATTTAGGGTAATAAGCAAAATATGACATAATAGAATAGTCCCCGTTTTGTTATTCTTTATAGTGTGAGACAAAATTATTATTTTTAAGCGATTAAAAAGTGGGACGTAACATTGCATTTTCTTTATATTGAAATAAATCGAAAAGATATACGTCTTACGAGGAAAGTATAAGTATACAATACTGTATGTTACCCCTTTGAACAGGAGGTGTGGGAGGAAAACCCGTACTAGGTTTTCGAGGTTGTTGCAACTCTCTTTATTTTGACTTAATTTGCTTTTTTTGTCAAAACAAATATTTTAAACTTTTTATATATAAATTTATAGGAAAAACTTTGACGGGGGGGAGTATCTGGCCGTTTTTAGACTCGTGGGCTTCTAGCTATATTGTGCTACGGTCTTTGTTTAGGTATATTAAAGAAATATGATTAGGTAATACTCTGTAATAAACAGATATATAATAAAAAGTCATATATAGTCAGATATTTATGTGAATAGACCACGATTAAACATCATACATCATCGAAGTACAGGAAGGTTTCAATGAAAATAAAATTCAATACATGTAAAATATAGAACCGACAGCTCATTTAGCTATTAATACATTTATGCATTCGTTTTAGTGTATTAATGAATTTTGTTCGCCGACACCTCGACACCTGATGATCCTAAAAATAACCAAAATCTATTAAAGCTAGCCGATTCGTTGGTGACAGGAGCCGACGTTAGTTTGCGCTCTTAATAAATTGGACAAGTGGTCTAAATTCGTTCCAAATTAGATAATTTTTGTTTATTCCATGTTCACTTAAAGCAATTGTCCTTTTAATAAAGTGAATGACCGATCCGTGCAACGCTTCCGCACGTAATCTAGTGCTATAGGTTTCGTTCATTGAATTTTTGTAATATAATTTACAATTGAAAGTTACAAATTACATCGCAGTAAGTGGGGTTCGAACCAACTTCGCTAGTTGTGACCAAAGCAACCCTTAGTTTTTATGAAGAATACCTATAATAGATAATACGCCATAACTTCCCCGACTTTCGAAATTCTTCATTGTTGATATAACTACTCTTAATAATTCAAAAGTGATGTCTGAGCAAGTATTGCTCTTTTAATAAATGAAAAATAAATTGTTTTCCGAAGAAAAATGTATTATACATAGAGGCTGTCCATTTTATCAGGGCCCTCGAAAATACCTCACTTAATATCGGTCGTACAAAAAAAATTATTTTTACGAATATTGTGCCGATTTATATAACCTACAAAATGGTTTTAAAGACATTTGAAATCCATGGCCTACTTTAAGGCTTATGGCGGAAAATATCGAAAATGCGAAAACGTCTAGGCCAAATATCTCCGTTATTTGAAGAGATACGAGAAAAATTCTAAGGCGAAATTTTTTTGCAAAACAGAGTGTTTCAACGAGGTTTTATCTAATTTTTTTCAAAACCGCACTATTTTGATATTTACTCTTCAGGCTGTTAAAAAAATTATTTTGAAACGGGCGGGGAATGGCGCCATTAAATAGAGTATTTTCCTCCCTTTTCAATGATATATCACATGCCATATTTATTCATTGGTACTACGTTAATAATTATCAAAACATTTTTTTTAAAGAAATAAATTTTTTTTAACAAGCATTATACTTGCCGTGGAGAAGTATGATTAAATAAAACGATAAAATAATTCAATAAGTTGTTCAAATCTTAACCGACAACCCCCAAGTTGACTGCCTCGGAGGGTTTTCTCAATAGCAAGCCTATTTAACGTCGGCCTTTTTCCGCGATGTAAAATAGTCAGCAGGCGCCATCCAGCGTCTCAGTCTTTCGGCTGGTGTTTGTTGCAATCGAAGCATTAGCGTTTTGATGGTAATATATGCAATTATTACACTTAACGCGCCAAACTTGTAACTTGTAATTCAGCGCTCGGCGGGGCACATAGCCCGGAGAGTAGCTGTTGGTTGCAGTCTGGTTACGTTCCTTATAGAAAAATAAGGATTTTATAGAGGAGTTTGCGACTAAAAATATTGTTTTAATATTCCGCCCTCTAAAAGCACATTTGAACTATGCTAAGTCCAGTCAGGCTATTTATTTTTCGATTGCAACAGACACTGGACCGCTAGATGGCGACTGCTGACTATTTTACATGTCGCTATTGTAAAAATACCGGGATCTACCAAATGGTCAAAGGATCCTCGTGCCGGTCGTCACATGCCTACCTTGCAATGACGAGAGCCAACAGCTCGGAACTGCAGTCTGCAAGTGGTGTGTGGCGGCTGGCAAGAGAGCTTCTTTAAGTAGAATCAGTCTTTCGGCTGGTGTTTGTTGCAATCGAAGCATTAGCGTTTTGATGGTAATATGCAATTATTACACTTCATGCGCCAGACTTGTAACTTGTAATTCAGCGCTCGGCGGGGCACATAGCCCGGAGAGTAGCTGTTGGTTGCAGTCTGGTTACGTTCCTTATAGAAAAATAAGGATTTTATAGAGAAGTTTGCGACTAAAAATATTGTTTTAATATTCCGCCCTCTAAAAGCACATTTGAACTATCTTTCCTCATGTCTCGACATTTCTGAAAGAGTGTTAATAAACTGGCTAATGCTTGCCTTGTTCCTAGGCTTTCATGAAAACCAAATTGGGTATCGCTTTGGTCTACTTCACATTTGTGGTAGACCCTTGCTTGTATAATTTTAAGTAAGATTTTAAGCACTTGGTTCATCAAGCTTATCAGTCTAAATTCATAACATTTCTTGGCGTTTGATTTTTTAGGGAGTGGAATAAACACGCAGGTAAACCAGTCTTTTGGAGTATTACCTGTTTCATGGATTTTCTGTAGCAATTGGATTGGAACAGTGGGACCCAATTTTCTTCTTCTAACAGTTTTATTATTTCTATGTGGATTTCGTCAAGGCCCGTTGCTTTCCCGTTTTTACTTAGTGAAAGTGCTTTCATTATCTCTGATTTTAGGATTTTTGGGGCCTTTTCGTGTTCCTTATCACTGTCATGTTCGTGATGATTCTCGTTGGCAAATGTCGTCCGTATGTTTGTTTGCCATATTTTAAATAGCTCTTCCTCATCTGTTACTATTTCATTCTTTTTAACTGATAGTGTATTAAAAAAAAGTTATGGCCAAAAATAATAAATATTTGCTTATCAGATGCCTCTCTCTTGGATATGCCCACCTTAATTAAGTATATTTAACTAAATATAAAATGACCGTTTTTATGTACATGTTAATTTAATTTCCAATATGCATACTTGGACAAGGGAAAGCACCACGGAGCGGATATCTCATATACTGTACCCAAAGTTTTTTACAGTTTTTTATATTTACATAACTCGTAAATGGAGCTAATCTACTTGTTATAGTAAATATTTCCATTTAATGCCCAAAGCAGTTTTAAAAAATTACTAGGATTCAAATCTGTCGTTTCTGGTAGAATTACCCCTATAGAAACTTTATAGTGTCAGTTGCTTGTAGCGCAATAAAAAAAGTACAATTTGCCGTTAGTAAATAATAACGCCATTGTTAATTAAGATCTAAAAAAGTTTTCTTTTATGCAATTTTAGATCACCGAGTTTAAATAAAAACGCAAACTTTGTCTGCTGCCAACCAGTCGAAACGACACTGTCAGTCTATTTAGGTTATTTTTAGTTGACCAGGTGTTGAGGAATAATACCAAAACGAATTCATAAGAACGCTAATAGCTAAACCAACAGGTGGGAAATAATGAGAATATACTATGCGCAAAAACTGCAATGCCACCGCACATAAATTTAGCAACATTATGCGTAAACTTACGGAAAACTAATAAAATAAATACACAAAATTTACACTTGTAACACTTAAAATGAAATAGAATTAGGTATGCAGTTTGAATCAGAACTTATCATTATAGTTGGAAATTTACAACAGATCCATGAAAATACGTTGTCGCAAGGAATAATGAGAAAAGCACTGTTAAAATCATTTAAAAATAATCACGGCACTGGTATTTTGGTCTGCTATTGCAATAAAATCGTATAGAGCAGCCGATAATGCACCCAGGGGTGGATCCAGACCGAAATTCGGGGAGGGGGCATATAAAATATTCAGAGAAACATACAAATAGAATACGCTAAATTAGGACAAAGATCTTATTAAAACAATTTTTAGGAGACAAAATATATAAGCCAATGCAAAGTGGATAAATTATTACAAATATAATAAATGTGTAGTAAAGTAAAAATACTTACTACGAAAACCCAGTATTTCACTGTTTCCTATGAAAGGAAATCGATTCATTCCACCAATCAAGATGCACAATGTGCGTTTCCAAATCAATTGGGGGGTAGGCAAGAGGTCTGGCTGGCGGGAGATGTGCGCCAAACATTTATACAGGTAAAAATTTAAATTTTTAAAATAATGCTAGGCCCATTTTTTTCACAGGTTTCTGTTGACTTTTAAGAACACAAATTTATTGTTGCCAGACATTTTCGTCATTGGTAACATCGTGCCAGATGCTATTTTATAAACAAAAAATATATATTTTCAATGAATTTCAGTACGACTAAAATTTTAATATGATGTAATTTAGCTATCAAGATATTTAAATTAATTTGCCAGACAATAATTCGATTGTTTAATTAGGAGCCACACCGCTTAAGTCTGGGAAAGTATGGTGATAATTTTTTGACGAAATAGAAATCCAATAAAATCCGTCCATTTCTAGTCACATGTCAAGATTCATCCAATTATTAAAGGATTACACTGATAATCTCCCTAGGGAGATTATCACTTATGTTGCTATGTAACGAAAAATTATTGACAGTTTTATAATTTATTTCAAATGTCACATTCACGATTTGACATATTAGAATTTCAAAAAATTATCTCACTGAATTTACCGCGTGCACTGATAAATTTTAATTTTCTCTAATAATGACCCTCAAGCTTGTTGCTTTAAGTAATTACATCTTACGGCGTCGGGTAATTACTAAGCAACAAGCTTTCGGTTCATTATTACAGAAAATTATCGCGTGATTCTCTACGCCCTTGGTAAATTACAGCTGAATATGTTGGTAGTGAGAGAGAGATAGTTACAAAAGAGACAGCTGGAAACGCGACAGAAAAACTTTAAAATTAATTTATTTAGTATTATAGAATGAACACAATAGAATTTGATCATATGATAGAATAATAGAATTGGAATCAGACTAGATTTAGATGAAAAAAATTAAGAAAAGAAATGATTTGAAATATAAAAGGTCATATTTTTTATTTTAAATATGTTGACAATCACACGCAAATTAAATTAAGTTCCTTATATCATTGTGTCACATAAAACTGATGCATCTGCAAAGTCATCGTCGCTGCTTTCATCATTGTTATCATTGTCTTCTGATGTATTGTCATTTTCTAGCATTTGGCTATCTGTAGTATTAATTATTAAATTCAGGTAACTTGTTACATTGGTTCTTTTTTAAATCAGTATTTACAACACTGAAAATCACAACAAACACAGACATGCGGTTATAAGGTCGACGGCCACGACATTTTAAAAAATAACAGCCGAGCGGCAGCAACTGTCACTGCCTATTTCTGGACTACTCTTAAAATGTTTTCTTAACCGCCTCTCAAGTTATCGAAGTAACGCCCTGGAAGGTCTCAAGGATCTTGTACTAGGTAAATCCCATGGAAGGTCTCAAGGACCTTGTACTAGGTAGAGAGAGGCGAGGCCCTACAGTTTATTGTGGACTCCGAACTTGCTCTCTCCCCGACTGAACTCGGTCTGGCTCCTTTTATACAATCGAATTATTGTCTGGCAATTTAATTTCAGATATATTGATAGCTAAATTAAATCATATCAAAATTTTAGCAATACTGAAATTCTTTAAAAATATATATTTTTTATTATAAAATAGCATCTGGTACGCTGTTACCAATGACGAAAATGTCTGGCAATAATAAATTTGTGTTCTTAAAAGTCAACAAAGACCAATTAAAAAAACAAATGTGCCTACATTATTTTAAAAATTAAAATTTTTACCTGTAGTCAATGTCGTGAATACAGCTCAGTGAATGTGGATCAAAGTCAATCCATTTAAAAGATTTTCAGACATTTTAGAACTAATCCACATTTTTAATCGTTTTAAAGTCGAAAAACTCCTTTCCAAACTAGCAACGCTTATAGGTCGATTACAAAGAATTTTTAAAAATTTATAAGTTACATAGTTTCATCGCACTGTTGTATGTAAGGTTTCCAAACCGCCGGCAGGTATAGTCGCGCGTATATTTACTGGGCAGTCAAAAAACTCAACAAAAACTCTACGAATGCACCCACAGTCCAGCAATATATAGTAGACCGAGGACAAATAGAAATAAAGATTTTAGCAAAAAAAAAAAATATATGGTGTCGTTATAGTTCGTCCAACATACACGGCGCGGCGCGGCGCGGCGCGGCATACAGTGAATGCTCATTAAATGTAAGAGAGTCAAATATAGCTCACGGGCTATTTTTTTTAATCATTATTACTTTGGCTCATTTGCCATTAAATTCATTTTAAGTTAGTCTCTGTCTCTAGCATTAGGTACTTTGTTTTGAATAGTCACTAGCAAGCTTGCTCTCGTATATAGTCGAATAAATTGCTTCCTTCATTTTAATTTCTTTTTTAATAAGTAACAATACTATGAAATAGTAATAGGAGTGTGCCGGTGACGTCACCTTAGAATCCAGTTCGCGGCATCTACTAAAATGGGGAACATTATTCAGTATATAGAGGTACAATGTTTAAAACACCATAGAGTTCCAATAAAGAGGTGATATAATAGTAATAACTACTAGAAATGAATCTCGCGCTATATATAGATCGAGGAGTCAACCGCGGCCAAATTTTGTACACCAGACTTCCTTTTCGTAGGAGATTGCCCTGACTTCCCCGATACTTCCTCGAATATCCCCGGATTTCCTCCAACTTCCCCGGACTTCTCCGAGACTTCATGTGGCATGTACACCAAACTTCCTTCGCGGTTTACCCCGAGGGGCCAACCGCGGCCAAATTTGGTAAGCCAGACTTCTTTTTCGTAGGAAACTTCCTTGGACTTCCCCGACATTTCTTTTGACACGTACACCAAACTCCCTTCGCGGTTTACCCCTCGTTATAGATATTTAATAAAATATATTTTTTTTAAAATTTCGGCATAGATGCAAAAGACAAAATCCACATTAAAATGAAAACGCTGCGGTAATAGAAAACGGTTTAAATTGTTTTAGCAATACATTATGCATTTTCAATCAATCTGTACGATGCTTCCTGTGGGCACGCTATAAAAGATAGATATATACCCTCACTGACTTTTTTGTAAAAATTCTCCGTTTCTATATTTTTTTCATATCTGTCTCGTACCATTTTAGCAGCGCTCCAATTTGAAGCTTTACTAGCCTGCCTGCTCTCCTCCACCATCATCTTCCCACCACTCTTTCGTATGCTAGATCATAATATAAATATAAAATGGAATTCAGTGTTTTATCGGTTTACTTAATAAATGTTAAGAAATTAAAATTGTAAACCTTCTTTTAGCCCGCCGTGTATTCTAAGACTATTGTGGTCAAAATTAAACACACTTTTTTCTTTTTTATATAAAGTTTAAATTAAACTTTCCTTTAATTATATTTTAAGAACAGATTTTAAATTAATACTAGTTGATAGACTATTTTCATATAAATTGGTCAAAAAGATATTTTATATTTAGTACGTCGTCATAATATCGAGCGGAACAAAATGTAATTTTTTATCAAATAATCTTTTGATTAGTGACTGAATTTAGCAGTATTTAAAAAAATTGTGTGAAGAAACGCTCCATAAATTAAAGGAGTTAGAGATGTTAGCTTTCTTACTGTGATACACAAAACCTATGTTCCAATATAGTTCAGTTTTAAATATTATACTTGATGACAAATACGGTTACAGCATAATACTCAGACTTTTGGTATGCGATAAATAACATTTTAACTCAAATTGAGTATAAGGAATTTAAGTGTGTTGAAAATAGTTGATAAATACATTTTCCATTCGATTAACTCAATAGTTTTGTCAATAGAATGCTAAATTAATCAATCGTATTCTTACAACCACAAATATATTAATCGCTAACCTCAGCTCAATTCCAAAAGACAAAGGCAAGGAATATAATTAAGCAGAACATGACAAATACTATTTGAAAACCAGTATGCGCACATCTAGATTTTAAGATTCTTGTAATTGGGCAAGTCTCAGTTTTCCCTGGGACAAATCATACCCTCACAACCAGTAAATAACTTAGGTACGATCATCTTTGTGTTTTATACTAAATCATTTAGTACCGGTAGCTTTTCACAGGCATTGTTTAATTGTTATAGCAAAACCTATTTTTTAAACTTGCTCTCATGTATTAATTTTACGCATAATTAAGATAATTTAACCGAAATAATCACTCATGAACAATATAAATTTGTTCCATGACCTGTACGTATAGTGGGATATTATATGTATAGGTGACCAGTTATTCAGATATATGGGAAATCCAATATACCATCACAAGCAAAAATTTCGCAAAAATTTTTGAAAATAACCATAAAATTTTAGTTTGCAGCGACTCCAATATAAGTACCTAGTTTCAATTCTGATCCTAATGATTCTAAAGTAAAATTAATTAATAATTTTATACAGTATTTAGATTTAAGGCAATTTAACTTGATAACTAATACTAATGATAGACTGCTTGACTTGATTTTAGCAAACTTTGAATGTAACGATTCTAGAAATAGTGTACCTTTACTTAGTGAGGACAGGCACTACCGATCATTAACAATGTACTTGAAATTAGAATCTAAATTCGAAAACAAATTTCCGATGCAGCATGATAATTAAATGTATGACTTTAAAAAAGCTGATTTCATACTTCTCTACGACAAACTTCTTCGGGTCGATTGATCACGTCTGTAAGTATACAGCAACACCAATGATGCTTGTGACAAATTCTATGCAATTCTACATTCAATTTTTGATGAACGTGTAGCAAAATTTAGAAAAATTAACAGAACATTTCCACCTTAGTTTAACTACGAAATAAAAAACGCATCAAAGAAGTAGCACTAAAAAATTATAAGAAATATAATATAATGACCACTATCTACGCAGGTTTTAAGCACTTAGAAGTACAATTAAACGTCAAATTGATAGTGCATACAAATAATGTCTCAAACATTGAAAATGAAATTTCCGTTGATCCATCTAAATTCTGGTCGTGTCCAGTGTAAGAGAAAAAAATCTCTTCCAGGGATATTAAAATATAACGATGCAATTTTTGACATGCCATAAAACATTGTTAATGGTTTTGCGGTTTTTTTTTTCCAGTACATATACTCAGTCTAACCATCTCCTGTTAGGCAGCCTCGTACCAGTATAAATATTATTCACATATCTGAGAATGACATAAAGGTGATAAAGGAAGTAAAAAATAAAATGACTTCCAGTATAGATAATGTCACGAGTTTTCTTGTACGAGATTGCGCCATGATATTTGTTAAACCACTTCATGTTTTTTATTCAATTTTGTTCTTGATACATCTAAGTTTCCAGACATTTGGAAAGTTACAAAAATCTGCCCAATTTTGAAATCTGGCAATCCCTCATATCTTAATAACTATAGACCCATAGCAATCTTAAGTAATTTTGTGAGTCCTCGAAATATATGAAAATATTTATAATGAAACTAAAGTTTGATGTCCCCATCACAACATGGTTTCATGACGACCGTAAAATCAACCGTAACAACTTTGGCACAGTTTATTTGTAATACCCTGGAAGATGAAGACCAGGTTGATGTAATATACACAGATATTCAGAAAGCTTTTGATACAATTGATCACAATTCGCTGTTAAATAAATTACAAATTACTGGCTTCTCTTATATTAACTTATTTACATCATACTTATCGTTGCGTAACCAAAAAATTCAAATTCAAAAAGTATGTATTAATAATAATGATACAATAGTTGCCTCACCAGGACCTGCTCCGGAACCGATCGTGCAACCACCGCATTAACGCGGTGACGGATTGCAGGATCGGGCGGAACAGACCTGGGTCAGCGAAAACAACAATTCAACAAAACTAAACCTAGACTCCTTTTTAAATATAAAATAAAAATAGGTAATGAAATTAACAAAAATGCTTGAAAACAAGCTCAACAAAACTTATAAACTACACTAATTTTTAAAAACACTGACGCACAAAAAACATTATTAAATTTGGTATCTGGAGCGTAACCAATGTGTCTATTATGGTGGTCACATATCTCAAAGACATATTGCTACATCGGGTGTTCCGCAGGGGTCTAATTTGGGCCCGCTGCTGTTCCTAGTCTTTATTAACTATTTACCATCAGAAATTAAATGTGATCGTCTTCTGTTTGCGGATGACCTCAAAATATATCAAAAAGTAACAAGGACTATGCGTTATTCTACAAAATGAGCTCGACAGAGTAGTCGCATGGTGCGCCAACAATTCATTGAAATTGAATGTATCTAAATGCAAATATTTCTTTTATTCGCAAACTAAATTTTGTTCGCATTAATTATAATATAAATAACAACATTATTGACCGTTGTAGGGAATTTAAGAATCTAGGATTTAGGGGGGGGGGGGGTGGTAGCGGCGCTAATAATAATTTTCTTCTCTGAGGCCCGGGCGAAAAGTAGAAATGTGAGAACGGCGTCTTATGGGTTTCATTCACAGACTGTCAATGCTATTGATAAATATAGATATAGATTTTTCTTGTACTTTTGATCGTGCATATCAACTACTTTTATTAATATTAAATTGATATGGTGTTAGCTACCGTACTTTAAATATTAAACGGACGAACGGAGTGGGACGTGTATTTGTGAGAGAGAAGGAAGAGAAGTGGGAGCGCTAGGCTCCTCCCCCGGCATCTCGCTACATGGCTGCTGAATTTCCGCACTCGTTTTTATAAATGTATCACGCGCACGTGCAGGCCCTAATGAAGTTAGAGCTTCGGGGTAAAAAAATCTTGAAAGAGAATTAATTGCCCTTGAAAATGAGCCCGGCCCGAAACCTCTAACCCTTTCCCTTGCCCTTCTACAAGGCAAAAACTTTGTGGGCACATTAGTACTCAATGTCACGTTTGCTGAAAAAATTGCAGAAGTTACAGCAGTTTTAATTTAATTTACGTTTACCCTTCTGTCCCCCCGCCCCCCCAATAAACCTGACGATTAGAAATTTTGACTCAGTACTTAGGTCCTGAGTGTCTATCGGGGGAAGAAAAAAGAAAGTCGCCAAGTCACTTTCTTCCCAAAAAAAAAAAAACGCGTCGGTATGTTCCCGCCGCAGCGAAAAATCCGTATACAAATTCATACTTTCAAATCACAATATCTCGGGAACCGCTGGACCGATTTCGACGAGTCAAAATCCAGTTCATGCGCTTTCGCGAGCCCTTCATTTTCTTCCCTGTACGTCGATCCAAATCGAACTAAACGAGTTATGTCCGAAAAACTGATTTCCCCTATCTTTACATTAAATTAAATTAAATTTTCAAAACTGGCAAAAATAAAATAAAATTGAAAGGTGCTGCAGTTACACAACAGGAAAGTTAGTGAAACAAGCCGACAAAGCGATCACAGACACAAACGAGGAAATTAGAACATTGACACATCATATTTAACATCACTTTAACGACGATCGAACTGGAAATAACTTAAAAACAATTAGTTCATCGAACCCAGCGAGAAGTAGTAGTGACAGTAGTATTATCGGAAAAGACAAAGTTTAGGAATACAAACTCTGAGTGTGGCCTAAGGCTGTTGAACAATTCAATTTGCAGACCTCAAGACATTCATAATTATGCCCGAACTTCCGATTTCTAAGTTTCTTATAAATCACCTACATAGAGAAACCGATCTAAAAGTGACTAAATTTAAACAAAATAAATAGTCCCGATGTGGCCATGTTCTTAGGATTAAAAATTAATGACGATTGTAAAAATTTAAGCTTGAAAAAGAGCGTGACTGCAGCCGTTTGTTTTTAAGGTGTATGGCAATCATTAAATTAGTTAGTCGGTGTTGAAATATTCACGCGTCAGAAATGTACGTATTAGTACAAAAATTAAATGCACAAAATAATGTTTGATGCGTCTGCGAATTGGTTACAAGCCAATAAATCAATAAAACCTTAAATAAAACACAGCTGTCGCGATTTATCTACTAATGGAAGCCCGTTTTTGCTCTTTGTCTACTACATGATAAAAATGATTAGTAAGTGTAAGTTAAAATTATATTCATATAATCTGGCGCCTGATGTGGGGCATCAATAATTTGGCGCTTAATGTGGGGCACCAGTTACAATTCAGGCACTGCCTGATTAATAGAATTTAACTCTAGAAAGTGCCAACAAGCTAAAAGTTACATTGTCTATGCTTGTCAATTACGAGTTTTAAGTCTAATGGTGAGAATTTAATTTATCATAATCGGATGTTCATGATTTTATTGCAATTCACATATAAAGTATTACTACTTTTTCTCACAGAAAAATAATATACTTCTAACTTGCAAATGTCAACGATGTGTAGCATCTGATCATTGGAGTGTTTAATTTCGGTGAGTGCGCAAGCAGAAAGAACAATATAAATATTTTTTAAGAAACGTTTAAAGTATTTAAAGGAAAAATATTTAATAAATTTTACTCTTCCGCCATTCAAACAGCTAGACAGAAATATATTCAAATATTTAAAATCGTCTTAACACTTCGGCTCGTATTCTAACTGGAAAAAAATATGAAAGTTCTAAAATAAACTGTACATGAACGCAGACACCTACTCAGTATTTTATTTTAATATATTGCCTACGGGCGCCCGTTACATAAATTCATACTATAGAAATATTTGTGTGAAGCAGTTTTACACGAAAAATGCAAATTTTACGAAAGTTCTAATAATGTTTACATCAACATAATAACGAAGCCTCATTATAACATAACTGTATAAATTTAAGCGCATAGACAACAAATTAACAAAAGAATGCATATTAAGTCTCAAGGTCGACTACCTTAATCCATATGACAAGTACACTAATTAATCGGTAAACAAAGCACTCTGTAGTATAGAAATAATAGTTAAAAATAACAGTTATTTCAAATAATGGTCTCTTTTTTGGTAAAACTGAGGGAAGCAAACGAAGTTTTAATTAATGATACAATATGAAAGTGTTGGCCATCCACCGGTGGTAATTTTTTAAGAATCTGGTAAACTATTAAATATTTTGATCCTTTTGAAAATACAGGCTCTTTCACTGCTGGTTCCACTACTTAATGGAATAATCATTTCTATTATACTTTTGAGAATTATTGAACTTCACCTATATAAAATTATTATACAAGTATGATGGCAAAAACCGATTTTACGTTTCAAATTTTAAAAATTAATGTTTCATATACTATACGCTACGAATATTGACTATAACCTATTTTTTTGAACCGAAGGAAGTCGAATTTTTAATAATTTTTTCGGGATAATCTATTTTGGGGTCCTAGAATACGATTATTAAATTATATAGTTAAATACACGAGCAGACTAGAAGATCCGCAGTACTCAGGTCTGCAGGTTCATTGTACATTCGCGACATGTGAGATCCCTTAGAAAAGACCGGTGCTATCCACAAAGGACAGTAGTCTATTCCATGGTAGATCTCGTAGTTTCTCCGGCTTTAGAAATTGATGTCCAAGATGCCTATTCCTGGATGTTATTGCTTCTAGTGATGCGTAGTTGCATATAATATGAGTAGGGGCTTCATCATACATCAGATCATCCTTCACATTCATTATATATAGGTGGTTGTTTAAGAGCGCTCCAGATATAAGCCGGCAAGACGCTTCGATATACTCATATAAATCATTATTTTAAAAAACGGCTTTCACTAAAAGACATTAAAACATGTTACAATGTGGGATGGTGAGAGAGAAAAAAAGTATATATAAAAAAATATAATTTTTTTCTTCTATTTTCGATTTGCAAAAATAATTTTTATCATCCCACATAGGTATTATTAAAATAAGCATTTTCCCTTTTGTAGAAATAACATAAAATTAGCCCTAATGTCCTCAGGAGTAAAGAGAGATTTATAGATTAGGTATAATAAATTTGTACAATGTCATATTCTATTACATCTCTATCTCTCTCTTTCCAAGCACATCATACATTCGGCTGCATCATTTTAGTGACGTGAAGCCATTTACAATTAAAATTGGAAGCATGCACGATTAATACACTCCAGAGAACTGTTAAAGGACAGTGATCTAATTAACAGGCCTACTATCTTGCTTGCTTGCGCATAGTAGGATGACATATACTTCTGATATACAATACATTGTTTTTGAATACGGGCTGAGATATCCACCAACTCTACAAAAACACATAGGTATCTTTTATAACATTTCACTCAAGGCATGACATATTAATAAAACTTAAATATTTAATGTTTTTTTGTAACAACTCCAGTATATTTCATTTCATTCACTCTTCCTTTTGTATTGTTATTGTTGTATGAGTGTATTATTTGTCAGCGGTCTTCATTTTATAGTTACTACCGACCTTACTACCAGATGTCATAAACGTAGTAAATTGACATTAATACATAAGCACTCATAAATTATATTTAATTGTGTACGTTAATACTAATTTGTATTAATTTCTTTACTTTCTTACCAACTTTATACAACATAGTATCGGAAAAAACATGTATTTTACAATCTTTTTCACATTTTATCAGGTCATTTTATGTACATTGGGAATGAGATTGGCCCAGGGATAGTTTCTTGGAACACACCATATGCTGTCTTCAACGAACTTGAGCAACTTTACGCACTTCGTTTTTCTTTATTCAAGACTTCATGATTTGTGAAATACCTTGTGGATATTATCAAATATATCAACATTTATTTTTTGTAAGTGGTACTATCAAATGTTTTCCGGCCTCAGCTTATCTGCGTAAATTGAAATTAATGGATCCTATAAGTTACATTGAAAATAATGGTGCATTTCTAGATATATGAAAAATTGCTTTAGTAACTCCCCTACCCATTGTTGATCAACCATCTGAACATTTAAAGAATTATTGTGATGTTGTGTATGAACCGGACCCTGTTTGGATGCTGTCACGTCAAGAATTCAAAAAATACAAAATTTTGTGTTTGTCTCGTCCATAACATGAAAAGAAAAAAGTTAAATACGCCTAATAGATAATAACGTCGTTCCACCTGATTTAGGAAGGTTGTATAGTAGTAGTTTGTGCAACAATAGTGGACATGATATCCATATCGCACAAGAAATAAGTGTGCGATATGGATAATCCACTCGAGTTGTACAGTATACTTTTCTATGAACGGCTTAAGAAAAAAATTCAAATATGCAGTTTTAATCAAATTTTAATATAGAAACGTAGCGTCTGCTTAATCTTATACTCTAGGTTAAAACAGGCGGCAGTAAATTACGAATATGCAAGAGGTTGCAGGTTAAACCCCCCCCCCCCTCCAAAAAAAATATTTTGTTTTGTATATCTAAAATTTTCTGTGTATATGTCAATTTTAGTAAAATTCTAAGTGATGTGATTCTTTACTGGAATCACTCATTTTTTAGCTCAATAACTATACATATACACACTGACAATTACTTTGATAGTTTACGCACTAACTTGAACTTTTTAAAACGACTAGATGCCTATATACTTAATACACGAAGTGTGATTTTTCGATTACATATCCATCCTAGATAGTATATGAAATGTATCCGTTCAGTTAACTGGAATTGCCCACTTATCCATTCTACAGACTGTACAGAAAACAAGAAATTTCTTTAAGGGAGTAGAAAAACTACTAAATAGCCGCCTTATCTATATAATAAAATTTCCATACAGATATTCAGTATTAATGTGCGGAGAAAATCAATAAGCACTCCTCTTCATAACTGTTTTATATAAATGATTGTTTTCACACAATATATACAAATATATATATTAAAATACCTGCTGGTGCACAGTATATCATAATTGTTGACAAATTTAAAAAAGAAGTGACACAAATAATATTATGCAATCAATAAAAAAATATATACTGTTATATGTACACTCACGCTCTCTTATGAAGCGAGATATAATCCCTAGTAGAGCCATCAGTGAAACTGCGCCATCTCTGAGACAACTGGTGAACTACCATTACCAGGGATGGAGCAGAAAATGTAGAAATATCTGGAATGACAGATTAGAAGAATCGAGAAGTTGTCCGGAACGATCGGGAGGAAAATGGACGAATTTGAGAATAAGCGCCACGGGTTTTTAAGAAGCGGATCCAACGCGCGGAGGGAGTTATGCATTTGTTGAATACGTGATTAGATAAGATAACGAACAGTAACACGTTGTGAATTAACGCAGTGAATCTATAGTAGATTAAAGTTATAATTAGTGTGTTATTATAAGGACTAATTTTTGTAATTTAGTGATTTATAAATCAGTGGTTGGTGAAAATTCTCGTTGCAATGATTGGACCTACGTCTGGGGGTGTTTACTGGAGGGTGTAAACACGTATAAATATATTAAACAATTCATGCTTCAAGGACTTTGGCAGTTCTAAAGAATCACCGCCTTCTGGGTAATATTTGCTTGGGCTTTAAGTGAATTAAGCTACTCCAATTATATAAATGTATACATTTTTAGTATTTGTTCTTGTCCATCTCTATTTCCCATAGGTTGTAGGAAACTGATATCAATAATGATAGCCTTCTTATCTTTCATCTTGATCGTCGGTTTTGGTCTACAGTTCTGTTGGATCCGATTGGCCTATCCCTATATATGTCATATCATTTTCCAGAACGGCTGAGTCTATGATCTATAGAAGGACGATGTCCAAATCACAATGCTATGCTTTCAGGATATGATCTTCGCCACTTCACGTCGCAATGTCTTCCTAAATACTCTGTGGCCAAAGCAGGGCAATCTAGACATGTTCAATAGTTTCAGTCGGTATTTGCGCTTACTACCTCCGCCACCTTTAAGGTTAAAGAACTGTGGACGGTGTGGGAGGAAACTGAAATCTACCGTAGGTTCTGTAAAACAATTTAGACATAAAAAATAACCAATTAATCTTTTCAAACATAGGTATATTGGTATAATATTAGAAGATATTAAATGTATTATTTGGTCATTTGTATACATATATATACTGCCTTGAACACACTTGATTACGCCCATGTCAGTGATGCTTCTTATCAAACCGGACATGAACAGACGTTTGTTTAAAAAGTAATAATAATAATAGAGTTTCGTCATTAAGGGATTGACAGTGTATTTACGTGTAGGTACTCTTATCTACTGATGTAATAAGTAAATAATAAAACTACCTTCCTCTCCCAAGAGGAAATTAAATCTGTTATGCCATGCCAATTCCACAAAAGAACACAATAACATACTGCAAATAACCTTGACTTTAGAATGCACCCAACCCATAATATTCCACACATTTACAGCTTAAATTAATCCCAATGAATTTATAGTTTCTCAAATAACGATAAATTGCGAAACAAAACTACCTAAAGTAATTAATGCGCGACTGGTTTTTCAGATTTTTTGGAGAACAATTGGTCATTCTGCAGTTTATCCACTTATCGATTCTTGCGTTTTTTTGTGAATAAATTATTGAGAGAGAGTTATATGAAGCGTTTGTGACTAATGAAATGTTGCGCAAATGTATAATAATTGAGGAAATTGACGGAAAAGTGGAGCGAATAGGGGTGCTGTGTGGATGAAAATGAGTGAAAATACGACGTTTTTAGGTCATTTTGAAACGATTGGCATTGAAAAAGTCATTTTAGGGCAAGGGTAAATAAGATAAGAGTCATTACAGGATTATATTTACTAAATTTGAACAAAACTTTTTATGTAATAAGTTCTCTCAAAAATTCTTTAAACAACCAAGCCCTTTTAAACGTATACTATGATTTCGTCTATTCCCCTATTGCATACAACATTATAGTCTGGGGACAAGCTAGTGACATTTGCAGAATATTTATACTTCAGAAAAGAATACTCAGGCTTCTGTTTAGTCTTGACTATAACGAATCGTGCCGCGAAATCTTTAAAGAGTTTAAAATTCTTACTGTGACGTCTATATATCTGATGAAACTGTTGACATATATCCATGTAAATAAAAACAAATTTATACTTAACGGAGATTATCATAATTATGATACAAGAGGAAGAAAATTAATTTCCTTAAGTAAACATAAACACGAATTTTATAAAAAATCGGCTTTTAACTCTATCTATTTAACGATATCTCTCTTGTCAACCTTATCAAAAATCTTCGAGAAAATCTTAAAACATAGAATGACAAGTTTTTTGACCAAGTTCAATTTAATCTCTGACAAACAGTATGGATTTAGGGAGGCCAGATCAACACAGGATGCAATAACCGATCTAACTGCAAAAATATATAGCTCGGTCAATATTTCTCAACCGGTCATATGCATCCTTGTTGATCTGGCCAAAGCATTTGATACTGTCAGTCATTCAAATTTATTAGAAACTTTGGAGAGAATGGGTTTCAGGGGAACTTGTTACGACTTAATGAAGAGCTATCTGAGTGATAGGACGCAATATGTCAAAGTTGGAGATACAATGAGCAATATGGAACCAGTATCTTATGGGGTTTCGCAAGGCACTGTACTGGGGCCAATATTATTTACATTGTATATTAATGACTTATTTAAGCTTCCCCTTACAGGAGAAGTCATCAGTTTTGCCGACGACACGGTTTTGTGCTATAAAGGAAAAAATTGGAATGTTATAAAATCTAACATCCAGAATGACTTTCCAGTAATAATAGACTTCTTCAGTGGTAAACTGTTGACAATAAATATGACCAAAACATATTATTTACCATTCACCAGTTACGTTCATAAATTTCCAGACTTCTCGGATATCAGCATTACATATAATAATACCAACATGAAATTAACATCTACCACATCGATAAAATACCTCGGAGTCATGCTTGATTGCCATCTTAAATGAAATATTGATTTTTTAGTTAAGAAATTAAGATCACTTCTTTCTAAATTTAAATATCTTAAAAGAATCTTTGATACAGACCACCTAAAAACCATATATTTTGCACTAGTCCAACCACATTTATATTATGGCATCATTGCTTGGGGGGGCGTAACAAATTGTTACTTAAAAAACCTTGAAGTAATGCAAAAGTGGATTATAAAAATAATATTTAGCAAAAGTTATACTTACCCAAGTGAAGACCTATATAATGAATCTAAAATACTAGACATAAGACAGTGTTTTTTTCAAAGTTTGATCCTATATCAGTATAAAAACACAAAAGACATCATTGCTCATAGTTATGATACACGACATAGACAAAAATCTATTGCAGTACCTAAAATGGCTACGACGGTAGGACAGCGCTGTCACATTTATTTAGCTCCTAAAATATATAATGAAGTACCGATATATCTAAAAAGTGTTAACTCGTTTAAACTTTTTAAGAAAAAACTTAAAAAATGGGTATTAGAAATTCCAAGATTGTCAATTCACCTCATGATTGATGTAAAAAATAATCCTGCTCAACCTTAAAAAAAAAAAATCTAGTCGAGATTTCATATAGTGTATATTATTACCTATTACTTATAAACTGTTGTATTTGTTGTATTAATGATTTATATAGTGTTGTATTTACTGTGTTTATCATTCATATCGTGTTGCATAAGTTATTATTTATATGGCGTTGTATTTATTATAATTATTATCTGTATAGTGCATATTATTTTGTTAATACTTTTATGTGCTTGTGATAGTAATATATTGTTGTTTAATGTAGTTTAGAAACATCTTAAGAAAAGCAATAAGTATTATTTCACTTTACGCATCACTCAAATAAAATTAAATTGTAATAATATGTAATTATCTATGCAGGTCAATGCGCAGTTTTTGCTCCACGTGCAGGTTCTCCTTTGTGGATTTTTTTCTGTTTATTTGCCCTATATACACAATATATTGTCTTCCATATTTATGTTACACTTGTTCAAATTATTTTGGTGAATAAATATTATTATTATTAACTCGGGTTGTCGCATTTATAACCTTCTACCAAAAGAAATAAAAGACCGCGTATCTTTCGTCAGTTTTAAAAATAATCTAAAAAAAAATTTAATAAAAAACTAATTTTATTCAGTAAGTGAGTTTATACTTTTTTTACAAGCCAAATGACTTATTACATTAATATTGTATGTTATACTTTTTAACTATATATCTTCGGATATAGTATGCTTTTAATGTCACTATTCATTATTTATTGTAAATTTTGTTTTACCCTGTATATGTCTGTATTTACTCTTTTTTACATATATATGTATATAATATATTACTTCTGTAAGCCATTAACATGGCAGTATTTTGACATGTCTTATCTATAATTTATTATAGCTGAAAAGATCAGTAAAGATATTATTATTATTATTATTATTATTATTATTATTATTAAATACGTCTAACCTAACCTACCCTAACTATTTTGGTTTGCAATGGCCAATACGTAAAGGACCCAAAAAGGAGTAAAACACGAGAACTTTCACATGAAAAGCATTTAAACAGTCATTTCAGGGCAACGGAAAATCATGACAAATTTGACGGGACTCAATGAAATCAATGAATTGCAGTATTAAGCAATGACTCTTGATTACCCTTTCCCTAAAATGCCTTTTTCAATGTTAATCGTTTCAAAATGGCTTAAAAACGTTGTATTTTCACTTGTTTTTACACATCTGGCACCCCTATTGGCTCATTTTTCTTCGATTTCTTCGATTATTAAACATTTGCGCAACGTTTCATTAGTCACAAACGCTTCATATAACTCTCTTATTAATGTATCCACAAAAAAAAACTCAAAAATCGAGAATTGGATAAACTGCAGAATTACCGAACAATTTAGAATTACTTTACTAAATAGAAAAAACAACTTTATCGTTAAAGTATCTATGAAACACTTTTGAAAACATTAAATGTCATAGCAAGGTAAGCATACAATAGCTGTCCTCTCCTCTTATTATTTTCAGTGCAATTTGCAATTGAAACCAGCACGATAATGTTATTAAACACGCATTGCTTTAAAAATAAAACTGCTTTCCACTCACAATTAAGCATTACGCGAGGAAATATGACACTTTTCCGGTGTGGTGTAAATCAAATTCTCGCTGAATATCAAAATAAAGTCTGTCCGCGTCCAAAGGAGACGCCTTTAGCTTATAGAATGCGTCGGCGTCACAGCTAGAGTTTATTTTAAACGTCGCCCACGTGCCAGTGCAGATATTTTAACATTTACTTCAATTATAATTTTATTACGCCCGGCCCATATGATACATCTTGTTTTTTCACCTCACTCGTATCTTATTTAAATATCGAGGAACTCACGCTAACCGTAACGTTTAACCTACACTGTGGATCCGGAAAATCTAGCGTCGTATTTTCATCAATACACTTTCATTAATATTTTGAAAAATGAACATTATACTCGCGGGGGTCGTTGGTCATTCTTATCCTGCTATACGTTATATATTTATACGACTTATATTTCCTAGAATTATTTTTAGTAGCGGAAATGAATGCAAAAAATGGTGTAAGTTCTTAATGTAAAGACTTGAAACCTTTTGCATTATGTTGTTTCGGCAACAGATGAAATGTATACCTTTGAAAATTGGCGCACTCTAGGCTGGGGCCGTTACTTTTTTGAAATGAAAAAATTAATAGCAGGCAACGGCCGGCTGGAATATATAGCTGAGGTCATAAAAAATGAAAAAAAAAACTTGAGATGAAAGGAAATAGTGAAATGGGGTGCTATTTAAGGGATGAAAACCGTTTTTCGTGATTTGTGGCGAAACGTGGCCTCCTAGAGAAAAGTGTTTCATACAAAAGTTGTAGATAATAAAAAAATCTAAAACTTTTATTGTATGTATTTTTCGACATGACCTCAAAGTTAGCGAGAAAATGACGAAAAACCAATTTTTCCGTTTCTATTTTTTTTTTCGCGTGAAAATTATTTAATTTAAATGAAACTTTGTGAAAGTACGTAATTATTTGCATATAATAAACATGAATTTTTTCAATTATGGAAAATAAATATTTTTCGAGATTTTACCATTTTTCCGAAAAAACACCCCTATCTTCGGCGAACAACTTTATTGATTTTTTTTTGGATTTTGATATTCTACTAGTGCTCATTTTTCGAGATGTCTACTTTCAAATGGTACGTCGATGTTAGTGATTTATTGCCATTTGGCAGCTTAAAATTTAAAAAAACAAAAAAAAAAATTCCGAATCTCGAATTTGTCGATTTTTTTCATTATTTTAAATTTTTTAGCATATTTATGTTAATAATTCATAATATTTTAATGAAAAAATTTACTTTGGTATAAAATAAATAAAGTTGAATGAATTTCATCACGGAAAGGTAGGGAAACTTCATGAAACTTAACATTTACATGGAAATCAATAGTACTTTATTAATTTTCATAAGCTACAGTTAAATTTCGAAAACTTTATATGCATATTAAATTATTCTAAATACATATGATAAAATACAACATACAATTTATTTATATTGGCTACGAATTCTTTACTTTATTTACAAATATTTACTTTATTAATATTGGTTGTGTATAGCTTATTAAAAGAAAAATCAATAAAATGATTGTTAAAATCTAATCAATTTTAGGCCTTTTTTGTTGTGGTTCGTTTTCTTCATCGATCAAACTCTCAAATTCTATATTATCTTCAAAATCATTTTCATTTTCAGGCTCTTCAATTTCGATGTCATTATTCTTTGCTGGCTCTTCATCAATATCTTCAGAATCACTTAAATCTACAAATACTTCTCTGTCTCTATTTGAACAGTTCTCAGTGCATGTATTGCATAGATTGGTACATTTTAAGCCGTGTTTTCGGCAGCCACATCTTTGATTATTGCATCCACTTTCACAAGTACAGCTAACGCTTTTTAACAACTTTCCGGGAATCAAGTCGGAACTGTCAGAGATGTATTTCGGCACGAGTCTTCCTACATTTTCGTCATTTTCGTTCCAGCCCAAATCCTTTGCTTTTTTGTTGTCCTGATCGTTGTCAAAATTACCCAACCAAGTTTGCAATTGGTAATAGACTCTGTAGGAGTGTTGTGGAGCTGCTTCTTCAGTTGGAGGGAGTTTTTCCAATTTAAAAGTGGATTTGTTTGTAGCTTGCTGAGTTATAAATTTTCTTACTTTTGTAAATACTAGTTGTAAGTTGAGATCCATTTTTTGCTATGGTTATGTGGTCTGCATCTTTTTGATAATAAACACTGGCTAGGTTTAATAAATTTTTATTGTCCAATAAAGATCTTACTATTGTTTTTTTCCCTTTCCCAGCAAAACTTGAAGTTGTATCACACCCAGAGAAAGCACGAAGAAACGCTATTACACTTGTGTATGGTTCGTGTTTAAAACAATGGGATGTATAAAATGAATCTTTGACGTTGCTTAATCCTGGTTTGTGAAAATAAATATCCAGCCCATTCGAATTTAATTGGTGTTTGTTTAGCTAATTGGATCGCAGTATTAACAATCAGTGCGTCGGCGTCTTCAGGAGCTCGCTTACACAAAAAGCCCTCGGACTGTATTTTATTTGATATTGTGATAATTAAATTGTTTTTATTATTTTGATTTGATAAAAATTTTTCTTGTGAAAAGGGTATTCGTTTAATTTTAATCGAAAACTCAATCACCACGTGCGTTTACAAAGGACGCATCACAAACTGAAAAAATACTTTTACACAACTAGACGAATAAAGATTTACTACTACAGCAGAACGAGCTCTGCTGCTCTTGTGCAGGCTCACTTTGTCTTACCCCTCTCTACCCCCAACCTTCAGTCGTTTTGGGCGGGCATTTCAAATACTTGTATGCTGAGAAATTTCAAATTTTGTAAAAATTTTTTTTTGTTTGAATACGTAACAGTATTTTTTTTGTTTGTATTCAATTTTAGCGTGGTTTCCAATAACTAAATTCATTCAACTTTAGTTATTTTATACCAAAGTAAGTTTTTTCATTAAAATATTATGAATTATTAACATAAATATGCTAAAAAATTGAAAATGAAAAAAATCGACAAATTCGAGATTCGAAAATTTTTTTTCCGGTTTTTCTTAATTTTAAGCTGCTAAATGACAATAAATCTCTAACATCGACGTACCATTTGAAAGTAGACAATTTCGATGAAAAAAATGAGCACTACTAGAACATCAAAATCCAAAAAAAAAATCAATAAAGTTGTTCGCCGAAGATAGGGGTGTTTTTTCGGAAAAATGGTAAAATCTCGAAAAATATTTATTTCTCATAATTGAAAAAAATCGTGCTTATTATATGCAAATAATTACATACTTTCACAAAGTTTTATTTAAATTAATAATTTTCACGCGAGAAAAAAAAAATAAAAACAACAGAAAAATCGGTATTTCGTGATTTTCTCGCAAACTTTGAGGTTATGTCGAAAAATATATAGAATAAAAGTTTTAGATTTTTTTATTATCTACAACTTTTGTATGAAATACTTTTCTCTAGGAAGTCACGTTTCGCCACAAATCACGAAAAACAGTTTTCATCCCTTAAATAGCACCCCATTTCACTACTTCCGTTCATCTCAAGTTCCAAAGTTTTTCTTTTCATTGTTTATGACCTCAACTATATATTCCAGTCGGCCGTTGCCTGCTATTTTTTTTCTTTTCAGCATTAAAAATCCGTAACGGCCCCAGCCTACTCACCCTGAGGGAGTTGCAGCTCCCATTTTACACCCCCAATTCAATAACTCGCAAAGTTTTCAACGAAATCTGCTAAAATTCATATCATGGGAGTTTTTGGGGTCGTTGATTACGAATCCGAAGTGAAAATTGGAAAATTCAACATGGCGGACCTAAAATGGTGGACTTTAAGAATTAATTCCTGAGTTACGCCGTTTTTATTTATTTTACTGAAAAATATTAAAGTAAAAAAGTGTTTAGAATGCCATTTTGCATAAGAATACACCATTTTGGTAACCAGATTTTTTAACCCTTTCGCTTCTCCTCCTACGCTAGACCCACGCAAAAATTGCGATAATTTTTTTTAAATTTTTTTATTGTAGTATAGATAATATTGGACTAATAAAGTTAAAATAACAAAAAAAAAAAAATTAACACTAATCGTTTCAACGATTAAGACCGAAATGAATTAATTTCCTCTACTATGTATGATCTTTGGATTTGAATATTAATAACACTGGCAAAAATAGGGGTAGTACTAAATTCAATTTGAACGTTTGTTACCTGTCTCTTATATCTTACAGCTTTTTTAATTTCAAGAATTGCTAACAAATGTAAGATTTTCCTTTATTAGCTTTATGTAAGAGTTTAATAATATTATTATTATAAAGATGATCCTGATCAATGTAGCGTTCAACATAACCTGATTATTGTTTATCATTTAAAATATCTCTTCTATGTTCTTTCATTCTTAAATCTACCAATCTGACTTACTTATATATAATGCATCACAATCGTTCCATTTTACTTCATGTACACCAGATTTCTTTGGGGCTTATTAAAACGTAATAAACTCTAGCAGACTTCGGTTGACTTCATTCTCTTAAGTCACTAAATAATAAAAAACCTTCAATGCCTCAAACGCATTTCTAGAAGCGACATAAATTAAAACCATTAGGGTATTGCTCAAATTCTTTGTATTTTGTTTTCGTGTCATGGTGTATTTATTTCTGTACACCAACACTGGTTCTGTTAATGCCTAAGGCCATGCAGAATTTGTATTATTCAGAAAATGCAACGAGAAGTGTTAAATTACCAATATTTCATTCGAATTGGCGTTAAATGTTCTTAAGGTCGCCACATCCAAGGGAGATCCGATAAGGAAATATTTACTGTTTTTGACCATAACTTCTTATTCTAAAACACATATTGCAAACAAACTGTAAGACTAATTTTCACTCAGTTATTTCAAACATATGCGAAATAGTTGATTTAAATTTAGGAAATACGAAGATTGACATGATTTTTAAAATTAAATCTAACTATTTTGCAAACAACTGAAATTATCGAGTGAAAATTCATTACACCTGTCATAGTACTACTTAGGTAGTCCTATACTTTTTTTTACCAATATATGTTAAAAAAAGTTATGGCCAAAAATAAATATTTCCTTGTCGAATCTCTCTCTCTCTCTCTCTCTCCCTCTCTTGGATATGTTCACCTTTTCGTACTTAAAATTTACTTTAATCTGTTTGTGTTCTGCACAGTATAGTTTACTTTCTTTGTTTGATTAAATCCGTTTTAAAGAAGCGTAAGTCGTAGCGAAATTTTGAATATGGGCCTAAATACATTTGCTTTGATTTCACATGCGTGGAAAATATGCATTTCTCTTCGTCTGATGTTTTATTGCACATTTCGACCCCTTATAATAATGTGACTTAGAAATAAATTGATCCGTTCTCTTATGTAATTATATGATTACACCTCTTGGTCACTGTCACTCCCATTATCTCTAAACAAACAAGTCTTTGTTTCTTGCTCAGCCGTAGTATTTTTGTTCGGTTTATTAGGGGTGGTTTTTCGTGTCTTCCGCTAGACGGATATGTCTTCTCAGACCTTGATCAGTTCAGCAATAACGCTTTATTATACATTACTGTTTTCAAATGTTCTAGTTTTCCAGAATTTTCCCGATTTTTAACAAAAGTTCTCTGGTCCGGAGAATGAGCCCGATTTTCAAAGAATTTTTTTATTGGTTTTAAGAAAAGACATCAGAGACATCAGAGAATTTGTCAAAATATAAGAATAATATGTACTGTTAAGTAACCGTAAGGCATGGATCATACACAATAAGGCCATACTCTACAACAGCAGATACAATATGCGACTCTATAAATTTGAACTTAGTAGAAATCTGTAAGATTCTTGTGATGTGTTTACTAAAAGTGAAAACTTTTCAGAAAAGCTTACACTTCCACCCCTACAAAATTCATGTTGGGTAAAAACAAACATTAAATTCTTTTAATCTTATAATGGCGACCGGCTTCGTGAACTAGACTTCCTTCACATCATCAGGCCAGTTGTACAAAAACTTCTGCCTCAAGATTTTGGAACACGCGTTGATTTTTGCGAACGTTTCAAAGGGCTATTTGCTGAAGATCCGAAATATTATTGATTGCTTGCTGATGTCAGATGAAGCCCATTTTCATCTTTCCGGATATGTTAACAGACAGAACTTTCACTATTGGGCGACGGAAAATCATCTGCAATTGCACGAAGTACCGCTTCATAGCAAAAAGGTTACTTTGTGGTTTGCAGTGTCCGTCTTTGGAATTTTTGGGCCGTTCTTCTTTGAGGAAAATGACTTGACGGTTACTCTTACATCACAACGTTATGTACAGGTATTGCGTAATTTTGAACAACTTCGTAATATTGGTGTGGATATTAGAAGAATATGGTTTTAGCAAGGCGGAGCCACTTCCTACACTGTTAGGGATTCTATTACAATTTTGCGAAGAATGTTCCCTGGTCATGTCATTTCGAAATTTGGGGACATCGACTGGCTGGCACGGTCACCGGATCTCTCAGCTTGTGATTTCTTTTTATGGGGCAACTTAAAGTCAAAAGTGTTTTCTAATCGACCGAAAACTTTGGAGCAGCTAAAATATAATATTTGGACAGAGATTAACGCAATCCCAATTGAAATGTTTGAGCGGGTAATGCCAAAGTAAATTTTGAATTACAAACTTTAGAAAGACTTCAAGTTATTCTATGTAACTTCAACGATGTCTATCAAGGGCGGATCTAGGATGAAGTCAAGGGGGGCTTCATAGACTACAGAAAGAAAAACGATAGGTGCCGCAGGCGAAAATTTTACATTTTTCAAGGTCAAAAGCCTAAAATGAGAAGTTAGAAATCACCTTAGTGCGAAGTTAAATTAAAGGAAACGGGACTGTCCAAATAAAATTTAAGTATTTCAGAAAATGTAGTAAGAGGTCAAAAAACATTTTTTTATCGATTAAAATGTGATACCTACATATTAATAATTAAAGGACTTTAACAAATTCATTGTCGATCACGCAATTAATCGATGAAACGAAACTCACTGCAACTAGCAACTTCTTATCTGCATCTAGTTTTGTTCTTCCTAGTTTCGATGGCCTCTTGCCCCAAAGGAACTCAGCCAATCTACTTTTCTAATCGCCAACTATGCGTAAGAGATAAAGTAGAGTAAGAGCACTATGCATTCGCTGAAATTAACGCTTGAAGACATAGGGAAATTAGCCCCAGGAAAATCACAAGCTTTGTAAAAAGCCTTGAAATCATGAGCAACAAGTAGGTCTAGGGTAAATCACAAAAGATCTTTTAGGCCGAGGTGAAGTAGGCTACTGAGAGCCAAGCAAGCCCTGAAACAATCTACAATACATTCGCTAAAGACTCAAGAAAGCGGTTTTGTCACTTGCTGTATATCTCGCTTTGTCGCAAAGTTGGCGGTATCGTCAGATTTATTTTTAAGTACCTACTCTGTTACTAAATGTGATCTCTTTATTTTGATAGTAGGCATTGCTTTGCTACTGTCATAATGGAGAGGATAAAGTCATTAATCATTAACTAAGATCTTATTATTATTATTATTATTATTGAGCTAGGCCTTGTAGCCCCCCCCCCCACCCATAGATCCGCCCTTGATGTCTATAGGAATCCCACTGTAGATGTAAATGCCGAAACTGGGACAACCTTTGCTGGCAGGATGTTTTTCGCAAGTACTTTTCACTCGCTGGAGAGTTCAAAACCGAAAGTATTTGTCTGTAAATTGCTTTTTCTACACTTATACTACCAATAAATTTTCAGGCAGAAGTCAAATTTAAAGAATGTCCCTGAGTTTCCTGGCCCACGGTGTACGCAGTCATCATACATATGTAAAATAAACATGTTATTTTTAAATAAGTACAGTGTCACATGTGTCACAGTTGGAGACATGAAAGTGTTTTTAAGAAAAGCTTACATTTTTTGAATCGTGGAGCAATCGCGGTTAATTGTTACATCAAACCGTATTTATAGAATCGTTGCAAAAATTCATCCCGCATATAAATCTATTTTAAGGCCTCTAAATTTAATTTGGCCTATATAAAAATATTTACATATTAATGTAACGTCCCAACTAACGGTAGGACTGATGAAAAAATAATAATGTCAACTTTACTGATTTTACTAATCTGCTACAGCTGGCTGGAACATATCTTTGGCGGATTAAGTCATTTTATCGGTCAGGACGAATTATATAAGTACACTTGTAAATTATTTTTAAATCATAATTGATGAATATATGGAATCGTGACGTTATTTAAGCTGAAAATAATAACTAAATTTTTTGCGGTACTTGTTTTTTTTTACTCAACACTCTCTAATTGAAAATTAGTGATTTACTTTGTTATGATCGATGAAAACAAAAATTGATATCGAATGGTAATTTGATAATGCATGAAAGAGTTTGGTTGAATTTGAAATTTACTTTTAAATCTACATACTCCAAATCACTACAATATCTCTCACATACCATCTTCAAAGTTAGAGTAATATTCCAAAGTTCCTCGGTTCTAAGATAAAGATAAATTATACAGTCGTCTTCCATTTGACGTATGCTATCAATTGAAAATAAAATTAGACTGCCAAATGAGATTAGTTGGCCAGATAAATCCTCTAATTGAGTTTGCTATAGGTGAAATGGACAAAAAAATTTTTTTTTTCATATTTGGGGGTTCAGCCATGCTTATCTAAAAAGTAATTTTGGACGTAGTTCTGTTTTTTTAATCACGTAGGCCATGACAGTTAAGTAAAAACGAATTTCTTGCTAGGTAAAGTACCTTTTGTAATAATAATCTTTTTATTTACAGCAGGTAAGCCCCCAATTACAGGAAATACAAATATATAGAGTCTAGTATACTTTAACTTGGCGTGTGTATGTATGAGTTAATATTTCCGTACGATTTCATTTTCTCCCATATTGTACACAAAGTTAAAGCAATAGTCCAGAAACATTGTCTACGTGGACGATATTTCTGGATCTTTGTGTACAAGAGAAAATGAAATCGTACGGAAATATTAACTCATACATACACACGCCAAGTTAAAGTATACTAGAATATTATAATAGTGAATAAAAAAGAAAAATACTATTGATTAAGTTACAAACAAAATTAAACCCACTATTCAGTCATTCAGTGTTAATTATATAACTTAATATACTGCCTAGACTATCAAAATTAATATCACATAGATAGGAGATTTTATTAAAATTATTGCACATTACATAAATTGGAGATTTTAGCTATAATATTATTTATTTGTCTTGTAGTTATCGACATAGAAGGTTGTGTGATAGCGGATTTTAAGTTTGGGTATGTGGAAGTTTATATTGTCAAACAAAAAAGGACAATTGTATTGTGAATAAAATAAAATAAATATTTAATGGGAATTATTTCGCGACGAATTTCTAATGAAACCATTTTAAAACGATTCGTTAAAATGGACGTATTAATTTCTCTCTGCGGGTAAATACCATCCTCCTTAAAAAACAAATATTTTAGGAACTTCCTCTGAACTGACTCAATATTATTTACGTGACATATATACCATTGATACCACAACATAGCGCCATGTTCTATTGAACGAACATATGCGCAATATAACAACGTTAGGCTAAAACACTTAGCCCCTTTTCACACTGGGCGACTTAGTCGTGCGGCTGAGGTGACTAACGGCCGGGCACGACTAAGTCGCCTATTGTGAAAAGGGGCTTACAGTTTCATAATATGAAGAATAGAATTTTATATGAATTTGACACAGCACTATTAATATGGGCTCGAAATGTTAACTGGTTATCGAAGATAATACCCAAATCTTTGATTTTTGTACATCTGGTTACACTATCTGAATTTATTTTATAATCATATTCTTCAGGTTTATGTTTTCGAGAAAAACTGATAAGCATTTTTGAACATTAATGCATAGATGGTTCGCACTACACTAGTCAGATACGACTTTAAGGTCATTCTGGATCATTCTACAATCGTTTGTCGTCCTTATATCTCTATAGATTTTCAAATCATCTGCAAACATTAATTTTAAGCAGCTAATAACATCAATATCGTTGATGTAAATGAGAAATAGAAGTGGTCCTAAACTGAAGCCTTATGGTACTCCAGACGCATTAATGTAGTAATCCGAACGAAAACCGAAATTAAGCCTTCGAGGTCGATATGATTAAAGGATTTCTGAATATCCATGACTGTCTCTACTTGTCCGTGTTTATTGAGAATTTCAGAGGCAAATTGAGTAATTTGAGCAATTTTCCACATATCACAAATGTAACCGTTCTCAAGATTAAATTATAAAGGAAAAATAGGGCTTCTAACCAGGCACGACAACAATCTTTAACAAAAAAGCAGGGAATACCGTCAGTACCCGAAGCAAGTTTGTCTTTTAATTTCTTAGATGCTTTAATAATATTGTCTCTGTGTATGGTGTTTACTGTTTATATATTGGGATGAGTCATTTTGCAAAATGTCTATAATTTTCAACGAATGAAGTATTCGAAATACAATGGACACTTTGGAAGTATTCACAAAAGGCTTGAACAATTAATTGAGGGTCATTAATTGTGTTGTCGTTATTTGTCATAACTCCTGAAATTCTAGAACGAGCTTTTTTATCGCTAATATATGACCAAAAGTTCGATGGATCCCGAGAAATATTAATTGTTCTCTGTATCATTCATGTATTTTGCATGTGCGGCTTTAATTTGCTGTAAAAGATACAGCAAAAAATATCATTAAGGAAAGTTATTCAGATTAAAAAGTTATAGTTCTATACAAAATTTCAAGAACACAGCCTACTTTGCTGATTTTGATTTCATTAATATAATTGCATTTTGACGAAAAAAAGAAAAATTATGGCTTTTTCTAAAGTGTTTGATCTACTAAATGTCTAGAGAAAAAATATTTAGTTATTATTGTTTATTGTGAAGCAAAATTACATTTTGGGTTAGGAAACCAATGAGTACAAATGACAATTAACAAATGATTTGCAGTGCACTTAAATAGGATGTCTTAAGGGGGGCGATGCTGTGGATGTAATTCGACAATTTTTCGAACCAATTCAAAAATTTGTATGATAATTTTTTGACGAAATAGAAATCTAATAAAATCCGTCCATTTCTAGGCACATGTCAAAATTCATCCAATTATTAAAGAATTAAACTAAAAGTGTCCCATGGGAGACTATTACTTATGTTATTATGTTGCAATGCAACGAAAAATTTTTGACAGTTTTATAATCTATTTAAAATGTCACATGCACGATTTGACATATTAATAGAATTTCAAAAAATTATCTCACCGAATTTACCATGTGCACTGATAAATCCTTATAATTTTTTCTAATAATGGCCATCAAGCTTGCTGCTTTAAGTAATTACTAAGCAACAAGATTTCGGTTCATTATTAGAAAAAATTATCGCGTGATTATCAGTGCCCTTGGTAAATTACAGCTTAGAGCAAACTGGATAGAATAGTACTGCGCTATTTTTTCTTCTGTGAAAAACAAAAAAAATTGTTCTTCAATCGGTTCAGGGATGTAGATACTGTCGAATTACTAAATCATCTTTTTAAAATCGACGCTGCCACCTTTAATATGTGATTATATCATGCACTACAATTAACCAGTGTAGGGTATGTGTGTATTGAGTACCAGCACTTAGGTCCCATTGGGCCCCTTGTACTTCCTCTAGGCAGACCCTCACCTAGGCCTCCAACTAACCTAATCCTACAAAGTAAGTGGTGATGCTTCCTAGGGACATCGGTCAAAGTGGGGCAAAGTTCTCCCAAAATAGATTCTCTAATTGATGAGACGGCAGAACAGTCACAGTGAACATGTTGGACCATCTCATTATCTTATTCACAACCTCTGCAGAGAGGTGCTTCACTTAATCTTATATTGTATGATGTTTCCTTAGCGGACAGTGTCGTGTCCATCATTATAAAACGTAAATTCCTTCTGGACACTACCAGGAAGTCCATTGCTGTGCTCTTGTTGGGATATTTTAGCTTGGGGGTGTTTACTAAGGGTTGTAAACTCGTAACACACTGTTTATTTTGTGTCCGAAGATGAGAATCAAAACTTAGAAATAAATAGAATTAAGTTTTTAAGTGATTACCAAAAAAATAAAAGGTTAAACTGGAGAGATTTCTGAAAATTGTTGCAATTTCTCCAGTAGATATTAACCATTTAATAAATACTGCTATATACACATCATTCAGTTTCTTGCACCTACAATGAGGTCAAGTATCTCATTTGAACGTTAAATTCTTTAAATATGTTTATAGACAATGCATTATTTTTTACTTCATAATGTTGTTTTCAATTAATTTTTAACATCATATTTATCTATCGTTGGATCGTAAAAATTCTAAATTATTAGTTTGACCCAATTTCCAATAATACTTTATAACGTGATTATGAAAAAATATCAAATCGCCAATATCATCATCGTAACATTTATTCAAGCGGTTTTAACTATTTTAAGCATTCCTGCTACTAATGTTTAATTTCCCTTGAGAAAACACATAATAACAAACAATTAAACAAAGTGCCTAGAAATGTATCAATTATATAAAAATTACTAACACTGTGCGAACTAAATAACTAACCATTATACGTGCCGTTTTAAAACCCTTTGTTCAAATAACCTTGAAATGTAATACTTTTACATTAATTGTAATAAAATAGAACGCATAACGTCAAGACAGTCGAGCTGTTCTTATGTTTTATCACGAAGTAAAATGTACCATTATTGCAGTTATTGTTCATTAGCACGTCTGTTGTAAAAAGTATGTACAAGGTGTTTTCAAATATGAAACATTTCTTCCAATGCAGTCATGTAAAAAATATGCATAAAATATCTATGAAATTACCAAAAATTTAATTTTACTTGTTAAAAAACTAAGGGAGGGGTGGTAATCATAACCGATAAAAAGCCAATCGTAAACAATTTTAGAGGGATGGGCCACGACCACAACTGAGTATACCGAGATTATTTTCTTGGAAAAGTCAGATTCCCTTTCTAAAGTTTCTGGAATCTACCCGATAGCCAACAACTCCTATTACTGAAATACACAATAATTTAGCATCGTTTGAGCTATACCTCTTTAATTAGCCCTAATGTCCTCAAGTGCACCGAGAAATTTAAAGATTAGGTATAATAAATTTGTCCAATGTCATATTCTATTATATCTCTATCACTCTCTTTCCAAGCACACTGGCAACTGGAAGCATGGATGACTAATACACTCCGAACAACTCTTAACACTTTCTTCACTTAAAACATTTTTACTAAGGGATGAAAGACCGCAGGGCTTGATTGCTATGGGGTGCAAATATTGTCAAAAAGTTGCCTATGTGCAGGAACTGATTGTTTTACGTATAGTAAAATAATAATCTCCTTATTTCCAACAGGTAAGCACCCAATTACAGGAAATAGATGAAAAGAAAATAAATATAATAGTGAATAAAAATTAAAAATAGCATTGACATTTAAGTTAGAAACAGAAACTATTTAATATTAATTATATGACTTAATATACTGCTTAGACTAACAAAATTCATATCAAATCGATTGAAGATTTTATTAAAATTATTGCACATTACATAAATTGGAAATTTAGCCATACTATTTGTCCTATAGTTATCGACATAGAAGGTTGTGTGATGGCGGATTTCAAGTCTGAGTATGTGGAAATTGATTTCATCCAACAAAAGAGAATAATCAATAGTATTGTGAATTAAGTTGAATAAATATTTAATGAAAATTATCTCGCGACGAATTTTTAATAAAACCATTTTAAAACGGTTCGTTAAAATGAACGTATTAGTTCTTCTCGGCAGGTAAATGCCATCCTACTTAAAAAACAAATATTGTAGGAACTTTCTCTGAACTGACTCAATATTATTCACGTGACATATATACCACGGATAACATAAGATAGCGCCATATTCTAATCTTGAGCAACATATGAGTAATATATCAACGTTAGACTAGAAGTTTTGCTAAAGCACTTGCAATTTCTTAATGTTTATTTTTCCGAGAAAAAGTGATAACGTAACATTTTTGAACATTAATGCATAGATGGTTCGCACTACACCAGTCAGATACAACTTTAAGGTCATTCTGGATCATTCTACAATCGCTTATCATCCTTATCTCTCTATCGACGTTCAAATCATCTGCGAACATTAATTTTGAATAGCTAATAACATCATCAATATCGTTGATGTAAATGAGAAATAGATGTGGCCCTAAATTGGAGCCTTGTGGTACTCCGGACGCATTAATGTAGTAATCCGAACGAAAACCCTCATACTCGACAAACTGCCTGCGTTTAAATAGATAAGACGTAAATAAATTAATTAAGCCTTTGGAAAATCCAAAGTTATCTAATTTCTTTATTATAAATATAGTTCGGTTTGATCAAAGGCTTTTTGAACATCCATGTATGCTGTGTATATTTGTCCTTGTTTATCGAGAATTTCAGAGGCAAACTGAGTTAATGTGAACGATCCATGCTTTGATGGAAGTCTGAAGGACGTATTTTCTGCTCGAAAAACTTAGAAAAATTTAAAAAAATAGGAAAAAGAAAAAATTAATTTTCTTTTTCCTCAACCTTTTCTTAAATTCTAAATAATAATATTACGTTCACAAAATTTTTAGGGTTCAACGTGACTGTTTCAGACGGAGATTAATGGATAAATCATACTTACTGTCGTTTATGCTTAACTGCGGCTCTGATGGTATCAATTGGAAGACGTCGTAACACTATAAATCTAACACTGTCTGTTTCACACTCTCTTAAAATTAAATCTGAAAGGGAATTTTGTTAGAAAACACAAGTAAAAGACAATATAAAGTTCAAAATATGTATATTAAATCTTTTAAAAATTTATGTTTTTACAACAACTTCTTCAGAGAAAATGTTAACAAACAATGGTCTGACCCGTGTACAACACATGGTGAGGAACGGGATGATTCATACGGTACCAACTACCATCCAATATGCAGTTTGAAAAGCTAACGATGCACAAAAAGATTCAAGAAAAGTTTCATGTAACTGAAATTTTGGTGGGCTTATGCTTGCCTGTCTTATAAACGTATTTATTAATTCACATAAATTTTGGTCGCTCCTCGGAGCTTAAAATTGCTTGAAGCGTTTCTACTTCGTTTGTATTATGCAATAACAAATTTTACGTTCAGGCAAGGCAGATCCCATGCACGTGTGAGTACATGGTATAGATACTTTTTTGACTCCGAATCACTGAGGAACCGGTTTAGGGCAAACCCCGTCAAAACACATCATTTCCCCGTCAAATCCGACTGCTAGGAAATGATGGGGGTCCCATGTCGCTAAGGGCTATTTTCGCTATAACTTCCGATATACTTTGAATAGTCGTTGGATTAACTTGTCCTCATATTCAATACCTCGTAAGAGTTGCAGTGCTTGACAACGTGGATTCGTAAAAGGGTTTTTTAATCTTGGAAATTTGGAAGTTCAAGTCCAATTTTAGTATACTTTCTAAAATTGGGTGGTCGGGGCGACATTACCTCCCTGTGCAGCGACATTTACTACACTTTCCAAATTAACGCTCCTCGAAGAGTTACCGAAAATTTGGCATAAAAAACGCTCCGAAGAGCAAAAATATACTTCCAAGAATTAAAAACCTCCTCCACGGCGTTTTTACGTGAAGCACGCTTTTCTTACGAAGTATCTCCTAAGTCGGATTTTGTTACAACGTCGAAAAGTATATCGGGGTTATAGCGTTCTTTAACATTAACGGCGAGGTTATACAATCCTACCTCACGGGGGATTCATTTTAGATTTTTTAATCCCCTTTTCGTAACCTTATATTCTATATGTGTCTAAATCCTGTTTGTTCTGGACCAAAGTGCATCTTGTACTAGGCATAGTTCTTTCTCTTATGTTACTCAAAAACAAGTTATAAAAGTAGGTTCCTGAGGTTCCCAGATTATAAATTCATCAATTCATAGATTCTAAAATTATTTACATAATTTTGTAACTGGATTTGCTTCTTTCGCTTTGCTTTAACTTGAACTTTTTTATTTTTCTTGCACGATTTGTTGACTTGTTGAAAAGTTCTACTTTAAAGCCTTATGTGGGATGCTCTAGATGCACTTTTAAGGTATATGCTTAATATTATATAAATGAGAATACTTATTCGCATTTAGTAATAAATCTTTGGTAATGAATACCTAAAATTACTCAAATAACTCAAACGGTTTCCATTGTTTTCTAATTATTACCAATAACCATAATTTAAACTATAGAAAATAATATGGCTTTTAACAGTGATGTTTATACTCGATTCTAATCTGGGAGTTTAAAAATTTATTACAAACGCGGTAAAACTTTTATTGATTGATTGTTTTGCTAAGTGAACGTCGTGGTCACAGAAGTCTTATTATGAAGTCTTGGGTGAGAAGTAGGTCTCTAAAAGATTTACGGAAGATGGTGGGGTTTCCTGTAAGTTAACAAGAAAAATTAGTATGTGAATGTGTAACCTTTGTTAGCTGTTCATGTAGAAACTTCGCATTTATTCGTAAGATTCTATATTTACTGTTAAACCGGGGTTTCTTTTAATTAGTCAACTAATTTATGACTCCCAAGGATGGAAAGCGCAACATAGAATGTATCATAAATGATGCATGCATTGGCCATTAAAATAATTTAAGCGACATGATCGTTAGGAAATTCAGTTATTCTAAATGGTATTACTTTTATCGCACAAAAAACCAACCCAAATTTTAAAAAATATCTTACTTAACATTTTGGTTATATTAACTCTTCAATTATTCTTTTGTAGGGGAATAACTAAAAAAAGCATTTGCCTAGATTGGAATTCCCTATAATTTGCCATATCGAAATTTCGTTATCCTCAGTCATTTATCTGTAAATAACAAATGCAAATATACAAAAGTGAAGATAGACTTATAGGCATTTATTTTACCAGCAATAGTTTTGAATTAGATAATTCTTTTGGTCTGTGTAAACACACATACACTATAGATATCATGTTATCATTTGTTATACGTTTTTTTGTCAGTTCCTGTCATCTAGCTAACGATAAAAATGGAAATATTACTCATTGCTTTTCTGGAGTATTTAAACAATTAGTCGCTTTTAATTTGACAAATATTCAGCTAATTTTGTGACAAGTAAAACATGTAAAAATCCCAATAATGTTCAATAAAAACTAGGCGAACTGGACAAATCCTGTAAGAAACGCGCTTTGCATTCCGCCTCGAGTGTGATGCGGAAGCGAATACATTGTATAATGTATACGACCAGAATTGAAACAGTATAAAACTAAAAGCCGGCATAAACAGTCGGCATCTCTTGCGGAGGTAAACAGAAATGCTTGGCATAAGATAAACAATAAAGAGATGCTGACTGTTTTTGCCGGTTTTTAGTTTTTATAGGGTTTCAATTCTGATCGTATACACTATACACACATTTTAAAATTTCAATGCTTTATATTATGTACGAAAAAAATGTATAAGGCCTTTTCTGTGGATCATTTTCTGATTTACAATTTTCATAATACCTTATCTGATGGAGGTGAGATATTCGCGAAAAAACCGATTTTGGTGACCTTTGACCTCAAATAACTGGCGACTCCGGGGTGGTTAATGCCGGGCATATTTTAGAATTCCTTGGTTCTCGTATACACACTAAATCCTAATTTAACCTTTTACTCCCTTTAATAATAGGGTGGGATGGCAATGGGGGTGATAGAGGGGGTAGCTAACACAAAAAATTTTTTTCAGACGTTTCATTCTTGTATACACACTAAATCACATTTTAATTTTTTTACTCCCTTTCATGATAGTATGGGGGTGATACTGGGGGTGGCTGATACCAAAAAAATTTTGAGACACTGTCTTTTCTTACATGCCCTAAATTGCAATGTTATGGAATCTTACCTGCTTGCTTTGTCTATTCACCCTTATTTACCCCCGAACCCTTCAACGGAATTAGAAAAATTTGCAGGGTTCGGACTCATATGAAAAACCTTGAAAATATGGAAAACTCAGGGAAATCTAAAATACCTAAAAAATATGGAAATCACAGAGAAATTCATAAATGTTTAAAAAACCTGAAATACCGAGTTTGAATATGGAAAACAATAAATTTCCTAGGACTTTCCTTTGTTAGTTTAAATTGTTTTCAAAATTACGGTTATAGATTTAATTAAACAAAAAGTAATTTAAAAAAAAACGACACTACATTCGATCGGTTATTGTATTGTGCGGACATGACCGAGTGCCTCCGGCTAATGACGAATGCGGATATCTGTTTATTATTTTGTCAACAACAAAGAAAGGTACAGACTAGTGATGGGCAGAGTCGGTAATTTTGAGAATCAGATCTCTGGAATCGGATACTCTTACGAATCGGAATAATAATCGGATACTGGGAATCGAAATCTTATTCAGTTCATAGTTCTCAAAATACATATATCTTTTGAAGGGCAACTATGAAAATAAAATTTACAAAATATCTCGATCAAAAATCACCTTCATACCCCCACAAAGATAAACAAATTTTTTTGGTCATGGGAAACCTGGAAAACTTAGGGATTTTTTTCGGCTACAAGAAGTCCGAACCCTGATTTAGGGGTTGCAACTACCACTCGAAGGGGGTTGAATTTAGGGATGAAGTTTGTACCTTGCAGGATGTCATTTCAGAATCCAAAATCGATGTGTCTCTGGATAGCCCTAGATTTAGGCCCTGCTACGCCCACTCCTACCCCTTCAGCCATCTTAGATCCATTGTGTACCAGATGAATGACCCTTGCTCCAATCGCAGTGTATATCCTGCTCGTCTGTAAGCTTTCAATCAGCACATCAAACGGGCAGTCAAAGTCCTACTTGATTTGCATTGAGTCGGTGGGTTTGGCCATGGACCCAAAATAGACAAGCTACAAAATCCTTAAGTGAACAAGCAGATCACCTGATTTTAAATTTAAGTGTCTGATGCAGTCTTAAGGCACTAAGTGCTGCCCCCTTCCTTACATGCAAATCTAGAGAAAGTAGGTCAAGCAGTGGCTCCATAGCTGCTGTGGGACACAAGAGCATAGATTCTGTAGATTAGATTAGATTAACAAAGGAGCTGGTTATTTAGCCTTTACCACCGCGACCTTTTCAGGTCTATTGAGATGCTCCCAGAATATCTTCCTTATACTACCTCATCCAGCTTTGTCCTTTGTACTAGACTGCACAACTTTGATAAAGGCCCTTTTGTATAGCTGTCCGCCCTTGGTTTTTCTTCTCACAATACGTGAACTGAGGTTCCCTCTTCCTCTTGGGAGAATCTGCATGTTGTGTCCTCTACCAGGCTCATTAGACTCATGTATCTATTGAGCCGGCAGTGGCCAGTTAGAAGGCCTACTATTACTCTGATGGCCTTCCTATTCTGGCTTAATAGATCTTCCGTAAATTTGGCCGAACGTTCTTTAATGAACTCTTTGGTCTGTCTCTGTCTTGGGAGATTCCTCCACCATTTATTTTGCACCCATTCCTTAATGGCTGCTCGTATGCATGGCTTTGCCACGCCACAAAAGGGCTCGGGTCCTATTGGGGCTTCAAGTGCGCCTTCCTGGGCCAGTTGGTCAGCTTTTTCGTTTCCTCTGTGTCCTGGTACCTATGCTAGGGTCACTCTGTTCTGACTTCCCAGCTCTGTAAGGGTCGTCAAGCAGTCCCACACCAATCTTGAGTTGATTTGCATGGAACTGATTGCTTTTACTGCCGCTTGGCTATCAGAGAAAATGGCAATCGACTGGTTAACAGTGCCTCGTCCTATTGTCTCCCTTGCGCAACAGTGTATGGCGATCACTTCAGCCTGAAACACCGTTGTAGTTCCTGTAGTCCCTAAGGCAATTTCTGCAACTTTCCGTGTGCTAATTTTTCTTCGTTTTTTGGCCACCATAGTAGATGTCTAATGAGAGATGCTTGGAGCAAGAGTGGAAGCACGATTCGGTTCATGAGCAGTTTAGGGGTGGGGGGTAATTAGGGGGCGGGACATAAGAGGGCGGGACCTAGGAATGGTGGTGGGGAGGCAGTTGTAGTAACCATTTAGTTTATATTTAATATAGTGTAGTAAAAGTATTCTGGTGTTTTATTTAAACTTCGAAGAGTGGAAGAGTAGCTGTAGCTAAACTCCGCCAGGACGTAAATATAAACAAGGCATTAAAAAAAATTACTCCTAAAGGGCAGTACATTACAATTATGTTGTATTTACTATTAGATATTGTTAGATATTGCCCTATTGCGCATTTATAGTAACTTTGTATACTTTATTATGATGAGACAGCAAACATTTATTTTATTTCACATTCTTGCTTATATACCTAAAGTTACATTTGCCTGCCGGGTTATTTTACCTGCATTATCTTTATGCCGATGAAGTACTATCTAATATTACAGATTCTTTAAATAAAATTGCACCTGAAACAAAAATTTGTATAAATAATATTCCTTGGATAAATAATGAGGTACGATTAGCTCAGAAAGAGAGATTGGGTTGATACTGTCCCAAGTCACGGACTGCTTGGAATAAAATAAAGAGAAATACATAAAGTCGGATATACGATAAAACAAAAAAAAGTTTTCTAATAGAAAAAATATATAAATGGGGCTCAGTAGCGGAAATAGGCCGACGTTAAATAAATGTATAAAAAAAAGACCAAAATAGGTGATACACTTGATTAATTTTTATATTCGTGATCTGTGTAAAACAAAAAAGTAAATAGCTAGAACGTTCCGTTTATAAATACATATTTTTAAATATTTGTACGCTCTAATTTGATTTAAACCTAATATGCTAGGAAATATTTATACTAGTCCTGTTATTATTTAGTTAATGGGCTACTATTTGATATACACGATGCAAATATAATAATTACATAACATTTATAGAATTACCTACCGTTAAATTATACCGGTAACACTAATTCGACTATTTAAATTTTATTCAATAATGTTATTGTTAAAAAACAATATATCGCGTTATATATATTGTTTTCTTATGTAACAATTTATGTGTTAATTTAATTGAATCGAATTATAGTATATTATTTCATTTACGATATTAATTTTCAAACCACCTGTGGTTTGGTGTATTTTTATTATTACATGCAAAGTGATTTTCTTCGCACGCAAGCAAGCAAGCTTAGATTGTGGAATAATATTTGTTTATCAAATTAAAGTTATTAGATTACAATAACAAATAGGTACTAAAAATCTTAACCGCCATAAAAATCGAGTTTTGCGCAGAAGTTTGTTAACGAATGCCTCAAGATTTATAATTACTTGTGTGTCATTACTTCTTTTATCGATTTATTAATTTGATGTATGTTTACTTACCACACAACATTATTTGTTTACTTAAATTTCGGTAGGAAGTAAACACTAGATATTAAAAAATGTATTCAGTTACTAAAATGAAAGATACTCAATTATCAAATAAGATGTCAAAATGACCTTGGTTCTAAATATCTTTATGCTTTATGAATGTTGATTCTACGAATGCCTTATAGGTAAATCATTAAGTGTATTAATATATTTCTTCAGCTAATGATGTCTCTAAGCTGATACAATTTTAAGATAAGCTTTCTACCAATTAGATAAATAATTAACGTGCCTACAATAGGGTTTTCCCAGAAAAAAAAAATTATTAACTCACGTAAAAAAATGATTTATGGCATATTTATTATCATATTAATTTTACTAAAAGTAACAAAAAAAACTTGAAGTTTGAAAAATATTGGGTTCATTTTAAACAGCCATAAATTGGCGCGTTGTGACGTCAACGCCCTGAAATCCAATCACAGAGGTTGTCTCTGTTCAAGATTGTTTATTAATCTTGGTCTCTGTTAACATAACATAACCTCTATTTATTGACAGCACTCAGCTCTTTTCTACTTTAGGTAAATTATCGGCGGCACCTTTAACATATCCCTCTTCCACTTGATTCCAGTTTGATTGTAGAATTAATAAAACATAAACCAGAAACTGATAAAATAATATTTTCACTCCAAACAATACAAACATAAAAATATAAATTTAACGTTTTAGGTTAGTCATCTGAAGTGTAATGTCGGTGAAGGTTAAACCTAAACTACAGTACAAAATATTAACGTCCGGCGCTTTCACGAATAACTTGTGCGACATTTATCTGGATTCTGATTGGCCAATATTTACACGTCCACTGCTTTAGACCAATCACAGTACAAACATTACAAATTGAAATTCTGAGAAGTTTTAGAGGAAAGTTTTCTTTAACACACAGTTAGAATCTATTACAAACTAATTATATCCATAATCTCATTGGTTTTCCGGGTAGATACGTAATTCTGGCGCGGAAAAATGCCCGTTTTAAAAAGCGGTGAAATTATCAGCCAGTTGTTTTAACGATATTTTCTTAGAAATAATTCTTATTAGAAAAGTAAATTGTTGTAAATTAATAAAATGTTTTATTATATAATTTTCACGACACAAATTGTTAAAATAAAATTAGTGGGAAAACCCTATTATGCCTGAATATTTTACGAGGTACTTTGTTTCGATTTCTTTAACTCTACGATGCAATTATATACTATCGGGGTCGATCTGGGTTTCGAAACGATAGTGTTTTTTTGTGTATATTATGTAGTTGGGCTCCCTCTATCATCTGATCATGTTTGCGGGCGCGAGGGGGTGGTGGAGGGCGGGAAATTTACATGTACAGATATGGGAAAATCGATTTTTCGCACATAACCCGCTTAGTGTCAATCGGATCGAAAAAGTGTATGGAGATAAAACGAAGGGCTCGTGAATGCGCGTAAACTGAACTTTGACCCGTCGAAATCGGCCTAGTGGTTCTCGAGATATTGATTTGAAAGTTCGGATTTTTTGCTGCGGCGGGAACGTACCGAGAGGCGTGTTCGCGTTTTTTTCGAGGTAGAAAGCGAATTAGCGACTCCCCCTCTACCCCGATAGACAGTCAGGAACCAAGTACTGTGCACAAATTTCAAGTTGCTAGTTTGATTAGGGGGAAAGCGGGGGGTAAAAATGTAAATGAAATTAAAACTGCTATAACTGCCGCAAATCGCGTAGCAAACGAGTGGTTGCGTACTAATGTGCCTACTTTGACTTGTTGTCTTTTTTAAAAATTTTCGCCATAAATAACAAAATGCCAGCGAAAAAAACCGATTTTTTTTCTTTTTTTTGTCATTTTTTTTTAAGTCTATCTTCAAAACTATTACACCAATCGAAAAAAATATAGAGTACTTTTTTATGTAGAATTTAGTGGAGAATAAATTTCTATTCTTGACTTTTTGTCCTATTATTGATATTTTCGAAGATATTTTTAAAAACGCCAAAATTTTCACCTTCAATTATTTAAACAAATATGTTTCGGACCGAATTGGAGGGGGCATTTTCAATAAATCTCTTTCTAAACATGAGAAGAAGCGATAGAAAAAAAAGCTCCCTTAGGAATCTTTATAAAAAAAAAACCTGACGCCTCGGGTATTATATATTGTCGCTGAATTTCGTTAATCGTGCCCCATCGAGTCAGGCACCATCGTTGTTTTCTGTCTGGATTTGTCCCCGCACTCCGTGCGGGCTTGGCCTAATGCTGATTACTCGTCCCAGCCAGTCAGTGCGTGCACGTAACTGCGCAATTATGGAAATCTTTTGAAATTCTAATTGAATATAGCCTAAAATTTGAAGCGTTTTGTTTTTTTGGTGACCCCTGTATCATTTTTATTGTGGGAGGTATTTGAAGAATTGTGGGAACTCACTATTTTTGTTTTCACCAAGCACCCGTACTAATTCACCCTCAGGTCAGAACTTACTCACGCCCGTGGTCATACTAAGTGCTATTGTTGGCGCGCTCGGTCTGATGTAGATCTTTATAAATATAAATTATAAGTGCCGTAAGATGTAGATTTTATGTCTCGGTGTATGTTTGGGAAGCAGAAGTAAATAAGTACCTATTGATAAGTGGCTATGGCAGGATGTGTAGAAAGATAAATAACCGTTTATTATTCACGACGCAATTTCGGGTAGACTTTAGATCGCGAGACTGAATGCATGTAAAATTTTTATTTAAACGAATTAAAATTTGATATTTGCGGTATGTGAAGAGTATAATGAGTGGTTTGAAAATATACAGGGGCAATATTTTTGAGATTGAAAATTTTGGAAGTTTTGCTGTAGAATGTGCAGATTTACTGTTTTGAAGGTTTCGGCGATACTTTAGGCATCTTTGGGAATTATTGAGTGGGGCTGAATTTTCTCGGATTTTAATGATTAAAACTGTGGTTTTTGGTTAATTTGAAATACAAGGACTCTTTTTTTTCTGGTGTTTGATACTGCAGACGAAAATAATGAATGTATTTATTTTATAACTCATTATTTTTATATTTTGTTAATTGCTCTTTCTTCATCTCCACTCGTAATTCTAGCAATTCCTGCTTCAAAATATGATCTTGTCTTCTCTTTCTTATCTCCTTTCATCTATTTTTCGATCAGTTCTGTCCTTTTCCTAAATAGTTTTCCTTAGCAATAGCGAGAGGATTTATTTAGTTGTTGGAAGAAGCTTCCTGTTTGTTGGTTGTTTTAATTTACGAGGTGTGTAGTTACCCGAAATATATTTGGTGATCTGTAATTTTGAATAAATTAAGATTTACATTTCAATAATCTTTGGAATTATCCTTTTTACTTCCGCGCCCAGTGGAAGTATAGTAACGCAAAACAATTTTTTTTTCTTGTTGAAATAGGCTTAAAATGTCATGAAACGTCGAGATTTTAAATTTGAACGAAAAAGATATTTCTGTCTGCCGGTCTGTAATTTTTTTGTGCGCACGTGTACTCTGGAACCATTTATGATATTGACTTAAAATTTGGTACACTTATGTATTATAACGAGATCTGTAACTAGAATATATTTTGATCTAATTTCGTTGTAGGGTTCTTGGGTAAATGGGGTAAATGGATAAATAGGCAAAGCCAAGCAGATAAAAGTTCATCAAATTGCAATTTAGGGCATGTCTGAAGGTCTGAAAACTTTTTTTTGGCATCAGCTATCCCCCAATACCACTCCCACACTATTATTAAAGGGAACAAAAAAAATCAAAATGTGATTTAGTGTGTATACAAGAACAAAACGTCTCAAAAATTTTTTTTGGCATTAGCCAACTCTACTACCCCATCTCCACCCCCGCCATATTATTATAGAGAGTAAAAAATTAAATTGGGAGTTGGTTTGTATAAGAGAAACAAGGGCCTCTAAAAAATTTTTGGCATTAACCACTCCCTCTACCACCCCCATTGCCACTCCCACCCTATTATTAAAGGGAGTAACAAATTAAATTGGGATTTAGTGTGACGAGAACCAAGGGCCTTTAAAATTTATTTTGGCATTAGCCATCCCCTCTACCACCCCCACCCTATTATTAAAGGGAGTAAAATATTACATTGGCATTTAGTGTGTCTAGGACTTGGATACAAAATCTGAATATGGAAGTAGTGATTTCTTAGGCAGCGGTTTTTTTTTGTTACTGGCGTTTCATTATTGTCACTTAAATAATTGCATTAATGGACGCCAGTTAATACCCCACTTAATATGCGTTTTATAAAAACTTATTGTCTTTGGTATATCGCGTGTACAGTTATTTTTTCTGCATTAAATAATAACTATTCATATGTTTACCCTTGTGAAATAACAAGAGACAAAGGAATAAGCACCCTAAATTTTCTTTTACCTAAAATTATAATCAAATATCGGTTTCCGTTACAAGGGGCCGTATTACGAGACCAGGCCACCACCAAAGTTGACCTACGTCTAATCTGATGCGTGGACAGCTTGAAGCAAGAGAAAGCTTTTTGAAACCCCTTGTGACTAAATTATCAATAACAAGAGAGTCCCGTGACACAATTTTTATGTTCCGGCAGCCACACACACATATTTTAAATATATCCAGGGCATTAAACTCAACAAATAAAATAGAACACATTTATTTAATTAAATCGTTATTATTGTTTACATTAATCTATACTTTCCGTGGCTCTCTTGTAATCTCGTCTATTTGTGTAACTTAAACAAGAAGTGAATGATAGCTCGCTATATACGGTCTCGTTTACCGCTTACTTTGCGTTAGTTCCATATGGCGTTCCGAGTAAAATTATTATTTTACCCGTGTGCAGTACAGTTGTAAAATTTATATTAGTTGTATGCACCGAGGCATCGCATTGGTTTAGAAGTAAACACCATTGGCATATGACTATTTTTGTTTGATTTTTCATCAATTGTTCGGAATTGAAGTAGGTAGTAAATGTGATTGATAATAGTATACATCTGACTCGCCGTAATTGCATGCATAATACATCAAGTTGTCCAGTTCATACATCGCTTGAATTTTTATATAAACTTGACATCTGTACATGTACATATATTTATAAGAGTTAAAATATACCTATGTTATAATTATACAAAAAATAAAAAAAACAATTAATTACATATCGTGATATTTCATACCTTACGTATCTTTAAATCTATTCTATCCCCCTCTTCTTTTCTGTTTGTAACCATTTTGTTGTGTTTATTTTTCTTGTTTTCTTTTTATACATTTTTGTCTCTAAATCCATTTCTCATTGAAAATTTTTAAAAAAATCAAAACCTTGTGGATTCAAAACATTTTTTTTAAATCAAAGTTTAGGCCTTATACTCCTCATGGAAATGTGTAGTATTAAGTTTTGTTAAGTTTTTTATGTTAGATATATAAGTAATTTTAATACCATTTTAAATCTGTCTCAGAAGGAGTTTAGGTTTAAGTTTTAATTGTTTTTTAACCAAACCAGATCCGTTCCACCCGATCCTGCAATCCGCCACTGCGATTAACTCGGTGGTTGCACTGTCGGTCCCGAGATGGGTTCTGGGGAGGTACCTGTTATGTTATAACATGAATAAAGTTATATTGATTGATTGATTGACGATCATATTTTCTAGATTCCTTATCACACCTTATGCAGACTTTCTAAAGCAACAGCAAAGTTATTGAAATTAACTATTGAGTCGTGCTTTCCAAGAGTGCAAATTTCTCAAGCCATTAAGTTTATAACTAAGGCTTGCTCATTGTGCAAATTCAATAGGTTAAATAAAACAAAAATGTATAAAAATATTGGTTGTTAAATCTGTTAAATATTTATCTAATGTAACAAATTGTACTAAAAACTATTGCTATAGCTATTGTTTGAACTGAACCTACATAAAATATTTCCCACCTACTTTTAACATTTACAATTAAAATGCCTCCCACGCAGACTTTTATAATTCCAGTATCCACACAGTATTACAAATAATAAACACAACTAAACAAATCATCAGCTTCGTAATTTAGGGTAAAAATAGATCCATATCCAAATACTAGCAGGACAAATGGTAAATAAAAATGATTCGTATGTAACATTCGACGTCAAAGCAGTTACCGGTTTTTTTATGTCTCAGTATTTCCTAAATTGTTTGTTTATTATTAATTTTATTGTATATTTTGACTTTTACTCCAGTCAAATAGTGCACAAAAAGGACCCGAAAGTGGAAAGTTCTGGTATAATTGACAAATAAGAGGAATACGACGAAACGTGCCTTTGTGCATTTTAACATCTATCATTCCTCTAGTTGAACATTTGCCTTAGTCAAGGCTTCTTAAAGTGTTTGTGGCAGATGCCGTTGGAGAGACCTATTTGTACTATTTGTAAGTCACCGATATGGTGTTACTTGCAATGTATATAACATCACGAGACCGCAGCATGGTCAGTGTCTGAGTCTGCTCTGCACTGATGAGAGCCAAAAGCTCGAAACCGGTCTGCAGATGACTGTGGGCATTGCCGATGCTGCGGAACTCCTCTGTTTTAATAATGGGTACCTTCACCGGTATCTGCTATAAACACTTTATTGCGTTTCTAGTAATTGGTAACTAAAATACCATTCAAAGCGCACATCCTAATAAAAATATTGGGTTTCAAGAGGAATACGACGAAACGTGCCTTTGTGCATTTTAATTTCTGGTATAATTGTCTTTAGTGGTTTGTTTTATGTTTTTTGGGGTGCTGAACACGAATCTGAAGTCGCCCAACAAATATTTCCCCGCAAATATGAGAAATCATAAAAAAAAAACACTAAAAATCATGTTTTTTTGTGGTTTTCAGCTTATAACTTGCAAAGCAAGCTATTTACGCAAAAAGTGTCCCTGTAGTAAAATAAAGAAGAGAAAATTACCTACAAGTTATGTCTAACGTTTTTTTGTACGTCGTATGGTTTCCACGCAAAAGACTAGAAGAAATATGCGGGACATCAGTAATTTTTTGAAAATAATAAAAAAAAAAAATGCAATTTTAAATTCTACAGGAAATACAGAGTTTTGCCACTTGCTACGATGAAGAATACAATCAAGATAAGTGATGAAACCATCCCCATCAATCCTACGACTATTTTTCAAAGAATCACAATTGCTAAACAATCTATTTGACGACTATGGTATGAGAAAAGGAACCAACTCTGCTTTGTACGAAGCATTCACACCAATTCAACAGGCAAATCTCCAAAGGTGTGTGTACGTCATAGATGGAGGATACTTCACAGAGTCGTGTAGACCAGGGGTCAATTATTTTCATCAATTTGTGAAAGTTATGTTTCATTTATTAAGTCCAAGTACAAGGACAGTGCCGTAGTCGTCTTCGATGGTTACCCTCAAGAAGGTGCTAAATATGCTGAGCGAGCAAGAAGATTACGCAAACAGATGTCAGTAGATGACATGTTCGACAAAACAACGATCCCGACAGTGCCACAAGAAAAATTCCAAGGTAATATGAAAAACAAAAACCATCTCATCTCAATGTTGAAGGGCAACTTTGCAGCAGCTGGCTGGTTTCACAACTAATTTTTTCTCCTGACTGCCAGCCAGACCAATCCATCAGTGACAATATATTGTTTTTGCATACCATGGGAGGATGTGGCATAACTTCAGCCTCGTCAAAGTAGGAAAGATGAGGTTTCTCCAAACCCTCAAGAAAAACCCTGATCTAACCAAGACCACTGAAATTTTTAAAGATCCAACGGCACATGCTAATGCTGTTATTAATGCTAATTGTTCAAATTGACTGACAAGGAAGGCACGTCCTTGAACAGATTGAGGTATAAATGCTACCTTAGGTCTGCATACAGAACAACAGCCTATTTGGCGTCCCTACCTCCTACCGAGACAGAAGCAATTTTAAAACTTATTTCTTGCAAATGCATGAATACCTGTTAGACGCAAAAAAGCGGGCCTCAACTGTTCTAATATATGCCTGGACTGTGAACAGCTGAAATAGCATGCCCGTTGCAGAAATTGAAGAAGAAGCAGAGAAGTTCCCCTGAAGATAATGCATAAATAATTCTATGTCACCTTTATTTCTCTACCCACTATTTATTTGTTTGTTAATGTTGTCAAGTATTTGGAATTAGGTCACTGATTACTTGTTTCAGGCATAGAAGAACTGGAAGGCTGCCCTGGAGAAATTACGGAACCCGTGTCTAAGAGGGCTCGTATTAGTACTTAAATACATATAAATTGTACAAGAATTCGCCTGTTTTATTAGCTATAGAATAATGTTTACCTATATGAAATAAAAAATATATATTAATGGTGTTTTTTGCTATTTTCCAAAAATTACTGATTTCTCCAATATTTCAACACTCTTTTGCGTGGAAACCATACGACGTACAAAAAAATGTTACAGACATAAATTGTAGGTAATGTTCTCCTCTTTATTTTACTTTTTTGCGTAAATAGCTTGCTTTGCAAGTTATAACGTGTAAACCCCTAAAAAGCATTATTTTTAGTGTTTTTTTGATGATTTCTCATATTTGCGGGAAAATTTTTGTTGGACGACTCCAGATTCGTGTTCAGCATTTCAATAAACAGAAAATAAACCAGTAAAGGCAATTACACCAGAACTTTCCACTTCAAACTACATTTAGCTGGACTATTTGTTCCCTTTTATTATAAAAAAAATACCTATAACCTCTATTAAACAATAAACACAAGGAAAAGTTATATTTGTTGTACATTCTCCTGTCTTTCGCAAGTTGTTTTGGTTACAAAAAATGTAAGGACCGGATAGACAATAGACGGACAGACTTGTGAAAGACATTCAGAATTCGTCGACTAACAAAATGAAAACATTTCCTTTACTAGTGACATTCACGGTTTTGGCGAATTGTCTGATAAAACAATATCCCATTCATGATTGTGGTTCTCTGTCTAATGAAACTTATTTATTTCAGTAATAATGAATGGTCTATTTATATTGAACATTTGAACTTAAAATAGTGTCTGAATTTTTATAAATCATTCTATGCGTAGCTAGATTGGTATTTAGTTTAAATTTAGCTCTTCCAATATGGAAGAATGACTAAGTTATTAATCAGGGAAATTTATTTTAAGTGCCACTAGAAATAAATGTAATTTAAACTATTTTGAAGCGACAACTTTAGGACACAAGTAATTTTCTAGGGTGTGATGCAGTATTAAATTTCCAGGATCCATCCGCATTTATAAAAGGAACTTGTGTAAATTAAAGAAAAAATAACAGAAAATTGAACCGTTGTTAGAACTTACATTTCTGGATATTCCAAAATTTCAAAGACATTGTGTAGACAGTAAGTTGATAATTAATCTTACTCTGTAAACTTGCTGATGTTTGGTTCATTTACGTAAGCAGGTCGTTATGATGTTTTTTTTCATTCTTTTTGTAGAAATGTCAAAACTGAATGCCCGAAGATGTCAAATACTTGTAATTGTATAGCCCATTCATGATAGTTTTGCTTTTTGGTTGACTAGAATATACACCATTTTTGTTAGTAGTACTCAGGCTCATGAGAATTTTAGAACGTATATTAAAAATGTATCAGGACCGGGAATCTTCAGTTATATATTTGACAACTCAACGTCCATCGGATCATGACCAAAATGATTTTCTGTCAAAACGAAATTAAGCGAACTAACTCACAAATAAAAGTATTACCGTTCAAGATACAGAAATGGTGCAGCAAGAGTGAATAGAAAAATTGGCAACTTTTTGTGAAGTAACATAGGTAATAATGGGAAGTAATAATAAGTGGACTAGTCAGTCACTTTCGCTCACCCCACATATAATGAATATCCTCAATCAATATTAAGTGAGTATGTTAATTGAATCTTATGTGCCAAATTAATTATGACGACATATTCAGTTTTGGTAATTATTCGCAGTTAAGTATGTTAACTTCAAACATTGAAAAAAAATGTATTAATTAAATACTTTCTTAATAATTTGAATATTACATGTATTGCAAATTTTAACTTTCTCCAGAAGTGGCGCCTCAGTTAGGCCTCAATAGATATTATGCATATTATTAGATAGGAATTTTCCTTTAGATGGCTAACCATTATGTTTCACCAGGTACCATGGTTGCAATTGTTCATTATGCAAATAGCCTATGAATCCTATGAAATTTGGGTTAACAAACCCGCTGGCTGTGATCAAAGCTAGAGAGTAAATACATATTTGACCTTGGTTTCATTGAAATTACAGGGAATAAGAAAAGTTTCTTATACATAATTAACTTCGTATGTATTGCTAAATAAAAAAGAGAAGAGGATGGTGCTCTGCCATGCTCATTAATCAACTTCCTCTTCATTTCTCTGAGGAAGCAGTATTACAATAAGTCTCTAATTATTTTCACTTTTTGGATGAGACGTGCGCTAAAATAAATGCAAATGCGATAATTGCAAATTCTTGTACGCCTTATTGTTAACGATTTTGTTTAAACTTTTTTTATGGACAATATTGCCTTTTTCATCGTTAGTATTTATGTAGGTAAATGTTATTACTTAGCTTAAAAGACAGCATAAATTGAATGCGGCGTTTTGAAAATATGTTTTCATCATTCTCAGATAACTCCGTAAATTGTTCGAAACAAGGAATAATTCTTTGTCTACCATTAATCAACCACTGGAGGAGTCGGAAACAATCATGATGTATAGTAATATGCGGATTTACCGTGCAAATAAAAAAGAATAAAAACTTTACGAGCTCATTATTAACGCCGTCGCCGGTGAACCGTTCGGTATGGTGTCATCAAACAAGCCGACCGAAAAATCTATATAGGCAAGTGATTCAATTTGCCGGCGAACTAATACAGAGAGTAACGACTATGTACTGGTTTATCTGTAGTTTTGGAAAGTCATAATAATACCTTTTTACTTGCTTTTCTTTAACTCACAATGTAGTTTTCATGCTCAATGTTTGTCTTCAATTCTTGCATCCTTTATTAAACACACTTCCTGACATAATCAGTTGATGAAATATTGCACAGTTACTAAGATCGGATGACAATACAGTATTCCACCGTTACTTTTGCAAATATCTGCACATAGAGGGCGCGGGGGTGAAAATTGAACAATCTGCAAAACAAAGGAGCGAGAAATCAAAACAAATCGTTAAGAGACGAATTTTTATGGAGCGCTCTCTGGGGGTAAACCCCTCAAAAAATATGACTAAGAAGTAGAAAATAATTTTTTTTTAAAACTTGCTTCTCTATAAGAAAAATAATACGACTCTAAGAAAAGCAAAGCGTCCAGATATAAATGTTTTCACAGATGAAAAATGCTAAAATTAGTTTATATATATATTAACCTCTCCACAATAAAATTGTGAGAGGTTACTAAAATTGGTTCAAAAACGAAAATTGAGATAACATCAAATCTTTACGTTTTGAGGTCCTAGGAACCCAAAAAAGCGGTTTTTGAAAAATGTCTGTGTGTGTGTATGTGTGTTAGCACGATAGCGCCGAAACTACTGAATGGATTTGAATGAAATTTTGCATGTGCGTTTCTTTAACGCCCTAGAAGATCTGAAAAGATTTTGGTTGAGATCGGATTACGTTTAGTGCCATTTTGACGCAACAAGTTTATTTTATAATTACTTTCAATTTACAATGGAGCCATTGAAAAGCAGTTAAAATTCTGATTTCAACGAGATATCACACTTCCACCCTTTCGATTTGGTTTCCGCGAAAAAAATTAAAAACAAAGCAAATACGAAGCATAGATCGCATTTCGCATGACATGATCGATGCGCGTAGCCGTTACGTCGTGAAACTCGTCACATCACGTGTCAACTCACGTGTGAGGGTTTCTTCACTGCTCTAGAAGTAGAACGGATTACGTTTAGTGCTATCTTTAAATATATATACAGACAAATCGAGGAATTAAACTACAAATATTCCTGTAAAATCTAGTAAAATTACTGAAATGCTAATGTTTCATTTAACAAAGACAGCTGCGAGCGATCGGATTGCAATGAGCAAATTTTGACGATTGTCATTGTCATCGTTTGTCATCCGATAACGTTGGTGTCATGTCATGTTATAAGATTTTGGCATATTTGTATATTTGTAACTTTTAGCGGATAAAGGTAGTTGTAACAATATCAATATCATATGCTCTCTGTACCTTCGTTGGTGAATTTATTATAGATTATCACTTTACCAATTTTCAGTTTAGTTCAAATGTGCTTTTAGAGGGCGGAATATTAAACATAATATTTTTAGTCGCAAACTCCTCTATAAATCCTTATTTTACTATAAGGAGCCTAACCAGACTGCAACCAACAGCTACTCTCCGGGCTATGTGCCCCGCCGAGCGCTGAATTACAAGTTACAAGCCTGGCGCGTTAAGTGTAATAATTGCATATTACCATCAAAACGCTAATGCTTCGATTGCAACAAACACCAGCCGAAAGACTGATCCTACTTAAAGGAGCTCCCTTGCCAGTCGTCACACACCACTTGCAGACTGCAGTTTCGAGCTGTTGGCTCTCGTCAGTGCAAGGTAGATATGCGACGACCGACATGAGAATCCTTTGACTGTAGTACATCCCGGTATTTTTACAATAGCGACATGTACATGGGACCGCTGGATGGCGCCTGCTGGCTGTTTTACATGTACTATAGTCAAAGGATTCTCATGTCGGTCATCGCATACCTACCTTGCACTGACGAGAGCCAACAGCTCGAAACTGCAGTCTGCAAGTGGTGTGTGACGACTGGCAAGGGAGCTCCTTTAAGTAGGATCAGTCTTTCGGCTGGTGTTTGTTGCAATCGAAGCATTAGCGTTTTGATGGTAATATGCAATTATTACACTTAACGCGCCAGGCTTGTAACTTGTAATTCAGCGCTCGGCGGGGCACATAGCCCGGAGAGTAGCTGTTGGTTGCAGTCTGGTTAGGCTCCTCATAGTAAAATAAGGATTTATAGAGGAGTTTGCGACTAAAAATATTATGTTTAATTTTCAGTTTGTTGCTTTACAAATCTGTAGTATTTAGGATAACTAGACTTTCTTAGTCGTTCAAGTGATGTTGTTAATATCCTATTAGTATATTATTCAACGAGCGATAATGTAGGTAATAACTGGCATAGATGATTGTAAGTTCATTAAATTGAGGGTTTTTTTTAGTGCTCCAGAAGATCTGAAAAGGTTTTGGATGAGATCGGATTACGTTTAGTGCCGTTTTGTCACACAATTTAATGCTCTTTTCGGCTTCAAAGATCCACCGAGTGGGGAGGTTCCAGCCGCGCCCAGTAGCTGCCGATTTTTTTTTATTAAATTTACATTTTCTGAGAAACCTTATTATATTTCCACAGCATTTTCAGAAACTACGTAAACTGAATGTATCGAAAGCGATGAAAGTGTATAGTAAATAACACATTAATATGCGGCAGGTACATGAAAGTTCACTTTTCTTTTAACATTTCAGAATCGAGAGATTAACATGAAGTACACGCCTAGGCGGATGTTTCGTAAATAACAATAAGTTTGGTTACTGATTCCAAATATGCCCACACTTTTGCACAATCCCCGCGTGTTTCTAAAAATCTTATAATTAGTAAGTTTTCTGAGGAATTTTTTACTGTAATTTCCGACGCTCGTAAAGTATTTAGTGCATTCCAGGTCAATAACACAACGCTTACTCACGTCTGTTATTATCTTTTGGTTCTTCTTACTCATAGTATGATTTACCTGTTATTTTTGTTTCTATTTGTTTTTTTAACTAGGCCATTCATTACGTCAGTGATTCCTTCTGTATATATTTATTCCATGCCAATACCTCCATTTATAAACAAATAAAAAATGCGTCAGCGCAGGAGCACCTCGATAAATGTCTGGTGTCATTATAAAATGCGGAGTGCTACTACAGAGTGTAAAAATAACGGTAAAATAAGTATCATCTTACATCAAGAATTAACCATAATTTATTTATTTATTTGGATGCAACCACCCAAAAGGTAACCAAGTGCAGGGTGGCAACATTACAATGAAGAAATATAAAAACATAATAAAATGGAACTACAGTAGAACTACAGCAGAATAGTATGAAATGCAAAGGCTATATTCTAATTTAACCTTTTTAATTGAATGAATACTACATTTAAATTGATATATCTTGCAGTAATAAATTTTACACAAAATATGAAGCAGAAAATTTTAATAAATTGGTTTGGGGACTGAGAAGATAAAGTGTTTCACAATCCCGACTTGTTATACGAGGTATATGAAAATTCAGTTGCTCCAAAACAAGCGGACAATCAACCATGTTATGCATAATTTTGTAAAGAAAATTAATAAATATATAACTCTTCTATTTGACGTAGAACGTCAAATAACCTGTAACAACAGCATTCTACATGCTAACTCCTATTTTGTAAAAATTTTTAATAATAATAATAAATCGACAAAAGTCACTATCAATAATTAATCCCACATTTTTTGTCAAATCTACAAGGAGTAAAGCAACTCCATCTGTGTTTATCTAAATATCTTTTAGAAAATTTATATTGTCTTTATTACCAAAAATAATACATGATTTAGAAGAATGGCCTAGCTGATAACCGCGGCGAAGATATACTTGAATATCATCTGCATATGCCTGCATTGCACAACTTTAGTAGATTCTAAAATATCTGATGTGTAAATTATAAATAACGGTGGTCCTAATATCGAGCCCTGAGGTACTCCAGATAGAATATCAACAGGAGGGTCATTTCAATATAGTTTTGTGATCTGCCAGTTAAGTTTGAATGATTGACAAGATTAATTATGGAAACCAAAATATTTTAATTTACTACAACTTACTCCGTAACTTATGATCAAAAGCTATCGAAAAATCTAACAACACTGGTATATATATATATATATATATATATATATATATATATATTATTCAACTTATAAGCTGTTATTATGTCACAAAGTGGTTATAGATAAAGCTGTAGCCGTACCAAAATGTTTCTGACAATTTGGAAGAATACATCAAGCAAAAATGTACGAGTACATTTGATTCTGTAGAATTTTTTCAAAAATTTTGGAAAGTGTAGGAACTAACTAATGACTACTAATGATTCTTAGATCTGAAAATATTTTCGGGTTCAAATTTTTTACAAGTGGTTTACCAGTTTTTTTCCATAAATAGGAAAAATGGCATTATTCGATACAATAATTAATTATAAATGTTATATATTTGTCTATAAAATGGCTACAGCATTTCGGCATAATTAAAGATATTCGATCCACTCCGTAAGTATTAGATTTTAAACTCCTTAAAAAGTGGGATCTGCCAGCTCTGTTCCTGTTAAGTTGTGCACAATTAATTTATGCGGCTTATATATCTTTATAAACAGTTTAGAAATCTTTTCTTTACCCCACGAACCATTCATAGTGTAAAATTACGCAATCGTTTATAATGAACCCAGCCTTCATCCAAATGTGTTTGCTTAAATTTTTGTAAGGCTAAATCTCTGTTTCATAAAATAATTAACTTAAATTATGACATCTGACTGATGCTTTGGGTTTTGTGACTAACTTTTTTAACAATCAATCAAAAAGCTTTATTATAAATTAAAAGTACAACAGTACCTCCCCAGAACCCATCCCGGGACCGACCGTGCAACCACCGCGTTAATCGCGGTAGCGGATTGCAGGATCGGGCGGAATAGGCCTGGTTCTGTTAAACAAAAATTGATAAAACTTAACCTAAAAGCCTTCTGCAAAAGCAGATAAAAGAAGGTAATGAAATTCTTACGTGTCTAATTACAAAAAGACTTAACACAACTAAAAATACACTTTAAAAACTGGGCACCAACACTTTTTAAAATTTTGCAACTGAGGCAGGCGCCTCAATCCAAACAAGGATCCTTCTGCGAGATGTATGAACGCCGGGCTGCGCAAGGCTGGCCTAAACTTTAACTTTAAAAATTTTTGATACCACAAGGTTTTGATTTTGTGAAAAATTGATGATAAGACAACGAGTTAAGGGAGAAAACAGAACAGAAGCATGTTTATCAGAAATGGTTAAAATTAAATTATTAAAATTACGTATTTTATCCTCAATATTATTACTTCTAATAATAGTATGTCAGGGCAGTTCTTGAAGATAGCAAGAAAAGAGTTTATGTTAAAATTTTGAAAACACCGGTGTTCTACAAATTTGTCTCGACGTTATTTTCTATTTTTGTTATTATCAAATTACAGTACACAAACCTAAGATCAGATATACAATCTGCAGCTAATGTACCAGAATTAATAACGATATTAATATTCTTAACACAAATTGGAAACTGTTGACATGACTGGAAATTCTTGTAGTTTCATTAAAAATCTAAGTAAAATTATATGAATTCAGAATCAATACAAACATTCAAAGCATTGATTATGGTGAAATAATCTACGTTGAAATCCCCCAGGCAAATAACCTCATCAACAGTTGGACACAAAAATGAAAATATATTATCAAAATCATTTACGAGTTGATTTATATTAGTATTCGGTGGTCTGTAAAATACATCTATTGCAATATTAACTGAGCTTAGTTTTAAATTTATTCAGAGGAAGCCTCTCATTTACAACAAAATCGAAATCAATTATTTCACAAGACAGTTTTAGTTTTACACATGTCGCAGCACCACCACCCCTTCCCGCTTGATATTTCCTAAAAAACTATATCCAGCAATATTTATCGCAGACGAACCGACGCCATCGGTTAATCATAAGTCAGATAGCATCATCACATCAAAGTAATTATTTCCATTACATTCTTAAAATCATCAAATCCTGTAAAAATTGATGTAATATTCAAATGATCTACTTATATTTTCTAGATATGAAGAAAAAACTAACTGAATCACTGACAATTCAATTTACTCAATTTTTCTTCAATTCAGGCGGTCACATGCCTTGGAAGAGTCCGGACATTCAATTCCTTAGAAATAATAAAATAATTTAAATGTATTAGGAACAAATCCTCGTTGGTTTAATGCAAGTTGACCTTGTACATACAGCTTTAAGTTTTTTAAAAACAGAACATAGGCGAGAGTATTTAAAAACATCAGTTTTTAGTGACAAATTAAATATTGTGTATATTCTAAATCGCAGAATTCCTCGACATTGAAATGAGTTTTCATCATTGACATTGGTGTTTTCTGGAGCAATTTCTTCATTCACAATTGCACAGATGCAAATTTTTTAATATATTTAACGGTATATATAAATCAGGGTATAAATGTTATTTATTCACTAGGTGTTCCTCTTCCGAGCATAGATTTAAAACATAAATGACCATTTAAAAATCGGTACATGTGTCATGCCACTGGGGCTAAGAGAGGTATTTGTTTCTCTGTAAAACTTTTCTTTTGGCGACTTTCATTTCTTCTTACAGTGTTCAACTAAAATATATCACAAACTATTTGAATAACTGTTTTCAATGTCTTGATATATTTTGTATAAGATTACCTGATGATTTGATAAAGATTTCCCCGAAATTTTGTGAGGAATCTATCTATCTATATCAGATGCTTGATGAATAACCGATTCACAAACCACTGACTGTATGGTGGATCTAGTCCCGAATCTCGGTGTAGTAACCTAGTGTACTTTTGCCTCAATTAACTAGACGTACCTTCCTTCTTCCTTCCTACTTCCTACCTATATAATTTCTTTCTAAGATTTTATATCAGTACTTAGGACAAGGCAAGATATGAGGTGTATGTTATTTAACCCACCATTTCGAAGAAAAACCTGGATTATCTATACTTTTTCTTTTAGGCACATTTAACAACATTTGCACTATACGTCCGACACACACCGCACGAATAATGCAGTACTAAAATTGCACATGTGGCTAAGAATGAGATGTTTATTTTCGAGTTCGTGATCTGAAAGCGGAGCAAAAATGCGACTATAGGTAGTTTTTCTGATTCAAGAGCGGCAATACGAAGTATATTGTTGATTGAGGGGGATATGATAATATGTCATCTTGTAGAAATAATTACAACGCACTAACTGCCACTATGCATTCGCAAATTATGTGGCTGCAGTTTCAATTTATTACAAATAGTGAATGAAGGAAGCTAGATTTATTGACTGTTTGAAAATGACTTTGTAATTTGAAACTGTAATCACAGATTATTGGAATAATCGAAATTTCGAATAGACATAGACACTGATTTAGAATATTTCTAATATATATATGTTTCTTTGCAGGTAATTGGAATCCTTCCAGTTTCACCAAATTATGATTTGCATGAATTTTAAGAAGTAAGTAGAAAGTATTACTATTTTTTACGACCTTAGGGCCACTGCCACCTTTCTCCCAAAAAATGTTATAAAAATATTAAACATAATATTCTAAATATAAATATTAAACATAATATTTTTAGTCGCAAACTCCTCTATAAATCCTTATTTTACTATAAGGAAAGTAACCAGACTGCAACCAAAGTTACAAATCTGGCGCGTTAAGTGTAATAATTGCATATTACCATCAAAACGCTAATGCTTCGATTGCAACAAACACCAGCCGAAAGACTGATCCTACTTAAAGGAGCTCCCTTGCCAGTCGTCACACACCACTTGCAGACTGCAGTTTCGAGCTGTTGGCTCTCGTCAGTGCAAGGTAGGTATGCGACGACCGACATGAGAATCCTTTGACTATAGTACATCCCGGTATTTTCACAATAGCGATATGTAAAACAGCCAGCAGGCGCCATCTAGCGGTCCAGTGTCTGTTGCAATCGAAAAATAAATAACCTGACTTGGCTTAGCATAGTTCAAATGTGCTTTTAGAGGGCGGAATATTAAACATAATATTTTTAGTCGCAAACTCCCCTATACCTACTCGCATACCTACCTTACACTGACGAGAGCCAACAGCTCGAAACTGTAGTCTGCAAGTGGTGTGTGACGACTGGCAAGGGAGCTCCTTTAAGTAGGATCAGTCTTTCGGCTGGTGTTTGTTGCAATCGAAGCATTAGCGTTTTGATGGTAATATGCAATTATTACACTTAACGCGCCAGATTTGTAACTTTGGTTGCAGTCTGGTTACTTTCCTTATAGTAAAATAAGGATTTATAGAGGAGTTTGCGACTAAAAATATTATGTTTAATATTCCGCCCTCTAAAAGCACATTTGAACTATGTTATAAAAATATGTTTGACATTTTTGAGTTAAAGCAAAAGAAAAAATGTTATATTTTATTCCCTTTAATAATAGAGTGGGGGTGGTACAGGGGGTTGTTAATGTAAAAAAAAATTAAAAGCCCTTGGTTCTCGTATACCCACTAAATCCCAATTTAATTTTTTATTCCCTTAAACAATAGGGTGGGGGTGGCAATGGGAGTGGTAGAGGGGGTGGCTAATGCCAAAATAAATTTTAAAGGCCCTTGGTTCTCATACACACACTAAATCCCAAATTAATTTTTTACTCCCTTTCATAATAGTGTGGGGGTGGAGGGTGGCTGATGCCAAAAAAATTTTGAGACCTTAACTTTCCGTACTAGGGCATGTACGGAATTGTAATTCTATGGATTCTTACCTGATTGCATTGCCTATTTACCCTTATTTACCCCATTTACCCCCGAACCCTTCAACGGAATTAGATCAAAATATAATCTAGTTCCAAATCTCGATGCAATACATAAGTATACCAAATTTCAAGGCAATATCATAAACAGTTCCAGAGTAAACGTGCGCACAAAAAAATCACAGACAGACCGACAGACAGGAAATATTTGTCGCTCAAATTTAAAATCTCTACGTTTCATGACATTTTAAGCCAATTTGAAAAAAAATTTTTTTTTTTTTTGCGTTACTATACTTCCACTGGACGTGAAAGTAATTTAAATAGATAAATATTAAAAATAGGAAACAATTTCTCACATTATAGATTTTGTCATATAATGAAATTTCAATAACTTTAGCGAAATTGCAAATTATCGTTAAAAGGGCGATAATTCATTAAACTTATCATCTTTCTTAAAAATTAGATACACCTTTCCATGGGCTTGGAAATATCCAAGACTTTAAACATAAGTTAAAAATAATCGTCAGATGACGAACTAAAGCGTAAGCGCAATCTCTAACAATGAAGACACATCCACCATCAGGACTTGGTAAGGCCTCTAACGCATTTGCTTCACTGAACATATTTTATTTGTTATTCACTTGTAGAATGATATTTATCAAAACATTATACAAATATTGAAAATCACTTTTTAATAACATGTTAAAGTGTTAATTAATACCGCTTTGTTATATGCAGTGTACAAACATCTCTAAATTCACTTGAAATTCATACTCACATAAAATGTGGTACTTTGGATCAACATAACTATTCCTTAGTGATTAAGGTTTCATTTTTTGATCCTATTTTCGCAATCTCTTGGTGACCGATGCATTGTAGGACATGACACATTTTGGGACATATAATTAATGTTTTTAATAATCAACTGGTCATACTAGAATGCTAGATCTCAGATAAAAAGTAAATTTAAATGATTATATGTATATAAGTTTTAAAAATCTACTTTTGTAGTATTTACAATATCGTTATCGTTGTTTTTTGGAAACACATGATTCTTCTAGGAGACATTTCAAGGCATACCTATGACAAGTGCGAGATGGTGAGGATCCTCCACAATATTTAGTAGTTAAAACAAATCCCGCACTCCTTTACTTATATTTACTATATCATTATTTGTTTTAACCGATGTTTCAACTTATAAAATATAAGGAAGCCTATAATAGCAATGATTGATTAGTAAATCACGTACTCAAGAATATTAAAACCGCCAATAATGAAGATGACACCTTCACAATATCATCAAAATAACCCAGTCCTTTAGTTAACTACGTTTTTTGTGGTTTTATCGATATTGGCAAGAATATAAACATTTGATTCTAGTACAAATTATAGTTTTATTAATTTTACTATAAAAATCTAAACATAGACAATTTGTGCAATACTCACGTTCTATATGTATACATGTATTTCCTTTGTTAGCGAAGTTGCTACTAGCATTATTATTTGTAAAATATCAGTTTGTGAGACCGTCAGCTGCTAAATGCGACTTAAGCGGTCTTGCATTATAATAATCTTGTTACGGCAGATTAAGACGACGACCCAGCCAGCCTCTTTCATGCCTTGATTTTACTTAATTGATGTCGTTTTAATACCGTTCCAGCCGTGTTAAGGAAATATATCACAGTGCCGTTGAATACGGTTTTTATTATTCGAAATTGTATTTAAATTTCATGATCTGGTAAATCTGTTGGCTTCTTCTGATCGGATATACCCGCTAGGTTAATAACATTTTAATAATCAAATCTGAACGAAAAATGTAGTGTATTGTACCTAAAGGATATAATAGCCAGGTAACGGTAAACAAATTTTTTGCAAAAAGTTAAACCTACAAAAAATTACTAAAAAATAAAATCACGCGTAGTCGCCCAATTCAATTCAAAAGAACTTTATTAAAATTAAGAATATTATAAACCGTTGCCTCCCCAGGACCTGACCCGGAACCGATTGTGAAACAAACGCGTTGAGGCGGTGGCGGATTGCAGGATCGGGCGGGACGAGCCTGGGTCGGCGCGAACGACAAATTAGAAAAACTGAACCTAAATTCCTTTTTTAAAAAATAAAAATAGGTAATAAAATTTTAACATGCTTCAAAACAAGGTTAACTAAAATTTAACAATACATAGTTTTTTTAAAAACACTCACGAACTTCACCTTTTAAATTTTGGATTCGGACGCAGGCACCACAACTTGAACAAGGTGCCTTCCACCCAGTCAATTGGACTTCGTTACCTAGATATTGATGTAAGTTAAACAACCTTTAATTTCATTACTTGTTCATTTTTTTAATACTGTGTTTTTCTAAACTCCCTTCTATCTTCAGTTTTTTCTTTATTTTTACGTTTCTTTGGATTAAAGTTCCGGGGGGTTAGCATTAGCTATGCTATTCCACCAGTCAGCCAGGATACATACGCACAGACAATTACACAACGACCATTCTCTACGACATTGCCAGCTGTCGCAGATGAGGCTCGAACTCAGGAGTGGTACAACAACTAGCTGTGTTACCTCTCACACATCCCCGCCCATTTCACTGCTAGCAACATATTAAAAACGCCACTAAATATCTATACTCTAACCAAAATTCGAACCCTGAACTCCTTGGTATCAAGCCTAACACGTAAGCATTGAGCCACCGACCCGGCAGTGCTTTCTTGCGCTTTGTGTGTGTGTTGTTTCAGCGACATATATAAACCCAAAAGCGACAAATATATTTAACGCATCACAAACAAATAGATTTTAACTATTTATGTGGTTATTTCACGGTTTATTTGTAAAATAACAATAAAGAACAAAACCTTAATATTAATTAATATGTTATTGTTATATAATTGTAGAACCGGCAGCCATTCTCCACTCCCCGTGAGTTTAGTAACTACTTAAAAAAAATGTTTTTTTAACCGCCTCTCAAGTTACCGAAGTAACCCCCTGGAAGATCTCAAGGATCTTGTGCTAGGTAAAGAGAGACGAGACCCTACAGTTTAATGTGGACTCCGAACCACTCAAATACTGGATCCAATCATTTGCGCTGAGTAGAACTAATAATCAAAGGGCGACACTGGTGACAGCCTCTGCATTCTACGTCTGTTATTTTTAATTCTGAAATCAGTGTGTGTTTTGCTCCATCATATTAACAGTATGTCGGGATAGAGTCTGTGTAGTTGGAAGAGCGAGTCTCGATCGAGGAGTTCATACAACAGACTTAATATCCTTCGGAATGTATGGCAGCATTGATTTTTCGTCTAGGATATAGGCGGAGACTGTATATGTCGGACAAATCGTGAGCAAGTGCATTAAGGCGCCCTGTGGCAGGCCCTGCCGTCTACATCAGGAATCTTCCCTCGGTCTCAAACTTCAGCCAGCTGACCTTCAAAAGGCGAAGATCAGCCCTTCGAATAAGCTTAGGCCTTCTATATTTTTAAAGAAGACTGCAATTCAAGATGTTTTATACTGCAGATTTAATTATTTAGATTTTTCACCAAGTAAGTTTCAATTCGGTGTCGGATCGCGGTTTACCTGCTTAATGTCGAAGAAAAACCATTACATCGACTGCTCTCCGTGCTGCCTCGAACAGAAATGCAAGCTTTTTCATGGTCCCGGACCATGCAAAAGGGGAATCCGAACTCCTGATCTTCCAGACTCTAGAGCTCTAAGTTCAAGAGTCCACGGCCTCCCCGATGTGGCGGGAGACATAACCGTGGAAGAGACGATTCAGGATATAAACTCCTACTGGGATGCATATTTCTGTGAGTTTTCCGACATCGAACTGAGGCGGCTTCTCTCAAGCCCATTTTACTACTCCAGAAGAGTAAGGAAGGCTCGGAACTTCAAGCGTATTGATAGAGACATTATCCACTGACTGTTGCCTCGGAGAACATCTTTCACTACACTGCACTCTAGGGTGGAGTGTTGCTCAATATCCAAATAAGAAACGCATAGTCGTTGCCCTGCTAGGATAGTTTCCATGTTCTGGATGAATACCCTAAATTTTCTCCTCCTTCCCATTTTCTTTTGGTGTTTCTTTTGGGCTTTCGTTTATATTCCGCTTCCATTATTGTTTGCCTGTAGGTTTCATATTGTTTGCTTTTCATATATATTCTTTTTTTTTTAGTCGGAGAAAAATTATTGTAATAATAAATCTGTTGCTTGAAAAGTAATCAAAAAAGTTTTACATATTGACGTGTCAGTGAGTGTAATTTTTCTTAAATGCTTGTAACAATTATACTACAAGGCTGACAATAATGAATTTCACTAGGATTATGTTCTGAAGATAATGACACCAGACGAAGAGAATAAAAAAAATCAAGAATTGCAACTTGTGTGTCTGCACAATCCCATACATATAAAATACTCCAAGCTCGACTTTGAAACTTAATATGTTTTATTAACGTGAAAACGGCTTAATAGGACAGAATGAACAATCCGGTCTATAATTACCTTATACAGCGGCCTATATTTCGCGCGAAATAAATAGCACGTGTTTTGTGCCCAACTGTACTTTTACCGCGAATATTGTTATATTAATTGATAGCATTATTATTACCGTGTATATTTTACTACCGCTCAGAATAATAAACAATGGGTGTGAGCCACTACAGTTGCAACAAAAAGCCGTCTATTACTTACATTATCTATACGAGGTGTTTGCATCATAATTTCTTCTACAAATTGAATCGGACTTACGCCGTAATTTATTACCTTTTGATCCAGGAGTTAATAACGATAGGAACCGGTGAGTTTTTGACCCTGCTCGTAATGATATCTAAAACCCAATGGATTCAAAGTACATTCATTTTTTGAAAATGAAATTAGCTCTAATTTTAAGTTTTAGGTATCAAACTGGTTCCACACATATTAGTGAGTGTTGTGACATTAACAATATCGGCGGGTAATAGGGTAACTGATATGTGTCTCCACTTCTTCAAAAATGTAAACCATTTTGGATATGGAGGATGTCTAATAATGTTTCTCAATTATTGTACTTGTATATGAAGTTGGAAATAAAAGTTTTAATATTCAGAATACTATTAGCCAATGGTAACACAAACCTACTACGTAATCGCTCTGCCTTGCGGTGTTTGTACCTATATGCGTTTTAATTCTTCTTTTTTTACGTAATTCCCTTTTTTTAGCACGCTTTTATTAGCTTCACCTGTATGCTTGTTTGTTTGTATGTAACGGAATCTTTGCTTTGTAACTCTCACCCACTTCAAAGCTGAAGTGAATTAAATTGAAACTTTGGACACTTATCAAGGACCGATGAAACTACAATAAAATAAAATTTAAAAAATGACTAATCTACTGTCGAGATTTTGCCGGAGGCGCCCCTATTATATAAGAGCCTTACCCTTCTATCAGACCTCTGGGAGGGTTGACTGTTTAATTGTCCATTACTCGTGGGAACAACAATGAAAAATGAAACTACAACACAGAAACGAGGAGATTGGCGAAAAATAAAAAAGGCAAAAGTTAACAGAAAAAATATCGGAACTCTAGCGAAGAAATAGGAGAGAAAAAGAACAAAATACTTCTCTATATGAAAAGAAATATATAGTTTAAAAAAACTAAAAAAACACGTTTTAATAGCAAGCCGAACTAAAAAATAATGTTTAAATATAGTTTAAAATAAGAAACAATTGATATCAAGCACACCACGCTTTTTACAATAAAATTAATTTTTTTTTCAATCACTTCATTCTTATTTTAAACTATATTTAAACATTATTTTTTACTTTTTAGTTCGGTTTGCTATTAAAGTGTGTTTTTTAAACTATATTTTTTTTTGAAACAGCTTTCCCAAAGAGAAAAATTATTAAAAAATACCAACCTAACAATTTCAAAAATAAATTTAAGTTTTCTATTGCACTACAGGCCCAATCTCAACTAAAAACTAAAGCATATGAATTCATTGAGGAAAATATTTAATGATGAAAATTTAAACGTACTATCATAAAATCAACAAAAAACTATATAAACAAAAGAACCAAAGAAAAACAATTTTTTAACAAAAATAAAATAGACACAACACAAAACAATACAAAGGCAAATTTCACCATTTAATTCAGCGCTTGTCATCGGCATTTAGCTGGAAGAATAGCTGTTTTGGTTTCATTTGTTTAATCCTTATTATATATAGGATGTAACGCAACATCCGAAACATTTGGACCATACCTTTAAATAAGAAGTCGGTTTCTTGAAAAAAAAGTAATAAAAGTCCAACACAGAAAAAGATACAAATTGTTAAAGTTACAAATTAATGAAAATTTGTCGTTCTCTTGGTCACTGATGAAGCTATTTTTACGCGTAATGGTATAACCAATCTACATAATATGCACGCCTAGACCATTGAGAATCCTCATCAAGTTTAAATTATAAATACTTTTTATTCTATGGAAGAATATTTTAATTTTTTATATATGTATTTTAAAATATTTTAATTTTATTCTTTCACTGTGCCCAGCTGTACTCTCTAGAATGACATTCTAACACAGTGTGTTGGAATTGTGGAATGTGTACTTTCTGAAATAGTGTTAGAGAATAGTATATTCTGTAATAAGTTTGGAATATGCCATTCCAAACGAATTACAGACTATATTTTTTTCTACGCCTATAAGTTAACTGCCAATAGAAACGTCAACTGTCAACAGAAACGCAAACAGTATTACAAATTGTACCACTACTGGATGACGCCACCTATGCTTGTTACATTCTCGACGCATGTTAAATATTACATATCAGCCACTGGAATATAGGTCATTCCTTATTTAAAATCGACATAATAATGCTCATATTACACAATAGGCGTAGAAAAAAACATTTACAGCATAACATGTATGTAAGATTATTGTTATTATTTAAATGTAAGTGTATGCATGTATGTATATATACTTTCTTTCTGTTTTTTCTGACTTATTCTAACCATTTCACATTTTGGCATATAGAATCAATAAAAACTTACTTTTATATACAACGTACATACGAAAGTTAAGGCCAAGGGAGCCTTTTCCGATGGTAATAGGGATAAGTCTACTTGAATATTTATGTGAATACGTGTAAATATAAAACGAGTACATACATTCAGTACGGTAATACATGCAATACATTTGAATTTGAAATCGCGTAAATACGTAGTAGACATTTTCGTACAGTTGATTATGCAAGTTGGTACCCCTTCTGGTAATAAATGTTTAATGATGTATTAGTAATTATTTTTTGGATTATCTTGCAAAATATTTAAACAAAGATTTAACTCCAGTTCCTGGAATTCTGCCAGATACTTAAAATTTATCGCAAATTTTAGAACATAATAAAATGCATCCTTCTGACTTTGACATAAGTCAAAGGTATAAAAGTTGAAATAAAGATAAGCAGAGATACATTTTATGCCTATTCTTCGTAATTTGCTGAATTTAGAAAAACATGTATAAATTCCATAAATCGTTCCACATATGAAAAAAAAAGCGTTCAAGGCCGACACTTACTTTGTTTTTATTAAGAACAGTTTATCACTTAAAACAGAAAATATTACAGGGTGTGTTCTGCATTGCTCAGTATCAATCAGACACCTAATAATATGTAAAAAACATCGGACCTTCACGACATTTTGGCATAAATTGTGATCTGTCTCTGTCGGCCTTTAGATTTGCAGTTATCCGTTTCACATAGCCTCAGATAAAGAAGTTCAGTAGTGTCAAACCAGAAGATCTCGGCGGCCAATTGATTGATCACCAAACCGAAAGATAATCGGACTTCTAACTTTGATCGCCTAAGTCATTGTGTCGCACCCTGTTGTCACCTTGAAACATCATATCTGTCAAATTCATACCACACAACTTGCCCCCATAAAAACTTTGTTTTCTTGCTTCGACATTTATCGCTGTTGACTACAACATTATCGGCATCATCTTCAAAAAGGATCGCTCTAATGACTCCGTCAGCCAAAAGTCAGCACAAACGAGGTTTCCAAACACTCGTTATACTTTAACTCACAGCAGCAATGTTTTCGATAGAACAGCTTGCATGAGTACCTACGGGCGTTTCTCAGTTTAGTGCCAAATAAGTTTCTTCAATTTTTTTATCAAATTCGTTATTGCGATGCTGCATGATGCACCATTCATACCAAATTTTCAACGGATTTGTCTAGATATTTCTGCAAAACTTGCCCAATTCTTGTGGTGAGTTTTCACAATAAGTATGTGTTGTTCAACCACAATGACTACATGATGTCTGTCAAAAAAAAATATACATTTGACAGAAATAAAATGGCGCCAAAATCAAAATAACTCAATACTACGCTTGGATTTGTCTACTTGATTTTTGTTTGTCGACTTTTTGCAGCAGCCTCTGACAATCACACGTATAAGAGAACAGATCTCGAGAATATAAAAAATATAAAGTTGGATTTAAATCGTAAAGGTTCGTATATGGAATTAGAATTAATGATTCTAATAATAATAGTAATAGTACTTTATTAGTCCAACAGAAATACCCACTTACAGGACATACATAAAAATAGATAAATAAGTATATAATGGTAAGCACCAATAAACAATATGAATGGACAGAATTTTAAAATAAACAAAAACATAGTATAGATAATAAATTGCAAATAAAGGATCAATTTCAGCGAATTAACATAATTATTGGCAATTGCTAATAAATTACTTAAACTACAGTTACTAATATCACATCTATCTGAAGTTATATTAAAATTGTGTCATATTGTATATATTGTATACTACTATAGGGGACTACAAACATTATGTTTGCTCTACCAGCAGGACAATAGAAAGATGTTAAGTTTCTTACAGATAGACAAGGTACTAAAAAATTCAACCGAAACAAAATATTCGGACAGCCAACTTGGTTTATGTAATAAACTATACAAAAAGCGAAAGATGAAGTGAATCATCTATTTTCTAATGATACCATCTCAAATCTCTAAGTTATTAATCGATTCCCCGTTCCGAATAAATATCATCTACGGCAGCATATTTTAAACATTTCCATTGTATAGACTCTAAACTATTAATGTAAGACACGTAATGAGGATATCAAACTAAAAAACAGTACTCTAGTTTAGATCTAACAACAACGTAATACAAGATTTTCAGTGTATCCACATTATTAATAGATTTACCGTTTGTGATGATAAAATATACTGCAGATGTTATGTATGTACTCTATGTGATTTTTGAAACTCAAAGATTACTAATACTTAAAATACGCTTTCCTACTAAAAGTGGGCACTTTACATTTTGCTATGTTTAAATCAAGTATGTTAACATTTGACCAAGTCTGTAGCTGTGTTAGATTTTGCTACAGTTTGATGTAGTCACGCAAACTATCAATTGAAATAAAAATCTTTACATCATCAGCACACTCTAAAATTTTAGCAAGTCATCAATAAATAAGAGAAAATGTAAAGGGCGCAAATTGGAACCCTGCGGTACGCCAGACGTAGTGTCATATTTTAGACTTATAGCCGTTGAATGTGACATATTGAGATCTATTAGATAAATAAGATGTAAACAAATTTACTAAATTATGACTAAATCCAAATGTTACTAATTTGTTTAATAAAATCCCATGATGTATCTTATCAAAAGCCTTAGAAAAGTCAGTATAAATCACATCTACTTGTCCCTGATTATCAAGTATATTTGACACATATATTGCGTGAAACAAACTAAATTAGAAGCAGTGGATCTGCTTGACATAAAATCATGCTGATCCAGTGAAATAATATTTTTACTGGATAGTAGATGCGATTATACAGGGTGTCTCACCGGGAACTGAATCGATCGATAAAGAGAAAAGTACGCATCAGAAAATTTTGAAAATTTAGATAATTACTAATGTCGATGTGGCTAATCCAACTAAACAATTACAAGCAGCTGGCACTTCCGCTTATACCGTAAGTCGATACCAACTTGCTTATTTCAAATGGAACACCTATATATTTTAGGGTTTTCGAATAGAGCATAAAATTCTGAGTCGAGAATATGTAGCATATCCTATACCTAAACCTAGCCGTTTCAGAGATATTTGACATTTTATAGAAAATTTGACAGGTACAACGGCTTACAAGAACCGTTATAACTTTCTTCGTGTAAAAGCTCCTCATTTGCTTCTTGTCACATAAAAAGAACACAAGGGGAACTATGTTCTACAACTGAAATAAATTCAATAATATCATGCCAAGTGTTCCGTTTTTCGCGTTACATTTTGTCAACTTCAAACCGCGAGAACTTGTTTAGGTCAAATGGAACACCCTGTATTTTTTTACGTCAAGTTGTGTAAAATTGAATTCCCTTTTTTCTGATATTAGCATTGTGGGGGTTAAAGTTACAACTTTTTGAAATATTTGCGATTTTATTAGAAATTCATGAATTGTTGTAATCATTTCATCAAAATAGCCATAATTAGAAACAATCAGTCATTATCTTGTGTCAAAAAAATGCTAGCACGTTTAAATTACACCCACGAAGACTTTTTAAATTTGTTTATTATTTATGGAGAATGTGATAAAGTAATATCAAGAACTTGCAGCACATTTGCTACTCGATATCCAGAAAAACGGAAACCGTCACCAAACACTGTAAAATGCATACTGGAAAATTTTAAAAATTATGGCTCTGTCAGGGCAAAAATACAAAGAAGAAAGCCTATTGTTGATGACGAAAATATTGAAATAGTCATTCTGGGATATTTTCATGCATTTATTTTCCAAGGATGTCATTAAGACAAGATGCCCTGGGATCGGGACTATGCAAATATTCAATTCACAGTATCTTATTAAAACATAAGTTTCACCCGTTTTCATTCCATATGGCTCAAGGATTAAAAGTAACAGATTTCCTAAGAAGACCGAATTTTTATGAGTTTATTCTAATAAGGTCTGAGGGTCACGATTCTTATTTGGGAAATATTATATGGACAGATGAAGCAAAATTTACTAAAAATGGACTTTTTAATGGACACAATTCGCATTATTGGAGTGACTTAAATCTTCATATGTTCAGAGAGCGAAGCTTTCAGGAAAGTTGGCAGTTCAATGTTTACTGTGTCATAAGAAACGATAGAGTGGTGGCATTACAATTTTATCAGGAACATTTAAACGGCAAATTAAATTTTCTCTTCTGCTAATATGTATACGTAAATTTTTGTTTTTTTTTTTAGGTGAAAGATATCTGAATATCTTACAAAATTTGAATAATAACTATTTAGAAAATTTACCTCTCGCCGAATATAGAAACATTTTTTACTAGCACGACGGTGATCCCCCACATAACGCATATTTAATTAATAATTATTTACAAGAAACTTTTTATGATCAATGGATTGCCAATAATGAATTTTTCTTATGGCCTCCTTGCTCGCCCGATTTATCAGTTCTGGATTATTTCATTTGGGGAACTATTAAAAATAAAGTTTATGAGAGCCCATTAACAACCATTGAAGATTCTATGCAAAGAGTAAGAAATGCATTTCAAAACATATCACAGGATTCAATTAGACGAGCTACCCATGAGGAACTAATCCGAAGGTGCAAAAAATGTGTCGAGGTTCGAGGGCGGAATTTTGAGCAATTATTAAATTAAAATGAAATCATATTTTAAATTGATCTTATCTCTGCTATTTTAGTTCATGCCACCACGCATGTTACAGTGTTAGTGTTATTTTGCGTTTTTGTGGACATCGAGTAGCAAATGTGCTGCAAGTTCTTGATATTACTTTATCACATTCTCCATAAATAATAAACAAATTTAAAAAGTTTTCGTTGATATAATTTAAACGTGCTGGCATTTTTAATGACTGATTGTTTCTAATCATGGCTATTTTGATGAAATGATTACAACAATTCATGAATTTCTAATAAAATCGGAAATATTTCAAAAAGTTGTAACTTTAACCCCCACAATGCTAATATCAGAAAAAAGTGAATTCAATTTTACACAACGTGACGTAAAAAAATACAGGGTGTTCCATTTGACCTAAACAAGTTTTCGCGGTTTGAAGTTGACAAAATGTAACGCGAAAACGGAACACTTGGTATGATATTATTGAATTTATTTCAGTTGTAGAACGTAGTTCTCCTTGTGTTCTTTTTATGTGACAAGAAGCAAATGAGGATCTTTTACACGAAGAAAGTTATAACGGTTCTTGCAAACCGTTGCTCCTGTCAAATTTTCTATAAAATGTCAAATATCTCTGAAACGGCTAGGTTTAGGTATAGGATATGCAACATATTTTCGACTCAGAATTTCATGCTCTTTTCGAAAACCATAAAATATATAGGGTGTTCCATTTGAAATAAGCAAGTTGGTATCGACTTCCGGTATAAGCGGAACTGCCAACTGCTTGTAATTATTTTAGTTGGATTGGCCACACCGACATTAGTAATTATCTAAATTTTCAAAATTTTCTGATGCGTACTTTTCTCTATATCGATCGATTCACTTCCCGGTGAGACACCCGGTATACTGACATTTCAAAAACTTTACCAAAATTATTTAATAAAGTTATGGGCATATTTAATTAACTATATTGGCAGGGTCGCCGCTTTTTAAGACTGGACACGCACTTGCTTCTTTCCATTTTAAAGAAAATGTAGTCATCTTTATAGCAAGATGAATATCACTTTCATTGGATAAGACAACACATGTGCACAGTCCTTAACAAGGAAGCTAGGAATTTGATCGGGTCCATGGGTCGGTTTATCTTTAAGTTTCTTCATTGAAATAATAATTTCACTCTCAGTAAAATAGTTAATATTACTGTTAGGTTATATTGAACTGAATAAAGGTTATCAGATTCTTATTCAAATTAAGGATAATACTTTTTAAAATTTGTAATTTTCTTCATGCGTTATAAGTGTTCCCGTATGCACATTCAGTTTCCATTTTTCTTATTTAAGTTGTCCATCTACACTTTCTAAATAAACAGTGAAATATAGTTTTACGAGAATTTGTAAAACCGTTATTTTTCTCTCAATGACAGATAACGCTATCATATATTATGCACTAAACATGAGATTATGCTTATTAAAAAACAAGTCTCGCTATTTATTACTAGTTTAAATAAACAAATAAAACGGCGGCGATAATTTAAATGGTAAATAAATAAATTTGCCTCTGTGAAAGTAATTATTGTCAGTTATAGACTAATAAAATATGATTTTATTACTCGAATTAGAATAAAGTCATCTAAGTAAGTGTTATTATATTACTCAGAAATTAAAAAACATAGTAATTTCTCCTGGCTTTAGTAGACATAACACACGTATTTGTTTATTTATGACTTATCTTTTCTTTATACCTATATACCTACTCTCCATATTGCAATCGAGCCTGTGATGAGAAGTATGAAAACCAGGTGCAGGCAGTTAGAGAAATATAATATACCACGTTGATTTATTGAACGATTTCGAAACCGTTAGAAAAGTCTTCTGAGTTAGTAGTATAGCTCTTATTTTACTGGGAGGAACAAATGTTCAGGAATACCCAGATTTTTTATTGCTTTTAGCCTGCAAAATTTTTTGCATTATTTCAGCACCCTTGCGTCCATTATTTTTGTCTTGAAAAATAACTAATTAAAACACATTTTTAACATCATCATTGTAATCACCAAACAATATTCAATTTCTGTCTAAAGTTTGATCCTTGGAGCACCTTTAGTTTTTGAGATATCACGAGGAATACTCCAAAAAGTACAAATGTTCTGTATTATCGAGAAGGGGTGAAAAATTAATATAGGGGTTGAATGCAAACTCGAAACATTTTGCGCCCACCAGAAACGAATTAAGCAAAATATTTTACGATACTTATACAGTGATTTTAAAAGTATAGTCAAAAGGCACATAGTACTGAAAGAAAATAGTATATGGATCCCTAACTCTTAAATAACTATATTCGTAAATAGCTATTGAACGTGTCCGGTTCAGTGCATGCCATGCCATGTAAAATGTTTCATTTATTATTATAGTACGGGAGATACCGCTGCATTTTTCGAGGAATTTTATACCGAATAAATTTCGTTTTTACAGGGTGTCTAGCGACCGGGAAATTATACGGGATTCTTATAGTACCCTTGAAAATGCGGGAAATTTGGGCCATACCCTTGAAAAGAATATACAAAATTTTGGATATAAATTTTAGGTGAATTGCATAAATAATCTCCACCTGCCTAAAAACTACAGGAAAAAGAGTATTTACATCCGATTTTGTAAATGAAAATATTAAAGAAAGTGCTGTGATAAAATTTAAAATGTTAGGCAGCTATCTGGCCGCATCAACCTCATGTGTTCAAATGATTTGGGTGTTATCCTTATGAGCCCAACATTTTAAAAATATTTTGACTGCTTACTTTATATCTTGTTAAACCCGACATCAGGGGTTAGAACTTACAATTAGTCTTATGTTCATTGTCCCTAATTACGGAATCAAATGGTTCATAGTCTGCAAACATTTACAGGTTGCATTGTAATGGCATAAACTCCACAGTAGTGTATCATTAAATTCTATGGCTTTGTAAGTGCGCAATGAGAGTTTTTTGTTTAGTATTTGTCTGATATATTGATACGTACAAGAACATTTTAAATTCCTGATATAGGACACGGATGCTTTCAGCAAACATGTGCTTGCTTAAAAGAAGGGCCATTTTTATGACTTCTCCATTTCGCCCCAAGGCCAACAATAATACACGATATTTTTATTTTTGCGCATAGTTGTAGAAAACTAATAAATTTTTTTTATAATCGTATAGATGCAAAAAGCCCCAATTTCTTTTTAGTTTTTGAATAAAAGCAAATCGAAACTGTCTTATTGCCGACAATAGGTGCCAAGCAGTAAACAAATATACAGTGTATCCCAGTTTAGGTGTTACACTAAGTATTCTCTGTGATTTTTGAGATAAATTTTTGGTTGAAAATCCAGTCTGACTTAGTTTTTTCTGTGGAGTCCAATGCTGTTTAAAAATAGACAATAATAAAAGTTATGGTTGAAAAAACGATTTTTTTAAATTATTCAAAATGGCCGACGTTTGCATGATTTTAATTGACTATTAAAAGCAAAGTAAAAATATCCATGTAAAATTTTAAAACTTCCGGTTTACACGAAAATGACGTTAGTTTCCCAAGTAATAAATTTAAAATCAAAAATTTCACTTTTCAAAAAGTCTATTATTATTAAATTGTTGAAACTATTGAAATATATGAAGAAAATAGGCAATAATATTTTTTATTGTTTCACCTTTTGTATTCCTGTGTTATTAAGGTAAAAAATATAAATAAAAATCACTTTTTAAAACTTTCTCACAAAATATCAATTTTAGGCGCATAGTACCTACCTTTTATCACTTTTTTACTAAGAATTGTGCGATTAATGTGACGGTATGAAAAAAAATGGGGTGTTATTAAAAAAAACAAAATTTTTTAGATTATTTTCAATTTAAACATTAGACGAACGCTCGAATTAACCATTTTAGAACTTTGGATAAATGGTTGAATTTTCATGAAACCTTCTGTATTGTGTTTGTATTATTATTTAGAAAAAAGTCCCTAACTTCGATTTTGTCACTTTTGTTCAAAAATTGTTAAAACAATAATCATGTTGTTAATTTGTTAACTTGCAAAAGACGAGCAAAATAAAACAATAAAAGAATTTTTGTGGTTTTTGCTAAAAGCTAATGACTTTTTACTCTTGTTAAATTTTTTAAAAAACGAGATTTCCGAGATAAAGTGATGTGAAATTTTCCAAAAAGGGGAGAGGGGAAACCATAATATTACATATATAAAAAATCCGAAAAAATTTGAATAAACATATTTTTAAAATACAAAACTTTTTTTCATTATCAGTTTTTTCATAAAAGGCATACCTGCAAAGTTTTCCGGAAAAACAGTTAAGAACTTTGGTAAGGAAAATTACTGAAAAACATTTTCTTAAAAATCTGAAAAAATTTACAATAGTACAACACTTAATTGTAAACAATTTTCGTATCAAATAATTGTTTTAAAATGTGTATTTTCCGAGATACGTCGGTGAATTAAAAGTTGTATATTTATTCACCAAAAAATGTTCGTATCTCGAAAAATATGCATTTGAAGGACTTGTTCTTTTTTCCTATTAAAACATTTTACATTTCTATACTCATTTTCATATTGTGATGAAAAAAATATACGGGAATTTGCGTTAAATATACGGAAATTTCTAGGTTAGGATTTGCTAGACATCCTGTTTTAGCATAATTTTTTAGATCATTTTCAATAAAAAATATAGTCAGCTGTATTGGAGAGAGGGGATTATACGTCAGTCACGTATATGAACCATATTGAAAATGTTCAAGTATAAAATCATTTTATACCTTATGAACTTTATACAGCTGAATTCTTATACATACTTTTAAAATAATAGAGAAAATTGTTAGCTGTATTTATAACGGGGGTAAGGCCGACAGCCAACGTCATGTACATGCTGCGCGCTCGGTGCATCTGAGCGTTGTATAGTCGCTTTGACAAATGAACTGACGATTTTTCCACCCACAAATATTCAGGTGACGGCGATTTTTTACAATAAAACTACCCTATCTTTCAATTTCAATCAGTATTATATCAATTTAACATAAGTTATGCCACATTATTCTGTGAATAACGAGTTTTTAATAGATTTTTCATACACTAATCAAGTTCGTGTCGGTTTTATTAAATTATATTACTGTGTACTGTAGAACCAAGAAATCTTAAACTGCGAACGTCCCACTACTCTGACTTACCCCTACCAAAGATTTTTCTTCAAAGCCTCCAGGTAATATTGACTCTAGTAAGTTTACCCTAATCAAGTGAGACAAATTTATACAAACGAAAGAGAAATGTTACCATTCGCTGCTTAAATGTCGACTAGTTTATATAGTTTCTGTTGTGATATACTGTTGAAACGTGGTGATTCAGATTCTTTTAATACTAGATATTTTAATTTCCGATCTTAGTAATAAATTTGAACAATACACAAGAAAGCTTCTCTTTACTGGTACAAAACTTATTAATCGATTCCTTCGTTTAACTCTTCTGTAGTATCTGTTTCATAGTCATCATCTTCCTCGCTACTACCATCGGAGCTGTCTATGATGACATTTCGTTCTCGTTCAAATTCTTCATCTTCTTCGGCATTCTCTGATGGTTCAGTTTCATCGCTTTCGACGTTTTCTGTGAAAAAAAAAAATAGTACAAATTTTAAAGCTATATCGACATTCCTTTAAATTCAATTTCATTGTATTATAAAAATATATAAGAAAAATAGTACCTGCAGGATTCTCATCGATGATCATTACGCCAGTTATTGTCGGTGGGACTTGATCATCGTCAAACCACTTGAAAGTGTTATTTATTATTTTCTTCCCTCCATCCATAGTCTAAGGATGATAACTAATGGAACTGACTGATGAGCGTAACTACTATATATGACGTGCGTAGTATGTGTTGATAGAGTTTCGATTAACATGGAGGAAATATTGCTCCGCCAATTGTATTTTTAAGCATAAATCTATCTCTTTTTCCGTTCATTTTATAAGTTTTAATGAATGTTGCTACTCATGCTGTATTTATACTTTTGATTGATTTTAAACCATACATTCTGCACACAAACTGTTCGATATTTTTTTGAAGTTGATCAATATTACAGTTTGAAATATCTGTAAATTCTTTAATTGAGGATTCTGATTGTCTTGAAATGTGAAAAGGTTCTTTTTTCCTCTTCTGTAGAAAGTTAGAAGAGTTATTAATAATATTCAATAAACAATAAATAACTATCATTAACAAATGGTTTTAACTTACCTTGATTCATGAGACGATGGCTCAGCTAGAACACTTGAGCGATATTTTTTTGGTAACGCTGTAAATTGTATATAACACTTCGAATGCTATTTTCGAAAATCGTTTATTTCCATTGGCACTTTAGCGCCTTTTATGGATAAATCATTGTTTTTGCGTGTTTATAGGATATTTGTACACTTTTCTATATAACTTGGAATGAATGGATGAAGCAGTTCCTTTTTTTTAAGCAAAATAGACAAATTCACAGACATTTTGAACACAGTACGTTTCAACAGTACAGCACATTAGAAACTGAATAAACTAGACGAAATTTAGGCAGCGGATGGTAACGTTTCTCTTTTGTTTGTATAAGTTTGTCTCACTAGTTTAGGGTAAACTCACTAGGGTCGATTCTACCTGGAGGCTTTGAAGAAAAATATTTGGGAGGGGTAAGTTGGAGTAGTGGGACGGAAAGATTTCTTGGTACTACAGTAACACAATAACATAATTTAAAACCGATACGAAGTTGATTAGTATGAAAAATCTATTAAAAACTCGTTATTCACAGAATAAAGTGGCATAACTTATGTTAAATTGATATAATAGGATTGAAATTGAAAGATAGGGTAGTTTAGTCGTAAAAAAAAATTAAAAATCGCCGTCAGCTTAATGTTTGTGAGTGAAAAGATCGTCAGTTCATTTGTCAAAGTGACTATGCAACGCTCAGATGCACTGAGCGCGCAGCTTGTTTATGACGCTGACTGACGGTATTACCCCCCGTTATAAATATAGCTGATGATTTTCTTTTATTATTTTAAAAGTATAAAAATTCAGCTGCATAAAATTCATAAGGTATAAATGATTTTATACTTGAACATTTTCCATATGGTTCATATACGTGACTGACGTATCATCCCCTGTCTTCAATACAGCTGATATTGTTGTTGAAATTGATCTAACAAATTATCTCATACATTTTGGCACGTATGAAAATACTCGTAGCATAATTTTTTTTTACAACTTTAATATGCCTTTAGCTACGCGCTACTAGAGTAGCTGACGTTCAGATCGCTGATGATCACCAAGGGGTTCAACCAGCGTCAAGTCACCGCGGCGCTGTTCCTAGACGTCGCCAAAGCATTCGACACGGTCTGGCACGACGGTCTCTTAGCTAAAATGATGAGTATGGGTTACCCCATCGAACTCGTCAAACTAGTGAGATCCTACCTACACTGCAGACAGCTAAGGGTGAAAATCTCGGACCAACTCTCCACCTACAGGACCGTGGAGGCGGGAGTTCCACAGGGATCGGTGCTGTCACCGCACCTGTTCGCCATCTATACCTCGGACCTCCCCCGGACCGACCATACAGTCCTAGCCCTGTATGCAGACGATACCGCCCTGATTGCCAGATCCTGGAAGGCCAGAGACGCAACCAGAAAACTCCAGGAAGCGGCCACACTCCTGGAAGAATGGTGCACGATGTGGAAAGTCGCAGTCAACGCCGACAAGAGCCAAGCCATCCTCTTCAGACGAGTGCGGAAAGAAATTCCCACAGGACACGTCTCCATGAACGGCGAGGACATCCAATGGCACGACACCGTCAAATACCTTGGCGTGGTCATGGACAGAAGCCTAACATGGAGACAAAACACGGACGCCATCACAGCTAAGGCCCGACGTACGAGAGCCCTAATCTACCCAATGACGGGAAATGGGAGCCGACTTAACTTGAGGAACAAGCTCACGCTTATCAAGACCCTCATCAGGCCGCAGCTGACGTACGCCTCGGTAGCGTGGGGCTACCAGGCGAAGTCCTACATGAAGAGAATCCAGGCAGTGGAGAACATCGCCCTCAGGACGGTAGTTGACGCCCCATGGTACGTGAGAACCGCAGACATCGTCAGAGACCTGGAGTACACCACGGTCACTGAAGTCATCCGGGAACGAGCGAAGAAGCTGTACGCCCAAGCCGAGGAGCATGGGAACCCGCTGATCAGACAGGCCACTGATTACGACCCCGCCGACGCCCCGAGGCACAAGCGACCGAGGGTTCAGCTACTGGACAACGGGTAAGTATAACCTTTATTTCCCGCTAACAGATCTGTTTCAGATACGCCAGGACGGACCACCACTACCAGAGACATGACGTTTTCAACCCTAACCCAACCTCCTTGCGGGCGTCGGACAACATACCGTCCAACGCCCGTTGTCCTACCTGCTCCGTGGAGACCGAAAGTGCTAAAAGAAGCACTTAGGTCTCCACACTCCCGAGCTACACAGCTCATCCTTACCTTTCCGACGATCCGGGGTAGGATATCAATTGATGTCCTACGTACCGGCAGTCAGTCCCAGCCAAAACTTCCTAAACCCAACTCGACCGATGACTACCCCCGGGGGTGACAAGCTGGCGAAGAAAGAAAACATCAAGACAAGAAGAGCGCCAGAAGAGACCTCAGCCAGCGAGGTTCAACAGCCAGGACCAGGGGAGGTCCGCAGAAAATACCACGACACATCTCACATTTGTGAGCTGGGTCTGGTAGAAGTACGCGGGCCCACCTATCACGAAGGCCGGTCCAGGTCTACAGAGATAATCTAGGTGCAAAGAGTAATAGTCCTACTCGGCCCTAGTTATCGAGACCGACATCCAGCCAATGGATATTGGCGCGCGTATTAGGAGAAAACTATTGTTATGATTTTCAGTCGGTATGAAATGACTCTTCCAAATGCAGCGCTATATCCCGGACTGTTATTATATATTATCGATATTCGATACCAATTTTTTTTTATTTATTCATGCCTATAATGCATTGTGCGACAGACTTTTCAGTTAATGGTTTATTTACTTGTCCTTGGCGTGTCCAATTATGTTTTGTATTTGTTATAATTATTGTTTACCGGAAAAATAATTGTCAGAATTGATGAACATGAATATGTTACTCTATAACTTAACAAGAATCACGGATTTTTCATTTTTATTGACATAAATTATTTTAAAATTGTTTGGACAACTTGACTGAATAAATTAGCATTTGGAAGCTAGGTTACAGCAAGAATGCATTATCAAATCAAATACATAATCCTTGTCATAAAAATTTAATATCTAGGACAAAGATTGCCGTCGTCCCCGACCACATTATAAATGCATGCAGCATATTAAAGAACGAAAAAGTAAATGTCCGCTTAAAAGAAATTATTATTATATGCCGTTATATTTTCTCATCTTGCCTGCAATTTGAAAGTATCCAGTAAATGTCTCTTATTTTACAAGTCAACGTGTCTTGCAACACATTAAGTAGATAATGAACTTGAACTTTTTAAGACTTTTTAACTACATCCCCACCAGTTTGCATTGGGACGTTGCCGATTTTAAATATTTGTTGGATTAACTTGTTTTTTACTTGCTTTTCTTTAACTCACAATGTAGTCATGCACAATGTTTGTCTTCAAATATTGCATCCCTTATTTAACACACTTCCTGACATAATCAATTGATAACATTTTGCACAGTTACTAAGATCGTATGAATAGTAGTAGTATTCCACTGTTACTTTTGTAAATATCCGTACGTAGGTGGCGCGGGGGTGAAAATTGTTTAAATATACTATCCAACCGGCACCTCCGGCAAAACGTAGAACACAAAAGGTTTCTCACCTGATGAGAGACTTCTACGTCCGTTTTTACCCTTACAAATGGTACGATATTGGTTGAATGAATGAATTTATATAAATTGGTTCTATACGTTATAAATAATTAATGTATGACTAAAAAGTAGAAAATAAAAAAATATTTTCTTTTAAAAAAGTCTATAACTATAAACTAACTATATATAATATTTAAAAAATTTAATAACTCTAAAATAAAGGCCTATTCTAATAAAAGGAGCAAGTTTTTTAAATTTATGCTCTAGTTCTAAAAAAAAAGAAACGAAATCTGTGATCCCCAGCTGTAAGGTCCCTTTGCAAGTTGAATTTCTGTTTTATTTATTAATTTTCTGAATTTTTATAAACCAATTACAGTAAACGCCGCAAATGTTGGCGAACGGTGGAGACTGTCGGGAATATAATCGACCTATCGTAGAACGGAGCAGAACGCTGGCACAATTTAGAATTTATACTACACCAATTAGGGTAGCGATGCATACCTACGCTAGGTCTATACTACTCTCTATATACAGCTTCCCCTTTGTTCGCCATCACTCGTGGTGTTTACAGTAGTCATAAGTATCTATGTGCCAAAATTGAACAAAATCGCTAGTACATTTTCAGAATAAAAAAAATTCTTTAATCTTATCCTCCACAGCCTCAGTTATTTGGTATTACACGTCATGTAATCTCAAACTAGTACCAAAAGAGTATCCATATGTTATTTTTGATCAAAATCTTAGAGCAATTATAAAGAAAAAAATTATTTAGTTCCTCAACACACCCCCCCCCCCCCCCCCCTCTGCAACACCCTCCCTGAATTTTTAAAAAGCAACTAGTCTCGCCATCTTATACTGATACTAAGGGAGTATCCACGCGTCAATAATCAAAATCATTAAGACCGTTTAGATAAACAAATAATTTAGCTATTTTATCCTTACATTTTTAAGGAGCAACGGGTTATGTCATATCATACTAGTACTAAATGAGTATCCATGTGTTAAATTTGATCAGTCGTTAGAACCGTTGGAGATAAAAAATTGTTTTACTTTTTATCGGTAACTACTCCCACATTTGAGCTAGAATCTATTTTGTGATTTCGTCTCGAGGTGTGACCGTCCTGAACACGCATATAAGATTTGAGGAAAATCGATCGAGTAGATTGAGCTCTAGGTGCAACCACAGACTACAGACGGTAGATACACATTTTTTAAAACCACTTTCTAAGCATTAGGAGACCTGAGATTCTGTAAATTCACCATAAACTCAAAATTGATGTTTGTACGATCACAATACTTTCTTATATCGTACTAATAGTATCATATATTATAGTCGAGTGTGTGAATCGGAAAGAAGGCCGAAAATTGTAAGTATTTTGCCATGCAATAAGAGTACCCCCCGTTTTCGAGGATGCTGAGTACGATGGTGCTGGTGGAATTTCTCTTTGAAGTTGCGCAACCCCCAAACGGTCAAAACCACCCCGAAAAGAGGTTAAACTCATCACATATTTTCCAACGTTGAAACTTAGCGTACCCCCGTTTTCGAGGATGCTAAACATGGTGGTGATGCTGAATGTTTCTTGCGACCCCCTCCAACCCCTCTACCGGTTATTAAGCACCCCCGACAGGGATGAAAATCTTTTCTTATATATCACCAGCAAAATGCATGTAACGCCCGTTTTCGAGGATGGTGATGCTGAATGTTTTTTTTACCCCCTCCAACCCCGCTGACGACTAATAAACACCCCCGAAAGTGGTGAAAATCGTTTTTTGTGGGCGATATATACATTTTGCCGGTGATGTATGAAAAAAGTGATTTTCGCCCCTTTTGGGGGTGTTCGTTAGCCGCTAGAGGGGTTGGAGGGGGTCGGAAGAAATGTTGACCGTCACCAGCATGCTCAGCATCCTCGAAAACGGGCGTTACATACATTTTGCCGGTGATACATAAAAAAAAGATATCCACCCCTTTCGGGGATGGTGTTTGTTAGCCGTTAGAGGAGTTGGAGGAGGTCAGAAAAAATATTGAGCGTTTCACTTCTTTTGGGGGTGATTTTTTGCCGTTTGGGGAGTTGCGTAACTCCAAAGAGAAATTCTACTAGCACCATCGCAAAATATTTATATACAAGTTCGTCCGACTCACACACTCCATTACTATATGTATATGGAAAAGTAAAAATATAGCTACTGTTCGTCTCTTAACGATTTTTATCTTCTTATCATTGAATATTATCCGTATTTTTAAAATGACACTTGTATTACTGATAAGGAAATCAATTTACATCCACAAACATTTGATTTATTTATAAACTTAATACGCCAACAAATATGTATTTAGTTGTCCAGAAAACCTATGAAAACTCGAATTTTTGCTATTGTTGAACTTTCCCATATTTTGCCATAATTTTTAAAAGCTTTTATGTTAATGTTAGTTTGTTTAGGGCAAATCTGCAATCAAAATTTCGATTAGTTCTAATTAAGCTAGAGCTTGGAAATTTTGCACGTGTATATGAGTCCGGTAACAATTCACTTTGACATTTTCATATAAGAAAAAAAAAGATGGCGGCTTCAAGATGGCGAACGACTTTATCGTTTATGATCCGGGGCCGTATTTTCGAGCTTGACCGAGGCGATGTCGTGCACGAAAATGTGATATTGTCGCATGAAAATATACGTTTCGTATTTTCGAACATTATGAACTCGTATGCGAACTTTCCGCATGCGACTGATTTCGGGCGAGATACAACGGATGGGGGTTTAATATACGATAAAGCGATTTCGTGTACGAATGTATTCAAAGTGATCGTTTTGGTTTGTTTTATTTCGTGCCACAAAACCTCTATGTCTCAAGTAAGATTTCTAGGTTTTTGCCGTGGTTTGTTTATTATTTAAGGACTTTAAAGTAGACTTATTTGAACAAATTTTGATGAGTGAAAATGGTCAATGGCAGCGTTAGATGACTTAATACATTTAACTGCTATCGACACCTTGGAACAGGCAGAAGTTTTGGCAGAAAGCCATCATGGAAGACAATTCCATGCCTATGATAATCCATTTAAAGATTTAAGGGATGGCGAATTTCTCAAACTGTATCGTTTGACAAAACCAATGACAGAAGGATTAGTTGACCACTGCTCCTAAGAGGGCGTTTAGTTTCAGGGATAATTGTGCCCAGAGGGCTTAGTCCATTGAAGGAATCGGACGACCTACCGAAGTTTGCGCCTCGGACTAGACAATGTCCCCCCCACGAGGGTGCTGAGTCGATTCCCGGTGTTAAACCAATTTTTCCACCTCGACAACCCCCTTAAATTTATCAAAAACCATCCCCAAAGTCTCCTTTTTCGAGAACCCGTTTATTTTTCCCAGTTTTTCGACTCATTTCGTATATACTATACGATTGGAATTGAAACTGGTATATACTATACGATTGGAATTGTAGAGCGTACTGAACTTGATATTTTGTCCTATATATTTGGCAATGGTATTAAGATTCGAACGGTAGTTGAAACTGTGCAGGCGAGTCCGAGACTGGCAATGTAATCAGCGCCGCGCCAATATCCATTGGCTTGATGACGGTCTCGATAACTAGGGCCGAGTAGGACTACTACTCTTTGCTCCTAGATTATCTCTGTAGACCTGGACCGGCCTTCGTGATAGGTGGGCCCGCTTACTTCTACCAGACCCAGCCCGCAAATGCGAGATGTGTCGTGGTATTTTCTGCGGACCTCCCCTGGTCCTGGCTCTTCAACCTCGCTGGCAGAGGTCTCTTCTGGCGCTCTTCTTGTCTTGATATTTTCTTTCTTCGCCAGCTTGTCACCCCCGTGGGTAGTCATCGGTCTAGTTGGGTTTTAGGAAGTTTTGGCTGGGATTGACTGCCGGTACGTAGGACACAGTAAAGGTGTGTCCTACCCCGGATCATCGGAAAGGTAAGGATATGAGCTGTGTAGCTCGGGAGTGTGGAGACCCTAAGTGCTTTTTTAGCACTTTCGGACTCCACGGAGCAGGTAGGACAACGGGCGTTGGACGGTATGTTGTCCGACGCCCGCAAGGAGGTTGGGTTTGGGTAGAAAAACGTCATGTCTCTGGTAGTGGTGGTCCGTCCTGGGGTATCTGAAACAGATCGGTTAGCGGGAAATATAAGTTATACTCACCCGTTGTCCAGAAGCTGTACCCTCGGCCGTTTGTGCCTCGGGGCGTCGGCAGGGTCGTAATCAGTGGCCTGTCTGATTAGCGGGTTCCCGTGCTCCTCTGCTTGGGCGTACAGCTTCTTCGCTCGTTCCCGGATGACTTCAGTGACCGTGGTGTACTCCAGGTCTCTGACGATGTCTGCGTTTCTCACGTACCATGGTGCGTCGACCGCCGTCCTGAGGGCGATGTTTTCCACTGCCTGGATTTTCTTCATGTAGGACTTTGCCTGGTAACCCCACGCTACCGAGGCGTACGTCAGCTGCGGCCTGATGAGGGTTTTGATAAGCGTGAGCTTATTCCTCAGGTTGAGACGGCTACCGTTTCCCATCATCGGGTAGATGAGGGCTCTTGTGCGCCGCGCCTTGGCTGTAATAGCGTCCGTGTTCTGTCTCCACGTTAGGCTTTTGTCCATGACCACGCCAAGGTATTTGACGGTGTCGTGCCATTGGATGTCCTCGCCGTTCATGGAGACGTGTCCTGTGGGAATTTCTTTCCGCACTCGTCTGAAGAGTATGGCTTGGCTTTTGTCGGCGTTGACGGCGACTTTCCACTTCGTGCACCATTCTTCCAGGAGTGTGGCCATTTCCTGGAGTTTTCTGGTTGCGTTCCTGGCTTTCCAGGATCTGGCAATTATTGCTGTGTCGTCTGCATACAGGGCCAGGGCTGTGTGGTCGGTCCTGGGGAGGTCTGAGGTGTAGATAGCGAACAGGTGCGGTGACAGCACCGAACCTTGCGGGACTCCCGCCTCCACGGTCCTGTAAGTGGAGAGTTGGTCCGAGATTTTGACCCTTAGCTGTCTGCGGTGCAGGTAGGACCTCACTAGTTTGACGAGTTCGATGGGGTAACCCATACTCATCATTTTAGCTAGGAGGCCGTCGTGCCAGACCCTGTCGAACGCTTTGGCAACATCTAGGAACAGCGCCGCGGTGACTTGCCGCTGGTTGAACCCCTTAGTAATCTCCTCGGTGAGGCGAAGTACTTGGAGTTCGGTGGAATGTCCTGTTCGGTACGCGAACTGTTCATCCGGGATGATATTCAGCTCTTCTGTCTTTTCTGTGAGCCTCTTCAAGATGACCCGTTCTGCAACCTTGCTCATGGCTGGGAGGAGGCTGATGGGCCTGTAAGAAGACGGGAAAATTAGTTCTTTCCCTGGTTTAGGGATCATAATGACGTCGGCCTCTTTCCACCTGGCTGGAAAATGCCGTAACCTTAACATCGCGTTTACGGTGTTGACTAGCGCCGCTACTCCTTTCCTGGGTAGCTTTTTGAGAGCGATGTTTCCTATCTTGTCACATCCCGGAGCCTTTCTCGGCTTTAGGCTCCTAAGGATTTCCTTGACTTCCTCGGGGGTAGTCGGGCGGATGTGGTCGTCATCAGGCAGGCGGTGGATCCTACGTACTCTGCGCTCGACATCGTCCACCCAGTCCTCGTCCTCGTCATCGAGCTCGTTCTCTCTACACTGCAGTTCTAAGCTGTCGGCAAACGCCTCGGCTTTTTCCTGGTTAGTGTAGACGATCCTCCCTCGCTCTCCGTGAATCGGGGGTATAGGTTTCCTCCGGTTTCGCAGGGCACGTTGGGTATTCCACATATTACCTGATTGAACCATCTACGACTGCACTGGTTTAAAGGTAATAAAACGGACAGGCCTACTAGCACAAAAAAACTCGTAAATCGTTTCTTTATCTTGGAACGTGGAAGTCTAATATCGTGCTGTCTATGTGCCAGTGCAGCGCATAAATACCTATTATAATATCAAGCGTAGGAGTTTAGTTAGTTACTGTTCATATTTATAAATATTTACTACTGTATAAAAGGTAAAATATTTTAATTATTTACTAATTTACCATGGCTTTCTGGAGACCATTTGAAACAGAGGATAATATAATAACGCCCGAAAATATTATCATTTTGTTATGACAAGCATTTCTATTTACCTCCGCCCATCTACAATAAAGAGATGCCGACTGTTTTTGCCGGCTTTTAGTTTTTATACGGTTTCAAGTCCAATCGTATATACTTTATATACTATAATTGTACCTTAATTTATTTATATCTTTTGTTATAATGAAAAATTGTATTGTGGGAAGGGCAGAGCGCAGCCCAATGGGTGGTAACTTAAATGCCATATTTTAAATGGAAGGTGTGAAAGTGGAAGGTCATATATATATACTCTATCTTTCTAAAAATAATAAAATTGTCAATTAATCTCGACTATTAGGCATTTCAAACAAATGGCTATATACGTAAGCGACCTTTCTGTAACACAAAACAAATAGAAAGGTTACGCGAAATTAGCAGTATTTTAACCGCAGTTTACCTTACTTTCACGCTATTTTGCGATAAAACATAGGCAAATGAATGTAAATAGATATAACTAGATCTAAATGCAGTGGAAGTGGCAACTCAGGACTTTAAACGATACAGTGCATTACTGGTTTACTGTTCATTATTCAATCAGTAGGAAACTACTACGGGACAGTATGCGTATGAAGCGCTCGCTACATAATTCAGAATTAAAATTAAATATTAAATTATTTTAAAGCTATCCTTCAAGATTTTTTGTCAACTTAGTATTTTTGAAGTGATTAATTTTGTATTGTGGTGGGAAATTTATTGATTCAGGACAATAAAACAACATTATTCTTTTTTTCATCTTCACGGCTTTGCTAATTTTATACTTTCAACTACAGGTACAAAGTAAAATTAAAACTATGGTGTACTAATGTATATTTTATTAAAATTTAAGGAAATAAAAAGTTTTAAATGCATTTATAATTATTCGAATATGAGTAGTTTGTTTGCGATAAGTAATATAGTATTTGAAGTTGTTCTAATGCGCATCAACCCAGTAAGTCCTGTAATATACTATTTATTTTAATGCTTAACACCGGCCTATTTTCATCACTAATGCACTTATCGTCCACGCGATCCCAGAAGACATACTCATCAGTCTTTGTGTAATCTTTGGTATTCCTTTTTTGCAGAACCTCCTCTTCTTTCTACTTATCCAATTGGTGATTTTATTATTTAGATTTGCTTACTAATAAAAGTTGTTTACCACAAGTGTAACATATAACGAGCATTGCGACGTGCTGCGCCAATTAAGTGAGAATTTTTGCACAAAATTCCACATATTACTGCATCCTACCGTTCTGCCTTACAATATTTGTGCATCCTTCGAATAAAGATGCAGTGTTGTTCAATGTCCAAGTTTTGTTTTGCAGTTTGCCTATCTTAGAAGAAAACTTTACATCACTATGGTTTTATACGTTTTCTTTCAGTGGCCTAACCAATTTTTTCGTCACCTAAAAGCGACAGAGAGAGAGAGAGAAACTGCACTCTTGCAGCATTAGATGTTTCTATCTCCTACACATAGTATTTTTTAAAGGCTTGTTTGTAAACTAGATTACCTAGTTCATTTATGCAATGCCCCGTCCATATATGCCAGTAGGGACCTGACATTGCATATCAAAATCCATCAAGCAGCTAACTATACGTTTTTGGGTTTTGACTCAGTTGCCATCAATATACATTCGGTACTTTTGATATTAGTTTTTTATAAAATATGGCGTCCAGCATTTTTTTCATCGTCCCAATATGATGAATGGATTTTGTTATTGGTATACAACACACTATTGAGCATCTCCTTCTGTTACGCAAATTTGAGAAAAATCGAATAAATTGAGCACAACTTGTGTACTGAATATATTTATTTTTAACCTCTCCGAACCTCGCAGAAATTCCGGCCTTTTATTATTTAAATGCTGTGATGCTTTTATTTTTACAGACCATTTTTAACTGTTAATTTTTTTACTTTATTATTGTTATTTTTTTGTTAAAATGTCATGAAACGTCGAGGTTTTAAACTTTAGCGAAAAATTTTCTGTCTGTCGGTCGGTCTGTAACTTTTTTGTGCGCACGTTTACTCTGGAACCGTTTATGATATTGACTTGAAATTTGGTACACTTATGTATTATAACGAGATTTAGAACTAGATTATATTTTGATCTAATTCTGTAATTCCGTTGAAGGATTCGGAGGTAAATAAGGGTAAATAGGCAAAGCCAGCAGATAAGAGTCTATAAAAAGTCAAGGTCTTAAATTTTTTTTTGGCTTCGGCCACCCCTCCACTCTTACCACCAATACCACCCCAACATTATTATGAAAGAATAAAAAAAAACTTAATATGTGATTTAGTATGTAGGATACAAGAAAGAAACGTCTCAAAAAAATTTTTTTGGCGTTAGCTAGTCCCTCTACCACCTCCATTGCCACCCCCACCATATTATTAAAGGGAGTAAAAATTAAATTTGGATCTAGTGTGTATATGAAGACCAAGGGACTCTAAAAATTTTTTGCATTAACCACCCTCTCTACCACCCCCATTATTGCCACCCCCGCCCTATTATTAAAGGGAACAAAAAATTAAATTGGGATTTGGTGTGTATAAGAGAACCAAGAGCCACTAAAAAAAATTAGCATTAGCCACCCCCATTGCCACCCCCACCCTATTATTAAAGGGAGTAAAATATTACATTTTGATTTAGTATGTATGAGACTTGGATACAAAATCTGGATGTGGAAGTAGTGATTCCTTGAGCAGCGGTTTTCTTTTGGTACCTTGTAGTCTCGGTATTTAGCCAATTGTATTTAAATCTCACTTTCACTATTATTATTTTTGCTAATTCGGTAAAAACGATTTACTTTATTTAAATGTGCCAATTCAAACCATTTTTTATAACACTTTCAAGGAGTCCATAGTTCTTCTGTAGTTTTCAAATAAATTTTGAGAAATGCATTTTTTGAACAATTCAATTTCGGTGAGACGAAATTTACATTTTAATCAAACATCCATCTATACTATCTATATGTCTTCCTCCATATAATTTTGGGACTGTCTATATATAATCTACATGATGAAATTTGTACTAATTTCCGATGTAAAGAAATCTGTGCAACATTTTTGTACTGTACGCAGATAAACTCTGTGATCGATTCCGGAGAGATTTTGTTCCATTAATTGACCGAAATTTGTTACATACCATTGATTTTAAATTCACTTAAGTACTAAGCATTGAAGAGAAGTATCCCATGATAATGCAAACTGTATCGACAACATACCGTTTGACTTACAACTAGAAGCAGATGGTGAACGAATTACATTTTCTTCATTCAAAGGAATACATTTGTGTTTAGTTTAAAAATTAAAGTGCTTGTTATGACGGGTTTAATGTTAAATTGTTGAAAAACATATTTTTTGTAATCGGTTACTCTTTATTAAATATTTCAGATGTTTAGAGATAGGGTGTGCCATCGCTTTAAAAAATAGGTCAGTAATACCGGTTCCAAAAATAGCACCCCCTAAGAAACTAGAACAGTGCCGACCAGTTAATTTATTGCCAGTTGTGAACAAGATATTAGAAATCATGCAAAGTGATCAGTTGCCTGGACATGTTGAAAAAATAACATTTTATTTGTAGGCCAATCTGGTTTTGGAGAAAACCATTCGCTTCACACGGCTCCCCGATTATATTTGCGCCAAATAGAGGAAGAAAATTAGTAAGGATAAAGTAGTTCTTACTATGTTTGACGATTTAAGGCAGGCCTTTGAGACTATAGATAGATGTTTGATAGTGAGAAAATGCATAGATGCGGTATTGAAAGTATACTGTTTTGAAATGGCTAGAGGATTATTTAAATGATAGGCGTCACAGGATGAAAATAATTAACAAACAGAATTGCACGTTTGTACGGTATTCCTCAAGGAAATACTTTAGAACCCCTTTACTATCTAAGTACGTGAATGATATTTGTTGTGCTTTGAACAATTCGTATGTAGAATTGTTTGCTTATGACACTAGTTATTATAAATGGTAGAGATTTTGGCGAATTTGATATTTTATATGATTCGTTATGTGGTAATAACTTTAAATTTAATTCGAATAGAACCAAACTTCCTTTGCAGTAAATTTCTAAGTAACAGGCATATAATAAAAAACAAGTTCTGGTGATTTTGTAGACTGTAGAGTGTCCGTAGTGTACCCAATTTTTTTCAAAACTTAGGTTATTCCCGTAGTCCAGCACAAAATTTTTGACAAAATGAATTTTGATATAGATAATTTATTTATTTTATTTTATTTAAAAAATACACAAAACTTGCAATTTACAATGAAAGAAAAAAACAGATACAAATACTTTTTCTTCGGATAAACATTCCGAGGGATCACAATTGCAAAGGATTAGTACTAAAAAATGCAAAAAAATATAATTTTTCATAATCATTTTGCAGTTGTGTATGGAGAGCACCTAAGTGATTAAACATTTGTATTGTGCTGTGAGCAAGTGTGAATTTAGCTATTGAATTTATTTTCTTAACGTACAAAATGGGTAGTGTACAATTAGTGAATAATATACTTATAGGTTAACAATTTCTAGAGCTTAAAATATAGAGTATACTATACAATTGTCTAAAATTTTTATAAAATCAAAATAATTTTGAAAAATATATTTCTTTGACAATGTTGAAATTTTTTTACATTTTTAATATGCTTGATATCTGCTGGTAAAAGATTACAAACTTTTGGCAATGTATATATTAAAAATCTATGACAAATATTTGATAGAACCTCATTAATGATGCTACCTACGCGTGTGATATGTTGAAGATATGTAATTCTGAAACGTCTATACATTCCCCCCACATTAGGATGCCATAACGGATAAGTGATTCGACAATAGTTTTCTTGAAAGACATTCTCTCAATTGATAAAATTTATAAATAAGTTTCCTTGATTTATTCGTCAAATAATCTACATGGTTACTCAATTTTAGATATTTATCAATGATTATACCTAGATACCTGATCTCATTCGTCTTCTTAATTTCATCTTTCATACCTGTAATTTTTATAAAAGTGAAATTAGGTCTATTTGCTTCAGTTAATGTAAATGCCAGATAATGCGTCTTATTTGATATGACTGATGGTCCAGAGAGGTAAGCGCACTTGCCTCTCACCCAAAAGTTCCGGGTTCGATTCTCGGTCGTGGCAGTGGAAAATACTGTGAGAGAGATTTTTCCACTATACACGGATATTGGATGTGTGTCCCTTGTCTCTAAATGTATGGCCCCTTCCCACACAAGGCTCTTCCAGAGCCTTCCGGGATAAAGGGGGTCGTAATTACCTGTGGTATTATTTATATTTATTAACATTGGCAATGATACACACTTAGCCAGTTTTTCATTCATTCTGTACCTAATTGAACGGCAATTTTAGTTTTAGTCCATGAATTCTCACAAAAGATAGCAACTGTATCGTCTGCATAAGATACAATTTTTGCACTTGTCTTTAAGGACAAAAGAGAATTTATATAAGCCAGGAAGAGTATTGGACCAAGAATTGTCCCCTGCGGTACCCCTATTTTTACAGTTCCTGTTTCACTAAGAGTATCATCTAATTTCATAATTTGTATTCTATTTAATAAGTAACTGTGAAGGGCATCTAATACTGCACCAGAAACGTTCTAAAACATACAATAGTTTTTCATGATTAACAGTATCAAATGCTTTGGCAAGATCCAGGAAAACTGCAATGCAGCTTTTATTTGCATCTATTCCTTCCTTCCTTCCTTGATAACCGTGCCCATTAGCATCACTAGTTGTTTTACCAGCACGGAAACCGAATTGTAATTCACGTATGATGATATTATTTTGGTCGAAAAAATTTACTGATCGAAATTTTTCAAAAATTTTTCCACAATTATTAATGACACTAAAGGCAAATTTTCACAAGCCACTCGTTTTCGCTGCCGCTCTGTTTTTTTCGGGAGGTATGTCTATCATTACATGGTCTAAGGCCTCAGTTAACTGCATTTTTCCTTGTCATATAGTTGCCGCTATAAAGTTGGGTTGGTCCTAACTTTTCAGCGTTTTATCGCATATAAATTGGTAATTACGTTCATTTTTAATAAACCCTTTTTCTTCATTGTGTTTTGTATTAAATTGAAACATTCAATGCTATTTGTTATACATTTTAACATTTATTTTGGAGGAATAACAATACAATCAAAGTTTGAGGTTATATTATTCACCGTTCCAGCGGCAAAATAAATTGACCGCCCAAAACCGAGGTTTCGTTAGTTTAGTGTTTTGCCGCTAAAAACGAGCGACCTAGCGGCATGTGAAAAGGCACCTTAATAGGTCTGTAATTACAAATTCTTGTTTTATCTCCTGCTTTATAAATAGGAGTAACTGTGGAGATTTTAAATTGGGATGGGACAGAACTTCTTAATGAGTCTTAGAATGTATTAAAACTCATACTCGTATTTATACATATGATTTGTACCTCATTTAAGAAAGATTACTCATTGATTATGCATATTATTATCATTAATAGTTCAAGCTGTCATACATTTAGGTGCATTTATGTGTGTGTCTCCGATTTCCCAGAGTTCCCGAATACGAAACTGGCCAAGTACGCCGATGACATAGCCATGTATGCGCATTCACATAATGCCCAAGCAGCGAACATGCTACTCAAGGCGCACATGGCTCATGCCACGACTTATTACGACCAGTGGAAGATTCGGATAAACGCTGAGAAGTCGGAGGCGATAGTCTTCACACGCCGTTTCACCGAAAACAAAATCATAACACCAATCTCGATCCGGGGAAACAAAATTCCAACCAAGAGGTGCGTGAAGTACTTGGGGGTCAGACTGGACCAACGACTGACGTTTAACACGCACATTAATGAGACAGTACGGACGGTCTACTCCCTGTCCAGGAGTCTGTATCCGCTTATGGTCAGGGGTAGCAGACTTAATAGACAAAATAAAAAATTGTTGTACACAATGGTGATCAGACCATCTATCACATACGCGGCGCCGGTGTGGTGCAGCATACCGGTCACGACAATGAAAAAACTAAAAGTTCTTGAACACAAATTTATGCGCCTCATCTCTAATTCTGGAAGGTACACCTCCCTCAGAGATCTATACGCACTTTGCCACGACATAATCCCAATAGCGGACTACGTCCAGGACTTCTCTCAAAAATTCTACTCTTTCAAGCTGGGCGATAGCCCGCTAACAAGAAACATAACACAAATTAGACAGCATAATGCCCCATTTCGGATAAAACACACCCTACCATACCAGACGTTACCGATCTTCCGGCAACCTCTGTAGCCAAACTTTATCAACTATAACTTCCGCTTGCCCTATCCACCTTTACTGATATTTCATTTCTTTAAATCTTTCCTGTCTCTTCCTTTCTGTTTGTAATCTTTTTGTCGCGTTTGTTTTTCGTTTTCTTTTTGTACATTTTTGTCTCTAAATTCATTTTCATTCAAATTTTTCAAAAATCATAATTTTTCGAAACCAAAATTTTTTAAAACTAAAGTTTAGGCCAGCCTACGCGCAGCCCAGCATTTTCAAACCTCGCGGAAGGCTTCTCGTTTAGATTGAGGTGTCTGCGCCAGTATCAAAATTTTAAAAAAGTGTTTAGCGCAAAAGTTTTTAAAAATGTATAGGTTGTAAGTCTGTTAAGTCTGTTTTAGATATATACAATTTTATCACCTAATTTTATTTATCTGCAATGGAAGGAGTTTAGGTTAAGCTGTTTTTAACTGTCCTTAAGCCGAACCAGTCCCATTCCGCCCGACCTTACAATCCGCCACCACGAGCAACGCGGTGGTTGCACGGTCGGTCCCCGGGTGGGTTCTGGGGAGGCAGATGTAAATTTTAATTATTAATAAAGTAGTATTGATTGATTGGTTGAAGAAAATTTTGTACTGCAAATTAAAGGCTCTGACAGTGAATAAAATGTTTTTTCCACGACCGGGAGTAGAAATCGATTTTTATGGCATCAAAATTGTGACAGAAGTAAAGCATTTACTCCCTAAGGACGAAATAAGACTATAATTTCCCTAGGGGAGTTTTATTTCATGCCCAATAGTTAAACTTTTGCACGTGACAAATATATTTGTAATGTATCTGTTGCCATGATACGTTGAATGGAAATATCCCAAAGGCTTCTAAATATTGTAATTTCGCTCCAATTTATTATAATTCTTTATTTATGAAATAAATGTTTCTACTCCCGATCGTGGAAAAAATAGTATGTATATACAGCTTGGGAGAGACCGCCATTTTTCCCTCGTGTATTTGTTGCCCTCGGGCTTCGCCCTCGGGCCTCAAATTACACCTCAGGAAAAATAAGACGTTTCTCTCCCTTAGTGTATAATGTACTATTTCTAGGATAAGGGCCTGTCAAAATTTCATGTGTTTGTGACAATTACAAGTTACGATTAATTTAATTATGGTTATGTGTTAAGCCCAAAATGTCATTTTCATATAAATTAAACAGTGTATTAAATATGATAGACAGAGACGAGTTGAACACAAAGGTAACAGAAAAAATCTATATTTAGGTATATTAGGTTATGTAAATTATCATTATCTATAGTATAGAGTTATATTTGTTCTGCATAATTTGTATTGAGTTTAAATAGGAACACAGTTTAAATATAATATATGTTTTTCTACGACAAATGTCAACAATATGTAATTTTTAAAAATTTTAGTGTCAAAATTACGTTATTTTCGCATATCGTGCACACAACAGGATTTGTATTAAACTCGATTATAAAACAGTTTCCTATTGGCCTAAGGGATTGTTCTAAAATATTCTCACGGTTGTAAAAAAAACACTCATGTTAAATTTTTGTTATATAATTATTATTATAGCTTTATAGTACAAGCAAATTGGATTTAAAAATAATGAATAGAAGAAATAATTCATAAAGAAATAATTTTGGAGATGCGTACTCTCGATAGACTTAGGAATAATACCTGAAAAGTTCCCACCCAGTTCAGGAACGTAAAGTCCCTTTTTTGCAAAAAACCACCCCTAATGGGGACTTAACGCTGGTTTTTCACTTTTATCTTGTAAACCGTTCGTTGGAAGAGAAAAAGTATAGGAAGTTTTAAAAAAATGTCGTTAAATTTTGTATAAGAAATGTCCTATTGACCTTGTAGCTTATCCCCACGTATTTCGCAGTAACAGCGGTTTTTCTTCCCGAGGGCAATTGTTCAGTGACAAATAACGAAGACATCATTGTTCGTGAACACTTCTTTAAAAATGTATACGGCGGAAGTTTGCTCGTCTAGGAATTCAGAAAAATTGTAACTCCATCGATAGAAAATCTAAACCATATAATTCATACATACGGGTCCAATGACAAATGATCAGATGCAAACGAACTCGAAGTGAGCAACCCTGCCTTTTTATTGGGGGTATCTACCAAAAACCACTAACAATCAATATTTACGAGAATAATTCACAGAATTCCGCCATGACAAAATCTGCAATACCATAACTAATTCATTTAGCCCACACGGCAAATTCCCATAACGAATTCGAATCAAAAACATGCAACCCTACCCTAATATCGGGGATGTTCTGTATACATTTGTATAATTTTTTTAGGAACTGTTTGCGCACAAGGACATTTTCGCTATTTGTTAATGAATAATTGCCATTAACTCGGGAAGAAAAAGCACAGATGAATTTTGAACATAGCTATTCTGTCGCGGCAAATTAACGGTAATTCCTAAAGGTAAGTGTCCGCACCGAAAAAGTTGGTAACTTCTGTGTTTGCAATTCTTCAGAAAGTCAGCAACTTGTGTTTCCGTTTTGTCCACACCGAATTAAAATAAATCGTCAACAGTTTGAAGAACATTTCAGTTGACAACTAGCTGTCTCCACCAAGATGGCACATTTTCATATACTTAAGTGCAGGACCTTCGAGAGGACTTTACGAATTCATTTCAATTTTACTTAAATTTTTCAATTTATTTTTGTTAATAACTTCCAAACCAAAGTCGATTCGAACTTCATTCTGATATCAAAAAATTTCCTATTTAGTTGACAAAATGTCGTCGAACGATGATGATATTATGGTGGCAGCGCAGTTTTTGTTATTATTTTAAGCAAAAAGAAACGCAAGCATAAATGTTGGGTACGACCAAGCCTCAAAGAGAGAAACATGCATGGAAGGATTCGGCTAATAAACACTTTGAGAAGAGATGACTTGTTAGCAGGACGTATTGAAAAGGGATACAGAAACTTTCTTCGTATGACTGACTCTGATTTTGAATGGCTGCTCAATCTTGTTGGACAAAAAATAGAAAAAAGAAACACTAATTATAGAAAAGCAATAATCGTATTTCAAGTTTGTGTTGTTCAATAACTTTCATGCATCCTTTTTCTTATTTTTATAATCCATATCACTTGAGTCCCGTAGTACAATCAATTAACGTGTCGGTTAATTCGTTGACAGACATGTTTCTGTTTTCAATTGATGTTCCCGAGTGCACATGCGTCCACACAGAGCATTTAAATATCTGCAACAGGCAGGCGTATTCCTTTGATGTTTACCGACTAAAACGAAAACAGAAACTTAGTTGACAATTTTCCTTTCGTGGAGACTTACCTTAACATGCACATGGTTGTTTAAAAGAATTTTTAACAACAATTGCATTAGTTGTTTTGCTAACTTTATATAAAGTTAGCAAAACATACAATATTTTTGAAAAATAAAGAACGGCAAAAAAAATTTCACATTTAATTTAGGGCAAATTAGCGCCAAATTATCAGTCGGTTACTTCTTTGATTCGAGCAAGTTTGTTTTGCTAACTTTATGTACATCCCTATACATGTCTATTTTGCGTGAACTATTAAATCTCTATGGTTGCCTGACGGGGCAGAGACAAGTAATATTTGTAGTTACTGTTACTTTTTGTGTTAAAAATGGATAAAATCTATGTTTCAGCCGTCAGAATTATAATAACCAAAGGACAATGAACCTGATAACCCCACATTTTCAAAGAATATTTGAAGTAAATTTCCATTATCATATATTTACCTGCCTTTACTTTGGTCATTATCCTCAGCTGTTATCATTTATCTACGTAATAGCCTTAAATGCGTATTAAATTCCCAGTGTATTCATTATTCAATAATTGGTGGTATTTGAGTGATTTTTAACATGGATAAGAAGAAGAAGAAATATTTCTAATGTTCCATATTTTTTTTACGTCATGAAATAGTTATTAATGCGATGAGTTGCAAGAAATGGGGTTTCCTTGACGACTCGTAAAGACGAACTTTTAGACTACACTTTAGATGCGCATCGCGGATGATTCAGATGCAGTGAAATGTGTAAATACTGCTTTCATCTGCGTTTTCTCTAAAGTGATCATCCAAATTGATCAGTAAACAAAGTAGAGGTACTCTCTACTTATGAAATCATATTCACTCATTCATTGCAGATGAATCATCCGCGATGCACATCGAAAGTGTAAAGTCTATATTCGCCTTAAAGGAAAGCTGGAATGGTCACTTTAGATGAATACAATATTAACACCGTTCATTACAGATCAATCGCGATACGCATCCAAAGTGTAAGTCTGAATTTGTATTAAATGTTTCGACTAGCGAAAAGAACAGTATTTTGTAACGTATTTGATCCCGGGTAATGTGACTACTTATCTAGCTCAACTGAAGACATACCCACAAAACGGGTGACAAGATAGGACTAAAATTTTTCCAGAATCAAAGATAATTATTGTTTAAATGATAACTCAGCTGTGTAGCAAATGGCCAAGGGCGCAATCTAGGTATAGTTCAAGTAGGAGAATAAACCGAGACATAAAAAACGCAACAAAAACTTTACGACCTTATTAAAATACCGGTACTCTTTTTAGTGCTGTTCGCAAATTGACTCGCTTACCTTTAATGTGCGTGGGGAATGTTTAATGTTAGACTTGGCGGCATGTCCTGCGGCGATATAATTATGTCGTAAAGTTTTTGTTGCGTTATTTATTTACTGGGATCTATTTACTTCAACTAGCGCGATGACCCGGGGTGATAATAATTATGTCGTACAGTTTTTGTTGCGTTTTTATTTACTGGGATCTATTTACCTCAACTAGCGCCATGACCCGCAGCGATAATAATTATGTCGTAAAGTTTTTGTTACGTTTTTTATGTATCGGGAACTTATTACTTGAACTATAGGTACCTCTATAAAAAAACATCACAGTATTATCGTTTGAATTACTTTTATTTACATATAACAACTATTTATTTTACGTATAATTGGATAATTAGCTAATGCTTTTTTTACAAAGAGGGAAAAAACGATCAATTTTCGGACGGGGGGGTCGTTTATGGGGACACCACGCCAGCAGAAGGAAGGAAAATGAATTCTCCAAAGAAACTACTATGTCATCAAATTCTTCATCCTCCTCGTCCTCTTTTATGGGGACTCCATTGTGGCAGTTGCCCTGACAAATAAGGTATGCTGACGAACAATCTAATAACGCCTTTCTGCATCCGCATCTACCGAAGTCACAATCTTTTTGGTAGTGACAAAATATAAATTGCAAAATTTCGTCGGGAGCAGCATTTTTGTCTGTTAGTTTGGGCACCAGCTCCCCATTTTTCTCCTCCCAGCCAGGAATTCCTAAACCCCACGCATGTGAGTGCAGTATGGTTCCCATCCACTACTGGATTTGGTAGTACACCCTGTAGGAATGGTACTTCGTGTCTCCCTCAGTTGATGGGAGAGTGGAAATGTCTGGCTTGATCGAAGCGAGTGATCTAAGGATATCTCTTTGGATGGATCACCATACCGTCTAAGGATGCAAATATGTCCTGCTCTTCCGACCTCAGATGGTGTTGATGAAAGGCTGGTAAATACCTCAGCTGCTTCTTTTATCGATTTGTATAATTTGGCAAACCTGACTATGCTCTTCCTAAAGGCTGCGGAGACCTGTGAAAGCATGCAAAAAGAGAATGTGCTCCAGCCCCAGCTGCCTCGTGAAGAGTAGAAAAGTAAGATTTTTTTTCTCTAGGACCAATATTTTTCGAGTTTAAGCGAAATTTGAAACGTTATTATATATTAGCACCTAATACTTTAATTTTACTGCTTAAGTAGAATTGTTGCATTTTCTGTTTATTTAAGAAATTTGAAACAGTATTTTGAATTGATCGTTTTGTTAAAAACGGCCAAAGCCTGGGTTATTTTATCACTGGAGATTGTTTAATCAACAGTAGCTACTAAAATTATATACCAATCAGTGGCACATACCTAAGTGATAGTGTTCTCAGAGTCGAACTCGCACGGTGATGTCTTTCTCGCATTAAAAAAACATTTACGTTGCACAATTTTAATCACTACAACTAGAAATGGCCTACGGCCATTTCTAGCTCTTGCAGAGGCATTCGCGCTTCGCGCTCATAGTGGCGCCTGCGGCGCCACGCGGGGATGCTCCCTCCGGTCGCATCCCCGCAGTTGAGGACGCATGAAAGTCGGAGATATGTTCAAAATTCTAGGATCGGTCCTCGGATTAGCCTCAAAATTCTAGGGAATTGTCCCTGAATGCGCCTCAATATTAATCATTATTATTATCAATATCAAATCGACATGAAAGGATGTCGAAATGAACATGAAAGAATATCAAAATCAACATCAAATTCAGTATCAAAGTCAATATTAAAATCAATATCAAAACCGTTATCAAAATAAATATCAAAGTCAATATTCAGTATTTCATTTTTCAGGATTTCATTTTTCAGTTTTTTATTTTTCAGTTTTTCATTTTTCAATATTAACCGAACATATATTTTAAGTTCGTATACGTTATAAAATATTGAAACGACATTCCCCGAATCGTTCGAGGCACGAATTCATGAAAGAAATATCGATAAAATGTAATGAAAGATGAGGAAAATCTATTTAAATTTTTTTCTACTCCCTTGCGTAAATTTCCGTCTATAGAATGGATATGAAATCAGTCAATCACAGCTAATCTTCCCAAAATATATCACTGAAAATATTTTTTAAATCATTATACAGACAAAATTTTAGATGTACGGCAAAAAAAGGAGCTGTGGGTGAGGATGGAACCAATTACCAATTAAAAGCTTTTTTTATTGTTTTATAAGTACAATTCATTCTATTTATATTGATTTTTCCCTGAGCTAACGTTTTTATAAACCTGCACAATGTGCATACAAAAACTAATTATCCTGTTCTAAAATAGGTAGTTCCTCATAGATACAGGTTGGCTGGTGGTAGCCGAAATCAATATGGTTTAGATTTATTTATTGTTGTTTTAATTTATCATTTCTTAACATTTTATGATATTTTTTATTTTTTCTTTATGATTGATTATATTTTATCTATTATATTGTGTAGGAAAATTTATTCAAACCTACTTAAATTAATCATTAGTTCTAAAAATAAATAAAAGGGTATTTTATCTGTTATATACATAATAAGGTTAAAAATTTAAAAGACAGAAATAAAGATGAATTTTCAATTAAGATAAAATGTACGGCAAAAAAAAAAAAAGGAGCTGCTGTGGGTGAGAATGGAACCGGTGACCTGCCGCTTGGAACGCGTCGACTCTAGCCGTCCGGCTACCGCGTCGCCTTTACGAAATGTTTCACGTACATCATGAGATTCAGAAGGAATTATTTGACGGCAACAAAATATTCCGTTTTACTATAAAGTCGCATTTTCTAAAGGCCACAACTTTCTTAATATTTATAGTAGAGAAATGAAACTCTGCATAGCGGTAGATAATTTATTTAGCTTTATTTTCGTTAGGTACGAACATTTTCGCCGAAAACGGCCTATTTGCCGAGATATTCGGCTTTTAACGAAAACGCTACGTATTTTGGCCACCCGACGTCGTTTCCTTCAAAACGCTCTAGCTCGAAAACGGTTCATCGAAGGTGAAATCTGAAAAATGGAAACGATTCCTCATTAAATAATCTTGTCCTTTGGGAGTTTTTATTTTTAAAAAATTTCCAGCGGTTTAGAAGTTATTGAAGGAAAACCGAAAATGTGCGTATTTCGCCAGAATCGTGAAAAACCACCAAACACGCAATTTTTAAACGCTCATATCTGGCGAAAAACACCTCGCAGACGGCCGTACGATGTCGATATGGAAAGTACGTGAATGGCAATGAAAGCAAATCGTAAATCCCACCGGCATAATCGAATTATAAGGCCGCCAGGAACGAAACAAAAACGGAAATTTTTTACGTTTACCAAAATAAGCGAGCGCCTACGTCATCAAAAAGGAGCGACGCAAATTCATTTTGAGGGTCGTAAAAGCGTGTAGGGAAAGAGATAGCCGACATTATTAGCCTAATTAAAAATATCAACCCCGAAAGGCACGCGTCGCCAATACGAACTTGGGACGTAGTTCGGCCTCCCGCTTCCGCCCGTCCCGCTCCCGACCTCGGGCTCCGCCGCAAACCGGAGAATATGCGCCAGCAAAATTGCAAAACGCAAGGGGCACGCACCAACACGATTTTAATATATATAGATTTAAAAACCATAAATTATGGAAATATATCTGCACCTATAGTATTAATATTTATCTGTAAAAATTCAAATCACCAGACATTCTTGATGTAAATGTTTTTATACAGAAATCATTCTTGCTGGCGCCTTGTGTAAATTAAACATTTTTAGTTCCCTACCGACGTCAATCATTCATTCTATTATTGTAACTGGGACGATTGTGAGTTGTGAGCTCATAGATCACAGCCAGATAAAGTCCATTCAGAAATTATTTCGCTTTCATTAGTTTTTTGCTTGTTTGATCCGCGGTTTAATAATAGCCATCTACCGGTGCCCGCCGTCATCGCAGAACAAAAACAAATACAATCTTTTTAAATTCACTTTCATGGATGTTGTTAATGTTATTTTTTAAAACACCTATAAATGAACGGTGGACATATTTCAATTTTCTATTGTGGATATTTGTGTTCTTTTGTTTATTCTATAAAATTTAGTTCTTGGTTGATAATAATTATGCAGAACCATGAGTTATGAGTGTGCTGAAATTATCAAGCAGAATTAAACAACTGTTATGTATTACTATTTGAAAACAAATCTGGGAATTAAATAAGATCTCTATAACGTACATTACCGTTTATAGGAGGACGTGAACATTGTGGCTATGGAATATTTGTGAAACCGGGAATAAATGGAGCTCTTCTGAATCTTGTTTACTCCGTTTTTGATTTAGGTAGCATATACTACCACCGTATGTTCTCTCGATTGTTGTTATCCACATACAGTATCATCTTCCTATTTCTTGTTTGTTGCTGTTCAGTATTAGCGCTTTTTTCAGCAGTTGTATTGGGTCTCCCTAGAACTTCGTGGCGTACATCTAACATCCTTCTATAATCGTTTTCCCTCCTTTAATATTTACTGTTGCTATCGTTCTTTTAGTCTGATTGTTTTTTTTCTCCATTAGTTTATTACAGAGGGGCGATAGCAAGGGCGTACATAGGGGGGGTAAAGGTGGTAATCCCCCCCCCCCCCCGTCTCCCGGAAGGACCAGAACATAAAAATTCAGGCGAGAGAGCGGCTTATCTACATTACGATTTATTTTGGTTTGTGCTTTGTAGCTTGCTTGAATTTATTACAACAAAAATAGAGAGAGAATTGTAATAATTTCATTATTTTAGAATATATTTAAACAATCGACGAACAAATTATATGTTCAACTCAGTAGCAAAATAGATTGGCTGCCTTGGCTGAGTTATAATTAAAAATCTATCTTTTTAATTTTTTGTATTTACCCCCCCCCCACAAAAAAATTTATTTACGCCCCTAGGCGATAGCTCAGCGGGTTAGCACGTCTAGCTTTCTCTTTGAGCATACCTAGCGAAGTGGGTTCGAGTAATTTTTAAATATAGATTACCGTCAAGAAGTGGTACGTATCTCACTATAAACTGTAGGGGCTTGTCTCCTTTACCTGGAAGTCGGTTAGAAAACATTTATTTATAAACATTTTTGTTATTTACTCCATTATTACAATGTGTGCTAAAGATAGAAATATTTTTATGCTGCCGATTAAAAATAATGTGAAAAAATACTGTTTTCTTGGACTTAATGGAATATAAGTAGTATCCATGATTTTTACGATAGTGTGTGTGTCTAGTTCCATCTCTATCTATTTGTATATCTTTATCTTAAAATATAAGAAAACTATTTAGTGAACAACCTGACAGCAATCGAATTATTGATCCCACTCATAATATGTATAATATATAATTTTATAACTGTATGAAAAGGGGATTGAAGCAAATGTTCGAAACGTCGTCGGCTTCATTCAATCAAATTTATTTCATATGAAATTGTTGGCCGCCTTTTGCTTCTTGCCATCCAGTTCTAAAAATAATAAACTCAGTCGGGCCAAGTTGAACGGTGTTGTTAGGTTATTTAATCCTATTAGGCGGCTTTGCCAAGCTACTATATTATATTGTTTGTAAATATTTTTTAAATGTATTTTATTAGATTCAGAAAGATCATAAAAAATCTATGCACGAATAGTTATAGTTTGTGTAACAAATATATATTCAAAAATGTAGAATTTTTTATTGTACGAATAATTAATTGTATTGAAACAAAAAAAATCATTCAAGAAATAAGGCACAATACTTAACAGCTGGAGAGATAGATCAGTTATTTTTGTTCAATTCCTACTCTTTAAAAGGTTATATTATAAAGTCAGATACTAAGACGGTCTGCATCTCATATATTATTGTGAAAAGTCTAAACATTGTCAACTTTGATTACTTATCTACTCAAAGTTGCGGTCTGTTCAGGAAAATATCATTTTTAATGTTTTTGTAAACTTTCGAAATAGTCTTCTGCTTGCAACACGTCGTTATACCAAGTTCATTAATCAAATTTTGTTGGAAAAGTTATGAAGACATGAAAAGAAGTCAAATTCATTACAAATTTTTTTCATAATCAGGAAGTTAAAATACATAAGAATAATCAATTCGATTGTTCCTTCACGAAAACGTGTGTCTTAATTGTGAAATTTTTAGAAAAGGAAATTATAAATCTATGGAATATATTTTTGCCTGGAACAAAGTTATTGTAGCACAATATCGATGGTAGATCTTAATTTCGATTATTTTCTGTTAAAGTAGATAGGTCAGAAATAAGTAAAACGTTACTGCAGGATAACTAGGACCTCGATACACCTTTTTCACCACTTTTGATCTACCGCCCAAATTTTTAACGGGACTCTGGAAAAGGGAGTTAAAGGCAGCGCGAGTAACTTGAGATCATTGAATCGATTGCCACCAGTTTCAGTTCGATCCGACCAACCGTTCCGGGAAGAAGTGTGCTGTGACTAAACTAAAGGTCAGAAATAAGTAAAACGTTACTACAGGATAACTAGGACCTCGATACACCGTTTTCACCACTTTTGATCGACCGCCCAAATTTTGACCGGGATACTTAGTGGAAAAGGAGTTAAAGAAGTGCTAAGATCGAAATCAGTAAGTTCCTAGACACCATCGAGACCAGTAGTGAGGCACCCATCGAGACCAGTAGTGAGGCACTCAGAAAGACATGCATGACAATCCTAAGTTTGCAAATGAGAAGAGAATGTTCTTTCTTCTTATCTGATGCAACTAGTGAAGACGAAGGGTTTTGTTTGAGGCAAATGGTAGAAGTATCCTATGGCATTGCACTTTACTACTAGTTGCAGTGCTTTTCGCCTGTTAGAAATAAATTAATAAGTACGTCCATATTCAAATTAAATGGTTCTTTTACATAATCTATCTTAATAGCTAATTGTGAAACCATGTACTGTTTCATAATGAACCCCCCCCAAACAACACTTCCAATGTATACGCATCCCCTGACTATCATGTTTATCTTTTTGACTATCTTCATGATGAGCAACATAACCTTTGCTTAAACCAAATTGGAAGACAATAATAAAAAGCGCTGATACCTGATTTATTGTGAAATACATTTTATTAATACAGACTCATAGTCAAAAGCCAAAGATTGCAAGTTATAAATTGTTGAAATCCTGTACAGTTAATGTTTCAACATTGTTTTCATAACAATATAACAAAAAATCTGAAGTTGGATTTCACAGTTGGAATCTAAGACGGGACTTGGAGAAAAACTTTATTTTCCAAACGTAGGTAAATAATTAATTACTTTCTTTTGAATTTCTATGTTGTCTTTTACTAGTACTACCGTAGTAGGAGCACCTTTTTCGCTGGCTGGAATACCTATTGAATTATGCAAGAAAAGCAGCAGCACAAAACACATTCCATATGTAATAGAAAAAATTAGCGCTACTCATTTACTGTACTTGTTGACTGGATTAAAGCATTATTTTTGTTTGTAATAAATTCTATTTATATAATTTTAATTGACCCACATTTATGAGTATGGGTCATATGCGTATATTAATATTTCTTGTAACACGTGCACTGGATAGGATTCATTGTAGACCTGATGCAAGGGCTGAAAGTGTCGGATTTCAGGCCGACGACGATATGACGAAGCAGGTTAAAAATTCCTAGCAACGAATAGATACTTTTTTTCATAGACACAAAAGCTCGACTTTTTATACCTGTGAAGCGGACATAAATGTAGCGGCCCTGCGGAAAAAATCTAGTTGGCATTTCCAACTTAAACACTGTCGAGTCGAAACACTGCCGACAAAACAGTGCTGTAGTTCCGAAAAAAACGCCTAATAAGAGTAATTTACTGTTGATTTCGGAACTGAAACACTATATTTCGCTAGTGTTGCGTGTCGGTAGTGAAGTGCTAAGTGTTGTCGTCCCGATATAGTGTTCCACATCGAATCTTCGGTGTCGATAGTCGATACTTACGCATTCTCGATTCGAAAGTGCTGCACTAGTTTATTTTTTCCCGTGCAGTAATGCCTATTACTTTCTATATTTTCTTTCCTCTTCTGTTATTAAGATTCATATAATGACAGAAAAGGACGGAAGATATCGAAAGTACTAGGCATTACTGCACTAGACTGTACATGTATTACACTCTATATGTATTACTGTATGTAAAGAAAATTCTTTGCAACTGTTTGTACGTGGAAACAATGAGTAGCGCTAAATGTTTCTATTACATATGGAATGTGTTTTGTGCTGCTGCTTTTCTTGCATAATTCAATGGGTATCCCAGCCAGCGAAAAAGGTACTCCTACTACGTAGTACTACTAGAAGACAATATAGAAATTCAAAAGAAAGTAATTAATTATTTACCTACGTTTGGAAAATAAAGTTTTTCTCCAAGTCCCGTCGTAGATTCCAACTGTGAAATCCAGCTTCAGATTTTTGGTTGTATTGTTATGAAAACAATGTTGAAACATTAACTGTGCACATGATTTCAACAATTTATAACCTGCAATATTTTGCTTTTGGCTATCATTATTTATTAATAAACTGTATTTCACAATAAATCATGTTTAAAATAAGTGCTACACGCTTTTAGAAATTTGTGATCAGTAATATTTTATTCCTTACCATCTATCAAAAATAGAAAATAACTTAGTCTGTTAAAATAATTATTTATTTATTTATTATTATTATACGGATTCACCATTATACAAAAAGGAAAGAAAAAGAATACATATTAAAATGAGTTAAAACAATAAAATAAAGTAATGACTAATTTAACATTGTAAACTACTAATATTAGATTTGAACTTACTTAGTGAACACGAAAAAGGATCTATGTTATATCTATTAAAATTCCTTAAGATACGAGATATAGGAGAATTAAAACCATAATTGGTGTGAAAATTAACCACAAATAAATGAGAATTTCTCGTATTATAGGGACTAACAAAAACTTTTATATAATCCAGGATTTCGGTACAGTCATAAAGTCCGTTAACAACTTTAAACATAAAAATTAAATCAATCCTAAAATGACGAACAGATAAATTGGTTAGGTGTAGACGACTTAAAATGTTTGGATAAAAAAATTGTTCATGTGGAGTTAGTTTATAATGAACACAACGAGCAAATCTAATTTGTACATTTTCAATTAAATTAACATCACATTGATAGTACGGAGACCAGATAACACAAGCATAATCTATGGAAGAGCGTATTAGGGAACAATAAAGAACTTTTACGGTATTAGTTGATAGTTGTTTAGAATTTCTCATGACAAAGCCCAAGGTTTTATTACAGGTTCAGGAAACTTTGTTTAAATGGCTTTTGAAATTTAACCTTTGATCAAAAATAATAGAGTTTAGTTTCTCAATTAAAAGGGCATGATTGACTCTATCAACTGCCTTGGAAAAGTCAGTGTAAATAGAATCAACTTGCAAACCTTTCTCCAAGGCATTCAATATGCACTGTTGGTAAGACAATAGATTTGTAACTGTAGATCTACCTGCACTAAATCCGTGTTGCTGCGGAATGATAATATTTTTACATAACCATGATAATTGTACACTGATAATTTTATCAAAAAGTTTAGGCAAAACGGATTGAATGCAGATACCCCTATAATTTTCCACATTGCTCCTGTCACCCAATTTAAAAATGGGAGTAATGAAACTATTCTTCCAAAAACTTGGAAATTCCTTTGTATGCAATGATAAACTAAAAATGAAAAAAATAGGATGCGTTAATGTACAAATGCAGGATTTTAAAAAGACTGAAGGAATACCATCAGGACCATGCGAAAACTTATTTTTCAAACTCTCAATACCTTCAAAGACATCTATTGTACTTATGGAAATATTAGGTATATCAACTAAATTCTCCTTAGGAATAGATTGGATGGGTCATAGATTATTAGAGTATACTGTGGAGAAATACTGAGCAATAAGATTAACAGTATCCAAACTATTAGTTGAAGTAACATTATCTAAATACATAGACTTAGGTATTGAATTAACGTTTCTTAAATTATTAACATATCTCCAGAAAGTATTTGAATCATTTTGAATATTTTCCTCAATCCTATTAAGATATACTCCGTAACAAGCATCACTAAACATTTTACATCTAAGACGAAGATCAGAAAACTCATTATAATAGAATTCATTATCTGTCATTTTAAAATTTCTATGAGCAATTTTTTTATGAGTAACAAGGCTAAGGGTAAAAATTAGCTCTACACGATTTAATGAATTTTTAATCTGTATCAGAAAGTAAAGGTGGTCAGAAGGTGCAGGGGACTACGATAACGGTAAGGTAAAGCACTTTTTGTTTTAAGCTCATCATGAAGTATATAGTCAAAAAGATGGATGGTTAGGGGGTGCGGGGAAGCCACATAGAAAATTAGCTTGTAGTATTAGTCATTGTGAGTGTTGTGGGGGGTTCGTATATACCTTGATCGATTGACTGAATATGAATATTATTATTAAGTAATAAGTCAACATGGAGTTAAGTAGTGATAACAGATTTAATGTTTGAAGCTTCTATTTTTGTTCGTTAAAAGTTGTCAAAAATAGCTTCTAGATTCGTCACCTCATTTGCAAGCTTTTCTAAGGTTACGCATATTTTGTTTTGCTGTTCATATGCAAAACAGTGATTTATAATAGTCAGTACCCACGTCTTTGGCATAATATGAAAAATTCTTGACCTGTCCTGCTATTGTAATTGGCATTATTACTTACTGGTATGTGAATGAGCTGTAATTTAAATCAAAAATTTTATTAAAAAAATCGAATTGAAAACGTATTTGAGCCCATCGCCGTTGTTACACAAATTTTGCTTGTCAGTCACGCTGTATTAAAGTAAGAAATTAATGGACTGCAGTTGTAGATATTAATATCACTGGATAAATACGAGTGGCGTTACCAACCTTCGCTTTGCTAATATTATATATTTATAAAGTTTGGCACTCCGCCCGTTTTGCATATTTTCGCGCTGAGTCAGAAGCGGCCAATAAACTGATTTTATTGAAAATATAAATCGTCTGTAATACTTTAGAATGTTGGGGAATTGATTCAAGTCTGATGTAATTTTAAATATAAATTTTGTTAATCTTCCAAATTACGATCTGATATTTATAACAACTGTTTATGATAGAACTTTCTGCTGAAGGAAATAGTTTTTAATTTACACGAGTGTTTATTGGCCCTATTCCAGACGAGGATTAATTGAAATTTGTCTCTTACAATTTAAGGTTCTGTGAAATAAATCCCAGGGATTTAGACAGGGTGAACGTAGGTGCCGTACTCCTTGTCCGATGACAGGTGCATTATCATACAAAAATTGAAATTCACCCTGGTTTCGTGAGCTAAGGAGTTAACTATTAGAAAAATGTCACTTATATGCAGTAGCAGGTATCAGCCCAAATCATTGCCGACAATCCCTGAAAGGACATGTACCTCTTGAATATAGTTGAAGTGTGGCCCCCTTCAAGTCTTTTACCCTTATTTACGTAGTAGTATCCAATTAGGGCATGCAATTTCGGACGAAAGTTTTAATCCCGGGACTTCATGATCAGGATTTTCTAATCCAGGGACCAGGAATAAAAGAAAAATTGTATTTAATGTTTGTAAAATAAAAAATTAACAAGTGCGCAAACAATATTGTAATTTAATTTTTTAAATAATAATAAGTAATTTTTTCACCGAGAGTCTTTCTGTTAATTATATCTAATTTTTGTGCAAAAAGTACCGGCTGTATCAATAGCTCTTTCTGACTCCACACTTGCTGATAGTGTTATCATCAGGATATCGTATACAAAACTCCATATTTATTTCACTATTAATAAGTTTGATAATCGCGATATGTTTCACGACTAAACTCATACTCATTTCATCATGCTTCATCTTAAAGTTGCTGCCGATAGCTGCTCCTGCAATTTTTGAAGTGGTAGATTTCTCATACTCGTCTTCATTGTCTTCATTACTTACCTTGATGTTTTCACTACTTGCCTTATTGATTTCTTGCTGGGTATCTTCATCGAAATCGCTATGTATAAGCTTATTCAAATAGCAAATAGTAAGAGTATCACTATTAAGAAACCGAACCTTGTATAAATATTTAACATGAAATTATATAAATACCTACAGAACATAGGTTGTTAATTTTACCTATACCATTGCACAAGAAGGCTTCACACTTTGGCTAAAGGGTATTGCCATCGACCTTAATACACCACTTTTAGTTTTACGGCCTTTGTTCTTTAAATTTTATATTAATGAAATATGATAACCATTAACTAAATCTGCCAGTAATACCAAAAATAAATGGTAAAGTAAAAAATGTAATATTTTAATTATTGACTCTAATCCTCAAAAAATCAGGATTAACTGACAGAACATGTTGACTGTTCACAGGAAAACTAATTTGAACTTGGTTCAAATGTGCTTTTAGAGGGCGGAATATTAAACATAATATTTTTAGTAAAGTAAATCATTAATAAATAGCGTGAAAAGCATAGGCCCTAGTATACTACCTTGTGGAACTCCATTATTATTAAAAAGTTTTTCAGATTGAATTTTATTTATTTTGGTTTGCTGACTCCTTCCATATAGATACGACTTAAACCATTCGTACGCCGTGTCAATAATCCCAAAATATTGGCACAGTTTTTTAAATAAAAGCTCTCTGTTGACAACTTCGAATGCTCTTTTTAAATCGGGGAAGACGGTTGTCATCACAACTTCACCTTTATCTATGGAATATTTGAAATCATTGATTATTTTTTATAAAGCCGTTTCACACGAATGATTTTCTCTAAATCCTGATTGCTTTTCATGTAATAATTTGTTATTGCATATAAATTCACTGAGTAGGTCATGAACTACTACTTCTAAAAAAATTTCCAGCTAATTTTGTACCTGGAGCTTTTGCTACAGGAGTTATTAATGATGTTTTCAATATGTCTGGAAATATTCCACTATTTAGCGATGTATTAATAATATGTAATAATGGATAGCCAATGACATCAAACGTATTTTTTATTAATTTAAAGTCAATTTCATCATCAAAAAATTTATTTTGCTGTTTAAAAACAATTTTACGTAATTTAGTGAGATATATTAAATTCTTTAAAATATATATCTGGCTGAAATGCTCTGTTCTCAAATAAAGCATATCTATTAAGGTAATACCTATTATTTTTTAACCTATCTACAATTAGATCAACACTAGAAATAAAATATGTATTAAGTTCTTTGTCTAAATAATGGGTATTGTTGTCCAGGAGTGTAGGTATATATTATCATTAATTAAATTTAGTGAAGCCCTGCATGTAATCCAAACCTCCGGGTATCCCTAAACAGACTGGAGAAATTTCAACGTACGACCCGCTGAATAATATATCTTAATTCACGAATGTTTGCATTCACACTATTTAATGTGCTCAAATAACGTGAAGAACTACACAGTCAGAGCTAATGGTCCGGAGTCCGACGCCCCTTTTTTAAAGCGATTACTAACAGGCTAAATTTTCGTGAGTGGCATCGTTTTAACAAGTCTTACAATTTTTCTCATGCGAAAATTCTCAGTAGAGGTATGCAGCGCCCCAATTCAGCAACTGTGTAGCGAGATGCAGGGGGAGGAGCCTGCGCTCCCACTTGTCTCCCTTCTCTCTCGCAAACACACGTCCCACTCCACTCGTCCGGTTTTATAAATGTATCACGCTCGCGTGCAGGCCCTAATGAAGTTAGAGCTTCGGGGTAAAAAAATCTTGAAAAAGAATTGATTGACCTTGAAAATGACCCCGGCCCGAAGTCCCTAACCCTTTCCCTTGCCCTTCTACAGGGCAAAACTTTTGCAGGCCGCCCTCTCCTCTCTTAATCATCCGATCGCGAAAACGACTCTCGGTACGTTCCCGCCGCAGCGAAAAATCCATTTACAAATCTACTTTCAAATCGCAATATCTCGGGAACCGCTGGACTGATTTCGACGAGTCAAAATTCAGTTTACGCGCTTTCGCGAGCCCTTCCATTTTACACATTTTCGATCCGAATCAAACTGAGCGAGATATATCCGAAAAACTGATTTTCCCTATCTACCCAGATCGACCCCACTATTGTGAAATATGCAACAAACACAGCTACAGTTACAATCAACAATTTATTAATTGATTTAATAGCGTGTATGGGAGTCTTTCTTATGCAGTTATAATCATGAGCATCAAACAAGTGTTATTTTAAGTCAGGTATTACTAAGTAACAAGTTAACAAGTATTTCTTCAGGTATTCTATTTATCAGTTGAATATTTCCAACTATTTAAAAGATTAAAGCTTGCGGATATTTAACTCGTCAAACTGCTACTATTTTAGATCGAGAATAATTTGTATTTACAATCTGTTTTCTTTTGCAGACATTTACAGCATGGTGTAACAGTCACTTACGAAAAGCTGGAACTGGAATAGAAAACATTGAAGAAGACTTCCGTAATGGCCTTAAACTCATGTTGCTTCTGGAAGTCATCTCCGGAGAAACTTTGCCCAAGCCCGACCGTGGCAAAATGCGATTCCACAAAATTGCCAACGTCAACAAGGCACTGGACTATATCGCCAGTAAAGGAGTCAAGCTTGTATCCATCGGTGCAGAAGGTAACTTAATAATTGTTTTCATCAATGCTTTCAAAATTGTTTATGGTGAAAATCGGCAGGTTTCGACTAGATTTTCAACACAATTTTAATACCATGGCATAAGGCTAACTTGATATGATATGATGTTAAAGGCAACTCAAACTTATTCATTATTAAATAAAATTAATCGTTAGTACCTACATACTACGAATCATTATAATTCCGCCGGATTCTGTTAACTGGGTCATTGATTCAGTAATTCGTATTGTGAAAACAAGTTGCAAAGGTCAATATCTAGTTTTATTGTGACAATTAAGAGAAGTTAACTGATCTATTGAATAGTATGAACAAAAATAAATTGACGTTTTTTCAGCTTATTACTGTCATGGATTAAACCAAACCTAATATCATAGCTTCTTTTAAACCTTTTTGGAGTCAATGTGAAGTTGATAATAAGGTGGCCAAACTATTGATGCGTTTTCTAACCCAGACCTGACTAAAGATGTATATAATAATTTAACTATATCAGGTCAAGATCACCCCAAAATCACGGATTTCATTGACACATAGAAGTTGTTTATTATTATGTTGAGACCGAGGTGACCGAGATTTAAGAAATGTAATTGTGAAATACTTTTTTTGTTTAAAGTTAAGCTATTAGTAGAAAGCCATATAAACAAAGCATCAACATTGTCTTGCAAAAGCAAGGCGCCATAATTGTTTTTACAACACAAAAAATGTTAGGTCATCTTTCTGCAAGCATTGAAAAGTTTGAATTAATATATACTGGTCTGTATCGTTCACAAGTAAATTAAAGAAAAGCGGCCCACAGCGGAAACCCTGAGGTATGCCAGGGGATACTGCAAAAACTTACGACAGATAATTGTGAATTTTAACACATTAATGACTATTAGATAACTAATGATTCGAATCATTGAAATTGACAAAGAAAATATACAATTTTTGGATTTCACAAACGGAAGCTATTTAAAAATTTCACATAATTAAAAGCTTTTATTTATGTTTGTTTGTTTGTTAATTAATTTGTTTAGGTCAAATCTTGCAATCAAAATTTCGATTAGTTCTAATTATGCTAGAGCTTTGAAATTTTGCACGTGTATAAGTTCGATGACAATACACTTTATGTTCATATAAGAAAAACCAAGATGGCGGCTTCAAGATGGCGGACAACTTTACCGTTTATGATCCGATTCGACTCAAAATCGATATCTGGGTTTTTTAGAGATTGCCAATTATGAATTCTTGATCAAAATTTAGAAATTCAAAATGACGTACGACTTTTCCATTTATGGTCCAAATCGATCAAAATCGAAATCTGGAGGTTTTCGGGTTCGCCGATTACGAATTTCTAGTCAAAAAATCTAGTTCAGGATGGCGACTTCAAGATGGCGGACGACTTTACCGCTTAAGATCCGATTCAACTCAAAATCGATATCTGGGGTTTTTCTAAGTCGCGGATTATGAATTTTTAGTCAAAATTCAGAAATTCAAAATAGCGGCGCCAATATGGCTGACGACTTTTGTCATTTAGGTCCAAATCGATCGAAATCGATATCTGGGGGTTTTCGGGGTTGCGGATTATGAATTTCTACTAAAAAATTTAGTTCAAGATGGCGGACGGCTTTACCGTTTATGACCCGATTCGTCTCAAAATCGATATCTGGGGATTACAGCATATCAAAAGACTAAGAGATAAAATTATATAAAACAATATTTTTTAGAAAAGCTTTTATTTAAATGCTCTAAAAAGTAGAAAATAAACTTTAAAGTAAATCAAACCCCATTTTGTTACATTATATATATTTTTTTATGATATAAAAGCTTGTCGCGAGCAATCTCCTTTACACAGGAAAATCTCGCGGTAAGCTTTTATATCATAAAAAAAATTATATAATGTAACAAAATGATGGGTTTGATTTACTTCAAAGTTTATTTTCTATTTTTTTAGAACATTTAAATAAAAGCTTTTTTAAAAAATATTTTTTTATATAATTTTTTGTACAAATTAACTTAATGCTGAAAGTGAAGTGAGTAGTATATGTAACTATAATTCAAAATTGTAAGGAATTCTATTTATGTGATTTTAAGTTCGTGTCCCTCAAGGATCAGTTCTTGGTCCACTTGTATTCAATGTCATTATCAATGATATAATATAAACTAGTGTCCGAAGTCGTATTTGATTTATGTTCATATCTGTTATAGTAAAACTAAACCGCCTATAGTTGTTAAAAATGTAATATTGTCACTTACTCATGTCGACTATTATGTCGAGATGAGTATAAAATAAATGATAGTGTCATACAAAGGTTGATAGTTTTAAGGACCTTGGTATCACTTTTGGTAGTAAGATGATGTTTATTAATCATATAAATATATCTTCAGCCTTTAAATCATTAGGATTCGTAAAAAAACTGTAAAGATTTCACAAATGTTCACAGTCATTGGACAGAAGAATTTATGTAAAAAGATATTTGCAAATGTCTGTTCTTTATCTTGAACATCTTCATCTTATTATACATTGTATATTTCTTATTTTCAGAAATTGTGGATGGTAATTTGAAAATGACCCTCGGTATGATTTGGACCATTATCCTTCGTTTCGCCATTCAAGACATCTCCGTAGAAGAAATGACAGCCAAGGAAGGTCTCCTACTTTGGTGTCAACGCAAGACTGCCCCGTACAAGAACGTTAACGTGCAAAACTTCCATCTTTCCTTTAAGGATGGCCTTGCCTTCTGTGCCCTCATTCATCGTCATCGTCCCGATCTCATTGATTATAACAAGCTCTCCAAAGATAACCCTCTTGAAAACCTCAACACTGCCTTCGACGTTGCCGAGAAGTATCTCGACATTCCAAGGATGTTAGATCCTGATGGTGAGTTGCACACTTATGTCCATTTACATTACGGTTTTTACACATGTTTTAAATAATCATTGTTAAAAAGGTGGTATGGTATTGAGCCAAGGTTAATAGTTATTTACCTTATTTAAAGTATTAAATATACTTTAGCCTATTTTAGATAACTTATTTAACATTCTGAAAACTTGACCATTGTTGACCAATATGTAAAATTAAATCTAAAGAGAGTCCATTGCTCATGTTGTGTCAAAAATATTGTCAGTATCTATTTATTTTCATCTGATTAAAGGTGAAGTATGCTAACTTAATTTGGCATATTATTTTGTTTCACACTGGTGTATATAGTTCAAGTGATTTCATTCAACTACCAACTAACTTCCCACGCCATTAATTCTGTGAATAATCATTAATAAATACATAGAGTTCATTACTGTTTCTGTTTCAACAAGTTTTCTAACCTGTGTTTGTTCTTCATGCAATATTTTAAGTAATAGTAATTGTTTTCAAGGTTTTTTATCAATAAGTAAATCACTGTACACTTAAATATGTCAAGATACACAGGATATTACTCTTGAAAACTTATATTTTTATCTGCTTTTATGATCACATGCCTATGAAATAAATGGACAACGGTATTTTTTACAGAGTGATTACTGTAATTTCCTCCCATTCTTCGTGTTTGTTTTCAGAATGTCTTTAAAATTCACTATTTTTTTGTTGTTAGTATAATGATAGCTCATCTCTTATTTTTTTAGTGTTATTTAATAGACCAGAGCCTAACAACAGAGCGTTTGGCAAAACAGAGTAATAGGAAGATGAATAACTAAATGTGGGACCCTCTAATTTTTATGAGAAAAAGTCAAACTTTGGATCATCAATTTGATTTCATGATGTACTTCCTGTAATACTTTATCTATCTATAAAGTTTGGCAGTTCCATTCGGCAAGGATATATTTTTAAAATACTTCTATAACTTTTTTCCAAAATATCCAAATATTTTAGAAATAATGTGAAACATTTTAAAAATATGATCAAGGTATCGGAAAAATATTACTACATTTATCAAATATTGAATTTAAAGTGAAGAAAATATTTTCAAAACCTGCTTAAAAGATTTTTTCTATTATACAGGGTGGACCAAGGCGATTGTACAGGACTAAGTGCCAATTTTTAAAACGGAATGCTTAAATATCAGTACATTTTTAGATATCTCTTTCTAGACTCCTTTCACTCCTATACACATAACTTATTACTTAACCAGTACATTTTTCATGATATAAAGCGAGATGACATTAATATTTTGTTGTATTTTCACTTATACGGAGACACCGTCTCTTAACTGTTTATTCTGCATTTACTCAGTATTTTTCTAATGGAAATTTCCACATTAAGTATTAGCCATTATCACTCAATTAAATAAAATTGACCCAGTAATATTTCTTATGCGAAGATGATATCATCTTTAAATAGAAGAATGGGATAGCCACAGTTATGTTACTAATGTCATAATAATAATTAATTCTGATTTATTGTTATTAGAATACACATCTCGGTTACCAATTTATGCTGTTACTGTTGGCGATAGCATATACAGGGTGTAACGCACATTACCCGAAAAATTTTAACCATACATGCACCTTAAATAAGAAGTCCAACACAAAAAAAGATACAAATTGTTAAAATTACAAATTAATGGAAATGTTAAAATAACATGTTGAAAGTTCTCTCCATTGACATTCAAGCACAGCTGAACCGGTCTAATCCAATTTTGTCACACTAGCTGAAGTGTTCTCCCTTCCTGCTGTTCCCGAAGATGCAGATTATGGACAGCTGTTGTGATACGTTCACGTAATACATCGATATTGCCAACTTCGGTTTGGTAGACTTCATTTTTTAAATATCCCCACAAAAAGAAGTCAAGAGGATTTAGATCCGGAGACCGCGGAGGCCAAGCTACAGGTCCACCCCGTCCGATCCAACGTATTCCGTTTAATTGGGTCAAGTAACCTCGGACTACTAAACTATAATTTGGGGCGCATCATCATGTTAAAACCACATCCGACTTCGGACCTCCAAGGGTACATCTTCAAGAAGACCAGGAAGATCATTACGGAGAAACTGCAGATATTGCTGACCATCCATCTGATTTGGCAATATGAACGGACCAATTATTCGTTCATCGATGTTCAAAGTGATTCCAAACTACCGGATGAGGATTCTCAATGGTCCAAACATGCATATTATGCATTATACCATTACGTGTAAAAGTAGCTTCATCAGTGACCATGACAAATTTTTATTAATTTGTAACTTTAACAATTTGTATCTTTTTCTGTGTTGGACTTTTATTACTTTTTTTTTTTTCAAGAAACCGACTTCTTATTTAAAAGTGGTAAATTTTTTGGATAAGTTGCGTTACATCCGGTATAAATGAACATTAATAGAGATCTTTGTCAACAAAATATTGGAGGCTTGGGTCTTTAGCAGGAACCTACTACTTAATATTATTTATAACTGACTCAATAGTGCAGTGAGACGAAGGTTATTATCTGCTTACAACTTTTGTTTTAAGTATTAAAAGTATTTCTACGCACTTTTGTGGCAAAGATGATCCATAAGTATTCAAGATAAATATTACTGAAGTATAAATTTTCTACTTCCAATTATAAACGTGCATTCAGAATATGAAGTGAAACAATTTATAAATATCACATTCAAATCAACATTTAAACTAAGTACTAAGGAGCCCCACGTTGGGCGCCAGAATTTGAAAAATTTTACTTTACTTTAATTAAACGCTGAGAATTATAACAATCTGAAAATCTTACGCAGTAGGCTTTTTGAATGGAAACATTTATAAATTTGATTTATTTAACTCATCATTTAAACTACATACCAAGCAAGCCCCGCATTGGGCGCCAGAATTTGAGAAGTTTGTATTTAGATTAAGTGACTCTGAGAGTGAGATGTTGAATATATTCAACATTGCACAGAAGGACTTTACTCGACATTTGTCGAGGCATTAACGTAATTTTGTATGTGCAATTATCTATATCAACAAGGGAAACGGTTCCAAATCAAATGCTCTGTCGAATTTTTTTTTATAATCAATCACATATCACCTTTTTAACGTTATATTCATGATGTGGCAAAAGACAAATCTCAGTTTTTAGAAATTTGAGAATACTTGAAGCTGATTGTAATAAGATGAATAAATAATTACAGATTTAATCAACACACCTAAACCCGACGAGCGTGCCATCATGACCTACGTGTCATGTTATTATCACGCTTTCCAAGGGGCCCAACAGGTATCGATTGTACGAAAGTGTCAGAAATTAACCAGTTACCTTAACACATGTGATTTTTTGCTGCTATTTTTAACACCACCCCCCAAAAAAACTCACCAAGAGCTTAATTGGGCCACTTAATTTTTTTTGGTTTTTTTTTTTGTTTCTATAACATGATTTGATAAAGTGTTTCTATTGTTGTTGTTTGCATGCAGACTTACAGAACACAGCTATGCCGGATGAACGGGCAGTGATGACTTATGTATCATCGTACTATCACCGTTTCTCAGGTGCCCAAAAGGTGATTTTTCTAATTTATTTAATACTATTAACATAACATTGACAATGTTGATACTAGAAGAAGCTATCACTTTGGATTAAACAGGAGGGCACAGCGTTTAAAAAAGAAATTGATAAGTTAGAAGTGCTTTATTTTTACGTATACAGGGTGCTCCATTAGTGTGATTAAGTCCAATGTCTTATTATAAGAAATATGAAAAATGTTTTAAATAAGAGTTATAGGACATCCATTATTGTCTGTTTCTAAATTATTTTGAAGTACACAAGGTGTCCAAGGACGATTCGAACCATCCATCCAATGTTTAAGTTTTTACCAAACGATTGACACACAAGATTCAGAAAAGTTCAATATTTACAGCTATGTGGGCTTTTAACCTGCCTGTCTTTATACATATTTAGAAATATCACAAGTAGTTTCAGGTGCTCGCACTAGAGCTTGAAAATGCTTGAATCGCAACAGTTCCAGAACAATAAAATTATTTTGTATACATATGTTCAGGCACTATGTGCATGGTAAGGATACTTTTGTGAGACCGAATCATTGAGGAACCACATAAGGGCAAACACGACGGAAAACTTATAAATTTACTGCCAAAAACGACTGCAAAAAGTGAACAAATTTACCTCCAAAAATGTTGTCGCTTGCGCCAAATCTCCCTTCAGAAACTTTAATACATAACTTTTTACTCATTCTCATTAAGATGCAGTGCTACACAACGCCGGTTCATAATAAAGATTTTTATTCGGAAGTAAACGTCGGTTTTCAAGGTAGTTGCTAAATTCTAGTGGTCGGAGCCACATTTATTATACTTACACAATTTTACGCTCCGTGTATTCATTGCAGTTATGTAAATATCGCTTCGTGGAGCGATTTTTATGATAGTTCTCAAAAGTGAAATTTTTGTTGCAGTTGCTAAAAAATTTAAATTTTGTTATAAATTCGAAAAAGATATTTCTTCGGGACGGCATTTATTGCCTTGAATAATTACGTGGATAGAATTTTTTCAATAGTTTACGTAAATGAAATTTTCGTCCTTTTTCCTTGTACTTCCTAAAATATCTTCCGACGATGATTTTACGTGTCGCACGCTGTTCATGCCAAATATTCGATCGGATTTCATGATAGTTACGCAAAATTTCTTCGATCAGATTTTTTGCTGATTTCAAATGTGATTTAGATATGTTGGGTTCTTTGACATTCTCTCAGACATTTCCCCCTTACCTTTGCACTTACCAAATGCTTTACCTAAACTCTCGATAACAAAAAAAAATGAGTGTCATTTGTGATGCACTGTTTTTCTGTGAATTTTCATATTTTTCACAGTAACTTGGTAACGCCGCAACATTTTCAAAACAAAAATTAGTACTGAATGTTAAATTTTGCGCTGAAACCCATATTTTTACATAATATACAGGCTGTGATGTTTAAAAAATTCGATTATTAAGTTGTCCCACTTTAAAGAAACATCCTGTCACCAAAGTATTTTAGAAGTAAGTAATAATGTATGTCATATAACTTTTATTTAAAACATTTTTTCATATTTCCAATTGGCAAAACCCTGTATATACATTTACATAGATTAATAACATATTAATATATTTTTTTAATCAAAAGTTTATATTTAGATCTGATTGAAATTTTGTGGGAGCTATTTTATTTGCGATTTTTGTTTCTGAGACTCTGTTAAAAAGTGATGGTTTGTTTTACTCGATAAATTAAAGTATGCAGTCTAATTACAATTTTCTATCATTTTTCTAAAAACTAATTTTATTAGGCGGAAACTGCCGCCAACAGAATCTGCAAAGTCCTCAAGGTCAACCAGGAGAATGAACGTCTCATGGAAGAGTACGAACGTTTGGCCAGTGATGTAAGTACAAAAAAACATTTCTTTGCCTATTCAAATATTTATTTATCGAATTGTAGCTACTGGAATGGATTCGCCGTACCATGCCATGGTTAGGATCACGACAGACCGACAACTCCCTTGCAGGCGTTCAAAAGAAACTGGAGGAGTACCGCACCTATCGTCGTAAGCACAAGCCTCCACGTGTTGAACAGAAAGCAAAATTAGAGACCAACTTCAACACTTTACAAACCAAATTGAGATTGTCCAACAGGCCAGCCTACATGCCCACCGAGGGCAAAATGGTTTCTGTAAGTATTAATCCAAGTGAAGCATTTAGGATTACTAACATATATTCAACAAATTTATGAAAAAACGGAAAATCTAATTCAATTTCGCAAGATTTCATTAGAACAAATAGTACTTGCAACGTTGCCTAAATTCCTTCAAAACTTAGCATTATAAGTTCTTATGTAAATTTTACTACAAAAGTAATAAGTATAGACAGTGGCTTCTTATACATGCTTCTTTCTGTTTGTGAAACCTCAATCCGGTCAAGTTTCGATAACTTAATTTGGGATTCAATTTTTATCTTACAATTTTAGCCACACATATGTATGATTATCATATTAATCTATTTTGAACCTAAGAATCTACTTGCAAGAACAGCCATATAATATATGATCACTTTTACAAACACTTTAACCATCTATGTTATGTTTATAATTTATCGAAAAAATTATACAGGACATAGCGAATGCTTGGAAGGGTCTAGAACACGCTGAGAAGGCATTTGAAGAGTGGCTCCTATCTGAAATGATGCGCCTTGAACGTTTGGAACATTTGGCTCAAAAATTCAAGCACAAGGCCGACGCTCACGAAGAATGGACCCGTGGAAAAGAAGAAATGCTTCAAAGCCAAGACTTCAGGCAATGTCGCCTCAACGAACTCAAGGCCCTTAAGAAGAAACATGAAGCCTTCGAGTCTGATTTGGCAGCTCACCAGGACCGTGTGGAACAAATTGCAGCTATCGCACAGGAACTCAAGTAAGTTGGATATATAATATATTGCAAAGATGTTTATCCCAAATATAATTATATTTTCTCTTTACTTGAAGATGTACCGTCTCGGTAACATTGTTATTTCCTGTCATAAAACTGTATCAGTGTTCTTTCGTTTACATAAAAAGTTGAAGGTGGTGCTTTGCATGCCGTATAATCTCAAATTTACAGTTTGTTGTATACATTTTTCCTTCCCTTTAATTCCTGGAATAAATTTAGCAATTAAGGGAACTATTTTTTTTAGTATTCCATATGTGTATACTGTGTAAAATAGGAAATATTTGCTTACTTTTATTATTGTTAACATTAAAATCCAATTAAATGAAGCTTACCACTTACTTAATTGTTAATTTGAGGTTACTTGGTATTATTTAACGGGAACTGGCAATTGACAGATTATTTCTGTCAATTAACAATAATAATCTGTCAATTGTAAAATTTAACCTCTCAATTATCAGAAATAATCTACCAATTGTCCAAGATTAGTTGAAAGTGGGTAGAACAGTTTTGCTACTTGGAGGGGGTTTATGTATTAGTTGCCATAGCAACACTGACATTTGGCGATCAGATACATATCAAGTATAGAGCTCTCTTTCACAGTGAACAATTGTCGTGTGACTCATCCTGCCTGCCTTAAATGTTTTAAATATATTTAGCACTTGTCCTTAATTATAAAATCATCTAAATGGGCACACATATCTAGTCCTGTTCTAGAGAGTGAAGTCCTATGATATCTGACGGAGTATGTAGCATGAGCAAACCTGTTCTACCAATTTACTTTCAACTGATCTCGCTAATTGTCAGACTTCTTCTGTCAGTTGACAAACATAAATTGTCAATTGACAGATGAAATCTGCCAATTATTGACTGATGAAATTTGCAAATAGTACGGAAGATATAATTTGTCATTTGCCAGATTTAATCTGTCGGTTGACAAATTATATCAACATGGCAATTAAAGGAATTCTGTTTTTATTCTGGCCCATATATGCAGATGTACCTATCAGTGTTTTCTTTTAAATCAACTTTAATAGAGGGTATAAAATTTCATTTTTTACTTTAATAATGTAACCTCAATCCAAGCCAGTTCCTAATATATCCAATAGGTGACGCCATGCGTACTCGGTTTAATGTCATTCTCAATTTGTATCATATAATATATGATACAAATTGAAAATGACATTAAACAACAATTTAAAAGTTATATTATAACTTTTAAATTGTTTAAATTTCCCGATTTCTGAGAGTTTCCCAATTTCTTATTCGTAGAAACTAACCAAATTGATAAAAATAATGAGGAACAATCCAAGCCAGTTCCTAATATAACCAATAGATTATGCCATGTGTACTCGGTTTAATGTTATTCTAAACTTGTATCATAGATAACCTTTAAATAGTTTGTCGGAAATGGTAACGTTTAGGAAATAAATATCCTACTGTGTTAGTGCACTTTGGTACACAGTAACAAGTTTCATTTTACATCCTAATTATTAACTTTGTTTATAAAAAGACATATTTTTTCATATTGACATTGATGGACAAACAACCGAGTACAGCTGATGCACTCTGGCGGATAAAATACAAGAGAATGTTCCCCATTATAAGAGTGGAGAGTTATTCATACATATGATGACGTGATATCTGTCTGGTCGAGAAATGACATAAACTTAAATTTCAGAATAATAAGCATATGATTGTAGCCGTCAATTTATCCACAATAAAATGGATACAGCTAACCAAAATAGATATAAACTTATATGAATTAAGGGCGTGCCTTCGTAGCCGGCGCCGGTTTTGTATATTGTAAATGGTGAAATGAATTAGTGCTTGTTCAGAGCACAGAGATATATTGGTCTCTTTCATCATAGTTCATCATGATACATGATCTCTTAGTTCGCGCTACCGCATGATGAACACGACCATTGTTCAGAGAAATTATCTAACCTCACTTATTCCGTCTACCTTGCTCATTATTTCTGGCATGTTTAGTGTAAGTACTTTAATAAAGTAGCACAAAATAGTAAATAAACAAACAGAAATGAAGGCCCATCTAAGAGGATCTGGAACCACAGCTATTGGTTTAAAGGGAAGCTCGAAAGAAAGAAAGACTATATAAAAGGACTTATTATATTTTCAGTGTTTAGTTTAAATCTCAGTTTATACAAAAAGAAAGTTTTGTAATATTTTTTGTTTCTATTATATAGATTTTGTACCTAAAGAGCAATTTTCTTAAAAATATATTTACTGCCCAATTTGTGATGCAGCATGCCAAAGCTCTAGAGGCTGCCATCCATGCTTGTGTTAAACAAATACTGGCGCCGGCTACGGAGGCACTTCCTATTTAATCAGAACATTCAATTGTTCATTGTAATTTGCTAAATTAATGTGAAAATTAAACAGTTCTGACAAACTTACATTCCTTGAAGCACCACAACTTATATTTTAATACTTTTCAGCACTCTGGAATATCATGACAGTGTTAGCGTGAACGCAAGATGCCAACGCATCTGCGACCAATGGGACAGGCTTGGTGCTCTGACACAACGCCGTCGGCAAGCCTTGGATGATGCAGAAAGAATCTTGGAGAAAATCGATATCCTTCACTTGGAATTCGCCAAACGTGCAGCTCCATTTAATAATTGGCTGGATGGAACTCGTGAGGATCTCGTTGACATCTTCATTGTTCACACCGTTGAAGAAATCCAAGGCCTTATCGATGCCCATCATCACTTTAAGGTACTATTACCATGATAAAAATAAGATGTGTTGTTAAAATAAAAGTACTGTTCTAGGCAACGCTAGGAGAAGCTGACAAAGAATACCAAAGCATTGTAGGTCTCGTTAGGGAAGTAGAATCCATTGTCAAACAACATCAAGTACCTGGAGGATTAGAAAACCCCTACACAACATTGACAGCCCACGTAAGTATATTGTATTTATACATTTGTCAGTTTTATTTTCAGTTATTCCACATTTACTCCAGCAGCTATCACAGCAGATATTTTATATGGGGTGTTTATAAACCTATGGAATTAAGTTATATACTAAATTGTTAAAATCACTGGATTATGAGAAAATAAATGTAATTTACATATAAAGCATTACCTTTTCACCCTATTTGGAACCACTGGCTTACAATAGTTTTATGATATTATATCCATTCACTTGCAAACATAATCTCGCTCCTTGTTGCAGTATTTCAACAATTTTATCAACATATCAACAAAATTAGATAAAAAGATTTCCAATATGCATCAGCGTTTTAGAATAGCAACAACAAAAGGTGTTGAGATATTGGCCTAATGAATGTTTAAGTTAATAGTTATTATTATTGTCTTAAGTTAGGCGGCAAAACCATTTAAACTTTTAGTTTACACAGGATATTAATGATAAAAATCGTAAAGGTTTTTAAATGCTTTCTTTGACACTGCACAAACACAGTCATTCGATAGGCAGTTCCAGTTCCCATTAGAGAGAAAGTGCTGCCTGCATAGTTTCCGGAATTTGCTCCTAACCAGTTAATAATAATTGTGACCTCTTAGTCTTCTGTCCATATTTAGAGAGAAAATGTTCAAATCAACTGAATAATGACGATATAATATTTTATAGGTTTCTATTCAGTTGCCAAGAAGCCTCCTGCCTGTTAGGGTTGTCAAGTGCAGTTTGTGAAGCGTTTCTTACAAGGTGACAAATCGCTGGAAAAAGTTTGGTAATCCGTCTTTGGGTTTGTTCAAGCGCATGAATGTCCTTGACAAAATATGGGTTCCATACTGGTGCAGTATATTCAAGTATGGGCCGAATATAGATTTTTTCAAGTACCGGTGAGATATTCTTAAAAGCTCGAGAGATCATATGTAACTGCGTTCGCTTTCTTTATGATTTTTCCTGTGTGAGGTGCCCATTTTAGGTCTTTACTTATTGTGATGCCAAGGTCTTCTTGTAGCTCCACGTTTTTTATAGTTATGTTGTTTAGTAAAAACTGATGACAAGGATTATTAGTGCCAACATGAATGATACAGCACTTGTTTTCATTGAGCGCAAGTCACCAAAGAATGCACTGAAGGTCTATAACCATCTCCTGATAGTGGGTTAATGCATTGTTATATAATTTGGTATCATCAGCAAACATTGATATCTCTGATTTTAACCCTACTATAAGGTATCTAATGAAAACATTAAATAAGATGGGTCCCAGTACGGAACCTTGAGGAACTCTAGTTGTCATTTCATAGCTATCCGACGTTTCTCCCTCTATGCTTACTGTACCATTCCTTCTAGACATAAAATCCTCCATCGAACTCCCGAAGTTTCTACTAATGCCATAAAACTCCAACTTAGCTCTGATATGAGGGACCTGGTCAAAAGCCTTCTTGAAATCAAGGTGAATTATGTCAATAGGTTCTTTTCTATCCACTCATGATGTCCAAGAGTTGTTTCTTGAAAATCACTTCCTCTTCAATAAAGAATGTCGTAAGTTCCTCGGCTAGTATTTTCTCCATTATCTTGCAAGGCCTGTAGTTTCCAGGGTCAAATTTACTGCCTCTTATATATGTTTTTATATGGACGTTTTCCATTGATTTGGTATTTTTCTCTCCTCTAATGACTGTTTCATAAGACTCGTTAAATGGCCCACTACTGAAGGGATATTTGCAAATATTGGATGGACACCATCCGGTCCTGGACTACAGTCCAATTTGATGCCCTTGAGTGCACTTATCACATTTTCTGTTATGTCTACAGTAGTAAGAGTATTTGCTATTTTTGGTCTCTGATGAATATTTGGTAAAGCAGTAATGGGTTCCACTCCAAAGCTTTTCATAAATTCCTTTGCAAAGATGTTAACTTTTATGTCCGAGTTACTTACTAATTCTCCATTACTGTCACGTAAGACAGGTATGCTGCCTCTAGACTGCAAGGGTACATTTGACATATCCATCACTTACTGCTTTTGTTTTCCATCCACTCATGTTCATATTTTGATTTGGCATTGAATAAATATCAGTGTTCGTAAATAATGAAGTTTTGTTAGGATGGTTTTTTGTCGGTCGATAAAAGTTGTAAACTATATTGTCTGAAAGTTATTTGTGGCATTCTTCGAATATTCTTTCCTATTATTTGGTTTTCTACCACATGTATTATTATCCTCTTCAAAACAAATTACCGAATCTACAAAATAATAGAATTATTGGGAAAAAACCTCTGCGCCCGTGACGTTTACGCCAAAGGAAAAGTCAGAGGTTATGTTTTGCAAATAATATAAATCGGAATAAACACAGAAATAATGTATTTAGCTGACGTTTCGGAAAGTAATCTCTTTCCGTTTTCAAAGCTTTTTTTGAAGAACTCTTATTTTGCTGTGTATGTCAAATACACAGCTTTAAGATTCTGTTTATGTTATTTCCATAGATACTTACTACTTACACAGAACATAGAACTGATGATATTTTCTTTTATATAATGTTGAGTTTGTTAAGTTCTTCTTTTAACATTGGTAGCCAGGTTGTACAAATATCTACAGAACAATTCGATACGCACTTATCTTCATTTAATAAGATTATTGCTGATTCCTTAATTTTTCTTTTTTTGGTATCTGTTTCTTTTGTTAAAATTTTTGCCGAGTCCCAGTTTATTCTATGCCCGTTTTCCCAAGCATGTTCACAAATCTTTGATTTCTGAATTTCATTCCTTCTAATATAATTCTTGTGCTCATCCAACCTCACACTGAAAGGTCTATATGATTCACCCACATAACATTTATCACATTCACACGGGATATTGTAAATACAGTTTTTTGAATTCTGCTCCCAGTTTATCGGTTTTGTTTTTGTTAAAATAGATCTTAAAGTGTTCCCGTATACGTATACCTACGCCGTATAGGTGACAAATTTGATGTTAGGACGGTATTTCAAACGGGGAACACTTTAAGATCTATTTTAACAAAAACAAAACCGATAAACAGGGAGCAGAATTCAAAAAACTGTATTTACAATATCCCGTGTGAATGTGATAAATGTTATGTGGGTGAGTCATCCAGACCTTTCAGTGTGAGGTTGGATGAGCACAAGAATTACATTAGAAGGAATGAAATTCAGAAATCAAAAATTTGTGAACATGCTTGGGAAAACGGACATAGAATAAACTGGGACTCGGCAAAAATTTTAACAAAAGAAACAGATACCAAAAAAAGAAAAATTAAGGAATCAGCAATAATCTTATTAAATGAAGATAAGTGCGTATCGAATTGTTCTGTAGATATTTGTACAACCTGGCTACCAATGTTAAAAGAAGAACTTAACAAACTCGACATTATATAAAAGAAAATATCATCAGTTCTATGTTCTGTGTAAGTAGTAAGTATCTATGGAAATAACATAAACAGAATCTTAAAGCTGTGTATTTGACATACACAGCAAAATAAGAGTTCTTCAAAAAAAAGCTTTGAAAACGGAAAGAGATTACTTTCCGAAACGTCAGCTAAATACATTATTTCTGTGTTTATTCCGATTTATATTATTTGCAAAACATAACCTCTGACTTTTCCTTTGGCGTAAACGTCACGGGCGCAGAGGTTTTTTCCCAATAATTCTATTATTTTGTAGATTCGGTAATTTGTTTTGAAGAGGATAATAATACATGTGGTAGAAAACCCAAATAATAGGAAAGAATAGTTGTAAACTATATTTCATATATAGGTAATTTAATTCCATAGGCTTGTAAACACATTGTGTGCCACTTGGTTAAAAAAAAATTCCTTTTTTAGATCGTATATATGTTCCAATTTTGACAATTTTCAGACCAAATTATTGCTAATAAATAGAATTTTAAGACCACAGAAATGTGCTCAGAACTACATGTGGAGGAAGAAAACTTATAACACAAAATAATAAATATTTCCATATCGGATTATCTCTCTTTGGTATGTCTCTGTTAACAATTTATAGATTTGTGTATCGAACTGATGTAGCTAATGTATATATCATGGATATTTTCTAACATAAGTTTGGAATAGTTGTACAAGCAAATCTGTTTGTTATAAACTAGTTCTTTTTTTTTTAAGTTAAATAAGAAACGAGCGACTACAAAAGAACTAAGAATTTAATTTTTTGGGCCATGTGGTACTTACGCTCTGCTTTTAATGCTTATATTATATCATCCATCGTACATTGTTTCCTTATTGTCATGCCATTTCACATCATTTTTAGATTTAACTCACCAATCACATTAACTTTAGATACATGAAGTTAATTTGACTTTTTGTAACTTTTTTGTGCCTAAATAAGGAAGGATTTGGTGGTGACTTAGAGGTAAAATGTCGGTTTGTTATATATTACACCTGAAAATATATTGAAAATGAATTTTGTTTGTAGGATTTGACTAGGAAATGGGGAGAAGTTAGGCAATTGGTGCCACAAAGAGATGCCACCTTACAGGCCGAACTTAGGAAACAACAGAGTATCCTTTTATCTTTAAAAGTTTTGAATAACACAAATCAAAACATAGACTTGATTGCTTTTTTTAAATTAATTGTTTCGTATTCATTATTTTGGAAAATTTTCCTTAATGTATTTTATCAGACAATGAAATGCTTAGACGTCAATTCGCCGAGAAAGCTAATGCTGTTGGTCCTTGGATCGAACGTCAACTGGACGCTGTCACTGCGATTGGTATGGGACTTCACGGTACTCTAGAAGATCAATTACATCGTCTTAAGGAATATGAACAAGGTGTATATGCTTACAAACCACACATCGAGGAATTGGAGAAGATTCACCAAGCAGTACAAGAGAGTATGATCTTCGAGAACAGGTGAGAGACGTAATGTGATAGATTGATATTGACGGGAATATTTTAAATACGGGGTAACCCATTTTCTATTGAAATCATAATGAGATCCATCAAAATTAAAACAAAGCCAGTGAAAATAGCACTTGAAATACTTCCTACTTACCCCTGTATTACTTAATTATTTGCATCTCTCAGGAGCCAAATTTAGCTGTATTTGTAGTAACCAATTTTTGTTAATAGGCCAGGTGAAAATTAAAGGAGGTTCTCAGATGCTCTTTGAAAAATTCAGTAGCTCTTGGTCTATTAGAAAATTAATCACTTTGTAAAATTTAGAACACTACTATACTGAACTGAATTTGTGGTTGGTGTATATTTCTTACAAAGTGATATTTCATAAAATTCATTTTATAGTGTAAAATCCGGTATTAGAAATATATACTCTTATCTGTTATTTGACGATGACAAAGATTATATGTTGGATAATATATACATTGATAAATCGCAAATGGGTTGCCTACCTAAATCACGTGCCGATGCTATTGAATAATATAAATTCTAATTAACTTCTTTGGACCAATTTTCCCGATTTGTTCTTCATAAAAATCGAGCTTTAGCTGAGAGAATATCACGCAAGGAATTGGAAAAATATAGGTTGCCTACTTTCCCCTCAGCACAACTATGAAGTTGCCAGGTATAAACAAGTGAGCAAGCGTTATTAATATACCCTCATCAGTTATTTAATCGATTTTTTTTATGAAATGAAAGGTTATTTCATTCCCTACCCAACAGTATTAGGTTGCCTTAGCAAAAGTTTGTTACATCCATGGTTGCCTAGATTTTAGATGTTAAGTTTTGAGCGCAAGCATGGAGAGTGACAGAAAAGGTCTCTTGGTTCGTTCATAAGAAGTGGCTGCTGTTTATTGCACAATGTATACCTACGAGTACGTGTAATGTAACTACTAAAAAAATAGATGCCCACCTTGTATTTTGTTGGTGCATATGTGGTTCTTTAATACTTGTTACCTTAAATTGCATCTAAGCCACCTAATAAAATTATATGCCCACCTTTGGAAACGGCCTCTTCTTATTTTAAAGGCCTCACATTAGTACTACACACGATCATAAAATATACGAAATCAACATTTTTACTTTTCAGATACTGTCTGACACTATTATACAAAACTCAGAAATTCCATTTATTAAAAATATGCTAGGCATAATTTCATAATTGTTTGCCTTTTTAAATATTTTAGAAAGTTATGTACCACTAAATATAACTTTCATTCTATAAACTATTTTGTTTGATGTTTTAAATACTTATATGGCTAATATCAAAACTTAGTTGTTCACTACTCAATTTGTCGATTCAGGGTGATTTTCGCCTATATTACTCCAGGATAATACGTGTCGAAAAGGGGCTTAGGTGGAAAATTGTGTAGATTTTTTGAAACTTGGTGTTCTTATAGATTTTGAAGTGTTTGTTCCGAATTTGAACTTTGCCACCATGTATTTTTTCCGGGAAGCCGCCATTATGGAAAAATGCCGCCAGAAACGAGTTTTCGAGAATATCATTTTCCAACACATTTTATGAAAAAAATAGTTATACAATAAATTAAACTGGATAAAACTTCTTACAATTTGCCTTTTTCTTTTGTACATCTAACAGTTTTAGCATATCAACACCGCAAAACCTATTCCATCATGTGCACTGGTGGAAAATATTTTTGTGTATGCGAAAACCGCGGTTAGCAATATTATCAATAGCGTGAACTGTTGAACTCTGGTATAGAAACACTCTTCGCCTTGGCCTTGAGGATCCTTCTATCAAAAATCTGCCAATACATGAGAGAAATGATATGTTTAGGTAATCAGTAAGAACTAACTTCGGAAACATTCGCAATTATTTCAACTCATCCACATATTTAAAAATCAAGACGCCGGCAGACACAATAGCTGATGCTGGAGGACAATTTATTTCATGCAAGTGCAAAAAGGGATGTTGAGGAGCTTGTGCATGCGGAAAGGAGGGGCCGATTTTTTCTATTATTTGCGCAAGCTGTAATTGCACTTGCGACAGCATTCAGGATGCAACAGAAAGAAGAAAATTGCACTAAATTCCATCATAGGGGCATGTGAATTAGGCCTACTAGGGAAACCAGAGAAAAAAAATGCACCCCATATTCTACCCAATATTTCTGTTTTAAACTGAAATTGAAAGTATATGGACACTTCAGGGTCGCCGAGAGGGGGTCAGGGTGGAATAAATCTCGTGGCCCGCAAGATCAAGTACTCGCTTCTACGGAGAGCCAGCTAATAATCATTTCCACCGGAACACAGTTTCTTAAATTCGCTTGCTTTATTTGGTTTCGTGCTGTATAAGCTGCGCTTGGAAAATTAGTTGCTTGACAAGCTTACCCTGCAGTTCAAAAAGGATTTTATTGCATAAAATTAATGAGAGCGTTATTTCATTTGACTTTTCTTATGGATAGTCGGATTGGTCCTTGCAGACCTATTGCTTCTTGCCAGCGTCTTTTAATGTTGAAAATGCAAGCTCTGCTAATATTCAATTCTGCAGCACCAGTTTTCCCAGTTTTCGTCTAATTTAACAATTGTCCACATTTTTTGGCTGTTCTGTTAAATGCCTACCATTTTTACAAAGTTTGCAATAAATTACAGAATACTCAAATATTTTTGATAATTCGTTTAGCAAAAGTGATAAACCAAACAAAAAAAAAAAACGTTTACTTTTCGGCTTCCGCCATTGTACTGTAATTTTAACAGCAAATTGTGGTTATGCAGAAATATTAACATTTCCTGAATTCAATCCTCAGCTCTGACACTAGCAGTATTGATGGGAAATAGTTATCTTTTTCAAGCATGTTTCTCCCTTCTGGACACCCTTAGATTTGAGAGACGGTCTACTATCTGTGGCGTGTTTATGTTTAAATGAATGATAGTTAAGTTTAAATAAAAGCAAGTAATTTGATCCCACAGTGTTTCACCTAGGTGCCTGTAATGGTATCTAATTTGGATGTTCCTTCTTATCAAGAGGGTGAAATTAGGTCCTAAATGTATTCGCTTGAAGTTAGACAATAGTTGGGCCATCAGTTTTATATGTTGACTTGAGTCATCTTTAGGCATACAAGGCTTGTATAGTTGCTTTTTTGGCCATTTGTTAACTTTCACATTTTTACAACCAGGGAACTGTGAGGACACTATGTTAACACTAAAATTTCAATTGATAATGTTAGAGAGATGTTAAAGTGAGTTGCCAAGATACGATTACTTTTAGCAATACAATAACTAATTATCTCTAACTTTTTAAAGTCAATAAATGCATTGTGAATCTATCCCTATACAGGAGTTTCATGTCATTAAAAAAAAAAACTGGTAATGAGGAACGACCAGACAAACAAAAAATCATATAACTTTTTCCTCTAGGAGTACTTTGGAAAAAACTGACCTAGGTCAATAATTTAAATAGGTTTAAAAAAAAAAGTTTGAGAACCTCTGCCTTATGGGGCAATCAACGAAGTTTATCACTTAGTTTTAAAAAAAATCATAAAAGTGGAAAAGGCTTTTGTTCTTAAATCGGCCACTGGTGCCGGCATTTGCGGCTTGAATTAACAAAGGAAACAAAGAGTTCTTAAAAACTGACCAAAATAAAACACGAAATAAAGAGGTACGCACACCGTTCAACACATTGGGTAAATAAGGATAATTTTTTATGGTCTCTATGCACATTAAAACACGTTACTGCAATTGTTCTAAATTGTCAATTGGATCACAGTAAACAAGCGATTTTAGATACCCTGAAAAATAAAAATCCATTGGATTTAAAGTCGGTTGACCTAGCAGGGCATCCAACCAGTCCGCCACGTCCAATCCATCCTTGAGAAAATCGTGTTTTTAAAAAATTTCGAACTACCAAACTAAAATGCCTGGTGCGCCATCATGCATATACCACATACGTCTACGTGTCGCCAAAGGTACATCTTCCAACAAATATGGCAGTGTTTGTTGCAAGAAATTCAAATAAATTTCACCATTTAATCTATTGGGTAACTCTGTTGGCCAAATTATTTCATTACCACGAATTCCTGCCCACAAATTAACAAAGAAACGTCATTGAAAGTGAGACCTTCTTATTAATTATATGCGGGTTTTCATCTGACCAATAAGGCATATTTTTGAAGTTAAACACCTCATTCCTGGTAAAACATGACTTATCAGAGAAACGCAGGACATTTAAAAAATTCTCATTTTTTGCATATTCTCTCAAAATCAATTCGGTCTGCATCATTCTGGGGTTCTAGAGCTTGGACACGTTGATAATGGTAGGGGTGTAAACTCATATCTCGCAATGTTCTCCATACCACAAAATGGGACACTCCCACACAGTTTGCGATATCGCAGGTACTTAAAGTTGAATCCTCTTCTACAAGTTCCAAAACTTGAACCTCCGCTTCAATTACCTTATCCGCGTATTGTGGATATCATATCCATCGAGACGACCAGTTTCCCAAACACGCTGGGCAATATTAACAAATGCCCATGGACAAAGATGATGTTGGTTGGGGAATCTTTGAGCATAAAAATGTACTGCAGCAGCTGCATTTCTACGACATTCTCCATACAACAAGTGCATATCCTAAAGCTTTGGATAAGTGTAATTTTGTGCCATAATGTCCAAAATTCACTTTTAAATACAGCATTTTAAAATACTACACTAAACGAAAGTAAGTCAATAAAATAAATTCTAATTAAGGATACAGAAAAACGTAGTCCAAAATTCAAAAAGAACAGAAGCAATAACACAAAAGAACCGTGTAATTGTATGTAATCAAGTAACCGACATGAACTAAACTAAAGTAGATTTTTTCTAATAACAGTAAATGCAAGAAATGTTTCTTCAATAGCAAATGGGTTTTCTCTATCTTCATGTGTTACCTATATATATATGTATGTATATGGATTATTGCGCATTAATTTGAATTTAGCACAGAATACTAATATTTTATTTTCTGGTGCTGCCAGTGAGGAAGAAAGGTATATATATTTACTTTTCTTTACTTGTACTATTCAATATTTCAGTTTTAAAACTTTGCATCAATTTTGTAAAATTTACGTAAACTTACTTTATCAAAATTAGTATAAAAGCAAGTAAAATCTGTTAAATATATGTGTCATGTGACCATTGGTCACCTGTTTTTAATTTTATATGAAACCTCAATGAATGTTGTTGAAGGTATTTAAAGGAAGAATATTATGTAGATAAAAAGTTCTTATTTATCTTTTCAACAAAATTTCGCGTGTGTCTATAACATATCTGAAGATATTTTACAGTAACTTTTTTCTAATCATTATCTTTAACATTTTGACAATATAAATATAAAAACTTAATTTTTGTTCAGATATACACAATACACAATGGAAACCTTACGTGTAGGATGGGAACAACTCTTAACGTCAATTAACCGCAACATCAACGAAGTTGAAAACCAAATTCTCACCCGTGACTCAAAGGGCATCACACAGGAACAACTCAACGAATTCAGATCATCCTTCAACCACTTCGACAAGAACAGAACTGGTCGTTTGACACCTGAAGAATTCAAATCGTGTCTGGTATCTCTCGGCTATTCCATTGGAAAAGACAGACAAGGTGACATAGACTTCCAAAGAATTCTGGCCGTTGTAGACCCCAACAGCACCGGATATGTTCACTTTGATGCCTTCTTGGACTTCATGACCAGGGAAAGCACAGACACCGATACTGCAGAACAAGTTATTGACAGTTTCCGTATATTAGCAGCTGACAAGGTAAGGATATTATTTTACTAACATATCATCTATGAGTAGAGTAACGGTGCCGATGATTTTTTTGTTTGGAATCCCAAGCAGCACCTTATTATGCAATGCTGACATCATTTAGGTCTCATTTACCCGTTTAACCTAATTAACTTAAAATTTGCGTGAAATATAGGTAAGTGGGGAATGAGACGACGTCGGTACTACGTCTTAAATAAGGCCGCTCAGTCATGATGACCTATTAGTTACAGAACGTATTTTCCTGAATGGGTAATTTAAACCTAAATATTACTTTCCACTGTGGTCGTTACTACGTAATATCTACCTAATGAATTATCCTCTTTCAACTGCAGTTTGTCTTTCTCATAAACAACTAATAAGCTCCACTTAAAGTTTCATCTAACAACTATTTACTTATAAGTTGTAAGTTATAAGCACCAAAGACAACTAAAAACTAAGCAGAAGGAGTAGAAGTACATTATATAATAGAAATAATGTATCTACACTTCCATTTTGCATGATTTTACTGCCGGTCAATTTTCATTGTAAATATACCTATTTTGCCTCGGAATATATTAAACCACCTCAAGAATTTTACGTTTTTAAAGAAAAAATATTTTTTTTTAGCTTGAAAGCATTTTTAAAATATTTCTAAATGACCTATAAAATTGTCATGTACGACTTTCCTGGAGTATAAAATACAATAGTGTTGTTAAATAACTATATGTATAAGATTTTTTCAAAGAAAATTCCATTCTAATGGCCTCTTGGAATCAGTTGAAAAATATGGCGACTTCAAAGTATTCTTTCCCAATATTTTGACTTCAAAGTTAAATGGAACCTATTAAGGCAAAAATACATTTGTAATGTCAAGAATTGTAAAGTCTATTCTGGTTTTAAAGTTAATTTAGAACTAAATTAGTCTTATTTCCCTGATCAAGTTTAACAGGTTCAAGGAGAGTAGAACAATCTATTTGGGAGAAATGTCTGGCTGTTTCTTTTAATTTGTACTCTCAAGATTAACAAACAAAGAAAACGACCTCGCTACAGGACATGGATAGTAATCTTAGATAGGTGCTTTCCTTTCAGGTGCCTAAAGCCCTGGAGATTTCAAAATCAAAATTGTGATTGGTGCATAACTGACAGTGTTGTTTTGAATACATTTTATTGCTCGATAGTAATCTGAGTTGTATATCAATAATGTTTAATTACATTGGTTATTTCTCCTTTTGTACTCTCTAAAACTGTGACACTCTAGCATTAAATTAAATGAATAACTAGATACTGGAAAGGCAACGACGTATAAACCAGACATTACATCTTTGAAGCAATATAGACAATTTTTATTTCAAGGGACGAGATCTAATTCTATTTTTAAGTAAATGTAACAGGACGTTCTATGAAGTAATATTTATCTTTTAGTCAGACATATGCTGGAAAGTAGGACAGTAAAATTAACATAAATTATACCTAAAAGCGTAGATGCGTCTTTACTATGTACATACTTCAATATGCGATGTAAAGTAATGTTAGGCGCGGTTAGTACTTGGATGGGCGACCGTTTCAAGGAAAGCCGTGTCCTCGCCTTGCATATCTTCCAGTGGCTTGTATATCAGTGTATGCCCGGAAGTTATGCAACCTTAGGCGAGGGTTGTGTAGGATATACTGTCCTTCGGAGGGGATCTAAAGCCGTCTATTAAATGCTAGGCAAGTAAAAGAACCCTACTCTTCTGAAGGTAAGAGGTTCGGCAAAATTCCTGGTTGGGGGTAGCTCGTCTACAGGCATCGGTGATAGGGCTCAGTAGCGGAAATAGACCGACATTAAATAAATATTTTTAAAAAATGTATACCTGAAACTGGAACCAGTTTTTAAGTTTTAACTTAAATCTGACTACAAAAGCAAAACAAAATTTAGCTTATACTTACGTTAAAGATTGATAAAATTTCCTTGTTTTTATGCAGACAAAAGGTAGCAACTACAAAGTTAATAATTTAGTCTAAAATTACGTAATATTTTCTTACAGGTAGATTCAGTATGCTCTTTAACTTTATGGTTGAACTATAAGAAATGTAAAGATTTCTTCAAAATTATACTAGAATCGATGTGGCTTATCAGGCATTTTTAAAGAAAATATTACTTAATTTTGCTGCTGCACTCGTTGATTCAATATTAGAAATTAAACCAAACTTCATTCCGGACCTCAGCCATTTTTAATTAATTTTGATTATAATATTAATGGCAAATTTTATTATTATTATTTGTTTTCCAGCCATACATTCTACCTGACGAGCTCAGACGAGAACTTCCACCAGATCAGGCGGAATACTGCATTCAACGTATGCCACCTTACAAAGGACCCAACGCAGTACCTGGAGCCCTTGACTACATGTCGTTCTCCACAGCTTTGTATGGAGAATCAGATCTTTAATTTTTTTATTTACACACCCATCGTACTCGAGGTGATATTATAAAGCCATAATAGGGTTGTCGGATTCATATCCCATTGCCTTACCCTTCCCCAATCATCATAAGTATAAATTATTTATTTTTCTGATATCGACTCATAATGCTAAATCGAAAACATATCAGTTTTAGTGTTATAAGTCTTTGACATGTAGACCAGGCTTGCCAGCTGAACGACGACTTGATGCTATTTGACTCAAGTTGAAACCGAGCAACTTTACAAATTTTATTTTAAATATATTATTCAACATTTATTTATTGATTACGATTTAATTTTGCTTGGAATTCTCGAATTTTATTTTAAATATGGAAAACCCACTCTTTTTTTTTAATTTATTACCTATGTACTTTTTTTGCAAGTGCTCAGATATTTATTTATTTACTTAAGCTTGAAGTGTACAGAATATTTTATTTTAAAAATAAATGCTCTTTATTGCTTTAGACTGTAAGCTCAATATTATTACTTTAGTTCAAATTCGAATGTAATAAAGAGCTTTTATTGTTATATATATTTTTTGGTTGGAGTTTATTATTTAATAATGTATAAATAATTTTATTTGCCCAAAGTATACTAACTTATATAAGTATCAAATAAAAAATAAAGTATATTTGATTTTAAATAATTTATTTCTATTTTATTTTTCAGATAGTTATGTGTAGGTATTCGCAGCTATTGCTGTGAGGTATGTTGTGCTATCTATATGTTGACAAATTTATACTTCATAATTTACAGCTATGTGAATATATGTAATTTTAATTTTTTTTAGTTTCTTTTATTTAAAATGGATATCGTAAATAGTAGGGCGTCTACATTTCGAAGATTAGGAATGCTCTACTGTTCGGGCAATTCGTCGTAAGATATTTTTTCAAATTTTAGGATTTTTTCCTCAAAAAATGTAGATAATTCTGGTTTTTTCGATTTCTTGGTGGAAATTTTTATTTTTCCTTAATTTTCTAGATTTTTTTTCATAGATATCGACATTATTTAATTTCAGAATGTACATCTTTTTACAAAAAAAATTGGTTATAAGACAGTCAAATTTTGAGATTATAATGTATGGCTAAACATTTTTCTAAATTGACTAAAGAACGGAATTATAGGAAAATGGCCCTCGGTTAAATTACACCAAATTTTAGTATGTTATAGGTCTTGGTCTCCTGAACCATAGGCACAATGCTCAAAAGTCAATATAATGTGAGCAACTACTTGTTGATAAACCATTAAGCGTGGAATCAAAGAACTAGTATACTGTGCCTACCCTACACGAAATAACGTATGTTCATATTCATGTATTGTTTGTATAATAGTGCTGTATACTCATGTATATGCGAATGTACGTATGGCTTTAAGCGGGCATATGTTTAGAAATAACCATGACAACAGCATTGAAGTATTCCAAAAACCCTAATTCAAAAACCATTGATGAAAACTAAGTATGAGCTTTGTAAATCAAAATACCCCTACGAAATCTACTTAAAAATCAGAGGCACTTTCTTTGAAGAAATAGAAGTAACTTAGAAAATTAAGTTATAAATCAAGGATACCAATTCTGAAAAATAAAAGTCCCTACAAAATCCGTACAAATCGGAGCTGCCAACATTGAAAAACTTAAAATTTCTAGAAATGTGATCAGATCCAGCAATGGGCAGATGTCAGAACTAGCAGTTTATAAAAAAAAAACAATAACAATTGGCCCTTTTTAGGGCCAAGTGATGTGCAAATTCCGATCCATAATTGCCTCACTGTGCACATTGGGTAATGCTAATACGTGTGATTCGTGAAAATACTTATACCGGATGTAACAGGATCATGGTGTACCCCCTTTTCTCCTTTGTGGATTGTTTTACGGGGTCGTTTGGATTCGAACAGCCTTACTTCACTTCGACCTAAAAGATCTTTTGTGATTTACCCTACATCTAGTGGTTACCCAGGATTCCCAGACTTTTTACAAAGCTTGTGATTTTCCTGGGAGCTAATTTCCCTATGTCTTCAGGCGTTAATTCCGCCTGTTCTAGGAATTTTAGCCTAGTGTGGACTAACACCTTGCATTCGCAAAGTATGTGTTCCGGAGTTTCAATTGCAGTATCGCAATATCTGCATTTATTGTCTACCACCTTGCCCATATTCTTGAGATGTCCTCCTTTAGTTTTGAAGATGATTGATATTTAGGGTATGCCACATACATAAATATAATTTTTAGTTTTCCGTTCAAGTGTGCCATGACGGTTCCGATTTATTCTAAATGACCTGTGTAATGCTACAAACATGTCCATTTTTTCATCTCTTGTATAAATTTGCGGCATTTTGAACACAATTAACGATAATTTTAAACAATTTTTAAAGATACAATAAAAACACCGTTAAACCAACAAATGTTTGACAAGCCAATTTATGTCAAAAAGTTCCACTTATTATATGCAGTATATCCTAAATTTCAGTAAATTATCTTCAAAACTAAAGGAGAAAAGAGGGGTATACCACGATCCTGTTACACCCGGTATATTTGACTGCTGTCTTAAATGAAATATTTTTCTAATTAAATCATAGAGTATGTATAGTCTAAGTAAGGACTTCCCTGCAACAAAAAGTTTATGACATAATTATTATCGCCGCGGACCATGGCGGCATGCCTGTCATCAAACGACCCGACGCACATTAAAAACCTATAAAGGTAAGCGAGTCAATTTTCGAACAGCAGTACAGAGAGTAACGGTATTTTAATGAGGTCATAAAGCTTTTGTTGCGTTTTTTATGTGCCGGGAACTGATTACTTCACCTATACTTATATGCTAGTGGATATGCGATTAAAGTTTCGACTTAAACGTTTACTGAATGAGAATAATTGACACATGCATTCGCATATACATAAGCCCACAGGACCATTAAAGCACATAAATATGAACATACATTAATTAGTGTATTGTATAGCTCAAGTATACGGTGCACTTAAAAAAAAAACCTCTCATTTAAGTACAGTGAATTGCGCCCGGGCACACACCTGAAATATTTAGATTAACAACTCAGTCGTTCAATTTTAACAGCGCATTACGATCTAGTATTAATATGTCTATTCTATATGTCTATTATTTTAAATTTGGCTCTATACTATTTCGTTTGTAAATTGACTCGCTTATCTTTATAGGTTTTTAATGTGCATCGGCTTGTTTGATGACACCATGTCGCATGGTCCAACGGAGATAATAATGAGGTCGTAAAGTTTTTACTGCTTTTGTTGAGTGCATCTGAGCTCGACTATAGGAAACAGTATACTAGTTCTTTGGTTTCACACGTTCTATCTTCGATAAGCAGTGGCTTGCACTATATTGACTTTTAAGCGTTGTGCCCACGACTACTATTGCTCAGGAGGGCAAGACCTGTCATTCCCTGAGACGTTCTTTATTCAGATAGCTATAAAATGTTTTTTTGCGAATCTTTAACTGTTGGACGTTTATTAAGTAACTTAAGTAATAATATATTTTACAATGATTATATACAGATTCGGCAAAGTTACAATTAAAGACTCAAAACATAATATTTTTAGTCACAAACTTCTCTATAAAATTCTTATTTTACTATAAGGAACGTAACCAGACTACAATCAACAGCTTCTCTCCGGGCCGGGCTATGTGCCCCACCTAGCGCTGAATTACAAGTTACAAGCCTGGTGCGTTAAGTGTAATAATTGCATATTACCATCAAAACGCTAATGCTTCGATTGCAACTAACACCAGCCGAAAGACGATCCAACTTAAAGGAGCTCTTGTGCCAGTCGTCACACACCACTTGCAGACTGCAGTTTCGAGCTGTTGGCTCGCCTCAGTGCAAGATAGGCATATGACGACCGACACGAGGATCATTTGACTATTTAGTACATTTCGGTATCTTTGGGATAGCGACATGTGAATCAGTCAGCAGGCGCCATCTAGCAGTCCAGTGTCTGTTGCAATCGAAAAATAACCTGCCTACCTTGCACTGAGGAGAACCAACAGCTCGAAACTGCAGTCTGCAAGTGGTGTGTGACGACTGGCACGAGAGCTCCTTTAAATAGGATCGTCTTTCGGCTGGTGTTAGTTGCAATCGAAGCATTAGCGTTTTGATGGTAATATGCAATTATTACACTTAACGTGCCAGGCTTGTAATTTGTAATTCAACGCTTGGCGGGGCACATAGCCCGGAAAGTAGCTGTTGATTGCAGTCTGGTTACGTTCCTTATAGTAAAATAAGGATTTTATAGAGGAGTTTGTGACTAAAAATATTATGTTTTAATATCTCGTCCTCTAAAAGCATATTTGAACTAGTTAAAGATTCGTTAAAAAGCATTTTGTGGGCATCTGAATAAATTTAGCCATTTTTGAAAAATTCGTAGCCACGCATTACAATCTCAGAATTTGACTTTCTTATAGTCAAATTTTTTTCTAAATAATATGCTTTCAAAACATGTAAGTTTTGAAATTAAGTAATGTCGTTATCTATGAAAAAAATTTATGAAATTAAAAAGATAAAACTTTTCATCAATAAATTGAAGAAACAAAATTGTTGGCATGTTTGAGGTTATGTAAAAAACAGTTTCCTTCATCAAAGAGTACATAAAATATCATACAGTTTGAAAAAGAAAAAAATTGCTACTATGATTTGCCCAAGCAGTACAGCGGCGTTCCCAATTTTTGAAGTAAAGTGCGTTCATCAGCAATTCTAGATTATGTGCCGTCTTGAAATTTGGCACACTTTTTATAACCAAAAGCTAGGTACATTATTCCCAAAATTTCAATAAAATCGGTTCAGTCCCCGAAATGTTATTGATAAAAATCAAAAAATTTAGGTTATATGCGTTTTTAGGTGATTTTAAGGTTACATCCTTCTAATATAATAATAATAATAATAATGGTTTATTGGTGATATTACATATAAATGTTTACACGTCAGAACGAATTAGAACAAAAATTTTTTTACATAAAATGTCGACACTTAAAAATATATATATATATAAAAAACTATACTAGGTTTAAAATTACCAATTGAAGTTTAAATATAATTGAATTTCAATAGTTACAGTAAAATAAAACACTTTAAAAATTACAGTAAAAGCATATCTGAGAAGTCATTTTGGAGGTATTCATTTAGGTTATAGAAAGCCTTTTTTTTCAAGTACTTTTTTATTAGAGCTTTGAATGCATTGATATTTAAGACTTTCACCTGGTCTGGTAGTATGTTGAAAATTTGACACCATAGTAGCCTGTGCCATCTCTAGACCTTGTAAGACGGAAAAAGGATGGTTTAACATTGTTTCTCTTTCTAGTAAGATAATCATGAGTCTGTGCATGAGTAGAAAATATATAAATGTTTCGTTTAATGTAAAGTAGACATTCCAAGATGTAAACACATGGTAACGTAAGAATTCCAAGATTGACAAAGTGTTTTTTACAATCATCTCTAAATTTAAGTTGTGCGATGACCCTTATGCATTTGCGTTGAAGACCAAAAATTTGTGCACTGCGAGGCGCATGTCCCCAATTTAATATTGCATAGGATATATTGGCATGAAAAGATCCATAATATGCCATAATTAAGGTTTTTTCAGATACCGAATTGGACAGAGTACGAATAAAATATATGTTTTTACTAAGTTTTTGTGATAAGCTAAATATGTGATTTTCCCAGGTCAGCGAAGGATCCAAGACCACCCCTAGAAATTTAACATGGCTAGTTTCATTGATATTATTAATGTTAGTATTTCTTGTAGAAAATGTCATGGTTTGAGTTTTATTTTCATTCAAATTTAGACTATTGGCATGAAACCATTGCTTAATCTTAGCTTGAGAATTATTGGTATTTTCTGCTAAGGTATCCATTTGGTTATGACTATTCAGAACCGTGGTATCGTCCGCGAATAGTATATTAGATATATTATCGCAATTAGCTAAATCGTTAATGTATATCAAAAACAGTATCGGACCTAGTACCGAACCTTGAGGTACTCCATATTTCAGTAGTGATTTGTTGGATTGTCTCATATTATAGGAAACGTATTGGTACCTGTCAGAAAGATAAGATTTTATTAGAGCTATACTGTTATCGTGGAAGTTATAATAACTAAGCTTTAGTAAGAGGTTGCTATGGTTTACGCAGTCAAAGGCTTTTGTAAGATCATAAAATAAACTTGAAACCTATTAAGGGCGTTGGACTTATTCTCCAAAATCCCAAATAAATATTGAAAACACTTGAATGGCGTTTTTAGGAGAGTTTCGAAGTGGACTGTAACGAGAAATCCACAGTCATGGAAATTGCAAATTGAGAGAGAGAAAGAAACGTATTATTCGAAAGGTTTTCGACTTACCTTTAATTGCGGTCGTCCAGCAGGATGCAGGATAAAGAAATGCAGGCAAGAAGTGGCTTCTCAGGATATGGTGGAACGTTGAGCACTCAAAATTGTAGAAAATTATAGAAAATATTGAACACACACGAAAATTAATTGTCTTGCTTGCAAGCGGGTGAACTCGAGTCTCGTCCTTAAAGCTTGATGCGCGCGCTCATCTTTTCCCCGCTGCGGGTTGATTGGGTCTATCCCTTTCAAATAACGGTTACCCGCGAATAAAAGTCATTAACAAAAAATATTAAAATAATCATTACAATAATAGTATCAGCAACACAAAGATTTTTCTTCATGTTTTCATGATAAAGTAACTAAATGATTTATTTACCCAATTAAACTACTCTACATATATACATACAGGGTGTGGCTGTAACAAATACAATACCCTATAGGGAACACAGTGTATGTATTACATTTTACCATTTTCTACGATGGTTATTTAAAATAAAAAGTTCATATTGCACTAGAATATAGCTTGGATTTTAATTTTGCAGTAATATTGAAAGTGGGGCCTCTCGTTAAGATCTATGATGGATTCATCTTATCTTTAATAAGAACTCGGACATTTTCATGCAAGTAGGACACAACGTATCTTACCCTGTTACTTTTTTTGTTTCTTTTTTTTTGGTTTATAGATTAACGTCCTGGTGGAGTTTAGCATCAGCTATTCAACCACTCAGCCAGGACACATAGACAATTACACAACGACTATTACCTACAACATTGCCATCTGCCGTACCTGAGACTCGAACTCGAGAGTGATATAACTTATAGCCATGTTGTTTAACACACAGTCCCGTCTAGCCCACTGCTACTAGCATATTAAAATGTCACTAAACATCCATACTCTAGCCATTATTGAAACCTGGGACTCTGTGGTTTTGCAAGCCTAACTCGTAAGCATTGAGCCACTGAGCTAGTTTTTAGAGAATTTTGTTACAGTTAAGGTTAATACGAACAATTTATTATAAACATTCCGCCTCTTCACACTATTCTGTCTTCTAACGTTCAAACAGCCAAACTAAATAAAGCGTGTGTTAGTGTGCACAATCGATAGTGGTTTGTTATTCAAATTAAAACAAATAGAAGTTTCTGATCGGATTGTACATCTAGCAAAAGATTTCCTGAGGCAAACAAATATTCAGGTCAAAATAAATAATTTTGAAGAGTTCACAGCAGAGCTAGGGATTCCACAAGGTTCTCCCTCATCAGCTTTATTCTACAATGTATACTGTTCTGACATTTATTACCTCATAGGCACTCCAAATCTGCACTCCTACCTACTACAATATGCTGACGATATGGCCCTGATTGTGCATGAGAAGTCGGTTAATAGTACAAATGATAAAATCCAGGCAATGATGAATGACATTCATGTGTGGCTAAACAAATGGAGATTACATTAAACTCCCAGTACGTTTTATTTAACCTTCATAAAACTGACTTATAAAGTATGATTGACACACTTATACTATTAGTTAGAATATATATTATTAACAGCGGCGCCTCCGCCAAAAGTCTCAACTATAGGTTAGACTTTTTTTAATAATATGAGTAAATGAAACTGTGGAAAATCAGCAGTATTTATTTCCTGTAGAATCAAAAAAAACTTGATATTATAGCAACTGAACAATTTATAACTCTATATATTGCAAGTATTGCATAAAAATTGCCTACTTGAGTGTTCCATGCAGACAAATTTATTGCACCGGGTACATTTATATTTTGATTTTCTGTCTTTTTTTCTTGGGCAAGCATAACATCGTTCCACTGAAGAAGATGGTGTGTTTACTGGTACGTTTTTTTGAAAATCTGGCAAAGCTATAGAAATATTTTTTTTGATATTAGTCCACAGATACTTATTTTGATATCGACGAATCATGTTCGTTCTAGCTAGTTCTTTACCCAGCAATAACAGAAAGTGTGTTTGGCTGTCGAGGCGCTGCTTTTCCCAATCTGGTTTAGCTATTTTCTATATTTTGTATGTATTTATATTATTTATAACTGCAATGTCTATAAGATGATAGAACATTGCTATAGGCCATCTCTTCCTTTTCCTCTGGCAACTGTACTCCTCAGCCAATTTATCAAATGTATCGACAGCCCTCTTTGTTTTATTGTAGTGCAATATTATCTCAGGTTTGAAGTTATTGTCCTTTCCAGTAACCTGATCATTGAAATGTTCAGCGGAAGGCAAAATTACTTCAGCCCCCTTTGCAACATACGAGACTAACGTGTGATTTTTTTTGTAAAAGCAAACATGCTACAAATCTCGAGTTTACACTTATTTGGTATTAATTCCTTTGGAAGAAATGTTTTGTTTTTACGAACAATACCACAGAGCATCAAACCTCGCCGCAAGAGTTTATTGGCCAATTCCAGACTAGTGAAAAAATTATATGTTGTTATTCCATGTCCAGAGGGTAAGTCCTGAGTCATATCTAATACTACTCTCACACTTTGACCTTTTTTCGGCTCTCTGATTTCTTTCCAGCAAAAAAGGTATATTTATCTATAATTTGAGAAATAATAGAAGAAATAATATACCTAAGTAAACTTGCATATCTAGGGTATATGCATTGCTGCTACCTGCTAAAGCCCAAATTTTCATTCCATATTTATTAGGTTTCGATTTAATATATACATGGAATGGAGCTTTTCTTCTGAAAGACACTAGCTGTTCGTCGACACATAGATATTCTTTGGGGTTGTAAGCCTTTTTACAGTTTGCTACTAGAATACCAAAAATTTCTCTAAGTGCAGCTAATCTGTCCCCCTTTTTTCTTTCTTCCCTAGTTTGACCATGGTTAAATCTTATAAAATTCGATGTATTTGAAGCAATCACGTGTCATTATAGCACTGATTATTGGTCGACATAATGATGGTTCCTGGCTCCATAACATGCTTGTTGTCTCCTTTTTAGCATGCAAAGCTCCAAGTATGAGTAGCAATCCAATGTAAGCCTCTATTTCAACTTTATCTATAGGAGCAACTTTTTTCGTTGATTTGGATGATCCATATTCCATTGACATAAGATAGCATCAGCTTTTAGCTTGTTTCTATAACGATTATTTCAATAACATCTGAAGAAAAAGTAAATGGAAAGTGTCAACCATACTAAGTAAATTCACATTGTAAGCAGTAAGCCCTGGAGTTTTTTTTATAATACTCTATTAGAACATCTACAAATATTCATCATCATTACCTTGTTCATCAATATTTTAATCCAATTGTTTATCACTGTTCACGCTTACGTTATCTGTATCTTCTATATCACTAGCATTCTCATTATGTTCTAAGTAATACTATATACTTCATGTTCATGTAACCACAAAAGTTCATCTTCACTGAGATTTTTTGGATTCCGAGACTTCGTCACAATCAATTACAAAGCTGCTACTATAACACACGGTAACATACAAAACCATATAAAGGCTACATCGATCATTGGTACTGAGACCGGAGTGTCGCTGACTGTAGCGGTACAGTACAGACCATAATTTAGTTATATTTAAACGAAATCAGTGGTGGTACATCCACCAGAAACACCACAACCCGCAATTCCAGAAGCCGGGGCTTATGCGGATCCAGATGCCACTTAGTCTCTTACGATTGCAATTGATGTTAACAGTAAAGATGAATGGGGTTCAGGCATACCTCACTTGCAAAATATTCAATATTTACAAGAAAAAATGCGAATTATAATTATGTAACACTTTTAAAGTATATACATACTATACATGTAAAATATTAAAATTCAAGGAGTAACAAAAATTTATAATTTTTATTTCTTAATTTACACGCATTTGTGTTGTTGGGGTCTGGTTGGACTCCGGTCGGGTCTATAATGGTTAATCACACTCCAAATATTAACTCTCCAATCATCACAGTTAACGGTATTCGTATTTAACCTGCCACAGCGGGAAAATATCTTGGAGTGAACTTAGAAAATAAGCTTAATTTTAATGATCACACGAAAATAGTAAAACGTGAAGCCACCACAAGAGCCAAACATTTTAGAGCTTTAACCTTCAAGAACAAAGGCATCACAACATCTCTACTACTGCTAAGATATACAAAACTATATACAGACCTTTAGTAGAATATGGACATACCCTCTTTATAGATTGTAGGAATCCCACCCTGAAAAATCTACGAGTAGCTACGCCACCACACAAATCCCCTTCACAACCTGCCATGTGCACTATTATATGAGAAAACTAAGATACAACCCATAGAAGAGATATTAAAATCACTCACAAAAAAGTTTGCGCAATGTGAGCACATTGCAACCATCAAATTATGCAACCTCTGCCAATAACCAGAAATTATGCCTCTCCCAGATTATGTGCTTAGAAAAGACGATCCATATAATGTTAATGGAAATGGCCGAAGATTCATAATTATACTTTATCTCCCATCATTAAATTGATGTAAAGTAAAATGAATTTAATATGGGCTGAAGGACCTAGGTCGATTTGATTTGATATACTTGGGTGTATTTAATCAATAAAGAACTTTTATTATTACTTTATTTTATAAACATTCACGAGGAGGTATTTGGGGATGTAACATTAAAACAACATGCACACATGTATTTTTCATTACTTTAAAGTAACACACACAGACATGCAATTTTTTACTACCTATTATAAGTATAAAAGTATATTAGTATTTGCTCTAAATATTCTGAAGTTAAACTTCGGTGCCTGGCATCGAAAATCCATTTAAAATTAGAAAAGACCTTTCCTGCCAGGTGTAGCAAAGTCTACTTCTTTGCTATTTAAAAGGTTCATTACACCTGCCTTCATAATAAATCTAGAATTGTCCTTTAAAACCGTTTGAAATTTTCTTTGTACCTTTTCCGAAATTTCTCCAGGTAAGTAAAAAATATAGTCAAGAATACAGTCATTACATAAGTACATAATGTTTATTGCATCAATTGTAGTATATTGTGATGTCGGTTTGTGTTGGAAGTTTCTATATGGCGAGAGACATTTGCGAAAACTTCTGTCAGGGCCAGTCATAGGCCCAGGCAACTGCCTAGGGCGCCACACGATTAGGGGCGCCAAACAAATCTTGAGTAGACAATTAAAAAAAAAAACAAAATGTTTTCTGTATTAAGTAATTAGGAAAAAATACGACAACACTGTCCGGTATGAATTACAGAAGAAGTTATTTTGTTATTTTAAATTTTACTGTAATGCCTGTTGAATTAATGTGAACGATAAATTAAAATTATAGCATTAATAGGTGACTATTGTTTATTGCCTTGCTCTTTGACCTTTTTACAAAACGATTTAAAAAGAGGGGTTCTGACTTCCGTTAAAATAGTTTCTGGAGGGAATGGTATATTTGGAAGAATGATTTGTATCAAAGATCCTGACATTACTTGGTATATAGACCAAGAGTTACTGAATTTTTTATTGAGCGTCTAAGAACTTCCATCAACTTTTATGGTGTGCTTAAGGAGACAATCCTATGCTCTGGCTAGCGGTAGGATTTGGAAGAGACAAAGTGCTGTACTTTTTTCCATACTAATATGCATTAACGTACTTGCCTAGATCTTTATGTGTGTGAGTGTAGAAGTGTGAATATACTTATGATTTAAAATAATATGGTAAGTATATATAGCGTAAAAATATAGTTAATATTTTCTATAACTTTGCATTAGCGTAGTTAAAAATGTTAAAGCCGACGGCATTTTTTACATTTTAAGATGTTTTCATTTTTTGATAAACGCCGCTTGTTGCTTCTCGCAACAGATGGTTATGCATCTATGGTTTTGTCAACATAAACATTCGGCTTCATATTAGCAAACAAATTATAAAAATTGGGCAGGCATTTTAATTTTTTTCACGTATAAACAATATCTGGCAATCTTATTGTGGCATTTGTAGTTTCTAATTTTCGAGGTATTTGCGAAAAACTGGAGCTCACCCCCTAAAAAACACATGGTTCGAATTAAGGTGACTTTGCAGAATAGATATAAGGCTTATTTAAAAAAATATATTATATTGTCAAACATTGAACCAGCAACTTCTTAAAAACTAGAAATGACCATAAATTTGAAAATTGTTCTAATTGCCTTCCAGGTCACCTGAATGGTTTTTAATCTGAATCTGTCTGATTAAGGGAGATGGGCATTACAGTTTCTAGTGAAATTCGAACCACTTCTTGGGGATAATTTATAACTGAAAATTACTTCGCAGTGAACCCACTTCAGTAGGTAAGCTCAGAGAGCAAGCTAAACTATACCATCCCTATCATAAATAAATAAATAGACTTTATTGTTCAACAGAATTAATTCCAATTACTGAACAATAACTCATTGAATGCGACATGCAAAGCACCACCCTGTCAACAACAGCTTGTTGTGGGTGGCACCCTGCACATAATGAGCAACAAAGATTGTATATTTACATGTACATACATCAAAATTATAAAGTTGCAGAACCAAACAGATTTTCAATTTCTCTTTTGAAATTAGGTTTAGAAGTACTAAATATATCCACTGTACTGCAATATTTATTAAAATCATTAAGTATTCTATATACAGGAGAATTTAACACAGCATTTGTTCGCGGAATTGGCACTGAAAAAGTATTACTTGCTCTGGTGTTGTTAGATCTAGGGACTCTAATATGTATATAGCTCAGAAATTCGGGATTATCGATCAAGTTGTTGATTATTCCATGAAGATACAAGACACCTATTATTATTCTACGTTAGCAAGCCATGTGACCAGATAACTGCAGCATAATTTAATTTAGACTGTATGTGTGTTATTGTACTATTCTTTACAAATGATATATGCTCATTAAATGTCATTTTGGAGTCGAAGATTACCCCAAGGTATTTTATGTCGTTCTTACGCTCCAAAATAGAGTTACTGATTGTATAATTGAAATTAACAGTATTAATATTTGTTGTGAATGACATTACAAAACACTTAGAAATATTCAATTGCAGAGCATTACTTTCTGCCCATTCACATATATTCTTTATGCCTGCTTGAATTAGTTCACTATCAGTATGGTCTCTAACAGTTCTCATTATTTTTAGGTCATCTGCATAAAGCAGTACTAAGGAATTATCAATAACATTAACAATGTCATTAAAAAATATTAAAAACAGCAACGGACCCAGATTACTGCCTTGTGGTACGCCCGAGGTAGAGATATACGAGTGTGATTTGAAATTGTTAACAAGAACATATGATTCTCTGTTACTGAGATAATCAGAAATAAGCTTTATAAGGTTCGCTGCAAATCCATAACAATTCAATTTTAGTATTAATCGTGTATGACAGATTTTGTCGAATGCCTTTGTCAGGTCTGTGTATATTGCGTCAGTTTGTAACCGATTATTGATGTTATCAGACACATATTGTGTCATAATGGATAAATTAGTGACAGTAGATCTTGAGGGCATAAAACCATGTTGATTTTCCGAAATACATTTTCTTATGTCAACAAAAATATTTTGATAGATTATATGTTCTAATGCCTTAGAGGGAGCACATAATATAGAGATAGCTCTATAGTTTGTTATTTCTGATCTGCTGCCAGATTTGAAAATAAGACACACTTTAGCTATTCTTTCCATTTGCTGGGAAATATACCTAACTTAATGCTCATATTAAAAATGATTCTTAGTGGATGACATAAAAATTCTATGCACCCTATATGTAAGCTGGCACACCGTCTGGGCCCATCGCATTACCTTTAATTGCATAAATATACTATTATCATATGAAGATAATAGTATATTGTTTTAAATAGAGTAAGAGTGACATTTTTTGTGCTGAGGATGTAATTGACGGACGAGTGAAGAGAGTCCAGCAAAGACAGCCAAGACAAAAAATCACTTTACCTCACATAAAACATGCTATTTTTTCTTCAAACTTCGAATATGAATGAAATAAATACATATTGTTATTTTTTTCTTCAAATACTTTTAGTCTACTGTTCAGAGCTTCAGAAAATTTGTCATAAAAGTCATGTTTTTTGACATTATTAAAGAAATAAACGATTGTGCTGAAAGCTAAAATATTTTCTTTCCATAAAAACCTTAAATAACAAAACTTAGTAAAAATGTAAAAAGAAAATAATGAAATATATTAAACAAAATTTATTTATTTATGGCCATTTTAATGACTACCATGGGAAATACATGCTTTGTAAAAGTTCTGTAGCTTTTATTTTAGAAATGGCTTCTAAATTTACTTCCAATCATGTGGCTACAGGATAATAGAAAAATATGGAAAATTAAAAAAACTCATATAACTACATCAATGGAAGGATCATCAATTTTTGTATTGTACCTTAGGAAATCATGAAATGGGACATATATGTTCCATACAGCAGTCAACGTTTTAAATAATAGCCTTCTTCGAGAGCAGGATTCTGTGGGCAATATTTTGTGACTTTTCTCATATGGTTTTAATTCCCTCTCATTTTCAAAACTATATTGTAATCTTCAGGGAATCCTGTTGGATTAAATTCCAGGTCACTATCAGTCGCCTGTCTGTTTGGAGAACTTTCATCTTCACTTTACGAAAATTATAGTGATCACGTTCTTTCTTTAGTACACATAAAAAGTGAGCTATGTAAGCTAACTGGCTCCTATTAAGGACTGAATGGCTTTGTGTGCTCTTATTATTTTTGTATTTACCCCTTTACTTTGGTATGACGGTTTAATATTTACTTGTACCCCCTTATCAATAAATTTGCCTGTTGTCTTTTCCTTCTGGGGGCATAATGAAGGCTTATCAATATTTAATTCGTGTATATCACATGGACTTTGTTTAGATGTACTGGGCAAAACTTGTTCAGTTTCTTGTATTGATCGTTTTTGGGCAACACCTTCATCTTGTTCGATCAACATCAATTTTCGTTTATTAAAGACAGGCTTGCCCTCAAGCATAGGTGTTTCAGTTTTCTGGCAATCATATATATGTGGAATGACACCTTTTTTCAATCTTGGATGGATATTTTTCATCAATTTATACTTCCAGTAGTTTTCCAGGTCTTCTTCCAACTGTAAAGATACACGAATACTTTAAAAATGTCAAAATTAAAACAAATATTCAATGAGTGGCTGATCAAATCTACAGATTTTCCTACAAATACACAAATTAACAACTACAATGCGTCTGAAGCTAAGAGAGCCTTTACGAAACACAGTAGTTTGGGATTTAGCTTGCCGTTTGATATATAGTCTATTTCGTTGTGTAACATGTTAATGAGTCTCAAATAAGTTTAAAATGCTACTGTTATGAAGTTCCAACTTATGTTGATATTATCCAACAGTATTATTTCATGAAATGGTAAATTTTCCAGATCACATTGAAACATATCAAGATTAATATTATTATAATTATGATATGTGTAAAATTTCGGCTTAGGCTTGGTAATTTGGAAGGAGAGTTCACATTTTATTAAGAAATGATCAGAAATAGTTACGTCCTCGTCTACTTCTGATTTTTTTATTAAATCTATAGTAGAACAGATAATTAAATCTATGAGCATTTAAGTTTTCAGGAACACGCAAGCAATTTTTCATTTATTTTACTGCATATTTATTTATTTCTCGTCTTAAGGGCTGAAGGACCTAGGTCGATGGCCATTTGATTTGTTATACTTGGGTGTATCTAATCCATAAAGAACTTTTATTATTATTATTATTATTATTCTCATCTTACCCCACTCAACCTCACCCACTTTCTACCTTAAGTTTGTAGAGGGCTCCCTCAAAGGAAAGCCCGAAACAGTAGATCCGTCACTGTCCACAAGATATACCCAAAATTGGCGCCGTGCTTAGGTACATTAAAATGATCTTCACAACAATGGAGTGAGGAGACACGATATTTCGTCACATCGTGCTTCATGGCTTTGCACCACTTTATTCTCGTTTTTCGGTAATGAAAAAAATTATTTATTTGATGTAGCTCGTACAGTATTTACACACAGGGGCACAACGCAATAAATTTTAAGGCGTGATTTATTTTGTTCCCGATCTCATTGCATATTACTATAAAATTAACCTCTACTATAGGTACATCATCTACAATACAATTGAAACATCTCTTTGAGAATTTTAAGTATTATGCAAACGACTGCTTGTCGTGAATAATCAGCTCATTTAATGAGTTTTATTTAATAGTTGTTACTTCTTGTGGGTAAAGTATTACCTAAAATTAGGCGACATTGAAAATTTCAGATGAATCCGAGAAGTGGTTCTCGAAATATACGACTTTCAAAGGGCGTATTTGAAGCGCGCGGTACAGCTAACATCAAGATGCCATACACTAGTAAACGAAACGGTCGCATTACGGTCGACTGTGGTAATTTTTTTAATATTCATCTCCAGATTGCATTATTTCATCAACAAAAAAATTCATTACATTCAAGTGGTTGGGAGATATTCAATGCTAATATAGGAAAAATGAATAGAGCCTAGAAAGAGAGGCTTCAAAAAATGTACTTATATACATAGCATTCCATTAAAAAAAGGCACTTGGTCCTGTAATTTCGTCTTGGCTCGCCCTCTGTATGTTCGAAAATAATTTCCAGTTATAGACTTATTTTTTATCTAGTTTAATTGCAATTCTTTAAAAAATTTCTAACTATCGTAGAACTCGAGATATCGAGGTCCGACGCACTATTGCCCCACCCTGTATACTTTTTATTGATGTTTGTGGTGATTAAAAAATGTGCGACTCTTCGAATTTTCCAGAATAATATATTTTAATAACAGTGTATAAAACGACCACAAGAAATTTGCAATTTTCCCCTATACAATCAAAATTTAATAATTATTTAAAATATATTTGCGTTACACCCCCTGTTTAAATATGAAGTAGCGTATTTCTCACATCATATTTTTAAACCAAAATGAAAAAGACATAAAAATTGCTAGTATTTAAAATTAAATTTATTTAAATTTCAAAAATACTGTATTTAATAATAAATAATTTAACATATAGATACTTACAGTGAAATGGTCTTCACAAACAAAGTATGTTGATTTAGTAGTAAGCATTTTCTCTCTTTTCATAGTTTGTTGCCATTTCATTCGCATTTTTAAATCTCTAGGAACGGTAATAAATGCTTTAGTAGGTGTTTTCACCGTAGTGCTTTGACACTCAGGGACAATACAATATTTATAGTTCCTTTTACCGTCACTATTATACATTGTTAATGTAAATTGGTGAAATACTTGACAATCCGAAATTCTTCACAAACACGCATATAAGTTTCAATACACACTGCTTGAGTTAACGATTCGTGATATTGTGAAACTGAAACAGTAATAACGCTCTGTAACCAACAGCTTCTGCTGGCGGGTTACTATTGAGTGACGTCATGGCCGAGAGGACAAGGCGGGTGCGGTTCAAGGTTAGTTGCGGTCCATTTATGATTTTTTTTTGGATGATTTACGGGTCTCACAAAAGTTTAGTTTTTTGCACAGGGTCTCAGAATTTTAAGATCTTTCCGATAATGTAATTTAAAAAACTGCTAAATGAGCCTATTACCGTCGACTGATGTCACATCGTAGCCATGTTGAAATCCACAAATATTTCCTGCAAGACACGCAAAGAAAAAATGGCGTTGGTGTCAACGAAAACAGTGGAATATCTATAACCAGCAATGTAATGACGTTATTTAAAATTAAGCAGGACAATTTTTTAAAGTACTAAAAATTCTTCATCGATCCAACAATATCACAGAAATATGTATTACGTTTAAAGACACGAAAGCTTCCTTGTATGTTGTCGATAGAGGCCACAGATCATGTGATCTGTGATAAAGGCTTTATATCTTATATTTTATAGTTATTAAATTTAAATTCCTTAAGGGCCACTAGAGCGCGCTGACAAGACAATTAGGAAAGATTTTGTTACTCATCAATAGAGGTCTCAAAATTCCGCGGTTAGTTTAAATTTAAAATGCACAAAACAATATCTAGCAGACTCGATGCAGATATATTACGGTATCATAAAAATTAAGAATTATATTAAACTAAAGAGGGGATGCTGAACGTTTCACTATGCAAATCTCTCAAAATTGCTTTCATCTTGTAATCCAAACTCTTTTGCATAAACGAAATATTCGAATGAGGAAGATGGCATGAATTTTAAAAATGGTTAAATTTATTATTTTTCCATAATATGTAGGTACTATATAAGTTGAAAATTTAATAAAAAAACGTAAGTATGAAAAATTTTACTCGATAAATATTCGACTTTAAAAATTAGAATTTTTATGTTAACAAAACTACGTGTCTAAAAACGGATTTTTATTGGTGTGACGTTGCAAGTCACAAAATACAGGCATGTCCATAGAAGTAGCATTAGAAAAGCACAGTTTACTACTATGATAAATAAAAATTCATGAAGCAATCTGATCCGAGCTAGTTCCACTCAGCTCAAGTTTTCAGATATTATTTTCGTAAACCCCGATTATTGTATCCACAGATCATAGATAAGAGATTTATGTATAAGAAACCACAGATGTTAATATGGTAACTACAGTACTCTGTGTTGTAGCTGTTGCAATAAATAATTCATCTATATAATTAGGTATACATTATGTACACTTACGTTGAAGTGGTCCTCACAACACCATAAAGCTGTCTTCTCGGCTAATTTGGAGTTTCCCTTAATGTCACGTTTCATGGCAGAGCACCACTTTTGTCGAAGCTTGGAATGTCTTGGTACACTAATGAAAATTTTGTTGGCAGTTTTTATTGTAGTACTTTTACATCTGGGCACAATGCAGTATTTGTAACATTTGTAACTCATCATGATTATGTTATTGAGAAGCTCATCACTAATCAAGTAATAACACTAACAAGAATTTGAAGAATACTGACCCGAATAAACAATAGATGAATCATGACGGATGACATCACATAACATTTACTGGCGCCAAATAACCGCTGATTCGGAAAATTCAAATTCTTCGCTGAAGAAAAATTCTTTTCTGCATTATTATAGTTTGAAAACTGGTGAATTTTACATTTTAATAAATGTTTTTTGATGCTTCATCGATTTTCATTATTAAAAAATCATTCAACTTCTTCATCCAATCTGCAATATTCTTGATTGAAGGTTTGCTGATAGATGTCACCAGCGTAGGATCAAAAATGATCTATTACAGATTTCTTACCCTTAGGTCCTTTAGCTACTGTCAGGCTTTTCCTCCTTGGACGTTGGATATTGTTAAAATTTACTCGAAAAAATATATGCCCACAGAGAAAGATGGTATAACCTTCGAGCATGATATACCTACAACTGTTTATATACACTTTTAGGGCCAAGGTCATGACTTTAGTGCTAATATTGGTGTATTTTCAAATATTTCACATGGAGATATTGTCAATTACTTCATTTTTGAGAGAAGTGTACTCAAAAGGATGAGTACAAGGCATTTAAAAGTCTTGAAGCTCATTGGAAGGATAGATGAAAGGATTATTCCCCAAAGAATTACAGAATAAAAGCTTATTGATGCAAAGGTAAGAATTAATTATCAATGATTAATCGTTTTTCCATAAACTGCTAACGTACCTACTATATTAATTTTTCAGGTTATGGCTCTCAGCTTATCAACAAAACCTGTAGGCTCCTTAGATTGCTGTTGGTCCAGATGGTTCATCAGTTCTCATTGTGATTGTATTGCAAAGCATGTGCCCTAGCCTTATTCCTGTTATTTATTTAGCGATAAAAAGGCTATAGTCAAGAGTTAACCATTGTGCAATACTTATGACACCCAGCTTTTATGAAATAGCAAGACGTAAAAAAAAACACCATATAAATTAAATAACGAAGGACTTTAAGTATGATGTCGTTGTTGATTATGAGGTAACCAAAAACAAAAAGAAGAATCAGGGTTCGCGACGCTGCCGCGCATTATCCCTCAATCGGCATGGATGAGTTTATGCCCCAGCGGCAAAGAAAACAAAAAGAGTAAAGTCTTCTTCGGGGCCATCTTCATGGCTACCCAGGAAACATCGGATGCAAGTACTAATACATGTGCAAATAATAGTGCAATAAGTGCAAGTATGAAGTGCTCTGGTGTTAAATGGTTTAAGTGCTACAGCCACATTAGTGCCGCTGTTCTAATATCTGGGTGCCTGGATGTGATTTCATTGAAATATGTGATAATGTGTACATAATTTCTCTCCACTGTTAACCCCTCAACTGAGGTATTTAGATACAAATCATTATTATTTCTGTAAGAACTTTTTCTATTGTCTTATCGATTACTTCATGTGGATCAACTGTTAACTATAAACATTTCTCATTTTATTGTATGTTTTATTTATCACTCTTACTATTTGTTAGCTTTACATTGAAATGTGGAAGTGGATAAATCTACGAAAGTCGGAGATATAACCGTAAGTGCTATATCTTCGACAGTAAATCGTATTAATATAGCCAGATGTATGGTAATTTCTCAACAGCCGTTCGTGGTGTAAGTGATTAGGTTGTCCGTTTCTCACGCGAGGGTTCGAGTTAACTTTTTACACTTTTTTTTCTACATTTTGTAAGAGATGTATTTCGGCTCGATTAGCAACTAAAATATGTAATACTAATATTTCTTTAGGTTAAGTTAAGTAAGTTAATGTTATTTGACATAGTATAGTTGCTTATGATACATAATTTCCCATCCAGCAACTAAAATACGAATATTTCTTTAGTTATACCAGAAAGTATCACGCGAAAGGGATATCTTCCTTCTTATTCGTCTCATGCATTTTGATCTATGATCGACGATTCTATTTTATTATTTAATTAATGCCGAAAGCTAAGTTATAAAATGTTAGCAGATGTTCTATATTATTGGCGTGTGACGTATCCGGTGTACGTCCACTTCATTGACTTTCGTAGACGTATCCAGGGCCTTGAAATATTGAATTACGTAAAACTTGGGCATACATGCCTGTAAATATAAATAAAATGTATAAAACATAATGGTTCGTGGGCCCACGCCCCTCTTTTAAAGTGATTACTAACAAGCTGAATTTTCGTGAGTGGTTTAATTTTGACGAGTCTTCCAACTTTTTCCTCTGCCAAAATCCTCGGTAGAGGTAGATAATGTTCTATGCAGCCGCTAAACATGTTGATCGTAGAACTGACACTTTCATGGTGTAGGACTGGAAATCCTGCCAGAAAATTTGTAGGACAATTTGACCATTCGATTTCAAAAATATTAATCAAAAATCAGCCCGTTAGTGTAAAAAACCAGGGATCTGCGCTTGTCTTACAAAAGCGATGTAAATATGTAAGAAATATGTAAATATAACGAGTTCTGAAATTTTATTATTAACAGGTTGATTTTTACACTGTTGTTTAATTAATGTTTTTGAAATCGAATCGTCAAATTGTCTTACAAATTTTCTGGCAGGTTTTCCAGTCCTACATCATGAAAGTGTCAGTTCCATGATAAACATGTTTAGCGGCTGCGTAGAACTTTATCTACCTCTACCGAGAATTTTCGCAGAGGAAAAAGTTGGAAGACTTGTCAAAAAGAAACCACTCACGAAAATTCAGCTTGTTAGTAATCACTTTAAAAAAGAGGCGTGGTATCCCGGACTATAATATACAATTATTTATTGCCACAAGTTTTCATTACCACTGAAAAACTATCTAATAAGTAAGGTTTGTAACATAACTTGAAAGGCAATTATAATTAATGCATCTTTATTAGTTAAAAAAAAGCCACAATTGAATCATAACAATATATCAACAATCAAGAAAAGCCCATTATTACTAGCTTATCTTAAATCTATACATATAGCAATAACATAAAATAATTACCAATATTTTTATTTCCAATATAATTTATCATAAAATCACCTAACTTAATGACAAAATAATCAATATTCTTTTCTAATATAACTAACGCATAATTTGACGGAATTTGATGAAAGTATTATATTTTTTACAATATTTAATTTCATTTGTTAAACTGTTGAATAACTACGATTCAGTATTTTCATAAACAGAGTGAACACTGATTTTAGACCATTTTCTCAGGCTTTAAATATTAAACAATCCATAATTGAATTTTTAAATAGATAATAGATATAGATCACAAATTTTTTTTTATACATTTATTTAACGTCGGCCTATTTCCGCTACTGAGGCCTAACACCGACGCCTGTAGACGAGCTACCCCCAACCAGGAATTTTGCCGAACCTCTTCCCTTAAGAAGAGTATGGATCTTTTACTTGCCTAACATTTAATAGACAAGGGACCGACGGCTTTACATCCCCTCTGAAGGATGGTATATCTTCTATACAACCCTCGCCTAAGGTTGTATAGCTTCCGCGCATACACTGATATACAAGCTGCTGGAAGATGTGTGAGGCGAGAACGCGGTTTCCGTTGGAATGGTCACCATTCAAGTACTAACTGCGCCTGTTGTTGCTTTACATCGCATACCGAAGTATGTACATAGTAAAGACGCACCTACGCTCGCCCCCATCACAAAATATATTACTTTAAAATACATCAGCCACCAGGTCACTGACAACAATACTTCTACATTGAACTTGCTTTCGTAATTTATGAATTTTATCAAAAAACTTGCTAACCTGCAACTTGTCTTTAAAGTCGCTCTTGAAATACATTATTATTTAAAATGTGTTGCTGTTACATTTTTTCTCTTTCGGCACCAGCTTCATCTTCGTCCAACTACACATTAAACATAAAATAATTATCGCTTTTAATGTATCAGCAGTCACTTTGTTATAGCACTTTTAGTTTCATATATCAGCATAGAGTCCTGGCCAAGGACGGTTGTACTGCAAATGAAGTAGGTTTTATTAAAAAAGATGATGAAACCTACACGGAAACAATGACGGAAAGTATCAAATTGCTCATGTAGGCACACTTTCCGGGCTTACTGATAATAACAGACCCAGAGGATAGGCATTATCCATACCAAAGGCCAGAACGGCGGACTGGAGGTTGGCCACCGAGGTTGTAAAACCTGAAAAATCGGATGGGCAACCATTGAAATCTTTTAGGATATACGGAATAGCTCCAAAAGGGGCTACAGGTATTAATACCTTACTTATGTAAGATATTTAGGGCTTACTTGGCCTGGAAATACATACCAAACATATGGCGGAAAGTGAGAGTCATCTACCTACCAAAAATAGTTAGATTATCGGACCAAACGTCCTAGTCGTATAGGCCTATCCTCGTTCCTACTTAAAACGATGGAATGACTGATTGATAGGTACATTAGAGACGAACTACTAAGGGAAAATTCCCTGAGTGAACGTCAATATGCATGCCAGCCGGGGAGGTCGACAGACCTTGCGCTGGATGATTAAACAGACTACTGGCAAAGTCCTTAGATGATAAGGAAATGGCAGTAATAACATTTCTATACAGAAGGAGCGTCTAATAACGTGACAATGCACTCACTCACGAGGGCATTATCAAACAGAGGAGTCCCAACAGTGATGTGCCAGCCTAGACAATAGGATCATAATATACAATCTAGGTAAGGCCTCTATTGAGGCGAAAGTGAGCACAGGCTGCCCCCAGGGAGGAGTACTATCTCCACTACTGTGGGCAACCCTGGTTAACGAACCCTGGAAACTGTCCACAGAAGGTTTCTATTGCTTAGGATATGCTAATGATCTAGCAATAGTTATCAAGGGACGATTTGCGAATACAATAATGGAGTTCGCAAAGATCCCTAAATATTGTCGACAAATGGTGTTGTAAGGAAGGACTCTCTATAAATCCCCACAAAAACACAGTCGTCAATTTTACACAGAGAAGAGCACTGGAAGGTGTAAAGCCCCTAAGGCTCAAGGGAGTGGAAATTCCATTGCCTGTGAGGCAAAATATTTAGGAGTCATTTTTGACCAAAAATTAACTTGGGATTGCCACATCCAAAGTCACATAAAAAACAACATTCGCCCTGGGAAGGTGTAGGCAAATGTGTGGAAAAAACTGGGGGCTAAATCCCAGAATGAACCTGTGGTTATACAACATGGTAGTGAGACCCATGATAACCTATAGATCAGTGGTATGGTGGACTAAGATGATGCAGTCAGAAGCAATAAGGCTGTTAAGTGGTGTACAAAGGCTTGCTTGTCTGTGCACCAAGGGGGCCATAAAATTGCTTCTACAGCTGCACTTGAGGTTCTCTTGGACCTGCCACCATTACACATATTCATACAAGGTGAAGCTCGGTCAGTGGTGCACAGGTTAATGCAAGGCCAAACGCCAATTAGCCAGCAACACGAGACGATCCAGGTTTCTACTAATTGTACCGTTTATTCTCCACTTTCTTAAAATGTTACACACCAAATTTTTGTTAATATTATAACGCAATGCAATTTGTCTCATTAACCATCCATCATTTACAGTAGCAATAACTACAGCATTAAAATAAAAAATAAATTAAAAGTGATATCTGTTTTATTTCGGCTACTCATTACATATTCAAATAGAGACAGATTTACATTAGAGAAAAAAAGTTGTCCTATTTTTTTCTGCTCACGACAGTACTATAAGGAATGTATTCTAGGAGCACCACAATAGACCTGAAAAGGTAGCTGTGGTAACGGTTAAATAACCAGCTCCTTTGTTTATCTATCAAATATCAGAGATTTAAGTTACGTATTGCATATTGAGAGGATATCCAACTGCTGGTCTTATAATAATGCCAGTTTTTCCTGGAAAATAAACCCATATTAAAATCATATCCTTACATTTATATGTAACAACTTACCATTAATAAAATGCTTGTAATCTCCTGTAAAATTTCTAATAGCTTACAATTTGTGGCCGACTTTATAACCCTTCAATTCAGTTTAAATCAAAGGTATTCTGTAAAAAGTAAGGTTTTTGGCATTGCCACTGTTTTATATTGTTCTTGATCCAAATATTAGGGGGTATTCAAACACGTCTCTGTGATACTTTATAAACTACGGTTAGACAAAATCAAAATATAATTGCATTAGGTGGGAGTAAAGATTTTGCACGTGCGTGTATAGGCAGCACATAATACAGACAGCGTATTAGCTGTTGCGTGTACGACATCCTCCTTTTCACATATAACTTATTAAAATACATGTATAATTACAAATAAATAAATTGTATCACAGACAATTTAATTTACAGTATATTACCATGTAATTTTAACATTATTTTAATTTAACAATTTAACATATATGAATGAGAATGATTTTATTAGGTACCGTTAAAACTGAAATTATGTAATAATTATAGTTTTTAAAATTAAGTCTCCATTGTAGAACTGCCAAAATCTTTATATTTTGGAGAAATTTTTGTAATTCTCCCTGACCGTGTCACTCGGCCTGCCAACGTTTTTTTCTTTAAAGGCTCGTCATTACGTGCTATTTTTTTCGGAGGTTCATCCCTGTGCTCTAACTACAAAATAGCTATCTACATTTTCTAGTTGCCAAACACCTTGTTGTTGATCATAAGGTTAGGGGACATCCAAACACGTCTGTGATACTTTATAAACTGTATCAGAGACCTGCATTCCCGACTCCGGCAAAGAAGATTCTAGTGGTTCATGTGTTTATGATGATTTTGGTTAGGTTAGACAAAATAATTTTAAGTGGGGATAAAGGTTAAGGCACATATGTATGGATAGGCAGCACATAATATATGCATGGTGTATTAGCTGTTGCATATACGACAGCCACATTTGTACAATTAACAACATAGCAAGAAATTGGCATTTTGTATGTTATGACCAAGGAATCCAAGGATGTTCTACATTTTACATCGTTGGGTATAACATCTACAAAAACGGTAATATGAAAAATTCATTGAGCCGTCATTTAACGAGATCTGTCAAACGCTGTGGCACCACGCACACCAGTACCACCTAAAGGTGGTTATACGCGCACGCGACCTATAAGTACAATGTGTTTGCCCACTTCTTTCTATTCAAAATGAAAAATCCCTTATATTTTATGAAAGATTAGCTAGTTAAAAATAAAAAGGACACTACGAAGATACCGGCGATAAAATTTTATATAATGTACCAAGTAAAACCAGAATACAAAAGCTCAGTTAAGCAAGTTTATAATTAAAGTGACTGAAATATATAACAGCTCAGTACTACTTTATTTTCACGAGGCTTGTTGGTCGGATGCAAGATCGCCTCCGTCGCCAATCTCCTAGAGTCCTTATAGAATAGAGTCTGGCCACTCAGTCGGCCTCCACTCCACCCAAGTGGATGGATAATGGCGGCGATGGTTTCAATGTGCGCGTGTGCATCAGCGCGTTTACATCGTATCGCAAGTGTCAACAGCAGGTTGCAGTTTTTGTTTTGACAAAATGGAAAAATATATATAAGTAATAACGTTAGGTACCATTAATTGTAGCGTGATCAAATCAGACTGTTATTTTAATTTTAAACCTGTTACATTGAGCCTAATGACATTATGCTCGTTAAAACAAAGCAACTCGAATGGCGAGACTCTACTTTATAGGGACTCTACAATCTCCTATAATGTGGGGGGCAGTGGGATGAACTCCTCCGATTAGACTGGTTTGAGAGTAGACAGACCAGTGTGCGTCATCCTGTTTAATTGCTTCATAGTGTGTGATTTGCGTCATTGATAGATCTCCAACAGGTAACGACGATCTAACCCGTAAGAAATTTTGCTGATAGTTTATAACTCTCGCTGATAGATGGTGCAAGACGCCAATATAGAATAGAGTCCCTATAAAGTAGAGTCTAGCCACTCGGCCCCCACTCCACCCAAGTCGATACATAATGGCGGCGATGGTTTCAGTATGCGCGTGTGCATTAGTGTGTTTACAACGTATCCTATTGGCGAAGCCATTATGTATCCACTCTAATATAGAATTATTGGAAATAAATCAGTAATGATAAAATCATATAGTTGAGGTACCATATGATCGTGAAATATTGAAAAATAGAAACAAAATTGGCACCGAAGGCTGTGCTGATTGAACTGAAATAATGATTTCCGACTTTGCAAAAACGAGATATATGTTATAAAATGTATTCATTTCAATGCTTCGTGCCTAGTAGAATGTGTTAGACACAAAAATATAAAACCTCAGGGTCTCTCTCAAAGAATCGATACCTATTTGGTACATTATGTACAATAGGGTACGAACACAAAAAAAATAACCAATGGATCTGATGATGAAAAATTAAATTTTATGAAAAAATGTGGTATATATTTTCTCCTAAAAATTGACATTTTACAAATTACAACGATTGGAAGATTGCGATTTTAATATCGAAAAATTGATACTTACCTATTACCTCTAGACGGTTTTTCATAAATAACTCAAAAAGCGTCACATTTAACGAAAAGGCGACAGAGTACAAAAAAATAGCTTATATAAAATGACAAACACTTTGTTGTTTTTATATTTCTACCATTAGATATAAAAATATCGCCTTGGACGTTAATGAATTGAAATATCTCAAAGACAAAAGACATTATAAATGCAATACGTAGATATTGTTACGTGTTTACACCCTCCCAGAAACATCCTCAAATGTAGACCCAATAATTGCAACGAGAATTTTCACTGACCACTAATTTATTAATCACTAAATTACAATAATAAGACCTTACAATTATACACTAATTATAACTTTAGTCTAGTATAGATCCGCTACTTTAATTCACGATTTGTTATTGTTCCTTATTTATTTTCATCATTTGTCCATCTAATATAAAACTGTTTTTTATATATCCGCGGTGCCTATTTGCGATCCGTCCATTTCCTTCCAGATTGTTTAGTCAACTTCTCCATTCTTCTAATCTGTCATTCGAGATTTTTCTACCGCTTTCTATCCACCCCAGTATAGTTCGCCAATTGGCCCAGAGATGGCGCCGTTTTACCGGCAACCAAGTAGTAAGTTTCTCTTCAGTCTGCCACCAGAGATTGATCTCTCTCCGTTAGAGGGCGGCACATAACAATATGTACTAGATCTGGAATTTTATTTAACAACTATCCTTATTGGAAAATAAAGTCATGGGCGCAACAATGATTGTTTTGTAATTTTCTTTAGAGAAATGTCAATTATTTTTCTATCATTGGCCGTAAAATTACAATATATATATTTTTTAAATTAAGGTAATCTTTAATTTTTATATTTTATGCAAATAACTCAATTAATTAACGAATTAACAATTGCAATAACAAAATTACTTGCAAAACAAAATTATGAAATCGCATATTTTTTGGCTGTTTTATTTTCTTTTGTCGAACAACTAAGGACCCAGAAGTCATTTTAAAATTTGTTTAATTAACTGCATTTTTGCCTTTACCATTCTTGATGTAGATGATATGAAAAGAAAATGAAACGAAAAACGAACCTTTTTTACAGTTTGCCATATCAGTTTAGTTGGTACGCTTTACGACTGTTTTATGACCCTATTAGTGCTACTGAAGTACAGAATTTGCTCCGTTGTGTACAATATATAGCGAATTATGAAGAAATGATATAATTACTGTTAGTCAGAAAATATTAAGAAGGTTCATACAAATTATAGCCAGCCCTGTCACTCTTTCTCTATCTCTAACTGATTAGTGAACACTGTATCATTGAAGGTTTTTTGAGTGATACAGATTAAGCTATGGCAAACAGTATGTCCACTCCTATGGCTACTTGTAACCATTATCAATTTATTGAGCAATGAGTCCGATTTTCAAGAACAAACTTAATAAAGTGGAGGCCAATTAATTTAACAGGAAAAAGTATAATAAGCTAAATCCTCCACGTGTTGTCTGTTTTAATCGCCACACATCTCTATACATACGGCTTTGAAATGAACCTTCTATACTGTTCTTAATAAAATTGCTGGTGTAAGAAATTTAAAAGTAATTATTATCTTTTCATATTTTGAATTGATGGTGTATCTTTATAAACATTTTTTTTTCATTTATCCCCCCAAAAAAGAAATCCATATTTGTAAGATCAGGGGATGTAGCAGGCCATTTAGCGAGACCATTTCTTCCAATCCATTGAAGTAGGTAGATATTATTTAAGAGGTCCTTAATACATTTAAATAATGTGGTGAATCAACATCTAGCAGAAACCGCATTTTTTATGAAAAATCACCAATAATTATGGCAGGTAGTCTTACAGATAGTTCTACAAAAGATAATGATAAATGGCTCAGGTTAACGTACCATCCGAGGTATCATCAAAGAAATGTTACATTTTATGTCTGGTCCAATTACAAAACTGTAGTCACCTTTGAAAATCGTCCACTTAGAAGATGCCTGGTGCATTTGAATGTGAATGGATGAAACTTATGTTACTTCTTTTTTTCTGTTGAAATAGGCTTAAAATGTCATGAAACGTCGAGATTTTAAATTTGAGCGAAGAAAAATTTTTGTCTGTCGGTCGGTCTGTAATTTTTTTTTGTGCGAACGTTTACTCTGAAACCGTTTACGATGTTGACTTGAAATTTGGTACACTTATGTATTATAACGAGATCTGGAACTAGATTATATTTTGATCTAATTATGTGGAAGGGTTCGGGGGTAAATGGGGTAAATAAGGGTCAATAGGCAAAGCAAGCAGGTTACAGTCCATAAAATTGCAATTTAGGGCATGTACGAAAAGTAAAGGTCTTAAAATTTTTTTTTGGCATTTGCCACCCCCTACTATCGCTCCCAATACCAACCACCCCCACACTATTATGAAAGGGAGTAAAAAAAATAATATGTGATTTAGTGTGTATAGAAGAACGAAACGTCTCAAAAAATTTATTAGCATTAGCTACCCCCCTCTACCACCCTCATTGCCACGCCCACCATATTATTAAAGGGAGCAAAAAATTAAATTGGTATTTAGTACACACAATAAAAAATTCATCCATTTGCGAAGATATTGCAGAATACACAATATATTTTTTAATATTGTTATAGTTATGTATCTGAACAAATTCAATTAAGTACTTGTAATAAAATAAAAGTACTATTAAAATAATTTTATTGACGATTACTGAGAACTTGTCTCTTTTGAATAGTACATAGCGATTCCCGCCGCAATTCTGTTATAAGCGACGTGTTCTATACCGATTAGCAGCCTGAATATTGTAAGCTGTATATAACCACCAACATAGAAATGTACGAGCATCGTACGCTGAATTTTCGAGCTTTGGTTATCGACCTCAACGTTAAAATTCAACATGATTACTGTTATTTCTCCTCGGTTTACGGATAAAACATTAATTGAAATTTTAAAAAGAAGAAGTGGATGTGAGGAAATTATTATTAAAGAAATTGAAGCTGGAGCTGCCTCAAAGAAGGGCGATTCCTATTTGAGCGTTATTTACAAATTTACAGTTGAAGCAACGGGGAAGACAAAGGACAAGTAAGAAAATGCATAAATTGATTTTAATACTTAATTACAGTTATTATAGTTATCATTTTTTAATTATTATTATTTATTTTATCGTCTTGTTTAGATGAGATTAGATTTATTTAAATAAAACTAGGAAAATTTAGATACCTACCTATTGGGGATTTATTTGAAGGAGAAATATTGTATTAATATTTAATTTAAGGCCAAGGCGGTTGTATCCAAGAGAGAGGGGTTCGATAGAAAAATAATTATTTTATTTACTTTATTTTTAAAAACTATTACAATATCTATATAGAATTATAAAAATAGAGATACAAATTCCATTCGATAATGTCAGTTACTTTCAAAATGTTCAGGCAGTTCATAATAAGTAATGCCAATTTCTATAGCTCAAATCAAATAATTCATTTACAGAAATTATATATGGTCTAAATGTGGCAAACTGATAGTTAAATAATAATGGCGGATCTAGATTTTCGATTGGGGGGGGGGGGGTCACTGTGGGGTTAATATCGCTATTTTGCAAATGTAATTAGTGATCATAGTTTATATTTTGATAGTTTGTGTTGGAAAGAGCGGGGAGGCAGATCGTGCCCCTGTGGATCCGACATTGTTGGATAATACACCGTCAGTAATAATTTAATAAATAGCAAAAACTAGAGAAGTAATCTTTAAAAGTCGTATTTCATGACATTAAATGAGTGTACGTAAATGAAATGAGGATTTTGTAAAGAAAATATGATTATAAAAAACCACTGTAGTAAAGAAATATCAAAACATGATAAAAATCATTAAATATAAAAAGAAAAATAGTTTCTATTTGATTACAATTTAATATCGCAAAAAAAGAAAGAAGGTGAATGAATGATTTTAATTGCTTAATTGCAGTTATTATAGTTATTATTTTTTAATTATTATTATTTATGTTATCGTCTTGTTTGGATGAGATTAGATTTATTTAAATAAAAGTAGGAAAATTTGATACCTATTGGGGATTTATTTGAAGGAGAAATATTGTATTAATATTTAATTTAAGGCCAAGGCGGTCGTATCCAAGAGAGAGGGGTTCGATAGAAAAATAATTATTTTATTTACTTTATTTTTAAAAACTATTACAATATCTAAATAGCATTATAAAAATAGAGATACAAATTCCACTGGATAATGTCAGTTACGTTCAAAATGTTCAGCAGTTCATAATAAGTAATGCCACCAATTTCTATAGCTCAAATCAAATAATTCATTTACAGAAATTATATATGTTCTAAATATGGCAAACTGATAGTTGAATAACAATGGCGGATCTAGATTTTGATTGAGGGGGGTCACTGTGGGGTAAATATCGCTATTTTGCAAATGTAATTAGTGATCATAAGTTTATATTTTGATAGTTTGTGTTGGAAAGAGCGGGAAGAGCGGGGAGACAGATCGTGACCCCTGTGGATCCGCCATTGTTGGATAATACACGTCAGTAATAATTTAATAAATAGTAAAAACTAGATAAGTAATCTTTAAAAGTCGTATTTCATGACAGTAAATGAAATGAGGATTTTGTAAAGGAAATATGATTATAAAAAAAACCCACTGTAGTTAAGAAATATCAAAACATGATAAAAATCATTAAATATAAAAAGAAAAATAGTTTCTACTTGGTTAGAATTTAATATCGCAAAAAAGAAAGAATGTAAATAGTGTCGACCATATCCAAAGATTCTCTCTGACGCTTACAGGGTTGGTCAAATAATTCACAAATTCTTCAGCGGGATAAAGACAATGATATAAAAACAGTTTTTATTATTAATTTGAAAGAGTTATAGTTTAAGGGTTTTATTCTATTTTTCCTAAAATATGCAGTGTGCGCAAAAGTTCTGAATTTGATCGATTGCGGATATACTTGAAATGGCAGATGATTTATATTTTTGATTTTCAATTCTGCACAACCCAAAAAAAATTAGATATATACAGGGTGTTCGATTTTAATTAGTTTAAAAATGAATAATTTTTTTTATTTTTGCTATGCGTTTTAGAAAAAAATGTTTTCGACAAAAGTTGCAGGGCTAGATGAGCACTATCTAACAATGTATTGCACGTACATATTTGATTCGAAATAAAATTTTGAAGATTTTTTGAAGACTTTCAATCACCGCCATTTTTTAAATTTTTCCTATGCGCTTTAGCAAGAAATGTTATAGACAAAATTTTTAGGTCTAGATGAGCATTATTCAACGATGTATAGATGTACATATTTGGTTCGAAATAACGTTTTGGGATTTTTTAAAAATTTTGAACCTCCGCCAATTTGAAACGGAGAAGGCGATTTGGTTCATCTTCGAATTTAACCGAGAGCTGGACCCAAAGTATGTGCCTAATTTCACACATTTAAAAAATATTATGAAATATACAGGGTGACTCGATACAGAGGAGCATCTTCGAGGTGATTTTTTTTTCGCTGTATTACTGCTAATTAAAAAGATTTATTTTGCAATTATGTAGACAAGGGATATACTACGACACAACCACCAAATGTTGACTATAATTATACAGGGCGTATTTTATACTAGCGCTAATTCAGGACATTTCACAGTAAATTTTTTCAAAACGTTAATTTGCTACGATTTTTGTGAATAATATCATATGCCTAAAATCGATATTTCCAGATATTTTTACTTTTTCATTAAAAATCGTTAAATTATAATTCTTTTCATTTCGGACCGATCTAGTAGCCATGATTTTGATTTGTTTTGATATTGGACTTTGATGCACTATTGGGACACCATATATATATATATATATATATATATATATATAATTGTCAATTCCCCGACCAGACATAGACTGGTTTCGAACTTATTAGTTCTCATCAGTATGCCATATGTCATGGAACAGACAAATGACAGTGGCCAACCTGTTAGTTTTATACAAACTTAAGTAAATGGTGTACCGGTGAGAGGTAAGTGAATACCCTCATGTGGTGAAATGCTACTATACACCAGACATCATAGATGTCTCCATGGTGTATAGCGACTTGCTATTTTGCAAGTACCGAGAGCGGTGACCTTTAGCCCTTGGTGGACTTAACCCATATACTGTTATTATACATGATTTGCAGGAAACAACTACTCAGCGGGCAAATACCCCGACCTGCATTGAATTATACCTTACAAATCATGAAAGATTGGTAGCCAATGTCATTTGTCAATTCCCCGACCAGATATATATATATATATATATATATATATATATATATATATATATATATGAAGTGTTGTTGTAATTCCGGGTGCTCTCCCGCGTTGATGGTCGACTCCTCCAGGAGTCATGGTTGTCTAAACGACGTTTCGGCAGAATCTCATCTGCCATCTTCAGGTTCTCGCTAAAAGCTGCCTACTGCTGCTCCTCGTTGCTCGAACTGAACTGGCAGATGAGATTCTGCCGAAACGTCGTTTAGACAACCATGACTCCTGGAGGAGTCGACCATCAACGCGGGAGAGCACCCGGAATTACATCACTTCATTTAACACCCGCGAAAACCTAAAAAACAACAAATATATATATATATATAAATTTTTGGACGGGGGGCATTTTGGGGTTTGGGAACCATAATCGAAAAAACTATAATGAAATTTTCCCGAAGTCGTGATATGCTGCACTCTGCAATAGGTAGATTAGAAATGTACCTAAAAAATACAGATAAACTACGTAAATAAGTTTATAACTCAAAATTATTACCGCAATTGAATTTTCTCATTTTTTTAAAATGGAACACCCTGTATTTATTTCAACCATATGATGTGGAAATGAAAAACTAACATTTTGTGTAGTACATCTATGGCTATTTGTAACCATTTTCGATTTATAGAGCAATGCAATAAGTACAAAATTCAAGAATAAATTTTAAAAAACTTTTTTTAGAATAATTAAACAGAAAAAATTATAACAAGTGCTCCACATGTTGCCCATTTTGATTGTCACACATCTCTATGCATCTTTGAAATGAAGTTTCTATTGTTTTTAAACTTCCCGGTGTAATCGAACGAAAAGCAGTTATTATTTATAATTATTTCTTTCATACTTTGGATTGTTGTAAAGAATTATTGGGAAAATCCTAATGCACAATATAAACCCATTTTCAACATACCTTCAAAATAAATGTATGGGCAGCAACTCCAGGGAATGATGGATATCATATATTTCCTGGAAAATTAAATGGCATTATGTATTATGACTTTTTGGAAAACACTTTATATGAGAGATTAAGTAATATTTCATTGCAAAGAAGAAGAAACAACACCGAATTATACCAGAACATATAGGACATGGTTACAGAATCACTTTCCTAATAGGTGGATTGGCCGGGGGTGCAGATGCGCCGATCAAGTGGCCTGCTCGGTTTTCCGATCTAGCTCCTCTTGATTCACTGTGTAGAGAAAAATCTATGGACTTTACAATGCTACAGAATGATGATGTAGTTTCACAGGATATTCAATGTACCTTAAAAAAAACTTAGATTGTGCATAAGAGAAAATGGAGGAAATTTTGAACAATTTTTGTAATTGATAATTAGTTATTTTCTACAATTAATTAATTCAAAGCATTATTTTTTATGTAAAAGAATTTATTAATAAAATGTTGTAAATACACATTATTTTTTAAACATGAACTACTTGAGAACAACTTGGTTTATCGAAATGAAATAAGAATACCTTTTTTATTTCGAACGATCTGAAAATTAGTTTTTTATAATAATTTATAGAAATATGAAAAAAATTAAAAAGTTATGAGGAAAATACTGACAGTAACCCCAGTGCCGGATTAAGCCAGCGCGGGGCCTGTAGCAAATGCTAAGAAAAGGCGCTTGGTTTGCTTTAGGTCCTAAGTTTAGGATTTAGGGTATAAAAACAGCACTTTACAAAAAAATTTCTCGATTTATTGTGGGCAAATTTAGAGATAACACTAGTCATATCAATATCTTTAAGCAAATCATATTCTATGTTCATTAAGCTGAAGTCATTTAGACGTTAATGTTGAGAAAGAACATCTCTCCGCTGCAGTTGGTGATCATCAAAGACAAGTGAATGCGCAAGACTTATTTCTACATTTGGGAAACATGATTCTAATGAATTTTCCATTAAAAGTTTATAAAATTGCAGTTCCAGAGCCTGATGCTTTTTGCCGTCAATAGCAGCAACCACATCTGTTTTGAGCAGCTCAGCGAACTGCATCAGTTCATCACCTAGGCTTTCTTCCAAATTGTTTGAGTAAACCCTGACGATAATTGGAGTTCATTTCAAGATCTCTTCTGTTATAAAAAAATTAAGCGCCGAAGCACTCCAAAGACAGTAATCACTTGATGGTACGCTTCCATGCGTATAGCTATTGCAGACAGTATATTATCAATTATAACAATAAACATCTGAAGCCGATCAGGACTTTGGCTTTTCCTTCAATATCTGAAAATGTGGACCACATTGCTTGAATGTTTGGACGTACTCGTGTAATGATTTATAAATGGCGTGTCCCGTGTTAAGGTCTTGCTCAGACGACTGCAGGGAAACACTAGCTGCTTGCAAGCGTTCTAGGATTTCGTTCCATGCAATAGCCATTATTCCCGTTTTCAGCTTATTCATTTCCTGTTTTCAGCTTATTCATCTTCGAAACTAGTCCGTAAGCCTGATTACGACATTCTACCTTTTCATCCACGTTATTAAATATGTTATCCAAAACTTCCTTGATAATGGTAAAACTACATAAAAGTGTCTTCGTTGCATCAACTCGGACCGACCACCTAGTTTTAAAATCGGATTTTTTCAATCGGTATCTTTCATTTTTAGACCTTTCAGTGCCTTCGTAAGAAGACTCCATCGATAGCTAGAAGTGGAAAAAATGTATAGAGGCTTTCAACAAAATCGGTGAAAATGGATACTTCTATACAGCATTCTGCAGCGCACTTGGCAACCAAATTTAATGAATGCGCAAAGCAGGGAATGCATTTTGTGTACTTATTAATCTCCTTAGTTCTTGCTTGTAATCCGCTGTACTTTCCGCTAATGTTGCTGGCATTATCATAGCTTTGCCCACGACAATCTTTCATATTATGCCATTCTCATTTAAAAAGCTAGTAAACTTTGGGCGAGTTGTTCAGCAGTATAGCATTGCATATCCAAGAACCTTGCAAATCTTTCCACTGGTCTAGATGGCAGGACATAGCGCACTATCAGGGTCAGTTGGTCTACATGCGGTATATCTGGAGTAGAATCCAACATACTGAATAGTATTTCATTCCATTGATCCAATTACATGAATAAATTCCTCGCATATTGTTTTTGACAAGTATGGTGTATGTCCCTTCTTTTATTTGCATGGCTGTCCATTTTATCAGGGCACTCGAGAATATCTCACTTAATATCGGTCGTACAAAAAAAAATATTTTTATAAAAATTGTGCCGATTTATATAACCTACAAAATGATTTAAAGATATTTGAAATCCATGGCCTACTTTAAGAGTTATGGCGGAAAATGTCGAAAATGCGGAAAACGTCTAGGCCAAATATCTCCGTTATTTGAAGAGATACGAGAAAAATTCTAAGGCGAACCGCTGTATTTTGAGATTTACTCTTCAGGCTGAAACGGACGGGAAATTCCGCCATTAAATAGAATATTTTCCTCCCTTTTCAACGATATATCACATGCCATATTTATTCATTGGTACTACGTTAGTAATTATAAAAACATTTTTTTTAAACCTATAATTTTTTTTTAACAAGCATTATAGTTGCCGTGGGGAAGTAATTAAATAAAACGATAAAATAATTAAATAAGTTGTTAAAATCTTTGCTATAATAAAACATTAACACAATTAAGAAGAATAAAGTAAATTCAAGTAACAAAAACAAAATAATAATCAAGAAAGCAACATGGAGCAATTATGGAAAGAGTATTCGCATTTATGCCAATGTATAGAGGTCCTCCATAAAAGCGTCACTCCTTGCTCAGAAAATTAAAATGTCGTTACCAATTAATTTAAGTATAATATCCATTTGTTTGTATTTCATGATTTCACTATTATTTCAATTATTTTAAAATAGTTAGCTATGAACAACAACCTTGACAATTTAATTTTTTGACAGATCATCTCAGTTAATACTTAAACTCTCACTCAATCACACTCGTTTAAGAATTTAGAATTTTCAAAAATGATTTTCACTCACATTGATCGTTATAATATGTTCGTTACATATTGCCAATGCAATTTTAACTCTGGATTAGCTCAATTAGAATATAGAAACAGATTTCCACAATCACTACAGCCGAATAAAACTCTGTTCAGAAAATTAGATACGAAACTGAAAAATAATGATTCATTTTTAAAGAAGAAGACACGGTTGAACAGTGTTACTGATAATGTAAATAAGGTAAACCGAGTTATTAATTATGTAAGAAATAAAAATACAGAAAATTTGGAAACATCATTAAAAGAAATTCAAATTGCTTGTCATATAAATAAAACAAGTGCTAGAAAAATTTTAAAGAAAGATGGTTACCGGTGTTATAAATCCAAAAAATTTCACAATTTACAAGCGGAGGACAAACCAAGGAGGACGACTTTTTGTAGGTGGCTGTTGGAAAAGAAGCGTGCCGATCCATTAATATGTAGTAAAACACTTCGGTCCGACGAGGCAAATTTTTCCAATAATGTATTTTTTTATCGCAATATTCATTACAAATGGACTTCTGAAAATACACACTGGCATAGAGCGACTGGGTTTCAAAATCGTTTTTCAATAAATGTGTGGATAAGCACTTTAAGCACCAATTTAGTAGGTGCTTATTTTTATGATGGTCACCTCGGTGGTCAAAGGTACCCAAACTGTTTGAGAAATGAATTTAATGAATTCTTAGATGACCTACCTTTAGAGAATCGACACAACTTTCAATATTTTCAACAAGATGGAGCTCCTCCCCACAATTCGATGGCCCGATGGAAATATTAATGTTCTGTGTGCTATATTCTTTTTATTATTAATTTGTTATTGTTACCTGAATTTACTTTATTCTTCTTAATTGTGTTAATGTTTTATTATAGCAAAGATTTGAACAACTTATTGAATTATTTTATCGTTTTATTTAGTCATACTCCTCCACGGCAAGTATAATGCTTGTTAAAAAAAATTTATTGGTTTTAAAAAAAATGTTTTTATAATTACTAACGTAGTACCAATGAATAAATATGGCATGTGATATATCGTTGAAAAGGGAGGAAAATACTCTATTTAATGGCGCCATTTCCCGCCCGTTTCAAAATAATTTTCTTAACAGCCTGAGTAAATCTCAAAATACAGCAATTTTGAAAAAAATTAGATAAAATCTCGTTAAAACACTCTCTTTTGCAAAAAATTTTCGCCTTAGAATTTTTCTCGTATCTCTTCAAATAACGGAGATATTTGGCCTAGACGTTTTTCGCATTTTGGATATTTTCTGCCGTAACTCTTAAAGTAGGCCATGGATTTCAAATGACTTTTAACCATTTTGTAGGTTATATAAATGGGCATAATTTTCGTAAAAATATTTTTTTTTCTACGACCGATATTAAGTGAGATATTCTCGAGGGCCCTGATAAAATGGACAGCCTGTATATATATGTTGGTCTAGATAGATGGCAAATTTGGCTATTAATTCTAATAAATCTAAATAATTTCCAATGTGAGGTGAACCAACAATTTCGTCACTACCCCGAAATTTCGCAATCACTAGATAAAATTATACATCACTCTCTTAATATCTTCTACTTCTACTGTTGTAAAACAGTAATATTGTATTAGTCCACAGCGACCAGCAAAGAAACAACACACAAAAGAAACGCAAGAACCGCAAAACTAGATATAAAAAAATTATCCGCAAACAAAAAACAAACTTCACTGTAAATGATCGAAAGTAAGAAGATCGATCATTTTTAGCTAAAAAGGTCGATTTTAGATCGATCTTTTCGTTAGCGATTTAATCGAGAATTAATCTTTTTAATTAAAAATAGATTGCTTTTTCATGTGAATAAATAAAATCTTCGTTTATCCAATATAAGATTTGGACGTTTACTGGTTCTTGAATTCATTAAAATTAATTGGTTGGCATTTGTAATATTTCAGTTATGCAGCAATACACACATTCTTCTTTTTTAATGTATTTTTTTACTTCCATGTTTCTAATTTTACGTAACCACAGTTTACAATAATTGTGTTATCATTATTGTTAACCCTAACCCTACATGGATCGATCTTTACGATTCCTATTTGAATCAATCCCTGGAATCGATAATTTCACTGCGGGTGGGGCGAGAGTTTGCGGGAGCGGGTGGCAATACGTGTTACAAACTCTGTGACGCATTACGTTCGATTTGAAGATGAACAAGCTTGATACATTTTTGTACACCCAGGCGCGGGGCCCGTAGCAAGTTTGCTACGTGGCTAATCCGGCACTGAGTCACCCCCCCTAAAACTGCCCCTTAGGCAGAAGAGAGGGTTTGCCTGTAAACCATGTAAACAGTGTCCAGATGACCTATGACTAAGTTTAAAATATGAATTTAATATTTTAAGCATTTAATATATTGCAGAAAAACTGAAATTTACTATTCCCCTTTTAAGGGTTATATCTCCTTTATTATTCATTTTCGGATGTAGTCTTTTATATAAAGACTGCCATTATTTTTTTATGTCGCATAAATATCGGGAGACAACTTGTATATATTTATACTTTCTTCAAACAATGATTTGTAGATTAATGAAATTGGATTCAAATTTTAATAATATTAATAAGTATTATTTTAAACTTCCACTACTAAGATTTTATTTTTAGAGAACAAGATCTATTTTTGCCGATAATAGCGAAATCCATTCCAAAAAACGTAGCAAGAAGAAAGACCTTTCGATCTGTAGATTTTTTTGAAACGGAAATAAATTTTTATGAAAATGTACGTTAGCCATAGGGTACACTAGTAACTTATTAATATTAAATATTTTTTCTAATGATGTTTTAGGTATGGCCTTTAATGAAAAAACTAAAAGACTCAAGGAATCTGAACGAATACGACGAGGTTCCATTGTAAGTATATTGTCTCCTTAAGTTATCTAATCATAAAATAATTCGTTAGTACAATTTTCATATATAGGGTTACTGGTAATTCGATACATTCTTTTAGAGATGTGATGGGGCATGAGCTAAGGAGTAAATTTAGCCCTAACATACATTATGCAAAACTCAATAGTTTTTGAGATATTTCAATTTTCTTGTTTTTCTCAAAAAAGTAGATTTTAATGTCTTAAAAGTTAATTTTCGAAAAATCTATTTGACATTTTTAATTTTTTTTTTACTGGATGACTTGTCCAATATTATAGATATCCGTTTGGGATGAAAAATATCCGGAAACATTTCGATCATGTGAACATCTGAAATAAAAACTTGTAAAAATTTTTAAAAAAAAATCAGTTATGAAATTTACCTATTAGGTTTTTTCAAAGAAATATTAATGTAGCACGCGTACAAATTATTATAAAAACTTCCTTATTTCAATAGCTATCTAACTAGGTAGAAATGTTTAATGTACCCTCGATAGTTCTAATAAAAAAATAGTAAAGATAATGCTGGTGGCGGAATTTATTAAACGACTAATCGTTCATTTTCATTTAAGTCAGTCAGTCCTTGACTTTGACGTTTGTGCATATATGTCATTAACTGACATTCTTATCTCCGTGTCCCTTAAGTTTGTTGGTCTTGTTAAATTAGTTATCGAAGATTTTGACTTTGCTCGTAGTTGTTGTTATTAGTTGTTATTATTGAATTTTCTGTGCCATGGCCGCGTATGCCAACGCAGAATACGCTGATATCTTGTTTGTCTATGGATACTGTGGCGGCAACGCTGCTGAAGCTCGCCGAGAATATGGTCTTTGGTACCCTAATCGCCGCTTACCAAATGCACGTGTATTCAGTACGGCATATCGAAATATCGCTGAAATTGGCTCCGTGAAATGTAGAAGAAGTGACTCTGGTGCTCCTCCCGTTTATTAACCAGATGACGAGGAAGAAATATTGATGTATCTTGAGGAAGACCCAACTATTTCAACTAATAAAGTCGCAAGACTAACTGGAGCATCACAATGGAAAGTTTGGTCTACGATACGTAGAGTTGGATGTCATCCTTATCACTATACCCCTGTCCAAGGCTTGGAGGAAGGTGATCCTGGAAGGAAAGTGGAATTCTGCCGCTTTATGTTAAATTCAGATGCAGAAAGTGCAAATTTTTTAACAAGTATTTTATGGACGGACGAGTCGAAATTTAATCGCGAGGGTATAACAAACTTCCACAACCTACATTATTGGGCAGAGGAAAATCCCAAGTTAACACGTGGAAATAGTTTCCAAATGAAATTTTCTACTAATGTGTGGATGGGAGTCATTGGCCACTATTTAATAGGGCCACACTTTCTTCCTCAAAATTTAAACGGGGAAATCTATGAAAATTTTTTAAGAAATGATCTGGCGGTGATTTTACAAGATGTTCCTCTCGCCGTCAGACAGCGAATGATGTTTCAGAACGACGGTTGTCCAGCACATTATCGGCTGACAGTACGACAGTTACTTGATCAACGTTTCCCTAACCGTTGGATTGGAAGAGCGGGCCCAATACCTTGGCCAGCGCGAAGCCCTGACTTAACACCCCTTGATTATTACGTATGGGGTCATATGAAGGAGATGGTCTATGCCACACCAGTCAATACTATAGAAAACCTTAGACAAAGGATAGTCGATGCTGCCCAACACATAAGGCATAATCTGACAACCAGAGTAACAAGGACGGAAATAAGAAGACGCTGCCGTGTCTGTATACGGAATAGGGGCTCCCATTTTGAGCAAGACATATAAAAAATAAAGTACAACTTCGAAATTAATGAAGAATTAAACTCTACTTTTAAAATGTTTTTTACTGTTTATCTAAAAATAAAATTGGTACTACTTGTGTTATTTTTACTAGTATTTTCTTAGAACTATTAAGAGTACATTGAACATTTGTACCTTGTTAGATAGTTATTGAAATAAGGCAATTTTTATAATAATTTATACGCGTGTTACGTTAATATTTTTTTGAAAAACCTAATAGGTAAATTTCATAGCTGATTTAAAAAAAAAAAAATTAAAGTTTTTATTTCATATGTTCACATGATCGAAATATTTCCAGATATTTTTCATTTCAAATGGATATCTATAATATTGGACAAGTAATCCAGTAAAAAAAAAATTTAAAAATGTCAAATAGATTTTTCGAAAATTAACATTTAGGACATTAAGATCTACTTTTTGAGAAAAACAAAAAAAATTAAATATCTCAAAAACTATTGAGTTTTGCATAATATATATTAGGGCTAAATTTACTTCTTAGATCATGCCCCATCACATCTCCAAAGGAATGTATCGAACTACCAGTAACCCTGTATACATATATATTTTCATATAAACAAACAAATACAGCCTGCTTAGAAAATTTACATCTTCACTCTAAATTACAATATCAGAGTAAAGCACAGCCCCGCTATTTATATTAGATGGTGGTTACGTATACTTACATATGTACATACATCTAATTTCATGCTTTCTGAAAAATGGCATCTAATTTTGTTTGCATCGCTTTAATTTTATGCGCCCCAGAATGATTAATATGATCAATGATTACATAGGCGCACAAAAATATGTCGTCTAGCAAACTGGACCACCATAATCCTTATATAAATGGGTGTTGTGAATTCCTAAAAGTTATTTGACACGAAGAATATTGATATAAACTAAATTAAAATTGGAATGTTATTTTGTTATAATTTGTGATTCTGTTGTTGGCAAACCTTTTAAGATTGGCCAATTTTAAAATTTTGCTTTCTGATTACAACAAAATCTTTGCCACATAATTTTCCTTTTTAGACTTTTATCCTCTTTCTCTAATGGCAAAGATGATTATGTTGCCCTACAAGATATAAGCTTCGATGGGTATGATACATTTCCACGTGATCAAGGAGTGAGCCAGGAGTACGCCTCATTATTCCTGAAATTGTTAGCGAACTTCCATGCACTCTCTATTGCTGCTAGAGACCAAAATCCTGACTTTGAAGAAATCGCGAAGTCTTTAAAGGTGAGTTATACGATATTTATATAGTTTATTTACAGAATTTATCACCGTTGGTCAGGTTCCAATAATACGTTAGAAGGAATATGATGATTTCGTCAAAGTTTATTGTCTCAAAGTTATTTGTGGCATTCTACGAATATTCTCTCCTTTTATTTTATTTTTGTGTAACCGTCGAGAACATGACATAATTCCAAAGTTTTTACGGCTAAAAGTATGTTTCCAAAATGCGAAAACCAAAAAAATGTTGGACAAGGCAAGCAAGTCCATGGTTAGGGAAAGAATTCAATATCATAGATATCAAAAAGAACGAATTATTGGTGACATTACTTACACAGAAAATGATCTAAACAGGATTATCAGTTTATAAACCGGAATGTCACGTTCAGTTATGAAAAATATTTTAATCTGCAAGAAGGTACGCACTAACATAAATTTATAAACTTAATAAGGGAAAAACAGATTAGGCTGCAATGCAAAATATAAATAATAATCCTTTAATTGACAGGACTGTCATTAATATGTCACACAGAATTTTGTCCATTTCAGACAGGCTTGTCTTATCAAAAGGTTTAAATTTTGCAATAAACCCTAAATCTGATCCAAAACTTGATATAGTAGCGGCAACAGAAAAAACGGCACAAAATTAACACAGCTATTAAAACAGATAATGAGAATGAACGTCGCATACAGGCAAAAGTTGCTTTAGAGAAGCAATACAAAATTAAAGATAATTTAACTCCAGAAGAAAAGCTATCGATAAAATCGTTAAAAAGCGATGAAAGTATAAAAATATTGCCGGCAGGCAAAGGTAATGCCGCAATCAATACAAATAAAGATATATATGATACAAAAATCATGACTCTTGTAAATGAGGGACCCTACTCAAAATTAAACAAAGATCCAACAAAATTAATAGATAGCAAAATTTACAGAACTTTGTTTAAATACAAACACGAATTTAATGATTTTGAACGAAGGAACCTTACACCACATCATAGTAAGCCTCCTCATTTTTATGACTTACCAAAGACACAAACAAAATATTCCTTTAAGACCAATTGCTGGTTCTATTAATTCACCAGGTCATAATTTGGTAAAATTTTTGCTTAAAATTATTGATCCATTATCTGGAAATACCGATTCATATATTAAAAATAGTAAACATTTTATAGAAAAAAATTTATGAAAACGGCATTCATGAATCACACTTGATGGTTAGTTTTGACGTAGTTAGTCTTTTTACCAATGTTCCGGTAGATGAAACCTTGAAAATAGTTCAAGATAGGTTGCTGAATGATAATAATTTGGAAACTAGAACTAAATTAAGTGTAAATAACATATTGGAACTATTAAACATGTATAAAAACAACCTATTTTCAATTGGAAAATAAGTTCTATCAGTTCTATGACGACATCTTTACAATTTGACCTCATGGTGTTGATTTACTAGATAGTTTTTTAGAAAATATAAATAGTAAGGTACCGTCTATTAAATTCACATTAAAAGTAGGAAGTAGGAATCAACTACCGTTTTTAGATGTTTTAATTGAAAGGGTAAATAATACTATAGAAACAAGCATTTATAGAAAACCAACACATAATAGATATCTAAATTTTAACACAAATCAGTCAATAAATGTTAAAAGGGGTATTGTAATATGTTTATACGATAGGGCCAAAATAATTTCATCTAATAATGAAATATTAAATAACGAGAAAAAATGTATCAAAGAGGTTCTAGTACAAGATCAATACCCTGAAGCTTTTGTTGATAGAGTTTTTATAAGTGTTGAAAATAGGAACAAACACAACATAATCTGAAAGAAAATATCATCAGTTCTGTGTAAGTAGTAAGTATCTATGGAAATAACGTAAACAGAATCTTAAAGCTGTGTATTTGACGTACACAGCGAATAAAAGCTCTACGAAAAAAGCTTTGAAAACGAAAAGAGACTACTTTCCGATACGTCAGCAAAATACATCATTTCTGTGCTTTGTTCCGATTTATATTATTTGTAAGATATAATCTCTGACTGTTCCTTTGACGTAAACGTCACCGACGTAGAGGCTTTTTTGCAATACTTCTATTATTTTATAGATTCGGTGTTTTGTTTTCGAAGAGGATAATACATGTGGTAGAAAATCCAAATAAAAGGAACGAATATTCGTCAAAGTTGTTGAATGTTTTCGAAATATTTTAGTACAAAACTAACGGAGGGCTCTCAATGTTACTCGGTCTTAGGGTCTGTGTGTGTGTGTGAAAATGTGAGAAATGGAAAAATGCGGTCTCCAAAAAGAAAGCAGTCATTTGTGCCCTAGGAATTCTTTTGCTTCGGAAAACTATCATCCGTGCGCGTGTAATTTCTAAACGACAAAGCATTACAAGTTATTTTATATTTCGTACGTTTTTCCTATCATCAATAGATTATAATTTAATAGTGTGAAAGTGTTTTATTTATGACTATTTTATTATACATGATGATAATAGTAAATAATGTTTTGTAGGAGACCTATTTCGCCGAAAATTTCAGGAAATGGTACTCGGGGTTCCAGCAGGATAAATTATATGACATAATTCGCAATGCAGTTAAACGAGAATTGGACCACAAATACCTCGAAAAAATTAACAAATTGTTTGCAACTGATTTTTTTGGGTATGTTGATATTTAGGTACACTAGTTTAAGATTTTCTGTCTACCATGGGGCGATTTTTTTGTGATTCGGAATGTTTTGTAGAAGCGTACCTATTTGTTAAATATGTTTGTCTATTCATATGAGATTATATATTCATTAATCAACTGCTTCTGAACAATAGAATCTATAAACAAATAGCGTGAATTATAAGCGGAAGTTATATTTTGTAATTCACTAGGTACAGCCAATCACCTTTTCTGTACGGTGAAATGGAATGATCTATTATTATTATTATTATTGAGGGAAGCAAGGTGATTTGACATGTTTGATTAGTTTTGAAGTTTAACTGTTGACATTTCTAAATAATGTTTCTGTATACTTGCAATATAATATTAATTGTTATAATCGTGGATAAAGTATAGTATTCAACTTGCGATAATGGTAATAATTCACTTGATGAATTTACAACACTCGCCTGCGGCTCGTGCTGCAAATTTCATCTGCGTGAGTTATTACCTACATTACCGCTCGGTTGAATAATATACTATTATTAATAAATCACTGATAGCATGTAAAGTATTTGATCAACATTAAGTTCCGGTAAAAATACTCCTGAATGAAAAGTGTAAAATAACCCTAATGGAATAGATCTTCCTACACTGCAATTAAAACATTAATATATGATTAGAAGAAATTTATAAATTTAACCCTTATTGGCTCTTTAACTCAAAACCACTAAAGTTTATTTATTGAATAGAAATATTTAAGCCACTTCCCATTAATTTATGTTTGCTTTGACCAATGTATGCCATGATTAGTTTTAAACGCGACAAATTAATAAATGCGGGAAAATTAAAAAATTCTTAATTATTTATAACGAAAAACAAATATATACTTATACTTATTATATACTATGTCATACAGCTTTTGGTCCATTTCTGATTCAGATGAAGAAGAAAAGTCACTTCCCACATGAATTACTACATTACTACTTACTACATTTTTCATTGTAATGTCTTCATTTTGTGCATGTCGAATGACCTTTTTCCAATTCTCGGCAGAAGTGTTTCCCATAGTTTGCTGAAAAGATGGGTGAAGCACTTTCATTTTAAGCGAGGTATTGTTCCTGGCGACTTTTCTTTTTATTTAACCCCATATTAATTCAATAGCATTGAATTCACAATGATATGGAGGCAATCGCAAAACTGTGTAACATTGTTCTCTTGCCATTTCATCTATTACATATTTTTTGGACAATGGGAGACTGTTTGACAAGTTGCAGGAGTTCGGCTCTCACCATATCTGCTTCGATAATAATCGACTTACTTGTCAACTAGGCCTGTATGTCTGCTTTTCTTGTACCAGAATTCGGAATCTTCTCCGTTGCTCTACTTTAAGCGGAAGCGTTGTCCGTCACAACCACAGAATGTTCGGCCAAGCGTCCCAGGATTTGAAAACACCAATTTTTGAAAACTTCACCATTAGTTTGTTCATGGTAGTCTGCAGTATTCTTCGATCGGAAGCAGAACTAACCATACTCAGATTCTATATGAAGCATTATAAGGCGACCCCCTTGGCCTGACGGATCTTTTAACTCTGTTGTTAAACCCCGGATGTAAGCCTATCTCGGATTCAAGATTGTTGTGTCCTTCCATATTTTAGTTACAGTATGGTAAACCCGAGCGAGGTCCTAAAGTTTGTAGAATTAAAAAAGTTCGCGTCGGAGAGCTTAGATTTGTTTTTAATAGATTTGTAAAATTCACTTTTTGGCGAAGGTGCCTGTTATAATAGTTTGAAAAATTCATTTAAAATTAGATGCGCGAGGGCAGAAAAGATTTGCCGTTTCTTACTTGGAGCTACCAAGAAAGAACTCGAGATCTGTTGGAGAACGCGGATTGGAATTGACTTGCCCTAGATTCGCCGCGCGTGATCTTTTATACCAGGGGTATGCGAAGTGTCTTATGAGTGGTTTGATAATATACTGGGGTTACAGTTTTAAAGTTATTATTTTAAGTAGTTTGAGCTGTAAAAGGGACAAATTGAATATTTTAAATGTTTCGACGTTATTTTAGGCATCTTTAGGAATTATCGGATTGTAGTGAATTTTTATCGGAAAATATTTTGAAAAATTGTAGTTGTTTGACAATTTAAGTTATACGGACAATTTTCTTCCAGTTTGACAAGGCGAGCTGAAAGGCGGAATTATTTGGCAAATTTTTTCGAGTTAATTTTTTAATGATAACAAATTATATATTATAATAATGGCCAGTGTTCACCCAAGTCTCATCTAAGAAGTACAATTTCTTACCTTCTTAGCGATAATTCCGGATCTCTCGTAGGAAACCTCGCCTCCAGGTGATTATCTCGTTCCTTTCCCTAAGGGCACTACTGCGAGAATTTTTTGAGGAACTATAATGCTATAACACAATTATTAAGTATGTTGAAATAAAATTTATTTTTCATTATACTTCGTTTAAATTGAGGTAGATATTCATTTTTATCCACCACTACTAACATTTTATCTAGAGTGGGTGGTTAATTTCTTTCGAAAAAAGAATGAATTAAACATCGAACATCATTTTCAGTTATATCATCGATGTTGTCCAAAATTGTTTTGTCGGTGATACACTTTGGTGCCTGAAATATGTGATGTGTGTTTCACGAAGAATTTGTAAACACTCTGGTCACTCACACCTGAATTAAAATGAGTAATTAATATAGATAATAATAATAAACTCAAACAAACTATAATAAACATACATCATAGTTAAACTAAAAATGCCTCCGAGGAAAAGTACTTTGGCGTACTAATTAGCATGCCTGTATAATACAAACATAAAAATTACCTGCTGAATTTGTAGTAAACTCGACGTTTTGTGTCTTAGGATTATCCGAATGTAGTGTATTTTTAACCTCGAAAAGAAGAAGTGGACATTTAATCAATATTAATTCTTTTGATTAAACACTTATTATACACCAAAGTATTTTAAAATACTGTTTTATGAGACGAATGGAAATAGCAGCAAATAAAAATAACGAGTAACTTTACAGCGATTTTTTATAAACGCCAAAACTAAAAAACATCAAAAACATATGGCGTACTTTTTTATCGATCGACTAAACTATTTCCATTCAGTAGATGAACTATAGTAATGCGAGTCTAAGTTATAGTATGTTACCGCCACCGCAATATACAGACAACGCAGTTCTCGATCATAGAAAAATTGGGCGCAATTTACAATTACCTAATCGCAATGTTGGTAGATCTACTTGACTTACACATAAGCAGAATCGTAATGATCCCAAAGTTTGTAGTTTCGAATATTTTATTGATTAAAAAAAATAAAATAAAACTTACTTTAAAAACTTATATAGTTTGAGTGCTTTTATCTTTCCAAAACGTAAATAATAGTTGGGTTATAAAAATAGAAAATAATTTTCATGATAAATCACATAATCTGACATTACACTAGCTATAGTGCAAGTTACACAAAGGTTTTGTATCAAGTTGTTTCAGTTTTTAGTAATGCAGGGACGTACGTAGAGTGCATACGGTCGTGAGCAAAAAAAATAGGACAAGTTTTATAACGGTATTTTGTTAAAATCTAGTTGTGTACATCTAACTTTAATTTTTGTGACATTGTCAGTTAGTTGTCATAATTTATTACAAGTGTGCAAAAAACTAATATGCCTCATATAAGCGATTTAGTTAAATCTGGAGTTATTGCTAAAGCAGAAGATGGATGGTCAATGAGACAAATTGCACTGCATTGACAAAAATTCGGTGTGTAACATTTTAAGAAAGTGGAGAATAAACGGTACGATTAGTAGAAATCCTGGATCAGGGCGACGAAGGATATTAACTCAATAACAAGATTTGCAATTGGTAAATGCTTTAGTAGAAAATCCATTTTACACAGTTATTCAGGCTGCTGAAGAAACGAATTTTCCTGGATCGAGTAGTACTGGTGGCCGGCGAGTAAGAGAATCGGAGCTACGCTGTCATGCAACAGCACAGAAATACTTACTTAAAGCTGAACATAAAGAAGCTCGAGTAGGATTTGCGCTTGAATTTTTAGTGCATGATGTAAATTTTTGGAACAATGTAATCTTTACAGACGAAAAAACTTTCTAGTCAACACACAGCGGTCGTATTCGTGTTTACCGCCCTCCGAATACTCGATTCGATGAGAAATATATATCTAACAATGATAAAAGTGGTAGATTTTCCGTCAATATGTGGGCTTGGATATCAGCACGTGGTCCTGGTGTGGAATATTGAGGAACGATTTAATAGTGAAACGTATATTAGGATTTTAGACAATATTATGCTCCCTTCTGTGTCACAATTATTTCCTAATAATGAGTTCATATTTCAACAAGACAATTGTTCCGTTCATACTGCTCATACCGTAACTAACTGGTTTCAAGATAACAACATAAATGTTCTTAACTGGCCCAGTCATAGTCCAGATCTTAACCCTATGGAAGAAGTGTTGGGACTTCTCGTAAGAAGTATCCAAAAACGAAATGTGAGACCACGGAATGCCGAAGAATTACTGGAAATAGCAAATAATGCATGGGGAAATATTATTACTAATGATAATTGTATAAGGTTATTTAATTCTATGCCAAACAGACTTATAGAAGTTATAAATAGAAATGGTGCAATAACGAAATATTAATAGTTAGTTTCCTGTTAAGTAGGATATCCTTTGTCCTTTAATCCAGAATTTCTACTCCACTTTCTTAAAATGTTACACACCAAATTTTTGTTAATGTTATAACGCAGTGCAATTTGTCTCATTAACCATCCATCATTTACTATAGCAATAACTACAGCATTAAAATAAAAAATAAATTAAAAGTGATATCTGTTTTATTTCGGCTACTCATTACATATTCAAATAGAGACAGATTTATATTAGGAAAAAAAAGTTGTCCTATTTTCTTTCTGCTCACGACAGTACGTCCCTCTGCGGAATCTAACCATATTTGAATGTTTATTTTATGGGAAAGTTGTATAAATTGAATACTAAAATAGTTATTTTCGTAACATGTAGTACCTAAAATCATGTTTTTGGCATGAATTGTACCCGAATAGTTGATGAGTCCCAAAAAACTGATTTAGGTAAATGTTACAAATAACATTTTTTTATTAAAGGTCGCTAAAACATTCATTTTTGATCAGATCAAATATTTCTCGAAAATGGTGACTTTTGAATTTTAATTAACATGCGACCATAGTAACCAGACTGCTTAATAATTGTTGTATTGATCTATTTTGCTTTATTTAACTAAATAATCCTCATAAGTTGCCATGGCAACTTTTTGGGATTGAGTCCGGAAAAGACTAATTTTACAGACTCAAATGAGTCCTTAAAATAGCTATTTTAGGAACCAAATACAAAAAGGGCAATTTTCAGGATAAAAGTAATCCTTAAACGTAAAACAAAATAATACTTGATTGCGCATTCTGTACCGTTCATTGGAATTTGTAAATTCGTCTGGTATTCTCTATGATCGAATAATGTTTGGGTTGTCTCTTTTCCTTCTTGATAATAACTAGGATTATATTATTATATTTCATTTTAAACGAAAGAAACTGAAATTTTCAGGAAAATAAAAATTGCCTTGTCGTCAATATCATTATTAATTTGTGTTCAATATGGTTGATGCAGTATATATCTATATTAGCATGTTATTTTTTAGGACTTTATGTGAACTAACTCATGTCCATGATAGCAAATTGTCGGCAGTTACACAAGGAGACGCATGGTTGCCAAACTTTTTGATAAAAATACAAGACGGAAAACCTGTGAATGCCGTCTTACTTGACTTTCAGTTAGCAAGGTAAGCCAAAGTATTTATTCTCAAAATTATATTTTAAACTAGTTAACTTGTCCGTGAAAGAAAACATGATAAGATTATTATTAGAATCATGTGAAATAAAGTAGTTTTATTTGATGGCCAACTTCTTCAATTCGGTGTTTTTGCAAATTTTAAAATCCTTTTGACTGGGAAGATAATACTTAATTATAGTTAAAAACACTTGTATTTACGCTACACTCAATTAATACCTTTGAATAGGCATTTTGAGATTTGAATTGAAATTTAACCGCCAAAGTCATCTGTCTGACTGTTGGTAAATAAACTCCTTTGATTATTTTATAAATGAATGTCATGAGGGAGGGACCTATTTGTACTATTTGTAGGTCACCGATATGGTGTTACTTGCAATATATAACATCAGGAGACCGCAGCATGGTCAGTGTCTGGGTCTGCTCTGCACTGATGAGAGCCAAAAGCTCGAAACCGGTCTGCAGATGACTCTGGGCATTGCCGATGCTGCGGAACTCCTCTGTTTTAATAATGGGTACCTTCACCGGTATCTGCTATAAACACTTTATTGCGTTTCTAGTAATTGGTAACTAAAATACCATTCAGAGCGCACATCCTAATAAAAATATTAGGTTTCAAGAGGAATACGACGAAACGTGCCTTCGTGCATTTTAACATATATATATATATGTTGTTTTTTAGGTTTTCGCGGGTGTTAAATGAAGTGTTGTTGTACTTCCGGGTGCTTTCCCGCGTCGATGATCGACTCCTCCAGGAGTCACGGCTGTCTAAACGACGTTTCGGCAGAATCTCATCTGCCATCTTCAGGTTCTCACTGAAAGCTGCCTACTGCTGCTTCTCGTTGCTCGAACTGAACTCAAAGTTCAGAGAGAGATGATATTTACAAATCCCGTATTAGCCATTTTTTTAAATAATCGCACGTAAAACAAAAATGTTGTGTTTACCACTTATTTACACACGATTTCCGCCATTAATGCAAGCGATGACGTCACACCAATCACAGGGCGTTCTGCCTACCCGTATTAATATTCAAATTTTATGTTATTTATTTGTTAAAATTTTAATGTAGTATAGGATAAAATGATGTTTAAATGTTGGGAAGTGCTTTAAAGGAAGTACTTCATTTTAATGATATCAAAGACGCAAATTTACATATTATCATAAAAATACCAAATTTGGGAATTAATTTCAGAGATATATCTAGTGCTACCAAAAATATGTGCTGACTTTTATTTTTGTTTTACTTATTATTAGCTTGTAATATGTTATTCAATTAATAACTTTATTGGCAAGGTAATACATTTAGGTACGCCAGTGCACACGGAAATGCCCATATGTCGGAAAGTGAATTTCGCATGGGATATGTAAGTGTAATAACGTGGCAAATAACTCAGAAAGAATCTTTTCATTTCTCTATGGCAAGAGAGATTTGGGTTACGAAAGTTAGTGTCAAGGAGGTATTCAATTTTTGTAATAATGAGCCTATTGCATATACCTCTGCTGAAACCAACTATAAATGAATATGAAAGAGGTTTAATTGACTTCATATAATTTCAGCTGAAGTGCAGCTTGACTTCCCGTGAATATTATATTGATTGTATTATGAACGTACCTCCCCAATTTCGGTCAGTAGAGAAAATCCCGAAATACTAAAAATAGTCAAATAAATCAATCAGTTACCTTACAATCTCAAAGTATAATAAAAAAGTTATTTATTATTGCAGAATTATAAAAAATTGATAAAATCATAATATAAGAAACTTTAGAGTCCTTTCCAAAATTATGCCCTTTGGCACATATTTTCATATTTTCCCAATTTTCACTGTTGTAGTAGATGCCGAAAACTTATTTCCAAATAACTTAATTAAAAATCATATTTTTATTTAATCTGATATAAGATTAACTAAATTTATGAAATTCAAAATCATGAACTTCGCTCCTAAGCCAAAGTTTGTTTTTATGATAATTACTTCCTAAAATATCATTTTTCGTCATACGTCCTAAAATCCACTTTTCCATGCAGTTACTAAAAATAAATATTTGCTTAAGACACAAGGAACCAAATTAGTTTTATCACATTTTATTATATAATTTTCAGTCATTCACATTTACTAACATTATCCCAAATTTCACAATAATTATAAATAAATGCTCTTAGGAAATATGATTTGTACAACCAACTCAAATATACCGTACCACAAAGCTCAGGCTAACTTTCGCACAGAGTCCCATTTATTCAGAGAGCTTTTTGTTTAAGCTCGATGCTATCTAATACATATGTTACCTTTTCTCAATGACGAAGTCATTGCCTTTTCTAAATTCTTTACCGTTCGACCCATCTGATGTACTCTTAACTATTAGGATATTGAATTTTATTACAAGCAAGCAAATGAAACTAAATTAACCGAAATATGATTAAACTATCCTAAATTGTCCTATCTTTGATTCCCCATAATTTCCTATTAATAAATTTCATGATTTCCTAGTCAAAATTGCAAGATAATACGTGTATCACGTGTATTTCTGCCGAAAGACTCTTGTCGCCAACATGGCACTTTCCAAGTTACGTCAAAAAGCATAAAAACAGCTTTCGGGTATAAATAGAGGCCCGATTTCCATTTGAACTGAGTCGTCGCCTTGTTGCTGAAGTTAAAACATCTTCTAACCTACAAGTAAAAATGCTTAAATGATATTAGTGCCTAAATTAATCTTTGACAGTGTATTTTCCATTTATTTTTTTCTAAATTATTTTTGAAACTTTTGTTTTACGCGAATTTTTGCAGATTTTTAGTTAACCTAAAACCTAGTGTGTATTTAAATAATTTTCTCATAAATTTCTAAATTTGTTGTGAATTAGAGCTTGAATAAACATTTTAATTTTAGCATAAACTCTGACCAAAATCACAAAATCAATAGCTTGCTCGGGTTTGATGGTTTTGGGGACGGGCTTATAAGAGTCTCAAGTTCAACCAACATGTTTTTATTTTTCAAAAACCCAGGCTCTCGTTCATGTTCAGTAGCAGGAACTGATCAGCCTAGTCTCTCTGAGATTATTTTTACGATATATTCAAAGCGGACACCAGACCAACTTCATGAAACGATTCGCTGTTATTAGGTCATTGCTAAGAATCCGTTGCTGACTTATACCCAAGAAAGTCAAGTCACGCTTTTTGAAGGTATAAAGCATCATATTTAGGTTTATTGTGCTACTCCCTATTTCTCCCTATTCCCTGTCATTTTCTGTGGTTGATAAAATTCAATGACGGGTTGATATGCAATCTGCGATCAACTACGCCACGCTTCAGATGCGGTACTTCCAGAGATCCGCAAATTGCATGCATCTTTCTTAAGTCATTGTTTCTTTTTCTTTTTTTCTCATTTTGTCGCCCCCAATATGCATTTGCCCTCTTTCGCCCCCCTTAGATCCGGCCCTGATAAATTATTTAATTTCCCTCTACTGATTGTTATAGGTACAGCACGCTGACGAATGATTTGGTTCATTTTCTTTACTCATGTATATCTGAAGAAGTATTATTAAACCAGTGGGATGATTTACTAGAAGAATACCACAGATATTTAGCACAAAGAATTTATGACCTAGGGTCCGATAGAAATTTGATTACATTGAATGATTTAAAACAAGATGTACAACAAAATTCACTTCTTGGCATTGCTATGTCAATGGAGAGTATAGTGATGTCCTTGCTGGAAGATGATGAGGTAGCCGATTTAGATATGCTTCAAGTGAGTTGAAGTGTTTTTGTCCAAGCATTTGTATCAAATAACATTATTTTTTTCTTCTATAGGGCGATGAAGCAGTGCCTTTAGAGTCAGTTTGGGACATAGCACCTTTTCCAGATGACTTAAGGAACAAGAAAATAGCATTCTTGATCAAGCATGCGGTTGACAAAGGATTCATCAACTAATTATTTTAAACTCAATTTTGTGCTTGCAAACGAATATTATACATTATATTAAATAAATATAAACTTTTTCATATTTTGTCTTCTGGCATTAGTAAATGCGAATTATTTTTTTAAATTATTAATTTCGACGATAGGCATCACTGAACTTTCATTGGCATATTATTTATATGCAATAAGTATATTATTATAATGTAAAATCGCGTCTTTCCAGAGGTATTTTAGTAAATTTATTGATTGTCTAATAAGTAGTTTTTTGTAGCGCTTTTAAACTTGTTAAATGTTTTACATTTTTTAGATGACTCGGCAATTTATTGAACAAATTGTAATTAGGCGATTGTTTATAAAAAAATATAGTGTGCGAAGGGACAGTTATATCATAATTGTATCGGGTTTTGTAGGAATATATATCTCCTAATCTATTAAAGAAGCGTATATTTTTGTATACAAAACATACACATTTTAAAATAAAGATGCCTATTTATGGTCAGCATTTTATTTTCTCTAAAAACATTCCTGCAGCTGTCTAATGGTTGCGGACTAAAGATGAGCCTGATTATTCTTTTTTGCGATACCAAGACTCTGCTAACGTTTCTGCCCATACTCCAAGTAACCTATATTCCTATAGCCAAATGGTTGTAGGCTACGGCATAATAGATATTTAATAAGCTCTTGAAATCCAAAACAGGTTTCATTTGAAATATAGCAAAATAAACGGAGTTTAATTTTTTGCAAACAAAATCTACGTGAATATTCCAAGAGAGCTTACTATTTAGCCATGTCCCTAAGAATTTCACATTTTGAGACATCATCAATATTATTTGCAGTCAATAACTCAGAAGCAAGTTCTCTTCTGATGTGAAAATTTTTAAAATCTGTTTTTTCTTATTCAATATTAGTTGATTCCTCTGGCATCAAGTATCAGGTTCGTTGTGAACACAAGTTATATTTTCAGAAAGCTCTTTAGGGGTCCTGTGCCGAGACTGTAATCAGCAAACATTGTGTCTTTGTCTTTGGTGATGAAAGTTGGTAAGTTATTTACATATAATGTAAATAGAAGAGGTCCCAATACCGAACCCTGAGGAACTCTCATCTGCATATCCTTCATGTGAAAGTGAAATCATGTCAGCATATTTGACGAGTAATTTTCTATTATATATGTAAGAGTTTACCCATTGAAGTAGATTTTCTCGTATACCGATGTTATACAATTTCGTGACTATGAATTATAAATTGGTGATGTTAAATGTACGAGACAAGTCAAACATTAGTTACATTACATTTTTTCCTTCGTCAAGGTCATTGTAAATGGAATCTAATAAATGACAAGAAGCAATTTCGATAGATTTAGTAGATATGAAACCATGCTGGCATGGTGTAATAATATTATGCATATTTAAAAATTCCACTATCATGTAATGAATAAGTCTTTCAATCAACTTTGAGCATACTCTCAGAAGTGAGATCTGACGACAATTTTCTATATTACATTGATCATCCTTTTTATAAAGTGGATAGACACATGCTACTTTTAGTATATCTGGAAATATTCCAGATTCTAATGACTTATTAGTTAAATGTACTAGAGGGATGCTTATTATGTCATTGATTAATTTTAACAGTTTAGTGGTGATTTCATATAAACCTGCAGATTTTTTATTGTTTAGTTTCTTAATATCATTTTTAACAGTATACTCATCTATATAAGTGTTACATTCTTAATTGGACTTTATGGTTTCTTAGGGCCTTCTTAATTTCTAAAATTTCAAGCATGTCTAGGATTTTTCTTTTGTTTGCATTATGCAAAAGTTTAACACTACTACCGTTAAAAACGTGATTTTGCTCAGTGCAATGTTCGGCGAAACCAGTTGATTTTTTTAACAATAAACCAAGTGCGTATTGTAACTATTCTTTTGAATATTTTTAATCATGAAGTAATCTATTAAAAAATATATATTTGAATAGTTTGAAGATTCTTTCCTATTATTTGGGTTTTCTACCACATGTATTATTATCCTCTTCAAAAAAAGCCTCTGCGCCCGTGACGTTTACGCCAAAGGAAAAGTCAGAGGTTATGTTTTGCAAATAATATAAATCGGAATAAACACAGAAATAATGTATTTAGCTGACGTTTCGGAAAGTAATCTCTTTCCGTTTTCAAAGCTTTTTTTTTGGAAGAACTCTTATTTTGCTGTGTATATTAAGTACACAGCTTTAAGATTCTGTTTATGTTATTTCCATAGATACTTACTACTTACACAGAACATAGAACTGATGATATTTTCTTTTATATAATGTTGAGTTTTTTAAGTTCTTCTTTTAACATTGGTAGCCAGGTTGTACAAATCTCTACAGAACAATTCGATACGCACTTATCTTATACTTATAAATAATATCTTAAAATTTCTAGTAAATTTGTCAGAGAAGACAAAGCAAACACTTTGTTTTTTGAGAAAACGTTAAAACGTGAAATTATACCAATTGCCCTATTTTAATGGTTGTTATATCCTCCATTTAAACACAACACAATCAAATTGCTATTGCTGCAATAAAAGTTCCTGATTAAAAGAACACATATGTAAACTGTCTATTCATGTTGAATTTTGATGTTTTTTGTAAAGAAAGAATGAATTTTCTCTTATCACATTTTATAGTGATTGTGCCATCTGTAGAGATATCGCCTTGTCAGATTGTGATTCTACGCCCTTGAATCTATTCAGTTAAGAAATGTCTAATAATTTCTGAAATTCCATATTATTCTTTTTAGTTTTGTGAATTAAATATAGCGTTGTCTTATTATGATGCTTCCTTATTCCATTTTAAAGTATCAGACACTCATATCAATGCATCCGTGATTAAATTCCAAGGGTAATAATGTAATAAAAAAGTAGATATCAGCTTGATATGCACAAGTCGAAAGTCATTTATATGCGTTTAGAACCAGAAAAGGTACTGTACTGCCAAAGTTATCGGATAAGTTAATTTTTATAAGGGGCATAAAAGAAGTGCTGGATTTGGAATTTTCTCGAGGGGGGGGGGGGGGCTATCCAACAGATTACAAAAGAATCAAATTACAGGACAAAATTAATAAGTCATATTAGTAACAAGGAGTGAAGTAAAAAGTGATAAAGTTAATAAATGAAAAACGTAAAAACTAAGTAACAAAAATGAGTTACGTTAAGTTAAGTTTGGTCTTAAATGTTGGTAATGCCCGCAACATCTAAAAGGTCCACAAATCGCACTATTCTTCACCGATTGGCAACACTGTTGCTTTGTCGTTCTTAATAGAGGGGATTCCCAAGTGTGACAGCCTTTCTTGAGTCCTTCCCCATTTTGCCGTCCCCAACGTGGCGCCCGTTGCCTCCCCCTGAATTTTGAGCACTTGCTATTTCGATAGATCTTCGGATTTATTAGAGGCTGCAAGATATCTGTAGAATCAGTTTTGGATTCATAAATAAAGTTACAGGCCAATTTATCGTAATCAAATCAAAATTATTCTAATTTACTCATTTATCTGAAAGAGGGGCATTTTGCACAGTTTGAACTTGCGAAAGTTACGCAGACGTTCAACGTGTAATGGAATGATGTAATTTTAACAGCGTAAATATTTTTTTTGTAGGGGGTAATTTTGAAAAACTTTTAAAAAATTATTTTTTTAATGTCACAGAAATATTATATGACATTCGTCTTGAATAAAATAACAAATAATTAGTTATTATTAAATCATTAAAACTAAAAAAATGTAAATTTCTGCAGATAAGCCACTCTAACTCGCGCCTGACTGTTTATGTTCTAGCCATTCTTGGTAGGGGGGTAATTATACCTCTACCGGCCCATATCTACGCCCTTGTGTAATTTATTATTATAGTTTGCATTTAAATAATACTACGCGTATTATTCAGATGTACCTATATGATAGAAGATCAAGGTAAGTAGGTATCATAAGAAACATTGAAAAATCTAAAATTTATGACTATTCCACAGATAAGAAGGAATGAGTAATTTTTATTGATTAAATTGTTTGCGTTTGGTGGTGATAATGTAAGGTATCTTATATATAACCACTTGTAAAATTTTTCATTGCAGCTAACTAAAAATTGTTAAACTGATGTATACCTTAGGAATAATTTAAAAACGGAGTACCATTAAGCTTCTTGAATTTAATAGTATTATTATGAAAACTTACCAGTTTTTACTTACAATGTCGCCCTCTGTCGAATAAGAGCAAATCTTCAATTCACACTCGCTTAAAGGATACTACCTACTCTATGTACTCTCTTCGCTGTATGCTCTGCCATCTATTGTTTGAGTTGTTTTCGTTTCAGTGATGCCTATATGCTTTGGTTTAATTATTAACATAGTTTCCGCATTGTGTCCTGGATGGCGCTCTATGTACTAAACGAAGTATGTACATTGCACAATTTGAACGTTGAATCAGTTTAATATAAAATTATGTGGCGAAAAACTTGTGCTTGGAAAGAAATAATTGTTGCCTTCGAGCATACAAGTTGTTGCTTTATTAAATTTTATTATACGCAGTGATTTTTCTCGCCTAATTACTCATCTTGATGGTAATTTTAATTAAACAACAAGTCTTTTAAATTATCAATTTTATGGAAGCATAAATACGTATATAAAACATTTTTGTTTCTCGTTCTAGCTCTTATAAAATATATTTTTTATTTGGGACATTTTTTTGCTGCTTTAAAATCAGGTACATACTTTCTATTTTAAAATAGGCTATTATGTGAGTTGAGATCTCGTTTATTTTTGTTTTTTTTTATTTTTGGCTGGCTAACATTAATAAAATATGCATAGTGATCACAAGTTGACGTGTCAATTATTTTCAAAATCCGAGTTCTGATCATGGAAATGCGATCCACTGCTTATTTACATTTGATAACTCGGTTTATATAAAAAATATTTGATTCACAAGATCAGGTAGATGTGATAATATACTGATTTCTCGAAGGCGTTCGATCGGATTGATCATGACCTTCTATAGGCAAATTAAATATGTTTAGGTTTAGTTGCCATTTCATAGCATTTTTGAGGTCACATTTACGTAACAGAAAACAATACGTAATGCATTATGGATATGAATCTGAAGTATTTACGGCAACTTCAGGTATACCTCAAGGTTCCAATCTCGAACCACTGCTTTTTCTATTATTTATAAATGATCTCATAAACGTAGTACAATATGATAAACTACTGTTTGCCGATGATATGAAGATCTTTGCAGAAATAAGCAGCATAGATGATTGCGAAAACGTTCTAGCACAACTAGAAATAGTAGAAAACTGGTAAGAAAAATTGTAAGGTTGTTTCTTATACAAGAAAATGTAATCCAGTTGTGTTTGACTACTCCTTAAATTCGCAAGTGCTTGGACGTTCTGCAACAATTATAGTGCACAAATTGAGCTTAGTTGCACTACAATGCATCATTGAAATATGAGAATGCATAGTACTAAATATTAGTGCATTTTGTAAGTGGGACAGGAATATGAATTCTTCTTAACCTAACGAGACTATGTCCCTCCTCCCACTCGTTTTCGAGGATGCTGAACATAATTGCGATGGTTAAATCTCTCTCCGAGGTCACCCCACCCCCCAAAAGGCCAAAAACCACCCTCGAAAGGGGTAAACCGTATATCCGCCGTGTCCTACCAGCCAAACCTGTGTTACGCCCCGCTTTCGAGGATGTAGAGCACGATGGTGACGTTGGATCTTCTCCCTGAGGCGAACCGACCCCTCAAACGGACAAAAACTACCTCTTTCATACGAGGTTTTATGAAGTAAGTGAGTAGGTTCACAGATCATTGAATACGTACCGGATGATGATTACAGGTATCTTGATTGACTGTTCAGCTAAAAAAAATGAATGCTTACTTTGTATCTAGGTTGTCGATAGGAAAATCAGGTGCAATTACCAACACAATTTCATTTTATTATATTAAATAATGAACAGTTCTATTGACGCATAAAATTACTTATTCACTATCTATAAATAAAAAACACTTATAATGACGCATACAATTACTTATTCACTATATATAAATATAAAACATCGTCATAAAATCACTTTCCAGTGAAACATTGATCTAATGAATACAACCTACGTAAAAAATCAAAAAAGTACGACTATAATGATAATTTTGTCCTTTTAGTAAAAGGTAAGAGTGTAATGATATTTTTGACCGTTTGCTGAGAGAGGAGAGATCGCGATATTTTTTTCATGCTCAGCATCCTCGAAAACGGGGAGTTAACACGGGTTTGGTTGGTAGGAGACAGCGGATACGCGGTGTACCCCTTTCGGGGGTGGTTTTTGGCCATATGGGGGTGGGGTGACCTCGGAGAGAGATTTAACCACCGCCGTCGTGTTCAGCATCCTCGAAAACGGGAGGGAGGGGACATAGTCTCATTAGCCTAAGACAAATTCATATTTTTCGAGGTTCCATCCGACTCACAGAATGCATTATTTTCTCTTTAAGTAGAGGTTCTACAAACTTCAGTAAATCCATATGTTTAAGATATCTCATTCGATACATTAGGTTTAAAAATTATTATAACCTCCTAATGTATTCGTGTTAATTTTTTTGATTATTTACCAATTTCTCATAATACATTAAATACTCGAAAATAATGATGAAAAATTTATAATCAAAAGATCTGGTCAAATTTTTGAAGAAAAATATGTTTCTTTAGATTAATTAAAAATATTTACGAGAATATTTGATTATTCAAAATCAATATATTAATTATAAGAGTGAAAAGAGATATTAAAAAAAAACTGTGGGGTTTGAACCTGAATTCTCTGGGTGAAAGGCAATTTCAAACTCAATTCAACGCATGATTTTTACAATTCATATACAAGTGATTCCTCCCCAGAATCCATTTCGGGACTGACCCTGCAACCATACGGCTAAGATAGTGACCGGTACAGAACCAGGCGGGGCGGATCTAGTTCGGCGAAATAAAAATTAATTTGAGCCTAACTCCTTTTACATATGTAAATGTAAATTAAAATATGCAACAAAGTTTTAAAAAACATCAAAGACAAGATTTAAAATAATTTGAAATAAAAATTAATTATTAAAAGACAAAAAATCTGCCGGCTTGATAATATAAAGGCAGAAGACCTAAAGTCAGTGTCAGACTATATCCTGTGCCCGTTAGAGTATATCTTTAACAAACGCATAACACTGGGAAAATGCCCCACAATTTTTCAGGAATCCGTCATTATACCCAGCCACAAAAAAGGGGACAAAGAAAACTTAACGAATTACAGACCTATATCACTCATATCGCACTTACCTAAGCTATTCGAAAAAATAATAAAAAAAAGGCTAACATCATATATCAATAAATACAAACTAATTTCTAAGAATCAATTCGGCTTTAGAGAGAACGTATCAACACAAGATGCAATACTGATACTAACTGCCCAAATTTACTCTGCTCTGGATGAGGGTAAACCATGTTTATGTACATTTCTAGACTTATCAAAGGCATGTGATACGGTTAGTCACGAGCTGTTAGAAACATTAGAAGACATTATGGGAACATTCGTTAAAACTATTCAAGAATTATATCACAAACAGACAACAGCGCGTCAGAGTAAACAATGAAATGATTGATACAACGACAATAAAATACGGAGTACCCCAAGGCACAGTCCTAGGACCCACTTTATTTCCAATCTATGTAAATGGGTTATTTTCACTAAAGAGTGAAGAGGAAATCATAGTTTTTGCCGATGATACTGTCATAATATACAAAGCAAACTTCTGGGAAGAACTCAGAACAAAGGCTGAAACCGACTTAACAAAAATCAAAAACTGGTTTGACCATCGATTATTAACAATCAACTTGGAAAAAAACCACTACTTACCTTTCACCTGTAACAACTCACGTAAACCATCATTTCAGAATCTCGTAATAAATTTACTAGGAACGATATTCACCATATTACCTGTAAAAAACATAAAATACTTGTTCACATTCATAGACTCTCATTTAAGATGGGATATTCACGTGAACTATCTGATAAAAAAACTACAAACCATTATATACATATTTAGATACTTAAAAAATATCCTAAAATTCAAACAATTGAAAATACTTTACCATTCCCTTGTAGAGATTCTCCTGAATTATTGCATACTTGGAAGGGGTGGCGTTGCTAAAACTCACCTAATTTCTCTGGAAACCATACAAAAAAGATTTATAAAAATAATGTTGTCCAAGGACCCAAGATAACCCACAGACTTCCTGTACGCAGAGACAAAACTATTTGATATCAGGCAATTATACTACTACAACATAAAATAAAATATCAGAGTACAAAAAATATAAAATCATTACCTACACACGAGCACAACACCAGACAGAGAAGCCAATCCATTATACCGTTTATGACAAAGACAATCGGATAAAGATCTTATACCTTCTTAGTCCCAAGAGCTTACAACACCTTACCCAAGGACTTACAGAGAGTAACAAACACACATCAGTTCAAGAAGCTACTAAAAAGTATATATTAGAAAATCATAGAAACTTAGCCAACGACGTCATCGACCTAAAGAATAATTAAAACTTATGGCTTTGCTGGTTGGATCGCCGAGAGGAACCAGCCCTACGTCCTACGTTGCAGTACAACAAAGATAGAAGTCATCCCATCCAACAGATTCACCGACTACTTACATCCTAGCAGCTATCAACAGTCCAAGTTTTCCCTCCCCTTGTCTGTTCACCTTCAACACTAGTTTTTATATCAAAATAGTTTTTATATCAAAATAGTTTTTAAATATTTTAGCTCAGTATTTTAGTTTAGTATTTTAGTCTCCTATAAAACTAAGGCATACCCGATAAGCTAGTATTTGATAAGTAATTCCGAAAAGTTCAGTCCCCTTCATTACCCATTTCACCAAAACAAGTGTTAAGCCACTTATTGGGAAATAATGTTTATTGACAATTATTGTATCAATACATTACCATTGTAAATTATTGTTATTTTTTTCTTCCAAAATAAACGTATAATTATTATTATTATTAAATTATTATAACACTGTGTAATTCACTGAATTCAAATGTTGTAATTGGTGTGGGTATGTACCTCAACTTAAATGGGAGGATCCGTCAACGATGCTCAATACACTGAGCCAGTATTCTTCTTTACTGATACATTTTTCTTGGTACTTATATTTCCAAAATTTAATAACCCAAAAGCAAAGGCCCATTCGAACCAGCGAAGCAAGGTGTATTTCTTTTTTATGCTCTAGTTTCACCAAAAAGAAAATGATTGAAGTCGGCGACCCCCTCCAGCTGTTAGGTCCCCTTGTAAGTCGGTTTGTGTTCCTATTACGTATTGTAATTTCACACATATCTCCGTAAGCATGTATATTATTGTATATCGTGTTTTTCTGTAATAAAATCAACGCTTTCTGAAATACAACTGACTATCTCAAATATCTCAATGTAACTGATATGTATGTTACCATTATAAAGATCCTTCCTGTATAGTTTGTCTTTGTCATAAAAAGTTCTTGTGTACTGGATATCTGCGTGCAGGCGGTACGCGAGCAAGCAGTTGTGATACACACATATATAGAGATTGTATTCTGTTGTTTGTGAAAATAAATACCTAGTATAAAGTTATAAACATTATTATTTTCCCATTTGAAATACAGAACAATAACGTTTACAGATTTTTTTTGTTAACCCACCATAAAAAGTGCCACGTTAATATCTACAGTAATAATAACGAAAAGAAAAAACGAGTCTTAATTAAAATGGATAATTGGTTTATGATCTGACTTTTAATTAGCCCGATTCCGAGAAAATGAGAAACGTATTGCAAAGAAGAGAATACCTTAACTATTTACAATGTGTGATAAAACTTTTACTAGGGTATAGTATACCCGACATCAAAACTGGTCTATAAATTTTATAATGTTAACATGTCTGTATAGTTATGGATGTCCTTAATAAAAGTGCAATATTCAGACAAATTTAGTGCGACGAGACATAAAATGTTGATTTATATTTATGGCTGAATTTTATTTCTAAAGCCCCTCTAAATTAAGTGCTCAAAGGCGTTAATTAAATGATTAAAACATTCGTTCTGACTAGGGTTTAAGAGAATCGCCTAAATATGTTACCCCATCAAATTGAATTTTATGTAATAAATAACTCAGAAATAGTATAAAAGCAAAAATCGAAATAAATGACTGGGATTAATAATAAATTCTAACATTTCTTTATCGGACATTTGTAACTAAATTGATCGTAATTGGGATAACTGATATAATACAGAATGGTTTTCAGCAACTAGACATAAAAAACAGTTTTTAAATATATTGGTGAATTAATTATGGTCATTTGTATTGTTAAAGAACGCTATAACCCCGATATACTTTTCGACGTTGTAACAAAATCCGACTTAAGAAATACTTCGTAAGAAAAGCGTGCTTCACGTAAAAACGCCGTGGAGGAGGTTTTTAATTCTTGGAAATATATTTTTGCTCTTCGGAGCATTTTTTATGCCAAATTATCGCTAACTCTTCAAGGAGCGTTAATTTGGAAAGTGTAGTGAATGTCGCTGCACAGGGACGTAATGTCGCCCCGACCACCCAATTTTAGAAAGTATACTAAAATTGGACTTGAACTTCAAAATTTCCAAGATTAAAAACCCTTTTACGAATCCACGTTGTCAAGCACTGCAACTCTTACGAAGTGTTGAATATGAGGACAAGTTAGTCCAACGACTATTCAAAGTATATCGGAAGTTATAGCGAAAATAGCCCTTAGCGACATGGGACCCCCATCATTTCCTAGCAGTCGGATTTGACGGGGAAATGATGTGTTTTGACGGGGTTTGTCCTAAACCGGTTCCTCAGTGATTCGGAGTCAAAAAAGTATTATTACCATGTACTCACACGTGAATGGGATCTGCCTTGCCTGAACGTAAAATTTGTTATTGCATAATACAAACGAAGTAGAAACGCTTCAAGCAATTTTAAGCTCCGAGGAGCGACCAAAATTAATGTGAATTAATAAATACGTTTATAAGACAGGCAAGCATAAGCCCACCAAAATTTCAGTTACATGAAACTTTTCTTGAATCTTTTTGTGCATCGTTAGCTTTTCAAACTGCATATTGGATGGTAGTTGGTACCGTATGAATCGTCCCGTTCCTCACCATGTGTTGTACACGGGTCAGACCATTGTTTGTTAACATTTTCTCTGAAGAAGTTGTTGTAAAAACATAAATTTTTTAAAAGATTTAATATACATTTTTTGAACTTTATATTGTCTTTTACTTGTGTTTTCTAACAAAATTCCCTTTCAGATTTAAATTTTAGGAGAGTGTGAAACAGACAGTGTTAGATTTATAGTGTTACGACGTCTTCCAATCGATACCATCAGAGCCGCAGTTAAGCATAAACGACAGTAAGTATGATTTATCCATTATTCTCCGTCTGAAACAGTCACGTTGAACCCTAAAAATTTTGTGAACACAATATTATTATTTAGAATTTAAGAAAAGGTTGAGGAAGAAGAAAATTAATTTTTTCTTTTTCCTATTTTTTTTTAATTTTTCTAAGTTTTTCGAGCAGAAAATACGTCCTTCAGATTTCCATCAAAGCATGGATCGTTCACAGTATGACTGGTGAGCGTACTTGCCTCTCATGCAAAAGTTCCGGGTTCGATCCCCGGCCGTGGCAGTGGAAAATACTGTGAGAGGGATTTTTCCACTATACACGGATATGTGTCTCTTGTCTTCTTTTAATGTGTAGCCCCCTCCCACATAAGGCTCTTCTAGAGCCTTTCGGGATAAAGGGAGTCGTAATTACATGTAGTGTTATTTATTTATTATTATTTGTTTAAACTCACTTGATTATCATTGCACCAATTTCTAAAACATCTTATAGAGGAATATAAAGTCCAGTAAACTTTAACTTGGCAGGTCCAAAGATCACTTCAAGATCTGAAGTAATGTGTATTGAATGGTTCAGAAATGCAGTGATTCTTGTTATAGTACATTCCAAAAAATGCAAAAAGTCGTAAAAAAATTCAACCTTTCGGTCCAAAACGACAAATCCTAATAAAAAAGTATCAAAACAAGAAACATATAATATCCAGAAAAAATAAAAAAAACAAGTTATAATATTCCGTTTGTCAATTCTACGAAATAAAATTTCCAAATTACTAACCTAAAAAATACAGTCCCCATATAATAGCATTCGACACCCAACTCACTTTTCCTACCTCCGGTATCATTTTCTATTCAATAATTTTAACCTTCACTCGAAATGCGCCTTAACTATTTTATCTATTTCATAACAGGCTACATTTCCAAATTAATGTTACCGCCTATCTTCGTTCCAACGCATTAGCACAAGTCCATATCTACGTGCATGCGTAAATCATGATTCTACGAGGACAAATCAATATATTCAACTTCTTTTTCATGTAAAATCTCCTAAACCAAAACAGATTCGAGTTTCATTCAATTACCAAACAATTTCTCATTCTATTGTCTAAACAATCGTGTAATTTTCATTTTTAAATCTTAACTTTTTGCAAAGATGATGCGCAATATTACGCAACCCTCGCCCGCACGGAATGTCGGGGACCAACTTTGGGTGTAAAAACGTTTGTGCAAAACTGACGGGGCACAACAAACGAAACGATAGCGAAACGTATAACAGGCCGCGCTCAACACGCTTTAGGAAATTCAGTTTCTTCGGTGTAAAATGTGATAATCTAAGTCCAGTGCCCGCACTGCGCTTCCTTGGCCCAATCAAGTAAAAAAGAGTTTTAATTTTTAAGTGAATTTTTTCAGACATTCAAACTAATCTGCCACCGCGCACCTAATCTTAGGTGAATTTTTTTTACATTTTTTAAACAAATCTTAATGAGGAAGATGCACGAATTTTAAAAATGCTTGAATTTATTATTTTTCCATAACGTGTACTATATAACTTGATAATATAATAAAAGAAACTCATAGAAAAATTTCATTTCGTATATATTCGGCATTAAAATTTGAGCTTTTATGTACACGAAACCATGTGAAGGAAAACGCTATGATATTATAGTGTGTACGACCAGAATTGAAACCGTACAGAAACTAAAAGACGGCAAAACCAGTTGGCATCTCTTGCGGAGGTAAATAGAAATGCTTGTCATAAGAAAAACAATAAAGAGATGCCGACTGTTTTTGCCGGCTTTTAGTTTCTATGCGGTTTCAATTCTGGTCGCATACACTATACCTTGATGTCATTTTGACGTCAGTTCATTCTCAAACAGTTCATGAATGATAACTGTGATGCAATCGCTAAATAATTATGAAACTATTAAAGGTATTTTCATAAGATGTTAAGTATTGATATACTAACTTCATTGTTTAGTGTAATTCTGATAACAAGTGAGCACAAATGAAACAGATAAAAAATGAATTGCCCAATTCAGTCAATAATAATATTAATTTCAGGAAACAAATATTAATCGACAAGTGTTCGAAAACTAATCGAACTAATTACCGTCCAACAAGAACCGCGTGGAGGTATGGGCATTTCTTAGCAGGAAAGAAGAGGATGGTAATATTAGTAGGGGAAAGGATATTAGTATAATAAAATATTTTATGTAATAACAAAAATAAATAAGAAATTTTCATTAGAAGTAACGAAATTTAAATTGTTTTTCTTTTAACGGTAATAAACAAAAATTCTAGATGGGAAAATAAATATTAAAAAAATTATCAATTTCTAGGATAAAACAAAATAACTGAACATTCTTAGATACTAAATAACAAATTAACATTAATTTTATTTTAATAGAATGTTTCTAGACCACTTAATAGATTTTGAAAATCACTCTCAAGAATAAATAATTTTAGCTATAATAATAATACCTTTATTACCCAACAGGTAACACCCAATAACAGAACAATTTTTAATAATTCGTATATATGGGGGATTTCAAAAGGAGACTGATTGCTCCTGGCATGAGGACAGTAAAATGTTTAATTCTGCCTAGCGGGATAATTTGGTACATCAAAGCATAACTGAGCCAACAAATCAGGACAGTCAATATTGTTATTTTGTAAATTGTGCAAAAAGAAATAGAACTGCACTTTCTTCTTAATTCCAAGCTGTTCATTTCAAACCTAGATAAAAGTGTGCTTTGTTCAATACCTCTTTCAGGGTAAATTGAATCAATCTTAAATGATAAAAGTTTAAGAAACTTTCCTTGCACATTTTCTAAAACCAATCTATGATTTGTGTAATAGAGGTACCAGATAAGTAAACCATACTCAAGTTTAGACCTCACATAGGAAAAGTAAAAGATTTTTAGAGATTTAAACATTTTGCAGTTCTTGATTATGAAGCCAATCATTTTAGTAGCTTATTTCACCTTTAAATGAATGTGATCAATGAATGATAATCTAGAATCAAATACGACTCCAAGCCAACCATTATAAGAAACAAATTGTTCACGGTTGGTAAGGTATGATTGCATAAATGATAGTAATGAAGAACTTAAGCCCCAGTTGCCTAATTTAGAAAATAAGTTACTGTGATCAATCCTATCAAAAGCCTTAGAGAAGTCCATATAGATCACATCAACCTGTCCAGACTCATCAATAGCATGAGATACAAACTGAGTAAAAATAGCCAAATTGGTAACTGTTGAACGGTGGGACACAAAACCATGTTGATATAACGATATTCTCTTACTGACTGGCATGTAGATGCGATCATATAGGATAATCTCGAAGACCTTTGCAAAGTTTCATATTGTCAAATTATTGTATTATAATCGGTCCTTGATAAGTGTGTAAAATTTCAGTTTAATCTGACGTTTTGAAGTGAGGGAGAATCACATTCAAAGATTCCGTTACAAACAAACAAACATACAGATGAAGCTAATAAAAAGCGTGTTAAAAAACAAATCTATTCTGCCCTCGCGCATCTAATTTAAGTGAATTTATCAAACTATTATAATCGGCACCTTCGCCAAAAAATGAATTTTTTAAGTTTCAAAATATGAGTTGTTTTTATTTTTGTAAGACAAAACTTTCTTTGTTAAAAAGTTAAACTTTCTACAATCTACTTTTAATTTGAAGTGAATTAAACTCTGTGAAGTGTTTAAAAATAAATATTATAATTCCGTTCTAAAACTAGTGTGTTATTTCAAGAAGTAATATACAGGGCGATGAAAAAAATACATTGCCACAGTCAATTCAAAGTGTTTTTTCGAATTTTTACAACAGCCAAGTACTCCCGCTGCATATACATGGTGAAGCCTTTGGCTCTTGTGCATAAAATTTTCAAAAATTAAACTGATACTTTCTAATCAAGAATAAGTACACGAACGTCCTTAAGGGTTTCTACCAAAGCTCTTCGACGCAAAATTTTTTTATTTTCCAAACGCGAGGAGTTTGTTCGTGTTCACAAGTTTTATCGTACCTTCTAAATTTCACCCAGTAAAAGAGGATGCGAATCGCTAAAATTAGTCAAACAATTCAAACACGTACGTTCATTTTCATAATATTTACCAATAATTTGTCCTTCGACTTTTGTTGTAGCTACCAATTTTATAATAGTTACCAAAACTGACTTTTTACCGAAGTCACTCATATTGACGTAAGATTCGCTAAACTACACAGAAATCAGGTTTCAGCTCGATCAAATCAAACTCATGACATTTATTCTCGAGCTAATATTATTTGTTTTCCATAATACTTCCTAAAATATTAAAGATACTTCCCAAATCATATTTTTATATAAACTTGCATCCACTTTATGGCGGTGACTTAAAAATTTAGTACAACATTAACTGCATTCGTGGTATGCTCATGCCTAATTTGAAAAATATTTGTAACTGATAAGGTGTGTATCGACTGCGCGAGGCTGCCTCACGAGACAGGTTTGCGATGCGAGCCTCGCGGTGTCCTTATTTCCTCCCTATAAAACTGACTGCCCGTTGGATCGCCATGCCTCGTGACATTATCGGGATATGCTCGTCTAGACATCTCGAGGCAGTCGATACACACCTTAATATATATAGTCGAGAACACATTTGCTGGGGGCTCAAAAAACACAACAAAAACTTTATGACGTCATTAAAATACCATTACTCTTTGTGCTATCACGACTCTAAATTGACTTACTTACCTTTATAGGTTTTTAATATGTGCATCGGCTTGTTTGATGACACCATGCCGCACGGGCCAACGCCGATAATAATGAAGTCGTAAAGTTTTTGTTGTATTTTTTGAGTGTCCGGCAAATGTGTACTCTACTATACAGTATCTCTGTTATTGTGGGAATGATTAATGTCGTATTCCGACTCTGTAATTGGTACTTTTGTCCTATCGAGTTGTATTTCCTCTGTATGTTTGATGAAGCAACTGTATTTATACCCTAATTTTTTTTATGAATGTCTGTACCTAAACGGCTCTAGCTATCAGGGGTGGGGAAAAACTGGATTAAAGGGAAACAAACAATGTTAAATTTAATCCTATAGTACAACTATAAAATTCATAACCCTGAGGTAGCGGAACATAAAAATACAACAATGTGAATCAACGCCATAGAAAAATAACTAAACTAATACATGGAATATTTATAGTAACAAAAGGTAATTTACAAACATGAACAAAATCCGGAGTATAACTGGAGTCAAAACTCATGTCTAATTTCTGTGGTGTTTATTTATTATTTATTTAGATACTCAGACATTAATCACAATAATAATTTTCAAAGTCAAAATCTCGAAAAGAAAGTTGGGCGCTATGGATTTTCTTTTTTGGTAAAAAGCCGAAAAACATTGAGTGAACTTAATGAGTGAACTTAATAAGAACGTACTTATAGTTTATGATGCACTTGGTCACATAAAGCAATAATTGGCACTGACGTACTTGGAGGGAGTAGTGTTCGAAAATCTACAGTTTAACCCTAATTCACGAAGGGTTACAGGCACTAGATAAGGGTCTATGCACCAAAAAGTTTTTATTTCTCAAAAAAAGTTTGTAAGGTTTACACTTTGATAAAACAGTACAGCGTATGGACCAATAACGTAAATATAACAGAACTTAATGTGAGTATCTTGTAATATGGCGTACTTGCTGTTTACATCGTCAATAAATGGGGTCTCTCACTACCAAAACTTCTCTCTAGAATGGAATGGCTTTGTTTTTACCGATTTGTATATGACATTTTACTAATATTTTGCTAAATTTACAAGATAAAATCGTCCGTTACATTAAAATCAGTAAAGATACGCGCAGTACCGCCACAATGGAAACATCTAATACAAAACCATAAGAAATTATACGTCGAACATTTATCGCAACATATTGTAAACAGCTCCTGTTTTGTAATGGTGGTAACAGACACACTTTCTTAGAAAAATATTCTTCCGAATGCTACTTCGGATATAGTCTGAGTTCGTGTGAACAAGCATACTTAGTTGAATCAACGAACGGTGCGCATGTATTGAATGTTACATATTTAATATATTTTATATTTTAACAACTGTTGAGATTTTAGGTCGTATTTTACCTCATCTTTACATATGCAATATCCTTCTTATTGAAATATCTGAGATAAATACTTTTAATTGGGCAGTATATAATTATAATCCAATCTATACAACAATATACTATTGTAGAAATGTTCCAGTACTTAGTAATAATTATTATTTTACTTTTAATTTATATATTATTCCTTCCTGATATGAAGGGTTATTTTTAAAACGCCCTGTGGCGCTGATATTGAGAAATTATATCCGAGAATATACTTTATTCATCTATAATATATTACTACCATATTGTAAGTTTCAAATTTCACATATTTTGAACAAACTTTGATAATTTATGATGAAAGGTTTGTTATTCATAGGCAATTTCATCCACACACCACTTAAATCAACGTTTCTTTATAGGCTTATCGCACAACTTGACGTCCCCAAATTTTATTACCCCCAATTATTTTAGTTGTCCGCTTAAAGAATTTCTATTAATTTATTTTTTGATGTGTTAATTTAAAGCCAGATTTAGGTTTGGGTTACAAGTCTCGATACGTTGCGTTGGTCTAATTTAAAGAAATATACCGATGATTAATATTTACGACATATTTTGTTTCTAGTCTGAATTTATGTGTTTATCGAGTAAAACGATACGCAGTTAGTCGGTTTGTTAATAGGGGCATCACAGTAGAGTTTTATAAGAACGTACAGAGATGAAGATACTATTTACATACCTTCTTCTGCTCCAACACACGTGATGTTAATATACAGTACGCCATTTTGTGGCCTATTCTCAGGGAATAAATAACGTTTGTTTGTCGAATTTTTTTTCTCATTTAGCTAGCCGAAACAAAGCCGTATTCACTACTAACTGACATTAGGCAAATGAAAAAGAACTTAGCTGAAAAAGTTAATTGTAAATAACGCAATTCATAGTGCCTTTATTGAAAGTGTTTCACTATGTACAGTCGTGAGCAAAAAAAATAGGACAAGTCTTATAACGGTACTTTGCTAAAATCTAGTTGTGTAACTTTAATTTTTGTGACATTGTCAGTTAGTTGTCATAATTTATTGCAAGTGTGCAAAAAACTAATATGCCTCATATAAGCGATTTAGTTATATCTGTAGTTATTGCTAAAGCAGAAGATGGATGGTCATTATAATATTGACAAAAATTGGGTGCATAATACTTTAAGAAAGTGGAGAATAAACGATAAGATTAATAGAAATTCTGGATCAGGGCGACGAAGGATATCAACTCAATAACAAGATTTGTAATTGGTAAATGCTTTAGTAGAAAATCCATTTTACTCAGTTATCCAGGCTGCTGAAGAAACGAATTTTCCTGGATCGAGTAGTACTGGTCGCCAGCGAGTAAGAGAATCGGAGCTAGGCTGTCATGCAGCAGCACAGAAATACTTACTTAAAGCTGAACATAAAGAAGCTCGAGTAGGATTTGCGCTTGAATTTTTAGCGCATGATGTAAATTTTTGGAACAATGTAATCTTTACAGATGAAAAACTTTCCAGTCAACACACAGCGGTCGTATTCGTGTTTACCGCCCTCCGAATACTCGATTCGATGAGAAATATATATCTAACAATGATAAAAGTGGTAGATTTTCCGTCAATATGTGGGCTTGGATATCGGCACGTGGCCCTGGTGTTTTGTGGCATATTGAGGACCGATTTAATAGTGAAACGTATATTAGGATTTTAGACAATATTATGCTCCCTTCTGTGTCACAATTATTTCCTAATAATGAATTCATTTCAACAAGACAATTGTTCCGTTCATACTGCTCATACCGTAACTTACTGGTTTCAAGATAACAACATCAATGTTCTTAACTGGCCCAGTCATAGTCCAGATCTTAACCCTGTGGAATAAATATGGGGACTATTCGTAAAAAGTATCCAAAAACGAAATGTGAGACCACGGAATGCCGAAGAATTACTGGAAATAGTAAATAATGCATGGGAAAATATTATTACTAATGATTATTGTATAAGGTTATTTAATTCTATGCCAAACACACTTATAGAAGTTATAAATAGAAATGGTGCAATAACGAAATATTAATAGTTAGTCTCTTGTTAAGTAGGATATCCTTTGTCCTTTTATCCAGGATTTCTACTAATCGTACCGTTATTCTCCATTTTCTCAAAATGTTACACAGCAAGTGTTTGTTAATGTTATAACGCAGTGCAATTTGTCTCATTAACCATCCATCATTTACTATAGCAATAACTACAGCATTAAAATAAAAAATAAATTAAAAGTGAGATTATGTTTTATTTCGGCTACTCATTACATATTCAAATAGAGACAGATTTACATTAGAAAAAAAGTTGTCCTATTTTTTTCTGCTCACGACAGTACATAAATTGTCGAGATTTTTCCTACTAAATTTAAGTTAGCTTCTTGTATAACAACTTTTTATTTGTATCGTGCAAAATATATTACAATAACTATTAGGTCTGTCAGGAAGAAATTGCTTCTACCGTTTGCGTGTTTTAATGTCAACATTTAATCTCTATTCTAATTCTTTATAAATACATGAATGAATAAAATATTTTCGATAGGTAAATTTTTATGTAATTGATTACGATGTAGGGGAACATATAATTCAGTAATTTTGTTCCGTTTAGGAAATTTTTGCAACGAAAAGAAATCGCCGGAAAAGCTCTTAATTATTTCTGGACCTCTCAAAAATGGCTTTGAGGGGTAGGTGTATTCTTTCTTATAAAAATCATGTTTAATAAATACACTTACCTTTAAGATCTTCTTTTGAGGAATTCCACTGCCCAAAAATTACACTGCGTTCTATAATTAGTTCACCTAGATAAATGAATTTGATATTAAATTTTACCAGCACTTTACCACGCTAGACATAAACTGAAGATTTAAAAAGCATATACTTCACTAAAAATATATAAGAGGATAAAAAGTTCATACTTAAATAGGGATCTAATCTTATACCCGACAATGTAAAACACATAAGCAAAATATTTAAAAACAAATTTAAAAAAATATTTGCTCTCAATAATAAGTACTCTATAATATAAAATATAAATAATATAAAATTGATGTGTACCCATGTAATAATCATATTTCTTTTTTCTTAAATTATTCGTCCTGTAAAGGGATGCGTGGTTTATAATAATAATTTGTTGGTTCCTATCATGTAGAATGTGTTAGATAATTTCAAAAGTGCCCTAACAGTAAAATAAATGTAGGCATGTGACTCCGGCTTTTGGTTCGCGCTCGGAAACGTGTGTGAAAGAGTGCTTGTTGTTCTAATCCAAATGCATACAAACCAGAGAAAATAGTCGTGGAATAGGCTTATGGGGGAAACTACGTCAAAATAAAACGCGCTGTAAACTATATCTCTAGGATGGTGTGAAAACGAGATTTCAAAAGAAACTGTATATTATTGGTGAATAAAACAGCCAAAATTAGAAAGAAAAAAACGAAAAATTGTAATAATAAATGATCATAACCCATTTTTTTCACGAAAAATTGTTATAGATGTTAATTACAAAAGAGGGAGGTCGCTCAGCTTATGATGTTCGAAAAGCTTATAAAATTCACTAGAAAATAGCACTTTACGCTGTTCAGAATACATGCCCCATCGAAGGTCCGAGAGCCAACGATATTTTTTTATGATCAAAGCGCAAGTGCTGGAATTTTTTTCTACACTTTATTCGGCATTCCACGTAAGGAAATAGACTATCAGCTTGCGCACTTGTGAGGGGTTTAGCTGCAGCAGCCTCCCATACAACTAAAACAATTATAAAAAAATTAATACAACAAAAGCCAAGACTTGGTTGACACGTTCATAATGTTGAAAAGTAACTAAAAAACATAATCAGCTGATTTTAGAGTGGTGGATTATGCTTCAGCTTTCCATGTAAACAAATTTCATAAATTACACGAAAAAATAGACCGTTGAATTTTTCGCGGTGGATAAGTGCGCAGCTGACGAGTTAAAGGCGCAGCGCATCTTTATCAGCGCGCGCGTTTACAGTTTGACTGCATCAGCTGAGTACTTTTCCCTCGCTTAATACGAAGCGGAGTATTTTTTTCATTTAGCTTATTAACTTGCTTGTTGTATTATCAAATTCCAGCTTTTGCGGTATCAGATGTCTATTGTTTTTTATCACTAAACACAGCGCGTTATTAGATCAATAATTGGAATCGATTATTAATAACTGTAATTATTGGAGATCTTATATTATAATATAAGTTTTTGAATTTAAAGTGGCCCCGGAATAAGTACTCGCCGAAATTTTGAGACGTGCGTAAAAAATCGAGTGTTTTTGAAAATTATCAAAGGGGTAAGGAAAAATTTATTACTTTTTGACGGCGGTCAAACATGTAACGCATGTGAGCGGATAAAGGTTGATTCTCACTATACGCTCCATCTCCGTTCCATACCGGTTCCGTTCCGTTTACGTAAAATATTATTGCCTGTAAATGAATGTACGTATGCACACCTTCCGTTCCGTTTACATACCGTTTCCAAATAGTACCGTTCCATATTGATGCAAACGTATTTTTTACGGACAGGCTGATACATGTCGGAAGCGGTATTGATAGTGAGAACATCGTTACGTTTCAGTTCTATATTGTTATTATTATTATTAGCCGTTACTCGAGTCCGAGTATAAAAATGTTACAGTCGATAAATTGTGTACAATAAAAAACAAGTAAAAGGTGTAGTCTATTGTAATTCCCATTCATCGACGGTGCACACGACTATGGCTATAGAGGCCAATTCGGGAGAGCACATGTCGACCGCAGTCAGGACAAACATAGGCCTGGTTAGGTCTTGGATTCGGCCTTCTTGCAGCAACATTTCCTTGATAGCTGGCCACAACCCCTCGCCATTCGGTTCTGTCCGCTGCAAGTTGTTCCCATTGCTCGTCTGGAATATCGCAGGATTTTAGATTTTCATGGAGAACCTCTTTCGTTGACCGCCACGCCTTCTTCTACCGCTTAGCAATTCACCATAAAGTGTACATTTAGGAAGGCGGTTATCATGCATACGATGAACGTGACCTGCCCATCTTAGGCGTGCTCTTGAAATAAGCACCTCAATTGGAAAGCTGTTTGCTCTCCTGAGTACTTCCATGTTTGATATGTGATGGAACCAACGGATTTTCATCATACTTCTGAGGTGTCTTTGCTGAAAACGTTCTAATTCTTTCACATGACGACGGTAAGTGACCCAGCTTTCACATCCATATAGCAGTGTTGGAATGACAACTGCTCTGTAGACAGCCATTTTCGTTGACAAAGCAAGGTCGTGGTTGTCAAATACTCTCTCTCTAAGTCCCCAGAGTGCTCTAGATGCAGCGTTAATTTTATTGCGAATCTCGCTGTCCATGTTTGCTTTGTCATTAACAACGTTGCCTAAGTAATTGAACTGATCCACCACTTCAAGAGAATTTCCGTTAAGTGTAATGTCTATTTGGTTCACTTGATGAGGAGTTGACATAATCTTAGTCTTTCCAATGTTGATTTTAAGTCCCAAGGAATCACAGCTCTGGGCATACACATCTAAAAGTTTTTGAAGCTCTTCCGGCGTAGAGGCTAAAAGTGCACAGTCATCCGCATACTGGAGATCACAAATGAATCGTGTGCGTGTCTTCGTGAAAGCTCTAAAGCGCCCTATGTTAAAGAGACCGCCATCAAAACGGTATCTGAGACCTATTCCTCTGACTGTCAGTTTGTTGTCAACAATAATTGTTAGAGCAGTATATGTACAAGTGAATTGAAAAGTTGATATTTAAAATAGTCGTTGATATTTAACTATGAATGACGAAAAGTTAATTGAACTGGTGAGGCAAAATACGGCCCTCTATGATTTTGAAAATTCGAAATATAGTGACAATAATTATAAAGAGAAAATCTGGTCGGCAATTGCAAAGGAATTAAATATCACACTGGGTAAGTAAACAAATATTTTCATAAGTTTAACTATTCATTTTATTACAAGAATATTGCTATACAAACATGAATACAGATTGATCATAAGGCTAAACTTTTTAAATTGCACCCATTTGCCAGTCAACAGCTCCAACTGGAGAATTAAAAAAATCTTTGTAAATATCTCTAATTTGAAACGCAGTAGCTATTGCATTTCCTCCTTGCTGCGGCAAATTGCGTAATGAAGAGTTTGTAGCTGACCTAGAATTGTCGGAATTAACTTGATAATCTTTGATAAAATTATGCAATAAACATGTAGTCAAGACATTTTTCTCTGCATATTCTGGTGCAGATTTTAATCTTCTATTATAAAATTGAAACTTTTGACCCAAAAGAGCAAAAGAGTTTTCGGAGCATCTTCGAGTACGTGATAATCTGTAATTAAATATTTTTTTTGTTATGTCGTCTCGTTGTTGAGCTGAAGAATAGGATCTTAATAAATTTGATTTTAAGAGAAAAGCTTCATCTCCTACTATTACAAAAGTTGCCTTTTGGTTCGTACCAGGAAGTTCTACCGGGTTGGGGATATTTAAGGCATTTTGTTCTAAAGCCCTTCCTAATTTTGAGTGCGCAAAAATACCTCCATCGCTGTTTTTTCCATATGATCCAATATCAACAGTAATAAAATTATATTGTGCATCGACCAGTGCTAGGAGAACTATCGAAAAATTTTTATTATAATTAAAAAATTGAGAGCCGGAATTAGCTGGAGCTTGTATCACTACGTGTTTCCCGTCAAGAGCTCCCAAGCAATTGGAAAAATTCCAAATATTCCAAAATTCATTAGCAATTCTTCTCCAGTCGTTTTCTGTGGGTGTGGGCATCAACGTCCTTAATGTTTTTTTAATTATTGCATCGCAGACCTCTTTCACTATAGTGCATACTGTTGAATGGCCGAGTCTGTAGCTAAAGACTATTGTGCGGAAAGAATCACCCGTTTCCAAAAACCTAAAAAAAAAAGAAAAAAAAATACAGAAAATATTTAAAGTTTAACAGTAATGAATATATACTTTTTTTACAGGCTCAACTTGCAAAACCAGGTGGAATCAATTGAGAGATCAGTGGCGAAAAAAAAAAATAAAGTTACGAAATCGGGGCAAGCTAATAAGCCAGTCAAAAAATGGAGATACGAAGAACAAATGGGTTTTTTAGAACCATTTTTGCGCCAACGAGAAACAATTGACAGTCTTGAGGACATTTACTTACAGAATGAAGAAATGGAAGGACGGCAAAATATTGCTGCTACTGAAACTCAAGAAAATATTATTGTTACTGACGCAGAGGAAGACACGGCAGTGGTTACAAATTCTCCTATTGAAACTACATCTTCGCAAACACCTCAAAGACTGCGATTTTCTAACCAACCACCAAAAGGGAAAAAGGATGAATCCGCTTCTGCAGTAGTAATGAAGTATCTCATTGAAAAGCAAAAAGAAGAAACGAGTCGTCCTGCAGCAAAAGACCCAACAGATATATTTTTTGAGAGTATTGCTGGAAAAGTTAAACGCTTCACGCCATATTATAGAAACATTGCTGAAAGTAGGATCTTTAATTTGGTGGAACTGGAACAAATTTTACCAACCAATCAACATTCAATAAACGCATCTTCTCATTTTCAATAACAAAAACAACAGTTTCAACAACATCAATCCACTGGTAACGACAAATACAGTTTACACAACCTCGTTCCTGCTAACCAGTTTTCCGAGTGTGTACTACAACCTATGTCCTGTCCTTCTACTTCAAATTCAACAGCTGCTTCATACATAGCCTCATTTTATGATAATTCAAATGTTGAAGATAATAATGACTGATCACATTATATAATGTTTTCTATGTTACAATGTTCTAATATTTTTATACTTTTATCATAAAAAATTAAACACCTTACCTTAAACAAACACAAAGTTTTTGTTTTGCTGTTATCGATTCCCTGAATGTGGTATTTTGTTTTGTTATCACTGGTTCTATAATGGATAGTAATTCGTGGAATTTATATTTTGACATGCGGAAATACTGAACAAACTTGATTTCATCATCTATCAATTCTTTAAATAGTGTTATAAATTCTCCATCACTGTTTCTTTTCTTTAACATATTGTGCACCCAAAATCGTCGTTTTTTTCTTTTTAAGCTAGCTTCTTCATCTAATAAAATAGCAGCTAGGATTAAGTTTTCGTTAGACCACATTTTGTCAAACGCACATTATTTTTATCTAAGCGAAACTGGTCACGACCGGAAAATGTGAATAGACAAGAATTTAACTGAACGGATACGTAATGGTTATGGAACGGAGATGGAACGTATAGTGAGAATCAACCTTAACTACTCACTGCGCCCGAGACCGTGCCCTTAACTCGTCAGCTGCGCACTTCGCGAAAAATTCAACGGACAATTATGTTCGTGTAATTTATTAAATTAGCTGTTACTGTACCAAATTATAGCTTACTCAGCGCATATTTTGCACATGTTTACATGGAAAGCTGAAGCATAATCTCCCATTCTAAAGTCCGCTGATTATGTTTCTAGTTACTTTTTAACATCACTAACATGTCGATCATGATTCAGCTTTTGTTGCATTAACTTTTTTGATAATTATTTTACGTGCGAGAGACTGCTGCGGCTATGCCCCCCAAAACCGCGAAGCTGATGGTCCATTATCTTATGTGGAATGCTGAATGAGGTATAGAAGAAAATTCAACTTTTGTGAAATAACTAACTATAAACGGTCGTTGGCTCCCGGGGTATAAGGGAATACTCAACTCACCCGTTTACCGCTAGTGTCCGCACCCTTCTTAATAATATTTTTTGACGACAACTGAGTTTTAGGCCCTATGGGCCGTGTAGATAGCGCCATTAAATTTCTAGTCGTAGCAGGTTTTTTCCAGGGATTGTACTATATATAATTATATGATCTCCTTCCAGATGCATAAAGATTTGTTTTAGTCGTTGTCCTGATGGGAGGGTTTCTATGTATTCGAAGACTATTCTGCATTTTTTTTTTCATTGATGAATACCAGCATATTTTCCACCAGTAGTTGGTATGTCTTCATCCCTAAATTCTGTAATAGATCCATTTTTTTCTATATTCTGTGACGCTATTATTATTATTTTTATTTTCGTCAAGGAAATTTCGTTTTATTGGTACATTTTGCTACCACTACAATGATCACGAATTGGTGTATATTTAATTTAGGTTCCAAAATTCTCAGTGTAACGAAGTATTTTTCGTTACCGAAGTATGTATAAAATATCATTATTTTCTCGAAAATATTTTATAGTTCTGTTATATTTGTAAAGATACTGTACCGCCGTAGGCGAGTTCCTTTAAAATTAATTAATTTCTAGAAACCCCGAGTAGGTATATCAGATTGTAAAGTACAGATGAACTCAGGTGGGGAAGCGACGAGAAGAGTTTCTACATTTCAGACACGCCAAACCACGCACGAGTCAGTGCCTTCCCAGCGACCGACCACGTTAGATGTGCAGAGCTCTCCGTCCTGTGGTACCAGAGTAAGGTAAATTTGCTAAGTCCACAAATTCATCGTGGCATTACTTTTCTAAGTCCGAAAATACTTTAAAATATTTTACAAGTCCGTTCGACGTCACTTAGGTGACGTAGTCCTTCAGTACACGGGAATAATTTAATTATTCCGCATTTAGTCTTCTGGCTGCCGTCCCACGAGGTACACGTGCCTGCTGTTGGCTCTGGTGCTGTACTGAAAATATTACAAGTCCACAATTCAGGTAACATTTATTTTTCTAAGTCCGTAAAATCTATATTTGAATTATATAAAGTCCACAAATCCGTCGTGGACTTATTTTTCTAAGTCCCCAAAGACATTTCAAATATTTTTACAAGTCCAGTTGACGTCACAGTGATCCACCGCGCACCTATTTTCCGCTGCTTCTCCCACTCCTTCATCTCTGAAGGCAGTAATAAAATTCACACCGACCAGTTAGTCTTCCCGATCGATTCAGAGCCAGCAGACGTGTTCACGCTAAATATTTGAAGCCGCCAGGTAACCTTCATTTCTCTAAGTCCGTAAAATCTGTATTTGCAATAATCCATCGTGGAATTATTTTTCTAAGTCCACAAATACATATTTGAATTATTTTTCTAAGTCGCGAAATATTCCGAAATAATTTTTCTAAGTCCAAATCTGATTCTGCAAATATTTTGTCAAGTCCGTCTGACGTCACCGTGATCCATCACGCATCTGTTTTCTGCTGTTTCTCCCACTCCTTCATATCTGAAGGAAGTAATTAAATTCATACCATGTAGACAGTCAGCCTGATTGATTCAAAGCAAGCAGACGTGTTTCCTCCGAAAATCAAACTCCAGGTAAATAATACTTGACACATATTGATTCCAAACCGTGGAATATTTCCATATTTTGTCATTGAATAAACCACGCATCTGTTTGACGCATTTCTCCCGCTACTCTAATAAGTTGTTTGATTATAGAAAAGTCCCGGTACACCAAGCAAGTGTGTCAGTCCGCTCTGACCGTTCCCGCAAGCAGACGTGCCTGAATCCAGATCAAGAAGTAAGTAAGACCAAAGAGAAGACAGTCAACGGAGTAGGAAAACTTGGCTAGTGCGACCTGTGTTTAGTAACCATACCTTGTCTGTTTCAGCCGTTGCCAGGAGGAACTGCATCTTGTAGGTGCTCTCGATACCACCCGCTGGGGTTTTCGAGAATACTGAAAAGTTGCATTTTTGTGTACTAATCATACCTTGTCTGTTTCAGCCGCCACCAGGAGGAACTACATCTTGTAAAAAGTTGCCGTATAACTGTAATAATCATGCCCTATCTTTTCAGGACACATTAACACTGGCCAAGTATTCTATAAACTGTTGCACTGTAGTTTTTATCTTTTTCCATTTTAATACTGTATATAATTGTGGTCTTGCTTCATTTGCCTGGTATCCGTATCTAATCTGCACCTTGGTATCGCTTTATTAAATTGCCCACGTAACGCCGCTTACTTTGTGTTAACACTTTGCCGTTTGCTTATTGCTAATGTTTTAAATAGTAGTTTTGTACTTGCTAGCGTTGTCGCCTGAGTCATTTGGTACTAGATTTTTGCTTGCTCCTCCCGGCCTAAGTAACTTATAGATTTTAGTAGTTGAAGTAGCTTTGTACATATAGGTTTATAGTAATATACTGACTTTATTGAAATACTCTGAGTTTTATTGTCTGTGTGTGAACGTCTAATTTCCCATACATTGACCCACTGGATTAAACTTTCTCCACTTGAGCTGCTCAGCCTCACATACTCGGCTTGAGGGTAGTGTGTCCTATCACTTAAACTAGGACTGGCGCCCGAGTAATTCGAAAATTCGTTTCCGAAGCTCGTGTGTCAAAGAGTGGCCGCGCCTTTTCTCCACGTCAACGTGCGAGGTGGAGAAAAACGCGTCACATCAGGAATTGCATTTTTACTGCTATCAATATGTTAAACAGTATAAACAAGTGCGGTGTGGGTGATCCCAACTTTATTCACTTTCTGGTAATACTTTAGCCTGACCTGCGTGACATTTTTATTGTCCCTTATCTTGTCTAAGACAGTTTCGTCTTTGTTTTTCTTAAGCACCTTTATTGAAATATTTCTCTATAATATATTTAAATTAGTAAATTTTCCAGCAGGTAATATTTTTGCATGCTATATAACATGCCATCTTCTAATACTGCAAATAAAATGATGTTAACATCTTATCCTTGGTTTAGTGCGCTGTAGTGGATTTGATTTTCATTGCCTCTCACTATACTCGAATGTACTTTACCAAAATACTGTTGATACTTTTGGTTTATATACCCACATTGTTATTAAAATATTTATTTTATACTAACATTTTCATACTATTAACACATATACTTTATTGATGATTTTTAGTTGTACTCTAATATATTTTTTCGACTGTTTCCTCCGCTTTTGGCTGGCTTTTTTTGTGTTTTTATTTTCTGGAGCAACGTGCTTACACGTGCAGCCTTTCCCACCGTCCATTTGAGACTTTAAATAAATAAATAAATAAATAAATAAATAAATAAATAAATAAATAAATAAATAAATAAATAACAAACAAACAAACAAACAAACAAACAAACAAACAAACAAACAAACAAACAAACAAACAAACAAACAAACAAACAAACAAACAAACAAACAAACAAACAAACAAACAAACAAACAAACAAACAAACAAACAAACAACCAAACAAACAAACAAACAAACAAACAAACAAACAAATAAACAAATAAATAAATAAATACCACAGAAATTAGGCAACCCCCAATTCCAAAAGTCAGAGGCTTGTGCGGAAGGGGGTTACACATTGAAAAACGCGGACATACAACCATTTTATCCGACAGTGTCAATGTCAGAGCCAGGATTCGAACCCGGTGGCGCTATATCCGTGTGATTAATCGCGATTGCCACCTTGCGCCTTAACCCACTCAGCTATCGACCAGACAAGAACTTTATTCTTCAATACTAATTAATAGTTAGTTCTTTATGTCATAATTATAAAATTATAATTTGATTTCATAGGTTCTCTTTTTCTATCACTTTCAGAAGCCTGAGGCTATTACTTTTTCCACTACTTTCATTGATGTAAAGACAATACGATGTAGTGAGGTATGCTTGCACGTCGCGAGATCTCTGTTCATCAATATAATTAGTTCTTCGTCATTCGTATTTACGATACAAGCACTTTTAAGTACAGAAGTAAACTGGAACAAAATGAGATGTATCCATGTATACACTATCAATAACGTCTTCGGCACGTTTCAGGGTATCCGTTAAAAATTTCTCACTCAGAATGCTTGACTGAACTGAGCGGTAACTGAAAGCATATTGAACGTAATATTACCATGTGCTCGTTTAATTTCTTGTAAGAAATGTTTACGGCTAGGAAACAGAACGAAAACGCAACTCCTAGTACCTTTATGTATTCCTTACATCATTAGCCAAGAAAATAAACCTTTTTTACTGCATATTATTTTCTTTTAGTTGAAAAGCTTCTTTTATTAACTGTAGCTTGTTTATGTGCATATTTGTTTTTAAACTAATTGCGCTTATAATAGTCCAAACAACGAAGGTTGAGTTAAATAAGTTCGGGGAAGTGAATTTTGATCTTGTTCGCCCCCTCGAGATATTTAGGGGACACTAAAAATTTAAATTAAAAATTAAGTTATCGGCACGAACTCACCTCACTTTTTCGGGAATTTTTTAATATGTTTGACAGGACACCGCAATAAAAAAGTATACCAACTAACACGTGTACTAATGTCCTTTTCAACCCCTTCGTTGCTTGAGCAAAATGTTTGTTATTAAAAGTATCTGGGTATGTATATTTATAAAAATCTACTTCTCTTTGAGTGTGTGGTAGAGTAGGCATTCCCAAACTCCTAGTTTGACAGCGATAAATTAACTTCTATATAAAAAAGTCTATTTAACAGTCACATTTTTGTCACTTTGACAGCGAAAAAAAAGGTGCATCGTTTTTTATCACCGATAAAAAAGCCCGTTCTTAAAAAGCAGAGTACATCTATTAGTCGCACTTCACTTTAAAATCTGAACTGTCAGCTATATTCTGTCGTTAATTTATCTTGCCAAAAAACACGAGCTTTTCTTTTATGGTTAAATTTCTTTTTAACTCAAAATTTTGCCAATCAGTAATTTTGCTCGAAAAACTGGCATTTGACAAAATCGCTAAACCTCCGGTCTTGCGATTTTTTCATGTAAGTTTTTTTTAATAAAGTCACTGATTGGCAAAATTATTTCATTATAAAGAGAAATGTATCAGATAAAAAAAACTCTTGTGATTTTACTGTTGATAAAAATATACAGGATGTGTCAAGAAAAACTGTTTTTTTCCATTTTAAGATGTAGATGGAGCTGTACTATCAAGAAATAAATAAATAAATGTTTATTTGCCACTGATACATTATTTTATAACATCTATTGGTTTATAATATAAACAAATAAAAACATTAGCCTCACATAACGTAAACCTTGTTCGTGGGCCACTGTGTAACTTACCCATACTTATTGTTATTTTGCAATGCTTATGTGTTCCAAATTTCTCATCTTTTTAGTATGTTTTCTAATAACCTGTCTTTCTATTCCTAACTATAATAATACGTATAATATGTACATCTAACTATTATCTCTGCTTAATTCCAGGGTCAATTAATACACCTATATTTCTTTACGACATACAAGCAAAAATAAATTCACTATTTTTTTATTTGTATTTTCTTATTTTTGTTCAATTAGCACATGAATTTCTGACCTTTCTTTCTCTAGGATGAACTATTTTACTTTCCTTTTAAAAATATTGTATGAAATTGAATTTATAACAGGTCAAAGTAAGTAGTTAAAGAATCTAGGAGCCAGATATGTATAACATCTTTGTCCAATACTTTTTGTCGTTACTTTTGTTTTGCATATTGCTTATACCTTGTTTGTTTCATAGATATGATCAATAGGCTCTAACTCATTGCGATAATTATAATTCCTTGTAGCCACAATTAAAAAGTATAATTGTCTCTAAAATTGTGCCCCGGGGAAGAGATCGATGGAGGGGTAAGTATTTTCCCTATCGAGCATTGTCTTAAGAAACTTTTTCTGTAATATTAGCAGTTGTTTAATGTGATTGTAGGTAGTACTGCCCATCCAATGATCCCATATCTTAGTCTGGATTCTATTAATCCGTAGTATACTGTTTTTAAAGATTTTATGTCGAGAAAAGTTTTCATAAATTTAAATTTATATAGCAGACCTCTTAAATTATTTACTACGCTAGCTATGTGAGTATACCAATGCTAATTTGAGTCCAAGTGAACTCCTAGATATTTAATTGTAGTGGCTTTTTCTATTTCCAATTTGTTTGGATCTTGCGTAATCTGTAGACAGTTAAAAGTCGGTAGGATATTTTTATACGAAGAAAATTGCAAATATTTCGTTTTTGAAAAATTTATCGTTAAAAGCTTTTTGTCGAAAAAGTTTTTTATGTTGAATGAGACACATGTTTCGGTGAGAGGGACTTCGAAATCTAATACATGTGTAAGAGCTTTAGTTTTGAATCAAGTTCAGCTAGACGAAATAATTTCGTAAATTCAACCATTATCGAATTAATTTCGTTCAATATTTCTGGAAAAGTTTGATTAAGGTAATTGATGACATTATGGTGTCATGCAATAACTAGATGAAACCACATAGCATCTAAACTGAATGGATACATTCTATAATAGCAAAGGTAAATCGTTTCGTATAAATTGTAGTTACCGGCGCCATTTAACTTTTCTTGACAAAGATATATTTTGACTATTTATCTATTTACAACCAAATCAAGTGAGTGAAGTGATGTATGGTCAACTACTTTCCAAGTTCGTATTCACAATAATTATTTTCCATTAATTTTCTTTCCATCATTCAACGTCCAAATTAGTTTTCAGTTTTTTATATCCGACAGCTAACTCGAAATAATTCAATAGCCGTTTTAGATACAGACCCAATTCTTTCTTCAAAGGATGCTCCTTGTCGATGCCCACTTTTTCATGTAAATTTCAGTTTGAAAATATTCTGTTTTCTATGGGAAAATGGCTTCCTAGCCCAAAGAATGGACGGGGCACAGCAAACGAAAGCAATAAATGGGGTAAAACGTTCCCGTCAAAACGAAACGCTATCGGACCTATGTAAGGGCGATGATTTTACGCTTCCAGTGGTCTATTTATTAAGTGTTATACATCTTCGCGAGTGGAAGTTTTAGTAGTTTGCCTTAATAAGTGATAATCTAGTGTACCTGTAGGTTTTCAACTAATATTGTTTTAGTGCCTTCTATTTAGTGAACTGGAACTCTGTTCAACTTAACTTAAATAAATACTATTCATTCCATTTAAACGATAGTGTTCTAATTTCAAGAAATTTTGGGAAAGTCATATACATAGTCGTAGCTTTTGATCCTCACCAAATTGGTAAAAACAGTCAAATGCTTTTTTGACTTCTACAACTAAACACATTGTATTAAAAATAAAAAATAAATATTTTTCGCAAAATTTTGTCATATATTTTTGGAAACAGTGTCCTGTATATTGTTCAATATTTTTTAGTCTGAGAAATAAATGTAGCTATATTCTAAGCATAGTTTCAAAAGTTTTAATATCTATAGATTGCATTTCGACCAACAATCACAACAGAAAAATAGCATTGGTTTCAGTAGACAGTTGTCCATCACGTTATCCGCTAACACTTTTAACTTTACGTCGTATATACTAGTTCATTTGTTTACATTGCACATAACAGGAAACAAATTATTAACGAATTTAATTAAATATAAACTTTCACTGACAATGGTTTAAATAAAATGAAACATAAGAAAATAAAATTACTTTATCGATTAATTTCAAATCCACAGCCAGGAAAATACAAACATCGAAATATTGTAACAACATAAAATTGTAATTATGACGTTTTCACCGAAATAGTTACAGATTAGAGGACAATTTATTCTAAATCGTCTTTATAAAACCTTACACAATCGAGGTTATCGAAAACGTCACGTCTAAAAGCATGGGCCATGTACTCGGTAAATCTCACCTAGCTACCTACCCGGATTATCATACATCTCTCAATTTACTTGAAGAGTAACACAAATCCCTTGGACCTTAGGATCTATTTTGGATATAGATTGTCTAAGATGAAACACAGGGTTCCTGGATTATATTACTATATATACTATATACGTGTCAGATTTTATTTATTAAAGCGATATTAAAAAATAAACTGGCAAAAAAGTGAATAGACTATTAATTAAGACTGTCTTATCAATATTGAGAACCAAATTAAGTCCAATCTAAATCACTTATGGTCATATGTAAACAGTAGAAAAAATGTATCCAGTATACCTAGAGTTATGACCTATAATGACTCCATATTAAACGAACCACAAGTAAGAGTGGACGCATTTATTAATTACTTTCAAAAGCCATATTCCATATCTACCAACTTGTCTCATGATATAAATAGTACTCATTGCGATACTAACAATTTATGCACTCCCTATAAGACACTTAAGAAAATTAAATCCAAAAACACTACAGGTCTCAATGGTGTTTCGGCCAATTTCCTTAAAGATTGTGCCATTTTATTTGAAAAACCGTTAGAGAGAATTTTGAATTATTTATCTATTAAAACTGTTACTTTTCCAGAAGTCTGGAAAATATCCAGAATCTGTCCGGTATTAAAAAAAAATGTTGCTGTTGAAAACTATATACCAATAGTAATATGCAATTTTAGTAAATTATTTGAAAACATAAGATATGGTATTCTCTTTAATCACGTCAAATCCCAAATCTGCCTCAATTAACACTGATTCATGCCAAATCGCTCTACCACCAGCATTTTGGTGTACATTACTCAGTTCATAGCTGAACATTTGGATGCTGGAGACTAAGTAAATGTCATTTATAATTTATACAGATTTTTCTAAAGCCTTCGATAGACTGGACCATTGAATTTTGCTGAACAAATTATCCGAATTTGGATTAACTAAACACTTCCTAAACTTTTTTGAATCCTACTTAGTAAATAGACAACTGAATGTGTAATATCGTGGATATTTTGGTCTACAGATATCTCAACGATATCATCTGTTCCCCAAGGTTCTGTGCTTGGGCTTTTGCTATATAACATTTTTATAAATGATATCGTCATTGACCTACACTGCAAAACACTACTTTATGCTGATGACCTAAGAATTTTCACATCTATCACTAATGTTAGAGGACTGCACTTATTTGCAAAACGATCTTGTACAGCTACAGCCTTAGATCTAGGAGTTATATTCGGCTTAAAGTTATCTTTCGTTAGCTATATCAATCAAATCACCACTAATTCCTTCAAAAATTTAGGCTACAATATCCGTAAACTTTTCTTTAATTCATCATATGTGAGGTCAAGACTTGAATATGTTTCAATAGATGGACTCCAGGTTAAGAAAATCATAATATAGCATTGGGAAACCTCAGAGATGTTTTCTTAAATACCTTTGGTTCAATAGTTCTGGAAACTATCCAGAGAGGGGTTTTCTTTTCACATTGTGACGTATTACATAGGTTCAACACAAGTGATCTTCAACTACGTCGGGTGTATCATGTCATAGTACCTTTCACTCATCACAGGCAGACAGATTTTCAAAAAGCTTAAAATTTTCCAAATAATTCATTGATCACGTTCGCCATGTCAAACTATTAAAAAGAAGTCGTTATGAATTTTAAATTTGCAAAAAACTACAATTTTAGTCAAGAAAATCTGAAAAAATTCAAGGAGCACCGATAGTTCACAAGTAGTCCAAATTCATCGACAAACCCACTCCAACATTCATATTCACCAAAATACAACTCAAAAATTACAAACTAATGTCCTAAAAAATACAGCCCTATCAAAAACTTGCATCAAATCATATTCACTTTCCACACCCCAAATCGCAGCGTTATTACTCGCTTCTATAAGTTTTTACAAAACATTTTTTTCTTAAATTCAATTCCCATTCAAGTTTTAAATCATACCCTCAAAGCACTCTTCATTCACTTTTCCGGTGTTGCAGATGAGCATTCATCAAAACTTCTTTCCCTTTTGAATGTTCCGATTGACATCAAAACTTCCCATTCGCCTCAACTCATACCCATAGGAACATTCTCATATGAGATCAACATAGCTTAAAAGACCTTCGAATACATTACGGGACCACTGCCAAGTACGATTCTCTCCGCAGTTATTGCGAATAACTTCCAAACCCAAATCAACTCAAACTTCATTCATACATCAAAAAGTTCCCCTTTTTATGGCCCATCTCATCTTATGACTTTTCGAAATGCATGATGCAATATGTTATGCAATCTGCAAGCACCGTCTCCATCGAACAATATAAATAACCGAGCCCGACGAGTTCGGGTTAAGTCAGTTTCTTCGGTGTATCTCACGATCATCTAAATCCAGTGCTGCTTCCAAGGACGAAACCTTGTAAAAAGAGTTTAATTTTAATAACAATTTTGGCCTAGCGCATAAAATAGAAGTCAGTTTCTTCGGTGTAACTCGCGAGAATCAAATCCAGTGCCTGTACTACTTCCAAGGCCGAAATTTTGTAAAAAAGAGTTTAATTTTAATAATAAATCTGCCCCAGCTCACTAAACAAAGTGACTATTCAAACTAGTATTTATTCTACACGTTTCTGTCTGTTCTTCGCGACGCTACCATTTTGTGTTTCAAGTCAGAATTTCTATTGTCGAAATTTTAAATATTTCATTAGTACATAGTTCTGTGTTCTTAATTTATTATTCCAAGAAGAATACAATGTAGCCTTTGACCCTGCCCAAGACATTAAAAATATTCAGTGCTAAATAAAAAACTATTAACAAACAAACAGTGTACAAAATAATAAGAAAACCATATACAGGGCGTAGCCTTGATCCCGACCAACAGATTCGAAGCAACCCCCCGAACTTCAAAATTTCAAAAAATATAGTGCACTTACGGCATCAGGAGTTTCAAGCTAGGCTTTTCAGCAAAAAAATTTTTATTTTTCCAACCCAGGAGGCTTGTATGTGTTCAATCACTCTCTTGTATTTCTTTTTAAGATTATACATGACACTCTTGACTGCCTTGAAATTCTTAGTTGCATTAGATTTCATGTTCCTAATTTGCAGACGCGCTCGCATTCGTCTCTATTCTATTTGCCTGCTCCAAGAACAAATTTGCTGTTATTTTCTCCCCTGTATCGTATGTGTTTCAACTATGATTCATTATATAATAATATAGATATTTTTAATACTAGTATATCCAAAATGCGAAATGTTGTTCTCAATTCTGCACAGTAACTGTAGCTTGTAAAATATTAGTCGCGTTCGCCAAGTCAAACTATTAAAAAGAAGTCGTTGTGAATTTTAAATTTGCAAAAAACTACAATTTTAGTCAACAAAATCTGAACAAATTCAAGGAGCACCGATAATACACGAATAGTCCAAATTAATCGACAAACCCACTCCAACATTCATATTCACCAAAATACAACTCAAAAGTTACAAACTAATGCCCTAAGAAATACAGCCATATCAAAAACTTGCATCAAATCATATTCACTTTCCACACCCCAAGTCGCAGCGTTATTGCTCGGTTCTATAAGTTTTTACAAGACATTTTTCTCTTAAATTCAATTCCCCATTCAAGTTTTAAATCATACCCTCAAAGCACTCTTCATTCACTTTTCCGGTGTTCCAGATGAGCATTCATCAAAACTTCTTTCCCTTTTGAATGTTACGATTGACATCAAAACTTACTTCCCATTCGCTTCAACTCATACTCATGGAAACATTCTCATATGAGATCAACATAGCTTAAAAGACCTTAAAATACATTACGGGACCACTGCCAAGTACGATTCTCTCCGCAGTTATTGCGAATAACTTCCAAACCCAAATCAAAATCAACTCAAACTTCATTCATACATCAAAAAGTTTCCCTTTTTATGGCCCATCTCATCTTATGACTTTTCGTCCAGAATGTTTATTTTTTCAAAATGCAAAATGCATAATGCAATATGTTGTGCAATCGAGCTCAGATGACTTGCGGGAGATAGCTATCCAGCTCTTTCCAGACCTCTGCAAGCACCGTCTCCATCGAACCATATAAATAACCGAGCCCGGCGAGTTCGGGTTAAGTCAGTTTCTTCGGTGTAGCTCACGATCATCTAAATCCAGTGCTGCTTCCAAGGCCGAAACCTTGTAAAAAGAGTTTAATTTTAATAATAATTTTGGCCTAGCGCATAAAATAGAAGTCAGTTTCTTCGGTGTAACTCGCGATCATCTAAATCCAGTGCCCGTACTGCTTCCAAGGTCGAAACTTTGTAAAAAAGAGTTTAATTTTAATAATAAATCTGCCCCAGCTCATTAAACAAAGTGACTATTCAAACTGATATTTTTCTACACGTTTCTGTCTGTTCTTCGCGACGCTACCACTTTGTGTTTCAAGTCAGAATTTCTATTGTCGACAAGTTACCTATCATTACTGTGTTAATTTTAAATATTTTATTAGTACATAGTTCTGTGTTCTTAATTTATTATTCCTAGAAGAATACATATGTAGCCTTTGACCCCGCCCAAAACATTACAAACATTCAGTGCTAAATAAAAAACTATTAACAAACAAACAGCGTAGAAAATAATAAGAAAACCATATACGGGGTGTAGCCTTGATCCTGATCAGCAGATTCGAAGCAACCCCCCGAATTTCAAAATTTCAAAAATAAAGTATACTTACGGCGTCAGAAGTCTCAAGCTAGGCTTCCCAGCAAAAAACATTTTTATTTTTCAAACCCAAGAGGCTTGTATTTATTCAACCACTCTCTTGTATTATACATGACACTGTTGACTGCCTTGAAATTCTTAGTTGCATTAGATTTCATGTTCCTAATTTGCAGACGCGCTCGCATTCGTCTCTATTCTATTTGCCTGCTCCAAGAACAAATTTGCTGTTATTTTCTCCCCTGTATTGTATGTGTTTCAACTATGATTCATTATATAATGATATAGATATTTTTAATACTAGTATATCCAAAATGCGAAATGTCGTTCTCAATTCTGCACAATAACTGTAGCTTCCAAAATATTAGATTACAATTTTTAGGATTATTCATATATTTATTTTGTTAATTTTCATTATCATTTAATTGTTTACTTTAGTTAAGTTACTTAGTTTTAATTATTATTTAGTTGTTTTTTATGTTTGTAAAATTTCTGTTCTATAAAGGAATTTCTGTTTGCTCAGTTGTAAGCAAGAATAAACAAAATAAATAAATAAACTCGTACTGGATCTCGCTTCTTCATATTTTACTATACTTAGATAGTCACTTTACTACATCAATTTTCCTGTTGTAATATTCGATTATTAAATACATGTGTCTTCTCGTATTGTTAAGCCTATTCATTCTTTGAATTGTTTTAGAACTTTTGTTCTCATATGAGACACTTCCTGTCGGTGTTTTTCAATATGTACCAGCTTTTAGTGTTACAAAATGGTCCAAACGTCTAGACATTGTATTTCATAAAATATACCAGCCCTGCCAAGCCAACTTCAATTCCATTATAAAAAGTAGTGAAACTAAGAGGGTACCGTCCTGTAAATTGCCAGTAACATAGAGTAAGTTTTAGCGTCTGGCGACAAATAGCAGCAAGTTTAACACTCCCTAGGTGGCCGACACACCGAACAGCCAACACAACTCACTGCTATCGCGATCACGGCTGTTTATATGGCGAATCTTGAACTACTGTAGTAAATGTATACCTCCTCATCTCATTCGCAAACATAAGCCACTATCTAAACACCTAACCATTTCCGATTAGCTGCAACCATGCGGTAATTTAATGCGTTCTGTTAGGGACATTCGACTTGTAATTTATATTTAACACAGTCCGAAGAGACGACACTAACAAACGCACACTCAAATCGTGCATGAACATAATTTTACTGTCGTCCGAGATAAAATTAACGTTCAGTTTTCTACAGTTAGCATATCGGTGATTAGATCGTTTAGGACGTTGATGAGTCTGTTGTTGTGCGACGAGCCTATTTAGTCATTAACCAAATGTGAATATTTATATAACAAAAAAAAAGAAATGAAGTGAAGATTCGAGTCGCAGAGGCTCGTAACAGGTGTGTCGAGGGCTAGCTCAGCCCTAGTCGGTGAGGGGGTAGGTTAAAGTTCGTACACAAAAAAGTAAAGTATATATACATTACTTACTCATATATGCATAAAGGGTGCCACTAGCTAATAAAATGACTGCAACCTAGCTAGAAGGCTCCCAACATTTCCAAGGGTACCCAAACGCTACACTATATTTATTCAAGGGATGAATTTAAAAGAAAACCAAAATGTAAAGTTTGAATTTAGATGTCAAATTTATTCAGTAAATGAATATTTAATGTCATCAATCGGAGAAGATATATATGTTCACAAACAATAAATATATTTGAACCGATCCTTGGTTACATAATTTAATCTTACCGAGGGAAAGACTGATCCCTTTAAGTAGGATCAGTCTTTCGGCTGGTGTTTGTTGTAATCGAAGCATTAGCGTTTGTTGCTAATATGCGATTATTACACTTAACGCGCCAGGCTTGTAACTTGTAATTCAGCGCTCGTCGGGGCACATAGCCCGGAGAGTAGCTGTTGGTTGCAGTCTGGTTTCATTCCTTATAGTAAAATAAGGATTTTATAGAGGAGCTTGCGACTAAAATATTATGTTTTAATATTCCTGCCCTCTAGAAGCACACTTGATATATATATTCCGAGAAGCTTCCACGGTTGTTTGTATGAAAAATACGATGTCTCCAGAAACTATAGGAGTTTAAATGAAACATAGTTTCAATTAGATATTATGGACACAGACTGGCTACCAGACAGCACAGACGTCGATTAACTAGCAATAACTCTGGTTGATTTACTTCAGAAAACATATAAAAAGATAAACCATGCTCCTTTGGAAAAATAAAAAGTTATAGTAAATGGGGACAAAAAATGGTGGTTCCTTGAAATAGGAAAAGCAATAAATGGGAGAGATCATGTGTACAGACGAGCTATTATTACTGCACAAGAAGAGGACTGGATAATTTTTATGGGACAAAGAAATGAAGTAGTTGTCATGCTAAGAAAAGCAGAAATACTATGAAGAAAGAATTAATGAAATTAAGAACGACTCCAATGAAATGTGGAAAACCATAAAACAATTAATGAATGCGAAAAAGAGCAACAAAATAAAAAAGATATTATATTTGATAACAAATTGGTGACTGATGAAGAAGAAGAAGTTGCAGAAAAAAATCAACACATTCTCTTCAGGTAGTATTGAGCAAATTGTCACCTCATTTAATCGAGACGAAGAGAGATATGAACGTATTATTCATAATATCAAAGTACCTAACTGTAGATTAGAGAGATTTAAACTGATCGAGTTTCTGGAACTTAAAGAAACACCGAAAGACATACAAAATAAAAACAGTACTACTGATGGCATAACAATAAAGTTTCTAAAGTTATCATTTGAAGTTATAGGACAGAGATTTTTACAAATAATAAATACAAGTCTAGAATATGGTAAATTCCCAAGAACATCAGACTTCAAAAATAATACCAATTGAAAAAAGACTAATACAATTGGGAATGAAGAACACAGACCAATAAATATGGTACCCTCATATGAAAAACTACTCGAGGTCATTGTAAATCAACAAATTGTTAACTACGTAGAAACAAACAATATATTAACAAAATATCAAGCAGGTTTCCGTAAGCACCATTCTTGTGAAAGTGCATTACAAATTTTTTTAGCTAATTGGGAAAGTGCACTCAGTAAAAGACTTATAATAGGTGTTGTTTTTCTTGATTTTCGTAGAGCTTTTGAAACTATAAACCGACAATTACTTTTGTTGGAATTGAAGACTCGTAGATCTGGACATATAATGTTGCAGTGGTTGGGTGAATACTTGGAAAACAGATTACCAAATATAATAATAGCGTGTCTTCACAGAAACAATGTATGTATGGAGTACCGCAGGGGACGGTCATGGAACCAAGTTTATTTGTCATTTATGCTAACGATATTCTACAATGCATAAAAAAGTGTAATATTCAACTCATTGCTGATGACACCTTAATTTACTTAGTAGGTGAAAACGTTGATAACATAATATCTTCAATAAACGAGGAATTAAATTCGGTAATGTCATGGTTAACTGATAACAGTCTACAAATTGATATTGAAAAAACTAAATGTATGATCATCAAAAATAAATATAATACTGTCAATACCAACAGTCACAATGGAATAAGAATAAATGGAGAAAGGTTAGAGCGAGTGAAAGAAATTGAATATCTGGGGGTACTTATAGATGAAAATCTGATATTCTCAAGCCACGTTACATATATAACGAATAAAATAGCCAAGAAAATTAACCTGTTAGGACGTTTTGGAAATGATCTCAGTTCATGGACGAAATTGACAATTTACAAATCAATTAAAATCATCTCTCATCTAAACTTTTGCTACCCCATACTTTTCTTATTAAACAACACACAATTAGACGTTATCCGAAAAACCAAAACCAGACACTACATTCTTAAATGTAACAGATATGCTTGCATCCGATATATGCTTTCAACTACCGAATTGCTAAGTGTTAAACAAACAATTTTTCTAAATGTTTTTAAAATGCTGCAGGGACTATTACCAAACCACTTATCAAGATTTCTTGTTTTCGTAGAGGACATACATGATTACCACACAAGATCGAGAGGAAATTTCTATGTTGAAACGGTTTCATCTTCCTACAGTCAGAATAATCTATTTCATAAGAGTCCGCTCCAGTATAACAACCACCAAATAACATAACAAACTGTGTTTCCGTACAAACATTTAAAACAGCCTGTGTTAAATATATAAAGAACAATATTGGTATTTAATATCATAAGTATCCAAGTTCTCATGTATATATGTGTGTGTCTATCACATGATTGTCAATGTTACTTTATATGATTAAACATATTATTATTATTATAAATGGAAATTTAAGTGCGTTGTCAAAGCGTTTGCGGGAAATGTCAGTTTAGCTGTTAGTCAAATATTCAACATACTTTTGCGGTTGAAGCTTATTAAAAAAATAATTATTTTGTTGTAATCATCCAGCGTTTATGTGGTTGTCAATTTCATTTGAATCCTCGAGATCTAGTTCCTAGTCGAATAACAGTTAAAAAGTGGGTATACAAGTTTCGCAGTACTGTTTCATGTGCTAGAGAAAAACCAAAAGGAAGAAGAAGTTGAAAATGCTGAAAGGACGAAGGCCTAAACGACCTGCAAAACGACAAGAATTAGTACTCAATATTTCAAACCGCAATTATCGTCGCATTCTGAAAGACTTACACTTTCAAAATTCAAGTCGTACAAAGACTTCTGCCTCAAGATTTTGTTACACGCGTTGATTTTTGCGTACATTTCTAAGGGTTATATGCTGAAAACGCGACTATCGTTGATTGCTTGCTAATGTCAGATGAAGCTCATAGCAGAAAGATTAGTATCCGCCTTTGGAATTTTTGGACCGTTCTTCTTTGAGGAAAATGACTTGATGGTTACTGTTACCTCACAACAGGTATTGCTTAACTTTGAACAATTATGTAATGTTGGCATGGATATTTGAAGAATATGGTTTCATCAGGATGGAGCCACTTCACACACTGACACTGCTACAACAATTTTGCGAAGAATGTTTCCTGGTCATGTCATTTCGAAATTTGGGGACATCAACTGGCCGACAAGTCACTGGATCTTTCAACTTGTGATTTCTTTTTACTATTTCTATTTACTTAAAGTATTTCCTAGCCGACCACAAACTTTGGAACAACTGAAATATAATATTAGGACAGGGATTTACGCAATCCCAACTGAAATGGGCGGGCGATGAAAAACTTTCGTGCTAGGCTTCAAGAAAATTTCGAAATATTGATCAATTTCTGTTAAGGTATTATGTATGACTTCTTCTCTCCTGTATAATCGCCTTACATTTTGAGCCGGTTTTGTAGCGATATTATCCTCATTTGACTCATGTCAAGGGGATGGACAGTACTCTATAAATATGCATGTTTCATAAGAACCCCATGGGCATCGGCCAGTTATTTTAGAAATAAAAAAATATAATTTCCCTACAACATATTTACCATAATGGAAGATGGGAATCGGTTAATTGCCAAATTGCTTCAGTTACCATGAAATGTTAATTACTGTAATTTACATTCTAAATTGATTACATAATAACTCAACCCATATAAATTAAGTTACGAATTAATGATATAAGTACCAAATCATTACTACGGTAAGATTAAACATCTTGACGGAATTTATCGAAAATGTTATTATTGGCGGCATATGCCATACAACAAAAGTAACTTCAAGAATTTAATTCGTGCGGCAGAATTTAGAAAAAAATCTGTAGATAAAATATGAATAGGGTTCGGTGGCCTATTTAAAATTCTCAAAATTACATTTTTATCATTACTACACTAGACGCCCGACGTTTGTTTTTATTAAGGACACTATCCTTTCGTAAAAGAAATTGAATTATCTTATTGACACATCTTACTTAATACTAAACGATAGAAATTGCATCTGCATTTTTAACAACTTATTATATCATGAAAAGTTACAGGACATACCAAACATATAAAGTACTGAAGTGACTAAGTACAGAAAAGAAATAAATGAGTATTCACGGTAAAATCTATGAAATTACAAAGATATACAGAGTATATAAAGACATTTTAGGAAAATGTATATATATAATTAAATAGGTACAAATGACTATGGTAAGGCATTTATTAACATGTCTTTAATATTTTTTATCAAAGAGTAAATCGATAAATCCAACCAATCTAAAACCTCATTTACAAATGAAGAGCCATATATGCGAATGAAATAAATTTGCTTGTAGAAAGTTGTGGTAGAAGGAATTAATTCTTACGCTTAAGTTATTAACATTAGATCTTTTTGTTAGTAGGGTATATTTATTTATTAGGGAGAAATTAAACATAGGGCTAATCCAAGAGCCCTGGGTTCACAGAGGACGGATTAAAGGACTCCCAACACAATCATGTAAGTTAATTTATTCTACATTGCGTGACTATCCTAGAACAGCCTTGTTGTTCGATAAAAATATTAATTTTGTTCTCCTTTCAGAATTCCTAACAAGGGACCTGGTAGCAGCAGTGGAAGTGCCTACGGAAAGGGTAAAAAGGCAAGTCGTAGTGGCATCGGCCTACTTTCCCGGCGAGGAAGGAAATCCACCCCCAGAGGAAGTAAGAAGCCTTATCAGCTGGTGCAGGAGAAAGAACAAACCCTACATAATAGGCGGTGATGCTAATGCACATCATCATATGTGAGTACTTATTTGAATATTTGTTCGCTAACAACATCGACATCATCAACAAAGGTAATGAACCCACCTTTATGAATGCGGTCAAGAAAGAGGTTCTAGATATAACTCTCGCGGATCCACTCGTAACTGATTCAATAAAGAACTGGCATGTTGCAGACGAGCCCTCCATGTCGGATTACAGACACATACGATTCGACTTGGAGGCGGCTGTAACAAGCCTCGAGGAATGTAGAATACCTAGACTGACGGACTGGAGTGTTTATAAAAAACACTTGAGGGTGGAGGTCGAAGGCGTAACACATTCCATCGATACAATAGAGGAATTAGATATAGCCTCATATCAACTACAAAACATCATGACATCATATTATGAAAAAAGTTGTCCCATTAAACAACGGGCAGCCCAAAGAGATATGCCCTGGTGGAATAGGTATCTCATCCGTCTCAGAGCTGAGACTAGGAAAGCGGTTAACAGAGCTAAAAACACTGGAAACTGGGAGGACTACAGAAAAGCCCTTACGAAGAAGATCATGGAGACGGTTCTGCGAAGGGATAGATGAACTAGCCCCAGCAGTACGCCTACAAAAAGTTCTTGCAAAAGACCACTCAAATGGAATAGGGCTACTCAAAAAGCCCGATGGTAAGCATACCGAAATCCTTACAGGAACACCGCTTCACGTAAAACAATTTGCCTATCAACCTGACAAATCAACAGTAAATGCTCTACATTGCCTGGTTCAAGTCAGTGAAAAGACATTTACAGCAAAAGAAGTGGCTATGTGTGCTTTCATAGATATAGAGGGTGCTTTTGACAACACCTCCTATGAATCCATACAAAAAGCTGCGGAAAAAAGGGGAATACAGTCACCTACAATTAAATGGATACAATCCATGCTCAAAAGCAGAATTATTACCACAAGTGTGGGGGATGAGTCGGCTACGGTGACTGCAGTCAGGGGTTGTCCACAAGGTGGAGTCCTATCAGCCTTGCTGTGGTCAATGGTGGTCGATGATCTCCTACATAAAATGAGTAATTCAGGCTTTAACGTCGAGGGGTATGCAGATAACCTGGTCGTCACTGTGAGAGGCAAAAATGAGGTCATGATTTCCAACCTCATGCAAATTGTCTTGAATATAATATCCAAATGGTGCTCGTCAGAGGGACTCAATGTCAATCCGAGCAAATCAACTATTGTCCCGTTCACTAAAAGGAGAAAATTCAATCTTAGAACTCCTGTACTGAATGGAACGATAATAAATCTTTCCAGTGAAGTATCTAGGAGTAATCCTGGATCAAAAACTTACCTGGAACTCACATCTGAAACGGACTCTTACTAAAGCAACAGCGGCAATATGGACGTGCCGTAGGTTGTTTGGTAAGACTTGGGGTTTAAGACCGAAAATGACACATTGATCTTATCTTTCTGTTGTCAGACCTACGGTAACCTACGCATCATGCGTAAGGTGGCCAAAAACAGAAGAAAAAACAGCACAGGGAAAGTTGCAGAAACTGCAACGCCTTGTCTGTTTAGGGACTACAGGAGCAATGCACTCGTGTCCCACAGCAGCTATGAAGGCTATGCTTGACCTACTTCCCTTGCACTTACATGTAAGGAAGGAGGCGGCACTCAGTGCCTTACGACTGCACCAGGCACATAAATTCAAACCAGGTGATCTGGTTGGTCACTTAAGGATTCTGGAGGTAATCCATCTGAAGTCCATGACCAAACCCATTGACTCCATGCCAGTCAAACAACGACGAGCAAGATGGAGTCACTGCGATTGGAACAGGGGTCACTTATCTAAGATACAGATGGATCCAAGATGGCTGAAGAGGTAGGAGTGGGAGTAGCAGGGCCGAATTGTAGGCTATCCAAAGCCCTCGGTAACACCCCAACCATCTTTCAGGCAGAAATTTATGCCATAGATCTGTGTGCCCAGGTATGCCTAAATAAAGGCATCCGAAGGCCAAAGATCTATATACTATCAGATAGCCAGGCAGCACTAAAGGCTCTAAGGTCCTATACCTTTGAATCTAAAATTGCCTGGGAATGTAGACAATCCCTGAAGCAACTGGCTAATAACAACAAGGTTACCTTGATGTGGGTGCCAGGGCATGAGGGAATACAAGGAAACGAACTTGCTGATAGCCTTGCAAAAAAAGGAGCAGAAGGATCGTTCATTGGACCCTAACCGTTCTGTGGCCTAACCAAGGGACATATAGCGGAGGAGATCCAAGAATGGGAAAAGGATCAGAAAAAGTCCTACTGGAGGAATACTCCAGGCCAAAGACAAGCGAAAAAGTTTATAACTTATTCGACAAAGAATGCGACAAGGCTTCTCGAACTGGAAAAGTCCGAATTAAGGCTAATCACAGACCTTCTAACCGGCCACTGCCCCTTGAGATATCATCTCAAGAATATGGGCAAGGCGGTAGATAATAAATGCAGATATTGCGATACTGCAATTGAAACAGCGGAACACATACTTTGTGAGTGCAAGGTGTTAGTCCGCACTAGGCTAAAATTCCTAGAACGGGCGGAATTAACGCCGGAAGACATAGGGAAATTAGCCCCCAGGAAAATCACAAGCTTTGCAAAAAGTCTGGGAATCCTGGGATAACCACTAGATGTAGGGTAAATCACAAAAGGTCTTTTAGGTCGAAGTGAAGTAAGGCTGTGGGAAGCCAAACGACCCCGTAAAACAATCTACAATCTAGTAGGGTATATACAAATCAGTGTGGGAGATGCTTCTGTACGAGGACTGATCGCGAGAGGCTGTCTACAGGGAGGTGTAATATCACCACTGCTATGGAACCTCGTTCTTGATTCCATCCTACGCAGATGATTTAACAATAATGCTTAACGGAAAATTCGAAGGAGTTCTCTGTGAAAGAATGCAGGGGGCCATAAGAATAATTGAAAAATGGTGCAAAGAACGCTCCCTGTCTGTCAATCCCAGGAAGACGGAGATGGTTCTCTTCACAAGGAAAAGGAAACTAGGAACACTGAAAGCACCTACCCTCCTGGATACAACACTAAGTTTCGCATCAGAAGTGAAATACCTTGAGGTAACCTTCGATGCCAAACTAACATGGAATCCTCACAGAAGATTAAAGAAGGCTTACATTTCATATAAACAGTGTAGCAGGATCATGGGGAAAACCTGGGGAACGAAACCCAAAGTGGTCAATGTGGATATACTTTGCCGTCAAAAGACCAATGATAACCTGTAGAGCTGTGGTTTGGTGGCTTAAGGTCAAAAGACTACAGCTAAGATCAAGCTCAGCCAAATGTAGAGAGTTGCTTGCCTAAGCATAACCGGAGCTATGCGAACAACGCCAACGAGAGCTATGGAAGTAATGCTGTGTCTGCCACCACTAGATATATATCTAGGAGAAGTGGCTCTGACAACAATGGTACGCCTCAAATCCGTTGGCATATAAACAAATGTGGGCTGTAGAGGATGTGTGGAATGAGGATGTCAGGAAGATGCCTCTTCTACAGGCGAGCACGGATGTCATTTCTCCCCGGTTTGTCTTTCGCAGACCCTACATAATACAGACGAATAGTGAGAATGAGGTTGCTGGCGAAGGTGTGATCAACATCTTCACGGATGGATCAAGAAAGAAGGATGGAACAGGATGTGGAATATACTCCAAAAGTCTGCAAATACAATATAAATGGGCTATATAGCTATATAGCTTTGACAAGGCACCGATAGGCATCTGATAGAAAAGAATTGTTATGAGCTTTTTAGTACGATACCTTTATGTCAATGGAAACTTATTTGTTTTTATTTAGTGTGACTGAAATCTAATAGGGTACTAACGTGAATAACTGAATGATAAACTATATAATTTTAAGTTATTTAAATGCATTTAGAATTTATAGAGTATTATTGAAATTTTAGGAACTACTTTATAATCAAGAGTTTTGGAACTGAAATGAAATATTAGTTTAGGTAGCGACGGGTGTTTAAAGATTTTGTAATTTTGATAATGTGCAAAGTTCTGAAGTTGTTGCTTATTTTGAAAGGCCTGTTGTTGGCAAGCCAACGTCGGTGAAATAGTAACTGCAATTGAAAGTTGTTTTGGTAACCATCTTGAAGAATTTTCTATAATTTCGGTTATTTATTAGACATATTATTCATTACTGAATGTGTTGAAAGAGATTGAAGGTTTTATTGGGAGATTAATTTTTATACTTTTTTAATGTATGTAAAATGTGTCAGAAACCTGCCATAATAAGTTCCAACAAACCCAGAATTAAGCACGTTTCCCAACCTCAAGCTCTTTCACTTTATCTATGCAGAGAAAAAGAAATTAGAAATAAATTACTAATATTACTCATTAAAAATGATGTCATCTTCCTACAGTTGCTATATGATACTAATATTTCAGCATTATGATATTTATTTACCCTATTTTAAGGTACAATAATTTTATAGAAATATCTCTCGAGCGAGTAAAGTTATATATTACAAAATTAGTAAATAGACCACCCGGTACGCGTATAATTTATATCTGGTGTCAAAGTACGATTCTGTTCAGATTCTTGAATCTAGTAGGCTTAATCACTGTATATCGGATAATGATAATTAATAGGTACACTAAGATATTTCAGAATGTGTACGTGTTTGTAATTGAAAAGTTACGTACGCTATAATGCAGATTGCACTTATCGGGAAAGCGGGTAACTTCTGTAAAATAAATTATTATGAAATGAATAATTCGCGTACAAGATATATGCGATAAATGGATATGCATTTACCTGAATGGTATAGAGATTTATCAAGTTGAATAGCACAAGCATCCAGTAGTAAAGCGCAACTATGTGGAAAAAAACCTAGAAAAAACGAACTCTGATGTAGACCAATGCGAATAGCTATCTGGTTAAATATTTATTCGTGTATCCCAGATCAAATGTATTGTTTTTATTAATCTGTATATACCTGGAACTTTTTCCTTGCCGGCATGAGCAAGATAAGATCATTTTTAAAATTTTGTGACTAATAAGAAAAGTAGATGCAAGTAAATCAAGTGGTTGATCACCTTTGACTAAATGCTTTCGTAGGGTATTAAATAGAAAGTTTGATCAAATAATACTTGGTTAATTTCATATAGATGTACCAACCAAAATTGTCTATTATCGACAATGGTTAATTCGATCTAAAGTTCACAAAAATATATGCAGTCCGCAGTCTTAATAATTCTTTTAGTGAGCCAGAAACAACAAAAGAAAACAGCTCTAAAAATACATTTTATTACAGATATAATAAATTTACAGACAAATATATATTTTTTTATACATTTATTTAACGTCGGCCTATTTCCGCTACCGAGGCCTAACACCGACGCCTATAGACGAGCTACCCCCAACCAGGAATTTTGCCGAACCTCTTCCCTTAAGAAGAGTAGGGATCTTTTACTTGCCTAACATTTAATAGGCAAGGGACCGACGGTTTTACATCCCCTCCGAAGGATGGTATGTCCCCTATACAGCCCTCGCCTAAGGTTGTATAGCTTCCGCGCATACACTGATATACAAGCCGCTGGAAGATGTGTGAGGTGAGGATGCGGTCTTCGTTGGAACGGTCACCCATCCAACTACTAACCGCGCCTTACGTTGCTTTACATCGCATATCGAAGTATGTACATAGTAAAGATGCACCCACGCTCGCCCCTACAGACAAATAAAATATTAAAATATGCACTATGCTACAAATGTCTAGAGTTTTCTGCTAGGGAAAATATTAATATTAATTTGAAACAGTTATAAAAATAAGACAAATTATAAGCAGAATAATTAGCACAAAAATTTACTTAGCTTTTACAAAGATACACCGGTTGGTCCAGATTTCAATGAGCGTTCTCCAGATGACCCAGAGCTTTCTAGACAATGTTCTATTAAATTTTCACAAGTTTTCCAAACCACAGTGGCCAAAAATAGGGATAATAGTTTTTCTCACAACATTGAATTGAAGAACTTATCCTATGCCTGAGAAGCATATTCAAAAAAAGCTACATTCTTCGGTATATTCCACAAGCTTGGAGGGAAGTCAAGGTGGCCTTTATTCCAAAAATAGGCAGGCATCCACCACACGAGCCTAAGTCATATGGCCTCATAAGCTTAACCTCATTTCTCCTAAAAACAAAGGTAAAATAACGACCTGGCAAATCAACAATAAATGCTCTACATGATTTGATCCAAGGCATCGAAAAGAGATTCATATCAAAGCAAGTGGCCACATGTGCTTTCGTAGATATAGAGGGTGCAAATCCAATATAAATGGGCTACGGATGTGCGAGCCAGCGTAGTACAAACGGAACTGGCAGGAATAACCATAGCTGCAAAAGGTAGTGTCCGTAGACAAATTACGGGCAAAACAATCTACACAATTGTAGACAATCATTACTAGCCCTGAGAAGTTACAAAATTACCACAGGGGCAGTATGGGAATGTCACCAAGCACTTGTGGGTGCCTCCAGCATGAATAACATACTGGTATGCTAGATGAAAGGACACGCAAGTAGCCGACAGACTGGCTAAGAAGGCAGCAGGCCTAAGTATGTTTGGACCAGGCCCGGCCAGTCTGTTACCGATCACAGCGACAATACAAATAATTAAAGAGAACACCCACAATGAATTCAAGAAGCTGCGGGATGAAACAAACAGTTATCGGCTTGCTAGGGAACTACTAAAATATCCCAACAAGAGTACAGCAATGGATTACCTGGCAATGTCCAGAAGAATCTACGTTTTATAAGGGGAATCCAGACTGGACACTGTCTATGGAAACATCTCCATAATATGAGATTAAGCGAAACGCCTCTCTGTAGAGAGATGGTTCAACATGTACTCTCTGACTGTTTTGCTGTCTCATCAATCAAAGAATCCATTTTGAGAGAATGTTGGCCTACTTTGGCCGATGTAAGGGATATGCCCCTAGGCGGCATTACCACTTATTTCGCAAGATTAGGTTGGTTGGAGGCCTAGGCGAGTGTCTGCCTACAGGGACGATGTACAAGGGGTCCAATGAGACCTAAGTGATGTGTGAATAATTTTTATTGACCACCCTCCCAACCAATTCCAGATTCCAAGGTGCTTTTGATAACACCTCACATGAATCCATACAAAGAGTCGCGGAAAAAGGGAGAACACGGCCCCCAGAAATCAAATGGATACAATCCATGTTAAGAAACAGAGTCGGCCACGGTGACTATACTCAGGGGTTGTCCATTAGGTGTAGTTCTATCACCCTTGCTGTGGTCAATGATGGTCCATGATCTCTTACATAAATTGAGCAATTCTGACTTCAACATTCAGGACTATGCTTATGACCTGGTTGTGACTGTGAGACGCAGACATGAGGTTATGATCTCAAACATTTTCTGAAAATAATCTTAAATATAATATTCAAATGGTACGCGTCAGAGGGACTTACTGTCAATCCGAGCAAAACAAGTTATTGTGCCATTCACCAAAAGGAGAAAATCGCGGTGAAAACTAAATTTGAGAGCTCCTATATTGAATGAACTTTTCCAGTGAGGTTAAATATCTAGGAGTAATCCTGGATCAAAGACTTAACTGGAACTCGCATTTGGAGAGAACTGTTACAAAAGCAACAGCGTATATTTGGACGTGTTGTAGGCTGTTTGGTAAGACTTCGAGTCTGAAGTCGAAAATGACACACTGGTTTAACGTTTCGGTTGTCAGACCCATGGTGGCCTACGCATCATGCGTATGGTGATATGAAGATCTATATACTGTAAGATAGCCAGGCAGCATTAAAGGCTCTAAGATCCTATATCTTCGAGTCTAAAATTACTTGGAAATATAAACAATGTAACAAGGTTACCTTGATGTGGGTACCAGGGCATGAGGGAATAGAAGGAAATGAATTGGCTGACAGCCTTACAAAAGATAAGCTGAAGCTCCACTTTTCGGACCCGAACCATTTTGTAACTTATCCAAGGGACACATAACGGAGGTGATCCAAAAATGGGAAAATGAAGAGAAGAAATTCCACTGGAAAATACTCCAGGCCAAAGACAAGCAAAAAAGTTTATAGCTTATTAGGCAAAGAATGCCACAAGGCTTTCCGAAATCGAAAGGTCCGAATTAAGGCTAATGAGACTGTGGAACATCTACTTTATGAATGCAAGGTACTAATCAATATTAGGTTAAAATACCTGGAACTGGTGGAATTAACAACTGAAGACATAGGGATCTAGCTCCCCAAAAAAAGTCTTGGAATCCTGGGCATCTATTATTCAGTTAAGGTAGCTCACAAAAGATCTTTTAGGACGATGTGAAGTAAGGCTAACTCTGAGCCCAGCGATCCCTTAAACAATCTACAATTTTCAGTCAGTCGTGATTATTTATGCATTAGAAATCTGTAATTTTAGTTTGCTAGACGTTTCGTGACGTTTGTTTAGTTGATCTCTTTTTAATGTAAGGTACGCCTGATAGTATCACGTCATCTATTGAGGCTGCTCGTTAGGCGTCTTCTCCCAAAGCTATTTTCCTTCGATTCCTTGGTAACATCAGTCCATCATTTTGCAGGTTGTCCACCAGTCCGTATTTATTTAGAATTTTTGTTAAACCCTGCTTCAATGTTGTATTATTTATATTTTTAAAAGCAAATCTATATTGTATTATATTCCACATCATGGCGGAGCCCTAAACCTAAATACGAAACCTCTATTTTGAAGGGCGAAGTCCGGTCTTAACTACCAACCCTTTCATTTGATCTAAATCTCTTAATTTTGTTTTCTATTTTTTTTACTCTATTTTACAATCATCTTAGACCATTGGATTATGTCTTTTATAAACTAGAAATATTTAACACGTTTCGTTAAGGTAAGGGCAAATGATTTATAAGACGCCACAAGTTAATTTAAGTTTTATATACATTATTTGATCAACTAAAAGAACAAAAAATGACGATATTCTGGAAAAAAATCGTAATTCAGGAATAGGGATCATCCTAATGTTCATGGTTGGACAACTCACTACTTAACGATAAAAGTTTCTAGTAGTAATAGTGATTATATATGTTAATGAATATAATTTCTTTTCGTGTCTATAAATATTTTGTGTGTAATGTAAATGATTTTGCTTTATATTTTGTGTTTATCTGTACATTCTAGTACATCCTATACCTGAACAAACCCAATAAATTTTGTATAAATTCCATAAATTAATACTATCTCTAAATATATAAAATACTACTCGATGAATAAACATGTATATGAATTTATTTATTATCCATGTTTTTCGCATGTTATTTATGTTTGACCTATGACTGCGCGAAGGGAATATTTTTCAACTGCCGGTAAACAGTAGCTCATCTAAAATATCGTAACATTAAAATAATGGAAATAAAATTCATAATTTTATATCCTTGCTTGGAGAGGTGCCAAACTTCTTACTAGTGCTTTATGTTTTTTATGTACCTCTCTACATAAATAAATACTTCAGCCGTTCAACTAAACTTTAATTTAATGGCGTGCTTTCGACGTATAATTTATTTTCATTAAGCAAATAAAAACAGAAATAAATATTAATAGAATAACAAGTAAGACCGTCTGAGGCCAAACAAAAAACTTGATTCAAGACAGCACGACCGACGGTGTCTCATCTAAATAGGCTGCCGATTATGAACGTCCCACTTGAAAATCTAAAGAAAATATGGAATCGTGACCATGCATAAGACGTAAGGCATTTCTTAGATAAATAAATTACCCATTGGAGTTCTTATTTTCAGCCATTGTAGGAGTCTAAGTATTCACTTAATAAGGAATATTTATTATAATCTATGTTATTATGAACAAAATGACGAGAATAACGTGAACTAGTGTTTAAGGTAATAAGAGAAATTCTTTTCAGTTAGAAATTACATTATGTCATTATATTTGAATTTATTATCGACAAAACATTGAACATAATATCACCGTTTCAGAACTTACGTACCGTTAGCAATTATAGTTAGCAAATCTTGCAAGGTATTAAGAAAAATATTATTATCATATACATAATATGCTAATAATATTTTTCTTCAAACGTGAAAACATGATTTTAATGACAAGTTTTTTAACTTAAACTGTCATTTCTCTGGCACTCCATCTGAGCGCAAGTAGAAGTCTTTTACTTCCGCTCTCATCATTCTCAGCAGCAGTAAAACGATTTTACTTCCTCTCACAAGCGGTACGAAAAGTATTTGAAGAAAAAATTGCGTGTTTTATGAGAAGTAAAATAATTTTTAGTACCACAGCTGTTCTCGTCGGAATCGCTTTGCCCGTCACTTTGTCACTTTTACTCCATATAAAACAATATACTACTGTTGCATGTTTACACCCTCCAGTAAACACTTTCAAGCGTAGGTCCAATAATTGCAACAAATAGGTCGTATTCGTAGTTCAAAGCACTTAAGTATCTCCAGTGGTTTCCAAATAGAACACTCTGGAACTTCCTCAAATTCTTCAGAAATCCTATTGCAGCTCCACTTCTGATACCAATTGTTACGTGTTTACCCCCTCCAGAAAACATCTCCAACCCTAGATCCAATAATTGCAACACGAAGTTTCTTATTCTTTCTTTTCTTCCTGATGTTTTCTTTTTTTCCTTCTTCACGTCTCTCTAGTTCTTCTTTTCCTTCCTGATGTCGTCATTCTTGTTCTTCTTTTTCGAGTTCTTCTTCTTGTACTAGCATAATTTTTCTCAGTTCTGCAAATATGTCTTGCATTTGTTTTTCAGCGGCCATACTTCCTGTTTCCATTAACAAGATCTCGAAACAGCACTAACAAGTCAGAAAATTTTAACAAAACGTAATTTTTTCAAATGGAATCATGTGTTCCGCTTTTCCTCCGTTCTGACCAAAACAATGCTCAAAACAGAACAAAAGCACAACACATTTGCGAACGGCTACCTGGTATAGTACGGGGGCTTAAATGGGCCGTGATCAGGGAAAAATCAATTTTCATTTTATGGATAATATTCTGTGTTAATCAGTCTAAATTTTGTCAGTAAAAAGAGAGCAATTTAAGGTAAATTATTAGTGATGTTTAGAGGACGCCATCTATAGTATATTCAGTGCCGCTCTTTAAATTTTCAAAAACAGATTTCTATAGACAAATTTAAGTTATCTGAAATGTTCAATTAAAACGAGAATAGTTTAAAATAAATGTATATTAAATGAGAAAATTGATGATTGCTGTAAAAAGTATGTACAAAAAAAATATATTTTAATATAATAAATTCAAGTCATTGAAATTAATTTAACAATGAAATATGTATTACCAAGTCGCAAATCGGGAGTTGGTTGATTCTGGCAAGGAGTTCCCTAGCAGTTGCTGCTTCCAGCAGTCTTGGTTCTTTATTCTATATCTAGCGGTGATGGGATCAGTTCATATACAACCAGTAGTTCTTAGCAAAGCATAAATATTTTGTGGTACTTTATTTGAATAAAAGCAATACGTGCTCCAAAAATACATATATCATAAGCTCAATTATGATGATCAAGCCTCAAGGTATTCTTATAATTATATAGGACAAGATGAATCACGAAGGTAAATTCTGATTTTCAATTCAGATTAAATCTCAAATTTAAATTTAAAATAAATTCTAAATTAAATTTTGATATTATTTAAATTAATCTAGATATTAAATAAACTGGATATTAAATAAACTGGATATTTAAATAAATTAATCTGGATATTTAAAGTGAATCCTTTTATGTTTAAAATAATTTTGCTATTATTTAAACTAGATATTTTAAACTGGATATTTTAAATAAACTGGATATTTAAATAAATTGGATATTTAAATAAATTAATCTGGATATTTTAAAATTGGTATGAACTGAAGCCATAACGGAGAGAAAAAAATAGATTAGCTACACTCACTGATAAACGTGAAACTATATAAAAAATTACAGATATAATACTTAAAAAAAAAATGATAAAAAAAAATATATGTTGAAATAATAGTTACTAAAATTTTAATTAATAAAAGATTTACCTCTTTCTGATGTAAGCACACTATTAAATTTACGACCCAAAGATGTAATCTTGAAGAAATACTATATTTCTTAAATGAGTTCAAAAGTGGTCTGCCAATTTCAAAAGTCGAATTGAAAATGACCGTTCTTTAGTTCTATTTGAATAAAGAAAACTAATTTCGTACCAGAAAAGAACTTTATAAATCTAAAGGAACTAAGTTGAAATAGCAGCATTTTGGTAAATTCGCAAAAGTAAAGAAACTTAATTTTAATAGCTAGTGTTTATACCAATTGTGACTTTAAAAATGCATTCTGTAAAAGGTAGCGCCACCTGGTATCGAATTATGTAAGTACCACCACTATACAAATAAACGACTCTGTAAACACTAAACTATTAGTTTCTATACCAATAGACAAACTGATTGTTACGATTTATTGGAAATTGTCGTTGGATAACCTATAAATCATAGAAGTAAATAATTATTTAACATTAAAACCTAAATATTATGAATAATAGAAAGTATGAATTGACATATTATATACCTGTATAGTTTCACATTAATCATTAAGTGTTAACTGTAATTAAATAAAGTTATGTTTTAGGATGAAGCTACCTGGAAGACTGGAAACTGTACAAAAATGATAAAATGAAATAAAATATAACTAAACTATGATTAATATACAAGACTTATTAAAGTATGGTATTAACAATAACAGTACAAAATTGTTATACACTATATTTAACAAATAGTTGCAATCTTCAGTGAATTTCAGCTACAAAAATCCATCCATGTGTTATACAGGGCGTGTTAAGCATAAGGAAATATGGGGAAATTTGAATAAATGGTAAATTTGATTATTCAAATGTTACACATGATGGCAGAGTACTACCATAAAATAGCAGATATTTTAAGGTATCCGTAGATGTACCCAAGAGCATTTTTTTCTGGTCATGGAATTTTCAAGCATTCAAAAAATATAGTAAAATACAGAGTGTTTCAATTAAGAATCAAAAGTTAGGGTCATTTCGGATGAAACCGGAAGGGAAAAAATGACAGTTATGCCACAAAGTGTCTCACTGTTTTTCAGTGATTTTCCTTATCAAACTTCTTACTATATTTTCCGGGAAAACTTTGCAGGTATGCCTTTTATGGAAAAACCGATAATGAAAAAGAAGTTTTGTATTTTAAGAATATAATTACATGAATGTTTTCGGATTTTTTATATAAAAAATCCCTCTCCCTTCCCCTCTCCCCTTTTTGGAAAATTTTACTGTATCTATCTCGGAAACTACGCGTTTTTCAAAAATATAACAGGCGTAAAAAGTCGATAGTTTTTAGCAAAAACACGAAATTTTTTAATAAATAACAAGCTAACAAATCAACAACAATATTATTGTTTTTAAACATTTCTGAACAAGAGTGGCAAAATCGAAGTTGGGTACTTTTTTCTAAAGAATAATATAAATACAATACACAAGGTTTCATGAAAATCCAACCACTTATCCAAAGTTCCAAGTGAAATGCTAAATCGAATTCACCTTCTAATATATAAATTGAAAATAATCTAAAAAAATTCGTTTTTTTTAAATAGCCGATTTTTTTTCATACCGTCACATTCAGCAAAATTCTTAATCAAAAAGTGATAACGTAAATACTATGCGCCTAAAATTGATATTTTGAAAGAAAGTTTTAAAAACTGATTGTTATTTATTTTTCATTTTATACGTTTTTATTTCAATAACACGGTAAAACAATCTAAACGATAACAAAAATATTATTGTCTATTTTCTTCCAAATATTTCAAAAGTTTCAACAATTTAATAATAAGAGGCTTTTTGAAAATTGAAATTTTTCGATTTTAAATTTTTTATTTGAGAAAAATAACATCAGTTCTGAGTAAACTGGAAGTAATATTTAAAATATTACATGCATGTTTCTCCTTCCCTTTTATAGTCAATTAAAATTATGCAAACGTCGGCCATTCTGAATTATTTTTAAAAATCGTTTTTTCAGACATAACTTTTATTGTCGTCTATTTTTAAAGGGCATCGGATTCCACAGAAAATACTAAGTCAGACTGGATTTTCAACAAAAAATTTATCTAAAAACTTACAGAGAATATCCATTGTAACACATAAACTGGGATACACTGTGTATTTGCTTACTGCTTCGTACGTATTGTCGGCAAAATATAATGTTGCACTTTTATTCTTGGATTTTTATATCCATCTCTTCAGTTTACTAGGTGGGTGCTATAAAAGCTTTAGTTTACCAAACAAGTTAATAACACTCCTTGTAAAAAACCAAAAAGCTCTATTTACAACTTATTTTTAATTAAAGTACCCCGATTTATGTAAGCGGCAGATATATTATCCCCATTATCAATTAAAAATTATGAATACTTACCAAATACACTTTTGAGAAAAACTCTTAATAAGACACACTTTCGATTCGTGTTTATTCAAAAACTAAAAAGAAATTGGAGTTTTGTTTCCATTTATACTATTACAAGATTATTTATTGATTTTCTACTATGCACAAAAATAAAAATATCGTGTATTTTTGTCGGTTTAGCTAGAGTCCTTTGAGATGAAATGGAGAAGTCATAAAAATTTACATTTTTTAGCACATGTTTTGCATCGGTGTCCTACATCTGGAATTTAAAATGTTGGTGTATGTATCAATACATCAGACCAATACCAAACAACAAAACTTTCACTGCGCACTTATAAACACATAGAATTTAATGAGACACTACTGTGAAATTTATGGCATTACAGTGCACCCTGCAAATATTAGACTATAAACCATTTGATTCCGTAACTAGGGACAATAAATATAAGACTAATTGTAAGTTCTAACCCCTGATATCGGGTTTAACAAGCTATAAAGCAAGCAGTCGAAATATACCTTGATCCCATAAGAGTGACATCCAAAGCACCTGAACACATGAGGCTAATGTGGTCACGTAGCTGCCTAACGTTTTAAAATTTTACCACAGCACTTTCTTTAACGCATTCATTTAGAAAATCGTACTCTATTTTCTGTAGTCTTTAAGGAGGTGGATATTATTTATCCAATTCCCATAAAATTTATTATATCTTTAAAATTTCGTATTTTTTCAAAGATATGATCCAAGCTTCAGTCTCCCAACTCGACCAGATTGGGGGGTGGAAAACGTCCCCCCATCTCCCCTCGTAGCGACACGCTTGGGGTCATATGACTTCGTTGAACTTTGAGGGGTAGACGCCAGTTCCAAAAATTTTATTAATATTTTTCATATTCTTTAATAAATTCTGTCTTGACACCATCAATTCATGGAGACTTGGTGCTTTATAAATCACTTATGTACTGTTTTATTTCAGATTCATTTGTAGATGTTAGGTATAATAAAAATGACAATTATATGGAACTTAATAAAACAAGAGTATAACGTATAGATCTAGTCCTTTCAAATGGTATGTATTGGCCAATTTTGCGCCATGATAGGGTTATCTTGTCGTAGGAAGTATCGGGTGATTCATTTAGAGGTACTTTTTTCAAAAATAACAAAAAATAAAAAGAAACAATTTTATTGGGTAATCTTTCTTATCATATAAAAGAACCATTCTTTACATTTATTTTTTAAAGATTATTTCTTTCAAGTGTTGGCCGTGACTGCGGCTGACATGGTCCATTCTGAAGTTCCAATTTTCGATGACGCGTTCGAGCATTTCGAGTGGTATTTGGCCAATGACACGAGTAATGTTGGCTTCCAGTTCCTCAATCGTAGCTGGCTTATCCATGTAGACGTTGGACTTTACGTAGCCCTAAAGGAAAAAGTCTACAGGTGTGATATCGCATGATCTACATGGCCAATTTACTGGTCCGAAGCGTGAAATTAACTGTTCACCGAATTGTTCTCGCAATATAGCTATTAAGCTATTAAGCTATATTAAGCTATTAAGCCCGAAATGGGTCTCATCGCTGGACAAAATTTTGGTCGAAAACATTGGATTTTGTTCAAGCTTTTCAAGAGTCCAAAGACTGAAACGGTAACGATTCGGAAAGTCGGCCAGCCTCAATTCTTGCACGAGTTGAATTTTGTAGGCTTATAAACCAAGATCCTTGCGTAAAATGCGCCAAGTTGTTGAATACGACAAGCCAAGCTGTTGAGAACGGCGCCGAATCGATTCATTACGGTCATCGCGTACACTCTCAGTTACTGCGGTTATATTTTCTTCACTACGTGCTGGATGTGGTCTATTTGGTCGTGTATTAGCCAATAATGAAAATTGGATTTCAAATTTTTCGATGGTACAGCGAATTGTGCGTTCGGCCGATTATGTGGACCATAAGTTGCTCTAAGCGCACGAAACACATTCCTTGTAGAACGATGATTTTCATAATGCAACTGAACAATTTGTAGACGCTGTGCCGGGTTAACTATTTCCATGATGAAATGTCAAACAATACTGAACAAAAATATCGTGACAGTTTGACACGACTCTGTCATCAAATCCCGATTGAAAAAAGTACCACTAAATGAATCACCCGTTACTATATAAATCTAATTTTGCTTAATGTTGACAATTAGTTAACGAACACATTATGGTTTCACCTTTCATTGCCTTAATAAATTAAATAATAATTAAAAGTATAATTAACACAACAACCAGCAACTTTTCTAAGCCATTAATATTGTTGGAGTGTCATTTATGCAGCACATAAAATTCCTCTCTAATTATTGGTTTTCAGTTTTAACTTTAACCACGATGATTATCGACATCTAGATAAGTGCTCCATATGACCAATAAATATATTTTAAATTGTTGTTAGTAGTAGGATGCCTGTACTCCATTTAAAATTTTATTACTATTTCGACACAAATAAAAATTTTCATAAGCGAGCCGTTCGCTATGGTTAAATGACTACGACTATGGGAAATTAAACATCGTGAGTTATATAGGATGATAAAATCAGCAGAACAATACATGAAAATATACATGTTGGGAGTTTAAGTCCACGATAATTAACTAGTTATCGGGTATCTGATATGATTTTTTACAAGACATAATACAATTTTAAATAAATATATAGTCTATTAAAAATCTAAATTAACAAATTACATTAGTTATTTATGTAACAAGAAACATTTTGTGTAACCCTGTTGCAAAACATAGCTAAGGGTAGATGTAAATGTAAGAGGTTTTTGTACAATTGCTGAATAATCAATAGAATATTCTCCACAAACAATTACAATATACAGGCTGTCCATTTTATCAGGGCCCTCGAGAATATCTCACTTAATATCGGTCGTACAAGAAAAATAATTTTTACGAAAATTGTGCCGATTTATATAACCTACAAAATGGTTCAAAGACATTTGAAATCCGTGGCATACTTTAAGAGTTATAGCGGAAAATATCGAAAATGCGGAAAACGTCTAGACCAAATATCTCCGTTATTTGAAGAGATACGAGAAAAATTCTAAGGCGAAATTTTTTTGCAAGTGTTTCAACGAGGTTTTGTCTAATTATTTTCAAAACCGCTGTATTTTGAGATTCACTCTTCAGGCTATTAAAAAAAATATTTTGAAACGGGCGGAAAATAGCGCCATTAAATAGAGCATTTTGCCCCCTTTTCAACCATATATCACATGCCATATTTATTCCTTGGTACTACGTTAGTAATTATAAAAACATTTTTTAAAACCAATAATTTTTTTAACACGCATTATACTTGCCGTGGAGAAGTATGATTAAATAAAACAATAAAATAATTGAATAAGTTGTTCAAATCTTTGCTATAATAAAACATTAACACAATTAAGAACAATAAAGTAAATTCCATCAATCCATCAATATGCTGACGATACTCAAATTTACCTTTTATTCTACTTTATTGAAATTGGCACTGCAGTAAATAATATTAATTTCGATCTTAATACTATTACTGATTTTTCAAGAGCTCATAGTTTGGTTCTGAACGAAAAAAACCGAGTTGTCTTTGGTACTTGTGATTTCTTGATCGTGTCTTGTTCCTACTGTTGACGTAGTCTATTGGCCAGCACTAACTCAGAGAGATCGCTTAAGCCTACAACAGTTCAGAATTAATGTGTTCGTTACTGTTTATAGTCTTAGGAAATTTGATCATATCTCCGCGAAAATTGCAGCGTCAGGTTAGCTCCTAATAGAAGAAAGATTCTTATTTCACTTATCGTGCTTATCATTCAAAATAAACTTATATCAGGAACCAATATAACTGTACATTAAGTTAGTGAGAGGTTAAAACATGCATAGTCGCAACACCCTACACCGAAATCTATACACTGTTCTTAAGCACAGAACCTAGCAATTCCAAAAATCTTCTCTTCCTTTGCAACACTAAAAAACCTTGAACTGCAGTCCCTTTTGGTCAATATTGAGCCCATGGCTTTTCTAAAATTCCATCGAACATACTTGTAGGTTGTATGTATATAATTCAGGATATTTTGGTTGCACTGACCTACAAAGTTCTTCAGGAAAATCAAAATAAAATTATAAAACTCATCCTCTAAAGTATCACTGCTATGTTTTCGTTCCTATTTCTTCTTTTCCCTCTCTTACTTCACTACTTATAATTCCGCCTCAGTTTCTACACTTTGTTTTTATCCACATAAATAGAGATGTTTACTTCTTGACACTTTATTACGGTTTTTAGCTGTGTTTCTTTTTATCACTCGCTTAGGAAACTAGCACAGTTAACAATCACAATTTAAATCATTGGCTGACAATTTTCACCGCCTGTTTATAATATTTTCACTAGAGCGCGCTTCTATGCGGCCATTCTTTTCAAGCACGTGTTGAGAATTCACCTTAAATCATGTGCTTGTAGGCCTGAAACAAAATATCGTTGTAAGTTTTTTTTTTGACATAAATTCAGAAATCTGACTAAATATGATCCAACGAAATCAATCTGGCAACTTGGGTTGGTTTGCTACATCCGGTAATTCGGTTAAAAACAGATACGATGGATCCTTAGTTGTAACCGAGGATATATTTCGAATTATTACCGATTGCATCAGCATACACTGAGGATGTAATTGTTCTATTTTTTGTATTTTTGATGACATTGCTTGTTTTAAGCGTGCCATACGTAGCTGTCGATGACTTGAATATGAATTGTGTCAGCACAACTTATACCTGAACATAATCTCATCGAATCGAATACATTAGGAACATATTGAAGAGTAGCATAAGCGACACTTAGCCTCATTTAGAAGACCTAGAGGGTTTAATTTTCTGCTGTCCCATCGGGAGATGATTAAAATTTTAATCACTTCCTGATGATGCAAACATGGTTATAGAAACGCTTGTGTTTCTGTGTTTGTGAAAACTTTTGTGATTGTGAAAACTACGTCAGAATCTCTCTAACGCTTCTGAACTACGGAATTCAGAATTTCAAGATTACAATTTTATTAAAAATGAAATAAGAAGCAGAATAATTCATTTGAGAATTTACATAAACTATATGCTTCATTACAAAGTACTAGTAATCGACAGCTGAGTTTAAGGAAAACTGGTGTTTGGCGATATCAACAAAACTTGAGAAATGCAATATGCAAACGGTAAAGAATAATTTACAAAAACTTAAGTCAGTACAATTAATTTTACATCAAATATGTATTATATATTATATTATATACATATTGGTGTTTTTGCGTGGAGAGAATTAACTGCAAAATAAAGAATAATTGCAGAGAGATGGTTGAAGTGGGATAGTGAAAATAGTGTAATACAATACCAGTGCAGTTGATTCAACAATTTTTCAAACATATTTGGATTAGTTAGTACAGATGTTTGATTTTTTTACAAAACTCTCTTTTATTGACAAGTTTTTTATATTTAGAAGGAGTTTAGGTCCATAAAAGGTAATGAATTTTTGGCAGGCTTTATTAGAACGCTTAGATCTTTCAAGGAGATTTTCAATATGTTGGCTTAGGTTAAGTGTTCATGATTATAAAATTTCCTTTGAGACAGGAAACAATAATGTACACCTTTGAGATATGTGATGATATATGAATTTAGAATATTTAATACTTTTGTATCTTGATAGTACATATTCGTGGAGTGTATAAAATTAAGTTTAAATGTGATTTTCAAGAGTTTATTTTGACAAACTTACAAAATCGTATCGTAAATTCCTCCCCAGATAGATATATCATATTGAAGAATTGATTCAACTAAGGCATTATACACGAGTGTCAATGTGTTCTTTTTAAAATGTCTCTTAGATTATAGAATCTAAAAAATAGTTTTCTAATTCTTGAAAACAAATACTCAAGATCTTTCCAATTCAAATGCTGATCGATAATAATACCTAAATATTTAGATAATAGAAACAAAATTTTCGAAAAGTGTTTCACACGAAACTCTGTATTCATGCGGTACCTTTAAGTTTCTTGGCGTAGTCGAGTTAGGTCAGTGTGTACTATTTGGTAAAATTATAATGAATTAAATATATGATGTTTCTGGAATTTGCATTATATATTTATTTTCCCGGGATGTAGGTCAAGTTGAGAACATGAACAGACATTTAGTGAAAACTGAATTACTAACTAAATGTGAATAATGAAAAGGGACGAATAAATATTGGAGTAAAAACAGTGTGCTGAAAATTGTTTTCATTTTAGTCATGAATAAATAAAAATGTGAATAGTAGAATGCGCATAATTCCATCATTATTCTCTGGAGCGGAGTTATATTTTAATGCTCTTCATTTACCAGTTATACGTTTTCATTAAAAAGACAATAAAAATGTAAATTTTTATAACAAGATATGTGGTTTGCTAGTCTCTAGTTTCATTTATATTTTATGTGACAATTTTACAATTCGCCGAACTAAATTGAATGGAATTAAAGAATTTTTATTTTTATAGAATTTTAGGAGATAACAAATATATTTTCGTTTCATACAATTTACAAATATATACAGTGTGTTCCACTTTTCATTACTACACCCCAATATCTCGGCCATTTGTTGATCGATTTAGATCAAATTTGGTATTTAAATTCCATTGAATTTAAAACAAAATATGACGAAGAAAAAAAGAAGTACAGGAAGGTTATAAAAATAGCAAAACAAACATACTACAACAGCAAAATAAATAGTTCTACAAATAAAAATAAAGAGACATGGAATATTGTTAACAATATATTAGATAGGAAAAGTAAGAGTGCCACAGACCAAATTGTTTTTAAGGTTAATGATACTGTCATATGTGATAAAAGGGAAGTAGCTAAAACATTTGGATGTCATTTTTCTAGTGTTGTACCTAAATCTATTAATGAACATTTCGGTTTAAACCTCTCTCTACCGTGCACTCTAAGCAAATTCGTTATAAATTCAATGTACTTTGATACTGTCACTGTAGAAGAGGTTCATAATATTATTTTGCAATTTAAAAACAAAAATTCAAGTGGCTATGATGGTCTAACAGCTAAAATTATCAAAAGCATTGAAAATAACATTTTGGAGCCTTTTGTCCATTTGATAAATAAATCAGTTGAGAATGGAATCTTTCCAACATGCTTAAAACTTGCTAGTGTTATTCCATTGTTCAAGAAAGGCGACCCCACTGATCTCGAACATTATCGCCAAATGTCTATTTTGAGCATCTTATCTAAAACACCAGAAAGAGTGGGGTATAACAGGATTTCAAACTTTGTTGAAAAAAACCATCTATTGTTATCTCAGCATCGTTTGTGATCGGGAAAATCGGCTGAGACGGGATCCTGTCATCTACTGGAGCATGTATATCAGTGCTTGGACCAGGGCAGATATGTGGTCTCACTAATGTTTGATTTTTCCAAAGCATTTGATACCGTCAACAAAGAAATATTGAGCTTTAAACTACAGAGCATTGGTATTAGCGGAAATATTCTTTCATGGTTAATGTCATATATGGAAAATAGATCCTTGGTTGTACACTTAAATGGGGAAAAATCTGACGTACATGATATTCAGCTTGGTGTTCCTCAGGGTTCCGTATTAGGTCCTTTACTGTTCATGTTATACGTTAATGATTTACCCTGTTACATGAAAAATTGTCACGTGACAATGTTTGCTGACGACACAACAATTACCGTGTCAGCGGACACTCCTGAGGAACTTCAAAACCTTGTTGGTAATACTATTGAGTCACTAGGCACATGGTGCCAAAGAAACAAACTCATCCTAAATGAGAAAAAACTGTGCTTTTAAATTTTCATTTGTAGAGACCTGTTCCAAATAATATTATTCTTTATGAGAATATTAATAGATCTGAATCAGTAAAATTACTTGGCACATTACTTGATCACAAGTTATCCTGGACTAACCATGTTGACCATGTATGTAACAAATTAAATAAATCGTACTTTGCAATGTTACAGTTGAAATCAACTCTAGATAAAGATGGTTTAGTTAATATTTATTATTCTATGGCATATAGTCACATATCGTTCAATATTATGGCATGGGGCAGAACTATGGAATTACAGAGGGTCTTTATAGGACAAAAAAAAATTATCCGATTGATCTAAAGTTCCCGAAACTTGCACAGATATATTTATAAACAAATCGATTCTCACTGTTCCGCCTATATATATCTTAAAATGTCTCACATGTACTAAAATTAATATAGAACATTTTAGAAAGAGAGCAAACTTTCATAACTATATAACGGGACATGGTGAACTCCTCAGTATTGCTTTCCATCGTACAAGTGCCTTTAAGCGCCCCCTTGCTATAATTGTATCAATTTGTATAATGCTCTTCCTGAGGAGATTCGCAGTGTCTCGTAGTACATGACATTTAAAAAAAAAGTGAAAGAGTACTTGTCTACAAATTGTTTTTACTCTATAACAGAATTTTTATGTAAAAATTAATATTTGTGATCTTTCTTTTTAAATATTCACTATTTTATTTTAGTTTTATCCTTATATTGATTTTATCTTGCTCGACAGTTAAATTATGCATACATTTATGTGTGTATATATAAATTATGTATTTGTGTGTGTATATTTATATTATGTGTTTGTTTGTATATCGTGTATATATATATATATATATATATATTACGTTTGTTTATTTACTGATAATGTATTTGACGTGCCATATGTACATATTTGTATCTGATTCTCGCAAATAAATTATAATTATTATTATTATACTTATTGTGTATCAGATTGTCAACTTTCTAGCCTAGTCCGGGGAACTTTCAGCCTAGTCCGTGGACCCTAAAGATACACCCATTTAATTTGCAGGTCGGAAGTGCATGTAAGATGTGCCAAATGAGAGCAATTGAAATCAGATATGATTCATAAAATAAATAATTCACCTTTCCTCGAAGGTTCAGTTCACATAAAATTCTTGTAGAATGCGGCAGCTCAATTGACATTTTTGAAATACGTGGGTAAGGTCGAAAAAGATGGCGATAATAATGTTACTCACCTGTACACCTAAATCGAATAAACTCCCTCCGTAACAGCAAAATACTCTGACAAACAGAAACAAAGCGGAGGAAATTTTATTGTCGCCGATAATCCCAAAATCCACTACGATCACTTAAATAATTAAGTTTTAGGAATTTACGGCAGCGTACAACACAGGAGCCCCTTCTACCTTTCAAGACGGAAGTCACGTCCCCGTTCCGAGCAGCTCCTAGCGGATAGAAGCCAAATTTCTGCCACCCACGGTTCGCGGCTTGGAAATATCTGGCCCGTGGCTTGAGATATGTGGCTCGCGAAACACAAATGTGTGTTGTGGATCGCATATGCATTAAGCCGGTAACGTGTTGTTTGCATCTACCGGGAAGATGCCGGTATTCATGGATTTTAATATATGTATGTATTTCAAAAGTAGTCGTGTTAGTGAGGTACAGTAAGTGCATTTTCGATATGGAGATTTATTACTATCTGTCTTTTTCAAAATGGGTAGAGACGTTTTGTGCAAATTAACATTTTCCTAGATGCGATATAGAGTATATTTTAAGTACCCGGCGCATTCGCCAAAATATGATCATATAGTTAGTTAAAATATAATGATACTTACACCATTGAGTTAATTACTATAATAGTGGCGGATTTTCAACTTCAATTATAAGCTTACTGTATATAGACATTTTCTAATGGCGATGGAAAAATTAATCTATAAAGATTGTTACTTTGACTCGTAATTTAACGTTTTATATAGAGCTAAACTAATGCTGAAACATAGGATTAAATTTAAAACACAAATTTGCATTCAGCAATGTTTCTAAGACTCTTACGCAACAAAATAGGGTATAACTGAAAGAGAACTTAAAATAAACCGAAGAATACTTAAAGTGGTGGAAGTTTATTAACCCGATTAAATAAAATTACAATCAAAGGAATATATCTCTATAAAATTTATTAAGAACAGTTGCCAACAGAATTAAATACCAGAAAATAAAATAATGCAAGGAAAAAAGGGGAAGATCCGTTTGTAATAAAGAAAGTTTTAATCGCTTGTTTGAGAAATATAATACCGTGTTTATTTTATGAACGTGTTTAAATATGTAACTACTTTAAATAACTCGGTGCCTACATTGTATTGTAGTTGTCTTAAGCATAGCATTGCAGGCTCCGAAAAAAATATTGTTTTCTTACTTTAAGTTCAAAGTAAATATTAATATACCTTGGAAATGCTCTGTATTCTTTTGAAATTTTTATTAGCTGTCATACTCTATACTCTCCAGCTAATTTAAATATTTTATCAATTACAAATAAACCTTTACAAATGACTAATGACTATTGTATTTTACCAGGAATTTTACTTCCCTTTGTAAATTCAATGTACAAGGTGTTAAAAAGAGCCATGTCATTATCTTTTCAGCATTTCAGCAAATTTTAATGTGAATCGATGGTACAGAAATCCTGTGGTGGTTCGGAGATACAGGAATATATTTAGTAATATATACTAGAAGAGAACATTACTTGGATATGTATTATTTTTTCAAACATACTTTTATTCGGATCACTTTAAGTTGTTTTAAATAGGCTTTGTATAAATATCTCCAACCTGCAATGCCATATTGTAATAACGTTTCGGCCAGTAAATAATATATTGCTTTTAAATTATTAAGGTATTCTTTAGTTGTTGAAACGTAAACAGACTAGATCTTCACTTCCTTATTAATATTTGTATATGTCGGTCCCATTTTATTTATCTATTTCCACTTCTTGATAGATGAAGAAGATAGAAGTTTACTAGATAATCAAATTTTCTTAGGAAATATTGAATGATACAGTGTTATTGAGGTTTGCTTCTTTCGTTGCAACTAAGGTAAATACTTATACTTAGCAAAGTTTATTCCAAGCTTTTGTCCAGATCAAGAAAAACATAAAGTAGAGTTTTTATCCATCATAAACATCATTAGTTAGGTAGACGATTACATCTTTCGAGATAATTCTAGTCTAAAGTCAAAATTTATATTTAATAATAACTTATATGATTTTAATTATGACTTAAAAAAATGTTTGTACTACTTTGGTTAGATCTGTGGCAAGGGATATCAACGGTAATTAGAAATCAGTGTATGATCTGTAAAGGGTATTGTTATAAAGTAACCCTTTACCTAGGAGTTGTTTATATTATTCACATGTTGTAATTCTGTCAGTGTCATATGTACAATTTTGTTGATTATAGCCTTATTTATTAAAGTTAAGATTTATATTACTACAATTTAATCAACATAATAATTATGAAATGCACAAATTACTCAGACCTGAAAAATTTAAAACTGAACCATATTCATATGTAGCTACTCAGCAATGAGCATGTGAACGATCCATCTTTTCGCGTCTGAAGGACTTCCACTATATTTTCCAAAAAATGAATATTAACGTTCACAAATAAGGGTTCAAAACGACTGTTTCAGATGGAGAATAATACAAAATTTATACTTATTGTTCATTTATGCTTAACTGCTTCTCTGATGGTACCAATTGGACGTCGTAACACTATAAATCTAACACAGTAAGTACTAATACTTTCTTAAAATTAAACCAGAAAGGAACCTGTAAAAACACAAGAAAAAGACAATATAAAGTTCAAATACATATATTAAATCTCTTTAAAAAATCATGTTTTACAACAACTTCAAGAAAAATATTTTTTACAAACTATAGTCTAGTCCGTGTACAACACATGATGAGGAACGGATGACTTATAACGTACCAACTACCATCCAATATGCGGTTTTTGAGCTAACGATTACACAAAAAGATTCGAGAAAAGTTCAATGTTTATAAATTTTTGGTGGGCTTTTGCTTGCCTGTCTATTTACGTATTTTCAGTTCAATATCAATTTTGATCGCTACTCGGAGATTAAAAATGCTTGAATCGTAACGACTTTGAATTATATTTTACAATTACAATTTCATACGCTCAGGCAAGGCGGTCCCATGCACATATGAGTACATGGTAACTATATTTTTCTGGCATCGAATCACTGAGGAACCGGTTTAGGGCAAATCCCGTTAAAACCCATCATTTTCCCGTCAAAATCGACTGCTAGGAAATGATAGGGGACCCTTGTCGCTAAAGGCTATTTTTCGCTAAAACTCTCGATATACTTTGAATAGAGACTGGATTAACTTCTCCTCATATTTAACACAACGCATGAGTTGCAGTGCTTAACAACGTAGATTTGTAACAGGGTTTTCAATATTGAAATTTCCGAAATTCGTCGATTTTTGTTACACTTTCTAAATTTTGTTGGTCGGGGCGACATTATGTCCCCGTGCAGCGACATTTACTACACTTTCTAAAATTATACTCCTTGATGAGTTATTGAAATTTTTTGCATAAAAAACGCTCCGTAGAGTGAAAATATGATTAAAAATATAAAAACCTCTGCCAACGGTATTTTTACGTGAAGCACGCTTTTTCATGCGAAAGTCGAATTTTGTTACAGTTTCGAAAAGTATATCGAGGGTTTTGGCGTATTCTTCAACAAGCACACTGGTTTAGAATATTCGAAAATTTTCATGAAGCTACTAAAGTAACAGAAGAGGCAGTCTATGGCAAGATAAGTGAACTAGAAACATATGAATCGGATATAGAAACTCTCTGGTCTCTATATGTTAATCCTAGTACCTAATTAAATAATCGCTAGATAGAATTTTGCAACAAGGAAAGATCAGCAGGGGAGTCTATCGATCATTACCTACAGAAACTAAAGCAGTTAAGTAAAGACTATAGTCGAGTCCATTTATAATCAGCACTCAAAAACGCAACAAAAACTTTATTATTATCGTCGTAGGCCAAGTGGATTGCTGTAATCAAACAAGCCAATGCACATTAAAAACCTATAAAGGTAAGTGGGTCAATTTGCTGTCGATATAGCACAAATATGGTATTTTAATGAGGTCGTAAAGTTTTTGTTGCGTTTTTTAAGTGCTGATAATAGATGAACTCGAATTACCTTTAAAGCTGTGTCCGCAGAACAGTACAAAGATGATTTCATTAGAGACTCGTTTATTAGCGATTTAACGTCATGTAACATTTGCTGACGTACAGTTTCTTTATTACGAGAAGCGTTCGATAAAGCTTGAGCTGTAGCGATGGCACAGAATCATTCTGGAGCATTGATGTCATCAATGTCAACTACTATTGCTGCGATTAGTCACAATGAGCAATCCCAAGAAGGTTTATGCTTAGCAACTATAGCTGTAATTTCAAAATGTTTCTCTTGTGATCTGGCCAAAAGGACCCCGCACAAAACCAATAGAAAAAAAAATTCTGTCGAATTGGCTGAAATTTTGCAGAAAGATAGTTTTCAGCATACTGATCAAAAGTCTCAATGGGCTCAAAATCCGGCTATGCATAGTTTTCGAGATATCAGGCCTCAAAGTGGACCTTTTAGAGTTCTCCGAAGAAGGACAACTGAATAACTCTCACAACTCAACATTTCATTTTAATAATATCACCATACTAAGTGAAGTGAGGGTTTTTGGGGTCGCTGAATCCGATTATGTTATTCGCTTGTCCATGCAAGGTCACCGTGTGTAATTTCCGCTCTTACATATGGAAAAAAATGTCTGTCGATATTTCTGAAACTTCAGAATTGAGTAGGTTTTGACTTGAAGATCAAAAGTCTCCATGGGCCCAAAGCAGTTTATATATATATATATATATATATATATATATATATTTTGTGTGTATATATATAATATAGTCTAGTATACTTTAACTTGGCGTGTGTATGTATGAGTTAATATTTTCGTACGATTTCATTTTCTCCCATATTGTACACAAAGTTAAAGCAATAGTCCAGAAACATTGTCTACGTGGACAATATTTCTGGATCTTTGCCTTATTCTGTAAAGGTTTATATTAGGTATAGAGTTGAGTAATTTGACTATAATTTGATTACAATACTATCAAAAGTGCACTACTTTTAAAAATATAGATATTAAGTTTAAAAATAAAAATAAAAAGTAGATCTCAAATTTTGGCTTATTAAAATTACAGCCAATACAATTTTACAATAAACAAAATAACAAAAATTTGAGCTTTGGTAGCTGAATTTATTTTTTCCCCAAAAATTAATATGTGGGTGGTCTTATCCTCGCTGCCGCTGCTGCGAGGGTAGATTTTATAATATCAATTTTTTTTAACTGTTATTTACAGATATGTATTAAAAAGGCGAGCACAGGAGGCAATATCAGGAAAGTTCAAAATTGACTAAATATTTAATCACTTTATATGTGATAAATTTTAATTAATTAAGTGCTTCTGACTTGGGTTCTGCTTTCTCGTTACAAATTCACCATTAACAATATCAATAAAAAATTATTAAGAAATTAGGAATAACCAATGTAAAGATATTGTCTCTATTTGTATGATATGATATTAATATGATTGTGGGTAATATATATAGACCTCCTAATTCAGATTGTAAACAGTTTCTTAATTATTTTGAGGATACTTTGACCAATTTTTATTCCGAGTCAGATATAATTTTATGCTTTGGTGATTTTAACATTAATGTGTTGAATTTAGATTCTGCTAATACTAGTGATTTAATTAATATAACTGAAATGTTTAATTTAAAGCAACTGATTACCGAACCTACGCGCATGTCAAATACTTCATGTTCTTTAATATACCTAATTTTCTGTAATTTCGATAATATCGCTGAAGTTGGCGTAAAGGATATTGAGATCTCTGATCACTTATTAACCTACTGCAATCTAAACTTTGACTTTCATTTGCCTACTGAAAAATCTGTTACATACAGGGCTCTTAAAAATATTGATTTCAATGAATTTCAGCATGATCTTGAAAACTTACCCTGGCAAACAATCTTTACCATGAATAGCATTGATGAAAAAATTCAGTTTCTCACTAATAACTTTTTGATCTGCATGCTCCTGTTAGAGTAAGAAATCATAAATAAAAATTGTATTGTCCATGGATCACAGATAATATTAAATTAATGCGGAAGCTACGAACTAAAGCGTTAAATAAATTTAGGACAACTAAACGTCCTGAACATTAGGCCTACTATAAACAAATTAGGAATTTCACAACGTCGGCTATAAGATCAGAAAAGAAAGCATATCTTAATTACAAATTTCAGCATTCAAATATTAGAGATAAATGGAGGGAATTAAAAAAACTGAATATAAATAATAAAAAAGATATACATTTACCTGACAATTTAAGAGATGTAAATAGTCTAAATAAATATTTCGTTAGCTCGGCAGATAACAACGGCTCACCTAACACGAACTTGCTTAACTTCTACAAAAACAATAAGATAGTGAACGATTCATTTAGTTTCGAGCAGATTAATGACAATGATTCGATAATTCTGCTTCATCACTTATTGGCTCATTCCTAGCTGACAGAAAACAGCAAGTACTATTAGAAGATAAAAATCAGATACGCTCAATGCAACTACAGGAGTTCCTCAGGGAAGTATATTGGGCCCACTTCTCTACTCCATTTACACATTTAATTTAATTAAATCCATAAAATATTGTGATTATCATATGTATGCGGATGATGCGCAGCTTTATTACTCCTTTCCCATTTCTGAAGCAGCAGTAGGCAATTCAAATATTAATAGTGATCTCGCCGCACTATTATCTTCATCGAAAGATCATTTACTTAAACTTAATCCAAAGAAATCAATTGCAGTTCTTTTTTGTAACGAAAATGTCAGAAATGCATTGCTTGGTACCCTTCGGCTGAAGGTGGGTAATGATCATATTCCATTTAAAGACTCTGCAAAAAATTTAGATGTTGTGATAGACTGCAAGCTTAGATTTAAAGAACATGTAACTGGTCTCTTGAGAAAAGGATATTCAACATTAAAAATACAAATGTTAAAACAATGCTATGTGACTCTCTTATACTCTCTAAATTTAATTATTGTGATAATATCTATGGACCCTGTTTGGACAGTTTCGACATAAGGCGCATTCAAAAATTACAAAATTCATGTTTAAGATTCATATTTGGTATTAGACGCAGGCAGAGAATATCACACAAACTAAAAGACGCAGCATGGTTAAATATGTACAATCGAAGGGTACTACACATAACTTGTTTTTTTTATAAAATTTTAAAGTTTAAATCCCCTCCTTATCTTCATAATAAAATTATTTACCACACTCATATTCATAATTTGAACATACGTAGAAGACATATTTTAACTATCCCTGTTCATTTTATAGAAATGTTTAAACGTTCCTTTTCATACAACATAGCTTCTTACATTAACATGTTCAAAATTACCGATTTCTCACCCTCCTGCCTCTCATTAAAAAAAAGTTAAAGAAAGCTCCTTGCGCAGCAGTGATCTCATTTTCATGTGTGCCCCCTCTTATGTAGATATACCTTTCCTTGTGTTGTCATTCTGTACGCTATTGCTTCTAAATTCTCTTCTCTAGTTTCTCCCTTCTCTTTTTTTTCTAGCTCTCTCTTTCTATTTATTCGCTCTATACCTTCTTTCTATTTCCTTTTTATATTTTTTTTTCTCTCTTGAGATAAAATTATTTGTATTTATTTAAACTTTTTGCCACTACTAAATTTTAAATTCAAATTTATATGGCCTTATCAGTATCTGATTCTCATCAGTAAGCTGCTGAAATGGCCCTTTATCTTCAACAAAATTCTATGTATTTGCATAACTCGCCTTGTAATTATGTGGAAAATAATAAACTGGTTATTATTATTATTTAATTTTCTCAGGTTATGAAAAAATTATTCCCCAAAAAAATCTCTGTCTGTTATTGTTGATAAAAAACCTGTAAAAATAACAATAAACTAAACGGAACTAGCCAAAATAAAAAGCTTATCCCCTGAAATTTAATAACCTTGTTTGTTTTTTATAACAAGGCATATATTGAATGCAGACAACTTTTGGGTAGTAAAACGTGGAACGTAGATTAAGTAAACTCTTAACTAGTACAAAGAAGTCTTAAATTTCCTTAACAAAGGATTGTAGAGGTAGGTACGTAAAAACGAGAAACTAATAAGCATTTACTATGCAGTATGCAGTAGACTACACTACGTTGCCCAGTTAGCGATACTAAACGATTGTTTAGTATATGAACAGGTATTGTGCCAAGAAATAGCAACATATACAGATACAACACTGCACTTAATCTTCATTTTATATATGTGAGAGATTTTTACAGCTGAGCAGCCTTTACGGCACATTAAAAGCAAATGAAATAGACAACAGCTATTTATTTGTTTACTTATGGATTACAAAGTCCAACAGACAAAGCCCAATAACGATATTGAGCTACAGAAATCTATATATAACACATAAATAAACCCACTCATAATTAACACACAAAAAAATAGATATTTTGTGTAAAATTTTTATTTGCAAAATAGAATTTCTTAAATTCTATTTAGTTTTGTTAATAAAAGTAAATTTCAAGGCCTACTTAATAACTTTCAAGTTACAATTGGACAAACTGCTTTTAGTGCGAACAATCCATCTGTACACGTCTGAAAGATTTTTATTACCCTTCCTAAAGTGGATATTAGAATGTTCACCTGAAGGGTTCGTAACTACTGTTTAGACGAAAAATACAAAAAATCTATACTTACTGTTTCGTTTTTGCTTAACTGCTTCACTGATGGTACCAGTTGGACGTCGTAACACTATAAATCTAACACAGTAAATACTAACACTTTCTTAAAGTTAAACCTGAAAAGGAATTTTGAAACACAAGAAAAAGACAGTATAAAGTTCAAAAATATATATATTAAATCTTTTAAAAAAATACATTTTTAAAAAACGTTCAAGAAAATGAGTAACAACTATAGTCTGGCCCGTGTACAACACATGGTGAGGGACGGAACGACTTATAATGTAATCAACTGTTACATGGCCTATGTCCATTTAACAGTTTTATATAAAAACTAGTTAGTGTTTTGTTTATGTTTGGCACAATCTGTGTAACATTTTGATTCAGTTTTTGTAAGTGAAACTGTTTTCAACTAACAGAATTTTACTTGTATAACTGCTAAACCATTTCACACTGTTTTACGTACATATTTTAATATCTTAGGAACTCAGTCCTGTTCTATTAACTATTATGTATCTATGTACTTATAGCATCCCAGGAAACAATTGTCTACAAAACATTTATTTACATTAGATACCTATATTTCAATTTTTATATTTCTGTTTACTATGAAGTACATATGGTTATTTTCTTTACCTTTTCTCATTACTAGGTATATATAGTATATCCTATAAGATGTAATATATTTACTGAGTTATCACAATACGTTTTACTATTTATTACAGCTGTTCATATTGTTGGTTATGTACAAAATAGAAATTACGAATTGTGAGGCAAAGGCAAATCAGCTGTGGTATGGAAGTAATAAAAACTTTTATTATAGATTCCTTTTATCGATCATATACCACTATTTTAGTTGTGAGTAAAGGAAATTGTAGAATTTGCGACCTGCAAGTTGTTGCGCTTAACTCAACCATTGCCCATACCTGTACTATTTCTGTATTTTATAGTTTTCAATTTAATTAGGGAATTAGATTTCTCAAGTTTATTTGGTAGCATTATTTTGCAGTAAATAGGACAAAAAAAATTTACCTTATCAGTAAAACTCACCAGGAAATCATTTGCTTGCAGCCTTTATACTGATTCGAACGTATATAAATTTTAACTGTGGACTTCAGTAATTGATATTACATTTTTATATCCGCGTTAACAATAACATCCAGGTAAATTTCATTTATTATTCATTTAAAATTTAATTAAACTTAAATTTTTTTCTTTGACGTAATTTCAATGATTTTAAAATAAATTTAAATTCAAGGTCAATTCTTTTTAATTTAATAAGTACTTAAAATACTATATGTACCACATGGTTTTAAAAATATTTTTCTCTTCCTTTTTAATTTTTTGGGCAATTTATAGTTTACGAAATCAGCTTAAATTCTTAGATACTTAAATTCTTATATACTTAAATTCTTATATACTTATATTCTTATATGCTTATATATGCTTTTATATACTTATATATTTCTATGTATTTATATGTACTTATATGTTTATGCACGTAAATATTTATACATTTCTGTATACGTTTCTGCATAGCTTCTTCATTCCTGCATAGCTTTTGCACAGCTTATCTTTCATATAGATAAAATTTCGTTAACTTTTCATAAACCACCTAGTCGGTTAATTTTCCTACGATTTTCACTCTATTTCATTAAGAGATGTAAATTGCCAAGGAAACCTTTAGAATCCATTCTCGCAACAACACACAATTGTGGGCCTGGATCGCTGTTCCAGAACCAGTCACCTCAACAATAGTCAATTCAATTCTGGTATAAATTTGTTATATATATATATATATATATATATATATATATATATTGTTATTATACATGATTTGCAGGAAACAACTACTCAGCGGGCAAGTACCCCGACCTGCATTGAATTACACCTTACAAATCATGAAAAATTGGTAGCCAATGTCATTTGTCAACTCCCTGACCAGACATAGACCGGTTTCGAACTTATTAGTTCTCCTCAGTATGCCATAGGTCATGGAGCAGACAAATGACAGTGGCCAACCTGCTAGTCTTATACAGACTAATGACATTGGCTACCAATTTTTCATGATTTGTAAGGTGTAATTCAATGCAGGTCGGGGTACTTGCCCGCTGAGTAGTTGTTTCCTGCAAATCATGTATAATAACAGTATATAGGTTAAGTCCACCAAGGGCTGAAGGTCGCCGCTCTCGGTACTTGCAAAATGGTAAGTCGCTATACACCATGGAGACATCTGTGATGTCTGGTGTATAGTAGCATTAGACCACATGAGAGGATTCACTTATCTCTCACCACTACACCATATATATATATATATATATATATATATATATATATATATATATATATATATATATATATATATATATATTTAATTTCACTATTATTCATGTAATATATTTTAACATTCATTTTAAACGATCTTTTTATTTCTCTTACCAACAATTTCAGTCTGTTCTATAGTAGACTGGTTATTCGAGAAAAAGAGACAATTCTACTTATTTTCACTATAGATGGTGCCCAATTTAACATCAATTTTTCTTTGTCTCCTTTTCTCGAAATAAACAGAAATCTATCATTCATGCTGTACATTTTAGAAAGGGTAAGTTTCTCCACCCTTACGAATACTCTAGACCCACGGCTCTCTGCTCCGACTTAAACCAGCTAGTCGTCCGCATATGTTGCCTCAATTCTTTCTCAAAAATAAATAATAAGGGAAAAGAGGTAACATAATTACCATCCAATATGCGATTTATAGCTAACGATTACACAAAAAGATTCAGTAAAAAGTTCAATGTTTATAATTTTTGTGGCCTTTTGCTTGCCTGTCTATTTACGTATTTTCAGTTCAATATCAATTTAGTTCGCACCTCGGAGCTTAAAAATGTTTGAATCACAACGACTTTGAATTATTTTGTGGCAATTATAGATGCATACGTTCAGGCAAGGCGGTCCTATGCACATCTGAGTACATGGTAAAGATACTTTTCTGACACCGAATTATTGAGGAACCGGTTTAAGGCAAATACGCAGAAAACACATAGTTTTTGGCGTGTTCTTTAACAATAGCACAGGTCAAAGCTCATTGTTAACCGATGTCAAATTTCCGAAAACGGAAGACTACGTAATTTTAACCTTCGATATAATTTCTGGGACCGTGACAACAGAATTAGATCAAAGTATAATCTAGTTCCAGATCTCGTTATAATACATAAGTGTACCAAATTTCAAATCAATACCATAAACGGTTTCAGAGTAAACGTGCGCACAATGAAAGTTACAAACCAACAGAAGACAGAAATTTAAAATCTTGACGTTTCATGATATTTTAAGCCTATTTCAAAAAAAAAAAAATTTTTTTTTGCATTACTATACTTCCACTGGACGTGGAAGTAAAATTAAATAATTAAATTAAGAGGAAAAATAATTTAATGAATTAATAAATATTGTAGGTAGATATTATCTAAACTTTAAACTTATAATAATTGCACGTCTATTCATGAATTCTTACACCTAATTATGTAAAGCTAATTCTAAATCTTATACTGGTCCAGAACCTCCCGATATGGTATTGTTACGTGTTTACAATCTCCAGTAAACACGGTACGTAGGTCCAATAAATTGCAACAAGAATTTTCACAAACCCTGATTCATTAATCACTTAATTACAATAACTAGTTCTTACAATTACAAATTAGTAGTAGTTACTGTTCTCCATCTTATCTTATCACTTGCTCATCTCCTACATAACTGTCCCCAGTACGCTTGAATCCCCGCGCCGAATGTACTTGATCATTCTAGAATGTTCCAGTCGACCATTTTAGAATGTTCTCCAGTCATCATTCGAGGTGTTTCTAAGTCTTTATCTAACCTTCCATAAGGTAACTTATTATTTATATTATGTGTATCATTTACTGTAAATATAAACATTATTATATCAAAATATCTTTAAATGTAGACATACATTCGTTCTTAAATAGATACCTTTGAAAATAATATAAAAAATAATAATAGTACACATGAATCCTGGGCTACCGCTATATATATAATGCAGGTATTTCAAAATATATATTTAGTTCTCATAACGAAATGTTGGAGTTTTTACTGAATTTATTTGACGAGTAAATTTAATGGGAGATTTAGACAAATTAATAAAATAGTGATAAAGAATTAGGCCTGAAATTTGAAGGCACATAACTGTATGATCCTCGTCAGCAAATTCAATTAAAATTAGGTACATTAATTACAAAAAGGACACAAATAACTTTTGGCTTTCGCCTAGAGCCACAGGGAAACGTTTTAAATTTGCTTTCTCCCAAATGAAGGGATACAGGAATGCGAAAGGGATAAAGTTTCAGAAACGCAGAGACGAACACTAGTAGAATATTTGTGTTTAATAGGAAGGTAGCGGAACTTCCATAAAATATCCGTGTTAGTAGAGTTTAATTTATGCATGTACCTACTACACTTCATCTTATTATACTTATCAAGGCACTTTACACAATAGTAACTGCAAAAATGTACACCTGAAAACTGGTTAAATCGGCCGTACATTGAAATAATTGGAGTATTCGGTTTTAATTAATGTTGTGGATTTAAATATTTTTATAAATCGATTTAAAATATAAATTATAAATATTATAAATTGTTATTAAATATTATGTCGAATACTGTACTCGATTTTCTACAAAACTTGTATCAACGGATGTGACCCAGGGTTCCATGTTGGGGCCATTATTGTTCAACATTTCCATTAGTAACATTGCAACTGAATTAGGTGTCAATTGCCTTCTATATATGCAGATGATACGAAGTTGTTGTGAGCGTAGGTGCATCTTTACTATGTACATACTTTAATATGCAATGTAAAGCAACGTCGGGCGCGGTTAGTAGTTGGATGGGTGACCGTTCCACCTGTTGTAGGGTATGTCTCCTACAAGTCAAAAAAAAAACAAAAAATTTCAAAAATAATCAAAAAATCATTCGTTTCACCATGGCAAACCATATAAAAAGTCAATCAGACACTGTTTGCACCGAAAAACCACAGTCAAGGTCACATAAATCTGAAAAAATTCACAAGCACTCGGTAATTCTAAAATAACGTAAATTCACCAATATCAAGCTTCATTCTAGTCAATTCATAAAAGATTCACTACAAAAACGCCACTTAAAAATACAACCCCCATATTTTCATCAACAAGACCCAAATCACGTTCCGAACCTTAAAACTTAACATTTTAGTCCATTTCATAAATTTCCTGCAACTAATTCTCAATTCAATTTCTATTACTTTTTGACAACCCCCGTATACATTAAACCACGTTCCGTGCCTCGAGTCTTAACGTTCCATAATTTTTTTGCAACCCGATTGCTATTTTAAATTTCACCACTTTTGATCACTCCTCGTAATACGGCATACAATATCTCGATTCCTCTTGTAACCAATATCTCCGTTCAAACTCAACTCGTACCCATTAGGAACATTCTCATATCTTATTTCCAGACACCATGCATCTATCGGGAACATTCTCATATCATTTCAACTCGTAAACATCGGAGCTCCGTTAATATTTTACGGGGTCATTTCCGATTATGTCAATCAAACGTTAATGACCCCCAAACTAAAATAGATTCAAACCTCGTTCTTAATTCAAAAAATTCGCCTTTTCATTACCGATTTTTCCATATAACTTTCATTTTCGAAATCCTAAATTTTCAGTGTTGCGTAATGTTTCGCAATCGATGACTCATCCTCGTCCGCACGGAGCAATTTCCAGCTCTTTCCAGACTTTCAAAACGGGATGCGAGACTCACGGGACACGAAAAACGCAACCTTTTCTAAACGAATAAATACCCGAGCATAGCAAGCCCAAGGCAAGTTCAGTTTTGACGGTGACCCCTTTGTTAAGTATTCGCGAAGTGGTTTAGTGAAAAAAGTTATTTAGAAGTGATTTTAAGTGTAATAAGCTGATTTGCTAGTGCTTCCGGTCCGGTTACTATTTAACTAATGTTGTAGATACCCACCGTCTAGTCAGGCTTTCTTACTCATCCCTGTCTCTGCATACTTTTCGTGACTAGCCGTTCAGATCTAGCTTCCCAGGCCGAATCCTGGTTAAAAAGAGTTTTAGGAATTCGACTAAAGTGGCCCCATTTAGTTTTAAGCAAATCGTTTCGCCTTAAGTGGCCTCATTTCATTTCGCCTTCGCGGTCCACGTAGTTGTAAATACAAAGTGAATTTTTTCAGAAGAATAAGGACGGATAATTTAATAAACATTTTTGCTAAATTCTACAGGCTGAATTTATGCCGTCAAATAGTTACCCACTAAAAGAAAAAAAATTATAAATAAAAATACCATTCATTTTAAACTCTGTTCCGTAAAAATTTTAAATAAATAATTTGTTCGTTCCGTTTTAAATCCAGTGTTGTATTTGGAAGAATACCATATACAGGGTGTAGTCCTTGACCCTGTCAGAACTCAAAATACCATACAGTATTAAATAAAAATAAAATTTTAACCAAAGTGCTACAACGGTTCCAGACCACATTATACAGGGTGTAGCAATTGACCCTAACTATCACTAACAGAAATCGAACCAAAAGGTTTCTCACATCAAAATTACGTGCACTAACCCCCTCTAGGGTCTCAGCTCTAACTTATTACTGCTCCAAAATTTTTATTTTCCAACTCAGAGGGCTCGTTCGTGTTCACAACGAAGACCGCGTCCTCGCCTCACATATCTTCCAGCGGCTTGTATAACAGTGTATGCGTGGAAGCTATACAACCTTAGGCGAGGGTTGTATAGGGGATATACCATCCTTCGGAGGGGTTGTAAAGCCGTCGGTCCCTTGTCTATTAAATGTTAGGCAAGTAAAAGATCCCTACTCTTATTAAGGGAAGAAGGTTCGGAAAAAATCCTGGTTCGGTGTAGCTCGTCTACAGGCGTCGGTGTTAGGCCTCAATAGCGGAAATAGGCCGATGTTAAATAAATGTATAAATAAAAAAATTTACGAAGTTTTTTTTGTAGTATTGGATTTTATGCAATGCCACAATTAAATCGAATAACATATTGATATCTATACCAGTACGGTATCAATTACTGCCTATTTAGTTCCCTAAATTGACATAAAATAATGACTATATTAAATAAGATACAGCACATTACATGAGGACACTCTTTTCTCGTCCAGGGGACGACATCATAATACACAGGCAGAGCACGGATAGGGGTTCATATCACAATAGGAAAGACGTAAGGAATACGAAGTTAACTTAATTATGAACAGACAGATGTGATGTTAGTTAATAGTTTTATGGTATTTAGAAAATTAACTAATATTCTATAGATATGAACATTTTTAAGGGACAACATCTGAACAGCATTAGTGGAATGAGGAACATTAATGTCAACTAATTTTTTTAACAGTTAAATTATCTTACTGTATGTAATCATTTAATTATTGATTGATAATGGTGATATTCTATTATATATTATTTTATAAACATTACTAGTAAGTTAGTTAGTAGTAGTAGTAGTAGTTGTTTAGAATTGTTAAAATATCTTATTCTGTATTCTACTTATCTAAAAACTGTCATATGTAGCCATTCTGTAAATGCATTTTCATCTGTTGAATGTTTTTTTTTTGTACATTTATTTAACGTCGGCCTATTTCCGCTACTGAGGCCTAACACCGACGCCTGTAGACGAGCTACCCCCAACCAGGAATTTTGCCGAACCTCTTCCCTTAAGAAGAGTAGGGATCTTTTACTTACCTAACATTTAATAGACAAGGGACCGACGGCTTTACATCCCCTCCGAAGGATGGTATATCTCATATACAACCCTCGCCTAAGGTTGTATAGCTTCCGCGCATACACTGATATACAAGCCGCTGGAAGATGTGTGAGGCGAGGACGCGGTTTCCGTTGGAATGGTCACCCATCCAAGTACTAACTGCGCCTGTCGTTGCTTTACATCGCATACCGAAGTATGTACATCGTAAAGACGCACCTACGCTCGCCCATTATGTTGAATGATTGTAAGTGTAAATAAATAAATAAATAAATAAGGGAACTTTGATTAACCTTTCAAGGTTCGGGCTGTTGAAAAACAACAAGTGTTCAAATAATAATTTTCCATAAAAAAATTGCTAAAAAAGCTTTAGATATACCACAAAGGGATAGGGACAGGGACATACGCTTCTCGCCCAGGGGTCGATCAGGGCATTTAACCAGTACACATACACATTTACTGACCACGGATAAATTGGGTTGAAACACAATGGGACAGACAAATGGGTGACAAGCTATTCAAAATTTTAATTTTTGTGTGATTTATAACTACAATTAAGGAATCTACATTTTTTTTTATTTAATGCCAAGAGGTGCGAAAGATTGAAAGGGGTGTCTATTTTCATTTTAATTAGGTTGTTATACCAGGTGTCAACGGATCATGGTAGATGGTATCAATGTAATCTTCTAGACATGGTGCATTATTTAAAGCTATTCCTGTAACGATACTTTCTTTAGCTACCTGATCGAGTTTTCCATTATTGACAAGGCTGATATGAGCTTTGACCCAAATAAACTTTATTATGTAATGATATTATATGATATTACATTGAAATTACCATTCATTTCGATAAACAATGGAGGATTCGTGACATTTACGGAAAAATCGATCTTGAAAAAATCTTTGTTTTAGTTTTTCCCATTTTTGACAATATTTTTCCATAGTAACAATATGATTCTTTACACCATCTTAAAGTAGAGGTTTCAACGGTAATAATTCCGTCCTAAAATTTTCAAGAATTTTGTTAATCAACTTTTTTTATTGAAAATTAGGCCTTTCTTTCAAATTAAATTCGCATAAAATTTAAAAATATATTTCGCTTTAAAAAAGTACTGCTTATTTAAGACATAAAAATGTATATTTCTACCAAATTTCATTAATATTGAATCATGTGTGTAGGAGAGAAAATCAAAAAATGTTTTCTTTTGCATTTTGAGGTTATGTTGAAAAAGGGTTGAAATAAAAGTTATAGATCTTTCAATTATTTACAACTTTTTTATTTAACTTTTTCGATAGGAGGTTTAGTTTTGCCGGAAATCGTAAAAAAACACGTTTTACTCGTAACAACACCCCTTTTTCCAGCCTACTGGTGGTTATTTGTTGGGGTCCAACCGATTTTTCACCATTTATATACCATTAATTCTCAATTTTCCGACGATCCATATGCTGCTAAGGATTTTATCGATATTTGGCCTCTGAAAACCGGTCGACACTGGACTAAAATACTTTTTAAATTCAAGAACGTCGTTTACTTTTATTATTTGATATAAATATTAGCATAACAATTTAACAAGTTGGTGCAGTTGGCAACAGTCCAACATGGATATTGGCAATGAGGTAAATTATTTATTGCTAGTCGGCGTGTCTTTATGCTACTATTTTTGTGGATATTACGATCTGCACCGTATTTTGTGAATCAAAAAGAAACAAAAATCTTTATTCCATTTTACTTTGCTTGAAACTACTAATACTTAAATGAAAATATTACAGGAATTTGCTACGTATCTCCCGTAAAGCTATGTCACCGTGAAACTAGGTAGATCACATAAATAACAGTAACAGTAAATACCCACAGTATAAAAATAAGGCAGTCCATAGAAAGTTTAATCAACGCTGTTTTGTTTTAAGGAATCCGACATAAAAATAAGTTATTTACATTGAAAGGAAGGGTGGGCTATAATCAAGGCTCGATCCCTTGGGGGATATTTTTAAAGTTAAAAAAAAGTAATTACATCCTTCTCATTTCACAGAGTATTTTAATGAACAACATACCAAATTAGATCAGTAAATTACTGTCGTATTTTTATAATTCTTCAGTTTTTGCCTTTTGGGAAAACGGGGTAGAATCCGAGTATTGAATGCGAGATTAATGGCCATGAAAATAGACATTTCAACAACAATATAGCACTGAATTAATCTCGACACCATAGTACCTATCTGAAAGCAGGACCGTAACCGAATTTAACTTCGGATTAACCAAACTTTAAGGCAATTAGCCTTCGCACAAATTGTTATTTTCGTTAATTTCTTTACGAGCTTAATGAATCTCTTTCTAGGGTTTTTAGGAGGGCTTTCACGAAGATTACATTTAATTGCGGATGTCTTCTAATTGTTAATTGCTTAAATAAATTCAAACTGCGTTCTTCTCGAAAATCAATTCAGAAGTTGGCGGGAATGGCGGTTCGAGCGTATAAGGCTTTCACTTCTTCAGTCAGCAAAATGACTGAGGTGTAGTTAATAAATAAAAGGAAAAACTTTAATGTATAAGTTGTTACTATTTTTATTGCATGATTTTCTTAGATTATAGAAAGCAAATTAAAAGTTGTAAACAAATCAATCCGACAAGTAGTTCCCTTTATATATATAGAGTGGGGCAATAATACGTCCGATTTTGATAGCTCGAGTCCTACGATAGCTAGAAATAAAAAAAAAAATACAGCTAAACTACATAAAAAAGCTCATAACTGAGAATTGTTTTCGAATATTATTATTATTATTATTATTATTAGCCGTTACTCGAGTCCGAGTATGAAAATGTTACAGTCGATAAATTGTGTACAATAAAAAACAAGTAACAGGTGTAGTTTATTGTAATTCCCATTCATCTACGGTGCACACGACTATGGCTATAGAGGCCAATTCGGGAGAGCACATGTCGACCGCAGTCAGGACAAACATAGACCTGGTTAGGTCTTGGATTCGGCCTTCTTGCAGCAACATTTCCTTGATAGCTGGCCACAACCCCTCGCCATTCGGTTCTGTCCGCTGCAAGTTGTTCCCATTGCTCGTCTGCAATACCGCAGGATTTTAGATTTTCATGGAGAGCGTCTTTGAACCTCTTTCGTTGACCACCACGCCTTCTTCTACCGCTTAGCAATTCACCATAAAGTGTACATTTAGGAAGGCGGTTATCATGCATACGATGAACGTGACCTGCCCATCTTAGGCGTGCTCTTGAAATAAGCACCTCAATTGCAAGGCTGTTTGCTCTCCTGAGTACTTCCACGTTTGATATGTGATGGAACCAACGGATTTTCATCATACTTCTGAGATGTCTTTGCTGAAAACGTTCTAATTCTTTCACATGACGACGGTAAGTGATCCAGCTTTCACATCCATATAGCAGTGTTGGAATGACAACTGCTCTGTAGACAGCCATTTTCGTTGACAAAGCAAGGTCGTGGTTGTCAAATACTCTCTCTCTAAGTCCCCAGAGTGCTCTAGATGCAGCGTTAATTCTATTGCGAATCTCGCTGTCCATGTTTGCTTTGTCATTAACAATGTTGCCTAAGTAATTGAACTGATCCACCACTTCAAGAGAATTTCCGTTAAGTGTAATGTCTATTTGGTTCACTTGATGAGGAGTTGACATAATCTTAGTCTTTCCAATGTTGATTTTAAGTCCTAAGGAATCATAGCTCTGGGCATACACATCTAAAAGTTCTTGAAGCTCTTCCGGCGTAGAGGCTAAAAGTGCACAGTCATCCGCATACTGGAGATCACAAATGAATCGTGTGCGTGTCTTCGTGAAAGCTCTAAAGCGCCCTATGTTAAAAAGACCGCCATCAAAACGGTATCTGAGACCTATTCCTCTGACTGTCAGTTTGTTGTCAACAATAATTGTTAGAGCAGTGGTAAACAAATTAAAGAGTAGGGGTGCCAGGACACATCCCTGCCTAACTCCAGTGAGGGTTTGGAAAGGTTCGGTTGCCTCATTATTATACATAACCTGGGCGTTGTTGTTTGTATGTAGACTGCGACATACTTCCACAAATTTTCTAGGGATACCTAAGCGGAACATAATTTTCCAGAGCACTTCCCTGTCCACCGAGTCAAACGCCTTGGTTAAATCAATGAAGGCCATGTGAATTTCTCCTTGATGTTCGAGTGCTTTTTCTTGAAGCTGTTTAAGTATGAAGATTAAATCCGATGTGCCTCGGTTTGGTCTAAAGCCACTCTGTGTTTCAGGAAGTAACTTTTCCATAACAGGTGTTAGCCTATTTGCCATCGCTTTAGTGAGTATCTTCCCTCCAACAGCCAGGAGAGCTATACCCCTGTAATTTCCACAGTCCGCAGCGCTCCCTTTGTTTTTGAAGAGGTTAATTAAAAGTGTATCACGAAACTCCTGCGGAGCTTGACCACTTTCCCACACGACATCAAACAGTTTTTTGAGGTAGGGTATGAGCTCTGACGACACAGCTTTAAAGATCTCAGCTGGGAGTGAGTCGGCGCCGGGAGATTTGTTATTTTTTAGCTGCCCAATGGCGGTTAAGATCTCTTCCGTTGATAGTGAATATACGTTTTCGAATATACAGGGTGAACGAAGACGATTGTACAAAAAAGTGCTATTTTTAGCTACGGAATGCTATATTCGACAATTATTGTCCGGGAAACATGGAACATCATAGGACAGTAATACGTTAACAGAAATATTTAGTTCTACATTTTTGAATACTGCTAGTAATAAAATAAATTTACATTTTGACTCCACGTCACTACCATGTACTGTACACAATTACAGGGAAATGTCGATGTACGCTTATCCAATAACAGAGGATGAGGTACAGGGTGTAATATATACACTTAAAAATAAGAATTCGTCAGGTTTTGATGACCTAAGCTTAGATATAATAATAAATATTATTTCATTCTTACATCTAATAAATAAATCATTGGAAGATGAATGCTTTCATGACGTCTTAAAACTTGTTGTAATAGTACCTATTTTTAAGAGTGGGGGTTCCCTGGATATTGACAAATATCCGTCTTAAGTTCTATATCTAAGATCATAGAGAAAATTGTATATGGCTGCTTATGGTCATATTGCGAAGTATATAAATTGTTGACTGCATCACAACATAGATTTAGATCTGGAAAATCTGTAGATACTGCTTGCTTTCAGTTGCTAAATTACGTATATTTATCGTCGGACAACGGAAAATATGTTGTAACGGTGGTGTTCGATTAATCAAAAGCGTTTGATACGGCCAATAGAAGGTACTAATAATAAATTATATAACATGGGTTTCCGAGGAAACATATTGAATTGCTTTAAGTCTTACATGGGTGAAAAAAACATTAAGAGTCAAATAATGAATTTCCTGCAGTAAAAAGAAATTAAATCTTGGAGTTCCTCAAGGTTCCGTGCTTGGTCCATTTCTTTTTCTACTTTACGTAAATCACATGCCTTATTATATAAAAAGTAGACATATTTGCAGATGACACCACAGTAATTGGATCTACTGACACCCCTGTAGAGGTAGAAAGGCCAGATCATAACGTTATGGATGAATTAGGAACGTGGTGTCAAAGGAATAGACTCATCTCAAATGAGAAAAACAGTTTGTTTCAATTTTGGTCTGCAAAGGAGGCTGTCATATACAGTAATCTATGACCATATAACTTTGTTAGAATTAGGTAAATTATTGAGAACTAACTCAGATATGAAATTATCTTTTGATGTACACATTGATTACATATGCAAAAGGTTAAATAGAACCTATTTTGGTATACTTCAATTAAAATATGTACTAGATGAAAGGGAATTGCTACAATCATGTTATGCATTGGTTTACCCTCACATTTCTTATAATGTAATCTGTTGGGGAAATGCTAAGGATAGAGAGCGAGTATTCATAGCTCAAAAAATAATAATTAGGCTAATTTACAACTTACAACCTCGTGAAATATGTCGGGATATATTTAAGAACAAGAAGATCCTTACGACATCCAGTATATACATACTAAAATGTTACTTCATTAAGAAAAACATGAGATCTTTGAAACAAGATCAGAAAATCATTTATATATAATACGAGACACGAGACAAGATTTGATAATTCCCCATTATAATGTGTTGCTTAACGAAATTAGAAACTTAACGAACTTTTATAAATTAAAAAAAAAAATAAATAAAAGAATTATTAATTTTCAATTCATTTTATGACATAAAAGCCTTTTATTCTCTGTAGCGGAAAAAAAAAATAATCGCGCAGCGGAATTAAATATGGACTGTAATCATGTGATATAAAATCAAAATATCAAAAGATCCATTGCACCTCTTACCTTGCTTATTGGTCTCGTGGGACGTCAAAGTTGACACAGCCAAACTGGACACTTTTCACCCAAATTTGGATAGTTCATACAACATACGAAAAACAATATACAACAGTAAAAGGTAAGCGTCCGAAAACCTCGAATCAAAAATGTCTTTTCTGCGAAGGAAATTTTGTTCGGTACAATGCATGAGCGACGTATATACCAATATGGCGACTTTTTCTTCTCGTAGAGCCACGCATGGCTCGGCGATAAGAGAGTACAAAAAACTCCTTTGATACCTTTTTATTCAAAAAGTAGAATTTATGCGGGCGAATTAATTCAATAAAATTAAATCAACTAAAATATAGACCGTATATTTATTTTAAAATAAAAATAAAAATGCGAACGAAACATACTCACATTTTTTAAACCCATGGTGGATTATTTCTTGTATTATTTTGTATTCTTTGACATACCATACAAACATTAAAACATAATATTTTTAGTCGTAAACTCCTCTATAAAATCCTTATTTTACTATAAGGAACGTAACCAGATTGCAACCAACAGCTACTCTCGGGGCTATGTGCCCCGCCGAGCTGTGATTATTTTACATGTGGCCATCCCAAAGATACCGAAATGTACTAAATAGTCAAGTGATCCTCGTGTCGGTCGTCACATGCCTACCTTACACTGACGAGAGCCAACAGCTCTAAACTGCAGTTCCTTTAAGTAGGATCAGTTTTTGGCTGGTGTCTGTTGCAATCGAAGCATTAGTGTTTTGATGGTAATATGCAATTATTACACTTAACGCGCCAGGCTTGTAACTTGTAATTCAACGCTCGGCGGGGCACATAGCCCGGAGAGTAGCTGTTGGTTGCAGTCTGGTTACGTTCCTTATAGTAAAATAAGGATTTTATAAAAGCACATTTGAACCATATATACATTGTATCATAAATGGCCAATATATATTCTATTCTATTCTATTCTATTCTATTCTATTCTATTCTATCCTATCCTATCCTATCCTATCCTATCCTATCCTATCCTATTCTATTCCATTCCATTCCATTCCATTCCATTCCATTCCATACGAGTCCATTCCACACCACTCCAATCCATTCTACTTTATTCTATAAATATCAGCACATTTCAGCTTCTTTCTAGACTACTTTTACTCCTGTATTATTATTGACTATCTCAACCATTTGGATGTAGTGTTTTTTTTAATAATGCCATCTGCAGATGCGTTTAGAAAAAGTTACTTCAGTCACTATTATGGATTTTATGAAATTTTTTTGTAAATACCAGTTACTAGACATCTGTGTGGCGTTTTTGAATCATTTTCATTCTGTTCCATTCCATTCCATTCCATACATAGTTATTATTTTTATTATTATTATTAGTGTTCATTGTATGATAGCGTTGACTGTTTTGTTTGTTTATTTATTTTGTGTTGTAAATGTTTTATACTGTACATGTTATTTATTATTCTATTTTATTATATACATATATATATATATTTTTAACTTAATGACAACTATCGTCATGTTTTGTTTATAATTGTTATTTTGTTTATAATTGTTATTTTCTTGTTCTGACCTGTCAAAACACAGTTTGTGTACTTATGGCCAATAAAGATCTATCTATCTATCATACGACTCCACTTCACTCCACTCCAATCCATTCTATTTTATTCTATAAATATCAGCACATTTCAGCTTCTTTCTAGACTACTTTTACTCCTGTTTTATTATTGACTATCTCAACCATTTGGATGTAGTGTTTTTTTTTAATAATGCCATCTGCAGATGCGTTTAGAAAAAGTTACTACAGTCACTATGATGGATTGTATGATTTTTTTTTGTAAATACCAGTTACTAGACATCTGTGTGGCGTTTTTGAATCATTTTCATTTCCTAAAAATATACCGAGTAGCCGAAAATGATTTTTCAACTTAGAACATTTTGAACTGAATTTTCTCAGTTGTTTCAAATGGAAAACCAACATTATTTGTATGCACGTATCTTAGGCTATTCGAGGCGAGCGTGGGTGCGTCTTTACTATGTACATACTTTGATATGCGATGTAAGGCAACGTAAGGCGCGGTTAGTAGTTGGATGGGTGACCGTTCCAACGAAGACCGCGTCCTCGCCTCACACATCTTCCAGCGGCTTGTATATCAGTGTATGCGCGGAAGCCCTACAACCTTAGGCGAGGGTTGTATAGGGGATATACTATCCTTCAGAGGGGATCTAAAGCCGTCGGTCCCTTGTCTATTAAATCTTAGGCAAGCAAAAGATCCCTACTCTTCTTAAGGGAAGAGGTTCGGCAAAATTCCTAGTTGGGGGTAGCTCGTCTACAGGCGTCGGTGTTAGGCCTCAGTAGCGGAAATAGGCCGACGTTAAATAAATGTATAAAAAAAAATCTTAGGCTATTTGTAACCATTCTCGAATATTCTCGAATTTAAGAATAAACTTAAAAAAAATAGAGGTTTTTCAAATAATTGAACAGAAAAAATTATGATAAATGTTCCGCATGTTGCCCATCCTAACCTAACCCTCCTATAGGCTCGTCGAACTGGCAGGGGCAGTAGTCCTGGACTACTCTACGATAAAGTCTCGGATCTCACACTAGAATAAAGTGATCGACAATAAACGTGGAGAGAGTTGCGGAACCAGTGCGTGCTGGTAATCTACAGAAAAATGTAGGCATGTAATTGGAATATTTAACTTATACGTACTTAAATTGCACGCACATCGAGCTGGCATGGCCAGTAGTAGTCTTGGACTGAACTCTGATGTAAAAGTTCGGATCCCACATAAAAAATCAGATTTTTCGAAATACATCATAAATGAAACATCTGTTTGGTTTTAGTGGTGCCCATACTGGAATAATACGTTTGGTAGTAAAATTGAGAGATGTAAGGACTGTACGAGCTACGGTTAATTAGAAATAATTTACTTACAATAGCAGCCGTTTACTCAGCGAAATACTAGTAACACGTCTTGTTCGTCATGCTGCTGGCTACGGACTGAATACAAAGTGAGCTCACAGATCGGATCGCGAGATGGTTTGTGTACTTAGCGGTCTTTGAATGTTCCAGATATAAATACTGGAGCTACACTGTGTCAAAACTAAATTGTAACGTATATTGACATATGCGGGACACGCTAATGAATGCGCTGGTACATTGTGACGAGATTTCCTTCAGCTTATTATGTGAAAGGGTGAGAAAAGTCGCTTTAGCACTAGAGCTTTAGAAACGTCACGGTACGGTACGATTTCTTGGGCCTCAGTTCCTGTTTTAAGTGGCATAAGTAGTGAGGTAGCTTAGAGATATATTTCTAGATTACCCTCACCTAGCGGATAAAAGCACCAAATTTGGTATGAAGGTATACTAATAAATGTTAAGAAACCCTCTGGAATTTTAAAAAATTTTCATGTACAGCACTTAAATCTCAAATGGCCGACAAATACGACAAAATAACACTTAACACAATGTTTCTGTTAATTTTGAATTGCAGCTTTAACCAATTAAGTACACTACACACCTAACTTAGGGTAGTCTACATAATAAATATATAGATCTAATTTATTACAGTAATATTTAAGTCCAGATATGACGCTAACAAGAGTTCTCAATAAAAAAATATTTGTAGTTCTTTATTCAATGGAATTCAGTATGCAACAGTTATAATAAATGACAGTTGCACTTGCAACGTGGTGAGCAGTCCAGATTGGCTTTCCCACATTCGCAGTTCTTGCAGTCTCCTTTGCAGGAACATTTAACCAATTCCCTGCATGATCGAGAAACTTCTGGAATTGTCATCCAAACTGGGACTCTGAAACCTTATTCCAAGCAATATCCTGTAGAGAAGGAATCACTTGCTGTGTTTGTGTGCTGGACATCTAAATACCTGTTTGATACATTGCCTTTCGGGTATGTTGAAGAAGCGCATCCTCAGTCGGTGGAAGTTTCTCCATTGCTCGATTCTTCTCCTTTCTTATCTGGTTGATACTGCTAAAAGGAGTAGTTGTATCATATAGAACAACAGTCAGTCGTTCCAGCTTCTTGAAATGTCGGCTTTCAGCAGTTGGAATGGATGAGTGGCCGTATACACAAATGTATCAGTGACGTTGAGATGCTTGCCGTGGCTCCCAAATGGACTTCTTACTCTTACCTTTAAAGGCGGTAGTTGTGTCGCAATCAGAGAATGACTGAAACACAGGTAATAACAAATGTTTTGAATCTGTACGATGGGGGAGGTCATTGAAAATAATAGATGATTTAAAATCTATTAAAGAGTTGTGATGAGGAAAATAAGAAGAAAAAGTAAAACAAGATGTAATGTATACCGTATCTATCTTTTGTCTCAAACAAAAAGCAGTACTGGTTTCTCTATTAGATCACTTGAATAATGTTCTCACGAGCAGATTGTACGGCGGTGCAATCCCATCTGAGATTTTGATCAAATAACCTACCATTGATGATGGTCTGTTCGTTTTGGCGATTACCAAAACGAACAGACCATCTTCAATACTAAACAGGGAGCAACTGTTACAAGTACGTGCCAAGACAATGGCAGGGATTATTGCAAAAAGGCAACAAAAGCAGCTAAGGCAATTAAACAAAAACAGTGGTAAGAAGTAGAAATAAAGAAAAGGTGTTTTAAGAACTTTAACGAAGAAATATTCCAGAATTTATTACGCAATGTGGACTGGAATAATACAATATCAGATACAGATATATTAGCTGACAATTTTGTGAACACTGTATCTAAGTCACTAGATAAAATTTGTCTTGTAAAAGTAACGAAAGTGCCAATGAAATATGCAGAGAAGTGGATAAATCAAGAGAATCTGGAATGCATGCGAGAAAGGGATCAGTTATATATAGCTGCAACAATAAGTAATAGAAATGAAGACTGGGAAATATATAAGAAAAAACGAAACGAGGTAACATCTTTACTAAGAAGACAAAAAAGGGACTATTATGAACGAAAAATCGACGATACTAAAAAGGACTCAAAAAATATGTGGAAAACATTGAAAGGAATATGTCAAAACAAAAACCACTCGGCACCAAACAAAATTCAGTTTAGGAATGAAGTAATTGAAAATTCCTTTATAATAGCGGAGAAGTTTAATGAATATTTTGTAGGTAGTATTAATGAAATTATTGAAAGTATTCCGAAACAAAATGGGTATGAGTTACATTCTTTAGAAGTAAAAAATAAATTAACAGAATTTAAACCTATTGAAATGCACAATCTGAGAAAAATTATTTCTGACTTACCTAATAAATCAGGTATTGATGGTATATCCACAAGAATGATAAAGAATGCTTTTGAGGTAATTGGTAATAGATTTTTAGATGTTATTAATAGCTCCTTACAGAAAAGAATTTGTCCTAATAACTGGAAAATATCGATAGTTACATCCATTCCAAAAATCCCGAATACACTAATATCTGAAGAATTTAGACCTGTTGATACTTTACCAGTGTATGAAAAAACTCTAGAATTGGTAGTAAAAGAACAATTGATTACACACTGTATGGATAATAACATTTTAATAGAGAATCAATCTGGATTTAGGGAAAGTCATTCTTGTGAGACGGCACTTCAATTCATTATATCGGACTGGGTTAAGACAGTGAGTAAAAATCAAGTTATAGTTGCAGTTTCCTTAGACTTTAAACGTGCATTTGAGACGGTGAATCGGCAACTATTGGTATCAAAATTGAAAAATATGGATATTGGGGGAACTGTACTTAAATGGATTGAATCTTATCTAACTGCCAGAAAACAAAGAACAAGATATGTAAATAGTGCATCTAACGTAATAGACAATGACTTCGGAGTACCACAAGGATCAGTGCTAGGACCTTTATTATTTGTGCTGTTTATAAATGACATAGTGAAATCAATAAAAAATTCTAAGGTACATTTATTTGAAGATGACACGTTAATTTACTTTTATGGAGAAAATGTAAATGATATTAATATTATCAATCAAGATTTAAAAGATGTATTTATTTGGTTGTGTGATAATAGTTTAAAAGTAAACACGGATAAATACAAATACATGGTTCTGGGCAAAAAACATATTCTAAATCAACAAGTTGGACAAAGTATTGTATTATATAATAAAAATTTAGAAAAAGTCTCGGAAATTAAATACCTTGGGTTTATAATAGACGAATGCTTAAACTTCAAATGTAATACTGACTATATAATAAAAAAGTTACAAAAAAAGATTTATTTTTTACGTAGAATTTCAAATGATTTTTCAATATTCTCAAGAATATTAGTATATAAATCTATAATAGCTCCACATTTTGAATATTGTGCAACTCTACAGCTATATTTAAATAACAATGATATATATGATAGTTTTAAAATCACTACAATTTATATTTAAAATAAAACATGGTATGGCTCCAAGGACTTCTGTTCTATATATTGTTAAGATTTAATTGTAGCTTTTTTAGCTAATAAAGATGCATTATTTTTTTTTTATACATTTACTTAACGTCGGCCTATTTCCGCTACTGAGGCCTAACACCGACGCCTGTAGACGAGCTACCCCCAACCAGGAATTTTGCCGAACCTCTTCTCTTAAGAAGAGTAGGAATCTTCTACTTGCCTAACATTTAATAGACAAGGGACCGACGGCTTTACATCCCCTCCGAAGGATGGTATCTCCTATACAACCCTCGCCTAAGGTTGTATAGCTTCCGCGCATACACTGATATACAAGCCGCTGGAAGATGTGTGAGGAGAGAACGCGGTTTCCGTTGGAATGGTCACCCATCCAAGTACTAACTGCGCCTGTCGTTGCTTTACATCGCATACCGAAGTATGTACATAGTAAAGACGCACCTACGCTCGCCCCAAGATGCATTATTATTATTAAGAAATGGAAAAATTATCGGTATATCCGGAAGAAAACCAAAGACATTCACTAGCTAAACAGTTGTTCCAACATCAGGGAAATAACAGATCTTGTGATAAGGAAACACAATTAATATAAGAAAAACTAAGGGAAATATTTAATACATTATGGGAACGTAGATTACAGTCATTTTTTTCCCATCGAATGCATGGCTAGAGCTATTATAGCGATTATATAAACACAAAATGTTCAAAACAAATATTTATTATCGTTATAGCCAAAATAATTGTAAGGAAGGACGATGAGCTTCATCGATATATTACATGTCCGCAGATTGTAGAATATTTATTATACTTCGTATAAGTAGCATATTATTATTCAGATATCCTTCAGATAAATGGTCCAGATAAATTCTGTTGACACATTTTAAATCTCATCGAATAGCAGAAAATGTAACAATTAATAACGAAATTGGTTCCTTTCAGTCCTGTGTTTAAAGCGATGCTGAGTTAGAAAAAGACGATAAGGTAATGTGAATAAGTGACAAATGATCATTCGTGAAAGATTAATTAATTATTTGGAAAATATTCACCGACGTTCAGATTAAAAGATGGAATCTTCGTTAAAGATAAGGCTGAAGGAAACATGTTCATTCCGTGTTAATTTTAATGCAGTCTTGTTTTTTCTTAAAGAATATTAATTTTGTAAGGATAACGACGCCATTATTCCTGGACGTGTTTGTTTCCTGAAGATGCGATAATTAATCACTGCTTAAAACAAAAAAAAAAAAAATCATAGCCGACTCCTAATATTTTAAGACAAAGGCTTTAAATTGAGACTGAAGGAAATTAAATTAGAATAAATATTGCTACTAATGTAATTTTTTTGCCTTAAGGACAATTATAAGTACAATTAATGAGATACATGATATATAACATACATGATATAAATTGAAACAAAGTAAATATATGAAATAAAGTGCATACAAAAGTGGTGGTAAAAAATAAAGCAAAACCTTCAGAGCAAACATCTCGCCTAGGTAGAGTTGCCTGTCTTGCTATGTACTCGCTCTGAGCATTTTGTAAAGTATAAAAGGATAACAGTTTTATCAGGTTCGCAGATAGGATAACATTGTAATTAAAAAAGAATAGACAGAGGATGTACGATACAAACTATGCATACAGAAATCGGCAGACAGGGGATACATAGACTGTTTTTTACTGTGTCAGTTAGGTCATTACCTCGTAAAATTTATTTTGGTGGTCCATTATATAATCTCTAATTTCTTTTATAAATTTCTTTAACTTAGGTATAATTGTTTGAGGTGTACTGGGATTAAATTAAAAAACTTGGGGCCGAAAGGATTAGAGGTCTTTTTTTTTTTTGAAAAATTGAACAGTAAGGTCCATGTTAACAGTGGAGCGAGTTACAGGAGTGTTTTTGTACTCAAACTTTTCAGGAGAAACATATATTCTTATTATACATTGTGTAGATGAAAAGTAATTTAAAGTTGAAAATTTTTGTTTCATCATATAGCTTTTTAGTGGAAAAAAGTCTCTCTTTTTTGAAATTAATTTTCAGAATAGCATTTTGGACAGTTTGGAAAATGTTAATTGTTTTATTGAAAGCACCACCCCATGCTACAATATAGTACCTTATAATTGATTCGACTAATGAATTGTAAAGCATAATTAAATTTTCTCTAGAGAGAATTTCTCTCAGCAGATAGAACTTATGCATCAGGGCTCTCATCCGTTTACTAACGTGAACAATATGTTCTGACCACCGTATATATTGATTTAGAATAACTCCTAAATACTTTATTGAAGATGCTTTTTCTATTGCAGGATATATTTACAAATATTTTTCCGACAATTCTAAAAATGTAAATTTATAGGACAATCAGTAGGGCTAAAAGCGATGAATTTAGTTTTTTGATATTTAAGGTAAGCATATTGTAATTTAACCATGAATTTAACATTTATAAACCGGATTCAGCAGTGAGTATAACATCTTCCCATTTTTTTCCTGTCAATATTATAGCAGTATTATCGGCGTAACATATGAGATGACCAGTGAACTCATTAATTTTTGTGATATTGTTCATGTACACAAGGAACAGTATTGGACCTAATACTGTTCCTTGTGGTACTCCCATTTTTACGATCGAGTCGGAGCTTACATCATTACCAATTTTTACTCTTTGGATTATGTTTGTTAGGTAATCAGACAAAAATTCGAGCGCGAGACCTCGGACACCAAAGTTGCTTAGTTTATTGAGTAATATTTCGTGACACACGGTGTCGAAGGCTTTAGCCAGGTCTAGAAAAACTGCAATACACGTCGATTATTCGTTCAAAACCCCGACTGCCTTCTCTAAAAAATCGACACTGGCATTTTCGATACTTGCGTTTCGTACAAATCCATATTGTCTGTTTGTGATGATGTGAACGATCCATATTTTATTAGTCTGAAGGACGTATTTTCTGCTTTGGAAAACTTAGAAAAATAAAAAAAAATAGGAAAAAGAAAAAATTAATTTTCTTTTTCCTCAACCTTTTCTTAACTCTAAATAATAAATATTACGTTCACAAAATTTTTAGGGTTCAACACGACTGTTTCAGACGGAGAATAATGTCAAAAATCATACTTACTGTCGTTTATGCTTAACTGCTGCTCTGATGGTATCAATTGGACGACGTCGTAACACTATAAATCTAACACTGCCTGTACCACCTCTCTTAAAATTAAACCTGAAAAGGAATTTTGTTAGAAAACACAACTAAAAGACAATATATAGTTCAAAATATATATATTAAATCTTTAAAAATTTATGTTTTTACAACAACTTTTTCAAGAGAAAATGTTAACAAACAATGGTCTGGCCCGTGTACAACACATGGTGAGGAACGGGACGATTCATACTGTACCAACTACCATCCAATATGCGGTTTTTATCAGCTAACGATGCACAAAAAGATTCAAGAAAAGTTCAATGTAACTGAAATTTTGGTGGGCTTTTGCTTGCCTGTCTTATAAACGTATTATTAAATTCACATTAATTTTGGTCGCTCCTCGGAGCTTAAAATTGCTTGAAGCGTCTCTACTTCGATTGTATTCTACAATAACAACTTTTTACGTTCAGGCAAGGCGGATCCCATGCACGTATGAGTACATGGTATAGATACTTTTTTGACTCCGAATCACTGAGGAACCGGTTTAGGGCAAACCCCGTCAAAACACATCATTTCCCCGTCAAAACCGACTGCTAGGAAATGATGGGGGTCCCATGTCGCTAAGGGCTATTTTCGCTATAACTTCCGATATACTTTGAATAGTCGTTGGACTAACTTGTCCTCATATTCAATACCTCGTAAGAGTTGCAGTGCTTGACAACGTGGATTCGTAAAAGGGTTTTTAATCTTGAAAATTTCGAAGTTAAAGTCTAATTTTAGTACACTTTCTAAAATTAGGTGGTCGGGGCGACATTACGTCCCTGTGCAGCGACATTTGCTACACTTTCTAAATTAACGCTCCTTGAAGAGTTAGCGAAAATTTGGCATAAAAAACGCTCCGAAGAGCGAAAATATGTTTACAAGAATTAAAAACCTCTTCCACGGCGTTTTTACGTGAAGCACGCTTTTCGTACGAAGTATTTCCTAAGTCGGATTTTGTTACAACGTCGAAAAGTATATCGGGGTTATAGCGTTCTTTAACAATGACACTGATGACATTGTGAGCATGAAAGAATTCAATTAGCCTTGCTTTCAAGGCGTTCTCAAAGATCTTGGCAAAATTATTAATTACAGATATGGGTCTGTAAAGATATCCACTATGTTAGATGATAATAGTAATGATATTAAAGTAAAGTCCCCATAATTTCACCAATTTATTTAACCCGGCTAATTTTAAAATACCACTACTTGTGTTCCAAATTATGTAAATATGTTGAAATAATAACCAAATTTTGATTTAGAAAGTCACAAAATTACTCTTTTAGAAGATAAACCAAAAAACTATTGATAATACAATGGTTTCAAGATAGTTCAAATGTGCTTTTAGAGGGCGGAATATTAAAACATAATATTTTTAGTCGCAAACTCCTCTATAAAATCCTTATTTTTTTATAAGGAACGTAACCAGACTACAACCAACAGCTACTCTCCAGGCTATGTGCCCCCCCGAGTGCTGAATTACAAGTTACAAGTCTGGCGCGTTAAGTGTAATAATTGCATATTACCAACAAAACGCTAATGCTTCGATGCTGTTGGCAAGAGAGCTCCTTTAAGTAGGATCAGTCTTTCGGCTGGTGTTTGTTGTAATCGAAGCATTAGCGTTTTGATGGTAATATGCAATTATTACACTTAACGCGCCAGACTTGTAACTTGTAATTCAGCGCTCGGCGGGGCACATAGCCCGGGGAGTAGCTGTTGGTTGCAGTCTGATTACGTTCCTTATAGAAAAATTAAGATTTTATAGAGGAGTTTGCGACTAAAAATATTATGTTTTAATGTTTCAAGATGCTATCTTTTTTATAGGTGTTATATCAAGAGAATTACAACTTCAGCTACAATTAATTATTCACGACCTCATTATACCGGTTGTGGGTCTTCCTTCATTTTGACTGTTACTAAGTTATTTCTTATGTGATTTTGAAATTTTGAACGTTATCTTAGAGGTCATTTTATACAGTTTAATTTTTATACTTTGTTATAATTATTAAAAATAAAGTAGATATTTGGTCCTGTCCTAACTTAAAAAAGAGTCAAGTCATGTCATGTCATGATGGTGCATTTTTTTAATGTTCCGCCACTCGAATTTTTTAACTTTACTGGGCTAAATAATAATAATAATAATAATAATAAATCAGCTTTACTTCAATTAAATAGCACAATATTTACAAAGATAAGCAGTGGTTCTTTTATATTATAGGCAGTCTGAATAAATGGCGTAAAAAATATACAAAAAGCAATATTGATTTTATTCTTTTTCAATATAATGTACATTCACTGCTGAGGCAGAAGACATGGCTTTAATTTATTTTTTAAAGACAGGATGCTTATTGACTTTAAATTTACAGGAACTTTGTTATAATAGAAAACAGCATTGTAGATAAAATTTCTTTAAAACAGGGCTGTTGAATGATGAGGAATAGTGAGCTTATTTTTTGTCTAATATTGACAGAATGTATATGGGAGCGTTATCTAAGTTTATCAAGAATATTACCACTTTTGTGAATTAACATTTTATGCACAAAACTATTAAGGTACAATATTATTCTATTTACCATATTTAACCATTTGAGAACATTAATTTTTTGCAAAATATGATCAGACTTTTTCAAACCAAAAATAAACCTAACACAAGAATTTTACACTTTTGAATACCATATATAAAATCACAATAATTAAATAATGGGAGAATGAGCGATTCTGATACAGTTTTCTTTAAATTAAAACTTAAAACAAATCTGTTTGAATATAAGATTTTTGAACCAGAATAGGACCCCTGTAATAACTTAATTACGTGAGACTTAAGTCTGAGGTCATCATCTATTATTAAACCCAATTTTTTAGCTAAGCTAACAACAGGCAGTATGTTTCCATCTATGTTAGTATTGATATTGGTTTTTATTTGGTAATAGCAATTCTTGGATGTAAATATCATATGACTTTAGATTTAGTAGAGTTTAATTTCAAGTTCTGTTGATTCTTGTTGAAAATAATATTTAATTCATCGTTGATATTGGTGTATATTAAGAAAAATAATTCTCCAAGGGTGGACCCTTGAGCTTCAATTACAAAGGTCCTGTGAGAATTTTTAAATTTGACCCGTAAATATGCAAGAGAGCTAGAAATGTTACAGTCGAAAGATAATACGTGAGACATACAGATTTTTAACATAAATGACAAGTCCACCCCCCTTGCCTGTTCTATCACATCTACAGATTGAATATCTTGGTATTGCATTAGATGCCACATCATTCGACAGCCAAGTTTAAGAGATCCCCACTAAGACAAGGTCCGTTTCCTATATTAACTGGATACTGGGTGGTTTAAATAAATTATAATTATGGGGTGATAATACACTGTCGTCCTGTTATGGAAATCAAACACATACCTACACAACGCGCAAAAACAAAATTTTTACTGCGGCATCTGCAGAGATGTTGTTGCTTCTCTGTCTAAGACATTAACTGTATTATCGACGTATGTACTATAAACATTACGACGACCAATAGTGGTAGTGTATTGAGTCTGTTGTCGAAAGTACAAAATGTTGTACTTTGGGAGGCGAAACTAAAAACCCGCTATGTCAAAAATCAGCCGAGCAGTTGAGAGACAGGGATCGCCATTTTAGATTCACTTCCCCTACCTAGGCTGCATGGTTCTATAATAATTAACCCTACCAGTTCGACTTTTGTGTGTTGGAATTTGAGATAATGGGAGGTCTGTCGTTAAATAAAAAACATATCGCCATTTGTTTTTAATTTAAATGTTACATCTATAAAATTAAATAGTCGTTCCGTAACCAAACTCATTAACTAATGACCGGCAAAGTATTTAGAGGCACTTCTAACGGCCTTCATGCATAATAATGTTAATAATAATTTGCACTAGGTCAGGATTCTATTTTAAATTGGTTACTTATGCAAACACTATTAAAGTCATGTCAAGTTTTATAGCATCGTAATCTTGGCCGGTCATAAACAATTAACGATGTTAATATATTTTAAAATATAATAAGATAATAACAATTTGTGAGAAGTAAACTAAGGAATTACGTTGCGCAGTAAAAAGGTACAAACTAATTGATGATATAAATAAAGAGCCTCGTCTGGCTGTTTCAAAATAATTAATTTTAATTGCCTTAAACTTTATGTTCTGAATAAATTTATTCGGATTAATGGCAGGTACAGAGAGTAACATTTTGACAGTATCCTTTATGGCTCGAGAGCTATAAAAATTAGTAAAAATTATAAACTTTCCAGTCTAATAAAAACCGTTTTCAATTTATTTCCAAGATTGTTCAATTTCTTGTCATCCTGCCTAATTTGAGACACGACGTTTGAATATTTTTTATACCTTCAGACATTCGCTTAGTGAGTCACTTTGCTATAATTGGAAGTAAATTTTATGATTTTCTGTTAATGAGAATTTTTTTATTTATCTATTTATTTATTTATTTAGATACATCGTCCAACAGTAGTAAGACCAATTGCAGGATGAAAACAATACATACTTACAATAGAATAGAAATGTAAGATAATAACAAAAATACAATACAATAGTAGAGGCGAGCGTAGGTGCGTCTTTACTATGTACATACTTCGGTATGCGATGTAAAGCAACGACAGGCGCAGTTAGTACTTGGATGGGTGACCATTCTAACGGAAACCGCGTCCTCGCCTCACACATCTTCCAGCGGCTTGTATATCAGTGTATGCGCGGAAGCTATACAACCTTAGGCGAGGGTTGTATAGGAGATATACCATCCTTCGGAGGGGATGTAAAGCCGTCGGTCCCTTGTCTATTAAATGTTAGGCAAGTAAAAGATCCCTAGTCTTCTTAAAGGAAGAGGTTCGGCTAAATTCCTGGTTGGGGGTAGCTCGTCTACAGGCGTCAGTGTTAGGCCTCAGTAACGGAAATAGGCCGACGTTAAATAAATGTATAAGAAAAAATACAATAGCACAACATAGGTAAAAACTACAAAATGTATACAAATTAATAATAATAATACAATACAATAGTATAGCACAGGTAAAACTAAAGAGGGTATACGAGGCTAATTACAAGTTCAGCATTTAATGGACAAAACGGTACTATGGAAAATATCGAGCTCATTTTGCAGGTGGTTGTAGGTGTTACACATGAAATGTAAGGAAGAAAATTTCAATATATTCGTTCGAGGTCTAGCAAGATAAAATGTTGTATACTGTCGTGTATTGGCACGTGGTACATGGAACAACAGTTTTTCGGTTATTTCAGGCCAATTGATTTTATTATTTATTAGTTTATGTAAAAATATGACTGCCTGCTTTTTCCTCTGTATGTTCAGATTGTCGGTCGAGAATCTATCTAAAACTGTATCATGGGAATATCCAATAGGGCGATATAGACCATCTACTTTGTAGGACAGAAATTTCAAGAAGCGTCTTTGGATACTTTCAAGCATATTGCTATATGTGACATATCCCGGATGTCATATTGATGATGCATATTGTAATTTAGACTTAACAAATGAGTTAAATAATAAGGTTAACATGTTGCGGACCTCTAGCGTATGCGACCCACCATACGCCTTAGCGTTTTGTGGGCCGCATAATAACAACCGCTACGTCCGTAGCAGAGTTTCGCTATTGTCCACGAGAGGCGCGAGATACTTCCAGTTGGTGGAAAAGGAGAGATGGTGGTATGTGGTTGATAATCCTACAAGACTCGTTTTATCCGAGGCATCCTGGTGGATTTTGGGATTGTCAACACAGGAAAATTTTCTCCATCTGTTGTTGTTCCGTTTAGCGGAATATTTTGTTGTGAGTAAATTTTAACTGCGGAAGCAGGATATTTAAGTATACAAGGTAAGCTAACCTCTTCACGCCATCTTACCCGTTCTCTACCCACGTGTTTCACAAATTTACAGGCTTTCCTTTGGAAGTATCGTGTCGACTTGAAAGGCGGACTCGACCCCATTCATTCAACTGTGGCTTTCTAGGAACATTGGTGGATTGTTCCCTCATCGGTGAGGTAAATTATATTTCTTTTGTAGGTTATGTATGTTATATCTTTAGGGTTCCACGGACGGGGCATCCACACACAGTAGAAAGTTCCAGGGCTGGAGAGGCTATAATCAACCCCATCCTCGGGTCAATTTCTTTCGTCCCGAAGACACCTCCGTAGAGCTACAGCTTCTTCAACGTCGAAGTCGGTATCGTACCACCCTAGATAAGTGCGTTGTTTTTTTATTTACCGGGGACCACCTTCAGTATTTCTGCATGGTTATATTCCATTCATACTTACTTTTGTATTGCAACTTGTACATATTTAAAGATTTTACGCATTTATATTTATTTAAGGAGGTTCTTTAAATCAGAACCATTGTGGCCGAATTTATTACCATTTATCCTCACGTTGTAAACCGATGTGTAGCTACACCAGGCATTTTATTAATGTTGTAACTTATTAATCAAGAAATTTGCCACACCTTTTGAACACCGCCAGGTAACATGCTAGAGAATCAGTATTTGTAAATTCTGTAATATAGTGCATTTCATGTTTATAGAAAGTGTCATTATTTCGTCTGCGACCACTACGTATGGAATCCTCAGTGATTTGTGTAAGTAAGTAAACTAATAATTTGTCATAGTTTATGTAAACTTGAGCTTAACGCCCTGAGATAGTCTGAGCTGGTGAAATTTTATCGTGGGCACGTTACATCACTTATCCGGGGTAAGTTGTGCCTGCGATATCTGCTACGCTACAGTAGTCCAAGTGAGTTTCTTTATGTAATATCTTATAACCATTAATATCCAACGTAGCAAACAAATAAGTGTCCGTAGAACTTGACGAGTTTCTGATAACAAAACCGAGACTTTTGCTTACAAATAAAACTGTGTCTATTAAATGTCAGTTTGTTGTCAAACAGGACGCCTAGGTCTTTGAATACTTCGACTCTTTTTAGTGATATGAAGTCAAGTTTATAGTCATAGAGAAACGTTTCTTTTTTCCTACAAAAAGATATCACGTCGCATCTGTTGATGTTGATAGGCAGATCATTAGGGTCGCATCAAGTTTGTATTTTCAGAAGATTATCTTGAAGTTTTTTATAGTTAGCTGGATATTTATAGCAGAAAGTTTGACATCATCGTCATGTAGTAAGACATCGACATTCAGGCCCACCACTATGTTATTAATAAATAGTACGAACAACAGAGGTCCCAAGATAGAGCCCTGCAGCACTTCTGATGTGACATTGATTTCAACTGACCTATGACCTCAGTATTTCACATATTGTGTTCTACTGTTAAGATAAGATTTAAAGAAGTTAATTAGAAATTGACAGAAGCTCATAGTTTGAAGTTTATGTGTTAATAAATCATGATCAAGCCTGTCAAAGGCTTTTGAAAAATCTGTATATAGTACGTCAGCTTGAATTTTGATATTGTGAGATGGTACTGCGTCATAGACATTAAATTAGTAATGGTGGATTTTCTTTTACAAAACCATGTTGACTGGATATGATCTGTCCTTCAACGTGGGGGTATATGACTTCATATATAACAATCTCAAGGACTTTAGCGAAATTACATACAATTGATGATTTTCGATTACTTGTCTATCACCTTTTCTGTGAACGGGACCAATTCGGCATCTCTCCAAATGTTAGGAAATGTACTCGGTTTAATACATACATCATAGATTATCTTAAGAGGTACAACAAAAACAGCAGAGCAGTCTCTAATAAGGAAAGCCGGTATCTCGTCTGGACCTTTTGTGCGTTTAGGTTTAAGTTGTCGTAGGGCGGTAAGTATATCATTAGAGGAGACTTCGTTGGAGTTGAGATAAGAGGTATTACTACAAAAAGGGTTGCTAATATTTTGGGAGGGTATTTTATAAGGAAATTTAAAAAAATCTGTAAAGCCATTTGCAATATCTCTTGGGTCATTGAGATAGATTAGCGCATCCGGTATTGCTGTTGTCCCTTTTCTCGAATTGGTAATATATCACCAGAAGGATTTTACATTATTGTAAACTGGAACTGTCAGTATCCCGCTTTATACGAAATCTAAGATTTTTAAATTCGCGGAGAGCATCAGTATCCCGGTTTGCTTATATTTCTTCAACTGTCTAGATTTCTCTTTAATAAAATGAACTATCGCGTTGTTATACCAGGGCGGGTACTTATTGGGGCGAGGTATATTTTTTACATGCAGCATTAGCATCGTTGGTGTTCATAATAGGTGATCAATCTACAGTACTATTTTTTGCGTACAGAGTGTGAAAGTCAGCTTTGTGAAAGTTATACCTTGGTACACTATTAGACAAAGCTTTTCTGCTAACGTTATTGACAGTTATAATAGGGTATATACTTAAGGTTGGATGGAGAGTTTGAGATATCATTAAGAACGAATATTTAAGAAAAAATAATAGGTACAAGAATAACTTATCCAAGGGAATTCCAGCAATTCCAGACTTCAAATCAAAACTTGAGGGCATTTCCTGCACATTAAGACCCTTGCTTGGCAATTTCCATCACGAATTTTTACAGATCTTCACAAATTGGTCTAAGTCTTACACAGCATCCAAATCGTCTACAATAAGATTATAAAAAAATAATCCCTATTAAAATAATAAAGAATTTATAATCTTACCCAATTTCATAACGCCATGCCTCTAAAGGTTCTGGTAATGTTTGTAAGATATGGTCAATATTTGGCGTAATTTTCCACTACACATCATATTAAGTACTAAACTTAATTTTATTTATTTGTCTGGTACCTACTTGAGGCACTAAACGGTGCGAACCAAAGTAACTCTCTTGTTGCGGATATTTCGTTACGGAGTGTTTATCGATCTTAAATAATAAAAATCAATTACTACGTTCCGGAGGCTTTACATAAAAAATTATCTCTGAAGCTTTCAGTAAGTGTGATTTTAGTGAAAAATCTAAGTAATGGCTTATCGTTGTTGATTTATTTTTATAAAATATTAAAGCTAGATTATGTGGACTTCATTCTTGTGTACCCAGGTAAAAGGTCGAGACTGGTAGATGTTTAACTTGTTCTCGCTAAAAACAAAATAAGACCATATTTACCCAAATGCCCTGTGTTGCGACTCTAATAAGGCCTATTTAAATATACTTCCGTCATGTTTGTCCAGCAAACTAAATACAGACCGCACCGTTTTCATTTACTAATTTCAAAACCAAACAATACCCCGGGAATTCTGTTAATTGCTTTTTGAATGTTGCTTGTTTAACTACAGTTTGAGCTCGACACTTTTTGAAATGTTATTTTAATAGTTCCATTTCGGCTCTTAGTCTTTATGGAGCGTACATAATATTAAAATATTGACTGCACTTTGTAATTAGCAAAACATCTTTAAGAAACTGTCGTAAATCACGACTGCAGCAAAAACCCATTTTATTGGATTGTTAACTCTTCGCCCATTAAACTTGGAAGTTTTTGAACGTGCTTTACTATGCAGTAAGTTGCTTTATAGTTTCAAAACTATTTTTTTGCTGCTGCATATTTAACGTCCATAAACTGTATTAGGATTGTAAATGGCAGAATGCAAAAATAGGCGTGTAATAAAATGTGTGGATGTGGATGACTGGCTCAGCCTGTAAATAGGAGGAATAGTTTTTATCCTCACTACATAACGTAACTACATAGCAGGTCGCAATCGGTGCCTGCTGAATTTTTGAGCAAAATTTTATGTGGAATGTCAGCTTGGGAATATATGGTACCTATTTAAGATGAGTATACTCTAATATTTGTTATTTTTATTTTAATTATTAAAAGCCTTTTTTAAACTTGCAATGTTTGTCAGTTTGTTTAGGTCAAATCTTTCAATCAAAACTTAGATTAGTTCTAATTAAGCTAGAGCTTTGAAATTTTTTTTATAAGTCCGGCGACAATACACATATAAGAAAAAAACAAGATGGCGGATGACTTTATCGTTTATGATCCGATTCGACTCAAAATCGACATCTGGGGGGGTTTTCGAGATCGCCAATTATGAATTCTTGGTCAAAATTCAGAAATTAAAAATGGCGGCGCCAATATGGCTGACGACTTTTGTCATTTATATCCAAATTGATCAAAATTGATATCTGGAAGTTTTTGGGGTCGCGGATTAGAATTTCTAGTAAAAAAATTAGTATAAGATGGCGGGCGACTTTACCGTTTATGATCCAATTCGAATCAAAATCGATATCTGGGGATTACAGCATATCAAAAGGCTAAAAAGTAAAAAATAAAATTATATAAAAAGATATTTTTAAAAAAAGCCTTTATTTAAAAAATGCTCTGAAAAGTAGAAAATAAACTTTATGAAGTAAATCAAACTCATCATTTTGTTATATTATACAATTTTTTTTATGATATAAAAAATTTAAAAAATATGTAACAAAATGATGGTTTGATTTACTTCAAAGTTTATTTTCTACTTTTTACAGCATTTTTTTTAAATGAAAAAATATTTTTTCATGTTATTTTCTTAGAGGATTAAATTTTTTTGTTGCAAACTGTAGTACTGGGAAAATGTTTTATACTTATTTTTCTTTCTCTACTACTCCGACGCATAGTAGTCATTTTTCTAAAGAAAAATTTTATTTGAATTTTTTTTTAGGACTATTTAAAAATGAATAATTTAATGAACAAAAATTTATATATCGGCATATTGGTATATTTTTTTTTAGAATATGAAAGGATGTTAACGATGAAAATGTAAATGTAGGAGTAGGTGTAAGTGTAGATGTCGATGTAAATGTAGATGCAGTTGTAGATGTAGATGTAGGTGTAGATATAAGTATAAGTTTAGGTAGTAGGTGTAAGTGCAAGTGCAAATGCAAATGTAAATGTTTTCAACCTCCTTGAGCTATTCCCTTAAGTAGATCTGGTTTTTTCTGAGTAAAGGAGACGAGGCTCTAAAGTTATAGTGGGATTGGAACCACTTCTTGGGGATAATTTACATTTAAAAATTACTTCGCATAAGGTAGGACTCAAGCCCACTTCGTTAGGTATGCTTCCAAAGAAAGCTAGACGAGAGAGAGAGAGAATCTACTTTATTTTAATTGTAGTAGACAGATATCCTCCTCAGAACCCACCTCGGGACTGACCATACAGCCACCATGCGAGCTTGGCGGTGATTGCAGATTATGTTACATGGCCTATGTCCACTTAACAGTTTTATATAAAAACTAGGGTTTTGTTTATGTTTGGCACAATCTGTGTAACATTTTGATTCAGTTTTTGTAAGTGAAACTGTTTTAAACTAACAGAATTTTATTTGTATAACTGCTAAACCATTTCACACTGTTTTATGTACATATTTTTATATCTTAGGAACTCAGTCATGTTCTATTAACTATTATGTATCTCTGTATAGCATCCCAGGAAACAATTGTCTATAAAACATTTATTTGCATCAGATACCTATATTTCAATTTTTATATTTTTGTTTACTATGAAGTACATATGGTTATTTTCTTTACCCTTCTCATTACTAGGTAATATATAGTATATCCAATAAGATGTAATATATTAACTGAGTTCTCATAATAGTCGCAATACGTTTTACTATTTATTACGGCTGTCCATATTGTTGGTTGTGTATAAAATAGACATTACAAACTGTTGCAATTTAAGTTAGCTGCGGTATTATAGATTTCTTTTATCGATTCTGTAACTTGTTTGAGTACGGGAATCTACAAGGTAGGTTGTTGCGCTTAACTCAATAGTTGACAGATGGCCATGCCTGGACTTAATCTATATTTTATAGCTTTCAATTTAATTAGGGGATTAGATTTCTCAAGTTTATTTGGTAGCATTATTTTGCAGTAAGTAGGACAAAAAAAAGTTTACCTTATCAGTAAAACTCACCAGGGAATCATTTACTTGCAGCCTTTGTACTGATTCGAACATACATAAACTTAACTGTGGACTTCAGAAATTGATATTACATTTTTATATCCGCGTTAACAATAACATCCAGGTAAATTTCATTTAATGCTCATTTAAAATTTAAGTAATCTTCAATTTTTGTCTGATGTAAGTTCAATTATTTTTAAAATAAATTTAAATTCAAGGTCAACTCTTTTTAATTTAATAAATAGTTAAAATACTATATGTACCACATGGTTTTAAAATATTTTCTTTCTCCTTCATTATTTTGGCAATATATAGTTTACGAAATCAGCTTATATACTTACTGCTTATATATGCTTTTATATACTTATATATTTCTATATATTTATATGTACTTATATGTTTATGCACATATATACTTATACATTTCTGTATAGCTTCTTTATTCCTGTATAGCTTTTGCAGAGCTTGTCTTTCATATAGATAAAATTTCGTTAACTTTTCATAAACCACCTAGTCGGTTAATTTTCCTACGATTTTCACTCCATTTCATTAAGAGACGTAAATTGCCAAGGAAACTTTAGACTCCATTCTTGCAACAAGAGACAATTGTGAGCCTGGATTGTTGTCCCAGAACCAGTCACCTCAACAATAGTCAATCTAGGATCCTGGTATAAATTTGTTATATATATATATATATATTTTTTTTTAAATTTCAATTAGTCTTTATAAACCGATTTATCTATTATTCATGTAATATACTTTAACATTCATTTTAAACCATATTTTTATTTCTCTTACCAACAATTTCAGTCTGATCTATAGTACACTGGTTATTCGAGGAAAAGAGACAATTCTACTTATTTTCACTATAGATGGTGCCCAATTTAACATCAATTTTTCTTTGTCTCCTTTTCTCGAACTAAACAGAAATCTGTCATTTATGCTGTACATTTCAGAAAGGGTAAGTTTTTCCACTCTTACGAATACTCTGGATCCACGGTTCTCGGCCCCGACTTAAACCAGCTAGTCGTCCGCATATGTTGCGTCAATTCTTTCTCAAAAATAAATAATAAAGGAAAGGAGGTAACAAGTCGGGCGAGGCAGGTCTGAACCGTGAGAGATGCATTAATAAATTTTGGTAGCTGATACGGGAAAAATCTGAATGAGAGAACCTATTAGAGAAAACTACCGCGGGTTGCGTCTCTGTTGCCTGGTCTATAATTTTCAAAATTATGGCCTAAAACGAAGTTGAGATATTTTTAAAAAATAATTAATTGAGAAGATGAATTTAGAAGAATAAAATTACAAATAGACATGCAGAAAAAATTACAAATAGAAGGGGTAGGACAGGAATACAGAATAAAATATGAAAATTTAAGAGGAAGGTATAGTAGGTGAAACTTTGGACACAGAGTATAACATTTTTATGAGGTTTCTTGAATGTAGTCCGATATTGGGGTTATGTCATGACAACGTGCATAGAGGTCTCTGAGGGAGGTGTATCTACTAGAATTACAAATGAGGCGCATAGATTTGTGTTCTCAAACTTCGAGGTTTTTCATTATAGTTGCCGACGTGCTGCGCCACGCAAGCACCGCATATGTAATGGCCGGCCTGATCACTATCGTATATGTTAATTTTTTATTTTGTCTATTAAGTCTGGTACTCCTGACCATGAGCGGATACAGACTGCCGGGCAAGAAGTAGACCGGTCCGTACAGTGTCGTTTATGTGTGCGTTGAACGTCAGTTATAACTCTGTTGTCGGTTGACTTTTTCTCTCACTTCTACTGATCTCATAGACATGAACCTTGATACAAATTGTAATTACATCTCCGGTGACAATTCTACCACAAATATATATAAAAAGTATTTTATTTAAATTAAAACACTTGTTTTAATTAATACTTAATTAATTGATTAATTAATACCGTACAAGAGGGAGGAAAATAATTGTTTCTCATTTGTTATTTCAGCAAATTTGCACATGTTTTCGCCCTTCTCATCCTTACGGACAGTCCTGTATTTTATTTAATTAATGTGGTATATTTATATTGCAATCATTTTGGACTTAGCTGACGACGTAAATGCTATACTTTAATCAAGTCTAAAATCAAGCATGTATATTATGTAATATTAAAAACCATCAATTTAAAATTTCCTGCCATCCTCCCTAAGAATAAACTAATTTATTTTGCCTTTGATACTAACAGGTAGCTGACATCATTGAAATTGTTTTTTTAAACTCTCTGTTATATAAGGGCATCATCACACATATGCCCTAAGGATAATCCCTAAATTGCCTTGTTCAAACTTTTTTACTCGTCGTTTGATATCAAAATTCCAGTAGATCGAACGTGTAAAGTACAATACACTTTTTACCTGTTCCGTTAAATTTGTTTGGTCGCATTGATGCCTTGACAAAGGTTACCTTTATAATGCGCTTGGAAAAATTTGAAAAAGGGATTAGATAAGTTATTCTTGCCGGTTTTAATTTCACGACACATTGCATTTTTCTTTATTCTCTTCCATGAAGTATCCCTTTTTAGTATGAGCTTTAACGTTCTAATGTTACTTAATGCCTCTTAAGAACAAGTTTAGAAAAAGAGAATAGGGAAGATACATCATGGAATATTGGATTTGGACTTTCTACAATTTCTGTATTGGAAAAAGTAGGTAAAATTACGATATTCTCTAACAATCCATTGGTGTTACTTTAACTGTAAATATTCAACCATACTGGTAGACGAATTTATTTGTAGTTAATGTATTCGGCATTGCCAACTGTTAGTGGATATAAATCTAATTACAAGAGGAATACAAGTACATATTACATATATACGCATTAGCTTCGAAGCTATATGTACAATAATAGTTTAATTTAATACTCTAAAATTTAAATAATAATAATAATAATAAACAGCTTTATTGAAACAAAGTAATAGTATAAAGTTTAGCATAGGCTATTCTACCACTTGCCTTGAATAAATTAAATTTTAGAGAAGAAGATTTATCTAATAGCGAAGTAAAATTTAATACATTAATATCAAGAGAGGGACGGTCTCAATCTAAATTTATAACGAAACGGCTTAGTAATTGGTAAAATTTCTTGAAAGGGAGACCAAAATCTAACTCCGATAATATAAAGATATTATTTCTGACCTTTAAGATGGTAGCTAGCGGCATTGAAATGTTTGTAGTAAGGTATATAAAAAAAACTTTACGTCTGGTTTGTCTATTGGGTAATCTTATTTCAATATGATTTACTATCTGGCTACAATTCAAGAAATTATTAAGTATTTTGTAGCAAACAATTATCATGCATTTTTCCTTCTGTTTCAAGACTTAAAAAGCCGAATTCCATTCGTAAGGCTTCTGTACATATACTGTTATAGTCTGGATATGATCCGTATTTTCTTAGGTACAAATAACTAAGCAGTTTGTTTTGCACCTTTCCTATAATATACTTATATTTGAAATAACACGGGTGCCATATTACGGATGCATATTCTAGAATTGGTCTTACTAAAGTATTAAACAATTTCAGTATTGTGGTGATAATTTTAAACTTGCTGGTCTGCCTGATTACAAAACCTAATACACGTAATGCCTTTGATGACACGTAAGGTATGTGCTCATTGAAACGACAAGTTATATCGTCATAAAAGACACCCAGACCCTTAATTTACGTTGTTCTCGGCAGATTTTTGTCATCGATTGTACAATTAAAAATTATTTGACGGCGTTTACGCGTACATGACATAACGGCACATTTAGATATATTAAAATTCAAATTACTGCCAATGCTCCATTGAAAAGGTTGATCAATATCATGTTGCAAGCATTGCCAATCATAGTCACTATTTAGTCACTACTTTCTTGTTTTATAACATCGGTAAATAGCAGGCAACTGGAACTTATTAATAATTTAGGTATATCATTAATGAATATGAGGAACAGCAAGGGTCCTAAATTAGCTCCCTGTGGTACCCCGCAATTTGCAATGAATTTTCTTGAGGTTTTGCCAATAAACTTAACCGAGAATACACGATTTTGTAGATATGAGGAAAAAAGATAATATATTATGAGTCGCCCAAACTGACAAAGCTTTCTCAAGATGACGTCATGATCCGCCCGGCCAAAAGCTTTTCTAAAATCGGTGTAAATAATATCTACTTGATGTTTTTGCACCAAGTGGTCCATAACGTCACCCGAAAAAAACAGTAAATTCGTTACTATCGATTTTTTCATCATAAATATTTGATCGGACATCGCTCGATAATTTTGCATAAATTATTTTTTCAAATAGCTTGGCAATTGCAGAGAGCCTATAATTTTCCACTTGTTGTATACTTTCAGACTTATTGATCGGCGTCACAGTCACTTTCTACAACAAATTAGGAAACGTATTTGTTCTCAAAGCTAAATTGAAAATAAAAAGTAGAGGTAGAGCCAAGTTGCACACTTTTTAATTATATAAGGCGGAATCTTATCAGGTCCAGCCGATCTCTTGGTTTTTAAATTTATTACAGCATTTTTATAATCATTCGTAGTAATTTTCTCCAAACTCATTACTTCGGAATCAGTTTCGAGATTATATTATTAATCCAGTCTGTGTATAGAAAATTGATAGCTTTCACGCAAAAAATGGTATAGGATAGTTCTGAATTTGTAATATATGTTTTCCCAATGGTTGAGAAGTATCGATTCCAATTGTGTGGCCTAAATATTTAATTCCGTTTGTCGCCATTACACACTTGTCCTGGGACACTTTTAGGTTATGTAGACGTAGTCTTTCAAAGACTAAGCTCAGGTGTCTTGAGGCCGAAAGGCATGACATTAAATATATAAGTTGCCCCATCAGGAGTAGCAAATGTTGAAAAATCTTTTGATGCTTCGTCGAGAGAGATTTGCTAGTATCCAATCCAACACAGTAAATATTGCCCAAATCCTTTATGCTTTAATGTATTTTTGGTAATACGGATGCTTCATCTTCCGTCATTTCATTTAGATGTCGATAGTCGATGCAAAAGCATGGCTTCTTATGAGGTCTCTTAATTATGACTGGAGGTGAACTATATTGTGCAGTGCTGGGTTCGATGACGCCGGCTTTCAGCATTTCTTCGATTTGATCCTCGGAGATACTGAAGTAATCAACAATATTGGAAAAGTTTTAAAAATGTATAAAAAATAGAGTAGTAGATTTTAATTATAATAAAATCTTTCTCCCAGTCAATATGGCTTTAAAAAAGAAATGCGTACGGATGATGGTATGTATGAGGTTGTAAAAACTATATATGATTCTGTAAATAATGATAAAAAACAAATCGTAATATTCTTTGATTTGGCCAAGGTCTTCGATACGAGTGTCGCATGACATTTTATTTAACCAACTCAACGAATATGATATAAGAGATATAGCTAATGACTGGCTCAGAAGCTATCTGCAAAATAGGAAGCAATGTGTAAAAAGTGGTGAAAGTAGTTAAAAATAGTAAAATATAGCATTCCTCGAGGAACTGTTCTAGGGCCAGCCATGCCTACGGCAATGAATTACCTCAACTTCCTGTTAATGGAAAGGTAGTTGTATATGTGGATTACACTGTTCTTCTGGTTGAGGATGTCTACTGTAAAAATGTTATCAATAAAGCAGTGGTACAGTTTTCAAAACTGCAACAGTGGCTGTCCAAAAAATTACCTAACAGTTAACCTAGATAAGACTAAATTTATGTGCTTTACTATATATGACAGAAACGTATCTAATATAGATACAGTTCAGTTGCAAACATACTCATCTCTAAATAAACAGAAGCGTGACTGTATATGTGCTATGAAACTGCAGTAAATAAAAAACATTAAATATCATATATCAAAATTTACAATGGACATACCACGTTCAACAATTAAATAGTAAAATGCACAAGTTTGTTTGGAAATTATTCCTCCTAAAAAATATTTTGCATTTAACACCTTAAAGTCACTGTATCATGCTTTGGTCGAATCAATTCTTAGTTATGGAATAAATATGAAGAAGTGCCTATTCCACAAACTCAGAGTCTCTAAATATATCGCAAACACATAAGATAAAAATTATCTACTACTACACTGCACTACTTTTCAATCAATTTAATGTATTTAATCTGCAACTCTTATATACCAAGTTTATTCTAATATTTACACATAAACATAAAAAATTACTGAGTACAGTACAATATGTACACAACACAAGACAAAATAGTTATTTGTATGTATCGAGGGCGATATAGAGATATTTATGCCCGCGGGTGACGAATTTCTATTCGAGGGCCTTGACCCGAGGGTAAAAAGTCACACAAGAAACTTCGGACGAGACGTACCAGCTCGAAAAGTATTGTGCATGGGTGACATTAGTTTCCTTAGTTTTTTTAGTTTTCTTTCAGGTTGTTCTGATTATGGAAGTTTTTGGAGGCCTTCGAAGTGATGAACTAGTCAAGTTAAGCAGAGGCGACGTGGATGGCAGAGGAGCAGCGGTAGTCAATATTATGTAAACAAAGACAGGCGAAGGGAAAAGTTTTACCATTGTGGAGGAGACTGAAATGAATAACATGACCCTATATCGTAAATACGCTTCCTTGCGGTGTAAGGGAATAAAGGAGCGTCGTTTTTCTTGAACTATCGCAGTTGTTGCAGCACTGCGCAACTAGTTCGTAAAAGACTTTTTAATAATAAATAAATAATACACCACAGGCAATCCCGGGAGACTCCAGAAGAGCCTTATGTGGGAGGGGACTACACATTTAGAGACAAGGGACACACATCCAATATCCGTGTATAGTGGAAAAATCCATTTCATAGTATTTTCCACTGCCACGACCGGGGATCGAACCCGGGACTTTTGGGTGAGAGGCAAGTGCGCTTACCTCTCGACCATCAGTCATATATTTTAGTATATTTCATATTTTAGAACTATACCTTCGAAAATCGCAAAATTTCTTGAATATACTGATTCTAAGAAATATACAGGCCACTCTCTGCGTCGTATATCGGCAATTCTTCTGGTGGATGCAGGTGCTGACATATTGACATTAAAGAGACATGGGAAGTGGAAAAGTGACGCGGTTGCATCAGGATACATTGAGGACAGTATGGCCTCTATAAACAAGCTATCTTTGCAATTTGGCCTCATGGTGTCGATTTACTAGATAGTTTTTTGGAAAATATAAATAGTAAGGAACCGTCTATTAAATTCACATTAGAAGTAGAAAGTAGGAATGAACTACCGTTTTTAGATGTTTTAATTAGAAGGGCAAATAATACAATTGAAACAAGCGTTTATAGAAAACCAACACATACTAATAGATATCTAAATTTTAACTCAAATCAGTCAATAAATGTTAAAAGGGGTGTTGTAAAATGTTTATACGATAGGGCCAAAATAATTTCATCTAATAATGAAATATTAAATGACGAGAAAAAATTTATCAAAGAGGTTCTAGTACAAAATCAATATCCTGAAGCCTTTGTTGATAGAGTTTTCATAAATGTTGAAAATAGGGACAATCAGGTACGACAAAAACCTGAACGTCAGTATACAGCAATAATTCCTTATGTATACGGACTATCGGAAAAGCTACGCCGTATAGGTGACAAATTTGATGTTAGGATGATATTTCAAACGAGGAACACTTTAAGATCTATTTTAACAAAAACAAAACCGATAAACAGGGAGCAGAATTCAAAAAAATGTATTTACAATATTCCGTGTGAATGTGATAAATGTTATGTGGGTGAGTCATCCAGACCTTTCAGTGTGAGGTTGGATGAGCACAAGAATTACATTAGAAAGAATCAAATCAAAGATTTGTGAACATGCTTGGGAAAACGGACATAGAATAAACTGGGATTCGGCAAAAATTTTAACAAAAGAAACAGATACCAAAAAAAGAAAAATTAAGGAATCAGCAATAATCTTATTAAATGAAGATAAGTGCGTATCGAATTGTTCTGTAGATATTTGTACAACCTGGCTACCAATGTTAAAAGAAGAACTTAACAAACTAAACATTATCTAAAAGAAAATATCATCAATTCTATGTTCTGTGTAAGCAGTAAGTATCTATGGAAATAACATAAACAGAATCTTAAAGCTGTGTATTTGACATACACGGCAAAATAAGAGTTCTTCCAAAAAAAGCTTTGAAAACGGAAAGAGATTACTTTCCGAAACGTCAGCAAAATACATTATTTCTATGTTTATTCCGATTTATATTATTTGCAAAACGTAACCTCTGACTTTTCCTTTGGCGTAAACGTCACGGGCGCAGAGGCTTTTTTCTAATAATTCTATTATTTTGTAGATTCGGTGATTTGTTTTGAAGAGGATAATAATACATGTGGTAGAAAACCCAAATAATAGGAAAGAATATTCGTAGAATGCCACAAATAACTTGCAGACAATATTAAGGTACCTACATTAATTGCTGGAGATTCTGGTAATGAAAACGATGAAATTCCCAATAATCCTGGCGTAAATATGTCGTCAATCCAAAGCAATGTGTAGGGTTGGGGAATTTTATCAACAGAAGGTAATGCCATCCTTCAGTGGATTCTTCTCCAACTGTACTTTTAATTTTAAGTGTTTCAAATAATTGGTTTCCATAATGGAATAAATTTTGTACCTATGTTAGCCAATGGCATTAAAGAATCTTAAGCGAAACGTCTTTATTAAAATAGCTTTTTAAATGTTTTTCAAATGTGAGTATTGGAGGGCATAATAAGCGGGCGTAATCAATACGCCCGCTTTTTTTGGCCCTAGGGTATAATGGCCTTGTTTATATATCTCGTATCCAAGCAATAAACAACAAATTATAAGCAAGTGAAATATAAATATAATTTAAATATCACAATACTTCAAATTAGATATACTCAGTACAAAGATTTATAACGTATTATGGTCCAAAATTTTATAATATTTTACCTGTCCATTTTAAGCAATATAATAACATAGGATTATTTTGTGATAAAATGACTGAATACCTGATAAATAAAAAACAGAAATTCATGAAATTATTGGTAGGTAGTTAAAATATTGAATAGGAAAATAATATAATGCCATCTACTGATCATATATTTCACTTGCGATTATTGTATAAGAAAATTTTAAATAATAATTAAGATTTTAGAGCATAATTAAATTTAAGTTGTTGCTGGTATACACACAATTGTTTATGTAATCTAGGTGTACTACATAAAAAACCGCTGCCCAAGGAATCACTACTTCCACATCCAGATTTTGTATCTAAGTCTTATGCACACTAAATCCCAATGTAATATTTTATTCCCTTTAATAATAGAGGGGGGGTGGTAGAGGGGGTGGCTAATGTAAAAAAAATTAGATTTTTTGAGACGTTTCGTTTTTGTGTACACACTTAATCACATTTTAATTTTTTTTATCTCCTTTAATAATAGGGTGAGGGTCTACCGCTAAAAAACTTTTTTGGGCGTTTCGTTTTTGTATATACACTAAATCACATTTTAATTTTTTTACTCCTTTTCATAATAGTGTAGGGGATGATAGTGAGGGTGGAGGGGGGGGGGGATGTGGCTGATGCCAGAAAATTTTCCTGCATGCCCTAAATTGCAATTTTATGGACTCTTACTTGCTTGTTTTGCCTATTTACCCCATTTACCCCCGAACCGTTCAACGGAATTAGATCAAAATATAATCTAGTTCCAGATCTCATTACAATACATAAGTGTACCAAATTTCAAGTCAATACCACAAACAGTTGCAGAGTACACGTGCGCACAAAAAAGTTACAGACAGACAGATAGACCGAAAGACAAACAGACCGACAGACAGACAGGAAGGACATTTTTTTTGCTCAAATTTAAAATCTGGACGTTTCATGACATTTTAAATAAAAAAAAAAAAAAATTTTTGCGTTACTATACTTCCACTGGACGTGGAAGTAATTGACAATTAGTATATATTATATTAAAATAGGTGCTAAATATGTTTTGTTATTATTTCTTAAATACTTTGTAACTATTGGGTTGTATTTGGAAAAAACCATTAAATTTGAACAGTTTATATTCAACTCTACGATCATTAAATATATTGTTTGTCATAATTATAAAAGTAAGAATATTGTGTACTGGGTTCAAAGAAAGACTTGTCGGAGCAATAAAATGTGTATCATACTACGCGCATTAAAAATCAATACGTTTTTTACTACCTTCGTGCCACCAAGTAAGCTATCTCATTTTTAAATTAACTTTTTCCAGGTTCACGTATATATGGATTATTTTTTACCCAAAGAAATAATTTGTATCTAATCCCTTCATTACAAGCGTCTGTGTGCCTGCCGGTTTACTATCATAAGTGAGTTAAAAATGATGACAAAAAGTACGAAACATTTAATCTCTTGGGTGGCACTTGAGGCTTAATTTCGGCTCGGTTGCATATGAACAGTGGCCTTTGTGTATTTACAGAAGTTTTAGCGCAAACAAGGGTGGTCCTTGGCTAATATTTTAAGCTATTTGACATATTGTGAGTAGCGACGGCCTGTCGAGCATGAGAGGCAAGTGATAAAAACTATAAAAACCAATTGTTCCAGCCGAAATTCTGTGAAATTGTTCTTTCGCTTTGGCTCTCTAACTTTTTGTGTTAAACAATTCGTTCGTTTAACAGATTTTGCTTTTAGAAATACCGCCCATTTCGATAGAAGGTTTAATAAACACTTGACGTATGTGAGAATGCATATATACTAAACGGAAAAAGTATGGGTACTTATATCTATCGCCTGCTCGACTAAGGTACTTATAAACTTGTGTTTTATTTAGATTATGATGTGATATATTGTATAGCTATTAATTATATAAACACGCTTTGAATATTAAACATGAAAAGGGTTTAGAAATATGTGTATAAATTTTTAAGTTAACATTTTTCATGACGAAGTACACATGGCGTTAACAAATGCTTTACTTACTTGATTGATGTGTTAAGGAAACGACTCCACTATTTAAGAATCTAGTTACTGTATAGTTGAGTATAACAGCATAAAATGTCTGTCCATTTGTGAACTCAGAACTCTTAGACAACTACCCTATTTTATTTCCCTCTGATCTATGTTGAATACAAATATCGACATCTCAGACATTTATGTTGAAGAGATAATCTCACAATAATATAAATAATACAGGACGAAATCACTTAATGGTATATGAATACACTTGAATGTGATAAAAACATACGAAATTTATATTAACATTGCCTTAATAACTCGATCTAAATATAGGGAAGAGAAAGTATACAATTTACAAAGATAATTTTTTACATGGACCCCACTTTCAGAAAATAATCACTTCTTTAGTTTTTAGGTGTCGCCAAATCAATTTCTTAAAAAGTGTAAAATTAAGGGACTGAAAATCACTAGAAAACACTAGATTTTGTAACGACTAAAATTACCAGAAAATCACTAAATTTTGGTTTTCAAATTGCCAGAAAATAGCTTGCTTTGTAGAAAAGTGCAGTCTACAAGATAAAAAAAGAATATGAATGAAATTTTAATAGCATGAGGGTCTCTATCTAGTGAGCCATTGTAATATTTATAACGCTGACCTTAGGAAACGAAAGTAAATAAGGCCATCCAGTATCACCACTACATATTAGAAAAAGACAATTAGAATTGTAAACGCTGTTATTAAACGCAAAACATTAAAACAAATAATCTTAGAATAAACGTAAATAAAAATAAAATGTTGGAATATCACATGGACAAATGTATGAACCAGTTTTCTGGTTTTCTTTAACAAATTACATTGCAGAAATTATATCACACAAGGACTAAATTCACAACAAATATTAAAGTAGTCTCCTAATAGCACTAGATATGTCGCCAGACGATTTCAAAGGAACCAGAATTTACACATGGCACTATTCTTCATAAAAAGGATAACATACGTTTTTAAAATCACCAGATCTGGTTCAAAAATCATTAAATTGGCAGTACTGCTATGGTTTTTCATAATATATTGCATAATTTTGACTGATTTTTTTTACCAATATTGTTCGTAACTTTTTCATGCCAGTCATCCCACGCCACTTGTAGACTGCAGTTTAGAGCTGTTGGCACGAGGATCCTCCAGCTATAAAGCTACGATTGCAACAAACACCGACCAAAAGATTAATTTCTACTTAAAGGGGCTCTCGTGCCAGTCGTTCCACACTACTTACAGACTGCAGTTTCAAGCTGTTGACTCTCATCAGTGCAAGATAGATTGCGTCTTTATTTTGAAATTTCTATCCAGTAATATTTATCTTAACTACTACATGTACTACTTTAAAACTGTTACAAGTCATTGCAATTACCAATTTTCATTAGTACAAACGACTGCCAAAAAAAAATTTACTTCTGAAAATTACGAATCTCCACTGACGATATCCTTTCCCTATCGTACTACTAACAACAGGCACATTACTGCAAAGTTATCTTTGTGAAAGACCTCACTGCATAAAGATTGGGAACAGTTACAGTGATTTTAAAACTGTCAAGTACAGAGTTCCTCAGGGTACAGTCATGTCATAAAATACGTTAATGAATTATTTGATATACCCATGAGTGGATAAATAATCAGCTTTGCTGATACGGCTATATTTGTTGAAGGTAGTGACTAGGAGTCTCTAAAAAATAAAGTTGAGTGTGAGATATTGAAAATTATGGAATGCTTTAATGATAGGCTATTAACAGTAAATTACAAAAAAACATTTGTCTTATCTTCTGCCAGTACTAGTTGAGGACTCCCAAAATTTGATTCCCTGTTTACGAAGGACAATAAGTCAGAAATAAAATTAAAAATAGTTAAAACCATTAAATTGGTAGGCATTATAATACACTGCCATATGACATGGGACGAACAATACGAACATATTAAGATATTAGTCAAGAAAATCCACTGCTTGGTCCCACAATTTAAATACCTTAAATTAATTCTAGAAGAAAGTAAATTAAAAGTGCTCTATTATGAGTTGGTCTGGTTTTGTCACATCTAAATTATGGCATTGTAACATGGGGTAATGCTACTCAAAAAACTTAGAAACGGTGCAAAAATGGATACTTAAAGTTATTTACCAAAAACCTCTGATGTATTCTTCTGAGGAACTGTATGAAGACTGTAAGTTTTTGATCTATGGCAACTGATTTGTCCATCTTTGCTGCTACGTTCCCATAGAAACAAGAGAAGTTTGGAATCAACTGAACATCCTTATAACACGAGGTACCAAATAGAGTCGGTGAAGATTCCAAAAATTGCCAAAACAGTTGGCCAAAGAAGTCACAGGTAGTTAGGTAGTGTAATATACAGTTCTCTACCTACTGATAAAGACAACAAACTCGTTGAAATTGTATAAAGAGAGAATTAAACATTGTATACTTGATAAGAAACGAATCGAAATAAATTTAATTGTAGATCGTAAAAATAAGTGTGAGTATAAAACATTTTAGGTGACTTTATATTACTTACAATGATGTACTTACCTAATCGATGAACTTGACTTACCTAGTGTTACTTACCTCTCTCTATGCAGTATTTGACACCCACAATGGTGCATTCTTATCCTTAATATTATATAAATAGTTTTATTTCTTGATCTCGACATAGTGTTATCTAGTTTTATTTTTTAATATTATTAAGAATATATTGTTTCTTTTACATTCAGTCAATTATATTATACATAATTAAAATAATAGCATTTAGATCGAGACTCACTAATATCCACGCGTGGATTTTCCATGTGGATACTCTTAACTTTATTATGTTGTTTAAGTACATAGTTTAAATTGTTTAAGTGTAAATACGCGTGTATATAGGGTGTCTCGAAAATGGTGGGCAATCTCTCGGATTTGGGTAGAACTAGTGAAAATAAGGTCACAAGTTCCTATAGTTTCCTTCCCCCGAGGTACCCCTACGAAGATGTTCGCTCTTGAAGTTGAAGGTTAAAAATCGATAACTTTTTTATTGTTCAATTGATTTTAATCATTCTTAGATCATATTATTTCAATCCAGTTAGGCCAGTGTAACATTTATTTCTCTATGAGGTAGTAAGTACTTACCTAAACTTATAAAAACAAAAAGTCTTGAACACACAAAACACAAAATTTGAAACCTTGCTGCATAAAACTAATTAGGGACATGGAAAAATGAAGATCTATGAAATTTCATAACAAATGCTCAATATGAGCACCTCCTTCTCTAATGCATGCTTGTCCACGACGAACTGACGATCGCTGGACTCGCCACAACATTCCTTCGTTTTCTCTAATTGCATTTGAATGGTATAATTCTCTCGTATAATTCTTCTCTTGTCTCTACTGATGTGGCATATACGAGACTCTTTAAAGGCCCCCACAGGAAAAAATCAAGGGGATTTAAATCGGGTGATCGGGGAGGCTAAGGAACAGGCCCACCCCGACCTATTCACCGGTTTGGATGTACTCTATTCAAATGACCCCTCACTATAAGACTCAAATGTGGAGGCGTCCCATCATGCATAAACCACATGTTCTCTAGAGATGCAATGTCAAGGTCTTCTAAAAGTTGTGGTAACTGCTGTTGGAGAAATTCAAGATAAAGTTGCCAATTAAATCGATTTGGTAACACGAATGGGCCCAACAAGTACCGGCCAATAATTCCGGCACAAACATTAATATGAAATTGCCTTTCATGGAGCGTTTCAATTGTACATGTGGGTTTTCCTCGCTCCAAACGTGTAAGTTGTGGGAGCTAATGACTCAATTTCTTCCATAGCTCGCTTCATCCGTATACAAAACCGATCGAATGAAGGCATGGTTTTGTTCATATTTCTGTATAAACCACTGCGAAAATTGCACCCTAGCAGGAAAGTCATCTGGGCTAATGGCATGTACTTTCTGTATATGGTACGGTTGAAGCAGTTGCTCTTTCAAAATTCTCCCAACGCTCGATTTTGGGACATTCATTTCTAATAATAATGATTTGATACTGACAAATGAATTCGCATCAACTGCATCCAATACGTTCTCTTCTACTTCAACAGTACGTGTTGTCCGCGGAGCACCCCTGTTTACGTCATTTGGCGCAGATCGACCTAAGTAGAGATATAATTCTTAGATTTTCAGTTTTCAAAAAAATTATCATATTTTTACCAGTTTCAGGATCAGGAACCCTTCGATGGCGATACCGTCGGGCGTATAATCTTCGTGCTTTCGAGGCATTACAAGAAGCCATTCCATACTATTCGTATCCGTATTCATTGTTAGTGTAAGCCCTATTTCAACCAATTAATTATTCAATTAATGTCGGGTTAAGCTAATACTGAAAAATTATGTCACTTATTATCTGATATTTTGATCCATGGCAACTATAAACTGTCATTATAACTTGTTTGGTTTTGTACATAAACAGCTACATCGTCTTATCTACATAGATAAAACGATGTAGCTGGTTTTTTAAATATTAAAAAAAATTAATATTAACACGTTCAATGCTGATACCAGTATTGAGTTTCAGCATGTGCGGCACCATTTTTTGTCGCTTTTTTTCAAATAATCGACGGGAAGGTCATACATAATATGACAAAGTAATACTAAGTAAATAGTCTTTGCTTATTTATTTTTAAAAAGTTACTATTATTTGTAGGATTGAAAACGCAATTTCATCATTAGGTGCATCTATCTCGAAAACGCTAATGCTTCGATTGCAACAAACACCAGCCGAAAGGCTGATCCTACTTAAAGGAGCTCTCTTGCCAGTCGTCACACACCACTTAATAATATACCACTTAATATGCAATTACTACACTTAACGCGCCAGACTATTAACTTGTAATGCAGCGGTAAAATAAGGATTTTATAGAGGAGTTTGCGACTAAAAATATTATGTTTAATACAAAAATGAAAAATCGATTTTTATCCTTCAACTTCAAGAGCGAATATCTTCGTAGGGCTACCTCGGGGGAAAGAAAAATATACGAACTTGTGACCTTATTTTCACTAGTTCTACCCAAAACCGAGAGAATACCCACCATTTTCGGGACACCCTGTATGTCTTATTGCATCTAATAAAGTTATTATTATTGTTATTTTTATATTATATATTTTAATGGGTAAACTTAAAAAATCTGAGTCCGATAGTGTTTAAAGAATACTGGAAAACATTGAAGTGGGTTCTTTTTTTGGTATTTTTTCCTTCATGCTTACTGGATGATTGTTGCTGATTAAATGTACTAGGAATATGTCCCAATGTTTTATACACTTTTCATATCATCGATTGTTATTTATATTTTTGTTAAGGTGACGAAATGCTACGGTATAATTTTTAAAATTCAGCTTCGTAATTATTTTTATTATTATTAAAAAGATTATTCATACTTTTGTACGAATAATATTTAATCAAAATTTTACTTTTAGTAAGTATATATAAAAAATAATAAAAAAACGTTGCTGCATTCAATTCAGCATCCGGCTCAATCCAAATCATTCCAACACAGAAATGTAATATAAAATACTATTTAATTACTTCTCTACAAAATTCGAATCCATTCATTTGGAAACCTTAATAACGCGCTGAACACACTCCATAACAATGATAATAAAATATTAGCATTCCCGCATAGAGGCCAAAAAAGAAAGAGAAATTGCGGATGAAAAATTAATAATGATATCCCACTGCACGGTATTGGAACGGGAACATTTGAACAAGACAGGTGAGTACACACCAAACTTGGCCAGTTTCATTACCTGAACGTTTTCAAACATCCTGTACTTTGTGTCACAGAATCCGACCCTAATAAGCCGGGTATTCTAAAACCTTGAGCACACAAAGACAGATGACAAACGACAATAATGACAATTTTTATACTTCCAATTTTTTGTCGCGTTCCAACGAGAGATATGTGGGGTCATATTTAGAATAGTAAACTGACAACTAGGGGTTATAAAGGGGTATTTAGGAAGTGATATATAATAGTTCTTTATACATTACGGCTAATGGGCATATTCGGAAGAATGGATACTAAATATTGGGGATTACCTGACGATAAGTTTGGATATATATCAGAATTAAGGGGATTATGCCACCGTGTTACTGTGCGTTGATTTATTAATTGGAAAAAGGTAATGCTGGGAATAATGGAGGATGCCAGGGGTCAGAAAATTTCAGTGAATTTAATACATAATGGTGGTAACTTAGCGCAACCATCTTATGCTGAATATGATACAAGTCAATTAATGTCTCCTGAGTTTTTTGGGAATTGCTATTTTAGTTAAAAATAATCTTGTTCTTTTACTTCCCTATATACGTAATATATAGGAAAGCATTGTGATCGTACAAACAAAAGCTAAAAAAACGGTGGATTGGTGGAAGAAAGAAAAATATAATTAGCATTTATTTTGTATTCCAGCATTTCAATATTGTTGTAAATGTTGTTACCAACAAAAATAATTTTTCAATTGTTTTCAATTTTTATTCCATAGATTACTTGATAAAAATAATTAAAATAATAAGAACAATGTGACTTTCTAATAGATACTACTTGTATTTGTACTTAAAAGTTATGTTCGAGAGTGCGAGACTAGGTACATTAATGGAGTTGATACAAGTCGCAATATTATAAGAGAATGACCGTTTAAAAAGTTGCTTGTTGTGACGTGGAATATAAGCAGATTCTTTCTGCGAATGTTAATATTATGTACATTAATTCGGTGAGATAATTTGATATGAAATAGGATGTAGATTTATACTTAATGATTTTATAGAAAATATATGCCATGTGTTACATACGATGATTGTACTGCCGTGAGCAGAAAAAAATAGGACAACTTTTTTTCTTAATGTAAATCTGTCTCTATTTGAATATGTAATGAGCAGCCGATATAAAACAGATATCACTTTTAATTTATTTTTATTTTAATGCTGTAGTTATTGCTATAGTAAATGATGGATGCTTAATGAGACAAATTGCACTGCGTTACAACATTAACAAAAATTTGGGAGCAACATTTTAAGAAACTGGAGAATAAACGCTACGATTAGCAGAAATCCTGGATGAAAGGACAAAGAATATCCTACTTAGCAAGAAACTAACTATTAATATTTCGTCATTGCACCATTTCTATTTATAACTTCTATAAGTCTGTTTGGCATGGAATTAAATAACCTTATACAATAATCATTAGTAATAATATTTTCCCACGCATTATTTACTGTTTCCAGTAATTTTTCGGCATTCCGTGGTCTCACATTTCGTTTTTGGATACTTCTTGCGAGTAGTCCCCATACTTCTTCCACAGGGTTAAGATCTGGATTATGACTGGGCCAGTTAAGAACATTGATGTTGTTATCTTGAAACCAGTTAGTTACGATATGAGCAGTATGAACGGAACAATTGTCTTGTTGAAATATGAACTCATTATTAGGAAATAATTGTGACACAGAAGGAAGCATAATATTGTCTAAAATCCTAATATAAGTTTCACTATTAAATCGTTCCTCAATATGCTACAAAACAGCAGGACCACGTGCCGATATCCAAGCCCACATATTGACGAGAAATCTACCACTTTTATCATTGTTAGATATATATTTCTCATCGAATCGAGTATTCGGAGGGCGGTAAACACGAATACGACCGCTGTGTGTTGACTGGAAGTTTTTTCGTCTGTAAAGATTACATTGTTCCAATAATTTACATCATGCGCTAAAAATTCAAGCGTAAATCCTACTCGAGCTTCTTTATGTTCAGCTTTAAGTAAGTATTTCTGTGCTGTTGTATCACGGCGTAGCTCCGATTCTCTTACTCGCCGGCGACCAGTACTACTCGATCCAGGAAAATTCGTTTCTTCAGCAGCCTTAATAACTGAGTGAAATGGATTTTCTACTAAAGCATTTACCAATTGCAAATCTTGTTGTTGAGTTGATATCCTCCGTCGCCCTGATCTAGGATTTCTACTAATCGTACCGTTTATTCTCCACTTTCTTAAAATGTTACACACCGAATTTTTGTCAATATTATAACGCAGTGCAATTTGTCTCATTGACCATCAATCTTCTGCTTTAGCAATAACTCCAGATTTAACTAAATCGCTTATGTGAGGCATATTAGTTTTTTGCACACTTGCAATAAGTTATGACAATTAACTGACAATGCCACAAAAAATAAAGTTAGATGTACACAACTAGATTTTATCAAAATACCGTTATAAGACTTGTCCTATTTTTTTTTGCTCACGACCGTACATATCAAGCCATTTAGCTTCCTAAGTTTATGAGATGTTGTCTTGATCTAATACTAAAAATTAGCCATGCCTGCGGCTAATTTTGAACGTTTTGTATCCGCCTGGTGTCGGCACTATTAAGGCAAGGGCCATAAACACTGCCACAATAATTAAAATGTGATGATACCAGAGAGTCGCATAATAAGGTTTTAGTTTCCTTCTCCAAATAGGATACATTGCAATATATCATTTTTAAAGAAGTGTAAGCTTTTACGTTACATGACTCGTAAAACGCATGTCAGAGTCAATCACAAGTCCAAGACTTTTAGAGCTGTCGCAGTATGGTATTAATGAATCGCCAATTTTAAACAGAGCATCTGTCCTAACGGAATTAGTAAAATTCTTATTTCCAAACAAAATAACCGATGATTTACTAGGATTAATTTTTAAAAGGAGACCATTGGAAATATTATAGAGGATATTTAAATTGTTATTAATCATATTACTGGCATATTCTAAATCTTCAGGCTTAAACGAACAGCATAATTGCGTATCATTTGCATATAGATGATAATTACAAAATTGTAAAAATTCATGAAAGAAAAAGGTATATATGGCGAATAAAATTGGACTTAAAATGCTGCCTTGCGGTACTCTTGATCTAATTGTTAACGTGTTGGAAATCTTACTACCAATTTTTACTTGTGCTCTATCAGATAGGACCGAGGCCATAAAATCTCGGGCGCTATCACCAAACTCTATAAAATGTAATATATTTAGTAAAATATCTACATTTAACATGTCAAAGGCTTCAGAATAGTCCAGTAATATTAAAGTGCCAATTTTATTGTCATCACAGGCTCTGAATATGTCATAAGTGATGTCAGAAAGAGCAGAGGCACAGCCGAAGCCTGACCTAAAACCAGACTTGTTTTTGGGGAAGATATTATTTGAGCTCAAAAATGGTTTAATTTGAGATTCCATGATTTTTTCTAAGCTTAACATATGCAACACACTGATAAATTCCGTGGGGCGAGCAATTTTAGGTACCTAACGGTTACATATAAGCCTGTTTCCATTGAATGGGAAAATAGGACGAAGTTAAACAATCATTTAAAATACGCAAAATAAATGGTAATAAAAAGGGACGGCAGAGATGGATCATAACGACGTTAAGATGTTCACAACCAGAGGCTCTACTTTTTATGTTTTGTATAATTTTTAAAACGTGTAAATTCGTACTTGGCCCAAAGGCAAATGAACTATTTAAATTATTTTTGATGTTACCAGCATAGAAATTTAGCAAATTCAACATATGGGGCGTAGTTTTACCGGTGGAAGTAAAAACTGTGTTTAGTTCATCCACATTATTCAAGTTATTGGGAATGGCTCTATTTTTATTTTTACTTATATCAAGTTTTTTTAATTCAGCCCATTTATCCTTTACATTACTGTTTCGATACTTAAAATTTAAGTAAACTTTCTTTTCAAATCTTATAGCAGCCGCAGTATAATTTCTAATTTGCTTATAATAGGCTCAAAGTTGAGATGATTTACTTTTTCATCCCTACTTAATGCATTGCTTCGCAACTTTTGCAAGAATTTTCACAGGAACATGTCTGTCAACTAACTGAATGATATTTTTATGTAGAAAATATATAATATAGATATAGATTCAGGGCGAGCGTAGGTGCATCTTTACTATGTACAAACTTCGATATGTGATGTAAAGCAACGTTAGGCGTGGTTAGTAATTGGATGGGTGATCGTTCCAACGAAGATCGCTCCATCGCTTCACACATCTTCCAGCGGCTTGTATATCAGTGTATGCGCGGAAGCTATACAACCTTAGGCGAGGGTTGTATAGGAGATATACCATCCTTCGGAGGGGAAGTAAAGCCGTCGGTCCCTTGTCTATTAAATGTTAGGCAAGTAAAAGATCCCTACTCTTCTTAAGGGAAGAGGTTCGGCAAAATTCCTGGTTGGGGGTAGCTCGTCTACAGGCGTCGGTGTTAGGCCTCAGTAGCCGACGTTAAATAAAGGTATAGAAAAAATGTAGATTCAAGATCATTTTGAAATTCTACAAAATCGATGGCCTTCAGCGCCCTATAAGTATCGGGTGATTCAGAACGGGTGAGCTCAAGATTACAGACTATAGCAAAATGATCGGCAATTAAAGCATCCACAACCTCTGCGTTAGTAAAATTTTCCACATTGGTAAATAAAAGATCAATGAGTGAGAGAGTTGTATGTGAAATACGTGTTTTCTCGGTAATGAAGTTTAGGTAAACACTAAGTTCACTATTCGGATTTAACATGTTGGTATTAAAATCTCCTAGGCATATATGTTCAAAATTGGTGTAAATATTAGTAAGTATATTTTCAATACTATTAAAAAAATATTCTTTATGAAATTTTGTACGGGACCATTTCAGACGGCGCATAACCCAGTGGTGTACTCAGATTTTTTATAAAAAAATTGCTAATACGATTTCGCGACTTTTCACCTCCAAAAAGTTACACAGTAGGCCTTGGTTTTTGTTAAGAAAATATGACACTTTATTCTAAAGTGCAGCTTCCCACGCTTTACATAAAAAAAATGTTATCATCGGATGGTAAATAAAAATTTTGCGGGGTGTCAAGCTTTCAAGTGGGCCACATTGTACCTGTGACGTCATAGATAATTTTTTAAATTGGACACCATATATTTTATTGTAAAAATTATAGCATTTTTACAAAGGAATTCAATGATATAATTTTAATTTGTAAATACAACTTAGGAAAAATAAGAATTTCTTACGCAACATCTACAACTTATTAAATAATCATAAACAAAATGTAATTTTTGCTATCCGCTACCTGAAATAAAGAACTTTATGGCATACGTTTATATTAACGTATCTTGTGATTCGCCCTGTATAATAGCCAAGAGCAAAATTGTAGTAGGTTTTATAAAGTTTTAAACTACACTTTTTCCACTGTTTATTATTTATTTATTTTAAAATCGTATGCTAATAGTTTATGGTCTTGTAATATGACAATTTAAAATAAGTATTTGGCATTTAGCATGTTTCTCCTTTTAAACATTTAGTTTTCCACCGTATCAATAAATAAGTAAAAATTTTAAGATACATTTGGCATCGACCTAGTTTTGAAAAATGTAACAGATTTCAGTGGTATTAATGCTCCTGGGCAGTAGTCCCTAAAAAGGAAAACTAAAACAAATATTTCGTCTTCATTACTTAGATGGGCTGTATCGTAGATCTATAAACTGTTGCAAAGGAGGATCGTTGACAAGGCAATTTCTCATGAACTGCTAAAATCCTGGCGAAGGCGCTGAGATTTAATACTTTCAATTTGAAACTCGCCATACTGAGTGCAGGGAAAGAAAGATAAGCACGCTTTCAAGTCGTTCCAAAGGTGTTTTCATAATGTTTCATATTTTTTGCCCTCCGCTGAGGTTTTTCTTGAACCTTTTACTTTATGAGTTTCTGCGGGAGATAACGAAGTAGGAGAAAAATTGTAATAAGAGAAATTACCGCATATAAAGCGTATAAAAAACACAAAAGATAATGTACGTGCGCATTAATCATAATAAATAAATTACAAAATGCCGTAAATTAATCTTTTTGTTTTGCCTTGCTAATTTTATTTTTGCCAAGTTCTTTAAGATGATAATTTTTTCTTATCAAATATTTTTATTATACTCCAGAATTTTAAATTAAGATTATCATTTTCCTTTTAACAAAATTAAACATGTCATATCAAGAGAGATACGTAAACTGATTTATTATCATATACAGGATGTCTTACATGTAAGTGAACATAGACCAACTATAGTTGAAATCACGAATGTTTTCGTTCACGCCAATTTATGGACTTATCAAAGACATGTAAATTTTCTATCTTTGTAAATACAAAGCGCATATGAGCTAAAAAGCAGAAAGTCACGTCTCCTGGGACTACGACAGAAGTTTCACGAATACTAGTCGTAGCCGCAACCAGCGTCGAGCATTCTGTCAGTTCTCTGCCAATTTAGCGGCGTGCAGTGGATGCATATATCAAGCTTATTCATTGTCTATTTCTTTTCGTTTTTTACAAGTTTTTAGTGTTCTTACCTTGAGTTGAAATTTCCTGTAATTCTTTAAAATTGTTTGTAAGTGCTTCAGTTTTACAGTGTAAAAAAACAGTACCAAAATACGCAGCAAAAGACTGGATGCAGTAGCTAGAGGTATGGTGACGAAATTAGTTGAGTACTTCAAACATGAAAATGAGACGGAGGTAAGGTGACCTCCGTCTCATTTTCACCTTTGATATCCATGAGGTGAATTGTAAAATTAATTATGGCAGCGGGTGTATATAAAATAAATTTTCTTTCAGCGTGCTTCTAATGCATTGGGTATTTGTGTGCAGACGGTGTGGAACGGATTTGCAAGAAGACCTGTGAGGAGCAGGAAGCCCCAAATTCTGCTGTGGCAAAATATGAACCTAGGAAGAAAAATAAAATCGAGGATATGATGGAAGCAAGGAAGATGGATGTGAGGGATACAATTTATAATATGTACTCCGAAAGTAGGTCTATTGCGTAGTGATTTTATAGTTTTTGTTGTTAGTCTGCCATCAGTGCCATCCACGCCAATAGCTCAGTTGGTTAAATGGTTAAATCATTAATCTTTCACCCGATTATCAAGGGCCTATTGACATATTTTACATGAAAATCGGACTACTGAGCAGTATTGCCGCTTGGCGAAATTATTATAGTATTAAAATTGCATACAATAATAATTGCTATTTTACAGAAAAACATGTAACTATGAAAACCCTAAAGAAGGAACTGGCCACGAAGAAATTAATAGACATAAATGTGTCGTCCTTGTGCCGTCTATTACCGTATATTGGATTTAAATATAAAAAGGATGATAACCGGTGGGCCTTAATGGAAACATTGCCGCACAGAGAGCGGAGTTTCTACGCAAATATAGACAAAACCAAAACGGTAAGTTGTCTTTTTAGATGAGATCTGGATCTTTGCCAAAGGCAACAAAAAGGGGTCTTGGCAGAATTCGTCGGTAAAAAGCGTGGATTCGAGGGAAAGCGTTTTATGATGTTACACGCAGGTCACAGTAGAGGTTTATACAGAACGCTTCCCTTATATACGCCACAGCTTCTAAACTGGCAGACTATCATGGCGATATGAATGATGACACGTTTATGAAATAGGTTAATGGTAAATTTGTTTCAAATTTAGACGAGCCATCGCTTATAGTCATGGACAATGCACCTTACCACAGTGTATTGGCAAAAAAGTAGTCAATCATCTTAGTAAAAAGCAGACATCGTCCAATGGTTGCAAGATAACAATATACCTGTGGACGGTAATAAGTTCAAGGCAGAATTATTAGTGTTAACCAAAACGCATGTAAAACCTATAGATATGTTGTCGGTGAATATCTGATGTAACTTGGCCATGAGGTATTGCGCCTGCCACCGTATCACTGCTGATTTAATGCCATAGAACTAATCTGAGCACAGACAAAAGGATTCCATGGCGCGCATATATGTGAAGAAGGATATAGTAATGACAAAGTGCTGGGCTATGTGGGAAAAATTTCTATAGACATGTACTGTGGAAAGATGGGCATCTGCTGTCAAACATACATAATCTTTAATTGACAGATGGTTCAAGAGAGAGCATATTCTGGAGAATGTCTTACAAATTATTTTTAACGTTGGGGACGACATTAGTTCGGATAACGTTTTCACAGGGAGCGATTCTGACAAATTTTTTCAAATCATTAAATGTATTTTTTCTAATGACGCAATCTAGGAAATTTTCCACTTAACAATGCTCTCTTCAAATTCATTGAATTGCATGCTATCATTGTCCATATATTTTCGTTACAAAATACTTCTCTTTTGTGTTTATTGATACGTCCATCCGTAGTATTCTGTGTGACTTTTAGTTGATTTGGTTCAGAAATTAAAGGATGATGACGTGAACGACAATATTCGTCATTTCAACTTGTATAATGTGTTGATCAGATCTAAAAAAAAATATTTAATCTAATTTTTAGAAATTGTTTAATTTACAAGGTTGAACTTTGGTACGCAATTCACCCAATTTGTAAACCTTAATTGAATCTAAGTTACTACACTACTACTACACTAATAACCAGGAAATAAAGAATTTGGTGACAGTTGACAGCTGTCAGTATGGATAAAAACAAAATAAATATGAGAAATATTAAATTATGAGTACCTGTGTGAGCGACAACGTAAAGTAGATAAAGATGAACAAAAAACAAGTGATATTGGATTAGGAAAAGAGACGATAATAGGAAAAATAAATACAAGAAAACAAACGCCAAGAAGAAAGAGAAGACAAGAGAAGAGACGTCGAAAAGAGCAATAAAGGAGACGTAAGGAAGACAGAGGTGAATTGAAGAAGATAATGGAAGACCTGGTAATAAAATTCACGAGGAGAATAGGAAGAAATGACATGACAGGAAAACTTAAAAAAAAATATGGATGTACAGCAAAGCGCTACCTCTCAGCAATGAATAAATTAAAAATGATACCAAGGAAGATATAGGAATTGTAAATACTAAAGTTAAAGACGTCGAAGAAAAAGTAGATAAGGTGGAAGAAAAAGTTGGCAAAGTTGAGAGGCGAGTTAATAGCATTAAAGGGAAAGTAAGTGATATTGAAAGAAAACTCCGGGTAGTTGAGAGAGAAGTAGTATGACTTAAGTGACGGTTGATAAAAAAAGAGGCCAGTTACTAGCGTCATTGGGTCTTCAATTACAACCTCCCTCTTATGACGGTCAAACGTTATGACAACATATAAAAGATGGTTTCAAGCTAATGGCCGTGCCAATAACTGAAATAAGGAACAAAAGGCTATGGCATTAGTTTGCTACGATTTACACGTACATAAACAAATAAATACGTTGGCATTAGTGGTTATAAGATATTGCATAAAGAAATCACTTGGGCTACTGTAGCGTAGCAGATATCGCAGACACAACTTACCCGGGTTAAGTGATGTAACGTGCCCATGATAAAATTTCACTAGCTCAGATTATCTCAGGGCGTTAAGCCCAAGTTTACATAAACTATGACAAATTATTAGTTTACTTACTTACACAAATCACTGAGGGTTCCATACGTAGTGGTCGCAGACGAAATAATGACACTTTCTTTAAACATGAAATGCACTATATTACAGAATTTACATATATTGGTTATCTAGCATGTAACCCGGCGATATTCAAAAGGTGTGGCAAATTTCTTGATTAATAAGTTACAACATTAATAAAATACCTCGTGTAGCAGCTACACATCGGTTTACAACGTGAGGATAAATGGTAATAAATTCGGCCACAATAAGTCTGATTTAGAGAACCTCCTTAAATAAATATAAATGCATAAAATCTTTAAATATGTACAAGTTACAATACAGAAGTAAGTATGAATGGAATATAACGGCGCAGAACTACTGAAGGTGGTCCCCGGTAAATAAAAATAACACACTTATCTAGGGTGGTACGATACCGACTTCGACGTTGAAGAAACTGTAGCCCTACGGTGGTGTCTTCGGAACGAAAGAAATTGACCCGAGGATGGGGGTTGATTACAGTCTCTCCAGCCCTGGAACTTTCTACTGTGTGTGGATGCCCCGTCCGTGGAACTTCACTACTGTGTGTAGAAGCCCCGTCCGTGGAACTCTAAAGATATCACGATTTAATTTGCATGGTCGGAAATGCACGTGAAGCGTGCCTCATGAGAGCAATTTAAACCTGACATAACCTACAAAAGAAATATAATTTACCTCACTGATGAGGGAACAATCCACCAATGTTCCTAGAAAGCCACAGTTGGATGAATGGGGTCGAGTCCGTCTTTCAAGTCGACACGATACTTCCAAAGGAAAGCCTGTAAATTTGTGAAACACGCGGGTAGAGAACAAATAAGATGGCGTGAAGAGGTTAGCTTACCTTGTATACTTAAATATCCTGCTTCCGCAGTTAAAATTTACTCACAACAACAAAATATTCCGCTAAACGGAACAACAAATGATGGAGAAAATTTTCCTGTGTTGATAATCCCAAAATCCACCAGGATGCCTCGGATAAACCGAGTTTTGTGAGATTATCAACCATATACGCCAACAAAAAATGTCTCTCTGCTTTTCACGAGCTGGAAGCATATCGCCCTCCCGTGGACAATATCGAAACTTTGCTACGGACGTAGCGGTTGTTATTATGCGACCCACAAAACGCTAAGGCGTATGGTGGGTCGCATACGCTAGAGGTCCGCAACAAGTTTTGGTATTAAGGGGCCAAGTAGCTGGGTTGCTCTAGACGATCCCAATAGAAAAACAACAGGACTATAAAATTTGCATTAGAGTTAAGACATGGCGATAAACATCTCGTCCAAGTATACCGGAACCGGAATAGGAACCGCAGCTACAGCCAAAGCAGTGAGAGGCGGACCAAAGGTATCTACTGGTATAATTGCAACAAATTGGGCCATGTCAAGGGACATTGTCGCTAGAGGCGCCCTAAAGGAGTAAATGCTAGAGACCCCATAAAGTAGAGACTGGACACTTGGCCCCCACTCCACCCAATTGGATGCATCATGGCGGCGATGGTTTCAGTGTGCGCATGTTGTATAGGGACTCTAGCGCGAGAGCAACACCACCTAATATCTAGACGGTAGTGGCATGGCATCAGTGTTTTTACAACGTAACGCAAGTGTCAAAAGCAGGTTGCAGTATTTGTTTTGACAAAGTGGAAAAATATATGTATCAACGTTACCATTAACTGTTTCGTAGCCAAATCAGTCATAACAAACTGTTATTTTAATTTTAACCTATTACATTGAGTCTAATGACACTATGCTCGTCAAAATAAAAGCAACTCCGCCGCCATTATGCATCCACTTTTCATTCGCACCAATCAGTGTCTCCCACTCGAGTGGCCAGTCTCTACTTGTAGGGTCTCTAGTAAATGCCGATGATATAAACAAACAACAGGAAGTGGCAATAGTCAGGATGGTTAAGATAGAGGTTCCGGAGGAAAACGTTCTACGGAAAGAACAACTGAGTGACAGTGAAATTGAGCCTATATTGAGGACGAAAGAAAAAGGAATTCACCCGGAATACAAGGACGTTTCAGACAAAAGTATAGGACTAAAGACGTTTTAGGCACAATGGGATTCATTGAAAGTTATAGGTGGGCTATTAAGGAGAGCATCCATTTGAAATGATTCTAAATCCAGTGTTGCAATCAAATTTGATATAAAAGAATCGCTAAATCTTTTTTTCATTGCAAAGAAAATCATAGTGGGCCTTGAAAATTAAAGTTTCATTATGCAATTAGGTATTTAAATATTGTTATTGAAGAACTATTATTAAAAACTAGTTCTTCAAATATACCATAAAATGATATTTTATAGGGGTTTTGTGCCTTTGCTTTGGTTACTTCGTATGTACACTTTATTGAAAATAAAAATGTATTTTAAAAGCTTTATAATAAAGAACGGGTTAAATATTTATAGGAAATTTTTGATGATATTGGTATTGTAATAATTACTGCATTCTTCCAAATCAATAACAAAAAAGACAATATTTCTAGTTCCTCCAGACATTCCACCATTAAAACTTGCTGAATGCACCGGACTATTAAAAACTAATCTAGATATAGTTTCCTATTTGCTACCGTTGCTATCTGACAGATTTATGATACTCTTATAAGTTATAATACGAGAATTTGACCTATTATTCCACAAACTATGATCAAAAACCATGTGTTTACTTACTGTACGGTAATGCAGTTAGTTTGCTATTCACGTAATTTATGTCCCTTAGTTTATTAAAGCTATAAATCTATAGTACTGTCTTTAAAAAACTAGGATTTAATTATTTAAAATTTTTCAGCTACAATAATTATTCAGCACAGTTCTACATATATTTTCTTCGCTAAACCAGACAGGCTTCAACTGAAGGTAAATCAAATCAAGCCGTTTGGTGGTTGATTGGGAATTTTCAGTATGATTTCGTTAAGTGCTTCAAAGTTATCCGCGCTCAAGAAATATATTATAGTTTATTAATAGGACCATTGTAAATGGTTGAGATTCGGTGTCCAACAGTTCTAGGTACATCTTGTAGTTTTATCAATACAACATGCACTACAGAGAAATGATAAGTTTGGTTTCTTCAGTTTGCACCAAGTATGTATCAAGATATATTATTACCAAGTTGTCAGATGGAGCAAGTTATGAGGATACACTTTTGTATAGAAGCAGACGGAAGAGAAAAAACAAAATCAGTTTAAATAGAAAATTGTATAGGTATATAGAGGAGAGGAAAGTAAGCCAACAGAAATAATACTTAATTTACAAAAAGAAGTTGAAGTGTTGCGTCGCGTATGTTCTTAGTGTTAGAAACATTTTGAAATATTATCAAAGGTGTGTGGTTAACTAAATTTTAGATAAGTAATGAGAGAAATATAGTCTATTTCGTTGTGGGATTTTGTAACATAAAAGTATCCTCTTCTAATAATAAAATCCAAGGAATCTAGTATATAATTATTTGTTATCTGAATGGGTAAGTAATTTCTATGTAGCTACAGTTACAGGCCTTCTTGACGAATAATACAATCGGTACAAGAATAAAAAGAATATAAAATCTTCTACCTCTCCAGTGTATGATAAAATCTATCACAGGCTTCAGATAAGAGTATAAAAAGTTAAATATTTACAAACATGTATATTATTTGACACAAAAGGATTCACATCAATTTTGGCGCCTAACGTGGGGCAAATTATTGTAGTATATACTTTTAAATAACAATGCATTATTTGAAAATAAATTTTAATAGTCAACATTATTTCAAAAATACACAACACGAATTGTTTGCAATAAGTCCCGATAGAAAAGACTTCAATAAAAATTAAATATAAAATATACTATACAGGGTGGCTCACGAAGTTTTGGCAAGTCGATATCTCGAAAACTATTTGAACTACAATTTTGAAATTTGGTGATTTTAAACAGTGGAAAGCGGTGTCCACTTTTGGTATAATAGGACTTTGTTGCAACATCGCATTTTCAATCACGTGACATCAACTTCAAAATTTTAAATGGAACACTGTATATTATTGCATTTTTGTGAAGGCCTTTCTAATACAAATTCAACGACACCATATTTGTCAGCGTTTTTGTGTGAAACGGCGACAATATGAGCTGTTAAATGAATGGACGGATTTAAAAAAAAATTATTAAAGAACACCATTATAATTAAAAACCAAAACAAAGTAAGTAGAAAAATCATTACAGTTGATGCTCAAATTATTGTCCATATTTAGTAATGCAATGCTCAAATCTTGTTAAAAGATTTCTAATGCATGCTGCTCTAATCATTTCTGGTGTAACAATTTCGCACGCTGCTCTGATTTTGTTTTGCAAATCGTCTAATCCTGTAGGCTGTGTAAAATAAACCAAACCTTTTAAATATCCCCAGAGGAAGAAATCTAAAGCTGTCATATCTGGGGAACGAGCCGGCCAATGTAATGGAGTCATATATAGGGTGTCCCATTAAAAAATTTGAAGTTGCTGTCACGTGATCGGAAATGCAGTGTTGCAATAAAGTCCTTTTATACCAAAAATGGACACCGCATTCCACTGTTCAAAATCACCGAATTTCAAAATTGTAGTTCACATAGTTTTCGAGATATCGACTTGCCAAAACTTCGTTGGCCATCCTGTATAGTATATTATATATTTAATTTTTATTGAAGTCTTTTCTATTGGGACTTATTGAAAACAATTTGTGTTGTGTGTTTTTGAAATAATGTTGACTATCAAAATTTATTTTCAAATAATGCATTATTATTAAAAGTTCTGCCAAAGCGACAAGCTGTAGTCACATGAATGGGTCCAATATTATATGGAGTGTTCCATATTCTACAATATTTTTTTTACTGATTACTTCATTTATCCTGATGTACTGTTTTTTATATTTTAAGTAGTACTTTTTAATAATTACAACATTGTGCCTCTGAATCCCATTTTCCTAAAATGTTCATAAGTTGCAAATGTATGACAGTATCAGACACTTTAGCAGCGTCTAACAACACAACAAGAAAAGTTTTGCAAGCTTTGATAATAGCCTTCAAAAGCAAGAACTCCTCTTAGTATATTGACGAGTGTTTCGCCAACCAATCTGGCATCATCGAGAGATGATTAGAATTACAAATAATATAATAATTGTATCTAAAAAAATAAGTTATTTTGTATAAAACTAACAATAACATAAGTCATATCAACACATTCTGTTATATTTAATCCACCCTGTACTCAGGAATGGTAGAAACAAATAATAATACCGATGTAACATGTATGAAATATAAATTCAACGTATTAAGTTCCACATTGTGTATATCTGGCTCATAACCGGGTAATTTCCATATTCAATAAATATTTCATAGTTTTGTACATTACCCATTGAAACGTCCACTTTTATCATTAATAGAGAAAATATATCCACAGAAAATATTTCTGTAACAATAAATATGCATTAATAATGCACGTTCAATAAATACAGCGGCTTTTTCAAACGATATTTTCGATGAAATCTTTTGCAAACCCCATTATGTGCTTCTATATGGTGTTTTATTTTTACAATGCTTGCATTAAATACCTAACAATGGTACACCCATAGAATATGCAAGCTACTTAAAGTACTTTATAGTTCAAAGAAACCGAAATAGATTTAAAATACTCGAAGTACTTTAAATTAAACGCTGTATTAGGTTATTCAGTAATTAATATTAATAATTTTGAGTTAATACATTTCATTTGTACCGGTAATACATAATCTGGTTAACATACCATGAATGAACATGCATAATAATGCATCTATTTAAGGATTAGCATTTCATGGATTTAACGGCGTCCTTTGGGAGGTACTGGGAAATAAAGTAGTATTGACAGAATTAATAAATTTATGTCAAGTTTTAAATTTGGTGTGTTATAATCCCTAAATATACAATTTATAATAATTTAATTTTTTGAATAATTTATCAGAAAAGTGTTTTAATACTCATGCTGTTTAAGTTTGACATAATAGGAAACTATGCTATAATCTTTTTTTTACAGTTGAATTTCCAAAATAAATGTCAATAAAATTGTTTAATACGCTTTGGGAGTTTAAACAGAGCTGCTCTATTTATGGAAGCAGATGGACAGATTTTCTGTAAATATGTGGTATAAAAGAAAATTCGCAATTAGTTATTTGGCATTATCTGACTCAAAATTTTGTAACACGCGTTGATTTTTGTGAACGTTTAAAGGGGGCTATTTGCTGAAAACTCAAATATCGTTGACTTGCTGATGTCAGATGAAACACATTTTCATCTTTCCGGATATGTTAACAAACAGAACTTTCGCTACCGGGCGACGGAAAATCCTCTAAAATTGCACGGCGAAACGATTCGTAGCAAAAAGATTACTGTGTGGTGTGCAGTATCCGCCTTTCGTATTGTTTCGTCGTTCTTCTTTGAGGAAAATGACTTGATGGTTACTGTTACTTACAGTGTTAACAACAGGTATTGCGTAATTTTGAATAACAACTTCGTAATGTTGGTGTGGATATTCGAAGAATATGGTTTCAGTAGGTCGGATCCACTTCTCACACAGTCACAGGATCCTCTCATCTTGTGATTTCTTTTTACGGAGTTACTGAAAGTCAAAAGTGTTTTCTAATCGACCGCAAACTTTGGAACAACTAAAATATAATATTCGGATAGTTATTAACGCAATCTCAATTGAAATGTTGGAGTGGGTCATAAATGGAAGGAGAGCAATATTCGAGCTTGGAATGAACATAGGCGCAGAACAGCGTAATAAATACATCGATGTCGTTAAAATCTTGCCCGAGTCTAGGTACAAAACCCAACATTGTCACGGAGGAGGAAACGGAAAAACCTTTTTTTTTATACATTTATTTAACGTCGGACTATTTCCGCTACTGAGGCCTAACATCGACGCCTGTAGACGAGCTACTCCCAACCAGGAATTTTGCCGAACCTGTTCCCTTAAGAAGAGTAGGGATCTTTTACTTGCCTAACATTTAATAGACAAGGGACCGGCGGCTTTACATCCCCTCCGAAGGATGGTATATCTCCTATACAACCCTCGCCTAAGCTTGTATAGCTTCCGCAGATACACTGATATACAAGCCGCTGGAAGATGAGTGAGGCGAGGACGCGGTTTCCGTTGGAATGGTCACCCATCCAACTACTAACTGCGCCTGTCGTTGCTTTACGTCGCATACCGAAGTATGTACATAGTAAAGACGCACCTACGCTCACGCCACGGAAAAACTTAATTTACAATGAAAATAAATTCCAAAATCTCTTACTTCATCGAAGGGAACTAGAGCCTGCGATTCAATTTGATAGACGTATGTAACTATATTGACTTTACGGGACTAAGTCATGACTTTACATTTGGAGATGTTCAAATATACCACTTTCCTTAGCTCGGCTTGCAGAAGTGCCAACTGATTTAATTGATGAAAATATTTTCTGTGAAAAACAATTTATGATAATCAATTACATTACTAAGGTCATTAATGAAAAGACAAAAGAATAGAGGATCCAGGTTAGATCCTTGCGGAACTCCTGAGGAAATTGCCTACTGGCTTGATTTAAAACAGTTATATGTAACGTACTGGAGACGAACTGTCAAGTATGAAGGAAAGAAAGTAAGTAGCGGCGCAAAAAAACGTTTGATTAATAAGATTTTGTAATCAATATGATCAAAGGCTTTCGAGAAATCGGTATATATTACATTTGCTTCTCCCTTTTGATCAACAACTTTAGACAGTAGTTGTGTGCAACACAATAAATTTGTATTAGTAGAGCCTTTTTCCATAAAGTCATGATGGTCAAATGATATAACATTTTTAGCGAGTGGATAAATACGATTACATAAAGAATTTCAAAAGCTTTTGCGAAGTGTGATATGCCGATAGTTCGTTACCTTAGAGTTATCCCCATTTTTCAGAATGGGACAGACATTAGCAGTTTTTCAGGTATCGGGGAAAACGCCTTCCCTCAGAGATAAGTTAAAGAGAGTTGTTAATGTTTGTGTTAGGTTACTACTTGGATGGGCGACCGTTTCAAAGAAGACCGTATCCTCGCCTCACATATCTTCCAGCAGCTTGTATATCAGCGTATGCGCGGAAGCTGTGCAACCTTAGGCGAGGGTTGTGTAGGCGATATACCAGGGGATGTAAAGCCGTCGGTCCCTTATCTATTAAATGTTAGGCAAGTAAAAGATCCCTACTCTTCTTAAGGGAAGACAAAGTTCCTGGTTGGAGGTAGCTCGTCTACAGGCGTCGATGATGTAGCGGAAATAGACCGACGTTAAATAAATGTTTAAAAGAATGGTTGCGGTAAGGTATGTGTACAATCTTTGACGCATTTGATTCATTTTATTCTCTTTATGAAAGTAATATATTAATTGTTGGTGACTTTAACGTACCTGAATATTTTAATTATTCATCTGGAGGTAATTCTGACTTAGTCTTATCAATTCAAAAGTTTTCCAGTTTTTATAATCTTACTCAATATAATTTAGTACAAAATTGCAATAATAGAATTTTAGATCTAGTAATGGCCTGACATATTTATACCAGATGATGTCTATCATCCGGCATCAATGGTTCAATTTTACTGCATTAATAAATGTAGGGAATTTTCCACGGCTAGTAATACGGATCCCAATTTTAAAAATGGAAATTATACCGATTTATACAACAATTTAATGTTAAACGACTGGAATTTTTTGAACATTATAGGGGATGTGAACACAATGGTTGGAGAGTTTTACTTTAAACTATACGAGCTTATTGATAAACATGTTGCACTGATTTCTCTAAGGTCTTTGATAAATTAGATCATAATATGTTATTACATAAGCTTCAATATTTGAATATATATACAGAGTTCTTAAATTAAATAACATCATATCTAAGTGATTGTTGGCAATATGTTCAAGTAAGAGGTTACAAGTCGAACAAATTTTTACAATCATCCGGAGTCCCACAAGGTTCCATTCTAGGTCCTTTAATTTTCATAATTTTTATAAATGATATTACCGTCAATATTGATGTAAAATACCTTCTATGACGATTAAATATTCTATGAAATTGACTCAGTGGTCGATTGTGAACACTTACAAATCAACCTAAATCACATAAATACATGATGTATAGAAAATAACCTGTTTTTAAACGTCAAAAAATGCAATATTATGTCGTACTCAAGAAAGCAATTCACTTATGAATTTGATTATAAAATTGGAAATACCTCTCTGAATAGACCTAACAATGTTAAAGACCTCGGCGTTATGTTTGACTCAAAGTTAACATTTGTTGATCACATTAACCCTACTGTATCATCATCTTTTAAGACATTAGGATTCGTCTTAAGAAACATTAAAGATTTTCAAAATGTAGATACGTACAAATTATTGTTCGACTGTTTAGTAAGATGAAAATTAGCATACGCCTCGATTATATGGAATCCAATATATGATTGCCACATAACACATTAGAAAACATTCAACGTCGCTTCCTAAAAAATTTACACCTTAAATCATTTGGCAACTATCCGTCTAGAGGATATCCACATGATATTCTTTTATCTACTTTTAATATTGTTCGTCTTTTAAAGAGGAGGATGAAGCTATCTATAATTTTCCTCTATAAAATTATTCATAATATTATTAAGTGTGAAGACCTTCAAAACAGTATTTTTTACGTTCTACTTCGTCTTAATTCAAGATATTGTGAAGCTTTTTGAATACGTATTCCAAGAACCAACATCTTAGTACAATCTCCCCCTTCTTTCAAATGTTTTCTAATTACAATAAGAAGAGAAACACTTTTAAAATAACTACTAAAAGCATCGCTATAGTTTCAGGATTGTTTAACTCTGCATCGTTATAGAACATACCCCTTGGCATTCTAGATTTTCCTTTCTTGCTGTTCACAACGTTCCATAGATTCTTGGGATCGGTTTGTAAATGAGTGAATTCACTGATGCGCGAGTTAGTTTAAAGTTGTATAAATGCTCAGGTTTTGTACTATATGAGATAGTTCTCTTTGTTACAGGTGTTAAATTTTATACTAGGTATACTTGCCCGATAAACGAAAATCTGCCGCTAGAACTAGCTTAATGGATGAAACATGTTCTGACTTTTTACAAAGTATTCACGATGAAGCACAACATACAACAATTTCATAGGCCATAAAATACGATTATTAGCTCCATTTAATATTTTAAGCAAGTACATATTTCTTTAAGCACCATCAAGCAAATTGGCCCCACAGCGCATTATATTGTATAAAAACAAATACAAACAGGAGCATATTATTTATCACCTTTTCAATTTAGCCGCTTTCTATGTCAGTTAATCTGTAATAGATTTCATGTATTTATATAAGGCACTAAATGTATAAATCTCGTTGAAAGTAATATTAGGTTTACGTAAACACGAAGTGAATTTTGTTTAGAGACGTCACTCTTTCCGCTGGTCCGCACACATGTTAAATGTGGCCCGAGAGCATTTAAAAAAAGTAATTTATTTCTCCTCAGAGGGTATCTCACATGTTGAGAGCTTTACGAGATGAAATATCAACTTCATAAAAACGATAACATGCGATAGTAATATCTAGAAAGTAATTAGACGAGATAGGGATGGATGGGAAACCTTTATATTTTATCACCGTCAGTATAAATTATAAGGTACATTTTTCTTTGTCGGATTTAAAAAATATGAAATAATTTCTAAGCTAATGTATACTTCTCATAAGCTCTAGTACTTGATTTTTTTCGGGGACATAAATAATATTTGTCATTGTATATTAAAATTATCGACAGGAGTTCACAAACTCATTAAATTGAAAGAATGGCTTAGACTTTAATTGAACGTGGGGTTCAGTTGAGTTCGGTGATTAGAAAAATCGTAAATTTTCAAAGTTATTGAACGATATCATTATTTAATTCTAAGGCGTTGTTTTAAAACAGTGAAAGTAACAAATAATTAAGCAAATGCCCAAAGCCTTAAAATGAATCTAAGGGAAAAGGCAGAGCACTATCTGTTTACAACAAAAACAAGACAAAGGAAAACTGGGAAGTCTGCAACCAAATCGGTTGTTATTCTATTATGTAGAAAATATTCAGCATTATTTAAAGACATCTGTTAGGCATTAGCCTCTAATAAAGTGTCTTCCAGACTGGTGTGGGACTGCCATAAAGAGCTCGAAGTTCTGGGTGAGCAGAACAGAGTTAAACTACTCTGGGTGCCGGGACACACCAGAATAGACGGCAACGAAAAAGCTGATGAACTTGCTAGACAAGGAGCAACTAACACATTCTATGGCCCAGAGCCCGTGCTGGGTATTACCAAATGCTCAGCTAGAGGGGCAATTAAAGACTGGGTCAGGAATAAACACAATCATTACTGGAGGAACATACCAGGTAATCGACATGGGAAAACACTTATTGAAGGACCATGCCCAAAACAAACTGCAGAACTGCTCTCAAAGAACAGGTTACAGTTGAGAATTGTAACAGGCCTCTTAACGGGACATTCTCCTGTTAAGAGACACCTGCACTGACACTGACACAGCTCAGGTTGGGAGCCCATGAGGGCTTCCCCTCCTCGTCAAAAAAAAGACATCTGTTCAATTGAAAATGATGAACCTAGTGGTAAAAATAGATGAAAAATTACATTATGTGCAACACATAAAGATACTTTTATGGCTGGTTAAAAGTACTGTGTACAAAAGGCATATTTTGAATTTTAGGCAACGCAAAAACTTGTAATTATGCATGTACCTACCCAATTATTGCAATTTTATGTATTTTTTTCTGCTTGGATCAAGCTATCAAAAATCGGCTATAAGCTTTGCAAAATTGTTGAAGTTTTGTATACAACTTGAGGAAGTTTAATCATGTTTCAAGTTAAAGTGGTTAAAGATGCAGCAACTCATTAAATCTCACTTCATAGTATCCTTGTCTAATAAAATCTTCTACACCAAGTTATTTGAGAGAAAAGTTAACTTTCAGATCCACAACCCCGCAACATCGCACAGCCCTAAACCAACGTAACTTTCCTTACATATCCGTGTTCTTATGCAACTCTATTGATCCAAATTATAAAAATCTATTGTCAGATAATGTCATCCGTAATAAAAATTAAAGTCTAGTTTATGAATAGCAACAGAACCTAAAAAATATTTTTAAGTACCACTTTGCGTCTAACTTATCTTTTTATTATTATTTACTACTATTATTATTATCTTATTATAAGTTTTCCTTAATGTACCTAATTCACCTGTGTGAATAATTTCTTTTAAAATTTCTGTGTGTAATACAATAAAGTGTATGTGCATTGTTAATTTATTATATATTAACACGTGTCATGTTCTTTCTGTTACGTAATTCTAGCTAAATGATGGTTAAATGTCAGAATAGCCAGGTGGTTAAACTTAGTATTATAAATCGCTACATGCAATGTGTTTATGCACATTTACATTTTCCCAGTAAAGCTTTTTATTATTATTATTTTAAAGAAAGAACTTCAAGGACACTTCAAGAATTAGTATGTCCCCTATAATTTTCTGAGGTATCATTAGTAAAATCATGTAATTGATAAAAAAGTCACTCAGTTGTTAGCCGCCACTCACGAACATATAAATTGACGCAAAATGATATAACAGCAACTGTAATGGGTCATTTGTAAAAGGACACTGATGGTCAACACAGAAGCAGAGAAAAGTAACACGTTACCTCTTTTCTTTGGTAAACATATCGTGTCATCTATATATTGTCAATATTTTTAAATACAAGTGGACATTAAAAATACTGTAATAAATTTTTACTTTTTATATATAGCTATAGAGTGATTAGTTATAAGATCAGTGATATTTTAATAATACATTTATTTACAATAGCACAATAGCCGAGCGATACAATTACAGGCTGGACAGAGACGTTCGTTGGCTGTTTCTTATCAGCCATCATCGTTAAACTTCTTTGAGCCTTTTTAACTCTCCCAGTGAAGTTACCTTTAAGCTCAAGTTTTTTTTTTAAAAGTAGCATATTGTTCAATTTGCATCTTCATTACTGTGCTAGGCTAGTTCAAAGGAGCTTACATGATTTTTTTTGTAACCCGTCTGGGTTGTCCTTGGAGTAGGGTTATGCAGATGACCTGGTGGTGATTGTAGAAGGTAGACATGAGGTGATGATTTCAAACCTCATGCAAATTATCTTAAACACAATATCCAATTGGTGCTCGTCAGAGGGGCTCAATGTCAATCCGAGCAAAACAGTTATTGTCCCATTCACCAAAAGGAGAAAACTTAACCTTAGAACTCCTATGCTGAATGGAACGATCCTAAACTTTTCCAGTGAAGTCAAGTATCTAGGAGTAATTGTGGATCAAAATCTTACCTGGAATCCACATCTAGAAAGGACACTTACTAAAGCAACAGCGGCTATTAGGACGTGCCGTAGACTGTTGGGTAAGCCGAAAATTATACATTGGTCCTACCTCTCGGTTGTCAGACCTCTGGTGATCTACGCATAATGTGTATGGTAGCCAAGAACAGAAGAAAAAATAGCACAAGGAAAGTTGCAAAAATTGCAACGCCTTGCCTGTTTAGGGACTACAGTAGCAATGCACTCGTGTTCCACAGCAGTTATGGAGGCAATGATTGACCTACTTCCTTTGCACTTGCATGTGAGGAAGGAGGCAGCACTTAATGCCTTAAGAGTGCATCGAGCACTCAAATTTAAATCAAACGATCTGGTTGGTCACTAAAGGATTTTGGAGTTAATTCATTTTGAATCCATAACCAAACATACTGACTCAATGCCAATGAAACAGGAGTATGACTGTCCGTTTAACGTGCTGATCGAAAGCCGTCAGACGAGCTAGATGGCTGCACTGCGATTGAAACAAGGATCACTCATCTGGTATACAGATGGATCAAAAATAGCTAAAGGGGTAGGAGTGGGTGTAGCAGTGCCTAAATGTAGGCTATCAAAAGCCCTCGGTAGCACCCCAACCATTATCTAGGCAGAAATTCATGTTATAGATCTGTGGGCCCAGGAAAGCCCAAATAAAAGCATTCGAAGGGCAAAGATCTATATATTATCAGATAGCCACGCAGCATTAAAAGCTCTAAGGCCCTATACCTTCAAGTCTAAAATTGCCTGGGAATGTAGATAATCCATGAAGCAACTGGCCAACAACAACAAGGTTACCTTGATGTGAGTGCCAGGGCATGAGGAAGTACAAGGTAATGAACTTGCTGACGGCCTTGCGAAAAAAGGAGCTGAAGCACAATTCATTGGACCTGAACTCTTTTGTGGCCTGGCCAAGGGACACATAATGAAGGAGATCCAAAAATGGGAAAAGGAATAAAAAAGTCCTACTGAAGGAATACTCCAGGCCAAAGAGAAGTGAAATAGTTTATAACTTATTCGGCAAAGAATGCCACAAGGCTTCTCGAACTTGAAAAGTCCGAATTAAGGCTGATAACAGGCCTTCTAACTGGCTATTGCCCCTTGAGATATCATCTCAAGAATATGGGCAAGGCAGTAGACGACAAATGCAGATATTACGATACTACAACTGAAACGGCAGAACATATACTTTTTGAATGCAAGGTATTAATCCGCACTAGGCTAAAGTTCCTAGACCAAGCGGAATCAACGCCTGAAGACATAGGGAAATTAGCCTCCAGGAAAATCACAAGCTTTGTAAAAAGTCTTGGAATCCTGGGCAATAACTAGGTGTAGGGTAATTCACAAAAGATCTCTTCGGTCGAAGCGAAGTAAGGCTACTCAGAGCCAAACGACCCCTGAAACAGTATACAATCTACAATCTGTCCTTGGAGTAGATTCCGTCATTTCCAAAAGTTCCTTCGGTTGTAAACTCTTCTGAACTTTTTACCTCTGTTCTGGAACATCGTTTAGTTGCCTATGCTTCGTATATCTTGCCGAGGGAGCTGACAATACCTTGAAATGGATCAATTTTTATACCAAATTCTTTATGATATTTCTCATACCATTTGAACAGTAATATTCCAGAGATACTTTATTTTCATTTCTTTTTTCATGTTGTAACCGTACCCTTCTAGAATTCTGATTATATCTCTTTCTAATTTGTACTTCCTTTTAACAATAAATGAGAGAATTATGCCCACCTCGTTTGTAACGGAATCTTGTTAAGCAACCGCGGTACAGTTTGTGATCATTGCATACCAGACTACATATACGTAACTTCGGAATTGTCTGCAAAGTATTTGCCGTTGTATAAGCCCTAGTTAAACGCTAGTTCCAACTTTAATACATATATTATGAGTAATATTAATTATGTACTACTAGTGGATATTTAGCGGTTTCGGGTATCAGCTGGTTTCTATATATATAGGTGTTCATGATGCTAATTCTAAAATTCACCCAATCCAATATATGGTGAGAAACGTGCCGAGGGATGAATGGCAAAAGGGTGACTAAAAATGTCATGTCGCAGTGTCAACCTCAGGGAACCGGGCACACCCTGTTGTATAAGAGCCTTACCCCTTCTATCGGATTTTTTTGTCAATCACTTCATTTTTATTTTAAGCTTATTAAAAATCATATAGTTACATTGAGTTAGTGGGCTTTCTATCGCTGTTGAACAAAATCTTAATATTTAAACATTATTTTTTACTTTTTAGTTCGGTTTGCTATTAAAGCGTGTTTTTTTAGTTTTTTTAAACTATATTTTTTTAACTGTATTCTGAGGTGTCGTTTCACAAATTACGTATTCTGTTGTGTATTGGGGAAGGAGTTCTTCAAGGTTCAGTACTGGGACCATTGCTACTCCTCAGGTATGTAAGTGACTCATCCAATATCACTTCTAACGCTGATTTTGTAGTATTTGCTAATGACACAACTGTTACCTATGTCAAATGCGCAATTGTTAGTTGACGAATAAGTTGACCTTAAATACGTCTAAATCTGAGCATATTTCCTTTTCACTTCGTCAAGTCAATGCTGACATGAAAAATGATAAAATTCATTGTACAAAGTTCCTAGGAGTTCATTTGGATAATAAGTTAACTTGGGAAAACTACACAAACTTCGTTTGCAAGAATGTTTCTGCGATTGTATAAAGTGTCGTAATCTGGAAAATCAGGTATTGCAAAGAACTTTATACATTTTATTTTGGATTTGATGGGGAGTCTATCGTGGTATTTTAATGCAAAGGATTAGATAATCATCTGTAATATACAATGTTATCACACCTTCTATATTATCGATTATTGCCACTTTCAATAAAGAAATATAATTTGCTTGTATATATTATATTACACTGTATTGTGCATGTTATTGTCGAACATTAAACTAATTTACATATTTATGTGTACAATGTCAACATAATATATTCAGTTATTTGTTTATTTATCTATAGGATCCGGGTATGGATGTGACGATTTACGTACGTATATGTTCAATATCATACGTAATATGGTGTTATGGAAAATCACAGCCATTTTATTTATTTTAAATCTGAAGAACATCGTTTCTGTTCCCTAGTATACAGGGTGTTCCTTAATGACGTGCCAATATTTCAGTGTCTGATTCCTCGGGCCATTTGATGAAGAAAAGTTCATATGAACATACGGCTTAAATTTTTTGCTGCAGGGTGTTATTTTTTTTTAAATCGTTATTTTTCAATATTTCAGAAAGTACTTTAGATATTATTTTTAGTTTTTGTATGTGTTAACAGGATGTAAAACTACATATTTTAGTTGAAAAACCTATTTTATCGCCTCTCCAATGGCGTCCCTGCAAACATATCTTCTGATATTTCTTATACCAAAAAAATTGGCACGTCACTGATATTTTTCTATGTGAATGTTTTTTTTCTGATTAGCCTGGCCTGGAAAACGATATCTTGCGTTTTCTCGCTAGATTCCCAGTTCTTGATACAACAATCAAATTCAAATTGTTTCATTTAGCAGTCAGTATTGACTAATAATATTTGAACACGTAAATCTAATTATTCTGGAATAAATGATATTTTTACCAACATCATTTTCAAAATAATATTTGTTGACATAAAGTTTTTGTTTAAGAACATTTTTTTTATGCTTCATGGACAAAAGTAAATTGAAAATAAGTTTATTAAAACAAATATTTAAAATAATTTCAATTCACAAAGTACTTATGCAAAATCGAAAATCTATTTTAACCTCTTTCTTTGGAAAGCTGCACTACATAATCAGATTCAACAAAGTTTTCTGTTTCTTCAGCATCTCCAACAAGGTCTTCGACATCATCATGGTCCTTAAAATCATCAAGATCTTTACTTCCAATATTAATTTTAAAATTTGTAGTTGCTTCGTTATCACTTTCCTTCGAATCGCTGATTTCATCTAACGGTTCTGTGTCAGGGTTAGAACAGTTTTCGGACCCGTGACGATTGGAGTATAAATTGGAGCATTTTATCCCATGTTTGCGACAGTCGGGTCTTATCTTATCACAACCAGCTTCACAGCCGCAGCAGATAGTTTTCAACAAACTTTCAGAAATTACTTTTCTTTCTCTTTAGGTATTATTTCAGTTAGATGGTGTTTCCATCCTCAATTCGTAGCCGTAGGTTTGTTACCAAGCCAAGTTTGTAACTGAAAATAGGCCCTGTACGCGTGGAAAATCAAGGACAAGTGTATGGCATGCGAGTTAGCAGAAACGAACATAAAAGAGCTGCGCGCGCGCTTGAGACCGCGTAGCATAAGAACTGCCCCGCCATCTCAATAATTTGAAATATTTATTTTAATGACATTATTTTCAGTTTATTTTTGTCCATGAAGCATAAACAATTTTTTCTCGAACAAAAACTGTAATTTCTAACCATTTTTTTATATGTCAAACTATCGCTTAAACTATTTGTTTCTCAACAGTCCGAGCCTTAAACGGTTAACCAAAGTTTCCTGATTTGATATTACATTGAAATTACTATTTTATATCAGTCTTAACACTTTATTTCAATAAACAATAAAGAATTCGTGACAATTACGGAAAAATCGATCTGAAAAAAATCTTTGTTTTGGTTTTTCCCATTTTTTACAATGTTTTTTCATAGTGACAGTATGATTTTTTTACACCACCTTAAAGTAAAGATTTCAACGAAAAATTTGTCTTGAAATTTTCAAAAATAAAAATTTCCTTGATCAAGATTTTTGATTGAAAATTAGGCCCTTTTCAAATTAAATTCGCATAAAATCAAAAAATAAATATTTCGCTTGAAAAAAATTACAGTTTATTTGAGACATAACAGTGTCTATTTTCACAAAATTTCATTAAAACCGAAACATTTCTGTGGGAGATAGAAGGAAGAAAATCAGAAAATTGGTTATTGCCGTTTCTCTCAATAGTTTTGAGGTTATGTTGAAAAATAAGAGAAATAATATAAGAATAAAAGTTGTAGAGCTTTCAATTTTCTACAACTTTTGTATTTAACTTTTTTCGATAGAATGTCTAGTTTTGCCGGAAATAGTGTTAAGGGCTTAATGCATATGTTACGACTCACAACGCACATTTGTGTTTCGTGGGCCACATACGGCCAACAGCCGTGCGCCGTTGGTTGCACAGATTTGCAGATTTGGCTTCTGTCCGCTAGGAGCCGTTGCATGACTTCCGGCTTGTTGAAACGAAAGGTAAAAGGTGCTCCTGTGTGTACACTGTCGATAATTTCTGAAACTCAACTTATTTAAGTCATCTTGTGGGATTTTGGGATTATTGGCAACAATAAAATTTCCTCCGTTTTGGTTATTTCTGTTTGTCAGAAAATTTTAGGTTACCTTATTATCGCCATCTTCTCCGGCCTTGTTAATTGACCAACCACCATCGACTGCCCCCCCCCTCGAAGTTACCACCGTAGGGCTGCAGCTTCACAAGTTGCTGGCGTCTGGGTATCGTACCACCTAGATGTGTTATTTGTTTCCTCTACTTGGAAACCACCTTCAGTGGTTCTGCGTAGTAATATTTGTTTTCTTTTAACTTACGTTTGTATATATTTGAACAAAGATTTTACTCATTTCTTATTAATTAAGTACGTTCTCTAATGTAACCCATTGCGGACATATTTATTATAGTCAATCCTCACGGTTGTAAACCAAGTGTAGCTACACGAGAGGAATTTATGCTTATTTATTTTTTAACATATTTATCAGAATAGAGCCATATAACTACCCATCGCCAGGTTCACATTAGAGAAGCATAAGTTATAAATAGTGTAATATAATCAATTTCACGCTGAGAAAGAGTGTCATTATTTTGTCTGCGACCACTAAGAATGGAACCCTCAGCGATTTTATGTTAAATAAACTAAAAACTTTTAATAGTTTATGGTGAATTTGGGCTTAACGCCCTGAGATTTCTGAGCTAGTGAAATTTTTGCCGTGGGCGTGCTACATCCCTTATCCATGCTAGGCAGTGCCCGCGATCTGCTACTCACAGCAGCCCAATTGTGTTTTCCTGTTGCATTATCTTGCTACCCCTACCGTCTCATAATAAGAGTGGTGAAAAACTAGTAGCAATAGTATAAAACCACGTTTCACCAATAAAGCACACCTTTTCCCACCCCCACCCTACTTCCGGTTATTTGTTGGGGTCCAATCTGATTTTCCCCCATTTATATACTTACCATTAATCAAAAATTTTCCGACCATCTATATATTGCTAAGAATTTTGTCGATTTTTGGCCTCTGAAAACCAGTTTGGCACTGGACTATAAGGAATCAAACCCTGAAATATTACCATGTCATTAAGGTATTGTTAATATTACGGCTTACTGATAAGTTCAGTATTGGATTTCAATGAATAAATAATTATAGAGAATAAGTTGTCTGTTTTCGGAAAACATGTTTAGCTTATTATGAACATTTAACATTATGAAGGAGAAAAAGATTATTTCAAATTATCAGTTTCAGTTCGAATAAGTTCCTTACTTTTTATCGGCTGTATATACATTAAGAATAGAACGTTTTTCAGTAGATTAATGGCAGGTGCTTATAATAAATGATTTTAGTTCGATATATCATGTTGCCAAGACAAGCGTGAACGGTTAATATTGTAGACAATGAGAAACAAACTGATAAAGAAATATTTCGCACATGAGAATCAAGGTATAAAAATTCTGAGGTCGGAAACTCCGAGAATATCACAGAGAAATATAAGGAACGTTTAACGAAATCATTGGAATTTCACGGTAGTTTTGACTTCACAGGAATACAATTTATTCTCATTTAATATTTCTATATAAGGAAATAGTCTAACGTGTTGAGCGAGAAATTATTCAATTTAAAATAGTTTAAGTTGTGTATAAAAAAATACATTAAAGATGTGAAAGCAAGTGAACGAGATTAATATTATATTATGAAGGAGTCGGTAAGAGGATAACATGTTCTTTAAGCAATATAAGCGTATATCTTAACTGTTTCTGAAGGCCCAGTTCTAGTATACTTGAATTAAAAATGCAATACCATTTTGTTTCATTTGTCAAATTTGTCCTCAATATGAGATTAAAGTAACTGAAATTTCGATTTATTATGCAGGGTGTTTCCAAATTATTAAAGATTTTTAACATTTTTGACGATTTAGAATAAATTTGACATATGGGTACGGTTGTGAGCAAAAAATATAGGACAAGTCTTCTAACGGTATTTTGCTAAAATCTAGTTGTGTACATCTAACTTTAATTTTTGTGACATTGTCAGTTAGTTGTCATAATTTTTTGCAAGTGTGCAAAAAACTAATATGCCTCAATAAGCGATTTAATTAAATCTGGAGTTATTGCTAAAGCAGAAGATGGATGGTCAATGAGACAAATTGCACTGCGTTATAATATTGACAAAAATTCGGTGTGTAACATTTAAAGAAAGTGGAGAATGAACGGTACGATTACTGGATCAGGGCGACGAAGGATATCAACTCAGCAACAAGATTTACAATTGGTAAATGCTTTAGTAGAAAATCCATTTTACTCAGTTATTCAGACTGCTGAAGAAACGAATTTTTCCTGAATCGAGCAGTACTGGTTGCCGGCGAGTAAGAGAATCGGAGCTACGCTGTCATGCAGTAGTACACAAATACTTACTTAAAGCTGAACATAAAGAAGCTCGAATAGGATTTGCGCTTGAATTTTTAGCCATGATGTACATTTTTGGAACAATGTAATCTTTACAGACGAAATACTTTCCAGTCAACACACAGCGGTCGTATTCGTGTTTACCGCCCTCCGAATACTCGATTCGATGAGAAATATATACCTAACAATGATAAAAGTGGTAGATTTTCCGTCAATATGTGGGCTTGGTTATCGGCACGTGGTCCTAGTGTTTTGTGGTATATTGAGGAACGATTTAATAGTGAAACGTATATTAGGATTTTAGACAATATTATGCTCTCTTCTGTGTCACAATTATTTCCTAATAATGAGTTCATATTGCAACAAGACAATTGTTCGGTTCATACTGCTCATACCGTAACTAACTGGTTTCAAGATAACAACATCAATGTTCTTAACTGGCCCAGTCATAGCCCAGATCTTAACCCTGTGGAAGAAGTATGGGAACTACTCGTAAGAAGTATCCAAAAATGAAATGTGAGACCACGGTTTGCCGAAAAATAGTAAATAATGCATGGGAAAATGTTATTACTAATGATTATTTATAAGGTTGTTTAATTCTATGCCAAACAGATTTATAAAAGTTATAAATAGAAATGGTGCAATAACGAAATATTAATAGTTAGTTTCTTGTCTTGTTCTTTGATCCAATATTTCTACTAATTGTACCATTTATTCTCCACTTTCTTAAAATGTTACACACCAAATTTTTGTTAATGTTATAATGCAGTGCAATTTGTCTCATTAACCATCCATCATTTACTATAGCAATAACTACAGCATTAAAATAAAAAATAAATTAAAAGTGATATCTGTTTTATTTCGGCTACTCATTACATATTCAAATAGAGACAGATTTACATTAGAAAAAAAAGTTGTCCTATTTTTTTCTGCTCACGACAGTACTTCCTTAGTATCAGTATAAGATGGCGAGACTAGTTGCTTCTAGAATATTTAGAAAGAGATATGTGATATATGAGATGACATGACTCGTTTCCCTTAAATAATGCAGGGACGGAGGTTGTGGGAGGTAAGGATAAAAGTACATACATAGTTGCTGCTACATACAAAAAAAATGAGAAAATAAAGCAAAACTCCCAGAGCGAACATTTGCCTAGGCAGAGTTGCCTGTTTGGCTATGTACTCGCTAACAAAAGAGGACCCAGGACACTCCCCTGAGGAACGCCCCAGGTATTTTCAATTCTACTTGATACGTTACACCCTATCCTCGTCATATGATATCTGTTCATTAAATAATCTTAATAATATTAAGGCTTCGGTTGCAACAAATACCGGCCGAAAGACTAATTCCTACTTAAAGGTGCTCCCGTTATTCCACACCACTTGCAGACTGCAGTTTCGAGATGTTGGCTCTCATAAGTGCAATATAGATTTTTATGAACGACACGAGGATCCTCCAACTATATGGTACATCCCGAAATCTTTAAGATTGCGAGATGCAACTGAGTCAGAAAGCGTCATCTAACGATCCAGTATCTATTGCAATCGAAATAAAAGCTATTTTTTGATATTATAGCAACATCACATATACCTTAAATTTTAATCATTTCTTGGGTACAAAGAAAGAAAACTTGTCTGAAGGTTTCAACAAAATTACTTAATGAACTCCCGGTGTTTGGCTTTTTCAAACCAGTATATTATTGGGCGGATTCTATAAAGTATTACGATAGATATTTAATATTAAATTTATCGTTTCATTCAAATTAAAACGCTTCCGGGGGTATAGCAATTAAAGCATGAAATCAACGTATTTCACGTGTGATTTATATTCATGTATATTGAAATTCAAAAAATTGATTTCATCGTTCCTCCATCATTTTATTTAGATTATATACTTTTTCGTGAATAATGTCTGGAGGGTTCAACTTTGGAAAAAAGTTGCTGATTGGATTTCGTTCTTTTTTAAAATGAATTGATAATAAATTAGTTTCTAGATCACCTTTTTCTTTATTTCTGGTTTTATAATCATATGATATAAATTTATTATCATTTTTTCTATTAACTTGATGAATTAGTATCTCAATGAGTATACAACAGCAAAATATCTACCGTATATCAAATAACTTACTTTTTATATGTTGGATATAGTGCGCTTTTGCTGATAATAAAACACTTTCTTCTTGGATGTTTTCTAGTGGCTTAATATATGCCACAACCCATCCAGTTGTCTCATCCCTTATAATTGGCTCTACCAATGCTAGCATGGTAGCTCAGTCGGTTATGTTGTGTAGCAAATTCGCATGGTGAATTTATTTTTAAATGGAATGCTATGTATATTAGTGCAGTTCAAAAAATGTACTTATATACATAGCATTCCGTTTAAAAAAGGCACTTGTTCCTGTAATTTCGTTTTGGCTCGCCCTGTATGTTCGAAAATAATTTTCAGTTATAGACTTTTTTACCTAGTTTACTTGCAATTTTTTAATATAATAATAATAATATAATAATTTTTTAATAAATTTCTAGCTATCGTAGAACTCGAGATATCGAGGTCCGACGCACTATTGCCCAACCCTGTATATAATTTAATTATAACTCAGATTCATTCTATCCATGTAATTTTAAGTATATCGTATGCTCCTCTCTTCCCGTGTCTGCTTAGAAGAGAGTTACTTTTATTGGCCTTTTATTCAATGTTCCCAGTGTGTATACAGCTTAGTTGATAATGTAAAACATATGTAAAATAGAAATTTTCCTGTAGATATTTGCATTGAATTTGTTTTTAATTCTTTTAAGTACTTTAAATCGCACATGGAATACAAGACTATTCTTTAATATCTTTATTCACCTTTTGTCTATTGAAAGCGTTTATTTGTGCACACAATAGTCGGCGGCTGGAAATTGAGAAATCATTACGTCCTACGAATATTTACTGTAAGCAAATCGAATAGCAACATTTTTCATGTCTAAATTATCTACGTGTGATAGAAACTTTTATATCTGTAATGAATATTTTCAAAATTTTGTTTGGGGTTTTAAACCATTGGACAAGAGTGTTTGACTTTGAGAGAAAAATCGTGTTTATGTTTAGTCTTATTATAAAAGGTTAGACCTCGTTAAGATTCTGTTGGTTCTTTGGCAGGACACATAATTAGATATAGCACGAAAATGGGATAATGATAAACTACAAAATTTTATGCATGTAGTAGTTACGATGTGAAGCTACATTAGTTTGTTTACAGATCGAAAACACTATGTTATCTTGAAATATTTCTACTGGTGATGTCGTGTCAATTAGGGACGTGAGCAAAATAATATAAGCATTCCAAAGGGCTCAGTCTTGGGGACGATACCGTTATACACTAACTTCTGTAATTCTTTCCACTTAACATGTAAAGTTCTCAATGGTGGTTTATCAGATCATACATCGCAAATTCTCGAATTAGACTTTTCAGCTGCCATAAATAGTAAATGTGAGTATAGATACACCCGACTATATAATGATATAAACTATATAAGTTTTTTTTAACCATATAAGCAATGAATCATGGAGTGAAGTATATAATGCAATAACGCCAGAAGAAGGATTTACTAATTTTGTAAATACCCTAATTTATTACAACAACTTGTGTTTTCCTCTAACTAAAGTAAATATTCATAAAATGCATGGAAACAAAGGGTGGGTAACACCGGGTATAAAAGTGTCAGCTCAAAAACTAAAAATTTTACACCAAGTCATGTCCCAAACAAACGATCCAGATGATATTACTTTTTATAAGAATTATAAGAAAATATACAAAAAAGTCATAGTATCAGCTAAAAACTTCACAATGATTTAACTTATTTTCATTCTACCAATAAATCGAAAACAGTTTTAATAAATAATATTGTAACTAACAAGCAAACAAAAAATAGTATTGATAATATTAAAATTGAAAAGAATTTAATTAATGACCCTTATATTATAGCACAACATTTAAATAAATACTTCATCGATTTACCTGCCAAACTAAATAAAAAATTAGACTACAACTTAAAAAATAATTTCATACCACTTCAAGAATATCCTACTTTGTTTTCAGAACCCGTTACTGAATCAGAGATTTTCAACATAATAACAAACTTGAAAAATAGCAATTCCTCCGGTGGAGATAATTTAAGTTCAAATCTAATTAAAAAATCTGTTGCGTATATAGTAGCTCCTCTTACGTTTTTAATTAATCTTCTCTAGCTGAAGGTCATTTTCCCTCCGTCTTAAAAGCTGCAAAGGTTTTTCCTTTGTATGAAAAAGGGGAGAACACATTACCTGAAAACTATAGACCAGTTGCAATCTTATCAACTATTTCTAAAATAATAGAAAGAATTGTTTTTAACAGAATTGTCACATTTGCAATAAAGCATAAAATTCTTTCAAATTCGCAACATGGTTTTAGAAAAGGTCGTTCAACCGAAACTGCTATAATGTCGTTTTTGAATAAATTATACAACCACCTGGATACCATTATACATAACCTGGGCGTTGTTGTTTGTATGTAGACTGCGACATACTTCCACAAAATTTCTAGGGATACCTAAGCGGAACATAATTTTTCAGAGCACTTCCCTGTCCACCGAGTCAAACGCCTTGGTTAAATCAATGAAGGCCATGTGAATTTCTCCTTGATGTTCGAGTGCTTTTTCTTGAAGCTGTTTAAGTGTGAAGATTAAATCTGATGTGCCTCGGTTTGGTCTAAAGCCACTCTGTGTTTCAGGAAGTAACTTTTCCATAACAGGTGTTAGCCTATTTGCCATCGCTTTAGTGAGTATCTTCCCTTCAACAGCCAGGAGAGCTATACTCCTGTAATTTCCACAGTCCGCAGCATTCCCTTTGTTTTTGAAGAGGTTGATTAAAAGTGTATCACGAAACTCCTGCGGAGCTTGACCACTTTCCCACACGACATCAAACAGTTTTTTGAGGTAGGGTATGAGCTCTGACGACACAGCTTTAAAGATTTCAGCTGGGAGTGAGTCGGCGCCGGGAGATTTGTTATTTTTTAGCTGCCCAATGGCGGTTAAGATCTCTTCCGTTGTTAGTGGTTTATCTAAGTCTTCGAAGGTGTCATATTGAGGGATAAGATTTATAATATCGTGATCGGCTTGACTTTGCTGGTTAAGAAAGTTAGAGTAGTGTTCTTTCCATCGGGCTCTTATTTCCTGGTCTTCTTTGAGGAGATTTCCATTTAAATCTTTAATAGGGCACATATTTTTCCGACTGAGGCCGTACACTGCTTTTACTCCTTGAAAGAAATTCCTGTAGTCGTGTGAATCGGCGTACCTTTGAATTTCTCTGGCCTTGCTTGCCCACCACTCGTTCTTTATTCTTCTTATTTCGCGTTGCGTTTCATACTTAGATTGGGTAAAAGCTTCTGCTTTTGATGAGTCGTTGGGGTGGTTGATAGCGTTTTGGAAGGCAGTATGTTTGCGGTCAAGAAGTTCTTGTATAAAATAAAATTTCTTGGCGTATACATAGACAATGCACTCAGTTGGGAACCTCACATAGATTCAACGGGAAAAAAACTTTCTCCTGTTATGCATTATATAGATTAACACAGATCTCTGGTAGGTCCACGGTTATGTCATATTATTATGCACATTTTGTATCTAGAGCATCATATGGGATTATATTTTGGGGATGTTCTCCTGACTTTGTCAGAATTTTTAGGCTTCAAAAGAAAGCAGTTCGGTATATAGCTGGTGTTTCTAAATACTCATCTTGTCGAAATATTTTTAAAGATTTTCATATATTAACTCTGGCATGTATTTATATCTTACAAATAGTTCTTTATATTAAGAAAAATTTAAATGCATTTCCAACAAACAATTTTAACCATACATACAGTACTCGTGAAAGGAATTATTTGAACACGCCACTACATAATCTATCTAAGTTTGAGGAAAGTCCGAATTATATGGGAATTAAACTTTACAACAAAATTCCAAACTGTATTAATGTGAACTCATTCAAAAGAGAAATGGTTAATTATTTAAGTGATATGGGTTTCTATTCTGTTGAAGAGTATTTAAATGTGTAGAATCTAAATGGTTTTTAATTTTATTGTGTAATTTTTGTATTTTATACGTTTTTTGTATGTAATTATTAAGCTTCTGCAGTAATTGCTATTGAAGCCATGGCTTTTATTTGTGACTAGTCCTATACCTTTCTGTATGGTCTTTTGGACAATAAATTATTATTATTATTATTAATATCATAGTGCAACAAGGTTCCAAGAAGGCCAAAACATCAAAAGTTTGCAAGATCTCCCCCCCCCCCGTTTCTGAGGGTGAGAAAAACGATGGTGATGATTTAGAGTTCTGAAACCCTTGAGTGCTACTCCTATCAAAAAAAAACTACCCCAATTTCCGAGTTCTCGGTCTTGGGCTTACGCGGACTCGTCGGATCGGGTTTATTTTGGGGATTAATGAAGTATATATTATCTACTAATTACCAACCTCTCCTTTTCAGGCTATTTTCATCAGGATAGGAACATGCAAACTATTTTTCTCTGTCTCAAACCGTTTTGAGATATCTTAGGTCCAATTGAAAATTTCGATTTTCAGCTATTTTTTTTTCTCGAAAAGGACTTATGATAGACCATGCTGTCTAATAAAAATTTAAGCTACAGTTTTTTGTTATTTTATAGAGATTTGCCGTGTAATTACAACGAAATTGGGCCGCCCGATAAATATAGTAATAGTTAACCTATTAAAGAAATAAAAAACCTTTTCGAGATATTTGTCTAAGGTTTCTCTTCACAGTTTCAAAATTTTAAAATTATTATTAATTTTAATTATACGGGGCACTGTAAAGAGTTTATTTAAATTTACAGATTTTTCTTGACACACGTTTATTAAATGTTTTAGTGGGCGCCCTGTAGTAATTACAATTTTGGGTACTAACGCAGTTATAAGTACGCAAGTTTATTTGATAATAAGAAAAAATCCATTACTTGCTTTGTTCTTAAAAAGTAAGAGGTGCATTTAAAAAAATTGTCCTAATTTCAATAAAAAGCCCGAATGATAAAAAATAAAAGAGATATCAAAAATCAGCCGAATTAATTTTTCCAATTGTTTCATAGGTTGTCCTGGTATAAAAAATTCAACTCGATTTTTATATGATTTACATGCCCCAATTAGAACAGTCAGAATTATTAAGCCGCTAGCCCTTGGCTAACGCCTAACCTTAAATTAATGATGACGTTAAGAGATAGTGCGCGTTATAAATATGAGAAAACTTAAACTCATTAAGGGAGTTTAGAGAGTTGCACAATTTTGTAAATATAGCAGTAAAAACGAAAAAAGCTTTCTTGCATCATAGATTTAAAACTGATCCTAAAAGTTTTTGGCGTACTTTGAGATGGCTTAATGTTGGAAAATCTGAAAGTCCCCTTGTAAATTCTGGCAATCCTGACGAATTCAATGACTATTTTGTTAGCAGCATCCCAAAAGTTTATGTTATTAACAATGATCCTCTATTAGGCTCTTATGCGAATGCAATTAGTTTAAATGTTAAAGGCACTTTTGATTTATTTGAAGTTACATCTGATAAGGTTGAAATTTCTTTACATAGTGTTAGATCTAACGCAAAAGGGGCTGGCGGATTAGACTTAAAAATGATTATGTTTATTATTTCTCACCTAAGCACTCATCTAATGTTTGTAATCAACAAATGTCTTTTAAATTCAGCCTTTCCTTCTAGTTTAGAAATAGCCAATGTCATCCCTATACCGATGGACAGTTCAGCGTCTCTATTTTCACATTATAGATCCTATCAGATACTACCCACTTTATCTAAAATTCTTAGAAAAATAGTTCACGAGTAGCTAAGTTAATTTTTATTATTCAACGAGATCTTTCCACCCACACTTTAATACAACTACTCCGCTGTTAAGTGTGACTGATGATTTATTAAGAGCATTTGATGATAACAAAAGTACTTGCTTAATTAATCTTAGAGCCTTTGATACTTTAAGTCATGCCAAACTGTGTACAAATGTACAAAATTACGTTATTTTGGGCTCAACGAAGCAGCCGTACTATGCTTTCAAAATTATTTAACTGAAAGAAAACAGAGTAGTGATAAACAATCGTTTTTCGGAGTGATATTGAGTAAGGAGTACCGCAAGGTAGTATTTTGGGACCGTCGTTATTTTCTAGCTGATTTTTATAACATTTGAACTTCTGCAAATCCCACTAATATGCTGATGACACTCAAATTTACTACTCCTTTTATCTAACAGATATCAATCTTGCTGTAGAGCGAATCAACTTTGATCTTGACGAAATTTCCGGTGTGTTTCTATCTCATGATCTTATTCTGAATGAAAATAAAACGCAATTATTACTTTTAAATGAAAATAAGAACTCAATCCTAGAAGACGAAAACTTTAAAATAATTCTTATTAACATAATTTTACAACCTAGTGATACTGTCTTTTGATCAGCTCTATTACAGAGTCATAAAGACAGTCTCCAAAAAAATAAAAATTGCTGTTTAAGGTTTTGTTTCCATTTACGCAAGTTTGATCACATCTCAGCCAAATTTAAAGAATCAAACTGGCTTAATCTAATGAAAGGTTCCAGGTACACCTTGTTTGTTTAATTTTTAAAGCTGATCTCACTCATTCGCCACAATATTTATTAAGTAAACTCGTTAGAGGCAGTGATGTTCGTACTTGTCCTACTAGGCATCGTGACATTTATAATGTATCTAAGCATAATACGGCTCTATTTGAACGTTCATTTATTTTCAACGCCGCCAGAATTGACAACCCTTTACTTAATAATTTGAAAAATCTGTTCTCTGTTGCTTAATTTAGAAGACAGGTTAAAGCCCACAAACTTAGTAAAAGAAATTATATTTAATTTTGTATTATATTGTATTTTGTTATTATATTGTTTATTGTAGTTCTGTTCTTAATTCAGATGGTTATATAGAAGAGCAATTATCTTGAATATCGCCATCTCCCTCATGTACTCTCTTGTATTGTTCATTTCATATAGAAAATAAAGACATATTATTATTTTGTTTTCCTAAATTTTTGGTAAGAATGAAATTTTGACTTTTTGTAAAAGACTTAGTTTATACTCTGTATATGCCTATCTTGAGCACAAATTTCCAAAAAAGTTCTGAAAATCGTATATCGATATGCCTAATTGTTTAAAAGACATACTATGATGATTTTCATTATTCCAACATATTATTCAGCAGTGTATTTAAAAATCATCGATGACGTCACTACAACAATGCGGATGACGTAACAAATTTTGTATATATTTCAAGAGATACATTTAAAAATAAAAATCGATTTGTATTTATATTGTAGTCGTATCCAATTTGCGGTTACAAAACTATCTGTTTCTCACTCTATCTATCAATCTGTATTGAAGTGGAAGTGTGCAACAGCTGGTGGTACAAATGGCATCTCTGGCGTGCATCACTGTAGATAATACTGAAAGAATTATGAAACGATTTTAGTTTGCTTAATATTCCACTGGAGTTGTATATGGAAATAACTCGTTGAGATAATTTGATATAGCTTAAGACAAGTTATAGGAGGTACAATGTGGTTTTATGTCTTGAAGTAGTAGACATAAGTAGATGTCAATTATTTGGTGTATGGTGCATGAAAGGATAATGTGACTACATTTGAAAACTAAGTTGCAATCCGTCTATTTTCGTTTTTCTGAAAATTGGCATAGTCATCAATTATAAAAGCATTATTCCGTATTCTCTGTGATTACAAAGGCATCTGCGTATCAAAAAAAAGTTTCAGACAAAACTTAGATATACAATATACATAAAAAAAAACAACAAAATTTATCACTTTGTCGCTGAATTCAATGGGTCAAACTAATATAAATATCACATATCACGACTGCAACAAGGTCTTTTTTTTTAATACATTTATTTAACGTCGGCTTATTTCCGCTACTGAGGCCTAACACCGACGCGTGTAGACGAGCTACCCCCAACCAGGAATTTTGCCGAACCTCTTCCCTTAAGAAGAGTAGGGATCTTTTACTTGCCTAATATTTAATAGACAAGGGACCGACGGCTTTACATCCCCTCCGAAGGATGGTATATCCCCTATACAATCCTCGCCTAAGGTTGTATAGCTTCCGCGCATACACTGATATACAAGCCGCTGGAAGATGTGTGAGGCGAGAACGCGGTCTTCGTTGGGACGGTCACCCATCCAACTACTAACTGCGCCTAATGTTGCTTTACATCGCATATCGAAATATGTATATAGTAAAGACGCACCTACGCTCGCTCCCACCACAAGGTCTTAAATTGTAATTGCAGTAAATTTTTAGATAAAACGAACCAAACCAAGTATTTAGGTGCTTTAGAATATGTCAAATGCTATCAAGTCAAACAAGCAATAATTTATACGGACTCTTTGAGTGTTCTAGCAAGCATAAAAAATGGATTATTCAGCCATAGCCAAAAAAATTCATATATTGTCAACATAAAGACTCTCCTTTGTAAACTGCATAAAGATAATCACCTAGTTAATTTTGTTTGGGTTAAAGCTCATGTGGGAATCCCACATAATGAACATGTCGACCATCTTGCCAAAGAAAGTGCTTTATCTAACTTAGATATAAATGTTAAGTTATGTTTATCAGATTGTATAAATTCATACAAGTACAAAATATACAGTAATTGGTCAAAATTATATAAAAGTTATCAAGTGGATAATCCAATGAGCCAATATTCCCACGTTGAAGATCATATTCCCAAATCACGATGGTATAAGGACTTTAATATCCCGAGGAAATACATCACTACAATTTGCAGAATAAGGCTAGGCCATGCTTGCTTCCCAAAACATCTAAATAGAATTGGAGTACTCGATACCGATACTTGCAACACCTGCGGCTCTCTAGGTGATCTGAACCATCTATTCTTTAACTGCCAGAATCACCAAATGGCTACTAATATTCTTTTAAAAAATTTAGTTAATATTAATGTTCCGCTACCCACTAATATTACTAATCTATTGTCGTTTAAAAATATTAAAATTTACAATGTATTAGTTGACTTTCTAAATGCTATAAAACTGTCTCTTTAACTATCATCTGTCTGTTTATTAGGTTAGCTTCGCACTCCTTATGTTTCTCCTGTTGTAATATAAACCCCCATTACCGTGGTCTACCTGTATTACGTTATAGTAAAAGTCCTGATAGACCCCTGGACAAGAAGAGAGTGTCCCTGTGTAATATCCTGGCGTTTGTATTCACCTTGAACAGTTTTTAAAATGAAATCAACACATAGAATTTCTGAAAAGCAAATTACGCAAATTATTATATAAATTTTATCAGCTCCGAAACATATTTAATACATAAACTAAAATTAACGTTTACAAGGCATTGATTGGATCAATAATAAAATATAACATAGTCATTTGAGAATCGGCGCGGCGCGGCGTATGATATAGTTTTAGACAAATTAAAAATAATTCAAAAGCACGTTATTACAATTATTTTCAACAAACCGAAACAATATAGTACAAAATTATTTTTTGAAGAGTCAAAATTGTTAGATATTGATACCATATTTATAATCCCGTCCTTAAACTACATAAAAAAATATAAAAATGTTACCGGGGTGCATAAAAGAACTAAATAGTAATAATGCATTTAAAAAGCAAATGTATATAATATATGTTTGCAAAAATATCGTGAAACTTAAAAGTATTATAACATAAATAAATATTCATGTTGAATACTGTTGCTTTCGTGTCTGTCTCCGTATTCAAAATGTAAGTTCTAAAACTTTTCGTATTGTCAGTTGTTGCGGACCTCTAGCGTATGCGACCCACCATACGCTTTAGCGTTTTGTGGGCCGCATAATAACAACTGCTACGTCCGTAACACATTCGCTATTCTCCACGGGAGGGCGACACACTTGTGAGGCACGTGGTCAGCAAAGAGAAACGGAAGCAACCATTTTTGTTGGGAGGCAGCTAGTTGTTAATTCTGTGCACTTCGGTTAATCCAAGGCATCCTGGTGGATTTTAGAATTATCAACTCAAGAAAATTTCCTCAATCTGTTGTTGTTCCGTTTAGCGGAATATTTTGTGGTTGTGAGTAAATTTTATCTGCGGAAGCAGGATATTTAATTATACAAGGTAAGCTAACCTCTTCACGCCATCTTGCCCGTTCTTTACCCACGTGTTTCGCAAATTTGCAGGCTCTCCTTTGGAAATACCGTGTCAACTTTAAAAGGCGGACTCGACCCCATTCATCCGACTGTGGCTTCCCGGAGTATTGGTGGATTGTTCCCTCATCAGTGAGGTAAATTATGCTTCCCTTGTAGGTTATGTCAGAATTGCTCACATTAGGCACGCTTCACGTGCATTTCTGACTTTATGAATTAAATCGTGATATCTTTAGGGTTCCACGGACGGGGCTTCTACACACGTCAGTGAGAGTTCCACGGGCGGGGCATCCACACACAGTGGAAGGTGTCAGGGCTGGAGAGGCTGCCATCAACCCCATCCGTGGATCCATTTCTTGTCCATCCATCTCCGTAGGGCTACAATTCTTCCACGTCCGGACTCGGTATCGTACCACCCCGAATAAGTGTGTTGTGTTTATTTTTTACTTACCGGGGACCACCTTCAGTGGTTCGGCTGGATATCAATTCATAACTTGTACATATTTAAAGATTTTATGCATTTATATTTATCTTTAAATCAGACTTTTGTGGCAGAATTTATGACCATTTATGAGGACATTGTAAACCGATGTGTAGCTACACGAGGCATTTTATGAATGTTATAACTTATTAATCCAGTAATTGGCCACAACTTTGAACATCGCCAGTAGAGAACCAATATCTGTAAATTGTTTAATATAGTGCATTTCATTTTTAAAGAAAGTGTCATTATTTCGTCTGCGACCACTACATATGGAAGCCTCAGTGATTTGTTAAGTAAGTAAACTAATAATTTGTGATAGTTTATGTAAGCTTGGGCTTAACGCCCTGAGATAGTCTGAGCTAGAGAAATTTTATCGTAGGCACGTACATCACTTTCCGGGTTAAGTTAGTGCCCTACGATATCTGCTACGCTACAGTAGCCCAAGTGATTTCGTTATGTAATATCTTATAATCATTAATATCCAACGTATTTATTTGTTTATGTACGTGTAAATCGTAGCAGAGTAAAGACCACTCCTTTTTTCTTTCTTTTTTTTCTCTTATTTATTTCATCCTTTATTTACGGCTAATTGCCTTATTGCTTCTTTTCAGCTGTATTAGCACACATTCTGTAACTTATATTAGCTTGCACAAAACAAGCTCCTCAAGAGCTTAGATGCATTACTCATCTATAATGAATTCTGTATATTGTCTAGTTGTAAATAAAGATTATTATTATTATTTTGTAGTGTAGAATTCCAATCTGCAATAAAAAATGGGAATTTCTATTTAATATTTCAAAGTTGCCCACACCTCACCCCAGGGGGTGAGTGTAAGGGGTCAAGTTTGGCTATCATTGGATTGGCAAAGAACTATAACTGTTTTATTGAGGTTTCCAGAGGATTAAAAATAAGCGATAAAAATATTCGTTAAGATGGCAGCGGCCTAATGCGATATTGGGTTAAGTATGCCTGGAAATCATATACATAAATATAAAATAAATGGGTTACTCCCGCCCACGCTCAAATATAATCACGAATTTATCGATTAAAACTTATTAATTCGCCCAGGTTCTAATTAGACGAGCGGCATTATAAACGTTTATCTTGTCATTAGCTCACCCGGTCTCGACCTACACGCCCCAAGTAATAATCAGACCGAAACATATTCACAATCATAACAAGAACACTTCGAACGCCCATAAAGATGGGGATACAATGTGCCGTTACAAGAAGACCATTTAGCTTGACCACGACTTCAGTTCTCTTATCATGATATACAATATTATGCTGTGTTGAATTAAATTAACACCTGTATATTTATATTGCACATATTGTCGCCAATACCCATTGACAACATCTTATTTTCAATATAAAGCTGGTACATGGTCATGATCGTAAACGTCCTGTTTCGCTTATTTATGTGTCAACTAATCGGAATTATTTAGGTTGTTCTAGTTTTGTAAGGTATTTTATTGTTTGCTAATATACTTGAAATCTACATATAGTGTCCATATCTGAAAAAAGGAAATATCGTTTAATCTAATAAATAATATTACAATAGAAATAAATTTATGGTCTCTTGCAATTACATTCCAAATAAATGCTGTTCATTATGTACTAATTGGTTTATATCACTCGCCTAATTCGAGCCATGAACATAATTGAGGAACTCATCGATGAATTTAACGATAAGCAGTTACTTTTAATGGGTGATTCTTGTAAATATATGTCACAGAACACATTTTATGTTAATAAATTGTAACATATTTTATTGCAAAATAGGTTTAGCCAATCGATTAAAGAACCTACACGAATAATAAATAAATCGCCAACAATAACAGATTTAGTTATAACTAACTGTGAGCATATAACTCACCAAGTTAATCAAAATTCGAGAATATCAGATCATGCAAATATTTTAGTAAATTTGGCAATTAAATAAAAAACAGTGGCAATAAGTAGAAATAAAGAAAAGGTGTTATAAATACTTTAACGAACAAATTTTCCAGAATTTGTTAAGCAATGTAGACTGGGATAATACAATATCAGAATATTAGACATAGATATATTAGCTGATAATTTTGTGAGCACTGAGTCACTAGATATAATTTGTCATATAATAGTTATTTACGTTAGGAAAGTAATGCGTTACGTACGAGTTAGATGTTTATGGACGAGGCGAGGCAGGAGCACCAGTAGTCTCGCCCAAATTTTGATTCTTGCGTTTATCGTGCTCCGTCGAGCCACTTCGGTGAGGGAGCGTTTTTCGTAGTGAAAATAAATATTTTTGGAAATGAAAATTATACAGAAAGATAGACATTGACAAGGGGCATCTTTTGAAGTAGGCCTCGTGGTCCTACGTAAAGTGGCTATGAAGTTATTTGACATCAACTGTGGAGTATATAGATCAGGTCGGACTGGCATCTGAATTAAATCCGGTAATGTTTTTATGAAGGTCTCTGCTTCGAAAAGAACGGCGAATATGTGTATCGGAGCTTTCGGAGTGTACGCGGGTTTACATAAGAGCTTTAGCGCATAGATATCCTTCTGCAATTTGCTGAACGGGAAATAAGTTTTGAGTAAAAAATTACGTTAGGGGAACTAAGAGCTTATGACTGAAATTATATATTTTAAGAGGCTTGGAAAATGAATTAGACGTAGTATACTAGATATTGAAGTTAAATGATATTATTTAGGACTCGTATAGCGTCTTGGACGAGATTGAAGATAAAATGGGGGCTTAGTTTTTAGGGCCATTCTTTGCAAGGTTTCGGGTATAAAATGATTACTTGGAAAGTTTGAGTTTATTGATATTTTCGGTTTATTGATGAATTATAGAAAGTTTGTGTGAATTTTTTCAGAATTTGATTTGTAAAGATGTAGTACTTGATTAATTTGAATTACTGAACGACTTTTTTCTTACTATTTGACTTAATATGGAATGAGAGCTATTTTGAAAACTGTGATGTTTTTCAAATTTATTTTTTTACTGATGAGTGAAGGGTGCTATAACACCACCCATCTAAGTACTAACCGCGCCTGACGTTGCTTTGTACATAGTAAACACGCATCTATGCTCGCCCCGACTAGTAATATTAATTTCAATGTTATTATCACACGATTGCCATGATTTATTAACAATATAGTCTAGTATATGTGAACTTGGCGTGTGTATGTATGAGTTAATATTTCCGTACGATTTCATTTTCTCTTGTACACAAAGATCCAGAAATATTGTCCACGTAGACAATGTTTCTGGACTATTGCTTTAACTTTGTGTACAATATGAGAGAAAATGAAATCGTACGGAAATATTAACTCATACATACACACGACAAGTTAAAGTATACTAGACTCTACCAAAACATCATGAAATCTGGACAGATAAAACATTGAATATATGTCAAAATCCTAATAAATTCTTAAAATATTGCTGATTTTTATTGTTGGTCTTTGATATTAACCAAATTTTCAATAATACTGGAAGTGTAACCAAAGAAAAAGCAAAAGCCGTTGAAGGGTATCCAGACGATCAAGTTCTGGACTATTGCTTTAACTTTGTGTGCAATATGGGAGAAAATGAAATCGTACGGAAATATTAACTCATACATACACACGCCAAGTTAAAGTATACTAGACTCTACCAAAACATCATGAAATCTGGACAGATAAAACATTGAATATATGTCAAAATCCTAATAAATTCTTAAAATATTGCTGATTTTGATTGTTGGCCTTTGATATTAACCAAATTTTCCATAATACTGGAAGTGTAACCAAAGAGAAAGCAAAAGCCGTTGAAGGGTATCCAGACGATCAAGTTATTTTGAATTTCGTAAATGATAACCCTAAGACAAGTATTAGAACAATAACAGTCGAGTATATTTTAACTTATGGGCAATTTAATCATTAATTAAATTAATTTTTACCTGCCATTAAATATAAATTTTGAAGCGTATCACTAGATCGGCAAATGTATGTTTATGAGGCTAAAATTGTTGGTCAGATTTGTTAGTAATCTGGATTATATTAATACCCTGTTTATTTTGCAACCTATGTTGGTTTTTCATTTTTCCCAACTATCCGTGGTCCACCTATTGTATGTCAAAAAAGTTGTCAAGATAGACCCCTTGACGTGAAATGAGTCTGTGTGGTTAATGTTAAATTTTTAGGTTGTGATAGGCAATATGAGAAATATTAGGTACTCAATACAACCTTTATTGGACATAGAGTGCTGAACTAGCTTTGTTTGCATAGTGCATACTCATTATAAATCAAGAGATACTGGATGATGGATCATCCAAAGCCAACAGAGAGAGAGAGAGAGAGAGAACTTAGTGGTTCCAAAGGTCACTTCGTCATTTAAACTAATAATGTATTTTATGAATCCGAAATGCCAGTGGTTCTCAGACAGTTCACGAATAAATATTTCCCTCAGGAATACAGGCATCTACTTATTATTTACTTGTTTAAACCACTACCTGGTTTAAATCCGTCACATGCTTAAATAACATCACAATTTAAATAGGATGATCAGTCTACGTCCCTCCAACCCACAAACTGTAGGTGGTGGAAACGTGTTGCTAATTGCGTCATCGAAGTCTTATTTAACTTCTATTATGACTACCACTTTATTTCTGTGTATGGGTCGTAAAGCTATCGTATTAAATATTGGTATAACTTCTGTTACTGTTATTAACTATGGACGCCATATTTTCATGTAAGGTATGGAGGTCGTATTCAAAATCAATATAACGTCTTTTTCGACTTGTTTCAATTTTAGATTATATCTCGTACCAAGGTTCAATTGAAGTTTTATCATGTTTTTTAGCGAGTCTCCGTGCAGTGAAATAACGAGGTCATATTACTTTTGTTAGCGACTCCTATACAACCATACCCTTAAGTCATGTTAAATGTTGTATCGTAGGTGACCTCTTTACTACCGAATAACGTCCTTTTAAAGACCATCTATCTTTGGTGTCCAATTCATCATTTTATGCTTACTATAGGACCCACATACGACCTAGAGTTGTTAAATTTATTTTAAAGACCATTTTGCAATCATTAGACAACTAATTTATACTAATTTAACCGGTTCAGTGACACAACGCTTACGTGTTAGGCTTGCATACAAATAGTCCCGGGTTCGAATCCTGGCTAGGTTATGGCTGCATAGTATTGTTTTTCATATGTCATCGAGTTGGTGGCAGTGGACTAGACGATGTTGTGTGAGAGACAACACGGTTAGTTGCTGTATCACTCCTGAGTTCGAGTCTTAGTTGCGGCAGATGGCAATGTCGTACGAATGGTCGTTATATAATTGTCTGTGTATGTGCCTTGGTGGAGTGGAGGAATAGCTAATGCTAAACTCCGCCAGGACGTTAATCTAAAAAAGGCGTTAAAATAAAAAATAAAATAAAAATAATGGGGCATGTACACCAAAAATTATAACTGATAATGTTACTTGGGCATTCTTCTTTCAAGATGGTCCTTTGATAAAGGTTTTTCTATGTTAGCGCTTGGTTACTTTATCCCAATACTCTACACGTAATGCTAAAAAGTTATTTAACAATAAACTGTGTGAGAATGTTAGTAAATTTTTTTATCCTTTTGGCTATTATTTAGCCAATTTTGGCCGTACGAAGATGATGGAAACGAATTGTGGGCAATTAAACTTTCTATAGAAAAGATAGGATGTAATTTTTCCAAACGATGCATCGTCGTTGAGTGAACTAAAATTATGCCCAAAAATAGCCTCTTTTCTAAGGGTTGGAAAATTGTCAGGTACCTATATAATATTCGTATCTCGCATTCTTGAGTAAATTTATGTCTACGGTCTAGAGCTTCAAAAGCACTAAAAATCATTGTAGTTGATATTTTGATAGAAATTTACGGATTTAGACAAAAGCTTAATATTTACTCGAACTTTTTTTTTATTTATAAGTACTTAAATTACAAATATTTGAAGCAAAAACTCCGGATCTCCAAGAAACTGTTTACAAATGTATGATGTTACTAGGTCCTTACTGATTATGGAAAACAGACTTTTATTAAAAGAAATCATCCTATAAAATATGCCTTGCAAAATAAGTAACGGTTTTGATACTTCATTTAGATTTACTAAGCGGTTTATTGTCATTTCATAGAATTTTTCTGGGCAAAATGGGCCTTATTAATCGAAACAAATCGTCAATAAAAATTATCTTTTTAAGAATGAGATTTGTGACATTACAATCTACTTATTTCGGCTGATGACGGTTGTACGCAACGAACTTTTCAAAAACCGTGTATACTGACTTATAAAATGTAAAGGGGGAACTACTGAACATGTTGAGTTGAGTCTTCTGCTGCCACTCTTATGCCTATATTTGAAGTAACTTAATGCAGATACGTTCAACGCAACATTTACTGTATTTTAGCTCTCACATATGACAAATGGGAATACTAAAATTACATTATGTACCAGTTTCGCTAGGCGGAAGTGGCGTTGTAGGTTAAGGTAAAGTCGTAAACCAAATTTTCATGTTTCATATAACTAAGTTCCGATTTAGAAATGGGCCCTTTCAGATTCTACACCTGCACACTTCAATTGCTTTACAGTTTGCTCTAGCAGAATATTCTCGTACTGGGAAACGTAGTTAATCTTGTGTTATAAATTAACCAGTTTAAATTAAACTGTACATTTTAGCAACGCATAGGAAACCAAATTAGCGAGAACTGTTCCAAATTCTGCCTTTTGGCAATTATTGTTTATTTCTTTTACAAACATAAAGTAATATTCAAAATTTCTGAATTTCCTATGATACCCAGGTCTTGGACAGCCTGTATTATGTCAGTACTATATGTATATTTTTTATTTTTCTTTTGATGGGGATGCATTGACTTCCGATTATATTTATTATACTTAGATAATAGTATATTGTTTTATATGGAGTAAAATTGACATTATTTGTGCCAGGGATGTACTTAATGGACGAGCAAAGCGATTCTCATAGAATAGCCGAGATATAAAAAACACTTTATTCATAAAACATGCTATTTTTTCTCCAAATATTTTGAGTGCCGCTTGTGAGCACGTTGCCATTAGCAACCCAGGTAAAATTACTTTTACTTCTGTTACTAAAATGGCAACGCACAGAAGTTTAAAATGTCACACTTTTTGTGATGAAATGAGTTAAGAAATGTCATGTTTTCTGACGTTTGAGGAAAATGGTATATAGTTTTATAAGGAGTAAAAGTGATCCATTTTTGACGAGCCTGTAGGTTTGCCAATTACAAGCGAGTCACAACAAGTAGCTAAAAAATCTCGAATTTTACCACCAAAAACGCATTGTGTTAATATGTTAATATCGCATGGTCTGCGTATTAATAAAAATACTTTTTTTTTTTTTTTGTGGCACTGGATCTAGTCCAATCAGCCAAAATAAAAATACTTTTTGCTGTGGATATACAGTAAAAGCGGAAGAAATGTCAAAGTTTAAGGTCATGAAATGAGTAAGAAATGTCATAATTTTCTGCGTTTGAAGAAAAACATTTTTTTACAAATATTTTTAAAAAGTTATGATGTCACCGGCAAATTTCCTTTCATTTTTCTCACTGCGAAATTTGTGTACCCACTTTTTAATTGTTACTCGACCAGAAACTGAATCTCGTAGATTTAAATAAAATTGACGATGAAATAAACGCTGGGTGATTACAATAGAATAGTGATTTTTGAATAAGTTTCAACCTCAAAAGAACGTTGAATATTTGACAAACACTCCATATTGACAGCTTAACTGACATTTCTCGCAAACGTTTTGGCAACTGTCTTAAATTTCCATTTATCCCGAAAACATGGCGACTTGATTTGAATTTATTATATCATGGTGATGAAAATTTTAAGGCAAACAAAGCCGAAAATCGAATTGCTTTATAATAAAGGACATGAAAGACGTAAATCTTTACCCTCATTGTTGAATAAAACACATTCTCTATATCTATTATTATTCGTACAATAGGAACTGAAACATATACGAGTAATATATAATTGCCAGTCATTTTAATAACCTCTCGCTGCAGTATAATGACACAATTGGCTAATAGAAATAATCAAGTACATCAGAGCTAACTATGTGACAGCAATTGTTTTGATTTGGAAACGTTATTATAGTTACAGTACAATGGTAATCAGATGAGTGTTTATAACGGCACTTCAATTAGAGCATTTTGATGTTATTCGATAAAGAAACATCTATATATCGTTGTGCGGTTGTACAGCGTTAATGGAATTGATGATATAAACTGGCTATTCCAAATCTGACAGTTTGTTATAGTGTTTTCGTTAATAATCATGTACGCTGATATTTGGATTCCGTGATTAATTTATCTAACGCAATAATTAATTGAATCTGATTAGGATTGTTTAATCAAGCAATTGCGAGCAAACAAATATGTGCTAGTAAATTTTCCGTAAAGATGAGATTATCTACTTGTTTTGGGGGTATTTAAAATAAAAATTCGATGACGACGTAGATATATTAAAGCAAAAAATTATTGAAGTAGTTGCAGCCATAAATGAATATGTGATCTCATCGTATGAAGAATTCAGAAAAAGGTTAGAAAAATGTGTACTATTAGGAGGTCTACATGTAGAAATATGTTTTTATGCATGACGGCGCAACATCGCATTATACCAGAACATGGTTGCACAACCACTATCCTAATAGATGGATTGGCCGGGGTGCAGATGCGCCGATTAAGTGGCCTGCTCGGTCTCCTGACCTAACTCCTCTTGGTTTCACTGTGTGGAGTTACCTAAAATTACGAGTTTATAACACTCGTGTTGGCACGATTGAACAGTTGATATTTGAATGTTCCTGATGAACTTAAGACTTAGATTGGGCATAAGGGAAAATGGACATTTGGAACAGTTAATAACAAGTTTAAAATATGAAATTGATATTTTAAGGAAGTCGGAACATATTGCAGAAAAACTGAAACTTATTATGCCCCTTTTAAGGGACATTTATTATGCCCCTTATTATTATTGGAAATAAGTTTATATAATAGACTACCATTATTTTGGGATGTACCATCAACCGCAGAAATATCGGGAGAAAATTTTGGACCACCCTGTAATATGCAATTTTCCCATTCCAAAAAATAAGACTGAAGAAATTGATAAAGCCTGAAAAAAGAAAAGCTCAAAGTCAAATGTACCATCTAACTTATAAACGTTGTTTCCACTTAATTTTCATTGGCTGATATGTAATTATTTAAAACGTAACTATAGCAATACGTATTCTGCTGAAAAGCTTTTAGATAAAAATGGGTTACTTTAAACATTTTTCTATTTGTATTGGAATTTCGTTCAGATTATCATTACACGATTATAGGATTTTCTGATCGGGCTTCAACAGATAATAAACGTAGATAGCTATGTAAATTTGCATTTAAATTTTGAGTATATCTTGCAATATAGGGCTCATGATGGTAATATGATAAAGTGGATATCATTCGCTTCCCAAAGATAAGAACTCTGCTTCGTTTCGTATTCCGTTTATCAAGCTATTGATGACAATATCGGGAATATCTCAAATAAGAAAGATTAAAATGCTTCAGAAAATAAACTCAGATGTATAAAATATTCCAGTTCTTTTAACTTATAGTAAAATAATATAAATGAAACTTTAAAGTAGATACGTTTGCATAAAGCTGCAAACTACTGGATTACTAAAATATTTCCTTAAAGGATTTATATCATTAAATTTCCAATAAAATTGTATTCTCTTGAGAAACATAAACGTAGTGTAAATTCTATAAGCGAAATGCTTTATTTTGTCTTATGTTATAAAAATTATTCTTTTCTTCAGAATTAATCACCTAAACATATTAATGGCATGTATACGTTCTCTATACAGAGTGTCATGTAAATAATGGATAATCCTGGAAATGGGGGCCAGGCCAAAACCTACCAGAATATCACAACTTGACCTTATTGAAAATCCTACGGTTTTCGAAATTGTGAAATTTTGGCAATTTCTACTTTAAGATAGTATGTTGCATGCCACTGCCACAAAGTAAGAATTTTTTTCATTCTGTTTTTTGGTATTTTAGAGCAGTTGTGCTATCAAACGTGTACAGGAGTTTTTAGATAATGCCGACAGTATTCACAAAAAAAATGTTTCTCTTAAATTTCGGTTACACCAAGATTTCGTCTTCTGAATTTGACCTTTGATAGTGTAAAGAAAAGTGCCAAGCGATACTTGCCACTTACCTTAAACACTTGCCCACTTATTATTATGTACTCTAAAATATTTTAAAATTCTGAGGGAAGAGGACGAAGAAAGATCGAAATAAAATAAAAAGTTATTTCACCTGAATTTATTAAACATAATAAAAATAAATGTTCGTAATAAACATTCAAAATGCTCTCCTCCAGCTTTGATGCAGGGTCTGCACCTTTTTATAAAGGAACGTTTTAAATTACGTGAATATCCGGATCGGTTGATTTCTTCAGCGACTATTCCAATGCTTTCGCGCTATTCATTCGAGGATTGAACAGGTCAGAAGTAAACCTTTTCCTTTATGCAACCCCAGTAAACCAAATCTAAAGGACTTAGGTCTGGTGACCTGGGTGCCTATAGAATTGGAACTAACCGACCGATCCATCTTCCCGTCTATTTCAAATTTTGGTGTGCTCTCGCCTCTCTTCCATAATGTTCAGGGCCTCAGAAATATAGGAAAGTTTCCTAGTAAGACCGGCAGGTTGTTTTGAAGGAATTCCAAATAATTGTCTGACGTTAATGTTAGTGGCAGTTCGAATGGGACTACCACTTGACCATTTAGGATGAATTTACTTCAAATTGGTATTGTGACCGACCCTTATCAAGTTGGGATTTTTCCAACTGTCAGCTATGCAGATAATGTAAATTTACAAAGCCGTCTCTTTTGTATGATGATTCGTCAGACCACAAAATTTTATTACAAAAATGTATGAACCGGTAACCAAATAGAGCCCAAGTCTAGAGCACAAAATTTATATAAATGTTACAGCCAGATCTCAATGAATTTCAAGAATTTCAGAGGAATGCCAGATCTCTACTAACACCAGACGTACAAAATGACATGCATCACATACGAGAATATTGACGAATGCTTTGGCCAAGCAATACAATAACCTACGCTTACTTGTTAAAAAATTCAACTTGATAAATCTAGGACATCCACCATTCAAACACTATATCTTTTTTCTAATAGGACAATTCAGAGCTTTTATACCATTTTAAAATTTAATAATAAGTGGGAAAGTGATAGTGGCAAGTACCGCTTGGCACTTTTCTTTACACCATCAAAGGTCAAAGTCCGCAGGCGGAATCTTGGTGGAACCGAAATTTAAGAAAAGTTTTTTTTAAGATACCGTCCACGTTCTCTAAAAACTTCCGTACACGTTTGATACCACAATTCTAGTTCTAGAATATTCACCAAAAAACAGAATGAAAAAATCCTTACTTTGTGGCAATGACATGTAAAATACTATCCTAGAGTAGACATTGTCAAAATTTCAAAGTAGTGTCCATATCTCGAAAACCGTAGGATTTTCAATAAGGTCAAGTTGTGATATTCTGATAGGTTTTGGCCTGGCCTATTACCATTTTCAGTATTACTCACTATTTATCGGACACGCTGTATACGAAGTTTCTTTAGTATTTCAAGTTAATTCTGCAATATGCTATTCTTTAAGAGTTTACTGATTACAGCAGATTGTTCCAATAATCTGGTTGCTGTTGAATCGTGAATTTAGAATGTTGTATTTTAATTGACATAACTGAAAATAAAGTATCCTCTAAAATGTACAGCTTAATAATTAATTGGATCAAAGAATAGAAACAATAAAGTTTCATAAATAGCAATAAATAAATTTTACTGAAAAAAATTTGATATGCTTCACCTGAATAGTCTAGGATATGGTTACTTAAGAAAATACAAATCCCGGAGAGATGCCAATCTGAAATATTCCTCAGTTAATTAAGAAATTGTTACAATAATTTTTTGGGCCCCACGTTAGGCGCCAAATTTATAACATCGCTTCGTCAGTTTTAGAACAATTAATGAACGAAATGAAATAATAGTTACATCAACGTGGTGAAGTTTTGTTAACAATAGAGAGATTTTCCGCAACAGAATATACGCGCGAGCAGGCGATTATGCAATGTAATGAGCTAGGGTTAGTTCTTTTAAAAAAGGAAAAGACCAATCTAGAAGTGGTTAAGCCAATCTAATGTAGTAGCTGTTAATCAACTAACAAAACACAATAATCTCTAAAGCCCCACGTTAAGCGCCAAATATATAAGGTCATTTCTACAGTTCAATTTCTAACTTCTTGATAATGTGAATATAAGCCGACGAATATAATCATTTTGAATACATTCTCAGGGAATGGCAGCAACTTTAGCAAATGTTGTCTTCCGAAAGCAATGCCATACAATCGAAATTACTTCATTCTGTCTTGTATAAAGTTTATATCTAAACGCATTTTCTGATTTTAATTTTTAATAAATACGCTATTGTATCACGTGATTAATAAGAAATTAAATAAATTTAAGTACTTATTAATTACAAGACTTTGTAGATTTATGATCAGTATAGATAGTATATGCAAATTAACTCGATGAGTAGCTATCTGAACGTTTTCTTATAGCTTCTAAAAGAAAAGTGAGAAAAAAAATTGCAAGAGGCTAATGTTCAAGTAATCCAAAACAATGAAAGCACCTGTAAAATACAATAATTTGAAAAGTGACACATGATCTCTCAAAAATTATTATATTGTACACAATATTTATTAATAAAATTATTGTAGAATATCTGGAAAATATGCCTGTTCTGAATTTCTGAACAGTGTTTCAAAAATGTGGGAGATAAAAACTACAAAATAAAATTTATAATGTTCTACATCTTGAAGAAGAAACTTCAAAACTATGTTTACATGGATTTTTTTTATAGGAAAAAAATTAAAAGAGCATCTCCTCAAGTGTTAAACTTTGGAAACACTGTGTATACGGTCCATTTATTTAAAAGTATACCTATATTATTTGATATATGTAAGAGTAAATCAATTTGAAATATTTTACAGAGGTGATGTAAGAAAAATTTCAACTCATACGTTGAAAAATTTAAAAAACTTGCATCGGCCGGGAATCGAACCCGGGCCGCCCGCGTGGCAGGCGAGCATTCTACCACTGAACCACCGATGCTTGATGCTGAATTCAATCTCCTTAACTCCTACACTAGGCACCACCGATCTATATTAGGCAAAATGAAACTGTAATAAGCACTAATAAGTAGATAATAGATGAATCAAAGCAATTTATTATGAATGTAATGAATTATACTGCTAATTATTGTGATGTTCACTTTCATTCCTTATGTATCTCATTTAGTTCTGAAACCTTTACTATATGGTAATTCATTATAACAGAAATGAGGAACACACTACTATGTTTTTTACTTGCCTTGCTTTAACTCACAATGTAGTATTTATGAATAAATAATCTTTGTCCCCAAATCTTGCGTTCTTTATTTAACACACTTTCTGACAATCAATTGATGAAATTTTGCACAGTTAATAAGATCGGATGAGAATACAGTATTCCATCGTTACTTTTGCAAATGTGCGTAGGTAGGGGGCGCGGGAGTGAAAATTGATTAAATTCAGCACCTTCGGCAATACGTAGAATACAAAAGGTTTTTCGCCTGATCAGAGACTTCTACGTCCGTTTGTTCCTATACAAATGGTACCATATTAGTTGCAGTGACATAATGTGTAACGCACAACTTATACTTTAATAATCCGACAACACACTCACTAACTTAACTGAGTTCAGTTCGAGCAACGAGGAGCAGCAGTAGGCAGCTTTCAGCGAGAACCTGAAGATGGCAGATAAGATTCTGCCGAAACGTCGTTTAGACAACCGTGACTCCTGGAAGTACAACAACACTTTATATATATATATATATATATGAAGTGTTGTTGTATATATATATATATATATATATATATATATATATATATATATATATATTGTTATTATACATGATTTGCAGGAAACAACTACTCAGCGGGCAAATACCCCGACCTGCATTGAATTACACCTTACAAATCATGAAAAATTGGTAGCTAATGTCATTTGTCAACTCCAAGACCAGACATAGACCGGTTTCGAACTTATTAGTTCTCCTCAGTATGCCATAGGTCATGGAGAAGACAAATGACAGTGGCCAACCTGCTAGTCTTATACAGACTAATGTAAATGGTGTAGTGGTGAGAGGTAAGTGAATCCTCTCATGTGGTCTAATGCTACTATACACCAGACATCTGAGATGTCTGGTGTATAGTAGCATTAGACCACATGAGAGGATTCACTTACCTCTCACCACTACACCATATATATATATATATATATATATATATATATATATATATATATGAAGTGTTGTTGTACTTCCAGGAGTCACGGTTGTGGAGTGATAGAGTGTGTCTCAACCATTACCTCAACTATAACGAGGTTAAGATTTTGGATTTTGAAAAGAACGTTCAAAAAAGAACTTTTCTAGAAATGTGTCATATTTTTAATGAACCTGAAGCTATGAATGCCAGAAATGACATTGAAGGCCTCAGTTACACTTATTTGTTGCATTCACATGCCAATGGTAGTCACAGAAATAACACCCTGTACAATACATTTGAAAATTAGTAAGTTTTGATCTGTTGGGCTTGGTGTTTTGTTGGTAACGGACCTGAGGCAGAGAGAGAGGGGGGTTGACATGACCCCTCTCTCTCTGCTTCAGATTTGTTTTTGACAGTTTTTTAATTTCACATTCCGATGTTTTTCGGAGGAATAAGAAATAACGTAGTTGAGTGCTTCTTGTTCAGTTTTCGAGGTGGCTGAAACTATTTTGGATTAAAGATTTTTGGTGTTAACTTAAATTAAACATAAATGTAGTTCACAAGTGTGATTTATTTTGTAATAGTTGTGTTTGTTCTGTCTTGATGACTTGTCAATTACAATTTTAACCTCAATTTAGTAAGTACCCTTCACTTGTATTAAACAATTTTGGTTATAATAAGTTCAAATTTTTGTAGAATTCCTGAGGAAGAAACAATAAAGTTTCGAAAGCTTGAATTTAAAAAAGAGTTGTCTTTTTTGAGCCCGTGACTGTATCCCTGGTGGAAATTAAGAATTTTTTTTTTTAACTTAGACAGTCGTCTAATATTCGTCTCTGTATATATATATATCGGTTTATAACGTCCACTCCTCTCTGTTTCGCCACATGTCCTTGTCCAGTCCTCTCTCCCGAACTTCACTGTCAATGCCCTCTCTCCAGCTTTTTCGCGGTCTTCCTCGCCTTCTTCTTCCTTGTGGGTTCCAGTTTAGAATTTTTTTGGGTATTCTGTCATGTGGCATTCGCTGAACATGCCCGTACCATACGAGTTGTTTGGTTCTTATATCATCTACAATGTCATGTGTTATTCCCATCATATTTCTTATCTCTTATGTGTTACCCTTTCTCTCTTTGATTTTCCAGCTGATCTCCTCCAGAAGTCCATTTCTGTGGCTCTTAACACTCTTTCTGTTCTTTCTTTTATTGGCCATACCTCACAACTGTAGGTTACTATACTTTTTATTATTGAATTATATATTCTTCTTTTATTTTCTTTTGTTATGTGTTTATCCCACAGAATGCTGTTCAACATTGAAATTGCTCTCCTTCCTTGGGTGTTTCTTTCCGAAATCGCTTCATCAAGTGTCCCGTCGTTAGATATTTTCATGCTTAGATATTTATATTCATTGCAGTGTTTGATGTTTTGCCCGGTTGACAGAAGTAGATCTTATTGTTGTCCTCCAATACACATGTATTTCGTTTTTTTCACGTTAACTTCTAAACCCCATTTTTCAAACTCCTCGATAAGGGCAGAATCATAAATATTATATATAACATAATGAAAATAAGCAGAACTTAATAATTGATAGTATACAACTCAAACAAAATTAACTAATTATTGCTGGCAGAAGAAGTGTAAGTATCGTATGGAAGAATTGACCATTAAGTATAGCTGAAAAGGCAAAATTGCTCTCAAAATCTTACAGTGATCTTGGTGTCTGCAGACGGCGAGACACAACCACAACAAATAACCACATTACCTCGTTTCGTGACTATGGTCTATATATTCAACAGTGCTCATAAATGGCTGGAGTTTTATGAGCGGTAAATATAACATGCAGATTATTCGTTAACAAAAATCGGCATATATAATTATTACACCCAAATATTATATTCCTGCTTTCTTCAAAACATAATGATTAGTGAAACTGAATTAACGGAAGCAGACTCCTCCTTAAGTTACCAAGAGGCCTGTGGTACATACATAACGACTTTGTTTTCGAATTTGATTCGAGCCATAAAAAAACAGATATTTTAGGCCTTAAGCTATAGTAGGCATGTACCACTTATGTAAGTGTAAACCGGTAAAACTTATTTAATAAAATTACTTCGGCGCACACTGGGGTGTAATAAAATTTAACGGCTCACGGGTTATGAATTTTCACCGAAATACTGGCACCTGACTCATTGTAATGCGTATTAAAATTCTAATATGTGAATTTATACGAAAATACACTATATATGCCATGGGAATTGAATGAATATAAAGCGTCAAAACTATATCAGGCAATAAATTTTAATCAAACATTTGCATTTTAATTTTTATTATACCGGGTGTTAGAAAAATATTGGAACGGTGGAAAATCTCGAACAGTTTGCATCAAATCGAAAAATAAAAAAATATGTCAAAAATTTTTCAAAAAACTATCTACTGATACCAAAATGACCTCCTCACTTAGCCAGGCGAGGGGCAACTTTAAAATTTCAAATGGAAACTCCTATTTTTTATTACGGAATCGGATTCTACGGCAAAAAAATACGTAAATTTTATTCCGGACATTTTTTTCGATTCTTGCATGGTATCCCTATAATCGCAAAAACTGAAAAGAAAACATTACTGTTTCAAGAGTAGCGTCTTGTGCCCATAAAAAAACGTCCAATTCAAAAACTGAAAAACACGTAGTTGTTATTTTTACGAAATCTATCCAATGACATTGGATTCAATTCTCCCACCCCTAACCCAGTGGGTGGGGCGGGGGCAACTTTGAAATTTGTAATTAAAAATCCCTATTTTTTATAGCGGATTCGGATTCTACGGCAAAAAATACGTGAATTTTATATCGGGCATTTTTTTCGATTCTCGCAAGGTTTCGCTGCAATCGCAAAAAATTGAGTGGAAACATGAAAGTTTTGAACGCATACTTAAAAAATACGAAAAGTAAAACTACTGATCTCAAAGTGAATGATTTCCCGAGCTGTTTTGAGAACAGTAATTTTACACGGTCGTGCGGAAATTACAACTATTAACATTCTGTAAATTTATTAGCAGCTAGTAATTTTCAATTTACATTTTGTACAGGGCAATAAAAAACTCGATTTAAAAAAAACTAACAGTGGTTTTACCTCTTAATTTAGCCACTTCAGACAAGTTCTCGATCCCAGCCAGTGAAGGCAAGGAGGTAACTCAGCCACTTAAGGCAAGGTGAGGATTTCGGCCAGTTGAGGCAATTAGTTTACAGCTTAACTGCTACACTAGCAGGTTTTAATTTCAAGATTATAGCAGGTGTTCAAAATGGTGCCCATTGACTTCTTGGTATTGTCCGAGACGAACGTAAACATTTTCAATAGCACTTCTTATCATTTGAGGTGGTATTTCTGTAAAAATGTTTATTATGCGTTGCCTCAGCTCTACCAAATCACGAGGTTTAGTGAAATAAACCTTACCCTTCACGTAGCCCCAAGCAAAATAATCAAGTGGAGCGAGGTCGGGAGATCTTGCTGGCCATTCAATAGTTCCTCTTCGACCTATCCATCGATTTTCGAAAGTACCATTCAAATAGTCCCTAACAATGTCCCGATAGTGTGGAGGAGCCCCATCTTGCCGGAACCAAACATTATCGAACTCATCACCAGCAATCTCTTGTATTGCGGGAACTATTTGATTTGTCAACATTTCCAGGTATTTTTCTCCATTTAAATTTCCATCTATGAAAAACGGTCCTATGATTCGATCCCTGAAAACTCCTGCCCAAACATTTAATTTTTGTGGATACTGCGTGTGTGTTTCAAGCATCCAGTGAGGGTTTTCGTCACTCCAATATCTGAAATTATGGTGATTAACTTTTCCACTGAGTTCGAAAGTTGCTTCATCTGAGAAGACAAGTAGAGATGACAAAAAATTTGGGTTTTGGTTATTACTCCTTTCCATCATTAATTCACTAAATTCAAGTCGCCGATCAAAGCCATCTTCATTTAACTCTTGGTGAAGGTGAATTTTGTAAGGATGAAATTTCAAAAGTTTCAAATTCTTATGAACTGAAAATGCACTCATATCAAGCTGTTGACTGGCTTTTCTGATTGATAACCTTCGATTTTCAACAAATGCCTGGGCCACTTCCATTTGTCGAGCTTCCGATGTTTCAGATTTTGGTCTTCCAGATTTTGGGCGATTTTTATTTGTCTCTGTGTCTAGGAATCGTTTGATGGTACGGGACATAGTAGATTTCGAAATTCCCACTTGATCTACACGGAAAGTTTCGTTGAATAAAATCACAACTTCATCATAGGACCTTTCTTTATTGCCCCACCCTCGCATCGTTAAAAGAGAAACTCTCTCTTCCTCTATTAAAGTAGCCATTATGCAGAAAAAAACGCGAGAACTAATGAAAAATGAAATAACTTTTTCCGTACAAAAGTGCGCTCCTGCCTCTACAAAAGTTGGAAGGAACTGAACGTTCTCGTAGAAATTTCACAAAACAAATACTATTATTAAGAATACTTTAAAAAAACCATTCATAAAAACCAAGATATCACAGCATTGTTTTTAAACTGAATGTTATTTTGTCAACACGAGTAGCTAGAGTTTGTAAATATTTACAAACTTATGGACGCTTAAGGTTTATTTCAATTTTGTGCGATTGCAGCGACACCTTGCGAGAATCGAAAAAAATGCCCGATATAAAATTCACGTATTTTTGGCCGTAGAATCCGAATCCGCTATAAAAAAAATAGGGATTTTCATTACAAATTTCAAAGTTGCCCCCGTCCCACCCACTGGGTTAAGGGTGGGAGAGTCGAATCCAATGTCATTGGATAGATTTCGTAAAAATAACAAATACGTGTTTTTCAGTTTTTGAATTGGATGTTTTTTTTATGGGCACAAGACGCTACTCTTGAAACAGTGATGTTTTCTTTTCATTTTTCGCGATTACAGCGGTACCATGCAAGAATCTAAAAAAATGTCCGGAATAAAATTTACGTATTTTTTTGCCGTAGAATCCCATTCCGCAATAAAAAATAGGGATTTCCATTTGAAATTTTAAAGTTTCCCCTCGCCCCACCCACAGGCTGGTGGGTGGGGAGGTCATATTGATATCAGTAGATAGTTTTTGAAAAAATTTTTACAAGTATTTTTTTATTTTTCGATTTGATGCAAACTGTTCGAGATTTTCCACCCTTCCCATACTTTTCTAACACCCGGTATATACAACTTATGTGTAACTGAGTGGGCTAGATCGCGATTATATCAGACAACACGTTCTGAATTTCAGTTCTTACACTTAACTTTGTAAACTTTTCCAGACAATGTTAAAAAAGTAGGCTGTCTCCCAATGTTTATTCTGATCGTCAACAAATGTTACAAAACTTTAAGACATTATTTGATTAGGGTCTTTTGTGCTCAGACCGCTAAGTTGTTTACCCTTCTGCTTAACAGTGAAACTTACTATTATAAGTTAGGTATACTAAAAATCTACCTTTTATATTTATGGGCATCTGTCTTTAAAACGTACATCAAAAAATTTAATATTTTTTGTAAACAAGAATTTCGTACAAAGTAAATATACTTAAAGATTTTATATGGTTTGAGTTGGTAGTATAGATTTGAAAAGTAGATGTCTAACGTTGCTACCAAAGGTTGGCACAAATATTTAACGGATAAATAGAAATATGAACTTTATCAACAAATCGACAATTGCAATTCGTCTGAATTGAATGAGAAGATGTGTAGGTAGGTAATTATAAATAAATTATAATTATAATTTTAATGGCAAACTCTAAAAAACAGTAATGAGGTGGATCTAGTTATTTAAGATACAGATACATTTTTTTGTAGAATTTGTGATACTCGTGGTAGAAAAATTCATAAGAAGAAGAAATGGATATAAACAAAACACCACAATTAACGTACATAGTGAATAAATATGTGCAACACACAAATCACTACACAGAAAATAGCAATAACATTGCTAATGAGGTGAGCATTAAGACTAATTTCCTCTTGTAATAGGTGTGTCCATAGAATTTGGATTTTAATTGGAAATGATAGATTTTGTGTATTATAAACTCCTATAAAGTTTTTAAAAATGTAGTCATTTATTTTCAGCGTTATTTGTAACAGAAATTACTTCAACGCGTAAAGGCTAGGAAACGCTCCTTTGGCACGAGGCTAGACAGGTGACGTCACATGCCTGCTAACCGATATGTGCTACGCATTCTATGTGTTGTTATAGTGGTATCGTTAGTTTTGCAACTGTTGTGAGACAGGACGGGCCAGATATTTTTGCCGATATTTATCATAGTCATATTCATCTGTGCCTTGAACGAAATATGGTGGCAAGAACATGGTGTTTTGTGCATGGATACGCAAATACAACATAGAAAAGGTGAAAAATGTAATAATGATTTACACCCTAATTTAGCGCAAACCACCCCTTTTATGCAAAAAACCACCCCCTTTTCAGGTTTTTCGGCTTTGACTTGTCGGATCGGTTTTTTTGCTTAATTACAGAAAATTAAGCAACGTTCGACCACAAGTCATCTCGCCCAACCCCAGTGGTTGAAACCACCTCCACCCCCAAAACCATAATACCATCAGAAAGCTCGATTTTCAACAGAAATAGGTATACCCACATTTTTGTCGACGAGAAAAACGATGGTAACAATTTTCGACAAGTGACCAGTTTTTTCTGTTCTATTTGAAGCTTTTTGAAGATATTTTCTCGACCCGACAAGCCCGCCAAAATCCAAACAACCGGAAAAAGGTGTGGTTTGCTCTAAATTGGGTGTTAACCATTGCCACCATCGTATTCCTCACTCACGAAAACGGGAGGGGTGGAGATGTCTTTTGCTGCGTTCTCAGTGCTTTAACAGTATTTGCAATTTCACAAGAGACTAATAATTAGGACGCCAACAAAAATATTTGTAAGCATTTCAAAGCAAATAATAAAGAAAAACATGGTTTGCGACAGTAAGAAGACCGGACATTAAACAAGTTTCTTCTACATCAACTTTGTATTGCTGCCAGGATCATATTCATGTAAGTTATATCTAGACAAGTAGTAGGTACGAAATGTGATGTGGCGCCTCATAAATTTACCTGTCAAGCACATAAAGCAGTACACAAAACAACTCGATTAACTAGTGAAAGGAGGGTAAGAAGAAGAAAAGTTGGAGAGTTACTGTGCAAATCTACCAAAAGTTTGGAACATGTGCCGGATCCATCAACTTCACATAATACAGAAGACATTGAGCTGCAGAACAGTAGAACTGATTTGGCAGTAAGATATTATGTATCGAATTAAACCCGAATATTGAGTTATTATAGAAGTAAGAGTAGTCAAGTTTCATTTTCAACCTCAAGCAACGATAAAAATCCCCCATAAAATCTAAATTACTTCTACAAAAGGTATTTAAAAAACCTGTGCTACAAAATTTATTCCAGTTATATTGTGATGATTCAAACACAGATACCGACTAGTTTTGACCTTTGATTGAGGCTGGTTAAAATCAGAATTTGACGCGAGAAAATCGCATACCATAATCGTCTACGTTCGGCAAATTATGTGAATCTCCTTTCTGAAAACCTTCCTCCATATCTGACAGCAATAAACAAACTCTATTTAACGTTCTGAATAGTAAAGGCACTGTTATTATCGTGAATCCAAACTTTGCTCTAACGAGAACAGCACGAAATAAACCTAACGCAGTATACAGATGATCTGGCGCCTGCCGAGCGAGCAAGCATGTGACGTCAAACCAATGAGAACGCGTTGTAGATCGGATTGACTTTTTTCAAGCACAGTTCCAATATTGTTGTTATTAGGTTAAAATATTTATTTTTCAGTATTTTTAATATATTTTAATTTTTTTGCGAATAGACATATTGCACTTGTTTGAGATCATTTCCGAATTGTCAAACCAGATTTGATTTCGGATGGCTCGATCGGTAACTTATATAGTGACAATAAATATTTTGAAATCTTTGAGATATAATTCTTTTCTCTCTGAAATAGCTCATTTTATTATTTTATGTAAATTATTCCAAATTACGAGGTGCGAAATATTAAGAATAATATACTATAAATTCAGTCCAACATTTACAAAGCGAAAAGTTCCTCTATTCTACATGTTATCCGGTGAACTGATCTTACGAAAATTGCGAGTACAGGGACGTGCGGCTGTGCTGTACTTGATTTATGAATGGCCCACCTTCCAGGCTCGACTCAAATGCTCTTTCCAGTGATAAATGTGCCACGGCATCGGGTATATCGGATAGGAACCGTTCAGCGTCTTGGTAATTACACGTCGTTGCGATAGGTTGCCTGATTGAACGTACCCGCGAGCAGAAGAATTGAACGTTATCCACCACCCAACGCCTTCAGAGGTGCTAGCTCTAATTTAGAGATGGAGATGAGGGTAAAAGTCCGTCGAATCTCCCCAAAAAGCCCATTTTAAACTTATTTCCGAACATTGCTCAAGAACAGTAAAATTGCTATGGATTGAATATACTGGGTTATTCTGAAACAGACTAAAAATATGTTTTTGTCTTATATTCATAAATATCACTAAGAATTACTTTCCCTATTAAAATGTTTTCTCTACGGGCTTTCTAGTTGATATATGTCAAATATGTCCTAGTGTCTATTCTAAGTTGTTCTAAGTTCTAATGATGCATTACTGAACAAGTTATAAATTCATGCATTTGTTAATTATTTTCAAGACTCATAATAATAATAATAATAGTAGTTTATTAATCCAACAGGATTATCCACTTATAGGACATGCATAAAATTAGATAAGTTAATAATGGCCAGTACCAATAACCAATATAAATGGACAGAACTTTAGAATAAACGAAAACATAGTATAGATAAAATAAAACATACAAATCCTACGGTGAAATGAAAGAATTTTATCCTAATAAATTTAAAAAGAAAATGGAAACAATAAATTCAAAATATTTTATATGAACATCAAAACAGAAATACAAATTCAAATCACGATACTCAATAATACCGAGAGAAAATACAGGTTGCAAATAATGGATCAAATTGACAAAAGCGAATTAACATAATTATTGGCAATTGCTAATAAATGACTTAAATATAGTTACTAATATCACACCTATCTGAGATTAAATTAAAATTGTGTCTCATATTGTATATAGGGGACTTCAACATTATGTTTGTTCTACCAGCAGGACAATAAAAAAATGTTAAGTTTCTTGGAAATAGACGAGGTACTAAAAAATCCAACTGAGACAAAATATTCGCTCAATCAACTTGATTATGCAATAAATTTTACAAAAAACGAAGAGATGGAGTGCACCTTCTTTTTTTCTAATGATATCATTTCAAATCTAGTTAGTAATAAGTTATTATCGATTTCTCGTTCCCCATAAATACAATCTACTCGACAGGCAACATACTTTAAAAGTTTCCTTTGTATAGACTCTAAACTATTATTGTAAGATATGTAATGAGGATACTACACTAAGGAACAATACTCCAGGGTAGATCTAACAAAAACGCAATACAAGATTTTCAATGTGTACACGTTATTAAAAGACTTACTGTTTATGACGATAAAACCAAGTTATGCTGCAGATATTATGCACTCTATGTGATTTTTGAAACTCAAAGATTCATCAAAAGTTATCCCAAAGCCTTTATAAAAATTACATCTATTGAGAATCTCAGCATTAAGCTCACAATCAAAAATATTAGGACGCTCTTTCCTACTAAAAGTGAGCACTTTATATTTTGCTATTTTTAAATGAACACGTTAACATTTGACCAAGCCTGTAGCTGGGTTAGATTTTGCTGCAGTTTTATGCAGTCACGCATGCTGTCTATTGAAATAAAAATCTTTACATCATCAGCATACATAAGCCTTTCACACTCTAAAATCTTAGCTAAGTCAGAACTCTGCGGTATGCCAGAGGTAGTATCATATATTTTGGACTTATAGCTATTGAATGTGACATATTGGGATCTATTAGATAAATAAGAAATAAAAAGTTTACTAAATTCTGACTAAATCCGAATGTTACTAATTTGTTTAATAAAATCACATGGTGTATCCTATCAACAGCCTTAGAAAAGTCAGTATAAATCACATCTACTTGTCCCTGATCATCAAGTATACTTGACACATATTGCGTGAAACAAACTAAATTAGAAGCAATGGATCTGTTTGACATAAAACCATGCTGATGAAGTGAAATAATATTCTTTACTGGATAGTAGATGCGATTATATACTTACATTTCAAAAACTTTACCGAAAGCATTTAATAAAGTTATAGGTCTATAATTAACTATCATAATCCACATTTACAACCTTATAATATAAATAATAGCCACTGCTATTTAGATAACAAAAAATGACATATCAAAGGCACTTCACTAGCACTATCAAATTGAACCTAGAAACACTGTAGTATTCCCAAAGGAAGAACGTATGTTATGAGTAAAAAGTAAATATCTAAGTTTAAAATACAAAAAGTATAAATTTATTATAGCACACCAAGTGGACGAATTAAACGACAAAATTAGTTACAATAATTTTTTACAAAGAAAAATAATACAAGAAAAGTGGATCTGATTTGTCCAATATACCTAATAAACTTATCAAATGATAAGTGCAACAAAAGAAAAAAAACAAAAATACTTATCCAAATTTTTCGTTCCTTCCAAAAACAGAACTATAGGTACCTAGGCGTATTAACACAATAACTGCTGACGTCGCCATATGTCGCCATATGGCGACACAGTAGTATATTGTGCAGTGCTGGTGTCGCCATATGGCGATCTGGTCTAGTAAAGGTTATTTTCATACCCAGTGCGACTTAGTTTAACCTCTTGCGATAAGTGATAGCCAGGCAGGCGCTTCAGCTCCTAAAAGGCCCAAGAGGACTCCCAAATCTCTTTTTTATGTATTTTAATTTGTTTTTATAAAGTTTTAATACAGGAAGGATCATTGTTATTTGTATATTGACAAAATCTAACCCTTATATATGTGACGCCATATGGCGACATCAGCACTGCGGAAAAAATTCTATCAACAATGCTGGTGTGTTTTTGTTTTTTCTTTAGTTTTAATACAAAATTTACATTTCCTATGTCTAATTGGATTGTTATAAAAAGTTTTGTCAATTAAAAAAAACCTACTCAGCATCTGGGGGTATCTAACAAAATCCCATCAGCAGTTAATGTATTTTAATCAGTGCCACCAGTTTCCGTCCCTCTTCAACTGACTACGATAGTTACCTACTCCCCCGGCTGGATGTTTCAAGACTTTGGTATGTCTTTATAAAATCTGTAACTCTGCCACCATTGACCAGGGCTGCAACTCTCCAATGTGGACCACGCCACGAAAGGTAAATGTGTTTACTTTCTTTGCACTGGATTTATTACGGATATTAATGTACACGTCTTTATAAATGCATATGTATTAAAAACTTCAACCCCAATTTCCAACAAATCTAATTTATTTTATTATTTGTATTAATCTGTCCATATTGAGGATTTTTTTCAATGTGATCGTTATCTGTTAACATTATTGTGTGCCGCCCTCCAACGGAGAGAAGTTTAATCAACCCCTGGTAGTAGAGTGAAGAGAGGCCTGCCTAGTTGACTACCCGTAAAGCGGCGCCATCTCTAGGCCAACTGGCGAACTACCATTACCACGGATGGATAGAAAACGGTAGAATAGTCTGAAGAACAGATTAGAGGGAAGGAGAAGTTGACTGGAACTATCTGGAGGGAAATGGACGAAACGCGAATAAGAGCTACAGATACATAAGTAGCAGAGCCAACACTCTGGGGACAGTACAGTTCAGTTATATATTAGAGGAGAAGTGATCGGACAAGATAAAGGACAGTAATAAGTTGTGATTTATAGTGGTGAGACTACAGCAGATGAAAGTTATAACTAGTGTGTTGTTGTAAGGACTTATTATTGTAATTTAGTGGTTAATAAATCAGTGGTTAGTGAAAATTCTTGTTGCAATTATTAAACCTGGGTTTGGAAGTCTTTACTACAGAGTGTAAATATTATTATTTAGATACTCTGTAAATGAAATGAATCTTAAATAAACTTATGCTTTCTCCTTAAATCTAATTATTACTAGCAAAACAGCAAAGATTTTAATTTGTGAACATTGCCCTCATAAGAAATCATCCCCACCGCCAGGACCCGATACCAGCATAATGTCGTCTTCTTTAACAGAACTACGTACCATAAAAGTTGAAGGAAGTTCTCACATGCTTATTGAAAATTAGCTTCTTGGCCTAATCCATAAACAAGAACAGAAAAAATTGCAAACGTCTCAAAATTTGTCAAAAAATCAACTCTTTCACCTCACCTAGTCAAACTATAATAAAAAGTTCTTCAGAAGCTTAATTTAATGAAAAACTAGAATTCTTTACAAAAAAATCTGAAGAAATTCACATAACACCGATAATTCACAAATAGTTCGAATTCATGAACAACACCATTCAAGCATTCATATTAACCGAATTACAGCTCAGAAGTTACAAACTACGGCCCTAAAAAATACAGCCCCTCACTATCTCGATTCACATCATAACCACTTTCTTCCCCCCAGAGCCACAATATTATGTTTCCTTTCTACAAATTTTTATTAAACATTTTTCTATCAATTTCAACTTCCCATTCAACTTTCAATTCATACATCAAAAACACTTCAGTCACTTTCTCGATGTGCCAGCTGAGCATTCATCAAAACTTCTTCCCATTTCGCATATTCCTGTTGACATAAAAACTTATTTCCATTTCAAATATTTTACTTGCTAGCTCATTAATGTCAAAACTTACTTCTGAAGCTTAAGCTATGTATCAAATTAAATTGAATACACGTCATTCATTCACCGTGAACGTATTGGCATAATTTCATATATTCAATTCTTTATGCAGGACCTCCGGGGCGATTTTACGGGGTCGTTTCAAATTTATAAAATATTTTCAACTAATTTTCGTTAATATTTTCTGAATTTAAGCCGATTCGAAATTCGTTCATGTATCAATAAATTTACCATTTTAATGCCGATACAGTCATATAAATTTCATGTCCCAATTTTTCATATTTACCTTTTCTGATGCAATATTGCACAATCGTGCCCGCATAGAATGGGCGAAGACATTCCCATACCTTTCCAGTCCTCCGCACGCCAAGTACGATGAGTTCAAGTTCAATCAAATTCGATAAGTGCACCGCGAAAAGCCACTACAACTGCTTCCTTGGCTGCAACCAAGTAAAAAAGAGTTTTTCAAATCAATTATAATCTGCCCTCGCGCATCAAACAAAAAGGTAATTTTTTCAGACTTTATAAAACAATCGTGCCTTTATAAAACACTTTAATTTTTAAATCTTAATATTTCAAGAAACGGAATTTCAATGTTTGAAAAGTTTAGTTATATAAATTTGTGAATTAAATATTTGAGTCAAACCGTTTTAAAGCTTTGTTCAGTTATACTAAATTGTTCGTTTTAAACCAAGTGTTTTACTTCAAGAAAGCATATACAGGGTGGATCTTTGACCCTGCCATTGACAATAAACTAAATTAAAGTGAATAATAAAGTATTTTAAGTGAAGCAGGGCTTATACAGGACCTAGCATTTGACCCCATCTGACGTTTTACGAGTGACCTCTCCACTCTTCTCAATCTGAAAAATTAAGTGCACCGAAGACTTCCAGAGTCTCTCTTAAGCTCTAACGTTCAAAGCTCTGCCGAAACAGTTTTTATTTTACCAAACAGTTTTGCGTGTTCAAACCAAGGTATATAAAAACATAATATTCCCTTGTATTTTAGATAAGTTATAAGCTTATGTTTGACGTATATCATATCATCAGTCTGTAGTTGTCACAGGCAGTTATTATTCTCTTCTTACGTTGTAGCAGGAAGGTTCAGATTTTTCCGTCTTCTATTTTATTTTTTGCATATTTTGTCATTACATTTTTACATATTTTTAAAAGTTACAATATATAAGAAATATCCGAAACAAACAGAAAACGAAATGCTGTTTTAAAAGTTTATTACATCTAGATGCATGTTTCTAAAATAGATGGAATAAATATTATTCAGGATATTGATATAATATAAATCAGGATGCATAATATGTTCTGTTTCTGATTTAGATGCTACCCCTAAAAGAACTCTGCCTGCTCGGTATAAAAAACCCAAAATCTTCGGATTTATGGATAGCAAAGTTCGATGGGATAGGACATTTCCAATTGCCTTAAATTTATTTAGCCATGGAGGTGGATTTGAGTGCTGATAATGTCTCTCAATGTGCGAACGGCAATGTTTCTCTTTCCCAAATGTCACCTTTTCTCTGCTAATCGGACATTTAATTTAAATGCCAATAGGGAAATCCGCTACCCTTTTCACATAAATTGCGTAGGCGATTCACGCAAAAAAGTTAAAGTCGGCCAAGTAATAAATTTTGTTACATTTTACATACTTTTGTAATAATCCTGTGAACAAACATAAAAATATATATTTCATTAGGTTATTTTTAATTTATGTTCTCTTTTAAATCTATTATATGTACTATAAATACTAACATAACGTCTGTTTACCCGTGTGAATTGTTTGGGCGCCTTCAGATGTGCTAGGAACATGAAATTGATAGGGAAACTATGAAAGGCACATTAAAAACGGCAACTGAGATATGGTGGCAAATCCATATACATAAAAGCATAAAATTGAAAATTCTCCTGGACAAAGAAAGAGATTTTTCTAAAGCTTTTGACGCACCCGATCATGATATCCCGCCTTATCGAAAAATTCATTAATTTATTTTATTGCTACGTCTCTGACAGGAAACTTATTGTACGATATGATGGATTTAAGTCTGATGAAATAACAGGAATATGTTTGGCATTCCTCAGGGATATGTTCTTGGACTCTTGTTATTCATAATATTTATAAATGGCATTAATTATGAACTTAAAAATAACACTCTGGATAATTGTATTTACTTAACTTTCGGAATGATGTTCACCTATCTAGGTGTAGATAATTTAAAGTTCTTTGCGTCAATCTAATAAGTTGCCCTGATTTATGTAGCCATATCAAACTGCATGTACCAGCAGTCCATACGCGTTTAACTATTCTTTTTATCTAAAATGTATCCCACAGTTAATTCTTCTCCATTACGTTCAATGTGTTCAAACTATTCACATATACAGAACGATATTGATACATTTTATACAGACCAGGGAAATTAGAACTATTTTGCCCGAAATTCCAGAGTTTTGGCAAACGGCTCGTATCGAGACGCGGTTTTCGGCACCGTGTTCGGAAAAATACCAGGAAAAATGTCTGCATATAGTGCACGCGCCATTTTTAGAAAATTGCATATGGGGTGGAACGAGTGCATTTAATATTGCATAATTATTTACAAAATTATAATAATTTATAACAAATCGGAAAAGTCGGTCAGAAATCATCACTCGTAAGTTTTCGAGGACGTCGAGTCCAGATCTGTACTCGAAACCGGCCGGGAACGGTCAGGGGTGGCGTTACAGGGGTGACGGGAGCGCCTCGAAACTGACTGGCTTATTTATTTATTTGGTATCAACGGACTGGATGGTCCAATATATTATGTTATAATATATTCCACGTCCATATAGTATAGTAACGCGTATAGAAGTATAGTAACTCAAAAAAAAAATTATTATTTTTTTGTTGAAATAGGCTTAAAATGTCATGAAACATCGAAATTTTAAATTTGAGCGAGAAAAATTTCTGTCGGTCTGTCTGTAACTTTTTTTTGTGCGCACGTTTACTCTGGAACCGTTTATGATATTGACTTAAGATTTGGTACACTTATGTATAATAATGAGATCTGGAACTAGATTATATTTTCATCTAATTCTGTTGAAGTGTTCGGGGGTAAATGGAATAAACAAAGGTAAATAGGCAAAGCAAGCAGGTAAGAGTCCATTAAATTGGAATTTAGGGCATACACGAAAATTCAAGGCCTTAACATTTTTTTGGCATCAGTCCCCCCCTCCCTCTATCACCCCCAATACCACCCCCACACTATACGAGTTGTTTGCCAAAATTCTGGAATGTTTTTCTAATTTCCCTAGTCTAATACTACTATTAATAAAATTAAGTCATCTCTATTGCATTTAAACTGGAGTTATATGTATGTTTCTGTAACAATATTTGTTCTTTCCCAACTTGTAATTAGATTTCTTATCTGTTTGCATGTTTGTATCCTAAATTTCTAAATAAATAGATAAATAAAAAGCAAAATCTGGGTCTTGTGGATCACTAAAATTAAAATACCTCGAAAATGGTGAAAAAAATGCAGAGGCGGATGAAAGTGGTGGTAGAGAGAATGTGATCCATTTAAAACATGAACACCTTGATACAAAAAACATATTTCAGTCGCAAACTCCTCTATAAAATCCTTATTTTACTATAAGGAACGTAACCAGACAGCAACCAACAGCTACTCTCCGGGCTATGTGCCCCGCCGAACGGTGAATTACGAGTTACAAGCCTGGTGCGTTAAGTGTAATAATTACATATTACCAAACAGAACCCAAATGCTTCTATTGCAACAAATACCGGTCAAGAGGCTTAATTCCTACTTAAAGAAGCTCTCGTGCCATTCATCCCACACCATTTGTAGACTGCAGTTTCGAGCATTGATGAGAGCCAACAGCTCGAAACAGATTTAGTTTCTGAAGAACCAGGTAAATACTATACGCTTATTTTTACTATATACTGGTTCATTTTGTTATTTTTGTAGAATTTGCGATCAGAAGATTTACTTGATGTAAAGCCCATAAAAAGAGGAAATGAATGTTGATTCAGTATTTTTCAAATAACTGCATTCTTAAGTAAACTTTAATCTATTATACATCATTACCAGTTTATCAGCACCATTCTACTTCTCACTGATTGTTACTTGATTACGTAAACATGCTGTAGAGTACAAAAATACCTGCTGTATTCAACGTCTTATTTGTGGGAAGCAACATTTTTCTATATCAGTGATTTGTAACGTATTTCCTGTAGGTCTAGGATATCTTACCAAAATCACAATAACTTTGAAGGTTTTGTAACTATTAAAAACTCAATTCAATAGCAACTTAGGGCGTTACGGGCCTCTAAGAATTTTTCCACAATAAGGACGCACAGGATGCAAAAGTTTACTCTTTGTTATGGATTTATATAAAATTGTATACAAAGTTTTATTTTTTCTTTCTGTGTTCTTTTTAATACTTATATTTCGTTTAAGAATATTTACGATACAATGAAAAGTAGGCTTGACGGACTTTCTAACGTATTGATTTCTCTGACTGGTATTTTTATAAATTTTCTCTGAATATATCCAAAGGCCTAAACTCTTTGTAGGCTTCTTTAATTGTTATTCAATCTATATTTGTGCCTTGTTATTGTGTTCAATTAAGAGTTTGTAATGGATTTCAATTTGGAAACGCAGGAGAAAGTTACAGTAGCAGCAGCTTTAGCCTTGTTAAATTATGTTATAAATGATACATTTATCTTACATTATCAGTAAATAAATGTTTTAATCGCCTTTAACAGTTTTTACTTATTTATCAAAAAAATTTTCAAGAATATTTTTCATATTTCGAAAAATGAATATTATTTAAGAATAATAAGAATAAATTATTTACATAAAATATTTGATTCATTACAAAGTTATTAATCGACAGCTGAGTTTATGAACTACTCATGTATGTCGATGTCAATAAAATTTACTCAACCACCATCCACCTACCATCCACTTTAAACCATACTGGACTTATAATCTAAACAGGACAACATCCTGTTATCCTACAGGACCTAGAAATTGAATTCGCTACAACGTAAAGCAACTATACATGGTTTTTTAAACAATTTGCCGCTTTTGAAAAAGCGCCTCCATGTGCTGCCATTGTTATAAAATACTGTGAGAATTGTACACACATCAAAATGTTTTCTAAATATTTAAAAAAAATGTAAATACAGGCAGATATTTCTTATCACAGATTTAAAAAAACCTATTTCAAAACACTATATTTCAGACAAAGTGTAATCAATCCCACTTATGCTTAATACGGATTAATTACTGACTTTTGCCGGCTTTATTAAGATTCTACTTCTTGCCAATTAGTTGGCTTGAAAAGATGAGTGAAATAAAAAATTGAATAAAACCTATTGCTACGTGTTTACTAAAAAACAGCACACTGTAATTTTTCTTAGTGTGTTATTTTTTCCTGTTTTTCCTCGCGAAGTTTTATCTAAGGTATACATCATTTTTCGGTTTAAAGAACTTAATGAACTACATTAATTTCAAAATAGTGTTATAGAAAAATATTCTGCCTATGTCAGAGATTTATATAATCTATATTTACCATCCAAATGTAATAATGTTTTGATCAAATATAAACAGGAAAAAAGGCTTACAAAAAGTGTTTATCCGAGTACAAAAAAACAATAAATAATAGCAAAATGATTTCATCAAATAACAGATCAAAGGTGGTTTGGAGCATTTTAAATATAATGAACAACAGGAAAACATCTGACAAAAATATAACACTGTCTGGAGTAGATAATATAACTGTTTCTCTATAACTATCTAATCCAGAAGAGGTCGCAAACGAGTTAGTAGCCATTTTGCATTAACATCAAAAAATGATAATACTCATTACCATTCAATAGGTGTCAATATAAATTCAATTTTCTTGCAGCCTGTAACACGTAATGAAGTGTTCAATGTTATTACTCAAGTGCCAACTAAATATTCCATATATATACTCAAGAATATAGCTGAATACATGTGTGATCCTCTAACAGATATGATTAATGAATGCTTCACATCAGATACATTTCTAGATAATAAGCAAAAGTAAAATAAGCAAAGCAAAAAAGGATCAAAATTAGATATTAATAATTATAGATCAGTATTAGTTCTACAATCACCATCAAAGGTCTTTGAAATGATAATTAATAACATATTGATATTATTTCTTAATCATAATATATTTATGAAACAACACTACCGTTTCAGACAAGGAATGAGCTGAGCAATTTGCAACTTTTAAACGCTTTATATTAGCTTCACCTATATGTAATGGAATCTTTGAACGTGGTTCTCACCTATTTCAACACGTCAGATTAAACTGAAACTTTGTACACTTATCACTGGAATAGGGAGGTAATAACAGATATACACATACAGTACAACAGACCTGATATTATATTGATGGACAAAGCACATAAACACACTTGGTTGTCGGATATGTCAATACCACTGGCAGCTATCCTGCAGAAGAAACACACTGAAAAGATCAAGAAATATTTACCCCTAGCAAATGAAATAAAAGAAATGTGGGAACAGGAGAAAGTCACTATTCTCCCCATTGTCATTGGAGCAACAGGCGAAATACCACACACCACTCTCAAAAGCCTCCAAAAACTGCAACTGGATGAATATCTGATTATTGAAATGCAGAAGATAGTGCTGATTGAAACGTGCGGAATAGTCAGAAAAGTATTAAATATAAGTCTCATAAATTTTTACGCTAACACCAACAGATCTTCGCCCCTTTGGCACTAGATCGCCTGGGGCAAGGGAAAGTCCCCCTTTAGAGGGAGTGAGTCAAAGTCTGATAATAATAATAATACGTTTATTTTCAACAGGTTGACACCCAATTACAGGAAATAATGAACAAAATATATAAAAATAACTATAATGAGATAAAAATTTACAAAATTGCATTAAGTTACATTACATTATATTACATAATACATACATGCATACATACAAAATACATACATAATACATACATACATACATTACATTACATAATTACAGTAATTCATTATTTATTAATTATAAAAAAGATTAGACAGATATTATAGATTAGATTATTATAATTAAACTTAATCAGTTAAATGAATCTTTGTACATATAAATAATGTGGTTTAGAGTATCATGGTTGAGGTCATTAAATATCTTGCACATGTTGAACATTGGAGACTTAACCTGAATGTTAGTTCTGCTGGTATTGACGTAAAATGCATTGTGAAGACGAGCGTTCTGCATTGGTACATGAAAGTTAATTCTATTTACTAAGTGAATACAATCTAATTGGTTATGCAGTATTTTATATAACAATTGTAGTGCTGTGCAATTTCTTCTAAGTTCAAGGGAGTCAAAATTGAATGAATTTAGTAGTGTATTGTGATATATATTTAAGAAATCGTCTTTGTATGGACTCAACTTGCATTTTAGAGTGTTGATAAACAGGTGACCAGATGACAGAAGCATATTCAAGTTTGCTTCTTATAAATGATATAATATATATTAATTCCAGAGTGTTGATATTCGTAAAGCTGCCCCAGTTCCTTATACAATACCCGAGTACTTTAGAAGCCAAAGTAACAATTGTGCTTATATGAGTAGAAAAACTGAGCTTGGAATCGAATGTTACTCCAAGATCCTTAAAATTTGTATATCGGTCAAGAACGGTATCATTAATCGTATATACGAATAAAACTGGCCTTTTGTTATTGTAGAAGGACATTATAAATAACATCGACTTGGTCTTGTGTGTCCAATATGTATACTGTGTAATACAGGTCAGGTCCGAAGTGGTCGATCTTTTTTCCACGAAACCATGCTTATACGGAGATATATGACTTTTGATTTCACAATATATATTTTCGTAAATGATAATCTCTAGGATTTTGCCAAAATTGCAAAGAATAGCTATAGGTTTGTAGTTTGTTACTAGGGAGGGATCTCCTGCTTTGAGGATAGGACATAGTTTAATTGTTTTCCATATATCTGGATAGATACATGTTACTAAAATAAGATTAAATAAAAAACGCAGGGGTGCTACAAAAGTATTGATACAGTCTTTAACTCGGTATGTTGTCAACACCGGAGGTTAATTTGTTTTTCAATTTTTTTGCTGCTCTAATTATGCCCTGGTCCGTGATTGGTTTAATGTGCACGTGTGTATTATTAAGAGAAATAAGTGGAACTTTGTGAGAGGGGCCGGATTGAAGGTACACGTCCGAGAAAAATCTGGCGAAGCCATCGACCACAGATTGAGGCGTTTCGAAGGTAATGTTGTTATAATGTACAGAGCCCAGAATTATAGATTTATTCTTTTTGGTTTGTACAAATGACCAAAACTTGGAAGGGTCAGCGTTAATATTTATTTCGATATCATGTATATATACCCCATAGGCAGCTTTTAGCTTTTTTATTGCTTAATTAGGGATCTTAGGGTTTTGAACTGCTCCAAGTATGTGTTAGTGTTAAACTTTTTGTAGTTTAAGAATATATTACTTTACTGTGAGCAATCTATTGTTCTATATGGTATCATATTTTGGAGCTCCTCAACTAACGCAAAAAAATATTTATTACCAAAAAAGAATAATAAGATGTATATTAAAAATGTGTCCGAGAACATCTTGTAAGCCCTTTTTTATTGAGCGGATGTCTAACTGTTACTTCATTGTATTTTCTATTTCTAGTAAAAAACCTACATATATTTCCAACGAATAGAGAATTTTGTTCACATGACATGTCTGTATCTACTAACTAACTAATGAAATTAGAATTCCAAACCACACTTCTACTTTTTTTGAGAAAGGACCATACTATTCTCATATCAAAGCATACAATTCACTTAAATCTGATAACAAAGAAATTTCTGATTCAAGCAAGTTTGCAAATTCAGTTACCGAATACTTAAAAACTACATGCTCCTATTCTTTCGGTTGTTTTTCTTAAATGTTTGTTTGCTATATATTATTATTATTAAGTGTGAGTATAAGTATTATGTAGTTACTACAAATAGTATTTTTAATTCTTCTATTTTCTCACGTTGTTGTATCCTTGATGATTTTCTAGCAATAAAGAATTATCTTATCTTATCTCTTATCTTAAGTTTCCTTTGACTAACACAAATAACTCTTACCTAAGGTCTACATCACTTTCTAGTTCAAAGATGTTCACTATGTCCACTGGTTTTCACATAGAACATTGGAACCTCGGATACTGCAGAAATCATTTGTTGCAATCCCAATTCTGACATCAATTATAACCTATTTACATCCCTTGGTGAATACCTTAAGTGTGTATTCAATAAATTGCAACGTAAATAATGCTAACGACTAATTTATTTACCAACTAATTTACAATAATTAATACAATACTAATAATTATTACTACTCACTACGTAAGTCACTATTTAGTCACTGTCTATTGAGCTTCTTTGGATACTTTTTTCTCTGATCTGATCACTTCATTTTCCAATATCTAGCTAACCCGGAAAGATTTTAGATTATTTCTTTGATAAACTGATTATCTGCTATTAATATCAGGACCATTTTGTTAAAAAAGAAGCAAATTCTTGAATATTTAAAAAAAATTAAATCGATTCTTGTTTAAAAGAAATAAAAATATTTATAATTTTTCATGATCTTAAATTTAACAATGATATACTGCAACAGAAGAAAATACCCAAATTTATTCAACTGTATTTATGTTTCTAATACATTAAGTATAAATTTAGGTCAAACGACATTTCGCGACTATTTGTCATATAAACCCTGTATGGTCACGCCTCCCCCGGTTATTTCTCTTGCCATAAAGGCACAGGGACAATTACAGTATAATAAATCGCACTGTAGGGATAAATAGACAGACTTTTGCTAGCTTTGCACGTGTTCTTTGGTTAAACAGAATATATTATGGAAGGTCCGAACAAATGTAGGAATGAAAATCGTCAGTGGCGGTACAAGTACCTTTTTCAGCATATAAAATGGAAAATATATTAAATGCTACTGAAATAACAATAGGCAGATTTTAAAGTATCCTGAAAAACACTTGATTTTGACGTTTGATCAACTATTATCAAAAACAACATTAAGAAATTCAACAGTTCACACTTCAGACAAATTGTTATTATTATTAAAAGAAAGTTTTTGAGTATTGCTTTATTCAAGAGCTGGCTAATTTAAAACTTAATTTTATTCGTGGTAAACCAAAGTTCACCCTTATTTCGACATATATTATCTGCAATATCTTCCGACTCTTTTAAAACATCAAATTCATATTTTAAACATAGTCATAGGCCATTCAGACACTAGTTTACATGGTATCAGTCAAGCCCTCTCTTCTGTGATATAGATTTAAAAATTATGTATAATAAATCTGCACAATCTCATATTCTATTTCATCTACCTATCTTTTTCTAAGCACACCTTCATTCGGCTGTGTCATAGGCGCCCGCTTTGAAAGTAGGATTATTTTAGGGATCCGCCGCCTGTTCAATAAAGCAATAAAACGAATATTTTTTGTTTCCTGTTGCAATAGTTACATTACATCTATCTATCTGTGTATTATAGTAGTACATTTTGTGTTGTGTGATAATTGTAGTTTTTACGCTCGAAGTTCTTTTGTTTTATGTGACTCTTTCGTAGTTTTTAGCTAGCGTACTTAGTTTATATAGGTAGTTGTCAAAAGTATAAGTTGATTCTATTCGAGGAATGGTTAAATTACATTTAATTAAGTTTTACAAAATTAAAAGGCATAATTAAAAATTCTTTTTATTATTATTAACAGAAATAATCTAATAGTGGAACGCAGGTTTTCACGGCCGTTGTCTAATGAAGTAGATTCTTCCGGGTCTTGCCGTGGTCGTCGAACTTGACTTGACGTTTCGCTGATCATCCTGTCAGCTTCTTCAGAAGGATTCTAAAGACTGAATCTGTTGTGTTACACTCCTTGTTATATACCTAGGCGCCGCTTCGCTTCGCTGGTTATTGGTCGCGCTTGGTTCGCTTCGCTGCTCATTCGTCGTGTTTGGTTGACCGTGACTTACTACGGTACTGGTACTTGGCAATACCAGTCTCCACGTGTTACTAAGTCGATACCCATCCTCTCTGTTAAAGTTGTTCACGTTTTTCATAATTTCCAGTGATTCTCTAATGATTCGCGGATAAGAGCGCGATAATATGCGATAACAGTTCTTAACTGAAAAATATTTTTTAGCCGCCCTGTACATATTATCTTATCCCTCAATATGACACCTTCGAAGACTTAGATAAACCACTAACAACGGAAGAGATCTTAACCGCCATTGGGCAGCTAAAAGATAACAAATCTCCCAGCGTCGACTCACTCCCAGCTGAGATCTTTAAAGTTGTGTCGTCAGAGCTCATACCCTACCTCAAAAAACTGCTTGATGTCGTGTGGGAAAGTGGTCAAGCTCCGCAGGAGTTTCGTGATACACTTTTAATCAACCTCTTCAAAAACAAAGGGAGCGCTGCGGACTGTGGAAATTACAGGGGTATAGCTCTCCTGGCTGTTGGAGGGAAGATGCTCACTAAAGCGATGGCAAATAGGCTAACACCTGTTATGGAAAAGTTACTTCCTGAAACACAGAGTGGCTTTAGACCAAACCGAGGCACATCGGATTTAATCTTCACATTTAAACAGCTTCAAGAAAAAGCACTCGAACATCAAGGAGAAATTCACATGGCCTTCATTGATTTAACCAAGGCGTTTGACTCGGTGGATAGGGAAGTGCTCTGGAAAATTATGTTCCGCTTAGGTATCCCTAGAAAATTTGTGGAAGTATGTCGCAGTCTACATACAAACAACAACGCCCAGGTTATGTATAATAATGAGGCAACCGAACCTTTCCAAACCTTCACTGGAGTTAGGCAGGGATGTGTCCTGGCACCCCTACTCTTTAATTTGTTTACCACTGCTCTAACAATTATTGTTGACAACAAACTGACAGTCAGAGGAATAGGTCTCAGATACCGTTTTGATGGCGGTCTCTTTAACATAGGGCGCTTTAGAGCTTTCACAAAGACACGCAGACGATTCATTTGTGATCTCCAGTATGCGGATGACTGTGCACTTTTAGCCTCTACGCCGGAAGAGCTTCAAGAACTTTTAGATGTGTACGCCCAGAGCTATGATTCCTTGGGATTTAAAATCAACATTGGAAAGACTAAGATTATGTCAACTCCTCATCAAGTGAACCAAATAGACATTACACTTAACGGAAATTCTCTTAAAGTGGTGGATCAGTTCAATTACTTAGGCAACGTTGTTAATGACAAAGCAAACATGGACAGCGAGATTCGCAATAGAATTAACGCTGCATCTAGAGCACTCTGGGAACTTAGAGAGAGAGTATTTGACAACCACGACCTTGCTTTGTCAACGAAAATGGCTGTCTGCAGAGCAGTTGTCATTCCAACACTGCTATATGGATGTGAAAGCTGGGTCACTTACCGTCGTCATGTGAAAGAATTAGAACGTTTTCAGCAAAGACACCTCAGATGTATGATGAAAATCCGTTGGTTCCATCACATATCAAACGTGGAAGTACTCAGGAGAGCAAACAGCCTTCCAATTGAGGTGCTTATTTCAAGAGCACGCCTAAGATGGGCAGGTCACGTTCATCGTATGCATGATAACCGCCTTCCTAAATGTACACTTTATGATGAATTGCTAAGCGGTAGAAGAAGGCGTGGCGGTCAACGAAAGAGGTTCAAAGACGCTCTCCATGAAAATCTAAAATCCTGCGGTATTGCAGACGAGCAATGGGAACAACTTGCAGCGGACAGAACCGAATGGCGAGGGGTTGTGGCCAGCTATCAAGGAAATGTTGCTGCAAGAAGGCCGAATCCAAGACCTAACCAGGTCAATGTTTGTCGTGACTGCGGTCGACATGTGCTCTCCCGAATTGGCCTCTATAGCCATAGTCGTGTGCACCGTAGATGAATGGGAATTACAATAGACTACACCTTTTACTTGTTTTTTATTGTACACAATCTATCGACTGTAACATTTTTATACTCGGACTCGAGTAACGGCTAATAATAATAATAATAACATATTTAGGAAATAAAAATAATTCAAAAACATTAACTAGATGTCTCGTAACTAGTATTCACATAAGTTTTTCTTAAATCCCATAATTGTGACTGTTGATTTTTTCAATATGCAGATATTATTATTACCTGCAGATGCCATTATTTCAACAAAAAAATTCATTACATCCAAGTGGTTGGGAGATAGTCAATAATAATATAGGAATGAATAGAGTTTAGAAAGAGGCTCAAATAATGTACTGATGATATATAGCATTCCATTTTAAAAAGCCAGTTGATCCTGTAATTTCGTCTTGGCTCGCCCTGTATATTGTAAAATAATTTTCGGTTTTAGACTTTTTATCTAGTCTACTTGTATTTTCTTTTATTTCTAGCCATCGTAGAATTCGAGAAACCGAAGTCCGACGCACTATTGCCCCACCCTGTATATACTTCCCCATTATAATAATATTAATTATTAAATAATATGCTGAAAACTCAGTTTTCTTTAAAAAAAAGATAGCCGTTAATAAGGAAAATCATAGGTGGGCGTCACGACGTCTAGTGTTGAAATGATACAAATGTAAATATGAGATTTGTAAAGAAGCAACCGAATTCCATTCAAATTTTATTTATAAATTTTTTTTTTTAAATCATCTGTATCATTTGAGAAAATTAATATTGCGATTTTCTCTGAAATTTCTCAACATTTTTCAAATCTCAAAATCTGTTTTAACAAACTTTATTTATATTTCACAAATTTTCTCTAATTTAACCAGCCTCCTATTTCTTACAGTTTAGAAGTTATTAATTAATACAATCCCATTAAAAAAAGTCGACACCCTGTATACAACCCTGTTCTATCTTTATTTTTCATTTATTATTAAGTACTTATAATAGCAAAACTTTTAAAGAAAAGTATTATGTATATCTCGCCCGTTTCACGCTAACAATAAAAATACTAATTTTACTAATTATTCAGGTCAAGGTATACAAGCAACGCATGAGGGTTGTATTAGCAATTTTGTTGACGTGATGTCTATTTACAATTAAAACTATGACGCATACACTCCGAAGTCCTCTTAAGAAAGTTTTGACATCAAAAATATTTCTGTTCGGGAATTTATCTTCATAAAATTGCCAGAATATTCTCCCAAAAATAATACTACGTCTGCTAATTCAGAGAACGTGTCATCACAAATGTTTAAATAATATTAACAATTAAACTAAAATTATTAAAAAAAAAAATGAAACAGAAATTACACGAAAACGGCTTGATTTATCGAAATTCAATAAGAATACCTTTTTTATTTCTAATGATCTAAAAATTATTTTTTTATAATAAGTTGATTGGGTTGGAGGAAACTTGAAATATTAATAGCGAAAATAAGTCTGGACCTTAATTGAGCCCTTAGTAACATCAGTAACAATTTCCCTCAAATCTTATAAATAAGGCTTCAGTTTAAATTCCACGTAAATAGCTAATAATTAAAATTACATATCATTAGCATAATAGATAATAAATACTGTGTGCGCCGCTGAGAAGACGTTTGATATAAATTTAAAATTTGTGTATGGCAATAACACTGTTTTACTACTATGTGAGAAACAGTCAATAAAAATGTATGCGAAATTTAGATTTTATTTCACGTATCATTTGAATTTTCCAACGGCCCTGCAAAAAGTGTCACTTGGTTTGAACGTATATTTTATTTTATATTCGGCTATTGAACGAGTGAATTTTACAGCATGTCCGGATTCTTGTTTGTTTTGTGCACGGATGCTATACTTACTTTTGTTGGTTTTATACAATGTAGCATTTCAGAAGCGGAAGTTTCTAGTTTTTAATACTCTTTAAAATGATAAAAATTTCGACGGAACAAATTGCTTCTATTTTTTGCTCTTACCTCTTGATATTGTTGTACTACGTAAGTTCGACTACGACAAGTTTGAATGGAAAACTCAATTTCAGTTTTGTTCATAAGTTACCCACCATGTGGTGATATCACATCTGATATAATTCTATGTAACATTTGACAAATTTAAGTTTATTTTCGTCATTGCCAGCTGCGTTTTCTAAATACATTCATTTACTCTTTCCTATTATAATTAATACTTAATAAAGAAATACCGATATTCACATAATTTACACTTGTTTGCATTATACTTGATTTTCCGCATCAGCATTGTAACTTCCGCTTTATGTAATAATAATAACAATAATATGCCTTTATTTGTAAGTGTATAACAAATACATTAGATTTCTAATGCATAAGGCGAAGTCTAGCCATGCAGCTACACTTAATTTATACGTTTAACAAATTTTTATTAGTACATGATACAAATTAAGAGCAAAAGAGGAAGAAAACATATAGTGATAATCGAATTATATGCTTATATACAGGGTGTCTCACCGAGTAGCAAATGTGCTGCAAGTTCTTGATATTACTTTATCACATTCTCCATAAATAATAGACAAATTTAAAAAGTCTTCGTGGGCGTAATTTAAACGTGCTGGCATTTTTTGACATAAGATAATGACTGATTGTTTCTAATCATGGCTATTTTGATGAAATGATTACAACATTTCATGAATTTCTAATAAATTCGCAAATATTTCAAAAAATTGTAACTTTAACCCCCACAATGCTAATATCAGGAAAAAGGGAATTCAATTTTACACAACTTGACGTAAGAAAATACAGGATGTTCCATTTGACCTAAACAAGTTTTCGCGGTTTGAAGTTGACAAAATGTAACGCGAAAAACGGAACACTTGGTATGATATTATTGAATTTATTTCAGTAGTAGAACGTGTTCTTTTTATGTGACAAGAAGCAAATGAGGATCTTTTACACGAAGAAAGTTATAACGGTTCTTGCAAACCGTTGCACCTGTCAAATTTTCTATAAAATGTCAAGTATCTCTGAAACGGCTAGGTTTAGGTATAGGATATGCTACATATTTTCGACTCAGAATTTTATGCTCTTTTCGAAAACCCTAAAATATATGGTATGTTCCATTTGAAATAAGCAAGTTGGTATCGACTTCCGGTATAAGCGGAAGTGCCAGCTACTTGTAATTATTTTAGTTGGATTGGCCACACCGACATTAGTAATTATCTAAATTTTCAAAATTTTCTCTATATCAATCGATTCAGTTCCCGGTGAGACACCCTGTATAACAATCAGTACTAAAATAATGAAGGAAATTGCACTATTACAAAAATTACGTTTATTTTCTCAAACAGACCAGATCTGTCGTAAAATTATGAAGAAGAAGAAGAGAAGAAAAAGTAAATAAATCTAAATTGATACGTTTGAAATACTACTGAGTTCTCATTAGGTGTTTTTTAAATTTTTTTTCTGAAGCTACTTATTGGTAATGATTTTAGGGTATCTGGAATATAATTATAAATGTGAGGAGCAATATAGGAGAAAGATGTAAATAATGTTGAATGAAAGCGAGGTAATGACAGCTTATGTGTAAAACGGAGCCTTCCACTGTGAACATTGTACATGAAACTCAGTTTTTCTCTAAGATATAGTGGTGATGAGGTAATCAGCAACGAATGTATAAAAGTAGATAGATGATATTTATAGTAGTTTTCAACTTTAAGCCAATTTAGTCCCTTTATTTTATATGGTCGAACTTTATAAATCTGAATACATATCTACAACTATTCATTACATTTTGCAAATGATATTTAGTAAGCTGATCTAATCATGAGCACTAAACTATGTTGTAGTAGTTTAAAATAGGTAAAACTAGACTTTCGCAGAACTTTTTTCTCGTTTTAAAGTTTATGATGCTAATACTAACATATAACAGTTTTGGACTAACATAACAATTTTTTATTACAGATGATACATGATTTTGAAATCTTAATTTAGTGTCAAATAATAAACCCAAATTCTTGGCAGAATTTACAGTCACTAAAGGCCTATCTTCAATTCTCAAATTTAAATTTGATGTCAAGTTTTGCCTATACTTATCAGAGCAGCATAAAATGAACGAAAACTTACTTGAACTTAGTTTTAAGTTATTTTGATATTTTGATATTGCAGAAAGATCGTCATTAATTTGTCGTGATGCTTGGTTTACATCGTTCATTTTGAAAGAATGAAACAACTGTGTATCGTCAGCGAAAGCTCGCATATTCGTATATTCAGAACATTTACATACATCGGCTGTATATATTAAAAATAGAAGTGGCTCAAAACGGAACCCTGTGGTACGCCAGAATTGATATTGGATATGTCAGAATATTCATTATTTAGAAACACCGTTTTCTCCGATTTGCAAGATAGGATGAAAAGAAATATATCGATGTGTTGTCAAAACCATAAAAGTTTAACTTAGCGCATATCAGTGCGTGATCAAGAGTATCGAAGGCTGTTGAAAAATCTAATAAGACTAATGCGCATGCGATGTTAGTTATGCATAGTAAAACTGAGGTAACCAACAACATCGTGTATCACTGGGGCTTCATTTTACTCTTATTGTAGAATTGTGCATATGTGATAGAAAAATTATATCAAACATTTCCGCTGTAGCTTTTACCTTAAATCTTGCTCATATGCTGTTGTTCAATAATTTAACTTCATTCATTTTATAGATGTAAATAAACGTTATTATGAAAGAAAATATTAACATCTATGTTTTTTCCTTCAACTAGTCAATAATGGGTCTAATATAATAATTTTATTTACATGGGGTAAATTACAATTTCACTTTCCCATGATTTTTTATTGCCACAATTTTATTTTATATCCAACTGATCTTAATGTTCAGTTTTGTTGTGAGGGTATTTCTATTTTGTTAAATTTGAAATATTTATTGTGCGCATAAAATACCCAGCGGTACGATCTCTACCTGTTTTTGCTAATAAAGTAATAGTTGGCATCCCGGCGTCATTTTTTACTATTTTTATTAGCAATTTTTATAACTGTTGAAGTACATTTTAGGGTTCGCAAATTACCTGATCCCTTTTACATTTTAATGGTTAAACTTTTTAGCAAGCATCTAATAAAGCACAAGCCGAAAATAAAAGAAAAGCCTAAAGTATAAGTTTATATTTATTGATTTAGTCATAAAGTCAGAAAGCCACCGACGTGAATACCCATTCAATATATTTTTATATTACAGAGTAATAAAAGTAATTTTCACAAATTTCGCTTTAAAAATCTGCTAAAAATGTTAAAATTTGTGTGAATAGTATGGAAAAAATGGCATGGTTATTATGATGGGCCAAAAAGGTAACAAAAGAAACTTAAAGCTATAAATGAAGAGGTAAAACCATTTAAAACTAGTAAAATAAAGAATATTATTTGTTATGAAAGCTGGTAAAAAAAATTCATTGAACTGGGGTTTCACCCACTGTGAGTACGTGGAAAAATTATAGCGGTATAGCAACAGAATTTTGTAAAATACACATAGCTTAGAATTTCATTTTATTTCTACCTCATAGAAAATATTTAAAACTTTCAGTAACTAATTTACATTCACAAAGTATGGGAAATTATTTACATGTAAAATACATTAGAAGAAATTAACTTTTAATTAAATAAATTGATATTACATTTGAATTATTGTATTCTCCAATAGGAATTGTGAATACAAAAATAATTGTCATTTAGCTTGCTGCTAACTTCAAGTTATTGCACATTTTGCTCTGTCGGTTCTCTAAAAAGTTTATAACCTGTATGATTCCTAAATTAGTATTTTATGAATAAGTATTTTAGTATATTATATGTCACTATACCTAATTAAAATGTCTAAAAAACAGTTGTAATTATGAGTGCAATATTTAACTTCTGCAATGAAACTAAAATCATACGGCAAGGAGAAAATTCTGTAGCTTCAGGATATGTTAAAAAAATGTAGTATAATAGTGAGCTGCATATTACAAATAAATAAATAATGCATTTAATTCCGACAGGTAAATACCCAATTACAGGAGACAGAACTGTTACAGAGAACATGAGATTATAAATTAAATTATTTAAATACAGAAGTAAAGCTAAAATTATGAAATAGAACACATTTCAAAAAAGATATGAGAAAAACATTAAAATACACAAGTGAGCAGAACATTATGAAATGAAAAATAGAATTCCAAATAAAATCATGAACTGGACACTAACATTGCACATCCTATGTATTGGAGATAAACGAAAAACTATGTATAACAGTACTACCTACTACCATACTGAAAAGGAAATATGTGTATTTATTTTTCTAACTACAAATACTTAAATTATGCACCATGCATCCTAATACACAAATGTGCTCTACGGGACACCTCACGCATTACATATTGAAGCATTTCAGGAGTAATTGCCTCATATGCGTTACTAATTCTGGTTTTGATGTCCTCAGTATTTTCAGAGGCAGTTCGAAATACCTTGTCCTTAATGTAACTCCAGACGAAAAAATTCAAGGGAGTAATATCTGATCAAGCTGGCCATAGAATAGGTCCATAGGTGCCTATCCAGCTATCTGGCATAACTTGATTTAAATAATTTGTGCATATTAGAGCAGTGTGAGGTGGAGCCCCATCTTGTTGAAAATATGAATAATTTAATCTTTCTGTCACTGTTAATTCATAAAGAAAATCTTGAAATTCGTTTTGCAGGAAATTAATATATCTACGAGCGGTTAATTTGGCATCATAAAGATAAGAAGTCCAATTACTTTAGTCCCTAAAAGACCTACCCAAATATTCGTAGAAAATATTTCTTGGAAAGCAGTCTCTCTGCACCAATGTGTATTTTCTCGAGTCCATTTATAATGCATATTTCTATTGAAAAATCCATTATTAGAAAAATTTGATTCGTCCGACCAAAGAATTTTGCTACATATCAGCGGTAGTAACGCAAAAAAAAATTAGATATCCCCCACCCCACTATCACCCCCAATACCACCCCACACTGTTATGAAAGGGAGCAAAAAAAAATTAAAATGTGATTTAGTGTATATACAAAAACGAAATGCCTAAAAAATTTTTTAGCGTTAGCTATCCCCTCTATCACCCCCATTACCATCCCCCACCCTATTATTAAAGGGGGTTTAAAAAAATTAGAATGTGATTTAGTGTGTATACAAGAACGAAACGACACTCAGTCCAACATGCCCATTATAAATGTTACATCATTGCGGGATGACGAAATAGTACTCTCAATGAAGAGTTTAAAAAATAAAATGACCTGTGGTCCGGACGGTATTCCCAGCTATTCCCAACTCTCTTTAACTTATCTCTGAGGAAAGGTGTTTTCCCCGATACATGGAAAACTGCTAGTGTCTGTTCCATTCTGAAAAACGGTGATAATTCTGAAGTAACGAACTGTCGGCCTATCACCTTAATGTTTAACTTCGCAAAGGCTTTTGTGATGTCCTTATATAATCGTATTTACCCACTCGCTAAAAATGTTATATCATTTGACCAGCATGCCTTTATGGAAAAACGCTCTACCAATACAAATTTAATATGTTTCACAGAACTACTGTCTAAAGTTGTTGATCAAAAGGGGCAAGTAAATGTGATATATACAGATTTCTCGAGAGCCTTTGATCGTATTGGTCACAAAATCCTATTAATCAAACTAGCAGAACAAAGTTTTTCTGTGCCGCTACTCACTATCTTTCACTAATATTTGACAGATCGTTCTCAGTACGTTACATATAACTGTTTTAAATCAAGTCAATATGCAATTACTTCAGGAGTTCCACAAGGACCTAACTTGGGTCCTCTATTCTTTTGTCTTTTCATTAATGATCTGAGTAATGTAATTGATTGCCATAAACTGTTTTTCGCAGACGGCTTAAAAATATTTTCATCAATTAAATCAGCTGACGACTGTAATCTACTGCAAGACGAGCTAGACAATGTAGCATATTTGTGTAACAGAAATCGTCTTAATTTAAACATCTCCAAATGTAAGGTCATGACTTACTCCCATAAAGTCAACATAGTAACATACGACTATCAAATTGAATCGCAGGCTCTAATTCGCACCGATGCAGTGAGAGATTTAGGAATTTATTTTGATTGTAAATTAAGGTTTTCCACACACATAGAGCAAACCGTTTCATCCTCCATGAAAATGTTGAGATTTGTACTTAGACTGGGTCAAGATTTTAATGATAGCGATATCCTCATTACGCTGTAATCCGCCTATGTTCGTTCCAAGCTCGAATACTGCTCTTCTGTCTGGAACCCCATTTATGACTGCTGTATAAAATCCATCGAGTCTGTTCAAAGGAAATTTCTAAAATATCTTATTTACCAGATCGACGGCAGGTTATTCCAACAGAGGCTGTGACAACCAGTATTTATTAATTAGACTTAATTTCAATTCGTTAGAATTTAGGAGACATTCTTACGGATTAAAGCTTTTACACATGCTATTACATAATAGGGTTGACTCCCCCGAAATATTAAGTCAATTAAATTTCTTGGTGCCAAGGCTTAATAGTCGCAACTTGTTGCGGACTTCTAGCGTATACAACCCACCATACACCTTAGCGTTTTGTGGGCCGCATAATAACAACCGCTACATCCGTAGCAGAGTTTGGCTATTGTCCACGGGAGGCGCGATATACTTCCAGCTGGTGAAAAGGAGAGAGACATTTTTGATGGCGGTATGCGGTTGAGAATCCCACAAAACTCGTTTTATTCGAGGCATCCTGGTGGATTTTGGGATTGTCAACACAGGAAAATTTTCTTCATCTGTTGTTGTTCCATTTAGCGGAATATTTTGTTGTTGTGAGTAAATTTTAACTGCGGAAGCAGGATATTTAAGTATACAAGATAGGTTAACCTCTTCACGCCATCTTACCTGTTCTCTACCCACGTGTTTCACAAACTTACAGGCTTTCCTTTGGAAGTATCGTGTCGACTTGAAAGATGGACTCGACCCCATTCATCCAACTGTGGCTTTCTAGGAACATTGGTGGATTGTTCCCTCATCAGCGAGGTAAATTATATTTCTTTTGTGGGTTATGTCAGATTTAAATTGCTCTCATGAGGCACGCTTCACGTGCATTTCCGACCATGCAAATAAAATCCGGAAATCTTTAGAGTTCCACGGACGGGGCTTTCACACACAGTAGTGAAGTTCCACGGACGGGGCATCCACACACAATAGAAAGTTCCAGGGCTGGAGACGCTATAATCAACCCCCATCCTCGGGTCAATTTCTTTCGGTATCGTACCACCCTAGATAAGTGTGTTGTTTTTATTTACCGGGGACCACATTCAGCGGATCTGCGCGGTTATATTCCATTCATACTTACTTTTGTATTGTACATATTTAAAGATTTTATGCATTCATATTTATTTAAGGAGGTTCTCTAAATCAGACCATTGTGGCCGAATTTATTACCATTTATCATCACGTTGTAAACCGATGTGTAGCTACACGAGGCATTTTATTAATGTTGTAACTTATTAATCAAGAAATTTGCCACACCTTTTGAACATAGACAGGTTACATGCTAGAGAACCAATATTTGCGTTCGTCTGTGGCCACTACGTATGGAACCCTCAGTGATTTGTGTAAGTAAGCAAACTAATAATTTGTCATAGTTTATGTAAACTTCGGCATAACGCCCTGAGATAGTCTGAACTAGTGAAATTTTATCGTGGGCACGTTATATCACTTATCCGGGGTAAGTTGTGTCTGCGATATCTGTCACGCTACAGTAGCCCAAGTGAGTTTCTTTATATAATATCTTATAACCATTACTATTCAACGTATTTATTTGTTTATGTACGTGTAAATCGTAGCAAACTCTGCAACATTTTACAACCCATTGGCAAACACAAATGTTAAGATCCCCCATAAACACGAATTGTTCTAATTATAATAAAATATCAGATATTTGTGATATATTTGTCTGTTCACCTAAAAACCTGTATGCGTCATTCAGGAATACTACTAATCTCTAATTTTTCATTGACAATAAATTCCTTATTACTCAGCTTGCTTTACATTCTATTAACTGAATACTCATATTATAGCTCAATGGCTTCTTGTGCTATCTGTTATAATAACATAGTTGTTTTAGATACAGATATAGATTTACTGATATTATAAGCAATCTTACTTTATTACTTTGGTCTGTAATTGGTTATGTTATTATTATTATTATTAGCCGTTACTCGACTCCGAGTATAAAAATGTTACAGTCGATAAATTGTGTACAATCAAAAACAAGTAAAAGGTGTAGTCTATTGTAATTCCCATTCATCTACGGTGCACACGACTATGGCTATAGAGGCCAATTCGGGAGAGCACATGTCGACCGCAGTCAGGACAAACATAGACCTGGTTCGGTCTTGGATTCGGCCTTCTTGCAGCAACATTTCCTTGATAGCTGGCCACAACCCCTCGCCATTCGGTTCTGTCCGCTGCAAGTTGTTCCCATTGCTCGTCTGGAATACCGCAGGATTTTAGATTTTCATGGAGAACGTCTTTGAACCTCTTTCGTTGACCGCCACGCCTTCTTCTACCGCTTAGCAATTCACCATAAAGTGTACATTTAGGAAGGCGGTTATCATGCATATGATGAACCTGCCCTGCCCATCTTAGGCGTGCTCTTGAAATAAGCACCTCAATTGGAAGGCTGTTTGCTCTCCTGAGTACTTCCACGTTTGATATGTGATGGAACCAACAGATTTTCATCATACATCTGAGGTGTCTTTGCTGAAAACGTTCTAATTCTTTCACATGACGACGGTAAGTGACCCAGCTTTCACATCCATATAGCAGTGTTGGAATGACAACTCCTCTGTAGTCAGCCATTTTCGTTGACCAAGCAAGGTCGTGGTTGTCAAATACTCTCTCTCTAAGTCCCCAGAGTGCTCTAGATGCAGCGTTAATTCAATTGCGAATCTCGCTGTCCATGTTTGCTTTGTCATTAACAACGTTGCCTAAGTAATTGAACTGATCCACCACTTCAACAGAATTTCCGTTAAGTGTAATGTCTATTGCCGGTATGATCTTAAGTCTCGAAAGCAGTGTGTGTGTTGCGTTCCACCAGCCCCAATAATCAGTACTACGATCTTAACAGTATGGCCTGGATAAAGTCTGCGGAGTTCGAAGAGCAAATCTTGATTATTTTGTCCGTTTTTCCTCCTCTTTCAAGACAATGTTGTTCTCAGCGGGGGCCGAGAATTCCACGACATACATTATCTTGAGTTGGTGGTCAAGGAGTACTATGTCAGGCTTGTTGGCTTGTATTTGTCTGACGGTGGGAAATGAGTAGTTCCAATAAATTAGACACTTCTCATTCCCTACAACGGACTCAATCTCCCCCGGAACGTAAGGCAGCACTGGTGTTTCGTCTATCCCATACGAGTGCCTTAGATGATAGTAAAGCACTCGTAATGCTCCGTCGTGTCTGTGAATATAGGCCGAGACTGCATATGTCCGACAAGCCGACAACAAGTGCATTAGAGTCTCCGGCGCCCTACGGCAGGCCCTGCAGCTGACATCAGGGACCTCCATATCCATGACACGATTTCGATAGACGAGGGTGTTAAATACACCATCCTGGCAAGCCATTATAAATTCCTCGGTCTCGGACTTCAGCCCGGCTGACCTTAAAAAGGCGAAGGTCAGCCTTTCGGATAAGCCGAGGTCTTCTATATTTTTATAGAAGACTCCGTGCAATGGCTTATCCTTATTGAGGATGTTGTGTTCTGCAGCTCTAATGTGGGCTTTTAGTCGAACGGGTTCCAACTCGTTGATAGAGTCGGGGATGAGATGAGACCAAATTCATTAGCTGCCCCTGCATTTTCATGGTCTCGGACCATGCAGAGGAGGGGGTCCGAACTCTTGATGACCTTACATGCTCCATCCAGAACCATCCTGCTATGGAGATTCTCCAAGTTATTATTATTATTATTATTATTATTATTATTATTCTCACTGGAAGTTCTTAAATATTTCTTTCAACAGAGAAATTCAATAAAATGTATAGCAATGTTTTAGCATTATATTTTATAGTCTTTATGAACAAGGTAATAAAGCTCAAATTCCAATGTTATTCGACGGGCGCGCCAATATCCATTGGCTGGATGTCGGTCTCGATAACTAGGGCCGAGTAGGACTATTACTCTTTGCACCTAGATTATCTCTGTAGACCTGGACCGGCCTTCGTGATAGGTGGGCCCGCGTACTTCTACCAGACCCAGCTCACAAATGTGAGATGTGTCGTGGTATTTTCTGCGGACCTCCCCTGGTCCTGGCTGTTGAACCTCGCTGGCTGAGGTCTCTTCTGGCGCTCTTCTTGTCTTGATGTTTTCTTTCTTCGCCAGCTTATCACCCCCGGGGATAGTCATCGGTCGAGTTGGGTTTAGGAAGTTTTGGCTGGGACTGACTGCCGGTACGTAGGACATTAATTGATATCCTACCCCGGATCGTCGGAAAGGTAAGGATGAGCTGTGTAGCTCGGGAGTGTGGAGACCTAAGTGCTTCTTTTAGCACTTTCGGTCTCCACGGAGCAGGTAGGACAACGGGCGTCGGACGGTATGTTGTCCGACGCCCGCAAGGAGGTTGGGTTAGGGTTGAAAACGTCATGTCTCTGGTAGTGGTGGTCTGTCCTGGCGTATCTGAAACAGATCTGTTTAAGATACTGCATTATTTAATACAAGTATAATTTATGACCTAGATAACAAATCTATAAATTCACGAATGTCATTACACTTAATGTACTACATATTATCCTCACCAGCGTTCTCGTGCTTTTTTAAAATTAATTAGGTTTCGGTGCCTCTAAGCTTGTCCCAAGAGAGTTCTTGATCACAGCAATCTAGTGAGTAGTTAATGTATTTTCTATTATCGAAGTTTTCCGGCACATTGCTTTGTAAATTCAATAATGCGAAGTACTCTACAAATGGAACAGAAACTGTTGAAATGCGAAGATTGAAACTGGCTGGTTAGTAGACACCCAGACGTGGCATTTTCACTGATATAGGTAGGTACTTAAAAAATGCAAGTAATAAAAAGTAATAGCCTCATAAAGAACTTTAAAAATAAGTATTTTATAGGATTATTGTGTAATTAAAATGTCAATAAATTCTTCGAAATCGGTCGAAATCCAGTTATTACCCATAATGATACAATCGACTTTGAATTTTATACTTGTTTATCCACGTAATAAGCGGAGGCTTTATACTATACTTTATGACTTGATTAACTAATAGCGTCCATATTCCGTTCATTATTTCGGCAAAGGATCATGAAATTGTGACAATACAATTTTGTCTTATAATAAAGGACATTGGCGGATAACTGTGGGATAAGTTTAACAGTTTATACATTTACTGTTATTAAATGTCATTTAAAAAATGAGAAAGATAAGGATTCGAGAAAGACATTAGTTTCTCGAATCCTTCTCTTTCTCATTTTTTGCAAAATATTTTCTCTTTACATTACACTCTCCCTCTTTTTTTTTCAGCGTCCACACAGCCAGATCCTATTTTACTATTGTTGATAAAATTACCTACGCCACCTAAACAACCTTATAATATTATAGAACAAAACGATAGGAAGATATACAGGGACACTCTTCTGGCCCAGGGGTCAGTCAGGGTCTTTTATTTTAAATATAAACACCACACCACGGTTAAGTTTTTTAGCATATAGAAGTTAAAAACAAAGGTAACAAAACTATCCGGAACTAATCTAAAGTTTTCCTCAAAAATTGTATTATACAATAAAAAAATAAAATTTAAAACAATATCAAGGTAAACGCGATAAAAATCGAAAAAATTGGTTAAGTTTGGGTGACTACATCTCAGCCAATTTTCATCGAAAAAACTTTTTAAGATCACCATTTTAAAGGAAATTTCATCTACTTTTTTCGATAAAGCAATGCCTATACCTGTCCCTGCTCAAAAAAAAGTTATAGGCAAAAAGTAAAAAAAAACAAAAAAATGGATTTTTAATTGCTCGTTTGGATACTTTTCCCGCAAAAAATTGTTTCTCATTTTTTAAATAAGCCATTTAGATGGGGAAAACTGAGAAGGTTGCATTTTCATCCCTATCTTCAATTTGCACCCACTTCAAAACGTCAGATTAAACTGAAACTTTGCACACTTATCAAGGGCCGACGACAATATAATAATTTGACAACTTTGTCCTAATGTCCGCACCAGGATCATTAGGATACAATAAAAAAAATTATCTATTGTCGAGACTTTGCCGGAGGCGCCGCTGTTGTTAATATATAGTTTATATAGAAATTATTCTTTTAAAAAAATTAAAAAACACGCTTTAATAGCAAACCGAACTAAAAAGTAAAAAACAATGTTTAAATATTATTGACAAAAAAATTTATTTTATTGTAAAAAGCGTGGGGTGTTTTTTACTATATTTTTATAATTCTACTTTTATCAATAGCTACCAATGAAATCTTTTATCTACGATCGTGTAAAAAGCAACAGTTTTTTACATAATTTCCAGTATAAGAAGTGGCCTTTTATAAGAAACTGTGCAGTAAATAGTATATTATGTAATGAGCACAAAATGATGCATATTTTGCACGAGTATGAAAATTTGCAGCACGAGTCGAAGACGAGTGCTGCAATTCATACGAGTGTAAAATTGCTATTTTGTGCGAGTTGCATACTATATTTTTTCTACGACAACCCACTGCTCACGCGTAATATACTAAATAAATAATAATCGATACAAAAAATATGGAGATATTTTCTTTATTGCCTTGAATACAAACCATAAGTTAGAGTGCCTGGACAGCAATGCTCAACTAGTTGAGAAAAAATAAACTATAGAATAACTTCCTACCTATTTTATTTATTTTTTAAAGATAAATTTGCAATTATTGAAAATCATTTTTGGAGAATTTATGGAATGCTTGATACTAATATTTTCTTGATATTGGCAATGTTCCGTTGTTGAAGTCGACGGCCTTTCACGATTTTCCATTCCTGAAGTCGATGGTATGTTTGAAATGTCCTGTATCGCATTTGCAATTTTATTAGCTGTGTCAAGCTTACTTTTCTTGGATTCATCGATGTATCCTTCAGCGACTGCCGTGGACTTCCAGCCACCGTGGCGTTTTAACGTGGTTATGTCACCACCAGCATTAACAAGGATAGTTGCGGAAGATCGGCAAAAGCAGTGCCCGGTATATAATTCGTGATTTGGCAATTTTAAATACTTAGCAATGTCTTTGCCCATGGCTCCAAACTTATTCAAGCCTATTCTGTGAACAGTACATTTTTCTTTTTGATAGTTAATGAAAAACCATAGACCATTAACATTTGGAGGGCGCAGATTTGCATATTTTTTGTAAATTTCATAGTATGGAGCGGTTACAGTAAAATTTCGTACAATTTTGGTTTTAGTGTCTGGTATTGTTACTAAAGGAGCTGAACCCAAATCATTGAAATTAGTAATTTTCATTTGATGTAGCTCATGTCTTCTGCATGCACCCATTACGCCCATAACTAATGCGACCTAAATAGTTAACCAAATTACTTATTATTATCACATAATGGCTATAATTAAACTTACTTTTGTCGCTAAATATATTTCATCTGGCGCTTCATTTATAAATTTTTTGATGTCATTTGAGGTAAAGATCTTTGACTTTTTGGGCCTGTAGCCTTCGGATTGTCGCTTGAGGAATGCTTTCAGTTTCAAATATTTGGCGATATCTATATTTTCATGAATACTAAGAGTCATCCTCAGCATTGAGTATTGTGTCCATAAAGTAGAACTTTTGAATTTCTTCGCCAAATCGCTAAAATAAACCATTAAAACGTCCTCGGGGGGCGAGCGTAGGTGCGTCTTTACTATGTACATACTTCGGTATGCGATGTAAAGCAACGACAGGCGCGGTTAGTACTTGGATTGGTGACCATTCCAACGGAAACCGCGTTCTCGCCTCACACATCTTCCAGCGGCTTGTATATCAGTGTATGCGTGGAAGCTATACAACCTTAGGCGAGGGTTGTATAGGAGATATACCATCCTTCGGAGGGGATGTAAAGCCGTCGGTCCCTTGTCTATTAAATGTTAGGCAAGTAAAAGATCCCTACTCTTCTTAAGGGAAGAGGTTCGGCAAAATTCCTGGTTGGGGGTAGCTCGTCTACAGGCGTTGGTGTTAGGCCTCAGTAGCGGATATAGGCCGACGTTAAATAAATGTATAAAAAAAAAAAGTCCTCGGAAAACGATTTTGCGTTTTGATCCCTTCTCCAATCCAAAAAGAGGTTGTAAGCGCGTTGATCCATTTTCTTCGACGTTTCTGGTAATAAATTTAGTGTTGTTAACTTTACCGCTTCTCTTATGTTTGGGGGTGTCAATTCCAAGTCATTATCACTATCACTTTCCATATTAATCATCAAATTTATTGGAAATTATCTGCAAATGTACAAAGATGTTGACAGAAACAATCTAGAATAACATTTCATTACTCCGTCGTTGGACGTCATATTCTCTAAGCCGCCTTAACAATTTTGTCATCAAAAACAGTTGAAATGAGTGAAATCTAAAACGAAATATTTCATATCGCATTTGTCACTTAGTAACTTGCCTGGCAACCGATGCGAAATGAAATTCCGTGCAAAATGCAGTTACTTATGATTGAGTTTACACTCTTAATAAATAAACATATTTTGATGTTGTCGCAGAAAAAAATTTTATTGCACGCTTTTATTGCATGATTTTTAAAAAATTAAAAAAACTACGCCAGTTTCTTTATAATATCGTTTCCTTAGTTAGGAAATCATAGATTTTCAGTCACGACCATGAAGTAGCATAATTAGAATGAAGACTTCAACTACAACTCGAATAATACTAACCATCAAAGTGACATTCACAAAAACTTGATACAGTTTTACAAATATTCATGAAAAATTGCCCATTCCTTACAATAATTGGAACGATCGAAGTTAAAACGTTGTAACACTCACTTCGCTCGTATTTTTAATCTAGCTATTCGTGCAATAAAGAATGGCTTTTTACACTTGTATCTTAAATAACTATATAACAATTATTGATATCAGCTTATCAAGCTTTTTACAATAAAATGAATTTTTTTGTAAATAATATTTAAACATTATTTTTTACTTTTTAGTTCGGTTTTTTTTTAGTTTTCTTAAACTATAATTTTTTATATGATATAATCAATAGCTTGAAAATAGGTTGCTATTCTGAGACACCTTGTATATTAATAATATAATGATGTAAAATTAATTTCCTTACGCATTCATTGGTAATTTATTTCCTCTTCACGGGCAGATGACAAATTTCGAGAATTTACGGTAGTTCTGTAAAGTAGGCATTAGTATTCTGAGAAAACTACGAGGACATTATACAATGAATATACCTGACATATCCGATCTATATTTGCGGTAAATTTTGCTAAATGGTACGGATAAAACATTTGACGAAGGTCGGATGGAATTATTGTAGTCGTGTATAAATCGAGTCACCTGGGGCACATTTTACATTTCATTCATTGGTTTCCTTTATCCTAAAGTCTTTTCCGACCCGCCTGACAAATAGTCCAGACAATGCGATTGTCCTTTGTACCTAGGTGTCGATTCACAAACACATAGGAATGTTATCGTTTTCTTTAAAGTTACGGCTAGAAAATTGCAATGTAAATTCAGATTATGCCACGTCTAGTGGGAACAGTTGAAGCGGAAAGACGACAATAATTTTTTCCTCAATTATTACGGCGTTTAAGCAATTGTTAAGGCTAGTCCTTGCGACAATGGCCGCTGCTAGTCATTCATCGTAACATTCTTAAATAATATTATTATTTTTTGCGGGGTTCTGGTTGGGTTGTTTAACAACATAACTTCACTATAAAAAATATTTAGTTGTCTTCCAAGTTTTTTATGTAGATTGGTTAATTTCAGGTCAAGTTCAACGGTGTTATTGGCTCTTGGAGGGGTGTTTGTACAACTGTCAGGAGTTGTTCCGCCTGTTATTAAAAACGCGAGGTGGATATAAATATCAATATATCAATAGTCTTATTTATGTAGAATTAACTAAAAATAAGGGGCGAGCGTATGTGCGTCTTTACTATGTACATATTTCGATATGCGATGTAAAGCAACGTTAGGCGCAGTTAGTAGTTGGATGGGTGACCGTCCCAACGAAGACCGCGTCCTCGCCTCACACATCTTCCAGCGGCTTGTATATTAGTGTATGCGCGGAAGCCATACAACCTTAGGCGAGGGTTGTATAAGGGATATACCATCCTTCGGAGGGGATGTTAAGCCGTCGGTCCCCTGTCTATTAAATGTTAGGCAAGTAAAAGATCCCTACTTTTCTTAAGGGAAGAGATTAGGCAAAATTCCTGGTTGGGTGTAGCTCGTCTACAGGCGTTAGGCCTCAGTAGCGGAAATAGGCCGACGTTAAATAAATGTATAAAAAAAAAACTAAAAATAACATAGAATATACAATATTATACCAGGTGAAAATGAATAGCGAGCCACCCCTATAACTTCCGCATTCTTAAAGATAAAATTTTATAGTCGAGGACACATTTTCTGAGCACTCAAAAAACGCAACAATAACTTTACGCTCTCATTATTATTGTGAACGATTCATCTTCTCGCGTCTGAAGAACTTTTATTATATTTTCCAAAAATGAATATTTAACGTTCACAAAGAAGGGTTCAATACAACTGTTTCAGACGGAGAATAATACAAAATCTATACTTACTGTTCGTTTATGCTTAACTGCTTCACTGATGGTACCAATTGGACGTCGTAACACTATAAATCTAACACAGTAAATACTAACACTTTCTTAAATTTAAACCTGAGAAGGAATTTTGAAAAAACAAGAAAAAGACAATATAAAGTTCAACAAATGTATATTAAATCTCTTTAAAAAATCGTGTTTTACAAAAACGTTCCAGAAAAATGTATTGACAAACTATAGTCTGGCCCGTGTACAACACATTTTTTGTGGACTTTTGCTTGTCTGTCTGTTTACGTATTATCAGTTCAATAGTAATTTGGTTCGCTCCTCAGAGCTTAAAAATGCTTGAATCGCAACGACTTTGAATTATTTTGTGGCAATTATATATTCATACGTTCAGGCAAGGCGATCCCATGCACATCTGAGTACATGGTAAGGATACTTTTCTGACAGCGAATCACTGAGGAACCGGTTTAAGGCAAATCCCGTTAAAATCCATCATTTTCCCGTCAAAATCGGCTGCTAGAAAATGAATGGTGACCCTTGTCGCTAAAAACTATTTTGGCTAAAACTCTCGAAATACTTTGACTAGAGACTGGATTAACTTGTCCTCATATTTAACACAACGCATGAGTTACAGTGCTGCACAACGTGGATTCGTAAAAGGGTTTTTAATTTTGAAATTGTCGAAATTAAAGTCGATTTTTGTTACACTTTCTAAATTTTGGTGGTCGGGGCAACATTACGTCCCCGTGCAGCGACATTTACTACACTTTCTAAAATTACACTTCTTGATGAGTTTCTGATATTTTTGCATAAAAAACGGTCCTTAGAGCGAAAATATGATTTAAAGTATAAAAACCTCTTCCAGCAGCATTTTTACGTGAAGCACGCTTTTCATGCGAAATGCGAAAGTTGGATTTTGTTACAGTTTAGAAAAGTTTATCGACGGTTTTGGCGTGTTCTTTAACATTATCACCGTTGAACCATGCGGCGTGTTGTCATCAAATAAGCCGACGCACATTAAAAACCTATAAAGGTAAGCGAGTCAATTTGCCAAAGAAATAGTACAGAACCGAACTTAAAATTTGTATGCATTACAATGAATAATACTGGACCGTAACTCCCTGTTAAAATTGAACGACCGAGTTACTGATCTAAATGTTTCAAGTGCGTGATTGGGAGCAATTATTTTTGCGACTAGTTTAACGATATTTTAATGAGGTCGTAAAGTTTTTGTTGCGTTTTTTGAGTGCCCAGTAAATGTGTACTCGATTATATACATATGAAAGTCGATATGATTTTCAACCTTTGAAAACCTATCCGCCATATTTGCTACATAAAGTCTCCCCAGAAATGGCTCTAAAAATCTTTTTTAAAAAGACCACTCTGTCAGCGTTACATTCTGAATGCATTTATACGATCATGGAAAAATTTATACAGGATTGTCCGGAATATAACCCAAATTTTAGTTGCTAATGCAGATGGCTGCGAAAATTTTAAAATTATTATTGTTTCAATGTAGTTCATAGAAAAAAATACGAAAAAATCAATAAAAATACTGTTTAAAAATAAAAAAATATATATTTGATAAACTTGATTTTCTGTAAAAAGTCGTACTAAAAAGTCAATCTATAGTACCATCCCAGAACCCGTCCGGGGACCGACCGTGCAACCAACTCACTGATCGCAGTGGTCGATTGCAAGGCCGGGCGGACCGGATCTGGCTTGGTTAAAAATAAATTTTAAGACTTAACCTTTGCTTTTAGCAAAGCAAATAAAAATAGGCAATACCATTAAAAACACCAAATATAAAAGATTTTAAAAAACTTAAAATTACACATACTTTAAACAACTTGTTCACTGTAACATTTTTTAAAAGCTTTTTTCAATTGACGTAGATAGCTCAATCTAAACGAGATACCTTCTGCGAAACGCATGAACGCCGGGCTGCGCAAGGCTGGCCTAAACTTTCTAACTAATTTGATTTCATAATGTTTTAATTTGCTAGAGATTCGTGACGAGAAGTGAATTTAGAGACAAAATGCACAAAAAGAAACAAGAATAATAAAAGCGATAAAAAGGATACAGACAGAAAGGAAAATGGGGACAGAATAGATTTAAAGATAGGCAAAGATATGAAATATTAGTAAAGGTGGATAGGGTAAGCGGAAGTTATAGTTGTTGAAGCTTGGCTACAGAGGTTGCCGGAAAATCAGTAACGTCTGGTATGGTAAGGGGTGTTTAATCTGAAATGGGGCATTATGCTGTCTAATTTGTGTTATGTATCTTGTTAGCGGACTATCGCCCAACTTGAACGACTAGAAGTTTTGAGAGATATGTTGGACGTAGTCCGCTATCGGGGTTATGTCGTTACAAAGTGCGTATAGGTCTCTGAGAGAGGTCGTACTAAAAAGTAAAAAATAATAATATACGACTGCAAGAAAAGCAAGGCGTGCGCACTAAGTATATGTATCATCTTTATGTACGCATGATTGAAGGCAATATGTGTACAACGATTCCACCCCTTTTATACAACCATGCGTATAATCATACAAAGCGCGCACGTCCTGCTGTTCTTGCAGTCGTACATTATTATTTTGCTTTTTAGTATGACTTTACAAAAAAGCAAGTTTTAATTTTTTTTTTATTTTCTACTTTTTAGTCATACTTTAATTATTACGTATAGCACCAATTTACATAAATTCATTCATTGGAGCTGGATTTCGAGGCATACACTTAACCGGAACTAATATCGCACCAACGGACGTAGAAGTCTTTGGTCAGGCGAAGAACCTTTTGTATTCTACGTTTTGCCGGAGGTGCCGGTTGGATAGTATATTTAATCAATTTTTAGTAACTTTTTAGTAACTGCAAATTTCATCAATTGATTATGTCAGGAAGTGTGTTAACTAAAGGAGGAAAGATTTGAAGATAAACGTGAAAACTAAAAAAACATTGTGAGCTAAAGAAAAAGCAAGTAAAAGTGTTATTATATTAGATATTCAGAAAGCCCTATTGGTGCCGAAATTTCCGTAATGTGTAATCGTTGTCGATGAATGACACCTTTTCGTAAATAGAAATTTACGATTTATATACAGCGTGTGTAAATAGTATTGAAAGATGACCGTAACTTTTAAATTCTTGATTGTATAAAAAACCTTTGGACAGATCGAGTTTTATTTTCAATTACGCAACTTTTGGCGCAATTTATAATTATCAAGTTACACATCGCCATCCCCTGTCATCCCAAGTTTTTCTTTTTCAAAACTTAACATACCTTTTGTGATATCTCAAAAGAAATGTAATGAATGCATGCCATAATTATTTTTTTTAAGGAAAAGTAAGATAATAAATTATCGAAAAAAAAAAAAAAAACAAATTATCTAATGAGATGTTCAAACTGAGCTCCGTTAACAGCTGGGCAATGAGCAAGTGGCTGTTCAAAGTGCCGTAAAAAACAGTTATCGAATACTGGTTGGGCATTCGACCAATCTCCGGTCGTATTCTGTCTTTCAAATCCTCCAAATTATTTAACCTATTATTATAAACGCAAAATGACCCCTAAAGTCGAGGGGTGTAATGTCAGGAGATTTTGTCCATCGTCCTGGAAACACCTCACTCAAGTACTCTCTTACATCAACTCCATAGTGCGTTTCCGGCATTATAATTACAAATTACATAAAAATTATAAATTTTTAAATATCATATTATGCTTACTTGGTAAGTTTAAAGGATTGAAGGTTTTTAAAATTTTTATTAAGTTTCACATTGGGAAACTAGCATCTGAATCAGGTATTTTCATTGCGTAGAATGCAAGGTCTGTGAATTTTTTATTTTAATATTTTACTTGTCTAAGAAAATAAGGTCAGATCTTGCAGTTTGCTTTCGAATAATATCCGTTTTAGCTTGATTTTGGGCTGATATAAATTAGTTAAAAATAGGAGTGCACTGGTTTTTAAACTAAGTTCTACTTAATCGGTTTTATTTACGTATTATACTTCTGAAATGAATCGTACGCTATACACATTTGTTACCATTTCCAATCTCAGATATAATACGTTTTTTTATCATCATAAAGAAAATCAAATGTATTGAGACAAGAATAAACGTTCAATATTCTCTGGGACCATCGTGCTAGGAAAATATTTATCTGTGTTGGCTATTTGCAATAAATCGTTTTGTAAAGTCCCTTGTTGAGTTGGATTTCAGAAGCACTGTAGCCATCAGATACATATTGAACTTCGGCAAACTCTATTTATGATCTCCAATTACAAACTCAACTTTTTAACTTACAGTCTGAAATCTAGCGATCATCGAGCATGAAGGATGGTCTAAAAGTTACAGAATATAAAAAAGAGGTTTCGTATAATTCTGTAGCAATTATTTCCCATGTTTGGATTTCAACCCGTAATTGCAACATTGTAAAGATAAATGACTAGTATAATATACACAATTTACCACTAATTAAAATTTCATTGAATTAATTATTTATATATATTTTTATATAAAATTCAAAAATCGAAGATTTAAGAACACGCTTGAGAAAACGGAACTTGAATTATGAGCAGTTCAAGTCTGATTTAATGTCTATACCGCGGGATAATGTTTATGATTTAAATGATATTGATAGTACCTAAAGTTCAATTTTTAAACGATATCATAATAAATTTATTAGATCTATATGTTCCTATCACAACGCAACGTATGGAATACCTAAAAAATATTGGCCCTGGTTAACAGATACGCTACGTGCTATGATGGCGGTGAGACATAGAGCTTTATTGAGATACAAGAGAACTAAACATGTAATACACTTGCAATTTTTTGCTAAAATCTAGTTGTGTACATCTAACTTTAATTTTTGTGACATTGGCAGTTAGTTGTCATAATTTATTGCAAGTGTTCAAAAAACTAATATGCCTCATATAAGCGATTTAGTTAAATCTGGAGTTATTGCTAAAGCAGAAGATGGATGGTCAATGAGACAAATTGCACTGCGTTATAATAATGACAAAAATTCGGTGTGTAACATTTTAAGAAAGTGGAGAATAAACGGTACGGTTAGTAGAAATCCTGGATCAGGGCGACGAAGGATATCAACTCAACAACAAGATTTGCAATTGGTAAATGCTTTAGTAGAAAATCCATTTTACTCAGTTATTCAGGCTGCTGAAAAACGAATTTTCCTGGATCGAGTAGTACTGGTCGCCGGCGAGTAAGAGAATCAGAGCTGCGCTGTCATGCAGCAGCACAGAAATACTTACTTAAAGCTGAACATAAAGAAGCTCGAGTAGGACTTACGCTTGAATTTTTAGCGCATGATGTAAATTATTGGAACAATGTAATCTTTACAAACGAAAAAACTTTCCAGTCAACACACAGCGGTCGTATTCGTGTTTACCGCCCTCCGAATACTCGATTCGATGAGAAATATAATATCTAACAATGTTAAAGTGGTAGTCAATATGTGGCTTGGATATCTGGTGTTTTGTGGCATATTGAAGAAAGATATAATAGTGAAACGTATATTAAGATTTCAGACAATATTATGTTGCCTTCTGTGTCACAATTATTTCCTAATAATGAGTTCATATTTCAACAAAGCAATTGTTCCGTTCATACTGCTCATACCGTAACTAACTGGTTTCAAGATAACAACATCAATGTTCTTAACTGGCCCCGTCATAGTCCAGACCTTAACCCTGTGGAAGAAGTACGGGGACTACTCGTAAGAAGTATCCAAAAAAGAAATGTGAGACCACGGAATGCCGACGAATTACTGGAAATAGTAAATAATGCATGGGAAAATATTATTACTAATGATTATTGTATAAGGTTATTTAATTCTATGCCAAACAGGCTTATAGAAGTTATAAATAGAAATGGCGCAATAACGAAATATTAATAGTTAGTTTCTTGTTAAGTAGGATATCCTTTGTCCTTTGATCCAGGATTTCTACTAATCGTACCGTTTATTCTCCACTTTCTTAGAATGTTACATACCAAATTTTTATTAATGTTATAACGCAGTGCAATTTCTCTCATTAACCATCCATCATTTACCATAGCAATAACCACAGCATTAAAATAAAAAATAAATTAAAAGTAATATCTGTTTTATTTCGGCTACTCATTACATATTCAAATAGAGACAGATTTACATTAGAAAAAAAAGTTGTCCTAGTTTTTCTGCTCACGACAGTACAAGCAACTCAGAAATGCTTAAGTCTAGCTGTCAAAAAAGAATAAAAAAACTCAACACTAATCAGGAACTAGTTTGGTCTAAATTAAATACTTTTTAATATTCCGCGTAAAAATGTCACTAATGATTTACCAAGTAACTTATCAGATGTAGAGGAAATAAATAATAATTTTTTTATTTACTTTGTTCCAAATTTACTGGCTGATGTGTCCACCACTTCCTTCTATAATAATAATCTTAAAGACAATGACGTGCAAGCTTTATATTTTTCAGAAATTACTGAATGAAGGTATTAGGTATAATTACTAAAATTAAAAGCAGGGCATTAGGATGTTATGGTATCAACATTTTAACAATTAAGTTGTGTATTCGGCATATTTTACCTCACTTGACAAATATTATCAACTTTTATTTAAAAAATAGTGTATTTCCTGACCAGTGGAAGAAGGCCTTATTCTCCCGTTGCCAAAAATCTCGAATCCCACAAATGTTAAGAATATTAGGCCCATTAGTATATTACCTTGTCTGTCCAAGATTCTATAAAATTATAGACATTCAGCTAAGAAAGCATTTAAACGAAAACAAAATAATTCCAAGTACTGAATCGAGTTTTAAAACTGGCTACAGTTGTACATCATTACTAAATATAACTGATGATATTTTTCGCGCAACTGATCGAGGGAAATTGACATTATTAGTTTTATTAGATTATTCCAAGGCCTCTGATACCTTAAACCATGGTATGTTAATATCAATTTTATATTTTATAGGATTGTCTGCAACAGCTATTAAATTAATCTCTAATTACCTGGTAGGTTACAGGCTGTTCAATATAAACAAAATATTTCATTATTTCATAATATAATAAATGGAGTCCCCCAAGGCTCTATTCTTGGCCCTTTACTATTTACTGCCTACATATCAAACTTTCCCAATACTTGTATGTCGTGCAATCTACATTAACTATGCAGATGACGGGACATATTACACTGCCCTTTTACCCTGAAGAACACTCTCAAGCTATAGCAGCTTTAAATCATGATCTTCATAAAATTTATATTTTATTTGTTCAACAATGTTTGCAACTTAATACTTCCAAAAGAGCGGTTATATTGTTTGGCAGGAAAAATAATAGGTTAATATATTTCAATGATAACCCATCAGGATCAGGATTTTTCTTAATAATGAGAAAATTAATTATAATGATAGTGTTAAGAATTTAAGGTTTCTTATGGATTTTGAATTAAGATTCCCAAAACATATAACAAAATGCCTTCAAAAGTCTTACCTTAATTTGAGAGTAATTTGTCAACATAGAATATTCCTAAACAAAAGGACAAAAACAATGCTGTGTGAATCGCATGTTTTATAGCAATTACATTATTGTGCTGCAGTCTATGGTCCATGCTTAAATAGCCTAGACATTAATCGTATTCAAAGGCTACAAAACTCTTCTTTGAGATTAATTTTCGGCATCAGAAAATATAATCATGTTAATCACACACTTAAGCAGGTTAATTGACTAAATATGAGAAATCGAAGATTCTGCACGTCAATTTTATGCAGTTTTCTTGAATTAATCACACACATACCTATTTTAAAAAATTAGTTATCGCTGCGAAGTACATCATTTAAAAACACGAGGTACCCTCACCCCTCCATCATTTTCCATCGAGTTATTTCGACGATCCTACACATATAACGGTGTAAAAATTCAAATAAACAGTTTTAAAAAGCTGCTTTCTATTCTAATTATGAAAAAAAGCAAGTGAGCATGCCGATATACATTAGAATCGTTTATTGTGCACTCATTATGATATAAGAGAGAAATAATTCCCTGTATTTGTTTATATTACCGTTAGTATTATTTAAGAGAAGCTCTATTTTATATATATACTTATATACTGTTATATATATTTATACTATAATTTACTTACATGTGCTGTGTAATCTGACTTTTTTTTTTAAACTTATTAAATTTATTAAAAGGAATTTTCTATTTAAACATTCCTTTAAGAAGTATCTCTTATTCAAATACCATTTGCAGAAGCTAGCAATGTAGTAGATAATTTAAACAATCACTGCCCTGCAATTGTTTTTAATCCCTTTATATAAGTAAGTCTTGAAGTTTTCCCCTCTGTTGATATTCGTGTCCGTGATCTTTCGCTATTAGACTTTGGTACATTCGGTTTAATTTCCTTTTTTTGTCACGTTGTGGCCTATTATATTCAGCTTTGTTATTCAATAAACCTACATGCAGTCTAGATGACACGTAAAACCAACACAAAGTAAAATCAAGACCGTCTAGCGGATAACCACAACCGCACTGGGAAACTACCGCGTCACATGGTCGGCCGGGCCCGATATGCCATTAAGGCATAGTTTTTACTCATACACCATTAACAATTTACCTCGGAGGTAGACATAATTGGTGCCAATTTTTAGACACTTATGAGTTCAGAGCCTTTTGTTTTTTTTTTTAATATAGCCATAGAAAATATTTATCGACATTCACCAAATGCCCCGAACGTTTATAAATGCATTAAGTTAAAATTTTCTTTAGGTTTTAACGCAGGCTGTAATTATTTTAAATTGACTAGAAAGAATTAAATTACAAATAACCACGAAATTACGGTTGTTCTATTAGCATAATAAATTTATAATCGATTTTACGACGAATGGAATTTTAATAGTAGAAAAACGTCTGCATTATTTTTGTTTGGGAATCATTAACTTGATTATGATAAATAGTTTAATTGGGCAGTAATGAATAATAATTTCAATGTGGTAGTACACTATATTAAACAGTAAACAATACATTTATATAGTAATTTTAGCTACACCGGAGGTAATTGTATGTACGTGGATCGAATAATTATCATACGAGGATATGCAAAATGTATCCATTTTCAGCCAAGCGTACATACTACACAGGTAATTGTAAACCGCATTAATATACTTTAGACGTGGAAACTGCCCTTAACTAGCTTGATGTTAATAAAAATGCAGGTTCTGACAAAATTCCACCGTTATTTCTAAAATTTTGTTCTAAATAGCTGTTTTTACCGCTATTTCTCATATTTTTTTTATCCCCAAAAACAGGCGTGTTTTCATTTTGTTGGAAAAGATCATACGTAACTCCGATTTACAAATCCGGCAACAATTTTTTTAACAGCAACTATAGACCAGTCTGTAACCTCTTCGCAATCTCAAAACTATTTGAGTCTAGTGGAAAAAACTATATCTGACTCTTTAAGTAATGTCATCATTCCAGAACAGCATGGATTCCTTCAAGGTCGTTCTGTCGATTTTAACTTGTATATCTACACCAATTTCATTGTTAAATCATTAGCCGAGGGTGCTGATGTTCACACCATATATATGGACTTTAGTAAAGCATTTGATAAGGTCTTACAAAAAACTCCATAGCATTGAACTTGGTCGTCCTTTCTTATCGTGAATTCAGTTGTATCTCTCTGAGAGAACTCAACAAATTCTCGTTGACGATTCCCTGGAGTGCCTCAGAGTTCCCATATTAGTCCCTTATTGTTTAACTTGTTCATCAACGACATTGCTAAGTTAATCGAATGATTACTGCTTGCGGATGACCTGAAAATATTTAGTAATATCTGTTCTCAGGTTGATTGTGCACAGGTTCAAAAAGATCTTCAAACAATTTATGCTTGGCGTGTTAATAATTATATGCTTCTTAATGTGGATAAATGCTACACTATGTCATTTAGTCGCAGGCTGTCGCCCATTAATTCTGACTACAGCATTAACAATGTGAGATTACGTAATATGTAATGTTTTACATCGAGGAGTTATATTTGATTCTAACCTTCCTTTCTCGGAGCATTTTGAAAAAAACGATTGTGAAAGAAAACAAAATGTTGGGTTTTCTTAAAAGAATATCTCAAGACTTTTCAGATCCTCGAGTGCTAATTACATTGTATATTTTTCTGGTTAGATCTGTAATAGAATATTCCAACGTTGTTTGGTCACCGTACTACAGCGTATATATCAAGAGGCTCGAATCTGTTCAAAAAAAATTCATTCGATTAATGTGTTGTAAACTTAGCATAAGGGGAATTTTTTTAAACTGCGAGGAAACGAAATCATATTTGGGTATGAACTCCTTACATAACAGGCGTCAATATTATGAGGTTTGCTTCTCATATAAAATTATCAATAATTACATCAATTCTCCTGATTGGTTGGAGTCTATGTGTCACTGTTAGAATATTGATTTGTGCCGAGAGGCAGATCGAAATTTTGTGGCAATAATATCATACAAATAACGGAAACTGAATATGTTTCTGTACGAAATTTTGGCGATAATAAATAAATCCAATCTAAATTGGTTTACCGATAACCTTAAGCAAATGAGAGATTCACTTCATTTCCTGCAAGATATTTATAAATTCAATTTGAAAGTATTAATTAACATAAAAAACGTCAATGCAAAGGCGAATTAGAAAAAGCGAGGAAAAATGCAAACGATAAATATATTCCTTGAAACAAAAACTAACTAAAAGCAATGTGGGATCTGATTAAGCCAAATAAAAGTGAGCTCTGAAATTGTTTCTCCAGATTATATTATCCTTATTCCTTTCACAAAATAATCAAGGATCAGTAAGGCAAAAATAGCCTCTGACTGGTCCTTTGACAAACTTTAACAGGTTATTTTTCCAATATACTGAAAATAATTGACGCAATAGTATATATTATTAATTTATATGTTGTGCCAGTTCTTATAATTGTGTTTGTTAATTTATTGATAAAAAAACATTTAAACATTGTTATTTATTAAGTATGAAATACGTATATACTAAGCAATAAAAGGTTCAAATATGACACCTAAGCTCACAGGAAGCTTGTTTTGTGTATATTTATTCCTAATTATTTAATGTGTTTAATCACTGAGCACTGAAAGTATATATATTTGTACATCATATTAATACATCTAAATACGATGGAGAAAAAAGAAAGAAAAAGAAAGAAAAAGAAAGAAAAAAGAAGAATTTTATCCAGAAACATATTAGTGGCATGCACTATGAAATAATAGATGATTTCCTTTCGTCTCCTATACTTCGCGTAACACAGAAACTCATCATCATCAAAGTAACGGTTTCTTTGCCGTTTGATAGATGGACTCATTTCAGGTAAGATTTTCAAGGGTGGCGTCAGTCTCAGCATCCTCGAAAACGGGCGAGTGGAGAAGGGGAGAAGGGAATTGCAGTTTCACCCCTTTCGAAGGCAGTTTTGGCCATTTGTGGGGTGGGTTTTACATCGAGGATGATTTTCAAGGCCGACGTCGGTCTCAGCATCCTCGAAAACTGGGGTAAACCAATGTTTGTCGGGCGGAAGCCCGCTCCTTCACGTTTCACTCCCTTTTCCGGGGTGTTTTTGGCCGTTTGTGGGGTGGGTTTTACATCGAGGATGATTTTCAAGGCCAACGTCGGTCTCAGCATCCTCGAAAACGGGGGTACACCAATGTTTGTCAGACAGAAGTCCGCTCCTTCGCGTTCCACCCCCTTTTCCGGGGCGTTTTTGGCTGTTTGGGGGGTGCGCTTGCATCGGGGATGGTTTTCAAGGGGATAAACCGATGTTTGTCTGACGGAAGCGCGCTCTTTTGCGTTTCACTCCAATTTAGGGGTGTTTTTTGGCCGTTTGGGGGTTGTGCATGCTTAAAAAGAATTTTGTAAACCAACATCATTTTCAGTATCCTCTAAAAGGGGGGGTGGGGAGGTGTGGTCTGGCCGCGTCAGAAAATACTTACGTTTTTCGAGTTTTTTCCGACTCACAAAATCCACTATAGACTCTACTGAGGATTTGGTTTTTGTTTTATTAAAAGTTAATAAATTTTTGTTAACCAAATTTTTACGTTTGAAGTCACTTTTCTGATTTAATTTTAACTTCCTTCCAGCTGACATCGGAAAATAATAAGACTGTGCCATCGGCATAAGAGATGATTTTCATTTATGCAAATTTGAAAAAGAATTGAACCTATAACTGCTCCTTGAGGTATTCCATACGTAACTAGTTTCTCTTCCTTATTTTCCGAGTCTATGCTGACAATCTGTTTTCGATTTGTTAAATAGATTCTGAGTAAATCACCGTACATGCCTCTGAAACCATATGTATCTAATTCTTTTAGTAGCTTTTGATAAGAAATCATGTCAAAAGCCTTTACTAGATCTAAAAATATTACCAATGGCTTTTGATTATTATTTAGCTTTTTATATAAATAACTTGTCACACTATACAATGCATTGACCGTAGACATTTCTTCTCTAAATACAAATTGGGAATTTGATATTACATTATATCTATTAAGATGCTCTAAAAGCTACTTCTTTATGCATTATTAATAAGAGAGATGGGACAGTAATATTTGCGTTGCCTTGTTTAAATAATGGCTTTATAATAGTTTTTTAATGCTTGTGGGAAATAATCTTGTTGAAATATCAAATTTATAATGTATTGCAATGGCTTTAATATATAAGTTAGAGATTTTTTGATTGTTTTTACTTGAATAGCATCAAGGCCCGGTACACTATCGCCTTTTAGATTATTTATGCTATTTATGATTTCATTTTCTGAGACTGGATACAAAAATATTGTGTTTTTTTATTATAACTTTTATATTTTCTGGCAAAATTTCATTCTGTTGTTTTTTTATTATATCTTGAGTCATTTCACTCTTTCTTTTTCCAATTAGCTTGTTTATCATATTTCTGTGCTTTGTATATTTAATTTTTATTTCTAAATCTAATATACATATAAAGTTGGGACAATAGTCATATAAACAATTTATGTTATATAAACAATATTTAAAGCAAATATTTAAGACAATCCCCTAACTGAAATATAGGAAAGTTTGTGTTGCTTCAGTAATAAACATACTGTACATACTTCATGATACGTTATGCAAGTACAAGAATCATTTGTAATGCAATAAAATTTTCGTGTTATTTTGTTTAAATAAAGTTGCGACAATCGCCGATATCATAATATAAAATCTCGATGAAAATAACAAATAACAATAAGAACGTTAAACATAATATTTTTAGTCGCAAACTCCTCTATAAATCCTTATTTTACTATAAGGAACCTAACCAGACTGCAACCAACAGCTACTCTCCTGGCTATGTGCCCCGCCGAGCGCTGAATTACAAGTTACAAGCCTGGCGCGTTAAGTGTAATAATTGCATATTACCATCAAAACGCTAATGCTTCGATTGCAACAAACACCAGCCGAAACACCACTTGCGTGTGTGACGACTGGCAAGGGAGCTCCTTTAAGTAGGATCAGTCTTTCGGCTGGTGTTTGTTGCAATCGAAGCATTAGCGTTTTGATGGTAATATGCAATTATTACACTTAACGCGCCAGGCTTGTAACTTGTAATTCAGCGCTCGGCGGGGCACATAGCCAGGAGAGTAGCTGTTGGTTGCAGTCTGGTTAGGTTCCTTATAGTAAAATAAGGATTTATAGAGGAGTTTGCGACTAAAAATATTATGTTTAATATTCCGCCCTCTAAAAGCACATTTGAAATAAGAACGTTATTGCTACCGAAGTATCGGCTTTAGTTACATTAAAAAAATGGTGTCAATTTTAATGAGATTTCTCCTTGCTTTTACCGCTAACTGAACAATTATAAGTTACCTTAAGGGTGAGTGAAACCAAAATGGACTTTTCTTATTTGGAATTGTTACCGTCCACAGGTGTCCCAGAAAATAAGTTACGAAAGAATGAATGAAAGTTAAATTTACAATTAACTGTCAAGCATAAAATGTTGAATATATCGTAAACGTCGTAAAGTATAGTATCCTGAATTCAACGACATTCAATAGAAAACATATATTCATTGAACAGTTCTTGAATGAAACCAAGAAATACTCTGCAGGTATGTTTACGGATTGTAAACTAATGTAGTCTATATCCGGTCAAATTGTAAAGTTTGCTCAGTTGTGTTAGATTTTCTATAGACGTTTAGGATGGACGGTAATGCTCTGTAATCTAAACTAAATATTTAAGGAAGAAGGGTACGTTAGCCATTCAGGAACTTTTTGAATTGCAGTTGCTCCGATATTTTTGTTACTTTGATTACATCTCTGATATCAACATACAACTTTGTGGTATAAATATTCCCATTCTGTGTTAAGTTTCACTTTTCATGTTCATTGGATGATATACCATTATCCAATGTAAACGCTATGGTAATACTACATATCACACAGTAAATAAAACCTTAAATTGGAGTGATCGGTCACAAGCAGACAACTTCGCAACATGCCAGAAATAACTCATTACAATAAAACATATCTAGGTTTTAATTTTACTTGCCAAGCAATTCACTCTGGGGTGAATTTATACATAAATTTTAGATGCGTCACGAGATTTCTTAAAGTTGACGTAGTATATCAAAAATTATGAAAGAATTAAAATTCCATTTGTGCATATTTTCGGCAAAAATACGGTACTATATTAAATAGTTTGTATAAAAAAGTTAAAATAGGTAACAGTTTACGCCAAAGATATGGATATCTGTAAATTTATTAAGGAATTATTTTTCTTCTTCTTCTTCTTCCATCTGAAATAATAAATACGAAAACATTAACAAAATATAAAACTAAAATTAAGATTTATAGACTAAACTCCGCGAATGTTTATATACCATATGGTGGATTCAAAGAACACGTACCATCTATAGGGTTATAATGCTGTGATTTATGTGTCTTACCTCTTGCCTTATTTGATATAAAATTAGATTTATAAATTTAAATTCATATATATTAAGGTGTGCTTCCTAATTTAATAGAAGTAAGAATGTTATATTTTAATTGTTCCAAAGTTTGCGGCCGATTAAAAAAGACTTTTGGCTTTAAGTAGCTTCGCTCCATAAAAAGAAATCACAAGCTGAGAGATCCGATGACCGTGCCGGATAGTCGATGTCCCCAAATTTCGAAATGACATGACCAGGAAACATTCTTCGCAAAATTTACGGCCGCAAGATATTTAGTTTTTGCGAGTTGAGTTAGTGCCAGCCTTAGCAGTTATGTTTCCGAACAATGAGAAGATATTCCTGCTAAAAATGTCTGGTTTCAGCAAGACGAGGCCCCACCGCATATTAGTCAGTTTTTAGATGACACTTTTACTGAAAAGTGGATAGGTCGTCGAGGTCCGATTGAGTGGTCCCTACGTTCACCGGATTTAACCCCCTTAGACTTTTTTCTTTGTTGTTACTTAAAGTCAAATGTGTATTTTCACAGACCGGATACCATAGAAGAATTGAAAGACAGAATTGGCTTGGAGATGAGATGAATTTCCCATGTGATGATCCAGAACAGCGTGCAAAGTGTCTACACCCGTCTTGGTTAATGCCAAATGGTTGGAGGGTCCCAATTTGAGCAATTGAGAAGATTTCTTTCTCGCAATTACTTATGTAAGGTATCAACCAATAAAAATTTTTTCCAAAAGAATGGCTTAGGTAATATCAATTTTTTTCATATCACCACAAAGCTAAAGGAATATACCACCAAAAACAGTAAACAAAAATGTCTGTTTCCATTAAAAGAAATTATGATGACGTCATAACTCGAAAACCAATGACGTCATAAATTTTGGTATAGTGACAAAATTTACAAAACGAAATCGACCTTAAACATAATATTTTTAGTCGCAAACTCCTCTATAAAATCCTTATTTTACTACAAGGAACGTAACCAGACTGCAACCAACAGCTACTCTCCGGACTATGTGCCCCGCCGAGCGCTGAATTACAAGTTACAAGTCTGGCGCGTGAAGTGTAATAATTGCATATTACCATCAAAACGCTAATGCTTCGATTGCAACAAACACCAGCCGAAAGACTGATCCAGTCGTCATACACCACTTGCAGACTGCAGTTTCGAGCTGTTGGCTCTCGTCAGTGCAAGGTAGGCATTTGACGACCGGCACGAAGATCCTTTGACTATTTGATACATCCCGGTATTTTTACAATAGCGACATGTAAAATAGTCAGCAGGCGCCATCTAGCGGTCCAGTGTCTGTTGCAATCGGAAAATAAATAGCCTGGACTGGACTTAGCATAGGCATAAGGATTTTATACAGGAGTTTGCGACTAAAAATATTATATTTAATATTCCGCCCTCTAAAAACACATTTGAACTAAAATCGACTTGTTCGAGGATTTTTTTGACAAATGATACATACCAAAGATATGAATTACGTGCGTTTCTTTAAGTTCACACTGTATATATTATGTATTGCCAATGGCTAACTAGTCTATCGATATATTTAAATATCAGTAAACAAATAGTTTACTAATATCGGATATTTCTTTCATAAAGTTCCTAATAGTACTGTACATGCACGCATTCATAACCACTGTTTTCAATTAAAATATTTAAAAAATCGTTTATTGTTATATTAATCCATAGCTCAATTACTAGAGGTAATCGGTCTTATTTTAGATGGTAGTTAGCGAATGTTGGATTTCAGAAACAAGCGTGGCACGCGCTGAAGGCCATAAATCATTCTAACTTGACATTGCCATAAAATGAGAATGAAATTTTCCTTTCAGTAATTCTTTGAAGCGGTTTCGTGCGTTTTCTTATTTTGGGTGGGATTATAGTCCCACATTCTTTATCCTTAGAAAATATAATGAGTTATAAATGTATAGTTTTCGATGAAGTGCTTTTATAACTCGATATAATACAAATTTACCAAATTGTAGCTTGAAATTCGGATTATTGTGTTTGGTCATAATTTTTTACAAAATACAGGATGTTTCAGGTATGCGGTCATTAATTTCTAGAGGTGATTCTACATAAAAATATCTGAAAAAAATTCATGAAAAACATGGGTCTGAAAGTAGTAGTAGTAGTAGTAAATGAGAGAGGGTCGGAGGAGGAGCAGGAGTAGGAGCAGGAGCGTGTTCAAGTTCATGTACAGTTTAGGAGTGGGGTGTAATTAGAGTGGCGAGAGGTAATTAGGGGGCGGGACGTAAGAGGGCGGACCTAGGAGTGGTGGTGGGGGTAATTGAAGTGGCGGAAGGGAATTAGAGTGGGGGGTAATTATAGTGGTGTTGTAATTAGCGTGGTGGGTGGTAATAATTAGCGTGGTGGGTGATAATTAGCGTGGTGGGGGTAATTAGACTGGCAGGTGGTAATTAGAATAGTGGGGGCAATTTAAGTATAATTAAGGGTAATTGCAGTAACAATAGGGATAATTACAGTAACAATAGGGGTCATTGCAGTAACAATGAGGGCAACTGGAGTAACAATGAGGGTAAATGCAGTAACAATAAGGGTAATTAGAGTAATAATAAGGGTAATTGCAGTAACAAAAGGGCAATTGCAGTAAAAATAATGGTGATTAAACAATTATATCCGCCCATCCGTCTATCCGTTTGGCCACCTGTTTGTCTGTTTTCCCACTTGCTCGTCTGCCAGACAGTCATTTCATTGTCCTATTACACAATTGCACAATTATTTTACCTGACTTATCTTTAGGGATATCCTGTACTGATTTATGAAATGAACAATTGCGATCCCGTCTTTTCTTTATGATGATGAACAATTGCGATCTGCCTGCTTTATCTTTATGCCGAGCAACAATTGCAACAAAAATTATTTTGCCTGCCTTATCTTTATGACGATCAACAATTACGATATAGTGCATTTCAGTATCCTATTTTATTTGTCTTATGATTACAATTATCTGCGTCAAGGATATCTTATGGTTTGACTCACATTATAAGATACGGTAAGGATGTTTTGTATTGTCTGCACCATAATAAAAATGACCGTCACCCATCAGGAGGAGTCATTCACGCAACAATGTCCAAATAACGTCAATTATGTCACACAATTTTACACTATCGGGTCATTCAAGCATTCTTAGTTCAGAATTTTTTTCTATGGTTGCAGATTATTTACTTCAAGGGTTTGATTGGTATTATGAGAGTAACCTGTTTTTTTATGATAAACATCTCTTCAAAAGATTTATGTACTTACTATTGTGGATCTGAAAATTGTATAAAGGCATCTTGGCATCATAAGTGAGATGGACGTAAAATGCTATAAAGCCTACTATTGTACTGTGTGTTAATTAATATTTTGTCTATTTTTTCTAGATAGCTGCAGTGTTTAAGACTACCCTGTGTTGTAACTTATATGCAGCAATACCGACTGCAGTTGTCATCAGAGCATCACTTACTTCTTGTATATCTCAATGTAGGCAATGATAGCGCTATCCTTAACATCAAGGACCACTGTTAATTAATATTGCCTGGATAGTAAAGATACTAAAGAATTCTTCAGGACGTTGTAAGAGGATGTTATGATTGATGCGACCAAAGACCTTTTTTATATTGATATATGTTGTATGCAATGAAATAAATATGTGGTAAATAAAACTGGGAGGAGGTATATTTAATTTACTATACAAGGAGATGTGTCATGATATCGGTAATGTTATTGGGAGCTGATTCTATATCCGAAAATATAAAGAAAGACTTCCCTGCTCCAAAAACGTTTATTGAGATGACATACAAACCGCAATATACAGCATGTTTCCCAAGTCACGTTCCAAGTCATGCAAGTCTCCCAAGTCCCCTCGGCCAAATTTTAAGGCTAGTTAAAGGTAATTAAAAGTTAAAAATATGGATAATTAAGGGTATCTAAGGATGCAAAGTGTTGGAATATACTTATTTTTAACTTTTAGTCACCCTTAACTAACCCTCACCACGCTAATACCACCCACCATGCTAATTACCACCCACCCACCACTCTAATTACCACGCCACTCTAATTACCTTCCACAACAATTGCCCCATCACTCTAATTACCTCCCACCACTTCAATTGACCCCCACCACCACATATAGGCCCCACCCTCTTACGTCCCACTCCTTAAATACCTCCCACCACTCTAATTACCCCCCATCCCTAAACTGAACATGAACCTGAACCCGCTCCTGCTCCTCGTCTTGCTCCTGATCCTCCTCTCATTTCTATACTACTTCTGGAAATCCCCTCTAAGGGCGTTGCGGGTCTCTCAAGTTGGCACCCAAAATGAACATTTTATTTAATATCTGAGGAACCCTTTGAGCTACAGTGACTAGTTTTTGAACGTTATCCGACATCAATAAAGGTCGTTATCCCATGTTATCCACCAAGGGTCAATCAGGGGTGCACAAAATTGAAAAGTGGGACTTTTTAATGTGAATTTCCTATGATTGTCTCATTGGAATAGTCGTAGGACCAACCGGTTTCGAGAAATATGGACCTAAAGAAACGCATGTATTGCTTAGGATTCAAAAATAAGGGTAATGATTTAACCTTTTTTGTGTATTTCCGGACCTATGTTTATATGAACTTTTTTCAATTTTTTTATGTAGAACCCTATAAATTGATGACCGCATACTTGAAACACCCTGTATATTGTCTTCATGACGTGCTAGTTTTCTAATTCGAAACTTATGACAGTTTTAGAAATCTTAAACCTTTTTAATGTCACATAATGTCTTGCGGTTTTATACCTATCTCTAGTGTCGGAAAACTAATGTATCAAGTTTTGTTGTAAGACCGCTTACAAAAATAAAATGATAACTCTCATAATATAAGACGCGAAAGACATTAGCCGGCTATAATAATTTTAAAACCTAATATACGAATCCTCTTAAGAATACGGGTTACTGAAGTGTGTAAGGCTTCTAGTCAAAGAGAAAAGAAGGATATTCAGTACTAAGATTATAATATTTCCGTGATATATTGTGGTGCAATTAGTTCAATTTGTTTAAGGGTAACAGGCCTCTGCAAATGATGATGTGAGTGATGATCGAGTGGTCCGCGGCTCAAGATCAAATATCTAAGGCTATATTTTTGAAAGCCGCCTCTTTAATATATTTCTGTGCACGGAGAGAACTCCTTACGGGAAAGCCTGGGTCAGTTTTCTTGGCAGCTACAAAATCAGTACCAATTATATTGGAGGCTCCAACACATTATCTTCACCAAAGTGACTCACTTATTTTACGCAGTGTACTTCTGAAACTTCATACAACTCAAGCAAAAGAGAAGCATTCACTGGAAGTGTGTCAAAAATAGCTCAATTGAATTGTTCTGTAGATATTTGTACAACCTGGCTACCAATGTTAAAAGAAGAACTTAACAAACTCAACATTATCTAAAAAATATCATCAGTTCTATGTTCTGTGTAAGTAGTAAGTATCTATGGAAATAACATAAACAGAATCTTAAAGCTGTGTATTTGACATACACAGCAAAATAAGAGTTCTTCAAAAAATAGCTTTGAAAACGGAAAGAGATTACTTTCCGAAATGTCAGCAAAATATATTATTTTTGTGTTTATTCCGATTTATATTATTTGCAAAACATAACCTCTGACTTTTCCTTTGGCGTAAACGTCACGGGCGCAGAGGCCTTTTTTCCAATAATTCTATTATTTTGTAGATTCGGTGATTTGTTTTGAAGAGGATAATAGTACATGTGGTAGAAAACCCAAATAATAGGAAAGAATATTCGTAGAATGCCACAAATAACTTTCAGACAATATTTAAAAATAGCTCAACTTCAGAAGCAATGGGCTAGTAGACAATAGCGAGAATGACAAAAGTATAGTGCGGGAAAGAGGAAATTGAGAGGGGGGGTGCTAGGTGAGACGCTAAGAAGGCAGGTCCGGACTTAACTATATTGTGTACGTATGTCTGTTTACGCTTTTAAAGGACCACGCAATTTTCTTATGGAAAAGTGACTTGCGTTAAATTGGTTGAAATTTTGATATGTTGTGTATCCCATCTCTCTGATCAAATGTCTCAATTGGCACAAATTGACAAACTTTCACAGTCTTGAGATAAAGCTTGCTAAAGTAAGAATTATCGTTTATTTGAGGTGTATGGGTCTGGGTTAAATCAGTACTCTTTTTTTTGCTTCTAGGGTCTCACAGTGGTTTGAAAACACCTCATAATTGTCATGGTTTATTTATTGAAATATTACATCATATATTCTCAAACATCGTCACGACATATGACGTCATAGCATGTAATATCGTGTCATAGAACATCATGATTTAAATAACATTCTTTTCTCTTACTTCTAGGTGCTCAGATCACAATAAAATTCAAAGTGACCACTATGAGGTTCTGTGATACGACATGACCTGCTATGACGTCATATGATATGATAAGACAATCAATTATACTGTTTAGGTGTTATTAAACAAATCTGAGACATTGATGCATTTGATACAGAGATAGGATACACAACATATCAAAAATTCAACCAATTTAACGGAAGTCACTTTTCCATAAGAAAATTGCGTTGGCTTTTGTTGTGTGGGCTCAGTTTAGCTGGCAACAATTTACACTACTGACTATACAGTAGTTACAGTATCCTAGTTCACTTAATATTTCAGTAAATTGTTACTACCTAGCAAGAACCACGGGGAGGTATGAGCATATCTTGCCATGATAGGATGGGTAAAGAATATTAGTACAGGATAAAGAAAATTATAAAAAAAAATAAAACAACCTCTAAAAACAAAAAAAATTTAAAATAGTAACAGTAAAAAAATATATAGGTATCCTCAAAATAAATAAAAAAAATAACAATAAACATCTAAAAACAAAAAAAAAACTTAAAATAGTAACAGTAAAAAAATATATAGGTATTCTCAAAATAAATTAAAAAATAACAATAAACCTCTAAAAACAGAAACAAAACTCGAAATAGTAAATTTTCGTAAATAAAATATGTATTCTCCAAATAAATAAAATTAAATATAATTGAATTCTTTAAATAAATAAAAATAGATTAAAATACTTACGAACACACAAAATGACATAAATAATAAGCTTGATATCACGATCACTATCATTGAACACAAAAACGGACACAAATAATAAACCTATATATATCACTACCACCTCTTCAATCACAAGTCATCACAATCACTTCTTCCTCAGAATCCTGTGCGTTCTCCCCCTCTTCTTCATTTTCAGATGATGAACTATCCTCTTCTAAATTTATAATGAATTTATTTTGCCCATTTTTATTAAATTCACAAAGTTTCAAATAATCATCCTCAATTCTAATCACTTTGGCAATTCTCTTTTCCCAATCTTCCTTGGTAATTTTGGACACTTCGTTTTTAATTAACTCTATCACTTTTTTGTCGAATTTTGGAAAAGTATTTCCTTTTCTGATATTTTTTTTCAATTTTCCCCAAATCAATTCTATTGGGTTGAAAATACAATAATATGGTGGTAATCTTAAAACTTTGTGGCCAAATCTTTCAGCTATATTGTCTATAACATAATTCTTCTCAAATGTTTTCGTATGAAGGACTTCCAACAAGTCTGCTTTAGTATAACTGTCCATATAATATAGGTAGTGATCCGTTAAAAAAATTTGCAACTCCAATTTAGTCGAACTCTTATTAGGAATTTTATATAATTCTCTTGAATGGTACTTCGCATTGTCAAGAACAATAACATTATTTGGCTTTAATTTTGGAATTAGAGTATTTTCAAACCATTTTTCAAAAATTACTCCCTCCATATTCTTGTGATAATCCACGTTACACTCTTCCATGTTTTTCCCGCATAGTTTCAATGCATTATCTACCCATCCATTACCTGATCCACAGTGTAATATAACCAATCGAGTCCCCTTATTTGGATGCAATGACTGTGGTAGATATTTTTTAGTTCCATCAGTCCATCCTTTTTTTACGGTATCGTGAGTGTCATACCAAGTTTCATCTAGGTAATAAATTGTTCTATTTTCCCTTCTGAACTTTTTAATCTCCTCTAGATTTTTTTCAGCCAGTTCCTTAAAGTTCTTGTCGACAATCCATTTCCTTTAGTTTTCTGTCTACCACGTCAACAGTCGGGATTTCATTTTTCTGATATGCATCATAAATTACATTTTTTAAAAGTTTTGCTATTGATGGATCTAAAATTTTTGATATACCAGCGTCGCAACGTTCCTTTCTTTCGGTAACACCTGTTTTCACTAGTTTGTACAATGTGGAATAGGGAACGTGGGTTAAAGATTCTGTTTCCCTTAATATATCTAAATCACGCAAGTTAAAGTCATTAGTTTGTCGCTGTAAAAGAGTATTATACACATTTAAACAAATTTGTTTCCCGTCACTGCTTAAATGCCGTTTTTTTCTCCCTTGAGACTCATTTGGAATTTTATTTTCTTTATCACTGAAATCACTATAACTGTCACTTTCACACACACAATCACTCGATCGACTCATTTTTGTAATAAATAAGTTACATACCAGCAAAAAGACAAATATAAACTAATGTATTAATGTATTAATTGCACTTACACCCGTACACTCCGCCGTATATGAAAGTAAACTAAGTCCGCCTCTGAAGTACCATATCTCACATGTCGTTCGTGCTAGTTGGCAAACAACACAAGCCTGACCTTCTCTCTCATTCTAATGCACGCGACATAAAAGACGTAAAACATGATGTGATACAAACAGCTATGCGTTATGCATAACCACTACCCTCTCTATTCCCCACTACGTCTGTGACCGTTTTCATTTATCGTTTTCCTCTACAATAATAATATAGCATTTTAGGTTGACTCTTCAATATGTTAAACATAATTTCAAGGTAATTTTACCACTATTATTGGTTTTATTGTAAAATGAATATGCTTAAGATTAGAGTAGATTTACAATAAGACAGTTTGCCGGTTACCTCGTGACGTAATAGCGTAACATGCGTGCGCATTCAATATAACGCCGACAGAACCACTCATACGTTTTGCAAAACTTTGTTGGCTCCGTCCTTCCACTAGCGCTCGTTTATCTGCCGATTACGCTATTACGTCATAGCCAATAGAATAGCCCGAACATTTGCGGCAATATCTAACCGTTTAAACATAGTTTAAATTTCATGACTTTTTTCTACTATAAGGCATCATTAAAAAAATAAAATAAAAAATACGGGTCAACTGTTTTTATGTGTAGATGTTATTAAAATAATAATTAAAAAAATGTCTACTTGCCCATACCCTGAAAGAATGCGAGTTTTGCAAACAATAGTTTATTATTAAAAGCGAAGCAAACTGTTTTGAAACCGTTCAAGTTCTTATTGTGATCCTTCACATTCACAGCATAAAACTTTACAGGAGGCAGTCTTCACGACATGCAGGGCTATGGAAAAATAAATAACAAATCGATTTCTAAAATTACATAATGTTCTACTTCTTGATCTGGAGTAGTTCGTTTTGGTCATCTTACATCGTTCTTATGGCGAAATGAACCCGTTTTTCTCAAACAGATCTTTGAAAATATTATTTTCTGGCTGTATTCTATTTGGATACTGCAATGAGTATCTCCTCGCTGCAGCATGTCCGCTAAAATTATTTTGTGCGTAAACACGTAACATATCCCTCATTTCCCTATTTGAAAAACTATTATGTCTAGGCATTGTAAATAAAGAAGTTACAGAAATTAGCTCGATGAACACAGGAACAAAACAAAATGATTAAATTATGTAAATGACAGAACTAAAACGTAACCAAAGCACACTTTTCAATAAATTTCATTAAATTTGAATTTACTTTTCAAAAAATTATTGAAATGTTTAACGGTACTTTCCTCGAAAACGGTTGGAGTTATCAAGTTCTACCAAGTATACCTTTTATACGTGGAAATGACGCCCTCATCACATTTTCTGGTCAGAAGTACCACAACGTTTCGTCAAAAAAAAATATGAACAAAATTCATCATCAGATACAGGTCCTGCGGCGCCTTCTATGATCTAACGTGATCTAATACATAAATTATTATTTCTCAGAATAAAAAAAGTTCCTCTAATAAATTTGGCGAAGATCAGTCAAGAGGCTGTTGAGTTATTGCAAAAAAAACGAAAAAATAATTTGAACTTTGACACCCTGTAACTATTTCCACAGCAACATTTTACTAAAGCATATTTGGTTGTATCCTCATATTTTGGCCCAAAGAATCTATCTACCCTTGAACTATGGCATATTATTAATGGTCCACCCTGTATACAGATATTTAAAAGAAATTAATTAATTTCAATAAAATAAGAGAAGAACGATAAATATATCTTAAACAAATAAGCCTTCACTTGTTTAATATTTACATTTAACTTCAAGGGTTTCTGTAAGGCCGTCATATAAATGTCAAGATTATGACCCGAAAATAAATATGAGGCAATAAATAGTTCAACGCCGGTCTCATTGACAGTGAAAAAGTTTCTCTCGCAATTGAATCTAAATTAAACCCGAACGAGTTAATTATTGTGGTTAAGAATGGTGATGATTTATAGTCACAAGTTTACACACGTTATTGTAATTACATAATGTAGAAAGAAATACACAATAACTACTAGTAGGGAAGAAAATTGAAAGGGAATTGAAAACAACCAACAGGAGAAGAAATGAAGTGAACGTCCATTAGTTCAAAATAAAAATATCACCAAAGAAAACATTAAAAATAAAGCACATGTCGCATGTGAGCCCAACAAGAAAGGAAGCAAACGTGAACAAAGTTTTAAAATTTTAAAGTATAATATAACAAAAAGCTGTATACTTTCTGTATAAGTATCACATACAAATCATCATCACCAAGCTGATTATCAATTTCTTGTGGACTAACGTCAAAGAGGGGTAACGAAATACTTTCTAGACTTGTGGCACAGTCCCCCATCAAGATAATCATAATACATGATACAGTGTGTCATATTCTTTTTTTATATAAATTAAAATGCTGTAGATTGAGAGGGAAAATGTTTAATGTTTTCGAAAGTTACCTACAAAATAAGACATAGTACGTAAAATTTTTATGATATATTTAGTTATCCAACCACTGTAAAATATGGAATACCTCAAGGCACAGTACTAGGTCCAGTAATGCTTTTAATTTGTATAAACATTTTATTGTCCCTTAACATCTCCGGATCCATTCTATCATTTACAGACTATACGGCAATATTATTCGAGGCAAGTTCTTGGCAAAATATGCAATTTGTAAACAAATAGTTTCAATATAATATGCTGATAGTGAATTGCGATAACACCTATTACCTGCCGTTTCCATCCAGCCATCTACCAAACATGAGTTTATTAAATGTAGATCGTAGTACCGAAATACCAGAAGCTGAATCTGTAAAGTACCTAAGCATTGTAATAGATAGGCATTCAAAATGGGACTTGCAGATAAGACAAATAGTACAAGAAATTAGAGGCCTTCTTTCAAGGTTTAAAAATACTTGAAAAATTCATGGGGTTAAAACAACTTGAATTGTTACTACTGTACTATGCATTAATACATTCTCAAATGTCATACGATATCAGATGGTGTAAATGACTGCTATCTAAGTTATTTAAACATACTGCAAAAGTAGCTACTTAAAATAATATACAATAAAGATATTTGCTATTCAAGAGACCTCTTATATAAAAATCGTAACATTTTTGATAGTGGAAAATTATTTTGTCAAAGTATTTTGTTGGCCCTCTTTAAAAATAAAATAAATATTATTTGTGTTACACATACTTATACCACAAGACAACAACAACAATTTTTTTGCCAACTACCTCGATGTCAGAAAACCATATGTCAAAGGTGTTTTACATACCTTGCACCCAGGCTATATGACATGTTACCGCCATACATTAAAAATGTCGTAAAAAATACTAATAAGAATCAGTAACACATTCTGGGGGAAAAATGGTTACTTTTGGGGTAATTTTGACAACTATATGCTCCTGAAGTAGGGCATCATAATCCTGAAGCACTCTGTATATTAGTAAAGATAAAAGATAAAGCAAAACCTTTCTTACTATCTTGATCCAACCATGTGCCCCTCTATATGATAAAACTTAATAAAATTATACATAAGTGTAAATTGTTTTTTTTTTATTAAACAGTTTATTGCAAAAATTCTTGTTACACCCCATTTCGATACTCATTTCTATACAAGATGTGTTGGATTTTCTTTTTTTACGTTTAGTGTAAACAAACGATATATTTATATGTAATATTTTATATTCACATATAAAATTTCGTAATTTCAAACACATTTTAATTTTGTGGTTTAATAGACTGGCGATATTGTTAAAAAAATAGATTCAAAAACCCATTTATTTATTTATTAATCGATGAAACGTACAAAAGATTTGTTCAGTTAAGATTACAGGTATCGTGATAAAAAAATGTAATTTTTGATCGAGTCTGATTCAGTTTTTTTCACATGATTTATTAATTCAAGATAAGTTTTGTCCTTCTCTTGAAGCATATTGTATCAATCATAATCAGGCAAAATGTGATTTTCATCCTACCTTGTCGTTTAACTGAATGAGACATATGGCCTTTTTAAATTGCTATTGTTGTTGGGAAGTCAACCCTTGGTCAATGACAGATGTTCATAAATAACTTTAATTATATGCCGACTAGGCAGAATTTTGTTTATTATAACAATAGACCTAGTTATTATATATATCCTCACGTCTGTAGTATTAATACATTATATTTTCATTTGCTTGGCGGGAGAAATACAAGTAATAAATAGGAAGGTAGGTAGGAATTAGAATTCATGCAAACACAAAATATTTCTGAAATTTTATTGGTATCTCCACTCTTGGGCTTCCTTATAGAAGATAATATTATTATTATGGAAAACGCTCTACAATATCAAACTTTTCGTGTCTAACCCAATTTATTTCTAATGTTCTAGACAAACGGGGACAGGTGGATGTGGTGTACACCGACTCCTCAAAGGCCTTTGATCGCATTAATCATAGACTTTTAATCCATAAATTGAATAACCTTGGTTTTAGTGATATACTTGTTAAATTTTTTGAACCCTACTCGAAAGACAGATTACAGTATGTTCAGTATAATGGTTTCAGGTCAAACATATATGTTGCAAGTTCTGGTGTACCCCAGGGATCAAATTTAGATCCGCTCTTATTTTCAGTATTTATCAATGATTTATGTGACGCATTGAATTGCAACAAACTTCTCTTTGCGTATGACCTAAAATTATTTAACGAAGTTGCTACTATAGAATATTGTTGAAGATTACAAGAACAAATAAATGTCCTTGAGAATTGGTGTCTAGCAAATAAGTTAACAATGAAGCGATTTTTGTTACATTTTATTCTCTACCATCAATGTACATTAATAGGAGAAATTTTAGTCTGTGAAAATAAAATACATAAGGGTAAAAATGAGCTTTTACACGATTTCATGAATTTTGTATCAGAAAGTAAAGGTGGTCAGAAGGTGCAGGGGACTACGATAATGGTAAAGCATTTTTTGTTATTGTCTTCCAGTTTGGTTTAAGCAAAATTTATGTTACTGCTACTTTTCTGAAACTCTCATTAGAAATAGATTGTAATTTATGGTACTGTAAATTAAATCACTCCCCCCCCCCCCCACAACACTTCCACTGTGTAATACTACAAGCTAATTTTCTATGTGGCTTCCCCGTACCCCCTGATTATCCAGAAATTTTAGTCTGTGAAAATAAAATAAATAAAGGTAAAAATGAGCTTTATACGATTTCATGAATTTTTAATCTGTATCAGAAAGTAAAGGTGGTCAGAAGCTGCAGAGAACTACGATAACGGTAAAGCGCTTTTAGTTACTGTCTTCTAGTTTGGTTTAAACAAAAGTTATGTTGCTCATCATGAAGTATATAGTCAAAAAGATAAACAAGATAAACATGATGGATGACCAGGGGGTGCGGGGACGCTACATAGAAAATTAGCTTGTAGTATTATACATTGGAAGTGTTGTGAGGGGGGGGGGGGATGATTTCACTTATTTGTTCATGGTATCATCCTTATTTGAATCCAATTGACTTTTTTTGGGATAGGAGTACATAAAATCGATGAGTGTCTTACTACTGGTCTCGATGGTGTCTAGGAACTTACTGATTTCGGTCTTCGCACTTTTTGACCTCCCAGGTCGCGTTGCCTTTAACTCTTTTTCCCAGAGACACTAAGTATCTCCGTCAAAATTTGAGCGATCGATCAGAAGCGGTGAAAAAGGTGTATCGATGTCCTAGTTATCTTCCAATAACGTTTTATTTATTTCTGACCTTTAATTTGGTCACAGCACACTTTTTCCCGGAACGGTTGGTTGGATCGGACTGAAACTGGTGGCAATCGATTCTGTGTCCTCAAGTTACTTGAAAACGAGCGGTCGCGATACCTTTAACTTCTTTTCCCAGAGACACTAAGTATCCTGGTAAAAATTTGAGCGGTTGATCAGAAGTGGTGAAAAAGGTGTATCGCGGTCCTAGTTGTCCTCCAGTAAGGTTTTACTTATTTCTGATATTCAGTTTGACAACAGCACACTTTTTCCCGTAACCGTTGGTCGGGTCAATTCGGCAATGACCAGAATCGATTTTTCGTGGTCGACTTAGTCGATTGCGATACCTCCCGCACCTTCGTGTGTCTTCGGGAAACTTTGGAAGTGTTCGTGCGAAATTCAGATTTTTGCTTAAAACCTTTGCTTCCACACGTGTGAACTCCCCTGAAACTTGTTTGGGTTTTTCAATTCACCAAGTCGTTGATAAAACGGTGAATACAGCCCTTGGGAGTGATCGGATCGATTCGATAACCATCGCAATGAATTACCCGTGGTCGGTATAGTCGAAAATGCTACCCCACCCGACCTTGTATGCCTTCGGGTCTCCGTAGATAATGTTCCGTCCTATACTCGGAGGACACCGACCGTCTGTCTCTAAGAAGTGTTCTAAACCCCTTTGAAGTTATGTACTCCCGACCGGAGGGGGGCGTGGTGGGTATGCTTGAAAAAATTCTACTTAAATGTTTAATTTTTAGGTTAGAGAACCTTCTCGCGACTAACTTTACTATGTCCTTAAAAAATTTTAGGTTATGTTTATACTAGTTTGTTTGTGTCTATATTCACGTTATTTATAAATGTCACTATCACATAATTAAATTAAGCGACTTTCGTATCCGTCGACGTCGAACTTCCGTTTTTGAAGAGTTACTTCCGTCTAGTACACAAATATGACAGGAATGGCAGATCTCGAAATTCAAACATCAATAGCAATGCCGTAATAAGATGACAAGTTAAAGACAGGTATTTATTTGAACGATGAAACGATAAACAACTCATTTCGCATGTAATTACCAATGTTAAATGATTATATTTCTTTTATAAAAGAAAAGAAATATCCAGATGGCGCAGAAAGCAATAACTTGCTGAATATGAATCCCTTCGTTTTCGCATGACAGAGAGAGACAATTAATTGTGTTTCTTGATAAGTATTTCATTCTTTGCACATATGAAATTAAATTAAATTTTGTACTTTGTACGTTGCATTCTGTTTTTTGGTATATTATGTTTTGTATGTTGTACTTCATATTTTGCAGTTGTATACCTTGTATTTTGTAAAATTGTCTTGTAACTGGGGTATTCTGTTGGGCGGGCAATAAATTCATTATTATTTTTATTATATTAAACATGCTAGGTACATTTGAAAAGGGTTCATTCAAAAGGAGACATGTTCTAATAAACCAAATTCACGAAAAATAAAAAACTGCTCTCTCTGAGTTTTAGCTTTCACAGTTTGCTAATTATTTCATTTGGCAGTTGTTGTTAGTAGTAGGATTTCGTAATACAATATGCTTATTGTCTCTTTTGACAAAAAAAAAAAAAATAAATAAATAAAGAAAGAAAAATAAACATGTCTGATTTTGTCTGAACATATTTTGGACGTGTGTTGTTTTGTTAGGATTTCTGGACAGTATGTCCACTTTTAAAGTTACTGTGTGTCAAATATTTAAAGAGAGATCAAAATAGAGCACAACACTCTCTGTATAGTCGAGGCAAGAATTCAAGCGATGCACGTCACAGATCGATTCTATAAATAAGACAATACTGCTAAGAATCATGAAGCCCCATTAAACTCTACCTATTTCTAAAAAAAGCTTAATAACTGGGTATCAAGAATTACTCTTTTTAACGTAATTAATGATTAAAAATTATGTTAGGATTAAAGTTTATTTAATGAGATCACTCGTGACGTGTATCGTTTGAATTCTTGCCTCGACTTTACACACTTGGCGACTGTCAATTCACTTTATAAGTTGTGATTGACCAAACAACAATATTGACAATTGTACCTGTGAAAATAGACATCTCTCTACGCTTTGACCTGGAATCTTCGTCAGCCCGCCGATTCGATGTGTTTTTCGTGAATCACATATCGTACAGTGGTCAATCAGTCAATTTTTCAATCAAGAGTGCCCTTATTTCTGCATATACTATCAGGTACAATAATTTTGATCCACCTTGTATGATCACATATCTGTATTTTCATAAAATGTTTATAAATGGGTGTCAACAATTATGTCATTTCCTAGTATATTTAACTGCAGTTATGGCTAATAAAGTGTTTCACGGTCATAAATGCTACCATGCGTTATATTACAAAATCACTACATCTAGCAACTACTATTATCCTTTAAAAAGAGCCGTACTGTGTCTAGGAGTGCGATGCAATTTTAAAATCATTAAGACAAGCGTCATTATCCGCAAATTTATGGGAGAGGAAATATGTAAGTACATGTTAATAGCCGGTATAATGAAATTTTTAAAATCTTGGTAAATTTTATAGGTTTTGTTGGTTATTTGAGGGAAAAGCTCTTATTTATTGCTCTGGAAATGCAATTTAAGACGCGCGTTTCCACGTTGGCGGACAGCATTTGCATAATTCACACCGAGCGAGACAAGACAAATTCCTCGCAGTTTTCATTATAATCCCATCCCAGTAACGTTTTCAACGGAAAACTTAATGGAGTCCACGAAATGTTTACGGTTTCCGTCACTTTTTATTTCTTGCCGGAGAAATTTTCATGCAAGTGTTTTTCTCGCCAAATTCTCGTTCATGCTAGGCGGAATATAAAGAAGCCACTGTCGACTGAACGCACAATGAAATACACTTACTGTAACAGAATAACTAGTGCGAAAAGTTTCTGGATTTTTCGTTAAAAAATGACATTATTCACTTTAAAAATTTTCTAAAATAAATTGCATGGAAAAACCATTAACAATTTTTCTCAGATTGACTGTCCGCATAATGTCAAATTCTTTGACGACCCATTTGCCAGAAGCATATCTGGTTATAATGGAATAAGTAATCAATTTTGGAGACTACTACCGATTTCTTGCACCCCAATTTATAACAAATTGAAAATTTATCGCTAGGTACAGAATCTCACATGCGAAGAATCTATTGGCAAAAGAATTAAGTTTCCTGAAAGGTAAGAACCTGTTGCTCCTGTATGTAACTGTTATAACTATACTGGTTTTGGTATATTGGTCTTTTATCACTAGTAGAGAGAGATCGCCTAGCATATAATAATAATAATAATAATAATTTATTTCCCTTCAAATAAGTAACATGTAACAATAATTTAGGAAAAAAAAAACAATATCAAAATAAGGGAAACCACTAGGCTGTGTTCAAGCAAGCAGTACAGAGTACTGCCCCCCGGATTAATATACTAACCTAGTTTACTATAACACCAAATGCTATAATGCACATGCCCTAATTCTATATTAAATTTCTAAGTTGTGATGTACAGCCAAACAAACAAACTAGACTTACAATAAATTTATGTACAGCACTACAAAATAATTAATTTTTATTTACAAGTTTGTTACAGTGAGTGTTTTTCCACCAGGTCGTCCGAGCACCGCCTCCACGCGCGGATTGCATAGCGATCCAAGCCGTGCGCAGAGGCACCGACCAAACGACCCAATGGAAAACCGTCACTAATCTGTTACTGGTTACTATATAAATACTTCGAAACATTACTTTTAAACTGTTTAGTGGACATTACTTTAAAATTATCTGGGACTGCATTATAAAGTTTTGAAACATTACAAGAAAAAGATCGTTCATAGAGACTAGATTTGTGGGTCGGTGGTATTATATGGTTTCTACTCCTAGTTTGAATGTTGTGCACATCTGAGTGAAAGGATATTTTATCATAAAGATAATTAGGAGTTTTCCTACAAATTATTTGATGATAAAGGGATAATGTCTGTAATTTTAAGCGATTATTCATATTTAACCATTTTAGATCTTTAAGTTTATGCGAGATATGCTCCCTACGCCGTATTCCATATATATACCTTATACATGAATTTTGAGTCCTTTGTATTCTGTTTTTTGTTAATACATCAAGACATGGGTAGTAAACAGGGGCGCAATATAGGAAATTTGACAGGACAAGACTTTCACACAATAATGTTTTTATTTTTATAGATAAATAATTTCTGTGTGGATAGAGCAACTTTAGAGCTGAATAAGATCTTTGTATGCACTTACTAATGTGTGCGGAGAATCTAAAAGTATTGTCAAGAAGTAAGCCCAAATTACATGCATCTTGAACAATTGGAATAGTTGTGCCATTAATTGTTATGTGAAAATGTTCAGAAATATCAGAAATAGCACCTTTATTACCAAATAAAATTAATTTTGACTTACTAGGATTCAAAAATAAAGAATGCTCCATTGACGCCCTTTCGATAACTTTCAGATCTGAATTCATTTTTATTACAGCATCATCAACATTATTCCTACTGAATGTTAAATACAGTTGTGTGTCATCTGCATACATATGTGAGTCACAGTATTCCAAATTACTACAAAGATTACGTGTGTAAATACAAAATAACGAAGGTCCCAAAATTGAACCTTGAGGCACTCCGACTTTAAGATGACTACTGTTTGACAGTGTGTTTTCTATTTTTACTCGCTGAGTACGATTTTCCATGTAATTTGTTAGTAAAGTAACTGCATTTGCACCTAAACCAATAAAGTGAAAAATACTTGTGAGAAGTTGATGTTGCAAGGTGTCAAATGCCTTAGTAAAATCTAATAGTGCTAGCGCACTAATTTTATTGTCATCAGAAGCTTTCAAAATATCATCAGACACTTTCAATAGTGCAGTAGTGCAACTGTAATTTTGTCTAAAGCCTGACTGATAAGAAGGGATAATTTCATATTTTTTTAAATGTTCCGTTAATTGAAGATAAATAACCCACTCTAAAATTTTAGATAAAGTAGGCAATATGCTAATTGGACGTAAATCTTTGGCAGACTCGGGGTTTGCAATTTTTGGGACTGGGATTACATAAGCTTGTTTCCATTGAGCAGGAAAGGTATTAGACAATAAGCAACTGTTTATTATGTGAGTAATGTATGGAATAATATGATAACCGCAGTGCTTTAACATAACGAGATTTATACCATCTGATCCTACAGCGTGCGTTTTAATACTGTGCAAAATTTTTGAAACGGTATCTTCATTTACTAAACTAAAATCAAAATCAGCTGGAATATTTTTAAAAGTGTTGGTTGCATAATAGTTTACTAAATGATCATTTCTATAATTTGATATCGGTATGTTATTTATAAAATGATTGTTAATCATATTAGGGTCTTGTAGTTGCACAGGTAATTCAGTATATTTTTGTTTATTCACATTTAAAGATTTTAGTTCATTCCGCATAACTTTAGTGTCATTTGTTGCAAATTTTGAATTATAATATGCCCTTTTTTCATTTCTTATCGCCACCTCTGTATAATTACGAATTTGTTTATAGTAATCCCAATCAACATTCAATTTAGATTTTTTGAATTTCACTTTAGCTTTATCTCTAAGTGATATAAGAAGTCTAATATTATCCGTTAACCATAGTTTACGTGGTTTAGATATTTTGACAGTTTTAAGGGGTGCATGAACATTAAATGAATCAACTAAACCGTCATTAAAATACTGAACTTTATGCTCTACATTATCAAGATTATATATTAGATATAAAGGAATATTTATTAAATCATTTGTAAATTGATCTTTGCTAAATCTACGAAAGTCGCGGTAAGTAATAAAGAAAGGTTCAAATTTGTTATCTATCTTCAGTTCACAAAACACCAATTCATGATCAGCAACGTGCAGTTCCTTATTTCCAAAATTTAAGGCGACGGAGGCATCTGACACAATAATTAGATCAAGAATGGTTTGAGAATCTTTTGTAATTCTAGTAGGTTTGTTTATAAGTTGTGTTAATCCCAAGGTCTCTAAAAACAAGTTTAGATACACAGTGTCAGGACTGTCAATATTAAGTAAATCTATATTTAAATCGCCCAAAATCACAAACCTATCGCATTGAGGAATATACTTGCATACCGAGTCCTCCAGATTAGAAAGAAAAAATTTATATTCAACAGAATGTGGCCTATATACCACACCATATATATTTACATCATTTAGAGTTTTAATAGCAATCCATAATTGCTCAATATTATCATTACTTTCAATAATTTTAAAATTTAACCTATTAGATATGTAAAAACATACTCCATCTGCTCTCTCTAAACGATCCTTTCTAATAATATTATATCCATTAATATATAATAAATTATTATTTATATTTCGTGACAACCAAGTTTCAGATACAGCTAAAATGTCATATTTGTAGTCAGTTAAAATACTTTTTATTTTATGTAGTTTTGGTATAAGCGATCTGACATTAACATGTCCTACTTTAATATTATTTTTACCCATAAACCTAAATGTAATCAGTAACCACTATACAATACAAAAACTAAGTAAAAACTTTCTAGAAATATAAAAATACAGAGAATATGTAGTAAAAACGTTTATAATTTATCAGCGAAACAGTAATATTCACCAATAGTATAGACACTAAAGGTGAGCTCACAGCATTAATTTATAAATTTAATTTACCCAGGTCCGTTAACGAGACAAGCTTAAATAATTCGTTATTTACTTTGCAAAACACCTTCCCATCTGAACTCCAAACATTTCTTGGCCCAAATTTTTCGCAAGCTTTCTTGTACACTTCCACTCTTTTTCTTGTTAAGTCTTCTTTAATGACAATTTTGCTACACTTTAATTTGCTTTTATTTTTGTAAACTTCCCGTCTAATCTGATACCTACAAAATCTCACCATAATCGGCCTGCTGGTTCCTTCTTTACTTTTAAGTCTATAGCAAAAATCTACGTCATTAGTACCCAGTTCAACGCCAAGTTTTTGTTCAATTAGTGTACAAACTTTGTTTTGCACATTTTCGTTTTCCTCTTCAGGCAAACCATAAATTCTTAAATTTTTAAGACGCGAAAACTGTTCCTGGTTATCGATTTCCTTGTTGATATCCATTAGTTTATTATTGAGCTGTTCAACCTTTTCGCTATATACCTTGACAGACTGTTCAATACTTCCACTTACTACTTCTGATAATTTGTTCATTAATTTAGTCAGGAAATCTTCAGAGGTAAATATCCTCTCTATTACACGCTGTATCAATCCTTCCTCATCTCCCCGGCCCTTGTTTTAGGTAAATCACTCGCTAGCGAAAAATTACTTCGAAATATCACCTTAGAATAGATTAAATAAAGCTGAAGCTACACACAAGCACGTTTACTCTGCCTGACTATACATCTCTATCGTCTCTAATGTCCTATAACAAGGTGCACTTTGTTGATTATAATGATGTATCAAATGTTCTCGCAGATTTCTTCTGTAAATCATAATAATCATAATCTTTATTTATCCTTTCGATCATAGACAATGATATAGGACATGTCAAAATAAAAGTAAACAATAATAAATAAGTAAAACATGAAAATATGAAGACATGAAAAAACTAACGCTACACATGCATAGATATATAGTATTTTGGCTAAGCAGTTTGGAAATAATAATAATATCAATTAACCAATTCCATACAAATAAGCAACATTGGTAAGTCAATATATAAAAGTTAAATATTTTATGTATACAATAAAAAATTACAGGACGTCATACAAACAAAACAATATTGTTACGTACTGGCCTCCTCTAGGCCATATACGCACTAGGGGGGATGACAGAAAGTAAAAGGCAGCTTTAAAAAAATATATAAATGACATTTATTTGATTTAAGACAATATGAAATATGGGTGAACTTAAAACTAATGAAAATGAAGAAATCTTACTTACATAATTATTATCACTACCCAGCAGTCCATCAGGCCAAGGAGATATTTTTCTTTACTTTAACTGCACTGTCTCAAACCCCAACCTGATGATATGAAAATTTAGCTATGACCTGTTCCTCAAAATTATTGCAGTCTATGCAATTGCTTAATTAAACTGACACACATATTTTGCAATACTTTGTTTAAATTTAATGTTTATCAATTTTGCAATGTATAAGAAATAATGTAAACAAATTATAGAATTTAGGTTGATGAATTTGTACTCTAAATTTATTGAATATAATTTATCTTTTAAAAATATATGAAATCTTTTCCCTCTCTTTTGACATATCTCCTCGGCTTCATGAAAGCTGGCCTTCAGCTTTATCAACTGGCAAAGAAACAGAAACCTAAAAAAAAACTAGAACAATAACCAGAAAAAAAAATTCCTTAAACAATAGCAATGTTTCTTTATAAACAGCACCTAGCCTCTTTGGTCGTAAAAAAACACCTAACCGTCTAATACTAGCACAATAGTTTCCTGGAACACGCACAAAATTAAGGTCTTCAAGCTAACTCCGGCACTGTCCGTTATAGTCTATGGCCCTCGAGTCGGTTCTGGCAGTCCGCATCTTGATCTCTGTGTGCTATCCCAGCTCCAGCGCGTCCGTGCGACATAACCTCTAACATCGTTTTTGACATTATTATGCGATATAAGCGTTCTGTGTCTTGTCTCTGTTTGTGATTGTTACGTACTGGCCTCCTCTAGGCCATATACGCACTAGGGGGTAACTCGGATGGCAGAAAGTAAAAGATAGCTTTAAAAATATATGAAATCTTTTCCCCTCCTTTTGACAATATATTAAAAACAAACAAACAAGTATATCAGAAACAAAATATATGATAGAAGATCCAGAAAAAAATGTACATATATATATATATATACATATATTTACGTATAGTAAAATCACCCTTACAAATATAAGTGAAATTGACGTACACACAAGATCATAATAAATAAATAAACACCACAGAAATTAGACAACCCCCAATTCCAGAAGCCAGGGCTTGTGCGGAAGGGGGTTATACATTGAAAAAACGTGGACATATAACTATTTCCTCCGACAGTGCCGGAGCCAGGATTCGAACCCGTTGGTGCGATGTCCGTATGATTAATCGCGACTGCCACCTCGCGCATTAATCCACTCGGCTATCTACCAGACATATGCAGATATATGCCAGAAATTCTAGCTAGAATATAAAAACACATTAATTGAGTAACAAGTTTTCTCTGCTAACAGTTTTCTTACAATTTTTTATAACATCTGCACGGTCACGCTCATTTTTTGGTAAGCTGTTGAGCAAATTATACAATTATAGTATGAAGAATCTTTAAATGTTGTCATTTTATGTGGAGATATTGCATATAAATTACCATGTCTCGTACTATAACTATGAGCTATACCCAGTGTCAAATAATGTCATATTATCCCTCGCAAAAAGCAAACATTTATAAATATAAACGTTGGGTTCTGTAAGGATTTTATTGTTCTTCAACAATATTTTGCACGTATTATTGTATTTCATATTAAATATGAGTCTTAGTGTCATCTTCCGCAATACAGTCACTCTCCGTGGATTTACCCCACAAAATTATGTCGGAAGAGATGTAAGAGTAGCGAGTAGGCCAGCGCATAGTAAATATTTAACAAACCTGGTTGTCCGAGTATATTTTTCATTTGCAATATAGCGTAATAAGCCTTATTTAATTGTTTGCAAACATGATCGACATGGCATATCCAATCGAGGTTACTGTCAAGGTATGTTCCTAGATATTTGAAATCAGTTGAGAAAGATATCAAATACTCAGTCAAAGGCCTTCTAAAATTAAAATTAATATACTTAGTTTTTTTCATTTAAAATGAGTCTATTTCGCTCACACCATGCACTCATGGTCTCACAGACATAACCAATCTTTATACAGAGTTCCTCAGGTGTTGAAGCACAAATTGATACCGCCGTATCATCTGCAACATTGTGACATTATCCCCATTGATAAATTTAGGAAGATCATTTTTATGTAAAGAGAATAACAGCGGACCTAAAACAGATCCTCGAGGGACACTCAAATTAGCGTCATTTAAATCAGAAACTACATTTTGATATTTAACAGTTAGTTTTCGGTTATTCCAATTTTTTTTTCTTCATATGCGAGTTGTATAAACAAAGTTCAGTTCCAGTTCAACCTAAACTCGGTTCTAAACCCTTAACTACTATTGTTGCTACAATTATAACATTGAATTCTGAACTTAGTTAAAAATTTAATCACGTTTGTACAACTCACCCTTATTTACAATAAGAGAATAAATCAGTGACCAGACTATCTTTTGTAGGTGGGGAAGTTAAACTCATATAAATTATTGCCATTTACAGCTCAAAAAGACATTGTTTCATCTTTATCCGAAGGATTAATATTATCATACCATATTGATTAGCACATGTGCAAGATGGTCAGATGGTCAGTCTTCAATCTTTCTTGCCATCGTCCAAGTTTACTAACCGGTTCTTGAATAAACAAACCGTAAGTAATTCACAACTATTCACCTATAAGAATTTGATGAGGATAAAATTGCGGCTCCCTTAAAAAGTCTCAAACCTAAATTGCCACAGCCCTGACGGAATACCTGCTCTTCTACAGAAGAATTGTGCTTACGTTCTTGCGTACCCTCTACAGATCATATTGTGCAGTCGTTACTGTGATGTGCTTGTATTATGGAAATAGTCGAAAGTGTGTTTTATATATATGAGTAAGGTGATAAGTTTTATATTAATGATTTTAGACCTACTTCTATTATCTGCAATTGTTGTAAAGTTTTGGAAATCTTGTTACATGATTTCTTATATCGTTATGTGCCAAATAAAATCTCAGTCTATCAACACAGCTTTATGAAGAGCCAAATCAGATATGTGTTACTCAATTTGTAACAGATTTTATAGATATGCAGACACAAACTGATGTTATTTATACGGCTTTTTCGAAAGCATTTGACAGATTCGATTGCAACATGGTACTTCACAAATTACATTTATTCGGCTTATCCGATTCTCTATCAAACTTTTTTAGGACATATCTACATGACGGAGCTCAATATGTTTGTTGTATTCAATGGATTTAAGTCTGCTGAATATATCGTAACATCTGGCGTTCTTCAGGGGTCCATCCTTGGCCCCCTATTGTCCATTAATTTATAAATGATATTGCAGATGTATTGGATATGAATTCTCTTATTTATGCGGATGATTTAAAGATCTATTCTAACGTTAACAGCCGCAATGATTGTATCTGTCTTCAAAGGAACTCAGATAATGTAAATGTTCAGTTCCAGGAAAATAAGTTGTCATTAAATGCCACCAAATGCAGTGTCATGCCATTTTCTATAAAGCCTACGCATATAATTTTCGATTATAACTGTGATAATGTCAATCTGATCCGTCCCTCTACTTTTGGTGTCCTCGCGATCTTGCCATAATTTTTTATACTAAACTCTCTTTTGCCGCATACATTGACGACATTACCTTAGAAATCGGTAAGGGATTTTGGTGCAAAATTATTGTGATTTTACTCAGTTAGATGCAATTAAACTTGCCTATTTTACCTTTATTAGATCTAAGCTCGAGTACGCATCTCATATATGGCCCTGTATTACATTACATATATCAATAATATGGAATCAGCCCAACGTCAATTTTTATCATTCTTAAGTTTTAAATCTGATCCACACCGCTTTTTACACAGGAGCACTAAGAAGTGGAGAAATTTCCCTTGCAGGCACGGGAAATCAACTTAAGGATGATCTCTGGAGCAGCGTCAAAGGCTGTCCTGATTGGGTGCAAATCATTACCACGACGAACCCAACCCCACTGTTGTGGATCCAGCTTATTCCCGAGCTACAACTGTATTTGATAGAAGGTACGATATGAATGTTGTGCAAATGTGCAGCACTTGCTTATGTAGGAGGAAGTGATTCCAGCTTTGCTACATTTTTGGCGAGTGATCTCTGGAACATTACGTACCGTAGTTCATCTAACGTATGATTCTCATCTTTGGATCCGTAGATATACAAGAAGAGTCTCTTTGGCTTTTTCTACTTCACTGTGAGTTGCTGTAGCTGTTTGGATTACTTGTATGGTGTGGCGCAATCCAGGTTCTGTCTGCTTGATGATGTTCTTTCTCCTTTTTCCATAAATTGCACTTGTGGCGTCGCAACCACTAAAAGAGTGAGCGAGTAAGATGTACATGTTGATATGCATATGTTGGTTCCGAAGGCTTACTGATGAAAAAGTTTCTTCTTCGTATGTTCGATTTTTGGTTTGAGTAAAAATGTTTCTTGATTCAAAAGAGCCAAAGCAGTCAATAATATTAAAATATCAGTATCATAACAAACAATAGCAGAGCCGTGTTTTCCTACGGCTGGCTGGACTATTAGTATGTCAGGATCTCCACTGGACTGTCTTACCTCAATGTTGCTGTCCTGAAATTGTTTTCTAAGCAGCTCGATCAATTGCTTTATTTTTCACATTGGAAATAAAAAAATTTTGGTTGAAATAGATGGGGGTGTTCTCTGATATGCGGAATTGAGGAGTATAATGTTTGTACCTGCGTAGATATTCGGATCTCTTGATACTGCCATCATCATCATATCAATCGAAAACAACAATAGCGGATTCATAATGGTTTTTCAAGAAAGTGAAATATGTGAATATGTTTGATTTTGTTCTTCATATCCCACTTAACTGCATGCAGCAAGTGCCCACCATCAATGACGTAATTTCTGACGCTGTCCATTCTACTGTCGTCGACAGATTCAAACTCTTCATACAATGCAGACTTGACGTTCTTCCGCATCCCACTGCTGGTGAACAATGACAATAGGAATGGCGCTATTTCGTAGTTAAAGAACGTTTACAGGTTTTCTCTTTTGTCAATAGCATCCTTTGATACAAAATCAATAAATCCAGATTTTCAACTTTCTCTTTAATTTTAAGAGACGAGTTAACTGTTGCAAGAGACTTCACGTTGTCACATCGTTTGAATTTAATTTCTCTGAACTACTGATTCGCAAGCTGCTTTAATCGTTGTGTACCAAACCTCTTTTGCTAGATGACAATTAATAGATTAATTTCCAGTTATTCCAGCTGCTAGCGAAACAACAACGTTACTTGAGTTTGAAAAGGGATCACTCAACTCCAACTGTTCGTGCAGCTTCTTCATGTTGTGTTCATCTCTTTTCACTCTGCTTTCTCGAACGTCGACGTGCTGTTCCGATGTGAAAAACTTGCAACCGCAAAAGTCTTCAAGTGAATCAACGATTTCTGAAAAAGTTGGCTTTGTGACAACATAAGCACTTATGACATTATCTATAAAGGCTATCTTTATCACGCCTCCCATACCCTTAAACTCCCGGTTGTCCGTCTGCTCTATTACCATATCCGTCCATGTACCAGAGCAAAATTTGCTTTTTTCGTATTTTTATCATTTGAATCATTTTTTATTCGTTAAGGGTTGATCCTATCGACTTGATTTTGGTCTCAATCGATTCAGCATGCAAAAAACATAGAAAACGACTCCCCACACCTTTACTATCAAAAAGTACATTTTCAAAAATTTCTCCCCCCTCTCTCTCCCCAAAACCTTATTTCCACCCCTCCAATTGGGGATTCTTTGGATTCTTAAACTATATGTCGAGTAGCACTAACAACCAGAGTTTCAAGGATGGACTAATTTTTATAGTGTTGAGCTACTTTTGGCTGCAATTTTTACTGTAGTAATAATAATAGTAACTGCCAAGAATTGGCTAAATGATACTCTATACTACAGTAGTATTCGAGTTCACTGGGGTAAACTCAAGTAACCTAACTTTTAACTATCGACATTTCGTACTACTGTTCTTAAACACACCCCGGTGTATACATTGTATAACATCTGCAATACAACCGGTAGCCCTCATTGATATATTTAATTGCAGTATAAATAGTATTAAGATATATTACATACGGTGAGCTTTGTGTTTTTTCTTTGTTTTATTATTATTATTATTATGCATAGTTATGTATAACTTTTGTATTTAGTTTAACCATCTTTATGTTATATTTAATTGCCCTAGTTTGTATTCTTGTGAAAAGATTTCTTGTTCTCTTAATGTATAGTTGATATTTGACATGTCTAATATTCTATACATACGATTATTGTACAGAGCTTACTTACTAAATCACTTCCTGATTATGCCACCTTGATTGGCGAAATATTCGTCAGTAAACTAATCAGAATATTTGTTTTCTAGAATCTTACCAAAGGTTGCGATGATTTTCATTCAAATTTTTTTAAACGTTACATAATTTTCCTGTCTGAATAAGTTTCTTCCTCTATAACTTTACATATTTTATTAAATGAAAAAATATGAAGATGCATATTTATTGTAATTTTGGCTAAAGTAGCAGGTAGATACATTTAACTTTTTCACACATATAAAATAATTTTTTCTTATGAAGCTTCTATTAAAATTTCATTAATAAATTGTTCCTCATTATTTAATATTTCATTATTAAATGAAACTGGTTCAGCCTTATCATATAAACAGTTTACAGAATGTTAACATGATAAACCTGAGCACCCACTTGATTTTTATCCTTCCACCGGTATAATCAAGGAATTTGGAAACATGATATTACATAAATTAGCAACTGAAACTACCTTACAAAGGAATTCTGAACTACAGCATATAATTTAATTACCCCTAGGTGCTGCAGACAAATAACTATAAGCAGGGGTATTAAACAATATAGATCACATCCTTTTCCTATGTATAATAGAAAATAAGCCCAAGAGTGATGACATAATTTCCGTAATGCAGTTTACGAAAATAGGAGCAATTTTCTTCAGAGAAAGTAAACTCGTCTGGAAAGTAAATAGTGAAATTGTTCTACTTGGGAAATAACATTTTCTTTCAGCCATGTTAGCAGCAATGTGCCACAATCATTTCTAAGGGCACTTTCGGGACCATATTGTCTACGTATGTAGCAAATAAACACAGATTGTGCACGAAACATCCTGATCAATAACTCGAGGAGCATGGTTTTATCAGAATTCTATCCACCACGTCTTACCGTTGCGTTCATGTATTTCCTAATATTTGTTAATTGTGTTTTTATGTTAGTGTGATTGTTATAAATTTTGGAAAAATATGTGTTCTAAGAGGCAAATTTCATAATAAATATTTTAGAATATTGTACTAATATCTAATTTAACTGCGATGTAAAACAATTTATAAAATCAAATGTCAAATCTTCAAAATATATTCTCAGAGCATATTGTTATTGAAATTAAGATATTGAGAAATTTGTGGGACTTTTTCAAGTCAATAAAATCAGATTCTTGAAATATTTTTGAAACAAATTGACCTTAAAGTCGGAGTTATATTTTTCGGTGTGAATGGGTCTCAAAATGGAACACATGTAATCTCATCTATATTATAAATAGACAGTTTTTGACCAGGATTATTAATTATAAAGTTGCTGAGAAATCTTTTAATAAAATTTAAAAGTGCAAAGACCGCAACATTAAGGCGTTGAAGTTTACGTGATGTGTGTGGAAGAGAACTACGTAAAATTATACCATTTTCTCGGCAATATTGAAGAGCACTTACTGATATGTGAGTATCACTATAATTTCCTGATTCTGCTTTTGGTTGCGAATGTTTCAGCAATGAGGAGCAGCAGTAGGCAGCTTTCAGTGAGAACCTGAAGATGGCAGATGAGACTCTGCCGAAACGTCGTTCAGACAACCGTGACTCCTGGAGTATTCGACCATCGACGCGGGAGAGCACCCGGAAGTACAATAACACTTCATTTAACACCCGCGAAAACCTAGAAAACAATATATACAGGGTTACTGGTAATTCGATACATTCCTTTGGAGATGTGATGGGGCATGAGCTAAGGAGTAAATCTAGCCCTAACATACATTATGCAAAACTCAGTAGTTTTTGAGATATTTCAATTTTTTTGTTTTTCTCAAAAAAGTAGATCTTAATGTCTTAAAAGTTAATTTCCGAAAAATCTACTTGACATTTTTAAATTTTTTTTTACTGGATTACTTGTCCAATATTATTATTTTTTATTAGAACTATCAAGGGTACATTAAACATTTCTACCTAGTTAGATAGCTATTGAAATAAGGAAGTTTTTATAATAATTTATACGCGTGGTATATTAATATTTTTTTGAAAAAACCTAATAGGTAAATTTCATAACTGATTTAAAAAAAAAAAAATTACAAGTTTTTATTTTAAATGTTCACATGATCGAAATGTTTCCGGATATTTTTCATTCCAAACGGATATCTATAATATTGGACAACTAATCCAGTAAAAAAAAAATTAAAAATGTCAAATAGATTTTTCGAAAATTAACTTTTAGGACATTAAGATCTACTTTTTGAGAAAAACAAAAAAAATTAAATATCTCAAAAACTATTGAGTTTTGCATAATATATGTTAGGGCTAAATTTACTTCTTAGATCATGCCCCATCACATCTCCAAAGGAATGTATCGAATTACCAGTAACACTGTATATGTTGTTTTTAGGTTTTCGCGGGTGTTAAATGAGGTGTTATTAATACCACATAATTATCTGGATTCTGTAAAATATTCTACAAAACAAAAGTTTATACGCTTTTGCTGAAAGTGAAATAATTGTATATACCTTCATCTAGCACGCGATAAGCCGCAACGGCGATAATAATTATGTCGTAAAGTTTTTGTTGCATTTTCTTGAGTGCCGGAAATTGATGAACTCGACTATACATACTTGGCTGCCGCTATCTGCAACGTGGTCTGCAAAAATACTTAGATGCAATTTTCTTCCAGTAAGCTAAAAAAAACATTCGCTCCTAAAGAAAACTTTCAACTGAACAATGGTAAGTTCTAACGCTAACATATATTTGGGGCAGAGCAGTAAACTAAAAAGTTTGGGCGGTAAATATTTGTAATTGTCAAATGTTATGGTACGTAATATATTATAAATTCATTTGTTTTATCGTAAATAATGTATCGAAAATGTGTATTATAAATTATTTCAAAAGAAGTGTGATTTCTCCATTATACCTCAACAAAATTTTAAATAAGACCCCGCACGTGACTCTGCATATTGATGTGATTTTTAAATAACTACCCACGCAATATTGCACGTCTCTTCTTAGATCCCATCAATACCGAGATCTTTAGATTTCCATGAAAAACTAATTTTTAAAGGGAAGAAACTTGATCCTTATGACACCGCCTCACTAATAAATATTCATCTGCTTTATTAGATTCTTGTATTATTTTCTTATTAGAACTTGAGCGATATCGGTACATAATAAAAGGAATTTATTCTAGAACTTGATGGAGGCAGAAAAGGTAGAGAATATTCAGTATTCAGGGTCTGTAGGGAATTTACCGGTACGTATGCTATATACATGCAAATGCAATCCAAGTTACCCGAAGACCGAAAATAGTTCACAACCAACCGCCACTCTTCAATCGGGATCATATAATATTAATACAGCCTGCCGTGGAACGCCTGTATTCGTCTTGTATGCGTACGGTGGTTTTACAGAAAAGAACTTTATTCAATTGATATTCCCTCTAGTCTCATAAAGTCCTACTACATCATGGAGATATTTTTATTTATTACGTCCTTTGAAGTATTACATGTCTTTTGACCAGTCATGCCGACAGGTCGTTCAAATAATATTGGTTTAAAAAAATATATATGTTCATTTTAATATTTATTGCCGTTTAATTTCAGAAAAATCTTTATATACGTATCTCGATAGAAATGGTTGGCTGACTCTAATATTTGCATCAACCGCACTACGTTCGTTGAATTGTAAATTATTGTACAGGGATGTGATTGAAAGTTTCTTCTTCACAATTTAAATTGAGCGCATCAAACCTCAATAAATTAAGTTAAAATAATTAAAAAGTATAACATGGGTCGCTGTAGTATGTTAAGTATTAAGCATTATAAGGTTGGTAACTGGTTTATAACAGAATTAAGGAAAAATTTGAAAAATCACTTTACGACCGAGAAGTAACTAATGTATTTTCACCATATTTTTATGTAATGTAATTTGATTTTGTGCTAATAAAATGTTAATATAAAAAAGAGGTGTGTGAAATATGTATAATAATTTTGACGTTAGATATGTATGTATTTCATTCGATTCAATACCTGTGATAATGCCTTGGATACTGTTGCTATAGAATAAAGTCTAGTAAACTCTAAACTGGCATGTGTATGAGTTGATAATGTGCGTATGATTTCATTTCTCTCGCACACAAAGTTAAAATAATAGCCCAAAAACACTGTCGCGTATGTTTGCCAAGCTTCTCTCTCACCTATTTTGAGACAGAAATATTGCGATACACACTGAAGAGAGAGATAAATTTTAATCTACGTTTTCAATAAGTTCAGCGATTCTCAAATTCTGAAGATTTGCATTGGTTATTTAACAATCGTCTCATATTAGAATTAAATTCATCTTTATATGAAATATATAAGCTATTTTTAGTAGTAGTGGATATTCATCCGACAAACCGACATTGCCAAACCACTATACCTAGGACTTGCAATTTTCTAGTATCTACATATTACATGAATTGTACGTCGTGGAATAGCTCAGTGTGTAGGTAAAGGGAAGTGTGTAAGTAAAACTTCCCAAAAATTCTTTAAAACAAAGATACATAATTCCCCGCTCACCACTAATATGGTAGACATAGGGGAACATCATAATTTTGAGCATACCCATAAGCTCATACATGAAAATCTTCCGATTTATTCGGATAGATAACATAATTTTTAAAACTTATAATTTTCTTACAGGTTCAAGTGGAACTATGATGATTTGATGTGTCCCTGAAACATTTTATACATACTTGTTTTAATAAAAATATTATTTAAATTATTTCAAATAGTTGTTTTATTTTTCTTATTTTTGTATACCACTGAAATCATCGGTGCGTTTTTAATTGTGAATATATATTTTTTTAAGCAGGTTTTTTCTCGGAAATGAGTTTCCTGCGAGTTTATTATATAATTTTAATGTATCAGATAGAATCTCAATAATTTTTATTTAAACATGCTGTATAAAAACTGATATTTAGTTTAACCTTTTTTGGAGAACAATTTTTATTTCATTAATTTTTAATTCTATTCTTATCATTTGGCATAAGATCGGCCCCCCGTCTCGTTTCTGAGCTTGATGCTCATCTGTAACGCGTCGGGATAACATAGATATTGTACACTGAATATGAATGATATAAATAAAATAGAATTTGACATGTAAATGTAAAGCATTTTAAATTGTAAAAATTGTAATTGTAAGTAAAGGGAATAAAACATCCGGGTTCAAATCCTGTTGCCTACCGATTTTTTGTTAAAATTTTATTATATTAAAAGTTAAACATTTTTCTTCTAAACATTTTATTTTATTAATCCGCGCCGCAAGTTTTGTTAAAACTTTCTTTTCGTTAAACATTTTTCTTGTATTATTCCGCGCGAGTTTATCCCTTGGTATTTAATGGTCTGGTTGTTTATTCGCTTGTCAGACGAATATCCACAGCCATTTTTTAAATTTATTATACATTACATATGCCATAGGCCCCCAATCCTTCGTGTTTTATTTCTTGCTAAATAAATAGTTAGACCGAACAGTTTACCGCGGTGTGCCAAAGCTGTAGTATTTTTTAAGGTATTTTTTACAGCCTATTCCTATATCACCTGATGATATGGGCGTGGCGTATCTATAGTTTTTATCCAATAAACAGACGTACCATCTACAGTTTGCGATTTGGAGGGTCGCTAAGCCGGTCATTCTATATAACGTTAAATGTGTCCGGGTTTCTAAATTAGATACGTGTGTAATTATTTATTTCGAATAACATTAAATTATAAAAATGCAATATTTGGTAAATAAGGCAATTAAATTAGGCGTCTTAAATGAACAGTCAAAGAAGTTGGTATTAAAATTAATAGATTATTTTACAAAAGAAAAGGAAAACAAGGGACCCTTGGTACCTCTTGAACGAATTCATGAAAGAGTTTCTGAAGCCTTAAACATGTCTTAGAACAGTTAGCAGAATTAAGCACCAACATTTTAATAATGTATCCTTGAAAATAAAAAAGACGAATTAAAGAGAAACCAAAAACATTAGATGTACGTGAAGGAGTTAAAATGCAAATAAGGGAAGTAATTTATAATTTTTATGAATCGAAAACACATTTTACATTAGATACTTTGAAGGAAATGCTAAAAAATAAGGGAATCATTGACGTCTCTAAGGTAAGTCTCTTAAAACTATTAAAACATTGTAGATTTAGGTATAAAAAAAGATTGTAACCGTCGCTATGTATGTGAACAAATGCAAATAGTTTAGCAAAGGGTTGTATTTTTAAGAAAATATATGGAAAACTATGACAGTAACCTTCGAAGGGTTGTATTTATAGATGAAACATGGGTATTTGCCAATGGAAGTTTTCGAAAATCGTGGCAAGATTTATCAAAAAAAAGTGTCAAACATAAAAAATCAACTGTAGGAAAGCGATTCATTATTTTGCATGCAGGAACATCAGATGGCTTTATTCCGGGAGCAAGCTTAATTTTTTCTACTACCAATAAAAGTATGGATTATCACGATAACATGAATTGTGACAATTTTGAAGAATGGATACAACAGCAACTACTGCCAAATCTTGAAGAACCAAGTTTAATTGTAATGGATAGTGCTTCGTATCATACCCGACAATTAAATAAACAACCTACTTGTCAATGGAAAAAGTATGATATTGCAGAATGGTTAACTAAAAATAATATTCCTTTTCCTTCTACAGCATTTAAAGCGGACTTGTTAAATCTTGCTAGGAGTAATAATAAGGAAAAAATGTACTTTGTTGACGAACTGCTGCGTGATAATGGGCATGAAGTTCTTCGTTTACCACCTTACCATTGTCGATTTAACGCTATAGAATTAATTTGGGCTAATACAAAACAATATTATGATAAACATTTAAAAATTGATGGAACTGATAAGGACGTTTTAGAAACTTGGGAAAAAGCATTAGAACAGTGTACAAAAGAAGACTAAAAGAAGTGTAACAATTATACAGAGGAATTAATTAAGCGATGGTGGCAAAGAGAAAACATTTTGGATATTCAAGTCTAACCATTAATTATTACTTTTGACGATTCTGATTCTTCTGATAGTGATGATGTCAGTCATATTGACAGTGATTAAAGTTATACATATTTTTATTTTTTAATACACCAATGTCAAAACGCGCGTCGAATAAAGTGTTCGAGTGCATAGTGTTCGTTGTTTGTGAAAATGCTTTATTGCTAGTGTTATTCTGGGAAATTTGTTTCAATTAGAATTTTTATATTTTAATACATGAATGGGGAAAAGCGCATCGAGTAGGTAAATTGTTTAAGTGTAGTGTTCAAGTATTTTGTATTTTAGTGTTTATGAAAATCGCTTCATCGCTGTGTTCTTCTGTGAGAATTGTTCTATGTGTAGTAAAATAATAAAATAAATTACTACAGCATAAGACCCACTGAAAAAAATTAAAAATTCATTGCCACCGGTTATGGTACACAATAGCTTTTCCAAACGACTGAAAATAATGTTACAAACATTGCGACGTACTACATCTTCAATGGGAAAACCTTGCGAAAAACGCAGATAAAATCTGATTGCGTTTTCCGATTGAAGATGTAGTACGTCGCAATGTTTGTAACAATATATCCAGTCGTTTGGAAACGCCATTGTGTACCTTAACCGGTGGCAATGAATTTTTAATTCCTTTTATAGGAATTAGTGGTTATTATGCTGTAGTAATTTATTTTACTATTTTACTACACATTTATTGTTAATTTGATAATTATTGACCCTCTGTTGTTACTTTTATTTTTTTATATTAAAATTGTTGTTAATTTATTATTTAGTATCTAAGACTTTTCCTTTATTTTGATTTACCATAGAAATTGATATTTTATTTTTATTACTTCTAATGAACATTTCAGATTTATTTTTGTTATTACATGAAATATTTTTTTTCCTTTCCCCCTATTAATATTACCATCCTCTCGTTTCCTGGCAAGAAATGTCCATACCCTCCCGTGGCTCTTGCTGAACTGTAACAATGTTAGTTTTCGAACAATATTAGTTTTCTATTATTTTTTTTCTTCTAATAACTAACATTGTTATTGACTGAACTGGACAATTCATTTTTGTTATCGGTTTCAGTTGTGCCCGAGCCTATATCGGTATAATCAGAATTACACTAAAACAACGAAATTAGTAAATTCATATTTCCTAATATTTTATGATAACACCTTTAATATTTTTGTATAATTATTTAGCGATTGCATTACAGTTACAGACATATAATCATTTGTAAATTGTTGTAGACTGTTTGAGAACCATGCCTGAGCTATCGAGTAAATAGTTTCTTACTTCATACGACGAAGCGACCTTTGGACCCGCCAAGTTAGAGTTTACTCGACTCTATTATTATTTTTCTTACCGCATATATCATTATGAATAATTATAATACCCCTACAGTTTTTTGTTTCTCATCAACAGTAGTGGTGAATGATAAAATACGTACAATCGTGTTATAGCTTCTGCCGTAAAAATAGAGCAATGCGAGTTTAATTCAAATTTGGATTCAATTTCTTGAGAAGATACTATAAATGCTCCACCGGTGCCTGATACTGATTTTGAGGCATCTGTATAAACAAGTTCTGAATTCTCAAATTGACTTAACTCGCTTTGCAAAATGTTGGAACTAATGAGAGGATTTTAACAGTAATTTGAAGTAATAATGAAAATGTCATTAGTTAAACTGAAATAATCAATTTCATATATGTAAGTACTATCAATTATCTGGACCCTTTCACTATGTTCTCTAAATTTTTTAACAAAAGTATTTAACTGTGCTATTTTGGATTATAAAGCTGTAGAGCACAATAATTGTTTTAAAATGAATCTTACACTTATCATTTCTCTTCTTAACGAAAGAGGGGGTTCTAAAGCTTCTACATGTACCGCATCAACTGGAGAGAATTTCATTGCACCAAGACAAAGTCTAATAGTTTTATTCTGTATGACATCTAAACTTTTCAATGTAGACTTACTCGCAGATCCATATATTTTACAACCATAATCAACTATATAACATCTATAGAAAACCAATGCCATTTTAACATCCGCAACCCACCAAGTTTTGGTTAACATTTTTAGAAAATTGATACCTTTGTTGCCCTTTGTAGCTGTTGACTGAAGGTTTCCGTATCAATTTCTTATCAGAAATTATCCCCAAACATTTTACTTGAGTCTTAAAAGGAAATGTGAACAGTTCTAGTTCGATATCGGACATATCTGGAATATCGTGTCCTGTAAAAACCGAGTAAACTGATTTTTCCTCGGAGAGTTCAATGCCATTGGAAGTAAGCCATTGGCTTACATTAACAACACCACCCTCTAGCATTTCTACTACCTTATCATACTTTTTGTCTTCTACATATACAGAAATCATCTGCATATTGAACAATATTTAGACTGATGTTATAACTTTGATGGACGTCAGCTGTATATAAATTAAACAACAGAGGGCTCAACACAGAATCCTGGGGTAGTCCAAGATTGTTCACTCGGGGTCCAATTTTTTCATTTCTGTTATTTCTTAAAATATTTTATTCGTCCCGAATTTTTTTACAATAGATCTGGCAATGTGACAAGGCAAGGAATAGATAAGTATTCAATCATTTTTCGTTCCAACATTTGTAAATCAACAGAGTCATAAGCTTCTTTGATATCCATGAATAATGCACATAAATCCTTTAGAGGTTTTGACTTTTACTGAGTTTGCATATTGTCCATCGATATTTGAGAAGTAATCATCAAGATAAAGAAAAATGTTTCATTTCCAATATCCGACAAGCATGTGCAACAACTAGATTTTATATATCTTTATACGTTTTCAAGCATTCATGGTGGGAAGTTTCAATCATTCCCAGACAATGCCAATTTGTTTGGCGAAACGTGGATTATAGTATTTTATAGGTTTCAAGTGTTACTGTTTCTATAAAATACAACACAACGAAACAAAAGGTGATGGTTAAATATTTTAGTACATTGTATTCGAAAACACAAAGAAGCCATTTGTAGCATTTGAAAAACTCTGAAACCTATATTTAAAATAGCTTTATATCTGCTGTGTTGTTACACGTTATTCTGGTCTGTTTCCTCACGATATTTTGTTTTACAGCCCCTATATTATTATTACGTCCTCCCAATAATGACTGCGGTTACGGTACAAAGAGCGGATACCCGAGAGAGTCTGTAACTAATAACCGCAGTAAAAATGAGAAACAATTAGTTGGGTCAAATCAACAATACAAATCCTTATGATTTTACAAGCTGCTATTTATGTTTTTCACTATAGAAGGCAGAGACCGCCACGACGCCGCGCCGCTTGCCAGAAGGGCGTTACGAGACATTTCCGCTAAGCGTGGCGCTAGGTTGTCGTAAAGTGCTAATAGACCTGCTCCCCCACAGTGCCCTACCTGGAGAGGATTACCGAAAGAAATATTGTTTCATTTCATTTATATTGCACCCTTCTTTTATTCCGCCAGTTTCTATTTCTTTTATTTGTTTTTATAACAAACCCTTTAAACCCTTGTTATTGCTTCTGTTGTTTTTATGGTTTTCCATATAAAACATCATTATATCTAAGGGTGCAAGAATAAATCTACATGCGTATTTTACAGTCTTAATATCTTTATCGTGGTAGTAATAACTTAGACCATATACATACTCCGAATACAAATATCTTTGTAACACTGAACGCTTTATATTAACTTGTTCATTTATATTACTACTTTTTTGTGAAATAACGGATTTAATGGACCGTCTAGTTTCTCTTTATAGTCTTTTCACATTTTGCTTTAAAAAGCTTTTAATATGCATTAACGTTAGGGTATAATTATTTACGTGGTTACAATCTCCAGTAAACACCCTGTACGTAGTTTCAATAAATTGCAAAAAACTTTCATATACCACTGTTTTATTAATCACTTAATTACAATAACTAGTCCTTACAATTACACATTAATACACACTAATTATATGTTTATTCTACTATAGTCTCACTACTATAATCCACAACTAGTTACTGTTCTTCATCTTATCTTATCACTTGCCCATCTCATACATAACTGAACTCCGTGCGCCGATCCACTCCTTATACATATCCACGACGATTATTCTAGAATGTTCCAGTCTATCATTCGCGGCATTTTTGGGCTCTTCTAGAATTTTCTATAAGGCAGTGGCGTAGGTGTGCACATACCACTGTCCCCTCCTTAAACCTGAACGTCTCGGTCAGGCAATTCAGAGTCCCCGACATACTTCGCCAGTTTGTCCAGGTGTACAATTTTAATTGAACTTCTTACTACGTTGAATTCGGCAAACAACGTCATTTATCCGAGTGATAACAGAATACGGTCCTTCCCAAGGTGAGCGAGGCTTTAAGAATTCTTCTTCACTCCACTGAGGCCAAACCAAGCCCCTCACCATGATTCCGCTGAACTGACGTTACGGTCATAACAAACCTTCATTCAGTCACCACTTCCTGTAGGGGACTGCTTGGCAGCCACAATCGCACAAACTTTGCAACTGCCACACCACCAAGCCTCTACATCCTGACGGCTATTGATCTAGTAGAATAGTTCCCGTAGTCTAGCCAAGGTCTTATTTTTACCAAAATGCTCTGCGAATATTCCTTCGTTCACTTCCCGAAGTATTTTTGGTACCCGGTACCTGAGTATCACCAAACACATGGTAACTTCCCTCCCATCCGGGCTCTCTCATGCTCTCCATAATAGTACATCTTCAAGTCTTAAGAAATCCCATTACGCTCACAAAGCCTTCAGTTCCACACTTTTGATAGAAACATCCTTCCATTTCGGGTGGATTCATTTTTCTTTTGCCTTCAGTAGTGGTCCAATCTCGTCGTCATTCAGTTGTTCCTTCCTTACAACTTCCTTTGTCCAGTCCATCAGAACCTCAATCTTATCCGCCTTCACTTCTGCTACATCCTGCTGTTTTTTTACATCCTCGGCGTTCACTTCCTTAGGGCGTCTCTGACGACAGTACCTCTTGATATGCCCCAAATTGCCATCAATAAACGCGTCAACTGCCGATTGCTTTTGGGACTGCCTTGGTGCATCTGAGTAAGCCAGATATGCCAGTCACTCAACAGCAACCTGAAATTCTTGTAAGCTTTCCCCAGTTTTTTGAGTACGTGATTTCAATTGAGTTTGATATACTTGGGTGAGATGTTGATCACCATATCGTAAATTTAATGCAGCCTCCAATACTTTGAAATCTTTATGTTTGATGCTAGAGCTAATGCCATAGACTTGTCTTCATCACTTCAATTATTAGCACAAGCAGCTCCCCCAAAGTTTGTCCATCAATGGAAGGAGGTTGTAACCGAGGACCTGACGATGATAATACTAGCTGGCCTCCGTTTTCCGTTGACTGTTGCCTAAGTCGTTCTACTTCTCCCTCAACTGTACGAATTTTTTCTTCCATACCAGTAACTTTCTCTTTGACGCCAGTAACTTTTCCTCTTACTTCACTTACTTCAGCCTTTACGTTGCCCATATCCTCTTTAATTTTACTTCTAAGGTCTTCAGTGGCTGAAAGGATAGCATCTTGTTGCACCTGTATAGTTTTTCTTAATTCATTCTGACGTCAACTTTATTTTTATTCTCCGCGTGTCTCTTGTTCTTCTTGACGTTTTCTTTCTTTTTTTTCTTCACGTCTCTCTTGTTCTTCTTTTTCTTTCTGACGTTTTTTTTCTTGTTCTGCCTTTTCTTCTTGACGTCCCTTTTCCTGATCTAACATTATTTTTCTCAGATCATCTTTTTCTTCCTGACGTTTCCTTTTCTGTTCTGCTTTTTCTTCTTGACGTCTCTTTTCTTGATCTAAATCATTTTCCTCAGTTCACCTTTTTCTTCTTGAAGTTTGATAGAAGTTTCTGAGCTGAGTTGTCATACTCTACAAACTAAACGAAAACGCCTATTATAACTAAATTTACTATAACGATTTTATAAATACTTTAGAGAAGTGAAATTCATTTGGAATAATTACCTAAATCCTTTTTTGCCCATCCAAAACTACTTCAAATTAAAGTTTTAAGAAAACATTAATGTTTGCTGTAATTTTCTATTTTATCTGACATAAAAAAATAGTAATATCTTTATAATGACCCCTCTGAGAAGAATAAGGTTTTATATGAAATTTTCAAACAATAAATCCTTCCGCTTAACGTCATCTCGGGATTAGATAAATTTTAATCAGCTCAAATGCGTTACCGTAATGATACTATAAGTATAATTCCTGAGGCGGATATTAATGCATTACCGACAAAATTATAACCACACACTCCTTTTTATAACAAAGTAACTACAGCGTGTCTCATTTTGCTCCCTATGAAACGTTTATTTAATGTCCGATTTAGATATTTTTTTAAAATAAGATCTTTGAAAAGGCGTATCTTTGTGTTATATTAAATTTTACAAAACATAATAGCGTGGCCTACTATGAATTTTTTCGGGTCAGAAAGCGATTAGCGATTTATTAAATTTCAAATCTGAGTGCCCCACTGGATTCACCAATCCCCCAAATGTGTTTGTACCAAATTTCGTTGAAAAAGTCGTATTTTTGGATTTTTTCTGAGAGAAATAAAAATTCAGAAATTGCCAAAGAAATTTAACTGTTACATGGGATTGTGTATTTATAAAAATAATGCCTTGTCTGAAATAACTGTCAATTCATTGCTAAAAACAATATATTTTTCAATTAAGAACATATTAAATTGAATTTTCTCAATTTTTTCAAATGGAACACCCTGCATATTTTTCGACGATTGATGTAGAAATGAAAAACGAACATTTTTTGTAAGTACTCCTCTAGGGCTAATTCAAACCAATTTCGTTTTATTGAGCAATAATTACAAAATTTAAAAATAAACTTAAAAAATAGGTTTTTTCAAATAACTCAGTAGAAAAAATATAATAAATGTTCCACATATTGCCCATTTTGATTTACATACATCTCTATGCACTTTTGAAATGAGGTTCCCACTGTTCCTAAATCTGCTGGTGTGATAGATGTAAAGGTAGTTATTATTATTTCCTTCATATTTTTTACGGTTGTTGGTGTGTCTCTATAAACAATTTTCTTCACGTATCCCCATAAAAAGAAATCCATTATTGTAAGATCTGGGGATCTAGCAGACCATTTAGTGGGTCCATTTCTTACAATCCATTGATTAGGGTAGGTATTATTTAAATGATCTCTAACTGCATTTAAATAATGTGGTGGAGCACCATCTTGATGAAACCACATCCTCTTTCAAATTCTTTCGGGGAGATTTACCAATCATTGCGGCAGATAAAAAATTAAGACAAATAGCTTCAGTCAATGTACCATCAAAGAAATATGGCCCTATTACATGTTCTCCAATAATTCCTCCCCAAACGTTTATAGACCATCTGTGTTGGTTATCAACTTGTATAAAAAAGTGAGGGTTTTCCGAAGCATAATAATGGAAATTGTGCTTATTAACAAATCAATTTTTATGAAAAATTGCCTCATCACTGAATAAAATAGTATTGAAGAAGTTGACAATATATTGCATTTCATCTCTGGCCCAATTACAAAATTGTAGGCGCTTTTGAAAATCGTCATCAGATAATTCCTGGTGCATTTGAATATGATATGCATGCAACTTACTTGTTTTTAAGATTCGACCCACAGACCGTCTACTTATTCCTACTAATGAGCTCACTTCTCTTTGACTTACATGGGGATTCTCAATCGTTGCCAGCATCACAGAAAGCTCATTTTCTTCGTTCACAACACGTTTTATTCTTTCACTTTTTTTTACATTCGACATTTCCAGTTTCCAGAAATCTATCGAAAAGGTTTCGGAAGCTACTAACATCAGGAATCCTTCTTTCAGGATAACGTTGATGATAAATTCTATTGGCAAGTAAACAATTTCTGTCTGACTCGCCCAAAACAAAAGTCATGTGTACAAGTTCCGCTTTATTAAAATTCATGTTGTAAAATTCCAAATATTTTAATTTCAATACAAATTGTAACGACCGATAAGTATGATAAATGCTCCTTTGTACACGACAGTTTATACCAAACTGAGGTTTTATTGCTTGTCGAATAACGAAAACAGCAAAAAAATTCACAAAAAAACAATACAGTAAAGGACCGGTTAAATACCATTTACTCATTTCAGTGGATTGGAAGAAATGATCCCACCATTTCAAAATTGCATAAAGACGTGTGTCAATTAAAATGGGCAACATGTCGAACACCTATTATAAATTTTTCTAATGAATTATTTGAGGGAATCCCTTTTTTAAAGTTTATTATTCTTGAATTTGACAGTTATTTATTTATAAAACAAAAATGGTTGCAATTAGTCATAGGGAAGTACTTACAAAAATGTTCGTTTTTCATTTCTACATCACATCGTCGAAAAATATACAGGGTGTTCCGTTTGAAAAAATTTAAAAAATTCAATTTAAAATGTTCTTAATTGAAAAATAATTGTTGGCCACCCTGTACATTTTTAGGAAATGAAAATGATTCAAAAACATTAATTAGATGTCTCGTAACTGGTATTCGCATAAGTTTTTCTTAAAACCCATAATTGTGACTGTGGTGATTTTTTTATATCCATCTTCAGATTGCATTATTTCAACAAAAAAATTCAGTACATCCAAGTGGTTGGGAGATATTCAATGTTAATATAGAAATTAACAGAGCCTAGAAAGTGACTTCAAAAAATGTACTCATATACATAGCATTCCGTTAAAAAAAAGGCACTTGGTCCTGTAATTTCGTCTTGGCTCGGCCTGTATGTTCGGAAATAATTTCCAGTTATAGACTTTTTTATCTAGTTTACTTGCAATTTTTAAAAAAAATTTCTAGCTATCGTAGAACTCCAGATATCGAGGTCCGACGCACTATTGCCCCATCCTATAGAATAGAATAATGTTTATATTTATGAAGTAAAATTTTAATAAAATGGATAAAATGGATGTGCAAATGCAAATGCAAAATGAAATGCAAATACATGATCGGTCCTAAGCGGGGAACAAATCTGATAATCACCTTTTGTACATATACTGTTAGTTATGATAAATCCCTCATAACGTACGACGTGCTGTAGCTCTGAGGGATGCAATTAGGATTAGTCTATATCAAATTTTAGAGAAAAAATATCTAGCACTAACAAGAACACTCAAGGCTTCAACAATTGAATTGAAGATTGTCCTTGGACTTACTCTAGTAAATAGAACTACAAATGGAAGCCAGGAAAGCAGCAAATAGATTGTTCAAGAATGGAATATGGGATGGGACATGCAAGGGGATAGGGCACACAAAGGCAAACTTTGCAGAGAATGAGCGGTACATCCCTATTTATAGTTTTACTGTTCATATATGGTCGAGATGAGTGAGAATATGATAAAAGGCATTTTCCGATATCCATGGACTTGAAATAGTACACAAATATCAGGTATGTAGTAAGTTATCTTATTGCCAACATTACGTTTTAGTAAAAAATATCTATAGGTACACTCTATTTTACAACTATACCTATACCTATACCTATGGGTACACCCTATTCATTGTCAAGGTTGTAACTCAAATATTCGTTCCCATCGTAAAAAGCTTTCTCTGTTAGGAAACTTCCTATAGTGTTATAGAAAGTATTCCCCTGAAGACTTCTGACATAAACAAGTAGTTTATTAAATAATTTTCATCTAAAAAACTGATTTCATTTTTACTTGGTCTAGTAAAACTGATTCTTAAATTATAATATGTATGCAAACAAAAACGTTAACATTAAGTTCAATAAACTTATATTTGACGTCCTTTTCATAGCCCAAATTAGTTATTATTCTTATCATCTTCATGATAAGCAAAACTTTATGTTTACGTTCTGTTTACCCCAGTTTATCAGGGCATAAGACATATGTGATATCAAACAATATTTTTAGTCGCAAACTCCTCTATAAATCCTTATTTTACTATAAGGAAAGTAACCAGACTGCAACCAAAGTTACAAATCTGGCGCGTTAAGTGTAATAATTGCATATTACCATCAAAACGCTAATGCTTCGATTGCAACAAACACCAGCCGAAAAACTGATCCTACTTAAAGGAGCTCCCTTGCCAGTCGTCACACACCACTTGCAGACTGCAGTTTCGAGCTGTTGGCTCTCGTCAGTGCAAGGTAGGTATGCGACGACCGACATGAGAATCCTTTGACTGTAGTACATCCCGGTATTTTCACAATAGCGACATGTAATACAGCCAGCAGGCGCCATCTAGCGGTCCAGTGTCTGTTGCAATCGAAAAATAAATAGCCTGACTTGGCTTAGCATAGTTCAAATGTGCTTTTAGAGGGCGGAATATTAAACATAATATTTTTAGTCGCAAACTCCTCTATAAATCCTTATTTTACTATAAGGAAAGTAACCAGACTGCAACCAAAGTTACAAATCTGGCGCGTTAAGTGTAATAATTGCATATTACCATCAAAACGCTAATGCTTCGATTGCAACAAACACCAGCCGAAAGACTGATCCTACTTAAAGGAGCTCCCTTGCCAGTCGTCACACACCACTTGCAGACTGCAGTTTCGAGCTGTTGGCTCTCGTCAGTGCAAGGTAGGTATGCGACGACCGACATGAGAATCCTTTGACTATAGTACATCCCGGTATTTTCACAATAGCGACATGTAATACAGCCAGCAGGCGCCATCTAGCGGTCCAGTGTCTGTTGCAACCGAGAAATAAATAGCCTGACTTGGCTTAGCATAGTTCAAATGTGCTTTTGGAGGGCGGAATATTAAACATGATATTTTTAGTCGCAAACTCCTCTATAAATCCTTATTTTACTATAAGGAAAGTAACGAGACTGCAACGAAAGTTACAAATCTGGCGCGTTAAGTGTAATAATTGCATATCACCATCAAAACGTTTAACGCGCCAGATTTGTAGCTTTGGTTGCAGTCTGGTTACTTTCCTTATAGTAAAATATGGATTTATAGAGGAGTTTGCGACTAAAAATATTATGTTTAATATTCCGCCCTCTAAAAGCACATTTGAACTATGCTAAGCCAAGTCAGGCTATTTATTTTTCGATTGCAACAGACACTGGACCGCTAGATGGCGCCTGCTGGCTGTATTACATGTCGCTATTGTGAAAATACCGGGATGTACTACAGTCAAAGGATTCTCATGTCGGTCGTCGCATACCTACCTTGCACTGACGAGAGCCAACAGCTCGAAACTGCAGTCTGCAAGTGGTGTGTGACGACTGGCAAGGGAGCTCCTTTAAGTAGGATCAGTCTTTCGGCTGGTGTTTGTTGCAATCGAAGCATTAGCGTTTTGATGGTAATATGCAATTATTACACTTAACGCGCCAGATTTGTAACATTGGTTGCAGTCTGGTTACTTTCCTTATAGTAAAATAAGGATTTATAGAGGAGTTTGCGACTAAAAATATTATGTTTAATATTCCGCCCTCTAAAAGCACATTTGAAATATGTGATATCAGTATGTAATGGGTCGTTAGTAATAAATTTTTAGGTACCAAGTTACAACCTCCTAATAACAAATTCGATGACGCCGACGCTGTATAGTGCCATACTAAGATCATTGACATGGTTCAAGAACAAAACTAGACCCAACACCGAGTCTTGCGGTACTCTAGAATTCATTTTACCTGGCTGAGAAGTTTCATTTTTAACTTGGATCAATTGTTGTGAATTTAATAAGTTTAATTCGATCATATTGCAGCCGAAAATATTGAAATTTTAAGCTTTGAGTTCTCCAGTAGAATCGAATGTGACACACAGTCGATGGCTTTCTGTAAGTCACAGAACGTAACTCCAAAATAGACCTTCATTAAGTAAATGCGTATTTGTAATGTTCGTAGTCTTTTTTGGTACAGAATCTAAACTGGCCGCAGTAAAATAAATTATTGTTTTCTATTTGGGGTTATTGTTTGTGTATTTAAGACAGCTTATACAGGACTACAATTGTGCTAAAGCTCAAATCTCAATTTCAAAAAATGACGAAAATATCTGGGCGTTTTCATTTTAATTGAGACATACTGTATATTACAATAATTCAAAATTAGTAGAATTAAAAATAATTAAAATAATTTCTTGTACTGAATAATTTACAAAGCAATCTATGTTCGGATTTTAATGAGTATTCCTATTAACATAACATCGTTAACAAATTAATTTGAATTTTTAAACATACCGACGTCGACATGAATACCCGGTTAGGTTAATTATTTAATGGTATAATATTAAACGATTTAAATATGTACCACTTATTCTATGAATTTAGTTGTGCATACAAAATTTTGGGTAATTCTTTAATTATTAACCCAAGCCGTCTAGACGCATTAAAATATTGTTTTCTTATCGTACAAAATAACCAAAATACTATAATAACCAAGTACTTGCCGTTGATTTCCCTCCATAATTGAGTCTTGCATACCATTTGGGATAAATTTATTTAAATTAACTGTAAATATATTCCTACAAATTATCCTATTTTGGGAAACTTTTACACAACAGTTGGGTACTTGAGTGTTCTAACTTCTTAAAAACTATTAAAATTATCATACTATCTGAAATAAACTAATTTATATGTATTCATGTAAATTGGTAAATTACTAGGAATATCTGAAATTAAGTCAAAGTGAGTTTGGTTATAAGTAAAGTTGTAAATATTAAAAATAAATTCTTAGATTTAATTTGAACCAGAATCAAACAAATGAATTAGAAAGTATCCCCTATATAATATATAAAATTCTTAATTAAATATTATAATTTCATATAATGTCTCCAATGCACTAATAAGCCTCGTGATTTGGAATAAACTAAAGATTGTTTAACATAAGTAAAAATTTATCAATTGATAAAATACATAATGAATTTTTTCATACATATGGATGAAATCTTTGCAATTTCTGTTTGGGAAATTTAGAAACCATACCTGTGGCTTTTCTCTCTGGGGATTTAAATCTGTAAACAGATAATAAAAATAATAGTAAACTGAATTTATTCACCGTAAATACACGTAATGTGAATTTCCTTCGGGAAACATAATAAAAAATTTCTTTCACGAAAATACTAACAGTAAAAATGTAAATAAACATAAATAACAAAATTTTGCAGGAGATAGACGAAAGTATACCTTCAGACATCTAAAAAATGTAGAAACAACAATACGTACCTGAGAAGATGTCTAGCATTTCAACACTGGAACAAGACATTGGCCAACCGATTTTGACATTTCTTTTTTTAATGTAGAGCGTGGGAAACTTCACTTTCGGATAAAGTCTCACATTTTGACAAAAAATTGGAAATGTCACAAAAATTACTTAAAGCATTAGTCCTGTCAGATTTGTAGGCAAAGTAGACACGAAAAAGAAGAAGGAACTGCCTTAGATGAGTCTTGTTTATTTATGTTCAAAATATCAAAGTAAATTCACAGTTGAATTTTGTACAATCAAATTGTAACTAGTTTTATATATAATTGTTTAAAACGACTCCTATTGCGTACGACAGCTGTTTTGCGTGAGAGCAGAGGGTTGTGAGTACGGAGTGTGGACTATGAGTGGGCGCCACTTGGTTGCTTGATTGCTAAAAAGTCATTTCAGAAATTTGCCCAGCCAAGAAGGCAAAATTGACTTGATACTACAATCTAATTTTCTATGTGGCTTTTCCGAATCCCCTGACCATCCATCATGTTTATCTTTTGACTAAATACTTTATGATGAGCAACATGTACCTTTGCTTAAACTAAACTGGAAGACAATAACAAAAAGTTCTTTACCATTGTCGTAGTCCCCTGAAACTTTTGACCAACTTTACTATCTGATACAGATTAAAAATTCATACAATCGTGTAAAGCACATTTTTACCTTAAGTTTCTCCTATTAATGTGCATTGATGGTAGAGAATAAAATATACAAAAATCGCTTTACTGTTAGCATAACAAAATACAGATTAGAAATTTATGAAATCGTGTAGAGCTTATTTTAAACCTGGATTATTATGAAATACATTTTTTAAATACATAATGCTAGCCAAAAGCAAAATATTACAGGTTATAAATTGTTGAAATCATGTACAGTTAATGTTTCAATACAATAAAAAATTTGAAGCTGGATTCCCCAGTTGAAATCTGACACGGGACTTGTTGGAGAAAAACTTTATTTTCCAAACGTAGGTAAATAATTGATTACTTTACTTGAATTTCTATTTTGTCTTTACTTCTAGTAGTACTACCATTGTAGGGGTACCTTTTTTGCTGGCTAGGATACCCATTGAATTATGCAAGAAAAGCAGCAACACAAAATACATTCCATATAATAGAAAAAAATCAATGATATATAGCAATGCCGTAATAAGATGACAAGTTAAAGATAGGTATTTATTTGAAAAATAAAACATACTCATTTCGCATGTAATTACCGATGTTAAATGATTATGTTATTTTTATAAAAGAAAAGATAGCGCAGAAAGCAATATATTGCTGTATATGACGTCCTGTCTCGTTTCGCTTTCGCATGAGAGACATAGAGAGAGAGAAAATTAGCTGCGAAACCCGACCGGGTTTCTTGATTAGGAGCAATGCAGATTCATATATGAATAAAAATTTTTAAGAAAAAGAAAAATTATTATTTCCAGTATGTACACACAGGGTGTTTTCGCTGGCTAGGGATGTTTTAATTTAATTATTAAGTTATGTGGCAAATACTTCAACAAACAAAAAAACCGCTGACCAAGAAATCAATACTTCCACATCCAGATTTTGTATCCAAGTCTTATACACACTAAATCCCAAGTTAATATTTTATTCCCTTTAATAATAGAGTGGGGATGGTAGAGGGGGTGTCTAATTGAAAAAAAATTTAGAAGCCCTTGGAAGTTGGATTTTTTATTCCCTTAAACAATAGGGTGGGGGTGGCAATGGGGGTGGAGAGGGTAGCTAACGCCAAAAAACTTTTTGAGACGCTTCGTTCTTGTATCACATTTTAATTTTTTTTACTCCCTTTCATAATAGTGCATTGGGGGTGGTATTGGGGGTGATTGTGGTGGGGGTGGCTGATGCCAAAAGAAAATTTTGAAACCATCACTTTTCGTACATGCCCCAAAATTGCAATTTTATGGACTCTTACCTGCCTGCTTTGCCCATTTACCATTATTTACCCCGTTTACCCCGAACCCTTCAACGGAACTAGATTTAAATATAATCTAGTTCCAGATATCGTTACAATACATAAGTGTACCAAATTTCAAGTCAATATCACAAACTGTTCCAGAGTAAACGTGCGCACAAAAAAAGTTACAGACAGACCGACCGACAGGACTTTTTTTTCGCCCAAATTTAAAATCTCGACGTTTCATGACATTTTAAGCCTATTTCAACAAAAATTTTTATTTTTTGTTTCGTTACTATACTTCCACTGGACGTGGAAATAAACTAATGCATATTAGCGTGGAAATCATGTTTATCCAAAAGTATCATACATTTACGATGTTAAATTATTAAGGCCTTTATTAGTGGCTTTGCATGGCCATGCTCTGCCTTACAAGACATATTTAAATGAAAGTTTGTGACAATTTAATCAGACTATATACAGGGTGTCTCATCGGCAACTGAGTCGATCGATATAGAGAAAAGTACGCATCAGAAAATTTTGAAAATTTAGATAGTTACTAATGTCGGTGTGGCCAATTCAACTAAAATAATTACAAGCATTTGGCACTTCCGCTTATACCGGAAGTCGATACCAACTTGCTTATTTGAAATGGAACACCCTATATATTTAGAGTTTTTGAAAAGAGCATAAAATTCTGAGTCGCTTTTCTCTATATCGATCGATTGAGTTCCCGGTGAGACACCCTGTATATCTCAGTTTAAAAGTAAATACAAGAATGTAAGGTAAAGATATGGTGAAAGTTTTTACTAAAAACGAATGTCACAAAATTAAGTAATTAAGTGAGATTCATATTCATTGACGAAAGGAAGGAGAGAAAATAAACCTGCTCCAGTACTGATCTGGCAGCTCGTTTACGTCATGGCTTGAATGGCCCTGCGACATGGCCTGGTCGTTTTTACGAAGAAGGCTATCACGATGATCCCTGACAGTTATGGCTGGTACCCCACTGGCTGCACATGAATCCCAACAGCTAATTGTTAATGATACATCGGCAGATCACAAAAGTTGAGTTCTGATGGTAGCTTAACCCCAAAAGTAGCCAGTCCCTAACTTCAGACTCTTATAACTAATCAACTCGAAAATAAAGATAATAAGATATAATAAATTTAAATGTAATTAATTATATATTCTCCTTGTCTTCTTCTGTCTAATTATTTCACTTTATACTACAAACTTATAAATCGTAATATTCCTAGAAAATGCAACGTATATTAATGTATGAACAAAATGTTAAATACTGCTAGACACAACAAGAGGTCCCCCCAAATGGAATTGTAAAATTAATAACAAATATATTAACTATTTAATAGCAAAAAATGTACAACTTGTAAAAATGTTGCAGTAATAAGTAAGTAAGGAAGCAAGCAAGGAAGTAATAAATAAATAAATAAATTAATTAAACAAACAAACAAACAAACAGACAAAAACAAACACACAAACAAACAAACAAACAAACAAGCAATCAAACAAACAAACAAACAAACAAATAAATAAATGAATAAGTAAATAAATAATAAATACATTATTGATAAACAAAATAAATTAAAAGCTAATAGCAGTGTACTTGGCCAGAGACCCAAATGAAATGGCAAGGCACGGAGAATTAAAATCTCACGCCGAAATAGTGAGTTTGTTAAATTTTAATTTATATTAAAGAAAAAGTTGTTTATCGGTTGTAAAGCCGATGATTCTTCCCTTGGACTGTCTAAATGCATCACAAAGCCTCCTAAAATGTTTAAAGGAAATTCCCTATCGAACGCGACAGTTGTTTATGTTTTCCGTTTCATGTTATTAATTACTAATGTTCTTTCTGTAATTACCCGTACACGACACGCTATTTAGTGAATTTTTTATGCTAATGAAGTTACAAAACGTTTAGAATTCACGATGGCTCCAATTAAGATACACGATTTGATATAATTATTTATAAGCCCCCCCTGTTATTATTTAATTTGTATAAGAATATGCTCCTAATTAAAAATTAATAATGTATAAATAATTAAGGGCGCAAAACGAAGTTAAAATGTTCTCTTTCTCGCGTTAATGATTTCTCTTAATAAAATGGAAATAATAATGTGGAGTTATGCATCACAAATATCAAATTTCAAAATGCGTCACAAATTTTACTACTCATGAATATGCTTTCAGACTATGAATGTAATATTCTATTTTCATGACTTATGCAAAATTAAAACTATAAAACATCTATTGACGATGTCAACTTTGTTGACAAACAACCTTAAACATAATATTTTAGTCGCAAACTCCTCTATAAAATCATTATTTTACTATAAGGAACGTAACCAGACTGCAACCAACAACTACTCTCCGGGCTATGTGCCCCGTCGAGCGCTGAATTACAAGTTACAAATCTGGCGCGTTAAGTGTAATAATTGCATATTACCATCAAAACGTTAATGCTTCGATTGCAACAAACACCAGCCGAAAGACTGATCCTACTTAAAGGAGCTCTCTTGCCAGCCAACAGCTCGAAACTGCAGTCTGCAAGTGGTGTGTGACGACTGGCAAGAGAGCTCCTTTAAGTAGGATCAGTCTTTCGGCTGGTGTTTGTTGCAATCGAAGCATTAGCGTTTTGATGGTAATATGCAATTATTACACTTAACGCGCCAGATTTGTAACTTGTAATTCAGCGCTCGACGGGGCACATAGCCCGGAGAGTAGTTGTTGGTTGCAGTCTGGTTACGTTCCTTATAGTAAAATAAGGATTTTATAGAGGAGTTTGCGACTAAAATATTATGTTTAATATTCCGCCCTCTAAAAGCACATTTGAACTAAACAACCTTAAAGTTGAAAGTTAATCCGATCCGATACAATACGATGCGATACGATACGTTTATTGAAAAAATAAGCAGTACAATTACAAATTTTCTTAAAGAAAAATATTGTTTTTTGCCATTTTCAACACTTCCTGAGTATAGAAATAAAAAAAGATACAACAACAAAACAACTGGTAAATGGCCAGAGAATTATCTTAATGAATGTCTATTTTGGCTAGAATTCATCGTAAATATTGAGTTCGAAACATTTTTTGACGCGTAATCGAGTATTTTAATTTTGACGATTATTGGGGTGACGAAAATGGGGTGGAATTTCATCGAAAACGGATGGCATTGGTACATATCATTTCTCATATCCATAAAAGCTCAGAGTGTGAATGCCATCCGAATTAAACGATTTTAACCGTATTTAACAGAATTTTCTTTAAAAATTTCGAAAAATGCGATTTTTGGACGACTTTAAACGGTTATTTCTGCCCGGCAAACACGGATGGTAATTTTTTGACAATGAATGAGGGCACCGATCAGTAAGCTCTTAAATTTTCAAGCGGTTGCCTGACAATTTTTTTTTTAATTCGCGTGTGCGAAAACGGCCCGGCCCGTACGTATCGGATGACATTAAAATTTTATCATATAAACTGGGTATGAACTTTCAGACAACCGCAATTTTATTCGGTTGCCACATGATCATTTTTTTTAAAACCCTACCCCAATCCCCGCCTCTGCCCATTTCGAGCCGAATCGGGTAATGCAGCAGGATTCTGAATAAATTCAGGACCCCAAATACCAAGAGCCATCCGGTTGCCTCTATAGAGCTACACCTACGCGTCATTGGTTTGAATATACTGTTGTCTGTCATTCAGATAATTTTGAAACCAGAAGTAGTATTTCCAGATATGCCATAGCAACTTAATTTTGAAATTAGACAATTAATATTTAAGGAGTCAAAAGCTTTAGTCATATCGAGTAATGTGGAAGAAGTGACTTTCTTGTTATCAATGGCTTGCCAAATTTGGTCAGTAGAAGTACTGAAGTTTTCTCGAAATGCGGATTGATTATTAGGAATTATTCAATATTGAAGGACATATTCAGAAAGTTGTTCATGTATTGCTGATTCTGCAATTTTTAGAGGAACAGAAGCAAGCTAATAGGCCGTAGATCCCTAAGTTGACTTTTTCTTAGGTATAGCTTCGATGCAGGACGTTTTCTATTTGTTACATGGCCTATGTCCATTTAACAGTTTTATATAAAAACTAATGTTTTGGTTATATTTAGCACGATCTGTGTAACATCTTTTATTCAGTTTTTGTAAGTGAATCTGTTTTCAACTAACAGAATTTTACTTGTATAACTGCTAAACCATTTCACACTGTTTTATGTACATATTTTATATCTCTTAGGAACTCAGTCATGTATTTCTACACTATTATGTATTTCCGTTTTATACAGCATCCCAGGAAGCAAAACAATTGTCTACAAAACATTTATTTACATCAGATACCTATATTTCAATTTTTATATTTTTGTTTACTATCTAAGTATATGGTTATTTTCCTTACCTTTTCTCATACTATATATATAGTATATCCTATAAGATGTAATATATTTACTGAGTTATCACAATACGTTTTTAATATTTATTTACAGCTGTTCATATTGTTGGTTATGTACAAAATAGAAATTACAAACTGAGGCGAAGGCAAATCAGCTGTGGTATGGAAGTAATAAAAACTATTATTCCTTTTATCGATCATATGCCATTATTTTAATTTTGGGTAAAGGAACTTGTAGAATTTGCGACCTGTAAATTGTTGCGCTTAACTCAACCATTGACAGATGGCCATACCTGTACTATTTTTATATTTTATAGCTTTCAATTTAATTAGGGAATTAGATTTCTCAAGTTTATTTTGTAGCATTATTTTCCAGTAAGTAGGACAAAAAAGTTTACCTTATCAGTAAAACTCACCAGGAAATCATTTGCTTGCAGCCTTTATACTGATTCGAACGTATATAATTTTTAACTGTGGACCTCAGTAATTGATATTACATTTTTATATCCACGTTAACAAGTGTTTAACATACAGCTTCTACATTTCTGCATAGCTTTTGCACAGCTGAAAAACCACATAGCTGGTTAATTTTCCTACAATTTTCACTCCATTTCATTAAGAGACGTAAATTGCCAAGGAAACCTTTAGAATCCATTCTCACAACAAAAGACAATTATGGGCCTGGATTGCTGTCTCAGAACCAGTCACCTCAACAATAATCAATCTAGGATCCTGGTATAAATTTGTTATATATACATTTTTTTGAAATTTCAATTAGTCTTTACAAACCGATTTGTCTATTATTCATGTAATATATTTTAACATTCATTTTTAACTATCTTTTTATTTCTCTTACCAACAATTTCAGTCTGATCTATAGTAGACTGGTTATTCGAGAAAAAGAGACAATTTTACTTATTTCACTATAGATGGTTAACATCAATTTTTTTTTGTCTCCTTTTCTCGAAATAAACAGAAATTTGTCGCTTATGCTGTACATATCAGAAAGGGTAAGTTTCTTCACTCTTACGAATACTCTGGACCCACTGCTCTCTGCTCCGACTTAAACCAGCTAGTCGTCCGCATATGTTGATTCAATTCTTTCTCAAAAATAAATAACAAGGGAAAGGAGGTAACACATTGAGGAGGAAGAACACCTAGTTCTAATGATATATTAATAATATGAGTCAGTAGTGCCAATATCCACTGTAGTGCAAGTTGTTATTTATTTCTCGATATTTCATCTCTGCCAATAGTGTGGGATTTTTGTTAATTAATGATATCTGCAATTTTTTTAACAGTAACCTCGATTGAATATATTGAATAATATTCATTATTTAATTTTTTTCTTAAACACACTGTATACTAAATGTAAAATAGAAGTGATGACCTACATATATTATTAAAATAAATAAAATAAGAAAATGATATTTCCCTTGCGTTGTTAATAGAATAAGAATACATTAGAGTTACTAAAGCTCAACTTTGTGTACGTAAAACATTACAATATAAAAATGATTAAGCCCATAAAATATTTACAATTTCAGTAAAGCTAGTAGGTAGCGAATGAATAGCGTTAACATTCCCTAGGCACTTTATACTTGATATCATAGAGAGCTCCAACCAACAGCAGGAAGTAAGCTCCATGTTCCGGTGAGAGTAGATCCTAATGCCCATAATTACCCTTTAATATGGAAGCATCGCCCAGTTAACTGCGGATGTAGCCTGGAGGGGGTTTAAATAATCTATTATGTACGAATTTTTTGATACTGAAACATAATGGCTACTTCTGTATTGTTGGCACGAAAAGATATATAACGAGGGAAGTCCCATGTTTAATTTGACCATTATATGTGAATTTTTTACCGCTTAATTTCGTTGCTGAAAAGGATAATTTGCCTCTCAATGTAGGGTAGAGACGTTTTTGTTAATTTTTGTGCGATGAAACATAAAAACTATTGTTTTGAATACAATAGATCGTAAAATTCTTAAAATAAAAAAATTGTGTATCCCTAATTATAGAGAACAGAGGTCTGAAATTATTCAAAAAATTACTTTAAGTAAGGAAAATTATTAATTAAACATAAATAATACAATAGATGCTGGTGTATCTGGCCCATGCTTATCCTGCTCGGAAGGATGGAGTATTTTTACATCCACATTAATAGATATTTACTTGGCAAAATTGCAGAGTTCATTAAACACAACATTTAATTATCCGAATACAATAGGGGTAATTTTGTAAACTTGTTGAATGCAGCTGTACAAATACAATAATTGTGAAAGCTGCACTGCAATTTTACATTTATACACGTATAATCCAACAACTAGAAACTCTATCACGCAATAATATAATCAGCATGTAATACCGACTATATAACAGTTTTTGCATAGAAACACAACTATCTTGGCTTACTTCTTAAAAATCTTTATGTGAAAGGAAGTTTTTTGAGGTGATCTTTATCTTTTGTTTCTTTCAAAAAAACATGCCTTGTTCTGAAAGAGTAAAGCTACTTGACAGGAACTGAGACTGCTAATTACTCCTTTATACCGAGACTATTCTTTATTCCAAGCAAAACTTTTTATAATAAAAAACATTCCCTTACGCCACCCACTATGACAGAAAAGAATGACTTGTGTTGTGCTTACAATCAACGGTTTGTAATTCAAACAAACTTGAATGAAATAATTAGTGGAGCTGAAATGATAAATTGTCATCCGCGAAATTTCTCACTCCTTATTATAAATTCAAATTTCCCTGAATGTTTTATTCCTCATATTTGAATTATTTGAAATATAATGTATTTAACTAGAATTTATAATCTAGCTCACGACTTTAAATTGACGAAAATCTTAAATTTGGACTAATTTCTAATAGAATTTCCGAAAGCAGATTACTAATTACATAAATTGGATCAATTTAATAAAAATAAACATTACCTACTTGTAATAGTCGTAGATATAATGTGCTGGGGGAGGAATTTTAACGTAGAAATAAAGAATACTGAATTGCATATAAATATTGGAGCGTCTCGTACAAATTATTATTTTTAATGAGACTGCTATGAATGATACCATAATGTATTATTTTCAGCTATAGCAGATAATTGAATGACTGGTGAATTAAGAGAATTAAAACACAGAGTTACACTTTTTAGCGACCTTGCGAAAATAAAAGAAACTATCATGAGAGGCAAATTCAAGAAGCTCATAACAAAACAAAGGTAATGTGGAACACAATAAATAAAATAAAAGGCAAATCAAATAAGTCAAATATTATAACTATAACAGAAAATGGCAAAAAAATTCCAGATGCTATAGTGGCCAATAATTTCAATGAACATTTTACATCCGCAATAAGTAAACATTCTGTTTTTGATCCAGTCTTTTTAAGCTCCAATGCGCCTTTTTTTGAACGATCACTTTTTTTAAAATTAGTTTTATCATCCGATATATTATCTTTAATAAATAAGCCGAAATCGTCTAACTCTTGTGGATACGATAATATTTCCAATGATTTAATTAAACGTTCTAGATTGAGTATCTGTCAGCCATTGGCTTTTTTGATACACCTATCTTTTAACACCGGAAATATTCCAGACATTTTCAAGCTAGCTATTGTCCAACCTTTATATAAAAAAGGTGGTCCTAATGATTACGGAAATTACAGAGCCATCAGTTTGCTTTGCAGTTTTTCTAAACTTTTTGAAGTTGCTATCAAAGATCAGTTGTCTTCATTTTTGTATCAGAATAATTTACTGTCTGTCTGTCAACATGGTTTCTCCAAAAACAAGAGCACCGAATCAGCACTCTGTGAGTTCCAAGACTTAATTGTTAATGCCTTCGATAAGAAGCAATATGCCTTAGGGTTATTTATCGATTTCTCCCTTGCTTTTGATGTTGTTGACTATGAAATTTTATTGAATAAGCTAGACAGGTACGGAGTCAGAGGAGTTGCTTTAAAACTCTTTTCCTCTTACCTAAACAATAGAACACAGATCGTGAAATTAAACTATGAAATAACCAGTGCTATATGCAACATGGAGTTCCTCAGGGATCTGTTTTGGGGCCTCTACTTTTTAATATTTTTGCTAATGATTTAATAACATATTTAAATAAAATGCCAAATATTCACTGTGTCTGTTATGCGGATGATATAAATATTTTAATCATTGATAATGACTTAAATGTTATTAAAAACTCCGCTGAGTTAGCGTACTCACAAGTAGTTCATTGGTCTGAAGAAAACGAGTTTAATTTAAATAAAAATAAAACTAATATGCTGTTGTTTACTTTACACAGAAATCTGGATATGTCAATTTTTAATGGAAGTGATATAAATTTCTGTGAAACGGTCAAAATGCTAGGCATAACATTTGACAGATACTTGGACTGGGAAAACCATATAGATATTTTGTGTAATAAATTGCAAAGCAACTGTTATGGTTTGAGGTTTATGTCATTACACTGTAGTCGTGATGTACTTATGAGCCTGTATTATGCAAATTTCCACTCACATTTGAGATATGGTATAAACGAACTGGGGCAAGTGTGCATATAAGTCGAGTATTCATTTTGCAGAAGTATGCTATACAAATTATTGCTGGCTTAGGCTTTCGTGAGAGCTGTCGTACTACTTTCAAAAACTTAAAAATATTAACTGTAGCAGATGTATACATTCTGGAGGTCTGTATATTTGTTTACAAGAATCAGCATAGGTTTTTTGCCAATCAAGTCAGCCATAACCACAATACAAGGTTTAAAGGATTATTACAGCTACTATCTCACCGAACAACTTTGTACCAAAGAAGCTTTTACTACAATGGTTGCAAATTTTTTAATGCTCTAAGCGACGAGATAAAAATTTTCTCCGAATTTACATGTTCTTAAATTAAAATTGAAAAAAATAATACTGGAAAAAAACTGTTATGAGATTGTTGATTTCTTTCTTTAAATAACTACTGGTTCGATTAGGTACCCTTAATTTTATGTGTTTTTTCTTAAGACTTCGCTGCACCCGCAGTTTTGAACCTTTTATCTATATTTTACTCAATTTTTTTAATGTATATATTTTTTATGTATGTATTTCCTGTTTTATTGATTTAGTATATGTTATAATTCAATTTTTTGTTTTTTTGACAAAACATTTCTTTTTTGTTTTTCTATATATATATTACACTTTTTATGTAATATGTTTGATATTTATATGTTTGACTTGTGTAAAACAATTTCTGTTTTATACACCAATAAATATTATTATTATTATTTAACTAGCATAACTAAACTTTCAATTTTGGGCACTTAGGCGCTTTTTGACACATAATTTTATAAGCGTTCAACGAGAAAAAGTGACATAATTGAAAACAATCCATAAAATATATTTCTCACGAATAGTGGAGGTGAGATCAATATTCAACTGCATACGTCAAGTATCAAGTATTCGACTCATAGACTTCCTTCTTGTTAATGCATACGTAAAATTAACCCAAACTGTATGTCCTCATAATTAAAAAAATCCGGCGTTTGCCTTTGGATAGTTCGGATAATTTATTGCATGACGGATAGATTTCTATTATTTTATTCACCTCCCACGGAAGTTAAAAATAAACGTTTAACGGAGCCATGAACATCCTACCATTTGTTTTAATACATTCAAGAAACAAATTATGTATTTAAGTGTAGAAGAAATAAGGAACGCCCACTTTCTAGCCCCGCCTTCGCGTGATTCCCCGTTTACGTGTTTATATTTATTATATTATCAAAGACTACTTCTCTGTTGTATTTTCAACAATTCAATTGACAGTATAAAAATTTTCATCATTTAAATAAGTTGGGTACATTGTTGCATTATATAGTCTGGCCCGATAATGAGAACATGAAATTCTTAAGAAGTATCATATATTAAGAGATGTTATTTCTCTTCAATAAATATTCTTTATTTGCAGTTTTAACAGTATCGATATCAGTTAATAGTTTAAGAAAAGTGGTAAGTACTATGTTTAGCAAGTATCATGATTCAGAAGAAAATTGCTTTTTGCAATTTTGGTACCAAAAGTAAAGTGGTTTTAATAAAATATATTTCTTATAAAGCTTTCAACTATAGGGCTAGTAAAGTTGTATATATTGTTATCTAATGAACTGAAATTGGATGGTACTAGTCCATCTGATCCTAGGATTATCCTGTGATAAGTTTTCCGATTATTTCCATTCTCTCTACGTCAAATGTGATAATATAATTATTTCTACTATAACTCAGTTATAATTCAGTTGTAGTATATATTGACTCATTTGGATTTGGTAAATTATCAACACAGGTTCTGATGGAATTCTTCCATATTTATATAAAATGTGCAGCCCAATATTGCCTTTATCTCTGTGGTTCTTATTATAAAACTGTCATTAGAAACAGGTGTGTGTCCTACTATTTGGAAAGTACCCCATTTACAAATAATAATAAATGCCTTTTTTTATAATTATGACAATAACAAAAACCGTTATTATATATGGTAAAACCATAATTCTCAAGGGATAGTTCAAAATCAAAGTCAGGTAGGTATAGAAAATTATATTAGTTTCGTCATGTTCTGCTAAATTATTGAAATTAGTTGTAACTAATAACATTTTTAGTTCATATGTCATGCCAACATGGTTTTTAAAGATATTCTTATATATATCATTCAGCGTTTAGAAATGCCTCTGAAGTTGATATCATTTTTACTGATATAAAAAAGGCTTTTGATTGAGGAAATTAAAATAGTCTCCTAAAGAAACTCCCATTATATGGCATAAATAATACATTATTGCAACGACTAAAAGCCATACTGGGTTATGTCATTTCATATCAGTTCTAAGTTAGTATCCATGTGTTAAATATTATCAAAATCGTTAGAGCCACTTCTGAGAAAAACATTATTTAATGTTTATTTTATCGGTTCTTAGGGGTTAACGTCTCCCCCCTCCCCCCTCCAAGCTAGTATTGATTTCACCTCGAGGAGTGGCCGTTTTAAATACGCATACAATATTTCAGCAAAATCAGTCGTGTAGTTTGGACTCTAGGAACGACCACAGACGACAGACAGACACATTTTAAAAGCCACTTTTGAAAACGTATAAATTCACCAAAAACTCAAATAGACCTTTTGCACGATCACAATACTTTCCTACTATATATACTGCTTACATGGGAAAGTAAGAGAAACTGTATATATAGTGCAGTTTCAATACTACTGAAATATTAAAATGTAAAGCAATTCATATTGCTTTAATTTTCAGTCTCCATCCAGAATCCCACTTAACCAAATTACGTCAAATTGACGTGAAAGTAACGTAGTGTCCCGAATGTGATGGCAAAACGCCATAAGATGCAGTTGCGTTGCTTCCACGTCCTGGGGACGCTTAATGTCCGTGGATAACCACGTCATAAATACGATTCACATTTGTGTCGATCGACTCTACGAGATTGCCACAATTTTGTTGCTGCAAAAACACCTTCTTTGGTCCCCCAACATACCGATACATTTGTACAGCGGATGTCAAAGAGAGGGAGGGAAAAACGATAGATTAAATGTATGGGAAAATGGTTTTTCGAAGCTAACTCGGCGGCTTACCTGACAAAAAGAAGTCTTCAGACCAAAAGAGCTCATGAAAATAAGCAAATTTTGTTCCTAACTTCGTCGACGTCAGGCCATTGATTCGCGAGATATTGCGAATCCAAGGTGCAAAAATCAAAAAAATTAAATTAATTTTTTATCATGAAGGAGTGAAGTTGAAGACTTTTTTTTAGTGGAAGGGTATTGGCAAATATTTTGTTGGGTCGGAGGCTGGAGATGGTGGGATAATTAGAAGGGGAAGGAAAACGAAAATATTTCACATGCTGGTAACTCCTCGTGTTATTGACCTATCACGATCAGACCAACGTAATTTTTTTTTATTAGCTACAAGATAGCACTCGCATAAAATAATTTTGTGCTTGGTGCGCGAAATAAAAATTGCACATTTTTTCAAACAGTTTTTTGCCGTCCTCTATCTCCGTTCCTAATCATCTTACCACGATTTGGCCGGGCGGAAACTAAACGTTAATAAAAAAGCTATCAAGTGGCGAAAAGGACTTTTCCCCCACCCTTTCTCTTCGTGACAAAAAAAAGTGTTTGAAAAAAAACAATTTTTATTTCGCGCACCAAGCGTTTGTTTGCGAAAAAAATCATTTTATGCTGGTGTTATCTTGTAGCTAATAAAAAAATTTAAAAAATGTACGCCGATCTGATCGCTGTAGGTCAATTAGACGAGGAGTTATCAGCACGTGAAATATTCTCCTTTTCCCCCTCTCGCACCCCTCCCAATGATCCCACCGCCCCCAGCCTCTGTCCTAACAAAATATCTGCCAATACAAAATTAATCCTTAACTCCACTCCTTCACGAGAAAAAATGAATTGAATTTTTTAAATTTTTGCACCTTGGATTCGCGATATCTCACAAATCTGATGTCGATGAGGTTGGGAACAAAATTTGCTAATTTTTGTGAGCTCTTCATTTTTGGTATGAAGATTTTTGTCCAGATCAAGAGCCGCCGAGTTATCTTCGAAAAACCATTTTTCCATACGTTTAAAATGTCGTTTCTCCCTCTCCATCTTTGACATCCGCTATACAAATGTGTCGGAATGTTGGGAGGACTCAACTTTATTTATTGGCAAAAAAAATGACAATCGGACGTTTCCTTATTCGAGTCTGGTTTTCTTCCAGATCTGCTCCACTATTAATCAACTAAAATCTCATTGATGTCAAGAAATAATTATTTATTTTACTTCTATATAGGCATATGTAGGTATAAATATATTCTTATAGGCTGTGAAATGTGATACCATTGCCTAAAGTTGTTCATTTGTCGTTTTCTATGTTTATTTATGTTTTGTAATGTAGTAAGAGCTCAAGAAATCATTTTTAATTTTTTTAAATTTACATTATAAGTTTCCCTGGTGATATCGGTCTCTTGAATTGTTTCTTAGATTCATAAGAGTTTGCAAAGTTTTAAATCAATTTAATTTTAACAGTTTCTATCGACCTCTTGGGTGGAGTCATGACAATTTTAATGAAAAATAAGTTAGTGTTTTTGTTCACAACACATTACGGAGTGAAATAAACATATCGAAACATATGCTCGAGAATAACGGTCCAATGGCTTTCGGTTTCTAGCTAATGATTTTATTCTTATTTTGTTCCAGTCTGAAAACTACTGTAAATAATAAACACCGATAGTAAATCGCTATCGGAAAGTGCACCACCAAAATATCCGAACAAGTTATATAGAAGAACAAACATACAGATTCGACAAAAGTAGTTTTATATTTATCAGCGCACTAATGGGAATTTCTCGACCTCCCTTTCTCACCGCGACCGCATCGTTTGCCGCGACAATAGCGATGCCCTGCGTTGATGCACGTCAAGGAGATAAAAATAAGATTTCACGAAATGTGGAGCGTGCTGGGATTAGTGTATCCGAATTTCTGTTTCTAATTTTTGTTTTCTTTCTCGCACTCTTTTCAGGATATATAAAACTACTTGTGCCGAATATGTATAATAGAATAATTAAGCTTTAAGCACTTTTGGTATTTTCGCCACTTTATCGGTTTCTTAAAATATATCCTTTAAACAAATTTGCTTATTAAAAACCCAACCGTTTATCCAGAAATACTAATGGTAGTCAGAGTGAAAACAAGAATACCAGTCGTACTACTAACCTAAAATATATTCACCAGGCCTGCACAACAAAGGACCGATTTCTATAATTACTTTAGTATATATTTGTTTTCTGAAAATAAATGCATATTGTTGTACCATATTCGTTGTGTTAAATTGTGAAAGCTACATTGTTTACAAAAATATATCAACAATTGAAAATTAATATTTTCCAATGAAATTTTTATTGTCTTTATACTCAAATATCTTTTACTATGCTAAATCCTAAAAACCATTCTCCATTAAATACCATTGGAAAAGCAAATCATTTTCCGGATAAATTAATTATAATTATTTAAACAATGTAAGTAAATACTTGAGTCCGCCCGTCGGAATGTTATTAATTTTAAATTATTTATTATAAGAAAAAAATTAATGCAAAATTCATCCAAATCCGATCTTCTTCTGAGAATTTCGAAGTGAAACCCTTCATTGTCTCGGCTAAACAGAAAGCTACGTCTGCTGAGGCTACGACAGAAATCCCAAGAGTTACGATGCGTTTTATAAATGAATAATTCAACCGCTAGGTGTAGCCGCAACCAACGTTCAGCATTCTGTCAATTTAATAGCGTGCAGTGGACGCGTGGGTGCATGTGTCAAATTTGTGATTGTTGCAGCGTATTCGCTTACATAGACTACTTTCAGCCATATTTATTTTTATATAGCTTTAAGAGTCGTGGTTACGAAAGAACAATTTTATTAGTCAATACAACATCCTAAAAATTATATTTTGCGCTTGTAAAACTGGATGCGGTACAGAGTGTGTGGATGCAGAAAAAGTGACGCTCCAAATGGGAATGAAAATTAAATACTATTTTTTTTTTAAACTATTAAATTATTCATATATATTTTAAAAATTTCGAATGTTCTTAAATATATAAGTTATGTATTATATTTAAATGTAAAATAAATAATAAATCATTCACAATTGTTTATAAATTTCTTTTTAAGAATTTTCCTATAATTTAACGCTTTTAATAATTATAAAATAAAAAAGAAACAAACATTTAAAACCCTTTACTATTTTTTAAAAGTTAATAAATACCGTGAAAAAAATTTATTTCTGCATGAATTGTGTTTAAACAATAAAAATATTTAATGCCACACATTGAAATGTTTCTGATTTCAAATAATGTTTTTAAAAAAATAATCAAAATCGGACTTGTCCCTGAGGATTAAGAAGTTTTAAAGATTTTGACGCTTCGTTGACTCGATTATAAAGGTTGATTATTAAGATAACAATTTTTATTTCATATTCGTCATTTGAAGTAAAAACAGCATTTTCTACGTGGAGTAAAAGTGACTTTTTGTGTTTCGGCTCTTCTTACACCTTACGTCATTATCAAACAGTAATTCAAAATAGATAATAGATATTGATAATGACGTAAGGTCGAAACTGCAGTCACAACAATGTGCAAATCTAGTATAAATATAGTGGCAAAAAACACAGTATGTTCCTCATTTCTGTGATAATGAATTATCGTCGATCAATGTTTATTATTATTTATCAGAGATATGTAATTGTTTAATAATCCAATTACCATTCGGCAATAATTCAACGTTATTATTTGAGTTACTCTGTATACTTGCAGCGACGACAGACAATTAAGGAATATTAGATTAACTGAAAAATAATATCCGAGCTATATAAATTGCAATTACATACCTCAGTGACTATGCTAATGCTTCTTCACTTTTTCACTGTCGGCGTTTCGTAAAAGGTTTTAAAACTTAGGCTATTTTAAATCATATCATTAGACAAAAACAGAAGGTCACAGTAAATTGTTCTACCTCTTATAATTATAGTCAAACAAACCATCGGTGATGGCTGCACTTTTTGCTGTTCCTGGTAGCACATTTTATAGCCTAGGTTATTCTACATCAAGTGTTTTTAACGCAACGTTTCATCTTTTGACTCCGGCTAATATAATTTCCATTTCCATGGTTCAATGACTTCCTTCAATGGGCGGACTCGTGTTTATTATTTTCTTATAAGTTTTTCTGCTGGTAATTCCATAATATAACATCTTAATAGTAGAGGCAAAACAATGTTCTAGCGGATGTTAATTTCGGATGAAGAGGATTTTTCGCAAACAAAAATTAAAAATTAATTCTTCATTCGGAACGAAAGAAAACATAAATTTTTTTTATGATTTCCTGAAATTTGTATATATTTTTGCTGAGTACTACTACACCTACAGAGATATCAAAAAAATATTGCCAATAGCAAAATATATCCGCTTCCTTGTAAGTATTATTAGTAGTCAATTATTATTTACAGAGGTAGTTCGATTTACATCAAAGTTAGAAATTATTTTCAGAATTTAATTAACAGAGAAGTTTGTTATAAAATAATTGAAATTTCCGACGCCGTATATGAGGTAGTAGAAGAAACATTTTTTTTACTTATATAATTAACATCCACTGCCGCATATAATTTTACAATTACCTCATGGTTTTCTTACAAAGGTAAAAGAGGACCTCCGTTGCTTTTTTCCCGATTGAAGTACTCATCTATTTCATCACCATGTCTTTAGCTACTGAGTTCAGTCTTTTGTCGGACATTTTGAGATCATTATTATTTACAAACAGTAAAATTAAAGAACTCATAAATTACTATTTACCTAATTAGAGGAAACTTAAAATACCACAGTATGACATCTTTTTCTCGTTCAGTAAGAGAGAGAACTGTCACTTTGACACTCGAGTTTTCTTATTTGGTTATTCGGGCGCCAGTTCAAGTTTAAAGTGATTAAACAACACTACCCAAAAGTCTGTAAGCAGAACTGAGCAGCTCAGTGAAGAATCGGTCGATTCCAGTGGGTCAATAAGGGAAATTAGACTTTCACAAACACAGCAGTAAAACGCAGTAGTTCCAAAAATAACAAAGTAAATTACCGTTTCCCTAGGATTTACAATTCTAAGTTAAAAATAAAAAAAAACTAAGCACAAGTCTATACAAGCGACCGAGTGATTTTAGCAAGCAGTAATACAAGATTAGTGGCAAAAGCAGTATAAATAATAAAATTAGACATCTACAAAGCCGAGTATGACGTTATAATGAGCGAGAAAATTAGCGAGTGAATGATAAAACGGTTAAAAAGCGGACAGTGCACGGATATCAGGAAATGAGAAGCAAACAAAATTAATTATAGTGTTATATGACAGGTTATGATACAACGCGGAGGCTTAGCTAGTGCTTAGCGACGTTAAACAGTATGGTGAGCTAAGTATCAATGAAATGAGTTATGAATAATGAGTAACCATTTCTAGAAGGGGTTTGAGTTGTGAAATTTCTGGTCCCGGACTCAATAAAATATACAAAAACGGGATACAGTTAACTGATCAGTACCATCTCAGAATAAACAGTAATGTATTGACAAAAAAATGGTATTTAATTTTCATTCCCATTTGGAGCGGACATTGGGGTTGGCCGTCGTTATGGTTCCTAATAAAAACACAATGTTTTACAATTGTACGAAAAGATTTTAAAACCCTTTATAAAAAATATGTTTTTTACGCCCAAAAAAATATGACGGATAGATGGTTTTTCTGAAATATAATAAAGACAAATGATGTCAGTCAGTAATTTGGTATTTATAAAATTGGTTCTGTACCTAGAGGGAAGGCATTCTATTTGAAACTGCCAAACTGGAAGGAATAAAGAGGACATTGTTTGAGGCGAACATCGGTCACAATGCTTGTTGATGAAGGAGGTGACATTACTTGCTTAAAACGCTATAGTGGATTCTGTGTCGGAAAAATAGGAAAATATTTTCTAACGCAACGAAACTAGTTACCCCTCCCGTTTTCGAGGATGCTGAACACGATGGCGGTGGTTTAAACTCTTTTTTGAGTTGACCATCACCCCCAAACGGCCAAAAACAACCCCCAAAAGGGGTGAAACGCGAAAACACCGTCTTATATCGCGAAAAACTGCGTCACCTCCCGTTTTCGAGCATGCTGAACACGATGGTGGTGGTATAGACCCTTTCTGAATTGACCGTCACCCTCAAGCGGCCAAAAACAACCCCTAAAAGGGGTGAAACGCGAACACACCGCCTTATACCGAGAAAAACTGCGTCACCTCCCATTTTCGAGCATGCTGAACAAGACGGCGGTGCTTTTGAATTTCTCCGAGTCAACCCCATCCCTTAAACGGTCAATAACCACCCCCGACAGGGGTGAAACATGAATATACCTTATATACTGGAAAAAAACTGCGTCACCTTCCGAGTATGCTGAACATGATGGGGATTCTGGATCTTCTCCCCGAAGCAAAGCAACCCCTGAACCGGAAAAAAACTACCCCGTGTGACCCTGCCTTATGAAGTGGAAAAGAAAATTCCGATATGACAAAATAAATAACAAATCATTGAATACAAACCGGATGATGATTCCTCGTTTGTTGACTGATCAATGATCTGCGAATATATGGTTCATTTTCTCTGTTGCCGTTTGAGGGGTAAGTTTGCTTCGGGGAGAAGATCCAGAATCCCCGTCAAGTTCAGCATACTCGAAAACGGGAGGTGACGCAGTTTTTCTCGGTATGAGCCGGTGTGTTCACGTTCCACCTCTTTTGGGGGTGGTTATTGGCCGTTTGAGGGATGGGGTTGACTCGGAGAAATTCAAAAGCACCGTCATCTTGTTCATCATGCTTGAAAACGGGAGGTGACGCAGTTTTTCGCGATATAAGACGGGGTTTTCGCGTTTCACCCCTTTTAGGGGTTGTTTTTGGCCGGTGGGGGTGACGGTCAACTCAGAAAGAGTCTATACCACCACCATCGTGTTCAGCATGCTCGAAAACGGGAGGTGACGCAGTTTTTCGCGATATAAGACGGTGTTTTCGCGTTTCACCCCTTTTGGGGGTTGTTTTTGGCCGTTTGGGGGTGACGGTCAACTCAAAAAGAGTTTAAACCACCGCCATCGTGTTCAGCATCTTCGAAAACGGGGGGGGGGTAACTAGTTTCGTTACGTTAGAAAATATTTTCTTTATTCGAGGTTTTTTCCGACTCACAGAATCCACTACTACGGAGGATGGAAACCCTGCAATGTTGCCGAACGTTACGCAGAAGAATCAGTGAGTAATAAAACACACATTATTGTAAAGATCATATCAAATAAAAATGTTGAAGCTGAAGTCACTGGAGAGTTGGGATCATAGACACATATTGATTTAATACATTCTTCAGTACAGAAGTGCATCAAATTTATTTTGATCCAGTAAAAACTATCTGGAAAGCCTGTAGAGCGAATCTAGAATACACTTTAAAAATATGAATACTACGAATTTGGTGGATGTATAGGATAGATAGGAGAGAAAGAAAACAAGAGGATGTTCCCTGGTAGAATGAGAATTTTGCGTGGATGATGATGGAAATTAATAAAACTTCAAAGAAGCTAAGCAGACCGAAGTGTAAGATGGATTTAGATGGGCCCTCGTTGAATATAACAATGAGGAAATCCTAAAGAGAATCACTTTGAGTATATTGAAGTGACTCTAGAATGCGCTATACTATGCAAGAATTCGAATATTCTCATAACTCAATATACATCTTAATGAGAAGGTGAAGAAGATGCTGAAAGAGAATATGAAACTACACGGGAAACAAATAAGGTACACCTTTCCTGGATACAATGTTACCGGACTGATAAAATGCAGATTTGGAACAGTCAACATGAGTATCCAGAAAGGATTGACAGGTAGCAAAGGCGGTGAAAAGAAAGAACAAAATAAAATGGACTAAAACTCGTTCGAACCATATAAATAATGTTCCAGAAAGGGCCTGGCGTTCCATGATATTCAGAAGCACCTTTGCGATAGGAGGTGTACCAAAAGCTTAGAGATTAATTAAATTATATTTTGTAATTAAACTTAGAAAGATTCAAAGTCTCGAGACCAATAAGTCTGATGTCTTTTGTATTCAAGATTCTAGAAACTCTGTTGGACACATTAGAGATGATGTATTGGTAAGTCACTCTCTACAGAGACATCAAGATGTCTATTGGGCAGAAATGTCATCAGAAATAATAATAAATCGTTTAGTTAACAAAGCTGAATATGTCCTTAGAAAACATTATGTGCCTTTTTGGACATTGAAGAAGCGTAGAAACGATGTATTCATAATAAATCGCAATAAATGTAAAACAAAACATACCAAATAAATTCACAGCAAGCGCTGATAATTGACTCACCATTAATAAACTATCTACTTACTTTATACTCATCATTGGGAGAGTATTGACAGGCGGCACTAAATTAATGAATAAATGAACCGCTGGAAAATAGTCGACCATCAAATGGTAGAAGATTAAACACATATCAAATGGGCAATATCTACATTATTCCATAATATCTATAATACAATAAGTGTATTCATAAAATTTGGTTTTTAGTTAAAAATGATAGATGTGTGTTACAAACCCTCAAAGTTTTTAAACAAGTAGTCATTTACTTTAGGCGTTACTTGTAATAGAAATCACCTCAACGCGTCGAGGCCAGAAAACGCTCCCTTGGCGAGAGGCTAGAGGGGTGACGTCACATGCCTGCTATGCGATGTGCGCTACTCATTCTGTGTTATTATAGTGGTGTAGTTAGTTTTGCAATTGTTGTGAGCCAGGATGAGCCAGATATTTTTGCCGATATTTATCGTAGTCATATTAAAATGTGCATTGAAAAAACTATGGTGGCAAGAAAATGGCCATCTCGTCCGACTCCAGGGGTTGAAACCCCCACCCCCCAATTTCCGTTCGATTTGAAACTTTTCTATTTAAATTTTTTTGTAGACAGACCTACTTACACATATTCTTAGATTTAAAGTATGTTGGGTTAGGCAGTTTTACTGTAAATTTATATAATATAACCACAGAAAATAAAGGGCTTTCACAACTATCTAAATTTTAATAATATATTATGAATTTATCGAAATAATATTTTATTTTGCAAATATTAAAATGGCAGGTTTATCAACAGCAATTAGTAGTAATTACTGGTATGTAGATACAGTTATACGCACAACAATTTCTATTAAACTATTAGCCGCAATATCGTCGATATACCGTGATATAAATTATTTACTGAAACGTTTAAATGTTAGTGCAACTACTGTCCAGGCAAGTAAGACGCTATAATTTTCATCACAAAGCCAAAGTTTCACTCGAGCTAATTCTTAAAAATTTTGTCCACTTGTTATACTTGATTAAGAAATACTTCAAGTTCAACATTAAAGTATTTTCATTAAAAGTTTTTAAGTTTAAATTCAAATCAACTAGAAATTTAATCCCTTTTTTATTTAGATCGTGCATAAGTATAAATTTAAAAGTTAAATTATAAAGTTCTGAATCGTTTAAAATTAGTTTATGTAGTTTTATAACAATATGCTCTTTTCTAACAAAAGTTAATTTCAGGAAAATATGTCCTACAAGAGTATTACTTTTGTTCGTTTTTACTATCTAATAAGGCTAAGAGAGTTGAGAGCTTATTATCTAATAAGAACATGAGACTCGAGAGTTTATTTGCGTTAGAGAATATTTTATATTCTTAAGTTACAGTTACTAAATCGTTGAGAATTAAGGATATACATGCGAAAATAAATCTAATTGAAACAGTTGTAAAGAAAAATAATGGGACTTTCCGTGTTATGAAACAATATGCACTGTTATATCATATGTCTGTACAGGGTTAAATAGATTGAAGATCCCGGTTTATTCATTAATTGTTTATTAATTTTATCTTAATTGCATTGCATAGATATATATACACAGATAGATAGATGGGCTTTATTTGACTACATTCATATTTTTTACAATATTTATAGTAAGTCAACAGAGTGCATGGATCAAATGAGAAAAGATGATGAAACAATATAGCAAATATTCGTCAATAGAAAAAAAGCAGTGTCTTAGGATAAATTTTTAAATTTTTGATTTATAGCCAACCAGATTTAACTGCTTGATTTGTGTACGCAAATAATTGTAAAGATTTAAATTAGGGAGTTTTTTCACTACCACTTTGTATCTTGGGTTCATAAGAAATCTTGCAGAACGAGTATTGTGTTCTTGATGATCAGAGTGGGTAGAGAAATTGCAGACGCTCTTATGAATTTGGATCAAGCTGTAATATATGTAAAGTGAAGGAAAAGGCATAATGCCTTCTTTAATAAATATAGGTTTACACTTGACATTTACAAAAATTCTTACAGTTTTCTGTTGTCGAAAAGCTTTTATTGTGTTTAGGGAATTTCACCACAAGGCAACTGCATAGTAGTTTTGAGTGAAATAGAGAAAAATAAGTATTTTTGAGTACGTTAAAATCAATAAAAGCTTTTAGTTTCCTGAAAAGAAAAGTAGTGTCAAATTAAGTTGTTCTATATGATGCGACCAGTTCAGGTTGTCGTCCAGATAAATAAATAGAAATATCACAGGGGCACCAATAGTTAGATGTCTGTTTGAAGATATCGTTAACTTTTGTGTTTACCATGACTGAGCTTTAATTTATTTGATGTAAACCAACTTTGAGCTAGTTTTTCGTGAGATAAAGAGACATCTAACAAATTGCCATTTTGTAGTGCGGCAAAGCTATGCATACGAGCAGCCATTAAGAAATGGGTGCAAAATAAATCTCTGGAATGGTGGAGGAATCTCCCAAGACAGAGACAGGCCAAGGAGTTCATTAAAGAACGTTCGGCCAAATTTACGGAAGATCTACTAAGCCAGAATAGGAAGGCCATCAGAGTAATAGTAGGTCTTCTAACTGACCACTGCCGGCTCAATAGACACATGAGTCTAATGGGCCTGGCAGAGGATGCGACATGCAGATTCTGCCAAGAGGAAGAGGAAACCTCAGTTCACGTATTGGGCCACTGTGAAGGCCTGGTGAGGCTGATATTCCAAGTACTCGGAGAAGAGAAACCTAGGGCGGACAGCTATACAAAAGGGCCTTTATCAAAGCTGTGGAGTCTAGTACAAAGGACAAAGCTGGATGAGGTACTATAAGGAAGATATTTTGGGAGCATCACAATAGACCTGAAAAGGTGGCGGTGGTAAAGGCTAAACAACCAGCTCCTTTGTTAATCTAATCTAATCTAAGTTGTTCATGTTCATGTTTTTATCAGAACACAGAAGCGTGGTGTCATCTGCAAACAGAATAGTCTTGGTGGGGTCCATATATTGAGAAAAGTCACTGACATATAGTATGAACAATAGGAGCCCCAAGAACTTTGACGTACCCCATGTGTGATATTTAGAAAATCAGAATTTTTATTATTCATGAATACACTGTTTGCGATTTGTTAAGTACGACTCAAAAAGGGTAAGAGGTAAACCTCTATTACCACATACTTTTTATTAGTATGTCGTGAGAGACACAGTCGAAGTCCTTGGAGAGATCGCACAGTGAGATAACTGCCTCAAGATCCTCACTCACGACTCTAGGAACAGCTTCGGAGGTCGAATGCTCGGAGCGAAAACCAAATAGATCAGGGCTGGCGAGTGAATGTCTGTCAAAATAACTGGTCAATCTCTTTACCAGAATCTTCTCCAATATCTTCACAAAAATAGGAAGGACAGATATGGGGCGATAGTTATCAATGAAGGAGGTATCTCTTTTTTGAAGACTGGTTTGAAGACTCCTTGTGCGATACAGGTATTAAATAACGCCCTTCATAAGAGGACTTATTATTGTGATCTTAAGTATTCCGAGTTTCAAAATTGTGATTTTTGATTAGTATTTTTCACCATACACAACCATTTAAATATGGATACCAGCATCTAGCCCTGAATTAACGTATTATCGAATATACTGCAGTTCTAGAACAAAAACCTATTCCGTCGTTAACTTAAAGTAAGGTTTATATCATAAACAAAATGTTAAAATGTTTCATACACGATTTAGAAAATCGATCTAAGTAAATTCGTTTGATGAAGACACAAATCCTACCTTTAAATCATTTTTAGATCAACGTACTGCAGAACCTTTAAATGTATCTCTTATAGAAGAAAAGTTACTCTGACAGTAAATACACGTAAATTTATTTAGAGCAGGTAAGTCTAAGTCACTAATAAGGTTGGAACTTATTGCGTAATTTTAAGGAGTTTTGTTTTGGTGTTCTGGATTCCTTAATCTTAAAGTCCGTAATCTTCTAGTTTTTAAGTATTGGAAATTTGCAGGTAGTAATATCTTTGACATGAAGCTATTACACACACAAAAAGTCACTTGACAACTGCATTTAGACACTATACTCAACTATCATATACACGCGCGTCGGATATACCATTCGAATATAGTGTTTAAATGCTTCATTGTTTGTGAAAACTACGCCAGAGAATATGTTGAATACACATTAAATTAAAACAGATTTTACACTTTGTTATTGAGTTTGGTAGTAACAAGAAGTAACTAAATGCAATAGTAAACAGCCACCAGTGAGAACCTGAAGATGATATGCGATTCTGTAGAAACGTCGTTAAGACAATTAGAATTCGTATTTCTATTATTAGTATGTCAGAAGTATATCTGCATATTTTTCTTTTATTTTTTGATTTATGTACAACATCCAAAGAGTAGAACAAAATTAAAGGACAAGGTTACAAATTATAATAGCACTTAAGCAAAATGCAAAAAAGGACAAAAACAATAACAGTACTTATTAAATACAAAATAAGTTACTTAAATGCTTATTACTAGATTAAAATCAGTATTACAGATTTTATTATGATTTATCACACATTTATTGATATAAATGGTTAATGCTTCTAATATTACAGAACAAAATATTTAAATCGTCTTCATTATTTGAATAATTATTAATCATATGATATATAGGGGACATCTTGTATATATTAGTATTATGATTTCTTACATAAAAAATAACTGCCTGTGTCGAGCATTTATTCTCGGTACATGAAACTGAAACATTTTTACACTTAATTATATTATTGACTATTTTATATAAGAAAACTACAGAATACACGGCGTCTAATCAACCTGCCCATTTCAAATCTGTTGTAAAAAAATTCTTGCGTAATACCTCTTTGGGGATATTGATTGTCGAGATGATATTATGGTTATTTTAGAAAATTTCCTCTGAACTCGCTTAATATTGGTAATATGAATATTTTGTATAGGATTCCAAACTATTGAATCATAATCAACATCATCAACCTTACAAAGCCAATAAAAAGTAGCTTTAATGTATTTATGTTGTTAAAATCTTTTGTATTACGTAAGATAAAACCAAGATTCCTATAAGCCTTAGATGTCATTGTATCGATATGAGCGACAAAAGTAAACTTGCCATCAAAGATTATACTTAAATCTTTAACAGTATTTCGACGAGGAAGGATTACAGTATCAATATTATAATTGTATAATATTACGCTATGTTCTTCCTTACGATAATACGACATTACATTGCATTTAATTGCATTAAGCAAGAGTTTATTTCCTTTACACCATGAGTTTAATGCGTTTAAATTTTTTTGAAGTTTTTTCCGCATATAGTAAACAGTTTACATTTAGACCAGCTGCGATGTCACTGAGAAAAATTATGAACAATAACGGTCCTAATACGGATCCCTGGGGAACACCAGAGAACTGAGTGAAGTTGGACGATTTGTGTCCAAAGCAGTGGATTCGACGATGTAAATATGAATGGAACAACATTAACATACTGTAACTTAGACCCATCTTATTTAACTTCATAAGTAATAGACCATGATCCAGACTATCGAAAGCCTTGGAGAAGTGAGTGTGGATGAGATCTACCTGTCATCTTTCATCAAGTGCTTAGCAACTGAATTGAGATTTACAAACCAGATGTGTAGTTGTTGATCGCCCTTCAATGAAGCCATGTTATTATATTGCTTCCCATATGAAACGATATGTAATTAAACAAAAGAATTTCGAAAGTTTTGCTGAAATTACATAATATTGTTATTGGTCTACAGTTTTTTATGATGGTATTATTATCTTTTTTTTATATTCAGACACATCTGGAAATATGTGTTTTTAAAATTAAATTAAATATAACTGGCAATGGTTGATAGAATGGCACAATCTTTTAATAAGAACACCGGAATTAGGTCCGGACCTGTTGTCAATTTGGGTTTGATTTTCCTTAATGCTTTTGTGACTTCATCCTCACTTACTGACGTAATATGTAAAATGGCATTAATATTTTTGTTTGTCTATGTATATTGAGTATCATATGTAGTGGAATTAAGGAAATTGTTAGTAAAAAGTCTGTAAATCCATCTACAATTTGCTGGGAAGAATCCAGTCTAGTCTGATTGTGAGTTATGACGGATGGAACTGATGAGTATCCGTTCTTATTGAATATATGACCAAAATTCTTTTGGATTTGACTTTATATTGAGTTCAGTTTCGGCAACATATCGTTGATGAGCTTGGCTAATTTTATTTTTTAAGTCATTTTTTATGGTTTTATAGTACTTAGTTGTAGTTTATTTAAGTGCGGTCATTACGATTCTGCTTCCATGCTATATTTTTTTGCCTAAGCATATGGATAAGGACTTTGTCAAACCATGGCAGATAATATTTATTAGATTAGTATACAATCGTCATTCAAACCCATTATCAATTGAACGATAAAGGTATTTTAGTGTGGTTCATATTAGACTGTGCCTGATTCCAAAAAATTACAAAAATTCTAAATTTCATTAAGATATCAATAATAATAATTTTAATTATAACATGAAAGGATGTAAACCGTTACCGGTTATGACAGCATAAAGATAATTTACTGCAATATCTACATTCGCTCAGCGGACAATATCATCAAGAACTTAATTAATATAATGGTATTACTTAACGAATATAAAAATAATGTAATATCCAATATTTTCTATTATCATTTATTACCAGTTTTATGCAAGGATCTCGATTAATAACGTTATTTCATACTTTTAGCATTGGCTTTCCGGTTTTTGCTTCAAATAATTACTAATGTTGTTCATAATTCTATCTTTAGGCCTTTATATATACACTTATATTATGTGGTTTTAAAATAGACGAGATTAACATCATAAAACATTAATTAAAGCAAATTAATGCGGAAGTCGTCTGATTCTCCACGAATTAAAATATTACGAGGCAATAAATTATTTATTGAGATTATTGAAGTATATACTACAAGCTTGCCTATGTAAATGCTTGTTAGATGAAAATTTGCTATAATTGATTTTGTCTATGTCTGTATTTTTATAAATAAATAAATAAATATAAATAAACACCACAGAAATTAGACAAACCCCAATTCCAGAAGCCAGAGGCTTGTGCGGAAGGGGGTTACACATTGAAAAAACGCGGACATACAACCATTTTCTCCGACAGTGCCAGTGCCGGAGCCAAGATTCGAATCCGGTGGTGCGATGTCCGTGTGATTAATCGCGATTGCCACCTCGCGCTTTAACCCACTCGGCTATCGACAAGACATATATAATTTCCATATATAAGTTCTTCCAGTCATAAAATAATAATATTCAGGAAATGTGAGAACACTAGCACTACTTTCTATTTTAGAGTGTAGAAACAACATTTTCTCTGTCAGAGGATGATATAGGCTTAGATAGCTAAAGTGAAGACACCAACAAGTTGGTTGTGAGTTCAGAAGAAATATCTGTAAGAGGTGGTTGCGGAGATTAGAATAAATGGCTTTGGACTTGCTAACTATGAATATACATCAACAGTCCCAATATGCTTTGAGAACATTTAGACGAAACTAATTTAAATATAAAACAGTAAAAGTACCATAGTCGGTACATATATTCAAAATATATTCAACATTCAATCGTTTCAGAATGATGATAACACAGGATAGCAATAACTGAAGGAACTGCTCAATTTTGAATAGTAAACTACCGTCACTCCCCTCAACGCAGTGCTCTGTCAGATTCGCTTGATTTCGGTTTGTTTTAGAAACTGACACTGAACATGGAAACGCTCCCTCGTTTCATAAAATAAAAGATTTTTGGCAGAGCTTTGAGCCTCAGAGCTTAATAGAGACCCTGGGATCCTTTCGTGCACTTAACAAACATTCACCCTGTATATGTTTTTTTGAAGTAAAGCACTTGGTTTAAAACAAACAAGAATAAATTTATTTAGTATAACTGAACAAAGTTATAAAAACGGTTTAACTTAAATATTTAATTCACACAGGTTTAACATAGTTTTTTGAACACGATTGTTTTATGAATTCTGAAAAAAATCATTTTTTGTTTAACGCGTAACGGCAGAATAGATTTTATTTAAAAAATCTTTTTTACTTGGTTATGGCCAAGGAAGTAGTTGTAGTGGCTCGTTCGCGGCGCACGTGTCGAACTAGACTTGCCCGAAGTCATCGCGCTCGGCTTTTTTATATGCTTCGCCGAGGATCCGACGAGCGGAGATCTGGAAAGGTCTGGAAATGTCCCCGCCCATTACTTGACTCGATTGCGCAATATTGCATTATCAATTGTAAAAATGGGAAATTCTGATATGAAAATTGTATGATCGTATCGGCATTGAAATATTTTGATATACGAATGAAGTTCGAATCCACTTTAGTTTGGAAGTTATTAACGAAAATTTGTTGAAAATATTAAATTTGAAACGATCCCGTCGTCCTGAAAGTCTTGCACAAATAGTTGAATATGATATGAAATTGTGCCGATTAGTTCTGCGTGCCAGATGATGACGTGTATCCAATTTAATTTGATGCATAGCTTATATTTCGGAAATAAGTTTTGATATTGATGGGAACGAAAGTACCGAGAACTCTATTTGGACAATTTGAATGGAGATTGATTGTGTGTTGTTATTTAGGATGCGAAAATGAATGAACGGTGGAATTGAAAGGGAGAATAATTTATAAAAGGTTTGTGCGATTGAAATAAAATAATTTGAATGCAGATTTAGAAAGTAATTTTGATACTAATGAGCCAGTAAGCGGAACATTCGAAATAGAAATAAGTTTTTATGTCAATTGAAACATACAAAATGGAAAGAAGTTTTGATGAATGCTCAGCTGGCCCATCGGGAAAGTGAATGAAGATTTCGAGATATTGAGGGGGCTGTAATTTTTAGGGCCGTAGTTTCTAACTTTTTTGCTGTAGAATGATTAATTGAACAGTTTTGTTGATGAATTCGGACTATCTATGGATTATCGGTTTATGTGAATTTTTTCAGACTTTTATTAAATAATTGTGGTTTTACCTGAAATGAAGCGTCTTAAGGACTTCTTTATTGTAGTGTGACAAGGCGAGGTGAATAAGTTGACTTTTTTTTATAACTTTTGAGACTTTTAAATTTTTTCTGTCTCTTGTTTATGGAATATACTATAACAATACCTACTAGTTGGACTTTTTAATAGTATTAGGTAATGTCTTCCAGAGAGAGAATATCTGATCGGTATTTAAATGACAGTATTAATGTCAGACATATTACTAGGGACATTAGATTTGACCCAATCCTACTTAAAAGTGTAGTGCCACTCCCGAAAAGCACACCTGACCGGCGATATCTGCACTATGTTAGACTGATGTCATTCTTGTAGCCAGTAGCAAGCTCACCATGGCGGAAATATAGGATGGAAAGTGTGAAATGCACTGCCGCATTATGTTGTGATATGGAGTGTCTTTACTCAACTTTTTGTTTTCCCTTTTGCAGTTGTACTTTTCAATCTTCTATTTTCTTCACTGCGGTTTCAATATCTTATTGCTTTACTTTTTCTTGCTATTCGCTTTCAGCGTATTTAGCTGTTTTCCTATTTATTTATCATCTTCTTAATTGTTGTTACTCACGCATAGCATGGTCTCTCTATTTCTAGGTTTGTAGCTGTTCAGTATTGACTATTTTAGTAGATGCTTTAGGGCGCTATTATAATTATTATATTTTTGTCCCTACTGATGTTGGGGTTTGTCGTAGTTTCGTTAGTCTATGTTGTGTGTAGTAGGACTATTTATATTATGTTCCATTCAGTAAATGAACGTCCAGTTCCATTAATGTCCTCGTGTAATGTTTACGATTTGTTTCTTTCGCTTTCTGTCCATAGCGCATCTATTCGTTGTTTATTTGTATTTCTTTTAGCTCTAGCTTTTGGAATGCTACAGCTGCTGTTTATTTTTTGTGACTGAAGAGAATGTAAAGCCGTCTCAATGGCTTAATGCTAATGCATTAAGCTTGAGACCAAGGAGTTCCATTCCTGATTATGTATGGATATTTAGTGACATTTTTCGGATGTTATTAAGTTGGTAGCAGTGAACTAGAGGGTGGGTTGTGCAAGAGGTAACAGGGCTACTTACTCTACCGATCCTGAGTTCGCGTCCCAGTTGCGGCATAAGGCAACGTCGCGTCGTAGTAATTGGTCTTTGTGTAACTCTCTGTGGATATGTGCCTGGTTGAGTAGTGGAATAATAGCTAATGCTAAACTCCATCAGAACATTAATCTAAATTGAGATATCTCAGACTTATTAGTATATCTTATCTTTAAAAAATCATGGCATTTCCACGTAACTGTCAACATTTGTCAAAACTCTGATAATAAAACCACTAGTCTAGTCCTATTTGATTTTAGTAAACCTTCAATATGTTGAATCCACAGATTTTGAAAATTGCACTATTTCAGTTTTTCTAATAATTAAATTAAAACTTTATTTAACTAATAGGAAAAATGCGTAGTTGTGACAATAGATAGTAACTGTTAAATCCAAACTTGTTTCATTATATTAAGGTGTATCTCAAGGGTACATCTTAGGGCTCCTGTTATTTTTAATATATATCGCAGACATTACTGGTCTGTTCTAATAATACTCTAGTATAATGCAGCATGCAGAGAACTTTCAGTTAACTCTTTATCTTCGCCCAAATAGTAAAATAATTCGACAAGAGCATTCATTATATTTACAAAAGTATTAAAAAATGTATCTAAGTACGTCAATGTCTGATCGATAGCCGCGTGGGTTAAGGCACGAGGTGGCAATCGCGATTAATCACACGGACATCGCACCGCCGGGTTCGAATCCTGGCTCCGGCACTGGCACTGGCACTGGCACTGTTGGAGGTTATGATTGTATATCTGCGTTTTTCAATGTGTAACGCCCTTCCGCACAAGCCTCTGGCTTCTGGAATTGGGGGTTGTCTAATTTCTGTGGTGTTTATTTATTTATGTCTTTTTGATAGCATGCTCAAAATATTCGAGGCATAAACTCACTGATTCTGCTGTTAACGTTCATAATGTATCTAATGTATAAAGCATCTAAATTAAGTGAGGCATGAAGAATCTTGGTGTAGTCACGGATGACACAATTACATCACATGTCCCTACTAAAACAGGATTGGCTATTAGCCGTCTAAAAAGTTTGTAACTATACAAAACTTTTGTGTCACCTACTGCCAAATATCGTTTGTGTAACAACCTCTTTGTCTCAATTCTTGATTATGGTGATACAGTATATAACAATTTTATCAGTGCTGCCTCATATCGTCTAACACAAACAGTTCAAAATGCTTACATCCGCTTTCCGTACAATATTAAATGTGAAAAATAGAGGTATGTTTCACATATATGGTCGAACAAGCTGGACTTGAATTCTGTAAAAACATTTAATTGCAAAATAAAAAGTATGTTGCCTACCAATTAAAATGTTGCCACTTAAAGTCAACAGTACCCTACCTATATATGCACCACTTAAATATCTGATTTTATATCGTTGCAAAAATTTGTTTTGTTATATTTATATTGGAATTAAGCTAAGCAAATTAATTTCTGTTTTGTTTTGGAGCCACCGGAAAAATATCATATAGGTAAAATTGTATCTATTTACGTACGTACTGTTTTTATGGTAAATAGAGATATTATTATTATTCAATTTCTTTTATAGCGCGTAGCTGTTAAATTATGCTCTACATCGGGGTAAACCATACTCCTTAGATGTAATGCTTCAAGTGGTTTTCTGACTATGTGAGCTCTGCCTAGGACACCCGTTTATTGCAACTTCTACATGAGGTCTTCTTTGTTATTTCCTGGTATCTGCTTTAATTTTTCCCTTGCTGATTGTACCTGTTGAACCAATAATAATTGGAATTATTGTTGTCTATCCCTACATACGTTAAATTTCTATGGCCTAATCTTTGTACTTCAAGATCCTCTCTGCTTATTTTTGTATGACAATTTCGCCAGCAGGAATAACAACACCTATAATGAGGCAATTTCTCTTTTGCTGGGTGTGTCCCACGTTACTGTTGCTCTATCATTATCTACAATATGTTCTCGTTTATGTTCATACCTTTTTTCATTCAGGTCAAACCCATAGTGTTTTAATTGTAATGTAGGTGCTGGCATACTTTGTTGTGGGGTTCCAGATATTCAGTTTTCGCTAATATTGGACAGGCGCTGAGTATGCGGTGAATGGTCCCGTCGTAAGTTTTACAGTGTCCGTATTTTGGGCCGATTTCTTCCCATAATTTAGTTTTTGAGGTAATTTGCTGTAACTGCCTGATTTTAAGCAGCGATTATTAGGGATTCTGTTTATCCTTTGATTCTTCAATTTTTTAGCAAAGTGAATGTTTATGACCGATTTAGATGTTCTTTTTTCATTTCTTTTCCGTATTGTCTATGCATTCTATTTTCTAATCATTTATTTACAATTTCCTTCCTAATTTTCTCTTTCCAGACGTGCTTCATTTTTAAATTTTTTTGTGTAACCTTGAAAGTTGTTGCTATACTGTCTACTTCTCTTTGTGTGTTTTTATGTCTGATTATTTCTGATGTCTTTTTTGTGAGTGATTCTTTTTGTGGTAAATTTTCTTCATATTTCTTTAGTATTCGCTTATATTTTTCCTTTCTCATGTCAATATATTTTCCGATTCCAGCCATGGTGATTTTGAACCTTTTCAATTTGCATTAGTCCTCGCCCCATTCTTGACTGGATACATATAATCTGTCTGCATCGGCCTTAGGGTGATGTAATTTGTTCAATGTCAGAAGCTTTCTTGTTTTGCGGTCCGTTTGCTGTATTTCGCTGAATGTCTAGTTTTTTTTTTATACATTTATTTAACGTCGGCCTATTTCCGCTACTGAGGCCTAACACCGACGCCTGTAGACGAGCTACCCCCAACCAGGAATTTTGCCGAACCTCTTCCCTTAAGAAGAGTAGGGATCTTTTACTTGCCTAACATTTAATAGACAAGGGACCGACAACCCTCGCCTAAGGTTGTGTAGCTTCCGCCCATATACTGATATACAAGCCGCTGGAAGATGTTTGAGGCGAGGACGCGGTCTTTGTTGGAACGGTCACCCATCCAACTACTTACCGCGCCTAGCGTTGCTTTACATCGCATATCGAAGTATGTACATAGTAAAGACGCACCCATGCTCGCCCCAAATGCCTAGTTCAAAACACCAAAACTATAACTTAAAACGGAGATAGGTAAGGTTCCAATGGCTAGGAACTTATTTTTTTTCTGTTAGTTTAGTTCGTAAAATAGCTCTTAATCTTCTGCAATATACTTTTGTCACTTTCTCTTTATTATTATTATTCTACATTAAAAATAATCCAATTTCTTGCTTGGCCGCAAGACCTTGTATATAAATGCTCACAATTAGCTTCAAGTTCTATTTAATTACTATATAGCCTTATAATACATGAAATTAGAAAATATGTGCAGGCAGCTTATTTCCTGCTTACAATTCTTTTGTAGCTAGATTTTAGAAACGTGTAATTATGAGGTATGCGTACACAGCCAACCATTATTAGGCAAGTATCTCGGCGAAAAGGCCTTATTGGAGAGAGCACGGTGTATATTAGATTCGGTTGAAGAATAAGCACGCTTGATAAAAAGCTTAGCGCACAATAGCCACCATTGAAAGGAACAAAAGGCATTAATAAAGCTGTTAAATACGGTACTACGTTTGATAAGGTAAAATATCACGTAGTGTGCGTATAAAACGTTTATTTCACCGTAAATAGAAACAAGTTTCTATTACTTCTCTATAAACACTGCCATGGATTGAATTCAAAGGCACGATTCACGTTGGTGGTACTTAAACGCTCTTTTAATTAAGTGGTATTATGATATAGTCCAGGCAATTTAGCAAATCATTCGGACTGAAGCTGGGTATGCCAAGTTTTCTCTTATTTATTATAGCGTTAAGAATAATATGCTAAGTTTTCTGTAACGTGTATAAAGATATTGTGTTGAAAAGATCACTTTACACATCCATTTTTACAACGTACGACACTCATTTCCATTACATAATGTAGTTCTTTACAGCACTAGAGATGTAATAAACTCATTACGTATCGCACTATATTATTACATTTATTGATGAATGTTAATTAACTATGAATACCAAAACTGACCTTTGCTTATAACCAAATATATAAAATTAACAATATAGCAATCGATCAGATTGTTAATTTTATGTATCTCTGTTGTTCTGATTTTGAAACTTTTAAACTGACTTTTTATATTTATCAAAAAACTAATTCAAAATCTCAAATAGACATGTTTTGAAATAAAAGAAAAATCAATTTGTATCAGTCGTAAAGATTCCACACAATTGCCTACGCAACTGGCTTGCATAACCATAGCTGCAAAAGAGATTGTCCGTAGACAAATTACGGGCAAAACAATCAGGATCTACACAGATTGTAGACAAACATTACTAGCCCTGAGAAGTTATAAAATTACCACAGGAACAGTATGGGAATGTCAACAAGCACTTGTGGGTGCCCAAAGCATGAATAACCTACTGGTATGCTGGATGAAAGGATACGCACAGTGTAGTGGCGACAAAGTAGCCGACAGAGTGGCTAAGAAAGCAGCAGGCCTAAGTATTTTTGAACCAGGCCCAGCCAGTCTGTTACCGATCACGGCGATAATACGAATGATTAAAGAGAACACCCATAATGAATTTAAGAAACTATGGGATGAAACTGCTGTCGGCTTGCTAGGGAACTACTAAAATATCCCAACAAAAGTACTGCAATGGACTACCTGACAATGTCCAGAAGGAACCTACGTTTTATAACGGGAATCCAGACTGGACACTGTCCATTAAGGAAACATCTCCATAATATAAGATTAAACGAAACACCTCTCTGTAGAGGTTGTGAACAAGAAAATGAGACGGTTCAACATGTACTCTGTGACTGTTCTGCCGTCTCATCAAACAGAGAATCCATTTTGGGAGAACGTTGGCCTACTTTGGCCGATATAAGGAAGATGCCCCTAGGCAACATCACCACCTATTTCACAAGATTCGGTTGGTTGGAGGCCTAGGCGAGGGTCTGCCTACAGGGAGGATATACAAGGGGCCCAATGGGGCCTAAGGGCTGTGGTTCAATAATATATATCGACCACCCTCCCAATCAATTCCAGATTCTAGATCAGTCGTAACTAAAATTTTCTATGCCACATATAGTCGAGTCAATGAAGGAGAGAATACAAAAAAATGAAAGTACAGTTAGCTCCAAATATTTTTTTATGGTAATATGTTAGTTATATCCTCAGAATCATTCAGCCAACTGAAGTAATGGCTGCTGGCCATGCCCTTTTTTTAACCACCCGGTTTTGGTCAGTCCGGGTAGGATATTATTTTTTTAATTTCTAATTCATAAGAAATTAAATATTTTGGTCCAAAAAATGAGTTCTTATAGGTTGTTTTGGTCGCAGATTACGAATTTGTGGCCAGTTTTCCAAATCGTGAAAAATTAATCGTATTTCGACCCTTTCGCAATTAAAAGATATTAGCTCAACTTTTAAATAGTTTTTTATGTTTTTTAATACGCCGATTACGAATAATAACATAAATAATTGAAAATATTGAAATAGCCCTAGAAAATTGTGGTCTTGGAAAATGCAGAAAACTGTCATTACAAGACCGTGTAATATGTCGTTTTTGAAGTTTTTTGATCACTGATGGTGAATGAGATATTCAAAACGATGGAAAATTATGGAAAATTTCTCCATATAAATATATGAAGTTAAAATGCAAGGAACTCTTGGGAGAATTTGGGAAAATATTAAGAAAATGCAAATATAAAATCAATGACTGTGTAACACACCAAATGTTATGTTTTTTTAGTCGCTGATGGCGTATTGGATATTATAAACGAAAAAAAAATTAAATTCTTATAAAAATCACGGAAAATTTAATTTCGTTCCAAGATTTTGAAGGTGTAACATATTTATATCTCATATTATTCTTAATATAACAGAAATAGGTATTTTCTTGGCTGAATGATCCTGAGGGTATAACTCACATGTTGCCATAAAAAAATATTTGGAGCTAACTGAACTTTAATTTTTTTATTCAGGCCCTTTCCCCCTTCATTGACTCTATTAATATGGGATATTTGCATATTAAAACACATGCGATCTTACTGAAAATATTTCCCTAAACGCAGGAGCTGTATGCCAAATAGAACGGTCCAAAATGGTTGACGAAATATAACTTTAAGTCCTTCGTCAAGTATCAAGGAGGCTTCTTCTTCTTCTTCTTGGCGGTGTGACATTGTGTATTAGCTAGCTGGTCAGTGAATGTTCTCCTCCAGGCGGGACTCCAGACCAAAGTCCAAAATCCTTCCCAGCAAGGCATTCCCTATTTCCTCTGGAGCAGGAGGTTAGGAGGTAAATGGAAGTTTCCTCTACTTCTTCACAGAACCTGCAGTCGGGGCTGTTGATCACTCCGATGGGGTGCAGATGTTTCCTGAAGATGCCGTGTCCATTCAAAAGACTTACCACGACTCTAATTTGCTTTCTGTTTAGACGCTGTAATTGTTCTGCCCTCTTCTGCAAGGGTCCAGAAATGAAGAGCTTCGCTTGCCGAAGTCCTGGGAGGAAGGTCCAGAGGTCAACGAACTGGGAATGAGACCAGCCCCCTATCTGTATCAAGGAGGCAATGTGCATAAATTTTTTTTAAATCGTAATTATTTTGACGTACTTGAAGATGATATTATTTTCAAAGAAGTAAATGAATTAATTTTCAGTTTTCAAGAATGCATTTATTACATGCCATTTTCATGTAACCAAATGCAATACACATATACAAAAAGAACTTTTAAAAATCTACATTAACAAAAAACATAAATTTTGGGCAATTAGTAGCCGAGCAGTAACTACTTCTGTGTGATTATGTTAATACTAATTAGAATGGCAATCTTTTTCTCTTTGAAACTTCAACCATCTTTGCCTCGCTTATACCTCATTTCCACGACGCAGGTACCGCTTTTCCGCAGCGACACACAATACTAGTGGGTAAATTTCACATTCAATTTTTAAACGTCTATTCTGTAAAAACGGCAGTAGCTGGAAGACCGTACTCTACCGCATTGGAAACAGAAAGGATGGCGTTTTATGTGCAATGTAAATTGCACTTACAAGTTCAAAAATTGAGAGCGATACGACTCTACGAAATGGGGAACTTTCTGACCTTTCACGAAATCGGTCTGATGTCTTAGAAAACTACTAGAATTAGTCGGAACCTTTTTATGATAAACTAGCTGCTCATAGTATAAAAAAGTACGTACAGACTTCTACTTCATAATGACTTTTTTGATCGGAATCGATATTGTAATTAGTATTGTCACAATCGCTACCGACACAGAAGTAGCTTTGCTCGGTCCAAAATTGGTAACATTTTTTTATATTGTAGGTTTTCAAAGGTTTTTTCATTATGCGTACCTATATTGTACATTGTTCAAATGTGCTTTTAGAGGGCGGAATATTAAACATAATATTTTTAGTCGCAAACTCCTCTATAAATCCTTATTTTACTATAAGGAACCTAACCAGACTGCAACCAACAGCTACTCTCCGGGCTATGTGCCCCGCCGAGCGCTGAATTACAAGTTACAAGCCTGGCTCGTTAAGTGAATAATAATTGAATATTACCATCAAAACGCTAATGCTTCGATTGCAACTTGTAATTCAGCGCTCGGCGGGGCACATAGCCCGGAGAGTAGCTGTTGGTTACAGTCTGGTTAGGTTCCTTATAGTAAAATAAGGATTTATAGAGGAGTTTGCGACTAAAAATATTATGTTTAATATTCCGCCCTCTAAAAGCACATTTGAACTATGCTAAGCCAAGTCAGGCTATTTATTTTTCTATTGCAACAGACACTGGACCGCTAGATGGCGCCTGCTGGCTGTTTTACATGTCGCTATTGTAAAAATACCGGGAAGTACTATAGTCAAAGGATCCTCATGTCGGTCGTCGCATACCTACCTTGCACTGACGAGAGCCAACAGCTGGAAACTGCAGTCTGCAAGTGGTGTGTGACGACTGGCAAGGGAGCTCCTTTAAGTAGGATCAGTCTTTCGGCTGGTGTTTGTTGCAATCGAAGCATTAGCGTTTTGATGGTAATATGCAATTATTACACTTAACGCGCCAGGCTTGTAACTTGTAATTCAGCGCTCGGCGGGGCACATAGCCCGGAAAGTAGCTGTTAGTTGCAGTCTGGTTAGGTTCCTTATAGTAAAATAAGGATTTATAGAGGAGTTTGCGACTAAAAATATTATGTTTAATATTCCGCCCTCTAAAAGCACATTTGAACTATGCTAAGCCAAGTCAGGCTATTTATTTTTCGATTGCAACAGACACTGGACCGCTAGATGGCGCCTGCTGGCTGTTTTACATGTCGCTATTGTAAAAATACCGGGATGTACTATAGTCAAAGGATTCTCATGTCGGTCGTCGCATACCTACCTTGCACTGACGAGAGCCAACAGCTCGAAACTGCAGTCTGCAAGTGGTGTGTGACGACTGGCAAGGGAGCTCCTTTAAGTAGGATCAGTCTTTCGGCTGGTGTTTGTTGCAATCGAAGCATTAGCGTTTTGATGATAATATGCAATTATTACACTTAACGCGCCAGGCTTGTAACTTGTAATTCAGCGCTCGGCGGGGCACATAGCCCGGAGAGTAGCTGTTGGTTGCAGTCTGGTTAGGTTCCTTATAGTAAAATAAGGATTTATAGAGAAGTTTGCGACTAAAAATATTATGTTTATATTGTACATTGTTAGATAAAAGTGGGACAAAATCAAAAATGATAATAGAATGCAAATTGTAAAAATGGTATCTGTATTGTTTTATATGGAGTAAAAGATGCCGAAGATGTATCAAACGAACGAGCAAAGTGAGTCCGGTAAGAACAGCTGAGACACAAGAAATTACTATACTCTTCGTATACATGCCGTCTCTACTTCAAACTTCGAATATCAGTTAAATAAATACTGTTATTTTTTGTTCAAAGACATATACAGCGATTTTCAGAGCTCCGCAATTTTCTTGTAGATAACCTAAAGTTTTTTAATAAACATATTTTTGATGTTTTAAACTCTGAGCTTTCTCTCTAATATACATGCGTTCTAGACATAACCGTCTTCACTGTAGCTACCTAAGCCTCTACTATCTCAGGATAGTAAAGTGGTGTTCTTCCACTGTAAAGTAGAAATTGGCGTTAAGTTAAGACAAACTTTAACGTCGTCTGCCAATATGTCTAATATTTCTTCTACATTTATTAAAATAAGACTGTGAAAGTATTAGGACCAAATTTTTTTATTTTTAAGTTAATTTAACCTCTTTCTATGTGAAAATTACTATACTTGACATGCAATTAACCAGAAAAGAACATGTTAGCACTTTTCTCAAAAATGTTATGCTTGTCGACTGTTGGTATGTTGTTTTCGATTGGAGAATAAAGTTAATAAAAGAAATTAGACTTGATTTAATCCTAGGTTTGTTTTATCTGTTGAATGAACTGGACTAACATGGTAATCGACAGTAATAGTACAAGCAAATCACGTAATATCTTTCTAGAAACATATGTCAATTTAACGTTTTAAATATTTATAAGGGATAATCCTGCGTGGTCGTAATGGATTTGTGCTAAAATCTAAAGTAATATTATTGCTAATGAATTATGCATGGATAACCATATGATTTTATCAATTTTATCAAAAGAGAAAATGACGAGTCCATTATGGTATGATAATTCCATAAATTAAACTTAAAATACCTCATCAATGTTTGTATATATCGGCAAACAATTCAAGTAACATTTTTTTATCATAAGAATTATACGGGGTATTTTGCTTATATAGCAAGACCTTCTGAAGTTTTCGATGAACGCCTGAGAACTCCCTTCAACTTTTATGGTGCGTAGTATTTAAATGGGCGCGAAATCTAATTAAAGAAAATATCGTTATATGCACACCCATGTCCTCTCACGAAGAAAGGTCTAAACTCTGGTGGTAGAGTGACAGGAAACCTGCATATTAGTTGGTTGCGGACAAAGCAGCGCCATCTCGGGGCCAACTGACGAACCGTCATCGAGACTCAGAAAACTATAGAAATTTCTAGGCTATTCGAAACGGATTCTGGAAGAAGATGGAAAATCCGAGTACGGATCGACGCGTATATATAAGGAGTCAATTCGAGTAGAGAGTGCAGAGTTATATATGAGATGGACAGTTCAGTTCTGATATGGGAGATCAGATAAGATACAGAGCAGTAACAAGTTGTGAATTATTATAGTAGTGAGACTATAGTAGATGAAACTTGTAGTTAAGAGATAAAGTGAATGTGATATTATTAATAAGGACTAAATCAGTGGTTTGTGAAGATTCTTGTTGCAATTTATTGAACCTACGTGCAGGGTGTTTACTGGAGATTGCAAACACGTAATAGTATTGAAAAACTCAAAAGAAATTTATTGGGAAAAAATGGAACTATATGCCAGTGAACCTGGACATTTTGTACAAGACCTTCATCAATAATATTATAGCCTCTTTGAATAAAATTGCACCCACATCGGAAATGCGTAAATAATATTCCTTGAATAAATAATGAAGTACGGTTAGTGTAGAAAGAAAAGGATACATAAAAAATTTTGACTCTCCAAATCACCGACTGATCGGAAAGTTGGATGCACGAAAAAGGAAAATAAAAAGTTTTACGAGCAAAATATTGACCGAAATAAGGGGGACAGTAAAAATATCTATAAAACTTTAAAGTAAACAATACAAATGGGAATTGCGCCCTAACTATTTTATCTATTTCATATCAGTCCACATTTCAAAATTAATGTCACCACTTATTTTCGTTCCAATGCACCAGTACACTTTCATTTCATTTCAACTCTATATTTATCCCCTTCAAACATCGACACGCGAGATAGCCCAAAGTCCATATTACGTACGTGCGTAAATCATGATTCTACGAGGACGAATGCAATATTATGCAACCTTAGCCCGCACGCAATGTCGGGGACCGATTTTCTAGAATAAATGGGTGTAGAAACGTTCGTGCGAGACTCACGGGGCATGACAAATGAAACGATAATGAAATGTATAAAAGGCCGAGCTCAACACGCTTTAGTCAAGTAAGTTTCGTCGGTGTAACACATGATAATCTAAATCCAGTGCCCGCGCTGTGCTTCATTGGCCGAAACCAAGTAAAAAGACTTTTTAATCTAATCTAATCTGCCACCGCGCATATAATTTTAAGTAAATTTTTTCAGATAATCTAAATAATTTAATCTGCCACCGCGCACCTAAATTTAAGTGAATTTTTGACATTTTTAAAGCAAATCTCAACCGAGTCAAATCTCCCAAGCCGGAATTTATTGATTATCGAAAAGTTATCAACTCGTAACTGTAAAAAAATAATTATTTTATTTTATTTTAACTTGTGATCGTTCTAATAATAAATATTATAATTCGTTTTAAAACAAAATGTTTTAATCTACAACAACTGCATACAGGGTGCTTCGAAATATCTGGACATCTTAATCACCTGACAAAAAAGTCAAATTTAATTCAAAGTCAATTCAACTTTTTGAATTTAACAAAGTACATTCAAAGCATCAAACGCTTACTATACAGGGTACCTATTGACCCTGTCACCAATAATAAATTCAAAAATCCGAAGTGCTAGCTGCATTACTCAGTGGAAGTCAGTAAAATAATCAGTAGGGGTTATACAGGGGGAGCAATTTATCCTGATTCAATTTTTTTAAATGCAATCCCCCCAAAATTTCATTCTACTACAAATTAAGTGCACGTAAAGCCTCCAGGGTATCTACTAAGCTCATAGCTCTTATTTGTGTGCGAGTTCATAGCACCCAAGCTAGAGCCAAAAATATTAAGTCAGAGGCATTCAATGTCCGTCCTCAACCAGCCGATTATAGACCAATTAATTTACTTTCAGTTGTGGACAAAATTATTGAAATTATGACTTCTGAGCAACGTGAATACTAATCAGTTGATTGACAGTGGCCAGACAGGTTTTCGGAAGAAACACTCATGTGAATCTGCTCTATAATTTGTTTGTGCTAAGTGAAGGAAAGATATAAATGACGGAAAGATGATATTAAGTGTTTTTATTAACCATCAGCGTTCCTTTGAGGCGATTGTTCACTAAAGACTTTTGACGAAACTTAGCTTATACGAAATTAAAGCTATGGCACTGAAGTGGATAGGGAATTACTTAAGTAATAGATATCATAGGACTAAAGTGAACGAAAATAAATCTGAAAAAAATAGGAGCGATATTGGGGTTCCACAGGGTACGGTCCTTGGGCCCTAGCTGTTTATAATTTATATAAATGACTTAATTAGAACTAATCAGGCATTGTTCAGGTTTGGTAGGGGATGCTTGGAATCGATATTATAATACTAATTTTTTAATAGCAATGGTATATACCGTTCCTAAAGATCTGCTAAAAATAAGTGACAAGGGATAACTAATTAGACAAAACAAGTCTTTCAATAACTTAACATTAAACCCGCCATCACCAGTACTTTTATTTTTTATATTAAGGATGATTTTCTTCAATTGACTTAAATGTAATGAAGAAAATTTAATTTGCTCACTACCTACTCTCATTTATTTGTAAATCAACTGGTTTGTGCTAAATTCTGTTTACAATATCTGTATACTTCCATAATAAAAGTCGTTAAAGTCTTTCTCTAGTGAGCTTGAATGTTTGTCGAAAATAATTTTGTGTACTTCGAAGTCTCCTGTTTGCATCTGGCTAGTTAATTCTTTAATAGAATGTTACATCCTTTTATTATCACCTTTGCGATCATCAATGTTTTTTCCATAATACTTTATTCTCCTTTGCAGCATTATTATTGTAACCCGATTTCTTTTTGATTTATATTCTTCCCCGTTGACCTCACATATTATGAAACCATATTTGTTACCTCGTTCCTTCCATTATCTGTCTCTTTTAGGTTTTTGCTGATCCAATATACAATTTTCATTTAAATTCTCTTTCAAAGGCATATTTTGTTTATCGATAAAATTTGTATACAGCAGATTTAGGTTAGTAGAAATGTACTCGGTTTTTATCATTCATTTAATTAAAAAAAAAAAAAATAACTACACATTATGATTCATTTAGAAACTTTTTACTTTTTTAAAAAAATTCATAAAATCGGCCATTTTTGAAAGAAATCTGCCTTAGTGTTCAATCAAGAGCGATGAGCACAATTAATATTAGTGTAAAATACTAAAAGTAGGCTGGTGTCAAATTATAATTTGACAATATTACGTTGTTTCTTGCCGTTGAAATAATAACATAATCATTCCTTACTACTTAATGCTTAATACTAGTAGTTCTATAACCAGATTTTAAAATGCACAGTTTTAGTAATGAGGAATATGCAGACATACATTTAATTTATGGTGAATGTAAAAGAAATGCAAAAGAACGGTATCGTCGTAAGTTCCCTACTCATACTCAAATGTTCGTACTTTTTCCAATATTCACTTGAGGTGCAGGTACCTCTTGCATTACGACAAACACTGTGGTTTATGCAGGATGGTGCGCTACCCCATTATTCTTTAGAGGTTCGAGAATGGCTACACTCAACATTTAGAAATCGATGGATTTGAAGGGGGCGAGAAGCCACAATTAAATGGCCCCCTCGGTGCCCAGATATGAATCCATTGGACTTTTACTTTTGAGGCTATTTGAAAAATGTTGTTTACTCGACACCTGTCCTTAACGTCGAAGTTTTAAGAGACATAATTTTTAATGCTCCCAATGAAGTTTGAAACTCTCCACAAGTTTAAAATAGCTTGTATGGCAATTTTAAGAAACGGTTGTAAACGTGTATTCAAGTTGGATGTCGTCATTTTGAACAAATGCTTTAATATCTAAAAACAACAATCGTTGTCTTCATGTTTAAATTTTATTAATGTTTAAATTCACCTTTTCTGTTAGTTTTACTTTCACGTCCAGTGGAAGTATAGTAACGCAAAAGAAATATTTTTGGTTGTTGGAATAGGCTTAAAATGTCATGAAACGTCGAGATTTTAAATTTGAACGAAAAAAGTTTCTGTCTGTCGGTCTGTCTGCCTGTCGGTCTGTCTGTCTGCAACTTTTTTTTGTGCGCACGTTTACTCTGGAACCATTTATGATATTTACTTGAAATTTTGTACACTTATGTATTGTAACGAGATTGAAATTAAAGGCATGTAGGAAAAGTTAAGGTCTCAAAATTTTTTTTGGCATCAGTCACCCCCTCAACCCCAACATCACCCCCATACCACCCCCACACTATTATGAAAGGGAGTAAAAAATTAAAATGTGATTTAGTGTATATACAAAAACGAAACGTCTAAAAAAATTTTTTGAGGTTAGCTACCACTTGATCCGCTGAAAAATTAAACTTCCACCACCGTAGAAATGCAGCTTTGCCAGGAGTAAAAACGATTTAAACCTCGCTAAAACCGAGCAAAGTAAATAATGAGTAATGACATTTGTGATTTATACATTGTTGAAGTAAAATCTCTTGTTCTGATCGAAAACCTGACTGGCAACTTGGAAGAATATTATTGCTTTCTATATGCTCACTCTAGCAAGAATATACTATTTTTCTACAATAATCGCTAACTAGATTCTTTGAAAAACTATAACACGTTTACGATAAATCAATATCTGCTAGTTTGGTCCATTAGAGTAGATGATTAAGTGTATTAATATCATAAATGGAAATACGTGATTACTGAAACTTTACGATATATTGAGGACAATTATTTATAACACTTTTTAAAATCACTTAAAGTTCATAAAAACACATTAGCAGCTACTAATTAATAATTGTTTATTATTATGTTAATGTGGCGGTAATACAGGTTTTCATTACAATTACACTGATTATCGTGAGTAAAGTAACCTTAGAAAATTAAATGTCAGGAATTTCTAATTCTCCTTCTTTAGTGATGTGTGTCCTGTAACGGACCAGCAATATTTAGCATTGTTGTAGTAATTATTCAGTAAATATTACTGACGCGGTTTGCTTGTTTAATAAATTGTTACAATAAATAAGCCATAAGGTGTGTTTAGGTTGTTAGAATTGTACTGTAAAATGCCGTTTATAGAAGTTTTATGGGGTAACGTTACTTGATACTGGTAGTGCTTAAACATACCTTATATTTTCTTGTTTATCTTTATTATTACTTTGTGTAACAAGTTATGAAGCTAGCTAGATTTATTAGAAATTTTATTGGTTAAACAAAGTAGCAGTAATCTTTATATTCTCATTTTTGTTATCGCTGCACTTAACACTAATATTTAACGCAGTGTTTACTGCCCTTATTAAAGTTATACGGATAAAAACATATTCTGACTAGCTCATTTAGGCATCCGTTATTTATGTTTGTAAGGCTACAAAGATTACATTAATTACCAATACAAGAGGAGCTAGTTTATGTCAAGTAATAGCATTTACGTTTCCTAAGTTACACTTACACAATAAATTACTCCACTATATTCATTTTTAAAGGATTTTTAAAGGATATAGTAAATAAGGTGATGTTAATCGATATGTGAGTAAATAAACTGCTTATAACTCTATTATTCAGTTTTTTCTGCAACTCTTATCATCACCTATCAGGGATCCCTACGGGTGTGCGCTCAACTGCTCACATAGAACGATTTTTAATCTAATTTGGACTGTATTGTTTTTAAAAAACTATGAATAATGTCCAGGTGTGGTACTTGTGACTCTGTGATATCTCGCAAACCAAGCGTTTCTTGTAGCGGTTTCTGTAAACGATTATTTCACATTACCTGCATTGGAATAACACCTGAGGTTCAACAGGCTCTGACCACTGTTAGAGGACTTTACTGGAAATGTGAGGATTGTCATAGTGATAACACTCATAATGTCGCTGAGTTCTTAGAGTGTAAAACTCAGGAAATGCTCAAAGCGTTACCTGATTCTTTTGAGAATATGAAGCAGAATTTGAGTATAATTGCAGGGAATCAACTACAAGTTATAAAAAAAGCCGCTGCTCCCTCTTATGCTGACAAACTGCGTAATAATCCTTCTGTTATAATCAAACCAAAGAACCCCAACCAGCCTAATAAAAACACTAAAGCAGACATTTTGGAGAATATAGATCCACTCAACTCTAACATAGAAATTAGCAATGTAAAGCATATTAAAAACGGAGGTATTGTTGTTGTATGCCGCAGTAAAGAAGACTCTAGTGAACTGATGAAACTGGCTGATACCAAGCTAACTGACTATGATGTACATGTAACTAAAACGTGGCTGCCTAAGATACGTATAGTGGGTCTCAGTGAAAAATTTGAAAACCAGCAAGTCGTTAATTATATTCTTAAGCAAAATTCTGATCTCTTCAGTTGCAATCCAATTTGTAAAGTATTAGATATTAAACCTATTAGGAATAAAAATTATGTATTTCAAGCATTGCTACAAGTTGGCGTAGAATCCTATACTAGCGTATTAAAAATTGTAGGTTTTGATAGCTGTACGGTATATGATGCTGTGGACGTTGATAGATGTTATAAATGTAACGGTTTTTATCACAGTGCACGTAATTGTAAAAAGCAGCTGTATACTGGTCCTCGCTGTAGTGATTCACATAAGTTAGATGATTGTAAAAGTGTAGCCTTAAAATGTGTAAATTGTTGTAATCTGAAAGATAATGCCAATGTAGATGTTTGCCATGCAGTGTGGGACTATGACAAATGCATAGCTTATAAAAACACCATTATGAAATTAAAATGTGACGTTTTTGGTATTTCATAGCAATTAAGCCTGCTCATTTCTTCTTCGATGGATAGTACTGTGGCACCATCCATAACTAACATTGTGATGGATAATAAAAATGAATCATATCATACACTCAATGGCGGTGCGAATCCTATTGCACAGTCTCACCCTACTCTAGATGTTTACTGTCAAAACATACGTCGCTTAAATACCAAAATGCATGACTTTTTAATCAATATATATTCTTCTAACTAATCAGTGATATGCTGTACAGAAACTTGGTTACAACCAAATGTCTTAAACTCTGAGTTTATATCTGATAAGTATGTAACATTACGAGCTGACCGAAGAATAAATGAATTGACTACTAAAAGAGGGGGCGGAGTACTAATAGTACTCCGCCCCCTCTTTAAAAAAATTTAGGTCAATCTCTGTCAAGGAAAAAGAGTTATCAACTATTAGTACTCCGCCCCCTCTTAGCTGTTGATAACTCTTTTTCCTTGACTGAGATTGACCTAAATTTTATTCGTATTGAACTTTCTTCAATAAATATCGTTAAGGGTAAGTTAATGATTAATTCTATTCCAATATTTATATTTGTACTTTATATACCTCCAAATCAGCAAGCATCTTTGTATAACCGGCTCTTCGATCTTCTAGAAACTCTAGATTGTATGCTGAGTGATCACATTTATTTCGTTGGAGACTTTAACATACCTGAGTTTAATAACCTTAGCGAATATGTGTCCTCAGATAAACTACTGTATCTAAACATGTTCTGCAGTTTCCTTGAACTTGATCAATATAATAGCATATCAAATGTTAATGGTAGATTTTTAGATTTAATTTTAAGTAACAAATCTTGCACTGTTGCCAAAGCTCATGACATTTTATTGAATGAAGACCCTCATCACCCTGCACTGTATATAGCTGGCACAGAGATCTCTTTTAAGCGTGCCAAAAGTTTAGCGGTTAACATTGAAAGTACTTATAATTTTCGTAAAGCTAATTTCTTTCTTCTATGCGAACAGTTAAGTTTAATTGATTGGTCATTTTTAGATCACCTTACTGATTGTAATGAGGCTTGTGAGCAATTTTATAAAATAATTAATAATTTTTTTGATATGTGCATTCCTAAAAAAATTTCTAGGCCTAGCTAATATCCATATTGGTTTTCTAAAAACGTTATTCACGATACAAAAATTAAAGAAAAATTATGAAGAGCATACAAACATAGCATGGATATGAATTTGTACAATGATTTTAAAACATTACGGGCTAAAATTAAAAAAGATATTTCTACCGTATATAAACTTTTCCTAAGCAACGTCCAAAATAATATTCGTTCTGATCCTAAAAAGTTTTGGTCATATGTTAAAGGGAAGAGAGGTGTGAATTCCATACCTGACTCACTGACATTTGAAAATTCGGAGTTTCACCAGCCAGCTGATATTGCAAATGCTTTTGCTTTGTTTTTCAAGTCAGGTTTTTCTATTAGTTCCGTAAACGGCTTGTCAGATAATAGCAGTACAATAAATACTTTTACTATTAGGTATATTTCTGAACACGATGTTTACGAGGCTTTGAGAAAAATGAAACCTAAATTTACTGCTGGCCCCGATGGTATACCTGCTTTTCTGCTACATGACTGTGCTGTAGTATTTGCCCTCCCGCTCATGAAAATATTTAACGCCTGTTTAAATTCTAGTTCATTTCCGGATATGTGGAAAATATCTCGAATATGCCCAGATTTCAAGAAGGGCGACAAAAACTATGTGATTAATTATAGGCCAATAACAATTATTTGCAATTGTTCCAAGGCTTTCGAAATAGTATTACACAAAATAATTTATGCTAACACTTGCGGGCTAATTAGTGACTCTCAACATGGTTTTATGCAAGGGCAATCAACCACTACGAATCTGTTTTGTATGGCTCAATACATCTCAGAATCTCTGGATTCTGGAGGTCAAGTTGACGTCATCTATATTGATTTTAGTAAGGCATTTGACAGACTAGATCATGGTACTCTACTGTGTAAACTTCGTCAATTTGGATTATCAGATAAACTGTCAGATTTGTTTGCATCGTACCTACAATGCAGACGACAATACGTAGAGTATCGTGGTTTTAGATCTGATGAATTTATAGCCTCTTCTGGGGTGCTCCAGGGCTCAGTTCTTGGCCCCCTTCTTTTCGTTATTTTTATTAATGATATTGTCAGTATGACTGACGTTGGCTGTCTTCTTTATGCGGATGATTTAAAGTTCTATTGCGATATTAACTCTTTTGCGGATTGTCTTAAATTGCAAATCAATCTTGATCGTATCAATAATTGGTGCATTGCAAATAACTTGCCATTAAATGTGCAAAAGTGCCATATACTTTCTTTTACCAGAAGAAATGAGCAGTTACATTATGATTATATACTCAATAATACGTCCCTGAATAGAGTAACTGAATTTAAAGATTTAGGAGTTATTTTTGACTCTAAACTTAGTTTTAACCAGCACATTCTTTCTGTTGTACTTGCTAGTTACAAAAGTCTTGGTTTTGTCATAAGAAATTTAATGATATTAGTCTATTGTTCCTGTTATTTAACACATTCGTTTTGTCTAAACTTGAATACTCAAGCATAATATGGAATCCAGGGTATCAAACTTACAGACACAGTTTGGAAAATATCCAACGTAAATTTTTAAAATATGTATCCTTCAGGACTGATGGTGTTTACCCCGCTGTCGGTGCTGATCATTATCAATTATTGGCCAGGTATGATGTATTAAGTTTGTCTCATAGAAGGGATATGCATTCTCTTATTTTTTTATTTAAAATTATCCATAACAAATTAAACTGCCCATCGATTTTAAGTCAATTAAATTTCAATGTTCCGTTAGTCGCTACTAGACATACCAATACATTTTATTTGTTAACCCCGAGGACCAACTTACTCAAATTTTCACCTCTCCTCTGTTTGTGCAATATTTATCATCGTGTACAGCACAATTTGTATATATTTTATTGTACCATTAACTCTACCAAAAAGCTGTTTTTAAATGCTCAATAGTGTTTTTGTTGTTTTGTATTATTGTTTTTATTTTTTCTTTTGTATTTTTCTGTAAATTTATTCTACTATTTTTTTTGTAAATGTGTAGTTTTCCCATCCTTTAATTGGTATGTAAATACTGTTGGATGCTGTATTGCAATAAATAAATAAATATACTAGGGTGTCCGTTATTTTGGCAAAGTCATCGTTGACAACTTTGACGTTTTTCACTAATAGCTGAGCATTCTTGCAATCATCTCTGGAATCCCATTCTGATACACCGATGTCAAGAAACTTACAGTCAATGTTAAACCTGTGGAAAAATGCTATAGATTGCGGACTGATAAAGAAATCGACATTTTTATCTAAGAGAAAATTGTAGTTTCCGTTAGACACATGAAATCGTTTCAGATGATTTTCCTCATCGATATCCTGAGGTCCCCATATTACATCACTTATGTCAATAATTTGAAATCAGTCCAACGTCGATTTTTTAAATTCTATAGTTTTAAATCGGGCGGTGTTTACCCACCTTTAGGTGTTCCGCAAGAGGAGCTGCTTCATATACACGGCATGACAAGTCTTGAGAGTAGGCGAAAATGTTTCTCTCAGGCATTCCCTTTTAAAATGATACACAATATTATTGATTGCCAAGAATTATTGGCTAAATTAAATATTATGGTACCCGGGGTAAATTCAAGGAATAACCTAACTTTTTATCAGTCAACATCTCGTACTAATGTTCTTAAACACTCCCCCGCTTTATACAGTGTGCAATATTTGTAATGCAAATGGTAGCCATCGTGATACATTTAATTGCAGTCTCAATGATTTTAAAATGTACTATTTAAAATGAGCTTTGTTCTTTTACTTTCTTTTTTCTTAGTAGAGTCATGTATAGTTTTTGTATTTATTTTAACCGTCTTTATGTTATATATCATCGTACTAATATGTATTCTTGTTCTTTTAATGCATAGTTGATATTTGACATGTTTAATATTTTATCTTTTTATATCTCTTATTGTACAGAGCTTATTTATTAGTGTTTTTGTTTTTTCTTATCTTTCTGTTCTCTAATTGGGTTTTTTACCTGTAGAACAGTGTACTGTTATGAATGAATAAATAAATAAATAAATAAATAAAAATAATACTAATCACAGCATTTTTGGAATCATTTATGCCACTTCTAAAGGACAACAAAAATAAAAATGGTGGACTCTGAAACCTATAAATAAACAACTGCTTTAATTGGCGCAATTTTGTGAAAATTTTAGATATTCTGCTAGTGGTCAATCATTCCAGATAATAAACAATGAAAGGAATGGAGATAAAAGATAATTGCTCTAAAATTAAAGTGTCGCTTATTTTATAATTTCACGGGAAATTAGAAATTTTCGGAAATAATAATAAAAACATATGGTTTAAGTATAGTAGGTATGTATACCTAATATGGAAGCGTTTCCTATATATTATATAAAATAACAGAAATGCCCGGTTCACAGTATATCCTTAAATGTTATACAGTAAATGTAATTACAAACAAACTTTATATGGATGTGGGTATATAGATAGTGGACGCTGCGTGAGACCTGGTTAAGTTTACAAATGAAGTTATAATAATTCATAGGGAAGGTAGATTTGAATTAACAAGTTGGGTATGCAACTCTCACGAGATATGTAACAAAATTGCCAGCGAACTTGAAACGCAAAAAGATTTTGACCGTGATGAAATTTCTCAACGGTTTAATATTGAAATGGAGTCCAGCAGAGCATTAAACATTTTCATTAAATTTACATATATTAAACAAGAAAATCATAAATTTGCAGAAAATGCCAATATGAGAGCCTTCAAAAGAAATATTTATAGATAAACTTTATAATTAAAACAACACATGTAATCTTGGTGTCTGAATCATATTTATTCTTGGAAATATTTTGATCTTCTAAATAATACTTTTAAAAATCTTCGCAGTTTCTTGAAAACAAGTTAATTATTTCCATATAATTGTATAGTTCTTGTTAAAGTACATTCCATTCCCTATAAGTAGGTAAATGCAAAACAAAAAATGTCAAATATAATAAAAAAGTGTCTTTCATTTCCATTTCAACCAAAAACTACAACTACGTCACAAAAAATCTGAAAAAATTCACGAAACTTTGGTAATTCTAAAATGTCCAAAAACAATCAAAAAACATGTTACAATATTCCATTTGTCAATTTTACGAAATAAACTTTCCAAATTACTCACCTAAAAAATATATCCCCCCCCCCCCCCCCATACAACAATATTGAACGTCCCATTCACTTTTCGTATTTACGGTATAAATCTCAAATATATATTCATAAACTTTTTACTCATTTTCTATTCAATTTTGATCTTTGCTCAAATTCGCGCCCTAACTATTTTATCTATTTCATAACAGCCCACATTTCCAAATTAATATCACCATTTATTCTCGTTCCAACGCATCAGCACACTTTCATTTCAACTCCATATTTACCCCTTTCAAACATCGACACGCGAGATAACTCAAAGCCCATATTACGTGCGTGCGTAAACAATGATTATACAAGGACAAATCAATATATTTAACTTTTTTTTTCAATATCTTCTAAATCAAAACCGATTCGAGTTCCATTGAATTACCAAACGATTTCTCTTTCTATTGCCCAAACAAGCATGTAATTTTCATATTCGAATTTTAACTTTTGGAAAGATGATGCAATATTGCGCGATATTACGCAACCCTCGCCCGCATGGAATGTCGGGGACCGACTTTCTAGAATAAAATGGGTGTAAAAACTTTCGTTCAAGACTCATGGGGCAAGACAAACGAAACGATAGCGAAAGGCCGAGTTTAACACGCTTTAGGCAAGTCAGTCCCTTCGGTGTAAACTCGTGATAATCCAAATCCAGTGCCAACGCTGCGCTTCCTTGGCCCAACCAAGTAAAAAAGAGTTTTAGTTTTTAAGTGAATTTTTTCAGACATTCTAAATAGTCCAATCTGCTTCCGCGCACCTAATTTTAAGTGAATATTTGAGATTTTAAACTAATTTTAATTCGAATCAAATCTCCCAAGCTGGAATTTATTCGTTGTCGAAAAGTTGTCAACTAGTAACTGTAGAAGAATAATAATTTTATTTTATTTAAACTTGTGTTTGTTCTAATAATAAATATTATAATACCGTTTAAAACAAAGTGTTTTAATCTACAACAACTGCATACAGGGTGTTCCAAAATATCTGGACATCTTAATTGAAATTTTTAAATTAAACAATAGTCTTTCTACAATAATTGCATTCAAAAATTGAACTTTTGAATTTAAACTAAATACATTCAAAGCATCAAAGGATTATTATACAGAGTGTAGCTATTGACCCTGCCATCAAAAATAAATCTAAAAAATCTAAAGTGCTAGCTGAATTATCAAACGAAAGACAGTGAAAGCAATCAGCAGGGGTTATACAAGGTTAATAAATTTATCCTGATCCAACCTCTTCAAGCGCAACTCTCCTCAAACCTCATTCTACTAACTATAAATTAAGTGTACGACAAGCCTCAAGGGTCTCTACTAAGCTCATAGGTCTTATTCTTGGGCGTGTTCATAGCACCCAACTTAGAGCTACTTAACTAATAAAGAAAGGCTTGTACGTGTTCATTCTCCATACATATTTAGTCGGTTTAAAACATAATGCAACAAATCTTCAATGCCATGATCCTCCTAGTCGGAGAGAATGGAGGAGGGACAGTGCTGGCTTTAGTTTTTACGTAATATTGACAACTGATTTCGGTGCAAACTTAGTAGTTCAATACATATTTATATCAAATATAAGATATGTTTTCTAAAAAACGAAGAATTATTAATTTAATACTGTGGCCGATTAGATTAGACAAAAGATAAAATAATTTTCCCATGACCCCTACCCCCAAGAAAATATCCATATTTACTCAACGTAATAAACGGCATGTCATATTTTAAATTATTACATTATCAAATAAAAAATAGTTGTTTGAGTTTGCCGTGAAAAAAATATTGTACAAAACTCGCTGGAAAATGTCTTACAGATTCGTTTAATTTCCGCACTCGACATGCGACCTTGAGGGTCAACATTTCCACTTGTATGTTAAGTTTTACTTTCCGTGCTCGTCTGGTGATATACTATTAATTGCCCCTTTAGATAATTCTCCCCATGAGAAAATTTCGTAAATAATATGTGGCTGCACTAGAACATAATATAAAGTTAATTGTTTAATATCCAGAATATCTTTAAAATATTTGAATTTGCTTAACAGACTTCTAGTTTTTTTACCACGTGATCAATACGGTGATTCTATCTTAAGATACACCTAGATAATATTTCATTCTCTTTGTAAAATTTTTATGTATAACTTTCTTACCTAAGTAAATTTAAAGTTGTGTAGTGTGTCCCCATAACAAGCGAACAGCATAAAGAATGTGCTAGTGTAGTTTATAGTAAGAAGCATATGATTAATCCATTTATAACAATTTTTAGAATTTCCTTGCCTTTGTCTTTACACTTCCCAATCGTTATCTATTAAAATAAAGCGGTGTGGTCAGCACATTTGTAGGTATACTGTATAATTGATGTATATATTAAATAAGACCGGCCCCCAAAACCGTTCCTTGACGTAGACTGTATTGTATATATATATATATTAATAAGACCGGCTCCAAAATTGTTCCTTGAGGTAGACTGTAGTACGTCGTTTTTGTGATGCTTTTTATGCCATTTACTACTGCTTGCTGTTTGCGACTCCTTAAATAGCTAGTCATTAAATCAAATGCTATACCTCTAATTTCGATAATGATTTCTTAGGGCTGACAGTGTCGAATGCTTTTGTCAAACCTAAGGCCCAGCGATGGATTATTCTAAAGGTTAACCTAAAGACTTGTATATTTTATTAGTTAGACTTGCGATTGCATCTTATGCGAAATTAGCTTCACTGAACCCAAACTCTTTATTTGAAAGTATATTATATAAAACAGTGTTATTATTTTTCTAATTACTTTTTCAAAAAATTTTCCAATGCTAATCAATTATATTAGTCTGCAATTTTGTATGTATTATATGTATAAAGGTTTTATTAGGGCTTGTTTAAGTTATTTCAGGAATTTATTTATGATATGAGATAGTGGTTTACTTATTTGCTTAGATATTACTTTTAAAGTTTCAGATCTTACTTCATCTTTCTTCATCTACTCTTCTATTATCTGCTTGATTTCCCCTTTGTTGGTTTAAAAATATTGAGGAGCAGTATATATATAATTGAATTATCTTGTTCTATTTCGATTGCCATTTTATGACGTAGTTCACCATAATCTAAAATGATTCAGCAATATGTGTTTTATTTTTTGTTCATTTTCTACTTACCTATATTTTGTTTTTCAGATATTACAGTTTTTGTTTTTTTTGCTTCGCATATATCTTTTACACTGTTCTACAAAACTATCGAACTGTTTTAATTTTTCTTATTTCAGTTTTGTAGTAGTTTATTTTCATTAGTTTTTAGGATTCCGTTAGGGTTTTTAAAAAAAATTTTATGTAATAAATTCGCTTTATTTCCTGAATATACTAATCCGGTGATAATATATTTAGATCTTTTGTCTTTACTTTTAATTATTCTATTGTATTGTACATTGTTTAATTGCCTTAGTGTTTTTATGATTATATTTTTATCAACATTTATATCTAAATCACTCTAATTTTTTTTCTCACGACATATTTTCGCATGTTTTAATGTAAGGTGATTTGTATAGTTGTTATAAAAAATATCACTACTATTTTATATATTTTAATTAGTTACAGACAACGTGTTGATTAAAATTATTGTGAAGTGATGCTCGCTTAGTTGTGTCTGTAAAATTATTGGAAAAAAATTAGACAATTTTTTTAATTTTTTTTAAATTTCCTAATTTTTATAAATATATGGCCGATGCACGTTTTACGGTTCCTGTGTTCTTTTATACCCGGTAATTGTAGAAGTGTATAACCACATATTCATAATATTTAAGTATTCTTCCCTGTAGCCACTTGAGCCTAAAATATCGATATTTATATTACCTACTAATACATCTTTCTCGTCATATGATTATATATATTTATATTTTCCAGATACTTGCCAAGTTCATTATTGAATGAAACAGGACAGGTTGACAGAGATCTACATATTGCTGTTATGTGTATTTTGTTTGAACCGTTTATTATCAGTTGCCAGATCAATTATTTTTACTTTTCAGAATTTGTAAATTTCTACGAGCATTCTAACAATTTTCTTATGTATACGACAACGTCATTGTCACCATTGTATAAATTAAATTATAATTTGGAATATTTAAAATGTTTAAATAATTCAAAACCCAAGTTTCTGATAGTATACTGCAAACAAACTATTCTTCAAAAGAAGCCAAAATAACAAGTTCGTTTAGATTTTGTACAAGACTTCTTATTTTAGTGTGAAATAATTTATTTAACTGCTTTGTGAACCCGCGAAGATATTTTTGTATTCTGACATATCTTCTACTATATTCTAATAGAATTTGTAGTGAAAATTATAATATACAGATTCATATCGACTAGTAAATTTTAAGTAACTAATTATAATAATATTCAGAGTATATAGTTTAAAAATTTAAATTATGACAATATATAGAAATTGTTACACTAATTTCAACTAACAACAATTACACCAATTTCAAAAATTTACATCCGATAACTCATTTTTTAAAAATCTTTCATCATATTGCATGCTATATGATCTAAGAAATTCCTGTATATCTACTTCTGGTAGCATTATTCGGTATTTTTTCGTCTTGTTGGGGTTGTCTATATGATGATACTATTTTTTGTACAATTTTGTAATTAGTGTGTTCACTATTCCTGGAATATGTCTGTCATACTTTGAAGGCAGCCAACATTCGACTCTTATTTTTCCCATACAATTTCAGGTAATTTAGTTCGCAGAACTGCTGATGTACTGTTGGTGAGAAGAGGGTTGTAACAATATATCTGATGAATATGATATTGAACTTGAAGAAAGAATATTATTTTCTATGATTTTTTATATTTTCAAACGGACTAGCGGAATGTGGTTTAACTAACACCTGAATGGTAAGCTAAAAACAAAAAGCGAAACTACTTTTATTGATGGGAACGCAAACGGTTGTCAATGAACTAATTGGTCGGAAGATATAAACTTTTCTCACATCATAGACTTGGATTTAACTAGTTATTCATATTAATTATCTAGAAATCACCCACAAACTGTCATGAAAATGGCTCGAGTCGTTAGATTTAACTATAGTTAGTTATCTAGTACTTGCCACTCTACAAATCATGTTAGCCATTAATGCTCGTTAGTTCAATATTTGTGTAAAACTAGTTATCAGAAGTCAATTACCACTTTTCCACAGCTTGAGCGCTCTTCAGGAACCATCTAGTGCATTGAACTCGTCATAGATGGCGGTTCTGGTATAAAAACTAGTTTTTACGCACCGTGCCTCCAACTGACTGTGTAAAAACGGGCGGTAATAAAGCCCCCTAATTTTGCTGCAAGTTATGTTCTTGTGATCTATATACGTTTAGATTAAAAGAGATTATGAATACCATGTTTGTTACATACTAAATTGTTAAATATTTTTCTACTATACAGGGTGTTATAAAGTAGTGGATCGATCCTATAGTTTTTTTTATTTTTGAACATATCGAAATGAAACTAAGAGATCTAGAGTTTACTTCATACAATTTAAATGCTTATTTCAGTCTAAATAAAGATCAATAAATGAATAGTATTAGGGCATTAATGTTTATTATAACAAAAATTAAATATTCATTATTGAAGATTGTGTAGTGTTTTGTGTTAATATAATAGTAAAAATAAAACATGTACGTAGTAAATAATGTACATACATACATGAAATAAAGTACATACAGAGTAGTAGAAAAAAATACAGCAAAACCCCCAGGGAGAACATCCTGTCTAGGCAGAGTTGCCTGTTTTGCTATGTACTCACTCGCTTTTCTACAAACGGTATAAAATGAATGCAATTTAGGCAGATTCACAGATTATAACATTGTAATTAATATAGAATGGACAGAGGATGTATGATACGAACTTTGCATACAGGACTCGGCAGACAAGGGATACATTGAATTTTGCTAATTCATTAATCTGTAATTTCTTTTTTAAATTTCTTTAACTTAGGTAATTGTTTGACGTGTACTGGGATTAAATTAAAAAACTTGGGGGCTAAAAAATAGAGATCTTTGAATAACTGCTTTTTCGAAAATTTGGACAGCAAGGCCCATGTTAACTTTGAAGCGAGTTACACGAGTGTTTTTGTACTCAAACTTTTCAGGAGAAATATATATTCTCAAGAAGTTGAAAATTTTTGTTTCATCATATAATTTTTTAGTAGAAAAAAGTCTCTCTTTTGTGAAAATAATCTTCAGTAGGTTGGTTAACAATTGTAAGGCTAAAAGTGATAAATTTCGTTTTTTCAATATTTAAGGTAAGTATACTATTGTAATTTAATCATGAATTTAAAATTTGTAAGTCGGATTCAGCCGGTTCTTGGACCTAATACTGTTCCTTGTGGTAGTCCCATTTTTATGATCGAGTCGAAACTTACCTCATTACCAATTTTTACTCGTTGGATTCTGTTTGCTAGGTAATCAGAGATAAGTTCGAATGCCAGACCTCGGACACCAAAGTTGCTTAGCTTATTGAGTAACACTTCGTGATACACGTTGTCGCAGGCTTTAGCCAGATCTAGGAAAACTGCAATACACACCGGTGACTCGTTCAAAGTCCCGACCGCCTTCTCTAAAAAATCGACGGAATTTTCGGTGTTTTGTACAAAACCATATTGACTGTTTGTGATGACATTGTGAGCATGAAAGAATTAGTCTTGTTTTCAAGGCGTTCTCAAAGATTTTTGTAATATTTTAATTACAGATATGGGTCTTTAAATGTTTAGTTTATTTTAGTGGGGTCGTCGAATTTAAAAATGGGGGTTACAATTGATTCCTTCCACTGCTGCGAGATTTTTCCACATTGGAATCATATATTAATAATATGAGTTAATGGGGAAATAATATATTCATAAATGTTTTTTATTGTTCTAGCAGTTAATTTATCTGGACCAGGTGCACAGTTATTTTTTAAATTTGATATAAGAACAGTTACTTTACTCATTCGGCTTCAGGAATATATTCGAGTAAATTTATTTTAGTTATTTTATTCGCTATATTGGTACCTATATTTGTGAAACAATTGTTAAACATATCTGATTTATCTTCATTAATATTTATGTGTTCATTATTGTTATTAGCGATAGATACGTTTTCGATTCATTTAGGCCTCTTTGTGCAACCTGAGATATTATTTATGGCGTTCCAGATTTTTTAAAGTCTGTTCCAGCTTGTGTGATTTCATTTTGATAATATTCGATTTTTGTTTTTTTAATTAAAGTATTGGGTCTATTTTTGTAATTTTTATATTAAATTTCAAGCTCTGGAAAATAATTTTTTATTAATTTATTTTTCAGATAATCTCTTTGTTTAATGGAGGAAATTAAATCCAAAGTAATCCATGATTTTATTTTCGTTATTTTATTTTTATTGTTTTTGTTTCTGTAGAAGTAGTAATTTATTAAAAAATATGTCATACGCTTTGAAATTCTGATCAATAATTAATCCAAGATATTTTATGTTTATTACAGCTGTTAACTCTTGTATACATGTGAATTATCCTGAAGGTTGTTAAGAATACAGTTATTATTATGGAAATGAATTTTGTATATGTTTAGAAGATATTTATCATACATACTGAAACACATGAAATTGATTTTTTTTTCTTGTTAATTTGTCAAAATGTTTTTCGTACTTCTGAAAATTCTTCAATGGTAATTTTTTTTACTTCATCCCAACTATTACCTTCCACTAAAAGAACAGTATTATTAGCACAAGATACAATTTTCGTATTTAGATGTAATAGCTTGTTAATGTAAATTAAAAATAGTGTTGGTCCCAAAACTTTTCCTTGAGGTATTCCAATTGATGTTTAAACGTACCGAGTTGATTGTTAAAGAACACGATAAAACCCTCGATATACTTTTCGACGTTGTAACAAAATCTAATTTAGTAAATATTTCGCACGAAAAGCGTGCTTCATGTAAAAATATCGTGGAAGAGGTTTTAATATTCTTAATCATATTTTCGCTCTACGGAGCGATTTTTATGCAAAAATTTCAATAACTTCTCAAGGAGCGTCATTTTAGAAAGTGTAGTAAATGTCGCTGCACAGGGACGTAATGTCACCCCGACCACCAAAATTTAGAAAGTATAACAAAATTTGACTTTAAGTTAGGAAACTTCAAAATTAAAAACCCTTTTACGAATTCACGTTGTTAAGCACTGCAATTCATGCGAGGTCTTAAATATGAGGACAAGTTAATCCAGCTTCTATTCAAAGTATATCGTGAGTTTTAGCGAAAATAGCCCTTAGCGACATGGGACACCCATCATTTCCTAGCAGTCGATTTTGACGGGAAAATGATGAGTTTTAACGGGATTTGCCATAAACCGGCTCCTCAGTGATTCGGTGTCAGAAAAGTATATTTACCATGTACTCATTTGTGCATGGGACCGCCTTGCCTGAACGTATGAAATTATAATTGCCCAAGTATAATTCAAAGTCGTTGCGATTCAAGCATTTTAAAGCTCCGAGGAGCGACCAAAATTGATATTGAAATAAAAATACGTGAATAGACAGGCAAGCAAAAGCCCACCAAAATTTTATAAACATTGAACTTTTCTTGAATCTTTTTGTGTAATCGTTAGTTCAAAAACTGCATATTGGATGGTTGTTGGTACATTATAAATCGTTCCGTTCCTCACCATGTGTTGTACACGGGCCAGACTATTGTTTGTCAAAACATATTTCTTGAAGTTGTTGTAAAACATAAATTTTTTGAAGATTTAATATATATTTTTGAACTTTATATTATCTTTTATTTGTGTTTGCAAAATTCCCTTTCAGGTATAATTTTAAGAAAGTGTTAGTACCTCCAGTGTTAGGTTTATAGTGTTACGACGTCCAATAGATACCATCAGAACAGCAGTTAAGCAAAAACGAACAGTAAGTATAAATTTTATATTATTCTCCATCTGAAACAGTCGTTTCGAACCCTTATTTTGTGAACGTTAACATTCATTTTTGATAAATATAGTAAAAGTCCTTCAGACTCCAAAAGATGAATCGTTCACATGATTTCCGATTTTAACACACTGTTTTCTGTTCTGTAAGAAACTACGAAATAAGTTATTAGCTACGTACATCATAATCATATAGTTTGTTAATAAATATATTGTGAGACACTGTATCAAATGCCTTGGCTGAATCAAGAAATACAGCGATCTATTTTTTGTTGTCAATGTTTTTATATAATGTATTTGTAACCATATACATCGCATCATCAGTACTCATATTTTCTCCTAACCCGAACTGATAATTAGACAATATTTTATTATGATTTAAATGATTCATTAACCTTGATTTTAACACATTTCTAATAATTTGTCAATGTTGTTTATCACAGATATTGGCCTATAATTGCAAATCAAAGATTTTTTGCCTCTTTTAAAGATCGGTGTCACAACAAACAATTTTAATGCATCAGGAAGTACACCATTTTCTAGACATAAATTAAAATGTAAGTTAAAGGTGATCCTATATTCTCTTTTATAAGTTTAAACATTTGATAGGAAATTTTGTCACATCCAGGCGCTGCAGTATTCTTTAGCTTATTTATGTTTTTAATTATATCCTGTTGTGAAATTGGATTTAAAAATAAGCTATTCACAAATAGTTTTGTTTTCTTTAATGTATTATTTACTTTAACTTTGCTCGCGATGTCTTTACCAATATTTATAAATATAGAAACTAGGTTTATATCATTTGTTTTTTCGTCGTTGGGATCAATTTTAAAAATATTATTATTTTCCCCCCACATTCAATCCGTCGTTTATAGTGTCCCATAATTTTTCATGTTATTTTTGTTTTCAATTGTCTTATTGCAATAATACTTTTTTTTAACTTTTTTATTAAGTTATTTGTTCTACTTCTGTAATTATTATATCTTTGTACAAGTGTTTCGTTATTTTTGTTTTGACTTACCTCACGTTTCAAGTTATCTCTCGTCCAAATTGATTGTATTAACCCGTTTGTTATCCAAGGTTTTATTTTTCTTTCAGAAGATTTTACTTAAATAATTTTCCAAATGATGGAAAAGATTGTTTAAGAAATAATTGTATTCCATGTTTACATCTTTTATTTCATATGGTTCATGCCATGTATCCTTTTTAATCAACTCTTTAAGTAAATTTTTGTTTATTTTTATTTTTTTATTGTCTTCAAACTTGAGTTTATTTTCTTTTTTTTGCATTCTATTTTTATTATAATTGGAAAGTGATCAGATATGTTATTTTGTAATATAATTGGCACTATGTTCAGAGTATTTGTTTTTTTGAATGGTAGTTTTATTAAAAATGATCCAGACAAGAACTAATATTGTTTACAACTCTTGTGGGGTTATTTATATAGTATTGGAAGCCATGTTCAACCATTACATTTAAATACTCATTGGCGATATTTTCTTGGTTCTTTAAATTGATTTAATATGTCAATTGAGTTTCTTTTTGTTTGTTTTTAATAATTGATTTAATTCTAATAGGAATATGATTTACTACTGCTAGATCTGTTAATATGCTTATTTTTGTGTAGAATGCGTATTAGTACTAATTCATAGTGAGGTGAGGAAAAACTCGCCATATGTTCATAAAGTTGAAAATCTTAGTTTCATATTGAAAACATTACGGATTTATCAAGTAGTGATAGATACATTGAAATTGACTTATTTAATTGCACTTTTATTTCAAAAATGTAAATAGATTGGAATTAGTAAGACAGATTTAATTTTTAATCATAATCCTTTCTAAATGTAAATATTTAAACAATTGTTTCTTTGAAATTTGATTTATTCAATGTGCCTGGTTAAACCACCTGCCGAGTGCCAAGTGCCAATAGCAAGCAGTAATCTACTACGAGTATGTAACATTTCTATTTCAAAGACTAATAATTAAAATGATCAAGACATTAGCCCCTCTTAAGACCCAGTCGAATTTATTAGAACTGTACGCACTAGTCGGCTAGCTCTGCAAAGGAGGCTGCCAGCCGTCATACTTATGTGGATTTTCTTAGTTTATAGTAGGATTATGAAGATTTAAAACTATAGAATGGCTGTTACATTCGAAACTGGTGCTTGGGCTTATGTTAAATTCTTTCGAATCAAAGCTGTCTCATAGCATATCTGTCAACCAGGACTTGTTAAGCAGGATCGGCTAATCCGGAACGTGTCACCAAAGTTTTTTTTTTAATTAAAAACGGATCAGTGTCTCCACGATTACTTTTACGGCTGCTTAAACAATTTTCAGGGACTTTTATTAGCGCAGCATTTAATCCGTAAGATTGTGGATTGTGATACTGCTCAAGATTTCAATTTACTTTTATTAAATTTCTTCTGTTTGTTTTTGCTTTCAACAGCGCAATTTCCTCATTAGTCTGAAATCCCTGAAATTGCAGCTCGTAAATATATATTTTTCTTTTGAAAATCTGCAAAAGAATTATATTTTATTGCTACAAAACGAGCACGCGATAAATATTGTAGTATACACAATACATTCTTCTAATTTTATTTTTCAGTAATTCGAATGATATGAAACCTATATAATAGCAACAAAAATCTGGGGTCTTAATATCACAACAGACAAATTCAAATCGATTTGTATTTGATGTTGTCTATTCTGTTCTCTGGACCTCCAGTCACTCTAAGCAAAACTTGCCAGAACTTATAAAAAATCTGTAACGGCTAAAAATGCCATTAAATAACAAATCTGCTTAGAATCGATTTTTTCCAACTTGTTTAAGAAATCTACTTTCCTAGTCATTTGCTTTTAAAGATCAAATAAAAATATGTAGCAAGCAAAATAGAAAAAGACCCTAATTATTCTATAAATAGATTTATATATCATAATTCATTATTTTGGACCCCTACTAAATCTCATGAAATAAAAAAATAATGAGCTAAACAATAATAAATCTACAGGGGTAGATAACTTAAAATCAGAAACACCAAAAATTATTTCCGAATGTGTAGCTGTACCTCTCGTTTTTATAATGAACAACTGTATGGAAATTGGTCTATGGTCTTCTGCTTTTAAAGAATCATTAATAATTCCAATATATAAAAATGGTGATACATCTCAAGTCCACAACAATAGACCTATTTAATTGATTACCAATTTAACCAAAGTTTCTGAAAAAGTAATAAAACAGAGACTAAATTCATATATAAAAAAATAATATATTTCCGATAAACAATTTTTTTTTAAGGAAGGTGTATCAACACAAGACGCAATACTGGAATTGACATCTAATATTTACTCAGCATTGGATGAAAGCAAACCGTACATTTGGATTTTTATCGACTTATCCAAAGCTTTCGATCCGATCAGTCACGAATTGCTCTTACAATCACTGGAATTGGAGTACGAGATACCTGCTTAACCCTATCCGAAAGTTTTATATTCAATAGAATCCAGTGTGTGAGAGTGAATGATACGATGAGCGAACCATTGGTTATCGAATATGGAATACTTCAAGGTATAGTGCTAGGTCCGGTATTATGTTCAATATACGTGAATGGTTTATTTTCAATTGAGAGTAGAGGAGATAATCTCAGTTGCTACTCTACAAAGGTTACACATGGGAAGAGTCTGACTTATGTAAAATAAAAAATTGGCTTGACTATAAACTATTAACTTTGAAAAAACTTTATACTTACCATTTAATTGTAAGAAAACAAAACTCCCCCCATTTGATCAAATAAATATCAATACATCAAAAAGTAAATATACCATATTATCAAAAACAGAAATAAAGTACTTAGGCATCATCATTTACTATCACCTAAAATGGTCTTCGCATGTAATAAAAAAATTACAGTTCCTCTTTTATAAGTTCACACACCTACAAAAAACCGCTGCCCAAGGAATCACATCTAGATTTTGTATCCCAGTCTTATACACACTATATCTCAATATAATATTTTACCCATTTTAATAATAGGGTGGAGGTGGCAATGGGGGTGGTAGAGGGGGGTCGCTAATGCCAATTTAAATTTTTTATAATGGAATCCATTATCAGTGATATACTTCGAATACCCAATTCTGAGCAAATTCGCCTTATTTTACCAATATAGGAAAAAGATTACGGTTTTAAAGCTCATGAGACTTTATTCGATTTTATTTAAATATAATTAATTTGCACGTAATTCAAATTTCAAATGATTCAGTATAATTTAAATGACATTTTCCAACCAATATTTTCATCTAAATTAAATTTATGTACTACGTCCACCAACTGCATTTTATACTACATATAGTTTTGTGTATTTTGAATTCCAGATAAACTTTTATAATAGAAATGTACATATAAAATAACCATTAAAACGTGTTTCGCTTCGTTTGATATTTTGTAATAAATTCAAATCCACTATAAAATAAATCACTGCTGGTTGGTGGGTCGAATCGGCTTCTGAATTTGTTTATTGTAATGAGGTGTAACGTTCATAAAAGCTGTTGGAAGTTAAAAGTTTATTCATAGCGATAAGAAACCAGTGACAAATTATTTGTGAAATTGTGACCAGTTGAATACGCTATCGCTTGAAATCGACTATATTGACGGGTCGCATAATTATATTCATGGGCGTAGACGTTGGGACGCAGATTATGCAGACGGTATTATACCTACGTAATTCGAAAATTATTGCGTTTAACTGAATATCATCTGCGTTAGTCATCATGTAGACTGAAACACTGCATTTTTTTCAAAATCTTGCATTGAATTTGAACTTGTGTGATATTACGATGAACAATTTAAATACTCTTTTCCACAAAACCCTTGAGGTTGAGTACTAGATGCGTTTATGTGGTTTCCCCGGCAGGCCTAATTCACGACTGCCATACTTATTAAAATGTTGTCAAGTTAATGATTTTCTTCTTGTCCGTTTTCTCAATCTATAAATTCATTGATTCATTGTTCGAGGACTTCTAAGCCAATCTGAAAGCTTTGAGTTTCTGCTTCAGTGATGGCTTCTATTTCTGACGAGTTTTCAATCGGTTCAGCATTCAAGCAAGATTGTCCATGGCAGTTGCCGCAAACTGGTGAGCAATTAAGTCCCAACCTCCGACAACCACACAATGGTCCACAGCATTTAGTACAGTTGCAGAAAATCATCATCAAAAGGCAATCAGGTGCAGGAAGTTGGGATGTTGTTTATGGTGACAATATGGTATGTTCTAACGTCCACCCCACTGTTTAGGATGGAATACATCAACTAATCACTTCTGTGTTTGAAAATAAACACGAAATAGATGCTGTTGAGCTGCGTCATGAGTGGGTGGTAATGTATTCAATTTCACTAGTTTGCTATTGCTCACAGCTTTAATACAGCATTCATCGTATGCATGATAACCGCCTTCCTAAATGTACACTTTATGGTGAATTGCTAAGCGGTAGAAGAAGGCGTGGCGGTCAACGAAAGAGGTTCAAAGACGCTCTCCATGAAAATCTAAAATCCTGCGGTATTGCAGACGAGCAATGGGAACAACTTGCAGTGGAGAGAACCGAATGGCGAGGGGTTGTGGCCAGCTATCAAGGAAATGTTGCTGCAAGAAGGCCGAATCCAAGACCTAACCAGGTCTATGTTTGTCCTGACTGCCGTCGATATGTGCTCTCCCGAATTGGCCTCTATAGCCATAGTCGTGTGCACCGTAGATGAATGGGAATTACAATAGACTACACCTTTTACTTGTTTTTTATTGTACAAATCTATCGACTGTAACATTTTTATACTCGGACTCGAGTAACGGCTAATAAATAAATAAATACAGCAAGAACACCGATAGTTATCGATGGAAACTTCTTTAACTGGGGCATTATAGATTGCGAGGAAAAATTTTAGCCCATTCGAAGTAACCAGTCTTATTGAAAACTTCAGCTACAAGTTTCAAGTCCTGCCGTTTTTTCATCACTTTCAAAGCTGCAGTCTTGCCTTTATTGAACAAGGCAGATGTAGTGTCACGCCCAGAGAATGTGTGCAGAAATAATATGTGATATTTTTATGGCGATCAAAGCTTCGACCTTCCCTCTGCCTGGTTTGAGAAGAAAAATTTCTTTATGAATAGGTAGGTGTATGAGCAGTTAAAATTATAAGAAGATCCACATCTTCCCCAACCATAACCGTAGTATTTTTACATGATTCCTCAAGCGCTGTTTCGACTATCAAAATGTCAGCATCATCCTCAGCATGATTAGCAATATTATTATTTGTCTGAAACTTTTCTGTCAGCATAGAAATCAATCTTTATTTTATTTCTATTATTGGAAAGGAGCTTCTTGGCTTACAGTTGCAACCATCTGCTCATCAAAGTAAATGTCAACAGATGAAGCTTTTGAGGACCAGCGAAGCTGCTCCATAGCCTTCACACTGTTGCTAATATTTTCATAACTATCAAAAACAATAATGGAGTTCGAGCCAAAGTGATTCTGCTCATTATTAACATATGCTTTGCAAATAGCACCGTAGGTTTCATGTTGATGCCATATAACTCGGTGCAAGAGAAACCCTCCATCAACGATACAAGTAGTATTTTGGAGGTCTGGTTTAGATTCAGATGCCCGGAAATTATTTTATTTATTTATTTTATTTTGTTTTATTTAACTTATCTAACTAGAGTTAGGATATTTATGACAATACTAACTAACAATACTCAATAATCAGTAACAAAAGAAATATTAAAAAAGAGAATACAAAAAGTGCTAAGAATTAAAAACTGAGTGCCGCTAAATTATTAAAAGTTCTGATATAATAAACGTCGGTACACACTATAGTTTTAGGTATTTTATCAAGGCCACATTGCAGTTGAAAAAATCAAACTTGGTTTGGACAGAGTTATAATTGTTGCAAATTTGATGAAGCGGTGAGAATTTCAGTACATTAATACGGGATGTTTGGAGATTGAAAGTAGGAGATTGCCATAATATTACATGGAGAATTGAGAAATTCAACTGGCTGAGAATCTCCTCACTATCAATGTCATTACTTATTAGATTGCGTAAGAAAACTAGTTGGGCAATAATACGGCGATTTTCAAGTTCGTCGAGAGTGTGCCTAGACAGTAATTCTTTATGCGGAAATCCAATTGGTGGATATAAATAAATATCATCCTTGAAGCTGAGATATTTTAAGAAACGTCTCTGAACTCTTTTTATATTTTGCACATGAATATTGTAGTGATGACACCATATGATGGACGCATATTCAACGCGAGGTCTAATAAGCGCGCAGTATAATAACATGATGGTACTAATATCAATAAATTCGTGTGTATTACGTATCACAAAGCCAAGAGATCTGAAGGAGTTTGTTACTATATCATTTATATGATCCATAAAGGATAGGTTAGAATCGAAAATTACGCTAAGGTCACGGATAGTGTTAGGTCTATGCAAGGAAACTTCATCAATGGTATAGTCATATTTTATGACATTGTGTTTCAGAGAGAAGGGTATTACGTTAAATTTGGAAGGATTTAGAGGCAGACTGTTTGACATACAGTTATTAATTTTTTTTAGTGCTAATTGTAGCTTATTACAGTCATCAGAGCACTTAATAGCAGTGTATATTTTCATATCATCCGCGTATAATAAACAATTTGCTTCCACCTCATTTATGATATCATTAATGTATATATTAAATAATAATGGTCCCAGTATAGACCATTGAGGGACCCCAGATATCTCAGTAGATTGTTGGCCGGAGCATTGTACAAACTGTTTTCTCTCTTCAAGGTAAGATTTAAAAAAACATAGCAGATTTTTTGACAAGCCAAAAAGATCTAATTTGTTAAGCAAAGTACCATGATTGAGTCTATCGAATGCCTTCGAGAAATCAGTGTATATAACGTCCACCTGCAGACCGGTGTCAAATGTATCAGCTATGAATTGCGTTATATAGAATGAATTCGTAGTTGTGGATCTGCCCTTCATGAAGCCGTGTTGTTTAGGTGTGATTTTGTTTTTTAAATGAAAAAAGAGGAAATCATGGAGAAGCATTTCAAGACACTTAGAAAAGTTATTGATAATAGTAATGGGTCTATGATTTTCAATTTGGTTTTTCCTTCCTTTCTTGTATACAGGTATTAATTTAGAGAACTTCCAAGAAGAGGGATATGTAGATGTGTTAATGGAGAGATTAAATATTATGGTAAGCGGTATTGCAAAAAGACATGTACAGTCTCGTAGAAAAAAAGCAGGTATTTTATCCGGGCCAACAGTACCTTTGGGTTTAAATTTTTTAAGACTATTAATACTTCAGTTTCAGTAAATTGCTTTAAGTGTAAGCTATCGGTTAGGGTATTTTGAGAGGTAACTTCAAAATGAGTTCTATCTATATAGGAACTGTGAAAAAAGTCTGCAAAGGCATCTGCAATGTTTTTTGGGTCATTTATCAAACTATTGTTTGTAATGTATTGTTAAGAAATTGCCATAGTTCTTTGGGATTATTTTTTATATTGCTTTCAATACGACTGCAATATTCTTTATAAGAGATTTCTATATCGGCTTTAATTCTTTGCCTCAAGAATAGGAATTCTTGTAACGCGCTAGGCTCTTTATATCTTTTATAGTCTCTCCAAGATTTATATTTAAGACGGATACATTTTATAATGATAGCACTAAACCAAAGTAGGTACAACGTCTATTAGGTTTGGTTATAGATACGAAGTTATCAAGCAAGTCATACAGTTTTGTATATAAAGCATTGCAAAAACTGTCGACATCGGTATAACTATTTAAGAAGCTCCAGTCTATACGAGTTAAACTTTCATACAGCTCTATGAAATCTGCCTTACGAAAATTGTAAAATATATTATCAAGTCTTTGTCTATAGTTCTTTTCCTCTCTAGTAAGACTGAAATATACCACGATCGCAGGATGATGATTATCTTCAGGTAGTAATGTATCTAACACTTTTTCCACGGCACAATATTTATTTGACAATACCAGATCCAGAACTCTCTGGTTCGCATTAAAGTTGAAATTATATTGTTTATAATCGGAAAAATTGAGGAAATTTGTGAGTGGTAATACTCTAGCATTAAGTACATTGGTTTCGAGATAATTAGAATATTCAGGAGTATTATTATAGAAACCTGACTTGTTTCTTGCGTATACCAGCTTCGTCAAAGAGTGACACCATAGTGACATCATACTTCAAGTAGGTGCTAAACTCTTCATTTATTCTCCTCATCCCAGTAATCCTTTGAAGCAACAATAATGGATCAATGGGCATTGTGGTATCATGGACTGTAACATTGCTATTGACAGTTAATAGTGGAAGCACTCTATCTCCACGTCAGAATTTAATATCATAGAAATTGTTGCCAATTCTTTTCTGCATTGCAGCGGTTCCAATCCTATGAGCATCATGGCATATTATTTTTCCATCACCAATAACCGTTGTTGCAGTCGACATAATTTTTAGCACAATTGGGATGTTTTAACTCTCCGTGCAATAAAACTACCACAAATAATTTTTTTTTATTGTACCTATGATTTTCCAAGAAAATTATTGCGTATACGAAAACAGACTCTTTTTTATAGAAAATTTCCATAGCTTTCTTTTTGGCCTGATGTGTTTTTGTCGTAGAGGCAATGCAAACCGAGAAAATTTGTTTCAGAGCATGATTTTAGCCCTACAGCGTTGCCAAATTTTATCTTTACACTCCCACTTCGGGGACTTGTGAGACTTTATTCAGAACACCACAACCTACCTCAAAAACCATAATTTGCTTTTGTATGACTTGGTCTGAAGATTCGACTCATTTTTCACTAAATGCCGTGAATTATCTTCTCTGCGGGCTAATTTATTGGGTGAACTGTTAGTTGAGTTTCCAAATGTCACGAGTGCTAAAAGGATGCTGCTTATTCGAGTTTTCTACATGATCTTTTCAACCAACAATTTTAAATGCCTTAGAAACAAATTAAAACTTAAATTCTTATCCGCTGTCAAACTGACAAATGCTGAAATAAAAAATGACTATAACAATCACATTCGTCTCAACTGGAAGCGATCTAAACTATGTCCGATTTATAAAAAAAGGAGGTAAATCTGATATAACTAATTTTGGACCTATTTCAATCATTTCTAATTTCTATAATATCCTGGAAATACTGCTACATGATACAATTTATTCAAGTGTCTGCAATCGGATCTCTCCGTACCAGCATGGCTTCATGAAACGACGTTCAACTACTACTAACTGATTGCCCATTACACAATACATAGCTGAAATTTTGGATGTACGGGTTCAAACTGATATTACATGTACTGATTTCTCTAAAACTATCGACAGGCTTAACCAAAATATTCTACTTCGTAAGTTACATGAAATCGGTTTATCTTATTCACTGCTACAGTTATTTATATCTTATGTGTCAAATCGAACACGATATGTCGCGTATAATGAAATGAAGTTTGTCGAATTCTTGGCATCATCAGGTATCCCTCAGTATTCGGTGCTAGGTCCTTTATTATTCTATATTTGTATTAATGATATAGTGGATATTCTAGACGTTTGTTGTTTGCTACATGCGGATAATTTAAAGATCTTTACAGTGATATCGAGTATTGAAGACTGTTACAGCATAACCTTGACAGACTATCACAGTGGTGTCTAGACCACAAACTGTCATTAAATGCCGATAAATGTAATGTTATGTCTTTTACTCGTAAATCAACTCCCCATGTGTTTAGCTACCACCTTAACAACACCGTCTTACAAAGACCTGATACTTATCGTGACCTAGGTGTAATTCTTGACCCGAAGTTAACATTCAATACCCATATTGAAAACATAGTTTGTAATTTAAAACATTTAGTTCCATAGTGCGCAGTAGACGTGAATTTACGAACATGAGCACTCTATAAACATTATACTGTTGTTTTGTGATGTCTAAGCTAGAATATGTGTCGCTTGTTTGGATTTCAACTTTCTTTTAGATAAATTTATACTTTTACTAGACTTTACATAGTTCGGTAAATGGTTAAACATTCGGATACCCATGTGAGTAGGAGAATTTATCGCAATTTTGTATTTTGAAAGGTATATGTATTAATCTTTCTGTTGTGTGTTGATGTCATGAATGTCTTTAGTAAGGTGAAAGTTGTTTTTATTAGAAAGTACTTAGACAGACATCTCTAGGATATATAGATAAGTAAGCGTTAATATTTTATGCGCACAGTATAAGTTACAGGAATATTTCCGATACATCGTAGAATACGTTTTTGCGCGGTAAAAACAAGCAGACACCGTATCGTAACCTACATTCAACCTAAGCGTAATATATACTTATCAGTTGTTTCTTATGCAAAACTAATCTTAAGTTTCTGAGCATATAAGTAAGACAACTTAGCTTGGAAATCAATTGTGTACAGTGTGATTTCCAGCTTAAACATTCATCCATGTACAGACCTCAAATTTTTACATCTGATTGTTGATTTTGCATGATAATGTTACCGAATTTTAAAGGCTCAATTACCTTGTTATAATTATGAAACCGCAGCACTTGTGTCTTATTTGGTATTAAAATATAACTCATGCAAACTGAAGAAATCAGAAGTTGCAGTTATTCACATTTAACTTTAATGTTTCAGTATCTTCAGCAGAAATAAGTGATGAAACATTATATATAACAAATTAAGAATGAGATATTTCTGCTTTCTTCTTTCTAAATAGTTTATATATAATAAAAACAGGACCGGCCCCAATACAGAGCCTTGTGGGACACCCATTTGAATCAGTCTAGTTTCAGATACAGCATTTCAGATTATATTGCAATTTTGATACCTTATGGAAACAGGTTAAAATCGATTTGTCAGAAAAGAAGAAATGCATTTCGATCAGGATGGATGTTGTCTGTGTTTTTCAAATGTATAACTTTTTCCGGACAGACTTTGGATTTGGGGGTTATCCATTATAAGTGCTGTGTTGGCTTGGTCCAATGTGTGAATCATTCGCTACTTTGAAGTGAAATATATCAAAAACCTAACTTACAGTATCCCTGTTTAGTAGTTATTTAACAGCTCAGGTATTATACACGAATTCTGGTACTTAAAGGAATATTGAGAGAATAATTAGAATACTGAGTGCTTTACCTTATTTGACTCGAAGAAAAGCGTTCAGCTACGCCAGTGTTTATCTCCATTTGATTTGCATATCGGAGCTATTAGCCGATACACAGTTATGTTCCAAGCAAACATATTTGTGCTGTATTATTTTATATTAAAATCCATGGGAATTTCATATAATTACACTTTTCATTCAGATACTAATTATGTCATGTTATATAATTCTATAGTGGGTTGTTATATTTTATTTGTAATACATTAAAACTTAGTAGTACTGTTTTTCTATCATACTTAGTGTATTTGAATGTAAATGTTAAAGATACACCCTAACGTTGCCATAGTGGTTCGTCGAATACATCAAAGTGAATTTATTATGTAGATTGTTGCTATGACAAATTTTATTCATTTTATAGTCGTATTTTAATGAAGTTTTGTGTTGATTTTAAATTGCGATATCTATATGACATCTATAGGTTTCACCGTAAGCGAGTCAGATAATTGAAACATAAATACATTGGAAATGATATTTCATTTCTGGAAACAGTTTTAATAATCAATAATGCAAAAAACAATTATTACCAAAATAAAATAAGTGAAAATACTAATGATATTAAACAAATGTTTCAACTCATATCTGAGGCAACAAATGAGAGCAAAAAAAAACTGTAACAATAATTTTCAAAATCTTGATAACGCCAGCAATGATTTCAATTGTGATAAAGCCAACTTTTTTAACGATTATTTTTCAAGTATAGGTTTAGAGATGTAAAATAAAAGTCCACAATGCCATAACCATACAAATACTTGTGTTAGTATAGATAAATAAATATTTTTAAAATCTGTTGATAATAATGGAATAATTAGACACATAAATAGCTTAAAAAACAACAATTACCTTGAAAATTTTAAAAACCATACACTTATACGTTATTTTCAAATTAAAATGTATAATAAATTTAGTCTTTAAAACCGGATTAGTTCCTAGTGAATTTAAAGTATCTACTATAACCTCTATTTATAATCTAGTAATTCTATATAATCCAATAAGGCTAATTAATAATAGAACTCACTTTCTTTAATTATTTGACCTCATAAGCCCTCCATCATCTATTTTGTATTTGCCAGGTGGAAATAGAGCAGTACATATGGGGCCCCTCGTACTGACTGCTCTCATTCATGGCCCAAAATGTGGTACATGAAGTATGAAAGTGCAAATCGAGTGCTGTGTACTGTACTTTCCTACCTTCGCTAAGCTACGCTACGCTGATGAGGAGCAATAACTATAGCTGCATTGTTGTTTCTTTTTGAGGAATAAAGCACTAACTCACTTTCTTTAATTAATAATATTGCAAAAGTATTTGAAAAATGTATTACGGAAACACTAATTATCATCCTATAGAACAATAAATTAGCGTCTCCCCACCAATTTGAATTTACAGAGGGATTAAGCACTGACGACGCAATGTATAAAGTAATAAGGTCTCTTCTAGATAGGGCGCGATCTGATCGCGCGATCCGAACGCTTGTGATCTAGATCGTTTGATTATCACGTTTGTACCCAGTATATCCCCTCCACACAAAGCACGATCAGCTTCCTTGTTAGACAGGGATCTCCACGATCAGTTTCAAATCTTTTGGAGGAGACATACTGAGTACAAATGTGATAACCAAACGATCTAGATCGCAAGCGTTCGGATCGCGCGATCAGATCGCGACCTGTCTGGAAGAGTCCTTAAGGAGGTAACAGATAACCGAGATAAAAGTAATTCTTCTTCTTTATTAGTTATTAGTTCTTTTTTTTAACATAAATACTTTAAACATATGACACCCCAAGCAGCACAATTAGTTAGTTTTACCAGTTTAAAGGCACGATAACCTGAGATGGTCGATATAACGTAATTAAAACCATTATTTTCAACTTTGAATACATATGGACTTACCAGTAATGTACTAAGTAATATTTAAGTAATATTTTCTTTAAAAATGCCTGATAAGTCACATTCAATTTGTTGTAGTTTAGAAGAAATATGTACGTTATTCTTTCTTAAAATTTTACCTTAAAGTTAAAGGGCACGTTAAGGTTTATCTATAAGGAAATACTATGTAATTTTATACTAAATTATTAACTCTAAAGTCGCTGTCTATTGTCTGAATAAAAACAGGGAAATTATACCAATTTTTAACGTAAGTAGAACCTGAGCTTTGCCTTGTCTTTGCAGTTAGATTTAAGTTAAAACTTTAATCTCATGGTCAGAACTAGTTCAGGATTTAGGTATAATTTACCTGAATTTAACTGCTCTACTTTCTAAGCATATGTGTTTGACCTAAAAGTAAGTATTACTCCATAATAAGTCCTGGAAGTTAGTTTTACTTAAAAATAGAATTAGGGCTTCTCCTTGGAAGGCATAATTACGTTTTATTTGTCTAAAGTGCTTTAAGGTTCTAATGACTATTTTATATGTTGATGTAAGTCCATTATCTCGTTAATCTCTTGCTTTAATGGTGAAGTGTGTAACAGTCAATAATGGAAAGTAAAAAAACAAAAGTAGCTAAAGTAATTAAACGCTACCGATATACAACTGATTATTATCGAAAAATAAAGTGTATTCAAAACAATTTGAACAAGCAGACCTTAATTCCTAATTATGTGCCAATGACAATTGTCAATTGAGAACGAATCACAATTTTGAATTTGAAACTTCCAGGGTTCCAAGCCCTTAAAAAAAATATGTACAATGAGCTGTCCTTGTCTTACTGGGCCGTTTTCTTTTCTTTTTTCTGAACAGGCAGATAATGAAAAGAAAGCTATTTCTCCCAAACACAACCTACAGGGATGGGCCTGTCAAACTCCATTAGAGCAATATCACAGTAGAGAATAGACTCTCTACTGTGGCAATATCAAACATAATCAGTTTAGTTCTAATTTAATTTTAACTCCAGAAAGACGAACATTTCTTAGACTACAAAATTATTTTAACCTAAATAGGTCTTATTTAACTTTAAAGTCAATAATATAAGTTTTAATAACTTCGACTGAAGGAAAAACGTTGGCAAGGTCAAAAATATTGGTAAATAATACTTTGAAGTCGTGCAGTGCTATGTTCGCCATATTGTTTTTCCAGCTGTAAGAGGCCATTTTATGATGATATTATGGAAACTGATTAATTAAAAAAATTATTAATATAGGGTTATTTTCTGACACAAATACAATATTATTGTATTTAGGCTTCAAAACAAAGTCGTATAAGAAAATTTTTAGAGGTTTTTGCAAATATTTAAAAAACATTCAAGCTAAAAAAAAATTTTTTTCGTATAAAAACTCAAACTACTTGAGGCGCGTTGAAATTTCCGAGGTGAAATGGGCATCTTTACAGCGAAAATTGCTTGGCAGTAAAAATCCGGGCAGAGGGTGGAACATAATTTCACAGGAATTGTGATTATACGAATTATATCTACCTACACCATTATAGTAATAAATGTTTGGTTTTCTACTTATTATATCTTACAACTTATAAGTAAATCGTCGCCGTAGATAGATAGACCCTTTAGTGAACTTATTAGTTAATTTTGAGAAAGAAAAACTGCAGTTGAAAGAGGATAACAAGGTTTGGTAGATATTAAGTATTAGCGACCACAATTAAACGCAATGTTTACGTTTAAATTACCTATTCAGGGAAATGTGTTCTATAACTAATAGGTCATTTTAACTGACAGGTGTTATTTAAGACGTATTATTGACGTCGTCTCATTCCCCATTTACTTATATTTTACGTAAATTTATGGTTAATTTGGTTAAGTTAAACGGGCAAATGAGACCTAAATGAGGTCAGCATTACGTAATTCTGACATAAGGTGCTGCTTGATGGGCAGTTATGGTCTCATAATTGCCTAGGTGTACCTAAAATTGTTTCTTACTTTTATCTGTACATTACCTATTCTGTAATAATTTTAACATATATCGAATATTCATGTCTGCACGTTTTTCTTCCTTAAAATATTTTATTAGTAGTATTTATGTGTTACGTGATTGCGGTAAATAAAAATCTTTAGCTAGCGAGAGATTAATGGATCATCGTACGTAATAATTTCACAATATTGCAAATCTTCAAACGAGCTAATGAAAGGACGATTTACCCAAATTTCTGCCATAGATGGGTTCAGCGGCCATCACTCTGGGGTAATATGGAGGGCCCTCCTGCTTACTTCGAATTAATCTAACTAAAAACCAAACAGTAGGTGTCCAGAAATTCGACAGATACAAACACAATAGCGTAAAATGCTTTACAGATAATATATTAACTGAAATCAATAATTGTAAGGGAAGAATTTGTAACTAAAAGTAGCGCGGGGTTATTGGTACTCAGTATACAAGCGAAGCAAGTATCCATATATGGCGGTCGGCGTCCTTCTTCCAGGGAAGATAGGGGAATTATAATCGCCCCACATCACCTCATTTGAGACTGCATAATTATGACGCTAAAATTATATCTAAATATTGAAAGCGCGGCTATTTATTAATAGTAAACGAACAAAATATATCGATATGATATTCCCCTGCAAAGCGTTAAAATATCACACGATAAAACTTCTGAATGTAATTCTCAAGGTCGAAAGCTTGGTATTAATTAAATGAAACACAATTCTAGAAACACAAATAAGTAATAAAACAAATTCAAATCAAACTGAACAGTGTATTGTGAGAACAATATTTCATACAACTTAAATCCCTTATCTAACTAAATAAAATAAATACGATACTAAAATAAAAATAAATTGGAGATGATTAAGTTTAAAATAAATTTTGTTAATAAAAATGAAATTGTCAAAATTTGTAATTTTAAATATTCTCAATGTTTCCAAATGATAAAATGCTGAACAAGAAATTTATATAAAGTTTATTACAACCTTTTAAGTCCGCGTAGCTCAATATAACTTCCAGCCGCACAGTATCACTTATTTGATATGTTCAGCTGCTATCTCCAAAGCCCCTTCACCTTTCAAATGGTATATTGTATCCACCAGGAATCATTTTCTGGACCTTAAAGTAAATTATGATTATACATTTTTCTCCTAACTTGTCAGAATCTTGAAAAACTCGATTTCAATCAACAACTATTTTCTCTATTTTACTCCAATATTTTTAACCCCTTCAATTTTTATAATTTTTTTGTTATTCCTCATATCCCCTAGCAATCTAAAATTTCCAATTTTTCGACAATCTCCTTTGTATTTTTTTCAAATAAATAAAATCGCAGATACCAACTTGAATCTTTCGTGACATCAGCTTAACAAAACTAATTTGTTCTTATCACGTGATATTGAGCCTTTCTTCACTTTTATCATTTTTCGGCAAAAGGTAATTAAAAATCTTATATCTACATGAACATATTAAATGCGTTAACAGTTCGAGATGTTATTAAACATTTTGATAATTATTAGTATAACAATAATAAAGTATATTTAAATAAAATAACTGATTCTACTTACCATTAAATTATGTTTATTATAAACGTCTCTATCTGTTTTTAATGGCTAATATACAAAAATTGCATATATTTATTGACAATATAAAATAGCTTGATATGTTATCAAATAGAACAAATAAAAATAATGCAGAAAACAGGCACGCAACTCTCTAATCAGAATAAAATAAGATGCATTTTATTCACAATACGTAACTCAAGTTGACCCGAATTCTTTAGCTTAAGTACAAGTAAAAATCATATTAATATATACTTATAGAAATAAATGAATTAATTAACTTATATAACAACAAATAAACAAATTAAGACGGAATAATGTTCTCGTGTATACATGTATGTAAAATATATGTGTATCTATTTTATTTCCGTCTCTAGCACTACCTTATATTTACGTTAATTCTGTATAGTATTGATTATTATTCATATTTGTGTCGTACGATAAAGTGAGAAATAAATAAATTTGGAATTTGATTAGACTTGTAACTTCTACCCCTCAACTATTCTACTAGTGAGAACTAATCAAAAAGAGAAAATTTGTTCAGTTATAAGTAGGTAGTTGACTTTCATAATACTGTATATAATATTTTGTTTATAATAAATAAACAAATATATATCATTTTCCAATTTATTTTCGGTAAAGGCTTTATCAAAATATTCTGCGCTCTCTTTATAGAAAATTCTTCAAAAAATATAAACATTTCAGACATTTTTTGCTCTAGTCCGATGTGTACTCATGCTTTCATTAAGCATATAATTAATTAACATTTTCCTTCCCATATTCTTCCACATAAATGTCAACGAATATTTGTTAATAATTAATATTAAAATTAACATTCAGGATTAAATTAAATGCAATTTTACCTTAATTTTGCCAGAATGTCTAATTTGAAAAACATTTTTGGGCCTTGCTGTCTAAAGACTTAAATGGATAAAGTCTTTATTCATTTTTTGTGCCAATTACAATAAACTTTGGATAGAATAGGTAAAAATGGTAAATTGAAATTACAATACATGTAAAGACGAACATCGTTTGTATAAAACAACCTGGTCACAGCAATATTATATATACATATATGCACACACATACATATATACAAAATAAAACTAGAGTGGAATAATAATACACGTTATAAGGGCAAAAAAGACTTTTAAGTACTCTTCTTATGTTATCATTAAATAATATGTGAAAATTATAACTATACTTGAAAATATTCATCTAATTTTCAATAGGTTTGGTTTGTAAATATATTCTTAGTCGCTTCTTAAATAAAATCGTGGAGATACATTATTTGATGTCTGCAAGTAAATGATTATATATTTTGAGACCCAGACTATTAGGTGGCTTTAATGTAACGTTTAAACTATGAAATGGTGTGTAAAAATTATTTTTTTGTCTGGTATTAATACCATGTACATTTTTATTGGATAAACATGCATTCTTAAAATTAAAAACATATGAGGATAGTTCATATATGAAAAGACATGAAAGTGACAAGATTCCGAAATCTCTGAAAATGTTTTTATACGTATCAGCGTTCAATAAATCAGCCATACATCTGATAATGCGTTTTTGGGCTATAAACACATTATATGATAAGGTGTATCTACCCCAGAAGCATACTCCATATCTTAGTCGTGAGTCAACTTTTGCATAATATAATTTCTTTAACTGATCAATACTTAGTACTGTCTTGATATTTCTAAACTGAAATACAATTGAGTTTAACTTGGAAATAAGGTTTTCGCAGTTTTCCAGATTAGGTACTAATCGACGTATAAACCTAAGAATTTAATTTTACACATTTAATATTATTAGAAATTGGCCTGTTACCAATTTCCAAGTTCATATTATTACAGGTTTTTTGCCTATTATGGATTCGTAGAGCCAGAGTTTTATCAACATTTAAATGAAGACTATTTTGACGAAACCATTCGTCTATGTTCTGTAATATCCTATTGCATTTCGCCTTCAAATTGTTTTAATTTTTTTCAGATATAATTATTGAAGTATCATCAGCGTATATTGTAACATACGCTGAGGTTGTTTGACCTACAACATCGTTCATATGGAGCATAAAAAATACAGGACCCAAGATAGAACCCTGCGGTACGCCTCTGTTGTTTTCCATGTATCCCGAGCTAATGAAATCCACCGTGATAGCTTCATTATCGGTCAGTGAAACATATTGTTTTCGTTTGTAGAGAAAACTCTTAACCCAATCCAGTGTTATACCTCTTATGCCATATTTTTTTAGTTCGGTGAGCAGTTTTTCATGATCAACACAGTCGAATGCCTACTGAGATCACAAAATACGCCGGTAGGACACTGGCCTGCCTCGATGTTCTTAATTATTTCTACATAAAACCTACCTACCAGACAAACTTGATATTATCTTTTTATTACTCAGGAATCTAAATAGTCTATCCAAGAAACAGTATAGTATTCAATCATTTTTGAGAAACCTGTGGGTGTGGTTATTGGCCTGTAGTTTTCAAGTGCTTGGGTATCATTTTTTTTGTGTACCGGTATAACTTTACCAATTTTTAAATACTCGGGAAAATTGCCACTTGAAAATGACAGAATTACTAGATAGACTAACGGTGGAACAAGTATACTCAGTACTCTTTTTATTAAAAAAACCTGGTATTTCGTCATGCAAACCATTTATTTTTAAGTTTGGTGTTAATGGATTCTTTGTTTTCTTAATTTTCTGTATAAAGACAATAAATAAATTGCCTTTTATATTGAAATTACTCTTCAATGACTAAATCACATTACCTCACTAGTGACCTAAAGTATACGTTAGATCACTACTTTAACTTACTAGTGACTTATATTTATTTATATTTTTTATTTTATGGAAAATTCTATTATATTTTATTTTTAAACGTCTCTTATATTTAATGATGTGTTGTGGCATGGTTAAGTTATTCTTTATTGTTGAGAGTTCATCGTAATATTTGTTTAGGTCGCAAACTGTTATACCAATCTCAATGTTTAAATTTTTTTTCTTAACTTTAAATTGAAATTGTTGATCTGTTGTCTAATTCTTCCTCCTTGGTGTTGTATTAGGTTGTTTATGTTATGTATACCGTTGGTAATATGCTTCGGAAACACTTGACGTCTTCTACATTTTAAGAGAGATTCGCCTATTCCTTAATGTAGCTAACCTGATGTCTATCTTGGCCCATTATTTCAACCGACTTACGTCAGCAAGTAATGGATGTAATCGAAAAACCCCATATCTATACAAATAAAGAAGAAGCATAGTCTTGACTGACTAGTTAAGAAAAAGAAAATTTGAACACCAGGATATCTTGAGGTTGCAGTAGGAGGTGACAAGTTTACGGCCACAAAACAGGAAAGGAAATAAAGAAAACTCTTTTGGGGAATAAATAATTTCAGAAAGCTTGACAAAGTAATAAAATACATCTTATTTTATTCTGAGTAGAGAGTTGCATGCATGTTTATTGTTGTCTGTTTTCGTTCATTTGTTCTGTTTGATAAAATACAAAAGTATTTTAGAAGACAGATATTTCCAGTTATTTATTTATAGATATAACATTTTTAATTTAATTATATTTGGGTTGTTATTATTACTGTTTTTTTGTGAACGTTGTTTAACATGCATACATTTACTGTACATTTTTTGTTTAATAATAAATGAAGCAACTATTAAGCTATCAAATAAAAAATAGAAAGCATTTCCAATAAAAAACATTGCTACTAAACTGTTACAAAGCGTTAGTACAATCTAAACGATAAAGTATTACAGTGACACTATTAATTTAAAAGGAAATAAAAAAGGATTCCCTGTCGTCGAAAAATCTATGCGTCCTCATTTTTAACCCGAAGAAAACTGTTTCTCCATTTTTTTACTAATAACTCATGTCGGTTATAATGCAATATCTTAACACCAAATCCATCCATCTATCACTCGGGGTCGGACAAATGTAAGGGCACTTTTTGTGAACTGCCTAGAACAAGGAAAAGGGCGACATTAGGTTATGAATTGTTTTGTCATTTGTTCACCACGCCTATAAGTTTTTAAGAGTCTTTATGCTCTTTGGCTAATCTGCAAATACCACCACAGGCACCGGTGGGGTAGTCACGTCGAGGGAGGGTATTGTAATGTGCAACCCGAGTGTATAACCCCTTTACAACCCCCCAAGAGTGGTGAATACCGTTCTTGCCCGAACGCAACCCGACTTCCCACTTGGCCCTCGTGTCTGTCGAGCCAGAGGAGCCTCTGCTGAAGCTCGAAATTACTCACCACTCAGTTCAGTTCGGAGTATCGCGTAGTTAGGTTGTGTGACCGATGTTACAGCATTACCGGTGCACATACACGCGCTGATACCCTCAGCGCTTTTTTAAAACATCGCAAAGTTCATCTACTACATCCTAGTAGCTGAAATTGAATCGTCTCCTGCTTTAGTTTGGAATTGGTTTTTTAACATTTTGTTTTGTGTTTAGTTTTATTATTTGTGATTAGTGAATGTGTTTAATTTTTGTGTACCGCAGGATTATATAGAGAATTCTTGTTTTATTTTTAATTTGTGTTTTGAATGAAAATGGCACTTTTTCGACGGTCATTAGTTTGTCTAGCTACTCTTACTTCATGTATGGGCATTTTTATTGGTGGAGAACAGGATGTAGGAAGTCCCCTGAGGGTCGCACAATGCCGAGCTACTTGTCTTGAAAGGGTAAGGCTGCCTGCCATGTTTGTATTTTGGTTTTTTATTGTCCTCCATTGAGCCGGGTCGCGCCATTCGTAGACTGCAGCTTGTCATATACATATTTATTTGTTTACCAAAAATTTAATCGCAAACTAATGTGCATCTAAAATCTGGATATGTCATCAGTAAAAGTATTTCAAATATGGAAACAATGCACAGATAATGGGGGAATATGGTGCCCGATAAATTGTGCCAATATTGTTACTCACAAATCAAGATTGAAACGTATTATCGCAAATAACATTCCTTTTTATAAATATCGCTTGGCATTTGCGATTGTGGAACAAAGAAATAACATTTTTTTGTCATTAAGTGCACCTGCTTTGAACTCTATGATTCAGCAACATTGATAGTTGAAGTCACGAACTGCACAAGATCTCATCTTGGCTGATCAAAGATACGAGTATGGCCACAAAAAGTTCTCTGATAGCTCCAAAGTTCAAACTGAGGAGATCTTAGGTTATGTTTCTTGCGCTCATTGATAATTTAACAAGATATTTTACAGTTCTTTTTGTTAACGCAGAATGGATTGTAGATATTGATGTCTTTATTCGAGATAAGATTCATTTGGCTGATGAATTAAAAGTGTCCCGATCGTTTGTAGTTAGCGAAGACAACTCTATAGAATTATCGAATAAAACAACCATTATGAATAGTTCTGCACAATTAACTGTAGAAAACTTTTCATAGAGTTTACACATACATACATTATAATGTGTACACTACTACCTGTGCCTATTTGCTAAACAGTTTCACCAACTATATTGATTGGCTATACTGATGTCTGATTATTAACTTACCGATTCTGCCTCATGTATCATCCAAAAGACAAATATTAAGAAAATCAAATTTGAATTTCAACAAGAATGGACCTTGAATAGACGTGAACTTTTCATTGTGACATATCATTAGTATGAACAAGTACTTACACTAACCAATTCAGTGCCACAGAATTAGTTTTTTTAAATAAACACGTTTGTGTAACGTTGGGTAAATAACGAGGTAGTCATAGAACAAAAACAGTATCGAAGTAAATGACCGTAATACCCATTGCTTGTCTAAATTTGAAAAACTACAGCCAAAAATCAATACACGATATCCTAAAATGAATTGTCAATGATGAAAAATACGTACGCAACAATTATCGGATTGTAAATTGAATGTTGGTGCTATCATACAATAAGTACGTTGTTAAAAACAGATATTTATGTTTTCTTGTTAGAAATAGAGTAAACGAATACCCGGGCGTTTGTGTTTATTCCATAGCAAAATCTCTATTTCGTTCAAAAATGGACAGGACAAATAAACGACTAACGATTTGGTAAATATGTTATCCATAATGAACACAGAAATTGATGTACCATCAAATTTTGTTCTACGTAATCCTTGATGTAGTATTTTAGATCATCACTGAGACCAGAATCGGTTTATTGACTTAAAATGTAGCATATGTATGTAACTGCTAACATAAGTCAAATGATTTTTGCGTAAATATTGTGGTATAGCCTTGAGTTTATTGAGTTGTTCTCATTTTTGCTATTTAAAATTTAACTTTTTGTAAAACGATGTTTATCTTAATATCTGTCTATGTTAATACAGAATAAACCTCGAAATATACAGGACAAGCAATATTTTATTGAATGTCTAAGTTGATAAAATACAGTTATTTCATAATTTTCTGCACCATACTGACTAAGTAAGTAGTTAAGTATATATCAATTATCAACATCCTCTAATCCAAACGAAGCCTGTCATAATCTGTATTCTATACTCGATTCTATACTAGATGATGTATTTGTAAACAACGTGCTATAAGACAGACAAAAAAATATCTTGCGTGATATACAAGTAAATCGCGCCTAGCCAACAGGTTAAGGGATAACCCAAATCCGGCCGATTCAAACCGCTTTGAAGAATTGCGATATAAAATAAAAATTTACATTAAGATGACAGACGTCATCTATAGAGACTTTTCTAAACCATTTCATCGATTGGATCACGAAATCTTACTGCACAAACTTGATCTAAATGGCCTGTCTAATGGACTTCTTCAACTATTCAAGTCATATCTAAGCGGTAGAACCCAATTTGTACACTATAATGGCTATAAATCTCATGAAATAACAGTCGAATGTGGAGTTCCACAAGGATCAGTCCTGGAACCCCTGTTCTTCAATATATTTGTAAATGACATCAATAAAGACCTTAATTGTAATACCCTACTCTATGCCGATGACATGAAACTATTTATAAACATTCGAGACCTAATGACTGTCTAAATTTGCAAAGTAACCTCAGCAGATTAAATACATGGTGTGTCAACAATGGCTTACATCTTAATGCGATAAAATGTAATGTTCTTACTTTCAGTAAAAGTCCGAAAAAAATTATATTCGATTATAAAATTGACAATATATCTCTCAACAGACCTGATACGTTTAAAGATCTAGGTGTTGTCTTTGATAGTGAATTATCTTTTGTTCCTCACATAAATCACATAATCCAGCAATCTTTCAAAACGTTAGGCTTCATATGCAGAACTGGTCGTAGTTTTACAAATATCGATACTATAAAAACGCTATTCAATACCTTCGTAAGATCGAAATTAGAATACGCCTGTATAATTTGGAGTCCAGGATATGAGACTCATGTGAAAAATTTAGAAAATATTCAAAGACGATTAATGAAATTTCTTAGTTTTAAAATTGATGGTTTTTACCCGGCTATCGGAACACCGCAGGACCAATTACTAGAAAGATGGTCATTTAAATCTCTGGAACATCGAATAATTTATTGCATGTGTATGTTTCTCTTTAACATTGTAAATAGCAAATTTCAGAGTTCCATCTGTATCGACACGTAACCGCGCAACTTTTTATACACCAAATGCCCGTACTAATGCTATGAACTTTTCGCCATTATGTAAAATATGTCACAATTTTGATAATTTTTGTTCGAATATTGATATTTTTCACACCAGCCCTAAAACATTAAAATCACTTCTATTAAAATAATGTATAAATTTTCTTCTTCTACCTATATGATTTATATTAAGTACTTACTATATTGTTATTATGTATGTTGTTATATACGTTATATGTGGTATTTATGTATGTTTTTTATAATTTTGCGGGACTACTTCCGGCTCTGTAATTGGATTGTTGTAATCTGTAGAGCAGTGTAAATAAATAAATAAATAAATAAATAAATATTACTTAAAAGACTGCGCCATCCTCGATGCCATCTTACTTGGCATCCTTAACTGCCATTTTCAATTTACTGTTGCAGACTTTAACATTTTCGAATGCTTGGAAAATGCCTAAGGGAGTTTCTTTTTTAAAAAATATGACACAATCAGTATCATGTTTGACTTTCTGTTATTTTTTGCTATACTTAACTAACTGCAATACTGTGGCTTCCAGCCTGCCACTATCTCTGCTATCTCGGGGGTGCTCCAAGGTTCCATACTGGGGCCTCTGCTTTTCCTTATCTTTATAAACAATATCCCCGTGAATCTGCAATTTGAACTTGTTATTTTGCTCTGGCCTTAAGACGATCTCAATATACTAAACTCGTGAATTCAAAATAAACTATACCTAAACCTAATCAAGTGCAATATTGTTGCACAGTCTAGAAACCAAACGCCGCATGCTTTCTTATATAAAATAGATATTATGAGTATAAACTGATATGGTACACTTAAAGATCTAGGTGTGTTATTTGATTACTTTTTCTAATCATTTGAATGAAATGGTTGCAAGATCTTTTAAATACCTAGGATTTCTAATAAAAAGAATTTTCTACTTAATGCAAATTCTTACGTTACTATTGAATTCATATGGACGCTCCAGGTTAGAATATGCATCAGTGGCATGGAGCCCAGGGTACGAAATACGTACCTTAGCTATTGAATGAATTCAGTGATGATTTGTAAAGTCTTTGCAGTACAAGGAAGATCCTGTTTATCCACTAATTGAATGCTCTGATATTTTCTTGGGTAATGTATCACTAAATAAATTATTAATAATGAAACAATCAACTGTTCTGTTAAACTGACCTGCACTAACTGGAAAAAGCAAACGAAACTGTTTCCATTTAAATAAGTACCTAAGACAAAATATAATAGCTTTGTGCAACTTCTATTAATAACTCATTTTCTAATGCAAACTCGATTATGTGTACAAGTATATGTTTTTTTAAATTACTGTAGCCACTTGAATAACGTGAGTTATTTGTTCTCGGGAGCAGAAATGGAGTACTTAAATATTATGTAATCTTTCAAGTTGATGCAACTGATACATTTTACACAGCAGGTACTTGAATGGGTGATCATTTAAAGGGAACACGTGTCCTTGCCCCGCGGTTTGTATATCTGTGTATGCGCAGGAGCTATGCAATCTTAGGCGAGCATTGCGTAGTGGATATACCATCCTTCTGAGGGGATTGTAAAGCTGTCGGTCCCTTGCTCAGTTCCTTGTCTATTAAAAAGTTAGTCAAGTAAAAGATCTCTGCTCTTCGAAAGAGAAGAGGTTCGGCAAAATTTCTGGTGTGGGGTAGCTTGTCTACTGGCGTCGGTGTTAGGCCGACGTTAAATAAATGTTGAAAATGGTACTGACGAGCGGGAAGAGTAAACACCTTCAATGGCCAATATCTCGAAATCTTATCGTTGCAGTTTATTTTTAACAGCACGGTAAGAACTAGCTCTGACCCAAGTTTCAGGTCCCTTGAGAGAAAGTCGAAATACAGTTAAAAGGTGCGGAGTCCTTTGATGCGAAGAAATTTTTTTTGTTGAAATATGCTTTCGAAATATATGTGTGTCTATTGACACACCTCCAAAATTCCTTAAATTTGATTATTTAAAAAAATATGTTTTTTATTTTTTTTTCTATAGAATTGTCGAGAATTGTTTTAAAATGATGAGCCACGTATTTTGAACACCCAATAAGGGATTGCTGGGCGAGATAAAAGAGATAAAAAGTTAATTATACCACAAACCAGTAATAATGGCCGTTTTGTTATATTTATTTTTAGAAATACAATATGGTTTCTTATAAGTATCCAAAGAAGGTCACTACAGAAGCATTTATAAATTCTTAAAGCAACACTTTGGCTGTGTAGAAATAGTAGTAGAAGACAAAATCTTCGGACAGGTGAATTTACTTTGATAAAAATATACATTTTGTGTAATAATTGAATTCATGATGACAACATTTTGATTTTGAGGGATATGATATTATCACTTTTGTTTAAATTTCGGACTTATATTTTTATATTAACTTTGGTAGATTTTTGTAGTTTGTAATGATAAAATGACTTTCTAAATTCGTGAAATTATGGCTGACTTAGGAGTGGATTCAATTTCAGTGCTGCACAGCATATATAAAATTTTAGAATGTTCTATAGTTTATTGTGTTATTAAGTACCTAAATCTAAGAGTTTTATACTCTTTATTTCTCTACACGAATCAACGGGAAAATAATAATTATAAAACATTTTCACATCTGTTTGCATTTTGGTATTATTAAATGACTTTTGTGATCTATAATTGGCACGTACAATTAACTTTGATTTCTGGATCCTACTCATCCTTTAGAAACCGCCAAAACTGTAGCATACCGTAACAAATTTCAGCGAACGCTTAGCAAAACCTCTTATTAGACGGCGAAAAAACACGGCAATTAGTTGTAGAGACGAAAGAGCCCTTGGTTGTTTTTCTTATTTCTTTTCTAATGAACATTGTGTAGCTTACCGTAAAGTCTTTTACCTGGGCGCTGTCTAAATTGCTGTCGGACAATTTGCCCCGGGCGAAACGATTAGGACAGGCCGATTAAGTCAATTTCGAAGGAACTACACAACAAAAACTGAATCCAATTTTATATTACCCTTAAGTAATCTCGCATGAAAAATGTGCATCAGGACTCCCAGATTAACAATAAAAAATAAATTACTTTCCTCGCGCAAGACAATAACTTATATGGTAACGAAAATGGATAAAAATATAGCGTCACATATTGATTATGTTCAGCTGTACGTTTCAATTAAGATTGCTTTTGTCTCGACCTTTGTTTATTAATAGAGGGTAAAAAAAACTCGATTAGAGACTCAAGTTCATGGGCATGACATATTTAAAGAATAATATATTCTGCATTGTGCTCAAAAGAAAATTTGCGTTGAGGTGTGCGGATTGCCATGACATTACCATTACTCTACAAGAAATATTTCTCAAATAGACACTTTTATTGTTATTTACGTTATAGAAATGATAAACAAAATCCCTAAGTGTTTATTTTCTGTTATTATAAATTGGCTTAAGTAGGTACTATTATTATGACATATTTTTATGCCATGCCTGTAAATGAATAAATATAACTACTTTTGTCATAAAAAATATCTGTACGAAAAATTCTCGATTTACCGTTATTTAACCAAGGTTGACTCACTAAATCTTCCCTTTTCCTCCTGTTTCGAGGTTTCCACCTTCAAATTTTTCGAAACAATAAGTCATACGTTATTACTACAAAACTTAGATGATGTCGAGATTATAGATACAGCACTTAAACTAATGCATAGTTACCTAACTAATAGAACAATGTGTAGAAATAAATGACCACAGAATTAGTTCTGTAACAATTGAATATGGTGTACCGCAAGGAACCATATTAGGTCCAATTCTGTTTATCATCTATTTAAACAATGTGTTCGAAATTAACATAGAAGGTACCATCATTAGTTTTGCTGACGACACTGCGATATTCTATGAGAGTGACACCTGGTACAACTTAAGGGAAAAAGTACAAAACGACTTCAAAGATATAAAACAATGGTTTAATGATTTACTCACACAAGTCTAGGCCTAATAGGGTCATTTAAGTGATCTGGAAGGCTGTTAAAATATTTATAATATTTATTTTTAATAGGCTTCTACCGTTGAACTTTGAAAACACCATATATGTACCTTTTACCTCATACATTTCCTTTCTACCACTCTTCCAATCTAAAAATAAAAGCTAATCACCAAAATACGTTTTCAATATCATCCCAATTACATAATAAATACCTAGGATTAATTAACGACCGTCACCTATGGTGGGATAAATAAATAAATCACGTAACCAAAAAGCTAAAAATATATATATATTCATATTTTTAAATTGCAGAAGAAGATATCGGATACTAAATAATATTTAAAGATAATATATATGACCCTTGTAGAGTCACATATCAGGTATGGTCGAGGTATGGTATAATAGGGTGGAGAGGTGTAATGAATGGACACTAAACAAATTAGAATTAACTCAAAAAAGGAATAATTAAAATAGTCTACAACAAAGAACCTACCTATCCTACTGATTATTTATACAAGGACACATCATTGGACCCACGTCAGCTATTTTTCTTTAGCCTGTCCGTTATGCAATACTCAATTTTACAACATGATTATAACACTAGACATACACAGCAAAATAAGATTTTTCCAAAAAAAGTTTTGAAGACGGAAAGAGGTTACTTTCCGAAACGTCAGCTAAATATATTATTTCTGTGTTTATTCCGATTTATATTATTTGCAAAACATAACCTCTGACTTTTCTGTTGGCGTAAACGTCACGGGCGCAGAGGCTTTTTTCCAATAATTCTATTATTTTGTATATTCGGTGATTTGTTTTGAAGAGGATAATAATACATGTGGTAGAAAACCCAAATAATAGGAAAGAATATTCGAAGAATGCCACAAATAACTTTCAGGCAATATTTATATAACAGGTATGGGCCTAATATAAAGCAATGTTTCAGATTTTTAGAAAAATGTTATAAGAAACTAGCCAATCAAATTTTTGTGTAAATGTCGAGAACATGACATAATTCCGAAGTTTTTACTGCTAAAAGTACCTTTCCAAAATGCGAAAACCAGAAAAATTTTGGACAAGGCAAGCAAGTCCATGGTTAGGGAAAGAATTCAATATCACAGGTACCAAAAAGAACGTGCTATTGGCGACATTACTTACACGGAGAATGAACTAAGCAGGAACATTATAGAACAGGATTATCAGTTTATAATCCGGAATGTCAGGTTGAGTTACGAAAAATATTTTAATCTGCAAAAACGTATGCATTTACATAAATTTAGAAACTTAATAAGGGAAAAACAGATTAGGCAATTACAAAATATAAATAATAATCCTTTAATTGACAGGACTGTCATTAATATGTTAAAAAGACTTTTGTCCATTTCAGACAGGCTTGTCCTATCAAAAGGTTTAAATTTTGCAATAAACCCGAAAACTGTTCCAAAATTTGATGTAGTAGCGGCAATAGAAAAAACGGCTCAAAATTTACCAACAGATAATGGTAATGAATATCGCATACGGGCAAGAATTGCTTTAGAGAAGCAATACAAAATTAAAGATAATTTAACTCCAGAAGAAAAGTTATCGATACATTCTTTAAAACGCGATGAAAGTATAAAAATTTTGCCAGCAGACAAAAGTAATGCCACAGTCATTATAGATAAAGATATATATATAACACAAAAATCATGACTCTTGTAAATGAGGGACCCTACTCAAAACTAAACAAAGATCCAACAAAGTCGATAGAGAGCAACATTTACAGAACTTTGTTTAAATACAAACATGAATTTAATGATTTTGAACGAAAGAAACTTACACCACATATCATAGTAAGCCTCCCCATTTTTATGGCTTACCAAAGACACATAAACAAGATATTCCTTTAAGACCAATTGTTAGTTCTATTAATTCACCATGTCATAATTTGGCAAAATTTTTACTTAAAATTATTGATCCATTATCTGGAAATACCGATTCATATATTAAAAATAGTAAACATTTTATAGAAAAAATTTATGAAAACGATATTCATGAATCACACCTGATGGTTAGTTTTGATGTAGTTAGTCTTTTTACCAATGTTCCGGTAGATGAAACCTTAAAAATAGTTAAAGACAGGTTACTAGATGATAATAATTTGGAAAATAGAACTAAATTAAGTGTAAATAGCATAATGGAACTCTTAACACTGTGTATAAAAACAACCTATTTTCAATTGGACAATGAGTTCTATCAGCAGGATTTTGGTATGGTTATGGGGTCTGCATTATCACCAATTTTAAGCAACATATTTATGGAGAACTTTGAGAACACACATGTTCAAAATTGTATAAACAAACCGGTTGTCTGGTGGAGGTATGTTGACGACATCTTTGCAATTTGGCCTCATGGTGTCCATTTACTAGATAGTTTTTTGGAAAATATAAATAGTAAGGAGCCGTCTATTAAATTCAGATTAGAAGTAGAAAGTAGGAATGACCTACCGTTTTTAGATGTTTTAATTAGAAGGATAAATAATACAATTGAAACAAGCGTTTATAGAAAACCAACACATACTAATAGATATCCAAATTTTAACTCAAATCAGTCAATAAATGTTAAAAGGGGTGTTATAAAATGTTTATACAATAGGGCCAAAATAATTTCATCTAATAATGAAATATTAAATAACGAGAAAAAATTTATCAAAGAGGTTCTAGTATAAAATCAATATCCTGAAGCCTTTGTTGATAGAGTTTTCATAAATGTTGAACAATCAGGTACGACAAAAACCTGAACGTCATTATACGGCAATAATTCCTTATGTATACGGACTATCGGAAAAGCTACGCCGTATAGGTGACAAATTTGATGTTAGGACGGTATTTCAAACGGGGAACACTTTAAGATCTATTTTAACAAAAACAAAACCGATAAACAGGGAGCAGAATTCAAAAAGCTGTATTTACAATATCCCGTGCGAATGTGATAAATGTTATGTGGGTGAGTCATCCAGACCTTTCAGTGTGAGGTTGGATGAGCACAAGAATTACATTAGAAAGAATGAAATTCAGAAATCAAAGATTTGTGAACATACTTGGGAAAATAGACATAGAATAAACTGGGAATCAAACAAAAATTTTAACAAAAGAAACAGATACCAAAAAAAGAAAAATTAAGGAATCAGCAATAATCTTATTAAATGAAGATAAGTGCGTATCGAATTGTTCTGTAGATATTTGTACAACCTGGCTACCAATGTTAAAAGAAGAACTTAACAAACTCAATATTATATAAAAGAAAATATCATCAGTTCTATGTTCTGTGTAAGTAGTAAGTATCTATGGAAATAACATAAACAGAATCTTAAAGCTGTGTATTTGACATACACAGCAAAATAAGAGTTCTTCCAAAAAAAGCTTTGAAAACGGAAAGAGATTACTTTCCGAAACGTCAGCTAAATACATTATTTCTGTGTTTATTCCGATTTATATTATTTGCAAAACATAACCTCTGACTTTTCCTTTGGCGTAAACGTCACGGACTCAGAGGATTTTTTCCAATAATTCTATTATTTTGTAGATTCGGTGATTTGTTTTGAATAGGATAATAATACATGTGAAATGATAGGAAAGAATATAAAGAATTAGATTTACAGAACTTTTAAAGGGAAACTGAAATAATGTAGTACTTACGAAAACTAGCGATATTGGTATATGTCCGATCAACCGTCGCGTCGATGTAATTTAAACTTGCAGTTATTAACAAAAAAATAATAATCTATGCATATTTATTAACAATTCAATAATAAAATTACAAAACTGTATCGGTTTGAAGTTTTGTGGTACTCCCTGTATTAATTAATTTGCATATGTCTGTATTGATTTGCGAATTGTTTTTTACCAGTTGTAATAGTTCAAGTGACTCCTCGCTGTGCAACTATTTAATTTTGCCTGAACATACAAATGGTATCGGTGACTTTTTCGCATATTTTGGGGTTCCGTATCCCTAATGTGAAAGACACCCTTATAAGTTAACACGTAGTTAAAGTTTCGTGGTTCGTAAGTTTATTTCTTTTACTTTTAAAATGAACTGTACGAATTTACATACATAATGATCAACATAATAATATAATACTGAACGTCGCTTCATGCCTTGAGTTTAAAAAGCAACAAATATCGTTTTTAAATAGATTGCGAATTATCACGATTTTGCAGCATACGAATTTTTGGCAAGCAAACTATTTTTGTCGATAACTGTTACACGAGTATGCACATCTACTCATTTTAAGTAGAAGGTGCCCAGGGAAGGTGCAATAGGACTAATTGCCTCTACTGTAGCGTTAACCGTTAGGAACTAAACGTAGTAGCAATAATTAGGACTGCAATAAAATTCAGAATTACTAATTATCCGTATCACGTTGCCACCCTACTCGTGCGCGTAATTTATGCAGTTGCGAGTGCAATTGGTGCAACACGCATTGTAATGCAAATAATGCAAAAATTACTGGATATACTTTACAATGTTGTACAGAAATGATTTAATATCTTTCTTCAGACTATTCTTGAGATATTACCAAAGGTATACCGCTTTAAAATAAATATTTGCCCAAGTGCCCATGCATTAAGTCGGTTTGTCTTCAACTTTAAAGATATGCCGACGTTTAGTTTTCGATTTTTTATGTGTTTGACTATTTCTAATAAGATGCGTTTTTACGAGGTTTTTATGTATTTTACTCGGTTATGTCAACCAATTTAATACCGAATTCGTAAATAATATATACTGAAGATATGAACCTCGCCGTAAACATATTCATATTTTCCATTTTGTATTAGCATAAGTATTTTTTGTTTGACGTATTAATTATGAAAAGTAAGCAAATGATTTATGGTTTGGCCTTTTAGCCGTTCACCTGAGCTTTGAAATATCTGATGAATTTTAATCAACACACGCTTGCGAATATTTGGGGATACTGTTCGAATTACGTAAATGTCAGTGGAATACGGGTGGATCGGGTAACAGGTATCTGTGAAATTACAGAAAGGACTCTCGAAACAGCTTTAGTTTGCTGTGTGCTACGCAATCACTGCTCGACAATCTTTCAAAGCATTCTCTATCTGATAAATATATCGCCACGACACAATTTGTTGCACAATTGTTGATTTACAATTGACAGACGGTCAAATATAGAGCAGAGGTAGAGTTTTCAAATATGTTTGGAAAGGTATATTTATTTAATCCATGTTCAGAACTTCTTCGCATGTTTAGGGACTACTCAGAACCCTGATCTCAGTTATGTTCTTGTTCTCTATGACGTAATTAATAACATAGGCTTATGCAAAAACAAGAAAATGTGAGGTCTGAGATACTAAATCCCTCAACCCTTCCATTTTTTGAAGCGCTGAATCCGAATGTGAGGTCCCATTTTTGTGTAAACTCGAGATATAGTGAAAAATCCAATTTTTGTGTAAATATAGCTCGTCTGTCCACTAGAATCGAATGAAAACATTACCCAGTGACATACCATGGATATGCTCAATCTAAGCATGACCTTTAGTTGGCTCCTTGAAGCCTAAATTCATTTTTAACTCCGCAAGAAGATGAACATTTTTTCCGATTTTGACTAGAGAGAGATGTCCAAGTTTATCAACTCGAATCGAATTGAAAATCACACGACGTTTAATTTTTAAAAGTGTGATAGGTTATTTGAGGTCCAACAATGGGAAAAATGTGTTTCAGCAGTATTTTCTATGGAATTAATCATATAGTCTTTAATGATTGGTAAATACTGATGTCATTTGATTGATCGCGGCGCATGCACCATTTTCGCTAATTTCTTAAAATTGACCAGTTTTCCAGTTAAAAAACTCGTATTGTAACCTAAATTTAAAATACCAATAGGAACCATGATATGAAAAATATTTCAACTAGAATTCTGCAATAATGTGGAGCTTATCACGTGATTTCGAGTGCGGTAAGTAATATTTTACCATACTTACTGCCTGCGGTAAAATTGCACTAGTTGGTTCCTATAGTAACTCGCCTATGGCTCGATTTACAAATTTCATCGACCTACAGTAAAGATCCAGTTACCGCCCTTATGATGTAATGTACTATCTCTTATCTATTACGATCAGGAAAAAACATCATTAAAGAAAATCAGTACGTACATAACGTTAGCAAACCACTTTTAGGAAAATGCAAAAAAAACTATTGGACATTTTGTTAATTTTATGTTGCTATTTTGTGCCACTAAAATTAATTTTGTAAATTGAACCATTTTCGAGAAAACTAAAAACTGCTAACGTTAGCAGTGACCACGATATCTCAGTAGTTATTAACGCTAAAATAAAAATTCTGTTGTCAGAATTTGTTACTTTCAAAGTGCTTTCAGATACCAATGATGTATTTTTGATTAGACCAATTTTTAGCAAAAATTTTCCAGTCCAATAAATGTACTAAAAATTACGTAATATTTTTTTAAGGGGTAGGCTGTAATGGCTGCTGTAGCTTCAAAATACTGTTCTATTAAAGTAACCATGATTTTTGCTATAACGCATAAATAGCCACTGATACATATCGGTTATTGCTAACTCTAGAATAGTGCTAGCAGTGTTTAATTATCTAGAAAACGGTTATAAATAGAAGATTAATTTTGGTGGTACAAAATAACAAGAAAGTAATAAAATATTCAATAGTCTTTTTATATTTTTCTAAAAGATATCGCGATTACTGCTAACTTTAGATTAACATTAGCAGTATTTTACTTTCTCGAAAACGGTTCAAGACAATTAATTTTGGAAGTACAACAACAGTAATAGCAACAAAAAATCAAAAAATGTACAATAGTATTTTTTACATATTGCTGAAAGTAGTTTTGTTATTACACCATTAAGGTTCTCTAGATATTGATTGGAAAATTTTTCGCTAAAAACTAGTCTTATCAAAAATACATCATTTTCATCTGAAAGTACTTTAAAAGTAATAAATTCTGATACCAGAATATTTTTTTAGCATTAATTGCTGCTGAAATATCGCGGTTGCTACTAAAGTTAAATTATCGTTAGTAGTTTTTAGTATTCTAGAAAATGGTTCAAGGTACAAAATTAATTTTAGTGATACAAAACAGCAACATAAAATTAACAAAATGTCCAATAGATTTTTTTTCATTTTACTAAATGTGATTTGCTATCGTTATATACGTAAGTTAAGGAGTGCTTTACAGTTTACCCTTGATATGAAAATATTTGACATAAAATAGATACCTATATTTAATTTAACACTATTAGACAACAAAATAAGATAGACAACAAGTAGGTTATGCTGACTGAGGATGACTAAAAATTTCATACCAGCTACACATATTATGCCTGAAAAAAACTATGAAATTTATATGAATCATAAATCTATTTTAGAAAATTTAATGTACCTGAACTTACCCACTCATTTTTTTTTCGGCGGGGGTCCTACGGCTCCTGCCGCATCCCGCATTTTAGTCTCCATAATAGTTTGTTCTGTGTATCCTCTTCTGTCAAGTTCCTTTCTGTTATACTCCTCTTAATATTTTCCCACCTCTGGCTCGGGGTCTTCCTCTTTTCCTTCTTCTATTGGGTATGTAATTGAACACTCTCTTGGGGATTCTCTCATTCCCCATTCTCCTCATATGTCCGTACCAGAAAAGTGATCTTTGTTCAATTACCCACTCATACTTCTTGATAATATGATATAAACCAACCCGAAAAGAATGAAACAGTACTTTTGATGAGGTTTGATTAACAACGCAGCTAATGACCAAGATGTCGTTACCGCCGGAAAAAGAAAAACAGCTCTAGTAGAATTACATTGTGTATAATAAGTTCTGTAGACAGCCTTTACACAAGTGTAGGAGTGTATTTTTAAGCAACCATAAAATAATGTTAATGCATAAACTCCAAAAACATATTATTTATTTGCACAAATCGTTCCTGCTTCCGTTTTAAGAACAATTTGGAATGTAAAATTCTACAATTATATTACAGTTATATCGCACAATGTATTCGGGTTTTTACGCCTATAATAGAAGTGGTTATAATCATGAACATTTAATTGTAATTCTAGGAGATCTAAATTTGTCTGGCTAAAGGAGACGGGACCCTACAATTCATAGTGGAATCCGAACCACTTCCTGGGGACAGTTTATATCTGATAATTATATAAGTATGCTTTCAGAGAAGCTAGAGGCGCTCACCACTGAGCTACCATCCCTCAATTGAGGTCGTAAATGTAAAAAGATGAATATGCCAGTAAGAATATGCGTTTCTTGGCTCAGTATATTAATTTTATAAGTGTTTATGTTTGATAAATTATCATAGTTCTTAACGAGTACGTAGAGTGAACAGGCCGATAAGTGATTTGTATCATAAAGGTTTCTCAAAACTTGATTTTAACTCTTGGACAAAGGCAAAGTTCTCCCACATAGAAGCGATAAGAAAGAAAAATGTACGTATACACTATATTCGCATATAATAAGCGCGGTTAATTAAATTGTAACCTTAAACTTTCTAGACCACACAATGCAGTAATTGAAATTAATTTGCGCTTCGAGTTGGATGTACGGCAACAATTATTGTGAGAATATCTCACCAAAATCAGTGAAGTTGAGACCGTCTACAAGTTCAAATAATTAAAAGTTTATGCTGCACCCAACTAACGACCACAAGAGAGAAGTAACTTGTTTTACTTTTAGACAGATTGTCCTCGGAGATAAGAAATTTCGAAAAGTTAAAATAGAAAATTCCAAGACTACCTACTATTTCAATCAATAAGACATCGAAGTAAACAGATAAAATCTGAAGCTTTTTAATCTTTTTTTACTCTAATAATCCCAAACGTTTACTCTTTTGGTTAGCTGGGGGCTATTTTACAATCGCTCTTCGTTTCTGCTTAAAAGGCATCTACCTGCTGTCCGTCTGTCCTTGTCCAACATCCCATCTTCTTCAACTGATTGCATTATAAGTAAGAAGTGCTTTTAGTTTATTATAGACGAGATAAATTTAGAATTACATCATAGGCTAACCAGATTATAGTCATTATTTCAACTACACATAAAAATTTGATTTATGTTCAGCCTTGATCACCACGAAATTAAATATAATCTTAGATTTTCTCCACTACAGTCATCAAGTACTTTCATAAATTGTAAATCCCCATGTCATATTTGCCGGCAGCATAAAGCATTTAATTGAAAATCCATACACTATTATGTATTTAAAGAGGTAATTAACTATTTACAAAGGACATTGTCTCACAGACAGCAATTATTTAACAAATACTCTGTATAAATAGTAGGCGGGTGGTAATGGATTATTTATTACATTTATAATTATGACGAATAGCATTGCAAAGATCATTAATTCATTTTAAATAAATTTGTAATTTTATTAACAGCTTAATTACTATTTCGACGTATAAATATCTTTTGTATGTAATTTCTTTATCACTCCACTTTATACAATGTCACTATTAATTTCTCTGTAGAATACATAAATAATAATGTATCGAACAAAATGCGAACCAAACGAAATTAGCCCAACAGGAATGTGGAATCGTCAATTTCTCATTTGTTAAAATAACAAAAGATATTTGTAGTAATAATACCAGACGACCTGGCCAGATAGAAAAATATCGACATAATTTTATAATGCTCTTTTGACAGACGTTTTATATAGGACAGTTTAATATTAGTTCACGATAGTACAACACCGTATGTAGCTAAGAGAAGTTGGTACATCCACCATAAATTAAGTAACATAATGCCCAGATTTAAGCCTCACAGAATACTTGCGCATGTAACCTAACGATTTGACGTGATCTTAAACAACAGCAAATGAAACATAATATTTTTAATCACAAACTCCTCTATAAAATCCTTATTTTACTATAAAGAACGTAACCAGACTGCAACCAACAGCTACTCTCCGGGCTTTGTGCCTCGCCGAACGCTGAATTATAAGTTACAAGCCTGGCGCGTTAAGTATAATAATTCCATATTACCATCAAAATGCTAATGCTTCGATTGCAACAAACACCAGCCGAAATATTGATCCTATTTAAAGGAGCTCTAGTGTCAGCCGTCACACACCACTTGCAGACTGCAGTTTTGAGCTGTTGGCTCTCGCCAATACAAGGTAGGCATGTGACGACCGACACGAGAATCACTTGATTATTTAGTACATTGCGGTATCTTTGGGATAGCGACATGTAAAATAGTTAGCAGGTGCCATCTAGTGGTCCAGTGCCTGTTGCAATCGAAAAATGAATAGTCTGACTGGGCTTAGCATAGTTCAAATGTGCTTTTAGAGGGCGGAATATTAAAATATAATATTATTAGTCACAAACTCCTCTATAAAATTCTTATTTTACCATAAGGAACGTCACATGCCTACCTTGCACTGACGAGAGCCAACAGCTCGAAACTGCAGTCTGCAAGTGGTGTGTGACGGATGACACGAGAGCTCCTTTAAGTAGGATCAGTCTCTCAGCTGGTGTTTGTTGAAATCGAAACATTAGCGTTTTGATGGTAATATGCAATTAATACACTTAACGCGCCAGGCTTGTAACTAGTAATTCAGCGCTCGGCGGGGCACATAGCCCGGAGAGTAGCTGTTGGTTGCAGTCTGGTTACGTTCCTTATAGTAAAATAAGGAGTTTATAGAGGAGTTTGCGACTAAAAATATTATGTTTTAATATTCCGCCCTCTAAAAGCACATTTGAACAGCAAATTAAGTTAAGTGTAAATTTTATAGTATAAAATGTCCTTAAAATTTAAATGATATGCGTGCCGTAGAAGCCCATCACATCATAAATAATAAGAAAAGTTCACAAATCTTTGATTTCTGTATATCATTATTTCTAATGTAATTCTTGTGCTCATCCAACCTCACACTGAAAGGTCTGGATGACTCACCCACATAACACTTATCACATTCGCACGGGATATTGTATATATACAATATTAATCAATCAATCAATATCAATTGTGTATATACAATATCCCGTGGGAATGTGACAAGTGGTTTGTGGGTGAGCCATCCAGACCTTTCAGTGTGAGGTTGGATGAGCACAAGAATTACATTAGAAAGAATGAAATTCAGAAATCAAAGATTTGTGAACATGCTTCTACTATTCTACTATTTTGTAGAGTCGGTGATTTGTTCTTGAAGAGGATAATACATGTAGTAGAAAATCCAAATAAAAGGAAAGAATAAACATATGAGGTGTCTGAAAATTCCCATTTTTAGATATAGCTTATGCTTAAATAGAGAAAAAGTGAGAGAAAAGCTATTAATCTTGAAATTAGTGTAGCTCTTTCTCCATGCATACATGTTTGATGAAAATACAGACGCGGTCTATAAGTTAAACCATATTCAAACTATTATTTACGAAAAACAGGGTTGGAATACGAATTACGACATATTGTTTCTTATTTGGCTGTTAATAAGACTAGAAAAAAATAGCCATATTTTATACGCCGTATTAGAAACATGATGAAAATAAATCGAGAATAAATATTTAGCATGGGATATTTGCTACGGTACGCCTTATTAGAAATAAGGTAACAATATTCATATTGGATACAGATAGTCGAACTTTTTTATAAATAATAAAAGGAACTGTTAGCATGTGAAATTAATATTGCATTCAGTAATTGTAAGAGGGCGATTAAAGGATTCAAGTGGTAGGGGGACTTATGTAAATTGGCTACTGCCGCTAGCGTATGACATTGTTTTTCAACAATTCTACGCGTTAGAGGTTTTTAATAACAATTATTTGAAATATGTTTGACAAAGGCATTCCAGTTGTGCGTGCTTTTAATATGAAGTAAAGTGCTTTTGATTGATCTTTGTATTCCGTGCACAGAAATGCATTTCGTAGGGGAGAAATTGAAGGGGATTTAAATTTGAATATATATTGACGATGACTCGGCCGTTTTTCCATTATTGCGGTTGAATATAAGACTTGTTAAGTTCGAATGTTGGTTAAATATTTTGTCCGCGCCTTTGTCCCATACACTGGTTGTGCCCCTGTGACTTGCTTTTTCTGCTATACGTAATTGTTTTTGTTGTTGGGAAGTTTACGCTGTTTTTTGGGCCGTCGGCATCATGACTTGTGTTCCTGAGCTTCCACAATAAAGCTGTTTTTGTTGCTTGACCCTAATTAAACTCTCGAAAATAGACATTTTTATCGCAAACTAAAATAGAACCACTTGGGTTTATTATATGTTTGTCACTGTAACACAATCCCTAGCACAATGCCCGTATCGACGAATAATGGAGAAACAAAAATCCTAAAAACATATGTTCTAGTTCATTAATCACAAAGCATCACTTAATGCGGATGTTTTCTATCACTCATGGTCCTACCAGTTTCAGAAGAGAAAACATAAGTTATTTTGTCAACACAGATTATTTCAACAAAGCAATTTTTAATTGAAAAATGCTAAGGTCAAATTGCTTCTTAAAAAAAAACAAAGTTAGTAAGGATCTCAAAATGGTGGGCCAGATTGTTAAATAATAATTAATTTTTCTAAAGTACTTGAGGTGAGGGACTCACTGATTAAGAATCTGACAAATAATTATTTTTTATTAGTACGATTTTTTTTTCTCATCAGAAGAGATTTTTCGAACTTTCACAGTTTCTGAAACACTAAATATGACTTGTAATCATTAGAAACATTTTAAAAATTGACGTATTTTTAATATATCTATATCTATAATATATTTAATATATCTAATACGGGACTTGTTGGAGAAAAACTTTATTTTCCAAAGTTAGGTAAATAATTGATTACTTTACTTGAATTTCTATTTTGTCTTTACTTCTAGTAGTACTACCGTAGTACGGGTACCTTTTTCGCTAGCTGGGATACCCATTGAATTATGCAAGAAAAGCAGCAGCACAAAATACATTTCATATGTAATAGAAAAAATTAGCGCAACTCTCCTGAAACTCGTTTCGGTTTTTCAATTGCCCAAATCGTTGATAAAACGGTGAATAACGGCCTCGGGAGCCATCGTAATTGATTCCCCGTGGTCGACTTAGTCAATAATGGTACCTCCCGCGCTTTCGTGTGTCTTTGGGAGTGTTCGTGCCATGTTCGAACTTCTGCTTAAAATCCTAACTTCCACATGTGTGAATTCCCCTGAAACTTGTTTTAGTTTTTCAATTCCCCAAGTCGTTGACAAAATGGTAAATAACGCCCTCGGAAGTGATCGGATCGAATCTATAACAGACAGATCTCAATATTCAAATATCAATAGCCGTAATAAGCTGAGAAGTTAAAGACCGGTATTTATTTGAAATATGGAATGTTAAACAATTCATTTCACACGTTATTACCAAAGTTAAATGATTACGTTTTTTTTATAAAAGAAAAGAAATATCCAGATGGCGCAGAAACCAATATCTTGTTGTATATGAATTAGGTCCTGTTTCGCTTGAAAATTAGCTGAGAAACCCGACTGAGTTTCTTGATTGCTTCCTAGAACATTAATTTTATCACTTACACAGAGACCAAGTTTGCTACCATCTGCATATAATTAGCAGTAAATAATATGCCCATGTGCAATTCAATTCTGCAAAGTTCATGCAAATCAAAGACAATCATAAAATGTCCAATTCAGAATCTTTATTGTGCAGGCCACAACCTTTCCGGATTCACTCACAAAAACTTCCAACAGACCTACTTTTCGTCATTAATGTTAAGGTTTTCAAAATTTGTAATATCCAATTTAATAGTCAGAATTAATATCATGTTTGACATGGAATAAGTTTGCAACATTACCTGGAATTAGTTTTTGAAACGTCCATTAGAGAATAATTTTTTAATAAACTAATACCAAAAAATACAAAAGTGCTTCTTACCATCTCTCTTACGGGCCCCTATTTTGCAATATTTGACCATTTCACGCTGTCTTCTCAAAGACCTCGATAATATACTTTAGCGCGCATCGGACATATTATGCAAAATAGAGTATAATGACATTATATATTTACTGGAATATTATTTAAACCATATGTCATACATTATACATCGTTTTTCATCAACTAATGGCATGATAATGATTTAGATATGACAATTATTAACATTTGGTGAAACAAGATTCTAGACCAATTATGAGTTATATTATTTGAAAACTTATTAGCATTTTTTAGCAGTTAATCGAGGCACACTAATTACTACTAAGCCACTTCTCGGGGCGAGCGTGGAGTGCGTCTTTACTATGTACATACTTCGATATGCGATGTAAAGCAACGTAAGGCGCGGTTAGTAGTTGGATGGGTGACCGTTCCAACTGTTATAGGGTATTCCCCCTATAAGTCAAAAAACAAAAAATAAAAAATGCAAAATTAGTAAAAAATTCAGATCAATCCAAGCATCATGGCAGACCATGATAAAAAAGTCAACCAGACCTAAGTAACATTGAAAAACCACATTCAAGGTCGCATAAATCCGAAAAAATTCACGAACCATCCATAATTCTCAAATAACATGAATTCACCGAAAACACACTTCTCACATTCAGCCCAGTCATTCTGCGAAAGAAACTTCAGAAAAACCACCCCTTAAAAATACAACCCCCTCACAATCATCAAACTAGTCAGAATCACCATCTAACCTCAAATTCTCAACCTCGTACTTCAATCCCCCCATTTTCTATAAATAATTTTATTTTCAAAATCTTCAACTTTTCGATCAACCCCTGTATACTTCAAATCACTTTCCATGCCTCGAGTCTCAAACGTTCAAATACCCTTTCATAGAAGTTCCACAATCTCATTGCTATTATAAATCGTTCCCCATTTTCAATCACCCCTGTATAATAGCAGACACATATTCTATATCTACGTTCAGCTCAATTCATACCCGTATTGTACCTTGTTAATATTTTATCTTAATATCTTACGCACTAACTGGAAACCTGTTAACGGAGTTACAGTTTGTTAACAGCGGACCTTCGTGATACCTTACGGGGTCGAGCCAGATTTCTCCCACAAAACCTCAAATAACTTCAAAACCAAGATAGATCCGACTCTCATCATAATTTTGGTAAATTCCCCTTTGCATCGCCGATCTTTCTATATAAGTTTTATTTCCAAATTCAAAAATTTTCAGTATTGCGCAACATGATGCAATCGATGACTCATCCTGGCCCGCACTGAGCGATTTCAAGCCTTTCCAGCTCTCTGCGAGACTCGATGGGGCGAGAAAAACGAAACATTTCTAATTTAGTATAAATACCGGTGCATCGCAAGCCGTAACCAAGTTCAGTTTTGGCAGTGAATCTAGTGTAAAGTTCTCGCGTAGTGTTCTTGGGAAGAAATAAGTTTCAAAGTTAGCTTTGTGTAATAACTGCTGACGCTATTGAACGGGTTCGGTTACTATTTAACTTATGTTGTAGATACTCCCGTCTAGCTAGGTTTTCCTAATCCCAGATCCAGTGCTTTCGCCGTGACAATCTGTCCGAATCTAGCTTCCCAGGCCGCAACCTGGTTAAAAAGAGTTAGTTTGTAAGTTCTCGCCTTAAGTGGCCCCCTTTTTATATTTCTTTAATAAAACTCTTCGCCTTAAGTGGCCCCCTTTTCAATCTTCCCTCAATATACGAGGTTCAATTACAAAGTGAATTTTTTTCAATTTAAATATTTTTGTTGCATTTTTTCACACACGTTCAAATTAATCTAAGACAGAATTTCTGTTGTCGATTAGTTATTATCACAAAAGAAATTTGTAAAATAAAATTATAATCTTTCTTCAACTCTGTTCAAGACGATTAAAACAAATAAAAGAAAATTGTAAATCCCTTTAAACTTCAGTGTTTAATTCAAATCAAATCACAACATACAGGGTGTAACCGTTAACCCGAAAATAGCTGTAAAAGTCAAATCAGTGAAATTTTAAACAAAAGCGATAAAAAGTAGTGCAAGTTACGACATACAGGGTGTAGCATTCGACCCGAAACAGCACTTACTAAAACCAACCCTGAGACTCAACCCATCGAAAATAAGTGCACGGACGCCTCTGGGGTCTCAGCTCTAAACCCCCACCACTACCAATTTTTTATTTAAACGAACAGAGGGCCGAATCCGTGTTCACAACGAAGACCGCGTCCTCGCCTCACAACCTTAGACGAGGTTTGCATAGGGGATATACCATCCTTCGGAGGGGATGTAAAGTCGTCGGTCCCTTGTCTATTAAATGTTAGGCAAGTAAAAGATCCCTACTCTTCTTAGGGAAGAGGTTCGGCAAAATTCCAGGTTGGGGGTAGCTCGTCTACAGGCGTCGGTGTTAGGCCTCAGTAGCGGAAATAGGCCGACGTTAAATAAATGTATAAAAAAAGAAATAAAAAAAAAGTCCTGTTTTCGATAAATAGCTACTACGTATTATACCTCACACGAGATGACTACAGTTATATTAAACTGCTGCACATCAAGACATGATTGAAATAGGAATTGTTTTTGGAACATGCAAACACTTTCGTAATAACTAAACTGAAGTTCTTTTAACTATACGTACACGTGCTTTGTTCAGTCTTAATGATGAAAATAGTCTAAAAAATAATAAATTCGAAATATGTCTGAGCCTTTATTAAAGTAAATAAATTTAGGTAACATAATTACGTACGGTTGGAACCACGAATTAGCTAAATTGGGTCTATAGTCAAGCACTTTAGTAATAATAGGTTAGGTTTGGAGCATTATGAGTGCATATAACATTGCACAAATTGTTCTATAGAAGAAATTATCTATAATTACGGTTTCATCAAAACCATACAGAGATATCGTGTTGCAAAAATATGGTAATTTAATTATATAACCGGATGAAATTGGTAGTTTCAAATTATTTGATAAACTGAAATTTCGATAATCAATTTGCCAATTTTGACACATTTATAGCCATTAATAGCGTTGCGTTGATATTGTATGATTGAATGGAACCCTTCTAATTAGGGAGTATTTTCTTTTGATTGGTCTTAATAAAACCTTTTAGGGAACTTGCTATTAGAAAAACTTGTTGATTAATTTATATTTACAACTGACAGCTCTACACAAAAAACGTAAAATCGTTGTATATTTGCATACATAATTGCATCCGTTTTAAAAATTGCTGAATTTTCACTATTTATGGTAATCATACACCAGGAAACATTTCCTGCTGTTTTATGGTTCTGCACAACTGTGGTCAGCAGTTAATGATATCTTTCAGTATCTCGCGGTCACATTAGTCAGCTTTTAATGCGATTTTATTTTAAAACATTATGAGACGTTGATTAAAGTAATTTACAATCATTCTGGCTGGGTTATATCTCGGAAAATATTAATTGTGCTTTTACACATATCTAGACCTGCAGTCAGCAGTAAATATTTTATTATGTACTTACCGTATTAACATAAAAATACACCGCAATATGTTTGTGAGTTGTACGTATCAGATGATTGTTCAAGCTGTTCGTGCATTAACTGAAATCGGTAATAAAATGAAATGTGCTCGGGAAATGTGTATTACTACTGAAACTATAATGTGCTTTTAAACAAGGCACAACATATTTTATTTAAAAGTAGAGATATCACATCACATATTATATTTTTTAATTTGGAAAACAGTTAAATACGTACTTAATTGTAACATATTATTAATAATTGTTTAATGTAGAACAAAATAATTTTTAACTTCAAATGCAATACAGGGTGTTTAGATTGAAAGTGGCCACACTGAATAACATCGACGTGTTTTTACCTCGTATATATTATCGTAATATTAGTGTAGCTACTCCCACTCGTTGCGCATGTGAAATATCCACGACTTAAGTGCCTGAGGGACGTTTTGTTATACTTTCTGAATGGACCGTTAGGATGTTCACTTGATAGGTAAAATGTAAAATACAAAACTTATGCTTACTTCGATTTTCATCAAATGGCGAGCCGAATGTATCAGCTGGAACGTCGCTACACTATCTTATATCTAACACTTTAATTTCTAACACTTCTTAATTAACCTGAAAAGGAATTTTGTTAGTTGTAACTCAGTAAGACACAATGAAAAATGATAGGATTAAGGTAAACTTATATATTGGTTCTCGTATTTGTCTTTGGAAATATTTGTTAGTAAACAATTTATGTATATGCAGAGGTATAAGGTTAACAAGAGCGTCGGTCCATACCACACATGGTGAAGATTAGGACAACTCGGACACGCAGTCTCCAATCCCGTGGTTTACATTAAAGCAATCGGCTGATACCGAAAAGATTCAACTGAAAATTTAATATTTGCGACTTTGTGGGCTTTGCATCGTTTTAGATACCTAACAAGAAAAGGAAAGTAATCAATTCGAAATGTAATACCTATGGACAACTGTGATAAAACCACTACTTCGTCGATTCATAATTAATTTTTATGCTATAGAAATGAAGGTTTCAACTCTACGGCGTATACATAGAAAATTTGTCTATGATACTGGCTGCAATGGATCGCTTGAGGGCCTAAAAAACGGAATTTCAACAAAAAATAAGAAAGAAACACTTCCGATATTATCTTATTAATAACATTTGCCAAGAGCTTGGAAACATGTCGCAAGCATTATACTTTTCCATGCATTTACGGGCTCAGACACCACATCACAATTTACTGGTAAAGGAAATAAAAGGCATGGAAAACATGGAAAGCATGCCCTTCAGCTACTGAAAAATTTCTCTTTCCCGAAAAACATCCTTATAAGCCAGTCGATGATAAAACAATGAAATTCAAAATAATAGAACGATTCACATGCATCCTGTACGATGGCACCACAGAACCTGGTAATATTAACAAGCTCAGAGAGGATCTCTTTGCGTAAGGGACATAAGTGAAGATGATGCACTGTCTACCAGCCACACAGGATTCCCTCATCCAACACACAATTCGATGCATCTATCCATCTAGCATCTGGCTAAATAGTTTGAAGTTGTTCTAAGATGCACCTACTCTAGTCAAATTCGAATGGAAAAATAACGGAGAAACTTAGGAACCGATTTGCATATTCATAACAGAAGCAAAAGCTGTAAGGAATTAACCAAGTGTGCCTGTAAGTCTAAGCCTCTCTGCTGTAAAAATTGCTTTTGTAAGGAGTGCTTGCCTGCACAGCTCTTTGTCAGTACAAAAATCACTGTGGATAATGAAGTTGTCTGTGAACTGCAGACATTTATATGTTATTATAATAACATAATCTTTGTTCTAATTATTGTCTGTGTTATATAGGTTAAAACTTTTTCATATTACAGTTTGGTCAAATAAGATAATTACCTACAGATTTTTTATAATTGTATGTATAAAATTTTATTTTAACCATTTGTAGCCTATTTATATTGTTCTAAACATTATTCATTTTTAATTAAGTTAATTTTTCTTTAAACATTGGATATATTTAGAAAAAAGACATATTGCAGGGTCGTACAGTAACCTATAAAAAGTTATAACTTAAAAAGCTTGCATATCGCAAAATACTAAAGCTACAAGAAGCTGTTTTTCATCTAAACTGAAGCAAATATAATTTGAAATGTGTATATGTTGATACTTTTTGCTGTTAACCCTACCGTTGGGGTTATAGTTGAAAATTTTAAAGATTTAATTTAAAGTTTGTATCTCACACACATTCAACCTACTAAGGTGGTTTGGGTGATATTCATCAAAACCCTTAATGAAAATAAAGATGGCGTAGTATTTCAAGATGGAGGGCCTGAAAATCGGGCACACCCCCATAAATTGTTTGTACTGAGGGTACATATGAAGTGTGCAAAATATCTTGCTTTAATCCAGGCAGGCCATGATTCTTGCTAATATTTGCTCCAAGCCACCACGCTATATTGTAGTTTAGTGAATGTAGATTACTTAAAATAACATGAAATGCAACGTTTTTCCAGAAATATTATCCCAGGGTTTTACCATGACCCGTATATTACCAAAACCTGCCCGTAGAACTACTAGAATGTATTCAATTGAGTTCATAAAACCATCATAAGTCTATAATATCTCGATGTAAATAATTGTTATGTGCTGTGCAGCTTTTTTGCGTTCTAGCAACGTATCGCTTCTATTTTAAAATTCAATCAACAACTTATGGATTACTATTGCAATTTATAATATGTTCCCACTACATACGATAATCCGTTTGAATTTATAGGCTATTGAAATTTAAATACCAGTATAACGATATGAATTTTTCCCGAACAAACAGTCATGCAAAATTATATATTAGTTGTCGATTCTTTATATGAACTGGAACGTAGTTTGAAAATACTGATTTAATGCGGTATAAACCTGTAATACGGCAAAAATTTATAAAATATGTTTATTTTATGAAAATGCGTATTGAATTATTAAACTATTCCTTATATATTCCAATACATGTATAACTCTGCCCATTAAAAATGTTATTAACCACACATATTTACTGGATTGTAAATAATATATACTGTCTTCATTCATTAAACATTTATTTAAAATTATAATTTCAAATGATAAAACAACATTTTATACCTGTTTCCACAGAAACCTTATAGCAAGTAAAAATAGAGCACGATACGATACTGCAATAACATATCTATATTTATGATTTCAGTGAAGTTTCATAATAATTCCTTATTTAGACTTATATAACAATGTTCTTTGGTGGAACATTTATACCCAATTTTATATTTGGTGGAATTGAACTAGAAATACGTATCAACGGATACCGATTCCCACTTTATACCGATTTCAAAAAGGAGGAGGTTCTCTGTTCGTTGGACTCGCACTTTTTAAGCCAGGTTTACAGATAATTTCATAATACGCAGACTACTTTTGGCGATTTTTATTCGTTTGAAAAGGGAATTGGAGAAATCTTTTCCACTGGAATATTTCGTAGGCGTGCCGGGAGTCTGGCGGTTAATATCACAATATATTCGTTCATGATCAAGAAACTAAATAAGAGGCACTAGAAAGTTGCCTCAATATCTTAATGGTTACGTGTTAGGTTTGAGTCCATGGACTTCTGGGTTTGAGCTCCGGCTAAGATATGGATGTTTATTGAAGTTTCTAAGCGCTGAATTATATGGTAAAATTTTCGTATTTTGTCTAAACACAGTTGGCACTAAAATACAGTGACTTGGAATGCTCGAATGCTACGAGGCCTTCTTCATCTCAGGATGTCACTAACTGCAGATCGGTTTCGACCTAGCTTTGAGTCTTGTCAGTGCAGTGCAAGTGACACTTTCAATACCCGGAGTTCGCATCTCATAGACACTGTTAAGTTCCACCGCAGTAGAGCGTAACTAGCGCCATCTTTGAGCAGTCTCGAAACAATCGAAATCGAAAATAAAATTGATAACCAGCGCTCGTAAGGGGGAATAGCAGTTTTGGTTTAATTTGTTGAGTTCTCATTTTTATACGGCACTTGCAGATAGGTTGGAATATTATAATTTCTATATTTTATATTTGTATAAAATTTCCTTCTGCTATAAAATTGATTCAGTGATGATTGTCAATTTTATTTTCGATTTGGATTGTTTCGAGACTACTGAGAGATGGCGCTGGTTACGCTCTACTACGGTGGAACTTAACAGTATCTATGAGATGCGAACTTCAGCATTGAAGGTATCAATTGCACTGCACTGACGAGACCCAAAACTAGGTCGAAACCGGTCTGCAGTTAGTGACATCCTGAATTGATGAAGGCCTCGCATCTTCCACGTAGCATTCGTGCATTCCAAATCATTGTATTTTAGTGTTAACTGTGTTTAGACAAAATACGCAAATTTTGAAATTTTACCATATAATTCAGCAATGGGAAGGGGGAATAGCTGCTTTGGTTTAATTTATTGAGTCCTTATCACAGACTAACCCAGACGCGCAACTCAATGTATATTATGAATCCGCGAATGAGATAGGCAACACTTATCTCTCTCTAAGTGATATAAAGCGCGTTGCAGATGGCGCCCAAGCAGCTCGTACCAGTAAGCCGCGAAATTCAAATAGATTTATGATTAATTACACATGCACACAAAAAGAAAGTGTCATAGCCGGTAGATTAGAACACCATACCCTTATGTACTCTTACGTCAGATTCGAATTCATCAAAATACATAAAGGTATGATGGTCTAATCTGCCGGATTTGGCACTTTCTTTTTGTGTGCCTCTATGTTATATTAGCTGCTCACGTTCAGTACGAATTATTCAGTAATTATGTATATATAAAAGTATTAAAAGAGTGTCACACTATTTAATTGACTGTTTTGGACAGAAAAAAAATCACAAACATTATCTGAATTTCTCATTTCTGAAGTGAGCGGCTCACATATATTTATTATTGATACCTATCGTTAAGTGCTTCTATGAATTTTCATAAATGAAAAAGACAAACAATACACAATTTTATGAAGCTGTATTATATTAATGGAAAAAAATCACAAATAATAGAAGACAATATATTGATTAATATTAAAACTATAATTAAGAAAGGTACAATAATATAAGTCGGGACATGTATATAACAAAAAAGTAGTGCTTTGTCATGATCGACAAACTTTTTTCAAATGTGCAACCCCCCTTCCCTTCCTTTATAGGTACCTACTTGTACAGGATATACTGCAGGAAATAAAGTTGGTATATAGCATTACTATGAAGGGTAAAAATTTTTGTTGATGGTTTAAAACACTCATATTTAAAATGTTTGTTGCACACTCTACACCCTATTATGTCCAGACATACGTCCCTGGAATTTCATGCTCACAGATTCTTGCCAACGTCGTGACCTGAAACAAATCAGTTTTCCTATATTTATTTCAACATACCGAACCTACAATGTTTGCAAAATATTAAAACATTATTTGGGTATTTAGCAGATAAGCTTATTCTCATCGGGGACAGTAAAATACATCAGTGAGATCGTGGGATGAAACGTCGCACTTTCCTCCCTTGATTTAAATATACAAGAGTGTTTCGTTAATAACTGTTCATAACTCTGAAGAATCTTTGATTCAAAATAAAAGGATTTAACTAAAAATACTTAGATAAAATGTCCCCCTTACTAAGATTTCATTTCAAATTTTAAAAATTATTTTTGCCCATTATTTTGATAGGTACTGTTAATAAATAATTAAAATAATTTAATTGCTATAACTGATGTAAAAGTTTCTATTTACAAGACTTTTTTGAAAAAACATACTTGATAAAAAAAATCGATTACTTCAATTTGGCCATAATAACACCTTAGATATAGTAGGTATATGGCTATACGTCATCAATTGCATGCTTGACATATTCAAACATGATACATAATTAATTATACAGTCAAATAGATCTAATAATTGGTAAATTGTAAATTATATAAGTATGCAGAGTTTTATACTCGATATTAATAAAGTAAAATATTCACTTACTGTTCGACATTCAGAGGGAAGCAAAACAATTTCTTCACCTCGTTTTCCTGGAGTCCACAAATTATACAGTATAATACCATTATCACAGAGTAAATCATACAAAAACTTTACAAAATCCACAAAAACCCAAATTGTTGTAGTTTGCGTTGCAGAATTTGAAACGCAATTAACCTACCACAACATTTCTGCACTGAACCTGTCATTCACAAATTCAGCAAAACGTAGCGCCATCATTTGAATACTATGTAGGTATCAAAATCACCAGCGCCTCCTACATTGCACTTTATATCTAGAGTGAGCAGGACGACGATATTCAGTGACACATTGGTTAGACACAGATAGAAAAGCGGATTAATTTTCACATCTGCTTAGCCCTCTGAGGTGCTCTGTGGTCCTTATTTATTTAGTTATATAAGGCAATTGCAGATAGGGGAAGTAGCCACTGTAATAGTAGAGATAATGCTTAGGGTATGTATTTTTCAAAATAGCGTCTATTTATTTCTTATATTTCATATATTAACATTTTCGTGACTTATCCGAAAAGTTATAATTTATTGGACGATTAAGCAAGCTCCTAGTCGAACCTCAAGCGAGGCATAGTAATCGAGTACAATAAAGAACGTTCCGCACATACCATATTTTTTGGGAGGTCGATTTTGATTATTGTATTCGTTGGATCATAAAGTTCAAACTTCAAACGTTAACGTTTAATTAACTCTTGAACTGAAAGTAGTACAGATTGAAGTCATTTTCTAGGTGAATACTCCATTTATACGATTTATTTACATACAGTTGCATATACAGGGCACTTTTAAAATACTTGCGTATATTCAAATCTACTAATACTCATACCTTTTTAAGGGACGCACACATATTTATATAACAAAATGTCAAAAAACACCAGAAAATAAATTTACAAAATTATTAACACTTATGCAGTACACCAATGATTCGAACAATTATCTAGTACGCCAATGAGTACTGTTTATATTTGCGGTCCACGCCCTATTTATCATGAACTTCGTTTGCGTATGAGCTAGCATTGCCAGCTGGTAAAACAACTAAAAACTTGCGCGTTTACAGCTCTTGTCGCGATAATAGCGAATTATTGCTTTTACGTCGTGAATAGTTATTTATGGAGCGATCGAAAATGTACATTAGGCTCATGTAAAATTCCAGTAGTAGTTAGTAAACTTATCCCTGATTAAATAAAACCTTTGTGTCATTTGTGTAACATTTAAATAAGGAATATGGGCCGGTAATGCGTCCTCAAAAATGTGTGAATGTGTTGATAGTGATGGATTACACTTGCAAAGTTTAGAAATCTTAACCCACCTGAATTTGCTTGCTATGCGGTGAGGTTTGAAAAGATAATTTGAAAAACATTAAATAATTGTATCTTACTGGGTGAACTTTATTTAATTGAACTCGTGATGTACGCCAATGGATAACCAAACTCTCACTTTGGCTATACTATTTTATAGAAAAGCCTCCGAGTTATCTTCGAAAAACCATTTTCTCATGCATTTAATCCGTCGTTTCCCCCTACCTTTGACATCCACGGTACAAATGTGTCGGAATATTGAGGGGATCCAACTCTATTTATTGGCAAAAAAACACAATTGGATGTTTCCTTATTCCAAAGCCAGATCTGTTCCACTAATAAACATCGTGACTGCACTGGTCCATCAGTTTTCTTAAATTTAGATACTTTTAAGCATTACTTCCTTTTCCAAATGTTTTTTAAATCGTTGTTCTCCACAAAACTGAATTTGAAGGTGCATGAATAGGGTGATAAGACAGCTTACCACGTACGTTCAGTTTGGCACAGAAGAATTTAATTTTCATAATATTATATTTCGAGCAGAATACTCCTTAATAAAACAAAATTCTTATGCAGTTGCAGAACGCTGGTATGTCATAAAGTATGTAGGTAATAGTCCCAGAACTCATCCTGGCACGTCTCATTTTGCTAGGTTTCATATTTCGGCGCGTTTCACATTCGTATATGATCTATTCTATGTATTTGTGTATGAAACTCATATTCTTACACAACAATTAAGTATTTACTGCACTTCTTCAATGTGTATGCGAATAAATTCTTGCTACATGCTGCAAAATAAAATAAACTACTATTAAGAGCTATTCACTTATTGTTAAGCGAGTGTCTTTGTTCTTATCTGCTTCAGTTTGAATTGTAAATGTAGTTTACTTCTTAATATTATTTTCTGTACAGTTACTGCCTTTTAAATACTCGGTCTTCTGCTAAATTAATTTTGAATTCATCTGAGATCCCCCTTTTATATGCGATGGCAGTTGCAACATCTCAGTCCCCTTTTCCGATTTTATTAAAAATATAGACATAAATAGCGCTTCTTTTCAAAACTAAGTTTTAAAGTCAATATAAACTCTTAATCTTGCTAAAAAACTTAATATTCTTTGTTAATAAAAGTTCTAAATTAACTAAATATAAAAACTGGATACTTTAAAATTGGATTATGCACGCAATAACGTTGATTCCTTTCTAAATCGTTTAACTCTAATTTTACATTCAATTTTACACTTTTGTGAAAGTGTTCGAATTTAGAAAATTACTGTTAGGTAAGTTACCGTACGTAGATGAAGGATAGTAGGGAAGTAATTAATTTAACGGTCCTGCATAGTAAACACTGCGTTAGTTAAACTTTTCTGTGAACTCGTTCATATATTTTTTTCACATTAACTTCATAGAATGCTCACATTAATTTAGAAATTTACTAATAGTGGTAAATCAACACGACGTGAACATGAACAATAGAGCAAAGAAATTTCTATATTTGTAATTCTAGTGATCTTCTGATGGTGGTAGCTCAGTTGGCGAAACGCTCGTGAGGATATTATACAGTATTTTACTATGCAGCGAGCTTTGCAGGCTGCAACGTCATTCATATACATATTTTTGTTCAAAATGTTCTATTATAATTTGTTAACCGACAGAGGTTCTCTTCAAAATCTATGTATGTGTATTTCTTTTTTATTGATGTCCGCGGATAATTTTGCAATGCATTGATAGAAAAATTTGAGAATAAATCGTGCTTACAAGAAACGGGCAGACAGAGAGTCAAACGGACATTTTGAATCATTCAAAACTTTCGATGACTAACAGAACATTTCTACGGTTTTAGTAATTACAATATATATGCTTCTGAGAGAGTAAACAGTCTGCTAGCTTTAACGTGTGTTATAGCTTATAGTAGTGATTTTGGTACTTAGTAGGTCCAAGGTCAGATTATATAAATCTATGCAATCAATTGGAGTGTACTATGAAATATAATTATACGCAAACTATCGTAATACGCACAGAGAAAACAATATTTTAATAAAACCTATTCAATCATTGTAAATAAACGATAAACTATGAAGTTTACTATTATTATTAACTACTACTACTAACTGATGATGTCATTGAGGCTACAGATCAGGGTAAAACCACCGTATAACACATTTAAATTTTTCGAAAGCGTTCGAACGATTATCCCCTATATTACTGTCTATCTTGTATTTATTGTTTTTTTTTGGAGAGGGTAGTTAGACTTTTAGAAAATTATTTGTTAAATATGGTATATTATGTGCAGACTGATATGGGATAATCTTGTAAAGCTAGTGTACCATGTGGGGTTCCGCAAGGCTCCATACTTGGTCTTCCTTTGTTTATCATATACACATGCAATTTAATGTCCTATCTAAAAGATAAGGGGTCTTTATGCTGATAATACCTAACTTTATTATTCATCCTTCTCAGATGATATGGATCTGGTTACAAATATTATGAATGACGATAGACGATTTAAAACGCCTGGTTGTATTTTTCATAAATGCAGGACAACATATCCAGATTGAGTTTGTAATTAAAATAGCAAATTAGACTTTATAATATAGTAGAATGCGAAAAATTTATCTCTTGATATAGATACAGATAGCTAAGAAATATAAAAGCAAAAAAAAAACTAAAGGACCTAAAACTTTAAAAATATTATTTTATATAATGTATGATAAAGTGTAAAACGGACGTTCATAATTTAAGATTTTAAGACTTATTTTATTACATCTCCATCTCATAAATATGCAATGTTTAAGACATACTTTCGTATAAGGTTTGTTCCCTTTATAATGAAGTGCTTACCATCAGTGTCTTTAAAACCTTTATAATCAATTTCTTTCAAAAATATGAAGTTTTATGTTCATAATTGTGAAAGGCACGTTCTATTCTTGAGAGTGAACTTAGACCTTTTTTAAATTTGAAATTGCCTTGTTTCAACTTACACCCCAAATTATCGTGTATAATTGCATATTCTAGTTGCAAATAAACATTTCTATTATTATAACAAAAATTTAACAAACTAAAATAAATTGTAGTTCAAGTAGATGTTCAAACTGTTGCTCCTCAGCTATAAGTAGTCTCCCTGCTTACAGACTTAGGTTTTACGTGCTTCCTTCCAGGAAAAAGTCTGGGGGACATAAGTCTGGCGATCTTGGCGGCCATCCGAAGTGTCTTCTTTCGCCAATATAATAATTGATGGTAATGAAATTTTCATTCTTCTAGATTAGCTGCTCCGTTTCACATTACATGATAACATGTACTCAGATATTCTGTGGATGACGTTTTAAAACTAATTATTTACTTTATTAGATAGTGAGTAGTACCAAAACATCCGAGTGTACAGTTCTATATGCTGGATATGATTTTGCTTATAACTCCTTCATACAGCAACATCGTGATACTTTTAATTCGGTGTAATTTACATCAGACACCGTATTGACCTTATTTAATAGCGCATATTCACCATTCGGTATACCATAACTGATCCTTAATAGTGTATTAATAGCCATAGAGGATCAATGAAAAGTAATTGAATCTAGTAAAAACTCAAGTAAAAAGTTGAAATTCTTAACAATGTGTAATATACGGTGTTTCTCAGTTGTTATTTAACTACGGTCTGTTAAGCAATGTTAATGAGTGCCATATTCTCTATTTTGATTAGATTAGATTAAATTAGAAGTTAAATGGTTGCTTTTTAATTTTAAATTATATTATTTAGAGTCTCGCCAAACTCATGCATCGAGATGTTAATAGAAACTCCATATTAATGTGTATATAGACTTAAAGATGTACTCGAGGATGTACTATTTGAATATAATACGATGTTTTTTCTTATAAAATGCCGACAATATTTTCAATAACAGCAGTTTACAAAATGTTAATGAAAACTCCATATTAATGTGTAGACTTAGACATATGGTGCTTGAATATGATACGATTTTTGTCCTTATAAAATGACTAAAATATTTTTAATAACAGTTTACAAAATTACAATAAATCTAGTTTAAATGAACAATACTAATAATACAATTAAAAATATGCACATATCGAGAAAGTGATAAACATTTTAATGATATCAAGTTTAGAACAGATTTAAATAATATCAACTGCGTTAATATTTACTACATTCGAGATCTGGATGAAAAAAAACCCAATTTATTACTTTTATACGTACTTAACAAACACACTCCCATAAAACTGTTCGCTTAAGTGAACTACTCTCACTCTGGCTTACGGGTGTCCTAAAACCAATACTCAGAGAAAATACTGTGCCAAATTTTGCTGTAGCATCAATCAGCTTATTTGGGTTGCCTTTAGAATCAATGATGAGTAAAAATGCGACAAAGAATAAAAAAAATTAAATCTAGTGTTATGTCAAAACAACATGCATCAACAGATGGCTGTTACTTTGCCTACCAGCCACTGCTGTGGCAAACCATGTAATATTTTTCTTCCTCAACCTTGACCATCTGCTCTATCATATATTTTTGTATTTTTTCTCATCCTCCTTGTCAAAAATGATTCAGACGAAGGCTCAGTTTAAGTTTGAGATACTTTCACTTCTGAGCTGAGGTCAGTTTCGGTCTCGGTCTTTAAGGATAAAGATCTCATAACTTCAACCCTTAGTAGTCTGTCTGACGACAGTCTTCCAGTTTTTTTACTAAAAACCCAACAACGATGGACGGTTTAGCTATCTATACTCTTGATTGTATTGTTTGTTATGGGAGATATCATAGATTGTAAAATTTGAGCTAAAACAACTCTTGTATATATTGCCTTTTTTGATGATGTCTTCAGGATAAGATTACCAGTGGTCAAATCCTCAGTTTTAGCACTTTTCTTATTATCTTATTTCCTGTTTAATATTGTTGTTTAAATGATCTCTGTTCAATAAATTCTTCAAAATGCAATAATAACGCCACGGCATCAAATGCTGACCAACGTTCCCTAGAAAAGGAAGAAACAGTATCTCTCTGAAGATTGAAGGAATTTCGCTGGCAATGGACTTTAAATAATATTTAGAGGTCATACCACCCTTTTGGACAGCACTTTAAAAAATTGCTGTTCTGCATAGATACAGACTCGATTGGACTAGCATGACGTCGCGCCGTTCCGTTGGCACAACCTTAAAACACTGTTTAAATATCTGGAGGCATGGAGAAGAGAAATTAATTAAAATTGCACAAATCAGTAGCAACGGAAATTTAATGAATTTTATGCAATATTTTATGACTTTATATTTACAACGCGGTCATAATCTATACAAAACATTTTGTGGTACCAAGATAACCAAAAATAATAAGACTTTGATAAAATATTCTGTTTGAATTGAATCACAAAGTAAGATAAATATTGTACTATCAGATATCAACCGTTGTTTTCAATTAGAATAAGGAAGTTATTAGGAGCAGTTACATTTGCTAATTTGCAACTTTCTGCCACAGACATTGTTGTATAGTTCGGAGTTAGGCAATGTCAAGTGATTTTATCAGTAACTAGCCAACATTAACTTGAAATGTGTTTCAATTAAATACGAAGGACTGCCGTAATTTTAAACTTCACATAAAAGAATCTGGGGTAAATAATAATAAATTGGGTTGCTATAAACACACCGTAATTTAGATGCTAACTTTTGCAAAACTAGATGTAAATGGCCAATTTGTTTGTTTATTCATCTTTGCTTAAAACAAAGGTAAATAATAAATGTTAAGGACGTCTCACTTTGAATAAACTCTCCATAATATTCCAATTTTTTTGACACAATTGGAGTTATTTCAATTATTCCTTTGAGCTTTCCTTCATCTTTTATTTTATTGTTATGTTTATTCACATATGTTCCCTTGTTTACTAGCCTATCGGGCTAACCAGATGGTAGGGTTTCAATTTATTAAAACTGCCTTAGTTATTTAAATTCCATCTTCGTGGTAACTGTCAGAAACGTCGTTTCTGTATCGTCAGGCTGTTGTACATAATAATATGTAGTTTTTCTAATGAATTAGATAGAGTAAGTGAAATCGAGTATCCGTCACATATTTATCAGAAACTTGAATGATGCGGACTATTGTATTTAGTGCTAGTAACAACTAACTAAGCGAGAGCATCTTATTAAAAATATATTTAAAAATGCTTCTTCTCTTTGTGTATTTAATAAAATGAAATAAAACGGTACTTTTTATAACCGCATCTAATGACGGAACTGATTTGGAATACCATTACGCCACCGAAATTGCAAGGCATTGAAAAAGCGAAATAAAGCACAAGCCTAAAGCAGTCACTGGTCTAATTTAATTCCTCGCGGCGGTTGCCCACCGCTAAATTAGGAAACGGCAATGTTGCTTTGGTTTTACCACAAGTAACTGTAAACGAATAAATAATCAATAAAAATAGACATAAATAACACGTCCAAAAGAAATAATTCTATTTTAGCTGTTGCCGGACGTTGGGAAGATAGCCAATATGTAGATCGTGATTACTGGAGCGATGTGGCGTAATAAGTGATTTATTAGACATAAGCCCCGGTCAGATGCGGACAGACACGTTTGTCATTCGCGGCGATCCAATATAACTGGCTCCACCTGTCTGCTGCTTCCTTCTCCTCGTCGCGCTCCGAATTGGGCCCCCTTCCAACGCAAACTGAGATTTTTACAGGTAGCAGCACTATTTGGAAGGTGTTTTGTGGCCCGTTTTCCTATTACCAGCACACAGGACCGTGTAATCGAACCACGGAGCGGATTTAATTATTAGTTGGATGCTCGGCTACCTTGAAATAATGCAGCAGTCGTCGATCGTGACATAAAAACTAAATTGCTAAATTACTAAGCAATAATTCCTCGTAGCCCATCAAGTAATTTGATTACTTCGGGCTAATTACTTTCTAATTAGATCTGTGTTGGTATGTAAAGCGATCCCTGGTGGTTTGTTTTAACAAAACAGCCTCATTAAATAACTGAAATAAAGTGGCATTTTTCGAATTTTATTAATTTCGGGTGCGACCTCTAGTTGTTTGATGCTCGCAGAGATATATAGTGCAGGGTCGACCACCAGGTTAGTCAACGAATTGTACGCGAACTCCTCGGATCATGTGTGGTCCCTAGCATGCACTTTTATGATTAACCTCTTCTTCTCCTCCATGCCATCGATAGGGATCCCGCTTAATAATTATTGACTGTTGAATTCACAGAGCATCCACTGTTCGATTCCAGTTTAATCATGACATTCAGTTTTTGCAGGTTCGATGCAGCTTCTTCGATCCTTTTATTGACAAATCCTTGAACATTAATTATTTCTCTGTGTACGAGAAGGTTTAATTTCTCTCAAGGCATCATTGTTTTCTGTGTACGAGAAGGTTTAATTTCTCTCAAGGCATCATTGTAAACACTGAAATTACCTTGTAATTGCTTACTTGAAATTTTTAAGAACCCCCAAACCGCAGTCATAGTACAAAAGCAACATAGTAATGCATGCGTGCGTAGTGTTTGATTGTACGTGTCTCTGTATTACTTCCACGTCCAGTGGAAGTATAGGAACGCATATATATATATATATATATATATATATATATTTTTTGTTGAAATAGGCTTAAAATGTCATGAAACGTCGAGATTTTAAATTTGAGCAAAAAAATTCCTGTCTGTCTGTCGGTCTGTCTGTTTGTAAGTTTCTTTGTGCGCACGTTTACTCCGGAACCGTTTCTGATATTGACTTGAAATTTGGTACACTTATGTATTGTAACGAGATCTGGAACTAGATTATATTTTGATCTAATTCCGTTGAAGGGTTCGGGGGTAAATGGGGTAAATAAGGGTAAATCGGCAAAGCAAGCAGGTAAGAGTCCATAAAATTGCAATTTAGGGCATGTACGAAAAGTCAAGGCCTTAAAAATTTTTTTGGCATCAGCCACCCTCCTCCTCCCACTATCACCACTCCATTACCACCTCCATACTGTTATGAAAAGGAGTAAAAAAAATTAAAATGTGATTTGGTGTGTATACAAGAACGAAACGTCTCAAAAATTTTTTTTGGTGTCATCTACCCCCTCTACCACCCTCACCCCATTATTAAAGGGGGTAAAAAATTATAAATTGGGATTTAGTGTGTATACGAGAACCAAGGGACTCTAAAATTTTTTTGGCATTAGCCGCCCCCTCTACCACCCCTATTGCCACTACCACCCTATTATTAAAGGGAGTAAAAAATTAAATTGGGATTTTGGGATTCAGTGTGTGTACGAGAACCAAGGGCCTCTAAAATTTATTAGATACCCCTCTACCACCCCCACCCTAATGTTTAAGGGAATAAAAAATTAAATTGGGATTTAGTGTATATACGAGAACCAAGGGCTTCTATTTTTTTACATTAGCCACCCCATCTACCACCCTCACTCTATTATTAAAGGAAATGAAATATTACATTGGGATTTAGTATGTATAAGACTTGGATACAAAATCTGGAAATAGTGATTCCTTGGGCAGCGGTTTTTTAAATTGTTCCATAGATAGATAAATAGAACTAGGAAAACAGAACCCCCCAAACCGCAGTCATAATACAAAAAGCAACATAGTAATGCATGCATGCGTAGTGTTTGATTGTACGTTTCTCTGTATTACTTCCACGTTCAGTGGAAGTAGAAGGAACGCAAAATTATATATATATTTTTTGTTGAAATAGGCTTAAAATGTCATGAAACGTTGAGATTTTAAATTTGAGCGAAAAAAATTTACTGTCTGTCTGTCTGTAACTTTCTTGTGCACACGTTTACTCTGGAACTGTTTATGATATTGACTTGAAATTTGGTATACTTATGTATTGTAACGAGATCTGGAACTAGATTATATTTTGATCTAATTTCGCTGAAGGGTTCGGGGTAAATGGGGTAAATAAGGGTAAATAGGCAAAGCAAGCAGGTAAGAGTCCATAAAATTGCAATTTAGAGCATGTACGAAAAGTCAAATTTTTGGCATCAGCCACTCCCCCCACCCCCCTCCTCCCACTATCACCCCCACACTATTATGAAAAGGAGTAAAAAAACTAAAATATGATTTGGTGTGTATACAAGAACTGTAATCTATCCCCTCTACCACCCCCATTGCCACCCTCACCCTATTATTAAAGGGGTTTAGTGTGTATACGAGAACCAAGGGACTCTAAAAATTTTTTGGCATTAACCACCTTCTCTGCCGCCCCTATTGCCACCACCACCCTATTATTAAAGGGAGTAAAAAATTAAATTGGGATTCAGTGTGTGTACGAGAACCAAGGGCCTCTATTTTTTTTACATTAGCCACCCTCTCTACCACCCCCACTCTATTATTAAAGGAAATGAAATATTACATTGGGATTTAGTGTGTATAAGACTTGGATACAAAATCTGGATGTAGAAGTAATGATTCCTTGGGCAGGGGTTTTTTAAATTGTTCCATAGATACTGCCGTGAGCGAAAAGAATAGGAAAACTATTTTTTTCTAATGCAAATCTATCTGTATTTGAACATGTAATAAGTAGCCGAAATAAAACAGATATAAGTATTATTTGTAGTTTTTGATTTTGTGGGAAGAAAGTCAGCAATTTGAAGAAAACCAGTTTCTTAATTAGTCGACGTTTCGTATTTACTTGAACACATCCTCAAGACTCTGAAGACAACATAAATTGCATTTTACACAACAAAATAATATATAAATAAATATGGATAATTTTATAAACATATTCAACAACCATATACATCCAAAAACATATTATACTAAATTACTTAAGCTTATGATTTATCATAAATTATCCAACGTACTAGATATACTCACATTTAATTATGGTTTTCCTTGTAAAACTTGAAAGGTAGTAATTAAATATAAACTTATACAATAATGATAAATACGACACAATTTGGAACAAGCAATGAACAACTAAACAGTATTGACTATAATTATTTGAGCTATTTTAAAAAAACATATTTGAATGTAAAAATTCCTTATCAGATATATGTTTTTATGTTATTTATTATATTAAAATATGAGGTATCTGATCTTTTATTAACACTATTGTTACTATGATCTTTAATTTCTATCATCTCATTCATCAATATCTTTTTTAGAAATGTCTGTGTGCCTAAAATGGTTGTCTGATGAAAATATTGATCGTATGCAACTTTTCTTTTGTGCGTAGTGCCAGGCTGGTGGGATTTTCTATATTTTTAATGGGATTGTGGATGTTTACGTAATTCCTTTTATGTTCTGTTAATCTTGTTTTCAAATATCTCCTTGTTTGTCCTATATATACCTAAGTAAGTATTATTGTATTTTTTATTGTAAAGCGGATATGGTAAGGTCAGAATTATTGCTAAAGCAGTGAAAGCAGTGTTGTTAAGTTGGATATCTTTTGTCGCCCTGATCCAGGGTTTCTACTAATCGCATCGTTTATTTTCCACTTTTTTGAAATGTTGCACACCGAATTTTTGTTAATGTTATAACGCAGTGCAATTTGTCTCATTCACCATCCATCTTCTGATTTAACAATAACTCCAGCATTAACTAAATCGCTTATATGAGGTATATTAGTTTTTGCCCACTTGCAACACATTTTAACAAATAACTGACAATGTCACAAAAATTAAAGTTAGATGTACACAACTACATTTTAGCAAAAATACGTTATAAGGCTTGTTCCATTTTTTTGCGCGCGACAGTACACTTTTAGAAAATTAATAAACCGGAAAAGTCCCATTTGTGCCCTTTTGTATCAGCGCAACATTTATTCCGGGATAATTAAATATTGTCGGTTACGTCAGTATTGCGAGGTACCGACATAATAATTAATTCATTTCCTACCTGACAATTAAATCGCAAAGCCGACGTGTTCATATAAATAATTGTTTTAGCATGCATTTAAAAGTAGGACAGCAGCGGTGGTATTGACAATTGCAATTACAGAACATCTATGGTGCCACAGAATTAATTGGTTGTTCCATTAATTACGCTTGATTAACCTTTTCCATATATTATACTCACTCTTAGTATATACAGGGTGCTCTAAAATTCATGGAAATATGTCAAGGATAATCAGGAGGCTTATTTTAATTCGAAAATTACTGAGGTTAAGGTCCAGAAGTCATCGAGGTCTTTGCTTATCCATTGTAACTCGGTCGTTAGTAAAAAAATAGGCTTTTTTGCCGTCTACTAAGTAATAAGTGTCTTTGGTGGAAATATAAGTATTTTTAGTGCCCTTATTAGGTGTCTAAAAAGCTTTGAAAATTAAGAAAAAGTATGTGTCATGAAGATAAACAAAACAATAATAATCTATATATCTATAAATTTACTATTCTCTCTTTACTGTTAATTAGTTTTATTAAGAAATATTTCTGCAAAAAGATCTCTAGTTTTCACAATGAATGTCATGAACCACGACAGGTCCAGGAAATCAAAAAAATCTGAGAAATCTGAAAAGTCTATATCCGCTCTTAACTTGAAATATTTTCTAGCAATAGGGATAAATCTACACAAAATAGTTTCAATTCATTTTGCAATTTTGCACTGGTTATATAGGAGCTGATATTCTAAATAACCATTTAATTCCGCATCCATAAAGGGTGATGTTGAAAGATATCTTAGGAGTTGGCTGATTGGTCTTTACCATTGTGACCTTTTCATATCTATTATGGCACTCCTAAGAAACCTTTCCTTACAATACCTCATGAGCTTTGTCCTTTATAGTTTTGATATGGGTCCCTTTATATAGCTGTCTGTTCTTGGTTTTCTACTCCAAGTAATTTAAATCTCACCCTCACAGACCTTGACAGTGGCAAAGTATATGAGTTGAGGTTTCTTCTTCCTCTTCCTACAATCTGCATATTGAGTCCTTTGCCAGGCCCAATAGACTCATATGTCTACTAAACTGGCAATGTCCAGTTAGAAGACCTACCATTATCTTTAAGGCCTATCTGTTCTGACTTAGTAAGCCTTCCGTAAATTTGGACGATCGTTCTTTAATGAACCCTTTGGCCTGTCTCTGACTTCGGAAGTTTCCATTAATCCAGATATTTATTTCACACTCATTCGTTAGTGGCTGTTCGCATGTATGACTTTGCCATATCGATGAAGGGTTGGGGGTCCTATTACAGATTTAAATGCGTCTTCTCTGGCCAGTTCATCCCCCTTTTCATTTTCCTTATATCCTTCTTGTCCTAATACCCATGCTAGATTCAAATTAATTCCAACTCCCTAGTTCTATACCAGTCTCGTATTCACCTGTATGATGGAACAGATTGCTTTAAACGCCGCTTTGATATCGGAGAAAATGGCGATTCACTGATTACAGTATCTTGCCTTATTTTCTCCTTTGTACAACAGTGTATAGTGGGACTTATTGGGATACTCGCATTTGACATTATCCCGTACCTTAGTCCATCATACTACTAATCCATACGTCTTACTATCCTAGTGTATAACCATAAGGTCATTTTGGGGTTTAATCCTCAGTTTTTCACACATTTGCCTGCTTTGTCGTTTTCTGTGTGAATTTTTGGATGTTGACAGTAAAAATGATTTCACAGGCAAATGGAATTTCTACTCCATTGGGCATTCGTGGTTTTAGACCTTGTAGTGCTCTTTTCCGTATGAAAGTGATGGCTGTGGTTTTGTAAAGATTTATAGAAAGTCTTTGCTTACTACACCATCATGCTCTGATACCGTGTTCGCAAATTTCTCCTATTACTAGATCGTCAGCATATCCTAGGTAGTAAGAGTCTTCTGCTGACAATTTCTGGAGGGACTCATCAAGAAGAGTCGCCCTCAGCAGCGGGAATAACACTTCTCCCTGGGGGCAGCCTGTACTGACCTTTACCCTAATCCCTATCCTCGCTTAGATCGGATATTATGATCCTTTTATCTAGGCTAGTTTTAATCCTTTGGCAGAGCACTGTTGGGATTCCTCTGTTTGACAATGCATTCGTCAGAGAGTGCGTCGTTCCCTTAGAACTATTGGAGAACTAAGTGGATTGCTATATTTGGCGCCCAATGTGGGGCAATCGATTGATATAATTGATGTAAAATACGTATTTACATAAAATAAAGTGCATACAAAGTAGTAAAAATTAAAGCAAAACCCCCAGAGCGAACATCTTGCCTAGGCAGAGTAGCCTGCTTATTCAGGTAGTTCGAAGTACTATCAGAAATTATTCATAATTGGTATTGAGTACACGTACAGGTTGAAATTTATACTTTTCTAACTACTCAAAGTGCATCCCTAAGACAATTTCGATACGTTTGCAGATCATGTATACATTATGTATGTTGATAAAATACAGTAATACTTAGTATCACCGCGGCAAGTAAATGAATGGAAATTTTTAAATGGATAAATGGTAGATATAAAAATGTTTAGCCTCCCGGGGGTGTATTAATGGTAGGATTGATATGATTGATTCGTGTTAAAGACGCTTTATTTGTTCCTGTCGGAATGTGGCGAGCGGGCGGTCGAAAGTTTTGTTCTCCTTTTTTGTCCGCTAGTTTGTTTTAGACCAGGTGTTTTAGCAGTGATGAATATTATTTATTACGAAGATCTGACAGGTTATTTTGTTCGCGCGGGGTTAATTAGATTTATGATGTATTCTGTTTTGTTGGTTTAAATGATTCTGGATGGGTGTGGTAATGTTCAAGCCGTTTGACGGCCGGACCTGAAGGGAGGACCGCTGCTGCCGCTATCGTAAACATCGCGCATCGTGCTGAAGTTAAGCGTAAATGTAAACATGGTAGGTACCTATACTTATTGGTTAAAACTTTATCCTATTTTCATGGAATTGTAGTTTTATTTGAAATTTAAATTCGAGAAATATTTTGTTACTGTGTGTAAATAAATTTGCTCGAGGATGTTGGTTTGTATCTCAATTGTAGTCTTTTATACTTTCTTTTAGTTAATGAACAACAGCGAATATTCTGAATGGTATTATGTTGGTTATCCTTTGCTGAATTTATGAGCTCCTTTGGAGACTACGACAAAGTATTTATTATTTTTTTGTTTAATCACTCGTTATTTATCTAGAAGCTAATCAATCCCTTATGTTCTTTTTCGTTTCCCTATTCATTGCTCTGCGTCCTCTCTGTACTTTTCCCTACCGTCTTTGAATATTCACAGCCCATAGCTGAGTTGCAAAAAGGCTTTATATAAATGAAATGGATGTGATGATTATACGGACTTCATTTTTTGGCACTGGTCGTGATATTTCAGTTTTTAATGTCAAATTGTACCTTTTAGATTTAAATCATAAATTATTAAATATCATATTATTTATTATTAAATAATTTTAAAAGCGTCAAAATTTTTAAATTACGTACACCTTTTTTATCTTTTACTTTTGCAGTTGTGCCAAACGCTTACATTCTTCACCTCAACTCCAATATTGCTTTCTAAAGTATTAAAATTCATGCAACGTATTTGACGTTTGAACAAAAAAATCCTATTTATCTTTTGTTTGTTAAGATATTTCATAAATGTAAAGGGTTATTTATAATTAGTAGAAAATCTAAAATATAAAAATTCCTTTACAAATAGGTATGTGGACTACAACCAGAAATAATTAAACAAAATCGTATTATTTCTCAGATCATAAGCTGCCATTTATCCGCTATTGTGTCCTATAAATGCCTGTATAAGCAGACGTCAATAATTTAAATTTGATGAGTCGATAAAAGTGTATTCGCTTGGTCGGCATGATTTCTTTAAACAATGACATCACACACTAAGGGCAATCAGTATTATTCTTTCCTCGATTTACATTGAATACCATACATCTTCTCGGAACGCGAATGCAGAGAAAATTCGCAATACATAAATCTTGAGAGGTCGCAAAGCTAAATAAACAGTATTTTATTGGGGTCTTCATGAATATGAATCCAGTAACACGAATTGAAATTTTATTTGGAAAATAACAAGCAAGCTGGGCAAGGTTGTTTTTATTGTAATACCTTTTCTTTAGCCTAAAACAATGGGGCGAATATTAATACATGTTTTGCACCGTTAAATAAATACTATCGCAACGTAAGAGAGCGAAACAATACATTTAGAGAATATTTTGCCACATTTTAATGGCTTAGTTTTTCAATCTTACGTAGAAATAGCCAGCTAGATTGAAGAATGTATTTTAAGGTATAATGCACACCAAAAGTCTGATATTCTGTATAGAACCTTGTAATTTGAATCTACTACTAGAGCTAATTACTTTTTGATGGCTTTATATATTACATTAAGAACAACATATTTTAAAAACTATAAATGTAAATCGCGTTTCCCCTTTGAACATTTTCTATAACATTGCCATCTACTGCAGCGAAGACTTGAATTCAGGAGTGATAGAATGACTAACCGTGTTGTCTCCCATACAACCCCTTCTAATCCACTGCTTCACTGCTACCAACTCGGTAACACATACAAAAAAAACGCCACTAAATGCCCTAATCAGGATTTGAGCCCAGGATTCCTTGATCTCAAGCTTACAGCATAAGCGTTGACACACTGAGTTGGCAGTGTATGTTCCAAATTTCAATAGGATTGGTTCATAAATCCAGAAACTACCACCTAATTATTACCAAAATAAAAGAGATGAAAATACTAACGATATTAAAAAAATGTATCAACTCATATCTGAGACAGCAAATGAGGGCAAAAAAAACTTCAACAATAATTTTCAAATTCATGATGACGCCAGCGATAATTTCAATAGTGATAGAGACATGGCCATCTCTTGTAACAATTATTTTTCAAATATAGGTTTAGGGATGTTAAATAAAATATAGCTTAAAAACAACAGTTCTCCTGGACCAGATAGAATTACCTCGAAAATCTTAAAAACTATGCACTTATACATTATTTCCCCACTAAAACATATACCAAATTTAATCTTTAAAACCGGTGTAGTTCCTAGCCAATTTAAACTATCCACTATAACCCATATTCATAAATCTGGCAATCCTAAAATAATTAGTAATTATCGACCAATAAGCCTATTGTAAAATACCTACATTTAAAAAATTACAGAACAAAAAAATTTATAGTCATAGGCAGACTGATGTTACCTAAAATGTACACGCACACACAGTACTGATTAACTTTTAATTTTTTTAGGATACTCCATTTTTACCAAAATAGGCTGATTTTCGTAAACGTACTTATCATAAACAAAATTATCCATCCATCCAAGGCCTCAGTATTGCATTTAATTATCACTATTATCCATTCTCGCAAGTAAACATCGTAAACAGACTAAAAACACCGCGAAATGCGAAGAAAACTGTCGTCTATAACGAAAACGATAAGGTACGCAGAACAATTTTTTGCCGGCAGAGGGCGACATTTGAAAATTTAGTTTTCAGAAGTAAATTCATTAATGGGTAGTAAATGTTACTCTACGGTACTTAATATTTACTTCACGTATTATGATTAACTCTTAGCGGATATATTTATTTCTAGGAAATAAATGCAATATTTCAATAAATTTGAGAGAAACAGATATCCTTTTCTCAACTAAATTTATTATTTTTATATAGTAATTTACTTAGGAAAAACAAATACGACGGAAATAATTCATTTTGTTCGATCAATTAATAGAATATTTGTTATATTCTTGTCATAACAAAAGTTTAAAACATAATTATTTGTTTGTATTAAATATAATAAAGGATAATAAATATTTTATAAATTGAAATAAACTAAATCTTCTTACTTGTTTCAAGCCTCATATTTCCCTCACTGTAGTTGTAAAAATGTTTCTAAAACTGTGCAATTGTACAAAATCGTATCCGGACTCCAAAAATGTAGTATAGAGTACATTCAAAATCTCATGAGCCTTGAAATGCGTAGAAGGCTTATTCCACGGTTTAAGTAGGTTTTAAAAATATTGACTTATTTATCTACCCCATATGCCTTGTTATATAAGTTTGACAAAAAAAAAGGTCATAGCTCATGAGAGGTTTTGTAGCTACAGTAAGTTGGGGTTATTTCCGAGGTAATAATGGTCAAATAATAATGAAAAATTGACCATGTTTAAGTTTAAGTATATATTGCTCCCACCAAGTTCGAGTTCCATACCTTAAAAACTCTAGAAACTATGGCTTGTCTATAATAATTACGTTGACATCCGGTATGTATATTGCAGAATATATCAGTTGGTATGTATCATGACATTATTACTGGCGTCCCATGTATTGTATTTTTAGTAGCTGTGTAGACAATTTTGGAAGATGTGGTCTGGGTTTCTCATGATTTGGTGTGGTTTATGCTGATATTCTTTAATAACATAGAAATATTTACGACTGCTCTTGAGCCCTTGTTCGGATCACTGCGATTTTCACTGATAACTACGAAAGTGTGAATGACGAACGCTAAGGACCTAAGGAAAACACGGCGAGTAAGAACATTGCATCTTGTTTCAATTTGTAATCCAGAGTGCGAAAGTGTTAAGGTCATAAAGTTTCGATAAACAATGAGTAGATATAAGGTGGGTTTGAGAGAAGTCGCTTGATTCATTCGTCTTGCCAATTAAGATACACCCAAGCCGAAGTCGGCGACGAAGTTGGTTTATGGCTGCCGTAAGCAGCCGGTGTGTTAGACGGCGCCCAAGTCTAACCATGTGCTGGAGTTTGAGACCAAGCAAACAACGTGTACACAATTCACGCTTAGTTATTGCTTATTCTTTATTGCCGTCATAAAGTAATACAGACTATAAAACGATTATGCATATGTTTTATTCCTCTCTGATATTATGTGCGACATAAACAATCGCTAACAAGACATCCGGTAGAATATAAAAAGGTAATAATTGGCATTGTTGAAATGGATTCGATAATAACGGAATTTGAAACCTTTCTTTGCATATCTCTTTCAAGCTGAAGAATTTTTGAAATGTTTGGCTTCTAATGACCTGTTTAAGTGTCACAGTCATTAAAAATTAAGATAAACAGTTATCGGTACAGCGTCGATAAAATCCGGTAGGCTCTAGAGCCCCTTCTTAATGACAGGTTGTTCATTAGTAGAGAGACTTGATAACTCGGGTCCCGAAATGTTACAGTTTTGAAGATGTGCACTACAGTCCCGTAAAGGACAGGAGAAATGCAAGCCTCACGTCTCCACAATTTAATTTATGGTAGTTGATAGACTGGACCTTGGTGAAAATGCATGTTACAAATACACAAAAACAAGTTTAATTTTTTGATTTCACAAATTTATTTTTAACTTAAAACATGACCTAAAAATATAACAATTGTCTCGCCACAAATTTAAAAGTGGTGAATGACTTAAATCCAATTGATAATTTAATATATCTGTATTTTTAAATTTACTGATTTCTAAAAATTCTAATAATGTCCTTTATTTTGTTGATGTAAGATTTTGAAATTATTATTAAAAATCGGCAGCTACTGGAAGCGGCTGGAACCTCCCCACTCGGTGGATCTTTGAAGCCGAAAAGAGCATTAAATTGTGTGACAAAACGGCACTAAATGTAATCCGATCTCATCCAAAATCTTTTCAGATCTTCTGGGGCACTAAAAAAACCCTCAACTTAATGAATTTACAACACTCGCCTGCGGTTCGTGCTGCAAATTTCATCTATGCGAGTTATTACCTACATTATCGCTCGTTGAATAACATACTATTAGGATATTAACAACTTTAACATCACTTGAACGACTAAGAAAGTCTAGTTATCCTAAACACCACAGATTTGTAAAGCAACAAACTGAAAATTGGTAAAGTGATAATCTATAATAAATTCACCAACAAAGGTACAGAAAGCATATGATATTGATATTGTTACGTCTATCTTTAAAGTTTGTGACAGTACACTGGTGCAGTTACTAAAAGTTACAAATATGCCAAAATCTTATTAACATGACATGACACCAGCTTATCGGATGACAAACGATGACAATGACAATCGTCAATATTTGCTCATTGCAATTCGATTGCTCGCTGTCTTTGTTAAATGAAACATTAGCATTTCAGTAATTTTACTAGATTTTAGAAGAATATTTGTAGTTTAATTATTTGATTTGTCTGTATATATATTTAAAAACGGCACTAAACGCAATCCGCTCTACTTCTAGAGCAGTGAAGAAACCCTCACACGTGAATTGACACGTGATGTGACGAGTTTCACGACGTAACGGCTACGCGCATCGATCATGTCACGCGAAATGCGATCTATGGTTCATATTTGCTTTGTTTTTAATTTTTTTTACGGAAACCAAATCGAAAGGGTAGAAGTGTGATATATCGTTGAAATCAGAATTTTAACTGCTTTTCAATGGTTCCATTGCAAATTGAAAGTAATTATGAAATAAACAACTTGTTGCGTAAAAAGGGCACTAAACGTCATCCGATCTCAACCAAAACCTTTTCAAATCTTCTGGGGCACTAAAGAAACGCACATGCAAAGTTTCATTCAAATCCATTCAGTTGTTTCGGCGCTATCGTGCTAACACACATGCACACACAGACATTTTTCAAAAACCACTTTCTTTTGTTCCTAGGACATCAAAACGTAAAGATTTGATGTTATCTCAATTTTCGTTTTTGAACCAATTTTAGTAACCTCTCACAATTTTATTGTGGTGAGGTTAAAATATGGTTTTCTCAATTAAATAGTTTGCGTACGTCGAGTCATTGGTTTTTTTTATTGAAGCTCCGTGCGTGTTCCCTCAATCTTTTTTTAAAAGCCCTTCCGGTCTGTCCAATGTATATTTTAGGGCATGCATCATATATCAACATATAGACGCCACTCTTATTTTCTTTCCTTGTTTTATCTCTATTATTTTTAATATGTTTTGCAAGAGTATTATTCGTTTTGTAAGCAATTCTTAAATTGTGTTTTTTATTTAAATGATACGCAATTTTTTCTGTATGTACTCCAATATATGTTAATGTTTTGTATTTAGTGATCTGTTGTTCAACTTTTGGGAAAACCAGATTTATTGTTTTTTTGTAATGGATCTTGTTTAATAAGTCTACAATCATAGATTCATTAAAATTATTATTAACTGAAATTTGTTGTATAATATTAAGCTCTTTATTATAATTCTCTGTAGATAATGGAATATAAGTCAATCTGTTTAGCATACTAACATATGTTGCAATCCTTGTGTTTTGCTGGATGAGTTGAATTTTTATTTATTGTAATATCTGTATATGAAGATTTGTGATATATGGCAAAATTATGTAACTTAATTTTGAATTGTTAAATCTAGAAAATTAATAGAATTATCTTTTTCATATTCCGTAGTAAAATTAATGTTTGAATGTAAAATATTAATAAACTGTGGGAAAATATTTAATTGTATATCAGTACCGACCTGTGTAACATACAATAAATAACATTATCTACATACCTGTACCAGTATAAGCAATTTGTACTTAACTTTTTTTTTATACATTTATTTAACGTCGGCCTATTTCCGCTACTGAGGCCTAACACCGACGTTGTACTTAACTTACTTTTATGAATTTTTTGTTCTATAAAATCCATAAAAGTCTCTGCTAAAATTGGACTTAAAAGGTTTCCCATAATTAAACCCTCCTAACTATAGGAGGTCTTTAAGATGTCGGACAACGAAATTGCCCATAAAGGTAAGTGAATCAATTTGCTGTCGATATAGCACAACATAATAGTATTTTAACTAAGTTGTAAAGTTTTTGTTCCGTTTTTTGAGTGCTAATAATAGATGAACTCGACTATACATTTATAGTCCAAGTAAGAACTTCCCGAGACAAAAAACTTTACGACATCATTATTATCGTCGCGGGCCACCGGCGGCATGCCTAACATCAAACGATCAAACGACTCGCCGCACATTAAAAACGAGCGAGATGCTTTGCGGTCGAGGGTTGGTCGAGGTAGAATGGTATTTTAAGGTCGTAAAGTTTTTGTTATGTTTTTTCTGTCTCAGTTTATTCCTACTTGGACTATATGTAGATGATATTATTTTATGTTACACAGGTACCGATAGCCAATTAAATATTTTTCTACATTTTATCAGTAGTTTACATTCAAACATTAATTTTACTATGGAATACGGAAAAGATAATTCTATTAATTCTCTAGATTTAACAATTGTTATGTTTTAAGTTGTTTTTGAGTTAAAATAAATTTGTGAAAATCAAACAATTAAACTTATTTTCTGTGTACTTGTAATATAGATTTTCACAAAGTAAACGTCCAATCTATCAGCTAATTGTTTCGACAATAAAGGAATTCGAAACCTTTCTGTGCGTACCTCTTTCAAGCTGAAGAATTTTTAAAATTTTTGGGTTCTGATGAGCTGTTTAAGTGTCACAGTCATTAAAAATTAAGATAAACAGCTATCGGTACAGCGTCGATAAAATCCGGTAGGCTCTAGATTCCCTTTTTAACGACAGGTTGTTCATTAGTGGAGAGAATTGATAACTCGAGAATTGTAACAGTTTTGGAGATGAGATGTGCACTACAGTCCCGTAAAGGGCAAGAGAAATGCAGGCCTCACGTCTCCGCAATTTAATTTATGGTATTGGCCGAAATCAAAACGTCAATTTATTTTTATACGGGGCAGTTTATTTAGCACAATGTGACCGTTCGATGGGAGATACCATTCGACAACTGAATGGTAGTAGAGCACCGGTGATGGACGATAGGCAGAGGTAATGACAGATCTCGTTTCAATAGCCGTAAATTACAGTTCGCCAGCGACAGGTAGCTTTGTTAGTGGCCGCTTGCCCAAAGGGAAAATATGTAGCGAGTTAGAATTCTAAGCCGTTTTGCCGACACGACACACAAAACGCATTAGGAAAGTACCTACTGGTACGAGTATGTCTCTACACGCACACCAACAAAGAGCTACTTCGCGCAAATGACTCGGAATAGGAGATCGTTAGAGTTAACGATACGATAAGACTTGAAAGAATACAGTCTGTGAAATATAGCTCACACCGCAAGGAGACAGCAGTCGCGTTTTACAGATAAACAGTTCAAAATAACGACCCACCGCCTAACCCCATTCTAATGTTACGATCATTGTTATTTGCTGCAGCTTCCTTTCAGCCACACATTTTTAACGAAACTACCCATTCGCTTAGCCAGATGTGTCTAAATAGTGTCGTTATGCGAACATACCACACACATATGGTGTTGCCGGAGGACAATTTTTACAACAAAAAAATGTAGATGGATACAGTAACATTGTTTGATGATGCGTCACCAGACATTGTCAGTAATGATAATTTTAGTAACAATATTTTTTCTCAACTGACGACCCGCCTTGGCTTCGCACGGTGCCATTTTGAGAAATTAGTGCAGTAGCCTGCGGATTTAGAGGGGTAAACCACTGACTCGAAATTTGTACACGCATTCCAAGAATACTGTATTCCTGAAGTATTCCCGAGTATTCTCAATCTAATCAACTTCACATTGATTCAAATTTTGTAAACCTGTTAATTAGACAATTAATGATTACAGAGTGCACATCCAATACATTTAATATTTTTAACTCGATTTTAAAAAATATATACAGTGTGAATTTGAAAGCGGGACACCCCCAAAAGATGTTCATTTACCATCAAATTTTAACATTTTTTTTTAATGTAGAGCGTGGGAAACTAACTTTAGTATACAGTGTCACATTTTTTAACAAAAACCAAGACCTACTGTGTAATTTTTAGATAGAGAAAATTCACGAAATCGTATTAGCGATGATGAAATCGATCCGTACAAAATTTCAGAAATAAATATTACATATTAATAATTCTGCGATGAAAGTAAAAATCACATTGTTCTTATTATTTTATTTATTCTTATCAAGTAATCCGTAGAATAAAAATTGGAAAACAATTGAAAAAAGTTTTTTTTTGGTAACATTTAACAAAATTATTGGAATGCTGGAATATAAAATAAACGCCAATTATATTTTTCCTTCTTCCACTAATCCGCCATTTTTTTTCGCAACACTTAGACGATCGATACTCAAAATTTATATTAAGCCAAATCCTTACCACTACTACGTGATGCAGAGGATACCCATCTAATTGAAATTTTAAGGTCATGTAGTGCATTCCAAAATTCATTTCCCAGAAAGTTCAGAAATAAACGTTGATTCAAATAACTCTCAGGAAAAAAGGAAAAAATTCTACAATAAAGTACTCCGCACCACACGTTTATTTTTTCTGAGTACTGCCTCTTTGCGTTTACGACCCATTTAGGATTTTCGGCAGACCAGTACGGTAAATTTTGAGACGAAACCACTCCATTTGTTGTAAATATGTAGCTTCGTTGCTGAACAAAATTTCCTTTAAAAAGTTTCTGTTGTTCAGCTATTCTTCCTGGACCCACAAACAGAATTCCAATATTCTTTTCTCATCTCCCTGTTCCAGCGTAGGTTAAAGTTTTCGGTTTAAATGGTTTTTATTTATTTTCAGTTTTTAATCTAGCGCCGAAACCAATTTACCGATCTCGGTGTCAAATATGTAGAGTCCTCTTAGAATCATCTCCAAAGATGTATCTTCACCTACCCTTAAAAATTAGAATAGTTCACATAAAAAAAAAGAAATCGATTTTCTCAATAACGCCTTTAACAGTTTGGAGTATAATCATACTACTATTTTAAAAGGATTTCAGACTCGAAAATATTTACTTACCATATTGTAATCTCAACACAATAACCTCGACAATAACACTAAGCGCCAAGATAGGCACGAACAACCAGTAAGACTATGAGCCGTCGCATATTGTACTGCCTTCGACTCGATTCTCGACTATTTCTGAGCATTGCGGAGTATTTCCTAGTATTCCCGTGATATTCCTGTAAATGTGTGTACATATTTCCGGCAGTGGTTGACCCCTCGGGATTTACCGTGCAAATAAAAAAGACAATAAAAACTTTACGAGCTCATTATTAACACCGGTGGACCATTCGGTATGGCGTCATCAAACAAGCCGACGTACATAACCTATAAAGGTAAGTGATTCAATTTGCGGGAGAAATAGTACAGAAAGTAACGGTATTTTAACGAGGTCGTAAAGCTTACGGTTAGGTTTAAATTAATTTTTGAAGGAAAACTGAGTTTTAGAAATTTTAGCGCCCTCTATATTTTTGGGGACCAGCTACAAAAAGCTCAGCCTAAGACGAAAAATGTTCGACCTTTACAATTTTCATCTTTACACTTTTTTCCTCCGGCCAACAGAAAATGAGGTAAATTGATTCCAAAATATTTTCAAGATGGCGGCGATACCGAAACAGGTGGGGATACGCCAACTTGTGATTTTACATTTCTGATCATCAGTGACAACATATCAAAGATTCGATCTACCTCCTTTTTTATGACAGATTGGCTGTTGTATACATATATTTTTTTACATCAAGTTATGTAAAATTAAATTTCTTTTTTCCGGATATAAAAATTATGGGCGTTTATGAAATACTTGCGATTTTCTTAGAAATTCTAGAATTGTTAGTACAAATTTTATCAAATTAGCCATGATTAGAAATAATCAGCAACGTCAGTCATTCTCTTATGTCAAAAAATGCCAGGACGTTGCACAAAATCTTCAATAATTGTTGATGGGTTATAAACTTTATGTCTAATAGTTCCCAAAATAAAACAATCTAGAATTGATAGATCGGGCGAGCGAGGAGGCCATAGGAAATATCCATTATTGACGATCCATTGATCGTAAAGAGCTTCTTGTAAAAAATTATTTATCAAATACGCGTTATGTGGGGGAGCACCGTCGTGCTGGTAAACAATGTTTCTATGTTCGGCAAGAGGTAAATTTTCTAAATAATTATTATTCAAAATATGTAAAATATTTAGATATCTTTCACCTAAAAAAAAAAACAAAAACAAAAAGTTTAGTATATATATTAACAGAAGAAGAAATCTTTTTAACTTATTGTTTAAAATTTCCCGATAAAATTCTAATGCCACCACTCTATCGTTTCTTATGACACAGTAAACATTAAACTGCCAATTTCACTCCCTGAATACATGAGGATTCGAATCACTCCAAATACAAATTGTGTCGATTGAACAGTCCATTTTTGGTAAATTTAGCTTCATCTGACCATATAATACCATATAACCATTTAATCGTTGAACCATTTGGAACGAAAACTGATGAAATTCATGTTTATTGTCTTTATGTCATCATTGGAAATGCATGAAAATATGCCAGAATTGCTATTTTTACGTTTTCATCATCAACAATAGGCTTCCGCTTTTGAATTCTTGCCTTGACAGTGCCATAGTTTTTAAAATGATCCATTATGAGTTTTACAGTGTTTGGTGATGGTTTCCATTTTTGTGGATATCGAGCAGCAAATATGCTGCTCTTGATATTTATCACATTCTTCGTAAATAATAAATGAATTCAAAAAGTCTTCGTGGGTTAATTTAAACGTCCTGGAATTTTTTTACATAAGAGAATGAGAACCTTACACAAAAAGATTCTGTTTGAACTTAACTTGAGATCGAACGGCGTAAGGTGGTCTATGAGTGAAACTTTTTTATTATAAAATTACTTATACCGAATTATCAATGCACAAGCAGTAATTACAAATGTAAAATTTTTATCAAATGATTTTTCTGTCTCCAAAAGAATTAGTTACCTACTTATTTTTTGGATTTCATTAAACTATTACAAATTTTATATATTTTATTAACGTTTGATATCACATGCATCTCTGATATAATTGGTTATATTTATACAATTGTATGGTCTTGAGGATGGGAATGAATTTTGACAAAACATTGACAATTTGAAAGAACTGTTTTCTTCTATTACCTGTTAACCTTTAACATTACAAGTTAATAAATGATAACAATAGCAATAACAAAAAATAGTCATAAATATATTCTAACAGATTATATGCCACTGCAGTCGTATTAATTTGTATGGCCCCGACTGTTTGTTATTAAATTCTTCGCTGTCATTATCCCCGTCTACTTCAATTTCATCCTCTATTTCACGCAACAATAACTCGCAAAACAGTGAAGCATCAATACCTGTTTGGATTTTCGATTGCTTATGTCCTTCTTCTTTACCATCTCGTAGATTTGGAACATTGTTGCAAGTTTGTCCACTATAATGTTGATAAGTTGAGCATTTAAAGCCTGTTTTTATGCAGCCGCAACATATCCAGACGGACGTTGATGCTTCAGTGTTTTACGGTTAAATGCTGTGTAAAACAGAGAAAGACATCGAAGTAGACGAGAATAAGAAGAACTTAATGATAAACAACCTTCGAAATTGATACTATCGCGCGAACGATTACAACATAAAATTTATTGTTATGTCTTGTTTTAATTATTATCGTTATTTACTGCTTTTTACTATTGTATAACAAAAAAAAGGACGTATCAAATTATTAGTAGTTAGGCATTTTGTCATAATGTTAGCATAACTTTAGGTCAGAATTTTATGAGGTTTTTACTGCGACCATGAATAAGATGCTTTCAAAAACTGTAGGGGCCGCTAAAATACCCTCTAATAATCAATTACAATTTACAGATATGAGAGTTATATAAATAAGTCTTCTAAAAATCACAAATAGAACCTGTTACACCCTGTATATGTACAACCTAAGAAATAGGTAAAAGAAAGAATAACGGTACCTAAATCTTCTGGTTTATTTCGTATTCTTCTCGATGTCCTGGAACCATTACAAGACGCGTTGATTTTTTTGGCAGATTCAACATTAAGAGTTGTAGCCGAGGTCGAACCGTTATGGTAGTGTTTTTGTTCGTCTGCCCGTACGACGATTCGACAATCCACTCGTGTACAATATTCAGAAATAAATCGTTTCGTTTCGCTTAATGTTAAATATGCAGCACTTCAATCACATTGGTCGTGGTTGCAGCAAGTCTCGGTTTCTATTGCGGTGTAATTTCGCTCTTTCTTAACGTTGTCTGTAACCTGTACGCATTACTTATGGAGAGGCGCGGGACGTGAGCTTAGATGCCTGAAGCGTTCATAATGAATTCCCTACGATTAGCATGTTAATCGAATACGCAGCGGCGTGTCGTAAGGGCCTCTTCGTAAACGTAGTCAAAGAATATGTAAAGCACATCAATATTGGTTGATAAATGATTGTCTGTGATATTGGTTCTCTATTTAAAAGCCACATATACAGGGTGTAATTAAAGAAAACTGGTAATGGGGAACTACCAGATACACCAGAAACCTGTAGGGGGCGCGGGGGTGAAAATTAACTAAATGTACTATCCAAACGGCACCTCCGACAAAATATAGAATATATAATGAATTTTTGCCTGATCAGAGATTTCTACGTCCGTTTTTTCCGTACAACTGGTACGATATTAGTTCCGATGACATAATGGACTGCCGTTTGGTTTATACCTCGAACCCAGCTCTAATGAATGAATTTATGTAAATTGGTTCTATACCTTATAAATAATTAAGTATGACTAAGTAGAACATAAAAGAATAAATTTTTTAAAAAATTGCCTTTCTTACAAAAAAAAGAACAAAAAAGCCATAATAAAAAGTAAAAAATAATTTCTTTGTCAGATAATTGCAAGAGAAGCAAGGCATGAGCACTTTGTATAAACGTGTATAATCATACAAAGTGCGCATGCCTTTAAAAAAAAATTTAAAAAATGTTAAAAATTGTTTTAATAAATATGACTAGTTAGTTTGAGATCATCTGCCTGAGGATCAGTGGTCATGTAATTATAAAGGCATAAGGGCATATCGATTTGCAGTTTGGTTGTCATGATAATTAAATTCTATAGCCTGGCAGTCCAAGATACTGTAAGACATCAAAGCGATAACTTCATACATTCATCATCTTTGATCGAATCTACATTAAACCTAATTGAAAGAACAGTCGGTGATTCTCACGCCTTTTTTTATAGGAAAGTGATAAATTTTGATACATCAAAAGCGGCGGGAGTATTCGTATATTTCTAGCGACATTTATCTACCGTTTATTTCTCGAACTTGGTTTAGTTCGACAGGTGTTACCGACCTCGTCAATATTATACTTATATTATCTGGCTAGAAATTCTCAAGCACATTTTTATTAAAAAAATTATTCTTTTTCTAGAACCGTGGGCTTTAGATCCCATGTTATTTAAGGTTTCTTGTTTGTCTGATCGCTTTCTGTTACCATTTTTTGAATGGTAGAAACCTAATTACATTCTCTCTATCGGTATGCTTAATTAGCATGGAACTCTCACATCCAAAAAGTCACACAGAAAGCCACAATCGCCCTGTGAAGGTGTAGGCAAATATGTGGAAAAAACTGGGGGTTAAATCCCAAAATGAACCTGTGGTTATATACCAGGGTAGTGAAACCCATGATAACTTATGGATCAGTGGTATGGTGGACTAAGACGGTGCAGTCGGGAGCAATAAGGCTGTTAAGTGGCGTACAAAGGCTTGCTTGCCTGTGCGCCACAGGGGCTATAAAAACTGCTCCTACGGCTGCACTTGAGGTTCTCTTGGACCTGCCACTATTACACATATTCATAAGGCGAAGCTCGGTCAGTGGTGCACAGGTTAATGCAAGGCCAAACGCCAATTAGCCAGCAACACGGGACGGAGTACCAGAAGTTATACTCGGAGATGAGGGCAGATCCCATTCTAGGCATGCCACATGTGTAATGGTCCCAAGGAATAACTTCAACAAGAACTTTCAGACTGTTATACCAGACAGGGAGGACTGGAAAAACTGTCCTCCCATAACAGCACAGACAGTCTGGTACACTGACGGCTCCAAGACAGAACAAGGAATCGGAGCCGGGATTTACGGGACAAGATCAAAAATCAGTATCCCGATAAGTCTAGGGAAATATGCAACGGTGTTTCAGGCTGAAGTGATCGCCATACACTGTTGCGCAAGAGAGATAATAGGACAAGGTACTGTTAACCAGTCGATTGCCATTTTCTCTGATAGCCAAGCGGCAATAAAAGCAATCAGTTCCATGCAAATCAACTCAAGATTGGTGTGGGACTGCTTGACGGCCCTTACAGAGCTGGGAAGTCAGAACCGAGTGACCCTAGCATGGGTACCAGGACACGAGGGACACAGAGGAACCGAAAAAGCTGACCAACTGGCTAAAGAAGGCACACTTGAAGCCCCAATAGGACCCGAGCCCTTTTGTGGCGTAGCAAAGCCATGCATTAGAGCAGCCATCAGGGAATGTGTGCAAAATAAATCTCTGGAATGGTGGAGGAATCTCCCAAGACAGAGACAGGACAAAGAGTTCATTAACGAACGTTCGGCCAAATTTACGGAATCCAGCCAGAATAGGAAGGCCATCAGAGTAATAGGCCTTCTAACTGGCCACTGCCGCGCCGGCTCAATAGACACATGAGTCTAATCGACCTGACAGAGGACGCAACATGCAGATTCTGCCAAGAGGAAGAGGAAATCTCAGTTCACATATTGTGCCACTGTGAATGCCTGGCGAGACTGAGATTCCAAGTAATCGGAAAAGAAAAGCCAAGGCGGACAGCTATACAAAAGGGCCTTTATCAAAACTGTGGAGTCTAGTACAAAGGACAAAGCTGGATGAGGTACTATAAGGAAGCTATTCTGGGAGCATCACAATAGACCTGAAAGGTCGCGATGGTAAAGGCTTTGTTAATCTAATCTAATCCACATTGTTATTATTAATAAAAATATCTTAGTAAAATGTTAAGACACAAAACGATTTCCTTGTAAAATCAGACGCATTTATACTATCAAAAAAAACTACTGTAAAAATAATACTGCAAAATAGGGTTAAAAAAACATTTGATACTCTCCCAAGAGTCTCTGATTCGAATCCCGTCCGTGGCACAGCTTTTTTTTCTAAAGAAGAAATTAATCCTAGTATTTTCGGGTATTGCATGTGTGTCTTTTGTCTCTGAATGTGCAACCTCTTCCCGCACAAAGCTGTTTCACAAATTTCTAGGAAAAGACGGTTGTGTGCTGTGTGTGTTATGTATTTCTGCCGATTAAGTATTCACAGACTTACGTCTAGCCAACCTACCTATGCGAGAAAATGGCCAAATATCTAGTCTTCGGTGTTTTGCTGTTTGTGAAAACTACTTCCACCTCAGTGGGAATCTCATCAAATCAAAAAGGTAATATATCAATAAAAATAAAATATCTAATATCAGCAGCGGCATCTCTTTTCAAGTATGACATTCACGATTCCAGAGATAAGATTCCTGTGATCACATCAGTAGTTCAGTAAGCAGCTGCACGGTGTAATTAGATGAGGAAGTTGGTAGCCAATTATGGTACTCTGCAGGCTTTTAAGAATAAATCATTTATCAATCTATTTTATGTTATGATAAAATGAGAGCACCTTGCTTTGTCTGCGTTGTAAGTAATTGAATGTTGACTAGATTTTGAGCTACATTTCCTATAGCTAGCCATGACTAATATAACCTATTGATATACATTTAAGAATAACGTTGGACCTGACACACATTAAATTTAATAGCTACTTGCAATTCTCAGATAAACTGCTATTTCCCTCTCGAATAGAATACAGTCTCTTTAATAGCGAGCAATAAAGTCTACTATTGGTAAGATTTGTTACGTTAAATAAATGTTTACTCGTTGGGAGACATTTTAGAATCTTAATTAGATTTGTATATTTTTGGTGATTGTTGGTTAAATCACTCGGGTTGTGCTGCTGCACCACATCTGAGGCGTGCTGTTTTAATAATCGAAATAAACACAATAGTTTATTCGAAAATGGTGTTTTAATATTTACACATATATTTACAATATATACAGATAGAATATCGGTAATTTACAAAACTGGAACTCACAAAATGTAATGTAAAATCATGTCTCTAATGCTCCTACTTCGACATAAGGGTAGCAATAGGTACATGAGTTTCCCTAATCACACTGAGATAATAACTATATTATAAAATTCTCCTAAATGAATAATAAATAGAAATGAAAGTAACAGTTACAAATATTGTTAGATTGAGGGTACGCGGACCCTAATAAAAACTTATACAGACATTTGCGGGTGTATATATTATTTTGTAGTCAGATCAGCACTTCCCAAATTGCATAAAATTAGAAGAGATTTTTTATATTTTACATATACCGCAGTCAAAATGGCACAAAAAATCAATATCAAGGAACTTTTTCATAAGCAATTTTATGGTTGCATCCTATAGGGGAAGTGCTCAGGAGTACTCAAAAATTTTGTACTTCAAAGACCTGGTCTTCCAATTGTTATTAACAATTAATTTTTTTCAACCACGTTTTTCAACCGAAAAATGTGAATAACTCGGAATATATAGATCCAATCAGGACAAAAAACCCAGAATCTTTATAATTAAATTTTCTACAAATCTATGTTTACTCTAGGTCTTAGGAGCGCAACCATAACCTATAAAAGTGAAAAAACCGGCAAAAAATATTCTTTTTCATTTTGCTGCCCAGAGCCGCTGGGTGAACCTATCAGCTTCAAACGTTCATAAAATCTGTCTTTTGCTCTAACAAAGACACAAAATTTGGAGCAAAAATATTAAACCCAGTATTCGCAACTGAATTTGTTATTTAAAATTTGAATTGGCCACGATTTTATGCCGTTAAGTCCAAAACGGATCATATTTTGTTCAAAAGTTAGGCCTCGACGCCAGATGCCGTAAGAAATTTTTGAAACCTACTTTGGCCATTTTTTGCATTTGTTTAAAACCCAATAAAAAAAATCGGCCATTTTGAATTTTTTTATCAGATCATAAAGAAAATTTTAATACCTTAATTTTAATAAAAAAAGAGTTTATTTTGGTCAAAATTTTTATTGCTATCAACGCAACAAATACATTAGTCAGTGTACATTTTGGAGCCTTTGTCCTTTACCCCAAGTAAGGAAAAGTCGACATAAGTCTTCCCAACTCCCATCGACAACAAGCAACAAATTAACTGCGGCTGACATGCAGCTAATCTTGGCAAGGTGATGTCGTCTTTTCCTAACAGCTTTCTTTGGCCTCAAAGTGCCATAAAAGCCGAAGATGGTGCTTATGGCAGCTACCTAAGAAGGGTGCATCTTTTCGAAAGCCTTCTTAACGGCAAATCCTCTGATATTTATAAACATCAAGTGAAGGGAGAGGTGCTCCTTCATATCTCCACGGGAAATTTTAAAGATCACTTTTTCTTCATCTATAACCTCTATAAAATATTGTTTATTTTTTATAGCCTTAAATTCCTCCAAGAACTTGACCATTATATATCCTGAAGAAAACCCAACAAATTCTAATCCAGAAAGAAGCTGTTGAACGCACATGAAATTTGAAATTTCTGGGATGTTTTGAATGCGCTCACCGCAAACTCTTTAATGCCTTCATCGTCGATTTTTTCCAGAACTCAGTCTCTTCTTTCTCATGTGTCCTTCTTCTCTCTGCGAATTTCCTCCCAACCTCCTCATGGCACAAAGAATTAACTACATCTTCCCAAAAGCTTATGGCAGCATCCAACAATTTAGAAAAATTGAAGTATCAACCTTCCCCATCAAAAAGCCCCAGTTGTTTCAGGTGGGAGAGTTTAGTGTTGTCGCTCACATCGTTTGAGCTTCTTACATTCAATGTATAGGACTTAATGTCTGAAATAGTTTGAGTCAAAGGTTTTGGACTATTTCTGTTCGAAATTCTCTCTAAATAGTAGTATAAATAAATATAACTCGTGACACGATCGTAGGTGGTATTCATTGGATATCAATGCAGCAAATTCACTAGTCAATATACATTTCGGAGCCTCTACCCCTGACAATAAAATATTAACGATACACACTTACTTCAATATTTCTAGTGGATATAAATCTAAATAGACCGCTGCAAATATAAATACGTATGAGTAGTAAATAGAAATGAAAATAACAGGAACAAATATTACATGAGGGTATGCTGGCCCTAATAACAATTTATTTAAAATATTTAATATTTACAGACATTTGCAGGTATATATTATTTAGTATTCAGGTCAGTACTTCCCAAATTGCATAAAAATTAGAGATTTCAACATTTGCGATTTTAGAGTTTTATATGATTTATTATAATAATGGTTCTCAGTATATATGTTTATTTTGTGAAATCCTCATGACAGATGATGATGAAGCGATGATATAAGCTAATTAATTTTGTCCATGCAGGAAACCAGGACTCGTCTTCGGCGTTTTAAGGTCCGATTGAAATTCACCGGGGATATCGTGCAATAATTTTGAAACAAAAAGTGAACTTTTGAGTATAAGTACTGCATCAATCATCATATATAACGTACATATTATCTACTACTAAGATTACGTAGTGTGTTAAACTTAAATGGCGAGAATTTTATATCAATTACCAATTGTTCTTTCACAAATCCTTTATCGATTTTTGTTAGTACAGTTCAGTCAAACGACCCACGAAAAACACAACGTAAACAAAACGCAAACACAGTTTAGATTGCAGCCAGCCGGTAAAAATGCCAAACACTTGCATCTATATATTTCTTTGTGGCGTTAAACCAATAGAAAATGTGTGGGGTAAATGAGAATTAAAAATCTTTTTGATAATGCACTCTAATAAAGATATATAAAGCATACGTCATTATCCGACTTAGTGGCTCAACGTTTAACCGTTAGGGTTGAAATCGAGGCGGGTTCAAATCCTGGTTAGGACATAGATGTTTAGTGGCGTTTTTCATATGTTACCGAGTTGATAGCAGTGAATTAGTCTGGGTCGTGTGAGAAACAACACGGTTAGTCACTCTATCACATCTGAGTTCAAGTCTTAGTTGCAGCAGATGGCAATGTCGTAGGGAATGGTCGTTGTGTGATTATCTGTGTGCATGTGTCCTGGCTGAGTGATGTAACAACGAATGCTAAACTCCGCCAAGACAGTAATCTACTAAGGCGATAAAATAAAAAAAAGAAAGAAAAAACCGATTTCTAGAAACCGGTTTTTTTTCTTTCTTTTTTTTATTATCTGGATAATAAACAATAATCGTAGAATTCTCCAAATAGTTTAATGGTAGCAAACCCTGATTATTGATAGCTGATTTAGGTCGAGTCATGATCTAATTTTTTTATATCTTGCGCTACAGTATTTTTCACAGCATGCCCATCATCCTCTTTAAACATAATAGTTGCATCATCTGCATATAAAATAATTTGGCCAGATAAATTTAGAATACACAAATCGTTTATAAAGATTAAAAACAGTATTGTCATCAATACGGTACCTTGAGGAACTCCCATAGTTATAAGTTTTTCATCACTTATTTTATCTCCGATTTTTACATACTATTTTCTGCCTTCCAGATAACTAGCGAATAACCCCAACACTGTGCCTCGAATACCAATTTTGTCTAATTTTTGAAATAATTTTACAAGACATACAGTGTCGAAGGCTTTCGCTAGTGTTTAAGATAATCATCGTTCGCTACCTTTTAGTTATTATTTTGAAAGTGCGTTGACTTAAAAGGAAATATGAGAGAATATAAACTGGAATATTGACTACATTTTGTCAGAAATATTTCACTATTTTCGCTTCACTCAAGAATTTGTCGGCTTTTTTAACTTCACTATAAAGGTATGGGAAGTTACTAAAATTGGTCCAAAATTGAAAATTGAGATGATATCATATCTTTACGTTTTGAGGTCCCAGCAACGCAAAAAAGTGTTTTTTGAAAAATGTCGTGTGGGTGTGTATGTATGTTAGCAAGATAGCGCCGAAACTACTGAATGGATGTGGATGAAACTTTGCATGAGGGTTTTTTTTAGTGCTCCAAAAGATCGAATTACGTTTAGTGCCGTTTTGGCACAACAAGTTGCTTACTTTACTATTACTTACAATTTGTAATCGAACCATTAAAAATCAGTTAAAATGTGCCGTTTTACCTAAATTATAATAATAATAATAAAAAGGAATATTCCGAAGATATTTTTTTATTGAGAATCATAGTGTGTTTGTAAAATTATTCCATGATATTAGTACAAATAGCTACGCCATTTAAAAACAAAGACAATATGCCAAGTTGCATAATTTTCTTTGTTATACAGTTTACATATAATTATAAATAAATTAGCATATAAAAGAACACAATATACATGTAGTTCTTCAATTTTATTTTCAAAGTATCTCTGATACTGTAACTGTATTTATCCGCATTAGCAAGCATAATCTAAATATTAACTACTCGGTCAAAGCCGCTGTGACCTCTGAGTGAATATCAAATGCATGCCGACCTCTGACATCCCCTAGATATGAACCTAGGCTAGATCCGAACGTATTACCAATTCAGATGTGTAACTCGTTTGTTTTGTATAACCTACTCTACTCGACATCGCTTCCGTTATTAGTGCACCAGTTGTATGAAGCAATGGCGTGTGATATATATGTATATTATTGTATATATATATTTTTAATATAATTAACTGCTTTACTTGGAATTGGAAACATTACACATCAATTGATAAACATTAATTTGGGCAGGTAAATAGTTTCCTGTAAAAAATCATATCAGTTTTTGTGTCTTGAAATCATAGAAAGTTTCTTGCTGCAAGGTGTGCAAATAAAAATCTATTTTTCGTGGGTAATTTGCACACATTTGTATTTATTAATTAAAAACGAGATCATACGTTGAATCTAATGTATTTCTACGTAAAAATGACTTTTCTTCGCTTTTTCAACCAATAATGCAAAAAACAATTATTACTAAAATAAAATAAGTGAAAATACTAACGATATTAAGAACATGTATCGACTCATATTTGAGGCAACAAATGAGAGCAAAAAAATTGTAACAATAATTTTCAGATTCTTGATGACACCAGTAATAATTTCAATAGTGATACAATAGTGCCTATGGGTTTGGAGATGTTAAATAAAATTCCATAATGCCATATCCATACAAATACTTCCCTTAGTGTAGATAAATCAATATTTTTAAAACCGGTTGATAATAATGAATTAATTACACAAATAAATAGCTTAAAAAACAACAGTTCTTCTGGACCAGCTGGAATTACCTCGAAAATCTTAAAAACCACACACTTATACGTTATTTCCTTTTAAGATAATTGTATATAGTCTTTAAAACCGGTGTAGACCTATTTAATTTAAAATATCCACTATAACCCCTATTTATAAATCTGGCAATAATAAAATAATTAATAATTATCGACCAATAAGCCTAATTAATAATATTGCAATAGTATTTGAAAAATGTCTTACGGAAAGACTAATTAACTTCCTAAAGAACAACAAATTACTTCCTCACCACCAATTTGAATTTACAGTGGGATTAAGTACTGACGACGCAATGTATGAAGTAATAAAAGGGATAACCGAGGAGATAACAGATAACCTAGATACAAGTAAAAGATGTATAGCTGTCTTTTTAGATTTAGCTAACGCTTTCCTTGCGGTACCTCATGAGAAACTTCTTAGTGTTCTTGACAGCTACTGAGTTAGGGGCATCGTGCTGAAAGTCTTTAAATCCTACTTAACAAATGTAACTCACAACTCAGTGTGTTAAAACTAGAAACGTATTAAGTGATTCCAGCAAATGTACAGATTGGTGTGCCGCAGGGTACAATATTAGGACCAATACTCTTCAATAAATATATAACTTCTTTAACCAGTATAAACATTAATGGTAAAGTCATTCCATATGCGGATGCTCATTTTTAGTGGAACTTCCTGGGATAACACAAGGGATCGAGTAAAATCAGGGGTCAAAAAAGCAAAAGATTGGCTGGATACATATAAATTATCATTAAACATAAGTAAAACAAATTACATTGCTTTCTCTATAATACCTGCAAATCGTCCTGATTATAACAGCATAAAAGTAGACAACTTAAATGATACAATAAACGAGACCACAAGTACTAAGTACTTAGGTATTGTTATTGACAAAAACCTAAAATGAGACTTGTCATGTAACATACTTAACAAAAAGAATTAGGTACCTTATCTTTTAAAGCAATTCCTTTGCCGATACCGATAATAGGCCGATACCGATATACCAATTGCCGATACCGATACCATCGGAATATCGGCAATACAAATTCATAGGTGTTTGCGCGTTCTGTCATTTTAGAAAGTTATATTCTACTACCAGCAGAAAGCCCATCAACATCTGCTCAATTACAGTCAGTGAAAACTCTTCTAAGGTCATAGAATATTATTTAATTGGCGAATTAATTGCGGTAGATAATCAACACTTCAGTATTGTCAATGATAGGGGCTTTAGGCGTTTATTGAAGAAATCAATCCCTTCTAATCAGATAAATTCAGATACATATTTCCGACAAAATATTGTACCAGATATTTACAATAGATGTAAGGAGATATTGCTACGAAAACTGATTTGTATGACAGGATAAATCACCATTACATCCGATATTTGGCCATCTTAGTATAATAATAATTCCTATATATCGTTAACGATTCATTGGATTGAAAATTCAGGCACTAGATGTTCATATGTTTTGTGCTGTAAGACATTTTCCAGGGAGCCACACGGGCCAAGCTACTTACAGTGTTAAGTGATATGCTGAATGAATGGAACCTACACAATGATAAAGTACATCTATTTATTGTTGATAATGCCTCTAACATAAAGATAAGGATTAGGAATATTAAAATTTGTCATCAATCATGTTTCATACACACCCTCCAGTTAGTGATACACAATTCACCTGATAGTCAAAGAGCTGTCATTGATGAAATAGCAAAATTCCGAGCAAAATTCAGAAGAATCGTAACTCATTTCAACCACTCTTCTCTAGCATGTGATAAATTAAAAAATATTCAAGAGAAATTAAATTGTCGCACCAAAAATTTAATGGAAGATGTTCAAACAAGGTGGAACTCTACCTTTTATATGTTAGACAGACTAATTGAAGAAAAACAAGCTGTTAATTTATATATTGCAGATCACTCCGAATTAACAGATCTCACCTGTCCATAATGAGTGCTAGTATACAATATAATTAATTTGCTAAACCCATTTGAGGAAATAACTAAAATTGCTAGTTATGAAGACTGCTGTATTTCTGAGGTCATTCCTCTCCTTCTTCCTTCCTTTCTTTGTACACTTAAAGCTTATTTGACAAAGCAGGATATCTTGTTCTTTCGTTATATCCATGCTCAAATCCCTAATTGTTGGTGATCAACTTGAACCAAACATTATTGACGTAGATCACGGTTCATATTCAAGCAATGATGAAATGGCATTAGCCCCATCACCCGCGAAAATGAGTAAACCCAGTGCCCATACATTATTTTGGGCATCATATGAAGATATTGCAGGAACCGGTTCCAGCAGCTAAAAATCGCCAAAGAATTAAAAGGATGGTTCTCAGAAACTATTGCCAAACATTTTTAATAAAGAAGTTAAGGATTATATGGCTCTTTTAATTATTCTTTGAACAGAAAATCCTTTTACATTGTGGGATAACACAAGTAAACATTTCCAAATTCTGTCCAGGTAAAAACTTTCTTATCTGCGCCAGCAGCAAGCGTTTACAGTGAAAGGTGTTTTCAGAAGCTGGAACTATATGTGAACCACACCGTAGCCGACTGACGCCTGATAAAACGAAAAGTCTAATTTTCCTTCACCACATACCGATTATCGGCAATCATGCCGATGCCGATGCCGATAACTGATATACAATTGATATCGGTCGATCCCTAATAATTCATTTGCTCTTTTGTAAAAAGTTAAAAGTATCCCATCATAAGTTTTCTCTAATATATAAAAGACTTTTCGCGTCGTTTTTCATATCTAAAGCATAATATTCATTATTTATTTTTTTAACCTAAACATTTTTAACATATGGTACATACGGGCAGTTATTTTCTCATAATTGCCTAGGTACCTAAAATTGTTTCTTACCTTTATCTTCATACTTCTTATTCTATGATCATTTTGGCGTATATCGTATGTTCATGCCTTCACAAGAGTCATGTTTTTCTTTAACGGTTTGCAGAACTGTATGCAAAATTATTCTAAACTCCGTTGATTTCTATAACGATTACTTTATAATTGATATTTGATATATTGCCTCCAGATTTGGAAATTTCTAGCTTTAAAAAGCAAATAAATTCTCATGGAAAATACTTTTTATTCAGTATAAAAATTATTATTGATATAAAAATTGAGATATACGTCATTATAATTTTACATATCGATGTATTATGGCTTATTAGTTACAACTACTGTGTATAATATGTTTTAGTTATATTTATTATTACATTGTTACGTACAACATGATAACAAATATCTATATATATCTTCGTAGCAATGGGAATCTCGTATCTTTATTTATATTGACTATGTATACCTATCCCCATCAAAAGTTCAGAACTGGCTTAGTTCTTCCCAGTCGTGCTAACATTAGGCTCAATTTACTGAAGCGAACATTAATAATTGAAAAAATACCAGCCAAAGGACTCACTTCGAATGGTTATTTAGTGAAGCGTCCGAATTTGAATGTTTTTATTTCAAAAGTTGTTTGTGCTCTGTATGTTAATATTAAAAGCTTTTATACATCAAAAGGATATAAATTATTTAACGAATATAACACGAAATGTTCGTCCACATTAGCACTTTATGTATCTGTGTTGTAAATGCGGGTTAACTATAGGAAATCATCAAAGGGCCAACGCGCAGCGCGCCAGATGCGAATTATCCTTTGTGTCCGCATACATACACACAGCCAGATTTACCCTGAGGTCCCTAAAGCCAACAGCCCTTATTTTGTTTACATATTATTGAAAAGTCCTGTATCAATTTGGATATATTACCAGTTCTGGGTAAATACTCCCTCCTGCCTCGCGTATATCCACCTTTAAATGACGAAAAAGGTGGGTTAGACATGTATGTACTAAAATGGCCTATATATTTTCATCCAAATTGTTTTTAAATTGTGTATGTACTGCATTGTATAATATTAATGTCAACTACTAAAGTATTGTTTACATACTAACGAATCTATAATTACAATTTTTTTAACTATAGAAATTTGCAGAATTATTGTGATGATTGCGGGACCCCTAAGTTTTTCTGATGAGTAATTATATGTAGTGTAGTCTAAAATCAATACTAACGAAGAAATTCAGTGTCGAAAACAAGATATTTATTTAGTTTTTAAATGTCTCGTTCATTTTCAAAAGTGTTGGTTTACTTGTCAAATCTATTATATTTATAAGAAAAATAAATACCTAGTACAAGAAAGTTTTTAAAAAATTGCAAGTAAATTAGATAATTTTGTTGAAATAATGCAATCTGCAGATGGATATTAAAAAAAATCACCATAGTCACAATTATGGGTTTTAAGAAAAAGTTATGTGAATACCAGTTACGGGACATGTAATTAATGTTTTTAGGGATAATTACAGCCAATTTCGTTTTATTGAGCAATAATTACAAAATTCAAAAATAAACTTAAAAAAAGAGGTTTCTTCAAATAACTCAGTAGAAAAAATTATAATAAATGTTCCACATGTTGCCCATCTTGATTGACACACATCTCTATGCGCTTTTAAAATGAGGGGTTCCCACTGTTCCTAACACTGTCGGTGTGATAGATGTAAAGGCAGTTATTATTCTTCCCTTCATATTTTGTACAGTGTGTCTCTATAAACAATTTCCTTCACGTATCCCCATAAAAAGAAATCCATTTTTGTAAGATCCTGGGGATCTAGCAGGCCATTTAGTGGGTCCATTTCTTCCAATACATTGATTAGGGTAGGTATTATTTAAGTGGTCTCTAACTGCATTTAAATAATGTGGTGGAGCACCATCTTGCTGAAACCACATCCTATTTCCAATTCTTTCATGGAAATTTACCAATAATTGTGGCAGGATAGTTTTCCAAAAAATGAAGATAAATAGATCCAGTCAATGTACCATCAAAGATATGCCCTATTAAATGTTCTCCAATAATTCCTCCCCAAACGTTTATAGACTATCTCTGTTGGTTATCAACTTCATAAAAAAGTGAAGATTTTCCGAAGCATAGTAATGGAAATTGTGCTCATTAACAAATCCATTTTTATGAAAAGTTGCCTCATCACTGTATAAAACGGTATTGAAGAAGTTGCCATCATGTTGCATTTCACCTCTGGCCCAATTACAAAATTGTAGGCGCTTTTGAAAATCGTCACCAGATAATTCCTGATGCATTTGAATATGATATGCATGCACCTTATTCCTACTAATGAGCTCACTTCTCTTTGACTAACATGGACTAACATGGGGATTCCCAACCGTTGCCAGCACTACAGAAAAATCATTTTCTTCGTTCACAACACGATTTATTCTTTCACTTTTTTTATATTCGCCATTTCCATTTACCAGAAATCTATCGAGAAGGTTTTGGAAGCTGCTAACATCAGAAATCCTTCTTTCAGGGTAACGTTGGTGATAAATTCTATTGGCAAGTAAACAATTTCTATTTGGCTCGCCCAAAACAAAAGTCATGTATATATTAAAATTCATATTGTAAAATTCCAAATATTTTTGTGTTTGTGACAAATGCTCCTTTGCACACGACAATTTATACCAAACTGAGGTTTTATTGCTTGTCGAATAACGGAAACAGCAAAAAAATGTACAAAAAAACATTACTGGACCGGTTAAATACTATTTACTCATTTCAATGGATTGGAAGAAATGGTCCCACTAAATGGCCTGATTTCAAAATTACATAAAGACGTGTGTCAATCAAAATGGGCAACAGGTCGAACACCTATAATAAATTTTTCTAATGAATTATTTGAGGGAACTGGTGGATGTAATATACACTGATTTTACAAAAGCTTTTGACAAGATAGACCATTCTGTTCTGTTAATAAACTAGGCAGCTTTGGTTTTACTATTTCATCGCAAACATTTCTTATTTCTTACTTAAATCAAAGGTAGCAGTGTGTCTTAAAGTAGGGACTTTCGGAAAAGTTTTACATTTTACAGCTAAGTTAAATAAAAACAGAGCGAAACGAAAGTCTATTATCTGGCTCAGAAGTAAATCTGTTTTTAAGCTTCTTGGCTGCATCGAATATTTCTTGCTCTATATTACTTTCAATTGGAGTAAACTCTTCATCAGACAGCAAAAACACTAGTGAAGAAATTACCAAATGCGTTAACAATATCCAGAGGTTGATTAAAAAATATATTTTCATGTGACATTTTACCAGATATCATACTTGTCTTATTTTTTGAAAGAATAAAGGATCAAAATTGCGAAAGATTATGCAGAAATAATCTTGAGATCTGTTCGTCTAAAATAATTTAAAATTTAGTAACTATCGTTAAAATTTTTGATGCTCAAAAATGTTATTCTAAGATTAATATGGCATTCTCCAGTCAAATAGGAAACAATAAAAATGTGTGAGCTACAAATGATGTTTGTTATATTTTGAAATTTAGAGTTAGATTATTCGTTGTAAAAAATGAATCACTCTTAATCAAAATTAATTACTCGTTGAATTGACGTTAATTTTGCTATTTTTATTGTTTCAAGGATAATTATAATCCAACTAAAAACCGTACCATTTTCTGCGCTGCTGGGAAAATTTATGTATTATTTATTATTCTTGATTAAAATACAATGGAGGTTTTGTGGAATTGTTGGTATAATTTCCGTAAATTTTTAAGACGGAGATAAGAAGGGCTGGGGTGGAACTCGCGAGCTGAAGCCGCATAATGCAACTTTGGGATAAACTTTATGTAAAATTGTCAGAAAGCTTCAGCAGTAATTCTCATCGGCGTGCATTTAAAGGAATTTAGATTAAAGCATGTTCAGTGGCGAGTCTCCGCCAACATAAAGCCATCCGCGGTACTTTGCTGTCGAATTTACACAAAGTTTGGTAGCGCTGAAATTGTACTACATGTTTACATTAAATTGTGTGGCATTCCGTTGTATCATTAACATTTAATGGGAATTATACTAACGCAACAACCATATTTTAGTTTACAAAAGGAACACATGTTCTTCTTGTTTTGTGAAGGTACCTACAATGTTCAATGCACCATTCTTTGCAGTTAAATGGTCGTACTTTAATAATCAGCGATATTTATGGCCACAGCTTGTTGGCCATTTTCGTCGCTCCATTGCAGGATTTAGGACCTTGTGTGTGTGATAAAATCCTGTTAGTCGTTGCTATGGAGACGTCGCCAACTGCACCCCTCGTAATTTGGTTAGAGGATTCCGGCTCTACGGTGACGGCGGCCAACTCAAACTCGTTCATGCTGTATAAACACTTGTGACGCGTCGATATTGATGTAAGTTCAAACTCGCCGATCGTTTAGGCTGCACAGATTGTTTACCTAGCGCTGATATCTAAATGTTTTCTCCACGTAGCACAACATGCCGGCGATCAGCTGGGGATATTAAATTGGCGTCCGGCCAATAATGATTTCTTCTTTGTACGTTCGGTGCAGTTAGGTAAACTTCTGTGACTCACCGTATGCACCAAACCAAATTATATTCCACACGGTCAGTTACCCACGTACAAAGAATCCCAAAGGGATTTGTGAAAACATGTATGGGGTGAAACTGCAATACAGACTGGGAATGGGAATCAGATTTGCAGGAAACGCAAATATCATTTAATTTCATCAATTTCATTATTATTTAACTTCGTTATTACCTTGCTTCTGTACCCTAGGGCATAAAAATGAATTTTGTCCTTTTTTGCCCATCGGCTGTAAGTTATGAAAGCTCTGAAGGGTCACATTATATATTTTTTTTAAAGTTGAAATTTCAACTTTTTTTCTTGAAATTTCAACTTTTTATGTCTGTTAGGTTCACAAACGATTAGTCTGTATAAAGTTGTGAAGAGTATAAGTAGTTCTAAATGCTTATCAGTAGTTAATTAAGTAAGTAATTAATTGTATTAAACTATGTTACGTCCCACTGCATGGCCGCCTAAATCATCCGACCTGACTTCAATGGATTTTTCCTTTGGGAATTTGTGAAGTCAGACGTTTATAAAGCAAAACCAACGACTGAAGGAGATATGATGGAAAGTATTGGTCAGTGTTTTAATCGTATAAATGTTAATATGTTATACAATGAAAGGCATTCATTTATCGAGAGACTTCAGTATTGTGTGCATCAAAATGGTGGACATTTTTAGCAATTGTTAGGGTAGTTTCAATATCGTGAAAAAAATTATTTCTCAAAAACCGTTCATAATTATTATTAAAAGAAAGTATATGATATCAAAATGTGAAATAATCATATCTCAAAAACCGTTTGAAATAAAAATAAAGTGCATGATATTAAAATGTGGAGAATTGTATGATTTATTATCCATGTAAACAAATTATAGGCATTCCATTTAAAAAAATTGAGAAAAACATTAATTAAATATCAAGAAATGTAAACAAATATTTTGGACTCCCGGTATAACAATAATTTATTTCTAAAATGTTTTTCAGTAAATACAGCATTATCAAATAATCTACATTTTTAGAAAATACAATTAATAAATCGCGGAGATATGGCAGTCAAAAAAATATTTGAAAATTGACAAAAAGAACGGGAAAAAAATCATAACTTGGCAAGGCGGCATCCGATTGGCGAAATACTTTAGAGTGTAATAGAAGACCCTTGAAGGGTCAACTGATGCCAAAAAAATATATGGTGTTCCATTTAAAAAAAATTATACTTTCTTGTGTAACTCGTTTTCGTGACACCTTGTATAATTCAAAATAATTTTGCGTTCTAGTAAAGATGAAACATTGCGAGTTTTATTAAGAAAGTTTTTTATAAAGTTAGGTTTTTGCACAATTTTCCGAGGGAAGCAGCTCGAAACTAAGTAGGATCAGTCTTTCGGCTGGTGTTCGTTGCAATTGAAGCATTAGCATTTTGATGGTAATATGCAATTATTACACTTAACGCGCCAGACTTGTAACTTGTAATTCAGCCCTCGGCGGGGCACATAGCCCGGAGAGTAGCTGTTGGTTGCAGTCTGGTTACGGTCCTTATAGTAAAATAAGGATTTTATAGAGGAGTTTGCGACTAAAAATATTATGTTTAATATTCCGCCCTCTAAAAGCACATTTGAACTATAGTTAAGACTTGTTTACAGAGATTTGTGTACTACATCAGCAGTAAAACTATAAATGTTGACATGTCGAAAAATTGAAATTTCAAGAAAAAAGTTGAAATTTCAACTTCTTAAAAAGTTGCAATTTCAAGAAAAAAGGTGAAATTTCAAGAAAAAAAGTTGAAATTTCAACTTTTAAAAAATATATAATGTGACCCTTCAGAGCTTTCGTAGTAAGTGACTTTCATAACATAGAAATACGTCAAAAAATGCCAGTTACGAAGCTAGCAGTATGAAGATACTTTACAATTGCGATAAGTCAAAAATAGTTAAGAATCTATAAATGATGATAATAATAAGTATTAGTTGTTACGCAACCAAACTAGCTGCCAATCTGTACCTAGAGTATAAAGTGTAATTAGATTATATAGGTACATGGAAAAAAATCTAAACCACTGCAATAAATTGTATATTTTTATTTATTTATTTGGCCAATAGTCGTAAGAACAAAACGATACATATTTACAATAGAAGAAAGAGATAGGAAAAAAAAATTTAAGACAATAACGACAATAATAATTGTATTATTGTAGTACAGCACAGGTAAATACTACTGTATAACGAAACTAATTACAAATTTCAACGTTTAATAGGCGAAACATTACTAGGGAAAATATCGAGCTCATCTTTCAGGTAGTCGTGTGCAAGTGTTACACATGAAATGCAAGAGAGACAAACTCAGTATTCAGGGTCTGGCAAGATAAAATGTTTTATGATGTCGTGTATTGCCATGTGGTACATGGAATAACAGTTTTTCGGTTATTTAAGGGCAATTGATTATTTATTAACGTATGTAAAAATATGCCTGCTATTTCCTTCGAGTGATCAGACTGCCGGTTGAGAATCTACCTAAAGCTGTATCATGGGGATATCCAATAGGGGTGTATACCACCTTGTAGGACAGACATTTCAAAAACTGTCTCTGGATACTTTTGTAACGGTCTATTTTTTAGCGTGTATAAATTTAGCGAAATACTAGTAAAATGTCAAATATAAATCTGTTCTAACAAAGCCTATGGTGCCCTATCTATTTGTACTCGTATTCTAAGGTTATAATCGGTGCATTTTTGAATCCGAGGCCCTGATTGGTTGAGGTGTGGAACGTCATTGAGATCAGAGGGAGATGATTAACCAGAAGTTTGTTTGGGTAAAAAAACCCATGATTTATGTTGTACACAGCAAGTCGGCCATACTTATTACGAAAATTTCACGTTCAATTTTGTTATATATATATTTACGGTATTAGTCAAATACTGTACTGTATTATCAAAATGTAAACCCTAGAAACTTTCCCAGCGAAATGATCCTTGTCTAGTGCGGAAACCCTTAGCGAATTTGCGGTTAATTTGTCCATTTTCGAACTATACACCCTCCAAATGGGCATTTGGAAAATTGCTGTCACTGCCTAGTTATTAACCAAGTGACAAAATGCAACGTGAACTGTAAGTATGTTCCAATTAAGTTCCCTTAATGGTTTTTCGGCTTTTTACCAAAAATAAAATCCGCGGCGCCCAAATTTCCTTTAGAGATTTTGACATTAAGAATTATAATATATGTTACTGTCGGAGTATCTAATTATCTTTTGGATACTCCAGATTTTATCATGCTTGTATGTTCGCTTTTGTTACTATGAAAATGCTAAATTTTGCGGTAAAATTCTCTGTATTAGTTTAGTTATTTTTCTATGACCTGATTGCGTATTCGAATACTGTAAATTTTAAAGAACTCTTGGTGTGATTTTGACATTGATGTTCTTTATGTCACCCATTTTTTTTTTTTGTAATATAGGATTAAATTTTACGTTGCTCGTGTCTTATTAATTCAGTTTTCTCTCACACCCGGCTCTTGAGCAATACCTTTTAAGTATAGATATTTTTATAAACATTTTATAGTAAAATTTATAAGTTGTTTCACTTTGGATTTGGAAATTGATTTCTATAGAATGGGAAAGTTGGTAAGATCGCTTGAGGCAAAATCTCTTCGAAACTAAAATGAGTGATTAGGAAAGAAATTCGTAACCCCAAACACAAATGAGGTAGCAAGTTATAAGATGGCTATACGTTAAGAGACCTCAGTATATAATTTAATAGAATTGTTGATCAAATTTCCAACACCTTGGAATAATAAGTTATCCACGATAATTAACTAATTTTGCAAACAACTGAAATTATTGAGCGAAAATTCATATCGCTACACCTATCATAGCTCTACTTAGGTATTCTTATATTTTTTTTTTACTAATATATGTATTTAAAAAAAAGGTATGGCCAAAAATAATAAACATTTCCTTATCGGATCTCTCTCTCTTGGATATGCCCACCTACAGCCTCTTTACTCATATTTTTGAACTGTATTAAAGCGTTTGATAATATCGATCATAGTATTAGCATCTATATCAAGTATTTATGAATTTAACAATGCCGTTTTGATGAAGTTTACTATCTAAATGTAAACAGTAAATTGAAATAATTTCTTCTGGTAGTTTTAAAAGGTGTACCACAAGACACTATTTTAGACCTTTTCCTCTTTAAGATTGATAGATATCAAATGTAGCATATGAATGTATTTTTTTATTCAGTTTGGTGTTAATTACACGTTTCACAACTAAATGTGTCTATTATGAGTAATTTTTGCTGTGGTATGTATGTGTTTGTATGTAGTTTTGTTAAATTTAAGCTATCATGGTATGAATATGGAATAATTCTTGTGTTGGAAGAATAATAGGTATTATTGTTACGTTTTATTGTTTCTATTGTTCCTTGATACTTACCGCACCAGTGGGACATTTTTCTTTTCTTTTTATCATATTTATTTTCAATGTCTGATGAATCTGGCACAGCCACCTTTATGAATTATGAGTATTCTTGTATTGTGTGTGTATTTGTGTCATCTGGACGATTTTATCATTCTATTGATAATTATATCTCAGCTTCAGTGCAATTTGGTAAGTACATTCATTTTCTAGTACATAGGTGTGCATTTTTATTTTGAGGTACGTGTTTTTATGTTCTGCATTTATTATTACTATTATAATTTTCTGTAAACTAACAAAAAGCTAAACAGTTGAAAGGGCATCATTAAAATACGTTATTAAGTTGTGTAATTATCTACTTCATTAAAATTTATTATGGATGCTAATGATAACCATAAGCATAATTTAATTTAATAATTTCTAGTCTATTGGTTTTACGGCTGTTTCTGATAGAAGCCTATCCAGGTAGGACTTGATAATTACAGGTGATTGTGAAACGACATTCTTACATGTAAATTGTACTGGAGAATCGCAGAGTGACGTATTTAATCTTATAGAGCAATATAAATCCAATCAACGGCTGTATAATGTACCTCCGACATCACAATTGTTTAAGTTAAGACGAGTAACGAGAATTCAGTGAGCTTTGTTGGGCGCCGATGGATTCATTTGTTTATGTTACACGCCAACTGCTTTCAAGTTCAGTTTGCTACAATAAGTCGACTATCGACTATCTGATTGCTTTGATAATGACCTTCCAAAATGTCTGCTAAGTACAATGTGCTTTTAAAATTTCACATGCAATAGTTCCATATTTGCCTGAATGAGTGGAAGAGCCTCATTATATTAAAAAAAAAATCTGTCATGTTGAAGACAGTTATTTTGTTGATGATTAGTACACGCAACGTATCTATAAAATTATTATATGATTATCTTTGTAACTGACATCCGGTATATGCATTACGATTCCTGATCCCCTGTAATTGTCCAACCCTTACGCCGTGTTCTGAGGTTCGCACATCAATTTTGCTTTGTAGTTACGCCGCCATTAAAAAGACATTTGATAAAATGGAGCAAGCCAAACGCGATGGTAAACATTTATGGCGTTGAAACATAACTCTCGACAGGTCTCTTTTTTCAAACCGTTTATATTCAATTCAAGTCGTATTAGTATTCATATTTCTCAATACATAATGGCTGGAATAGTTTGGGCGTGTAAAACGTCGCCCTAATGAATTCCGCGACCAGCTGTGAAACATTTTTATACATGACGCGTCTCGCTGCATAAATTTTGCGCATGGTCACAGCAATATGTAACATACCCACACGCTTCTCGGTCGTATCCTTATTATAAATAGTTTAAACTGATGTCCTCTTCAATCTAAAACACTCCTTGTTTTGCATTCTTATTTATAGAACGTTCACTCGAGTTTATAAGCCACTTTGTTCGATTTAGATGCGCGAGCTAATCTGCTTTCGTTAATACACACCTTTTTGTACTTGCATAATTTAATACATATTCACTCCTTCATACATACGTGTACTTATCATCGACAGCTTTATTTAATTCTTCCTTCTTCTCAGTTCCTGTTCTCTTGGCTGACTTGCATGGAGAATAGAATCGGACTGTTAGCTCCTTTTGCAACTTTTACTTTTCGTTTAAACTCAAAAACAATCAAGAAAGAACCACCATTCTTCCAATCTTTTCATTCAAGTTATATGGATTATAAAGGTTAACATCTTTCGACGTTGTTGATTAGTCCAACTTGTCACGATTACCCAATTTGAAGGCATGAAATCTTGAAAAATATTCATATTCATTGTAAAGAACTCATAACACTGTTATTCAAAATCCCTGCTCCATTTGGATGGATATGGATCGTTAATTGACAAAGCTTACCTTAAGAAATCCTGCTTGTTAAATGCATTTACAGATGTCAATTGATAGAATGTTGATTATTGTGTAAGTTTCCTACTGTCCGTCCATTTCTTTCGTGCAATTAATTGCATTTGATTTGATAAAGATTTTTATTAGCTGTAACGAAATACTTATCGTAAATTGTTATGACATACTTTGAGCACATTCTTCGGCGTCCATTATGTGGCTGCTTTGGATCCTTAACCCAATGTATAATAGTGGCGGTAACATTTGGAAAGGATTTCTGAACTTTTTCTTTCCATTATGAAAAATGGTAGAAGAGCAAGACATTTTTCTTTTAGATGATTGGCAAAAAATAAGTACTTATTGAGAAGCTTGGAATTCCTTTTGAATATCACTTTCGTGGATTTGATGAAAGATCCAAAGCACCCAAATAGTAAACAATTAAGAATGCTATTGTTATGTTTGTTATTTATTTATTTACACTGCTTTACAGATTACAACAATCAAATCACAGAGCAGGAAGTAGTCCTGCAAAATTATAAATAACATATATAAATACCACATATAACTTATATAACAACATACATAATAACAATATAGTAAGTACTTAATATAAATCATAGAAGTAGAGTAAGAGAATTAATTTATATATTACTTTAATAGAAGTGATTTTAATGTTTTAGGGCTGGTGTGAAAAATATCAATATTTGAACAAAAATTGTCAAAACTGTGACATATTTTAGATAATGGCGAAAAGATCATAGCATTAGTACGGACATGTATTTGGTGAATAAAAAGTTGCGCGGTTACTTGCCGATACAGATGGAACTTTGAAATTAATTAGATCGAGAATTTCTGGACGGTCTATTTTGCCATTTGCAATGTTAAAAAGAAACATACACATGCAATAAATTCTTCGATGAACATTTCTATAGTATCGATATTTGTAAAACTACGGCCAGTTCTACATATAAAGCCTAACGTTTTGAAAGATTGTTGGATTATGTGATTCAAGTGAGGAACAAAAGATAATTAACTATCAAAGACAACACCTAGATCTTTAAACGTATCAGGTCTGTTGAGAGATATATTGTCAATTCTATAATCTAATATAATTTTTTTCGGGCTTTTACTGAAAGTAAGAACATTACATTTTATCGCATTAAGAAGTAAGCCATTGTTTAACACCATGTATTTAACCTACTGAGGTAACTTAGAACTGTAAATTTAGACAGTCATTAGAGTTTCGAATATTTGTAAATAGTTTCATATCATCGGCATAGAGTAGGCTATTGCAATTAAAGTTTTTATTGATGTCATTTACAAATATATTGAAGAACAGGAGTTCCAGTACTGATCCTTGTGGAACTCCAGATTTGACTGTTATTTCATGAGATTTATAGCCATTATAGTGCACAAATTGGGTTCTACCGCTTAAATATAATTTAATAACTGAAGCAGTCCATTAGAAAGACCATTTAGATCAATGTGCAGTAAGATTTCGTGATCCAATCGATCAAATGCTTTAGAAAAGGCTGTATAAATGATATCCGTTTGGACACCCGCGTCTAATGATTGCGATAAAACTTGGGTTGTGCAAAATAGGTTTGTTGTGGTACATCTAACTTTCATAAAGCCATACTGCTGTGTTATCATGTTTGATTTTACATGATTATATATTGCCATGCAATAAATACTCGAATACCTACGCATAGTTGCATATTATTGGAATGGGATTGTGGGTAATATCAAATTTGCTTCCTTTTTTAAAAACGGGACATATTTTGGAGTTCTTCCACATGTTTGAAAAACAATTGGTACTGACATAGATTCAATATAATAGTAAGTGGGACTAGGGAAACATGTGAACAGTCTCATAAAAGCTGGTATTAAATCTGGACCGGCTGTCATCTTTGGTTTAAGTTTATTGAGTGGCTTTAAAACGTCATTTCATTGAATTCTTTTATTGTTAGGATATTATTACTGTATGGAGTATCATTAGTATCATTGATGTATTCTCTATGTGATCTTTTTATATCGTTTTTTATGTTTTTCCTAAGTAAGTATTTTAAATTCAGTCAAATGCTTATGTTAGTTTATGATAATTATTTCTGCACAGATATACAAAATCTGTCGTAAAACCCATTTGGTATATTGTTATGCTTATGTATAACTAGTTTCATGATATTCCTATTATGAAATTAATATTGAAAGTTAGAATTTAATATTAGAAAATGTTGCCTGGCAATGTATCTAAATAGTAGCCCTACTGATGTGTCCGATTTTTTCAAGAAATAATTCTCACAGTAAATGTATTCACACCATATTGGTTAATATTATACTCTTTTTACGGCCCAAAGTTATAGTAAAGTTAGTGTTGTAGTAATTTTCTCTCTGGGTGATTTTAACGGTGGCTCTGCTTAAGAAAACAACCAAGGCGTGAGGTAATCGTAGTTTCTTGGCGAAATTTGACTTGAAAAGTCACGATTCCAGTGCACCTTTATAATTAAACATGTTTCTTATATAATGATCGCTGGTGGTGTGCTATTTCAGGCCTGACGTACGTGGAGACCGTCCTCTTTCAATAAGTATCGGACAAGGACAGACAGACGCGTGTTCATTACGCGAGGTGTTTGTAGCTAGATCCATTAAGGCAATGATTGCCCGCCTTAGCCATCTATGATGTTCCTCGGTCATATCCCGATGTCATTGTCGTGCAGGTCTGTGGGAAGAATGGTTTTTAATTGTTTCAAGAAGAAACAGCGGCTTTGTTAACACACGGTATAATTATAGCGGGCGTTTTAAAAATCTGTATCACGTTCCGGGTTTGTCTCAAGATGCCGAAGTGCATACATATGGAAGTTATGCGGCTGCAATTTATTCACTACGATTATCTGGTATTGTACTGTACAAGTCAAGAATGCACAGATATATCTACAAACTACGTAATTGAATAATTTATTTTCTCATTTAAATAATATTTATGGACGCTCTTTCCAATTTTATGGTACAGAAAATTGCAATTTGCATGCCGTTCAAAACACCAATAAAAAAATAGAGTACTGTAAAACACCATTCATTCTAATTAAACTATTCAGTCGGATATAAAATGGAAAATAGCGCTTGTGCTGCGTTTCGAATTTTCTACTTTTAATGGATGATAAAGTACGTAATATATGACACTAACACAGGCTGTGTACGGGGTTCTATAAAATGATCATATATTGCAGAGAAAGAAATTTTTTTTATCTAACTAGCTAGCTAGTTGACTTATGTAAAGTATTTGATTTGGTAGATCACACCCTTCTTTAAAAAACTGGAAGTAGATGGTTTAAAGGGTAAAGTTAGTGAATGATTAAAGTCGTATATAGTGGGTCGCAAGCAATTAGTAGAAACTGATAATATAAATAGAATATGGTGTCCCACAAGGATCAGTTTTGGGGCCATTATTATTTCTTCTTTTTGTAAACGACTTATTAGATATAAGCAATAATCTCGGCAGTAATCAAACTAATATAATTATGTAAGCGGATAGGTTATATTTAAATACTAATAAAACGGTTTTCACTCATTTTACGCCAAGATTAAAACAAACCAGTGAGAGTTACCTTTTAAAATGCAATGGAAGCAGCATAGATGAGCCAACCCGTATATCTCGGACAGGTGTAAGTTTACTTGATGTAATATTAATTAGTGACGAGGAACTACTTAGTAGTACTGGAGTACACGATATGCACGGGATTACAGATCATAGGTTAACTTATGCAGATTTAAAATTTTATGTAGATAAACCTTGGCCAAAATATTACACCTATCGTGATTTTAAACATTTTGATTATAACGAATTTTTGCTGTCACTTTATAATGTCGATTGGGATTATATATATATGTTGCCAGATGTTGATAGTAAAGTTCAATTTATGTCAAATACATTAGTAGATCTGTTTAACTTACATGCTACTTTAAGAACTATCAGAATAACAAAAGTAAAGGCACCTTGGTTGACGTATCCTCTGCGTTTGATGATAAAAGAGAGGAATAAATTACACACTAGATTTACTAGAACAAAACAACCTGCTCATTGGGAGGAATATAGAGTAATGAGAAATTTTACAACGTCATGTATTAGGGAAGAAAAAAGAGCATATATCAGGGAAATTCATAAATCCAGAGACAGTAAAAAATTATGGGAGATACTTCGTACATATAATATTTCACAGAAAAATAAAAGTTATGATATACCAAGAGAATTAAAAGAGCCTAATGAACTGAACAATTATTTTTTAAATGTTAATGTACCGGATATAGATATAAATCATTTAAAAGAGTATTATGAAACAAATTTACATCAAAACATTGCTGCTGGGACAAAATTTAAATTTAAAACTGTCTCGAATGAAGATATTGAAAAAATTGTTAATTGTTTGCGCTCAAATGCTATAGGCGAGGACGGCATTTCCTTGAAAATGTTAAAATTTTGTATTCCTTACTTAATACCCTATATAAGACACATTGTTAATTTCATTATAACAAGCTATTCTTTCCCACATTTATGGAAAAAAGCAATAGTACGACCTATTGCGAAAGTAAAAAATCCTTTGTCTTTTGGTGATAAAAGGCCAATTAGTGTATTACCCTTGCTCTCTAAAATAATTGAAAAAGTAATGTGTCATCAAATCAGAGAATATATTAACCAAAAAGGATTATTGCCGGAAACTCAGTCTGGTTACAGACCACATCATAGTACCACCACTGCACTATTAAAGCTTACAAATGACATAATTTCAATATGGGATAAATCTGATTTGACAATACTCGTGATGATAGATTTCAGTAAAGCGTTTGACACTTTACATCAAGAACTGTTGTGTGCTAAGCTTTCATACTATGGCTTTGACAGCAATTCAATTAATTTAATAAAAGATTATTTAAATGGAAGACTGCAGAAAGTATGTATCGAGGGAAATTCATCTCAGTTTCAACTCCTACGCAAGGGAACAGCTCAAGGTTCGGTCTTAGGTCCTTTACTTTTCATTTTATATTGTGCAGATTTTACTAAAACCTTAAACAAATGTCAGTATCACAGTTACGCAGATGATACTTAAATATACATATCAACTTCGGTAAATAACTTAAGGGAAAATTTAAATATTATTAACAATGAATTGCATCAATTAGTAGCTTTGTCTGAAAGTCACCATCTGCTAATAAACCCTAATAAATCTCGTGTCATGGTGTTTGGTCCCAAAAGTAAAACCCAAGAGGTGCACAATGATGTGCATATTAAAGTAAACGATGTTGAGCTGCCAGTTGTAAGTAGCCAAAAAAATTTGGGTTTAGTTTTAGATGAAACCTTACGGTTTAAGGAACACGTAGCAAATTTGATAAGGCGAGCCTATTGCAGTTTACGGTGTTTATATGCGAACAAATCAATATTAGACAATACGTTAAAAATAATGTTATGTGAAAGTTTGGTTCTATCGATATTTAATTACTGTGATGTGGTATATAGCCCGTGTTTAGATCTGATGATCTCTAACAGTATACAGAAAGTGCAAAACAGTTGCATTCGATTTATTTTTAATTTGAGAAAAAGGGAACACGTGTCACATAAGATCCGAGATATACATTGGCTCAGAATGAAGCAACGAGTAATGGTACATTATGCAAACCTTGTACATTCTCATAGCCATAATTTGGCTATTTATGAAAATAACGCTGCATACATTGGTATAAAACTATTCAATAATTTACCTAATAATATAAAATTTATCGAAAATATATATTTCTTCAAGAAAAAAGCTCGAATGTTGCTGATAGACAACGTGTTTTATAGTATATCAGAATACTTGAACTAGAGCGATATGTAATGACTTAGTAGCATTTATGATTATTGTAAGATGTATTGTGTATCTTTTAATTTCGTATATTGTCTGATTTTTAAATATTTTCTGTTGTACATGCACATGCAATTTTGACTTGTTTAACACCTCTTAATTTACAAGTCTCTTACATTAACAAATTATTATTATTAGTCGAGACTTACCACGTTGTGGTATACGAGATAAACCAAAGTCATTAATTAGCAAACGCAGAAGAGAAGGGTGATAAAACAGAAACGATAATGTCAATAGTACAGATGATTCAGGCGATCCACATCATAACAAAACAAAAAAGAAGCGATCACAAAATTTAATGTAATCCGTTCCATCGTTGTTTATTTTTCTTTTGGTTTATTCAAACATAATTCCTTAAGGAAGACTTGTTTGTCATTTTGGTTGTGAAGAAAGTTTGCTGTAGCGTTGAAAACTGAAAAATGTGGTAACCTGCATTAGATAATTTTACAATTTTTATGGGCTTACGTAGGTATTAAAAAGAATTTGTCCCCACATGTCTTTGAGATTTTGGCAAGGGAATTGTGAAAATAAAACCTTCAACCCAATTTGATATTGTATTTGAAACAAAAACAAAACAGTATATCGAAATGGTTGTCGTAAGAACACACTTAATACCTGCCATGATTTCCATATGAAGTCATTCGAGTTTTCAATGAAAACCCAATAGCAAAGACAGACAACATGAATAACAGAAATGCATAGAACCAGAAAGAATATATTATAGTATTAAAACAGTATCGGGTGTAACAGCAAGATTTTATCTCTTAAAGGAACATAATATGTACTAGTATATGTTAAAATGGATAAAAAAAATTAACTAACAATTTTCTTCATCTAATTTAACTACACTTTCTAACTATTTTATGTTTTGGTAGGATTAAATAATTTGAAAAATTATGAGTTATATGGAGTTTTGCAAATGGTGTTGAAATAAAATATTGTAGAGGATGAAATCAAGTTCATTAATATACAATGCGAATAACATAGGGCCTAATATTGAGCCCTGTGGAACTACATGCGAGAGTCCAGAACTAACTACATATTTTATTTTCCGGTGCTTGTTATATAATTGCATACTCTTGATGACTGGTTAAAAATTGGTTTATCCAATTTATTGATTGTTTCGTAATTCCGCAATCAAATAGTATACTTAACAATTGTGTATATAATCGATGCAGTCAAATACTCTACTGAAATAAACTTTCCAGCGTGGTATCCCCTCTCAATGATTATACGATTATAAAACGTTCTTATAGCCGTTCCACAATGAAAACCATATTGTTTCTCCGAGAAAATTTCAAACTTTGTTAAAGAAATTAGAGCCGATCAGGCTATCAAATAATTTAGAAAAACTAAATGGTTTTGTCACTAGTTTGCAACTCTTTCAAGAATGCGATCATTTTTGTTAAATATGGGTTGTAACTTACTTATTTTAAGATTTTTTAGAAACGTTTTAATTTTAAAAACATATTTAACAAATAATTGGTGGTGCTATTAATAATTTTAACACTTTCTTAATTAAAATGTTGGGTACATAGTATCAATGATCTTTCATTTCTATGCTTAATATTTAATAACAGAATCTCATCTTCTGTAAACGGTCTTAAAAATAATGTATGGCCGATACCTGTTGATGCTTTATTAAAAAGAAGGTATTATGAGTAGGTATTAGGTAATTGATTTATAATATTATTCGTATCGTTCTCATTAAAAATTATTTGTTTTATTTTTATTGGATTGGTCTGAAACTGTTACAATTATCACATGTCTAGTAAAGAAATAGATATCGATAAAAATATACACGATTATTTCTTTCGCTTTAATAATTTAAATTATTCTTATTTCTAAAGAGTTATCAATGGATATATATATATATATATATACATACAAGAGAAATTCCATAAGATAACTAACCAATTTGAAATATATTACCAATGTTAAGTAGCTTTCAGTTACCTTTGCCAGCGCGTTTAAAATGAATTTGTGACTGTCTTTACTTGAAAGCAAATCGATACGAAATTTTTTCATGCTTGTATTATTCAAATTCCAGCAATACATTTCACTTTTTATTGGAACCGGGTACATTTTTAAAATACCTTCGAGAAGAATACGTGAAAGTCGTTGTTTGTTCGGCATTACGCGTCGTGTTAGCCAAGCAAAACAATCCCTTCCTCCGTTCTAAGCCAGTGTAAGCCAGCTTAGGAGACAGGGATTCCAAATTCTAGGTGTAATCACGATTTCTCCCAACGTATCTCAACCCATTTAGATTGGTATCTGGATAATCCTCGGCATCCATCTTCCTCCCATCTCAGCGTCATCCGATTACGGCAGCATATGCGACTGTAATTATACCATGTCCTTTCTCTACTTAAATATTTATAACATATTTAGACTATAATATAGGACTGCGCTCGATATTTTGAGTTTTAGAAACCAAGTGAATATATAAAATAATAAACAATACGTATAACGTACATATAGGTTTTGAAATAAGTTATTAAATGCACATAATGAATTAAAATTAATTGTTAAAAAAACCGATGGCAGGGGCTAGTCGGAAAGGTAGATTTCATCCTATATCACATGTACATATTTGATTAGAAATAAAATTTTGAGATTTTTTAAAAAGTTTGAACCGCCGCTATTTTGAAACGAAGAAGGCAATTCGGCCCATCTTCGAACTTGACCGAGATATGGACCCAAAGTATATGCCTGTCATGTGTTGTTTTCAGCCGTTGAGAAATGCGCCCTCTAGAATGTTCACAAATTTCGTTATATAACATATATATATACCGAAGATTAATTATAGATCAGTTTCTTAAGTGGAAAGAATATATTCGACAACTAGTTTTGAGAGTCGGAAAGCTTTTTTTACAGATTTTATTTCGTGAGAGACACAGTAGATAAAAATACTATTGAACTTATAATGCTTTAGCAGAATCAATTTTGCAATATAGAATTACTGTCTGGGGAGGAACATACGATAGCAACATAAATATCTTACAAATTTGCGAAAATAAAACTTTAAAAATAATATTCATCTTGAATTTCAGATTTCCAACCAATGAATTATATAAATTATGTTTTAGATGCATTTGCCAGATTTTTTAGCCAGTCATATTTTGATTACTCATTAGACGCCGTGAATAATTCTGTTGATAACGATTGTCCAAATAATAACCCTACTGTTAATATACATTTTTTTCGTGAGGCAGAAGTTCTCCAGGCCTTAAAACGCATTAAACCTAAAATGACTGCCGGTCCCGACTCCATACCAGCATTTTTATTGAAAGACTGTGCTATTATTTTTGCATATCCTCTAACCCTAATTTTTAACCTTATTTTAAAAAATTGTCAATTTCCGGACTTATGGAAACTTTCCAAGGTCTGCCCTATTTATAAAAAGGGGAATAAATTCAAAACTTCAGGCCTATTTCTGTAATCTGTAATTTTTGCAAAGTTTTAGAAATCCTACTTCACGACAGTATTTATTGTTCAATTAAGTCTAAGATATCTATTCACCAACATGGATCCATGAAGGGGCGTTCAACGACGACTAACTTATTTTGTGTAACTCAGTATATTTCTGAATCCTTAGATGAACATCGTCAGACTGATGTCATATATACGGATTTCTCCAAAGCATTTGACAGGTTAGATCATCAGTTACTGTTAATCACATTAGAGAAAATTGGCCTTTCATGCTCATTAATTCTCTTATTCAAGTCTTATTTAACAAATAAGTTTCAGTATGTTACTCTTAACGGATTCAAGTCAAGTGTATTTGCTGCTGCTGCCTCTGGTGTTTCCCAGGGATTCATCTTGGGGCCCTTATTTTTTAATATATTTATCAATGACATAACGGATGAAATTGATTTGCCTTGCCTGTTATATGCTAATGACCTTAAAATTTTCTCACTTATAAACCATATTGATGATTGTTTTTCAACTTCAAGCTTGTCTTAGTAAAGTAAACAACTGGTGCTTAGTAAATAAACTATCCTTAAATGCTAGTAAATGCAACGTAATGTCATTCTCGTTGAAAATATCTCCGATTATTTTTGACTATCATTTGGTTAGTGATATTCTTCAGAGGCCTACAACTTTTCGCGACCTAGGCGTAATCTTTGATAGCAAATTATCATTTACCAACCACATTGATACCATAGCCTCTGAAGCCTTTAGGGCTCTTGGATTCATAGCTCGCACCAGTCGTGAATTTACTAATACGGATACATTGCAAATCCTTTACCAATCATTTATGAAGTCGAAACTTGAATATGCATCACTTATTTGGTGTCCCAGTTATGATGTTCATAAGAGTATAACCTGGAAGCAGTTCAACGCCAGTCTGTTAAACTACTTTGGTTTAAGTTGGATGGTATCTATCCAGCTATTGGCTTTCCGCAGAGTCAATTGCTTGAAAGGTTCTCGTTGTCTACTCTGGAAGACAGGAGAATATACGTCTCTCAAGTATTCTTATTTAAAACGCTACACAATGATCTTGATGTTCCTGGAATAATTTGCAAATTAAATCTTCACGTCCCTAGATTAAATTCTCGTAATGACCAAGTTTTTTTATTTACCCACTCCACATACAATTTTATTAAAAAATTCGCCTTTGTTCACTATATGTACTGTAACAATTTTAATAAACTGTGTAGCAACCTCGATATTTTCAAATGCAGCCTTAATGGTATAAAAGCTGAAGTTTTTAATTAATTTAAATACTTTCAAATTACTTTTGTTTTTCTTACACTGAATTTTAATCTTTATTTCCTTCTGACTTTTTCTTCTGTAATCTGTAATTTACACTTTGTATTTATTGATGTTTTTGTTAGTTTGTATTATTCTCTATGCTTTTTTGTTTGTTTTTTTGTCTTATATCGATTTTTAATGTTTTATATTGTACTCTACTACTTTTATGGTTTGTTTTTATAACTTTCTATTCCTGTTCTATAATTGAATATTATACCTGTTGAACAGTGTATGCAATAAATAAATAAATAAATAAATGAATGAATGAATGAATGAATGAATGAATGAATAATATTTTAAACATAACAAACTTATATGTAACGGCTTGTTTAAAAGTAGCCCATTATAATTTTCCATGTTTAAGAAAATTTCTTGATCATGACTGCTCTTCTAGGGCCAATGTTAACAGACTGTTGAAAACACTAACATGTTCTAATGATAGTTCACAAAGCTTCGTCACATTTTTTGCGCCAAAAATATATGGCAGCATTCCACAGAAATTATAAACACTTATAGTGTATACGACCAGAATTGAAACCGCATAAAACTAAAAGCCGGCAAAAACAGTCGGCATCTCTTTATTGTTTTTCTTATGACAAGCATTTCTATTTACCTCCGTAAGAGATGCCGACTATTTTTGCCGGCTTTTAGTTTTTATACGGTTTCAATTCTGGTCGTATACACTATAACACTTTAACTGCTAGTGCCGCAATATGTTACACATCGCTGATGTATCTGGCGCTCCGATTTGTTGAAAACTAAACATTCTTAAATAATAAAATGTCAAAATTGTAGAAAATGATATGAAAACATGCTGGACCAGCAAACAAAAATTAAGAAAATTTATTTTCTGTCCTTGACAAACCTGAAAATATAATAATTCCAAGAACAAACAAAATTACAAAGATCTTCATAGATTTATTTATGTATCGATTCCTCATTCCAGATAATATGTGAACTGGAAATAAGGCATCTGGACTATCGCAGTTCATATTCTGCAATGACAAATTTTGCATTTCGAATGAAAGCAATTTAGCTATACGAAACTGTAGTCAATTTCAGTTTTCATGCATGTTCTTTGAAACGAATAGAAGCCTCCAGGCACGCATTGTGCTGGCAGTATATAGATTCGCAAACTCGCTGATGTTATTGAGATGCAAATTTTAATGAAGTTTTTAATCTCGCAGAGATCCGGAATATTAATATTTAATTTTTCTCTTTCCAGTTTTCAAATGATGGACCCAACGGAGAATCCATGTGCCTGCAAGGACCCGATTGTTTTATGGTGAGTAAATAACTACTGTATCTATTTCATGTTTACAGAAAACATATTTTGTAGAAGATTTGTGTGCGGCGGAGAACGTACATGAACTCTGTCGTATAATAAATAATATGTATATGTATACAACCCATTTAGTTATATTAGCTTGCAGGAATATGCTGAAACTTTTATGTCTGAATATAAACTTCGGCAGTTAAACTTGTGTATGCTTCGTATGCAGGGTGTAGATATGCATTTTTTCATCAACTCAATTTTCACCTCTACTGGGCCAGATCATTAACTTGTTTATCGTTTACTTTTTAACCATAAAGGAATTACCAGATATACAGTTATGCAGGTGCGTAATTGTATACTTGTACAGGGTGGCAACAAGCAAATAAAACAGTTTGTGGTGGTAAATTAATATCAATTACGTTTTTTATATATTTATTTGTTTTATCATCTGATTTTTTAGACCTTCTCCTGACAAGGATTTCTTTGATCCGTGAAATGTACGGACTTTGACTTCAGAATCTTAATTATTGTTAATAATAATATATTACCACTTCACCGACTTAATCTGGATTTCGTAAGCATCATAGTACTGCCACATCATTGTTTAATGTCTGTAATAATATAGCAATTACAATTGACGACTCGGAAGTAACTTATTTATTTCCTCTCGATTATAGTAAAGCGTTCGACCTAATTAACCATAAGTTGTTGATATCTAAAAGTTAAGTTATTATGGAGTAAATGATCTGACCCTCAATGGACTTATAAATTATCTTTCTCAAAGTACGCAAATAGTAACAGTAGATGGAAAAACATCAACAGAACTTTTCCGTTCGTCCGTCTATCAGTCCATCTGTTCGTCCGCCCATCACGTGCCTGAAGAAACAAAAATCCGATTGTAGTGAAATTTAGACAATAAATTAGTGTTGTCTAGAAGCGGCTTGCTGTTTTTAAAAAAAATCTATCGGCAAATATGAAAATTGTGAAACAGTTAAAGAGAATTAAATGTTCATAAAGTTGCGGCGTTCTTTGATAGGACAAAGTATTACGCAGAATATCGTTTCGCCAATCAAAATATAATTACTCGGAACAGCCAAGTAATGGAATTTGAATAATTTGTATTTTTATTATTACTATTATTGTTATCAAAGTGAGAATAATCTGATATAATCTTTTGCGCCACTTCATTAGTAACGGAAACCAGCAATTTTGCCGTAAACTAACTCAAAGTGTCTATTAAGTTAATAAGCTGTAAGCAATATATTAGCTGGCAATTTTTGGATTGCAAAATTTGTATTCAATTAGAAACTCACACGAGCGCGGTTTATGTATATACTTACGTGTGTTGTATATACTTTAGGAAACAATCGTTTCGATATTGATCTTTTCAGTAGCGTCGAAACCGCTTAAGGAACACTGTAATTGTGCCTTGCACCTTGTAATTTCATTTGCTCGAGGATAGGTTCATTTAACACCATCTGTTACGATACGGCACTATCACATATTATATTAAATGCTTCGCATATCTTTGCAACTGGTATTATAATATGCTGCACTACTGCGGATATAACAATAAAATGATAAAAGAATTGATATTAACTACCGTAATAATTATACTTCTGAAGATTTCGTTCTTAGTTTCTTTGACAGTTATAATGTATTAATATTAATTTATTCATTGGAATGTTTACAATTATTAAAGGTTGTCTCCTATGGTGAGTTCCTTAACTTATCCAATTACTAATGATATTCCACATAGAATATAATAATCAAGAGACAGAAATATATTATTTATAGTCTGTAAATAATATAGGACGGTTTGTCGGGTCGGTTGGTTGCTGACGGTGATAGTTTGCTGCATATAAATTATGTGGATAATATGTATTTGTATTATTGGATGAACCCATTCTTATTGATTTTATGTATGAAATAATTATTTTTGTTTTTATATTGTTTTAAAGATATGCCTGTATAGCATAACAAAATATAATAGAAAACAAAACTAATAAGGGCTTGGCGCCATATTCAGTTATTAATTATTATTCTACATTTATGCATTCTCTAAACAAGAAATTTCATTGAAAGCAAATGTATAAAAAATAGAAATTGTAATTTCATATTGTTGTTGGATTTCGTTAACATGTAATGTCAACAAATACTTACGTACAGGGTTACTCACCATATATTATATATTCACCATATGGTATGACTGATGGTCGAGAGGTGAGCGCACTTGCCTCTCACCCAAAAGTTCCGGGTTCGATCCCCCGGTCGTGGCAGTGGAAAATACTGTGAGGGGGTTTTTTTCATTATACGTGGATATTGGGTGTGTGTGTCCCTTGTCCCTAAATGTTTAGCCCCCTCCCACACAAAGCTCTTCTATAGCTTTCCGGGATAAAGGGGGTCGTCATTATCTGTAGTGTATTTATTATTTATATATAACTTACATGTTGAAAATACTTATAATAATAATAGTAAATGCCTTTATTTCCAATAATATTCTACATAGAGAAAAAAGAACATAATAGATATATTTTAGGGAAATCTCAAGGGGAAGTTCACAACAAGTGTGCTCTACCACTTAACCCTCGATATACATTAAAAATGAAAAATTACGCACAAAGTACATTTACAATAAGTGTAAGGTAGTATAGAAAAAACTAAAACATTATATGCATGAGCAATAAATAAACAAGTAAATAAAATAAATAGGCACATAAAACTATTCTGACTAACCTAACAAAGTAGTTTTAAAATATCTTTTAAATTTTGCAACACTAAATGATTTGGCATTAAATGAGACTTGATTATATAATTTGTAAATGCAATATCTGAAACCTCTCTCGTAGAAGGAAGTTTTGTGCATAGGTGGACTAAGTAAACCTTTAGACCTGATATTGAGGTTATGAACATCGCTGCGAAAAGTTATTTTATTGTAGAGATAAGACGGAGCCTTCATTGTGATAATCTTGTGAAAGGTACAAGCTGAATAAAAGTTTCTCCGACCTTGCATGTTCAGCCACGTGAGTTCAGGCAGCTTATGTGAAACATGTTCATATTTACGTATACCATAGATAAATCGAATACACGAGTTTTGCACGCGCTGTATACGACTGCTACAATCCCTGTCCAAACAAGGGCCATAAACTGGGGCACAGTATGTGAACTGCGACAATACCAATGTTTCACAAAGCGTCTTTTTAGTATTTATGCTTAAGTAACTTCTGTGTGGATAAAGAAGCCTTAGGGTGGAGTAAGCTTTTTGTATAAATTTACAAACCTGTTCTCTAAATCTTAAAGTTGTATCTAAAATTAATCCTAAATTTCGGGCATGTTGCGAAAATTCTAAACGACATTCGTTTATTTCAATATTAATTAGAATTTTCAAATTAGCACAGTCTGGCTTCTTACCGAATAAAAGCATAGCTGATTTTAATGGATTTAAAACAAGTGAATGCTGCAAAGAAATGTCCGATAAACGTTTTAGGTCATCGTTGACTTGTTGCACAGCAGCTTCATAATCCTTAGCATAAAAAGGATAGTAAATTTGGGTATCGTCTGCATACATATGAACCGAACAAGATTTAACAAAATTTACAAATTGAGATGCGTAAATTGTAAACAACAGGGAGCATAAAATAGATCCTTGTGGAACACCTTTATTGGTCGCCCTTGTCTGGGAAAATTTATCGGATATCCTTACCATTTGTGAGCGTTCTTCAAGATATGATTTGAGCAGTTTATAACCTGTATTATTAACACCACATGATTTTAAAATTGCTAAGAGCAGTTCGTGATCAATTGTATCGAACGCCTTACTAAAATCTAATAAAATCAAAATAGTACATTTACCTTGATCAGTGGCCTCAACAACATCATCCGTAATATGCATTAAAGCTGTAGAGCAACTATAACCAGCCCTAAAACCTGACTGGATTTATGGCAGTATGTTAAAGGTATATCAACGTGTTCCCTACGCTGAATCTCAATTATTTTTTCTGCCAACTTTGACGATCCTGTGAGAATACTAATAGGTCTCAAGTCTGAAAATGCCTTTGGATCATTTTTTTTCGGGACGGGAGTTACTAGAGCAACTTTCCATGCAGAAGGAAACTGATTTTCAATAAACGAACTATTAATAATATGGGTTAAGAAGTTTAGTAAGTACGGACAACACAATTTAATAAAATAAATGCTTAACATGTCAGATCCGGATGCAGAATTGTTTAAACTCTTTGAATAATTTCAGTGGAAACTAAGCTGAAACTGAACTCTGAATTAGTGATTTTATTTTGATTATAATAATTCGAAACATCGGCAATACTGTTGTTGTTTTGAGGGATACTGTCTATAAAATAATTATTGATATTATCAGGGTCTAGTAAATTGCTAGGTATTTGTGATTTATTACTGGACATAATATTTAGTGACTTAAGTTCACCCCAGAGCTTTTTAGAATTTTTGTTTCTAGCAATATAATTAAAATAAGCTCGTTTTTCAGCGGTTTGGGTATGGTTTGTAGCATTTCGAACTTGTTTAAAATAATTCCATTTTGCAAGTGAGGGATTTCTCTTATATTCAGATTCTCTTTGCTTCATCAACAGCTTTAGATTATCAGTCAACCAAAGAGCCTTATTTCTACTTATGCGGACTGTTCTTAAAAAATCCATCATTAGACCAACTAGTTCATGATCAGATATATCCAAACCTCCTCCTAGTTTTAGAGATGAGACAGATTTCAGATCATTGCGTAACACAACATCAAGTAATGATAGATTATTAGAGGTAATATGAGTGGGTCCATTGACAATTTGATGGAATTCAAGCGATTCAAACATTAAAGTAAAATAGTGAGTTGCGTTTAGGTCTATATTTAGTAAATTGATATTTACGTCTCCAGAACAAAAAAATTTATCACCATATTGCATAGATATTAATAGTGCCTCCTCCAATTGATCAGTAAAATATTTAAAATTCATGTGGGTTGACCTATAACAGACTCCAAAAACAAAAGTGTTATTATTTATAGAGACAGAAATCCACAGTTGCTCAATATTATCACTAGTATCAATAAGGTCAAATTTATACGAATTGTTGAGATAAAATGCCACGCCACCACCTCTAGTTTGCCTATCCTTGCGAATTACTCGAATTAGAGTATAGTTATTAATGTCCACAGATAAATTTAAAATAGAAGAATTTAGCCAGGTTTCACTTAGTTCAAATAAGTCATATTTATTATCTAAAATAAAGCTTTTTATAAAGTTGAATTTTGGTAGTAATGATCGAATGTTTGTATGTGCCGTCTACCATTCTACCATTTATTAACAGAATTGAATGTACTAACTACAAAATAAAATAAAAACAGGAATACCTAATACAAGAAACTGCTTAATTTATTCCATACTAACAAAAAATTACATTTAAAGAACTCGCTTCTGAAAAACAGAAACGATGTAAAAAAACCTTCGACACAGTGTGAACGGCATATAATAAAAAATAATTTGACAGGTTCGTATTTAATACGATTATAATGAATAGAACAAACATAATATATACAAATTAATTATTCTGAGATATTAAATGATTATCAATTCCATTTATGTCCCTTAATTTTACTATTTTGTTTTTAGCTTTTGCATAAACCACTCCATCATTAGACCAGACATTACGATAATGGAATTTTTCACATGCATATATGAAAATTTTTATTCTTGCGGCGGTTAAATCTTCTTTTACACTGATACCAGTCGATCCAATAAGTTTTTCGATAGGCTTTAAAAAAAAAACTCGTTAGAAAAGTACTGCTTTTTTTTTTCTTGTGAAAAATAATTTGTTTTGTTGAATTCTCAATAGACCAGTGCCCATTCTATCGAGTATTTTCTAAACGCCTATCAAATACCTTTTTTTTTAGCCTTTGAACGAAAATTTTTAATAAACTGTTATTCTATATCGAGACGATTAGTTTGATACCCAATATTGCATATTTTGGAAAACCAGAAGTGGCAACCGGTAGTTGTTATTTTAATGCCGATTCTGGTGTATTTCGATCTGGTATAGTCGAGTGTATATTTACTGGGCAGTCAAAAAACGCAACAAAAACTTTACGAGCTAGTTGTTAAGGCCGGTGAACCATTCGGCATGGTCTTATCAAATAAAGAGCCGAACACTAAAAAACTTATAAATATAAGTGATTCAATTTGCAAGAGAGATAGTACAGAGAATAATGGTATTATAATAAGGTCGTACAGTTTTTGTTGCGTTTTTTGATAGCCCAATAAATTTACATAAGAAGTATGCAATATCTGCCGTTTTAATGCAGCAGGTCGCAAAACTTTGCCTAAGTCACCACACTATTATCAAACAATGATTCAAGATAAATAGTGGATGTTTCATAATGACGTAAGGTCGAAATTGCAGTTAAACGCTTTTTTTGACTACACCCGACTTCAAACAGAGTTTTTACACTTTAAATTGAAATGTTTTATTTCAAATGCCATTTTCTTAGCCTTAACATGAAGAATATTGACAAACTGTTATTCTATACATCGAGGCGATTCATTTGATACCCAACATCATAGCAAATCCCTAAACAAGGGGCGCTGAGTGATGGACAGGCGGACGGATGGACAGACAGCTGGATGGACATTAAATTTACTCGACCACTCCCACGCAACTTCGCGGCATTATATATAAATTATTTCCCACCATACTAATACCCCCGCCTCTCTAATTATCCCCTCCACTCTAATTACCCCTACCACCCGAATTACCCCCACTTCTATACACCTCCCTCCTAAGCCCCGCCCACATAAGTCATGCCCTATGACGTCACTGTCTGGCCCAAGTGCCGCTATGTCTATAATTGAGGGTTGAAGGAGAGAAATTGTCGAATTACGAAACAATTTTTTAAAAACTGGCGAAGCCACCCTTAATGCGAGCCTATATTGTTATGATTTTATCAACCACATTTTTACCTTACCATAATACGCGAATGATAAATGCAGATTTGCATATACTACAAAAATTTTCATCACTCTCATAGACGTATAGAATAATGAAAGTTTACAAGTGACTAGGCGTGTGTTTATGCAAACGTATGTTATTCTGTGAGTCTCAAATATTCGCGATGGAATTTCGGGTGATCCTGCTAGTCACATTTCAGACCTCCCGTCGCGACAATGCGACAGACAAGGTTTTTGTTACTAACATACTCGTGTCCCTACATCAAAGCAAGGGTTGCAATATGTGACAAGATAACAAAACAAATATTAGTGAAAAGTAAATTCTGTCTTGTAACGATTCCTCAACGTCGTAGCAGTTAAAAATAACATAATAATATAAAGTTTTTCCATTTAAACAATGCTATTTGTCGTTATAGATTGTTTTGGCAAAATAAATTAAAAATAATATTCCTACAGTTCAAGGCGGTGGTGGTTTTATATACAATAGAGAATCCGTATATTTTAGTAGTATCTTATAAATTCTCCTACTTTCAGCAGCCGTTAAAGATATTTTATTCTTACCTTTTAACGTCTAAGCGACGCTAATTTTTGTGACAAAATAATTTAGAATTATTTTCCACTTCAGGTGGAAAGGGGAATAAGAGACCTGGAGTTTCCGGAAGAAGTAATGGCGTAGCAGTTTCGTAAAATAATGGATATAGATCCTGACAAGCCCTGCGTTTATATTGTTAAATATTCAGATCTTCAAGGCACATAATAGCTGAGGAGAAGTTTGTATCATATTTAGTACTTAATCTCGCCGTAAAACTTTATGTTGCCTTGTCTTTTGTACATAAATCTAATATTTATTTGTTCATTTAATAAATACACAACTGAACATATGAAATTGTTATTAAAAAATTACTTGTATGCAATCACTTCCTCTTAAATTCTGAAAAAAGATAAAGGACACCGCACACTTTTATAGGTGAACTTTTTATATAGTGTAGTCTAAGTTATTTTGCACAAAAATCCTTATTGCCTCAACTTTCTCTATAGTTGACTTGACATTTCCTTTTTAACAAAACTGTAATTTTTGCATAATAAGTGATAACTCATTACACTTTTAGTTCAGTGTATTTCAGTCAATAGCAAAAATTGTGAAACTGTAATATCTAGAATCTAGATAGATAACAAGTTAATAAATACAGTAGCTATTTGGCCTTTCAATAATTATTACGTACTGGTTTTTTAAGTTTGATATAAAAATTTGGATTGTAGCACTGAGCAGAAAAAGACATAACACAATTTGTACATTTATAACAAACAGGTTTTCCTTTATTTGAATTAATTCCCTCCGCAAGTCTTAGCTATTGTCTTGTATATATGAGCTGGTAAGTTTTTCTGAAAAAATCCCAAATGTCACGTCCATCAGATATTCTAACGTAAGAACTGGAAGCAATTGCCTGGAAAATCTACTACAAAGTAAATTTGGCCAGAAACCACCAATTTAAAAACTAACCATAATATAACTTATTTGTAAAGTTTTTGTTATTCAGGTTATTTTATTAACAATTAGGTTATATAGTTATTGTCTTCGTCATTTTTCTTGAGAATTTCGGTTCTTTTAAAAAAACCATTACAGTCATAAACCTGATTCACTCGTGGTGTAGGTAGAGAAATAAGTGGGAAAAACAATAAATTGTATAAATATATTAAAAGAGCTCCTCTATATCACTGCCGACTCACTACTCATTCTAACTCACTTGTCTACACACGTCAAATAAAAATTTACACTTAATAGGTAAAACTTATCAACAGGTAGTAGCATTTCTAAAAATAGAGTGACTTAAATATGTTATATTTACCTAAAGGTAAATTTTTGTTGAAACTTAAAAGTTAATAACTCTTTAAATAAGTATAGTAACATGTCGTATACTTTAAGGTAATTCATCTTAATAAAAAGTTAAAATACCTAGAATTCCTTAGCCATATCAACTTTTAGGTTGAATTAGCACAAATTTAAAATTTCAAAATGAACTTTTTTTTGAGGGAAAATAAAAAAAATCTCTTCAGTCTTCTTCGTCTGGTGTTCGGCGGCGGGGTAGTGTGAGATTTTCACCTCACTAAAACCCCTCCCCTCTTCCGCCCCCCCCCAACTTGGAACCGCGTTAACATTACTTCAAGTTGGAGGAGGGTATCGCCTGCTAGGCTGAATTGCGCCTAGGGAATCTTCCCCACTTCGTTGTTGCCGTCTCCGCTCCTCAACTTCCTTATTCGACATTATCAGTTTAGTCATCTTCTGTATCTCCTCCCATGCTCTTTTACTATCCATTTCGATTTTATAGCTGAGGTCTCCGTCTTCTTTCTTCCCTTTCGTATATCATGCCCCTGTATTTTGGGCATTTCATAGAGTCACTTCTGTGTCCCCCTGCTTTACAATTCCCACAGTACTCAGGTTTCTTACAGTCCTTTACCCTGTGTCTCTTTCCCCCGCATCTTAGGCAGTCCTCACTTCTGGCTTTCCCCGTACACGTTCTTGCTCTGTGCCCAAACTGCAAGCATTTAAAGCACCTGACGATATTAGCGCTTTTCCTGACTGCAATTTAACCATTTAATCCTTACGCCTCCCTCCTTTTCAAGAAGCCCTGCAATTCTCTTTGGGACCTGTACTGTTGCAGTCTGACTCCCATTCAACGCCTCCCTTATTGAGGATATTTCGATATTATTTACTCCGAAGTCTGGCTCGCCACTATTTTTACGATGGCCTCCTTGATTTCATCTCCCGTCGCTGCTGCGTTAATATCCCTGATGAATATCGTTTTGCTCTCCCTTTTTTCCTCAACCCTTACCTGTTGTAGGTTTTCCCCACGGCTTCTTTCAAGGCTTTACACTTTTCTGCACCGCCCTCAACCGTAACCAATAGATCTTCTTTTTCTGTGTTCTTCATGTTCTTCATCTTCTCAATATTTACGCTCCGTTTAACCTCCTTTACCAGTTCCGCATAGGATTTATTTCCTGCCTTTATAATTATTCCCGCATTTTCTCCCCTTAATCTCCTCCCTCGGGTTTCTTGCCCTACGGTATTTACAGGCGACTCCCTCTTATTTTTAGCATTTCTTCCCATAGGGATGTATTCTAATTTCTACATTCACTTCTCTAAACGCATATTCACAGAGCTTCTTTAGCGTTGCCCTGTCCAAACTCATCTTGTGCGGCGGGGGTGCACTTCCTCTTCCCTAGTTCTTTTAATATGGCTGCCCATTTCTTCAGCATTTCAAATATATCCTCGTTTTCCCATGTTTCTTCTACTCCCAATTTTCCCGGTAGAAGGAATGTCTAGCGGTGTCCCTGTGCTCTTCCTCACGATTTAAGGTTAGATGGATACTACACGCCCTGTATTCCACCTTGCCTTCTCTTACTCCTTTTCTAGGAGGGCCTTTGATATTGGGCAGGCTACTCTAGAACTTATCAGATGAAAATTCCAAAAAAAAAAACGTAAATGTTTTTTAAAGTCGTACACAACAAATATTAAGTATTAGCTCAGAATATTATAATTTTTTTACCCGATAATAGGAGTTTTCTTATTAAATAGTATTTTGGAGGGGCATTGTTATTTTTCAAAGTAGAAGTGTTAACATGCACGACAAAATTTCCTTCGCATAAATTTCAACAAGCGTGAACTGTAGACACGTCGCAATTACATAACATATATTTTTGTCATCGGGATTTATTCATTTTGAACCTGTGCTGTCCATTAAGTATATGTTTTAGTTGTGTTGGTGACTTCCAACAATATGTTCATAGTTTCTATCTAAAGCTAGTTAAATCAACGTCGAATTGACGTCAGACTGACGTCAAATTTCCCAAGACAGATTACTAACCAAACGTCCTGGGTTTGCTACAATATGGATTTAGATGTAATTCTACCCATTGTGGTCAATATCACCAAATTTCGACGTAGTCTTATTCTCCACTTATGTCGAATCCACGTCGCGTCAACGTATATTTTACATAAATATGGTTTAAATCTAATTTTGCGACTAAATATATTATACATAATTTAGGTAGCCTCGACGTTAAATTAAACCAAAATGTTTAATTAAATTTTCTATAAATGTTTTAATAGATACTTGTAAAATAAAAAATCCATGTAGAGTACTGAGCACTAGTTTTAAAAATGCTGTCACTACCTGTAAGCAGGTACTCATCAAATTATGAAAATATATTGAGTAGGTGCCTCGACTAAGCACACTTATTTTATGCCACGGTTATTGTTTAGGTAGTGGGTTTAGGGTTTAAAACTCATGTGGCAACATAAGTACTTCTACTTTGTCTAAAGCGCAGTGTGAACATTTTATTAAATCTATAAATCATATTTTACCTGCATTTTATTGCGGAGTTCATGAGAGCAGCACTTGCTCCGCTGCAGACATTGTACGGTACGTGACCTAAAAATGGCATTAAATACTTTAGTAAAATCATGAACACGAATACGATGTGCGGTTTCAGGAGCACACAATACAAAGAATTCCAATTCGAGCCAAGCTACTGATGATAACAAAACCTATAATGGTTGAGGTGAGGTATCGTGACCCCGCAAAGCACACCGAAGCACCGCTTGAGATATAAACGTCTAATAAATAGAGGTGTAACTTTAAATACAACCGCGTAGCAGGTGAAAAATGAGATCAAATACAATCAATTCGCGGTTTTCTGTCGAAATACAGTTGAGAATTTCGAGCATTTATCAAGGGGTCAGGGCCCGATGTATAAGTGGCTATATTCAAGGGAATAAAACAAATTTCCGCCGCTGGAAACCTGGTGCACTGTCTCTGACAGTAATAGTCCGTGCACAGGAAATATACCTTTTTATATTAACCATATATTTCACTACCGCCCTGATACATTGATATTACCTGTGCCGACTCGGCGTGCGGCGCTTCACTCTTTTGAAAAGATAGAAATTCCATGTAAAATAACTTACATTTCGTTTAAATCGATAAACGCTCATAGCATTTTTGTTCCAGAGCTAGCTGGATCACGTTCTGAAAACGTTAATCAAATTTATTTAATAGTTTTTAAATTTTCCTATTTTTGCCTTATTTATTTATATCCGGCTTTTGATTTAATAGAACTGGTAAATCTACACTACACTAGGGTTCGATCTAAAGTAAAATAGACTAGACAAGGTTGTGCGAGAGACAACACGGCTAGTTACTGTACAAATTCCGAGTTCAAGTCTCAGACGTGGCAGATGGCAATCTTGTAGGGAATGGTCGTTGTATAATTGTCTATGTGTATGTGTTCTGGTTGAGTGGTGGAATAGCTAATGCTAGACTCCACCAGGACTTTAATCTAAATAAGGTGTTAAAATAAAAAAAAATTAAAAAATTGCTGATAATGTCATAACTTTCAAAAAAATGTTTGTAGATTTTTTTTATATGAACAACGAACTTTTCAGTGAATTGTGTCATTGAATTTATATTGAAATTTTAATGTTTTTCCATAAAATGCTGTGAAATCTACTGCATAATGCAATTTCGTCTAATATTACCCTAGGGTGACATAATTGTTTTAATAGACTGTTAGCATGAACGTTAATGTATCACTTTCTTTCATATACATTATTTTGCTATTTATATTTCCTTCTAACTAGTTTAGGGATCGATGAAAGTCATTGTTGTACTTTTCAAATTTCTTCTGTGGTTAATTTTCTTTTACTTCATCCCAATTATTTCCTTTCATTAAAAGAACAGTATCTTCAGCGTAAGGTAAAATTTTACATTTCGTATTTAGTAGTAACAGTTAATGTAAAGATAATGTAAATCAAAAATAATATTGGTCCCAGAACGGTTCTCGAGGTATTCCATATTCTAATTGCCGTGTGAATGTACTGAGTTGACCACCGTTTTTAACACGCTGTTTCTGTTTTGCAAGTAACTATGAAATAAGTTATTAGCTATTTTTCGTACATCATAATGATTTAGTTTGTCAATAACTATATTGCCAGATGCCATATCAAAAGCCTTGGCTGAATCAAGAAATCCGCGATCTGATTTTTGTGGTTTTCAATGTTGTTATATATTTTAAGATGTAAATGATTCATTAACCTTGATTTTAAACACATTTCTAGTAATTTACTAATGTTGTTTATTAAAGATGTCGACCTGTAACTGCAAGTCAAAGATTTTTTCCCTTTTTAAAAGCTTTTATTAAACTTGCAATGTTAGTTAGTTAGTTAGTTAGTTAGTTAGTCAGTCAGTCAGTCAGTCAGTCAGTCAGTCAGTCAGTCAGTCAGTCAGTCAGTCAGTCAGTCAGTCAGTCAGTCAGTCAGTTAGTCAGTCAGTTAGTTAGTTAGTTAGCTAGTTAGTTTAGGGTAAATCTTGCAATGACAATTTCGATTAGTTCTAATTAAGGTAGAGCTTTGAAATTTTGTAGATGTGCATAAGTCCGGTGACAATACACTAAACTACAACTAAACACATGTTAAAATATTTTCATATAAGAAAAAACAAGATGAACGGCTTCAAGATTGTTGACGACTTCATCGTTTATTATCCGATTCGACTCAAAATCGATCTCTGGTGGTTTTCGAGATTATGAATTCTTGATCAAAATTTAGAAATTCAAAATGGCGGTGCCAATATGGCGGATGACTTTTGTCATTTATGGTCCAAATCGATCAAATCCGATATCTGGGGGTTTTCGGGTCCGCCGATTACGAATTTCTAGTGAAAAATTTAGTTCAGGATGGCGATTTCAAGCTGGCGGACGACTTTATGATCCGATTCGACTCAAAATCGATATCTGGGGGTTTTCGTGATCGCCAATTATGAATTCTTGGTAAAAATTGAGAAATTCAAAATGGCGCGGCGCCAATATGGCGGACGAATTTCCTCATTTATGGTCCAAATTGATCAAAATCGACATCTGGCGGTTTTGGGCTTCGCCGATTGCGAATTTCTAGTCAAACATTTAGTTCAGGATGGCGGCTTCAAGATGGCGGACGACTTTATAGTTTATGATCCGATTCGACTCAAAATTGATATCTGGGGGTTTTCGAGATCGCCAATTATGAATTCTTATTCAAGACTCATAAATTCAAAATGGCGGCGCCAATATGGCTGACGACTTTTGTCATTTAGATCCAAATCGATCAAAATCGATATCTGGGGGTTTTCGGGGTCGCGGATTACGAATTTCTAATCAAAAATTTAATTCAAAATGGCGGACGACTTTACCTCTTATGATCCGATTCGTCACAAAATCGATATCTGAGTATTACAGCATATCAAAAGACTAAAAAGTAAAAAATAAAATTTTATTAAAAAATGTTTTAAAAAAGATTTTATTTAAATGCTCTAAAAAGTAGAAAATAAACTGTGAACTAAATCAAACCTTTAATTTTGTTACATTATATAATTTTTTTGCGATATAAAAGCTTCTCGCGAGCAATCTCCTTTACACCGGAAAATCTCGCTACAAACTTTTATATCATAAAAAAATTATATAATGTAACAAAATGATGGACTGTTTAGAGCATTTAAATAAAAGCTTTTTTAAAAATATTTTTTTTATAGATTAGTGTTGGAAAAGATAATTTTAACGCATCCGGAAATATACCGTTCTAAACAGAAAAAATATATAAGTTAAGGGTAACGCTATATTATCTTCTTTTATAAGTTTAAGTATTTTCGAACAAGAGCAGTATTTTTAATTGGAATTAAAAATATACTACTCACACATTATTTTTCTCCAATGTCTTACTTACTTTTTCTTTGCTCACCATGCCTTTGCCAATACAAAATTATTGTAAAAAATTTGTGTCCTTTATTTTTTCGTCATTGTGAATAATTTCAAATATATTATTTATATTTTCTCCCACATTCCATCCATCTTTTGCAGTATCCCGTAATTTTTTATATTATTATTCTTTTAAATTAGATATCCCCTTTCAATAATACTCTTTCTTTACTTTTTTTTATTAGGTTATTTGTTTTATTTCTATAATTCTTGTCTTTCTAAAAGTTCTTCGTTATTTTCGTTTCGATTTACCTCATGCTACAGTAGTTTGAGTTTTTAAAGTGTTCGTTAATAATATTAGTTAAGAATTCATAATAATACCTACACGTTTAGAAGAAGAATGCAAATATAAATATAAACAAACTAGGTAATTTCTTAATAGTGTTGAATTTTTGCTTCAATAGTTCCTAAATACTGAATTTTTCAACACAATCTTGAAGTTCAAATATAGTAGATAAAAGCCGTAACAGCTTCCTAAGAACAATATTCCAAGATAACTGACAAAGATAAAAATACAAAAACTCTAGATATTTTGTACTGAATTTGCAACTTGTAACCCTTTATAATGTGAATGATTTATCACCTCTAAAATGCCCCAGCTTAGATTTATGATGTGGCAGTCAATAAATAAGAAGAATAATAAAAATTTGTAGGTACCTAATAAAATATTCTATAGCTGCATTTTTGCTCCTAATAATTTATTTATCACACACTTCTTTCGAGCTGAAGTTATCTTTAACAAACGGCAAGAGTTTCTTTAAGAAGCTCCGAGGAAATGACTTGCCCAGAGTAATAAAGTTGCAAATTGCCCATCAATCACTAGCACTCTTGACAAATTTGTCAAATGGATACAAAAGGACAAATAATAGAAGTGAAACTTCAAGCCAGCGAACGTGTTAGATAGTATACCCCCCATTGAAATGCTGTCTAGTTTGTAACCTGAAAAATGAAATTAATAGTAAACTTACTCGTGAGGGGGTAAAAAGGCAACAGACCATCCCCTTTTCACAGTAAACAACCCTCATAAATTTGGCACGGTCGTCGTTAAAGTCAATTATGTTTTTTTTTACGGAAATTTATTGCTGAACATTTGTTATCATAAAGTATCTGTTTCGAATAAGTATTGGTCAGATCAAATAATTTTTGTATAGTAATAATAATAATTATTATTATTACTTTTTTCTAAGAGGCAAATACCCAATTAGAACGTTTATTGTTCAAAAATAGGAGAATTACAATATATGACTGTGTGAGTCATCCAGACCTTTCAGTGTGAGTTTGGATGAGTACAAGAATTACATTAGAAAAAATGAAATTCAGAAATGAAAAAATGAATACTGATTCATATACCTGATTTTAATATAAACAATAAAATCATCACAAGACGGGCCAGAAAAGCTCTACAGTATATTTCCTAAATTTCCTCTGGGCTTAATAATATACCATAAATGTATGCTTTATACACGATCTCGGCTTAACTGCAGCGGTGCTTTTTTATATACTGTGTACTAGTGTATATAATGTATACAAATGAAGACAACTGTGTGTAGCCCTACGTTTGGCAACGTCGCAACTTATATCTTTATTCAGTTTATGGTGGCATATAATTTACTTATTTTTATTTCAAGAACAGTTTATTTTATAAGCTTAAAACTTTAACATTTGCTGCAGTTTTCAAGATAGGATGAAGCATACGGTTTTGATATTAACTGATGTTTCATAAGAGCCTAGAAATAACTTGTTAATGTTTTCACATGAAGCACCATCTACACATAACATGTATGCCTTTTTCTAATTTCTCTTGCCACAATAAGGAAAAAAATTAATATATGTCAGTTAATATTGCAAATGCAGAGATACCTCTTTAAATGATTGCAGAAAATATGAGTTCTGTTATGTTACGTTTTTTATATATTTCAATTTTCCCTATGTATTTACCGTGTATAGTTCCTGTCCTCTACTACTTTTTTTTTCGGGAGCCGTTTGTTTAAAATAAATTAATGAATAAATAAAGTTTTTAATAAATGAAAAGTAAACAGTTTTAATAAAAACCGAATTTTTGCACAATAGTATTTAAAAATCTATACGTCAGTTTGTTGCAATGTTGTTACTATTTGCTCATGTTGGAAGCCAACAACTATGCCCTTTGTACAGCAAACAACCCTCATAAATTTATCGTGGACGTCGTTAAAGTCAATTATGCTATTTGTGTACTTTTTGTTGAATTTTTAGAGTTATTGAACAGTAGTTACCGTAAAATTTGTCACATTTTGAATAGAGCTATTGGTCGACGCAAATAATTCATGTTTAGTTGGATGACTATTGTTTCAAGTGTACCTCCGACGACAAATATCACAAAATTCGTTACTGTTGATTTAGTAGTGTGCATGTACATACATGTATTTCGCAGCCATATATATCTTTATAATGGCCCATAGTTCAATTTTTCAGCGGTAATAACTCAATGTTACCGTGACTTTTTGAATTTCGTGAAATTGTTCCCGTCTCCTTTTGCATAATAGAAAGATCATCTCAACAGGAATGTAGAACTGCCCCGTAATACCGAACAAAACAAATTGGAAATTTTATTTATGACTTTTCAAGTTCTCAACTTTGTTCTGCGATGGGAAGATACGCATTTGTCTACTATAAAACTTCGTATCCTTCTACCTTATTTTTACAAATCATAAATAATATACTCGCTGAAAAGTGTTTTATTTCTCTGATATACTTTTAAAATTTATAATAATTATTGCTTAGCATAAATTATTAGTAAATTATTTTCTATAAAAAACTAATGTGCTTATATTATTTACTGTTTCTTTAATTTATTTCGCTTTTTGGAGCTTCTGCCATCTTCAAATTAATTTTGAAAATCTAAATTTTTTACAAATTCTTTATAAACAACCTCGAAAACTATAACGATCATTATTTTCTTAAAAGAAATATTTAAAAATTCCGATAATTGTATTTTTCGGTCAGATTTCTAAAAATTTTAATTTTTTTTTAAATTTACCGATTTTAGTAATTGGTGCAATTTTCAATGGGTTAACATTTTAGTTTATGGCATTAGAAATCCAAAAAAAATAATTGAAATCCATTCATTATACCCGTGTTCCGTCATTTGTCAATTGTAATGACTAATTACACTGGTTTACTTATTTAATTGCGTTTTATTTCGTTTATAAGTTGTATAACTGAGGTCTCTCTGTTGGATTGCCTCACGTATTTTTTATTCCACCACTTCTGAAACCTGTCTCTAACAGCTGCCTGTTTTTTAGGTGCAATTTCTTCTAACTTTTAATTATAGAAAGAGATATATTCGGCGTTGATGTTACTGGGTATAATTCCAATTTATTGATGAGAACTTTTGATTAAGCTCTGAAAAATTTATTTTTCTCCCAGAAATTAAATATTTGTTTTGTTTGTAATTTTTTGTTGTTTTAAAGTTAGTACAAACTATACAATGGTCAGTTATTTTATGTGTTTGATGCACCTTACAAGTCGTTTATCGTTATAATCATCTTCGTTATTATAAGTGGAAACTTGAAGTCATCAAGGAGTAGATAGATTTTTCATTCACGTCAAAAACATAAAACAGACCTCACCTAAATTAACTTCCATCAGAACAACGATTTTAGTATGTAAATGAATCATCCGCTGCATGTAGGCGAAAGCCGTTCATCTGTATAATTAAATAAATGCATTTCCTATATATTTGAACCCTCGACTTTGCATTGTCTACCAAAGGAGGGTACGACAATATTTAATCTATGAAAATCCAGCGTGCATCTTTTATTGCGTGCCGTCTGGTCTCGGCATGACAAACGCATGTGTCAATGGTATAATGAAGTCTAAAATGAATATTAGTCCCCTGTATACTGTACTCCACTTCGGGCAAGATAATTTATTGCCAGGATATCCCATATCCTCGCGTGATAGCGCCTCGGTGATACTGAGCCTAGTCACATGCTAAGTGCACTAGGACAGTGCGATATTGCAGTTATTTTGGAAGGCGAAATATGGATTATTCTCGCGGTTAACTGGCGTATTTTCTCCCCCACAGAGTTGGCTAATATCTAATATCAAAATGTACTTGCTTGCGAGCAATCTGGCGTAGTTTTTATTAACCCCTGCTGTTACTTCTTATCTATGCAACCACTTGCGGTGGCATATCAGGATATGATAATTGCCAGACGAAATCCACATTTTATGTTAACTGATTTGTTATTTATTCACTTCTATCACAAGTGGTTTAATTATATCCGAAAATGTTTTCGAGGTCTCGGATATTGTATGAAAATTACATGCCGAAAACGAATCTAACCCAATTGTAATTACTGTTTATACCATATTTTGTGTATACAATGTAATAATAAATAATAATCTCAATAATAATAATATATTTAATTTCTTCCATTCAAAAGTATAAGTACAATAACAGAAGAAAAGGCCAAAATAAATTAAACATAAAAGTGCCGAAAAAATCCTGAAATTAGTAGTGTTTGAGCAAGTCATAAAATATAGAAATACTAACAACATATTATACAGCTATCAATCAGGGTTTAGTGGAAACCACTCATGTGAAAGTGCTTTTCAGTTTGTGATCTTCGGCTGCAAACATAAAATTGATGAGAAAGGCAGGCTTCGGAGTGCAATATTTGTGGATTTTTTTTTTTACTCTATATACTTATTATTACATTACAATTGCATATATTATTTGTATAGGTTATGACACCTGAGGAGACCGCGTGTTGTGTCTAGCAGTATAACATTTTTGCTCACATAATTTTATATTTAACTATATCTAATTTATTGCATTTATACTTAATATTACAATACTTATAATTACGTTTACTAAAGCTAGAAAGGTAGGAAGACAGGAGACAGATAATAATAAAAAGAAACACAAATAAGATAAGATAAAACGAGTTTGACTAATACTTATTTACATATTTACAAATTTACAAAGGGCGGATAGTTAAGTTTTTGATGGAACTACTTGCTTAATTAGGCTAAAAGTTGAAGACATATGGTATAATTTTTTACTAGATATTTTTTACATTGTTTTTTGAATTTCTTTTTATTCTGGGCTTTTATATGTTCTGGTAGCTGGTTGTATAGTTTGATTCCATTGTATTTGATTTGTTTCTGGCAGACTGCTTTGCTATATTTTGGAGTTTGATATTTGTTTTGGTGTTATTTCTTGTTTCATATCGGTGATTAATACTCGAACCAAATATATGTTTCTTGTTGTGTGTATAAACTACAGCAGCGTGCATATACAGACCTCTCACATTCAGTATTTCATTTTCTACAAATATATTTCGGCAGCTATCTCTACTTTTCTTATTAATAATTTTGTGTAATTTGGAGAGATTGGAGGGTTGTATTATATGCTGATCCCCAAACACTAATGCCATACCTAATTATGGATTCTGCTAGGCTGTTATACGTCACTAAAAGAGTTTTTCTATTTAGGACACTTTTCAGGTTGTAAAATTTATAAATTAGTTTCCTTAACTTCTCATTTAAGTGTTTGATATGCTTTTCCCATTTTAAATGTTTATCGAAGATAACGCCAAGGTATTTAATAGTAGTGGTGTTTTGTATGTAACTCTTTGTTTCTTCGTCAATTAGCATAGGTTCCATTGTTTGTGGCATTCCTGCCTTTGTTGGGGAGAATGTCGTGAAGTTAGTTTTCGCAATATTTAGTTTTAGAGAGTTTATATCTAGCTATGTTTTAACTTTACTTATTGCGGCAGTCGCTTTTTGTCTCGCTAGACTCCAGGTTTCACCCGAACTGATTAGTGCGGTGTCATCTGCATATGATATGATTTTGCAACCAAAGTTATTCTCAAGCAAATCATTTATGAACAGCAGAAATAGGGTCGGTCATAAAACGGTGCCCTGTGGCACACCCGTTTTTATTGTTTTCCTTGTGCTAAAAGCGTTGTCTATTTTTACTTGCTGGGGTCTATTTGATAGGTAATGTTTCAGAAGATTATGTACATTTCCCCTAATACCCACTTTGTTTAGTTTGTCCAGTAGTTGGCTATGTGAGACTGTGTCAAACGCTTTTTGTAGGTCTAGAAAAATAGCTATCACTTTTTCGCTCCTTTCGAAATTTGTTATAATGGTGTCTGTTAATAGTTGAAGAGGATCTTCTGTACTTCGATATTTTTGGAACCCGTATTGATTTTTTGAGAGAATTTTATTTTTTTCCAGAAATGCACGGAGTCTGTAGTTTAAGCATTTTTCGAATATTTTTGCAACATTGTTTATCAGTGATATTGGGCGGTAGTTAGTCATGTGCTTTTTATTGCCGTTTTTGTATATTGGGACCACTATACTTTCTTTGAAAACTTCAGGAATGTCTGCATTTTTGAAAATGAGATTAATTATATGAGCAATCGGCTTGCTGATGTGACTAGATATTTGTTTTAGCGTTTTTACTGTTATTCCATCCTTTCCTGGAGAGGAGTTATTTTTTAGGCAGCATATAATGTTATTTATTTCAGTATCAGTGACGTCTTCTAAGAACATGGAATTTAGATTTTGGCTTGTGTTGCTGTATTCTAATAGGTTTTGCGTGTGTTTCGGGATTTCTCTAGAAATATTTTCTCCTATCTCAATAAAAAAATCGTTAAAGGCACTTGCTATTTCTTCTTTGTTTGTGATTTGTGTATTATTAGCTAATATTATTTGCTCTATGTTATCATTGCGGTTTTTATTGTGATTTGTGACTTCAGTGATACAATCCCAAACTTTTTATAATTGCTTTCAGCCGACTGGATTTTTTCTTTATAGAAGTTGTTTTTTGTCGTTCTAATTAATGTTGTTACTATATCCCTGTAGCTTTTATAATAATCTTTCAATTCCACGCTATGTTTATTTTTGAGGACTCTTTGTTTAAGTTTATCCCGTTTTCTTATGGCGTTAAGTATACCTATAGTCATCCATGGCTTGAGCTTATTGTTTTTATTTTTTAATTTAATTATATTGGTTACCTCTCTTAAACTTGAATTAATATTTTCGTAGAATATAGTGATTGCAATATTGGGACTTTTTTCTTCATACAGTTCATTCCATTTTATTGATGCAACTGATCTTAAAAGTTTGCCGTCGTCTATTTTTATTACGGTTTTCTCTTTTTCCAGTTTCTGCTGTGGGGTTTGTAACGGGCATTCGAAACTATAGATCGAGATATATTAATACTCGAACTTAAACAATATGGATTTACTGGAATTGTGTTAAAGTGGTTTGAAAGTTATCTTTCTAGCTGCTGTCAATGTACAAAAATAGGTAATACAAAATCGTCATTGGAAATAAATAACTTCGGAGTTCCTCAAGGAACTGTGCTTGGACCACTGTTATGTATATTATATGTAAATGACGTAGGAAATATTCTAAATAAATGTAAAATTTATCTCTTTGTAGATGGCACTCTAATATGCTACACGCATGATAATTTCAATGAACTAATATCAACTATGAACGAAGAAATTAAAATGTTTACAAATAAATTTAGACATAAACTGAAAGTAAATGAACTAAAACCAAATGGATGTTTATGAGTAACAACTACTGGTACAATATATTTAAAGAGTTAAATTTAAAATTGAAATAAGTCAGCAGGATTTCGAGCAAGTAGACCAAATGAAATATCTGGGTTTTGTAATTGATAGAGAACTAAAGTTTGGAAGTCACATAGACTATATTTAAAAAAAATGGCAAAAACAGGATTCTTAGGACGGGTAGCTCTCTCTCTAACAACTCCGACCAAATTAACTATTTACAATACTTTGACATTGCCTCATCTTACGTATTGCTGATCTGTGTTATATGTTATCTGTACAAAATTTGATGGATTACAGAAACTGCAAAACAAAGCAATGATAATAATATTAAAATGTAATGGATCCACCAGCATTCAGAGTATGTTGAATTTGGTAAACTGGATCGATATTGAGAAGTATTATTTTGCCCAAACAATGATATTCATTCACTACATGAGAAACTATGCATTACTGAAATATTTAAAAAATCAGCTAGTTGCAGTTAATGAAATACATCCTTACCAACCAGGTCTGCCTTAATCTTTTATGTTCCATCAAATTCTACAATAAATAGCTTGTTTCATTAAAGAAACTAGTTGGGACAATTTTCTTCCTCAAAACCTTAAAGATCTTAAAAATGTTCAAGTATTTAAAGCAAATATAAGAAACTTAGACAAACATAGGGCACTTATAACTTTACAAATTTAGTCTGTAAGCTTGCAGCTGTAAATATATGATTGGTGTATTTTAAAATTTTATACTTTATTAACATCTGTTCTCTGGATAAATAAAGATTACTTTACTAATAACAAAAAAGAAATAAATATACAAAATATATACTATTTATAGCATTTGTTAGGACGAATGAAACTAATTTAAGAAAATATTCCTGCAGAGTGTAACATTTTTTTTCTAGTAAAATTTTTTAAACGAGTTTTTAAACTTATTTTTGAATAATGAATATTGGAAGAGTTTTCAATTTCAGAAGCTAGTGCACTGTAGAGTTTAAATCCCATATAGTGAACATTTTTTTGGTACAATATCATTCGAGAATTGTTTGTAAAGTGTAGACATATGTGCAGACTTCGAGAATGTACGTTCCATACTGTTAATATCTCTGAATTTTGGAGAGCAAACCAATATTCCAGCTCAGCAATTATCCGTACAGCATACTTATGATTTAAGAATACTCTCTTACCTTGCAATACTTATTCCCCAGTTTAGTAAACCGTATAATAAATGTTTAATAAAATAAATGCACACTTGAACTATGCTAAGCCTAGTTAGGCTATTTATTTTTCTATTGCAACAGACACTGGACAGCTAGATGGCGCCTGCTTACTATTTTACATGTCGCTATCGTAAAGATACCGAGATGTACCAAATAGTCAAAGGATCCTCATGTCGTTCGTCACATGCCTACCTTGCACTGAGGAGAGCCAAGAGCTCGAAACTGCAGTCTGCAAGTGACATGGGACGACTGGCACGAGAGCTCCTTTAAATAAGATCAGTCTTTCGGCTGGTGTTTGTTGCAATCGAAGCATTAGCGTTTTATTGGTAATATGCGATTATTACATTTAACGCGCCAGGCTTGTAACTTGTAATTTAGTGCTCAGCGGGGCACATAGTCCGGAGAGTAGCTATGGGTTGCAGTCTGGTTACATTCCTTATAGTAAAATAAGGATTTTATAGAGGAGCTTGCGACTGAAATATTATGTTTTAATATTTCTGCCCTCTAGAAGCACACTTGAACGTATAATAAATGGGAATGAAAATTATCATAGTCATAGTACAATGTCAATAGTGCTTTTGAGGTGCAATGTTTCGCCACATACTTTAAAGCATAGCAATTTCTGCGTAATTTTATGCATAACGTATTGAAATGTAAGACCCAGTCTAATTTACAGTTCCCGACAATACCTAACATTTTGCCGTTTCCGTGGACGTAACTTGAAAATCGTTGTTTTAGTTTTGTTAAATGGCAATAGATTTTTTCTGACCACATAATTGATTTTTGATAGACATGTTCTGCTGTGATTTAAGAATTTATAGATCATTTTCTGCTGCCAATATGTCTGTATTGACAGCGTAACAAATGGCATGGATCGTTGGAGAGTTATTGTTCATAAAATTAATTATATCATTTGCAAACACTAAGGGTAACAATGGCCCTAGTATCGATCTCTGAGGCACACCTTGTTTGATGGTATAAGTGATATTATTTATTTGAATTATTTGAGTTCTGCCTTTTATGTAAGAAGTTAGCAGATCCAATGGAATGCTCCTAATCCTATATCTTGATAATTTGTCTAATAATATGTCATGGTAAATATAATCAAAAGCACGTGAGATATCTAGAAATGAACTTAAAACTTTTTTTGTTGTCTAATGCACTCACAATTATATTTCGAAAATCACACAATGCTGTTTCTGTACACTCATTCTTATTATACCCATGCTGAGACAATGAAAGTATTTTATTTTGATAGAAAATTGTGATTAATTGTTCTTTAATAGTTAATTCATAAAGTTTAAAGACGTTAGAAAGTAAATTTATTACTCTAATCGTTTGCATCACCTTTTTTAAAAGGAGGAATTAATTCAGCTAGCTTTAATTTACTTACAAAAATTCTTTTTTCGATAGATAAATTTATTAGATATTCAAGAAGACTACATAACTCTCGACTACAATTTTTCACCAGGTTATTTGAGAAACCATCGAAACCACAAGAAGTTGTTTCCTTATTTGCACACTAAAGAGATTTATTTATTATATATTATATATATCTTAGACATATTAATTTTTTGATTAAAAAATGGCACATAACCCTATGGAAAGTCAAAATCATGATCATTATTTTCATTGTATGATGTAAATGTAAATTAAAATTATTTGCAATGTCTTTTTCACATATTTGAACATGGTCCTTATACATAATTATGGTTATCTGAGAACATATTTGGGTACAGTCCTATCAAATATTTCTGTCAATTTCTACTCAGGACACACACCATGAACATCATTTAGTTAATTTAGAAAAGACTAATTTTTTTTTAAATAAAATGCCGCGTAGTTGAGGAAATCTGCTTTTAAAAAATTGTAGATTCCATTTGAAATAATGTGGTACGAATAACTCAATTTACAACTTTTTACTAAATTTATTAAAAGTGGTGAAAGCAAGTTTTTTAATAAATATTTGAAAACAAATTTTAAGCATTGAATAATGTACAATAAGAAGAAAAATTTGTTCGGTTGCTATGGCAAAGACAATAAAATCAAAGCATGTGGTTGGATGTTAAATGGAGGTGTCAAGTTTACAATAATTTAATTTACAATAAACTTTTTTAATCGTCCTCTAATTCTTAAAGCGGATTTAGACCGATAGTGTACGTTACAAAAATATTTGGTCAACAACAAATGGTAGAAGCAAAATAGAGTCATGATGTGGCTTTTTAAAATATGTAAACGGGGCGAGCGTAGGTGCGTCTTTACTATGTACATACTTCGGTATGCGATGTAAAGCAACGACAGGCGCAGTTAGTACTTGGATTGGTGACCATTCCAACGGAAACCGCGTTCTCGCCTCACATATCTTCCAGCGGCTTGTATATCAGTGTATGCGCGGAAGCTATACAACCTTAGGCGAGGGTTGTATAGGAGATATACCATCCTTCGGAGGGGATGTAAAGCCGTCGGTCCCTTGTCTATTAAATGTTAGGCAAGTAAAAGATCCCTACTCTTCTTAAGGGAAGAGGTTCGGCAAAAATTCCTGGTTGGGGGTAGCTCGTCTACAGGCGTCGGTGTTAGGCCTCAGTAGCGGAAATAGGCCGACGTTAAATAAATGTATAAAAAAAAAAATATGTAAACTCTATACATTTTTATACATTCTACTATTTACGTTTTGAAAATGTGAACGTTTGTTCTATTTTATTATATTTATCAGGAAAATATATTTGGCTTATGCAAAGTGATTGGCTTTAAGTTCCTGTGTAAGAATTTGGGTTAAGAATTTATAAAAATCAGTTTTACACACAGTCACATGTTAGGAGCCCTGATTTTATACTAAATTAGATGAACTTTTTGCAATAGACTTCAGAGCTCACTTTGATCCCAAACTTCATATCATAAAACATATTGAGGCAATAACCTCTGGTGCCATCAAAGTTGTCACATGGGACTCCAGGGGGTTTGCGAATATTGACACTCTCCATTTGTAAGATCCCGTCTCGAGTATACATCTGTGGTTTGGAGCCCTACTTACAATGTTCATTATCTGCCAGTTTGGAAAACAACTGGTAATTATCAACAAATTAGACTCCCCACGAAGTATTGCGTCATGGCCGTAGATAGGATAATAATACCTTATTGGTGCTGTAATATAAGAAGTATTTACACATGCCAGAAGACAAACACCGTACATAATATAAACATATAAAAATATGTAATTCGTGTACCTGCAAAATAAAATATTAAAAATAATAACGTTCACTATAACTTATACATACATATGTGCAATTAATAATTATTTATGGTTGAAATTATAAAAAAATACTCCTCAAAATTATAAAATGCATTGGCAATTAAAAGAGCTTTAATAGTATTCTTAAATATTTCATATTTAAGTTCTTTCAATTAAGAAATTTAGACAGTTTTAAAACGATAGAACAAATGTTATTCCTCATAGATTTTCTGTGCAATTTATTATATGATATATGGTCAATTTCATATTCTTCAATATACAGTAGACATTACCGAATATAGAACTTCTTTTAGTAAAAAAATCGTATGATTCCTTTTTTATTGTTTTTTTTCTTGTATACAGGGTGATCCGCGAACAATGTACCATAGCCCAATGGCAGATAGAGCACTTCAATGTAAGTATAGATCAACAGGAAGACATTTTTTGGTGTGGTTAAGAAGATACAGGGTGTTGTATACATTTGTTCTGAAAATTCAATGTGCTATATCTCTACAACGCGCAACGGTTGGATGTAATCGAGTGAAATTTACCAGTAACATTCCTCAGCTGGGACTTGCCAGAATAGCCTACTTGATTTTGTAAAATCCATGGACGGACTCTTAAAAATCTGCCCTCCCCGTTTTTTAAAAAAATAATACATTTTTATATCGCATTTATGGAAAACTATTAGCAGATTCGGAAAATTCAAAAAATGCTATCAAAATAGCGATTCAACTTTGACGGTACACCTAAACTGTTTGGCAAAAGAATCACAAAACGATTTAGCGCATCACAACCAACACTTTAATCGGGCATTATTTATGGAACAGTTTGATAGAGTCTATTCAAATGCTTCAGATCCATTTCCCTCTTAAGACTTGACATAATACTTAACAAAAAACATACCTAGCAAGAAAAGTACAGGGTTGTACTTCTGAAAATTTTTAATAAACAATAGGTAATTCTCTACAAACTTAACATCTTAATATTAGATAAGGAGTGCTCCATTTCAAACTAGATTAGGTTCTCAAAATCTTCTCCCTCAACTTCGATGCATTTCCTGCATCGCACCAATAAATGCTAATGTTACAGGTAAATTTCATTCGATTACATCCAGCCGTTGCATAGCTCATTGAATTTTCAGACCAAATGCATACAACACCCTGTATCTTTTTAACTACTAGCCAAAAATTGTTTTCATTGTTGAACTAGACTTACATTGAAGTGCTCTATCTGCTATTAGGCTATGATACATTTTTCGCGAATCGCCCTGTATATCACAAATGAAAGTTAGTTTTGGTTCTTCTGATGAAAATTATAATTTTTATGAACTGTAAATTTAGAACAAATATTTAGAAAACGTTAGCAACGTATATTTTTATCATATTGTCTTATTTACTACTTCATGTCACGGGAAAACTTGGCAAGAAAGACCGGCCGAAAGCAGAGAATTTCAGGGTCCAAATTTGCTGGACACTCTACATTACCAAAATCAAGTTTTGCCCGTCAAGTAATTCTTGAATATGTCAGTTTTTAATCTGCGGGAAATATTTATGCTCTCCATTCTTCTTGAATTATAAAACATAAATCAAATTAACATCAATGATAACATTTCCGCATCCATGATGCCTCGACACTCACCGACTGGAGAAGCGCCGAATCAAATGTGCAATTTTAAACTGCAATTTCTAAAGTGGCGACAAACTCTGCTAAAAGAGATTTGTGGTCAACTAAGCGTAATATGGCTGGAATAAGATTCAAATTGAGGCAGAACTAATATATGAGCGATTCGGTGCAGCGTTCATGCAAGTTATATTGAAGCTGAACTAAATTATTTTTTCATTACTACCTGGTTAAATCGAGCCAAGATATCGGGTTCAACAAATTACAGTGACCGTGATCGTGCTCTGGTCATTACTTAATGCCGATATCTCACGAATTGAGCGACTCTTGGTCGTGAGTAGTCGCACTCCAACCGAAGGGCATGACGCTTACCACCCACTACAGATATGTGCAATAAATTCATATTTCCGAAGTCAGTCTTTGTGGGAACAGTACTGATTGTGTTGTGTACTAACCACTAACCAGATACAGAATACTCCTGACCCCTTAGTTCAGTCCTCGATACCGACCGAGACAATACCTGCATTGTTTGCGATAACGAGATCTCTTAATATATCTACAGTTATTACAGAAACTTCAACAAATACTTGATCCCCTATTCCATCTTCAACCGTTTCATTCTACAAACAGATCAATCCTTCGGTATTGCGGGAAAATCCTTCAACTAATAATTGAATATTTCACCGCAAAACACATTCAACTACATTCTCGTCATACACCTGTTGTATCATGCTATTTAGAGTAAGATATACAGGGAATTTTCAGAATTACATCACAAATTTTAAACACAATAATTTATAGAAATGTATTTTCGTTTCTCGTACTAGCGACAATGAAGAAGATTATTAAAAAAATTGCAATTAAACTAGATAAAAAGTCTATAACTGGAAATTATTTTCGAACATACAGGGTGAGCCAAAATGAAATTACAGGACCAAGTGCCTTTTTTAAATGGAATGCTATGTATATCAGTACATTTTTTGAAGCCTCTTTCTAGGCTCTATTCTTTCCTATATTAGCATTGAATATCTCCTAACCACTTGGATTTAATGATTTTTTTTGTTGAAATAATGCAATCTGCAGGTGGATATTAAAAAAATCACCACAGTCACAATTATGAGTTTTAAGAATAACTTACGTGAATACCAGTTACGAGACATCTAATTAATGTTTTTGAATTATTTTCATTTCCTAGAAATGCAGACTGTGACCAAAAATTATTTTTCAATCAAAAACATTTTAAATTGAATTTTCCCAATTTTTTCAAATGGGACACTCTTTATATTTTTCTACGAAGTGATGTAGAAATGAAAAACGAACATTTTGAGTAAGTACCTCCCTAGGGCAATCAATTTTGTTTAATTGAGTAATAATTACAAAATTCAAAAATAAACTTAAAAAAAGAGGTTTCTTCAAATAACTCAGTAGAAAAAATTATAATAAATGTTCCACATGTTGCCCATTTTGATTGACACACATTTCTATGCGCTTTTGAAATGAGGTTTCCACTGTTCCTAAAACTGCCGGTGTGATAGATGTACAGGCAGTTATTATTCTTTCCTTCATATTTTCTACTGTTGTTGGTGTGTCTCTATAAACAATTTCTTTTACATATCCCCATAAAAAGAAATCAATTTTTGTAAGATCTGGGGATCTAGCAGGCCATTTAGTGGGCCAATTTCTTTCAATTCATTGATTACGGTAGGTGTTATTTAACTGGTTTCTAACTGCATTTAAATAATGTGGTGGAGCACCATCTTGCTGAAACCACAACCTATTTTGAATTATTCCAAGGAGATTAACCAATAATTGGGGCAGATAGTTTTCCAAAAAATGAAGATAAATAGCTCCAGCCAATGTACCATCAAGAAATGTGGCCCTATTACATGTTCTCCAATAATTCCTCCCCAAACGTTTATAGACCATCTGTGTTGGTTATCAACTTGCATAAAAAGTGAGGATTTTCCGAAACATAATAATGGAAATTGTGACTATTGACAAATCCATTTTTAGGAAAAGTTGCCTCATCACTCAATAAAAGTATTGAAGAAGTTGACATCATGTTGCATTTCAGCTCTGGCCTAATTACAAAATTGAAGGCGCTTTTGGAAATCGTCATCAGATAATTCCTGGTGCATTTGAATATGATATGCATGCAACTTATTGGTTTTTAAGATTCGACACACAGACCATCTACTTACTCCTACTAATGAGCCTAGTAAACTGTACACAAATGTGTTTGGAATGTATTTTTATGCTTTATCGAGTTTTATTATAAAAAAAAATCGTGCAACTTGTAAATGATACACTCAAGAATAAGTAAAACATTTCCATAAAAGTTTATTAAATAATAATTCTCAAAATAACCAAATAATTGGTTGTGGTTCTGATCAATTAAAAATGTACTACGTTTTTCGTACTTGATACAAGTAAGGACTATTGAGCACGAGTGGATTTTTTTAACTAGACTTTAATTTTGTCTCACAAACATCATTGGCACTACCTTAAGACCTCTGTAGAAATACAAATGATCTATTATCTATTCTATTATCGCCTATAAATATTTAAAAAAATAGTTTCTGCTTATTTGTATCTAGTATTAATTATGTGAACATCAGTTCGAAATACTAATTTGTTATAGAGATAGGAAAGTAGTTTGGTTCGTAGAATTTTGTGCTAGAGACAAGAAGAATGAAATTTAAATCTATTCTTCATATTTAACTAGCGAAGCTCTTTGAGTTTATGAGATACATGTTCATATTTTAAGTTACCAAATTTAAGTCTAATACAGCTATTTTGAATTTTCTGTATCTTACTGTCATGATACTTATCGAGAGATGGTGCATATACTTGACAACAAAAGTTAAAATTTGATCACACAATAGTTTTACATTGTAGTGTTTTAATATTCCGAAGAATATCTATAAGTAAGATCCGTGAGCGAACAGAAATTTTGATTTATAGTAAGCCATTCTGAAACAACTTAAGACAGGAATTCTATTTCTAAATAAGTTATCTAAAATAATTATATTCAATCTCAATCAAAAAATTATAACGGTAGATTTAATCGCGTTTATTAGCAAGAGATGTTGATGTGAGATGGAAGACATCGATTCTAAATCACTATTAATTTTAGTAAGTGTCAGCTGATATTCATTAGACCCAAAACTGTAGTATATTTGAGTGTCATCTGCGTACATATGCATTTTTGAATATTCTAGATAGCTGTTAAAGTTATTGGTGTATGTTGTAAAGAGCAAAGGTCCTAAAATAGATCCTTGTGGTACTCTTACCGTTACAGGTAAAGGAACTGATGAGTTGCTATTTATCGTTACTTTTTGGGTCCTCATGTGCAAGTAATTTTTATAAGATTAATGGTTTTTGTGTGCAAGCCGATAAAGTTTAGAATTGCTAGCAAGAGCTTCCCTTTATCACTTGTATCAAGAATGTCGTTCGTTATTTGCAGAAGTGCAGTAGCTGGCCGAAAACTACTTGGTAAATAACTATTCTTGCATGCTCTTTTCTACATTTTCTCTACAAATAATATATTTAGTATGTATAGTGGTATCTTATGAAATCTATTTCATTAACGATAATTCTTTGCATATTAAATACAATTGACATTGAAATTTGCATTGGCGTAGTGTCGTAGATTACAATTGTAAGAAAAATGTTGTGTTTCATTATATACTTGACGCTTTTATTATCAAACTGGTCACATATTATTTTTATGTTTTATCTTTAGAGAAGGCTTACTTACCAAGTACGAAACCCTTCTTTATACATTTTTTTTGAGAATTATTTATTATTAGACAACTAGATAGATTTTGTTCCTGGCCTTAAAAGAACTTGGATTTCTATGATCTTAAAATTAAGCGACAGCAAGCACATCGTTATATTAGTTCATTTAATTCATTTATTAACCACTCTACAGGAACGATGTTCCCAATTACAGACTTGTATACACATATGCATGGACAATTATACAACGACTATTCCCCACGACATTGCTATCCGTCGCACCTGAGACTCGAACTCAGAAGTGGTGCAGCGACTGGATGTTGTCTCTCACAAAACCTAGTCTAGTCCACTGCTACCAATTTGGTAACACATGTAAAACGCCACTAAACATGCATACCCTAGCCAGGATTCGAATCCGGGACTCCATGGTTGCAAGCCTAATATGTAAGCATTGAGCCACTTATATACATCGCAGCATTGTTTCAGGTACACTCGGTAAGATTAGATACATTTCAGTCTTGCGTACGAAAAATTAAAACGAAGTGCCCTACCTATAATTATAATCTAAGTGTGGTAAAATGTGGTTTGATGCACAGATATGAAATTCCTCCGATATCTGATTTTATTTAATCGCTGAAGATCGCATAGTTTAGCCGGGAAGTTTCTGTAATTACTGAAGAAGTGGCATTGTGAATAGTCGCATCGTGTCTAGGATAGATCGCGATAGGTTAGGAGGAATAGACACGACCGTGGTGCATTATGTTCATCAGTCAGATCGAATCTCAGCGCCCGCCAATTTAATACAGTTCCTTCACTGCTAGATGCAGATGGTCTTGCTTCGACCGTAAATCACCGTGAAAAATTATCACGCTACAAAAAACTGAACTTGCGCACGGATATAATTTTCGCTTCTTAGGTTATTAGTCATCTATTTCTATTGTCTCTTTATATCATCTGCTTTCTACTTTTCCATACACGTAGTACACAGGGAGTAATATCTGTAGGTTTGTTATCTTTAAATTTTATTAAGATTAAATTATTAATACAAATGTGTTTGTCACACATTTGTGTTAATAGTTGAATCTTGTATTTGATTAAATTTCATAACTGACAATAACTGACACTACCTATTATTCTATTACATTTCTCTTTTTTTCAAATGTGTGTAATAATACGGTGGTGACTGGGTCTAGCGCTTACAAACCCAATACTGAGGTATAACCAAATGACGCCTATTTCATTGTATTCAGCAGTTTTAATTGCAGTTAAATTTTCAATATCATGTTTTACACCAGATAGATTTGTATAAAAAAAAACAAGTCAGTTGGATCCTGCAATGGTTCTGTCCATTATGAAATAGATTATACAATTCTACAAATCTGCATGTAGAAGAGAAATGTCTTCGCTTTTATCATTTCCGTTATCTTCATTCCCAAATTCTTTTCTCAATTTCCGTTTCGCTAGTTTCCCTCTTCATCTTCGTAATTTCTCCGTTGCGTATTTTCTGCTTTCTTTTTCTTATTTTCTATACTCAATTCTTCTTCCATCGTCTCTAATTTAACAGCTTTGGGGAACATGACTACAAAATTTAGTTTTTGAGGCCCAGCTAAATTTGCACTTTACCGACTTCTTTTTGACTATCGGCCTGAAAAAGAATATATGCAACTACTATATTGTAGATTAGGAAATCAAATATTACCTGACCTTGCAATATAAATACTTCCTTGGTTACTTTCATCATCTTCAATTGCGTGGATATATTGAAAAGAATAACATCTTATTTGTAGGTCAATCTGGCTTTCGATAAAACAAATAGTGTGATGGAAGAAGGAAATAAGTGAGGATAATGTAGTTCCCAGTGTGTTTGTGGATTTAAAGTGGGCTTTTGAAACTATTTATAGATGCTTGTTACTAATAAAAATTGTATAGATACGATACTGAAAGTACTGTTTTGAAATGGCTAGAAGACTATTTAAATAATAGCTATCACAAGACAAAAGTCATGAACAAAATGTCAAGCAAAATTGTTAATCCTTACGGTGTCCCCCAAGGGAGTGTTTGTCAGATTTGTATAAAAAAAACAAGTCAGTTGGATCCTGCAATGGTTCTGTCCATTCTGAGGCACTATCTAAAAAATATATTCATTATGAAATAGATTATACAATTCTACAAATCTGCACGTAGAAGAGAAATGTCTTCGCTTTTATCATTTCCGTTATCTTCATTCCCAAATTCTTTTCTCAATTTCCGTTTCGCTAGTTTCCCTCTTGATCTTCGTAATTTCTCCGTTGCGTATTTTCAGCATTCTTTTTCTTATTTTCTATATTCAATTCTTCTTCCATCGTCTCTAATTTAACAGCTTTGGGGAACATGACTACAAAATTTATTTTTTGAGGCCCAGCTAAATTTGCACTTTACCGACTTCTTCTTGACTATCGGCCTGAAAAAGAATATATCCAACTACTATATTGTAGATTAGGAAATCAAATATTACCTGACCTTGCAATATAAATACTTCCTTTGTTACTTTCATCATCTTCAATTGCGTGGATATATTGAAAAGAATAACATCTTATTTGTAGGTTAATCTGGCTTTCGATAAAACAAATAGTGTGATGGAGGAAGGAAATAAGTAAGGATAATGTAGTTCCCAGTGTGTTTGTGGACTTAAAGTGGGCTTTTGAAACTATTGATAGATGCTTGTTACTAACAAAAATTGTATAGTTACGATACTGAAAGTACTGTTTTGAAATGGCTAGAAGACTATTTAAATAATAGCTATCACAAGACAAAAGTCATGAACAAAATATCAAGCAAAATTGTTAATCCTTACGGTGTCCCCCAAGGGAGTGTTTGTCAGATTTGTATAAAAAAAAACAAGTCAGTTGGATCCTGCAATGGTTCTGTCCATTCTGAGGCACTATCTAAAAAATATATTCATTATGAAATAGATTATACAATTCTACAAATCTGCACGTAGAAGAGAAATGTCTTCGCTTTTATCATTTCCGTTATCTTCATTCCCAAATTCTTTTCTCAATTTCCGTTTCGCTAGTTTCCCTCTTCATCTTCGTAATTTCTCCGTTGCGTATTTTCAGAATTCTTTTTCTTATTTTCTATACTCAATTCTTCTTCCATCGTCTCTAATTTAACAGCTTTGGGGAACATGACTACAAAATTTATTTTTTGAGGCCCAGCTAAATTTGCACTTTACCGACTTCTTTTTGACTATCGGCCTGAAAAAGAATATATCCAACTACTATATTGTAGATTAGGAAATCAAATATTACCTGACCTTGCAATATAAATACTTCCTTGGTTACTTTCATCATCTTCAATTGCGTGGATATATTGAAAAGAATAACATCTTATTTGTAGGTCAATCTGGCTTTCGATAAAACAAATAGTGTGATGGAGGAAGGAAATAAGTGAGGATAATGTAGTTCCCAGTGTGTTTGTGGATTTAAAGTGGGCTTTTGAAACTATTGATAGATGCTTGTTACTAACAAAAATTGTATAGATACGATACTGAAAGTACTGTTTTGAAATGGCTAGAAGACTAAATAATAGCTGTCACAAGACAAAAGTCATGAACAAAATGTCAAGCAAAATTGTTAACCCTTAGGTGTCCCCCAAGGGAGTGTTTTGGGACCTCTTCTTTTCATCATATATGTAAATAACGTTCATTATATTTTAACAAATTCATATGTAAATTTGTTTCCTGATGACACTGTAATCACTGTATCTGGTAAAAATTTTGACAATATAACCAACATCCTTAATAACGAACTCGATATTTGTATGATTGGTTATTTATTTATTTTATTTATTTATTTATTAGATACAACCACCCAACAGGTAACCATTTATGTGGTAATAAGTTGAAACTAAAATCTGATGAAACCAAATTGATGGTTAGGTTCTACATCTCTTTGTAATAAATTTATAAGCAACAACTATACAATTAAAATCAATTAATGTAGTATCGAAAAAGTGGACCAAATTAAATACTAGGTGGACCCACAACTTACAAATTTAGTCCTAATATATAAAATAATTAATGGGCAAGTTCCCACATGCTTACACATATTTAAAAAACGCAAAGATATACATAATTACAATATAAGATCGACAAATAACTATGATATTGAATTCGTCAAAAAATCTTTTTTACGAGGATCCACATATCATGAAGGACTTCGCCTCTCCAATGCTCTACCCAACGATATAAAAGAAGCAGGAAATACAAAGGTTTTTGTTAAAAATATATGTAAATTTCTGATTAGTTATTTAAATAAAACATAAGTGCAAATATTCATGGTTCTATTCTCTGTTAATGATTATATCTATATTACTATACTACTATTTCTTAAATTTTTTCTTACATTACTTTTTGAATTTAAATAGCAATGCTAATATAAATAAATAAATAAATAAATAAAAATCTTCACTTTTCCTAGCTCTATCATCGCCTCAAGGATTGTTCTAAATCTAATTAAATAAAAATATATTAAATTGTTCAAATGTGCTTTTAGAGGGCGGAATATTAAACATAATATTTTTAGTCGCAAACTCCTCTATAAAATCCTTACTTTACTATAAGGAACGTAACCAGACTGCAACCAACAGCTACTCTCGGGGCTATGTGCCCCGCCGAGCGCTGAATTACAAGTTACAAGTCTAGCGCGTTAAGTGTAATAATTATATATTACCATCATGTTGCAATCGAAGCATTAGCGTTTTGATGGTAATATGCAATTATTGCACTTAACGCGCCAAACCTGTAACTTGTAATTCAGCACTCGGCGGGGCACATAGCCCCGAGAGTAGCTGTTGGTTGCAGTCTGGTTACGTTCCTTGTAGTAAAATAAGGATTTTATAGAGGAGTTTGGGACTAAAAATATTATGTTTAATATATTAAATTGTCTCGTTTCGTCATACCAAAGATAAATACGGCCACATTCGCCGTTTATTATTTCAGCATCATCGCAAATATTTCTACATTTTATAGCAAACCATTATAAGTTAATGCTTTGTCCGTCACAATGCTAAAACCTACGAAGTGTCAAATATTTTTTACCTAAATTGTGTCCTAGCTTTAAGCTGAGAAGAAAATCATAAAATTCATCGCTAAAGCTTACAGATTAAAATTTTTAAAACCTTCCTTTGTTCAGGGCGGCACCTGGATTTACTATTCAGTCGTGTTTGGAATAACTAAGCCTCCATTCTTAAAAGTGTCATGTATGGAAGTGATCCAATAGAAATTTTTCGGTATTAATTTTCACAAACATCCTTTGAAGCGTTACATTCGAAACCCAGGTGTGTTATAATTGTGGACTTTCATGACAAATTGAACCAAAATAAATGTCGCTTTGTGTGCGCCATTTTTCGTGTTTATCCCTTGTGATGTTTGTAACATCTCACAAATTGTTCAATTCGTCGGAAAATACATTTCGGAGAGTAATTCATGTGCGTTGAGGTTTTTCATTTTAGTTTTTTTCATGGTGTATCTGTAAGACTTTTAAAATTTATATTCACTGTTGTTAATTCTTGTGCTTCCCTTATTTCTTTGATATAAATTAATAATAATAAATAGTTGTAGTAGTAGTAGTAGTAGTATTGTAGAAATACATGGAAAATAATTTTAATATAAATTTAATAAATAATTACGTGTAAATACACATTTGCAAAAATAAAATCAAAATACTCATTATTCCGTAATATGGTTAAGAAAGTAAAAAAATGATAATTTTTTCTATCAATTAACAATATTATTTATTCAAATGTGCTTTTAAGGAACGTAACCAGACTGCAACCAACAGCTACTCTCCGGGCTATGTGCCTCGCCGAACGCTGAATTACAAGTTACAAGCCTGGCGCATTAACTGTAATAATTGCATATTACCATCAAAACGCTAATGCTTCGATTGCAACAAACACCAGCCGAAAGACTGATCCTACTTAAAGGAGCTCTCGTGCCAGTCGTCACACACCACTTGCAGACTGCAGCATTAGCGTTTTGATGATAATATGCAATTATTACACTTAACGCGCCAGACTTGTAATTTGTAATTCAGCGCTCGGCGGGGCACATTTCCTGGAGAGTAGCTGTTGATTGCAGTCTGGTTACGTTCCTTATAGTAAAATAAGGATTTTATAGAGGAGTTTGCGACTAAAAATATTATGTTTTAATATTCCGTCCTCTAAAAACACATTTGAACTATGCTAATCCCAGTCAGGGTATTTATTTTTCGATTGCAACAGACACTGGACCGCTAGATGGTGCCTGCTGATTATTTTACATGTCGCTATCCCAAAGATACCTAAATGTAATGAATGGTCAAGTGATCCTCGTGTCGGTCGTCAAATGTCTACCTTGCACTGACGAGAGCCAACAGCTCGAAACTGCAGTCTGCAAGTGGTGTGTGATGACTGGCACGAGAGCGTCTTTAAGTAGGATCAGTCTTTCGGCTGGTGTTTGTTGCAATCGAAGCATTAGCGTTTTGAAGGTAATATGCAATTATTACACTTAACGCGCCAGGCTTGTAACTTGTAATTCAGCGCTCGGGGGGGCACATAGCCCGGAGAGTAGTTGTTAGTTGCAGTCTGGTTACGTTCCTTATAGTAAAATAAGGATTTTATAGAGGAGTTTGCGACTAAAAATATTATGTTTTAATACTCTTTATTATATTCTCCTCAAATTACTTTTATATAAAATAAAAAATAGTTATTTTAATATTCGTGGACGTACTAAAAAGTTTACTTGGCTTGTATACAAACGTGAGGCAATCTGAATAATAATAATAAATAAATGTTTATTTGCCACTGATACATTATTTTATAACATTTATTGGTTTATAGTATAAACAAATAAACACGTTAGTCTCACATAAGAAACCTTGATCGTGGGCCACTGTGTAATTTATTCATACTTATTGTTATTTTGCAGTGCCCTATGTGTTACAAATTTCTCATCTTCTTGCTATAATTTCTAATAACATTATGTGTTTCTACTCCTAAATATAATAAAGAATACGTATAATATATACACCTAACTATTATTTCTTCTTAATTCCTCTTTAAGTCCTTCCTTACGTCCATTAATACATCGATATTTATTTACGACATATAAAAGAAAAATTAATGATTCTTTCACTTTTTTCTGTATTTTCTTATTTTTGTTCAATTAACGCATGAATTTATGACTTTTATTTCTCTAGTATGAACTGTTTTGCTTCCCTTTTGAAAATATTGTATGAAACCGAATTTCCAACTTGTAAAGGTAAGTAGTTAAAAAATCTAGGAGCCAAATATGTATATATGTATTTGTCCAATACTTTTTGTCGTTACGTTCGTTTTAACTGCATATTGCTTATACCTTGTTTCATAGACATGGTCAAAGGCTCTAATTCATTGCGATAATTATATTGTCTTGTAGTCAGGTCGCAAGTCTAAAATTTGTGCTTCGCGGAAGAGATCATTGAAGGGGTAAGTGTTTTCCTTACCGAGCATTATTTTAAGAAACTGCTTAAGCTGTGTAGTATAAAGCCGTATCGTCTGCAAAACTAACGACTTTTCCACTGGAATGTAGACAGAGTAACTCATTTACATACAAGGTGAATAGGATTGGCCCCAACACAGTCCCTTGTAGAACACCGCATTGAATAAATGATTCGATACTGTGAGCTGTATTTATTTGGACGAACTCTTTCCTATCATTTAAGTAACTCTTCATTAGTGTTAATGAGGTACCCCTAAATTTTACATTTTCTAGGCACTCTATGGGTAGAGAATGACAAATAGTGTCAAAGGCTTTAAGAAAGATCTAAGAAAAAAGCAAGTGCAGGCTTGCTTGCTCGGATTGACTGATAAATTTGCTTTATTAAGCATGCAACCGCATCCTGCGTTGACCTACCCTCTCGACAACCTGTTTGTCTGATAGTATATTGTGTTTAGTGAAAACGTTGTTAAATCGTCCTTTCAGAATCATATCAAAATTTGAAGATATTACTCACAAGAGATACTGGTCTATAGTTAGATACGTCGCCCTTTTCTCCGCTCTTATACCTTTTATTATTATTATTATTATTATTAGCCGTTACTCGAGTCCGAGTATAGAAATGTTACAGTCGATACATTGCGTACAATAAAAAACAAGTAAAAGGTGTAGTCTATTGTAATTCCCATTCATCTACGGTGCACACGACTATGGCTATAGAGGCCAATTCGGGAGAGCACATGTCGACCGCAATCAGGACAAACATAGACCTGGTTAGGTCTTGGATTCGGCCTTCTTGCAGCAACATTTCCTTGATAGCTGGCCACAACCCCTCGCCATTCGGTTCTGTCCGCTGCAAGTTGTTCCCATTGCTCGTCTGCAATACCGCAGGATTTTAGATTTTCATGGAGAGCGTCTTTGAACCTCTTTCGTTGACCGCCACGCTTTCTTCTACCGCTTAGCAATTCACCATAAAGTGTACATTTAGGAAGGCGGTTATCATGCATACGATGAACGTGACCTGCCCATCTTAGGCGTGCTCTTGAAATAAGCACCTCAATTGGAAGGCTTTTTGCTCTCCTGAGTACTTCCACGTTTGATATGTGATGGAACCAACGGATTTTCATCATACTTCTGAGGTGTCTTTGCTGAAAACGTTCTAATTCTTTCACATGACGACGGTAAGTGACCCAGCTTTCACATCCATATAGCAGTGTTGGAATGACAACTGCTCTGTAAACAGCCATTTTCGTTGACAAAACAAGGTCGTGGTTGTCAAATACTCTCTCTCTAAGTCCCCAGAATGCTCTAGATGCAGCGTTAATTCTATTGCGAATCTCGCTGTCCATGTTTGCTTTGTCATTAACAACGTTGCCTAAGTAATTGAACTGATCCAACACTTCAAGAGAATTTCCGTTAAGTGTAATGTCTATTTGGTTCACTTGATGAGGAGTTGACATAATCTTAGTCTTTCCAATGTTGATTTTAAGTCCCAAAGAAACATAGCTTTGGGCATACACATCTAAAAGTTCTTGAAGTTCTTCCGGCGTAGAGGCTAAAAGTGCACAGTCATCCGCATACTGGAGATCACAAATGAATCGTGTGCGTGTCTTCGTGAAAGCTCTAAAGCGCCCTATGTTAAAGAGACCGCCATCAAAACGGTATCTGAGACCAATTCCTCTGACTGTCAGTTTGTTGTCAACAATAATTGTTAGAGCAGTGGTAAACAAATTAAAGAGTAGGGGTGCCAGGACACATCCCTGCCTAACTCCAGTGAGAGTTTGGAAAGGTTCGGTTGCCTCATTATTATACATAACCTGGGCGTTGTTGTTTGTATGTAGACTGCGACATACTTCCACAAATTTTCTAGGGATACCTAAGCGGAACATAATTTTCCAGAGCACTTCCCTGTCCACCGAGTCAAACGCCTTGGTTAAATCAATGAAGGCCATGTGAATTTCTCCTTGATGTTCGAGTGCTTTTTCTTGAAGCTGTTTAAGTGTGAAGATTAAATCCGATGTGCCTCGGTTTGGTCTAAAGCCACTCTGTGTTTCAGGAAGTAACTTTTCCATAACAGGTGTTAGCCTATTTGCCATCGCTTTAGTGAGTATCTTCCCTCCAACTGCCAGGAGAGCTATACCCCTGTAATTTCCACAGTCCGCAGGGCTCCCTTTGTTTTTGAAGAGGTTGATTAAAAGTGTATCACGAAACTCCTGCGGAGCTTGACCACTTTCCCACACGACATCAAACAGTTTTTTGAGGTAGGGTATGAGCTCTGACGACACAGCTTTAAAGATCTCAGCTGGGAGTGAGTCGGCGCCGGGAGATTTGTTATTTTTTAGCTGCCCAATGGCGGTTAAGATCTCTTCCGTTGTTAGTGGTTTATCTAAGTCTTCGAAGGTGTCATATTGAGGGATAAGATTTATAATATCGTGATCGGCTTGACTTTGCTGGTTAAGAATGCTAGAGTAGTGTTCTTTCCATCGGGCTCTTATTTCCTGGTCTTCTTTGAGGAGATTTCCATTTAAATCTTTAATAGGGCACATATTTTTCCGACTGGGGCCGTACACTGCTTTTACTCCTTGAAAGAAATTCCTGTAGTCGTGTGAATCGGCGTACCTTTGAATTTCTCTGGCCTTGCTTGCCCACCATTCGTTCTTTATTCTTCTGATTTCGCGTTGCGTTTCATACTTAGATTGGGTAAAAGCTTCTGCTTTTGATGAGTCGTTGGGGTGGTTGATAGCGTTTTGGAAGGCAGTATGTTTGCGGTCAAGAAGTTCTTGTATAAAAGCTTCATTATCATTGAACCAGTCCTCCTGTTTTTTACTTGCTGCAGTGCCAAGAATTTCCTCACTCGAACTTTTTAAACTGTCTTTAATTTGTGTCCAGGTAGCAGCGACATCTACAGAATTGGTTTCTTCTAGTGCACTCAAATTCTCTTGAACTTTTTGCTTTAGCTGTTCGACGGTTTGTTGGTCACGCAATTTACTAATACAGAGACGGAGTCTACGTTTTACTTGAGTTCTTCGGTGTTTGGGTCTCATAACAATTTTCATTTTAGAGACAACAGGACGATGATCGGTCCAACATTCGCTATCAATGCGCGCCTTTGTAATTTGGACGTCCTTGAGATGCTTCCTACGTACGATAACATAGTCCAGTAGATGCCAGTGACCTGATCTGGGGTGACGCCAAGTGCCTTTAAATTTATCCTTTTGTCGGAAAATGGTGTTTGTTATAACTAGATCATGTTCGGCGCATTTAGTTAGGAGTAGTTGACCGTTAGCGTTCATGTTGCCCAAACCGTTCTTGCCTATGATGCCTGGCCAGGTGTCTGCACCTCTCCCTACTCTAGCGTTAAAATCGCCAAGAATAACGAGTCGTTCCGTTTTAGGTATTCTACAGAGGGTTTCTTCCAGCTGTTGATAGAAGATTTCCTTGGTTTCGTGACTTGCATCCAGAGTGGGAGCGTAGGCGCTTATTAGATTTACCGCGTTGCCATCTGATAGCTCATAGCGTAGCAACATTAGACGCTCGGACAGGCCTTGTGGTACTTGTGTTAAGTTGGATACAAGTTGATTCCGAACGGCAAATCCTACTCCATGTTGTCTTCTTGAATTGGTGGGAAGACCTTTCCAATAGAAGGTGTAGTACTTTTCTGTGAGAGAGCCTTCCTCCAAAAATCGAGTTTCGCTGAGAGCTGCAACGTCAACATTGAGTCGGTGAAGTTCTCTATCTATTAGAGCAGTTCTTCTTTCAGGCCGATCGGTGCGAGTGCTGTCGTTCAAAGAACGAACATTCCAAGCGCCGTAGATGAAAGAATTAGTTTTGTTGGATTTAACTTGTCGGTGTTTTTTCGACATTCGATGAGGTGTCCCTGTGGGCACCCTCCCCCGGAGATCCGATCGGGAGGGTATTTTACCTCCGGATGATTTTGTCCCACTTGAACGCTCCATCATTTTTTTAAAGCCTTAATCGACTGAAAACGAAGCTGCATTTGAAGTTTTAGCTGGAGCAGGTATGCAACTGACCAGCTCGGTTGCGGAAAGGCGAGTGGTGTGATCCCATGGCACAGAAGGGGACTGCGACGATGGGGTAACCAAACGATTCCAAAAGCAACCTTTGTGTGCGGTGGGTTATTTTTACCGCACACTTCGTGAGAAGGTGGATGTGCTCACGGCAAAAGGTAAGGGTTATTCCGCCCTTACTCGGTCGTTAGAGCCTCGTTAGTGAAAACAGGGTGCACCAAGTTCAAATTGAACTCATCGCGAAGGTGAGGTTGACAATTGAGTAGGAGAGGCTATAACTTGCGCTTCACTACCCCATTACACCCCATTACACCCCCTTATACCTACTGGCTTCACTGCTGCTATTTTAAACATATCAGGGCATACTCCTGTAAAAAATATTCTGTTGATTAAATAACATAAAGGTTGGCTTATAGCGTCTGCATTTTTTTAAAAGTCTCAAATTTGATTTGGTCGACGCCAGGGGCTTTATGATCTTTTAAACTTATAATGATTTTCTGATCTCTTCTTCAGTAGTTTGCGCTAAAAAAAATTACATACGGATTGATGTTTACAGTATTCCGTTTATTTCCTTTTACCAGCTTGATTTTGCTAGCTAAGCCTTTAACGATATTTATAAAGAATTTGTTAAAAACTTCGCATATTTCATCTTCTTGTGTTACCTGTTCTCCTTCTGTATCTATATTTTTTTAAATTTTGTTTCTTGATTTGCTGCCTTCAATTTCCTTAATTGTTTTCCATAGTACTTTGCAGTTATCTTTGCTTCCTTCCATTGTCTTCTTATAGTAACTGGATTTAATTATTTGCATTAGATCGTTTAATTTGTTTCGATACTTTCGCTGTTCTGTTACTAACTCGGTGTTTTCTGGGTCTCTTTGTAGTTTTTTAAATAGCTTATCTTGCATATTGATTTTACCAATCCTTTAGTTATAAATTTCCTTTTAATTTCCGTTCTCTTTTTTTAAAAGTAGTTGTGCAAAATATTTACAAAAAACCGGATTTTTACGACATTTGACCTTGAATATCTTTACTCGCGTACACGAAATTCTTTGAGATTTTTCAGCTAACTTATAAAATATCAAAACAACGATTTATACAAATTTGTAGCTTATTATCTTTCAGTCCGAGCTTGAATCAGTATTTGACTGGATTATAGCTATTATAATGTTTTCATAAATTTCTTAAATTAAACCAGCGAACTGAGAATAATCTCTGTTCTTTGAAATTACAATTAGTGAATATTATAACTCTTAGTCTGATTTTGGAGTTTGCAGATTTGCATTAGCATGTAGCTAATTTCATGCACCAAAATTGCACACGTGGGGATGTGTCTTAACATTGAACCACCTTATATAAACACTCAATCATTTATTAGATTGCTGCAATATGCTGATGCCACTAAAAGTTCGTGACTGTGTTACTTGGCAGAATTGTAAAAAACTTGTAATTCAAATGTTTCAATATAACTTAGGTTTATGGTAATGTTTCAAATAAGGAGCACAAAATTGCTTTCTTCAATATAATAATGTTGTTAGCATAAAATACACACACTCTTAAATGAACAACAAACATAAAATAATACACTCTAATAACAAAATAATTTTGAAACAAAAATATAATGAATTACGATAAAAGTCAAATAAGCCCACTTCTTGAGCTAAATAATAACTTGATCGATCATAAAATCTTCTGACATATTAGGGTTAATTTATTTATTTACATACACAAACCCAACAGAATTTACATTCCATTTACAGGGCCGGAAACTAACATACATGTATATTATCAAAACGTGATATAAATTAAAACTAGAATACACGTTAGTGTTATATATTATGGCTTACTATAACCTAAATCTTAATACTAATATAATTATTGCAAAATTCTGCAAATGAATTAGGTGAATATATTACCATTTAATATATACATATTTATCCATACGCGCACATATACAATTATATACAATAATAAAGGAAAAGTGAATAGAGAAAAGCATTAAATAAGAAAAAAAAAACAAACAAAAACTATTAATCTCAGAGAATTTTGACTTAATTTGAGTAATCTAGTGTTAAAAATGTCGACATCATGTATTCATGTGTAATAATTTCGTAGGTACGACAGTTACAATATAGTGTTGAAAACATTAAAGAATTTGTGTGTATTAGAAAAGTAAAACAAGGATGTAGATCTGGTTGACCTGGTAGGTGCTCAAAAATGTGATTTGTTCAAGTAATTGTGGACAGTCGATCATGTTGTTTAGAAGTTTGTATAAAACTATAACACTTTGCATCTCTCTCCGCTGCTTCATAAAATTGTATGAAAAACGATTCAGTAGTAATGAGTGATCATAACCTATAGGGGGATATTGATGATCGATTGTAAATGACAGGAATTTTAAGAAACGTCTTTGGATGCCTTCAATATTGTTAACGTACGTCGTAGTAGGGGTTCCATATCACGCTCGCGTATTCTAGTCGGGGTTGCACCAAGGTATTATATAGAGTTTTTATGGTACTCGTATTTTGAAAATCTCTAGAATTTCGCTTGAGAAACCCTAACATTTTAAAATATGATGTCACTGTGTTACTTATGTGTTCTCTAAAGGAAAGATGTGAGTCAAATGTTACTCCTAGATCTTTAAAGCTATCATGTTGTGTCAGATTAGCCTTATTAATAGTATACTCATATTGTATTTTATTTAATTTCCTCGTAAACGATACTACATTGCATTTATTTATGTTCAGAGACAATCTGAAATTGTTACACCACTCGTGAATTGTACTTAAGTCTATCTGTAGCTTTTCGTAGTCTGATTTGTCGTCGATCTTATAGTATATCTTCAAGTCGTCAGCATATAAGAGAGATTTACAACTGAGATCAATGACGATATCGTTAACGAAAATGATAAACAGTAAATGGCCTAAGACCGACCCTTGTGGAACTCCTGATTCAGATATAAATTCGATAGACCTATGACCATGATATTGTACAAACTGACTTCTATTAACCAGATAGGATTCAAAAAAGTTATTAGACTAAGGTTAAAACCAAACGAGATTAATTTCGTTAGCAAAATGTAAATCAAAGGCCTTAGAGAAGTTCATATAAATAACATCGACTTGTCTACCGTCATCCATAACTTCAGCTAAGTATTGTGTTATGCAAAGTAGGTCTGTTGTTGTCGATCGTTGAGAGAAAAAACCATGATGGTTGTTGCATATACGTTGATGAATCTGGGGATAAAGTGCAGTGTGCATGACGATTTCAAATACTTTGCCAAAGTTATTTATGATTGTAATAGGGCGGTAATTTTCTATATCCGATTTGTTGCCTTTTTTGTGTATAGGACAAATTTTAGATGCTTTCCATTTATCAGGATATGCACAAGTTTGTAAGGCCAGCGGCGCAGCCAATATACCTGAGCAGTCTTTTAAGAAGAAAGCTGGTAAACCATCGAGTCCGGCCGTAAATTATGGTTTAATTTTTTTGGAGGCATTAATCACATCCATCTCAGTTATCTTAGGCATTGCTATATTAATATTATCACTAGTTACTGCCGACAAGTTTATATTGCGAATTGAGGGGATGTACGCTGAACTAAAGAAGTCAGCAAAAGAATTCGCTATATCTTCGGGATTATCTAAGATACTGTCATTATTAGTGAAGACAATTTGTTTGAAGACGTTTACACGATTTCCGCCCGTAACTGCTTGGAATTATTAGCCCTGTTCTGGAAGCCATAGATTTTTCAGATTTTCCATGTTCCCATAAAAAGACGTCGATTGGAGTTAGGTCAAGAGATCTAGCTGGCCATAAGAAGGGTCTTTCTAAGCTTTTCATTAAATGTGAGGTTAGCTTAGGAGAGAAATAGAGAAATTCAATTAACACAATGTTTCCATAAAATTCTTAAATTTGTTTCTGACAATAACGTCATATTTTGAACGATAACTGAAGCAGTCGCTACATAATTATAAAAATATTAAAGATGTTATCATAAAATGTTAAGAAGTATTTATTTACTAGCTTCACTGTTTAGCGTAATTATGATAACAAATGAAAATGAAAAATGAATTGCCCAATTCAGTCAATAACAATGTTAATTATTAGAAAAAAAATAATAATCGAGAACTCATACTGTTCGAAAACTAACATTGTTACAGTTCAGCAGAAACCCCGGGGTTGTATGGGCATTTCTTGCCAGAAAAGGAGAGGATGGTAATATTAGTAGGGGCAAGGATATAATTAAAATAAAGTAGATAGATAGATATGGTTTTATTGTGCAAATTGTAACGGTTTACAATACATCAAGATATCGATGTTAACATAATAATATGACTATTACACAAATGGTACGTATTCGCATGGTTTACGATCTTCCACACCACCTATTATACTTTATAAAATAATTATATACATACATACAATGACGATAGATTATAAAATATAATAAGGTAACAATTAAGTTCACATACACATAAAAATAAGTAGGTAATATATTTATCCCGTTCAGGAAAAAATCACTAATATAAAATAAAAAATCGGCAGCTACTGGAAGCGGCTGGAACCTCCCCACTCGGTGGATCTTTGAAGCCGAAAAGAGCATTAAAATGTATGACAAAACGACACTAAACGTAATCCGATCTCATCCAAAACCTTTTCAGATCTTCTGGGGCACTAAAAAAACCCTCAACTTAATGAATTTACAATCATCTATGCGAGTTATTACCTACATTATCGCTTGTTGAATAATATACTATTAGAATATTAACAACTTTAACATCACTTGAACGACTAAGAAAGTCTAGTTATCCTGCTAAATACTACAGATTTGTAAAGCAACAAACTGAAAAATGGTTAAGTGATAATCTATAATAAATTCACCAACGAAGTTACAGAAAGCATATGATATTGATATTGTTACAACTACCTTTAAAGTTTGTGACAATCCACTAAAAGTTACAAATATGCCAAAATCTTATTAACATGACATGACACCAACGTTATCGGATGACAAACGATGACAATGACAACCGTCAAAATTTGCTCATTGCAATTTGATCGCTCATGTCATGCGAAATGCGATCTATGCTTCATATTTGCTTTGTTTTTAATTTTTTTCACGGAAACCAAATCGAAAGGGTGGAAGTGTGATATATCGTTGAAATCAGAATTTTAACTGCTTTTCAATGGTTCCATTACAAATTGAAAGTAATTATAAAATAAACAACTTGTTGCGTCAAAATGGCACTAAACCTAATCCTATCTCAACCAAAACCTTTTCAGATCTTCTGGGGCACTAAATAAACGCACATGCAAAGTTTCATTCAAATCTGTTCAGTAGTTTCGGCGCTATCGTGCTAACACACATACACACATACATACACACATACATACACACATACACACACACACTGTGTGTATGTGACATTTTTCAAAAACCACTTTTTTCGGTTCCTAGAACCGCAAAACGTAAAGATTTGATATTATCTCAATTTTCGTTTTTGAACCAATTTTAGTAACCTCTCACAATTTTATTGTGGAGAGGTTAAAATAAGTAACCTACAATTTAACTAAATGGCTATTACAACATTTCACAATGTGGAAACATCACAATTTAAAAATTCGTTAATACCATTTAGGTGAAGCTTGTTGTATAAAAAAGGCCCAAAATAATTATAAGCACTTGATTTTAGTCTGTTATAGTCAAGTTTTGCGTTAAACTCATTTCTGGTATTATAATTCTGGTTATCGCCCTTTCTTTCGAATAAGTGAATATTCTTGTAAATAAATACTAAAAATATGTGTATACATAATGAAGGAAATGTTTAACATCATCTCTATATCCCAGGTTTGAAATTATTCTGATGGTCTTCCTCTGTACTGAAAACATTCTAGTAGCTTGTGATGCATGTCCCCAGTTTAACAGCCCGTGTGCTATATGAGATGCGAATAAAGAGTGATAGGCAACAGTTAGAATATTCATTGGTACAATATTGCTCAAGATATTTGTAAATAATTTGTAAGTCAACATCGTGGCTCCAATTTAATTTTGGATCAAGATAAAGTCTAAGAAACTTGATTTTTCTGGGTTTTCATAGTTTTAAAGACGTCTGTGAGTGAAAATCATATGTGTCGTTTTATTTTGATTTAAGGACAATTTATTACAGGAAAACAATTTAGCCGCATTTGAACTTGTATCCTCCATGTACTGCTGAAGTGCATTTGATATTCTATCTGATCTTAACAGCGTGGTGTCATCTGCAAGTAACACGAGATAAGCCTCTGGTACAGCATGCTTAAGATTGCTTACATAAATTAGGAATAAAGTGAGCCCTAATACCGATCCTTGTGGCACTCCACTTTTTACCTCCAGAAAATCGGAATTCGTGTTATTTACACATGTGTACTGCTTACGATCTGATAAGCAGGATTTAATTAGCTCACAACTGACTAATTCGACATTAAGATGTTTTAACTTTTCCAGCAGCACATAGTGCCATACACAGTCAAAGGTCTTCTGCAAATCACAAAAAGTCACGCCAACATAATCTTTTCTTTCTTGACCATCTATAATTTTATTTATAAGGTATATTATTGCATCATTTGTTGATTTGCTGTTACGAAAACAAAATTGATTGTTGTAAAATAAATCATATTTTTCTCAGCAATCTCTGATTTGGCTTTTTAATATCGTTTAAAAGATTTTTGAGACTATTAGAGCTCTTTATATTGAAATATTTCATGTAATAACAGTAATAAATATGAAAGCTTCATTTTGTCTGTGATAGATTCATTATAAGCAGGATTCATGTCTCTCTGCTTTTCAAACAAAATGTACGCTCACTACTTTCTTAAATTCCGTTTCTCCAAAGTATGTGGCTACTAATTTGTAGAATAAGTGTATGCAATAAAAATAAAATGTGTGCGAGGCTGTTAAAAGTTAGTGGCGTAATTTTGTTGAAATTGTGGCTTTTAACGTAACAACAAGACGCAAAGGCTCTGCAGTTGGGGTCCAATCCCTCAAACCAGTTTTCACCATTATCGCCGCCGAAAATGACAAAAATGTATTCGTCCACTCCGCCGGCAATTCATCTTCGCTTTGACTTTTAAACTAAAGTTATTTTCTAAAAGGCTCATTGTTAAAAACAACCAAACCAGAAAATGTGTTAAGCGCTTCTAAGTTGGCTCGAGTTTTACTTCAAATACGAAGGAACACAAATCACATTTCACTGTCGTTGCTGAACTATGTTATATTGCGATATTTCTAAAACATTCAGTCGAGAAAGTTCTCTGCGGACGGCTTGAGATCCATTAAACTGTATTTTCATAACAAATATATTATGTAACAAAAAATTAAAAAGGTGGATATGAAGTGAGAATCGAATCCTTGTCCCAATTAAATTTATTGACAGTGAGCAAAGACTACGCTTGTGCAGAAATGCCAATAATGCCAGTAATTCTAAAAAGTGCATTACCGTGAAGAATGTGAAGTAGTTCTTTAAGTAATCCATCAGCTAGCAATGGTCTACGGATTTTTCTATTTCTATCTTTTTTAATTTAATCCGATTTAATATTATCATATATAACGTGCGCTGTCAATAATGTGTTGTTTTATTTATGCGGTGGTGCTGTAAATGCAGTATTTTTAATAACTGCTGAGAATGGGAAAAATGAAATTAGATGATGTCAGAACGCTGGTTTTATTTTTATTAAGCTTTTATTAAACTTGCAATGTTTGTTAGTTAGTTTGTTTGTTTAGGGCAAATCTTGCAATCAAAATTTCGATTAGTTCTAATTATGCTTTGAAATTTTGCATGTTAGTACAATCAATGAACCGATTCACCTCCGAAATCTGATCAACTCAAGCGATTTGTTTGAAATTTTGACAGTAGCTCAAAAATGATGCAAATAATAAACCTCACTTAGTGCCGATATGTGCTTCCATCTCGGGGGTGAATGCCACCCTTTGTCGGGGGTGAAAATTTAAAAATTCAAAATGACACCGGGAATCGATAGAGGATAGAGGAGAATTTTAAGAAGAAAATGTAGTATAACGTTTTTTCTACAACCTAATAATTTCTGAGTTATTCGCGATTGGAAATTCCAATAAGAAACACGTTTATCAACAGTTTTTAGTGAATAACTCGAAAATTAAACGTTTTCTGGAAAAAACTATTCTTATCAAAATTGAAGCTTATAAAATAACAAAGCGATTCGACGTTTCTCTTTAATGTTTTAGGTCATATTAAGCGACTTATGAGTCATTGAAGACGAATTTTTGTTTGTCGTAAATTTATCTAAAAATTTAAACTCAAATAACGGAAAATAGTAATTTTTCAGAGAAAATGTTCATAACCTTTTTTAAAGTGCTTTATTAGACCTTTAAAATAAGCTTTTACAAAAGCCTCTAGCATGAAAATTAAGGAAGTTATGACGAAAATAAGTTAAGTCTCTGGAATTTTTGAAAAAAAATTGACAATAAAATTGGCGCCATGAGCGGCAAAATTCAAATTAATCGTAGCCCATGAAAAATTAACTTTATTTATGCCCCAATAACACGTTCCAAAAGTTTGAATGGTTTAGAGAATGTACATTTTGAAAACAGTTGTTTTAAGTAAATTTTTTTTTTTTCAATTTTTCTAAAAATACGTTGTTTTTTCAAAATAACTCCAAAAATAATGGTTTTATGAAAAAAAGTGTTCTCAAAAAATTTTTCTTTCTTTTTACTGAAAATTTTGCTTTTTTTACATTCATGTAGCTTCAAAATTAAGCGAGATATGGGCATTTAAAGCTTTGATTTCTATGCGAAGGAAACCTCTTTTTAACCTTTCAACCTTAAAATTCTCTGAACGAAAGGGTGTAGAAATATTGCAATCATCATGACTTTATAGCTTATGAAATTCCCTACAAAATGATGTGTAGTTGAATGCAAAAAGCTTAAAAGGAAGCCGAGTTATCGTTAAAAAACTAAATACATTTTTCTATCGTAGGAAAATTACGGAGCGCCTAAATTTTCAACGTTTTGTAGTATTTATTCTTTTGTACATGCTGTGTCTTCTTGATACATACATATCTGGATTTCCACATGTATAAACACATGCATAAAAAGACGTTATATAGATAATATGAGTAAAAGATAGAAAAGGAAAGGTGCGCTTCTCTAGGCGAAATTCCTCTGAAATTCCCTTCAAAAAGGGTGTGGCTCTACTTGTGGGTGTCGCAAACTTGGGTTATATTGCAATAAAACTTGCGGCACTTGCTCAGGTGACAGTTGCCAAAATTGTCCTCCAGTCGACCAAGAAGAAAAGAAAGTTGATAGTGAAGAAATGGATGAATTTGAAAATTAAAATTAAATTATTAATATTCACTTTAAAAATCATCTTAATATTGTAAAATAAATATTTTTATTATAATTACAATGTGAAGTTTTAAGAGTTTAATTTCCCTGAAAGGGATGTTTTCAGGGGATGAAAATTAAAAAAAAATTTCATTATATCATAAGCAGCAATTTATTTTCATTTTTTTATGCATTCCACTACTTGGAGCTTTCAAAAGGATTTTTTCCCTAATTTTTATTGTAAGGGGTTGAATCATATTGATAAATGATGTATCAGGTCGTTTACATTTAAAGAATATATTGTTTCTATTCAAGATCCAAAATAAAAAGATTTTATGCTTTTTAAACCGTTTTTTAAAAAAATATCGAAATATTAGTTACATTATAAAAAACAACAAATATTTAACATATTTGAACATAATGATAAACTATCACTGCTTCCATCTATTAGTTTTAAATTTTTCCTAAGTTTTATTGTTAGGGGTGGCTTTTGGGGGTTGCATCATTAACAAAATGAAGTATCAGATTTCTTATACTTAAAGGGAAAAATTCTCCTATTACGATCCAAAATAAAAAGGTTTCATGCTTTTTAACACATTTTTTTATTAATTTTCGTGTGAGGGATTGTTTTTAAGGGTAGTTAAATAGTAAAATATTGAAATATTATAGAGCCATGATTAAAAACAATTGATATTTAACATATTTGAACATAATTATAGCCCATCACTGCGTTAATATATTAGTTTTCAATTTATTAGAGTAAGGGGTAGTTTTCACCCCTTAAAAACAAAAAGCACACTTTGCAACCAAGTCAGGTTTGAAGAGGAGGGTAAGATGAACTTAATTCTAAATTTTCAAGAAGATCGGAGTAGTACTTCAGATTTCGGAGATTTGGCCCCTTTTTAACGTTGAATGACTGTATTATATGTGTATAAGTCTGGTGACAATTCACTTTATCATTTTCATATAAGAAAAAAACAAGATGGCGGCTTCAATATGGCGGACGACTTTACCGTTTTCGATCCGATTCGACTCAAAAGTCGATATCTGGGGATTTCGAGATCGCCAATTATGAATTCTTGGTCAAAATGTAAAAATTCAAAATGGCGGCGCCAATACGGCTGATGACTTTTGTCATTTATGGTCCAAATCGATCAAAATCGATATATGAGGGTTTTCGGGTTCGCCGGTTACGAATTTCTAGTAAAAAATTTAGTTCAGGATGGCGACTCCAAGATGGCCGACGACTTTTCCGTTTAAGATCCGATACAACTGAAAATCGATATCTGCGAATGTTCTAGGTCGCAGATTATGAATTTTTAGTCAAAATTCAGAAATTCAAAATGGCGGCGCCAATATGGTTGACAACCTTTGTCATTTAGGTTCAAATCGATCAAAATCAATATCTGGGGTTTTCGGGGTTGCGGATTACGAATTTCTAGTCAAAAATTTAGTTCAAGATGGTGGAAGACTTTACCATTTATGATCCGATTCATCTCAAAATCGATATCTGGAAATTACAGCATATCAAAAGACTAAAAAGTAAAAAATAAAGTTAAATAATTTTTTTTAATAAACTTTTAAGTAAGTCAAACTCATCATTTTCTTACATTATATAATTTTTTTATGATATAAAAGCTTGTCGCGAGCGATCTTATTTACACAGGAAAATCTCGCGACAATCTAACAGAATTGATTCATTTACTTAAAAGTTTATTTTCTACCTTTTGAAGCATTTAGTAAACGTTTTTTTAAATTTTCTTTAATATAATTTTTTAAGAAACAATCGTTATAAAAGGCGATCGACCAAGTAAATATAAGCATGAAAAATACTGCAGATATCAGATTTGGCATATACATATATAAATAGTTTTATTTTTTCATTATCAAAAATACATATGAAGATTATTCCAAAAACGAATCAAATAGATATTGATTATACCAAATTGCATACATACTTTTTATTAGAATGATTGAGACTCATGTAAATATAAAAAAATGGAACCAAACATAAATATACATTGTGGTTATAATATATCACTACATTTGTATGCCTCAAGTATGTCCTTTCCCGGTAGTCCAGTGCAGAGCGTGTTCTGTGACGAGCGTGCCTGTTCAGACGATCTGTCGTGTTCTGGGTTCGGTTATCAGCTCCAATACTGGCAATGTCAGCGACGTCTCGCTATTATTAGATCAGAAGCCCACCATACAGAAAAGTGTATCATAATTGTCCACTGAAATGATTTTATTAGTGAAATTAGACTTTTAATTCACTTTTAATTATATTATCAGCAATGCAGCAATATTCGCGAGGATGAGGTGGTGCCATAGAATTTATGGAAAAAAGCATTTTAGTTAAGAGAGTACCTGTCTATGATTTTTCCAAATTTTTTTATAAAAGCAGAAGTATGCTGATAGGTCGTAGGTCTGATAAAGACCTAGGTTGGTGACCATAGGAATGGATTCTATGAACACCTGACACCATACAGAAGGTACAAAAATTAGTTACTTATTATATAAAGAATGATATAGAGCAAGACCTATTTGACCATAATCAGTGAGAGGGAGTTCATGCTTAAAGGCATTTGATTTTATATTAACTAACTGAAAGATAAACTGTTTGTCGGGTGGAGTTGAATTTCTCTTTTTTAATTTTGCATATTACACATTGAAGATAAAACTAAAAAGTAATGTAATGACTAAAAAGTAAAAAATTTAATTGATAATTAGTGCCGATAAAAAGCTTAGATATTTATCAAAAAAATTTATTCGCATGCAAAATTCAAAAATGGGAAATTCAGCTCCAACTTAGCAGTTAGTAGCATCGAAAGATGATTATTATTATTAACAGGAATATAATCTGGTTCCAGAATCTTATTTTTGGGCCGAATTCTTAATTCTTCTAGACCATTCAAACCTTATCATCACCGCACATACCAATGTAAGTTATCTTCTAATTACAATTTTTTCATCTTTCATGATGTAATCAACAAATCATTTGATTTACGAACAGATGCAGATAGTGAACGAATTAAATTTTCTTTATTTAAGGCAATAAACTCAAGTCAAGAACAAATTAAACATGTTTGCAAAAAAATTAATTATGCATATTTCGCATTAAGACAGTTGAAGGGTATCTTTAATATAAAATCCCTAAAAATGTTTATTACTCACTCTAGTCTGTTCTGTTCTATTCTACTCTACTCTGCTCTGCTCAACTCTACTTTGCTCTAATCTATTCTATTCTGCTCTACTCTACTTTACTCTATTCTATTTCATTCGGTGATGAAAGTACTGTTTTGAAATGATTAGAAGATGATAGGTATCATAAGACAAAAGTCATGAACAAAATGTCAAGCAAAATTGCTAGTCCATACGGTGTTCCCCAAGGGAGTATTTTGGAACCTCTTCTTTTCATTATATATGTGAATGACATTCATTGTGTTTTGAGCAATTCATATATAAATGTGTTTGCTGATGACACTGTATTCACTGGATTTGGTAAAAATTTTAACGATATAACCAACATTCTTAATAACGAACACGATACTTTGTATGATTGGTTATGTGGTAATAAGTAGAAACTAAATTCTGATAAAACGAAATTGAGGGTTTTAGGTTCTATATTTTTTTGTAATAAATTTTTAAGCAACAACTATACAATTAATATTAATGAGTGTACTGTCGCAAAAGTGAACCAAATTAAATACCCAGGTGTTAGTTGGACCCACAACTTACATTTAGTCATCGGGCCAATTTATATGTGTAAGAAAATTGGGAAAGAAATTGGTTTCGTTCGCAGAGTTGCAACTAACTTAACGCATTTGAGTAAGTTGCTATTTTACAATATTATAATGTATCTTCATTTTAAATATTGCGCATCTTTATTAATAGCATGTAATAACCAGGAAATCACCAAGTTGCAACTACTGCAAAATAGAGCAATGGCAATTGTATTGCAATATTTATACTCCTCATGTTAAGTAGGTACTCTTAGTTCCCACATACTTACACATAAATACGTAATTATAAGATCGAAGAATAACTATGATATTGAATTTGCCAAAAAATCTTTTTTACGAGGATCCATATATCACGAAGTACTTTTGTCTCTTCAATGCTCTGCCCAATGATATAAAAGAAGCTCCGGATATAAAGGTTTTTGTTAAAAATGTATGTAAGTCTCTGATATGTAATTAATTATCTAATGTATAAAATAAGTACAATTGTTCATAGTTCTATGTTAATGTTCATATCTATATTACTATTTCTTACATCACTTTTTTGTATTTAAATAGAATTGCTAATATAAATAAATAAATTAATTTAAAAAATAATCAATCGGTTTAATTTTTTCTTCGTATCAAGATTTCAAGTAATTTAAGAGGAAACTGTTATAAATTTTTTTCACGAATGATCTATATGTCGAATCTACAGTTTCTCTGTTTAGTGGCAAATAACGCAGTAAATTTTATATGAAAGTTTTGCAAAATAAAATCCCAGTCTCAATTCATTGTCGCTAGATTCTTTTCTGTAGTGTCGCATTCTAACTTTGTAAGCGTTCACTCTAAGACAAAGTACCAATACGAACTTTATAATCTTATTTTGCAAGAGCAATTGCCAACTCACGTTCCCCACGGATTAAAACTACGCTATTTCACAATAAGTGTGTCTCGGGTATTAATTAGTCCTGAAACTCTAACGATATAACCTGAGAGATACCGCTGGGGATATGTAATCAATATAATGAAAAAAGTTTTTACTAAATAAAAACGAATGTCGTTCGAGAAATATGAGAAAAATCCTGTTGAAAATATGCAGCTTAATCCCTCTAGAGCGTAACAGAGGTGTGATAAAACAGAAAGTTTCTTTAGAAAATCTGACATGACAAATAGTTTTTGTCAAATTCTCGAGTTGTGTAGGTAGTAAGATTAGCGTCCCAAAGTAGAGAATTCCTCGGGGTATTTGGGCTGCTGGAGTTATAATTCAAAATAAACAAGTTGGGAAATTTATTACGGCTTATTACACCAATTTCTGTCAACACGTTCGGTCTAATTGCTTCTTATTCTCGAAAATACATTCTAATTAGCGCACAAAGTTCTTAAAATATAATCCCCTTCTTAAGCCTTGACAGAATTCCCCGCGTCGGCAATTTTTTTGCGCGCTAAATAATACTTTACTCGAAAAAGGAAAACGCCATTAATAAACTCCGGGTTTTCGTCGAACTATAACATAAACAATTAATTAAAGCTAGTGTTGAAATACCAACTTGATGTATGTGCTGTGCAGTCACATAAATTTGTCTTTCGTTCCATAAAACTGTGCACAAACGCCATTATTTTTAATTCAATATCGTCCATTTGGGAGTCATTTCAATACGCCATAAAAATAAATCTAGCTTTTTATATTGTACAACAGTTACATTGACACCATATAAAAACAATAAATTTTTAATTAGTGATAAATTTGAAGCAATCATGTTCTTCAGTTAGGCTGCTTCATCTACAGCTAATCTATCTTATTTGTAACATTATGTTACAATTACTTTTATTTCAAAACACTTGACGTACGTCGTAATGAACAAGGAATGTTTCTTACAATAGACAAACAATAAAAGCTGTTTATAATTTGATGACGATAAGATGATTTAGACACATGGTTTATTTGAGAAACTAGAATACATTTCCTTCACAATTACAGCGTTCTGAAATTCACTGAAAAGCAAATAATGTCAGGGCTGAAATGAGCCTTTCCCGATTAATTAAGGTTTAATAGGAATATTCACTAATTACTTCCACGTCCAGTGGAAGTATAGTAACATAAAGAAAAATATTTTTTTTGTTGAAATAGACTTAAAGTGCCATGAAACTCCGAGATTTTAAATATAAGCGAAAAAAATGGTCTGTTTGTCTGTCGGTCTGTCTGTAACTTTTTTGTGCGCACGTTTACTCTGGAACCGCTTATGATATTGACTTGAAATTTGGCACACTTAGGTATTATAATGAGATCTGAAACTAGGTTATTTTGATCTAATTCCGTTGAAGGGTTCGGGGGTAAATAAGGGTAAATAAGCAAAGCAAACAGATAAGAGTCCATAAAATTGCAATTTAGGGCATGTACGAAAATTCAAGGACTCAAAAACTTTTTTGACATCAGCCACCCCCACTATCACTCCCAAAACCACTCCCAAAACCACTCCCACACTATTATGAAAGTGAATAAAAAAAATAAAGTGTGATTTATTGTGTATACAAGAACGAAACGCTTGGATATTGGCATATTATAATTCCTATATTTTATATTTTTATAAAATTTCTTTCTGATATAAAATTGCTTATTCAGTGATGATTATCAATTTCATTTTCGATTTGGATTATTTCGAGATTACTGAGAGATGGCGCTAGTTATGCTCTCCTGGGGTGGAACTTAACAGTGTTTATGAGATGCGAACTCCGGGTATTGAAGGTATCACTTGCACTGCACTGACGAGACTCAAAACTAAGTCGAAGCCGATCTGCAGTGAGTGACATCCTGAGATGAAGGAGGCCTCGCATCTTCCTCGTAGCATTCGAGCATTTCAAGTCACTGTATTTTAGTGCTGTGTTTAGACAAAACACGTAAATTTTACCATATAATTCAGCGCTAGTAAGGGGGAACAGCTGTTTTGGTTTAATTTGTTGAGTCCTTATTTATATGAGGCACTAGCAGATAGGTTGGAATATTATAATTCCTATATTTTATATTTTTATATATTCAGTTTATTCTTGAAAGAGATATAAAATCCCAAAAAATATGGAAAACCTTACACAACTTGGGAGTTTAAATTTAATGAAACCGGATGAGATAAATCAATGTTTTTAAGCATTGCAGGCAGCACTAGTGTAAATAACGAATTATTAAATTACTAAAACAATAATAAATTGAATAATGGGCAATTTTCTATGAAATACATCAATAATGAGAATAACGGCCTAAAATCTATTAAATCAGAAGCATACGAAGTAAATGATATAAATAAAAAATGATAAATATTGTATTACCATATTGCTTACATCTTGTTCCCGTCAAAAATTTGGCACCAATGCATCTTTATTGAAAGTGGTTGATGATATAGCGACGGCATTATTTGATAAGTCCTCCTCGACAATACTAATTCTTTTGGATCAAAGTTTTGATCTATCGTTTGCAAAGTTATTCTTTATAGGTTTTGATGCTACTATCTTAGCCTGGTTTTTTCAATATTTGCATGGTCGTTCGCAAAGAGTGAAAATCAATGAAACAGTTCACTCTAAATTTGGTCACACTAATTCCGGTGTACCCCAGGGTAACATTCTTGGCCCATTGTTATTCTTCATTTTACATTTGATCTGCCTAATGCTATAAAATATTCTCAACTTCAGTTGTATGCTGTTGATATAGTCGTATAACTTTTGTAATGAAGATAATGCTAATGAGGTTATAAATTTAGTAAATCTGAATCAAAAAAGTATCTTTGATTGGTGTGGTAAAAATAGTGTTAAAGTAAATTCGACTAAAATAGTGGCTCTCTGTATAGGTCCTGACGGCCAACGAGATAATATTTATAATAATCACCTGGAAATTAATAGCTCCACAATTGAGTGGAATTTTCAGCAAATAATATCGGCCTTTTTATTGATAACAAATTATGTTGTAAAGACCACGTTAACCACATCGTCATAGTTTCAATTTTTAAATTGAAGTCAATATACCACTTAAAATATCAGAAAATCAAAATACAAAACTTCGATTAATAGAATCTTTAATTTATTCACACATGCTGTATGGTGTACTACAATTTTTTACCAAATTAAAATCAACAGAAGCTATAGAGAATACACTCATTTGGTTTGTTTGTAACGTTCCTTATGAAAATCATATAACCCCCAATATTCACAGATTATCAGAAATAAAAATTAATAATAGATTGTACTGTACTTATTGTTTTTATATAAGCTTCTATCGTTTGAGATCCTTACATATTTACTTAACTCAGATCCTGGCATTCGTAATGTTAATCTTATTTTGAACCTCCAAGTAGCAAAGTCCTAGACCAGTGCTTCATGGGCTGGATCTGTCTTATAACTTTATTATGCTGAAAGTTGTCTAAGTGATTAATAAATAAGCCCTTCTTTCTTCCGTTTTCGTCCAAAAAAGAACAAGGAACACATCGTTTCTTGCAACAGCTTATGAAAATATTCAATATGGAAATGCTTACTTTTGTTATGCTTCTATTGAACATTTTAAGATATTATAGGGAACAGATATCAACTCGCAAGACGATCAAATACCAAGATAGCAGTTGCAGCATCGTTCGAAAGGCTGGCTGGTGGCTCGAATTATATTGACGGGAAATAGTATGGAAATGCAAATTATGATTTATGGCACAAAGCAAGATGTCGAAACGTGTATTTACACGAACATTCGCGAGTTAAAATGAGAGAAGAAAGTTTGTGATCGTCTCGAAGAAGTATATGAATTAAAAGGTTTTTCAGGAGTAGCGTTGATAGTACAATTAATTAGTGATGATTCGCTTTAGTAACTACAAAAATATGACCAAATATTTGAATAAAAAGGTAGAGGTCACTCAACACCTTAAAACAATAAATGATTTGATCAAACTGCTCAGATATTTGACTTCTGGATCATTACGAACCGTTAATTATGACCCTCAAATGCTCTTAAAGAAATACAGCATTTAAGATCATAGCGGTACACCCTGTATTCACATTAACTTTTATTGCACGCTCTAATTGACAACGATAATGCCAGATTGTCTTTATTTGCTAGATCAAAGGTTATCATAGAAACTGGTCTTCGCAGCGACGGGAACTAATTTTCTACTACCACAACATCTTCGTGTTTCTAATTTCTACGTGACACAGCTACTAGACAGTTCATTATCCAAAACTCTTTATAAAATCGTGGATTTATGTGTTCTAGTATATATACTGTAAATGTAAGTAATTATAGCTTCATCGAAAACCTCTTTTCTTAGTATGAAATATATTTTTACCTGGCTGGGGAGGGTGATTTGATAAATAAAGTGTTCTTAGATTGAGTTTGATTTTTCGAGCGTTAGTAGTGGAGTAAAATTAGATTTTCAGAGAAAATAAGAATACTCTGAGTTGCCCGCTTCGAGTAGGTGGGGTAACCTTTTTTTTCGCGAAAAAGGGGTAAATTGGTCATTTTTAAGAGTGGTTTTTCAGTTCTAATTTTCGAAAAACAAATATCTTACCTACAAGGGTTTTCTTTTTCTCTAAATATTTAAAACTTTCTCACAATCACTTTCTATTATTAATATTGCAATTTTTATAATGAATAATTACAAGTATACTTATGCGCGCATACGTATAATACCGAAAATGACGGGAAATCGCCGCGCGCATGTATATACCAAAAATGACAAAAAATCGGATAAATTAAAAAAAGTTATCTTTTAATACATCACGTGAAAGTACATAAGAATACCTTCATTTTGGTAAAAAAAAAAATTCTTTCGATCATTTGGGCAAATTGAGGAAAGTTTTGAAAATGTGAAATTTGGACTAAAAATGGAATTGCGGCCAAACTGTTACATATCTTTTGCTAAAGTTTGGTGGGTTATTTCTTGGTTATATTGGTTACTTTCGTCTAAAACTTCATCAAATTCGGTTTAATTTTACCCAAGTTAGCCGCAATTCAATTTTTTACGTTTTTTCAATATATTTATAAACACATCGTGATTTTCACGAAATTTGAACTGAACGTTCCCTGAACATCTACAATAAAAGGGTACCATTCTTGTGCCTAAACTAGCATTTTAAAGGGTCCAAAATAAATTAAAACTGAAAAACCACCCTTAAAAATGACCAATTTACCTCTCTTTCGAGAAAAAAAGGGTTCCCCCCATCTACTCGAAGCGGAAAACTCAGGGTATTCTTAGTTTCAACAAAACAAACTTAGGTATAAAAATAAAAACATAAATTCCAAAAATACATTATAATAATAATAATAATAAAGAAATATATATTTATATTACTTTTAATTAAGACACAAGTAAAATCACTTACATTAGTTAACATTCTTTTAGTTTTTCAGTTTTAATTTTAAACAATCATTCCTTAATAAATGTTGAATTTATAAGGCAACAAATAATAACTTATCAAAACGGATGTGAGTGTAGTGTTTTTGTCTTCTCTTATTGACATTATGATATTCGTTGTTTTCAGTAATTTGTTTTTGATTTTTAACGTGTGTGCATATTTCAAAAATGTATAAATGTAGTAAAGTTAAAATTTCATCATTTTACTTCCACGTCCAGTGGAAGTATAGTAATGCAAAAAATTTTTTTTGTTAAAATAGCCTTAAAAATGTTATGAGACGTCGAGATTTTAAATTTGTGCAAAAAAAATGTGTCTGTCTGTCTATCGGTCTGTAACTTTTCTTTGTGCGCACGTTTACTGTGGAACCGTTTATGATATTGACTTGAAATTTTTTTACACTTATGTATTATAACGAGATCTGGAACCAGATTATTTTATTATCTAATTCTGTTGGAGGGTTCGGGAGTAAATGGGGTAAATAAGGGTAAATAGGCAAAGCAATCAGGTATGGGTCCATAAAATTGCAATTTAAAAAAAATGTGTCTGTCTGTCTATCGGTCTGTAACTTTTCTTTGTGCACACGTTTACTGTGGAACCGTTTATGATATTGACATGAAATTTTTTTACACTTATGTATTATAACGAGATCTGGAACCAGATTATTTTTTTATCTAATTCTGTTGAAGGGTTCGGGGGTAAATGGGGTAAATAAGGGTAAATAGGCAAAGCAATCAGGTATGGGTCCATAAAATTGCAATTTAAAAAAAATGTGTCTGTCTGTCTATCGGTCTGTAACCTTTCTTTGTGCGCACATTTACTCTGGAACCGTTTATGATATTGACTTGAAATTTCTTTACACTTATGTATTATAACGAGATCTGGAACCAGATTATTTTTTTATCTAATTCTGTTGGAGAGTTCGGGGGTAAATGGGGTAAATAAGGGTAAATAGGCAAAGCAATCAGGTATGAGTCCATAAAATTGCAATTTAGGGTATGTACTAAAGGTCAAGGTCTCAAAATTTTTTTGGCAGCCACCAGCCACTATCGCCCCCAATACCACCCCGATACTATTATGAAAGGGAGTCAAAAAATGTGATTTAGTGTGTATACACGAACGAAACGTCTATTTGGAATTTCTGGAAAACCATTGATTTGGCGATGTAAACAGTCTGTGTCAGTTGAGTTCTAAATTTTAATCTGCTAATTTGAAACAATTAAAGAAGTATCACCACCACACGTCATAACGTGGTATTGTTAACTGTAAACCCATTCATTTACGTATAATAAAAGAGCATAGGGCCCAAAACAGAACCTTGCAGAACTTTTAACGCCCCATTTGACAATGATTGTTTTCAAGAAAAATTTGAATAGCATTTGATTCTAGCTTTTGAGGAGCCGTATATTTTTCAACAGTTATTAATAGCTCTTACTTAATCAATAGAATAGTTATAATGACTAAGTTATATTAATATTTCAATATTCATCATAGCAGTTAACCGGGAAAGAAGTTGTTTAAATATACATTTCATTTGTATTTAGTTTTGACAATTCGGTTTCATTCTATTTTATTTAATGTCAATGAGTTGATAGCTCCAAACGACTCTACAATTGTTGCAAATGCCTTTCATTAGAGAAACATCCGCAGCAACAAGGTCACTTATAATTAATAGAGTTTCAAATTAAACCCAATTTTGTGCCTGTTACAATAATTAAACTTGTCAAGCGAAGCAATACCGCAATAAGTTTAAATATACACTTCCCAACACTTCTGCATCAAATTCCGTCGGTAAGCTCGTTAAACCGTAAAAAGTAAAATTAAATTTGTAGATTGGTAGAGATACACTCAACGCCATAAAATGTGTGTCTCATGCATGTCCTGAACACCCAAGTATACAGGGTGACCAATGAAGTCGACAAATCATTTCACTTTAGTATATGAATATACTGAGCATTTTTCTTTCATTGTGCTGTGGTGGTGTTTTATTTCAAATTATTCTTTTTCGATGTGCAAGAACTAAATGTACGATAAGTTTGTCTTCTTATCACAATAATAATAGTCCTAATTTTTTCAGAAAGATAATCCCAGTTAAACGACAAAGATAATGAAAATTATAACTATCACAACCCTAAAATGAATGCAGTCATGGATAGGTTTCAAATGTTAAATTTACAATTTATTTACAGCCGTATCTAAAAGTTGTTTTAGTAGATATCTTCAAATCACAAAAATTACATATTTTGTTACCAACGGAACATATCGTAATGAGTAATTTGGTTAATACTTGGCCTGGTGCCCGTTTCAGAAATACACAGTGTACGCTCCCCACATCTATTAGCGACTTATATATCAGTGGATATGCAGAAGCTATGAAACCTTAGGCGAGGATTGCGTAGTGGTTATACCATCCTACGGAAGTGATGTATAGCTGTCGGTTAGATAAATTAAGGATTCCTATTCTTCGAAAGAGAGCAACAGTAGTGATACGGTTTGGTGGGTTCGGTCTGAGGAGTACCAATGTCACCGATGTAATGTTGACTCGGAAAGATTGCAGCTAACGGTGGTTTCTGATAGAGACTGTTTTGTCGTCGAAGAATATCTTTTGCCAACCTGAGCTTCCTTATCTACTCAATGCACGGATGTGCTTACTTTTAATTTAATGTTTTTGAATTTCGAAAAGTTTGATATATTATATAGTGACCAATACCTTATGGATAAGTGGATCTTTGGGTACGTCGGTGGTAGAAGATTTTTAATGGACCTCTAAGCTTTGGAAGGAGTTTCTTACTTTTCCTGTTAGCAGGGAAGCTGGTAACTTTTGTTAAAGCTAGATTCTCAAGTTCCTTCGCCTATGTAACTGACTTAATTCATCCAGGGCCAAAATTAATCCTTAACTTGATAATTTCATAGATTTAGGTTTACGCCATTCAGACCCATCAATTTTTTTAGATACATCTTTACGAATTTTTGTGATTTCTATTATTCATTTTCCACTCACATCGTTGATATCATTATCGGTGATAAGGCGGGAGCCAGAAACGATTTCTGCAGTTGTGTAACGTATAGTGTAATGTTGTGTGCAACTTAAGTCTTACTGAATCTGTGTGATCTTTGTGACGAGTTGCTTGGATAATAACTGCGATGGGCTAGGCACCTTCATTATTTTTTAAAGTAATGAAATTTGCAGGTAATATTTATCAAGGTGACACCCAATTACAGAAAATAATGAACAAAATATATATAAAATAACAATAATGAGATACAAATAGAGAATTCTTAATCAAGATGATATTATAACAATTAGATTAGATATATATTATAATTAGATTAGATTGTTATAATTAGACTTAATCAGTCAAATGAATCTTTGTACATATGAATAATTTGGTTTAGATAATTATTATTGAGGTCGCTCATATGAGCGACTTAAATATCTTGCACATGTTAAATATTGGAGACTTGACCTGAATGTTAGTTCTGCTGGTATTGACGTAAAATGCACTGTGCAGACGAGTGTTCGGCCTTGGTATATGAAAGTTAATTCTTTTTACTAAGTGAATACAATCTAATTGGTTATGCAGTATTTTATATAACAATTGTAGTGCTGTGAAATTTCTTCTAAGGTAAATTTTTTCTGTCTGCCCGTCCGTGACGTTTCTTACGAACACAAGAACTGAATCCCGATTATATTGTAGACAGTAACTTAGAGTTAGCTATATGAAGAAAGTTATGATTTAAAATAAATCGACCAGCAAAAGTTGTGTGAATTTTTAAGAAAAATAATATGCAGTAAGAGTATTTCAACCTTTGATAAAGTGAACAATAACAAAAATTGCATGGTATTCTGATGAGATCTTCTCCATCATCAGGAGATTATTGAAATTACAAATAGCAATAGGAAGGTTTTAACCACTGACACTACACCTCCGTTACCGCTAACGTAGAAAGAAGAAGATAATTGCGTATGCGCACAAATAGTGTTCACCTTATTCTAATTGCGTCAATATATTTCGCTCGCGGATAAGAGACGTTAGGTTATGCCAAGGATTGTTAACTACAAAGGATACCTTATCTGCATCGATATCTGTCAAATAGCGTCAATCGTTCGGAGCTCGCGCAAAAGCTCTTACACAACAACCTCCATCTTTTGTAGACCGTATTTGGTCACATGACATTTAAGGTTAACGCGATTGGTATTAAAGGAATTAGCAAAACATTACATTACATAATACATCTAGTTTGCTTGACCTGCAGTAATATTGTAATACCATTTATACGCGCTAATAAACATTTTTACTATCTATTAATTTATTATTGAATATAAACTGCTGGTCACTCGAACTTACACATAGAGAATTTTAGGCAAAATTTAAAGTTCAATATTTTCAACAGGAATGCAAATTTTTGAACGCGGTTTGCAAATTTTAAGAGCTAGTTTTTTTCGGATTAAGCTGCATGACGTATATTTATCGTAGGACCATAAGTTTATTATATACGAGGTGATCAATGAAGTCATGCAAAAAATCAAAAAGTTTGTATGAGTGAAATTTCCGCAAAAAATTTGTTTGGTCGTTGCAATATGGTTCGTTACTAAGGTAACATCAATATCTCTAGACGGTTTTGTCAGTTTTTGGATTAAGGCCCTTAGGCCTTGTACACACTACTCAACATAAAATTTGGATACCGAAATTTTTAAAATGCTATAACTTGACATTGGATTGACGGTTCTTGATGATTTTTGCGGATTTGGAATCCTTATTTCGCGTAGATTTTCTATGGTCTAAGCATTTTATTTGAGGGTTGAAATTTACACATTATACCGGGTCGATAATAAACAAAAACGTAGCAACAAGAACAAGTTTATTACATTATATTCTACAATGTACAAGATTGCTTAACAACGGCCGAAAGTCAATTTTTAAAAAAATTATAATTCTAATTCTGGTAATTTTTAATAATTAAAAAAAAATTAACTAAAAAACTAAAAATGAATTTAATTTAAACTTAAATTAAAATTACCTAATTAAAATTAGGTACAGAGAGGAAAGAGAGAAGCTAATATTTTGTTGGTCCTCCTGCTCGTAATATTACTTCCCGACATCGATTTGGTAGAGTATCCACAAGATTATTTATAAAATCTTGTGGAATATTCTCCCATTCTTCACGAATGGCCTCACTGAGCGTTTCTAAGGTTTCAGGGGGTACATCAAGAGATCTTACTTTAAGTTTTAAATAAGACCAAACGTGTTCGATGACATTAACATCCGGAGACTTTGCAGGCCAGTCCATCCTATTGATGTTTTGTGCCTGCAAAAACTCTGTGATCCTTCGCGCTCTGTGAGGTCGAGGGTTGTCATCCACCAATAGAAGTTCTGGGCCGTAATGTCGAGCAAAAGGAACAACAATAGGTTCCAAAATTTCCTCCTGACAAACAGTAGCATTAATGGTTTGGTTGGTAATGAATAGCTCGGTTTTACCATTTCTTATGATACCTCCCCACACTGTAACACCTCCGCCACCAAATGCTTCTTGAGGGTCCATATTTTCCTCCAAATATCGCTGATTTGGCCTTCTCCAAACTAAAATTCGGCCATCGGAGTGAAACAAATTAAATCTTGTTTCGTCAGTAAATAAACAATGGCTCCACCCTGCATTACCCCAATTCGCATGCCGATTTACCCATGCCCGCCTATTCGCTCTATGGTGTTGTAATAAGCGCACACATTTTGCTCCGCGACGGGCTCTATAATTTAAAATATTTGGCATTATGTTATGTTGTTTAAAAAAAAAAATCTCACCTCAAGTTGTTTTTATTTAATGTTCTTCTCACCGTTCTGTCCGAAACTCTCACCCCAGTTTGTTGTCTTAAAGAGTCACTTAGTTTTCTAGAGTTCTTTGTTCTATTCCGCATAGTTTCTCTCATTAAAATTCTTTCGGTTCTTTCGTTTATTTTTTTTGTATGTCCACCCCCATGCCCATAAATATGATCACCAGTAGTTTCGATGCGGCGGATCAAATTATAAATTGTCTTTCGGCAATTTGCTGTTTTGACATTCCTTCGTTGAGAAGTCGAATGCAATTTTCCCTTTCTGCCGTGGTTAAACGCCTCATATTAATTAAACTTTACAAAACTATAACATTGAAATGTGCCAGATTATTTCTAAAATAATGTAAACAGTTTTTAATTGCATAGCAACAAATTTGTTTTTCCAATGCTTACTTTGAAATTGACGCGTCGCGTAGAAATTACACCCGATCATAATTATGGGCTTGGGGGTGGACAAAGAACTCTGTAAAACTGAATGACTCTTTAAGACAACAAACTGGGGTGTGAGTTTCGGACAGAACAGTGAGAGGAACATTAAATAAAAACAACTTGAGGTGAGAATTTATTTTTACAAAAACTTAAATAATGCCAAACCTTAGAGCGCGTCGTACCCTACGTTTTTGTTTATTATCAACCCGGCATAATGTGTAAATTTCAACCCTCAAATAAAATGCTTAGACCATAGAAAATCTACGTGAAATAAGGATTCCAAATCCGCAAAAATCATCAAGAACCGTCAATCCAATGTCAAGTTATAGCATTTTAAAAATTTCGGTATCCAAATTTTATGTTGAGTAGTGTGTACAAGGCCTAAGGGCCTTAATCCAAAAACTGACAAAACCGTCTAGAGATATTGATGTTACCTTAGTAACGAACCATATTGCAACGACCAAAAAAAATTTTTGCGGAAATTTCACTCATACAAACTTTTTGATTTTTTGCATGACTTCATTGATCACCCCGTATATAATAAACTTATGTTCCTACGATAAATATACGTCATGCAGCTTAATCCGAGAAAAACTAGCTCTTAAAATTTGCAAGCCGCGTTCAAAAATTTGCATTCCTGTTGAAAATATTGAACTTTAAATTTTGCCTAAAATTCTCTATGTGTAAGTTCGAGTGGCCAGCAGTTTAGTTACATCCAGAATTCTAGAGAATTCTTACTAAAACTCATAGTTTACAATATACTGTTGCTTCGGTATTTGTTTGGTCCATTGAACCAGTCTCTTAGGTATGCAATAGTTCAACCATATACAATGCTTTTGATTTTATATCTCCATATACCTGCAGGGAAATCCATCCACGCTACTGTACTTAATATATCATACTAGTCTTACGGCTGTTAATCTCTACAGCAATCTGGCTAGGCGACAATACAATATGTAATAATCATAATGATATACATGGAATAAATTATCTTTGGAGTATTTTCCGATTCAAATTATAGAGTTAGTGCTTTGTCACTTATTTTGTGGAACGAACATCATTTGGGTTGCGGCGATTACAATTTAGATTCGGCCTTCTGGGAAATGGAATACGACTCGTTTTATTACGGTGTTGTACTTTTAGAATTAGTTCGAAGCACGTACGTAAACTATAACCCATTAAATGAACATATTTGTTAATGTATATTTAAACAACAATGCCCAAAGCATCAAATTAACATTGGGTTTAAAATTGGGAACGATTATGATGTTAATGGACAAGATATGGACAGTACTTTTATGTACAGTTTTTTAATTAAAATTATACAATATGTAAAATACCGAATTCATAGAAAACAACATGCTTTTCAATACAAGTACTGATAACGAATCCGGCAGAATGATGTACCTATTTTAAATTGAGTTGTTTTTATTAACGGCTAAATTTCCAAAGATTAATCACAAGGTCTCTCCTCCTCGCTGTTGACACTCTTTAAGCCTATCAGGCTATTTCTTTTTCGATTGCAACAGACACTGGACCGCTAGATGGCGCCTGCTTACAATTTTACATGTCGCTATCGTAAAGATACCGAGATGTACCTACCAAATAGTCAAGGGATTCTCGTGTCGTTCGTCACATGCCTACCTTGCACTGACGAGAGCCAACAGCTCGAAACTGCAGTCTGCAAGTGGTGTGGGAGGACTGGCACGAGAGCTCCTTTAAGTAGGATCAGTCTTTCGGCTGGTGTTTGTTGTAATCGAAGTATTAACGTTTTGTACGCTGAATTACAAGTTACAAGCCTGGCGCGTTAAGTGTAATAATTGCATATTACCATCAAAGCGGTATTGCTTCGATTGCAACAAACACCAGCCGAAATACTGATCCTACTTAAAGGAGCTCTCGTGCCAGTCGTCACACACCACTTGCAGACTGCAGCATTAGCGTTTTGATGATAATATGCGATTATTACACTTAACGCGCCAGTCTTGTAACTTGTAATTCAGTGCTCGGCGGGGCACATAGCCTGGAGGTAGCTGTTGGTTGCAGTCTGGTTACATTCCTTATCGTAAAATAAGGATTTTATAGAGGAGCTTGCGACTGAAATATTATATTTTAATATTCTGTTAGATGTAAATTGTTCATGGAAGAAACTGACTAACTCATGATTAAATTATGTCAGGTTATCCAATTTACTACTGTACATCTAAGATACAGACAATAACAAGCAGGTTGATGTTATTATATACAGAAGCTTTTCCAAAACATTTGACCACCTAGAATACCGAACCTTATTGAAAAAATTAACACTTTTAATGTTACCGATTCCACCATTTTATTGCTATAATTCTACCTATGTAACCGTAAAAAGTAATTATTTTTTCAGTTAGGTCTTAATATCTGTTGGGCAAGTAAATAAAAAAATGTCATCTTGAGGGATGAAACCATAAACATTATTTCGATTCATAATTTGATAAAATTTACGTATTACTGAGAAACACAATAAGGAAGCGTTACTTACGACATTAATTCTCTTCTCGTAGTAAGTGTGTCACTGAAGTCAAGTGACAAATGGTAGTAAATACACATTCATCATCAACGTTTTCGGACCGTTTTAATAATTACGCTCAGTCGGAGAAAAAACAATTACATCACGGCTGGAAGTTGTCTCTGTCCTGTTCGTAAAATCTTAAGACCTGCCCCGGGTTATACGTGAAAGCGGTCGTCAAAAGAGCAGTAGGTAGCATAACATACCGTATATAAACCAAAATGATTAATATCACTGTTGGATTTACAAACTCTTCATGTGTGAAAGATTGATTGTTGGATAGGTATTAAAGAAACAATAATTCACGATCGAAATCTTCCCTCCTCTTTCCATCTGCCTTAAACCCTGAGATTAAAACAAGATGGATGCACAAACACAACTAGGTGGGTGATATGTGGGTATAATTCATTTCAATTACATATTTTAACCAGGTTAAATCTCTGAAACAATGTGGGTATTATTATTATTAGATGAGTGTAATTCAATTAAGAACAACAATGTAAATTGTTTATTTTCTTTATTAAGAATGATCGCCCATAATGAATGCGTTCTCATTCAGACAATTTATCAACTTAAGGCTCGTTCACCTTCGCTCAACTTATTCAATACGAACTGGCAATACTTTTATTATGACTCTTCGTCACTTTGAAATAATGTGTTCTTGTGCTGAACGTGTATTTTGCTTGCTTTTACAAATATTGCGTAGAAGACGAAATTTCACGGGTTTTAAGTATATTAGAGTTTTTATACAAGTAAATGGATGATTGAATTTCCGATAACAATGTTTTCAAATCATTTTTTGTGAAATAATTTATATTATAAGTTTTTTCCGTAACAGATTTCATTACGATTGATTTTTTTGAGATATTTCAATAATAGTATTTTTTTATTGAGGATGTAGTTCAAATAAAATCTCTAGTTTTATAATAAATTTTCTCAGCTCACTTTACATATTTCGAAATCAACTTTCAAAGTCAAATATTATCAAATAACAATAAAAACATAAAAACCAGCCGAATATTGGTTGAAGAAACTGGATTATTAGATCAGAGGCAACTTTTTTCCTAAGTAGGGCGATTAATTCGCATAAAAATATAGAACTCATTAGTACAGCTAGTCATAACATTAGAACTAGAGCAAGAACTAATGTTCAGCCTGTAGTTCCTAAGATAAGAATGGTTAGAAAAAGAAGCTATGGTTATTTGAGATCGTTTGCATATGCACACATCCCAGTAAAATTAAGAAACATTAATTCTCTTAACTTAACAACCGAAACATCAAAGATTGGCTAAAGTTAACACCAAAGTTAAAAGTACATCAAAAACTATACACCTCCAGTGGTGCGCTTAGGCTAAGCGCACTAGGCCCCACTTTTTCAGGGGCCCTTCATTTCCCTGTTTATTTAAGTAAACAAACGATGTAAAAAATTTTTTTATTTGTTAAGTCTTTATTTATTTTCGCCTTACCGACTTTCTTTGTTTAGTATGGTCGGTCTGCTTGATTCCCTAAAAGAATTTATAAAAACCAAAGTTAGAGATAGATTCGACGATATTGAAACCGAAGCTAGGATGTTAGTTGACGATCATCTATATGAGTGTGAGAAAAAACGAATTAGAAAGCGTACCACCTTCACCTTCTTCGATGAAAGTCGCGACAATGGAGTAGTGTTAAGTGGCCGAAAAAATTTTGTTGTTAATGCTTTGAATACAGTCTGCGATCGATTAACGCTGAACTTGACATTAGAATTCAAGCTTATGAAGAAACTACGTCCAGCACATTTCTCAAAACTTCTATTCATTCAAACTGGGTGATAGTCCGCTAACAAGACACATTACACAAATTAGACAGCATAATGCCCCATTTCGGATTAAACAACCCTTACCGTGCCAGACGTTGCCAATCTTCCGGCAGCCACTCTAGCCAAACTTTCACCAACTATAACTTCCCTGATACTTCCACCTTTCACTGATATTTCATAACTTTTAACCGCTTTAAATCTTTCCTGTCCCCCTCTTCTTTTATTTTTGTGTCGTGTTTTTTGTTCTGTACAAACAGAACTGTCTGTAAATTCTTTCTTCCGTCATTAATATTGTAACAGTACCCAAATTTTTTAAAGCAAAACAATCAAAATTTAGAATTACAGTTTAGGCCTGCCTTGCGCAACCCGTAGTTGAAGTAACTCGCGGACGGCACTTCGTACAAGCTATGGTGTCGGCGTCAGTGCGAAAATTAATCAGTTCAGTTCTCCGAAAATGTTCGTCGTTAAGTGTTCTAGTTTTTATACAAGTTTTATGTTAAGTTTTCTTTTTGAAGCAATGCTATTATACCACCTAATTTAATTTTACTTTGTTAAAAGGAGTTTAGGTTTAGTTTATTTTTTATACAATTTTTGCTTTAGCCAAACCAGTCCCGTCTAGGCTCGGCTTTGCGATCCGCCACCGCGTCAACGCGGTGGTCGGGGGTCGGTCCCGAAATGGGTGCTGGGGAGGCAGCTCATACATTGTACGATTATTTTAAATAAATATATTTTGAACTGAATTGAATTATGAAGAAACGATTCAGGTTTTCCGTATATTTCATATCAATGAAAAGAAATCTACTGATAGTGTGAAAATTCAAGAACCTGAGAAAAGACAATCTAGAAAACCAGAAGAAATTACAGGAGAGAATTCTGATTCTGAAACCAGTGATGAAGACTGTGAAGATGAAGAACCACTAGAAAACTATTCTGGTGAATCTGGCGATGAAGAAGAAGAAAATTTGGAAAAAACTATGATGATGAAAAACAAGCTGAAAATCAACGCACTGAAATGATCAATGCACTAGTATCAACTTATAGAGACGACATAGATTCCGAGCTCCAGATGAGTTGCATCAATGTTTGATATATGCCCAGAGGAAAGGACTTAAATCGCCGTCTGAAATGTATAAATTTATTATCGATGGGTTGCTGCAGGCGACATTTCCGAATGTCGAAACCCTTTTACGTATTTATTTGGCCATTCCGATCAGTAATGCCTCAGGTTAACGCACTTTTTCGGCACTCAAAAGAATTGAGAACTACCTACGAAGTACTTATGGACAACAACGACTTCAAAATTTATCCATTCTGTATATTGAATCGGAGGAAACACGAGACTGTGATTTCAACGTTCAAATTAACAAATTTGCCAATAAAAACTCGTATAATGTGGTATCTACTCTTAAGTTTATTAATAATATGATATGTACCTATTCGTAACTATTGCCAACAAATAGTTTAAAAATACACTTGCCTTTAAACCTGTAAATCTGATTTAATTTTTGAGTTTTCGCGGAGGGGCCTTAAATCTCACTGCGCCTAGGGGCCCAATTTATCTAAACGCGCCCCTGTGCACCTCAAATGACAATGAAATTATATAATTCTGGTCGATAGCCGAGTGGGTTAACGCGCGAGGTGGCAATCGCGATTAATCACACGAACATCGCACTACCGGGTTCGAATCCTGGCTCCGGCACTGTCGGAGGAAATGGTTGTATGTCCGGGTTTTTTCAATGTGTAACCTCCTTCCGCAAAAGCCCTGGCTTCTGGAATTGGGGGTTGTCTAATTTCTGTGATGTCTATTTATTTATTTATTTATTAATTTAGTAGTTTTACTTGGACGTTTTATAATATACTATACACGAATATTCTTTTCCTCTTTTTTTCTTAGTGTTTATAAGTGTGTATTATTTTTAAAGGTTTATTAAATGTACTATTTTATTATAAATTTGGTTATTATCCACGACAGGAATTACCTTCGTTTGTTAATTACCTTCATATTTTCATAACGATAACTATTTGTTGAAGTATAAGTGTTATTTGTTTGTGACATCTTACAGTTAACATAAAAACTTTTTGTATTGTTATTCTGTCTTGTTTTCAATTTGTTTACGATGAACTTGTGGTGATTGTTCTTATAAAATAGATATATCTAAAATTATTATTATTAATGAGGGAGCCCATTGCTATGTAAAATGTTGGAACAAAATTTTTCTACGCAATATAATGACGAAAAAGATTTCAACTCAATTGTTCAGCTTTGAATATTTGAAAAACAATATTTTAGCAGATTCCCGAAAACAATAAATTTCTTCTTAAATAAACTTGGGGCAAGTAGAACCTTAAACATTTGATATAGTTGACTATCCCGTATAATTACTAAACATAAATTAATCTGGCTCAAGATCTTCATGAACTTAAAAAAAGAAAGTTTTTTAACCGCCTCCGAAGTTACCGAAGTAACCCCCTGGAAGGTCTCAGGGATCTTGTGCTGGATAAAGACGTTATTGTGGACTCTGAACCACTCTTGAGGCAATTTTTTTTTAATGACAGATTTTCAGTAACTCGGATACCACGGCATTACGATCTAACATGAACGATAGGCTGTCAACTATTCATGACTGGTTCCTATCAAATAGGCTAATGTTAAACAAGAGTAAATTGTAAATTGCGTATCGCAGACAACCATCTTAACGGCATACTATGGTCTAATACATTCAGTAATCACCTATGCAATTTTGGTTTGGGGTCACCCCTCACATACTGCATCTGTATTTGCTATCCAAACACGTGCAGTAAGAGTAATTGCGGGCTTAGGCTACAGAGACGATTGCAGAGACTCATTCAGTAACTTTGTATAGCGCTTATATATTGCAATGCCTCCTCTATGTGAAAGACAATGAAAGAAATTACACACCACGTGATCAGATTCACTCGTACCTTACTCGTATACTTTATACGAGGGCAATTGAAACTGGTCAGTGTTAAAGCACAGAACCGTGCGCACTGAACTTGATATTTTGTCCTATATATTTAACAATGGTATCGAGATTCGAATGGTAGTTGAAACTGTGCAGGCGAATCCGAGACTGGCAATGTAATCAGCCTGAATGAACCATCTACGACTGCATTGGTTTAAAGATAATAAAATGGACAGGCCTACTAGCATAAAAAAAACTCGTAAATCGTTTCCCAGTAGTCAAAGGTGGACTTATGAGATGTGCTGTCAATGTGCCTGTGCAGTGCATAAATACCTGTTATAATATCGAGCGTAGGAGTTTAGTTAATTATTGTTCATATTTATAAATATTTACTACTATGTAAAAGGTAAAATATTTTAGTTATTTACTAATTTACCATGGCTTTCTGGAGACCATTTGAAATAGAGGATAATATAATAACACCCGAAAATTTTATCGTTTTCTTATGACAAGCATTTCTATTTACCTCCGCCCATGTACAATAAAGAGATGCCGACTGTTTTTGTCGGCTTTTAGTTTTTATACGGTTTCAATTAAGCTCGTATACACTTTAATAAAAATCAGCCAAACATTGACTTTTTGCGTCTATCAAAACAAAAACACATGACGGGACAGGGTACTATTCAATAAAATTCTTTAATGCGTTACCCCACAGAGTTCGGAAACTGGATTATAGTCGTTATAAAGCTGTCATAAAACGTTTTTTAACCGAAAATCCCTTCCATAGTTTACCGAATTTTTAAATGCTGACTTTTCTTCTATTTTAGCTTAGTGATTTCTTGTTGAAACTTTTATTTTATTTTATTTTTATCTCGATATTTACAAGTATTTATTATTTATTTATGTATTAAATTACGTATTTGGTGTACAAACCGCATTTTGTATGTTCGACGTGCAAATACTTCGAGTAATGCACTAATGAAATATTATCTTACTAAATACTTACTAAAGTTATATTAGTGTCATTGTGTGTTTAGCGTCGACTGTCTAGTTTTCTATTCCTCTTGTGTTGCAATGTTTATATTTATTATTTTATTCATTTATACATATACGTATGTTTTTTTGTACTTAATGACACTGATTGTCATGCTTTGTTTAAAAGCGTTATTTTTTGTTTAATGACCTGTCAAAACACAATTTGTGTATTTATGACCAATAAGTTCTATTCTATTCTATTCATGTATTGGGTACAGTTTCTATCTCTACGCAACAATTTTTAAATACGTAAAACCAACGTTGTTATTTGTAACAAAAACCAAGGAATCTTTAAACACTTTTTATACTAAACTTATAACAGATCATTTAAAAGTCAGCTTCATATCATTCAACAGAAATTCTCCTGTGAAGAAAATTTACTCCAATCTTATTCTGCAGAATTTTCGTAATACGTATATTCCTTATACGTAATATTTCAATTTATGCATTGAACATATCTAGCTTTATTTTTAATTGCCATTTAAAGGCATCTATAAATGCCATTTCCTTCTTTAGAAAGGTTTATACATAGTCAGTATAACATGGGTACAACAGCAAACTGCTCTGGATGTATCTAGAACATGAAAAAATTAACTTTCGTAGAAATCCTTGAGTGTTGGTAGGAGAGGAGTCTCTACATCAAGTCACATTTATTTTCATCACGTAGTACGTATGAACACGTTTTTCTTAATTAGTCTTCTTACGCGACTTGATTTATGTGTGTCTCATCACATCAGTTTAAAGTTACTGATTGGTTGTACAGAAAATATAAAATAAATGGCAGTACCACAAATATAGTGTTGCATCAGATATTTTAAACCCTAAGGATCAGGGAAAAAATGAAATGGTTTAATTTTTAAAAATGCCTAATTTAAATGATGGCCTATGTCGTATAATGTAATTATAAAATTATACAAGAAATATTTATTATTGTTTAGATAAAAAATCATGTAACATTTCCTTGTGTACAAAAAAATTTCATTAATCAATGCTTTATGTGTAATATTGCATCCTAATCTCGCGTTTGTGTTTACTAAAACCTATAACGAAGTTTAGGGCATTGTGATATGTAGAAATGTCCGAAACATTTATTCGCGAACAGTATTGGTACAAGTCTGTATACAAGTTACCTACAATTAATAATTTGTGACAACTACAACAATAACGGTTGGTTAAATGTTTAAAACTACAGTGTTTCGCTGTTGTTACTTAAAGTATAGTAGAGGCAAAAGATATAGCGGAAGAGAGAGCGGAAAACGAATCGTCGACCATCCTGCACCCAGCAGACAAAGTTACATACACAACAGGCCATTAGTATACCTGGTTTGTGTAGATTTTCCTTACCATGCATTAAAAAGAGTTTATTTTTATTTAGCCCGGTTAAGTGTAATTATTTGTAGGATATAAACATTCGCTGTGCAATAATATATTCTCATTGATAGAGCTTTTAACGTTGGAAATCATATGGCATTAACTAATTACGAAACATTAAAATATCTTTCATTTTATAGTTTTACATGCCGAAAGTTATGTTACAAACTGGTTAGTCTCTCAGTTACTCTGTATTTTATGGGCAATAAACTGCGAATTTCAGCGGTAAAATAAGTAAAAGAAATCTAGTGCAAATATGGTTCTTCAAGAGCAAGTAACGTACGGGGAAGTAATGAGATTCTCCATAATAAAAATGTAATTTTTCGGTAGGAAAATAAAATTATTTACTGGCGCAATATATTTTTGAACAGCGATTATTTTAAATGTACAGAGAGTTAAAAAGTCTTGGATAAATTTGTAACTGCCTCCTCAAAAAAGCTATGTAGCTTGCACAGTTGTCAGGTTTATTAGACGTGTCTACAGAAAAATAGTTTTATAATCGTAGGTTGGTCAGAATAGCAAAGGATGCATTTATAATTTCTTTATTTGTGTAAAATTCAATTTCTTTGTCAGTTAAAGCGTGTTGTGCTGCAAGCATACCTTGATCAGACCATCCGTCGTGTTCTTAGTTCGATCCCCAGCCCCGATACTGACAATTTTGGTGATTTGTAGACGTTGCAGATGTATCCCCCAAGTAGCACTCAAAATTACAGAAACTGGCATCAGTGGTATCGGAACTTTAATACAGTAAGCGTTACGTAATTGTCACTAAATTTATTACTTTAGTGTAAAATTCATCCTATCGTGTATGCCCGTGGAGTTACAATTAAGTAGATGCTACTGAATTTTGTACGGAATAAATATTAAAGAAAAGTTTAAAATATTAGTTCTGTCTGTGATTTCTTAAATTAAAGTTTATTCGTCTTTTAAGATGAATATTTTTTACAGAATTGTTTCAAATAGCATTACATTCTTATACGTAAAATCTAGATTTCCTGGAAATATGTGCCAGGTAATCATCTTGAGTCGTTTATTTACGTGACGAATTGCAGATGCGTTTAGAAATAGCTTAATATGGCATTTAATATGTATTTCTTTTTACCTAAAAACTATCTTCTATTCTTAAAGAAAACTTAATATCACTAACATTCCCATTAATATTCCTGAAGAGCAATTTACTGGAGGTATTATTCCATAATACATATTGTGCTGTGTGTATTCTACAAAAAGCAAACCTATTTCGTTTCAAAACAGCGTCTGTTATTTTTTCGGTTGGAGCGCATGTTTTATATTCCACATCATTGAAAGTTGATGTAACTTAAGTGTTCCATAAAAAAGAATTCAAAGATGGCGTTGACTAAACCCGTCAACGTTTTGATTGTAACGAATGCTTGAGCTCATTAGAGTATATAATACCTATTTGTCTGTGAACATTCCCCTAAGATAAACCAGAGATGATGGAATCGTTGGTGATTGAGAAGATGCTCATTTAAATACACAAAGTCCATCAAACCCTTTATTCTTTATTATTCTTATTAGAGCTTCTTATATTTACGTTCGTATTTACTTAACCGCCGCTCGTCTCTGGCGTTGTCTTGAATAGATTCTTAAATATACAAAAGAAAAGTGTGTACGTAAATTGTGATTTCACACTTTATATGCCGTAAAGTGATCACCCAGGCTGTTAACTAACCGATGATATACACTGAAATGAAATAATAATTGATCGGTATTTGTGAGGTGGTTTTCTGAAGGTCGGTGGTATCATTACGGGCACAGGTACAGATTGAGAATTTTTAGTGGCCTCGAGAAATTATTGGGAGGGCTACTGAAAAGGCAGAGATTGAAATGACTCAAAGTTATTCGAGGATTATGAGGCACCTCAAAATAATAATGCGTATTTTGAATAGAAATAGTAAATAAATTGTTTTGCAAGTTTCATAAAATATTTGTGTAATCAAACAGAGAATGCCATTTTTAAACTTTCCAAAAACTGGAAATAATAATAATAATAATTAAATAAAGAAATACGTCATTGCCTTATACTCAAAGAGAAACAACAATGCAGCTCCACGTATGCAGACACGTGTTTAGGAGTTATTGCTCCTCATCAGCGTAGCGTAGCTTAGCGAATATATCTTATAATTGAGCAAACTAATAAAGGTAGGAAAGTACAGTGCACATGCCCACAGAATAACTACTGATACTTCAAAAAGTGAAAAAATATTATTAAATGTGCTTTTTGTACTTCAAACGTGGCAAAAGTTGCTTGTTTGCTAAAAATTAAAAATCAACCGCATTTTCAATCGTCAGTTTTTTGTCGCTACTTATTGAAAATCATACACGAAAAAGCTGTTTTTGCAGGAAATTTTGTAAGTTTTTGTTTAGGACTTATGAAATTTTGTCGTAAAGTGAAAATAAACGATGATATATACAAAAAAATGAAAGAAATACTATTGGTTCAATTTTTCTGAACAAAAACAATTTTCAAGAACCTTTTTTTTAAAGAAAATATGCGTTGCGAACGACTTATGCTATTGCATTACTTTCATATGTATATAAACTAATAAAAATAGGTCAAAACCAAAAATGTTATGCACAGTTCTTGCAGAAAAATCTTAATTTATAATAAAAAAGAAATTTTTGCTCAAAGCTTTAAAGAGCTGTAACTCGTGAACCATTCATCGTATGAAGGCCACTTGGAGCTCATTTTACAGATAATTTAATTCTCTTCAAAAAACCTTTAGTGTCATCATTGCCTAAAGCCAATCAAAAAATAGGTAGCTATTTGTCAAAATGCACTTAAAAATGACAATTTTTCAAGTTTTTCCCTTTTATCTCCGTTCACTCGTTATCAAAATGATTTTGTACATACACCAACATATTCAAAATTTGATTCTCTTTAACTTTCATTCGATACACTATATGCGTAGATCTACCGTTTTCGAATTTTTATCGATTTTATCATGAAACAAGTGTTCTAATAGTGCGCTACAATAGTAGTTTGTGCAACAAGAGTGGATATGGATAATCCACTCGAGTTGCACAGTATACTTTTTCTACGACCGGATTAAGAAAAAACTACAAATAATAGTTTTACTCAAATTTTAATATACAAACTTAGCTTCTGTTAAATCCTATGCTCTAGGTGCAAATATTTTATAAAAGCTTCAGTAGCCCAGCGGTTATATGCACGCTTCGAAGCAAAGCAAAGCAAAGCTTAGCTTTGCTTCTGCTTTGCTTTGCTTTGCACGCTTCGAAATGCAAGAGATCATAGGTTCAATCCCCACATATAGCTACTTTTTTTTGTTATAATATATCTCTAAAATTTTGTCTGTATATAATAATTTCAATAAAATTTTAGGTGGTGTACCGTTTATCGATTCTTCACTGGAATCACTCATTTTAAATTATTTTCCAGCTCAAACTGCGCGAATACACACTGACAATTACTTTGACAGCTTACACACTAACTTGAATTTTTTTAAACGAATAGTTGCCTATGTACTTAATACGCGAACTATCCAGCCCACCACTTGCAGACTGCAGTTTCGAGCTGTTGGCTCTCGTCAGTGCAAGGTAGGTATGCGACGACCGACATGAGAATCCTTTGACTATAGTACATCCCGGTATTTTTACAATAGCGACATGTAAAACAGCCAGCAGGCGCCATCTACCTTGCACTGACGAGAGCCAACAGCTCGAAACTGCAGTCTGCAAGTGGTGTGTGACGACTGGCAGGGGAGCTCCTTTAAGTAGGATCAGTCTTTCGGCTGGTGTTTGTTGCAATCGAAGCATTAGCGTTTTGATGGTAATATGCAATTATTACACTTAACGCGCCAGATTTGTAACTTTGGTTGCAGTCTGGTTACTTTCCTTATAGTAAAATAAGGATTTATAGAGGAGTTTGCGACTAAAAATATTATGTTTAATATTCCGTCCTCTAAAAGCACATTTGAACTATTTTATTTGAAACATTTAGAGGCTCTAAAATGTTTTTCAAAAATTCATACAATAATAGTTATTTATGTACCAAGAGCATAAACTCCTATTACATCCGTGACACATACAAAATTTTACACATAACTGACTTAGAATGTCACAAACTTCGAGGTTTTAATCTCCCTATAAATAAACACTAAAATACGTACACGCTGTATACATGCAAAAATTCCATATGTAATATTATTCTGTTACCTCCTGGTCTGGTAGTTTTTTCCATATTAAATTCAGAAATTTTTGCGGCACGAAACTGCCATAAAAAAGTAACATGTTTCTCAATTCATTAACGGCGATCGCTTATTTTCGTTTGACCAAAGATCAGCGAATTATTGTTGGCCGCCCACTCCGGCCCTGTACGAATGACATTCTGTAATCGACTTTTACTCCACAATAACTTTTCAACGAAGATCAGGTCTCTCTCTAACGCGGCTGAATTAGATCAAAGTGAAAAAAAGACCGAGCATAATTTATACATTATCATCTTATTTAATAGTTCTGTTACTAAATAAAATCGTGATACTGTGATTCCATTTCTCTCAACAATGCTCTTCAACTACGCCATTGGACAGTCTTTATCTCATCGCTGAAAGCGGCTGTGACAGATTGAACAAATATTATTGATACAGCCAGCAGTGACATCCCTACAAAAGAACGGCACGGAACAAATTTAATTGACAGAGGGACAAGAGATTTTAGACTAATTGGACGTTGATTCTCAAATTACAAAAATTGTACCATTTATTTCAACTCAACCGGATTTTGAGGCGCTGTTCATTCTGGTCATATTTCAAATAGTTCTTCGAGCGTGTTCTTTGGACTTGAGCTAGGAGTGTAATCAACCTATCATTACAGACATTATAAAATAACTAAACACTACCTGTCTGTAACAATTCCACGTGGTGTATTTCTACTTTTATTTGGTTTAAGTTTTATAGCCGTTCTATTGCGTTATTTATCGAAGGAAGTATACAAACATTAAAAATATTTTAAGGTTTTGTTTACCGGAAGCTTCCAGTAGCACTTTTCTTACTCTTATCGTATGGTACATATTTACATCAGTCTATAAAAGTTTAGCTCAATTCCTGGTTTATTCTAGCGAAGTACAATAAAGTAACAGACGATGGGAAGATAAAAGTCGGTTCAGTGAACACATTGTAACACGTTTATGTATACTGGTATTTAATAATTTATTGGAAATATGGAAATATCTACATTTCATTCTGCCATTTTGTACTAACATTCTTTTAACATGGATAATAAATTAATTTATCCCTTCGGAAATTTGATAATATATAAAGCTATTTACATATAAAACTTGTCTGAGATTGGTACAATTTCATTTGAAAGAGTTAAGAGAAAAGGAAATCGCTTAATAATAACTGTCTGAGTCTACAGATTGAACCGATGAGACGAAATTACAGGACCAAGTGCCTTTTTTTTAAATGGAATGCTATGTATGTCAGTACAATTTTTGAAGCCTCTTTCTAGGCTCTATTCATTCCTATATTAGCATTGAATGTCTCCCAACCACTTGGATGTAATGAATTTTTTTGTTGAAATAATGCAATCTGCAGATGGATATTAAAAAAATCACCACAATCACAATTATGGGTTTTAAGAAAAACTTATGTGGATACCAATTACGAGACATCTAATTAATAATTTTGAATCATTTTCATTTCCTAAAAATGTACAGGGTGGCCAAAAATTATTTTTCAATTAATAGCATTTCAAATTGAATTTTCTCAATTTTTACAAATGGAACACCCTGTATATTTTTCGACGATGTGATGTAGAAATGAAAAACGAACCATTTTTGTAAGTACTTCCCTAGGGCTAATTGCAACCATTTCCGTATTATAAATAAATAAGTGTCAAATTCAAGAATAAACTTAAAAAAAGAGGTTCCCTCAACTAATTCATTAGAAAAATTGATAAATTCAAGTAATTATTGCATTTAATTCATTTCGTTTTACATTTATTTAGCCATTAAATAATGAACATGTTAAAGTGACCACAAAGTCTTTTAAATTTACATTATTTTAAAGCAACATATACAATACATATTTACGAAAGAATCCAACTAAAGTCGAGTCAAGCAATAGTGTTTGTTTACAATGGGCGAGGTAAATTTCAAGTACTTCTGTCGCATCACATAGGGTGAAATCGTATACCTTTTTCTATCTTAAGCATGCAAAGGATAGAAAGATAAAAGTTTTGAGTCTAGAACGCTGCGAAACTACGACCGAGCCAGTGTGGAATTTTTGTAATATAAACAATCCCGACCGTGGGACAACATGAACGCGTAGAGTCATAAGTTTCCGGGTATACTGTGACTTCATCCGTAGAATATAAAAAGAGACCACGGTGCCCCTAAAAGGGTAGATGGTTTTTGAACCACGCCTGAGCTACGTCACAGAACTTAACTGTTCCCTGAGCTCCCTGTAGATAGAATTCACTCGAGCTACATTGCAGAACTTGAATGTTCGCCGGGCTCCTGGAGATTGTATTTGAAACGCACCTGAGTTGAACGACTGTTTGCTGAGCTCACTGAATTATTTTGTGTTTTTTCCGCTGTTATTTGCCTAACCACGCGTCAAACGATATTTTGATCTACCTATTTTTCAACTATTTCATCCCAGCCGCAAATATCACCTATTTTAACGAATTCTTGATAAAGTGCAATTTTTAACGGCTCTACTATGCCTTATGAAGAAGCTAACCATGAGGAAGCTGGAGGAGAGACGTCCGTCGACCTAACGCTATACCGAGCGCTAGGTAATGTGCCGTAGCATTACGTGTACCCTCACAATTCTCAGTTGTTTAATTTTTCTTTTAATCCATGTAAGGTAGACTAATAAGTTCCATACTGGTCAGAGACGGCTAACGTCGGTGTGAGACTCGGGAATGTGGTACTAAAAGAACATTAAATTTTTTAAAATGAAATATAAGCTTTAATTTTAACAGGAAAACATGATAAGATTATACTACAATTTACTCAATTATTAATTTTCATAATGATAATGAGACTAGAAAAATTTCACATTCTAAATATTTTATTAGGGGAGTTTAGGTTTGCTGAATACGATTTACTATTACTACGTGAATATATTTATGGTTATGCAAAGACAAGACACCTTATCAGAGGCTACTCAGACTTCATGCCAATCATTATTCTGCCGTTTATAAAACAAATAGTTGAACCTCGTGTCCACACATCTCACGTAATATTTTTCAAGAATATTTTATATTTAAAGTACACTAGGAAGATTTTCTTACTGTAACTATTTTTCTCATTAATCACTGTTTTTTCTTCTTCTTTCCACTTTACCTTCCTAGCCATACAAATAATTAATTAAATAAATGGTTTCACTTCCGTCAAATAAATGGCAAACAAATTTCAACTATAAATTTACCGTACAAGCTTGAGTAATAAAATCTGAACTAAATAGCATAACTAAATAGCGAGGTTTCCTAATTAATAAAAGATTACTACACACACAAAGTAATTTGGATCGAATTTGTTAATCTAGACGATCACGTAAATGACCAATTTTATCTACTTATCCTTCAGATATATAAATGGTAATTAATTTACTGGGGACATAATGACCAGTACTTTATGTGTAATAAGGACTCATACCCCACAAACGTATCATTATAATACATAAGTGTACCAAATTTCAAGTCAATATCATAAACGGTTATATAAATAAACACCACAGAAATTAGACAAACCCCAATTCCAGAAGCCAGGGCTTGTGCGGAAGGGGGTACACATTGAAAAAACGCGGACATACAACCATTTCCTCCGACAGTGCCAGTGCCGGAGTCAGGATTCGAGCCCGGTGGTGCTATGTCCGTGTGATTAATCACGATTGCCACCTCGCACCTTAACTCACTCGGCTATCGACCAGACCAGAGTAAACGTACGTTTAAAAAAGTTACAAACCGACACAGACAAATTTTTTTTCGCTCAAATTTAAAATCTCGGCGTTTCATGACATTTTAAGCCTATTTCATCAAAAATAATTTTGTTTACGTTACTATACTTCCACTGGACGTTGAAGTAAAAAATCGGCAGCTACTGGAAGCGGCTGGAACCTCCCCACTCGGTGGATCTTTGAAGCCGAAAAGAGCATTAAAATGTGTGACAAAACGGCACTAAACATAATCCGATCTCATCCAAAACCTTTTCAGATCTTCTGGGGCACTAAAAAAACTCTCAACTTAATGAATTTACAATCATCTATGCGAGTTATTACCTACATTATCGCTCGTTGAATAATATACCATTAGGATATTAACAACTTTAACATCACTTGTACGACTAAGAAAGTCTAGTTATCCTAAATACTACAGATTTGTAAAGCAACAAACTGAAAACTGGTAAAGTGATAATCTATAATAAATTCACCAACAAAGTTACAGAAAGCATATGATATTGATATTGTTACATCTACCTTTAAAGTTTGTGACAATCCACTAAAAGTTACAAATATGCCAAAATCTTATTAACATGACATGACACCAACGTTATCGGATGACAAACGATGACAATGACAACCGTCAAAATTTGCTCATTGCAATCCGATCGCTCATGTCATGCGAAATGCGATCTATGCTTCATATTTGCTTTGTTTTTAATTTTTTTCACGGAAACCAAATCGAAAGGGTGGAAGTGTGATATATCGTTGAAATCAGAATTTTAACTGCTTTTCAATGGTTCCATTGCAAATTGAAAGTAATTATAAAGTAAACAACTTGTTGCGTCAAAATGGCACTAAACGTAATCCGATCTCAACCAAAACCTTTTCAGATCTTCTGGGGCACTAAAGAAACGCACATGCAAAGTTTCATTCAAATCCGTTCAGTAGTTTCGGCGCTATCGTGCTAACACACATACACACACACAGACATTTTTCAAAAACCACTTTTTTCGGTTCCTAGGACCTCAAAACGTAAAGATTTGATGTTATCTCAATTTTCGTTTTTGAACCAATTTTAGTAACCTCTCACAATTTTATTGTGGAGAGGTTAAAATGTGTCTGTAATATTCAGATGAGCGTTTTGCGCAATTTTTCCCAAAGAATGTCCGTTAATTATCATCTATTAATTGCCAGTAGTAGCTGTGTTTATTTGAATTATAAACTGCGGGCCAGTCATAAAAGCATAAAAACTAGCACATGTTTCACTTCTCATCATCCGCTGTCATATCATATGTTTTCTGTTTATAATATCATTTACATTGCCATCACTATAACTAGTGCACCATAAGGCATATTAAACTGATACAAATAACATGATTTTTTTTCCGTTTCAGTGTTGGGAAAATTGCGAACTACTGCAGTCGAATTTCCAAGTCTGGGGTGCCATGTGCGAAGAAAAGGAAATATGTGTAAGTATTTTATTTATTCTTTTATAAAGCACATTAATCATGAGTCATATTGAGCGTGGTATAAGTATTCATTTTGATTGGGAGGCGTAAATAAAAATAAATTAAATCGGAATGCTGTACCACGTTTCAACTTATCGTTACTGCCCAAATATAACAGGAATATAATGGGTGCATTGTATCGTTTCACATAATAGAGCATTCACATTTCACACTGTCTATAATGAGGAATTGTCATGCAATGGAACACCAAGTGTTTGAATTATTGATTTTATTTCGTCATTGTGATTAAACATTTTAGACCTCTTTAATTCCAACATGCGAACGTGACGCGCAATCAAATTAAGGGATCTGTAATAGTTGAGGGATATTAGGCGTTTTTGGGGCAACTAATTTCTAATGAAATTAAATTCGGCAGGAGGGCGGCTCTAGCCGACAACAAGATCCTCACGACATCTATCACTGCATTCATTTGGAACAATGCCGGCACTTTTTAGTTAATTACTCGTTGGATGTAGAGTGCAATCACATTATTAAATATTTTATGGAAGGCCGCTCGGCCATTTAGCAGCATTCTCTCAATATGTGGCTTCACTGTGCAAAAGCATTCGATCGCAACAACTACGAGATAATGTTGATTAAGCTGGATAATTTTGGATTTGCTGAATTTCTTATAACATAATAAACAAACACTACAGAAATCACACAACCCTCAATTCAGAAGTCAGAGGCTTGTGCTGAAGGGGGTTACACATTGAAAAATGCGGACAGCCAACCATATCCTCCGACAGTGCCGGAGCCGGGGCTCGAACCCGGTAGCGTGATACCCGTTCAATTAATCGCGATTGTCACCTTGCGTCTTAATCTACGCGGCTATCAGCTAGATTATGTTTCTTATTAGGCCCTACTTAATTAACTGAATTCAATATGTACCTGGGTTTGATTCTATCAGATCATTCATACTTCTGTACTGCCTCAAGGGTCAAATCTTGGTCCCTTATTATTTTTGCTTTTCATTAATGACTTGGTAGGAATTATTATGAAAAAGTGTTACTTGCTGACGATTTCAAGATTTATCATTCCGTGGAAGATAACGAATGCGTATTTATTCAAATTAACTTAAAAAGATGGAAGCTTGGCGTTACGAACATGATCTCCCACTAAACAATCAAAACAAAAAACACTAAACAATACACCGAGTTTAACTATCATTCAAAGTTTATAGATTTAAGCCATTGTAAATCCATAAAAGATATAGTATGTACTGTGTATAGCGGTTGACTTAGAACTGCGCTTTAATAACCATATTAATCGATCTACAACTTCTAATATTATGTTTTATTATTTGGTACTATCCTAACTTTCACGACCGTGCGGCAATAAACTGCTTTACATTTCATAATATTTTTGGGTTTGTTGTGGAATATTTAGAAGAAATTTCTCAAATTTTTGTAATATACAATCAAAGGAGTATACCTTGATAGGGACTACTCTCAACACCTGTTAAACTGTTGTTAAATTTCATTAATTTTCTTTCAGTACATTTAAGAAGAGAGTCATTTGCAAGTGATTATATTTACAAACTTTTAATAAAATTGATTATATTAGTCTCAATTTTAGCCTAGCGTTTTAAAACAATAATCCCTGTGCACTGCTGAAATGATGGTGGAGTAAGGAATTTGTGTCTGGCTACTCTACGTCGATAATGCAGATTATGTGTTTTGAATTGCTACTAACAGCTAAATGGCTCTGCGTCCGTGTTTTTGAATTCCCCCTTCTGATTTGACAATAATGCAGACCCCATACCTGACGACAATCACGTGACTGATTCAATTTGTTGAGATCTTTTACGATAGCTTTAATCATTTTTCGCTTAACTGTGACTAGAAGAAATTGTTGCTACAGTCACCTTTGTATACTATGTGCAATATTGTGATGGCGCCTGCATGATCTATGATATAGCTATACCTCACAGAAAGAAGACAGGAAAATATAAAAATAAGAAGTATAATATTCCAACCTATGCAAGTACCTTATATACAGGGTGTCTCACCGGGAACTGAATCGATCGATATAGAGAAAAGTACGCATCAGAAAATTTTGAAAATTTAGATAATTACTAATGTCGGTACGGCCAATTCAACTAAAATTATTACAAACAGCTGGCACTTCCGCTTATACCGGAAGTCGATACCAACTTGCTTATTTCAAATGGAACACTCTATACATTTTAGGGTTTTCGAAAAGAGCATAAAATTTTGAGTCAAAAATATGTAGCATATCCTATACCTAAACCTAGCCATTTTAGAGATATTTGACATTTTATAGAAAATTTGACAGGTGCAACGGTTTGCAAGAACCGTTATAACTTTCTTTATCTAAAAGATCTTCATTTGCTTCTTGTCACGTAATTGAAATAAATTCAATAATATCATACCAAGTGTTCCGTTTTTCGCGTTACATTTTCTCAACTTCAAACCGCGAAAGCTTGTTTAGGTCAAATGGAAAACCCTGTATTTTTTTACGTCAATTTGTGTAAAATTGAATTCCTTTTTTCCTGATATTAGCATTGTGGGGGTTAAAGTTACAACTTTTTGAAATATTTACGATTTTATTAGAAATTCATGAATTGTTGTAATCATTTCATCAAAATAGCCATGATTAGAAACATAATTTTATTCAATAAATGCCAGCACGTTTAAATTATACCAACGAAAACTTTTTAAATTTGTTTATGGAGAATGTGATAAAGTAATATCAAGAACTTGCAGCACATTTGCTACTCGGTATCCACAAAAACGCAAAGTAACACTAACACTGTAACAACAAGCGTATTAATCGAATTGAAAATATGGCATGAACTAAAATAGCAGAGATAAGATCAATTTAAAATATGATTTCATTTTAATTTAATAATTGCTCAAAATTCCGCCCTCGAACCTCGACACATTTTTCGCACCTTCGGATTAGTTCCTCATGGGTAGCTCTTCTAATTGAATCCTATGATATGTTTTGAAATGCATTTCTTACCCTTTGCATACAATCTTCAATGGTTGTTAATGGGCTCTCATAAGCTTTATTTTTAATAGTTCCCCAAATGAAATAATCCAGAACTGATAAATCGGGCGAGCGAGGAGGCCATAAGAAAGGTCCATTATTGGTAATCCATTGATCATAAAAAGTTTCTTATGGCACAGTACACATTGAACTGCCAACTTTCCTGAAAGTTTCGCTCTCTGAACATATGAGGATTTGAGTCACTCCAATAATGCGAATTGTGTCTATTAAAAAGTCCATTTTTAGTAAATTTTGCTTCATCTGTCCATATAATATTTCCCAAATAAAAATCGTGACCCTCAGACTTTATTAGAATAAACTCACAAAAATCTGTCTTCTTAGGAAATCTGTTTCTTTTAATCCTTGAATCATATGGAATGAAAACGGGTGAAACTTATGTTTTAATAGGATTCTGTGAATTGAATCATTGCATAGTCCCGATTCCAGAGCAGCTTGTCTTAATGACATCCTTGGAAATGCATGAAAATATCCCAGAATGATTTCGTCATCAACAACAGGCTTTCTTCTTTGCATTTTTGCCTTGACAGAGCCATAATTTTTAAAATTTTCCAATGTGCGTTTTACAGTGTTTGGTGACGGCTTCCGTTTTTCTGGATATCGAGTAGCACATGTGCTGCAAGTTCTTGATATTATTTTATCACATTCTCCATAAATAATAAACAAATTTAAAAAGTCTTCGTGGGCGTAGTTTAAACGTGCTGGCATTTTTTGACATAAGATAATGACTGATTATTTCTAATCATGGCTATTTTGATGAAATGATTACAAGTCATGAATTTCTAATCAAATCGCAAATATTTCAAAAAGTTGTAACTTTAACCCCCACAATGCCAATATCAGAAAAAAGGGAATTCAATTTTACACAACTTGACGTAAAGAAATACAGGGTGTTCCATTTGACCTAAATAAGTTTTCGCGGTTTGAAGTTGACAAAATTTAATGCAAAAAACGGAACACTTGGTATGAATTTATTTCAGTTGTAGAACGTAGTTCTCCTTGTGTTCTTTTTATGTGACAAGAAGGAAATGAGGATCTTTTACACGAAGAAAGTTATAACGCAAACCGTTGCACCTGTCAAATTTTCTATAAAATGTGAAATATCTCTGAAACGGATATGCTACATATTTTCGACTTTTATGCTCTTTTCGAAAACCCTAAAATATATAGGGCGTTCCATTTGAAATAAGCAAGTTGGTATCGACTTCCGGTATAAGCGGAAGTGCCAGCTGCTTGTAATTGATTTTAGTTGGATTGGCCACACCGACATTAGTAATTATCTAAATTTTCAAAATTTTCCAATGCGTACTTTTCTCTATATCGATCGATTCAGTTCCCGGTGAGACACCCTGTATAATAAAGACTGAACAAATTAAACCAAAACAGCTATTCTTCCAGCTACATGCCGACGACGAGCGCTAAATTAAATTGTGAAAGTTACCGTATTTTGTCTAAACACAGTCATCACTAAAATACAATAACTCGAATGCTACGAGGAAGATGCGAAGCCTCCGTCTCAGGATGTCACTAACTGCACATCGGTTTCGACCTATTTTTGGGTCTCGCCAGTGCAGTGCAAGTGAGCATACCTTCAATAAATGGGGGTCGCATCACATAGACACTATTGAGTTCTACAGCAGTAGAGCGTAACTAGCGCCATCTCTCGGTAGTGTCGAAACAAACCAAATCTAAATAAAATTGATAATCATCACTGAATAAACAACTTATATAGCAAGGATGGCAACCTTAACTTCATTATTTGATTAAATAGACAAAAAGAACAGTATTTTCTGTTACACTACGCAGACACCAGTCGTTAATTTAGAAGAGGGTTATATTTTTTAAGTAAAAACAGGCCCTTTTATCTTTGTAAATGTTACAAATGATTATTGACATAATTAGAAGCGATTACAATGCAGTTCGATTCCACTACTTAATGCTAAATTAAATTCCTTATTCCAGAACATTACAAAATTATTCCTGCGCATAACTAGGTAAATTATCTCCGGAAGTGTATAGATATAAAAGTACGCCAAGAACTGAAATTGACAAATAAATTGGGATCTACTGCTATCTGAGCCGTACATTTCATATATCAACAATCTTTGAAAGTTTAATTGCAATTGCCTTATCTGCGAGCTGCAGACTTCGAAGTAAGTTGTCGATCTAGGATTCGTGCATATGCATCAAGGTTTAGTAAGGACCCGCAGACAGATTAATTCTTTACCGAACCATTCTGTCAGTGCCAAGTTGGCAACCATCGAATAGCGGACAACAATAGATGTCGAAACCCGACAAACCCTCGAAAACTAGGAAACTCACTTTATTTGATTAAATGCATGTCTGGATACAGAGACCGCATTAGCGCGAGAATGCGAAGGTAATAAAGCCGGGAGAAAAATAATCCACGTTCACACAGAACATAACAAACGTTTTAAATGTCGCATACTTGTACACACTTTTATGCACTGTTAATTAACTATCTAATGAATAATGCCTTAACTAGGCTAAACGTAAAGCAAATGTGGTTCTCGTTCGTATCTTACCACAGTTCAGACTTTGTATGCAAACGCTGTAGTACAGTCGCATTATGGTCCATGCCCTGTACAGTTTAGTGTTAATATATTAAGTTAAACCGTTGACTTTGAATGAAGGAAGATGTATGATGTATGAAGTGAGTTTATTAACTGAGGTTACAAAGGTCTGTTGATAATATTTATAAGCTTTTCACCAAAGAAAAGTGAAACTAGTAATACAGCATAAAATTGTGATAATGCTTGGCGTACGCAGTTACTGGAAGAAGTCGTTACGCAATATATGAAATATGAGGTGTCTGAGAACGTTAAGCCTGTCTCAATAATGTGGTGAAATAGGGTGTAACAACTTCCCCCTTATAAAAAAGGTGATGTTTTTTTTTTTTATACATTTATTTAACGTCGGCCTATTTCCGCTACTGAGGCCTAACACCGACGCCTGTAGACGAGCTACCCCCAACCAGAAATTTTGCTGCCGAACCTCTTCCCTTAAGAAGAGTAGGGATCTTTTACTTGCCTAACATTTAATAGACAAGGGACCGACGGCTTTACATCCCCTCCGAAGGATGGTATATCTCCTATACAACCCTCGCCTAAGGTTGTATAGCTTCCGCGCATACACTGATATACAAGCCGCTGGAAGATGTGTGAGGCGAGAACGCGGTTTCCGTTGGAATGGTCACCAATCCAAGTACTAACTGCGCCTGTCGTTGCTTTACATCGCATACCGAAGTATGTACATAGTAAAGACGCACCTACGCTCGCCCCAAAGGTGATGTTATATAGCAACTTTTGAAATGTGTCAAAAGGTAATAATAGAATAAAATTGGAAATTATAAGAGGATATAAAAAATGTACATGCAAAGGTTTAAAATATAGGATATAAATTTTAGCATCTAAAAGCATAAAATGCAAGCGTAATAAGCTTAAATCATGTAAATGAAATAGTATAAAAATGTTAATAAAATTGAGATTAACAAAAGTTAAAACAATTGGTTGAAAGAACAAAATAAAATTCACTGAAGAGTCCAGCAAGTCAATAAAAAGGCACAAAACAGTCTGTTTTAAGTAAGTTCTATGTCTTCGGATTCATTGCCTTCTCTTCTGAATGGTGGTCATCTTCGTGGAAAGAATAGGCTAGTGAACGTCTTGGGAGGTTTATTACTAGGCTTCGGCGGAGGTGGAGGCGATGCAGAGACATCGATGGCTAAGTCTTCGTTTTCTTGTTTTGCATTTGCAAAACAGATATAGAAATAGTAGTCCAATAATGAATATAATGATAAGGCAAGTGAACCAGGAGATGTGTTTTATGATGAATGGTCCCTTAATCAAGTCATCTAGATTTTTTGAATATTGATCTAGTTTATGTTTCACAATTTCAAGGTCCTTGGTAGTGGGACTGTTTAATTTTAGTAGTGTTGAACTGGGTAATCAGATTTTGTCTGGAATTTGGTTGCAACATTCGAATGGAATTTGGATTTGGTGAGTCTCGTCTTTTACATCGGTTACTTCATTGATACTGGTTTGGATTTTTGTGATTCCTATGAAAGCATAGCAAATGTGTTGTAACTTTATAATTGAATTTTTGTATATGACGTCTGTTTTTTGGGGTTACTTCGGGCAGTTGATGGTTACATGTAGTGGTTCAGCATTAATTATAACCATATGTTTTCATCGAGTCTTTCAATGTTGTAGCCTTGACTGATGATTAATGATATTTGGCAACTTTCTGGCAGAATTTTGAGGTTTTTGAAGGGGCATGCTTCGCATATGGCGTTGTTGCCTACGGGATATGCGAACAAATTTGGACATAATTTGATGTTGAAATAAAGTCGTCTGCATTATCTAAGGTCTGAGATAGGTATGTACATTAAAGAGTCATCATCTCTCGCGATATATTTCTGAGAAGTTGACAAGAAATGGTAGAAGCCAGTTCTATTATCCAAAATGGGGATAGAATATAATTGGAAAACGGGATATATTTGAGGGTCTACAAAGGGTATATCCAATACGAATATAATTCTAAATTTAATTGAAAAGTTTTTAGTTCTATAATGTCTAAGTACTATGCAACTTTTGATAATTTAATTGAAAGTGGCAAATTGTTCCTTTGTAGGTTCTGTGAAATTTCTTGTAAGGAATTCATTAAATTTTTATGATAGAAGTGTGAATTATTTTCGCAAGTGCAAGTGATGAAATTTAAGACATCATTTAAGTTATCTTTTAATATTTTCGATATCCTTGGTCATGTTTATAATTGAAGTTTCGATTTCTTTGATATCTTTATTAAGGTTTCTTCGTCGATTTGTAGTTTTAGAACAGTTCCATTAAATCTCTTGATGACTGAATTTGTAACAGATATTTGATTTTTGGTCAAATTTTCGAGTTGGTGTTCGTCATTATTTAACTTGTTGATGCAGAATAATACTGACCATCTTCTGCGTCTAAGTTTCCAGTTATCGATTTGAAAATTGTTCCGATACCATTTAGTATTCCTCGCTTGTGCCAAGGTCAACTTCGTAAAATTTTGATTGTATTGTTTGAGAAACTTACGTTAATAGACTGAGGTGAGTTTTTACTTCGCCTAAAAAGACATTCACGTAATGATATGTTGGGTCGAATGTGTTGTAGAGCTTCTGTAAGATTCTGTCGTTTTTGTCGAAAGCTGTCTTATAAGTGGATATGCTTTTGTGTACTAGTAGGGTCCATTTCTTGTGAGAAAATCACAATGTCTGTATCTCGGTGATAGTATACTCCGATCGTATTACAATGTGTTATTTTATATTGTACAAGTGCTGATCCGGGCGAGCGTAGGTGCGTCTTTACTATGTACATACTTCGGTATGCGATGTAAAGCAACGACAGGCGCGGTTAGTACTTGGATTGGTGACCATTCCAACGGAAACCGCGTTCTCGCCTCACACATCTTCCAGCGGCTTGTATATCAGTGTATGCGCGGAAGCTATACAACCTTAGGCGAGGGTTGTATAGGAGATATACCATCCTTCGGAGGGGATGTAAAGCCGTCGGTCCCTTGTCTATTAAATGTTAGGCAAGTAAAAGATCCCTACTCTTCTTAAGGGAAGAGGTTCGGCAAAAATTCCTGGTTGGGGGTAGCCTCGTCTACAGGCGTCGGTGTTAGGCCTCAGTAGCGGAAATAGGCCGACGTTAAATAAATGTATAAAAAAAAAAAAAAGTGCTGATCCGAACAGCAGGAGAAACCCTAGGTTTTTCATTCCTCGTGGTCCGGTTGAATGCGACTTCATGAGCTTAGCTATATCAAAAGTCCAGGGGCTTCACTAGGTGTTCCTTATACATAGTCTCCTGTAAGTGCTGAAGACACCAAGGTCGGGACGGGATGAATCTCTTACTTGCTAGTTCGTTGAAATGTTGCTTGTATTTTCTCCTGATACTTTGTTGCTTTCTTCTTAGTTATTATCGCTTGTAGGTTCTTTTCTGAACAAAGAATTGGGATCCACCCCAACAGCTAGGAAGTTCTTTTTCCAGGGGTCTTTTCTTCCGGTTAGGCACCTTTTTCTAGATGAACCCCTTGTTCCTTCAGATATGTTTGCGACTGGTTAGGCTCCTGAACTGTGCGTGTTTTTCAGATCCTACCGACTGCGCCCAATGTTAGATTTTGGATTGATTGATTAAATTTTTAAGAAATGATTTTAATGATGAAATGCAGAGTCAACTTTGACTCTGAATGAAGAAAGATGTATGATGTATGAAGTGAGTTTCTTAACCGAGGTTACAAAAGTCTATTGGTAATATTTATAAGCTTTCTTAACAAAGAAAAGTGAAACTAGTAACACAGTATAAAATTGTGATGACCTAGGATGAAATTATTTCTTTTTCTTTTAAGTCAGGTGTTATTCAGGACAGTTGATGTAATGACCATTCTTCTGAATACGTGGATATAATAAAAAAAACTAAACTGTGGTTATGGCTATTAAAATTACATTAAAAGTTTCCTAGCTTAGACTAATAAAGTAAAACTTGTAGGTCCCGCCACAGGTTTGTAGAACTTCTTTATGTCTCTACATGTCTCTTGATGATAGCACAAAATTAGATAGGCTATGTTCGTTCTGAAAGAATCTATCGAAGTGTGAAAGTTGTTGAAGTTGATTCAGTGATTGCGAGCACACAGATACACTTTTCAGGTTTTATATATTGCAATAGGTTCTAAAAACAGTTATTTAAAAAAATCCCACTTAAATTTATAGAAGAAACTTTTACATTTGCTCGAAATTTCATTGTAAAGATGCCTATATTTTTATTTGCCCGATATAATGACAAATAAAATCGGAGATATTTCATAAACAAATAACAAAAGACGTGCTTCAAAAAATACATTTTTAAAAAGCAATAAGTTCAGTCGGGTTGAGCCGCATAAAATATTTTTACACAAATTGAACCTACCCGAACTATACGTTTCATAACAATTCCATGCACTTGTTATCAGATACAATCATACTACAAAAAATAACTAGGTATAGTCGAGTTAATCTATTCTCTGCACTCAAAAAACGCAACAAAAACTGTACGACCTCATTAAAATACCGGTACTCTCTGTACTATTTCGTTCGCTAATTGACTCGCTTACCTTTATAAGTGCATCGGCTTGTTTGATGACAGCATGCCGCTTGGCCCAAGGGCAATAACGATTATGTCGTAAAGTTTCTGTTGCGTTTTTTAAGTGATGAGAACAGATGAACTCGACTATGATTAGCTAGTATTTATATTTCTGTTGATATTTATGTTATACGCTTGTATTTATGTTATTATTTTTTAATATAACACTATATACTTAATATACTAGCAATAAAATTATCATATTATTTAACCCTATAAAAAATAACAAAATAGAGAAAAATGTCCGTTTGTAATGTGCTTTCGTTGGATCCATTATATTTTGAACGTCGTATAATTTCAATGGCCAATGGAATTATTAACCCCAACGACGTACCACCAAGCGAGATGGGTGTAATGAATATCGAGCAAATCCGCCATTGCAGTATTACTCGCTTTACAATGCGGCAGTTGGGCTTAACACCAAATGCCTTCAGGATGCAGAGAGACACTAGTCACCTCGTCCATGACATATGACGCTCCCGGGAGCTGACATGACGAAGAGAGTAGTCAAACACGGAAGAATGCGAGCAGGAACGACACAGCTGACAGGCTGCCCTCGTTCATTGATGTAACAGTTCATTGTAACACCTAGACTTGGTGTAGTTTGAAAAAATATAAATTCTGCTTAGAAAATCGCCTGAAAAATTATAACAAGTTTAAATTGTTCCAAATGTAAAGCTTTCTACGCTTTTATGTTTGTTACATTTGCTATAGGACTTTTTCTCTTCTTGAGGAGTTAATATTTAAATACTTTAGTTTGTTACTAAAGTTTAGATAGACGTCTGTCGCTTTATTTTTCTTTATACAAATTTTTAATTATGAAATAGGGTTAATTTTTAGAAACTCCATAATAGGCATTCTATTACTATCATAACAAACTGATCATCAATGTGAAACATCATACGTATGTACGTACATTTTAAAGAAAATTATAGCTTATATAAAGTAAAAACTATTGTGTCAAATCCAGCTTCTTAGTGTAATATTTTTGCAATCGTTCCTTAAAACTGAATTAAATTTGAAACAAAGAATCATTCACTATCATTAAACACTTGAATTTCGTTGTTGTAATAAAAAGTTCTTTCCTTACTCAGATAATTATTCGCAACAAAGAAACGAGGGTACTGTTTCAACACAGAGGCTTCACTGACAGCACTGACATAACGCATTTCTTAGGATTCAAAGAAAGCTTTTGTGTGTGAGAAGTTTTCCGACTTAAATCTCCAATGTCAAGCTCATCACTCGGATACATTTTCACTTCTTCATCAATAACAAGTTTTTATTGGTTGGTTTGTGTTTTTGATTTCTCAGTTTTCCGTAATGATTTATCCTATTTTCTGCAATAGCAGGAGCAAATCTGTATAAGCCACATTTGCAAAAGCGTTTATAAAAGTTAATAAAAAATATAGTTGGGGTACAAAATTATCCCACTGATATGTTGGCATGAAAGTTGAGATGTCAGTGTCATATCATGTACGATCAATCTTCACAGGTTTCGGTGATTTTTCTGTACAAGTACAGGCAACGTTGTGATCCTAAGATATTCTCTGAATTAAAAGTTATTAAAAATCCCATCTGCTATACTTATTCTTTAAAATATTGGAAAAATTTGTACATCGTCAGATTTATGAATATTTTAATGAAAAACATTTGCCTGGCCGTCGCATCGGTGTGTTTTTCGGAAAGCACCCGGCACAAACTTTTTATTGTGCATGTGTGATCAAGGGTTAATTAGTGTGTGTGTTGCTTGATTTGGCTAAGGCATTTGACACAACTGTAAAGCATTTGATACAACACAACTGTTTTGTCAAGCTTTGCTAGTACGTTCTAATAAAAACAAGAGAAGTCTGGAATCAATTGACCATCCTCATAACACGAGGTATAAAATAGAGTCGGTGAAGATTCCAAAAATTGACAAATGATTGGTCAAAGAAGTCACAGGTACTTAGGTAGTGTAATATGCAACTCTCTTCCTGATTGATATAAAGACAACTAATTCGCTGAAAATGTATTAAAAAAGAATTGAACATTGGATACTTGAGAAGTAACGAATCGAAGTACATTTGATTGTAGATCGTATAAGTAACTATGCGAATAACATTTTAACTGCCTTCATACCACTTACAATGATGTACTTAGCTAATCGATCAATTTGACTTACCTAGTGTTACTTGCCTCTTTCTGTGCAGCATATCAATTTTGACACCTACGATGGTGTATTCTTTTGAAACTCTTAATATTGTATAAATAGTTATTATTTCTTGATCTTGACATGTTGTTCTCTAGTTTTATTTTTTCTTTACCTTCCTTTATTGTTGTTTTATTAAGTTATTATTCCATGTGGATACTCTTAACTTTATCATGAGGTAGCGGTGGTAAATTTTCTCTCTGAGGTCACCCCAAATGGCCAAAAACTATTCCCATTGTGGCTCACAGAATGCACTATAAATTGTTTAAGTGTAAATATTTATGTATATGTATGTATCTTCTTGTATCAAGTAAAGTTATTATTACTATTCTTATATTTATAATATGTTATGTACTAAACTTTAGATGATGCTTCACTACTGTTCATCTCATTTGAGTGACTGATTTCAAAACATTTGTCATCACAATACATTCTCATCCAATCTGCATATACTCACTGGAATGCCTCAGGGATCTATTTTAGGTCCTTTATTTTTTATTACATACACATCACATGTTTTAAATGCCTCTGTCATACATATGTTCAAATATCTCTTATGAAGTTTCGTCTTTTCATGGCCACCATCAACTTTTTCTTCAAATACGGTGTCTTCTTTAATTAATTTTTTTGAAGCATTTGAAATTGTAAATTCATAGATACGTCACACCTGATAATTTCACTATGTTTCGTCAGAGAAACAATCGTCATTCATTTTGTTGCCTTTTGTACGCAATACATTTTTGTGAAGCATTGCGAGATGTGACTGATTTCAACTTGTCAATTGTGTTTCTTTAAACAATGAATATATTTATAAAAACCGCTGCCCAAGGAATCACTACTTCCACACCAAGATTTTGTATCCAAGTCTTGCACACAGTAAATCCCAATGTAATATTTTACTCCCTTTAATAATAGGGTGGGAGTGGTAGAGGGAATGGTCTAATGCCAAAAAATTTTTAGAGGCCCTTGGTTCTCGTACACACACAAAATCCCAATTTAATTTTTTACTCCCTTTAATAATAGGGTGGGGGTGGTAGAGGGGGTAGCTAACGCCAAATTTTTTTTATATTTTTTTACTCACTTTCATAATAGTGTAGGGGTCGTATTGGGGCTGATATTGATGGGTGGTTGATGCAAAAAAAAATTATGAAACCTTGACTTTTCGTACATGCCCTAAATTGCAATTTTATGGATCTTACCTACTTGCTTTGCCTATTTACCCTTATTTACACCATTTACCCCCGAACTCTTCAACGGAATTAGATTAAAATATAATCTAGTTCCAGATCTCGTTATGATGCATAAGTGTACCAAATTTCAAGTCAATATCATAAACGGTTCCAGAGTAAACGTGCGCACAAAAAAACTACAGACAGACTGACTGACAGACAGACAGAATTTTTTTCGCTCAAATTTAAAATCTCGACGTTTCATGACATTTTAAACCTATTTCAACAAAAGAAATATGTTTTTTTTTTGCTTTACTATACAAGTAAATTTACAAACATTGCTTAAAATGTCCACCGTTCTTCTGAGTGCAAAAGTTGCGTTCTCTTGGATATTTCTCTATTGTTGTTGTACTTGTATTCTTTTGTTAGGACTGGATTAACCATGTTAGTTAATGCATTGGGTTGTTCATAAAATTTTAAGTGATGAGGCCACACTTTTTATTGCTTAACTAAAATTTTTTTTGTGAACATCGAACGCAATCAATTGTAACTGCTTTAAACATTTTAAATCGGGGCGAGCGTAGATGCGCCTTTATTATGGACATACTTCGATATGCAATGTAAAGCAATGTTAGGCGCGGTTAGTACTTGGATGGGCGACTGTTTCAAAGAAGACCGTGTCCTCGCCTCACATATCTTCCAGCGGCTTGTATATCAGTGTATGCGCGGAAGCTATGGAACCTTAGGCGAGGGTTGTGTAGATGATTACCATCCCTCGGAGGGGATGTAAAGCCCTCGGTCCCTTGTCTATTAAATGTTAGGCAAGTAAAAGATCCCTATTCTTCTTAAGAGTATAGGTTCGGTAAAATTCCTGGTTGGGGCTAGCTCGTTTACAGGCGTCGGTGATAGGCCCCAGTAGCGGAAATAGACCGACGTTAAATAAATGTTAAAGAAAAAACATTTTAAATAAAGTTGATGCTGGCCCTGAAAAGACCAAACGCCATAATAAAAATTTGATTAAAGTAAGTTATAGCGAAGTTAATTTATAACAAAAAGTTTTTAAATATCTTTTATAATAGCTGTGGTAAGTAAAAGAAACTAGCTATTTTTTGAGATAGCAATACTGTTCAATATGAAAAATAGCCACCCTGTACATAAAACAGCGTTAAATACACTATCGACTAGAAAATAACCTTTCAACAATCAAATACAAGTTTAATGTTAACAAAAATAGTAAAATATATTTTCCATTTGAAAACGTAATGGGACCTTTCTATAAGGTTGATTTAAAAATATGATAAATCTGGAGAAGATGGGCACAGGAACTTGACTTTCCTTTTGTATGACATTTAAACGTAGGTATTTAATAATAAACCAAGGCGCATAAAACAAAGATCAAAGAAGAACAAGTGTAATTTAATAAAGGTTATTTTGGTCTTTTATAAGGAAAGTCTTTGTGTGGAACTGCGTTGCGACGGCAAGCAACTTGGAGAGCCCGTAGCTTGGAAAGACATCGAGCGATTACACAGCTCTCCTCTTTTTTAATAACCGCACTTCTTGGCGGTGTAGATATTAAAACTGGCGTTCTGTAAACTCATTCTGCCTTTATGGCCACCAACTTACTCGTTCAGTGCGCATCTAATTGAGTTCAGGTGTACCAGCGTAATTATACCGGTTTAAGATTCTAGAATTATCGCGTGATTATAGCGATGCCAGTACGAATGTAAATTAGATGTTCAGCAATAATTATTGATTGTCAAGTTGAGACTGTATGGTGTCGATAGTTATCGGTCGTAGTTGTTCTAATGTGTGGTCTGTTTTGTTTCAGTTTCCCGGTTGCCAGGAGGCCTGCAGGTTCCACGCCGAAGCTTCTACCCGCACCCAACAAACACAGCCAGTCATCCACACCAAAGGCGAGGGCGTCATTCGTGTATCGGGTGCTTTGGCGCGCTGGCCACGACCATCTTCCGTTGACTCGCGTATCCCGCTAGTTTACGTAGTAATGAGGAAATCCCAGTCAGGCCCTTGGCGACAAATTATACAAACGCTGGACCATACCACGCGAGTGCCGCTCAATTCTGATCAGGGAGGCGCCATGTTGCGTGTCCTCGTAGTCGACCCTCAAGGATTAGTTACGATATACAGCCCCGACGAGGCCAGCCTCCGAGAAAACAAAAAGAAAAAGAAAACAATCAACACCGAAATAAAAGCTACCACCAGTAAAACTACAACAACGGATGCTGACGCTCCCTGGACTCTGCGGGAAGTATCCCTTATCCATCAGAAAGTTCTGGTCATTGGGGAAATAGCCTGGGAGCCCAAAACAAATCGTGGAGTGTACTTGGTGACTTGGGAAGTTGACGGCGGTGGATTGAAAGGGAATTTGTTCACCGATTCGACCTGTGTCACTCTGTCCCTATGGCCAGACACTATCTATCACATCCAAGTTGAACTTGTATCGCGTATTCCGGGAGTGGAAAATCTGAAATCGGAAATGATGGATCTGGACACGGGTCGCGCACAGAAAGTGTCCACCGAGACTGATATTAACACGGAGGATGCGCCAGAAGATGTAGACTTTAATTCGCCGCTCTTATCAGTATTATTCAGTGCCGTTCGTGGTGAAAATACAAGGCACAGATACCAGAATCTTGAATTAGTACTGGGCGGCTGTGCTGCCGTTTTGTTGTTTGCTATCATCCTTGCCGTAGCCGTGTGGAGGTGTCGAAGGAGGCAAGGATTAGCCATCGACAATATGATAACGGGCTCTACATCAATCAGGAGTCAAAAACTCGTGGAGGATTTTACAGGATATACAGGTAAACAATAATTTGTATGTCCACGCGCGGATTTTTCGTGCGGATGCTATTGACTTTATTATTGTTTAAGTACAGTTTAAGTTGTTTACACCAATAAAGTTATTATTATTGTATAAAGTGCAAGTAGGTGTACTTGAAATAATAATTTTGTTGATAAGGAGGTTAAGACAAATATCTGAAGTTAATTTTACAAAGACGTACAAAAACGCTAAAAAATCTCTGACCGATTTCACGTGTCTAGATCTCTTAGCGGTCTATTAGTTTAGTTATTATGGTGCTTATTAACATTTGGCTCTATTATTAATTAGTTTAGACATAGACTATTCCCCAGTCCCCGAGATACAATACTGCTGACGTCTCGCAAGGCTCATGCCTGAAGCATTAATATTATTTAGTTCTCGTATGCGAAATGCAACGACGACATAGTCGTGTATACTTAAAGCTAAGCGAACATGCTGTTGAAAATGCACATCATTCCTACTACCACGAATTACGTTAGATAAAAGTTGGAGGCCATGGTTTTCCCAGAGCTACAAGAAAAACAATATCATTACATCAATTTCGAAGAAAGTGAAAAGTAAAGCAAAAGAAACTGTAAAGTATATCTAAGTGCTTATATGGACAATTGTCTACTATACAATAGTAGATATGCTATGGACGTACGGGACCAAAATCCCATGTTATTTCTTACGGAGGTTCTTTCTGGTTCTCCAAGGTCATTCATGTAAAGAACCGGCTGAAGCTAGCCGCGCTTATGGGGATCTGTAGGTATCTTCACGAATTGGCGGGAAATTCAAATATTACGCGATGTTAATTTTATTTACGACCTTTGTACAGTACAGGTACGGCTTTTTTTGACTGGTCTGTATGGTACAGGTACGGCATTATTACTGGCCTGTATCCGTTAATGTGTAGGACAGTAAAAAAGCCGTACTTGTACCGTACAGACCAGTAAAAAAGTGGTACCTGCACCGTACGGACCAGTAAAAAAAGCCGTAAAAAAATTAACACATAATGACATCTATGGGAACTTGGAAGTATTAATATTTTCCGGATTGATCCCTAGATGGCGTGACGATCAGACAATTTCAATTTCCCACCAATTCGTGAAGACGGGGGCCAGGAGCCCTAGGAAAGGGCGCCTCGAGGAAGGGGGCACAATTTCCCATTTCCCAATTTCCCGCCAATTCGTGAAGTTAGCTACAGACCTGCACATGCGCAGCTAACTTCAGCCAATTCTTTACAGAATGACCTTGAAAAACCGGAATGAGCCTGCATAAGAAATAACATGGGATTTTGGTCTCGTATGCCTACAGCATATCTACCCATATTAACTGTGGAGAAGGTATACTTTTTGTTCAGGAGTATGTACCTTTTGATGGCAGGGAATAGTAGCCTAAACAGAACCAACAGAAAGTTTATTTATATAGCCGTCAGGAGGCTAGCCCTACACATGTGGTGCCGACGTAATGTAGTGCACGGTAACAAGATACTTTGCCATGATTTTTATCGGTTAGCTATTTTTTTGGACAATTCTAATGGGTCGTAACATCTTTTACCAGTAGTTAAATCAACTTCGTCGTCTGCTTCATTCAAAGTCAATGGTAAAACTAGCAGCTTTCCCGCCCTCCAAACTAATTCAAAAACAACAATTTTCAAGTGAATCTATAATAGACTGATACTCACCCAATTCATCATCATAGGAATTGATTTTCTTGAGAAAATTTCCTCTCACTGAAATTGTTATGCGAATCAACAAGTCAGGATTACTATTCTTGAATCTCGTAGAAATCAAATTCCAACGAGAACAGCAATGGAACGTGTGTCGAATTATACATTCGTACTAATATTTGCAACAGCCAAGCAGGTTTTATTAGATTGTAATCTTTATATTTTAGCAATGCTCATGCCGTTTATTAATGTCAATTGTATGTGTTTTCAAATCTCTGTTTGGAAATTATTTTTTTCGTTGAAGGTACTTACATATTTCTACAGAATTGTTAATGGTTTTAAATAGAAAAAAATCAAGAATTGAAAAATAAAACCAGTAACTGCAATTTGCAATTTTAGTGTAACATAAAGTTATTTATAATTTGTTGTTGCTGTTTTTCTCCAGCAGTTAAATCTTGATTTGCACGAGCTGGTTCTGCGGGTATAACATTAATATCATCTTAAAATAAACCAAAATCTAGTTTCTCGTCTCCTTCTTGCCTCCCCGGTTCTGGAACATTACTTTCGATGCACATGTGAAGAACTGCACATGCGTTAATAATTTTTTATGCCTTTATGGGGGCATAATGAAGTACTGTGCAAGTACTTTAATAGCTTTTGAAATAGAAGATGCCCTAATAGGTGTAGTCAAAAATCTACCCACGGTATTTATTACATACCTCGCCAGAAATTTGGCGAGTCTAAAATGTTTAGTAAAAAGTTCATTACTTAAGTCAAACGGATTTGGGTTGCTAATAAAATGTAGCCTTTTATATGCAATAGCAGCTTCAGCACCATCCAAATTTTGTATAATTAAAGCTTGAAGATGAAAATTATCCATCGTTAAATTTTGATATTTATATACTGTTTGAAACTCATGAAACTTAGTAATTATTAACTAAATATTCATCAGCAAATAACATTTCAAACTGTACACATAACCTTAATGTATAATTCAGAACAAAGAGAATTTTCGAATTCGTGTCAAAAGCCATCGAGAATATTTTCCTCTAATATCAAGAGAAATAGTTCCTATGATTATTTTCAAGAACACAATTGTACCTAAGTCATCCAGAAACATGAGAAAATGACATCAATTTCTCTAGATAATTAATTCCTACGATTTCAAGAATTGGCTCTCTAAGTAAAAGCTGCTAGGCTTTATTTCCTTTTGGTGCAGTAGTTTTGAAATAATTTTCATTTTTATCACAAGCATTTCTCGTTTGTTGCAAAAATATGTCTAACTCCTTAAAATACAATAGGGTTTTCCCACTAATTTTATTTTAACAATTTGTGTCGTGAAAATGATATAATTAAATATTTTATCAATTTACTTTTCTAATAAGAATTATTTCTAAGAAAATATCGTTAAAACAACTTGCTGATAATTTCACTGCTTTTTAAAACGGTCATTTTTACGCGCCAGAATTACGTATCTACCCGGAAAGCCAATGAGATTATGGATATAATTAGTTTGTAATAGATTCTAACTGTGTGTTAAAGAAAGCTTTCCTCTAAAACTTCTCAGAATTTCAATTTGTAATGCTTGTACTGTGATTGGTCTAAAGCAGTGGACGTGTAAATATTGGCCAATCAGAATCCAGATAAATGCCGCACAAGTTATTCGTGAAAGCGTTGGACGTTAATATTTTGTACTGTAGTTTAGGTTTAACCTTCACCGACATTACACATCAGATGACTAACCTAAAACGTTAAATTTATATTTTTATGTTTGTATTGTTTGGAGTGAAAATATTATTTTATCAGTTTCTGGTTTATGTTTCATTAATTCTACAATCAAAATATAATCAAGTGGAAGAGGGATATGTTAAAGGTGCCGCCGATAATTTACCTAAAGTAGAAAAATGCTGAGTGCTGTCAATAAATAGCGGTTATGTTATGTTAACAGAGACCAAGATTAATAAACAATCTTGAACAGAGACAACCTCTGTGATTGGATTTCAGGGTGTTGACGTCACAATGCGCCAATTTATGGCTGTTTAAAATGAACCCAATATTTTTCAAACTTCAAGTTTTTTTTTTGTTACTATTAGTAAAATTAATAAGATAATAAATATGCCATAAATCATTTATTTACGTGAGTTAAGTATTTCAGCAATAATTTTTTTTTCTGGGAAAACCCTATTGTTATAGTTGTAGTTTGGTGATGTTTCACAATCTTTTGAATATTCCTTTTTGTAATTATTCTTCATATTTATTACGTATGCTTTCAAGATATTTGTAAGATTTTCATTTGTTGTAGTTTCATTTAAAATACACGATTTTTTTTCACAATATATAAGAAACTATGATTCTTATCTGGATAACACCTCGCGTATAACGCTGTGGCTTGAACAGAATTTTTCTTACATTCCCCGTATATTACAGGTATGTCGACATTCTCACTTTAACTGTAACGAAATTACATTTTCAAAATCACTTTGGATGCTAAACACTCAAAATTATCAAAATCACTTTAGACGCTAAACACTTAAAAAACGAATGATTTAGAAAATTTACACATGAGCATAGCAATTGTTTATTAGGGATATTACGATGACAGTAAGGACCTACTTTAATTAACTTTATTGTTTTTGTATTTCTGCGATGATAAGGGCTTGACTAATAAACAAAAAACATGCTGGTGAAAGGACTTTTCTTACTAAGATATAAAAAGTAAGTAATGAAGAGTCCATGTCCATATAATACTTAAAAACTACATCATGCGAGTTCCTCTATTTCGGTATTTATTACTGAAAATTTAATGCAAAAACTTCGGAGAAAATTCATATTCATTATAAAATTTATAAAATAAATAGAATAATTCGAAGAACGCTACCTCGGCAGGAATCAGAATGGGCGTTTGGCTCATTCTTGTGGCATATCGTAAAATATTAACACAAATATACAGGGTTTATCAAAATTTAATTGAAGTTAGATATACATAAATCATAATTTTTTTAAGAAAAATTGTCATTCCTGCCGGTAACGAATACACATTACGGTATTTTTGGTACCGTTTAACCCCTACTAAATAGAGCTTTCCGAATATCCAGGTGGCCCATATCATAATATTTTTAAAAAATGGTTATTGTGAGAAATGTGACATATTGACGTATTCGCAGCCATCTAGATAGACAACTAAAATTCGAATTATTTTTCATGTAACCCTATATAAATTGTTCAAAATAGTATAAATGTATCCAAAATGTGATCTTTATTTCAAAAACGTAAAACATACAGGGTGGTTCATTTAGAAAAGATTATTGGGGCCATTTCCGGTGAAACAGGTAGTGACAAATATGGAGAATAGGTCTCAAAAAGTAGGAAAGTTACGGTGGTGGCCCACTATTCGTTTACACCCGGTATATGTCTATTTACGACATTAGTTTTATGTATTATATATAATAATGTATTGCATGCCTCTTGTACACATTATACAAAGTATATTTTATATCACTGTGGAATTTGCTGTCATATCATTAGATTTTAATATTTAATATTAGTGATATTCGTCAAATAATTTTCTTATGCTTTTTATCGTGCATGGCATACATGTTTTACCCATAATGCATAATTTTGCAGACAATTTCATATTCTTTTGAAACAATTTCAGAGACTTACAAGCCGCTTCGTCAAGAATTCCTAATTATATTTCTTACATATTTCACTATTTAATATCTAGTTGCATGCTATATATTCCATTTTCTGAGAGTAATGGAACCTCGTGATATCGAACTTCCTTAGCGGATTTCGTATTCCATAAAAGCTCGTTAAGTTGTTATACGTCGGTGGCATGCGACGAAAGCCCAAGACAATTCTTAAGGAGACATGCGATTAGTTATGTAACGTCACCGCAATGTGCCGCATTTCTTCAAATTAATTCGACATTAAAATTAACTTCGGTTGTTTATTAACCCTTAACGCCGACACAAAATGTATGTTTTAACGAGCAGTAACTACAGCTGTCTTCAGCGAATTATAGTTAAAATGCTTTGACAAAATTCTATCAAGGAAATTTATGTAAAAGACATGGTTGTGTACCAAGAACAAACCAATTAGTATATTGTTGTGATCGTTCATAGACTGTCATGTAATTTCACCTAATTGATCACGTTTGATGACGTTAAGGTAAACATTGAAGTTTACACACAAAATACATAAAGTTTGATGTACCCTCTGGCGTATTAAATGTTGGAGTACACTTTGAGATGCTTCGGTTGTAGTTGCTTAATACTAGATGAGGCGAAAGCGAACATCAAGTTCTAATCTCAAAACAGCACTTACATGTGTAAAATATCTAATGGTTGTAAACTGAAAAAATGCTAAATTTTAATCTCAATTTTAAAAACAGCCACATATTTAAAAAATATATATTACGTAAGTTATACTTCGTTAATATCTTTCTAGTCTAGGTGATATTTGAAGGGGAATTAGAACACTCATCGTTAGTTATAAATCTACTATTTCTTTGGTATTTCGACAACCGAAAGTTCATCAAAATAAATTCCACAATCGCCAATCTATTTTAAATAGTTTCAGAACGCCAATAATCAAATTGGTCGTAAGGTTAATGACAAATTAATAGTGCTACTTATTTTCTAATTAAATCTTACTCATTTCGAAAATCAACCAGGAAGAACATTACAAATAAAGCAACATAATTATTTAAGCTAGACAATCTGCAACTCAGATTGATCTAAATCAGTCCTAACGACCATCAGGTTGACGAGACGGACAAACCACAGATGACAGACAAATGTCCGATTGTGATGCTTATTTGGATTTCGTCAAATACCTGAGTTTAATGAGAGACACGATCCAGAGATACCAATGATAAAATGTTAACGGTGAAATTCATGTGAATATTATTTCCGTGCAAACAGAACTAGTTAAACACAAATCGACATTCCCAGTTTATAGACCGGGAGACAGGCAGGGTTTCGTTTGTCAGATACGAAAGATTCATTGTTCTTTGCAATGTGTCAAGAAGGTTATGAGGCCTAGGAAAAAACACGTGGACTATTTATTAGTGGATAAAATTTTACAGTACATACCATAAATCCATAAGCTCCAGACGAAAGAATGGAAGCTGTACTCAAGGAATAAAATGATACTTTGCAGTGTGCTGTGATATAGAAAGACAGACCTCTGGTACGTAACTTTGTGTATCAAATTTTTTTTGGGATAATCAAACAGATTAACTAAATTTTTCTTATTTAAAAAAATTTATTTATTTACTTTCATGTTTATTTCTCACTTTATCATAGGATACAATATGAGTAATAATCAATATTATACAGAGTTCAAGAAAATAAAAAGTAGGAACTAGATCATTGGTTTGGAAATTCATTGGATCCCGAAAAATGGGGTTGTAAAATTGATGACAATAATTTGGTGCTAAAATTGAGTTCTCATTTAATGATTCCGGACGATGTTATGAAAAAAATAGCGTGTAGGTGTGTAAGCGGATGCAAAACAAACACCTGCAGCCAGGGCTGGGTCAAGGTGAATTTTGCTTGCAGGCAAAAATATTTTTGGCGTCCCCACCCACAGGCTTTTTCGATTTTGTCGCCCTTTCATTTTTTTGCTCCCTCAATTATTTAACTCGTTTAATTTGTTCGCCTTTTTTTATTTTTTCCCCTTAAAATTTGTTCGCTCTTTTCATTTTTCATCCTTTCAATTTTGGCGCTTCTCCAAGTTTGGCGCCCTAGGCGACTGCCTGCTTCGCAGGCGCCTTAATCCGCCCCTGCCTGCAGCTGCTGAAAATGCGGCATAAAATGTTCAAACATATGTTCAACGTGTGACGATGAAAGTTACTCAAATATTGAGCAGAACAGAGTCATCGCCGGTGACATCGACGATGAAATAGACGAGCGAAATATCACAGAGACTGAGCTAGAAAGAGATGAATGTTCAAATAATGACAACGATAATGATGATTGTGATGACGATAATGCCGACGCATCAGATATAATATTGAATAACATTTACAGTGATAGTAGTACTGGTAATGAAGACGAGTCTCCTATTAAAAAGCAAAAAAAAATTATGTAATGCAATGTATTCTACAAAACAATTTGAATAATAAAATTTTAGTGTTGCTTTGGTATATATTTTTTGTATTTATTAACCTTCCCACCATCTTTAATTCCTATCTCGTCGAGCTACCCCAATAAAAAAAATGAAAGCAATCAGTTGAGCAGAAGTTAACATAATGAAGATTTTTCAAGCCCAATCGATTTTAAACGTCCAAGATCATCTTTACGCAAGGCTGCACTGAGAGCTGGCTTTCCCACACTTCACCGCTCGCGCTAGATTAAGCCGCAGCATCGGGCTCCGAGTTTAATTAATTTTGCAATGCTCAGCAGCGGCCGATCAAGTTCCGGAAATTTTTTTATTGACAATATAAGTATTCAACAATAGAATTAACGCTGCATCTAGAGCACTCTGGGGACTTAGAGAGAGAGTATTTGACAACCACGACCTTGCTTTGTCAACGAAAATGGCTGACTACAGAGCAGTTGTCATTCCAACACTGCTATATGGATGTGAAAGCTGGGTCACTTACCGTCGTCATGTGAAAGAATTAGAACGTTTTCAGCAAAGACACCTCAGAAGTATGATGAAAATCCGTTGGTTCCATCACATATCAAACCTGGAAGTACTCAGGAGAGCAAACAGCCTTCCAATTGAGGTGCTTATTTCAAGAGCACGCCTAAGATGGGCAGGTCACGTCATCGTATGCATGATAACCGCCTTCCTAAATGTACACTTTATGGTGAATTGCTAAGCGGTAGAAGAAGGCGTGGCGGTCAACGAAAGAGGTTCAAAGACGCTCTCCATGAAAATCTAAAATCCTGCGGTATTGCAGACGAGCAATGGGAACAACTTGCAGCGGACAGAACCGAATGGCGAGGGGTTGTGGCCAGCTATCAAGGAAATGTTGCTGCAAGAAGGCCGAATCCAAGACCTAACCAGGTCTATGTTTGTCCTGACTGCGGTCGAAATGTGCTCTCCCGAATTGGCCTCTATAGCTAGTCGTGTGCACCGTAGATGAATGGGAATTACAATAGACTACACCTTTTACTTGTTTTTTATTGTACACAACTTATCGACTGTAACATTTTTATACTCGGACTCGAGTAACGGCTAATAATAATAATAAAAAAAAAAATTCAACAATAACCTCTGCAAATTTCAGTCCTTTATATTAAAAAATGTCGACACACGATTTAAAAAATATATATCTCTCGGCTCCAGAAGGTCGGAGAGTAAAAATTTTGTTTTCTAAATTTGTAGAAAAATGCCAGTGATCGATTGGCAATAATGGCATTCCAATATAATTTAAAATTTTAAAGATATTAAAGGTTTTTCAAAACCTAAAAAAAAATTAATATTTTGACCGATTTTTCGCATATTAATGATCGTTTCATGATATGTGCAATTGTTAAAGAAACTTTTCGAACTGGTCCTGTATAAAAATATGATTGCCTGTATGAGCTATTGAACATTGAAAAAAACGCGTTTTTTTTTAAATCGATTTTTACAAAAAATTTGCAATATATTGCAAATCTGTAAAAACGCTCTTATTCAACATATTGGACTACGCTTTCACCGAGTTCTGTTAAAAAATATCTTTCTTTCACGGAGATATAGGTAATTTTCAAAAAAATTGTGATTTTTAGCGGTTTTTTTGCATTAACTAATTAATTTTGCAATTTTTTGAGACTGTACCAAGCCAGCTCGATCCGTATTAAACAGTTACACAATTTTGCTATGTTACTTTTTTTTCTACAACGCCAAGTTTTTTTTAACGTAAAAAACTGTTTTTCTCCAACTTTGGCTGCCATTTTGAAAAGGACGCATGTTCGTCATATGTTTTAAAAATAAAATATTTCCGATTTTCTACATACCTTCGGTTGCTATTAATAATTATTGCAAAAAACGCGATGTTCTCGACAGATTTCTTGGACTATTAGTACTTGTGGTCTTCTTTACTGTATCATTTCAGTTGTCTATTTTTATGTTGTTATAATCACGACGATTTGCAGATGTTATAGAGAAAACAATGTAATTTGCTTTACTTATGTTTAACGATAATTTAAAGCTATCTAGCCAATCTTTTACTTTTTTAACTCCTGATTTTACTCGATGCCTTGTGTCATCCCAGGAAATTCCACTAAAAATTAGCACAGTATCATCTGCATATGAAATTACTTTACCATTAATATTTATATATATTATTATACTTAATAAGTTTATAGTTTTATCACACCGAGTTCTATTTGTTAAGTAGATGCCTCCTAACTCCATAGCTTTCGAGAACACTAAAATGTTTCTCATGACATGCCGTGTCGAAAGCCTTAGCTTAGCGGAGGCTAAATCTAAAAAGACATCTTTTACTTTTGTCCAGGTTATCTGTTAATTTATTTATTACTTCATCCATTACGTTATCAGTGCTTAATCCCTCTGTAAATCCAAATCGGTGGGGAGAGAGTAAATATAATACTTTTGCAATATTATTACTTCGGCTTATTGATCGATAATTACTAATTTTTTTTATTGTTTCCCGGTTTATAAATAGGGGTTATAATAGATACTTTAAATAGACTAGAAACTACACCGGTTTTGAAGCCTAAATTTATTATTTTTTAATAGGGAAATAATGTATAAGTGTATGGTTTTTAATATTTTCGAGGTAATTTCATCTGGCCCAATAGAACTTTGTTTTTAAGGTCTTTATATGTCTAACTAGTTCATTATTAAACGGAAACACAAAAAGTACTAAAACTGCTAAATGTGTTTGTCGATTGAAGAGGTTTGATCAAATAATGGAGAAAGTCCACCCGAATAAAATTCTGAATTAAGTTTTCAAATATTCTCAATGCATTCTCTGTTGTTTCAGGTTTCCAACCAATCATTACGGTGATGGGTCCTTCGACTGAAGCTTCCTCGAACGTGTGTAGCAGTGAGACGCCCGAAGTAACATTTCAAGGTGCCCACAACAGCAATTTTTTAAGCCAAAGCGAAAAGACTATTCAAGTGTGACCTCAGAGTTGTAATGTATTAAAGACATCTCGCGCGGAACAGGATTATTAAAGAGTTCCTAAGTTGTTATAAAGAAAGTATGTGAATAGTGTTTTGCGCGGGTGGAAAACTGACATGTTGAAACTGAAGAAATAAATATAAATGTATATGTGTATAAAAACTAGTCTAAATCGAACATTTTATGAAGCTAATGTCGAAGTGCAAATCTGTTGAATGCTTAAACGTTTTGAATTTAAATTGACTTATATTTAAGTCGAAGTCTCATGTGGATTACAAATGCTCATGGTGTATTCGTTGCAATTTTCTATTAAAATTGTACCTAATGTAAAATTATGTTTTTATTTTTGACTGTGTTATTTTTATTAAGATTTTTTTACTTATTTATTGAATACCTTTATAGTTCTTCTGTTAGGACGACTTTTTAAATAAAATTTGTATGTATCTTGTATATAAAATTTACCTCAGTTCTAGGAGTCTCAATATCAAAGAAAAAATGTATGAATTATCAAATTTTTATTGTGAATATCAAAATATACTTGTCAATATTTGGACTGTAGCCGGTGTAGTATTGTTGACTATAGTTTAGCTTCATACTTCAAGCGTTTTCTTTGTCTCTTACCTACGCCATGCCCGCTGCACCCGATGAAACCCGTTTTTTATTATAGCTTTCTTATACATCGTTTTAATTGATCCACTACGCAATATCTACATAGAGATTGTAATTTCATGAATAATTTAAGATTGGATACAGTGGGACATGCGCGTCAAACTGATGATTAAATTAATTTTGTTGTACATAATTTATTGTATTATAATTATCTATTATATATTATATAAGTTATTTTTCTATTAAACATGGTCTTAGTCAGTTCCATGGCTAAATGTAAATATAATTATTATAATTATTATCAGTGGAAATTTGGCTTTTATTTTTATTCTGCTAGTCACTTACTTCCTGTCTTTACCCACCATTACTAGAGTTGGATTTAATAATGTGGAAAGCCTGACGCGCCTGAACCGTCAAATAATAGCGAAGAAGATTTTTATTCTTAAAGCCTCTCATAATTAAATAACCATTTACCCTACGACTATCATTATTTTTAAAGGGATCTGAATTCCCACAACACAAAGACGTCTGGGACTGCGGAACGTAAAATATTTTATTAAAATAATAGTAAATAATTAAGATAATTGATACTTCGTTCGTATAGAAATTCAACTATAGATATATTGAGGAGATATACTAGATTTGTTACATTTTTTAAATGAAGAATGCAATGAGCCCATGAAGGTAGGTAAAATTTATATTTAAGGAAACTAGCACTGCTGGTGGTGTTATTAACAATTAGTCACGTAACGTCAGAATTGCCTCTCAAGGAAGAAGTAATCTACAAAATAAATATTTCAGCATGTAGGTTTTATGTCACTACTTATTATTTGTTTATTTATTCCTTTATTCGTAAATATCTACCGGATAGAATCCCAAATTATATAAATACAAACTATACATTACCTCGTGTATACACATATAACAGAAAAAATAAAATAAATATACGATGATGTATTTAGTAGAATTACAAAACAAGAAATAAATTAATGACAAAAACCAATAAAATACAACACACTAAACCAGATTGTTACTAAGTACAATTTAACATTTTTCTAAAAGATCAAAAATTAACATCAATATTTGCTGGTAAATTATTAATAGCTGGTAACTTTTGCAACCGGACAGTGAATTAAAATGCGTAATTTCTCGTACTAAATCTAGGAACTTTAAAATAGAATAATAATTGCAGAATTTCTGTTTTCTATTTTATTATTGACAATATTGACACTAAATTACGTTCAGTGGAAGTATAGCAACGCAAAAAAAAATTATTTTGAAATGGGCTTAAAATGCCATGAAACGTCGTGATTTTAAATTTGAGCGAAAAAATTTCCTGTCTGTCGGTCGGTCTGTCTGTAACTTTTTTTTTATGCGCATGTTTACTTTGGAACCGTTTATGATATTGACTTGAAATTTGGTACACTTATTTATTGTAGCGAGATCTGGAACTGGATTATATTTTGATCTAATTCCGTTGTTGAAGGGTTCGGGGGGTAAATGGGATAAATAAGGGTAAATAGGCAAAACAAGCAAGTAAGAGTCCATAAAATTGCAATTTAGGGCATGTACGAAAGGTTAAGGTCTCAAAATATTTTTGGCATCAGTCCCCCCCCATTATCACCCCCAATACCACCCCCACACTATTATGAAAGGGAGTAAAAAAAATGTGATTTAGTGTATACACAAACACGAAACTTTTTTTGCGTTAGCTACCCGCTCTACCACTCCCATTGCCACCCCCACGCTATTATTAAAGGGGGGTAAAAAAAATTAAAATGTGATTTCTAGGGTTAAGTGGAAGAGCAGAGAGTGTCTCACTCTACTGAACTTCGCCCTTTTATTATTATATTCAATAATAAATAAAGACATATTATTATTATTATTATTATTATTATTATTATTATTTAGTGTGTATACAAGAACGAAACGTCTAAAAAATTTTTTTGGCGTTAACTACCCACTCTACCACTCCATTGCCACCCCACCCTATTATTAAAGGGAGTAAAAAAGATTAAAATGTGATTTAGTGTATATATGAGAACGAAACGCTTAAAACATTTTTTTTTGGCGTTAGTTAACCCCATTGCCACCCTCACCCTATTATTAAGGGGGGTAAAAAAAATAAAATGTGATTTAGTGTGTATACAAAAACGAAACGTCTACAAATTTTTTTTTGGTCTACCACCCCCATTGCCATCTCCACCCTATTATCGAAGTGGGTAAAAGAAATTAAAGTGTGATTTAGTGTGTATACAAGAACGAAACGTCTAAAAAATTTTTTGGCGTTAGCTACCCCCTTTCCCACCCCCATTACCATCCTCACCCTATTATTAAAGGGGATAAAAAAATGAAAATGTGATTTAGTGTGTATACAAAAACGAAACGTCTAAAAAAATTTGTTTGGCATTAGCTACCCCCTCTACCACCCCCATTGCCATCTCCACCCTATTATTGAAAGGGGTAAAAAAAAATTAAAATCTGATTTAATGTGTATACAAGAACGAAACGTCTAAAAAAATTTTTTTGGCCACCCCCATTACCACCCCACCTTATTATTAAAGGGAGTAAAAAAATTAAATTGGGATTTGAACCAAGGGTCTCTAAATTTTATTTTGGCATTAGTTACCCCTTCTACCATCCCCACGCTATTGTTTAAGGGAATAAAAAATTAAATTGGGATTGAGTGTGTATACGAGAATCAAGGATTTCTAATTTTTTTACATTAGCCACCCCCACTCTATAATTAAAGGGAATAAAATATTATATTGGGATTTAGTGTGCATACGACTTGGGTACAAAATCTGGATATAGTGATTCCTTGGGCAGCGGTTTTTTTTTTAATACTTTTGAGAAGTTTTTCCTTAAGAGATGTAATACTCAGCAGTTGAAGTCTTTCTTCGTGCGAATAATTGGTTTTATCAATATGTAATTTAAATCAAATTAACCATTTTGTTTTCTCCTCTTTCGAGCCTGTCAAGGTCAGACTGATAATAATGTATTTAAGGTACATGTAATATCAGTAAAATCCCTGCATTGTTTTTAGATACCCGGAATCCAAAGTAATGCCCAGATCACAAATAGAATCTACTCTCAAAAGTTTTAATGTGTGTATAGAATATTAAAATAAGATATTACTTTTCTTCCTACAGAATGTTATTGTTTTGCATTTATTTATGATAAGTCCAGACAATTGTTTATATTAAACTCATAAAACCTATGACTATCACACAGCAGTTTTTCTGCGTCCTTTGTAGCATCGACGACTACAAACAACTTCAAATCATCGCCAAAGAGAATGGGTTTCGCAAAGTCGAGAATGTATTGAACGTCTTGTGAACGTACCTTGTGGAACTCCCGAACTCAGTAATATTTCTTGATTTTATTTCTCCTGTTCTCACAATTTGAACTCTGTCTGTCAGGTACGATTTTATCCACAGCAGTAATGCACCTTTTATACCATATAATGAGAATTTTTGCAGGACAGGAGCATGTTATGATTCACACGATCAAAAGCCTTTTTTATAACTTTATATATTGTGTTAACTTCAGAGGCATTTCTAAATGCTTCCTGTATGAATGATGTATATAGGAAAAGGTTTGTTTGCGTACTACGACCTTTGAACATGACATGATAACGTTTTTATACGAATTAAAAATGTTATCAGCTACAATAGATTCTAATACCTTAGGTATAATAAAACATGACGAAACACATCGATAATTTTCTACATCTGACTTTGAACCTGACTTGTGAATGGGTGTATTTTCCAAATAGTAGGATACTCACCTGCCTCTAAAGAAAGTTTCAAAAGATGAGCAATGAGAAGAGACAAGAAGGAACTGCACATTTTTAATATGGCGGTATACCATCAGGACTTGAATTTTTATTTGTCTTTTCATGTTTATTATACACCCTATGTTTACATTTTATTAGCTTTTTGATTGAGAAGAATACCAGCAAGGATAATTCCCATTGTTAATGAAATGTTTCGGAACATATATGGCAAAATTGAATATAAGATACAATTTTTCAGTGAGATAATTTATGACAGGACTATTTTGAAATACTGATTTCCAGTTTAAAGTATCAAAATAATCATTTATACTGTTATAATCACCTTTTCTGAAGTTATATTTCCATCTCGTATCGACAACAGGTTCCGGAAATAAATTATATTAATTAACTTTAATTGTTAGCTGTGGATGATACAGATCTGGATTTAGCATGAGGCAGTCGTCCCGTTCAACAACAACATTATGACAGTTTATTCTTTCTTATTATTTGGGTTTTCTACCACATGTATTATTATCCTCTTCAAAACAAATCACCGAATCTACAAAATAATAGAATTATTGGAAAAAAGCCTCTGCGCCCGTGACGTTTACGCCAAAGGAATAGTCAGAGGTTATGTTTTCCAAATAATATAAATCGGAATAAACACAGAAATAATATATTTTGCTGACGTTTCGGAAAGTAATCTCTTTCCGTTTTCAAAGCTTTTTTTTTGGAAGAACTCTTATTTTGCTGTATATGTCAAATACACAGCTTTAAGATTCTGTTTATGTTATTTCCATAGATACTTACTACTTACACAGAACATAGAACTGATGATATTTTCTTTTAGATAATGTTGAGTTTGTTAAGTTCTTCTTTTAACATTTTTAGCCAGGTTGTACAAATATCTACAGAACAATTCGATACGCACTTATCTTCATTTAATACGATTATTGCTGATTCTTTAATTTTTCTTTTTTTGGTATCTGTCTCTTTTGTTAAAATTTCTGCCGAGTCCCAGTTTATTCTATGTCCGTTTTCCCAAGCATGTTCACAAATCTTTGATTCCTGAAAGTTATTTGTGGCATTCTACGAATTTCAGACAATATTATGACAGTTGTTACATGAAACTAAATCTAAAATTTAGAGGTTTTTTACAGGGCCAGATTAACAAAATTGTGGTGGAGGCTTCTGCAATGTAAATCATGACGACCTTTGATGTTCACAATAATTCCCAGCACAGGAAGCATCCATTTCTGATCAAATAAATCAAGGTATGTTGGTGGAGGCCCTATCGACAACTTGATGTGGGCCCCGAGGCAATGCCTCACTGCCTTGGGGTTAATCCGGCACTGTTTTTTTATATAGACCGTTAAAATTAAAACTATCACAGAATAGTTTTTCGCACACAATGAGATTTCCGGAAGACACCAAATGATTATTGTCCTCAACAGTCCATGAGATTGCAGGTAAATTGTAACAGCCAGTTATGCAGATTGTTGCATTAGGAAAAAAATCGCATATACATTCTATTGACCGAGAGTTATTATCGTATAACTGACTCCAAGAACCAGGCGGGATGTAAACTGTTCCAATTATAAATTGAGACCACCGGTATAATAGTTACATAAACGGTTCCTCCACATTATTTTGAGGAATCTTTATACACGAACATGAAATATTCTTCCTTATTGGAAGTAAAACACCTCCACCACAATTTTTAATATTTGTTAGAGATGATAGATCCGTTCTAAACACCACATAATCATCATAAACTATTTCACTGTTTAAGATGTCATCCGAAAACCAAACCAAAAAACAGAGGATTCCTGATAAAACTCTAGCAATTTAGTTCACAAACCACGAACATTTTGATAATATAAACTTAGAAAATTTTTTCTTGGGGTTTGTGATGGAAAATTATTATCTTTAGTTAGTTCGCTGCGTTCGCTACGAGAAGGAGGATTTTGTTGAACAGTATTATTGTAACGTCTAGGAGGAGTATATACCGCACGGCCACTTCGATGGACTTAATAGGCTCTCGAATTTAGACTTACATGTACCCAATTTAAAGGAACAAAAGTCCTCATTGGATGTTAGTGCTTCACATTTGATATCAACAATTTCAAGTGCTTCCCTCATATTCCCAGATGTTTTTTTCGGTAATATTTGGCTCGACCCAACCTAGGTATAAACATCGACGACGTTGCACAGCATTAACTGAAGTCTTATGTTCAGTATTTATATTTATTTCAGTGTTTATACCTACAAGATTGCGTCCATTCTTTTACTTTTATATTTCTACTCTTTTATTGCTGTATTTTATACAGCCTCGATCTCGATGTGTTATCTAAACAACGGGTTCTAAAATTACAAAGCGTCTGCCGAATTATCGATTTGCCTGCCATTTAAGAAAACCCAATGTGCAATATTTCTTTTAAATTTGATGATCACAGCTAACAATATTGCACTTTCAGCACATTCGTTCTTTTAATAATATGAACAAGTTTAAATCCTTGCAACACTTGATAGTGGAGTGCAATGCAATTTAATTTCGATCTTTCAGCCCGTTGGCACTTTTAGAGTAAAATATATGACTTTGCCAGATAAGTTGCTTAGCCCTGTAGATTAAGAATTCACTTGTAATAAAATCACCCGTAAATGAGGGTACAACTCAAATTTTTCTAATTAACCACACCACATGATAGAGCTAATAAATCATGAGGTATGTTTTATCAAAGAATTATTAAATTCTCTGTAGAATTTCTATTTTTAAAATAATTAAACAAACAAGCTTATACATAGGCTTGTACCTATGACCGTTAAAAACAAAAATCCTCATTTTCTACATTCGTATAGTTCTCGCTTCACACGATAATATTTCTCAAAGTATTATATTTATCAAAAAGAGTTATTCTTTATAAAATATGTGGCATATTTTCTAGGTTACGGCGGTTTTTAAATCAGTTTTTTTGAGAATCTAGTAGCAGAGATATTTAATAATGTACAATTTGATGTTACCCCCTCTAACTGGATGCCAGAAAACAGCAAATATATCTGAATTGGTGTGCCGTCCGTGTGCTGACTGTCTGTCTGTCACCGCCCAAGGTGGAAATCTGAAAGTTTAAATGTAAGGCTTGGGGCCCCCAAGTCTTATATCTAAAATTTCAGATTTGCACCTTGAGCGCTGACAGACAGACAAGGAAGAACGAGAGAAATCGACGCACCAGGGGCGGCTCTAGGCAGAGCCAAAATATAATTTTTGTCGAATATAAAAGTGTTTCAGACGAAAATTGTTTACAGTGGAAAATTGTAAAGAGAAGGCTTTTGAAAATGTCTCGTCAGTGCAGCGGAGAGAATCCAAAAACAATTTGTTGTCGAATCAAAAATTATTTTATACAAAAATTGTTTTCGTCTAATAAAAAAAAAAGAAAAGTCGATCTAAGAATTAGTTAATTTTAAAACAGTCCTATGAATATTAGATAATAGCATATTAAATAAAATAAGATTCAATTAAAATATCCAAATAATCCAGCTCTCACTGCTCCTACCATCTTTTTTTAATACCTTGTTTATATTTACGTCCTGGCGGAGTTTAGCTTACGGCCACTCTTCCACTCAACTAGGACGGCGAAATGATGAACATGAAAAAGTCCTCAGCGTGGTGAAATAAAAAATCTGGAGCAGTGGGAGTTTAGAGCTGAGACTGGAGGGCATTCGTGCACTTATTTTTGATGTGAGAAGCCTTTTTGGTTTGATTTCTGTAGTGATGGTTAGGGTCAAATACTACACCCTGTATATTGTAGTCTGGATCTGTTGAAGCACTGTGGTTTCAATTTTATTTTTATCTAGCACTGTATAGTCTTTGATTTCTGACAGGGTCAACGGCTACACCCTGTATATGGTATTCTTGAAAAAATAACACTTATTTTTAAAACGGAAGGAATAATTATTTATTTAGGATTTTTTGAACAGAGTTTCTTTTTTGTAGGATGTAACTATTCGACAGCATAAATTCGTACTGTGGAATTTAGCAAAAATTGTTTATTGAAATATTTGATTTGATCTGAAAAAATTCGCTTTGGTTTGAGATTGTGTGGGCCGTAAAGGCTAGTCAAAATGTGGTCACTTAAGACGAAAGATAAATAGGGTCCACTTAAGGCGAAGAAAAAAATTTAAAAGGGGGCCACTTAAGGCGAGGAGATACTAAAACTAAATGGGACCACTTAAGGTGATTTCTTAAAACTAATCCTTTTAACCAGGTTTCGGCCTGGGAAGCTCGTTCTGAACAGCTAGTCACGAAAAGTATGCTAGGGCAGGGGGTAAGAAAGCCTAACTAGACGGTGGGTATCTGCAACTTAAGTTAAATAGTAATCGGACCGGAAGCACTAGCAAATGAGCTTATTACACTTAAAATCACTTTTATACAACTTTTTCCACTGAATCATTTCTCGAGTACTAAACATAGGAGCCATTGCCAAAACTGAACTTAACTTCGGCTTGTTGCACACCGGTATTTATATTGTTTGTGTAAGTTTCGTTTATCGCGTCCCATCGAGTCTCGCATCCCGTTTTAACTGTCTGGAAAGGCTGGAAATCGCTCCGTGCGGGCGAGGATGAGTCATTGATTATAACATGTTGCGCAATACTCGAAATATAAGATTTCGAAGATGAAATTTACATAGAAAAATCGGCAATGAAAATAGGAATTTATTGAAATAAGAATGAAATTCGGATCTATTTTGGTTTAGAAGTTATTAGCGTTTAATTAGCAAAATCTGACACGACCCCGTAAAGTATTAACGGAGGTCCGATGTTTAAAAGTTGAAATGAAATGATAATGTTCCCGATAGGTGCGTAGTGTCTGAAGATAAGATATTAAAATGTTCTTAACGGGTACGAGTCAAGTTGAACCGAGATATTTATTGTATGCTATATTACGAGGAGTGATCAAAAATGGTGAAATTTAAAATAGCAATCGGGTTGCGAGAATTTGGTGAAATTAAATTTGAACTTTAACTCGAGGTACGGAACTTGATTTGAAGTATAAAGGGGGTGATCAAAAAGTAAGAAGAGTAAAATGAGAAGTGGTTGCAAGAAAGTTATAAAATTAGTTCGAAGGTTAAATTTTAACGTAGTTACGTATACGAGGGGCGGTCAAGAAGTATTAAAATTTTGAAAATGAAATTGTTTATAGAAAATTTATGGATTGAAGTAAGACGTTGAAAATTTGGGTTTAGATAGTGATTCAGGTTGATGAATATACGGGGGTTGTATTTTTTTGTGACGTTTTTCGGTTATGAATGGATTTGAATGAATGTTTGAAGTTGGATATTAGTGAATTTACGTTATTCCTAATTATCGAGTGCTTGCTTTTCTCAGATTTATTTGAGTTTGACTGTGGTTTTTTGATGTGAATAGTATCTGGTTGACGTTTTTAATGTAGTTTGCCATGGTGAATGGGGCGATATGATTTTTTGGTGATTTTTGGAATTTTTTGTTTTTGATTAGGACTTGTAGGGGACATACCCTACAACAGAGATGCCGCTCACCCGTCCAAGTGACGGACTCGACCAACGCTGCTTAACTTCGCCGATCGAGATTTCAGCGCTTAAACCAATTCAATTCAATTCGATGACGGTACCTCACTTCACATGACGGTACCTATAACACATACAATAATTGTGTGTTTGCAACATTAGATAAGTGGTTTTGATAAAGGATGTTCTTAGTAGTTTGTCAGCGTGTAGCTCACGTTTTAATGACAACTGAATTTTATTCTAGTTCAAGTTGTGCGTGTTGTGTCGCAAATTCTCTTGGTCAGACTCTACTGTGTTCTTTCTGAGTTCGATCTCCAGCACCAACATCGGAAATGTCTGTGAGTAATGGATGTTGTCTGGGTATTTTAAAATGTGTAACCCTCTTCCGAGCAGTCTTAACTTTAGATTTGGGGTTTGCCTACTATATGTGGTACGTTTGTTTCTGTCATGTAGTTGCTTTATAACAAAATAGTATATTTGGAAACCATCAAATCAAACTGAAAATAACCGAATAATAGACACCAAATTATTTGGGTGGTGCGAAAATTAAAACTCTCTCATGTAATGAAAATCCTTTACATTACAATCAAAAATTCATCAGTACGGTAAGTGTTACTTAGATAAATCAATAAATCATTAGATGAAAGTGGTATCAACAGCAAATACTAGTAAACTTTGTCAACAGTAAGTGTAATTCCTGTATTATAGAATTGCTTGTTTGCAAATATTCCACAAGAAAGTGTGTGCCACAAAATTTTGATTTGCAAAATTTTCAATTTTCACTAAGAGGCATGGCAAAGCCTGAAGACTGTTTATTAAATCATCAGACTTCCTCTGATTGAGTCTATAATTAAATAAAAATGATTAACATCACCTGTATATCCGTATCGGCGGGGGTCGCTTTTTATCGACCTCTTATTTTAATGTTATGTACCGTCTTGGTTTAGACATAAGGGGATTTAATAATGATTAGTAGGTTTTTTAAGTTTGCGGTTTTATACCTATGTTGCCATTTCACATAGGTAAATTTTTTCAATGTGATGTGCGAATCTGATTAACAGGTTTTGTATAGGTGTTGCCACCTGCCACCACACTCCCGGCTATTTTAGCCACTTCTTCATTAGACGGTAAGTTACAGTGTGCCTTAATCCACAAGGGTAATTATACGCGGTAAAAGCATTTAAATTTAGTTTATAATTTAGAAATCTGTTTAATCCTCGTGCGAGTTTTCGACATTTCTTCTTTTCAATGGGTGTCTTAAAGCAATTTCCAGTCGGAGGCCCCAATAACTAGCCAGTCCGGCACTGTTTAGTTGTGTGTGATTTGAACATATAATTTCACACTAGTAATGTTGTAAGTTCGCAATTCAATAAATAATATATTAATCTTTTATATTAAAATGGTGAGAAGTGTTCTGGAACGGTTCAAGTACTAGAAATGCAACAATCAGGTTTTATATTTTACGGCATTATAAAGTATTTATAATACCCAACCATTTCCACGTTCACAGTCAAATGAAATGTTTTCTAAATGAAGTTGCCGTGCCATGTCGTCGACCTAGAATCCTTATCTGACTAATTAAAAATAGAAGAACACTGAATTTGCATAAATCGGCTTTAAGCAAGCAACTAACAGACGTAGAAACCACGCTGTGTCGAATTATAATATAAAAGCTTAATTGGATATGTTTTAATCAACAATTGCTAAAACGTCTAATTATATTGAGTATTTAATTTTCCAATATACTGGATAGCAGATATTATGTTTTAAATATTCATATTGCTACCGTTCTTGAGGTACAGGGTGTCAAAAGCGATCGAACTGAAACATATTCAAACGTGTTTTCAGACATTTAAGGGTACATATTTTCAGTTTTATGTAAGCAAATCTGTTTTAAATATCAAGATGTGTATTAGCTAACAATAATTGTATAATTTGAGCAACGTCACAACGTACTTTGATGTAAACTAAATTCATAATGTCCCCTTCCTAACTCCTTGCCTTCCTCGCAAAAAGAAGCTGATAGCTATACAGAACCACCAAGCATGAAGTGCCCACATCTAGTCGAGCGACAATTCATCTGGATAGCTTAGCCTCTTAGATACAGGGAGAGTAACTCCCTCCTACATTTGTTTTTAACAATGCATTAACTAAAAAATGTATGAAAATTTGATTTCTACTGAATAATTAAATTTTTCAAACAGTATTTTCTTTTCATGTCTATTAAGTTTTTAAGATGCTGCTAGGGTTATTGATATTAATTGATTTTTGTATATCCCTACCAGTTCTTGATTTACTGTAATATATGCGTCCAAAAATGGATATTGTGAAATAAACATGTAACTCTAATTTTATGGTAATTATATGATTAATAAGAGATATAGTAACCTATAAAAAAAGCCATCATCAAATAGCCTATGCAGATCAAAACGTAGGGCCTAAATCAATGTAATTACTAACCGTTTTATCAACAGCCGTTTTACCAACCTGTAGAGCAAGCAATATTCAGAAAGGATTACAGCCCGATCGACCACATCTAGGCTGTGAGTACTCTAATCGAAAATGGTCTTTACAACATTCCACTCCACCTAGTATTCACTGATTTTCGACACTATAGAAATATATACTGTTCCACATGCGATGAAAGCTACAATGACGAACTCTGTCCTCGTGAGCAAAATCTATAAATAGGCCACTCTCCACGTCAAAGTAGAAGACGACTGAATCATCGGAAAGATTCCCTTCAAGAGGGAGTCAGACAAGGGAGCTATATCTCGCCAAAACATTTCATTCTGGCTTTGCAAGACGCTTTTAAAAACGTGAAGTGGAAGCAAAAGGCATAAATATTGACGCTTCGTTGCCGACATCATCTTGATGAACACCGACGCCGACGAGCTTGAAGTAAAGCTGATAGAGCTGAGGGAAGCTTCGAAGGCCGTGAGCTTAAAGATGAACCTTTAGAAGACCAAAGTTGTGAGTCTGTCTGCCTCGGTCACAACATCAAGTTTGGCAAGGACAACCAAACCGGAAAAATCACCAGGCGAGTTGGCCTGATGTGATGAGTTTTTGGAAAACTTGGTCACATCCTCAGGAAATCGGAAATCCCTTTCAATATGAAGAGGAAAACCTTTCACTCCTCATACTACCCGTGACAACTTACGGCTTTGAGACTATATACCTAACACAAAACATAACCCATCGTCCACGGGTTTGCCAAGGGCAATGCAACATGTGATCTTGAGGATCAGCTTGAGGAACCAGGACAAAACCGAATCTTTCTGGGAAAGAGCAGTAGTCATTGCTGTTGTAGTGCACATTCCAACCAATAAATGGTGCTGGATAACGCACATTGCTAGGAACAATATCAAGTAGATGAGAGTAATAATGTAGTGAAGGCCTAGAGGAATTTGGAGGAGTGTTGGGCGCAGTCAAATAAGATGGCGAGGCGACATCCAGAGGTAAGCTGATAGAAACTTGATCTTGAGCGCTCAAGACAAATATCGGTGGAAAAATATGGAGGAGGCTTATGTCCAGGAGTGGACCAGAAATACACCCTCAAAAACCTCTCTCCACATTATATTATACTCTTGCATCGTTCAAGTAGATTATTGGCCATATCAATTGAATAGAAGAAAATATAACACCATTAATGATTTACGGAAAACCAGTTGGTAGGCAGCACAAAGAATGACCACCAAAACGTTGGCTAATATCACCAACTTAGGGGCTTAGGCTGAACACCTGGCATGCAACCGCGACAGGTGATGTAGTGCTGTGGGACGTTCTATATAGTGATAAGAAGTCAATTGGAATGAACCACAAAATATCAGTCTATGCATTGTAAACAGGATGAAAATTTATTGTAATAATTTTTTCAATGTAGGTACCTATTCATCCGTTAGCACAATTGTGTAATTTGACATTCTCCATTAGCTAAAAAATATCTCAAGGAATATTAGTCTTGTAATATTTCGCCTTTATATACTTCTACTTGCTTCCTTATTTATTTCAATATACGTTTCGCTCTTTGCTCGCAAAATTATACACAATTTTTAAGTAAAATTGAGCGTTCTTAAACATTTCTCAGCCATTATACCGAAAATAAAAATGCTACTTCTCTCGGTGGTGTGCAATAATCCAGACAATACGAAACATAACGGCACCTTTGACGATAAGAAAACAAAAAAATATGTAGACTGCCAGACATAAAACGAGGTGAGCTCAAGATAAAATAAAAAGTCTTTCATAGTTATTTTGTGTGAGTTATAAAAGTTTTAAGCACAAAATTCCTTTCGGTGAGCAACATAAAACTCAATTTCGTCCATCACACGCATAGAAGAAAGAAAACGTACAGAACTCGAGTAAATGTAAAATTGCACGCTGTCAAGTCGTAAAACTTATCCCTAGGTGAAACATGAAAATACATGAGGTTAATATTGTTTCATATGAATTTATATAATGACGGTCATAACAGTTCTACCGCATATATTACAATTTATTTTAAGCCTTTCTATTCTTATTTCAAAACTACCAACCCAGAATATATCATGATCTAAAGTAAATATTATTGTGAGTAGTAGTGTGCCCATTACGCTAGTAGAAATATATTTTATAGCCCAATAACATCACTAATCTTAGTACTATTCTCATACATGATATTTTAGGGGGTGAAAATTACGTTTTCCTTAATAACTCGCACATTTTCACTGTTAAGAAACAATGACAAGAGTCAAATGCTATTTTACAGACAAAGGACACAGATTTAGTATTATCTGTACCGTTGGTAAGGGTCTAATAAGCCAGACACTTGAAACACTAAAAACACGTATTTCTATATATTAAAAAATATATATGTTCAGTATCAAACTATATATTAAAAATAATTTGGCAGTATATCAGCGAACTAAACCGCTAAATCCCGTTGTTAAATTGTGGACTATTGAAAGATAAACATCGAATAAAAAAGTGTATTAGCTGCTACATTGTAGCACATTAAAACCAAAAAAATCACTTAAAAACCAGAATCCGATCCAAACAGCAGATACAGGTAGCTTAAAAGCCACTAAGTTTGAGAAATGAACTCATCATTTCATGTCAGTTGTCAAAAGAACTTCTATCTGTGTTTCCAAATAAGCAATAGGCCGTTGTCTGTGCCACCTTCAAGTCATTTAGATGCAATCTACCTTATTACGAGAATAAAATATCGTCCACTCCTTCTGCGGAAATGACGCCGTGGCACGGAAGAACATTCAGTATATAACTCAATCTACCCACCAGAACCGACAAACAGATATTATCGGAGTTGATATCATTATTTTCGTGTAATTTAAATCGTTGCGTAATGGGTGCGTATGGAAATTAGGTCATTAATACTTGGATGTCTCTCTATTTGATTTATTAAACCGCCATTACCTGAGAACTTCATTTAGCCTGATTAAATATTTTTCTTGTCCGTGTTTGCGTTTAAGAGATACTATAAAGCTTATGCTTATCAGCATCGAGAATCTCTAGCAGGGGATTATTCATGCCTCTAAAATAATTTATTGCACTCATTGTGGATATTCATAAGCTATTACAAAAAAACCTTCAATATAGCAGTATTAGCAGTCTATAAAAGTTTTTATTATTACGTATTAATCATAGAAAATCTAACGTGGACTTTAAGTGAGCAAAGTGCTTGTTGCAAAAATTTTGTATACCGCTTTTGATTTAAGATGTAAAAACTTGTTAGACCGAAAATACTTATTAATAATAATTTTTGTATTGTCTAAACGTTAATTGAAGTATTCTGTTCATATTAATTTCTTATTTTCATGGTTTTTTTCTCCTCTACCACATATCATCTGATCAAAAATTCTATAAAAATAGCAAAATTAATTAATATATAATAATAATAATATAATAATAATATGGTTTAGTTAAAGTCTGGAAGATAATTATAAAATCTAGGAAAAAGGTAAGACATTTCGCTGTCCTATTGACTTTGAAGAAAATGCAGTTCTGCGATAGGCCGCCTTTTTTCTCATCTGATAAGTATGGTTAACAGCTATTAATGAAAGTTTATTATTAAATTGATTTATTGTCACAGAATATAATATAATAACTGTCTGATGTCAAGAACATTAACATCCTTATATAGATTGTCCGATGGGTATGTGTTGGATTTATCCAACATAATTTTTATAAAGTTGTTTTGAATTATTTCCAATTTTTTTGTGTGGCGTTACCATAGGATAGTCAACTAATGGCATAGTAAATGGTTTTTAATTTAGCTATGTCTAGGATGATCCTTAAGAATTTAAATATAAAGATTATACATTGTTAGGGTGTATATCCCATGTCAAAAATCTATCAATGGTAATACCTAGGTACTTTATGGATTCTGCTTGTACTATTTCTGTCTCATAATCGATATTAAGGGAGCTGAAATTATGTATCTTTCTGTTATAGCAGCTCAACGGTATGTATCTAGTCTTGGAAAAATTTATGGTAAGTAATTTGTAATCAAATCAATCCTTTATTTTCTCTTAAATCTGTGTTACCTTCATAGAAGATTATCGTGACATCAGCAAAGCTTATCACTGTGCCCTTGCTTCCTAAAGTAAGTAAATAATTACTCAAATGTAATATAAATAATATCGGTCCTAATACGGTAGCTTGAGGAACACCGTATTCAACAGTGCATTGTTCACTAAAGGTTGAATTAATTTTAACTATTTGCTTTCTGTTCGTTAAGTAATCTTTTAGAAGTTTTAATACTGGTCATCTAAATCCCAAATCATCTGACGTATTGCAGGTGGCTAACTATATCAAATGCCTTATCAAGATCCAAAAACACACAAGTTAGATTTACTTTTATCCAAAGCTTGAGAAATTTGTGATGTTAAAAATGCAATAGCACCTCGGGTAAATTTATGTTGCTGGAAACCATATTGACTATCGGTGATTAGGTTATATTTTTTGGTGTAGTTATTTATCCTAAATTTCACAATTTTTTCAAAAACTTTTGCCAAATTACTAATAATAGGTATAGATTTATAATTAGATGGTTCAGTTTTGTCCAAATTCTTAAATAAAGGTTTTATTATTGCAATTTTAAAGGCTGAATGGTATGTACCAGTATCGAATACTTTATTATTTAAAAACGATAATTGTGCGGAGTATACTAGGAACAGAAATCCAAATTCAAGCTGCGAGAAGCATTTCGTATAACAATTTGGGAAACTGGTGCCCTTATGGGTTTTTTACCCCTCTGAGTCTGAAAATTTCTGTTGCCAGATCTAAAAATAAACCGACTTAGCGCTGGGCAAGACTACATATACTGGGAAGTCATTATCAAGTAAGTATTCTTCTGAAGACTACGCATATCTAGCACTTAATACACACCATTAGTTACATTTTTCACTTGCAGTGCTCCTTGACAGCTGTATCAGTTCTGAAAGCTTACAATGACATCCTGAGTTGTGGGTGCAAGACGGGATGCTCCACCTGGACCTGTGGTTGCCGGAAAAGTAATTTGCCTTGTCTAAAGTCATGCCCCTGCAATGCCTCCAACTGCGATGCGTAAACAGGATAGAGTGATTACTAATCTCAAATAATTTAAAACTTGTACCTGTACTACATCTTAAGTGCCAATTGATTAGAGACGTGCAATTAGTCTTAGAGTTTTTAACGCTTCAATGTTATTTCTAATGTGCCACAAATATGACAATGTGAACCGTTATTTAGTTTTTACCAGTTTAAATTATACATTTTTTACTGTTTTCCTTCTTAGATAAGTAATAAATCTGATAATTTTTCCTGAATGTGTTGACCTTTTTCTCCTGAGCGCAAACTATGCCAGTAGTACACATAACAATCCTATAAGAATAGCCGCTACTTTATGTCAAAGAATTAGTTAGAGGCTATTTTTTGACAACTAATACAAATTACAACAAAAATAAGCATAAAATATTTATCTGACCTTTCGGAAACTAAATCTTAATTTGCCATATAAAAGTTTATTTGAATTAATAAATCAGAACTGTCAATTCTTTGGTGGAATAACTTGTATAAAAATGACAATGAAGCACGTCATTTTCTTCTTAGCTCTAAGCTAGTGATATTAAACCTCTCTAACAGGTATATACAATCTACCCCTCTTGCAGGATACTCACCATCCTGTTTAAATGATAAATACTTTAAAAATCTTTTCTCTACTGCCTCTATTGCCTCTATGTGACAATTGTAAAGCGGGTATCAAATCCAAAATTTTCAAAGTATTGACATCGGTGACATTTCAGCAGTTTCAGACAATCAAATCAAAGAACTTTATTCCTTCTGTCATTTTCTGTGATAAGTGCTCAGTGAAAGTTAGCTGACAATCAAAAATTATATCCAAATCATTGAAAGAGGTGCAGCGAGTTAGTATATTCAATTTGATACTATATATGAATATTCGTAAACTGTCTGTTTTCTTAAAAAGCTCATAATTTCGCATTTAGAAAGAAATAACAGTGGACCTAAGTTGGAACCTTGAAGGACCCTTGAGATAGCCACATATTTAAAGGAGTTATACCCATTATAGAATACATACTTGTGATCTACTCTGCAAATACGATTGGAAAAGTTAATTCATTTGGTTATCACAGCTAAACAGTCCTAGCTTTTTAAGCGAAACGAAATGATCAACATATCTGTCTGCAATCGATTACCTATCTAGAACGTTCGAAACATATTGTGTAGGTCCTGCCAAATTCGTCACTGTAGATCTTGAACACGACTGGACCTTGCGGTTGTGATAAAAAATATAATAGTGCTAGCTCAGAGCTTATAAGAGACTCAAGGCCTGCGTGCCCTTATTTGAAATTTTCTCGAAAATTGATTTTTCGGTACAAGGGTTATTGCGCCATATGGTGATAGAAGTTCGGAGAAACACTTTAATTTAGGTTGAGTTCGAAAACACTTTTGATTTTTTTATGATTGTCTATGGGAGGGTATTTTTTGAGTCATCCTGTATGTTCTCTCGTAGTCGTAGATTGTTTTGAAAATCTGGAAAAATTCACTTGGGGCAAGGGCAGAATAGATTATTTGATGAAATGTTCTTAAAGCTAGGGCACTTGGTGCGAAATATGCGTTTTTGGCATTGGGCCTCCAAGGAATTAATTGGACGGTTCGTTAAATGCCAAGTTCACTAGGTTAACACTAAGCGTGGGGACTAGGCAACCGGCACTAACAATTTATATTTTAGAAACCGAGAATTATCTAGTGTACTGCACTGTTGGAAAACTTCTAGAAACTACTTGATGCTCACTTGCCGACCGAAAACTGGCTTGCTCGAGCCTCTTTCCGCTTAGCCTTATATACTATTGTTTTTATTGCATTAATCGTGCCCCGTTGAGTCAGGCACGAACGTTTTTTTGTAAGCCGACATTCCGTGCGGGCGCGGCCTAAAACTGGTTAGGGGTACCCTCCATTCCGTACGGGCGACGTAACTGCGTAATAAGTGACATTGATCGAATTCGGAATTGAAATGTGTACTATCGGTTCGTCCGTAAAATTAGGAATCTTTTGGTATATGACTTAAGTTGGAAACGATTTTACTTTGGGAGTTATTTACTTAGTCGGAAATGGTTCGTTATTTTCTCTCACCGGCTGGCGATCATCATATGGCTAAGTCACTCTAAGTACTGTATGGAACGAGCTCGATCGAAGTGAAGTTGGGATCATGTTTCGAACGGAGCGGCAAAGTATAGATGTGATATTAAAATGTGCATATGGCAACGGAAATGAGTTTTGATAATAATTTGTGAGCTTTGGAGTGCAATAAATTAAAATAGGGTATTTTAATATTTACGACGCGAATTAAATAGATTTCTAATTTGAATATGAAATTGGTTATAGAAAATGTACGCGATGGAATTAGATTATTATACGGGGGTTGGGGAAAGTGCTTTTGGTGATGTTTAATATTATAGAGGGGCAATATTTTTCATGCTGTTTTTTCTTACCGTAATCTCTGTAAAATTGGAGTATTCTTGAAGTATTTGTTGATTGTTTTGGCAAATTTGTAAATTATCGAAGTGGCTTGAATTTTGCCAAGGATTGTATTCAAAAACTGTAGTTTTTTGTATTGAATTGTAGTTAGACTACTTTTCTGGTTTGACAAGTTGGACGGATAGATTAATTTAATTTCCAAATTTTAATATTTTCGAAATTTTGTAAAACATACTACAACAATCTATGACTCATTAATCAATGTTAAGATTGAGATATTATGAACACAGGAATAGATGCGGTTATGAATCTATATAGATATGTAAGGAGAATACCAGAGAAGTCATGTATTTAAAATGAAACACCCTGTATATTTCACGAGCTTTAACGTTCTATAACACACACAGGATGTAACTTACTAATCGATTCCCTAGTTCTTCCCAATTTACAGGTTTATAGGCTCAGATTAGGTGAAGGAATAAGAATAAAACTAAGTTGGTTGCAATAAATAATTGTGCATTAATTAAGAAATAAATTTAAATAAACAATAACTGACCATAAAACTAAACGAAACACAACCACTTAACGGGGTATGTTATAGTGTTTCGTGTGAAATTCTTACTTGCCGAAATAGAAATGACACATGTTATCGAAGAAGAAACTCGGTTGAAGCTGGAGAAATGAGTGGAGAAGGTAGAATTTAATGGCATTTTTTCTTATTTTAAAGAAAACTACCCTTCTAAATAACCAATGTTTTGCTAAGTATTGAATGACAACCGAAAATTAATAAAAACTAAAAAAATATTCAAACCATTAGTTCAGGAATAGGAAATGCCACTCAATTTGGGTTTTTTGTTGTAAGATAAAACTAAAAAAAATTAAAGACATATTTAGGATTTTCATCAAACCGCTTTATTAATGCTGTAATTAATATTTTGAAATAATATGACGTCACATGTTGTAAACAATCCGACAAAAGCGCAATATATTATATTAAATTTGTCATTAAAACATATTTTAAAGTTCAGGTGAGCTTATTAATAGTTTTTAACTGTCTACAAAATATACTATTTTTCCTATCGTTTCTATCAATTTAAATAACTGGAAATTTACTCCAATATATTTGGGATTCCAAAAAGTTGTTAATAGAAGACATATGGCATATTTTAATATTATTATTATCAGAATTGTGTACAGACTCATGAATAACGGCTGTCACCAAACAAATTGCGTAATATTCACATCAATTTGTTGAACAACCATCAATATTAAAATAAACTAGACAAAACTAACAGCCAATAAATGATACAAAACTAAACGTATTTACGAGCGAACAAAAACAATTAACTGACAAATTGACCAAAGCAATGTCCACCAATCACTAATTACTAGTTCTAAATTAAAGTAAACAGTTATAATTACAATATGATTTGTTGTATATATTGTTGGCCTGTCGTATATACTTTTGCTAAAAATAAACGTATAAACGTACAGCTTTTGTCTAAAACATTTTTTGCTAAAATAACATAGAAAAACATGTACGCAGAAAATAGGAAATGGGATGAATCACTAGTAACATTAGAAAGTGGGATTGAATATTTGAAACAATGGATCTTCGAAAATGGTTTTGACCTCTCACAGGAAAAATCAAACTTCACTGTCTTCAGCAGACATAACCTATTGCAGCCAACAAGTGTTCAGCTGGGTGGTTTTAATTTTTTGTTTGATTCTAAAATAAAGTATTTAGGAGTAGTTCTTGATGAAAAGCTCACATGGAAACCTTTCATAGAATCAATTACAAACAAATGCATTAAAGGTATAAATTTTTTTAAATTTGTTACTAAAACCTGGTGGGGAGCAGACGTCAAATCTGCTGTAACTTTTTATAAAGCATATATCAGGTCTATAATAGATTATGGGTGCATATTGTATGGCTCTGCTAGTAAAAACCTATTAAATAGTTTGGATGTTATACAACTTAAAGCTCTTAGAATTTGCCTGGGAGCGATGAAATCTACTATGAATGAGGCCCTCCATGTTGAATCTCTTGAACCACCACTGTCCTTTAGGCGTAATTTCCTAAATGATAAGTTTTTATTAAAACTAGCCATCTTTAATAACGCCTTACTGGATAAAATTTCTTGTCTTAACACCTTGGACTTAACCAACACATACTGGATAAAAAGCCTTCTCCATCCATGTGCAGGTCATTTCGATATTGTAATATACATGTAAATAATGTCGATACAATAACATACAGGGATCTCGACTATTGGGCAATTTTATATCAACCTCGTGTTATAATTCCTTTATATAATGAAAACCCAACTATCTGCAACAATATACTGCTTTATGTCCTCAATCAATTTACAAACCCAGTTACCATCTTCACGGATGCCTCTAAATCGAAAGAAGGAACTGGTTGTGCTTATTTCAGTCCGATTGTACATATTGAAGGCAAATTTACATTGGATAAAAAATGCTCTATTTTCGCTGCCGAGGCTATTGCTATTTACAAAGCTTTAAGCTATACCAAATCATTAAAAGTCAAGGAAATAGTAATTTTATTCGACTCACTTTCAGTCCTTACAGCCCTAAATAACACACACACATTTTCATACAAAATAAATCCATATATCTTTAGAATCAAACAAATAGTTTATAATATTACGCAATCTGGCAGGGAGGTAACATTTGTGTGGGTCAAAGCCCATATAGGCTTAAAACACAATGAGCGTGTCGATACTTTGGCTAAGGAGGCTGCTACTGGTATGGAAGTAAAACATAACATCTGTCTGACTGACTATTACCATTTATTTAAAGCAGATGCAAGAAATAATAGGGAAGCCTTCTGGCAAAGATATGTTGCAAACAGTAGCTCCAAATATTGCAAGATACAACCTTTTATCACAAGACATTCTTGGCACCATTATCTTAATATACCAAGAAAATATGTTACATCTATTAATCGAATCAGATTTGGACATGCATGCTACCCAGCCCACTTATATAAAATCGGAGTACTACCATCTCAATTATGCGAACAATGCGATACCATCGGTGACCTTGATCACATTTTTTTTGAATGTGCAAAAAATAAGAATGCTACCGATAATTTAATCAGGGATTTAATCCTAAATTGCAATATCATGGCACCTTTCACTATGCTGAACCTACTATCTCTCAACTCACAGCAAATTTACGAAGCTATTATTACCTTCTTGATAAAAACCAATCTTAGTTTATAGCTTTACATCCCTATGTTTAACCTTGTGTTTTTCCCAGCTTTTCCGTGGTCCCCTCTTGTTTGTCTATTTTCTTAATGCCCTGAAAGACCCCTGGGCGAGAAGCGTGTGACCCTGTTTTTCCCACTGATTTTTTAAATATTTTTATTAATACTCTTGTGACTGGCTGCATGGTCTATGACCCAAAGCCATAAAAAAAAAACAGAAAAATTTGAGCAAAAATATCTTTCTTATTATAAATTAAGATTTTCCTGCAAGAACTGTGCATAACAATTTAAAAAAATATATGGACCCAGTACGAAACGACTCATGAATGCTCACAGAATAACTTCTGATACTTCAAGAAGTGAAAAAATATTATTAAATGTACTTTTTTGTACTTGACAAAAACGGCCTATTTGCTAATAATTAAAAGTCAACCGCATTTTCAATCGTCAGTTCCTTGTCGCTGCTTATTGAAAATCATATACGAAAAAGTGTCTTTTGCAGGAAATTTTGTAAGCTTTCATTTAGGTCCTATGAAATTTTGTCGTAAAGTCAAAAGAAACGATGATATATACAATAACCGCTGCCCAAGGAATCACTACTTCCACATCCAGATATTTTATTTTCTTTAATAATAGAGTGGGGGTGATAGAGGGGGTGGCAAACGGATGCCAAAAAATTTTTAGAGTCCCTTGGTTCTTGTAGACAGACTAAATCCCAATGTAATATTTTACTCCCTTTATTAATAAGGTGAGGGTCGTAGAGGGGGTAGCCAACGCCAGAATTTTTTTTTGAGACGTTTCGTTCTTGTATACACACTAACTCACATTTTACTTTTTTTACTTCCTTTCATAATAGTGTGGGGGTGGTATTGGGGGTGGCATTGAGGATGGGGGGTGGCTGATGCCAAAAAAATTTTGGGGCTTTGCCTTAAATTGCAATTTTACCTGCTTGCTTTGCCTATTTACCCTTACTTACCCCATTTACCCCCGAACCCTTCAACGGAATTAGATCAAAATATAATCTAGTTCCTGATCTCGCTACAGTACATAAGTGTACCAAATTTCAAGTCAATATCATAAACGGTTCTAGAGTAAACGTGCGCACAAAAAAGTTACAGACCGACAGACAGGAATTTTTTGCTCAAATTAAAAATTTTTTTTGCGTTACTATACTTCCACTGGACGTGGAAGTAAAAAAGGAATAAAAAAATAATATTGGTTCAATTTTTCTGACCAAAAACACTTTTCAAGAACCTTTTATTTTTAAGAAAGTATACCTCGCGAATGACTTATGCTATTGCATTACTTTCATATGTATATAAACTAATGAAAATAGGTCAAAACCAATTTAAAAAATATTGTTATGCACAGTTCTTGCAAGAAAACCTTAATGTATAATAAAAAAGAAATTTTTGCTCATAACTTTAAACAGCTGTACTTCGTGAACCATTCATCGTGTGAAGACCACTTGGAGCTCATTTTACAGATAATTTAATTCTCTTCAAAAAACCTTTAGTGGTCATTATTGCCTAAAGCCAATAAAAAATAGTCATTTGTCAAAATGCACTTGAAAATGACAATCATTCATGTTTTTCCCTTTTATCTCCATTCACTCGTATCAAAACGATTTTGTGCATACACCAACATATTCAAAATTTGATTCTCTTTAACTTTTATCAGATGCACTATATGCGTACGATTTATCGTTTTCGAGTTTTTATCGATTTTATCATGAAACAAGTGTTCTGATAGTGCGCTAAAAAGATGTTTAAAAATGCATATCCCTGCCAATATTGATCGAATGGAAATTAAAAATAAAAGGAAATTGTTCGTAATCGAATTTTCTACAACTGTTATCTGAAACATTTTGTGATCTGAACGACCATTTTTGAGATTTTAGTAAAGAACGCGCGCATTTCGGTTGCATCGCAAAACTGTAAAAATTTCAAAAATCAATCTCGGCTCCAGTAGGTCGTATGACGTAAAAAAAAAAAGAAATTGTGCTGATTTTTATTACGTATAATTTTCATGTGTACATATTTTACAGTAATATTGATGCTTTCTGAGTTTTTGAGAACAAACGTTTTTTTACCTATTTTTGATATGTTAAAAAGTACCACAAAATAAGCCTGTTCCCAAAATGTCAGCCCGCCCTGAATTATTTCTTCCAAATCTTCCCATTTTATTGGGCTACATGATTATAAACGATTGCAAAATAATCAATTTTTCATAAAAAAAACATGACAAAATTACTTTCCAATTTGCAATATTTTGCAATCAACACACCTCTAGGCGCGGTGATGCAGATTCGCAAGTGGTTAGATTTACAGGCTTTTATTAAAATTCCGAATTATCAAATAAAATAGAACAAACAAGTTGAAACTAACTAATCATACATGAATGCATTAATCAGATAGGAAATTTAATATACGGCATAGACAGTGAGTGTTGTTCAAACATGATTAATTTATTTTTAACCCCAACACCTGCATAAAGTCAACTTCAATTGAAGAACCATATAGAATTGTTTGTGAAATATATGAGATTCGTATATTCCGGTGCAAGCTGCTGTCAACTTCCGGCAACATTAACAACTTTAGTGTACAAACTGCACAGCCCGGCTTAAAGTTAGAACAGTTGAACTGTTCGGTTTCGGTTCTCCGGCGAAATCCGGAGTTGTAAGTTTCGTCACGTATAGAGTTATATCGAGTTACGTAGTGGATTGACGAGAGAAGACCCCTCGCAACTAGCGCGAGGTAATCCCCCGAGAAGATGATTCCTAATCCCTAAGACTAGTCATGACGTCATATTTCGTCTACGACCCTCTAGAGGAACATAACTTCGGATTCATGTGCTCTTTCCCTCTACTGGTCACCCCATTAATGGACTTTTTCACATGTGAAACCACCAAATAATAATCAACATAAAACCGACCAGGCGGGAATTGCTCACTCATCAGTATTTTATTCGAGGGTAAAGCTCTGCTGGAACGAATCTGTAGCTTCGGGCACGAAAGAAAGTTTGCCAATAATTCACATCGAATGTTGGATGATTATTTTAAACTGTGTACAAAATTAAAAAATATATACAATGTGTTTTGTGTCAAACAAAGTCAAAGTAAACTGTGACGAAATATTTTATTATACAGGGTAGAAAAATATAGTTACACTGAAAGAATAGAAACTTGTTTATTCAGCTTCGATATTACAACATAATTTTTGCATAACATCTAAGCATACAGGTAGCTTGTGTTGGTTATGCAAACTTATTAAAATACAGTTTCCTATTATTTGGGTTTTCTACCACGTGTATTATTATCCTCTTCAAAAAAAATCACCGAATCTACAAAATAATAGAATTATTGGAAAAAAGCCTCTGCGCCCGTGACGTTTACGCCAAAGGAAAAGTCAGAGGTTATGTTTTGCAAATAATATAAATCGGAATAAACACAGAAATAATGTATTTTGCTGACGATTCGGAAAGTAATCTCTTTCCGTTTTCAAAGCTATTTTTTTGGAAGAACTCTTATTTTGCTGTGTATGCCAAATACACAGCTTTAAGATTCTGTTTATGTTATTTCCATAGATACTCACTACTTACACATAACATAGAACTGATGATATTTTCTTTTAGATAATGATGAGTTTGTTAAGTTCTTCTTTTAACATTGATAGCCAGGTTGTGCAAATATCTACAGAACAATTCGATACGCACTTATCTTCATTTAATAAGATTATTGCTGATTCTTTAATTTTTCTTTTTTTGGTATCTGTTTCTTTTGTTAAAATTTTTGCCGAGTCCCAGTTTATTTTATGTCCGTTTTCCCAAGCATGTTCACAAATCTTTGATTTCTGAATTTCATTCTTTGTAATGTAATTCTTGTGCTCATCCAACCTCACACTGAAAAGTCTGGATGACTCACCCACATAACATTTATCACATTCGCACCAATGCTACCAATGTTAAAAGAAGAACTTAACAAACTCAACATTATCTAAAAGAAAATATCATCAGTTCTATGTTCTGTGTAAGTAGTAAGTATCTATGGAAATAACATAAACAGAATCTTAAAGCTGTGTATTTGACATACACAGCAAAATAAGAATTCTTCAAAAAAAATACTTTTGAAAACGGAAAGAGATTACTTTCCGAAACGTCAGCAAAATACATTATTTCTGTGTTTATTCCGGTTTATATTATTTGCAAAACATAACCTCTGACTTTTCCTTTGGCGTAAACGTCACGGACGCAGAGGCTTTTTCCCAATAATTCTATTATTTTGTAGATTCGGTGATTTGTTTTGAAGAGGATAATAATACATGTGGTAGAAAACCCAAATAATAGGAAAGAATATTCGTAGAATGCCACAAATAACTTTCAGACAATATTAAAATACAGGATCTATATCGACAACAAAATAATAAATACAACAGAATAAGGAAGATGATATTATTTGGAGAGACGACAGGTGAGAGAATTTATCCAATAGTATATTTATTATGCTACAGGTACGTAAAACATATGCTATTTAAAACAGTTTTGAAAGTAGAAGATAATTTGTGTTTACAAACTTTTTGAATTCTACCTTACATTTTGCTTTCTTTTTTATATGTTTTATATTTTTAGGTAACATATTTTGTAGCTTAGATCCAAAGAAAAATATAAACTTTTGCGAATGAGATTTATAAAAGAGAGGAATTTCTACTGTGTTCATTCCACCTAGTATTATAGCAATGTTCTAGAGTATGCATTTGAACTTTAAACATCCCCATCTAGGATTCGTAAGTATATAATTTTCTAATGTTAAGTAGATCAACTTCTTGGTACAGAATTTCGGTAGTAAATTGTCTTTCCTTTTACAAATTATCTTTATGATCGTATTTTACATCACCTCAAGATTTCTTAGAGTAATATTATATAGTCCACCGCAGATTATAATTTTTTTTTTTTTTTTTTTTTTTATACATTTATTTAACGTCGGCCTATTTCCGCTACTGAGGCCTAACACCGACGCCTGTAGACGAGCTACCCCCAATCAGGAATTTTGCCGAACCTCTTCCCTTAAGAAGAGTAGGGATCTTTTACTTGCCTAACATTTAATAGACAAGGGACCGACGGCTTTACATCCCCTCCGAAGGATGGTATATCTCCTATACAACCCTCGCCTAAGGTTGTATAGCTTCCGCGCATACACTGATATACAAGCCGCTGGAAGATGTGTGAGGCGAGAACGCGGTTTCCGTTGGAATGGTCACCAATCCAAGTACTAACCGCGCCTGTCGTTGCTTTACATCGCATACCGAAGTATGTACATAGTAAAGACGCACCTACGCCCGCCCCCAGATTATAATTTCATACCTAATAATGGATTCAGCTCTATATGCTATCAAGGTTTTCTTTTGTTTAATATGTTCCTTATTTGATAAAATTTGTATGTTAATCGTCTTAGCCTTTTCTTATTCAATATGTTTGGTCCATCTTACATGTTGATGTATCTGTACCTTAATATTTTATGTCATTCACTATATCTATCGATGGACAATCACACGATTTATTATTTCAAGTATTGTTTTGAATAAACAACTTATCTTTGCGTGGTCGGCGACTAACTGTAAGGGTGAATGTCATAAATTAGCTTTTTTTATATTTAGATGATTAGTATTAACAAAATTTATTTTTCTTAAGGCCGATTGCGGTACTGGCGTATACTTCCTCCCAATATTTTTCGTGAAATAGTAGTGCTGTGTTATCAGCATAGAAGAAAACATCTTTATCGGGCCCTATCATATATGATATGCTGTTAATATATAGTAAAAATAGAGTAGGCCCTAATGCAGTTCCTTGGGGGACCAAGTGGCTATGATTTATATTTACTTTTTGCTTCCTATTTGCTAAGTAGTCTTCAAATGCCTCTAGCCCATGCCCCCTGATTCCTGTTTCTGTGAGTTTACCTATTAGAATCTCATGATCAACCGTATTAGACTAATGCCAATATACCCACTAAATCCCAATTTAATTTTTTACCCCGTTTAATAATTGGTTGGGGGGGGTGACAATGAGGGAGGGAGAGGGAGTAGCTAACATAAAAAAAAATTGTTTGAGACGTTTCGTTCTTATATACGCATTAAATCACATTTTAATTTATTTTCTTCCTTTCATAATAGTGTGGGGCTGGTGATAGTGGAGGGGTGGCTGATGCCAAAAAAAAATTTGAGACCTTGACTTTTCGTACATGCCCTATATTGCAACTTTATGGACTCTTACGTGCTTGCTTTACCTATTTACCCTTATTTACCAAATTTACCCCCGAACCTTTCAACGGAATTAGATCAAAATGTAATCTAGTTCCAGATCTTGTTAGAATACATATGTACCAAATTTCAAGTTAATAATAAGTCAATAGGGTAAACGGTTCCAGAGTAAACGTGCGCGACCGACAGACAGACAGGAAATTTTTTTTCGCTCAGATTTAAAATCTCGACATTTCACGACATTTTAAGACTATTTCAACAAAAAAGTTTTTTTTGCGTTACTATACTTCCACTGGACGTGGAAATAAAATAAGCAATGAGTAAGTAAGAGCAGATGGTCAGCGTAAGGCTTACCAAACTGAACTTCGCCCTTTCTTTGAATAAAGACATATTATTATTATTATTATTATTATTATTATTATTATAAGATCTGAGGACCTTGGGGCCATTCCATCGGTGCTTGCCTGTCAATATAGAAGACCATAGACCAGCGCAGAGTGCGACTATCTTGCTGAAGTAAGGTACCAGATCTATCATCTGGAAGAATAGGATAATTCTCGTTCGGAAAAGTTTTTGAATTTTCAAGAAAATTCCAAACGTTCTTACACTGCAAGGACTCCTTCAAAACATTGTTAACTGTACATGCTTACACATTAGAGTTTCTCTTAGAGTGCTGTGGAAGACGGTCGTCTTTTGAAAGAGCTCAATGGTGTAAGAAGAAGAAGAAAAAGAGTCAATCAATCAGTTTTTAACTGTGTTGGTGCTTACATAATAAATTTGACTTGTTTGCAAAATTCAAAAGTCTGCTATAAACAGGTTATTCAAGTATTTTTGAAACTGGTCTGTAATTATTCATCGAGTCTGCTACTCTTTTCAAAAATTAATTTTATATGCGATTTTTTCAGCTAATGCGGAACATATTTTAACATTCCGGTATAGATTTCGACACCCGTAGAAATTTGATTGATTGCTTTAAATTTCAAATGTGCTTTTAAAGGGCGGAATATTAAAACAAGTTTTTAGTCGCAAACTCCTCTATAAAATCCTTATTTTACTATAAGGAACGTAACCAGACTGCAACCAACAGCTACTCTCCAGTCTATGTGCCCTGCCGAGCGCTGAATTACAAGTTACAAGCCTGGCGCGTTAAGTGTAGTAATTGCATATTACCATCAAAACGCTAATGCTTCGATTGCAACAAACACCAGCCGAAAGACTGATCCTACTTGGTGGATCTATACGGGATATATGTTAAAATGCACCCGGGACAATGTCTTAAATAACAAATTCGTTAAATAGTTTTGCTAATTCGTCTGCCTGAATAGTGATACTTATTAAATTACTTGGCATATCGTCATAGCTACTAGAGTTTTTATTCGCTAAATAGTTTCTTGTATCTATTATTCCCTTTATACTTGTTAAACGAAGAAATACGGTTTTAAATGTTATTCTTTACACTGTTAGTGTAGAGTAGACGATTTGTTCATTTATAGACACAGGTCATTTTTCACAATATCTAAGAAGAAAATGTTAAATTTAAATTTAATGTCAATATATTTAGGATACTAATTAAAATTAATTCAAAACAATTTTCAGTTTACACTGTCGTATATTTTATGGATGTTTAGACGTAACAATAATTTAACATGTTAGTTTAACAAATCGAATAACTTTAATTACTTCTGTGGTTGTGTGCGTGTGTGCGTGAGTCCATATAGTGTTGGAGACAAGTTAAAAGGGGACGTTGCAATCGTGCAGATATGTAAGTAATTCATCACCACAACACAATTAGTTTGCCAAGCCTAAAAGGAACTCAAGATCGTAGATGATAAGATTCCCTGAAAGTGGGAAAATAATTTTACTTATTTCAAATCTACAAAAATTACACAACAAAATGAAAAAGCAAAAACCAATTTTTCAAGAACTTTCTTCAATATATTAAATGCTGTGAAACAAATAGAGATCTCTATTATTCCATCAAAAATGTAACTATGAAGCCGCAATAATTCTAAATTTTATCTAAAGTAATATAAATAATTTTAATTGTAAGGGATTAAAGGAGTCTAAATTTTTATTAGACAGTCCGTTTTAGAGGTTAAATGAACATTTAAAAGATAATTTACCCTTTGAATTGTAATTGTATGTTTCCTTCTCCCGTCTTGTTACACGGCTTATGTCCATTTAACAATTTTATATAATAACTGGTATTTTACTTACATTTAGCACGATCTGTATAGTATTTTGATTCAGTTTTTGTAAATGGGACTATTTTAACTATCAGAAATTTTCTTTGTATAACTGCTAAATTATTTCACACTGTTTTGTGTACCTATTCTTGAACCTTAGGAACTCAGTCATGTTTTTTAATAGTATTATGTATCTGTATTACACTCTTCAGAACCTATTGTCGATGTCAAGCTACAAAAACATTTTACATTCATTTTTATTTCATTTTTATACTTTGTTACTATGTACATGTGGTTATTTTCTTTACCTTTGAAACTTGTTCATTCTTCTGTTATATAGTGTATCCTATATGATGTCATGTATTTACTGAATTCTCATAAAACAGTTTGTAAACAATTTACTTTATTACGACAGTTCGTATTTTTGGTTATGTATACAAATTGCAAAGTAACTATCATCTAATCTGCGGTATGCAACTAATGTTAAACTATTATTTATTTAAGATTCCTCTTATCGATTTTATACCTGTCACTATTTTAATTGTGCGTTTAAGTCGCCCATCAACAGATGACGATATTAGTGCCACTTTAAAGCCTTTATTAGTAAAACTATATTTTTCAAGTTTGTATATTGGTATTATATTGTAGAATGCAATATAAAAAAGTTTACATTATTAGTTAAAATCACGAACGGATCATTTGCCTGCCGAATTTGATCTGATTGAGTCTAAAAACTTTAACTGTGCGATCCTCAGTAAATTATATTACATTTATATATCCACATTTCATGTGTTTAACACAATCGGGTAAATTTTATTTATGTGTAATTTAAATTTCAATAATTTTCAATTTTGTTCTTAATGCAATTTCAGTTTTTTTAAATAAATTACATTCAAATCTTTTTAATTCGATAAGTAATTAAAATGCTACATGTTACCACATGGCAATAAAATATTCTTTTCTTTTTCATATTTGGCAATTTATAGTTTGTAAATCAGCTTCTATATTAAATTTAATTTCACATTAAATTTAATTCTATATTAAATTTAGTTCTACATTAAATTTAAATCTACATTTATTTTACTTCTAAACTTGTATTAATTCTGCTTCTATATTTTTTCTACATTAAATTTATATTAATTCTATAGATTTAAATCAATCTATATTCAGTCTATTTTATGTATTAAGCAGATTTATTTAGCAGTCTCCTGCCATTTACATTTAATTTTACATAACTTTGCAGTTACGTCAACGATAATTACTTTTCCAATCCGCATGGTTGGAGACTATTCTACAATCTTCACACATAAATTTCCTTTGAGAAACGCAGTCCTACAAGAATAAGTTGCCAAAGATATTTAGATTGGATGTTCCCAGAGACAATTGGGGCCTGAGTTGCAGTACTAGAGGTTTCCCCCTTCAACCATACTTAGTCTGGAAATCTAGGAGATTGGTATAATATTCACTATTAATTTTTTTTGTATTAATTATTCTTTGTTCGCTAATACAATTTTATCAATAAAATTTCACCTAAATTTATATTTCAAACAACTTCACATTATAAAATTTATTTATTTTTGTAATTAATATATTTTATCATCCATTTTATACAATTTTTTTAATTTCCCTTACGAAAAAAGAGACAACTCAACTAATTAACAACTATAGACGGTGCCCAAATAATACCAATTTTTCATTGTCCCCTTTTCTCGAAGAAAATAAAAATTTGTTTTTTATGTTATACATTCAAAAGTAAGTTTGACAGCTCTTACAAGTACTCCGAATCTACGGCTTAAACCAGCTAGTCGTCCGCATATGTCGCCTCAATTCTTTCCCAAAAATATATAATCAAGGAAAGGAGGTCAGCAGGAGTATATCATTTTATATTACCTAGATGTAATAAACTTTACTGATTTATGTAAATACTATACATAGAATGTTAGCATAAATAAATGTTATTATTATTATTATTATTATTAAATATTTTATTTATGTTTAGCATACATAAAAAATAATTTATGACATGTCAAAAATAAAAATCTGAATATTAAAATATTGTTTTATAATTGTGGTATCTATTTGAAGAGGACTAAAACAAATTTATTTACAACCGTTCATCTAAAAAGAAATCGAAGCACAAGAGGTGCTCACCTGCTTTAATTACAAACAAACAAAAAATATATTCATTTAAAAATTGTATATTATTTATTTTAAATACCAGACACAGTCCCTGCTGGCAGGTATTAATTTTATAGTAGTCTACCATTATTTTACCTTCGTATTCAATTTTATAGCTACCGGTTTTAGGAGGCTGCTTGTGTTTCCTAATGAGCTAGGATACTTTAGAGACTTTAAAAACACAAATTTCCATAAAAATTAATTATTAATGTAATTATATTTAAATTTGTTCTTTACTACTTTGCAGCCTGTAAAAATAAATTGTGGGAAATAAATATCTCAATCTGTCAACAAGTAATGCGGGTATTGAGATAAAATGTGAATATATGCTATAAATACTGCTTACAAATATTTTATTACAGAAAATACTATTCTATAAAAAAGAGTTTAGAGATAGACACAAAATATATCAATTGGGATTGTATTTCTTTATTTAGATTTTCCTTTTTTATATAAATTTCTTTCTTGTACCAATAGTAGGAGTTTAGAGTATCCAAGTATGCACACGCATCTCATAACTCCATGTTAATTGGTATAAGTGCTGCGTAAGATCAATGTGAAAGATATAATAAAATCACCAAAGAAAAGAAGAATACCATAACGATGTAACCTTCGGAGGAATATTAAACTATGAAGGTAAAGAAGTTTTAATAAACAAGCAATATCTTGAAGTCTTTGTTTATAAATCTTACGTAAATGTTGAAAATAGAAATAATAGAAATTTTTCAGTATAAAAGTGGATGAACACAAAAATTACATTAGAAAAAATGAAATTCAAAAATCGAAGATGTGCGAACACGTTTCGGAAAATATACACAGCATACAAGAATTGTGTTCATAACTTTGAAAAAGGAAAGAGATTTGGGTTTCGAAACATCAGAGGAATACTTTATGGTTATTTTAGGTATAATTTGGCACAAAATACCATCTAACTTTTCCTTAAACATAATCGTTACAGGCGTAGAGGTGATTTTTTCAATATTCATTTTAATTAATTCTATTAATTAATTTTGTTATTTTTGTAGAAATTGTGATCAGAAGATACACGGTGGTAGGGTTAAGTAGAGTAGTTTCGGCTAGACTTCGTCCGAAGTATTGTATAATGCAGTACTTAATAAAAACAATGTATTATTATTATTATTAAAAGCCCATAAAAAGAAGAAATGAATATGAGAATATGATCGGAATACCACAATTAACATTTAGATAATATTAAGTTATTTAATAGTTAACAATAAGTAAATTGTAATCGAATCATTGTTTCTGTCTTCAAACTCTGCAATTTTTTTCGCAATTTTTCAAGAACTGATTTTAAGAAGTACCTATTGCTGTATGATCAGTAAAACTCAACTGCTGTGACATTTCGTATTGAAAGAAGTTAAGTATATTTGCTGCAAACAGAAGTGGTCCTATAAGTGTTTCCTGTGGATCTGATTATAATGAATAGAACGAAACATACATACATTTCTTATAATATAATTCGCATATAACAAAAATAAGAGAGGACCAAGAACATTACCCTGCGTCGTGCCATGTTCTGGTTGCAATTGACACTTGCGCATTTATATTTAACCTTTCGAAATGTTGCGTAGGAGGCGAGCGTAGGTGCGTCTTTATTATGTACATATTTCGATATGCGATGTAAAGCAACGTTAGGCGCCGTTAGTAGTTGGATGAGTGACCGTCCCATCGAAGACCGCGTCCTCGCCTCACACAGCTTCCAGCGGCTTGTGTATCAGTGTATGCGCGGATGCTATACAACTTTAGGCGAGGGTTGTATAGGGGATATATTATCCTTCGGAGGGGATGTATAACCGTCGGTCCCTTGTCTATTAAATGTTAGGCAAGTAAAAGATCCCTACTCTTCTTAAGGGAAGAGGTTCGGCAAAATTCCTGGTTGGGGATAGCTCGTCTACAGGTGTCTGTGTTAGGCCTCAGTAGCGGAAATAGGCCAACGTTAAATAAATGCATAAAAAAAATATTCTTTTTTTTTAGCTTAATTTAGATTTAGATTGATTATTAATTAAACTAAAACAGTTCCACTCCAAACTACAATATTCTAGTATTTTTAACGTTCGTGTTGGAAATTGGAAAATTGATGGATGGAAAATTGAATTCTCATAACCTTAACCTCCACAGCCTCAATCGTTGCATTTTTTTGATACAACAGGCCATGTCACCTCATACTATTTTTTTAAAGTTTATTGAACGTTGGTCTATTTCCGCTACTGAGGCCTAACACCTACCCCTATAGACGAGCTACCCCCAACCAGGAATGAAACAATAAACCAACTATTCTTTTGAATATTTATAATTATTTTGTTTAGATTTTTTAAGACTGATCAATTTCACTATTTGATATTATGCGCGACGGCAGTATAATTAAATTAATATTTTTACTTGGGTTGTCCAAAGAAGCAGAACAGCCACTCGCTTTGTTGAAATTTAAGGTTGACCGGGAAAGAATTAAACATTGTTTAGTTTAGAGACTTCGCTCGCAGAACGCAGAAACTAACTTGAGGTACACCGAAACTGACTTCTATGAGGTATGAGCGTTGCCAATAATGTTTAGAACTTCTTGGTGTTACAGCAAATAAGTGGAACTAGACAAACGTCATTATATTTTAAAGTTTCAGACCGAAAGATTTATTAGTATATTACGTCGACTAGACAGGCGGAACTAAAATTTTTGCAGGATTTATTGTACTTTTGTTTTAAAATTCGTAAGCTTACTAGTATACGACAACTAGACAGATGCTAACTACTTTTATAAATTTAGATAAACCGAATACATACACTAATATACTTCTTACAACTAATAACTCGCGAATATATATAAATTGGATAAGACACTGGAACTGACTTACTTGCTTTGAGCTCGTCATGCTCCTCAGTTTATATGGTACGATAGGGACTTGGCTCGCCAAAGTCTGGATAGAGCTGGATAGGTCCCCGGCCGGTCTATGAGGCTCGATATTGTGAAATATTGCGGAATTGTTTTGAAAAATTTGAATTCAAGATTGAAAAATATATCATAAATACAGCAATGAAAAATGGGATTTTTCGATAAGTAAGTGAAAGTTGAATCTAAATTGGTTTTAGAGATAAGAGTGATAACTCTCTGAAAATATTGCTAAAATTGAATTGGTCCCATAAAGCAATGTTGGAAGTCGTAATTTAATCCATATTAATGTCATATTGAGAATGTCCCGTTGCCGGTCTTGAAACGAAATGAAAGTAAGTTTTGATGATTGAAGTGAAGATAGCTGTGAGTTGCTGGCAACGCGTATGGAACATATGAATGGGAAAGAAGCGCTAATATTGGTATGCCGGAAGAAAGTTTTGATGAATGTGATGATGGCTTGTTGAAAATGAGAATAAAGATTGTTTTGATGTATAAATGGAAGATTGGATTAGAAGTTGATTTGAAGGGGGAAAAGGTTTATAGAAAATTTTCGGAAGTGAATTCAAATATTCTGACGAGGGGTCTGAGAGTGGTTTTGATGAGAATCGAGATAATGAGGGGACGGTATTATTTAGGGCAGTCGTTTATAAGGTTTTACTATAAATTGGTTATTTTGGAGGTTTTAATGATTTTATTGATAAATTTAGGTTAATTTTAAATTATCGATATAGTATGATTTTTCTCAGAATTATTTTTGAAAACTTGTGGTGTTTTTGACTCTGAGTGTCCGAAAGACTTTTTTATTGGGTTTTGATTAGGTAATCTTGAAGGTTGATTTATTTTGCAAACTGTTGTACTTTTGACCTTGACTATATCGTTAATGTGTGAAAGGTACTATAACACTTGAAACGGTCGCCCATCTAAGCACTAACCGCACCTGACATTGCTTTACATCGCATATCGAAAATGTGCATAGTAAAGACGCACCTATGCTCTCCACTATCTCATGCTAGTACTAAAAGAAAATTATTTAATTCTTTAAAGCACACCGCCTGCAACAAACCCTCCCTGAATTTTCTAGAAGCAACTAATCTCACCATATTATACTGATAGATACTAAGGAAGTATTCATGTGTCAAATTTAATAAACTTATTAAACCGTTTTAGAGAAAGAAAATTATTGAATTATTTTAACCTTACCCCCACAGTCTCCGTCCCTGCGTTTTTAAATACTAATAAGTTATACTAGTGCTATGTGTGTATCCATGTATTCAATTTGATCAAAATCGTTAAAGCCGTTTTTGAGAAAAAAATTATTTTAGGTTCATTTATCGGTTGTTAGCGGTTAACCCCCCACATTTAAGCTGGGATTGATTTTGCGCCTTCACCCCTAGGTGAGACTGCTCTGAGTACGTATACAAATTTGAGTAAAATATATCGAATAGTTCGGGTTCTAGGTGCAACCACAGACGGCAGACAGACATTTAAAAAAAAAACCATTTTGGCTTGAGCATATCTGAAAACGTGTATGCTCATATATAATACCACGAGTAGTCAAAGTTTACCGATTATTTTTGTGGTGGTATCACGAATGTTTCCTGGTGCTTGAATATTAATAGGACGAGTGCCTAAGCACGAGTCCTATTTGCAAGCGCAAGGAAACATGAGTGATACCACCATAAAAATGATATGCAAACTTTGACTACGAATGGTATTCGGAAGACTATTCCAAGAGTTACACCATTTTTTCAATTTAGTTTTCCTTGAATCAAGTAATAAGTCACATAGTTTCCATAGAAACGAGTACACGAACTTTTGTCAATTTGAAAAATCAAAATTAATAAGAATTATTTGCATTCTCTTTGACGAATAATAGAGAAATAAATTGTGTTCTGATATGGAAACTAATTCAAAAAGCTTTGGTGACAAATCAGAATGTGAAATTGATGAATATAGTTCTAATTAATTTTTGAGGAAAATACTCACTTCGATCACTAGTGTAATATCCGATGGCATTTCCACGCGTCCAAATACCCATCGATATGCATCGTATCTATGGCGATTCAGCATTGTTAACATTGTTATAAATATTACGAATGGAATAGCCAAGAAAGACTCAAACTCGATCACAATACATTCCTGTACATTACGTATATGGGAAAGTAAAAAACCAAACCTATTTTTTTAAATCATTGGAACGCAGTTTAGAAAAATTAATTATTAAAATGTCACTAATTATAAAGAGTTTCATTTCGTATTGTATATAGTTAACGAGCAATCTTATAGGTTAAGAATAATTGGTCTTAAAGTTACCGATCTGATTGATCAGTGATTATTAGTTCTCATACGTCTGTAATAAGATACGTCTTTTAACTTTCGTGAAATGAAAGATGAACATCGAGCGAGCAGCTGTACTTGAACTCGAAGACGTTTGTTTGTTGTGTTAATTGCCCTTGGGTATTTATTGTTTGGCAGCTTTATATTTTTATGAAGGCATTACATAAATTACTGTTCGGTCTGAAAATTGATCTTACATAACAAGTGAATATGTTATGTAGGTCAAGTTGTCGGTAAGATACTTTGTGAAAGAGTTTAAGTTATTATTTTAGATAATATCGAATTAAATAATGTCGCCACTGAATTATTCATTTATCCTATAAAGGTATCAGCAGACAGGCATATGATATTCATCAAAATAGGTAAAAAATTCGTATAAATGCCGTTTCTACTATTTTTTAAATGTATTCTTTTATCAAGGGTAATTACCTGGGGACACGGGAAAGAAATGAATCGTATTCTAGAGGTTCTTCAACGCGATAAATATGTTTTAATTCGGTGGAAGCCGCTGCCATCATTTTATGTATTTCCAAATTGAAGAATACAATTTATTTTAACTGGGAATTTTTCAAAATTCACAAAATCAGTGACAGCAGGAACTTAGAGAAAATTTAAGAATTATCTGCTATCTTAAATTTTACAATCGAGGTATTTTATGGTTCTAAAATAACAACAAAGATTTATACATACACATTTATAAACCGTTTTAATTGAATGTAATAAGAAATTAGGATCAATTTATTTGTCTACTAGATGATCTCAATAAGTTAGGTAAAATTTCACCAAGGATTATTACCTCAACGGTTTCATTTCGATAAATAATTATTAGAAGTTAAGTTTGCTAATTTGTATTTTTTATCACATATGTTGTGTAGAGTTCAGAGCTATGCGAAGACAAAGAGATTGTATAAGTAACTAGCTAACATTAAATAATATTAAAATATTTTTCAATAAATATTAATGACTCCGTGAGCCAATTGTACATCATGTAAGATTTTGCAAGGGTGCTTTGCCTCGCTAAAATATTCTATGAGAATTCTTACTTGGCAGTGCATGATGCTTTGTTGATTGCTATCTTCATCCGTTCATATAACAAATTTTCAACTAGCTACAAAGGTATTTACTATTTTCATCAAGACTTTATACGATTAGCTTGACAACTATTGCAGCTTAAGGTTAATAACGTGTTTTTACAATATTTTATTTACTTCATAGTCTATTTTTAATAACAAGATTTTGCATTATAATAATGCACCTCAGCTTGACTAACATATAAATTCATGAATTCGTTGGAAACCTCATCGGATTCTGAACAAATGGTAAAAAAGTAGGCTGGTTAAGCTGCAACAGCAAATATCAGTCTATAATAGTTTTCCACGGCAGACAGTCGGGGTGACAACATTACTTATCTTGGATTCGATTACAATGTAGGCCCCATCAGATAAGGACACTTCCATAAATATATTTTTAAAGATCTAGGATAAGAACCCTTTATGGTGCAAATTGAATAATCTCCTTAATATATTTTACGTGGAAAAATTTTCAGGTTCGTTATTTAAATACTAACAATGTTGGAAATTAAATCGAAATAGTATATTAAAATTTAAAAATTACAATTATTATACGGGCAACGATTATAGGGAAATCTACTTTATTCCCACATAGGCAGAATTATAATGATACAAATTTTTTAAATAGAATTTTCTATTTACTTAAATAAAATTAAAAGTATGTTTTTATAACGTATACACACACAATTATTTTCACTTCATTTGCTTGTTGCTTTCTAAAACGTCAACACGTGAATGGTTTGAAAAACGGGAATTGTTTCCACGACAAATAAAATAATCTAGCAACATTGCTTCAACGATGACATAGGGTCACAGACAAGTTTTGTATTCAGTTGATTCTTACTACAGTAAACGAAGCTCAAAGTGGCAGCCAAATGAGAAAATTTTGGATATTTGAACCCTTTATGTACAACATGCTCCGATCACAGGAAAAATGTGTTCTTGTTTATATATATATATATATATATATATATATATATGTTGTTTTTTAGGTGTTAAATGAAGTGTTAGTGTACTTCTGGGTGCTCTCCAGCGTCGATGGTCGACTCCTCCAGGAGTCACGGTTGTTTAAACGAAGTTTCGGCAGAATCTCATCTGCCATCTTCAGGTTCTCACTGAAAGCTGCCTCCTGCTGCTGCTGCTCCTCGTTGCTCGAACTGAACTGACGTTCCCCGCATTGTACGGCTCCTTATATATGCTGCCGTCTAGGGCGCGCCTGCGCGTTTGGCTACGTGTTAGCGGTCCCTCACCACCTGTGGTAGGCATAGCGGGCGCCTGAGCCAACCCGACAAGTGGCCTCGCTGAAACGTCACACTCTACGTGACTTCTCGCTGGTGGTGGGGCATCGTCGTGTCCAATCGGTGCCGGAGAATGTCGTGGTTCTCCTTGATTGGTCAGCGCTCGGCTCTGGCTCCTCGTGATATTAGATTTGCAATTTCCCTTTAGTTTTCCGGAAAAACCGAAAAACATATTTATAGTTTTCTTTGGTTATCTTGCTATCTACGCGTTTTTTCAAAAAAAATTATGAGAACAGAAAGCTTTTAAAATTGCATTTTCTATACAGTGACGCTGCTTATAATATATATTTTTTAATTTTTCGAGAAAACGGAGAATTCACATACTATGTTAGTTTTCCGTTTTTCCGGAAAACTAAAGGGAAAATTCCAAATCTGATACTACGGTCATATAGAAAATGCGATTTTAAACGGTTTTTATTCTTGTATTTTTTCCACAATAATGCTTATTTTACGAGATATTTGCATTTTTGCTAAAAATATACATATGTATGTATATAAGAACATGTTGCGACATGTTTGGAATTTTTTCCCATAACCAGAGCGTGTAAAAAGATTTGAGTTGTCTGTATATGTATATTTACACTCTACTGGGTGCCTACGATATTACTAATTTTTAACTTTTTTTACTAAAGATTACTTCGATACTTTTAATAGAATATCCTGTATTGAACCTTAAGTTTACATTTCTTGATATTCTTGTTCCTAGTGCCCTGTGCCTAAACTTAATAGTTCTTGAGATATCGGCAACTGAATGTTCACATAATGCAAGTGAATTTGATAAAAGCTATCGTTCGCGTCGTTAATATGATTAAATTTTATACTAGAAGCACGTAAGCTATGTAACAGGTAAGCCATTGCGACTGGGCTGCGATAAATACGAGTGTAACCCGGACCAATTCGACATTCAACTTGCTAATTAATTGAATGATTTTTACATTCATAAGTCGATTTATTCGATTCATTCAATGTTTTAGTTGGCAGAGTTTTAACTGGTTCTAAGTCGAAATTGGAGAGCAATATCTAGGCAAACAGGATTTTTTGCACCCTGTATCGTACAACTAGAAAAGCGCGGCTTCTAATGTTATACCAAGTCCAACGTCCCGACCTATTGCCTATGTGACATTCATAGCTTCTGTGGCTTCTGTATTTAACTAATGTATGGGTGTGAGAAGGATAAAAACAGTAACCAAATATTCCCATTCACAAACATGTACCCTTAATTTATCTAACATTAACAAACTGTTATGTAACGTATATTTGGGGCGCTATATTTTGTTGTTTATTTTAACGTCATAAAATCTAAGGGGTTTAGTTAATCTTTTACATGAAAATATAACTCTTACAGCGCACTTTAAAATTGTTTTGATATTGATCGTTTACAACTCTGTAGTGATAACTGTTAACTATTGATAATTAGTGTTCGAAAAGTAATTAAATTTTGATAACAAAATAGGGAATTATTTTTGAAAAATAGTGAAAATAGGGGCTAGTGTGCTCTGAAGAGAAATTCACTTGAAGGTCTTTAATTGTTGCTCGTCTAGCCAAGATGTTGCCATTTATATTGTGATGATATTCATATTCAATTATATTTGTGCCATAGGATAATACATTTTCCCAGTTTCTTAATATACCAGTCAATGCTTCTATTAAAGTTATTTTGTAGTTTCATACAGTCATTGATATGTTCAATTCTGCATAAAATCTTTCATGTAGTATAAGTACTCAATATCCAAGTTCTCACCTTTACTATTTAGAAAGATATTAGAAACAAGGGTCCTAGGATGGATCCTTGTGGGACTCACAACGACGCTAAGAAATCAACATATTTAAATTGGAAGGATATTAACACAATGAATCTGAATTCGACGTCTAAATTAACTCATTGTATTCTAATTTTTTTCTAATCTCAAAAAATGACTATGGAAGTCTAATTTTAAGTTAGTTTTTGGGGTTTAGAAAAAAATAAAACGCAATGGCTCAATGTTTAGGATATTTTCCGTGTCTATGTAATTAATGCTAAATAAGTGAAGCTTATAATGTGATAAATGTCTTAATTTTTCAACATCCACTAGCATAGAATGACTTGAGGTTAGCCATTACCAGCTCTTATACTATTAAAATAATGTGCCTGTTTCAATTGTCACTTTCATCTTTGAGAGGAAATAGTTTAAGAATGCTGAAGATGCTTTAAGAATTGAAAATAAAACAACTTCGCTTAAAGAAATCATAGCATATTATCATCAGCAGATCAAATTAAAAGTTGTGGCTAGGTCATGTACAAAATAAATTATTATTTAAATGCGATCAGCATCTAGTTGTATAGGCATTATCGGTCAGACGATCTAAAGGTGTCAAGTTGCTGGAAGTCGACGGCATTTGAATCGCTTGCCTTCATTGTGATCATTATTTTACCTTCTTAAGACAAAAGTATTTGTTAGTTAAGAAACTGATAGCATCGTCTATGCTCATGTCAATTTTTAGCATCAATGATGCAGTAAATTTGAACAGAAAAAAATTAGGACAAAACTAGGTAGGTTTTTAAAGCGGAGTTTGACATATGGTTTAGATTACAGTAAAGCTTATTTAGGAGACTGTATAGACCATCCACAGCTTTGTTTAAAACATTTGATTATTGATAGTTTAAATTAGTTTTTGATAAATACTATAGATTATTTAATTATGTAACCCAACAGGCAAAAGCCCAATTATAGTGTTATGGAACTGGACAGAACAATATATAATAATTCTCGTGAATATTAAATTAGCGGCCATTTTCCGTTAACTTTCTTGTGAAATATGTATTCTAACCTAAGCCATGGAAAATATATCCTTTACCAAACCTTCTCTAATTAAAAGACAAAATTGTTGGTTATTTGAGCGTAATTAATATATACGTTGAAAGCATATTAAAAAATTATCAGTACTGAACTTATTTAAATTTATTAAATGGACCAGTTTAAGTGTTCATCGATGTATTTATGATTATTTATGAACCTAATTGATAGCACAGGGAACATAAACATTTTTTAATGCTTTGTTTTTATTGAATTATTTGAAAATCATTTATCTCTAGCTTTTAGGGTCACATTTAACAAGAACGATAAATAATCGTTCTATTATTAGGGCAAAATAAATAATTTGAGGTCAATAAATAATTTAACTTTTTAAAATATACGATGTAAAATAAATATATCATGGAATAGCCATGAATTATATTTATATCGGCTTAAACAAATAATATTTTATTTTATACAAACAATAAATGAGAAAAAATATTCAATTTTCTTCTGGAATTATTTTTAGATATAATTATTTGGCAACTGTGTTTTAAGTGGTTTGTATATCTGCTGTTTACTTACTCTAATCGCTCAAAATCAATATTATCGTGCATTCAAAGCTCAGTAGGCTCCTTTCTATATGAAATTTAAAAATTGAACGAATATTGATAAATAACACTAAATAATACATCCTCCTTAAAGTAAAGAGTAGCTAAAGAAATATCGAATAGTGTTTGTTGTCAGATATATGATTCTTCTCAGTTTCTTAGAAGTACACATAGCTGTGTGAAGCGTAAAATTATAGAAATTCTTGAGCTATTGTGAGTCAAATAGCAAGTGAGGGTGTGAGGCACTAACCCAAAACTTATGCAGTGCAAATTTCTAACGTAGAGCTTTTCTGGCTATGAGAATATGTAAAAATAATAAAGTGGTTAAAATGGAAAGTATAAGTGGCTCTTGCCTCTGTTTATAAAAAAATATCTGTATCCTGAAGGAATTTACAAAATGTCTAAAAAAATACAAGATGGCTACACCTTTTTAGTTCACAAACAATAAGATTTAATAAAGATAATATTTCCATATGGTTGAGAACGTCAAAATTTCTTGTCAGAGGCTCTTTCCAGGGCTGCGGTGGGTTGATTATAGTGGAGCCAAAAAGCGTACATACTGGAGAAAAAAATCAGCGGCATTTTAATCAAAGGATTTAGCTATTATTTAATACTGAAGCGACACCTCGTTCTACTAAAACCCCTCACAGGGTCGTCTGTAAACACCCTGAGGGCACTGCAGCCTCTTGGGCTTATCGTGCACTCCCTGTTCCGATCTACCGTCTCTGGTACCTTGCCACATAATCGAAGTCAAAGTCGTCATCGAACTCGCCAATTCCGTGCAGGTGTCAAGAGTCCTGTCACAATTCTCAGCTGTACAGTTCTACGGTTTGTTTTGGACATGGTATTTTAATAAGTTTTTCCCCATATCAATTACCTGGTGTGTTTCTTCAGTGATGGTTGTGTTTATTTCTGAACCAGTCTTTAATTTCCCCCTAGCTGAGCCCAGCACAGGCTCTGGGCCATAGAATATATTAGCTGTTCCTTGTTTAGCAAGTCCATCAACTTTTTCATTGCCGTCTATTCTGGTGTATCCCGGCACCCAGACTAGTTTAACTCTGTTCTGCTCAACCAGAATTTTGAGCTCTTTGTGGTAGCCCCACACCCCAGTCTGAAAGACACTTTGTCAGAGGCTAATGCTTTTAGTGCCGCCTGACTGTCCGATGCGATGAAGATCTGCTGGTTCACATACCATTGTTTAACATTCTCACGTATACACTCAAGTATAGTCATAAATTTCAGTTTGAAATACAGTGGCGTGAAGTCCAAGAGAAAGGCACTTGCCCTCGGTCTCACTTCATGTATTTCTGCTTCAGCTCCTGATTACATCCTAGACCCGTCCGTAAACCAGGCCAGGTCTTTGCATAATATCTCAGGAGCTCCTGTCTCTACAATAGAGACACTGAAGGGCTTGTCAAATGTAATTTTTGGAACTATGTAGTCTGTCCTCATGCTTAATAAAGGATCTACTACAATGTCGATTATCCTCATATGTTACTATTCCCCTGCACGGAGAGCCAACTCATGTGAGTTTTGCAACCTGTACGCCCCCATTCTTACCTCTCCCTTGAGTGGGGGGGAGGTCCAATAAGGCCTACCATAGACATATTAAATTTTATCCGTTTCTGGCTTCTACCAGAAATAAAACCACGACTAGGACATTATGTGTAATTGCCATAATCGACAAAATGGGTTGAATATGTGAGCGTGCCGCATTTATAACTAATAATTTTTTGATTGCTGTGAAATAGGCGGAGCTTTTATGGGCGAAGGTCTAATATTCAGGTAGCTCGTCATCCAGTGGCACCACACACATATTTATATAGGTATATATAAAATAATATTATCGTTCATATTTCATCAGTCAACATTTTTTTTACTATATGAAGAATCCATAATATTTTAATTTAAGGCATGGTAGCCCATGCATAATTAACACGATCCGAAGGCTTTAATTTTTCAGAAATATTATAGAATTATGTAATTTACTAAATTCATAGATCCGCATGTCCCTGGCTCTACTATTTACTCTTTTCGGTCAGACTATAGACTGATCAGTACTAGTTGTTTGCGGGGCTCCCTTTCGACTATGTTATCTCTTATTGTATGATATGGCTCGGCTCCAACCAGGCAAAATCTACATGTCTATTGGACTTCCAGAAATAATATGGTGGCCTTAATTTTAAAAATTTGTCTATTCAGGACTAGCTACCCCGTGTCCATATCTGACTTGGACCAAGATGGCTTAACTGGTGTAAGACAAAAGAGGGTTGGCAAAGCCCTAGCAAAAAAACCTATAGATATGACAAGTTTTAAAACTTTTTCCCCTTTTTCGTTCCATATAGAAAATTATCATAAAAAAAAACTCTTGTTTTTTCCCGAATTCCGGCAATGTCAATTATTATAGCATACAGGAACTATTGAAAGTGTACTAAATTTATGAAAAAATGCCCAAGCCTATTGTAATTTGTCGGTTAGCTCTTTTGTCGTTTAGAGCGTGAAATTTAACGATTGGTAATTAAAATTCTCTGTTGTCCATTTTGATAAATACCGAAAGTATTGTACGTTACCTATAAGTAGGCTTGGAAAAGTATTCTAACAAGTTATTTTACAGCCCTGCCGCATACATTAAAATTATTTTACGCCGAAAAATCAGGTTACACGTGAGTGGTAGTATGACATTTACAACCGCTCGGATGAAATTTCAAAGAACTGATGTTTCAATTTCACGAAGTTTGTGATTAAAATCATGGCTTTTGACGTTCGAAGAGAAAAGCTTTTAAATCTTTGAATTTCGGCCGCCATCTTGGTTTAGTCATATTGAAATATCAAAATATGATATGATCGGGATAGGATTGAAAACGTGTTTTAGACTTTAACATTTCAAACACCAATTAGTCCATTTAACGAGGTCCCGAACAACAAAAGTTTGTAGGATCTTTTGCAATACATTTCCCTTATGTTTTCGAGGGTGAAAAAATCCTTGCGTACTACCCCTATCAAGGAAAAACCACCCCAATTTCCAGTTTCTCGGTTTTTGGCTTGTGAGGGGTCGTCGGAGAGGGTATTTTTTGGGGAATAATAATAAATTCAGTTAATTTACATTCGAATACCCCGGACCGGCCCCCGGAGATTGAACGTACCCCCGCCCGTAATACCAATATCCCCAAAAATTAAAAAAATACGGTCTCGACGAGGTTTTTTATGGATTTTCGAGGACAGGGATCATGATGTAGGTGCCATTTTTCACCGTACCCTCCCGCAACTACCCTCAATGTATAAAAACCACCCCCTCTTCCATGCTATTGGTCCTAGGCATGCAGGAATTTGTCGGATGGGGATTTTTATGGGAGTATCAGGGAAACTAACCATTACTAAACCACAATAGATCTAAGCAACCACTGGGGGTTGAAACTACCCTGCTCGCAACTGCGAAATTCCTCGAAAAACGGTCTTCTCACGGGTTTTCGAGGGCGGTAATAACGATGGTGGTATTTTGTTCACTCTACCCTCTCGAAACTACACCCTGCGTATAAAAACCACCCCCTCTTGCGTGCTGTCGGTCCTAGGTATGCGGGGATTCGTCGGGTCGGGGTTTTTATGCAACTATCAGGGAAACTAACCATTACTCAACCACAGTTGACCTAAGCAACCCCCGGGGGCTTAAAATCACTGACGAGTTACGGTGGTGGTGTTATTTTTGGCTCTATCCTAGATATATAAAACTACATATATAGTTTATAGAAAAGGGGCTATTTTAGTACTAATTTTTGCTGTGACATAAGATGAATCCCCCTCCATGTTGCACTTTGTGACGTTTTGATGGATCTACTACTCCCTTGAACGCGTCATGCATTTTCTCAACCTCTACATGAGCTCCAACGTGAACGTAAACCAAACACATCAAAATTTACTACAGCAGATTGAATGTATGTTGTATTTTATCTTATTTAGTGAGTAAAAATCAAGTTACAGTTGCAGTCTTCTTAGACTTTAAACGTGAATTTGAGACGGTGAATCGTCAATTATTGGTCGGAAAAAATGGGAATGGGAGGATTGTACTTAAATGGATTGAATCTTACCTAACTGCAAGAGATCAAAGACCAAGATATGTAAATAGTGCATCTAACGTAATAAACAATGACTTCAGAGTACCACAAGGATCAATGCTAGGACCTTTACTATTTGTTTATAAATGGCATAGTGAGATCAATTAGAAATTGTAAGGTACATTTATTTGCAGATGACACGTTAATTTATTTTTATGATGAAATGTAAATGATGTTACTAACGTCATCGATCAAGATTTAAAAGGTGTATTTGTTTGATTATGTGACAATAGCTTAAATCTAAATACCGATATGCAAATACATGGTTTTCAACATATACTAAACTGTCAACAACTTGGCCAAAGTATCGTATTAGATAATAAAAACTTAGAAAAAGACTCGAAAATTAAATACCTTGGGTTTATAATAGATTAATCCTTGACCTTCGAATATAATACTGACTATATCATAAAAAAAGGTTGCAAAAAGGTTTATTTTTTACGTAGAATTTCAAGTTATTTATCAATGCTTTCAAGAATATTAGTATATAAATCTATAATAGCTTCACATTTTGAATATTGCGCAACTTTGCAGCTATATTTAAATAGCACACAAGTTACAAAAAATGTAAAACAAAGCTATAAGGATAATATTAAAATGTAATAAATATACATCTATAGACACAATGTCAAATGTTTTAAATTTTTTAAACGTTAGACAACGTTTAGTTTCAAAATCAGCACAATTTATAATTAAAATAAAACATAGTATGCTTCCAAAGTATCTATGTGATAAATTGTAGTTTGTACGAGATACTCATGCTTATAACACTCGTAGTGTAAATGATATAATGGTAGAGAGGCATGACAATTTAATGAAATCGAAATCTTTATTCTGTAAGAGAATTCAGTTATTCAGCAGTTTATCAAATGAAGTAAAATATTGTGAAAAATATAGTACTTTCATCAAATTATGTGTCAGTTATATTAGAAAAGAATATTGATTATTTTGTGACTAGGTTAGATGATTTGGCGATAAACTATGTTAGAATACAAAAAGGTTGGTAATTATTTTACAGTCATAGCTATATGTATAGATCTAAGATAAGCTAATGAATAGTTAATGGAGTTCTGTTCTATATATCGTTATGATTCAATTGCAGCCTTTCCAACCATCGGTATACACAAAAATTCTAAACTGTTTTAAAAACAATCATTGATTTCTTACGATGCGACATCAGGTATAGTAGACCTTTTAAATGGCAAAGAAGTGAACCTTCCTGGATGACAAAAATATCTTTGGGGAAAGTTCACATATTTTGAATATCTTGCAGTTACACTGTTGAAGATGATTGATGACGTTCTCACAATATAAATGAGTATTCAATGAAAACTACCAATATTTACCTCCAAAACATTTAGAACAAATAACAATAATAGAATATGTTGTTGGTAGTTAAAAATAGATGTGTTTATTAATGTTTCATTTAGTAGTACTTGCAACCATCTTTGAGAGTGTTTATAATAATTTGATCGTATTAATTTTCGATGCTACGAGATTCACAAAAAAAATAAAAAGTAATAATGTATTATATTTACGCAATGACACTTACTTATCCCCATTGATTTGCAGTTGCTTATCAGCAATTTCGTATAAGAATGTTTATCAATTAAAAGAACCACAAAGCAACGTTTGTGTAAGCTTGAATGTGAAATAAAATTTAGATCCCAGCACAGATAATGTTAATTAAAATTAAACGCGTTCTAATTATTGGCATATAATTTTTTATCGGAGAATCCGCAATAATCGCACGACATATGCAAATATATAAATGATTTTATTGGTTAATTAATGGCATTAGAAGAAAAAAGTTGTAAGGCATATCTAAGGAGAAATCATGTGGGCAAAAACCGGAGGATCGATGATGAAGTAGTTCCTTTATCGACATTGTCAATCTCAGCCCAATTAAATCTATGACAAGTTTGAAACATTGTGTAATAATACTTTTACATCTTATAATTGATTGAAAAAGAAGCCGCCGCCGGTTATCTGAATTATGAATTTTAGAAACCAATAGACGCCAATATGAAATTTTATTACTTTCCTGGAGAAATAATCCCACATTATAATTTTAAATGGAATTAACTTTCGAAGAAACAACAAACGGAATTCCTGGCTTTCTGTTTTTAGTCGTTTGAAAATGTTTTACATTAGAATTCACTTAAAATTCTGACTTAATCACTTTTTAATTCGATTCTTTGTCATCTCTGTAGAGTTAATAGTTCTTCGGCGACTACTGCTTCCTGTTTTACGGTTATGGCTTAAAAAGTGGAATCATTGATTAGCGCCTTAATTGTTATATAATTAGATTCTAATGGTGTCCATTTGATAGCACCTAATATGCTAAAACCTTATCTGAAAGGACTTATTATAACTGTTCCGTCAAACTTGTGAATGGCCAATTAAGTAGTTCTCAGAATAACATTATTTCGACGACATCGGAATAAAATTAGTTAAAACCTCTTCAAGGCTATTTCACCTACTCAAATACATTTATTTGTTTTTTCAAGTACGTAATAATCTAAACTAAATATTCAACAGCCTCTTTCGAAAACCATATACATTAGAGAAGAGTATTTATTTTAATAAGACTTATAAATCTGACAAAGGGTGTTGAAATATTTATATTTAGACAGATTTTCAAACACTTTATTAGAGAGGCAGAATTAAATTTCTGGGAAATATTTTTCCTTCAACAAAGTTTTTTCCGCAGTCTACACGCGTTATTAGTAAACATATTTGTGTGACGTTGGCGACTGGGAATACTTACTTGAATATTTATTTAGCATAAGAAACTTTGTTTATACAAGTTGTGAAAACTTACAAATGGAATTGAAAGACAAGGGTATGCTGCATAATAACTATTTTTTAGTTTAAGGTGGGCATATCTAAGAAAGAGAGAGATCTGATAAGGAAATATTTATTATTTTTGGCCATAACTTTTTTTAAATGCATATATTGATAAAATAAAGTATAAGCCTGCCTATATGGAACTATGACAGGTGTAGTAATATAAATTTTCACTCAATAATTTCAGTAAATTTAAATTAAAAATTAGTGCCAATCTTCATAGTTTGTAGTTTTAGATGAACTAATTTTCAAATGACTGATATTATTGAATGGAGATTCATATCGCTACACCTGTCATAGTTCTACTTAGGTAGGCTTATGTACTTATAGGCTTATGGCCAAAAATAAGAAATATTTCCTTATCGGACCTCTCTCTCACTCTCTTGGATATGCCCACCTTAATGCAGGTGTTTAGAAACTTTATTCATTAACAGGAAATACGTTTTTCTTAAATGTTAACAATATATTTCATAAGTGTCTCTTAAACACGTTTCAGATGAGTAAGATCTGGAGATGTAATTGATCACTCTGTAATTTCTATCTGTTCATTTATTTGGATACCCTATAATCAACGTATTATGTTTGATTTTAAACTGTGATGGAGTTTTATCTAAAATATATATATAGTCAAAAAGATAAACATGATGGATGATCAGAGTATGCGGGGAAGCCGCATAGAAAATTAGCTTGCAATATACATTGGCAGTATTGTGTAAGGGGGGAGGGGGCGTGATTCCACTAATTTTTCATTATTAAACAGTACGTAGGTTCAAGGCCATTTAAAAGTACCGTGAAATTTGATTTCATATACAACATTTTGAGGGCGAATTCCAAATGCTAAAGAAACAAAAGCTATTGCAAATACTCCACAATCAGAACCAATTTTCTGCTGTTGTACAAGTGGAAATCAAACAGCAGTTTCACTAATCTCTAAATAAGAATATAATTTCTGCAGAAAGAGTTTCTGCTCCGGATTAGCTTTATTATGTAAGGAATCATAAATATAAATACTGGGACCACCATAATAATTGCATGCCCAATGATTTAGAAGATGCAAAAGTTGAGTATGGTCTTTTCCAGGTGGGATAGGTTGAATCGCATTATAATTTTTTACATAATTTGTATTTCGTAATGAGCATTTGTTCGTAAAATGTACGAAAAAAAAAATGAGAATCCTCTGATCTTCTTTGATAATTTTGACATCTGCTTTTATTAATTATAATAATAATAATAATAGTAAAAGCAGTTTATTTATCCATAGATAATTAAATACAAGAGAAAAATATAATGCCACGAGAAATAAAGTATATACAATATTCACTAATAATTTAACTTTATGGTTCACATAATACATAAAAAATATCTAGGCTGGCGGTGCTTTCGCCTGCTTCAATCTTCAATTTTTAGGCCTAACTTCACCATGTCTTTAAAAATGTTTAGGTTATATTTGTGTCTATATTCATGTTATTCATAAATGTCACCGTCACAGGATTCAATTAAGCGACTTAACTTCCGTATCCGTCGACCGACGTCACTTCCGTCTAGTACAATTTTATAACTGGAATGACATATCTCAAAATTCAAACATCAATATTAATACTATAATAAGATGACAAGTTAAAGACAGGTATTTATTAGAGATATGAAACGGTAAACAACTCATTTCGCATGTAATTACCAATGTTAAATGATTATGTTTTTTTTTCATAAAAGAAAAGGAATATCCAGATGGCGCAGAAAGCAATACCTTGTTGTATATGAATAGTCTTATTTTGCTTTCGCATGGGAGAGAAAATTTGCTGCAAAACCCGACTAGGTCTTGTCTAAAAAACATTTACCGCTTAAAACCATAGCAACCACGTTGCTCAATAGTATCCTTGAACTTATTGTGGTTTTTTAAAGGAATACAAGACTAACAATAACGCTTTTGCAGATAATAGCTTTCTTCATCCCCTGAAGGTTCAAAGTATTCCAGTACCCCTATCTAAAGATTTCTTTTTTTTTTTATAAAAATCAGTGGCCCTTCTTTCTGGCTCCGGCAGTTACAGAGGGAATTGATGGTACTGACAACCACTCCTAACGCCTAGTGACTAGTGGATTTCTGAATGTAAGTCGAGATTGCACATGTAGGCGAAGCTGATAGCAAGTACACTGATAATCTCTCTGACATCCTGCAGCAGACTCCATGGACCTTCAGAACCATGATAGATAGATAGATAGATAGACAGATAGTTTATTTTAACCATGTTACAAGAGTCATGTTTATGGCAACTCAATAAATAAATAACTAATAAGCTTATAATACAATGATAAATAACAATAATATACACTACATAACAATAACGTATCATAATCAAAGTACAATAAAAAAGAGAGATATAAAAGAACATAAAAACATTACAAATTACAAAACTGTGCGAAAACTTATACAAAGGGTGTTTTAAGAAAATCTTGCACCGAATAAAAACAATTATTAGCCAAATGCTTTCTTACTGCTGATTTAAACCGGTATTGATTTAATTGTCTGATTCTAAGTGGTATTTTATTATACAAATTCACATTTAAAGAGTTTATTTTTGACTTTGAAAGCTTAAATCGTTCCGTTCTAACCATATTTGCTGATCTGGTATTATGGGTATGAATATCCGATTGAAGGCAGAAATTTTTAATTTTCATATGTATTTCAAATACAGTAGAATAAATATAAATCGAAGGTAATGGTAGGATGCCGAATTGAATAAAAAAGGGTCGGCAATGTTCTTTGCTACCGATATTTGCAATTGCTCTAATAGCTCTCTTTTGTAAGCGAAATACTTTAAATGCTTGAACAGAATTTCCCCATAAAAATACTGCGTACGTTATACGTGAGTGAAACAAAGCGAAATAAGTTGTAATTAGGGTATCTCTATCTACTACAGAATTTAGCTGTCTTATTAAAAAGATAGTACTTGGGAGTGATTTCGATAGATATTCAATATGTCCAGACCAATTTAAATTATCATCTAAAACTATACCGAGTAATTTCACATTATTCCCCTGGGTGTGAATGTGATTAGAAGAAATAAAAAGTTTCTGAGTTTTACTATTATTTAATTTAAGTTTGTTAACCGTAAACCAATTTTCAACTTTTCCCTCGAGTGTGGCTAATAGTGAATCCAATTCAGCAAAATTTTTATGAGATATGATAAGTGTGGTGTCGTCTGCAAATAATACACACTTATTAGGGGATATAAAATAACTAATATCATTGATAAACATCAAGAACAGAACTGGTCCAATTACTGATCCCTGTGGGACACCATGTGTACTTCTTTTAAGATCTGACATTTTATTATTTATAATCACATACTGGGATCTATTTTCCAAATAAGACTTGAAGAAGAGTAGTGATAACCCTCTTATTCCATAGCGCTCCAACTTTCCTAATAATATGTCGTGTGGAACGCAGTCAAAGGCCTTTGTAAGGTCACATAGAGCAACAGCTGTATGTTCTCCCACTTCAAAACCCTCCACTACCTCCTGCACGACTTTGTGTACTGCCCCAGCTGTAGAACAACCTACTCTAAAGCCAAATTGACATTTGCATAGTATAGAATTTGACTCAAGATATTTATACAATCTTTTTTTCAATATTATTTCAATGATTTTACCAAAAATTGGAATGATTGAAATGGGCCGATAATTATCCGCCATATTTGGATCACCTTTTTTAAATAGAGGTATAACTTTTGCTAGCTTAAAGCAGTCTGGGAAAACACCATGACTAAAACAAGCATTAATTAGAATAGTCAACATAGGGAGTATTATATCGATGGTTGATTTGATAATCCTAGAATTAAGTTCAAAAACATCTGTACATGGAGAGTTTTTTAGGGATTTGACAGCTTCAAGTACTTCGGCTTCAGTGACCGGTTCCAGAAAGAAAGAGCATGAAGGTGAGGGGATATTAGTCATTGTGTCATCGATAGATATGTTATCAGCAGGTATGAGTGAACTACTGATATTATCAGCAATGCTGATAAAAAATGAGTTAAAGTCATTTTCGGATAACGTTGGTGCAGTTTGCTGTTTTACCCCTTTATTCCTCTCAAAATTAATTATATTCCAACTGGCTTTTACTTTATTGTCGGAATTGCAAATGTAATTCTGATATGAGAGTTTTTTAGACTCTAAAAGAGCAGATTTATAGGTTTTGCGGAGATCGTTGTAAATTTCGTAATCAGACTCATTCTTAGTAACATTGCAGATAGTTTTCACACTTGACAAAGTCTCTCTCATATTATGTAAGGAGTTATTAAACCATTTTACTGGGGCTTTTTGGTGATCTTTATTAATTTTTTTGAGAGGGAAAGGTGTTTTTATAAGGTTAGAGTAAGTAGTACATAAAAAGTTTGCTACTAAATTGGTATTTATACTTTCGTTTTGATAAAATATATTCCAATTTATTTCTTTTAAAGAGCTACAGAGCTTATTTAGGTTTCTTTTGGTATAATGCCTTTTATACACTATCTGACTATTATTTGCAATAGATTTGAGGTTAAAGAATTGTCCGAATATGGCTTCGATAGATGAGAGTGTTGAATACAAGACCCTGACAATCTATTATAAATTTCTTGGTATCAGACCTTAAGCCGACTGACCTCAAGAAGGCAAAGATCAGCCTTTCGGACAAGCCGAGGTCGTCTGTATTTTAATAGAAAAATGATTTTCATCACTTTCATTTCTTAGTAAGTGGGTCAATCTCCGGAAGGTGTTGGTAAGATAAGATAAGGTAAGGTAACGTAAGGTGTTGAGGGAATCTCCCTGAAATATGGACTCTGAACGAACGGTACTGGCTCAGTCTGGACTCTATCATTTATGGAAAGGAGAGTCATCTAGAACGACAACTGTTCTTCAATACATGTCACTACAGGATCGGACACCGCAAAACACCTAACAAGTGTACAATGAGCTCATGTGGTGGCACATTAAATCAACATATATATTATATACGTTGTTTTTTAGGTATTCGCGGGTGTTTGAAGTATTGCTCTACTCCCATTATTGTCTAAACGATGTTTTGACAGAGTCGCATCTGCCATCTTCGGGTACCCACTGAAAGATATCTACTGCTGCTCATCGTATAGTCCAATAAAGGGGTCTTTTAAGTATCCATTCGTACTCCATGACTGAATTTTTGACCAGAAAGTGGTGTTAAGATGTACATCAAGCGTCTGTAGTCAAAAAGTAGAAATTGATGTGCAGGGGTTGTAAAGAAAATATTTAAGGATTGAAACCACTATATATCAAAAACGGAAAAATTTTGGAAAAAAGTTGTAGAGAAAAAAATGCTGTGTGAAAAACTACTTAACTTTTTTTTTTTCTATAAGTGACCGGCGAGCCGTGAGATTCGATTCAAATATTTCAACGATTTACACAGTCAAATACACCGCTGGCGTGTATGCCGTCGCTTTTTTGACAGAGCACATATCGTCTGCAGACCTCTCAAATTAAAATGCTAGACAGGGTGATATTTTGAAAAGTGACACGAAATGTTGCTGTAGTAAAACATTTTAATGAAATTTTTCATTAAAATCCTTATAACTCCGGAACGAATAGAGATTTCGAGATCATATTTGGCGCATTGTTGATCTGGGATGGAATTCGAATGAATCTGTAGATGGAATATGGGACATAACTCCCACAAATGTTATCACAAACATAAAAAATCCTTATAACTCGCAAACGGGTAGATATATCGCGTTCATATTTGAGACTTAGGTGCTACTATTGAAGAAGGGCGGAGTCCAAATAATCCTGCAGAACGATTGGATTCATATCAGTTAGTTTGGGTTCCACTCTTCTTGCGGTGTTTCTAAGACTTGTTTAAAGTATGTTGATTTTAGATGTTCTGATGTTTTTCATGGGAAAAAATCTATCGATTGGATTCATATCGGGTCAGTTTGTGGCTCACTGCTTCATAAAGTGTTTTTAAGTATTTTACGGTGTTCTTAAGGCTTTATTTTATTCCCAGTAAAGGGGAATTATAATTGTTCACTCGTAATCCATGTCTGAATATTTGCCCAAAAGTTTAAAAATGCGTGCGTATAATGGACGCAAGATTACATTCAGTAATATTTTCTTTCACATGAGTGCTTTTAAGCAAAGTATTGATTTACAAGTTCAACATTACGCCCTCTACGTCTACCAAGAATATTAATAGGTATAAGAATGCTTTTGTAGTTATTATAAAAAAACTTCTCGCAAATCGGACGTAAAATACATAACACTTAAAAGCAGTAGCGGAGCAGAGTATATTGTTAGTTCAAGCATGTACCGCCGAGATATCTCTACAAATTGTATGTCGATATACATTTTAGTTATGCACATTTATCAATTTTGCGACATTTTGCCTTGGCGACACTGTGAAATTTTAAAGTTGTCTAATACACGTACAAAAGTTCATTCTTGCTACAGATATGTTGCAATCTTAGTGTTACCCCTGTTGTTTAATGTACATATTTACATCGTCTTCAGTAATATTAAATCAATTAGTCGAAGAACTGGGGAACATAAACGGAAAGGGGGATTTTAGGTATGGTTTTTGGCCAATTGAATCAAATGTTAACATCGCAAAAAATACACAAAACATCATTCGCCTCATGATTTTTGTCGTTCTCACTCTAGACACACTCTGTACGCTTCTCTCTCTGGTGGCGAATAGAGGGCATACGCGCCAGCGGTGTATTTGACTGTTTCAATGGTTAAAAAACTTAAATCGAATCTCACGGCTCACCGGTCACTTATAGAAAAAAAATGAAGTAGTTTTTTACACAGAATTTTTTTCTCTACAACGTTCGTCCAAAACTTTTCCGTTTTTGATATAGCGCGGTTTCAACCCTTAAATATTTTTTTTACAACCCCTGCACATCAATTTCTATTTTTTGACTACAGAGCTTGTGATCTTAAAACTAATTTCTGGACCATGGAGTACGAATGGACATTTAAAAGTCCCCTTTATTGGACTAGTAGATGGAACTGATGGGAGAGAATACTTTACGTTCTTTATTCAAACCTGTATACTGTGTAATCTATTATTGATACCGCAGCAAATAGAAAAAATTATTACACGATTGGTAAGTATTTTGGAAGTACTTAATAACTTCTGATATTAATTAAAGCATAAATAAGGATCAATATACGTTTATGTTAACGAAGTAACATAAACTTATTTTATAATTCCCACCCAGAATTTTAATGAGGACAAATCTAGATAATTAACTGGAATAGTTCTTATATCTTGAACAAATTTTCTCGAACTTAATAAATAAACGCATTTGCTTTATCTAGATCTAACTCACATAACACACGTATTTTCAGTCCCGGGACCAATTTATAACAGAGACAAAATTAATAACGTTTAAGCAATTTGTTGTATTAATATATTCTAGACAAACATTTATATTTAAGATTATCACTAGTCAAAAATAATTAAATCTGAATGTTTAACATCTTACGTACAGTTAGACAAATTAATACCAGTTAATAATCTAGAAGTCACAATATTTATTTTTTATGAATCTTTCGGAAATAAATGCCTCGTGAAATTAATGTTTAACCTGTTGTAAGATTATAAAGAGAGTTTTCAAATAATCCATTGTATTTGATAGCTTGTACTGTCAATTTTATAGTTAATAAAAAAAATAGCGTGTCGTTAATTTGTTTGAGTTAAATGAAAAGTTGTTGAGTAGTTAGTAAGGGAAAGTAATCTAGGCTTTTATAGTTGCAGCAAAATGTGCATTTATTGTATCTAAAATTACACTCACAAGCGGCTGTGAAGAGTAGCGTGTGGATTTTTTAAGCAAGATATTAATATGTTTTTGTTAAGGTTGCGAATTGAGCAGGTATCTACATAAAACTGTAAATCGCTCTAAAAAAATTTGTATGGTTTATAACTGAAAATGAAAACAATCAGCTTATTGTAAATAAAATGCAGATTTAGTAGAAAAAAGTTAGAAGTCAAACGTTCGTCTATTTTCTGTTTGCAAAAAGAATAAATGTGTAGTAAAATAAAAATACCTACTACTGAATAATGAATGACTTTATTGATTAAAACATAATATTTTTAGTCGCAAACTCCTCTATAAAATCCTTATTTTACTATAAGGAACGTAACCAAACTGCAACCAACAGCTACTCGGGGCTATGTGCTCCGCCGAGCGCTGAATTACAATTTACAAGCCTGGCGCGTTAAGTGTAATAATTGCATATTACCATCAAAACGCTAATGCTTCGATTGCAACAAACACCAGCCGAAAGACTGATCCTACTTAAAGGAGCTCTCGTGCCAGTCGTCACACACCACTTGCAAACTGCAGTTTCGAGCTGTTGGCTCTAGTCAAAGCGCAATCGAAGCATTAGCGTTTTGATGGTAATATGCAATTATTATACTTAACGCGTCAGGCTTGTAACTTGTAATTCAGCGCTCGGCGGGGCACATAGCCCGGAGAGTAGCTGTTTGTTGCAGTCTGGTTACTTTTCTTATAGTAAAATAAGGATATTATAGAGGAGTTTGCTACTAAAAATATTATGTTTTAATATTCCGCCCTCTAAAAGCACATTTGGACTTTATTGATTGTTAGGATACAACCTAATATTCATGAGAGTTCTATTTTAAAAAAATATCATAATATATTAAGTATAACACGCACAAAAGATATATACCTACACACACACATATATACATCCACATACAAACACACGCATATGGTTTTACATCTAAATCAAAGAAAGTATACTCTCTTTGAGATGACTTTAATTTTATTATAATAATTTCTCCTTAAGGAAGTCCTAATCTAGGGGGGCGAGCGTAGGTGCGTCTTTACTATGTACATACTTCGGTATGCGATGTAAAGCAACGACAGGCGCAGTTGGTACTTGGATGGTGACCATTCCTACGGAAACCGCGTTCTCGCCTCACACATCTTCCAGCGGCTTGTATATCAGTGTATGCGCGGAAGCTATACAACCTTAGACGAGGAGGGGATGTAAAGCCGTCGGTCCCTTGTCTATTAAATGTTAGGCAAGTAAAAGATCCCTACTCTTCTTAAGGGAAGAGGTTCGGCAAAATTCCTGGTTGGGGGTAGCTCGTCTACAGGCGTCGGTGTTAGGCCTCAGTAGCGGAAATAGGCCGACGTTAAATAAATGTATTAAAAAAAAGTCCTAATCTATGCTTAAATTCCTGAATTGTATCTAAATCTCTTATAGTATCGGGTAATTTATTATAGCGGACAAATCCCTTATATAACAAGGTTTTCATATTCATTGACATATTTTGTCTATATATATATATGTAATTGTTGATTATTTCTTGTATTATATTCATGAATCTGGTTATTATATACTACATATTTATTAAAATAGATGGGTAGAAGATTGTGTAACATTTTATAGACAAAAATCAGTGCTAAGTACTCTAATCTATTTTTTACTGAAAACCATTCTAATGATGATAACATTAATTATATTGGGGTATGTCTGCTGCATTTTAAAACAATCCTCATCGCCCTTTTTTGAAGTTTTTGTAATGCTGTTATTTTATTCAGACCAAACGTATATAAGATAGAAGTACAGTATTCAAAATGGGGTTGAATAATTATTTTAAACATAGTAATCTTAGAATTTGTGGTCAAATCCTGAGAAACCCGAGAAAAAGAATATTTTTTAGTTATTATGTTTTGTATACAAATAAAATGTGAATTAAAATGCCAAAAAATTATCTAACATAAATCCTAAATATTTAACTTCTGTTACTATTTCAATTCTGTTGTCAACTGTCAAATTAATCTGGCCACTATGTATGTTCTTGTATTTATATGGTGTTGTAATTATCATACTTTTAGTTTTATTTACATTTAATTTTAATTTGTTGATTTTCAAGTAAAGTGATATATTTATTAATGAGTTATTCATTTTAGTTATGGCAATGTTTGAATTTGTATCGCTTACTGATAAAAGGGCATCATCCGCGAATAAATGTATATAATCATAATCATGCATGGTACTCCTGAATGTTATTAATATAAATGATGAATAAGAGAGGTCCCAATATGCTTCCCTGAGGTGTTCCGTGTTTAATGACCTTAGAAGATGAAAATTCGTTATTAATTCTAGTGATTTGTTTACGGTCACTAAGATAATCTGTTAAGCAAGTTAATATTTTACACCTAATACTATAATTATATTGTTTCTTTAATAGTATATCACTATCGCTTCAAATGCCCGTTTTAGGTCTAGGAATACTGCAATTGTAAATATAGCTCTGTCCATATTATTTTTCCATTCGGTTATAGATAACTGTAATGCGGATTCACATGAGTGTTTACTCCTGAATCCAGATTGATTATTAAAAATAGGTTATTATCATTAAAATATTTTATTTCTTTTTTTAAATACATTTGTTTAACGCCGGCCTATTTCCGCTACTGAGGCCTAACACCGGCGCCTGTAGACGCACTACCCCCAACCAGGAATTTTGCCGCACCTCTTCCCTTAAGAAGAGTAGGGATCTTTTACTTGCCTAACATTTAATAGACAAGGGACCGACGGATTTACATTCCCTCCGAAGGATGGTATATCACATATACAACCCTCGCCTAAGGTTGTATATAGCTTCAGCGCATACACTGATATACAAGCCGCTGGAAGATGTGTGAGGCGAGGACGCGGTCTTCGTTGGAACGATCACCCATACAACTACTAACCGCGCCTTACGTTGCTTTACATCACATATCGAAATATGTACATAGTAAAGACGCACCCACGCTCGCTCCATTAGCTGCTTATATACAGCCATTTCCAATAGTTTTTCAGCACTTGGTAAAGTGTTTATTGGTCTAAATTTTGAGAACTTCTTCTTTTGGAAATTCACCAATTCTACGGATTTATTTATGAAATAAACAAATAAATAAATAAACACCACAGAAATTAGACAACCCCCAATTCCAGAAGCCAGGGTTTGTGCGGAAGGGGGTTACACATTGAAAAAACCCGGACATACAACCATTTCCTCCGACAGTGCCGGAGCCAATATTCGAACCTGGTGGTGCGATGTCCATGTGATTAATTGCCTCGCGCCTTAACCCACTCGGCTATCGACCAGAAATGTAACCAGACATGGCCGATAACCTCAAAAGAACTTTTTATAAATTTACTACTTAATATAATTGATGATTCCTTGTTATCTAAGTCACTTACCATTTTTTTTAAATCTTGCATATTTAATAACTTAAACTCACTTTGTCTGAGTTTAAGTTATCACTTGGAATGATATTACAATCAAATATTACATTACCAATACTATTTACAATTTCTTCCACACTGTCTACAAAGCAATTATTAAAACATTTTACAATTTCTGATGGATTTTTCACAAAAACAACTTGCCCATTTATTTCAAACTGTATGCCATTTGTAAAGGAACTGCCTTGAATTTACAAACTTTTGTAATGTTTTCCACATTAAACGTGGTTTGTTAATTTTTTTTATCAATTTGATTGAAATATAATGTATCTTTTTTATTTTTTAGCATATTAACAACCCTATTACGTTTTTGTGTGTAACCGTGCCAATTTATATCGTTTGGTACATTTTTAAATATTTTAAATGCTTTATCTCTTTCTTTATTAATTTCTCTAAGTACCAAAGCAAATATTTTATAATAAAGTCCAGTATTCCATCGTTTCCTATGAAAAGAAATCGATTAATTGCCGCCACCAATCAAGATGCACAATATGCGTTTCCAAATCAATTGAAAATAATGTCTTATAACTTGCGACCTACTATGTCTTCAATCGGAAAACTCAAAATAAAATTTGATTGCAATAAGCCCCAGCAGATAGATTAATCCTAATGAAAGGACTATAGTTCAGGACTGTTGTGCATCGCCAGCCGTAGACTAGTTTCGAGCTTGTTAGCTATCATTTTCTTTTTATTTACGAAATACATTTTGCGTAAAAATACTAAAATAAAAATCACCAAAATTGTATTTCGTAAATAAAAAGAAAACGGACGAACGTTTGGCTTGTAACTTTTTTCCACTAAATCTGAATTTTATTTACAGCTACAGCTGATTGCGTTCATTTCCAGTTAAAACCATACAATTTTCTTTTTAAGCAATTTATAGTTTTATGTTGGATACCTGCTTAATTCGCAACCTTAATTTAATTATTCGGCGTCCTTGACACCAGTTCTGGATTTGGAAATTTCTTGAAGGAGGCAAGATTGGATTTTGCCGTCCTCCCATCTTAAGAAGCTTAAAAGTCCGATTTGTGGTTACTTACCTTATCCATACTCTTATGAATACAATACTGTATACATCAAAGCATTGTATGCCTTAGAAAGTGAAGAGCTATTTCTGTTCTGTTCAAAAGGTGGAGAGTGGGGGGGAATTATGCTTTGTATTATTCTGCTCGTTTTATTATTAATTAGACTATTGTCGCAATGCTGTTGCTTTGTAAATATCAATAGTTTGACAATATTTCTTAAGTCATTGTTTCCTTTCATTTTTTCCTTATTTTGCCCTCCCTCCAACGTGTCACCCGAGGTGTTTGCCCTCTTTTATCCCCCCAGATCTGGCACTGCTTGAAGCCATAGCAGGCCCACACTTGTATTGCTTGTACCTTCCACCGGTCGTGATTATATTATGTAAGTTGATCTTTTCTGTTCATTTCATTACAAGTGTATGATTGAACTAACCATCATCATTATATAGTGTGTCCCAGGTTAAATGTATCAAGAGGTGCTTGATGAAAAACTATAATATATCAAAAACCATGGCATGACGTACATTGTCAAGTAGGTCCCTGTTATAAAAAGCAGCTAGAACCGAGGACTTTAAATTGAATTAAAGCCAGCATATTACATGTCTACGGATGGACCTGTAAAATATTTTAATATTCATTTTTCGCACTAAAACTGCAAGGTTTTTACCGTAAAATTTTTTTTTTTTAGCGAAGCAACAATCCCCACAAATGGAATTGTAAGCTACCAAAATTTTAGATTCTAGGCAAAAGAAAATCTAAATTTCAGCATTGTAAGACGTATAGTCTAGTATACTTTAACTTGGCGTGTGTATGCATAAGTTAATATTTCCGTACGATTTCATTTTCTCCCATATTGTACACAAAGTTAAAGCAATAGTCCAGAAATATTGTCTACGTGTCTGGATCTTTGTATACAAGAGAAAATGAAATCGTACGGAAATATTAACTCATACATACACACGCCAAGTTGTATACTAGACTATAGTCAACGGTACAAATAAGTAATTGTTTGATGTGGGATAATGTAGAAACAAATTATTTGTCTCTATTTTTTTTGGGCAAACCATAACACAGCATATATATTTACAGATATTGGAAAATTTCCTAATACCTTCTTTGGATTATGTAAATTTGCAAGTTAGAAATACACTTATTTTTTAGATGGTTGTCCTGCTCATAGCTCAATTCCAGTCTAAAACTGGTTAAGTATAAATTTCCAAAGTAAATGAATTGGAAGGTTAAGTCTTGTTACAAGATGGTGTCAACGTTCACCTGACATCACCCCCTCAATTTTCATTTATGAGGGTGCTTAAAGTAAACATTTAACGCAAATAATTTTGGTGACAACTTATACTTATTGAAAATGAAAATTGGAGAAGCTATAACCGATATAAATGAACAGACCACTCATTCAGTTTACGAGAATTTTAGAAAAAGAATAGAAAAACTGTTTAACTACCCTGTACATTATACGAATATTCTGGTTATGGATAAGCAACTTGAAAATTAAGCAAGACTTTTTATATAAAATAACTGTTTCTCAAAAAATGAATAAAATATTTTACAGATATAACCAGACAAGCCAGTAACCAGTAAGAAAGTACAAAAAATACCTGGAGAAAATGTGTTAGCAACGTATTTAGTTCGGCAGAACTTGAAAAATATATTTCAGCCCGAATATATATTAAAAAGAAAAAACCACTCTCGAAAAACAATTTCATAGAACTGGAAATTATCTGAATATATCGTGCAGAAACAATATAATCTCCAACTTCACCGCGAAATATGTTCTATATTACCGTTCACACAGAGAGTGAACAACTTCCAGCTTACGGAATTGAAAAGTATTCTCAAATGGTGCTGGAAACGATATAACAGGTGTCCCAACAGTAGATGTGTGATTTGAATTGCCTATCATTTCTACTGGATGCGATTTCAGACATTTTTTTTGGTCACAGAATAGTTGCAAAATCGCCATGAAGTATTACATCATACAATGAATTTAATTGGATGGAATCTGCGGTAGGTTCTTGATGAAACATATTTAATAGAATAATTATAAATATTCAAAATAATAGTTACAATACGCACTTGGTTTATTGTTTCATTAGTTTGGTGGTTCACAGTATATATCTTACAAATCCTCTGCCTAGAGGGGGATAGTAACTTGATTTGCTATTTCTTAAAATTTAACAATACAGGCCAGAACTACGAACTTAATTTTAATTTTATTACTGTGTCTAGTACAGGATCGTTCATAAATTCTGTTTGTGTATTTGTAACGTTTTTATGGTTTCTTAGGCCTTCTTAATTTCTAAAATCTCAAGCATGTCTAGGATTTTTCCTTTGTTTGTATTATGCAAAAGTTTAACACTACTACCGTTAAAAACGTGATTTTGCTCAATGCAATGTTCGGCGAAACCAGTTGATTTTTTATTATATAAAATAGACTCTTTGTGTTCTCTTAACCTCACATCTATGCTACGGCCACTCTGACCTATATATACGGCATCACAGTCGTCAGACTTTATTTCATATACCTCCGATTCTTTAATATCTTCTGTCTTTTCTTTATTATTAACCAACATGCGACCTAAATTATTTCTATTCGCTGATATTGTATTAATACCTAAATTATTCAATCTATTACATACTGAGTTGCTAACCTTATTTACGTAATTTATACTATGCCACTTTTTGTTATCTATATTTGGCACGTTATAAAAATGTTTTTGTAATAATTTTCTCTGTTTATTTTTAATTAATTTGTCAATAAGTCACTCATCATAGCCATTGTTTTTTGCTAGCGTTCTAAGAATTCTAACTTCTTTTTCAAAGTTAACCCTATTTAAATTTAGAGATAATAGTCTGTGTACATAGCTATGAAACGGTGGCATTTTTATCTTCCAAGATTGATTACAATTTGCATGTGTAAGAGTGTCAGTAAAAGTTGGCTTTCTGTAAATATCAAGTTTTAGCCCATGTTCTTTACGTGTCAGCGTAATATCTAAAAAGTTTATTGACTGTTCTTTTTCCATTTCAACTGTAAACTGAATTTTGTTTAGGGAGTTAATAAAAGGGATGAAATGTGACAATTGTGTCTCAGTACCGATCCATATACAAAACACATCGTCAACATATCTTACCCAAAAATGTATGCATTTAAGGAGATTATTGTTTGTGGAGAAAAGATGAATATGGGTAGTCCGTTAAGCCCATTATTAGCTGAATATTCATGGCAAATTTTGAAAACAATCTTTTTACCACAAACAATAATCTCCTTAAATACATACATTTTTGGGTAAGATTTGTTGACGATGTGTTTTGTATATGGATCGGTATTGAGACACAATTGTCACATCTCATCCATTTTATTAACTCCCTAAACAAAATTCAGTCTACACTTGAAATGGAAAAACCTCTGAGATCTTGGACTATAAGTATTTACAGAGTTGTTACTCAAATCGGGGTTCAATTATTGTTGGCCAAAATGATGTGCCCTCTGAGAGAGTAATACAAAACAATCGTGAAATTAGAAGAACGTCGCTGTGTTTCAAATAATAATAAACCAACACCAGAGTCTAATCATACTGGATATTCATGAGAAAATGTATGTAAAAGTGTTGATGTAAGTAGAAGAACCTCCTTAGATACCGTATACAGGCAGCAATTGGACATTTCCCAAAACAATGCAACAAATTTTGATGAAAACTCATTCTTACAAGGTTTACAACCGCTATTACCTATTGACCTTGCAAAGCGCAATAGATTCTGTAATTTTGTGTGTCCAGGACTAAATTCGACTGCCAAGATCTTGCGATTTGATCACAATATACTTCCTTTTTTCTTAGATATCTTGAGGGAGAGGCGCATGTTAACAACCCGTAAACAATCTCAACGCTAAACAAAACAATCACAGGTAATCACAGATATTATATCTGTGATATGTGCGAAAAATCATGTGTGCTATGCGCTATTTGGGCGACTTTGTGTTATATGTGTAATACAAAGTGCCAAAAAATATTAATTAAAAATTACTTTGCAATCTATTCAAAAACAAAATCACTTTTGTTGGCATTTTGAGTTCTTGTTCCAAAATTGGAACACCAGTTTATATCTGTATTGGGACATAGGGAAAAATCGACTTCTACAAAATTGATAGAGGATTAGTACCTTACATATTTACAAAACTTAAAATATTTAGGGCCGATTTATCAATACAGGGTTAACACTTAACTAGGATAAATGTCAAGCGAAACAATGGGTATCTATTGTTTTATTTGACATTTATGCTTTGGTTAAGAGTTAACCTTGCGTTGATAAACCGGCCCATAGAATACAATTTAAAAATGTAGGTTTAAATAAACAAGTTCCATACTTTAAGTGTCATAAGAACACTTGTATGAGTAAAAGACTTACAACAAGATAAAACAAAACATAGTAATAATAAATTAAACTCACAATAACAATTACAAGGGTATAAAAAATACCTAATGACAAGGTGCAGTCCAGAGTGCACGCTATTTTCAGCGTTGGGTGCATTCCAAATCACGAACGTCTTGGGTGTGACGTCATTCATGGAGTGCGCCGTAGTGCTAATTATTGATATAGTAAGAAGTATGTAGGTTCCTCATCAGCAGTCAATGGTGTAGTGGTTAGGTTGCCCGATTATCACACGTGAGGTCGAGGGTTCGAATATCTCTTTAGGTTAGTTCATTAGGTTAAATATGTTTATATTATTTGAAATAGTGTGGAGTGCCCGCGCTCTGTGGGCTCCCATCAATCGTACCGCCGCATTTATTTGCCTATTCTGTAGTAGGATCGGCGAATAAGCTGGAGTGCATCTAACGCTGAAAATAGCGTGCATTTTGGAGTAATAATAACAATAATAATAATAATGTTTATTATAGAAAGTACAATGGAAATACAAGAAAAATATACACATATAAACATAATTTACCACAAAATATCCCAGAGGATACTTGAGCGTGGAAAAAAAGTCTAACCTAATGAAACAATAATAATATAAACAACAAGTAAAAGCACTAAATATAAATCTAATAGTAAAATATCACTCACTACAATATGAGAAGAATCTCTTTAATATATAATGTGTTTGTTATACAACTCGTTATTCTAGGAAATGATATATTTATACATATTTACATTTATATATATATATATATATACACGCACGTACATACATACATATACACATATGTAAGACTAATAAATGTTAAAAATATTAATATATTGTTACACAATCCATGACATTTTCTGATTAATTATTTTTAAGATCGATTTGTTTGTGGATTTCTATTCTTGATGATTCAGATATATGTTTTTTTACATTGCTTTTTGAAGAGAGGTACAGATTTTGCTTTTTTATGTTTTTAGGTAGGTTAGAAAAAATTTTTGAAGCTGGATATGCATAATTTCTTTGACCTATTGACTTTTTCAAGAATTGAACAGTATACTGTTCGTGATTTTTTTCTTGTGAAATAACTGTGATGTATAGGTGAAAAAGTATTTTTATTTTTATATTGGTATACACAAATCGCGTAATAGAACAGCTGTCTGGCATCAAATAAATGACTTTCAGCGTATAAATCGTTTGTCGGGTAATTTATATCTTTACAGAACATAATTTTTAAAATCCTTTTTTGTGAAACCTCTAATTTGTTTAAGATAGTTTTGTTAATTCCTCCCCAACTAAGTATGCCATAAATTAAATGTGATTCAACTAATGCATGGTATACTGGTTTGAGGCACTATATCATGTAAATATTTGATACAAGGTATAATACATCTACATTCTACATTCTATATGCGTATCCTATTTTAAATGTTGATCGATGTATATGCCTAAGTATTTTATTGTATTAGTTATGTTTATTTCAGTAGTCGAATTCATATCGGAGATTAATAAACTGTTATAATTGGGTAACCCTGATTGGTATGAAGCGAAAGGTAGAAAAAAATGTTTTTGCCAATTTAAGTATCTTGTTATTGAACCATTTCTTTAGCAATGCGAAGTCAGATTCTACTTTCCCTTTTAGCTCAGTCCATGATTTATCCTCATAGTAAACTACAGTGTCGTCAGCAAATGTAATTATTTCACCCAGGGTGCTTTGTTAGAATAAATCATTTAAGAATATGATAAACAACAATGGTCCCAGAACCGTACCTTAGGGCGCTCCATATTCAGGCGTTTTGAATTGAGTTCTTGTTCCCTCTATATCAACACACTGTTTCTATCATATACATAACTATTAAATAGTTTTAGTTCCCTCCCTCTTATTCCTATGCCTTCAAGTGATTCCATTAATAAAACAAAGCACCGTATCGAAGGCTTTTGCTAGATCCAGAAATATTGCTAGTGATGGTAAGGACTTATGGATGGTGGTGTATACTTTATTTGTTAAATGACTAATAGCATCCTGGGTGGATACACCTCTCTGGAATTCATACTGATTTGTAGCAATAATAGCCATTTCTGAGCAATTATGGGCATATACTTCATTCCAATTTAAGGTAGTTAATTCATCATTTAATTTTTTGTAGTTAATAAACTTAATAAACTTTATTTTAGGTGTATTTTTATTTGTTTGTGAACATACAGTTATTATTTGTAGTGCTATTAGTTATTGCGTAAAAATATAATACTGATAAGAACTAAGTACGCTTATTTAACATTGTTTAAATTCCTATCATTGAGAACGCCAGTATCAATCAATCTACTTATTTTCAGAATTTAGGCATACTGGTGTACTTAGGCGTACCTACACACATAATATTTTTTTTAGATTTATTTATTTCTAATTTTCTTCATATCAACTATTTTATGTATTTCTACTCTCGGTGTATGGCGCATAAATAGTTTACATTCTTTGAAGTTTGTTGTCGACCTTTGCTTCTAAGTATAAATGAGATCTCTGTCTGATCTTTTTTTGAGTTTTAGGAGATTTTGATTTATTCTGGTTGCTTGTCTTAATTTGATGAATATCTTTTTTGTTTGAAAACTCATTTGTACACAGCGCCAAGAAAAATAGTTTTTTAGCGTCGAACAGAGAGAGATGCTTCTATAAGCAGTAGATCCGAAGGGAAAGTAGTTTCCTCATTTAACATGAGTTTGAGAAATCTTTTTCGTATTATATCTAGTTTATTCAAATGGTCATTTAGAATTCCTGCGCAACCGATAATGCCATGAGATATCTGCGACCTGCGACTCTAAAAGTAAGTTCTTTTGGTCTAGGTTTTCCTTTAATTGCTTGAATAGAAAAAGAATCGATCTAAGTTTATTCACCACAAAGTGCACATGTTCATTCCAAGTAAGGTGTTGGTCGATAATAATGCCTAGGTATTCCATTTTTAAAAATATCGGAATATTTTCAGATGTTTAAATTTTGGCAAGGATGTTTGATAGGAACAAAAATGAACAAAATTCAATTTCAAATTTATTCAGGTATTAATCACTAACATACAGTATTCACATAAATCATAAAACAATGAAAAATAGACAAGCAAATTATAGGATGAATCACCTAAGCTAAAAGCTTGTGATGTGATGTCCATCCAGAAATATACCAGTTTAATTATATACAAGAAAATAACAGCAGCATCAGAATACAAAAATGATAGAAGTACGTTACGAAAATGGAAATGGTAGGCATATAATAATGGCTATCGCACACATGCACACAATGCGTAAAATTAAAATTTATGAGTAACATATACATAATAATTTAAAGATATACAAAATATACAATTCTATGCAAATATACAATAATATGTAAACCATATAAAAATCATGTGGTGAACCAAAGTACTTATGTGACACAAGTAGTAAGCCAGCAAAGTTTAATAAAATCAGCACCAGTGGAATTGAAGGCAGGTAAATAACTTTTTTTTTATCTGTTAATTAATGTACAAACAAGGTTTCACATCTATGGAAATTTTCGTTTATGAATGTTTTTAACTCTTTTTTTAATTCGGCTTTGTTTGTAATTTTTTTTATTTTAGTAGGCAGCATGTTATATAGCATTCATTGGTCCCTGATAAAAAATAAAACTCTGTGTATGGGTTTTTCTGCAGAAAGGAACATTCACTGTTAAATTTTGTATTGCTCTAGTGTTATAAGCATGCATTGTGTATAACGCAGGTTTTTTCAACATCCACATTAGACCTTGGTAAATATATAATTTCCTTATGGTAAATAAAGTAGCCTCATCATATAAAATATCAGTTGAGTATTACATGTCTTTTTAAAATATATTTTTTAGTAATGTGTTTTGAATTACCTGTATATTATGTAGAGTAGTGTTATATAGTCCCCCCATATGATGATACAGTATCTCATGACTGATTCGGCCAAGGCATCATACACCGTAAGCATGTTTTCTCTGTTGAGTACATCTTTTAATTGGTAGAACTTAAATGCCAGCTTTCTGAGCCTATTTATTAGATAATCAATGTGGTTTGTCCATCTCAAATATTGATCAATCCTGACGCCAAGGTATTTAAATGAGTCTAATTGTAATATTTTGTTAGAACAGAAACAATTGTTATTACACTGAGTTTCGTGAAAGATAATAAACTGTATATATCAGATTGATCCATTACAGATGTAGAAAAAGTTATAAATTTTATTTTTCCAATATTTAGACTCTGAAAGCTTGCATTTAACCAAGAATACATAAGCTTAATATCGTGTTCAGCATTTTCATATACCCTATCGCAAGAATCACCAACAAACGTTACCGCATCTGCATAAGAAATGATATGACAATTTATATTATTTACTTGTGTAAGACTATTCAAGTATATTAAAAACAAAATTGGTCCCATCACCGTCCCTTGTGGAACGCCGGTGGTGATGAGTAATGGGTCGCTATAAGTATTGTTGATTTTTACTTTTTGGTATTGATTTGTTAAGTAATCCTGGAATATGTTTAATGCTGTACCACTAACACCTATTAACAAAATAAGTTTTCTCATAATTGATGGTTAATCATTGATGATCGAACCATTCTTTTATATTCACTAGGTCATTTTCAGCTTTGTAGCTGTGCCCAGTTTTCAGCAGAGTGGAATATGGTTCTGCGAAGCTAAATAACGGATCCACGTGTTCCGATATAGAATAAACTATTGAGATATAAACTAGACAGTAGGGGATCCAATATTGTTCCCTGCGGCACACCATATTTAATATTAGTGAAATCGCTGCAGTTGATATTGCCGCATTGTTTTTGGTTTGATAGGTAGCTTTCTGTTTATTTGAGAGTCTCATTTCTTATTCCTATATGTTCTAGGGAGTGCAATAATTGCCAATGTGAGACCGTATCCAAGGTTTTGCAAATCTAAAAATACGCAAATGGAAGGTGTTTTACTGTCGACGGCTGAATAAATTTTGTCTTTAAGATTTAATATAGCATCTTATGTAAATGAAGATATATAAAAAATAATATTAATTTTATAAACAGCGGAGGTCGAAATGTTAGTTAGTACGTCTAACTAAACTAGAACTCAAAATTAAATAGAGATATGGTGTCAAAAGTGTCCTGCTAGGGAGTAAATCCCATGCGGCGGTAACGTGCTTATCTTTTCAATATATTCGCAGGTACTTCAGAGTCTTTGTAAAATAACAAAAAAAAAATTAGAATAAGGAGGAAGCATTATATTTTATCCGTCACGTAATTTTCGAAATTGCTCTCAGTATCTGTGCCCTTAAGCTTTCGGGAATATTAATATAATCAAGATAACAAAGAAAATTAGTATGCTTACAAAACAGGGCAATAATCGCCGTAATATTCATTTAAAATTCACCTCTGCTCCTCGACTCCGCTGAGCACACCTCAGTTTACCTGCATGAATTTTAAACTTTTTGGATGTAAGCATCACCCGCTCCTGCTCATTTCTTATGTTATCTATGTTTCCTTTAAAAAAGCAACAAAGCAGGTATAAGTAGCGGCGTAACTTAGCTCTATTTTAGATTATCCCATGATGTATGCCGGTAAAGATGTGCTTGGAATAAAAAAGCTACAGATTATTTTATAAAACCTGGAGTTGCCTTTATATTTCATGCGAAACAAAGACGCTTTGTAAGTCCAAAGTAAAATTAGTCTTTCTGGTATTCTTTGAGGATATATTTTTATTACTCGAAAACGTTAGTTGTTTAAACCTATTTCGCGGAATAAAACGGTAATGACAAGGCTAATTCTATATTATATTTTATAGTTTTGTCACTTGCAAGCCATTTAAATGATTATTTTCTTATTCATAGTAATTTCATTTCATTTGAACTTATATTAATTCCATCTTCTCTGTGTGTGTGAAATCGATTCATTGCGACCAATCAAGGTGCACAATGTGCGTTTCAAAATCAATTGAAAATAATGTCCTATAACTTCCGACATACTACGTCTTCAATCGGAAAACGCAAAATAAAATGTGATTGTAATAAGCCCCCAGCAGGCAGATTTCCAGTGCAGCGCTGTTGTGCATCGCCAGCCGCAAACTAGTTTCGAGCTTGTTAGCTCTCATTGCACATGTTGTGCACCTTGATTGGTCGCAATGAATCGATTTCCTTTCATAGGAAATAGTGGAATACTGGACTGTCGTATTAGGTATATTTTTACTTTACTACACCTTTATTATTTTTGTAAAAAAAATTAACTTGCAGCAGTGACAATTCTTACACTTATAGACTGTGTAAGTGAACTAATTAATCCAATAAAATTAAGTGAATTTTAAGTCCAACCTAAAACTAATTTGGGACAAGCTGATTTTAGCGTAATTGTGTTCCCTAGGGGGTACTTTTTAGGTGCCTAAAAATCTCCAGTGGTCCCCCGAGCCAAGCTACCCCAAAACCACCCCTAATGGTACAATTTTTTATTTTTTGCGATTTTCTCAAAAACCTTAAACTTTTCGACAAAACGTCAAGATACATTTTTCATAGAATATAAAATTCCCTATCGGTGGGTATATATAGTATAAATTCGAGTAATTGCAAAGCCCTCTATATCCTTTTGAAAATAAATAAAATTTAAATTCTGCAAAATAATTTTCGATTTCGCAAGTTCTAACCAATATTTTAAAACTATAATGACACTACTTGTGTTTAATTGTATTTTTATTATATCTGCGTCATTTCTGTAATTCGCAATTATTTATGTATTCATATTATTCGCTATACTTAACTTTACAAATAAATTTAAGCTTAAGAATATCTTGCCGGTGTGCATGTTAAAGAACACGGTAAAACCCTCGGTATACTTTTCGACGTTGTAACAAAATCCGACTTAGGAAAAATTTCGCATGAAAAGCGTGATTCACGTAAAAATATCGTGGAAGAGGTTTTTAATATTCTTAATCATATTTTCGCTCTACGGAGCGATTTTTATGCAAACATTTCCATAACTCCTCAAGGAGCGTCATTTTAGAAAATGTAGTAAATGTCGCTGTATAGGGACGTAATGTCGCCCCAATCACCTAAATTTAGAAACTATAACAAAATTTGACTTCAGTTTCGGAAATTTCAAAATTACGAATCCACGTTGTTAAGCACTGCAACTCATGCGAGGTCTTAAATATGAGGACAAGTTAATCCAACTTCTATTAAAAGTATATCGTGAGTTTTAGCCCTTAGCGACATGGGACCCCCATCATTTCCTAGCAGTCGATTTTGACGGGGAAATGATGAGTTTTAACGGGATTTGCCCTAAACCGGTTCCTCAGTGATTCGGTGTCAGAAAAGTATCTTTACCATGTACTCATATGTGCATGGGAGCGCCTTGCCTGAACGTATAAAATTGTAATTGCAGAATACAATTCAAAGTAGTAGCGATTCAAGCATTTTCAAGCTCCGAGGACCGACCAAAATTGTTATTGAAATACAAATACGTGAATAAGACAGGTAAGCAAAAGCCCACCAAATTTCAGAAACATTGAACTTTTCTTGAATCTTTTTGTGTAATCGTTATCTCACAAAACTGCATATTGGATGGTAGTTGGTACATTATAAATCGTTCCGTTCCTCACCATGTGTTGTACACGGGCCAGACTAGTGTTTGTTAAACACATTTCTTAAAAGTTGTTGTAAAAACATAAATTTTTGAAGAGATTCAATATATATTTTTGAACTTTATATTGTCTTTTAATTGTATTTTCTAACATAATTCCCTTTCAGGTATAATTTTAAGAAAGTGTTAGTACATCAAGTGTTAGGTTTATAGTGTTACGACGTCCAATATATACCATCAGAGCAGCAGTTAAGCAAAAACGAACAGTAAGTATAAGTTTTCATCATATTATTTTCCGTCTGAAACAGTCATCTTGAACCCTAATTTTGTGAACGTTAACATTCATTTTTGAAATATATATAAAGTCCTTCAGACTCCAAAAGATGAATCGTTCACATGCACATAGATCTCCAAGTAATAAATAACTGAACTGAATAATTTATTAATGAGTTATACATTATAAAGAGTAAGAAAAATAAAAATAATACAAAAAACATAAAACATTATCATTAAAAGATGAATTAAAACTCAAACAAAATTAACTAAAAATCCTCATCTTCAACAAAAGACACGTCTGTTGCTACATTACTGCAATATTGTTCCAGACAAAAACTACACCTTGCAGTGCATTTTAAATTAAATTTGCTGCAAGTGCAGAACTTACTGGAGCAGTTAGATTTGCATCCACAAAAAAAAATTAAAAATGGATTCGAGTTCAATTCTTTTGTGGTTGTAGTGCGCCATCCTTTTTTATCCACCCCAATCCTTCGGATTTAATTCGTTGCTCATCCATAGCTGTGCTTTCAAGTAAACTCTTTTAATATGAAGTTCAGTAGCTTCAGATGTAGATGGCAATGTAGCTAAGTAGCTCAAAATTTTGAAATAAATCTTGACGGGCAATTATGTGACAATATTTATAATACCTTAATTCATTTAAGTTTTCGCTTTTGTAACTGCCATACCATTTTAAAATAAAATGTTGGCCTGCTTTTATTAAATCAGGTAGATTGGGAAAACCGCTTTTAAATATGGAAATATCGTTAGAAAGAGCATTATTATTTTTTAACATTGTTAATGCCGTTTTCTTGCCCTTTTTAAAAAAATTCTGACGTTGTATCGCAACCAGTCATAGCATAAAGAAATAATATATTTTGACAAATTGATTTATCTAATATATTTTGTAGTGCCTACATATTTGTTAGCTTATCCAGCTTACCACATGTACCGGGTCTCAGCATATAAATATCTTGAGTTGCACAATGCTCTAGAAGCAACAACATAATGTCTATGGCACAATCCACAGCTGTTTTAGCAATAATATAATATGCAGTATTTGCTACTTTCACTGAAATACCGAGATTAACAAAATGGGCCTCTAAAAAATTAATGAGTTTCTCATTATTTGAAAAAACTGGTAAAAAATGATCTTCGTTTTGTATCATTGGAACTTCCGAATTTCCTGATTTATTAGTACTTGCTGCTTGTAGGTAGGTATTGTTTGTGTGATTGTGCTGCGAAAGTACCACCTACCGATATTTTCGTACTGTATAGTACTAAAAAAATAATTGCGAGTTACATACATGACGCAGATATGATAAAAATACAATTAAACACAAGTAGTGTTATTGTAGTTTCTAGTTTAAAGTTCCTCTCTACTGTTAATGGTTACGTCATATACCTTTACTTTTATATGTCCCCAAAGACAATAATCAACAGGATTTAAATCCGACGTCCTTGAAGGCAATGATGAGGTCCATTTTGATCTATCCACATATTTGGAAATTGTCATATTATGTACTTTGTAATATTATTAAAATTTTTGAGCATTGCCTACTTGACGACAAAGCAGCTATGTTATAAAATCATCTCTTAAGTTAGTAAATGGATTATTTGGAACCTAAAAATTCTTAACAGATATCTGTTTACAGATGAGGCACAATTTACAAGAGATGGTGTTTAATTTAAGAAATTCACGTGTTTGGACAGAAAATAATCTACATGCTATAAGACAGAATAAATCCCAATATAGATTTGGTATTAATAGGTATAGTGCGGGAAAGAGGAAATTGAGAGGGGGGGGGGGTGCGAGGTGAGACGCTAAGAAGGCAACTGTACGTATGTCTGTTTACGCTTTTAAAGGACCACGCAATTTTCTTATGGAAAAGTGACTTGCGTTAAATTGGTTGAAATTTTGATATGTTGTATATCCCATTTCTCTGATCAAATGTCTCAATTGGCACAAATTGACAAACTTTCACAGTCTTGAGATAAAGCTTGCTAAAGTAAGAATTATCGTTTATTTGAGGTGTATGGGTCTGGGTTAAATCACTACTCTTTTTTTTGCTTCTAGGGTCTCACAGTGGTTTGAAAACACCTCATAACTGTCATGGTTTATTTATTGAAATATTACATCATATAATCTCAAACGTCGTCACGTCATATGACGTCATAGCATGTAACATCGTGTCATAGAACATCATGATTTAAATAACATTCTTTTCTCTTACTTCTAGGTGCTCAGATCACAATAAAATTCAAAGTGACCACTATGAGGTTCTGTGACACGACATGACCTGCTATGACGTCATATGATATGATAAGACAATCACTTATACTGTTTAGGTGTTATTAAACAAATCTGAGACATTGATGCATTTGATACAGAGATAGGATACACAACATATCAAAAATTCAACCAATTTAACGGAAGTCACTTCTCCATAAGAAAATTGCGTTGGCTTTTGTTGTGTGGGCTCAGTTTAGCTGGCAACAATTTACACTACTGACTATACAGTAGTTACAGTATCCTAGTTCACTTAATATTTGAGTAAATTGTTACTACCTAGCAAGAACCACGGGGAGGTATGAGCATATCTTGCCATGATAGGATGGGTAAAGAATATTAGTACAGGATAAAGAAAATTATACAAAAAATAAAACTAGTAAAAATTTAAAATAGTAACAGTAAAAAAATATATAGGTATCCTCAAAATAAATAAAAAAAATAACAATAAACATCTAAAAACAAAAAAAAACTTAAAATAGTAACAGTAAAAAAATATATAGGTATTCTCAAAATAAATTAAAAAATAACAATAAACCTCTAAAAACAGAAACAAAACTCGAAATAGTAAATTTTCGTAAATAAAATATGTATTCTCCAAATAAATAAAATTAAATATAATTGAATTCTTTAAATAAATAAAAATAGATTAAAATACTTACGAACACACAAAATGACATAAATAATAAGCTTCATATCACGATCACTATCATTGAACACAAAAACGGACACAAATAATAAACTTATATATATCACTACCACTTCTTCAATCACAAGTCATCACAATCACTTCTTCCTCAGAATCCTGTGCGTTCTCCCCCTCTTCTTCATTTTCAGATAATGAACTATCGTCTTCTAAATTTATAATGAATTTATTTTCCCCATTTTTATTAAATTCACAAAGTTTCAAATAATCATCCTCAATTCTAATCACTTTGGCAGTTCTCTTTTCCCAATCTTCCTTGGTAATTTTGGACACTTCGTTTTTAATTAACTCTATCACTTTTTTGTCGAATTTTGGAAAAGTATTTCCTTTTCTGATATTTTTTTTCAATTTTCCCCAAATCAATTCTATTGGGTTGAAAATACAATAATATGGTGGTAATCTTAAAACTTTATGGTCAAATCTTTCAGCTATACTGTCTATAACATAATTCTTCTCAAATGTTTTCGTATGAAGGACTTCCAAGAATTCTGTTTTAGTATAACTGTCCATATAATATAGGTCGTGATCCGTTAAAAAAATTTGCAACTCCAATTTAGTCGAACTCTTATTAGGAATTTTATATAATTCTCTTGAATGGTACTTCGCATTGTCAAGAACAATAACACTATTTGGCTTTAATTTTGGAATTAGAGTATTTTCAAACATTTTTCAAAAATTACTCCCTCCATATGCTTGTGATAATCCACGTTACACTCTTCCATGTTTTTCCCGCATAGTTTCAATGCATTATCTACCCATCCATCACCTGATCCACAGTGTAATATAACCAATCGAGTCCCCTTATTTGGAGGCAATGACTGTGGTAGACATTTTTTAGTTCCATCAGTCCATCCTTTTTTTACGGTATCGTGAGTGTCATACCAAGTTTCATCTAGGTAATAAATTGTTCTATTTTCCCTTCTGAACTTTTTAATCTCCTTTAGATATGAATGTCGCCAATCCACTATTCGTCTGCTTTCCATAATCGCCACGCGTTTATTAATTGTTTTAAATTTAAATCCAATTTTTTTCAGCCAGTTCCTTAAAGTTCTTGTCGTATATTTCAAAGGACAATCCATTTCCTTTAGTTTTCTGTCTACCACGTCAACAGTCGGGATTTCATTTTTCTGATATGCATCATAAATTACATTTTTTTAAAGTTTTGCTATTGATGGATCTAAAATTTTTGATATACCAGCGTCGCAACGTTGCTTTCTTTCGGTAACACCTGTTTTCACTAGTTTGTACAATGTGGAATAGGGAACGTGGGTTAAAGATTCTGTTTCCCTTAATATATCTAAATCACGCAAATTAAAGTCATTAGTTTGTCGCTGTAAAAGAGTATTATACACATTTAAACAAATTTGTTTCCCGTCACTGCTTAAATGCCGTTTTTTTCTCCCTTGAAACTGATTTGGAATTTTATTTTCTTTATCACTGAAATCACTATAACTGTCACTTTCACACTCACAATCACTCGATCGACTCATTTTTGTAATAAATAAGTTACATACCAGCAAAAAGACAAATATAAACTAATGTATTAATGTATTAATTGCACTTACACCCGTACACTCCGCCGTATATGAAAGTAAACTAAGTCCGCCTCTGAAGTACCATATCTCACATGTCGTTCGTGCTAGTTGGCAAACAACACAAGCCTGACCTTCTCTCTCATTCTAATGCACGCGACATAAAAGACGTAAAACATGATGTGATACAAACAGCTATGCGTTATGCATAGCCACTACCCTCTCTATTCCTCACTACGTCTGTGACCGTTTTCATTTATCGTTTTCCTCTACAATAAGTATTTGGTGCGGTGTTTTGCAATTGGGCCACGTATCCTCCCTGATAGATTATCAGGTGAACTACCTTGTTTTTAAAATTATTTTACAATAGTTCACTTACATAGTCTAGAAGTGTAAGAGTTATCACTGCTGCAAGTTAAATTTTTTTGTTAATTAAACCCTTGAATAAATATTCAAGTTCCAACTGTCTCGACTATTTTAATGAAATTGAATTTACAGCAAGTAATCAAGGTTGACGAAGAATGAAATGCGCAAACAAATTAAGTAAGCTTTGCGCTCTTTTCGAATATCGAAACAGATCTACAAAATTTTGTCATACAGGTTGTTGATTTTGACATACAACATATTGTCAGTTTTATATATTCTAAGTATGAACCGATTATACAGGGTGGTTTCAATAGTTATGACCAAAGAAAGATTTGGCCAAGATCGATAAAACATAATGTTTCTCAATAAGTATTTGGAACTGCCAAAGTGCCATCTATCGACAAGTAACGTATGTACCTTTAAGTATTTAGTATTTTAACATTTTTCAATATACTATTTTATTTAACAATTTCACTTTATGTGTATATATATTTCATAGAACTGTAGGTAGTTAATAGCTAATGACGTAAGAAATAATGACAGGCGATATAAGAAGCCATTGTCTCCACATTAGCCGTGATGGTTGTTTATTTACATAAAACTTATTTTTTAATAGTTAAACTTAAACATCTGGCATAGCTAGAATCTTGATTGCTTAAACGATATATAGATTTTTTCCGCTTTTATTTCCCAAAGGCGTCTGTTTCATTAATTAGTATTCTGCTTTTATGACATTCAACGAAAGAAGTGTAAATAAAACGGATATAAAATAGATATTTAATTACACTGAACTCTGTATAAATTTCTAATTATACTTTTAATAACGGCAGTTTTATTAACTTTTAATGGTTCACATTATAACGTTGCAATAAATAGCTTAACTATATTTTTTTCGACATAAAACTTTTATTTTGGCTTACAAATCTAAGTTTAATACGCAGTCATAATGCAGCTCAAGGGGTCACAATTCGTAGGACATGTTCCAAAACATGTGTGTTTACATCATTATATTTCGGACCTCAATGGTTAACTAGTATAGTAGTATAGTAGAGCATACTTAGCGAAGTGGGTTCGAGCACCGCTTACTGCAAAGTAATTTTTAAATATAAATTATTCCCAAGAAGTAGTTCGGATTCCCTTATAAACTATAGGGCACCGTCTCTTTGTCAGACAAATCTAGATCTCCTAGACATGGCCTAGAAGACGGTTAAAAAACATTTTCAAACATTTGCTAAAAGATACAATTTTAACACATTTTTTTGTCTTCCTTAATATACAGTGTGTCTCTGGATGGGGTACCCACCGCGCTCTAATAAACTCGCATTTTTTATTTGCCGAGAAAATGTCATTCTTTATAAAAAGTTTTGTTTGCTTGCTAGTGGTAATATCCACGTTAGATGGCTCAAACAGCGAGGAAGCTGGGAATCGTCAGCGTAGACTTGCAGATGTGAACTAGTTACATTTTTTGTGCGAAGAGGGAAACACTCATGAGCTCCCAACCTGAGCTGGGAAGTGTCAGAATCTTACCACACTCCTTCTCACAGTGTCATCTGTGAACGTTCCGAGGGCATACTGTGTTATAGTACCTTTCCTATATCGGTACTATAAAAAATATAAAATATTTCAAAAATTTACAAATATGTGTGCCAAGTCAAAACTATAAAAAAAACTACTGGCTACACTTAAATTAATAAAAAATACAGTTTTTCAAAATTAATTCTGAAAAAATTCACGCCCATTCGATAATTCCCAAATAACACACATTCACCGTCAAATTCCACCAAACATTCAAATTCACCATTTTAGGACACAAATCTGTTCAAAAAGCCACCTTAAAAATATCAGCACCAAATAATATTAAAACATATCGAAACTACATTCCCTACCTCCAGTCACAACATTCGTTTTCGCTTTTTTAATTTCCTACAACCCGATTGCTATTTCAATTTTCACTATTTATTGGTCACCCCTCGTAATAAATCAAAACTACTTTCCCTACCATCTAGTCTCAACATTCTATTTCGTTTCGTTAATTTTCTACAACCCGTTAACTATTGCAAATTTTACTATTTATTGATCGCCCCTTGTAATACTACATACAATATCGGGATTTCCCTTGCAACCGATATCAAAACTTATTTCTGTTCCATTCACTTCGTACCCATCGAGAACATTCTCATATCTTTACGTCCATCTCTCATCTATAGGGAACGTTCTCATATATTTGCAAACGTAAAACGTCAGACCTTCGTTTCGACTTTACGGGGTCATCTCAAAACCGTTAAATTTCCAGACAGTGAAACCTTAATAACTTCTAAACCCGAATTGATTCAAACTTCATTTTTATATCTCCTTTTTACTGCCGATTTTTCTATATAATTTTTATTTCCGAAATTATAACTTGCAAATTATTACGCAATGTTGTGCAATATTGCGCCATCGTACCGATCCAGACTAGACGGTACCATTTCCAGCTTTAAAAAGGGCGTAAAAACGTTTGTGCTTGACTCACGGGGCATGAAAAATGCAACGGTTCTAGCATATAAAATGCCGAGTTTCACAAGCCCAAATCAAGTAGTTTTCCAGTGGTTTTCTTGCATATTTAAATCGTTCCAGAAGTTTCCTGTACAAGTACAAGTGAAATTAATTTGTTTAAGACGCTTACTTAAAATTAAAGAAGTCTCAATTGTCTCAAGTCGAAATTTAACTGTTCCCTAAAAACAATATAGTGTAAAAATAAACAAATTATGTTAAATAAAATTTTAAACTCTGTAGGTTGACGCAAGTGATTTTTATTTATTTTCCCCTTTTTTCCACAAAGTTGCATTTTTGCCTTTGAGGTAGAACTTTCGGTGGATTTTTAAAAGTGGTTTACCCTGTAGGCTTATTCCACTAAAATTCTGTCCAATTTTACTCATTAGAGGGTTCTTTATCAACGAACAGTTCTTCAAACTCGGAATTTAAACATCCTCGCCCATGGCAATTAGAGCATATTATTGAGCAGCGCAATCCAACTTTAACATAGGTGCACCGTTTTCCGCAACCTTTTATGCAGCTGCTCAGCTACTAGCTGAAGGGTGAAAATTGCTGCTGGTAACTTGGTGGTGTAAATGGAAACTAAGAGATTGCCCACTTTCTTTCAACTTCATTTTATTGGTTCCAAGTTTTCTCCTTGCCAAGATTGAATTGGATATATATATATATATATATATATAGCCGTAATATTTTGAAGCTGTTTATGTTTATCGCCCTGTCGACCGTTGCTAGCGGTTATTAAATTCATCAAGCCTCTTTCATCACGCACAGTTTCACCTTCTTGAAGCGTCTTTTCGCAATTGGAACAATCACCTATTGTCTCCATATCTACAGAAACACTTTCACGCACATATAAGTCTATGTAGTAATAATGTATCTGCATATGTTTTTATATTTTTTTCAGTCTATCTTTACCTATTAATCTGCTGTATTTTTAGTTGATAAACTAAAGATGAGGTCTGCAGATACTGTATAATTTTATTTAGTTATTCCTTTACCGTCTGGAATACACACACATGGGAAGCTGATGGGAAGCTGTGAAGGAAGGAAGCTGTGAAGGACGCATTATCTATAAATTGACAAAAATTTCAGTGTTGTTAAAACTATTGGTTACTGTGTTCTTCCGTGGAGCAGCGGATTACGTAAAGTCAACAAAAATATGGGGTAGAATAAACAAAGCTTTTTCTCAGTGTACGCTTAGGTAATAAAAACGTATCACAATCAAACCAGACTTCTATTTAAATTAGACTATTATATCAATGTTGTACCTGCTTTGTCCGAACATCATAATTTTTAAAATAATTACGAAGGGTAGACAGATTTTACATCTTTTACCCCACGTAATGGCTTAGTTTTAGTAGTTATTATTTAAATTTATTAATAACCAATTTCAAATTGTATAATAGACTAATATTTATTATAGCGGCACCCAAAGAATACTACTCATTATTTACGTTGTGGCCCTATACAAATTCCATTTAAAATTATGTAAATAGAGTCGAGGCTTGGTAGGGTGCCCGTGGACCAACTGAAGGGAGCAGCGTCACAGATATCTTTTCTGGAACTAAATTGAAATCGTGAAAACTTCTAACACGAAACAAAAAGATTCCACGGAGGTGAATTAACCTGATAAGTGTCTGAAGGAGAAAATATTTTAAAATATCATTACCAATGTAATGTATTAGTTTCAGCACAATTAGCAAGGCCACCTTCTTGTCCCTTTCTGGCGTGATTCTTTGTAGGAGCAGAAGGTGCTTTGCCATTATACATGGTGGACCATCAATAATATGCCATAGTTCAGGGGTAGATTTTTCGGGCCAAAATATGAGGATATAACAAAATATACTTTAGTAAAATGTTGTTGTGGAAAAGTTCAAATTATGTTTTCGTATTTTTGCAATTACTCAACAGCCTCTTGACTGATCTTCGCCAAATTTGCTAGAGGAATTTTTTTTATTCTAAGAAACAATATTTTATGTATTGCATCACGTTAAATCATAGAGGGCGCCGCAGGACCTATATCTGATGAATTTCTTTCATATTTTTTTTTGACAAAACCTTGTGATACTCTGACCAGAAAATCTGATGAGGGCGTCATTTCCACGTATAAAAGGTGCATTCGGTAGAACTTGATAACTCCAACCGTTTTCGAGGGAAGTGCCGTTAAACATTTCAATAATTTTTTGAAAGACAAATTAAACAAACTGTATTTATTGAAAAATGTGCTTTGGTTACGTCTTAGTTATGTCACTTAATCGTTTTATTTTGTTCTTGTGTTCCTCGAGCTAATTTCTTTAACTTCTTTATTTACAATGCCTAGACATAATAATTTTTCAAATTGGGGAATGAGGGATACGATATGTGTTTACGCATAAAATAATTCTAGCGTAAGTGCTGCAGCGAGGAGATATTCATTGCAATATCCAAATAGAATACAGCCAGAGCATAAGATTTTCAAAGAGCTGCTTCGTTGTTTGGGAGAAACGGGTTCATTTCGCCATGAAAATGATGTAGGACGACCGAAACGGATTACTCCAGATCAAGAACTACAAATTTTAGTTCGTGTTAATGAAGATTCCAAGTCAGCTCAAGTCGTTTAGCGGCGGCAATAGGGGTGAGTAAACAATCTGTGATAAGAGTCATTACGTAAAGAACACTTGTACCTATATCATCTCACTCCTGTACAAAACTTACTTCGAATGGATCTTCCACAAAGGCTACAATTTTGTCAATTTGTTCTAAATAAACACAACAGGGATCGAAATTTTGTTAAAAACACTTTATTTACCGATGAAGCAACTTTTACTCGCCGAGGCGTTTTTAACTGGAGAAATGCCCATTACTCGGAAGTAGAAAATCCTCATGCGGCTAAAGAAAGGCATTTTCAGCAAGAATTTAAGATTAACGTTTGGTGTAGTAGTGTTACATGGCCTATGTCGATTTAACAGTTTTATTTAAAAACTAGTGTTTTGTGTATATTTAGCACGACCTGTATAACATTTTTGGATTCATTTTGGATTTTTGTAAGTGAAACTGTTTTCAACTAACAGAATTTTATTTGTATAACTGCTAAACCATTTCACACTGTTTTATGTACTTAGTTTTATATCTTAGGAACTCAATCATATTCTACACTATTTTGTATTTCCGTTCTAGACAGCATCCCAGGAAACAATTAATTAACAATTGTCTACAAATCATTTATTTACATCTGTTCATATTTGTGGTTATGTACAAAATAGAAATTACAAACTGAGGTAAAGGCAAATCAGCTGCTATGGAAATAATAAAAACTTTTATTATAGATGCCTTTTGTCGATCATGTGCCACTAATTTAGTTGTGAGTGCGGGAATCTACAAGGCAGGTTGTTGCGCTTAACTCAATCATTGACAGATGGCCATACTTATACTATTTCTATATTTCGAAATACGAAAATATTTCGCATGAAGCGCGCGCTCGACGTAAAATACCATCAGATGGTTTTTATCAATATAATAACATTTTCGCTCCACTGAGCGTTTTTCATGCAAAAATATTGAAAACACACCAAAGAGTGAAATTGTAGAAAGTATACTAAACATCGCTGCACGAGGGCGTAATGTCGCCCCGATCACCAAAAATTAGAATTTACAATAAAAACTTTTTTTTTGAAAATAAAAATTATTTTTATGAACTTACGTTACGTGGCACGAGAACTCATGCGTTATGTCAGATATAAGGACAGGTTGAAAATTTCGATTTCAAAGTTTCAAGGGAGATTTTGGCAAGTACACTATAGGCGTCGAGGATGTATTTTCATTTTTAGCATTCAATTTTGAAACACATCGTTTTCCGCCCTAAACCGGTTCCTTAGTGATCCGGTGGCAAAATAGTTTAATTACCATGTACTCATATATGCATGGGACCGCCTTATCTGAACGTATGAATATATATAACTGCCACATTATTATTCAAAGTAGTTGCGATTCAAGAATTTTTAAGCTCTAGAAGAGCACCCGAAATTACCATTGTGATAATTTGAAATTCAGGCAAACAAAAGCCCACCTATTTATAAACATTGAATATTTAAATTGAATCTTTTTGTCTAATCGTTTGCTATAAACCACAACATTGGATGGTAGTTGGAGATAGATATTGTCTGAGTCGTCCTCTTCCTCGCCCTGTGTGGTATGAGGACCAAAATTCTTTACAATTATATATTTTGTTAACCTTATACCCATGAAATTTTGTAAACATATTTTTTGGGAAGGCCAATATATATTTTTGAACTATAACTATATTGTGTTGAAAATTTCCCTTTCAGGTTAATTAAGAAAGAATTAGCATTTAGAGTGTTAGTTATTTAGAGTGTAAATTTAGGATAGTGCCCCGACGTCCAATTGATACCATTCAGTGTCAGCAATTAAGCAGAAGAACAGTAAATATAAGTTTTGTATTTTTCGTCTGAATCAGTCGCTTTGGACCCTTCAGGTGAAAATTTTAATAATCACTTTAGGAAGGGTAGTAAAAGTCCTTCAGACGTTGTACGATGGATCGTTCGCAATACCAGTGAGGAATATAACTGGTTCAATGTCAATGTTTTAGGAGGTTGTTTTGAGCTCTAATGAAATGTGGTCAGTAGTAGATTTAGTGTTTTTTGTTACTCTTATGGGTTTGTTTATATAGGAAGTAAAACTGTTTGAATATAATATATTTAAATAACTATTAGTTTCGTTCGCATCTTTTTTTAATAAATCAATATTTGTGTGACCTACATACACCTCTAAACATTGTTTTTATACACTGTTTAAATACATTTCAAAATCCCTTAGATACCACTTTAAATCTGTTGCTGCAAGCCTATAAAAGGCTGTCAAACCTATTTTATATTTTATTTCAAGAAGTTATCTGAAAGGATGACCCTTATAAAGTTACTGTCATTTATTGGTGTTATATTAACTATAACTGATATATTGTTTTTTATATACAGTAAAACACCATCACATTTATTAAGAAACGATTTATTTGCTAACAATAAATCGATTTTCTGATTATGATCATGTATACTTGCTTGGTTTTCTTTGACCGTATTTAGAATAAATCATATAGGCAATTTCCGTCACATTGTTTTTTTATAGTTGGTGTGTATACGTCCTTACGTTCTGTAATACACAAATCGATTTTGTATTTTTTTAAAAGAAATTTTTTTAAATAATGTGTAAATTCTCAAATAAATTATATAAATCTATGTTTTAACAATTACAAAGGCAATTTTCATGATCGTAGTTTATGAAGGATCTAAAATAATTTATAAGGCACTAACATCTACCCTCTTTATATATTCAGTTTGAGGTAACGCAGGTACGTAACTTAATGACGTCTCACATAAATTATAATCAAGTGAAGATGATGTCTTGCATGGGGTATATATTCCTTTTCTCAGCACAGAGAGGCTCCTGTATGAACTCCACGAACCTCTTAAAGTATTAACTAAGTTTAAATAGTTTGTCTTAAGTACTTAAATTCTTGGCATGTTGAATTTTATGTGATATATGGTTAGTTGCATATTGATTTAATTAATTTTATGATACGTGGCTCACCATCTATGCAATTTCGTGAAATTATAACGAGATTTTATGGCCGTTGTAAACAAGGGCTCAGGTGTTAATAATTGGTCTTGTTCATGAAGTTTTGACGTAAGTTTTTCATATTATGAAAATTGTTTACGATGTTTTCATGGTACTTTTTGCGGAATATTTTTACGGCAATTTATGAATAAATTTTCATGCTGATTTAGCCAGGAGAAAATACACTTGTACATCTGAATTTTAAGTAATTTTGTAAACCTTATTGCAAGTTGATATATAAAACTAGTTAAATGGATTATCAAGAAATAGGTCACATACGACATACAGTGTCTAATATTAATAAAGATAGAATAAAGATAAAGCAGATATGTTTAACAATTATTTCGCAATTATAGGTACCAATATGGCGAACAAAATAACTCAAATATGTCTCCCATTTTCATAAAGATTTGTCAGCAGACGCTATGTTAGACTTTCTAAAAGACAGATTTAATATTGACAATTTTATATATCACAAAATAAAACCTAAATATCATGCGTCATCGTTCAGTGCCTTTAAAATTGGTGCCGATGCCCGTTTAAAGAACGAACTACTAAAACATAGTTCTTGCAATTGCGGGATTACGGTAACAAAATTTGATTTTTACGTGCAGCCAAAAACAGAATACAATTTGAAAGAAAGAAACAGATGTAGCTGTTCGACAAGTTGCGGACTCTTCTCGTCTGTAATTTGATAGACTAGAGCAACAGTGAAAGGTTGTTGTGTATTCGCCTATGTCGTACTGGTGAGAGCTAACAAGCTCGAAACTGGTCTACGGCTGACAATACTCCCTGCACTGTAGTCCTTTCTATAAGATTAAACTGCCCGCGGGCTTATTGCAATCAGATTTTACTTTTGCGTTTTCCTGTTGAAGGCGTAGTATGGCGCAAGTTATACAATTGTTTTGGAAAAGCACATTGTGCACCTTGATGGGTGGTAATGAATTTATTTCCTTTCATAGGAAACAGTGGAATATTTGGTCTTTCGTAGTATGTATTCCTGTCTAATATATTGACGTCTTCGTAGTCGATTTTATGATTCTCGTTATTATGGACCTGTTCAGCTATCGCCGACCTATCCGTGTATCCAAATCTGGTATTTCTCTGGTGTTCTTTGATTCTGCACTGGATACTCCGTCCTGTGTGTCCGATGTAGCTCTTACCACATGTGCACTTCAACTGGTAAACACCTGTTGATAACAGTTTGGGGACAGGGTCTTTGACTGACGGAAGCATCTGCTGTATTTTCTTCACTGTTCGAAACCGTACACCTACTTTCTTTTTCAATAAAATCTTCTTCAGCCTATCTGTGACTCCCGCGACGTAGGGTAGGCATGCATACGTTGTTGGTTGTTGCTGTTCTTCTTCTGTAGTTCTCCTCTGGTTATTTACTACTCGTTGTATATTGCTTTGACTGTATCCGTTCTTCTCTAAAGCTTGTTGGACATTCTGTAGTTGCTCGGGTTTGTTCTCGGCGTCGCATATTGTGTTGGCTCTGTGGATCAAGGTTCTAATTAACGCTCTCTTCTGTTGTGGATGGTGGGAGATGTCGCATGTAGGTAACGATCGGTGTGCGTTTTCTTTCTGTAGACACCATGAGCCAGCTTGCCATTGTGTGACCTTTTCACTAATACATCTAAGAAAGGTAAAGCTCCATCTTGCTCGGTCTCGATTGTAAATTTGATACTTGGATATTGTTTATTGAAATGGTCGAAGAAAACAGATAAAGATGATTCTCCATGTGGCCATATGATGAACGTATCGTCTACGTAGCGTAGCCAGCACTTTGGTTTATTCTCACTGCAGCGTATGGCTTCCTCTTCAAAAGCTTGATATTCATGGAATCATTCATGAACAATAAAAACAATAGTGGGCCCAGTTTGCTGCCTTGCGGTATGCCACTAGGACCATAGTACGTTCTGGAATAGTAATTGTTTACGTTCACATATTGTTTTAGAAAAATAGGATCTTAAATAATGAAGAAAATTTTCTTTAAAACTTCATAGCTCTCATTTTCTACATACTAACTGACGAGTTAGTTTATCAAATGCTTTTGTCATGTCGGTATATATTAGGTCAACCTACTTCTGCTGATCAATATTTTCAGCCAAATAGTAAAATACTTGGTAATATTGTAAAGATTTCATTTATCTCTTATACCATCTATTCCTACAGCTCACTTTCTTATCTTTTAGTTTCCTGATTTTATTTTCGTAGAATTTGTAGGTTCTAAGAAAATTGAATTTAAGTTGCAGCTATTTTTCGGTTTCATTTGATTTGCTAAAGTACGACCCATTTCAGCATAAGTTTTATTAAAGATATCTACTACTTATTCAGGTTTGTCTCTCTGTTTTTTTTTTTGTATCACTGGAGTATATAATTATGTGTTATGTGTTATTACTGATTAATAGGTCTGTAAAATCATATTAAAACGTTTTCAAATGGTCACTAACGCTGGAGGTATTCATTTTTAAAATCTATTTTAATTTTGGTTAATTTTGTAACTTATTTTTCTTCTTCTTTTCATTTTCTAACATATTCGTTGTGATTGCTCATTAATAGACCTCTAGTTCATTTTACTCTCCGATTTTAAGTGTTTATAAATTATGTAATAAATTTTAAATAAATTTTACATATATTATTGTTCTGTTTATCTTCGTACCAAATATTTTTTCTCAATTTTCATAAGCAGCCCGGTAAGAGAGGATATGCTAAAATTTCGAGACATGTGGGCTCATAAAATGCTTCTATTTGACTTTTTTAGTCAACAATGAATTATATAAATCCTATGGATTTAAAGCCCGAAACATCTGGGGTTATTTGAGCATGCAACGTCTTTAAACTTAATACAAACTTGATATAATTCTGTCAATATATAATCCAGAACAGGGCAGAGGCGGCATCCTTCCCATCTCCATGACCTAATAAAATATTTTCGGCGTTATTTTCTAATAAAGTAATAATGAATTACGCGACTATCCTTTCGGTTGGTTCCGGAATTTAATAAGGAAAAGTTTCAACATTTTCAGGCGTGCTGGGCGGAATGGTAAATGAAATGTGGACAAACATGCATGCAGATTATGCGGTGGAGAATACAGAAGCCAGCATTGATTGGATGGTGAGATAAAACCTTCTGGGTAAGCCGCAGTGGACACTGATGGCTCAGTGCATCCAATTCAAACAATTCAAAATTTATCCGGATTATTTGAATAGTGCTATAATTCAAGTTCACTCAAATGAAAATAATGCCGCACTTAGTATTTATTTTTGATTAAAAACCATTATGTTCTTTTCAGTTTGCCTATGTGAAATTCAACTACACAGCAGATTTCAAATTAATACCGTAGGATATTGAAAGGAAAAATGGCGTTTTATTTTATTATTTACTGGTTAAAGGTTTACACACATTGAAAAAATATGCGTATGTCAATTGAAAAATTTTACTAACACCGTAGGAGAATTTTTTAAGTTACAACAATGGGAATGAGGATGACAAGATATACAAATGGCATACAGATAAACAAACAGCCGCTACAAAACAATTTATTTGTTTGTTTATTTATATATTTATTTAAAAACACAATTTGCCTGCAAATTATAATAGAGAAAAAGCAGATACACATCCTTCTTCCTTAGATGAAGGTGTTCCGAGCTGTAACATTTCAATGTCAATGTCAATGTCAATATATGATACAAATTGAGAATGACATTAAACAACAATTTAAAAGTTATATTATAACCTTTAAATTGTTTAAATTTCCTGATTTCTGAGAGCTTCCCAATCTCTCATTCGTAGAAATGAACCAAATTGATAAAAAGAATTGGAAATAATCCAAGCCAGTTCCTAATATATGCAATAGATGACGCCATGCATACACGGTTTAATTTCATTCTCAACTTGTATCATATATAACCTTTAAATAGTTTAAATTTCCCGATTTACGAGAGTTTCCCAATCTCTTGTTCGTAGAGATGAGTCAAATTGATAACAGCAACAAGTTTTCATTTTACATGCTAATATTCAAAGACATATTTTTTCGTATTGACATTGACGGACAAACAACCGAGTACAGCTGGTGCACTTTGGCGGATAAAATATAAGAGAATATTCCCCATTCGGTCCACCATTAGGTTGTTCCCCTAACCAAGAGCTCCTTCAGTTGGAGAAAGAGTTGAGAGATCAGACTTCATGTTTGCAGCTACTTTGACAAATGACTTGTAGCGGAACTCGTTGAGGGATTTTTCTGCAGCTGTCTGCGGCTGGAGAGCCATACCATGAGAGAATACTCATGATCCCAGCTGTCTCAATGGAGTCAGGGGAAGAAGAACCGCTGGCAAATACCTCAGCTGCACGTTGTATGACTTTGGACTTCTGGTACATTTTGACAAAACCAACTTTACTCTTGCGATAAGCTGCTAAAGTTGAGTCACAGCCTGTGAATGCACGTAAAAATAACAAATGGGCATTGTCTTTCATTTTTAACTCCTGCTGCTTCTGTTATGAGGAATATACAATAGTGTTGACCTTTCCTATTTCAGGTTTTACCAACAGAATGTCATAATCAGTTGGGATTTTGGCTACCAAGAGAACAAGTCGACGTCCTCTCCAATAACAGCTACCGAGGAATTTTGCGATCTGTTAATAGCTGTCTTCACAATATCAATGTCAGCGTCACCTGAAACTTGGAGCGTATTTATCCCATTTTTCTACAGTGCATCATCAGCAAAATTATCAGCTGACTCTTATTGTGAAAGTTGGAAAAGAAATCCTTTTGTTTGAATAGGCGTACTACATATTAGAAATTTTATAACTTTTGATTGGTTGATGATAAAGTAGCAAAAGTCTGTTCAATTTTTCTGAGAATGATCGTGGGAGGCACTAGAAGCAAATGTTTGACAAAAACAGTTAAGTAACAATGATTTTTTCGAAAATTATCGATTTTCAATAACGTATATCCCGAAAACCGTTGGAAATTCGACAAATATGTATAGAAACAATTTTATCGGAAATTTAATTAGCTTTTATTTTTATTTGGAATATATTGTTTCTAGAGTCCATAAAATCCACCATTTCCACCAGATATAATCGAAAAATTCAAAAATGGGATCTTCCTTCCGCCGTAAGCTCACCTCCCAGGGACGCGGACTTTTAGTATGTTTACCTACTAATTACCCCTAACGAAGTCCCGAAGTCAAAAAGTCTCGTATATTCAATGTACTCTACACCCCTCTTTTGAGGACTCATTGACTGGAGTAAGGGTATTCTCATATTACACGAAAAACAAACAAAATTAAACACATTCAGATGACAAAAATTCTTCAACCGAATAGAAAATATAATTACTTATGAGATATCGTCTAACATCAGATTCAAATTTTTGGATACCAATTACAGATTTTATATTATTATTTAACTATTATACAGGACTGCACCCACATGTAATACGGATTGGACTTATATAATTAGTGAATTAACTATTTTGATGTACAAAATGGGTAGTTTACAGGCAATAAACTGCACATAGATGGCAAACTTATACAGTTTAGAATATAGATCAATTATAATATACGGTAAAATTATTTTGAAAAAGTATTTTTGAAAAATAAATTGGGGTGGATGGAACCTAATTAACGAGTGTGACATGTAACAGTACAACTTCTGTTTAAGAAACAAAACAAGTTTCTCTAGTAGATAATACTGTAGAATATATGTCAGAGTTTAGAATTGCAACCATGGGAGTACCGCAAGGGAGTATACTCGGACCTTCATTATTTCTGATTTATGTCAATTATCATTACAGGTTTAATTCTAATGACTTACGCAGGTGAAATTTCTTACTTAGTGGGAAAAGCAACGATGAAATTCAAAATAAAACACAGGAAATAATCTCGAAAATGACATACTGGTTCCAAGAAAATTCTTTAATATTATATATGGATAAAACAAACTGCATTTTGTTTAGAAACTCCACAAATAGAATTCCCTACACTGATTAGCTCACCTTAAACGACGCTGCTGTCCAATACTCTGAATTCAGGAAATTCCTAGGGGTAACAATAGATAGAACATGGTAAGAGTAGAGCATGCGTAGGTATTGAATACAAAACTTTACAAACTTTGTGGCGCCTTTACAGAATTGAAGAAAATAGTAAGTCATTCAATTATGGATAACTTATTCGTTAACATTTTATGATAATTTATTTTGGGGTAATTCCAGCGACAGCATTAATATTTTCAGAGCGATCAGAATATCGGAAAATCTACAAGTTAGGGGCTCATGTACAGGATATTTTAGAAAGGTTAACTTTCTGACGCTAACAGGGGTATTTGTCTACGAGTGTATATGTTTTTTCTTTAAGAATAGGGACCTTTTCAAAAATTATATAATAATCACATTCTCAATACTTGGCATAAAAATAATTTTTGTTACTGCATAAAGGAACTTTTTAATTAGGGAAAGGCTGCTGTTAAAACTGTTTGTGAATGTTCAACTTACTCCCTAAGCGCACTAAAATAAAGCATCTTAATTTATTTAAGAAAACTATGTGAAATGGCTAATCTTTGCACAGCCATATAAAACTTCTGAAGTGCATGTAAATATGTGTAATCGATAAGTAGCAATTTATTAATTGACTGGCAGATTATTCTGATATTCACATTTTCATGTTGTCTTCGATACTTATATTTGTGTAATCCTAAAATTTTAATGTTTTTTAAATTCTTAGATTTTTAAATTTTCACTTTTTTTCTCCTACTATTGTGTGAATAATATCTTATGTTTATGTAATCAATTTTTGTAATCACTGTAGGAATCCGATGTGTACTATATAAATATATATTGTCACTAGCACAACCAAATTTTATTCCATCTCATCTCATCCCATCCCATCCCATTCCATCCGTTTCTATTCGATTCCGTTCCGTTCGGTTTCGTCCCGTCCCGTCCCGTTCCGTCCCGTCCCGTCCCGTTCCGTCCCGTTCCGTTCCGTTCCGTTCCGTTCCGTTCCGTTCCGTTCCGTTCCGTTCCGTTCCGTTCCGTTCCGTTCCGTTCCGTCCCCTTCCATTCCATTCCATCCCATTCTATCCGATTCTATTCTATTCACGTCAATTTTTTTTTGTGGCAAAGTAAGTCCTTAACGTATAACATGAACAGTAAAGTACCTAATACGGAACGCTGAGGAACACCCAGCTCAACATCATGCGCGTCAGAATTTTCCCCATTCAAGTGTACAACCAAGGATCGATTTTCTATGTATGACATTAACCATGAAACAATGTTGCTCTAATGCCAATGCTATGTAGCTTAAGTCAAAATATGTCTTTGTTAACCGTATCAAATGCTTCGGAAGGTTACATTCCATTCCTTCCCATCCCATCTCATCCCATCCCATCCCATTTCACTCATTTCTATTCGACTCCGTTCGGTTTCGTTCCCTTCCATTCCATTCCATTTCATCCTAGTCTATCCGATTCTATTCTATTCACGTAATTTTTTTTTGTGGCAAAGTAAGTCCTTAACGTATAACATGAATAGTAAAGTACCTAATACGGTACCCTGAGGAACACCCAGCTCAACATGCACGTCAGAATTGCAACCAAGGATCGATTTTCTATGTATGACATTAACCATGAAATAAAGTTGCTCTAATACCAATGCTATGTAGTTTAAAGCTCAATGTGTCTTTTGTTAACGGTATCAAATGCTTCGGAAAGTTCTAACATCAGTGATACCACATACCTGCTCTCGTCCAGGCACTGATATACATGCTCCAACAGATGACAGGATACCGTCTCAACCGATTTTCTCGACCTAAAACCATACTGAGATAACGTCAATAGGTATATGATTTTTTTCAACAAAATTTGAAATCCTGTTATACCACACTCTTTCCGGTGTTTTAGATCAGATATTCAAAATGTATATTTGACAGTAATTTTCGAGATCGGTAGATTTATAATGAATTGCTTAGAGTGCACGGTAAATAGAGGTTCAAATCGAAATATTCATTAATAGATTTAGATGCAACACTAGAAAAATGACAAATCCAAAAAATGTTCTGGCAACTTCTTTTTTGTCACGTATGGCGGTATCATTAGCTTTAAGAACAATTTAATCTGTGGTACTCCTACTTATCTATCAATACTTTGTAAACAATATTCCTTGTTTCTTTATTCTTATTTGTAGAACTATAATTTGGTCTTGTAGTATATTTGTTTTGCTTTTTTATAACCTTTGTGTACGCATTTCTTTTTTCCTCTTCATATTTTCTTTAAATTTGTCATAAACCAGAATAAATTTTTTAAATACAGACTTTGTTGTTTTATTTCGCAAATCATCCACTCTATGTTATAAGTTAGTATTTTTAATTCATTATTTTTGAGGACTATACTTGAGGATATATTTTACCTTCGTTTAAGATTACTCAATTAGCGTTAATTTCTTTATGTGCGAATTGTAATTTATTAAAATTATTATTAATCAATTTTCCATACTAACCAATTTTTTTGTTGTGTTTGTGCTTCTTCTTTAGTGTACAGTTATGAGCGCAAAACTATTAAATATTTATTTTAATACAACCTGCATAATTAATTTTAATTATGCCGTATTATCCAAAAGGAATTTCAGTACCATATAAACATTTACATTTTAATGAACGTCCAAAAATTAATATTTCTCACCTAATTAAGTTAAATTTATTAAACAGGTATGACAGTTTTCTAAATTATTTTTTTATATTGCAAGGAACTGGCATATGCTTAATTTACAATTCATATTTGCAAGCGACTTATGTGACTCCCTGTGGGTATTTGTAATATAAACCTAGAGATATGTTTAGAGCTTATAAATAAATTTAAATTTATTATGTACTGTACAGGGTAATCTATGTAAGGCTTACACTGGATCTACTGGTTATGTTATTAAGATAAATTAAAATTTAAAAAACTTATATAGTTTTGTTATCATGAATCTATGCGTCTTCGCTTATTCAAAATTCAAGAGGTACTAATAATATAAGCAGTATGTTCAAAATGTATGCTCTAGTAGTAGTGTCAGTAGAGTCTAAAGGAGGAGGGCGAAGAGAGTAAAAAGTATTCCGAAATTGTTTATCGCATTAATAAAAATCAAGCTCGAATTCATGGAATCTCAGCGAGGCAACAGAGATTCGCGCTTTGAAAATTTATTTTTGACACGTTTTCTGTTTGAGAATTTGCCGTTCGGCTTGCTTGATTTATTCGTGGATAGTGCGATTTTTTCGGAAATTTTTTATCTACAAAAATAAACAATCCACGGAATCTGTGCAACGCAACCACTTTATTCGTCAGAATAACTAAATTTCAGTCAGGCAAACTCTAATTCTAAAGTTTCTATCTATCTCAAATGTTTTTTATTGCTTCCGGGAATTTATAATGCCACCTCAATTTTTTTAAATAATTTTGTATATACATGACCTGCTAACTTCGTATGAAGCCGTTGTCCCGGTTTATTAATTAATATTGGGGTCTCCTCATTTCAAATAAGACACACTGTATAAGCGTTAGAAGTTGTTTTGTAACTTTAAATTGATCATAATTACTCTTAGAATTTAATTAAAATTAATGTTTATTACTTATTGCAAAAATAACACTTACGTAAATTTTGAATAAAATAGGAACTATTTTAGATTAGCAGACAGTATACAGGGGCTCAAGTAGATTTATTTACTTGTTATCCCAACACCTACCTACTGTGTTACTTTTGAGTATTATATCTGTCATTGTTATTTTTCAGTCTTTCACATTTTATTTGTATGTACTTTCGCTCACACAACCCCGTCTAGTTCATTGCTCGGTAATATAACTAAAAACGCCACTAAACGTGGATTCTAACCCTGGAATGCTTAGTCTCAAGTCTAATATGTAAGCATTGAGCCACTGAGATGGTTTGACAGATCAAAAAAATCGGTCCGCGACAACTCGGTCAAACTTTCCCATTAGGGAGAAGACCGAACTAATGTACCCTGGTCCCGGCATCAAATCTTTTCATCGGCAAATCTCTGTTTCTTCTCAATCAATCTTCTTGAAATTTAAAACAACTTGTTTCAACTGCTTGCCCCCGCGGCCTTCCTCCCTGCATTTCTTAGGGGCAACTGCTCATGTTACTTTATGTTACTAATACAGTATTCATGTGTTAATTTTGATTAAAATTGTTAGATCCGTTTTAATAATAATAATAATAATAAAAAACGTCTTTATTAATGAAATAATATTATACATTTCATTTTTTTTTTTCAAAAAAACCAGTCACCCAACTCTGTGGCTCCGACCCTCACAGAGGGGAGCTGGTAATAAATACCAATAGCCACTCCCCACGCCTGTGGCGTGAGGGACTACCGGGTCCGTGAATCGTCTGCCCTGAGTAGACGCAATGAACCGAGGATGACAGCCTTCTGCCTTTTGCCGGCTAAGATCTCTACCGAATCTCGGCATGCCGGTATGATCTTTAGTTCTGAAAGCAGCGTCTGTCTCATTCCACCGAGGGCACCTATAATCAGTACCACTATTTTAACAGAATGGCCTGGATAAAGCCTGCGGAGTTCGAAGTTTGTAGATTAGTATCTACATTCTTCTACTTTAAGGTTTTTACAATATTTAAAAAAAAGTGACATAATAACATCATATATGTAAGGTCCACCCAAATCTAGACCAACTAGATTAAGCAGAGCACACAATATGCACGGTATAACAAGATTACTGTTTTTGTAATAAATTAGTTTTTATCCTAGTTTTAAAAGTGTTTAAGCTAAACTTTTTAAACAATGTTCAACATTATTATACAAATAAACCACATTATAGGAAGAAGACCTTCTAAATATTGCTGTAGAGTGTTTTGGCATTGTGAGAGTTTGACAATGCCGAATATTACGATTATGAATTTCATTTCTAAATAACAATTTCTTTCGCAAATATACGGGTATAGACGTAAATAATAAACGATGTACAAAGATAAGTAAGTGATATTCGTAATTATTATTCATGTTTAACCATTTTAATTGACGAAATTCATCAGTTATATGATCAATTTTCTAAGATTATTAATGAACCGACAGTAGGTGTTCTGCACTCTTTGAATGCGATTTTTTGTATTCAAGTCTAGGCATGGATAGTATATAATATCAGCATAGAAAAAAATTGGCAACACAAATGATTCACGCAGTTTTTCCCTGGATTTATAATCAAGAGTATGTTTATTCGCATACAGTAAGTAGCTTTAAGCTTATATAAGACTTCTTTATTAAATTATTAACATGTTCACTGAATCTTAAGTTGACATCTATTATAACTCCTAAGTTTTTTGCTCTCTCAATAAATGATAATCTTTCATCACTCAGTATAGCATTTAAGTTAGACTTAAGATTTTCATATTTATTTTTTGAACAAAATAACATTATAGATGTTTTTTGTGTATTAAGTTTTAATATATGTTTTTTACAATTAGAAACTATTTTACTAAGATCCTCGTTAATATTTTTGGATACTAACTCATATCTTGGCAACTAGATTTAGTGTAAATAAGTTGACTATCATCTGCGTAGCAACGAACTTCTAAAAATTTTGTAACGCTATATACATCAGATGTGTATACTAGAAATAATAACGGACCCAATATGGAGCCTTGCGCAACACCAGATGTGACTAGCTCGGAAGAAGACATACCTAGGTTCGTGCGGACAATTTGATGGCGATTTTCCAAATATGAACTGTTACAGTTCAATTTAGCATTTATACGTTATTAAAAAAAATCTCTAAATCATTGCTTTATCTCTTACATTTAATGTCTAACGAATTCGTGTTATCCGTCGTCACGCGTAATATTTATTATTTAGTTGTCTATCAACTGAAAGGAATCTGTTGCACTTAAGTGTAGGCATGGCGTTATACATTTTGTTGTGTAGCGTGTTGCATATACTTAAGCTCTCTATTTCTGTAATTCTTAAGCTAGGCAACCAATAACTTTTAATTAGTTTATAGGTAGATTCCTATAACTATATTGGCGATCGGTAACACAGATTTATTTCTTCACAATAGTTTTTGGCTTCCGGTAATTTCACCATTTTGGGATATATTCGCGACGTTATATTTTCGATTTTCCATTTATGTTTGAATGAGTGAATATTTTTATGGTATTGGAAATCGATTGTCTTCATTGGAAGGATCTATACGTAAAAGCCATTTTTGCCAAATTTACACGAGGCCAAGGACATCCAAGGTCAACAACATTTTTCTAAGAAAACCCTCCGAAACGAGGTAATTATTTTATTTTTATATTCAAACTAGCAAAATATCACTTGTAGTAAATTGTTCAATGGTAAAAATTTATTTTTAGGGTTTTTTTTCCACCTACGGTTTCGCCTAGTATTTCGTAGTTTTTCCTGCGTTTTTTTCGTCTCCCCTGATACGAACGAATAACTTTTTTCCACTGGTCTACACGTACTTATGTTACTTCTCCTTGCTGGACTGGAATTTCTGTTTTTTGTGGAGGAGCCATCAATTTTTCTGGGTTAATTGATAGGCTGGAAGTTGCCCATTCCTGAAGTTTGAGCCGAAGCTGAAGCCCTGCTGCCTGCAAGTTTGTATCCTTCTTGCGCCATATATATATTGATTTTTTTTTAATTATATTGTATATTTTACTTAAAAAAAATTTCACCACTACCTATATATATATATTTTTTTAAATTTTGCTAAACATACTATGAAAATATTCTATTAATTAATTAAAACATCTATGATATTTGTTGGGGGTTTAACACTTACGTAAGACGCGTATACCCAGTTAGATACATATTTTTTTTGTGTGTTAATTTGTTTGCTATACCATACCTGCGTTATTGTACTGTTGAATGTTATAAAGTTAACCTACTTCGTTTATTGTTATTAAAAGATAAAACTGAATTTGAATTTTTCATTATCGTCTCGCTAAGTAATTTATTTAGTAAATTTAAGGTTACATTGTACTTGAGCTGGTATTTGGAGTGAAAAAAAATTTACTTGGCGCCCTGATACATCAAAGTAATTTAGAACCCCGACCATCTCCACTGTCAGTCGGCCGGCAAATACCGTTAATCAACAGACGACGACCAACTAGTTACGTCAGATTGTAATTTTAAAATTTGACGTAGCAGAACGGAAAAACATTAACGACATATCTAAACCGTAATATTGCAATTCTGCTATCACTAAGTTATGATCCACCGAGTCAAAAGCCTTTGAAAGATCTCTGACTAGGGTATCTAAAATATTAACCAATGCCGTACTCATGCTGTGTCCAGCTCTGAAACCTGATTGATTTTCTGGTAGCAGCTTATATTTATTAAAGTACTGTGTTAATTGAAAATTGACGATTTTCTCTAAAATTTTACTTAAAATAGAAAGTAAGCTAATAGGACGTAAATTATCAAGGGCTTTTGGACTATTTCTCTTGGGGATAGGAGATACAATAGAAATTTTCCATTGCGCTGGAAAAAATCCTATTTCCAGTCAGCAATTAATAATATGGGTAACATAATTTTTTATGACCAGCATGCATAGCATTAACAGTTACGAGCTAATTTCATCATGTCCACAAGCATTTAATTTAATTTTAGAAATAATTTTTTCCATCTCCTCCAGAGTAGCAAGTTGAAATTTTATATCAGTATTAAATTTACTATTATTATAAAAACTGAAAGTTTGGTCGTTTACTGGGTCATTATTAAAGGCTGTTAAGAAGTAATTATTTAGACTAGAGGGATTTTGCAAATTTTCAGGTATATCAATCTTCTTTTTGGTGTGAATATTCATGATTTTTAACTTTATTTTTTAGAAAAAAAATTATGAAACTCACTTCATGGTCATGGTCATGTCATGTCATTTCATACCAGTATTAGGGGAGTGTCCATGTGCCAAATTTAATCAAAACCGTTAGAGCCATTTTAGAGAAAAAGAAATATTCTATTTTTTTTTCCTGTTTTTAGAGGTTTATTCCCCCCCATATTTGAGCTAGGATCGATTTTGCGGTTTCACCTCGAGGTGTGCCCGTCTTGAATAGACGTGTAAAATTTGAACAAAATCGATCCAGTAGTTTGGGCTCTAGCTGCGATCACAGACCGCATACAGACATTTTTTAAAAATCACATTTTTGGGTTCAGGGGACTTGAAATATGGGATATGGGAAAGTAAATATTATTATACTGATATAAAATTTTAAAAAAAATTCAGATAAAAATATCTCAGGAATTATTGGAATTTAATAAACTTACTCTCCGTTAAGAGAGTTCCAATATATTCAAAGAATATTATCAAATTCCACGAAGCTTACCCTGTTAAATGATTATAAAATTAAAATATCAGTATGTTTTCTAAATAGAAATTAACATATTTCTCAATTAGTCGTTGAGTATTTGTTTAACCGACAATATGCATATTTATATGGCCAACCAACTTTACCCTATCACCACATACATAAGTATCACTAATTTATTAGTTATCTATGTTACATTTTAATTTTGAATTAAGTAAACAGCCCGGTATATCAATAATTAACATATCTTGCATTTCTGAATAATATTAATGATATAGGAAGCGTATATCTACGAAGTAACATTAATTTCGTTTCAGATGGAATTACAAATTAATTTATTCATTTCGTGTGTAAAGAAGGAACCAGCGCAGAAATTCCTGGATGTATGCGGGACCTGAGTTGAACGCAAATGAGTTTAATATAAGAGTTTGATGACCGTTGATTACTTATTCAAAATATTTCATGAGATATATAAATTATATTTGATATCATCAGCTACATTTTCATTATCTTTCTTTTGTTGTTTTAAAGTTTATTACCCACTTTCCGCAATAATTTTACGAATATATAATGCTTATTGTCATGAAAGTAGATATTCTGCTGGCCTCGGTGGACGTGTGAGAATATATTATTTTTGCCATGTTGATTCACATCGGAGTAATTATACAAGATAGGCCAAAATGGCCTCACGATATTTCTGCGGCTGATGGTGCGTTCAAAAATAATAGTAGTCTTTTATATAAACTTATTTTCGAAACTAATTAATAAGGGAGATATAGATATAGGGAGATTACCCCCTTAAAAGTGGGATTGTTAAATTCGTATTTTAAATTTAGTTAGTAGTTTTAGGGGGTGACTGTCAGTATTTTCCTCATATTTTTTTTTTATACTTCTAAAAATTATTATAAAAAAAGAAATTCAGATCATAAAAAATAAAAAAGGTATTCTTATTGCATTTCGGTAAGTCATTCTCGAGTAACTTATATTTAAAAAACAACGTGTTTTTACAACATTCTATTAATAGATTCTTTTAGACAAAGAATGTGAAATATTACTTTTGACATTTCTGTTATTTATTGGACTTTGATTCTTTATTTTAAAAATTTTAAAGAAATGTTGGAAAATATTACCTTGGGATGAAAATATAATCCAGGCAATGAACACGAAAAAAGGGGGTTGACTTGCAAGAGGTCAGACATCCACGACGATTGGAAATAATAATAAGCAGGAGGAGCTTACTTCCATTTATCAAGCCTTTGGTGAGTAGCTCCACCACTTACTCCAGCTGGGGGTCCAAAACCGAACCGGCAGCCCTAGTGCACTCGGGAGGGGAAAGCATATTCCCCTCTGGTGTCGGTCGTGGGCCTGCTGGGCTAACCACCTACAGGCGCTACCCTTTGGGTCCAGCAGGCCGAAGACAGAGTCTTCACGATCGACCCAGTGCGGATATGGGTCAAGGGCAAGGTGGTGGGGCCCAACCGGATAGACTGCCCGTTGACGACATAGGCAATGACCAAGGACGATTTGAGTGGACAAATGAACTGAGGGATGAGCTTCTGCATTGTTATGAAAGCAGTAGGCCCGCGCGGAGGGGGTACATGGCGCGGATGCATGCTCTGTGGCATGAAAGGCTTCCAGAGCATAGCGCCTTCACGCCACAAAATCTGCGTGACTATGTGTTCCACCTTCATAGTAGGGCCATGTGAGGGGTACTCGTGGACCGAAGAATGAGGTGGCCGAAGGGCTGAGGATGTCACTTCTGCAGTGAACAAAACCCCAAACTGGAAAGCTACGTGCCCTGATGGTATTCATAACTTTTGGCTCAAAAGGCTGCCCTGCACTCACTCATATCTTGCCAGATTTTTCTCCTCATTCCTTCGCGTACCATATCAATTTCCGACATACATGACGAAAGGCAGGACGTTCTTACTCCCCAAAGATGGCAATAACATCCAGAATCCCTCCAAATATCGGCCTATCACTTGCGTGCGTACTCTTTATAAGATTTTACCCTCCTGTACAGCTGTATCAGTAGTTTCATTCTAGCTAAGCAAAGCATAGTTAATGCTATTCTTTCATATCCGGATTACAATGATAACGTTATACTTGCTTTATTTGTAGATTGTTCGAACGTAGCTATGGGCGCAGTTTTAAAACCGCAGTCTGCTGTGACCACCCCATTGGTATTTTTTCCTCAAAAGTTAAATGACGCACAAAAACGTTATTCTACCTTCGATAAAGAGCTTTTATCTCTTTACTTAACAATTCAGAATTTTAGATTTTTATTTGTTATACAGATCATAAACCATTAGTTAAGGCACTTCTTACGAAAACAGAGAAAACTCCTCGTCAGGCTAGGCACCTGGAATTTATAGCACAATTTACTAATGTCATACGTCATTTATCAGAAAAAGACAATGTCATGGCGGATACCTTATCGCGTATTATAGATGATGTATCATCGATTAAATCACACTATTTTCCACCTACCTTCATATCTACTATATCAGGTCATTTCAATTTAAAATTACTTATTAATGCCCAATTAAAAGATTGTGAGCTTACTTCTTTAATTAATAATCAATCTAATTCAAGTAAACAATCAAAATACAATTTACAACAAATTTTAATTCCCAATTCTGAGGACAAGATTTGATGTGATATTTTTAATTTTAAATGTCTGCCATACGTTCCAAAATCTTTACGACGTCCATTTTTTGACGCCTTTCATAATTTGACTCATCCAGGGATTCGTGGCACTAAACAACTTGTTACATCCAATTACTTTTGGTCTAAAGTGAACGCCAACTGTATTTTATGGGGTCAAAATTGTCTTAATTGTCAAATTTCAAAAGTAAATAAATACACTAAAACTCCAATATCAGATTTTACAGTCCCCAAAGCTCGCTTTGAACATATACATATAGATTTAATTGGTCCACTTCCAGTTTCACATGGATGTTCCTATATACTTACGGTTATCGAACGATTCACTCGTCGGCCAGAAGCATATCCTTTAAATAATATTTCTGCCGAAATGGTCGCTAGAACGTTGTTTCAAAATTACATTTGCCGTCTTGGCATTCCTTTGGCAGTCAGTACTGATCAAGGAGCCCAGTTTGTGTGAAACTTAATTCATGAAGTTTTTAGGTTTTGATCGAATTCATCCAACTCGTATCACCCCAGAGTAATGGTATGGTTGAACGATTTCATTGAACTCTTAAAATGGCATTATGGGCCAGATCCAATTCGTTTCATTGGTTCGATGAATTACCAATCATTTTACTGGGTTTACGTGCTATGTCTAAAGACTATTTGCTTTGTTCATCTGCCGAACTCGTTTATGGTCAAACTTTATGTCTCTCTGGTAATTTTTTTATTAAACCACATGTAGATACTCAAGTTTCTACATTCATTTCAAAATTACATATGTACTTTGGCAACTTAAACTTCACTAAATCCAGACATAATATGCCACAGAAGTTTTTTGTTGGTCCTGATTTGCCGACTATGTTTTCGTTCGTCAAGACAGGCTTAAGCCAGCTTTTACCCCTGAGGAACCTTTCCGTGTTGTCTCTCGTACAGACAAAATCATTTCAGTTCTTCAACGCGGGAAGAACGTTACTGTCAGTTTGGACAGAGTTAAGCCTACGTACTTATTGAGCGACGTTATAAGTCATCTTGTCAATACTAGTTCTAAGAAGGTTAGGTTTTATGTTGATTCTTTAGCAGGTTGATTTTGTTTTACAGGGGAAATACATGTAGCGTTCCTCACACTATATACGGTCTACAGACTGTAACCAGTCATCTTTCAAATATGGCCAATTTGGTATATAGGACACAATAATAAACTCGAGATATAATGATGATTATGATATATTATATTTTATCAACGTTATACAACTTTTAATCCTGGAATAAAGAATAATTCTACAAAATTTTAGATTTATTTATACTAATAAATCCGGTATACAAGGCAGATAAATTAAACTTACGCTACTGCCTTGAGGACAGTAGCAAATAAGAAATAAATATTTAAAAAGAGGCCTAAAAGAGTTAATTTTGTATCCTGTTAAATGACAAATTTCCATACAGAGTAGTAGTATAAACGCATATCTTTTTTATATATACCAATACATGAGACACCACAACCCGTATGTCGTTTTCTCTGATTACAAAGATGTTGTTATTCTTTTATGTGTTTTTCTAAGTAAATACATTACAAACAGTGATTAAAAAAATAATTGAATAGTTAAGACCTTTATTAAAGAAGACATTAAGATCCTAACATGACGCAACAAGCGACTATAGGTGAATAACTTTGATTATAATTAAATTCTTGGTTGACTGATCGCATTATATGTAGATCAATAAGAAACAGTTTTAAAACAAGTAAGCGCTTTTTAACTAACTCAGTATTAAAAACACATTCTCTAGTAGCCGTGATCGTCTAGTGGTTAGGACCCTACGTTGTGGCCGTAGTAACCCAGGTTCGAATCCTGGTCACGGCAATGTGATCATTGTCACGCGGAGACTTTTTTAAGAACACCGAAAAGCGATATGAACTTACGAGTTTTTAAACCTAGATAGCTTTTTCTTTTATTTCAGTTTCAGTCCATTGATTACATTTTAAACTAAAACACGTTTTATATACATATATATATATAGGTATCAATATACAGGGTGTCCCATAAGTAATAGTACACAGAGCAGTGGCAGATTCCTTACGATTTAAGCAAACCTTAGTCCAAAAATTGATATCAACAGAGATACAGGGTGCCAAAGTTAAATTTCATGCGCAAAAAGATCCGCTCTGAGCTTGTTAATACTACCAAGTTCTATGGTGCCATCGTACAAGATACATATGAAGCGTTCGATTATTTTGAATTCATCGTCGATAAGAATGTTTTTCGAGAAAGAAAAATCCTTCAGTGGCTGAAGGGTATGCTTTCCATGCAGTTTTTTTTCTTTACCAGAAAATTGTGATGTGGTGTCTGAGCTCGTAAATGCCATGGTAAGAGGATAATGCTTGCGACATGTTTTTTCCAAGCTCTTGGCAAATGTCATTGATAACAAAATATCGGAAGCGTTTACCCTTATCAAACGCGATCTAGAGTTAAAATTAAGTTTGGAAGTTAGTGGCTTGAAAAACATGCTTAACAGTATTATTACAGTCACATTTGTATCAACAGTGCTTATGAGGATATAACTTACACCCTTTCGTAACGCATCCAATATATGAAGGCACATTCTCGAATCAGTTTCTTCGTGATCAGTTTTGGGCATGGGCGTAGTAATGTTTTTAAAAATGATACATTTTATAATTCTTTACCTTCTTGCACGTCATGGGCTGCGACTGCATCACTGAATAGGGTAAAAAGTTCAGTTTTATTTTCTGAATTTTGAAGAAATATAACAACGTTTTTAGGAAGTGTCTTGTTACTTCTTCCCTTTCTCCCTTCCTCCTCTCAACAACGATGGTTTGCCTTGGACTGACTTTCTGTAAATGTCCTATACAACATCTATTGCTGGACAGCCCTTAAGTTGACTATCGATCCATGGTAAGAATACTATATCATTATAATTTCCAATAGTACATGCCTAAAATATATCTATACATAATGTGTTTTGATAAATATTTTGTAGATACCTTTGAGATATATTTTAGATAACTTTTAGATAACTTTTTCAAGATATTGTTTCTGAATATCTTTTAGATATATTTTAGACTTTGGTGCATCGAAATGTGTATACTGGATAGTTGGTGATTTTTCAATAGAAGTCGAAAATGTATAAAGAATTCGAAATTTGAAAACGTGTATCTCACAAAATATTCAACATACTAAGACGGTATTGGGCTCATATTGTAGCAAATTTAATTATTAATAAAACATATAATGACATGTTTTGGAAATCCAACCGTTTGGGTGATACTCAGCACCCCATTAAAAAGACCCTACCATTAATCGCTAAAGACCGACATGTTCACATGCCATGAAAATCTTCTTCAGACGGATTTTCAGGAACTGCAATGACATCTGACTTTACAACCGCTGATATATACTTTGCAATCGTATGTTACATATAAAAAATGTTTGGAACCAACTTTTGAGTTTTTTAAATTAAAATTGCTCTTTTCGAAACTGCGACTAAAACTTGGTTCACGTAGTTTCCTTTTGGAACTGAAACGGAAAGACGTATTTCCATTATCCTTTAGAATCTTTGTTATTTCCGTTGGGAAGTATAATATAATTAATGTTTAAACATCTTTTCAGGAACTGCATCAAAAACGTAGCTTTCGGTACCTTTTTTAAGAACTACTATAAAAAGTTGTTTCATACTTCCAACATATATTTCTTCTGCAAAGTTGTGTAGTACCGCTACTTAGTCGAGTTATATGTTATGAGGACAAGTTTGTAGTTCTCCACAAGTTAAGGACGTAATAAAAATTCAAAGGTGATATTTTCAACATTTACAGCGAATTTTGGCGCCAATATTCACTGATTCGTAGTGTATTTGTCCTTGAATACCACGTAAAGAGTTTATTTTTTGACCAAAAAACAGATTAACAAACATACATCGTACAGTCCCCTGAAGATCTCCAAACGGTGTGAAAGCTTCTGGCACGGATCTTGGATATTCTCGTTGTTGATGATTAGCCTTGTAACTTGAGTATGAAACTTTTTCAGTAAGCTTTTCAATTTTCATTTTAGATTTTTTTCTGCTTCAATACTTCTATTATAGAGTCCAATTCCTTCTACTACTAGCCAGGATAAAGTAGTTGCTTAGATATATTTCACGATAGTTTGTTGATTAAACTATTTAAAAATGTTTACAATGGCAAGGTGCCTATATAATAAAAGAAGTAAAACAAGTAGAAAATAAATAGCAAAACAAATACAATAACAAAGGTAAAGAACAATTTCATATGGTAATACATGTCAAACCAGAAGACAAGTTCATTGATATCATAAAAGGCATTATCTAGTAATTATTTTTTACTACAGTTTTAAAACGTTTATATTCAAGTTTTTGTATGTTATCCGACAGTATATTAAATTTTTTTATGGCATAATAACTTGTGCCATTTTTGGTCTCGGTTAGACGTAAAAAATATGATTTAATTTTTTATTGTTCCTGATTGCATGGTTGTGGATCAGGTCGCGGCTCATGTGCAGGGCAATGTTAAAATGGATAATTTCTCAAAGACGTCCTTACAATCGTCTCTGTATTCTAGGCCTCTCTGTATCCTAGGCCTGCAATAACTCTGATCATTTTTCTTTGCATGTTCTTGGTATGCGCAGAGTGTCCCCAGACCAGAATTGTAAATGAAAATGCTGAATGAATGGGCCCATGATAGACTGTTAGTAATGTTAACTGTGAAATAATATTCATCAAGCTGCGTAACATAAAGATATTGCTGGATATTTTTTTACAGATGTGGATGGTATGTTTTCCCAGGACAATTTGTGGTCTAAGTAGACTTCTAAAAACTTTGCACTGTCGGGAAGGTCAATGTCCACTGTGTGATGCCTTAAACAGAAAGTCATCGATGGTGTTTTTTTGCTGTTCAAAACTAATTGGTTACTTAGAAACCAGTCTTTCATAGCCGGTTCGTTGACACTGACGTTGGATAAGAGACGGTTTGTATCATGACTGTTGTAGATTAATATTGTATCGTCCGCGAAGAGAGTAAAATGAAGTACAGATGTACAGTTGGGTACATCATTTATGTAGATAAGGTGTACTGGGTCCAATAGTGAACCTTACGGTACCCCAATATTTATATCGACTAAATTCGATTTTATGTTTTGGTACAGTACATACTGGGGTCTATCTTCAAGATATGAATTTAGAAAACTCCCACTATTTATCGAGAATTCATAAAATGTTAGTTTACTTATTAGAATATTGGGTAATTTTTTATTAGTTTATGTTTGTTAATAATGATTCTTTAAACTTGGTACTTCTAATACGGGATGTTCAGATGCAAGAACATCGATATAAATATAAAAACTAGGTAATCTTATTTGCGAGTCATACATGATATATTTCTTTAATACACATTGCTTGTATTTATGCTGTTTTTTGATTGCCTAAATTAATTTTACAAGAACATTTATAATATCCGATACAAGGTATCCATGCTTTTAGCAAATGTGCTTTAAAGTGATAACTTTTATTGACTTCTACATCTTTTCATCTCCAACCAACCCCGGCTGGATCGACATTAGCTCTAAGATGGATTGGACAACTTCAATTATGGATTTCATTTTCAAGCTTATTATCTCGACCTATAGAATTGTGATATTTCATAATAATTTTAGTAACATGCGCCCTATCAAATAACCCGTAATTATTAAGAGCTCCGAATATTAAAAAGACAGACTTCCCTAAATTATGAATGCTTTCAACTCAACAGTTTGCCTGTAATGGTAATTAAAGCAGTTTTGTAAACAAAAGAAAGTTGAGCTTTAACAGTGAAATTTATAAATTTGTTTTTTACGATTTCGAACAATGACCCGTGAAATTGAAAGTGGCGAGCATTTGTTTTCCAGATAAATTGCTATAGTAAAATGTAACACATAAAAATATAAAAGAAGAGGGGTGTACTTTGCGAATTCACGGAAAGTAAGGGAAAATAGCAAGATATATTACTTTAGGGCAAAACCGTACCAATTGCATTACGTCGTTGTTTCAGAATTTATTGTGTGGATATATATTCCGTGAAATAATAAAATATTTCCACATAAAAAATGCAACTTTCTGTTATATGTGCGCTATCTAAAATAGATATTATTCGACTAAAACTCGTGGAGATATTTGAACATCTGCTGTAAATAAAATGTCGCGTTAGTAATTTTAAAAACGATTTTCGAAGAATTGTCATTGTATTCATATACAACAAATGTTCCTTCGATTGTCTATTTTCATTATAAACTTAGTAACAACACAATAAATTTAGTTTACTGTTGCACATTTACATTACTTATACTTTATTATTGGAAGAGAGCTAATCTATATTTAAAAACTCCAGACAGGCATATGGCACTTGTCTCTTGAAGTCGTGTATATTGCTTAGCAAGTTAACATGAGACTGTTTGATTTCATGCTATTTTGTATGTCTATGAATGCGAAATATAAAGAAAAACATCAAGTGGTCATTATAAATTTGCATATATGTTAATTTTAGTATTGAAAATACTTCTGGACGTGATGTGTATATGAGGACTGTCTTTAAAAAAACGTTGCGAATATTTTGTGACACGCGACTTGCTCGGGATTTGCATATGTTGCAAGGTCTGAGGAGGCCGGTCGGCAAGGTCACGGAATACGGAGGATAATGTTATTTATAAGATGACCAGTAACTATTTATGACTTATGGTCGGAGAGACTGAAATATTAAACGCTGACTGTGAAATAATATTAGGTGTGTATTTATTGCAAACAATATTCGAATAAACAGTTACTAAATATAGAGTAATATACTGAGTAATGTTTAAGACATATAACTAATTATAATATATAAAATGTAGTATTGACTTAATCCGAAATAATGGGAGGAGTATTACTTATGCGCAATTCCTGGGTCTTCGAATGTACTGCGTTTCTCTTTGTTTATCATTTCTAACTAATCAAACACTATACTACAGTAAACAAAAAGTTGTGTCTGATATTTTCAATACGCCTGAGACACTTGCGTAGAACGCCAGGTCTGTGAATTTTTATTTACTATTTCAGAAAGTAATAGGTCTATCTAAGATTGACAACAGTTATTTTAAGAAAGCGGAAAGAGACTTATTGTAACCTTAATACCCCAACCTGCATTGGATCACACCTGCAAATGCTGATAGATTGATAGCAAACAATCAATTGTCAATAGAGAGATAGACCGGTTTCGAACTTTTTATGTTTTCATCAGTGTGCCATAGGTCATGGAACAGACAAGTAGACTAAGCCAATGGGGCAGTGGTGACTATATCCTTTAGTCAACAAAAGGAGCACATTATCTAAGGACAACAAAGTAACATTGTATAAAACCATTTTTAAACCCATCCTCACCTATGCATGTGCGTCATGGAATACCATTTCTGATGCGCAATGCAACCGCCTCCAGAGGACACAAAATAAGATCCTTAGACTACTGACAGAGTCTAATAGATATACACCTATTACACAAATTCATAATGATGCAAATGTCCCAATGATCAGAGATTATATACAAGAAACTGCGGATAGGTTTTTTAAATATAAAGTGGGTAATTCCATACTTACCGCTAACTTGACCAGTATGAGGAGTCATAATGAGACTCCACACACTCATAAATTTATCCATGAGGGGTTACCCCTCTACCACCAGAGGTAACGATAGGAAAGTACGTAAAACCGGCTTAGCCCTGCAAAGGGGGTGTGACCATGCTGTGCGATATGCAACATTCAAACAGAAGTAGAATTTTCATTTCATTTTAACAGAATTATTTTTATTTCTTTCAATTAGAATATTTTTCATTTTCATTTTCATTCATTTTAGAATCACATTTATTTTTTTTCAAGAATCACATTTAATTTTCCTTTTAACAGATAAACTCGTTTATTTTGTAAATATGTAAATAGATTTCTTAAAACAGGTTTTTTGCGTTTTCCTGTAGTACAACACTAGAATTTTGTAAATATTATTTAATTTTATTTTGGAACGTAATCTTTTATTCTTTCAACCTTTTGGAATATAAAAATATTTAATTTGTTCAATCTTGTAGGAGGGCAATGATAGTTACCTGAAAAATAGTAGTCATAGATATAAAATTTCATGAGGCATTAGATCAGCCGTCCGACTGGATTCGTTTCTATGTAAATTTGTATCGAGTCGGGTATACTGCACATTGTGCACATTGTACATAATATACATGAAATAAATCATATAAATGAAATATCTTTGACATGTTAGACACAGTTAAATAAAATAAAAACATTTTTAATGGTTAATGGTTAATGGGGCAGTGGTGAGAGGTAAGTGAAAGCTCTTGGGGCCAGTTTATTAATGTAGGGTTAACTCGTAACCAGAGGATAAGTATTCAGAGAGCCCATAGATCTTATTTTCTAGATAGCGTTAATACTATTGAGTGTACTAAACTCCATTTGCTCCCGAACTCCTGAAAAATAAAATTGTTTTTTTTCCAATATTTTGGAAATTGTGAATGTGTGTGAATACGTACCTCTGTTTAATGAAAAATCGGTATGGAGTTTCTTACTCTTTTTTGGTAAACGTTACAGCTAAAATGTGTTAATTCTTGTTTTTGAAATAAAATTTTTATAAACTTAAATTTTTAAAAAGGTATTTAAAAAATGAATGACAATTTATCACTTTCCTGATACGTAGAGTCTATTTGCAAATACAGCAGTGTATAGGAAATAATTCAAGTCCGTGTACTTGGCGTTGTAGATTGTTTCAGTAGCCTTATTTCACCACTTCGACCTAAAAGAACTTTTGTGAATTTACCCTACAACTAATTGTTGCGCAGGATTTCAAGACTTTTCACAAAGCTTGTGATTTTCCTGGGGGCTAGTATCCCTATGTCTTCAGGCGCTAATTCCTTCAGCTCCAGGTACTTTAGCCTAATGCGGATTAACACCTTGCATTCAGAAAGTATATGTTCCGTAGCTTTAGTTGCAGCATCGAAATATCTGCATTTATCGTCTACTGCTTTGTCCATGCTCTTAGGATACTATCTCAAAGGGCAGTGGCCTGTTAGAAGTCCTGTAATTAGCCTTAATTCGGACTTTTCGAGTTCGAGAAGCCTTGTGGCATTCTTTGCCGAATAAATTATAAACTTTTTTGCTTGACTTTGGCCTGGAGTATTCCTCCAGTAGGACTTTTTCTGTTACTTTTCACATTTTTGGATCTCCTCCATTATGCGTCCCTTGGATATGCCACAAAACGGTGATTAGACATCTACATATATGAATTAATATTATCTGTGGATGAATTCCTGCTGGCACTAGGATAGTTTTTACAGGATTTATGCCTTACTTTTTTTATATTTTCACTGATAACTCCTGCCATTGTACTAAGTTGTGCTGAAGTTGCTGATACGAAAACATTTTGATTTGGTGTCATAAGTTTAGGGGATCAATTTTCGTATGATAAGGAATTGCGATTTAAAGTAGTTTGCTTCGTTGATTTAAATTTTGGAGGTATTTCTTTCAAATTACACCTTTTAAAGGGAACATATTGATAATTTTATAAGTACACCTAGTGATACATGGTTTGGTAGATTTTTAACTGTTCATTTTCCATTTATTTTAGTAGTAATTAATCATTGGGTACACTATCCAACCCATAATCACTTTTTGCAGTGGAAATTTGTCATTTTTTGGAATAACAGGAATATAAGACCCTTCGTTAAATGTATATGTAACAGATAAAAGTAAAGGGTAAGCGAAATGGGAAAATTTAAATTCAAAATTCTCCAGCAAGTTAAAGAAATTAAATTAAAAAATTAACTTTATTTTATTTGCATTTTTAAATATCTTCCAGAAAATCAGAGTATAAAACAAAAACAAGAATTAACCCATTTTATTTGTATTGTTGACCAAAAAATGTGATATAAAGGAAATTATGAGGATTTTCCACTAAAAAGATACTTTTTCCATAATTGCTCCATGTTGCTTTCTTGATATTATTTTGTTTTTGTTACCTGAATTTATTTTATGCCTCTTAATTGTGTTAATGTTTTATTATAGCAAAGATTTGAACAACTTATTGAATTATTTTATCGTTTTATTTAATCATACTTCTCCACTGCAAGTATGTTAAAGCTTGTTAAAAAAAAATTATTGGTTTTAAAAAAATGTTTTTATAATTACTAACGTAGTACCAATGAATAAATATGGCATGTGATATATCGTTGAAAAGGGAGGAAAATACTCTATTTAACGGCGTCATTTCCCGCCCGTTTCAAAATAATTTTTTTAACAGCCTGAAGAGTAAATCTCAAAATAGAGCGGTTTTGAAAAAAATTAGATAAAACCTCGTTGAAACACTCTATTTTGCAAAAAAATTTTCTCGTATCTCTTCAAATAACGGAGATATTTGGCCTAGACGTTTTCCGCATTTTCGATATTTTCCGCCATAACTCTTAAAGTAGGCCATGGATTTCAAATGTCTTTAAACCATTTTGTAGGTTATATAAATCGGCACAATTTTCGTAGCAATATTTTTTTTTTGTACGACCGACATTAAGTGAGATATTCTCGAGGGCCCTGATAAAATGGACAGCCTGTATATATATTGTTGATACAAATTCCTCTAAATAAAAGTAAATTGATATGTCAGCGATATTACTTAATTTTTACAACACGAATACCTAATTTAGACTCCATTGTAACAACATAATGAAACAACTGCAACCCTTGTTTAGGGTGGCTTCCTATACAATACAAGAAGGATGGATTTGCGATTGCTCAGATAGTAACAAACATTCTATTAAACGCTATTTACATTACTTATCAACCGATAAATAAATTAAATTGTTGTCTATTAAGCCACTTTTCTATTATAATCAGGAATAAAGAACAGCGTAATTTATTAACCACAAACATAATACAGGTACTATCGTTTTATCAATAAATTATTTTGAAATTGATTTAATGACGATATATTTTATTTGCCCTACTCCAATTTTATAGCATAGAGTATAGTACAATAATTCAATAAAATTTAAAAATTTAAGAAATAATTGTAAAAGAATATCACGTGCTGAGTCTCTATTTTTCCATTATGCGACTTATTTCTGCATACCTCCTTTACTAATACCATCCAAAAGTAAAACTAGTTGCATTAAATTCAGTAATTTAAGAGGCTATTCTAATGGTCCAGTAGTAGCAATGCATTTATCTAAAGATAGTATCTGCAAAATTAGTTTTAAACATTATAGTAGTGCACTTCAAACAGCATCTATATTTTCTATTTCTTTACTTATTGTGGAAGATTTAATATTTTACTAATAAAAAAATTACAATTCATATTTCAAAGAATCCAAACAGAGTAACTACCTTGGATGAATTTTTAAAAAAAGCTCTTTATGTGGAGTTCAGCCATCCAATCATCCACATCGGACAAGGGCATTGGGCATAAATGACTTTAGGAGGGAACTGGGTGAATTCTTTGACAATTTCAATTTGCTACTAATAGTCCGTGAGCCAGTAAGAATGTGACTACCATTAGGTGGGACTAAACGGCACCTACATTCTTAGTTTGTTCTATATGCGAGTTAAAAGTAATTACCTTCTGGACATTTCAGATTCCCAGCTAAATAAGTGTTTTAGTCACGATTTTGAAAATTGTTCACCCTTTTGACACAATTATGCCTCTATCTCAGAAACCGTTGATCCTAGATGAACGAATACATCTTAGTAGTTTAGAACGAAATTTTAATTATAATTGTGAAATTTTTTACCAGTTTAAGGCTGTGTGTTGAACTAACACAGACATTGTAAATAAAACGATTTTTTGAATGTTGTGTTTCTGGTTCTGTAATTTCATTTTCATTTTTAAATTACGATTCCCTATTATTTGGTTTTATTTCAGGTTTTGCCGAAATTTGCTGAGAACATAGTTTGAAGTGTAAGAAAATTGAAAGGAAGGAAGCTAGAGGAAATATTGATGGGAAGCTATACTTGATGCGGGAAAGAGTCGAATTTCAACGAACTAACTAGCCCTCGAGATAACCGTTCCTGGGAAATGCTTTGTGAGGCTGCAGCAGTGAGACAGTTTATCCCTATTTTAAAATTACCTCAAGGTATTCATGGAATTTCGCAAAATTTCTTGCACTGTTGACATCTGAGTTGCAGGGGCATTGATTGTTGGAAGATATCCTGCCGTATCTCTCGTTACTTGTACATCATGCAGAGCTGCACCACCCAATGTAGGGCAAAGATCAGTTTTAACGACACTTACGTAGGCCACGGAGGTGGGCCTCGCGGGTGCACACTTGGACTCTACAAACTAAACCTAATCTAGTTTTTGAGACTAAAACTTGAATTTATTTAACTGTTAATGATGCTAACTTAGTTGACGAAGCACGTTCGCAGTATTTTGATGTGATCATGTCTCAGTATATCTAACCATAATGTATGTTTCCAAGGTCAGATTTGATTCAAGCGTATATACAACTAAATGTTTTAATTTGTATTAGATATAAACATGATTAAGAAATATTTGCTCAATGCCCTCTGTCCATAATTTATTGAAGTACCTGCCCCTGTTATTTTCTTTCGTTATCAGAGCCGTTCGTGCTTCAGCTAATACGAACTACTAAAATCAACAAACGTTCGAGTTTAATTAAATGAGTCATTGTTTTAAATACGAAAAATTTAATAACAATTCAGTTTGCATTACTATCGTGTAATATCAACAGGACGTGCGAAAACATAACTGAACGGCAGCTGTTTGAGAAATACCATCCGGACCGAATATTGCTGCTGGCAGTGCGGGGTATTTTTAAAATAAATTACAATTTTGGTATCCGTTTACATTACGGCCATATCCATTTCAATGTTTGCTTCTCCACTTTTTATTTTAACTAGCCGCCAGGATGTCGACCTGAACTTTACAGTTCAGTTCATGCCCGGAATACATTTCAAATATGAATTTTTAAAATGTTATGTCCTAAGTTTATTCTAGGAGCATTCCTGCCGTTCATATTATATAATGTTTAATCTCGATTTTAATATTTAAAATAAGCTTAACATATGATACAGTAATTTTAATGAGTGAATAGCAAGTAACCGCAGCTCAAATTTTATTTTTCTAATATCGGAAAAAAAATTGGTAGCTTTTGTTTGATTTACTTTTAAACTGAATCTAAATTAAACATAATATTTTTAGTCGCAAACTCCTCTATAAATCCTTATTTTACTATAAGGAACCTAACCAGACTGCAACCAACAGCTACTCTCCGTGCTATGTGCCCCGCCGAGCGCTGAATTACAAGTTACAAGCCTGGCGCGTTAAGTGTAATAATTGCATATTACCATCAAAACGCTAATGCTTCGATTGCAACAAACACCAGCCGAAAGACTGGCAATCGAAGCATTAGCGTTTTGATGGTAATATGCAATTATTACACTTAACGCGCCAGGCTTGTAACTTGTAATTCAGCGCTCAGCGGGGCACATAGCCCGGAGAGTAGCTGTTGGTTGCAGTCTGGTTAGGTTCCTTATAGTAAAATAAGGATTTATAGAGGAGTTTGCGACCAAAAATATTATGTTTAATATTCCGCCCTCTAAAAGCACATTTGAACTATGCTAAGCCAAGTCAGGCTATTTATTTTTCGATTGCAACAGACACTGGACCGCTAGATGGCGCCTGCTGGCTGTTTTACATGTCGCTATTGTAAAATACCGGGGTGTACTATAGTCAAAGGATTCTCATGTCGGTCGTCGCATACCTACCTTGCACTGACGAGAGCCAACAGCTCGAAACTGCAGTCTGCAAGTGGTGTGTGACGACTGGCAAGGGAGCTCCTTTAAGTAGGATCAGTCTTTCGGCTGGTGTTTGTTGCAATCGAAGCATTAGCGTTTTGATGGTAATATGCAATTATTACACTTAACGCGCCAGGCTTGTAACTTGTAATTCAGCGCTCGGCGGGGAACATAGCCCGGAGAGCAGCTCTTGGTTGCAGTCTGGTTACGTTCTTTATAGTAAAATAAGGATTTTATAGAGGAGTTTTTGCGACTGAAATATGTTTTAATATTCTACCGTCTAAAAACACATTTGAAGTATGATGATCAGATATATTAGTTTTGATTGCTTCGATTGCAACAAACACCAGCCAAGTTTTTTTTTTCCGGTTTCGCCGGAAGTAACACTAACTTTCGATTTTTAAACGGAACGCCCTGTATATTATTGCATTTTTGAATTGTGCATAATTTTCTGAATCCAACGATGTCAAATAAGTGACATTTTAAACATAAATTTTTTATAATATAATTTTTAGTTTTCCATTTAAGTGTACCATGACGGTTTTGATTTATTCTAAATTACCCGTGTAATGCTACAAAATCGAAATCCCGTTAAAACACTAAACTACGTGATTTATGAGCAAATAAAATTCACCAAAATTGTTGTTTTTGCAAAACTCAATTTTTTCAAATTGAACTATATCGGTACCGTGGTACCATTTATTAGTACTATTAATAAGGAATTTATTCATATGTCGTATTAAAATGTGTGATAAATACAAATAATTTCTGTGGTGTTTATTTATTTATTTATTTATTTATAAATTTACAGCTAAAAGAAAATAAGAAAATACAATTTTATTCTAATTACCTTGTTACACATAAGGTGGTTTTGGAATACAAAAAATTAACACAAAACATTACAATAGCTATTCAAAATGCTGTCCATTAACGTCAATGCACTTCTGAACTCGCATAGCTGTTTCTCGAAGAACGTTCGCCAATTGCTGGGGCGTTATTTATTTTATTTATTTATTTATTTATTTATTTAGGATACACCATCCAACAGCTCCCGCCAATTAAAGGATGGGAAATTTACAATATTTAAATAACATAACATAGAAAAAATATATGTATAACATATGTATAAAACAATCAAATACAGAAATTCATTGAAAATTAACAAACAAGAAAAAAAAAACTAGATACATAATAGATTATTATGAAAATAAATTCGTAATGTCCCTTATCGAGCAGTTAAATATATCTAGACTATCCTGCAGGCCGTGATAATTATTACACATGATATGCAACGGAGAGTATTTCAATAAGTTTGTGTGAGGAGTCGAGAGGTAAAAGGTTCCTTCAAATCTAGTTCCGATTGTTGGCACGCGAAATCTCAGATTCGACAAAACTTCAGCATCTATTGTGTACCATATTGAACAGAAATATTAAGGAGTGAAGCTTTCTGCGATCGGCCAAACTGATAAATGAAAATCTACTGAGAAGTACATTATGTACCGTTCCAATTGGAGGATATATGCCATCGATTTTATAACACAGAAATTTTAAGAATCTCCTTTGAACATTTTCAATGGAGTCATTATATTTTGAGTACCCTGGGTACCAAATTAAACTCGCATATTCTAACTTAGATTTAACAAACGCGTTAAACAGCATACATAATACCTGAGTGTCTGTAAAGCCAGATGAATTTCTAATGACAAAGCCAAGGTTCTTTGAAGATGCTGATACAATATTTTCAATATGTTTTGAAAATGACAGCTTATGATCAAATGTCACTCCAAGATCACAAAAGTATTCAGGACGTTCAAGAATTGTTCCACTCAGTTGATAAGCGAACTCAAAAGCATTCTTTTTCCTATGGTATGAGACAACCTTGCATTTGGTAGCATTTAATGGCAGAGTATTACTGTTACACCACTCATGAAGCTTATTTAGGTTATTTTGTATTCTCTGACAGTCCTCCAAGGACTCTGTACGCCAGTACAATTTTAGATCATCGGCATATAACAAGCATGGTATGTCTATCGAGTCTACAATATCATTTATAAAGATAACAAACAATAAAGGGCCCAGGACAGAGCCCTGCGGCACACCAGAAGTCGCCGAAATCTCGAAGGACTTATGACTACAGTATTCAACATATTGTTTCCGCATACAAAGATAGGATTCAAAAAATGTGACGACGACAGTCCCACATTGTTTAATTTTTCTAAGAGAACTCCATGGTCTAGTTTGTCAAAAGCCTTCGAGAAATCGGTGTATATTACGTCAACTTGAACATTAGCATCCAAATATTCAGAGATATATTGTGTTATACAGCAAAGATTGGTCACTGTTGATCTCCCAGGTATAAAGCCGTGTTGACTTGGTGTAAGCTGTTCTTTTACGTGAGAATAAAGTGGTTCATGCAGGGCTATCTCAAACACTTTAGCAAAACTACAGATTATGGTTATCGGACGGTAGTTTTCAATTTTATTTCTTTCACCTTTTTTGTATACGGGGCAGATACGAGAAAGCTTCCAGATCTTCGGAAAGGTACAAAGTTTTAGAGATAAGTTATAGATAAAAGTAAGTGGTTTCGCAAGAACGTAAGCACAGTCTCTTACTATGAAAGCTGGAATATCATCCGGTCCCTTAGTAAATTTAGATTTAAGTTTTTTGAGCGCCTTGGTTATGTCATCAGTTGTGAATGAAAATGCGTGAAGTACATTACCGATACGACTGTTATTAGTATACGTAGGCGATTTCTTAGAAACTGAAAAACTAGTTTCGAAAAAAGTAGCAAATTTATCTACAGCATGTTTAGGATTAGTAAGCTTTAAATCATTATACGTAAGGTTATCTGGTATTGCTGAACAAATTACAGTTGCTTTTGATATTATTTTGTATATTGATTAAATAATTCTTATGAGAGGTGTCAATGTCTTTTTTTATTTTGGATCTTAGATTACATAATTCTACATAAACATGATTATCCCGATTTGTTTTGAGTTTTCTTCTCAGCCTGTTCTTGTACTTAATATCTTTTATAATGGAGCATGTAAACCAAGGCGGATACTTTCTGGACCGGGACACTGTTTTCGGAACACAATTATCAATATTTCGTATATAACATTATATAACTTTTCACATGCATCATCAACATTAGAAAATGAGTCCAAGACACTCCAATCAACTGCACTAAGTTGGTTGTACAATTCTGGGTAGTTGCTTTGCGAAAATTATATGCCTTTGTACATTTGACAGGAAATTTGTTGCTTACTTTAGTGCTTACAGCGTGGAATTCCAAAAGTAAAGAAGGGTGGTGCTCAGCATCCTCCCTCACCAGAGGATCCAGTGATCTATCTACCATTATATTATTATTATTATTGCTAGTTTACAATGTTGTTATGCTGCGTTAACTCATAGAGTTCTATAAAGGATTCTAAAGCTGCAAGATGCTATTAATTGCTCTTCTTACTCGTAGCTCCAGATCCTCACGAGCTGTAAAGGCGGCGGTTGCATAGACAATATTTTTGAAATGATCCCAAACAAAGAAATCAAGGAACGTTAAATCAGGTGACATTAGAGGCCACCTCACAGGACCATTCGTCGAAATTACGTTTTCTCCGAATCTATGTTGAAGGTAATCAAGTACATTCCCTATCCTACATCTAAAGGTATCTCATCTAAAATGTCCTCAAGCTCATTTTCCAGGAATCTCAAGTATCTGGCACCAGTCAGAGGTCCTTCAAATATAATTGGACTACCGATTATTCCAAGCCAAACATTGAAACCGAACCGCACTTGAAAGTTACCCTCCCATAATAAATTTTGATTGTCTTGTGGCCAATATTTTGTATTTTGTATAATAAAGACGTTTATTATTATTATTTTGTCGGTTAAATAATCCCAAATTTGTAAACCTAGACTCGTCCGAAAATAAAATCAGTCCCAAAAAATCATTGTTTGGCTGCACATTATTATACAAAATCCAATTGCAATATTCCATCCTACGTTCGTAATCACTTTCGTACAAATGCTGGTGCAATTTAGATTTATAAGTAGTGGTATTTGTGCAAAATTCGGCTTACTGTTTGGTGACTGATGTCTAATTCAAACCCAACTTGCCTTAAAGAAACAGTCTTATCAACTTCTATTCGAGCCAGAACATTAATTTTCGTTCCTTCGTCAATAATGAAGTTTGCTTCGGGATCTTTGTTGGGCTCTCTTCGGAATTGGTTTTCAACGCGTTTAAAATAATTATTCGCTGGACATTGTCTATCAGGATCGGCATAAAGGTCGGTACCGCAACTGCATGTCTTTTACATTCCCTATAAATAATTAACATGTCCACTTTTTCATCTCTAGTATAAATTTGCGGCATTTTGAACACAGTTAACAAGAATTTTAAACAATTTTTAAAGACACAATAAAAACACCGTTAAACCAACAAATGTTTGACAAGCTAAATATTTCATTGTTTTGAAAGCCACTTTAGTTACTTCTTAACATTTAATTAAAACAAAAAAGTTTTTAACGGGATTTCGATTTTTGTAGCATTACACGGGTCATTTAGAATAAATCGGAACCATCATGGCACACTTACGTGGAAAACTAAAAATTGTATTATAAAAAAAATTGTTGTTTGAAATGTCACTTATTTGGCATCGTTGGATTCAGAAAATTATGCACAATTCAAAGATGGATTAATATACATTTAAAAATCGAAAGTTAGTGATTAACTGTGTAAGGTTTTCATGAGTTAGTTTGTTGGCTTTTAAGATTGAAAAGAGTCAGTTCAGTTAGTTTAGAGTTGTCAACAAATAGGGAATAACTTATGCAAGTGATAATCCTTAATGTTATTTCTACATCAACCTGTTAATGATTTAATCAGTGCCCTTGCGCCCCATATTCTTCAACCTTTTCCAGTGTTTTCAGCTTGTTACAGATCTCCTTATCAAATTATCATCAAGGGATTCAATAAATCAATTTGATTCGCACCTTGTAACATCTTATTTGTATTTGATTTTCTGGTTCTTAAGGGGAATCTCACAAAATTGGGATCACTGACTATATTAGCGCCTTAGAACGATCTTAAAAACCATTCTTTGACATTCGCTTTTGTGATCTATTCAGTTTTTAGTGGTACCATCTGAAGACGGATATACCGACACTGTATTTGTACAACCATCTTCAGCGACCTTCTCAATTTATTCTCAATAAAAAATAATATGTAATAGAAAATTCTTAGAGATATTAATAATAGTATTTCTCGGATATATATGTACATACGATTTCGAAGAATAAATTATAATAATGATAGTTATACATCAAACAATATACACATAAAAGTAAATACTTAAACAGTTAAATGGCGTCGTTGGTAAGTCATCCGTTTTTACTGATATTGTTTATTTTTCAACCTGAGTGTTGCTGACTCTTACAACAACATTCTATGAATAAAACAAGCGCCAACAAAATTGACTTGTCGAGCTCTGCGTGAACATTCTTAATGGGTTTTTGTGAATACTAAAAATAATAAATGGCTCTAGTTAATTTTTTCTTATAGATCTTTATATTTTGTTGTTATGCTATTTATCATAACTATCCTAAAGTTAGGACTAAACAAATCGTTGTAATGTAGATGTTAAAAATAAAGTAACTTGAACTTGAATAGTAAACAATTCAGTTGTTATAAATATTTACTTGTCTCCGTTTTAACAGGTATTTTTTCTATTTAAAAACTACTATTTTTAGTTGTGGTCGTTATTAAACACCGTGAAGATGTATGTGATTAGCTAGAACTAACAATATTTTAAGATAATTGGAAACTTCTGAAACTAAGTTATTTAGCATAATATAACGACTCTTAATATTTGCATAGACTTTAAATTTTTCGAGCTAAAAATAATATAGTATTTCATTGGAATATATTAGTTATGATATATTATTCTATATGGAGTAAAAGTGACATTTTTTCTCTCTCGGCTGTCCTCGACACAAAGAAATATTTTACTACAACATGATCTTTTTTTATTCAAACGTGGAATATAAATTAAATAAATGAATGGTATAAATGTTTTAATCGCCTTCCAGAGTAGATGTCTAATGAGAGAGGGTCGGAGCAGGAACTGTGATCAGATTAGGGGTGGGGGTAATGAGAGTGGTGGGAGGTAATTAGGGGGCGGGACGTAGGAGGGCAGGACCTAGAAGTGCTGGTGGGAGATAATTGAAGTGGCTGGTGATAATTGAAGTGGTGGGTGGCAGTTACCGTGGCGGGTGGCAATTAGCATGGTGGGGAGTAATTAGAGTGACAGGTGGTAATTAGAGTGGTAGGAAGCAATTTAAGTATAAATTAAGGGTAATTTCAATAATAATAAGGGTAATTACAGCAACAGTGGAGATAATTAAGGGTAATTGCATCAACAATAAGGGTGATTGCAGTAATAATAAGGGTAATTGAAGTAACAATGAGGGTAATTACAGTAACTATAAGGGTAATTACCTATCAATGAGGGCAATTGCAGTAACAATGATACAATTTGTAAACAAATTATTTTACCCGCCTGTCTTATTTACCGAGATTTTTATCTCTTATTTTGGCTTATGAAAAGGAGCATTGGATTGTTATTTTTTTTAGCGAAATATTATAGTGCATTTCAGTATCCTATTTTATTTGTCTTATGATTGCAATTATCTACGTCAAGGGTACCTTATGGTGTGATTTACATTATAAGATGCGGTAAGGATGTTTTGTATTGTCTGTACCATAATAAAAATGATCGTCACCCATCAATAAATTCTCGCAACAATGTCAAAATAACATCAATTATGTCGCACACTTTTATACTATCGCGTCATTTAAGCGTTCTTAGTGCAGAATTTTATTCTATGGTTGCAGATTATTTACTTCAAGGGTTCATAGCCTGTTTTTATAATAAACATTTCTTTCTTCTTTCTTTATGTACTTACTATTTTAGATCTGAAAACTGTATAAAGGCATCTTATCATCATAAATGGGATGGATGGAAAATACTTTGAGTCTACTATTGTGCTGCAGGTTCTTTAGCTTGGTGTTAATTAATATTTTGTCTATTTTTTTCAGATAGCTGCAGTGTTTAAGATTACTCTGTGTTGCAACCTATGCAGCAATACCGACTTCAGCCGTCGTCAGAGAATCACATACTTCTTCTCAATGTAGGCAATGGTAGCGCTATCCTTAACATCTAGAATCACTATTACTTAATATTGCCTGGTTAGTAAAGATATTAAAGAATTCTTCAGGATGTTGTAAGAGGATGTTATGATTGACGCGTCCAAAGACCTTTTTTATATTGGTAAATAAATATGTGGTAAATAAAACTGGGAGGTGGTATATTTAATTTACTATACAAAGCGATGTTTTATTCATTGGTAATGTTATTGGGAGCTGATTCTCTATCCGAAAATATAAAGAAAGGCTTTCTTGGACCAGAAATGTTTATTGAGATATGACATATAAACTGAAATATACAGTATGTGTCCCAAGTCATGTTCCAAGTCATGCCAGTCTCTCAAGTCCCCTTGGTCTAATTTTAAGGATGCAAGGTAAGATAATTGCCCTTAATTGTCCTTTTTACTTTTAAACAGCCTTAACTATCTTGCGAATTTTCATAACTCCTGGAGGTATTAATGGATTAAATATGGTTCAACTTGTTCGAAATTATGCAGCAATGCGATCCAGAAGTATCGAAACATTTTCGTATTTTTCCATCAGTCAGATATAACAAATGTACAAAGCAATCAGTGGATATTCATACTTTCGGAAATCTGAACAAATATCGCTACGTTTTTAAACTTATCTCATCCCGAAGAATATACAGGCCACTGTTTCAGAAGGTCTTCGGCTTCTATGCTGGCAAATTCAGGCTTCTCATTGTCAAACACCACGGTGGTTCGAAATGTAATTTTGTTGCTGAAGGATATATTGAGAATTCCAATGAAAAGAAGACAAAAATTTCTGTAGCTATCTTGGAGAGAAATCATCAATGGTACCTTCATCCGTTGTTTGTTTATCGCAAGAAACTGAAAATGTTCAAAGAAACCATCAAACCAATGCAACCATTTCAATACCGACGAGCAATATCAGTATAATTGTAATAATTGCATTATAACTTTTAATCATTGAATTCTCAGTTACTATTTTCAAATAAATAAATATTTAATACTTTTTGCCTAATGTTATTTTTTTATCGTTATAGCACAGTATTATAATGAAATCATTAAAGTACTCAGTCCGATAAAGTAGATCACTTTGACACTGAAAATGATGTCTATAATTAAGTCATTTCGACACGTCAGAAGATAAAATAAATTTTATTACTTCAAAATTGAATTATTTTTATTATAAATGTAAAATGCTGGTTTCCTTATTTTATCTTGTTAACTCGGATAATTGGATTTCTTATTATATAACATCCTTATATTTTAAAATAGTTAGTAATTTTAAGAATACATAAAAGTTGAAAACCATTAAATTTTACATTGCGTTATTATTCTAGAACTCAAATACATTATTACAACTGACGGCAAAATAAATTCTGATGCCATCTGGAATTTAAAAGTTTTTATGACAAAGTTGCAATGTATTGAGTTTAAATGATCATAATGTAAATCCGGTTATGAAGTTTTCACATTAAAGAGGGGAAAGTTTTCATATTAAAAGAGAAAATTCATATAAATGTTAAAATCCGACTCGCATAAATGAAAACGGGAATATGTCCACAAATATTGCTATTTAAAATTGTGAAAATAATATGGCTTTTATATTACCATCTATAATAAAATAAATGAGTGAGGCATTTCCAAGTAAATGACTTATTTTATAAGAGATATATTTCACATAATTATTTTCCTGTTTGGATATTAATTTCATTTTATTCTAGACGTTTACGGAAATTCCGTTGGCCTTAAGAGGTCCGAAAAAAATATATCGAAAACGTTTTTGATATTATCGATAACAGTATATTACTGGACATTTGTGCGCCTGTTTGTGATACTTGCCTTAATAAAAACTCAATAAATAGGATGCAAAGATATTGTAATATTTTGATTATCAAAAATTAATGTTTTTACTAAATTATTTTTGTTAAGAAATTGTTTTATCAGGGTGGGTAGTGGGTTGTGCTCCAGCTAGGTATCAATTATTATACACAAGGTTTCTCTTCTCAGTGTATCTTTGTAGGTTCGGCTAGATATCAATATTATTCACAAGTCCAAGTAAGAAATGTAAGATCTAAGATTTAAGATTTAAATGGTTATCTTTAACATTATAATGGGTTAAAATTGAATATTTTTAAATTTAAATGTTATTATCACAATAAAGAAACTTAATACTAATTATGCCTTTTTTATTTAACTAAATTGATGAGTAGAATGAAAGATTCATGCATAAAATGTTTATTACAGAGCTCATATGAACGAAAAGGTACCTTTTATAACCATCCGGTTGTTGGTATGCTCCCTCGTTGTTTATAAACTCGCCTCTGACTATGGACTAACTTCAACGTATTCCCATTACTTCTGTCAACTTGCGAAGTTAAAAGTTTTTGTTTACCCTATGTTTGTTCTATTCCTTGATTCAAATGTTAAAATTACGGTTGTGGATTTGTTGAATTGTTCGAAGCACTGTTTATTATACAGATATGTTAAATTTTACTATTTATTTGAAATTTAGTCACAATATTATATTATACAAGCGTAAATCGAATTGTATAATCAACGATTTTATGTTATTTCGGATTATTTAATATTTATCTTGCATTTTATTAGGTATATTTTATGTTTTTTAAATAAATTCAATAATATTTTGATATACTATTCTTGTTTTCATCTTTTTGAGGTTATATTTGCTTTGCAAATTTGTGCATGATGTTTGGCTGATGTTCAAATACACACTAAAATTGCCGATCTGTGCCTAAAATTGTCTAAATTGGACGTTTCTACGCAAATCCGACTACTTAACATGAAATTTTTATAATTAATTTTTCTACATTTTAACTTTTTACATCTATTGTTGACTTATTCTGAAAAATAAATATTACCAATGTGTTTTTCTTAATTTTTACTTTACTTTGATATGCTATTTGTTAGATTTTTAAATAATTTTCTGAACATTAAATTACCCGAGATAAATTTACAAGTTTCTTTAAAATCAGCTATTTTCTATTTATTTTACCATTTAAATCTTTCTCTGAACACTTTAATACTAAATATAATACTTTTTTTTAATAACTTTTCTTTCAATTTTCAATTATAAATTACTAATTATACATTATTTTTATTTTTCAGATAACACTTCTTGAATATTGGTATCTTCAGACTTTATCGAAGAGCTTACCTAGTTTAAATCCATCATTAATTGTTCCTCATGACTCCTAGTTTGACCATGGAATGAATTTACACTAAACTAAAAGTTTTTATAAAAGTTATGTGCATAGAATGCCAGCTGTGATACCTACACACCTTTTCAAGCTGTTTTAGTCCTTTTTCTATATTTGATCTTGTAATTACACTAGATATATAGATAGATAGATAAACAAAGGAGCTGGTTATTTAGCCTTTACCATCGCGACCTTTTCAGGACTATTGTGGTGCTTCCTTATAGTACCTCATCCAGCTTTATCCTTTGTGCTAGACTCCACAGCTCTGATAAAGGCCCTTTTGTATAGCTGTCCGCGTTTGGTTTTTCTTCTCCGAGTACTTGGAATCTCAGTCTCGCCAGGCCTTCACAGTGGCACAATACGTGAACTGAATTTTCCTCTTCCTCTTGACAGAACCTGCATGTTTCGTCCTCTGCTAGGCCCATTAGACTCATGTGTCTATTGAGCTGGCAATGCCCAATTAGAAGGCCTGCTATTACTCTGATGACCTACCTATTCTGGCTTAGTAGATCTTCCGTAAATTTGGCCGAATGTTCTTTAATAAACTTTTTGGCCTGTCTGAGATTCCTCCACCAATCCAGAGATTTATTTTGCACCCATTCCTTAATGGCTGCTCGTATGCATGGCTTTGCCAAGCTACGAAAGGGCCCGGGTACTATTGGAGCTTCAAGTGCGCTTTCCTTGGCCAGTTGATCAGCCTTTTCGTTTCCTCTGTGTCCCTCGTGTCCTAGTACCCATACTAAGGTCACTCTGTTCTCACTTCCAAGCCTGTAAGCCCTGTAAGGGCCGTCAAGCAGTCCCGCACCATTCTGCAGTTGATTTGCATGGAACTGATTGCCTTTATTACCGCTTGGCTACAGAGAAAATCTCAATCGACTGGTTAACAGTGCCTTGTCTTATTATCTCCCTTGCGCAACAGTGTATGCCGATCGCTTTAGTCTGAAACACCGTTGCGTATTTCCCTAAGCCTATCGAGATACTGGCTTTTGACCTTGTCCCGTAAATCCCGGCTCCGATTCCTTGTTCTGTCTTGGAGCCGTCATTGTACCAGACTTCTTGTGCTGTTATGGGAGGACCGTTTTCCAGTCATCCCTGTCTAGTATTATAGTCTGAAAGTTCTTGTTGAAGTTATACCTTGGGACCATTACGTCCGTGAGCATGCCTAGAATGGGATCTGCACTCATCTCCGAGTATAACTTCTGGGACTCCGCCCCGTGTTGCTGGCTAAGTGGCGTTTGGCCTTGAATTAACCTGTGCATGCACCACTGACGGAGCTTCACCTTGTATGAATATGGGTAATGGTGGCAGGTCCAAAATATCCTCCAGTGCAACCGTAGGAGCAGTTTTTATGGCCCCTGTGGCGCACATGCAAGCAAATCTTTGTACGCCACTTAACAGCTTTATTGCTCCCGACTGCCCGGTCTTAGTCCACCATACCACTGATCCATAGGTAATCATGGATCTTTGTTGAACATTATGTTTTGTTGAACATTATGTAATATTTCTTTTAAAATATCCTGATTTTATATTTGATGAGTATAGATTTTTTATTATATTTTATTTATATTTTTATTCATTTAATTATCTCATGGGCTATCAATATCACGTCAATATATACCTATTATATAATCAAAAAAAGTTAATATATAGACAGACTGACGTCCGTAATATTAAAATTAAAACAATAGGTTTTGTTACGACCCCACCTCATACTATTGCCTAAGCAAAGAAATTATGGGTATTTTAATCAGGGCATTTCCTATTTCGTAAGCACCTGGTCATTGCCTCTCGTTTTTATCAGCACTAAACGATTTCTCTTGATAAAATTACCATATGTACAACAATCATCCTTTTAGTAGTAGTAGGTAGACAATTAAAACTCTCCCGACGAAGCTATCATGGTTAGCGAAACACGTATTCAGGGTAGTGTTCAAGCGTAGTGTTCTGGAAACTACGTCAGTGTGAAACAATAATGTTTAATTTAGTATACGCACATCTAATTTAATTACTGTATATTTGTTACGCATATTTTTAACCTCACCACAATAAAATTGTGAGAGGTTATTAAAATTGGTTTGAAAACAAAAATTGAAATAACATCAAATCTTTACGTTTTGAGGTCCTAGGAACCCAAAAAAGTGGTTTTTGAAAAATGTCTGTGTGTGTGTGTGTTAGTACGATAGCGCCGAAACTACTGAACGGATTTGAATGAAACTTTACATGTGCGTTTCTCTAGTGCCCCAGAAGATCTGAAAAGGTTTCGGTTGAGATCAGATTACGTTTAGTGCCGTTTTGACGCAACAAGTTGTTTATTTTATAATTACTTTCAATTTGCAATGGAACCATTGAAAAGCAATTAAATTCTGATTTCAACGATATATCACACTTCCACCCTTTCGATTTGGTTTCCGTGAAAAAAATTAAAAACAAAGCAAATATGAAGCATAGATCGCATTTCGCGTGACATGATTGATGCGCATAGCGGTTACGTCATGGAACTCGTCACATCACGTGTCAATTTACGTGTGAGGGTTTCTTCACTGCTCTGGAAGTAGAGCGGATTACGTTTAGTGCCGTTTTTAAATGCATATACAGACAAATCGAAGAATTAAACTACAAATATTCTTCTAAAATCTAGTAAAATTACTGAAATGCTAATGTTTCATTTAACAAAGACAGCCGCGAGCGATCGGATTGCAATGAGCAAATTTTGATGATTGTCATTGTCATCGTTTGTCATCCGATAACGTTGGTGTTATGTCATGTTAATAAGATTTCGGCATATTTGTAACTTTTAGTGATTGCACCAGTCGATTGTCACAAACTTTAAAGGTGGATGTAACAATATCAATATCATATGCTTTCTGTACCTTCGTTGGTGAATTTTTATAGATTATCACTTTACCAATTTTCAGTTTGTTGCTTTACAAATCTGTAGTATTTAGGATAACTAGACTTTCTTAGTCGTTCAAGTGATGTTAAAGTTGTTAATATCCTAATAGTATATTATTTAACGAGCGATAATGCAGGTAATAACTCGCATAAATGAAATTTACAGCACGAGCCGCAGGCGAGTGTTGTAAATTCATTAAGTTGAGGATTTTTTTAGTGCCCCAGAAGATCTGAAAAGGTTTTGGATGAGATCGGATTACGTTTAGTGCCGTTTTGTCACACAATTTAATGCTCTTTTCGGCTTCAAAGATCCACCGAGTTGGGAGGTTCCAGCCGCTTCCAGTAGCTGCAGATTTTTTTACATTATATTTAATTGTCCTCTTTTGTAGTTAAGTTTGGATACCCTGTAGATCAGTGAAAATGTTTGTTTATGTACTTAAAGGAATGAATAAACATTCATACCCCGCATTTGCAATTATCTGTTGATAGTAAATAAATAAAAATATTAACATTACTACTTCAAACTGACACTACATCTGGGAAATACCTTTAAAGCAATTTTCTGGGTCCCAAAACCATATAGAATATAGAGTTAGTGAAATAAACTCCAAGGAACTCACACGCAAATCAATAGAGGCAATTAAATTTGAGTTTATTAACTGAAAACACACTTTGTATTTGTTAACTTTGAGTATTCAAGCTAAAAGCCCTTGATTAACCAACCGTTAAATAATGTTGCAGTCATATAATTCATATTATGGATGTATTATACGGTATACAGCTTTCATGCAGCTTTCACTTTCAGTGGAATGTGTTGAAGCAATTTGCCAGATGAAATAAGATGAACACTGAAAAAAAATTAGCAAAGTAAACATCTACCATGCGGATATAGGCCTGACGGCGTTATAAATGAGATTTAAGGCCGCGTAGTTATACGAGAGACGCAGAATAATGAGGTTCATGAACGAAGGGTGCGAAATATACTAAGATACAAGTTAATTGAGAATCGTAAAGCTTCGAGCAACACAATTACGTTCTTTTGAGCAATTTCCAGAAAGTTACCCCTCATGATAGATGTTAGTACGCGAGCTTCTGTTCACTCGGCCGATAAATTTATGACCATGAATTCATGCAGACTGTAGCAGGGGAAGGCAGTGGAACTACTGATGCTGCATAGGTAAAGTGTGCATAGCTAGAGGCCAAGAAAGCAATTATAAAACGTGGATGGGACATAACAACGGCGCGTTTAAGCGAATGTGCACTGCTCTGGATGAGCAAATACATCAGAAGGATCAAAAGATGTTCCGAGCACAAAGGGGTTCTTATTCAAACGCGAAACCCGATTTGGGTTATCTGCGGCTGCCATTCGTGCCTCCTCGATCTTAGGCCAGACTACGACGCTTATAACTCGCCAGGTCAGACATACTTTTACTTCGGAAATAGTTTTGTATTATGTTTATAGGGGCACAACTGTAATAATAACCAATTTTAACAATTTTACCGCGCCATTACATCTTGTCTTCCATTACGCACCACGTTAATTATTACAAATTAATTGTCTAGTGAGTATACGAGGCAAAGGAAAATTTACATTATTTAATATTCGTTATAAATTAAGTGCTACGTATTATGTTCAAATGCAATGTTTACATTCTTATTATTTTACTCTAGTTCTCAGTAAATGTTCCAACTACTCAGTAAAAATACTGAGTGTTCAGTAAAATACCTAATGCTCGGTAAAAATACTAAGTATTATACTTTATGCTCGGTAACAATTGCAAATTTATCGGTTTACACACTGAACCCTCAGTAAAATACTACACACTAAACGCGCAGTATAAAAATTGAATGCTCAGTACAAATAAGCTCAACAAATATAAACATAACAAAATTTATCGAGTATAATTTATTTAAATGTATAAAAATAAAGCAATATAGATTCTGCAATATGTAATAAAATAATAAATTTCGTAATACCTAAGTATAAAAATTAAAAATAAAAGACATCTGTAACAGGTACAACAAGCAAATAACAAGTAAATAAGTAATAAGTTATAAGTAAGTTATATAGTAATACGTATCATCGTTATACAAACCAAGTCATTCCACAAAATAACTACTCAATTTTTCAATATGAATATGGTTTTGTACATCTAAAACCAACAGTATTACTCCCACAATACCCAGATTATTAGATCCTAAATTCGAACATTCTCAGTAATAGCTTGAATAATAGTCCTACTTGCAAGATTTTCACTGACGGGTCCAAAAGTGCAGACGGCACAGGTTGTGCCTTTTTCATTCCTAGTTTGAGCATATCAGCTACCTTTAAATTATTTAAAGAATGTACTATATATAGCGCTGAAGCGTTCGCAATATACCAGGCCCTATCTTGGATCACAGACTTTTACATAAAGCTACCTAATCCTGATTTTAAAATTGTCACTGTACTAAGTGACTCTAAATCTGTTCTGTTATCGATAAGTAATTTTTGATATGAGCAATATAAGAACAACATAATTTGTAAAATTAAACGTCAAGAATCATTAGTTATTGCAACAGGCTTTGAAGTTAAATATATTTGGGTTAAAGGTCACTCAGATATCAGAGGAAATTGTGTTGCTGATTACCTTGCCAAACAATCAATTAAAGAACAAGGCATCACTCACCCATTCTTCCCGATGACAGATTTCTTTCATATTTATAAACAAGAACTTAAATAGAAATGGCGAGCTAGTTGGGAGGAGTATGTGGCCAACTCAAAAAACCACTACACGAAAATTCATCCCATACTACCAACTTCTTTACCCCATATAAGTAGCCATAAAGATTCTAGATATGTTTCTACTACTGTCGCTAGATTACAATTAAACCACGGACGTTTCCCACAACACCTTAATCGAATTGGACTTCTTGATAGTCCTTTGTGTAGTTGTGATAATGAATCTATCGCAGATATGAACCACATTATTTTTAATTTCAATCGAAACACTCAGGCTACAACCAATTCTCATTCTCATTAAAAATCTTTCACTACAGAACGGTCAATTTCCTACTAGTATTACTACCTTATTACACTACAATGATACAAATTTTCAACACAATTTTAACTTTTCTGAAAGAAATAAAATTAGACTTGTGATTCAGTTTTAAAAGGCTATCATCATTGTGAAGTAGGTTTAGTTTTGTTCCATCTCTGTTTCTATCCATATAATATTTTTCCTCTTTTCCCTCCAACCGTGGTCCATCTCTCTGTGGAAAAAATGCCCTGATAGACCCCTGGGCTAGAAAAGTGTTTCATACCTTTTCCAGTTCCTGATGTTTATTTCTATAGTTTTCGGATTAGGTTAGAATTATCATTGTCTCTGCTGGGTTAATCAACGTTAAACAATTCTGCTACTTTTGATACTATCAACAGTTTGTGGTGTGTGAGCTTTCCATAAGCTCGAAGCCAAAACCTAAATTGGTAAATTCTGTTATTCAAATCTGAAATTATGAGAAAATTGTGCTGCATATATTACTTTGCAAATCGCATATCAACCTATTGTATTAAAAGCGCCCGCTTTGATTTGGATGGTCGGCCTCGACGACTTTTCATTCGAATTGGTATAGCTTTCGCTTCAGGAGAAGCAGTCGCATGTACAATTTTTTTATTTGAAAAACTCTGGACAGTCGCATTCTCCTTGTGTCCATTTACTGTGATCTTCTGGAATAACTGCAGTCCATACATTAAACATGAAAGCCTTGTACTCTTCAAAACTATGAAAATTGATAGCATTTGATTTCTCTAAATCATTGTTGTTGATCGCTGTAGAATTTTTTGAGGGTATTACATACATTTTACCATTACAAATTTATAACGGGCTCCCAATAGAATTCCTTTGTGCATGCTGTATAACCAAATGACCAGCTAGATATATATTTCTTTAAAATTATTGAAAAACGAGATAGTGAAAGTCTTTCTCTTAAAGTTTTCTCGTATTTTATTACCCAATTGAGAGCCTCTAAGGCATTATTGTACCTGGGCCTAATTTGTCATCACCTTCGAACCAGTTTCTATTGAAATCAAACCATTCACTTCGAAACTATTCTACAAACTCTTGACATAATATTCCTTACCACATAAAAACAAACAGGACACCTTATCGAATACTTTTTCGTTTTTGCTCAGTTGCAGAAGTTCATCTGCTAGTATTTTGATAACATTTTCTTTGGTCTTATAAGCTTTTCTGATTTTTTTGACATTTTTTTTTCATGTGTGCCCAGCACATCCTTATTTCGGTTTCGTGCCAAATACATGCATGAAAGCATTTTTAATGCTTGAAGCAACGTCACGTACAAGGATATCTGTATTAATAATTTCATTAAATATTTTCTCAACACCACTTTTTAGGGAATTGAATAAAATTATAAAATATTCAGTCTGTTTGTTGGTACAAACTGTCAATCCAAAAATATAAAACATATTGTTTCTATCTGTTGTTCCTGAAATTAATGCTGGGAAACCTTGCCATATTAATTTAAGGTAGCATGGGTGTGAATGTGTCTATTATCTAGTTGCTCAATAGAAACAGTTAGCCACTCACCAAAAAAGTACGCTATTTTTAAATAGATTTATTCTGTTAGTTAATTTTTTAAATCCCATAAAAAAACCAACTATTTTATGTTTTTGATGTTGTTTAGTTTTGACGTTTTTCAAAAATTACTGTTAAATTATTCGTTACCTTTATTGGCTGTTATTCCCATTCATCTAATAAAACAGTATATTTAAATACTTTGGTGTACATTTGTGTATATCAAGTTACGTAATGAAAGTAATTAATATTAATTAAATGTCAGAACCGAAATTTGTCGCGCGTAAAACTGGTGTATTTTATACGTTGGTCAAAGCAAACATAAATTAATGGGGAGTGGCTTAACTATCTCTATTCAATAAATATAGTATACCATTAACAGACAATTTTTGAAGAAATAAAGAAACGAAAGGAGTTTCTTCATATAATGCTTGAAATGTTACAATGAAAGCCTCCTCGTCATCTTCAGGCTTAATTGTGAGTTATCGATACAAAATTCTCAGTTCTACAAAACTTATCGAACTAGGCCCATATTTGGATTTTCTTATTGACATCAAATAATTATCCAATGTATTATTTATTGACAAAGTTAATTGTTTTTTGGCTAGAATTTCCATAATTTTTTTGGCTTTATTTTTGAGTCAAAATCGAAAAGGCTTTTAATTTCAGATTTTTACCTCGCTGCTCATTTTACTTTTAACTTTGGTAGTAATTTCGTTGCAAGGGTGACTAAGTTTAGATCTACATAAAATTACTTCATTATTAGTTGATGGATAATGCAAATATATACCAGCTTCACGTTGTTTAGCCCTATATTTCACTCTGTTGCATCGAGATATTTCAATGATATTACTTTCAGTGTCTGCATTCTTGTAATGAGAGCTCCAGAGATTTTCCTAATTCACTGCTGGTAAAAACTTGCTTTTTTGTCCACGACTTGCTTGCTTTCTTTCATCTTTTATTCATTGTCGCCTCTGTTTCACTTATAGTTTCTGTATCACTTGCATATTCGGATATTTCTTGATTTATCATAATTTACATCCGTTAAATTATATCAAATAACCAAGCGAAACTATCAAAACAAACTGAACTTTTAAGATTATGTTCGACAAGAAAACACGAGATTCTACTGATCGTTGTTTATCAAACCTCCGATATTTTTAATGGGCAAAACTTTAATAAATATCGAGGATAAGTTACTGAGTAAATTCAATATTTTACCGGGCAACATTATACAATATATTTGGATCTTTCTATGTTAAATACTGAGCATTCAGTACTTTTTACTAAACAGTTAGTATTAGTTACTGGGCAAAATGCCATACAATACCGAGTAGTTTATTGCTACCCTTTAATATTGTCGACTTGGACTGGATATAATGGGCTAGTAGACAATATCGAAAATAACAAAAGTAATAATATAGCATTTTAGGTTGACTCTTCAATATGTTATAATCATAATTTCAAGGTAATTTTACCACTATTATTGGTTTTATTGTAAAATGAATATGTTTAAGATTAGAGTGGATTTAAAATAAGACAGTTTGCCGGTTATCTCGTGACGTTATAGCGTAACATGCGTGCGCATTCAATATAACGCCGACAGAGCCACTCATACGTTTTGCAAAACTTTGTTGGCTCCGCCCTTCTACTAGCGCTCGTTTCTCTGCCGAGTACGCTATTACGTCATAGCCAATAGAATAGCCCATTTGCGGCAATATCTAATCGTTTAAACATAGTTTAAACTTCATGACTTTTTTTCTACTATAAGGCATTATTAAAAAAATAAAATAAAAAATACGGGTCAACTGTTTTTATGTGTAGATGTTATTAAAATAATAATAAAAAAATTGTCTACTTGCCCAATCCAATCCGCTAAAACAATAATTCCACTGTTGCTAATTTTATTAAACCTTGCTGGCTTACTACTTGTGTTACGATGCATCGTATATTTTGCAATATAGCATATATATGTATATATATTTTACATAAGTACTTTGGTTCACCACATGATTTATATATGGTTCATACATACATGATTGTATATTTTGCATAGAATTGTATATTTTGTATACCTTTAAATTATTATGTATGTGTTTTCGTAACGTATTTCTATCATTTCTGTATTCTGCTGCTGCTGTTATTTTCTTGTATATAATTAAACTGCTATATCTCTGGATGGACATCACATCACAAGCTTTTAGCTTAGGTGATTTCATCCTATAATTTATTTGTTTATTTTTCATTGTTTTATGATCTATGTGAATATTGTATGTTAGTGATTAATTTGAATTTGAATTTTGAATAAAGCTGATTTTTAGAAAAAATTTATATTTCATAACCGTTACAAAAAATTTATATTATTTCATATACTTTAGTTATGTAGGCAAAAATCTTGCAGAAAAAATATAGAAAACCGGCAATTGGGTTGTTGCACACATTAGTAGTAGAATTTGTATTAAACAATAACTTTTCTTCCAAAAAAATCATTAGAAACATGTAAAGCATTAAAATAAAATCTTAACATCACAATGTCAGCTCATAGGATGCATTTAAAAGCAAATAACCTCATAACTGCAGTCCGCAAAGAAGCCAGTCACAAATTAACGAAAAAGGGTATGAAGATACATCTCTTTAAGAAGCATGTTATACAGGGTGTCCCATAAGTAATGGTACACAGAGCAATGGCAGATTCCTTACATAAAAGTAGTATGGAAATGACAGAGGGTCTGTTCAGAGCCGGAGCATGATCAGGATTAGGGATGAGATTGGGGGCCGGGGGGTGGTTGTGGTGGTAATGAGAGTGGTGGGGCGGCAATTAGAGAGTAATTACGGGTAATTTAAGTACAAATAAGGGCAATTACATATAATTTCTGAAATAATAAGGGTAATTAAGTTAAAAATAAGGATAATTAAGGGTAATTTGGGTAATAAGGGTCTAATTTATGTGGTGTTTATTTATTTATTTATAATATATATTCATTAAAAATAAGGGTAATTTAGATAAAAAGAAGGGTAAGGTCTTTAGATTAAAATAAGGATGACTAAGAGTAACTAAGGGTAATTGAAGTAAAAATAGGTGTAATTAAGGTCAAAATAGGGGTTGTCTTGTGAACTAACTGACTTAATCATTTATTAGTTTATGATACGATGTTGAATAAGTTGGACGCATTGAAAAAGACGTTGAAGTACCTACAAAGAAACTTATTGAAAAATATCAACTCGACCAGTCCGATGATAGTGAGACATTATGTTGTATTTATTATTCCCCATGATTGAATTTTAAAAATAACCATGTTAATTTATGTAAAAAATAAAGATAATTAAGGCAAAATTATGGACAATTGAGGGTGTTTAAGAATGCTAAGTGTCGGGATATTCTTATTTATTACTCTTAATTACATTTAAATGTCCTGATTTCTTACCTAAATTGTCTCAATTGTATCCTGCATGCATAGCTCGTATCATACATGTTATACATCCTGTGTCTATTCTATCTTAATTACCATGTTATAATCTGTGAATCTGTCAAAACTGCATTCCTTATGTACATTCTTTACAAAATATTTAGACTAGTATATAGTAAAACGGGCAACTCTGCCTAGACAAGATGTTCGCTCTGGGGTTTCGCTTTATTTTTTTATTACTACTATGTATGGACATTATTTCAACTATGTATGTACTTTATATCAATATATCAATGCAGTCATATTCTTTTCCACACATGTAAATGTTCAGAAAATAAACTATTCTATTGTATTATGTTCGAAAGATCTTTTTCATTCAACATCGCTATTCTTGCACCGCTTTGTCTTTCTCTAAAAATTACAAAAAAAATACTTGATCTGGTACTATTAATTTTGAGTGTGTGTTACATTCGTTTTCATCATATCATGTATCGTAAATTATATTTTTCTGCAGCCATTAGTGCTCACGATTTATAATATTGTATATTTTTTCCAAAATATTTAAATATGAATTGTTTGTAAATATGCCACTAACATGGGTTAAGTGGTGTTTTGCAACAAACTGAACTTCGCCCTTTTGTCTTTAACGATGTATAATGCATTAAATCAATGTAAAATATTTATTTTGGCAAGTAAAGGTTATTATTATTATTTAGTATTATGTTTCCATTCCACTTTGGTTGAATTGAAAAAAATCACAAAAATGGGGTTTTGCTATTTTTTGGGAAAAATGATCATCTTTCCGCTGCTGTAATTCGTTAGATATTAAACTTACAACAAAAACTTTATACAAAAACCGTGAAGAATTGTATCTTCTTTAACTTTGTTGAGACATTTTCGTCGTTGGATCAACCGCTGCGGATTTATTTCCAAAAAACGATTTTTTTTCCCTTTTAATCAAGATGGCGGTACCGCCAATGTCAAAAACTTGATTTTTTTCTCACGGCGCAAACCTAAACAACATATTTAAAAATCATTACTACCCCACCTTTTGCAAGGCAAAACTCCCTACTGATTGGACTTTTATTCACGGATAAATAACAGCTAAAATAATTTTTATACAATTAATTTTGTATCTAAAATATTTGCCGAGCAATTTTTGCAAGATTTATGTATTTAAAAACACCTGAGTTTAATATTTCTACTATAATTACATATCAAAACATAATTTTTGTTCCACAACAACAAAATTACACAAGTAATTTAGGGTTTTAATGAAATTAGATTATGGATTATTTCCATCGCCTTTGTCAAACTTATCCCAGAATATATTTTTGCTCACTCTTGGCTGAAAGGAAATTTAATATTTTATCATCCTTAAAATTAGAATATTTTCTGGCACCTAATAAAGCACTCTTAACTGCCTATTCATATGTCTGTTCTCATAGCGAAGAGGTATAATAATTCATACGAAACATGTTTTCAGCAAATGTGTTTCCTAAATTATTCATTTAAACCGAAAGAGAGGATTCGACGACGGAAATGAAAGATTTTTAAGAATACCATGTGCGACATTTCACTTATAAATAGATTTCTGGCTGACCTTAAGACTTTTTCATCCCCTGCTCTGCTAGTTTCCTGGAGAGATGACCTTTTATAGTCCCTACGAGCACTTCCGTCTGACTCTTAAGATGCAGTTGAGACGAAGAAATATAGACTGCTAGCTCTGCAACTTGGCTGTGCCTTTATTTATGTATACTATACATTCTTTTGTCTTCCCTTTCGTTTTTAGTTAAAGCAGAAATAACATAAATATCAATCAAAGGTTTATCCCTTGATATATAAAATTTATGTAGCGTAGATATAAAAAGACATTATACTGTTATTTCGCAACATATATTTTTATATAGGAGTTGGAAATGGCATATCGGGTAAATTATCCAATCTTTGTCAGGAGTTATTAGGATTTTTGTTATTTATGCTTAAATCCTTTTATCTTTAGTGACTTTAGTGTTATTTATACGGGCGTTTTATGTTTCGACACCTTATTGTACATAATGTAAAAAATGTGTTCTTTATCCTTGATACTGTTCTTCCGTGAAATAAACAGGTACAAATAACATTTTCAAATTCAGATCCTGAAAAATGTAATATTTGTTAAATGCAAAATTACACAATGTATGTAATATTTGCTAGAAACGAATAATAAAATCAATTTATATTGAATTGAAAATTTATATTAAATATTCAAAATTATTCAATTCATTAATTTAAGGATTTATTTAAAGTTTGTGGACTGATTAATTTACTAAGGTACGGCGGCCGTTGCTACCACACCTGGAAACCATATAACTGGACAGGCTACGCCTGCGCTGGGTTGGAGTGTAATCATGCTTATTGTCAGTAGTGACAATCATATCATGCATGGTACAGAAGTATCGGATGGGAAGTATATGTTGTTGCCGCATTATGTCGTGACATGATATATATTTCTCTTTTTTTCGTTCTAACCGTATCAATAAGTTATTAGTATCTATTTAGGTGTATTATCAAATCAATAGGTATTATTTTGGGCATTCTGTTTATTTGACTCTATTATTCTTTTTATGATCCTCAGATAAGGACAATTTACTGATGGTAATATGCAATTATTACACTTAACGCACCAGGCTTGTAACTTGTAATTCAGCGCTCGGCGGGGCACATAACCTGGATAGTAGCTGTTGGTTGCTGTTGGTTACGTTCCTTATAGTAAAATAAGGATTTTATAGAGGAGTTTGCGACTAAAAATATTATGTTTTGATATTTCGTCCTATAAAAGCACATTTGAACTATGCTAAGCCCAGTCAGGCTATTTATTTTTCGATTACAACAAACACTGGACCGCTAGATGGCGTCTGCTGACTATTTTACATATCGCTATCCCAAAGATACCGAAATGTACTAAATGGTCAAGTGATCCTCGTGTCGGTCATCACATGCCTACCTTGCACTGACGAGAGCCAACAGTTCGAAACTGCTGTCTGCAAGTGGTGTGTGACGACTGGCACGAGAGCTCCTTTAAGTAGGATCAGTCTATCGGCTGGTGTTTGTTGCAATCGAAGCATTAGCGTTTTGATGGTAATATGCAATTATTACACTTAATGCAATGCAATTATTACACTTAATGCACCAGGCTTGTAACTTGTAATTCAGCGCTCGGTGGGGCACATAGCCCAGAGAGTAGCTGTTGGTTGCAGTCTGGTTACGTTCCTTATAGTAAAATAAGGATTTTATAGAGGATTTTGCGACTAAAAATATTATGTTTTGAGTTGTTTGTTTATAAGTTTTAAGTACACCAAAGTGCAAGTGCTTTCTATTATTACTTTATATGATATTCATTCATTATAGACACGATTTTAGGAACTCACACTTTGAAATTAATAATAGAGGGAATATAGGGAAATAGATAATAATTATTATTTATTATCCAAAAGACCACATTGGTATAGGATTAGTCACAAAGAAATTGAGCAACTTACAATGAATCAAGTGCTCTTATTAGTGCTTAATACTAGATAAAACTACAGAAGAAATTATATATCTTATTAACTTAAATATTCGTTAGTTGAATAAAAACATTTGACTGTTAGGTATTTTTTTGTTTCATTTTTAAATTTTTTTTATATTTTCAATGCTTTTTAGAAAGTCTGGAATTTTATTATACAGTTTTATTCCTATGTAATTTGGACATTCCTCATATTTTGATAGTTTATGTAACGGTCTTCGTTGGAGAAGAGACCATAAATTTAGTCTTTGCTATATTTAGCTTTAACAAATTTGTGTCTAGCCAGTCTTTGACTTTACCGCATTTTGTCGCGCTAAGTTCTAGGTCCCTCTGGAACATATCAGTACAATGTCAATATGATATGATGTTGCATCCAAAGTTTTTGTCCAGTAAGTCGTTGATGAACAGTAGGATTAAGGTAGGACCTAAGATTGTCCCGTGTGGGACTCCAGTTTTTATTATTTTCTTAGTGCTAAGAGCATTGCCAATTTTCTTGCTGGGGTCTATTTGGCAGATATTGTTTTAATAAGTTGTGGGCAATACCTCTAATTCCCATCTTATTTAGTTTGTCCATTAACTGGCAATATGACACCGTATCGGAGGCTTTCTGTAGATCCAAAAACATAATTATGACTTTTTCGTTCTTTTCAAAATTTGTTGTAATGTTACCTATCTGTTACTAACTGGAGAGAGTCTTTTGTACTTAAATTTCTTTGGGATCCATACTGATTTTTCGAAAATTTTTGCGACATTATTTATCAACGATATTGGAGGGAAATTTGCCACGTCATTTTTGTTACACTTTTTTACAAATTGAGACAAATGTGCTTTCTTTAAAGGGTTCAAGTATGTCTGCGTGTTTGAAGATAAGGTTGATAATATGTGCTAGAAGTTCACAAATGTGAACCGATAGCAGTTCTAGCGTTTTTGCCGTTATTCCATTATTTCCAGGAGAGGAGGAGTTTTTGAGGGAACATATTATATTTTTTATTTCAGTATCTCTACTCACCGACACGTAACGATATGTGCTAATGATCTTGATTCGTATGTAAATTGTTTTAATTTGTTCTTTAATTTTGGTTTGGACTGTATACATCGTATTTCATTGGGAATGCAATTATATATTGTCGTCCCAAGGCAACTACTAGATCGCTGTCCTGTACTTGTATGTATTAGTAATGTGGGTAAGTTACCCTTGTTTGATAAAAGGGACTAAAATTTATTCTATTTCATTTTTCAGAAATTGTCTCTCATGTAACATGGTAGAAATACAGTTGACGGATATCAAAGACATGCAATTGATCAAAGAGTTCATCTGAAGCATAGGTATTTGGTTTCTTATATATCATTTTTAAAATTCGTTTCTGCAAAACATTTATACGCTGCAAATGTACATTTAATACACCCCCCTCCCCCCAAGCAATAATGCCATAAAACCAGTGTGGCTCCATTAAAGCTTTGTAGCGGATGAACCCATACAATGAATTGGAAGACAGAAATGATGGATTTAGACCTATTTTAAGCCATTTTCAATTTGGAAATTGGAAATTTTGGCGAATGTTTTATGCGAATAACATTACAATTGTTATATAGAATTGTCCGCCATATTGTTTTTGAAAAAAGAGCATCCAAATGACCAATTTCCGCCAAGTTTGGTCAAGAAGCTTTACCTTTTCGCTATATCAAATACGTACAGTAAGTGGTACCGTTAGGCCCTCTGCCCTACCCATGGCACGCTGTCCGTAGGGCAGCATGTGTTTATTTTGCGTATACTGTCAAGCTAGGAAGATGGAAGCTTACAACCTTACCAGACTAATAACAGCTCTTAGAATAATCTGTTTGTCTACTGTCGGCTTTAAATTTTTATTTGATATCCGGGTCAGGTTATTTTTTACGAAAGAATGTTTGTCAGTATTGAAATTAATTTAAACAAATTATATTGATGATCATTGAACCGTCAACTTGTAAGAGATCGACGCACTGTGGAAACAAATTAAGAATTGCTGTTTAGGAATTGTTACAGGCTGTAACTTTTAACAGATCGATCGTTTTGTTCTTAATAGATATAGAAAAAATTTGCTTAACTCGATTTTTTTTAAAGTTTGTTTATATTATGACCCAAAAAATAATTTTGTTAATTTAATCTTTTTTTACTTGAAACTTTATGAGATATATTTACATTAAATTAGTTTAAGTGATTCATATATTTAATTTGAGGATCCTTTTAAGCTTCTCTTTGAAATTCATTATGCCTTCATCCATTATTACTTTATGCAAAATCTGTTTAATAATTATCGTGTGTTAATTATATTTTTATATGGCAATAGAAAGCATTAAAAGGATTTTTAAATTAAATAAGTAACAGTTGAAGGAAGAAAACTAAATATTTTTTCCTTTTTACACAGCCGTAGTTGAATATTAACATATATGAATGAATTATACACTTAAAAAATATACTGAAAGTAATTTATTTTATTAAAATTTACGTTTTGAAGCAAATTTTCATTAACAATTAATTAAATTCCTTGCTCTTATGACGTCTACACAACTTTTTCACTAGCTAAGTAACAAGTCACAATAATTAACTACACATTAAAGGCGAAGAGAATAGAAGTATAGTTTATTAGACCTTAAGAAATTCCACGAAATCTATCAACTAATTAACGGAGATAAGTAAATTTCATGATATAAACCAAGCAGAACTACGTTAAAAAATGACAGAAATAACATCTAAGTGATGACATTGATTTAAAGAAATGTAATGGACTAATCAATTTCATAGAAAATTTCTACGATTCTGAACGTCGGCGTCGTCATGCATAACATTCTAAATTTAATAAAAACTATTTGTGAGCGCTCAACTAAAACTAAAGGCACTTTAAAAAATAGTATCTGAACTTGCTACCGATTTGTCACCTTCCATTACCAGTCACTTCAGGAGCACTGAACAACTTAAAAACAAAAAAGAAAGAAACACGAGTTATAATATAATAAAGCGGTACCTAGATGTAAATGTGGATGCCATTTCTGGTTTTCTTACCACTCTGCCTTATATTTTCTTGTCCTTAAAAAGACATCTTTCCATTATATTAAAGAGTTCATGTGTAAATCCGATTTACAAATTATGTGACAAAATTTTTGTCTGTAACTATAAAGAAGTGTATATCCTATCTGCAATTTTGAAATTATTTTGAGCCATTCATTAATAAAAATATGTTACAAGTATTACATATTCATCATCAGTATGAAGCAGCATAAACCCCACAAGGACATTCTATCCATTCTAGCTCGTGTATCTACACCCATTTTATTATTTAAAAATGTCTGGTAAAAAACTCTAACCTTTATACGTGGACTTTGGTAAAGCACTCGATAAGGCAAATCACTTCCTTCTTATAAATACACTTCATAATATTGGAGTTGGTCTTCTCTTATTATCGTGAATTCAGTCGTATTTCTTCGAGATCCCAGCAAATTTTTATTTTCAGTGATATATCTGAGTCAATTTTGGTAATAGGTACCTAAAATTCTCCAAGGTTCCCATATTAGACCCTTATTGTTTAATTAGTGACATTGCTAGTAGTATCCAGTATAAATATTTACTATTTGTAGATGACCTGCAAATATTTAGTGATATCTGTTCTCTGGAAATTCAAAAAATTTTCAAGCAATATATGTTTGGTTTTTAGATAACGATGTGCTTGATAAGGGAAAAATAGCTGGACTTAAGGATTAGATAAAATAGAATATTTTTAATATAATTTCAACACATGTTTTTCATTAACTTGCCTGTTATTAAATAATTTACGATTTTTACTAACTTGAGTTTCGTTCAAATTGGTCGGACTGAGGTCCTACCTGTGAAATTTACATAGGTCTTAGGTCTTAGATAGCATCAAGCTTAGACAAAAAGCTTTCGATTACATGTTGATCGATGGAAACCTATGTGAAATTAGCTTGAACTTTCTAGTACGGTAAATTATAGTTAGTTAGTTGCCTTCTTGGCCAGTCCGTCGGTTAATTTGTTGCCACTACACTGTGTATGTCTTTTTACCCATCTAACACAATACTTATGCTGGAGGCACCTACAAGTGCTTGGTGACATTCCCATACGGCTCCTGTGGTAATTTTGTAACTTCTCAGGGCTAGTAATAATTGTCTACAATCTGTGTAGATCCTAATTGTTTTGCCCGTAGTTTGTCTACGGGCAATCTCTTCTGCGGCTATGGTTATGCACGCTAGTTCCGCCTATACTACGCTCGTTCGGCTCTCCATCTCCCATTTATATTGGATTTGTAGACTTCTGGAGTATTTTGATCCGTCAGTGAAGATGTTGATCACACCTTCGCCAGAGCCTCGTTCTCACTATTCGTCTGTATTATGTAAAGTCTCTCAAAGACAAATCAGGGACAAATGCCAATTGTGCATACCTTTAGAAGCGTCTTCCTGGCAGACTCATTGCACAGGCGACTTCTAGCCTATGCATAGTCTACATTTGGTTGTATCCCAATGGATTTGAGGCGTACCCATTGTTGTCAGAGCCACTCTTCCTAAATATATATATAGTGGTGACAGGTACAGCATTACTTCCATAGCTTTCGTTGGCGTTGTTCGCATAGCTCCGGTTATGCTTAGGCGAGCAACTCTCTGCACTTGGCTGAGCTTGACCTTAGCTGTAGTTTGCTTGCTCTTAGACCACCAAACCACAGTTCCATAGGTTATCAGTGGTCTTATGATGGCAGCGTATATCCACATGACTACTTTGGGTTTCATTCCCCAGGTTTTCTCCACTGTCCTGCGGCACTGCTCATAAGAAATGTAGGCCTTCTTTAGTTTTCTCTCTATGTGAAAATCCGCTGACCCTTCGCCTGGACCTTCCATTGCCCAAGATCCTTTCCTTGGACCATCTAGTGCCTAAGAAACATCACTTGGGCCACTAACAACCAAATGGAGACTGCGCATATGAAATCAGCTATTTCTGCATACATCGATATTTCATTATACAGCTTATCAATTCATTCAAAACAACTTTAAGCGTAATATATCGAAAGTACAGCGCCGATGAGAGATAGACAGGTGAGAGGGGTTGTTTTGGATGTAGGGCGCAGAAGGAATTTTTCGTAATTTTCGCTTTGCTCCCTCCCCTCTTATGAAAAAGTTTAATATTAGAGACGTCTCTTGTAGGAAATTTAATATACTTTCACCTGGTATAAGGGTTTTTGTTGATAAAGTGTATATTTTTCGAGTTGTACAGGGTGGAAGTTGGCGTATTCGCGGAAGGGCAAACAAATCCCCAAATCAAAATCCACTAATATGTTTTGTAGGAAATTTTTGCTCCTTTAATTTTGTATAGAATGGTTATCTTGAGGTTCTTTGCGTTTTTCGTTGTGAAGCCGACTTTCTACAAGGTAACAAACTTGAAATTCGAATTCAGTACCCCAAAAAACATATAGAACACCACTTGGCTGGATTATTGAGTGAGTCCTTAATAATATATTTCTCTAGCCTAACAATGATGAAAATGAATGAATGAAAATTTTATTATTGTAGAATTGAAATATTTTATCATTATTGTAACAATTTTTTTCTACACAAGAGCCATTTTTTTTACTTTTTTACATTATTTCTTATATAATACCCTAACATTATGTAAAAATTTCAGATATTATTGAAGTTACCGCTGATGACTGGACTATTTTGGGTTTATTTGCACATCATCAGAAACAAACTATTTTATATACGTGCTACCAAAATCTTGCATTTATGTATTGATGTACTAAACTAAAAAAAAATCAATAACGCAATATCCGTGATAGAAAACGCCAACAAAATGAATTAAATTCATTGACAATCTAATTAATAAATTAATATCATAACCAGTTGTTCCGTAAACCAAGAAATTTAAATTAAATGAACACCAAATTAGAAATGTTAAAATGCACTTTCGTCCGCAGAATGCATAAATGCATATGTAAACGACAGCATAGAGAACTAATTAGTTTATTGTTTTGTCCACCCCCTTGGTCAGGACAAGTCATTAGTGTTCCACCCCTATTACGCCCTGTTAGTTAAGGCTGTCGGCACACTGCCTTCATTTCCGCCCTGCTATTTTAACTTTACAACTAGAATAACCCAGCCATCCGCATATGGCGAAAATACCGTCGCCACACGTGGAACGGAGAAAGAAGGATAATTTTGTGTCGACTGTAAAATGAACTGGTAAAATGTGCCATATCTGATAGAAATAGGACCGTACTGTCAAAGTGAGTAGAAGGCTCAGAGCATAGGCACAAAGCAAAAAAAATGTACAAAATCTATTAAAGGTATTAACAAAATTAACGGTGAGGCTCGGTATTTAGTTAACTGAAATAATGGATTAGATTAGTTCTCTTTCGACAAATATTCTCATATTGCAGAATCTTTATATAATTCTTTATAGGTCAGGCGTTAGGTAGATTAATATCGTTTTAAATCGGACAAAAGATTTTGCTATTGTAACCAGTTCATTATAATCCTCTTTTAGACATACTATATTTTTCCTTCTCGCCCGCCCCCCCGAACACCTCTAACTTTGCAGCAATATCGCTCAAAAATCATTTTTGCCGATATCTCAGTCTGAACGGTCCTACAAAAAAAAAGGTGGTTTTCCAAATTAAATATAAGTATTCTCTATCGAAATTATCCAGACACATTTTTACGTAGTATTAATATTACTGGAGTTATTGGCGGGGGAAGTCAAGCATCGTATCGCATAATCCCTCTGTATATCGATACTTTTCTATATTTCCATGCTTTCTACGTACTATTACGTTTAATTTTCACTTTTGAAGTTTAAGTAAGTAGATTTATTATCAATTTTGAAAGTGTAGATATACAGGACGGATGCGTGTAATTGCGTTAATATCCGCAAAATTCCTGCTACTACGTGCTATAAAACCATATGATTTGTTTGTTTCGCATATCATGTTGTCTCAATATGATTGCCGAATTCTTATCAAAAGTGATTCCAAGATCTCAAAAAATATTAGGATGTTCCAGAGTTGTACCTTCTAGAGAATAGTTCAGAATTAGAATGCTAGACTATAATGTGTAAGATATCTTTGAGGATTGAAGTAATTTATTTAATAGACACCAGTTAGAAATTTTAACCAAATTGTACTGAATTCTTTCACAGTCCTCAACATTTATAACTACGTCACATATTTTTAAGTCATCAGCATAAAGAAGACAATCTAATGACGATATCATTAATACATATGCTGAATAGCAGGGGACCAAGAATAGATTCTTGGGGAACCAATGAAGTTTACAAGTATTCAACATACTTGAAGCCATTAACTATCATATATTGCTATCTGTGAGAAAGATGAAACAAACAGCAATATAAGTGAGGATAGTCCAAATAATGTAGGTTTTTTAGTAATGAATTATGGTCAAATCTTTCGAATGCCTTAGAAAAATCAGTATTAACAGCGTCAGTCTGTGCCTGCTTGTCAATGGATTCAGGAATGAATTGTGTAACGACAACTAGGTTAGTCGTGGTGGATCGACCTTTCATGAATCCGTGCTGATACGATGAGAGTCTATTGCTAACGTCATGATATATAGTACTGTGCAGTAACATCATGTTTATCCCCCTTTTTGTAAATGGGACAAACTTTAGGATATTTCCAGATTTCGGGAAAAGTATTAGTTTTCAAACACAAGTTAAACAAAATTGTCAATGGGGCGGCAAGTAATAAGCGCAGTCCCTCCCTAACTAGGAAAGCTGGAACTGCATCAGGTCCGGTCGTTATCATAGGTTTAGTCTGTTTTAGAGCAGTAAGCACACAATTGAACTCAAATTCGCTTATGTGTAACTGTGAACAAAGCAGAAACTCTTTATCATCTATACAGATATTTTATGTGAAGGTGTAAACGATTTGCTGAAAAAATCAGCATAGGAATTTAGAATATCTTTGGGATCTTTCAAGCTTTAGATCGCCATAGAACATGCTATTGGAGATATTGGTTGACCCTTTTTTATTTTTTATAAAAACCCAAAATTTATTTGGATCACGCTGTATACTGTTTTCGGCTGAGCATAGGTAGCTTTCGTAAGAGGTACTAATATCTAGTTTCCTTTTATTCCGCAATCTCTTAAATTCCTCTAAATTATTAGGGTCATTATTATGCGTACAATTAGACAAGAATTTAGCTTTAGCTCTTTACGAGCTTACAGCCTAACTCTTCACTTTCAGCGATGTAGCCTTCTGATTGTCTCATGTAAATTGTTTCTTCTTCATCTTTATTTAAATAAGCTATCTTAGAATTAAAATAATATATGTGAAGACCCCTTTTTGTTGAAAATGCAAGTAGTAGGCGTAATATCTATCTCTAACTATTGATTCTGGTGCAAATACTTCTCCTTAGTCTGCACTATAACTTTTACTAAATTCTTTGGCTTCAAGTTTGCCTTATAATTTGTCGATCCAGTATTTGTATTTCCTTTCGTTCTGAATATCTATTTGCCCTCTATTACTTTTTTAAAATGGGAAATGACTTGGCGACATGTAAAATTTGATACATAAGTTTTAACATTGAGTGAAGTGGCCAGTGAGGGTCTTCAAGCAGCGATGTATCCCAGTGAAACTCCAATTCAAGCAATAGAAGCAGATACGATAGCACACTTGGTCTGTGGACAATTAAAGACAACTGCTGCCCTAATTTGAATGTCTCTAACGCTAGTTATACCTTATCCACAACGTATTGTCATTATACTATGTGACCTACCTGGCTGTATAGCACATCTAAGAGCATTATACATATGTGACAGTTGACTGTTAGGCGTAGAGGTTCAGAAAAGGTTCATTTATTTAGATTAACTGTTGAGTTCCTCTCGAAAAAGTCGAATGATGCCGTAATTGAGGGAAACTCCTGAGTGATGAAGTTAATGTAAACCTTAACGATATTATCACTTGGACGACGATTTACCGCTTTCCGTTTGAATTTCTAGAAGTATCACTAGGAAGAACTTCGGTATGGAAATGTATGTCAAAACAAAAAAAGAATTGTCTGTGCATGACTTCTGATAATATGCAATTAAGAAAATCAAACAAGACTTGATCTGAAGAACTACTTTTCGAATTGCTACCGGGTTTCCTTCTTCGTTGATCATTTTAGTTGCACGATGTTTCTAAGATTTCATCGCAGCTTTCTTGTGACGTGTTTTTCTGCACCTCAGCGGAAAAAGTAGCACTCGAGCTTCGGAAACGGGTATTCGAAATGGGATGGTTCAGCTTGGGTGCCAGTCCCAGTTTCAAGTGTTACGACACCACAAGGTGGATATGCGAGGCTAAGTAGCTCAAGTGGAGAAAGGGTGCTCCAGTGGGTCATTCATGGAAATTAGACTTTCACACAGACAGCAATAAAACTCACAATTCCTGTGCCTGTGGACATTTTGTAAACAGCAGACCTGTAGTGTTCTTGATTCAGATAGTATCAGTTTTTCCTGATACTTTGTTGGGGGTGTAGGTTTCCTTAAAATGTGTATGTGATCGTATTCCGACAGGCTTTGTGGGATTTCTTATGATTTGAATGTAGTCTACTACGTTTCCTGCAGTTCTGTTGTTTTCATCCGTTGAAATGTTTCTTTTATCAGTTAGTAAAACTGTCAGCTAATGTTTTTAGGATCTGTTTTTCTTCTCTCATTATTTATGTGGTCTCAATTCTTTTAGAATCGCTGTTAATTCCTTTCTGGTTTTCTTCTCATAACTGGTGGCGTTGCTGCCAAAGAACTGACTGCTATTTTTGCATTGATCTTGGAGCGACTGCATAAACCTCTGGGATTGGTTCCGTTTTTTTAAATAATATATTTAGGTAGCAATCTACAACTGATATTTTTTGTGCCGGTGCCAAGGACTTAGAATGTTGAAAAAAAGCTGAATTTTTTTTGTTGGCGTTATTTTATCAAATCTTAATCTCAATTTTTCATTTTATGTGGTGGGATCGTATCTATAACAAATAATTTTTGAAGAGATTCATTAAATCGTTTGCGACAAAAAATTATTTCGAACATTGCTTTTTTTTTTTTCTTCTCGGCACATCAATTTACGAGGAAGAAAATTTAGGAGTTTGTAAGTGCCAATGATAGTAACTTACGCAAAAAATATCGACCCTCCTATAACTGCGGGGGCACCATGAACAGCTTGCTAGGCCTATATTATTCTTGTTATTAAATATTTTTAAATATGTTTACATATCAATTGCTTCGTCAGGTACTTGTTTTCTGTATTTACGTGTAGATTAACATAGATAAGTATGTGAGACTAGTATCTTAATCAGAATGTGCAAAACTTTTTAATTGTCAATTTAAATTTTATTTTATTTTATGGATCTGTAAACGGCTGTTCATTCTTATATCAGTATTTCTTTTACAAGTTATGCATGATGGGGAACTAACTTAGATTTTATATTTTATTTAATAAACGTAAAGCTTAATGAAGAGATAAAGAGAGCTATAAAAAGTTTATGATGCATTGAAGTTTGTTCAGGTCCGAGAAATATACCAATGTTCTCCGTAAAGACACTTGAATAATTTCATCGTTGGATTGGAACGCTAACCATAAAAATAAAAGGTCTGCTTTTAAAGAAAATTACGTCGCTATTTTCTTTAATAGCGCTCTTCAATTGTTCATGGAAACTAATAAATAATTCTAACTAATGTCAAAAGTTTGGTCAATTGTCATTCAGCAGTTTTTGGGACGAGAATATTTTGTTTCAGTAGCTTTCATAACCTATGGTTTAATAGAGATAACGTGTATTTTCTTGTTTTGAACTTATTAGGTAGTAAGTGGAATTGGTGGACATTTTGTAAAAATAATCAATGTGGTCATTGGTCAACATAAAATAAACTCAACAGTTGCATTGTAAAATAAATTGTTTGTTGTTTATTACTGTATGAGTTTTAACTGAATTTTCGGTGTTTTTATGAACTTCTTACAGGTATTTATTAAACACATTAGGTGGTTATAACTTTAAAACCTAAGAAAAAATGTAAGCTTGCAAAATATTACAATCATAGTCAGAAGTCATAACATTTATATTAGTGTTATATTTATAACTTAACAATCAATTATACTCAGAGTCAAATTTCAAGTTTCTCATTAAAATCCAATGTCAGCAACTCGAAGAAAGTAAAACTTCATATATGTTAATATTGTTTCGATATTTAGGCATCATTTTGGTCAAATTTTTTACTGATTTATCTCTCTCTCTCTCTTGTGATTTTGTTTAGTTTTTTCCTTTTATAGTATATAAGGGTGTATACCGAGGTCGGTTCCAGTTGGCACTGCAGCCAGAGTTGGCTAATTGTGCCTCTCCCTGTTTCTAGATTCTGCTGGTGATTCTTGTATTGCGATTCAGCGCCTCGCATTGACAGAGTATATGGTTTACTGTCTCAGGAACCTCTCCGCAGAGTCTGCAGTTTAGGTTGTCCTCATACAGTCCCATTTTAGGCGGATGTTCCTTCACAGGTGCATGCCCTGTGAGTAACCTGTTACTATTCTCAGCTGATTTATGCTTAACATAAGCATTTTCTGAGTTCACTTTGGGTGGATATGAAGAAATTACCATGTCTGAGTCCTGGCATGTTCTGCCAGTTTCTGATATGCTCTTCCTTGACCCAGTATTTTATGCATCTCCTTGCACTGCACTTTGGCACTACGTAGGCCGGTTCTGACCAAGGAATTCTGTAGCCAATCGCTGTTTGACAAGTTCGTCGGCGTTTTTATTTCTTATAACCCCACTAGGTCCTGGCACCCAGATCAGTTTTACTGAATTCTGCTGTGCCAATATCTTGAGTTCTTCTAAATATTTTAGGAAATATTTTGATGTCACTTGCGGCTTGTTAGTGCCTTCAGTGCCGCCTGACTGTCGGAGATGATGTGGGTCTATCGAATATTGCCTGAATTTCTGCCTGGAATACAGTACTGTATTTTCCAAGAGCAAAACTGAAGCTTGTTCTTGGGTTTTCTCTATATATTTCAGATCCTGTTCCTGTATCAGTTCTGTACCCGTCTGTATACAGGTCAGTCTTTTACGCAATAATTCTGGCGTTCCTCCCTTCCATTTCTCTCAATCTTGCATAACCAGTTTAAAAGGTCTATAGAAGGAGTATTTTGTTACCATGTGGCCTGACACCTTCTCATGGATTGGTTCGTCACAATTTGTCTTATTCTCTCGTGGCCTAAACGGGAGTAGTTGTGTATCAGCTCCCCAGCAGCCTGAGGGGTCCCAACCTAGCCTCCCTCTGTATCACTATGTGATATGGGGGAAGGTTAAGCGGAACTTCCATTGCTGCAGTGGAAGTGTATTGCATTGCTCCCATTATGTCTAAGCATACCAGCCTTTGCATCTGGCTTAGCTTCTACGAGGCTGTTGTCTGCAGCACTTTTGATCACCACACCAAGGCTGCATAAGTGATCGAGGGTCTTATAACCATGGTATAAAGACATTGCACCAAGTCAGGTTTAAGTCCCCAAGTTTTTTCACAGATTCGTCTAATTACTGTTAGGGTAATTTCCGTTTTATCCTATCAATGTGCTGGTTCCGGATAAGTTTGAAATCGATTATGATTCCAAGGTACTTTAGCTTTCTTCACATTGTCAATTTTTTATTAAGAGTCTTAAGGGTGTTAGTCCCTCCAAGTTTGTTCTCCTGGTGAACGTGGCGATGGTGATTTTTTGTGGGCTAATTTTTAGTTTTAGTCCCTCTTTCTTGAGCCATGATTGAATGATGTTCTGCATGAGATCCCTGACCGTACGATTGAATTTACGGTAAGGTCTTTGCTATAAATGTCCCTAAGAGCTCTTCCACTGCAAGGTTCCATAGGGGAGGAGAAAGAACTCCTCTCTGTGGACACTCCTTCATTACTTGGGCTCTTGGGGTCTTGTTAAAGAACACGATAAAACCCTCGATGTACTTTTCGAAACTGTAACAATCCGAAACATTTCGCATGAAAAGCGTGCTTCACGTAAAAATATTGTTGGAAGAGGTTTTTAGAATTCTAATTCTCGGTCTACGGAGCGTTTTTTATGCAAAAATTTCAATAACTCATCAAGGAGTGTAATTTTGGAAAGTGTAGTAAATGTCGCTGCACGGGGACGTAATGTCGCCCCGACCACCAAAATTTAGAAACAGTAATAAAATTTGAATTTCGGAAATTTCAAAATTAAAAACTCTTTTACGAATCCACGTTGTTAAGCACTGCAACTCATGCGTTGTGTTAAATATGAGGACAAGGTAATCCAGCTTCTATTCAAAGTATATCGAAAGTTTTAGAGAAAATAGCCTTTAGCGACAAGGGACCCCCCATCATTTCCTAGCAGTCGATTTTGACGGGAAAATGATGGGTTTTAACGGGATTTGCTCTAAACTGGTTCCTCAGTGATTCGGTGTCAGAAAAGTTTCTTTACCATGTACTCATATGTGCATGGGACCGCCTTGCCTGAACGTATGAAATTGTAATTGCAAAATATAATTCAAAGTCGTTGCGATTCAAGCATTTTTAAGCTCCGAGGAGCGATCAAAATTAATATTGAACTGAACATACGTAAATAGACAGGCAAGCAAAAGCCCACCAAAAAATTATAAACATTGAACTTTTCTTGAGTCTTTTTGTGTAATCGTTAGCTCAAAAACCGCATATTGGATGGTAGTTGGTACATTATAAGTCGTTCCGTTCCTCACAATGTGTTGTACACGGGCCAGACTATAGTTTGTCAAAAACATTTTTCTTGAAGTTGTTGTAAAACATGAATTTTTAAAGAGATTTAATATATATTTTTTTGAACTTTATATTGTCTTTTTCTTGTGTTTTTAAAATTTCCTTTCAGGTTTAATTTTAAGAAAGTGTTAGTACTTACTGTGTTAGATTTATAGTGTTACGACGTCCAATTGATACCATCAGAGAAGCAGATAAGCAAAAAACGAACAGTAAGTATAAATTTTGTATTATTCTCCGTTTGAAACAGTCGTTTTAAATTCTTATTTGTGAACGTTAATATTCATTCATTTTTTGAAAATATATAAGAGTCCTCCAGACGCAAAAGATGGATCGTTCACAGTCTCACCGAACATGAATGTAAATACCACCCTGTCGTTGAGCTTATTCTTGATCCATCTGCAACAGGTGGAATTCATTCCACGCCCTTTGGAAGAAAGTCTGTCTTTTTATTGTATCACCAGGTGGTGATACAATAAAAAGAAATGTTGTCGAAGACCCCCTCTATATCAAGAAAGACCCCCCGAATCAACTTCCTTCTCTTTCAGCGTCTCCTCCATTCTTCTTATGAGATGGTAGAGTGTTGTTTCTGTCAATTTCCCTTCCCGATAAGCATACTGGTCCAGATGCATTGGTGTTGAGACCAGTGTACTGTCCCTGATTTGTATATCACGCAGTTTTCCACAGTCTTAAGTAGAAAAGACGTAAGACTTATTAGTCTTATGGATTTGGTTTGGGAAATTTCTTTAATTTGTTTTTTAAAGATTTTTAATCTTTGTTCAATTAAAATGGGACACTGTTAAAGGCAAGGCCCTTAAGACATGTTACGGTAAACGATCATATTAAAGCCTCAGTATACCCATGTGAAATACTGCAGCAGACATCAGGCATTTAAATAACTTTGTTTGGAATACGGATAAGCCTAGTGTTGTCCAACATGCTCTTCTGAATTATTATTAAACAAGTTATGAATTACAAACATTGTGATAAAAATTGGACGACAGAATGCTTTTGAAACTTTTTTTTTAAATATGTACCATTTATAGATAGAGAAACATCACAAATATTTGACACATGCATATGTTACAAATATTTTCTTGTAGGAGACATTATTAGGTGTACAAATGATATAATGCCTGTATGCAAAATGAAACATGATCCTTAATAAATTGTTTAACTGTTTTTGAATTGATGGTATTATGAAACGGATTACAAAATATGTTTGCCCCTTATAAATGAATGTTCATTGGCGACTTATTCTTTATGTTAATTTTAAGAAACCGATAAATTGCAATTGGCTCTTGTAAAAATGGCCCTTCTTATTAAGTCATTTAAAATTTAGTCATAAATATTTAGAGGTGAATGTCTCGTAAATATGCATAAGTTGCCGAAAGCTCTTAAATTACTGTTACCTAAAGAAATGTCAATGCTATCTTATATCTGAATATTAGCAGTTAGTCAAATTTAAGTTAGTGTTAATAATCATTGGAAAAAATGTCAAATGACTTATTTATACATGAGTGTAATACACAAGTGTGTAGAAAAATATGTAGTTAAATAGATATTTATTGTGAGTACATATGTAGGACGATTTAAATAAGGCACTATCGTCCAGCACAAATTTATTAAATGAAGTGACAAGAAAAAAAAAACAATGTAACACTAGAATTAATGAATAACTTAATTATTTAAGTCTTGGCAGTCGCATAAAAAACGCGCGGAAAACCTGTCAGCCCGTCATCCATTTTTCTCTGCCTTGATTATTTTTAAAGTTCTCATTGCCAACCTCTAGGCAGATAGCAAGGGTAGCACTCGGGCTGCATAGTGGCTTGCGAAAATAAGGCTCGCTACACATATACATTTACAAAATCCCTATAAATACAGGGTGTTATACAACATCAATTCCTATGTACACGGATTATCACAGAAATTACACCGTATAGGTGATAAATTTGATGTTAGGATTGTATTTCAAACGGGAAACACTTTGAGAAGCAGAAATAAAAAAATTGTACGTACAGTATCCCGAGCGAGTGTAACAAACATACTCTGAGTGAAGTTTCTCTAAGCAGTAGGTAGATTGAGGCCCCAGAATCGAACCTGTTCAATCCTAAGAACTCAGACATATTCTACAGGTGCGTACGCACTTGTATCAGAACTTAGTCATGAACCTCATCGTGTAATCGTGTGGACGGAACCCTCTAACCTTATCGCGTAAGATCAGAGCGAGTATGGGTGTTTGCAAATACAACCGACGGACTGCGAGAGACATGAAAAACACAATGTTCGCGACGCAATGGATTTCTGTTCGAGGAGAATTTTTCCACCACATGTAACGCGTGTCATAACCTAGCTTTGACCCTGTTCGCGACGGAGTTACGCATCGGGGTGCGTAGACACCTTAACAGTTTTCTCCTAACCATCTTTTTGACCACTTTTCTCTTAATGTCGAGACATTAACGATCTCAGACGCGACTCATCCCGAGAGCCAATCAATAGTTCTGTGTAAGTAGTAAGTAACAGAAACAAAATCTTAAGACTGTATATTTAACATATTTTTTTGATATATTGTTTTATTTTTGAATCCTATAATGTGCTGCGTTTTTGCTTTAGATTTAAATTTTGAAATAATCTTGAACTTGGCTAATATTAAACCTTAAAGCTTTCCATCTTGACTATTTGATACATAATAACATTTACCTAAATGTTTGTTTTACAGACAAAAATCAATAAATCCGTCATTTCGGCTTCTACTTCAAACCAAACGTAATTATTTTGGCACCGTCGCACTTATTGTGTACACTTGAAATATCTTACTCAACTACGAGTTCTTTACTACTTACATAATTTACATTTTTCATAGTCCTTGTTGTGACAGATACGTCAAAACAAAAACATTTGTACAAACCGGGTACTTTCTCTTGTGTTTTCGTCAACTTGAAAATGTAAAATGAAGAGGCCCTTGTATTTTCAGGTCTGAACAGAATCCAATAATTCTCTCATTTCCGCATCTGACATTCTATTTTGACAAGCACGTCCTGTGCAGACACGAATGGTCACTGGCTCACATGTGCATTATACAAAGACGGACTATTTCATTTGCAGACTAATTCGTACACTGACATTTATTTCACTAGTGCGTGGGTATTTATGTACACGATTAAAGTTCCAAGTATTTAATGAAATAAAAAATACCGCATTGATGTAACTGACATCGGGATCATCTTTTCCAGAAATGCTTTCATATGGCCATATAGTCCTAGAAAATTAGACAAATTGAAAAACAAATTAAATAAAGCTTTTTAGAATAAAGATTTTGAAAAAGAAAACTTAAATATGCAAGTCTTGAATGATCTGTTCAGCTCTAACTATCAATTATTCGATTATGAAGATGTGAATAATAATTTATTCATTCATTAAATTATTAAAAATAATATAGTATAAGTCATATATAACAAACAGCAATTAAAAATTGTAGATATATACATACACGCACATGTATACACATATCAATAAATTAATCAATCAATCAAAATATACTTTATTGTCCAGAAGAATAATCTTGTTGACAAAGCATAAAGCAAATAAAATTATACATATATAACTTATATAAAATATAAATATATAAAACTTGAAACATAAGATCTTGCAATGAAACAAACTACAAATCACATTTTTCAGTCAAATATTAAAAACATATATATCTAATTAGAATGTATCATCTAAATATTCCTTTATTTCATAATATGGTTTATCAATAAGTAGATTTTTCACTGCGTTTTTGAAACTCTGATTGGAGACGATGTCCCTAATATGGCTCGGTAAGTGATTATACATTTTAGGACATTGTAAATCACAGAATCCCGGACAAGTGTACTTCTTGGGGCTGGCAATATGACATTACCTACTTGTCGAGTGCTATATATTGAGGTCGTATAAACATTATTTTTGTACTTATGAATTAAGACTACTAATATGAAAATAGATATCACAGTCAGAATTCTGTTGGCTACAAATAGTTCCATGCAAGAGTCGCGAGCCCTAGCCTTACACAGATATCTAACGGCACGCTTTTGTAACACAAGTATTTGTTGCAAGAGAAATTTACTACATACGCCCCAAAACGCAATCCCATAACTCAGGTATGATTCAATTAATGAAAAATATACAGCTCTGACAGCTGAGTGTCCTAATTCATCTGAAACCACCCTGACTGCGTAGCATTCAGATGCTAGTTTTTTATTTAAACCAAAATGTTCTCTAAACTTTAATTTGCAGTTAATATTTAATTCTAAAAATTTCAAGCATGTTTTGTTTTCAAGTACATGGTTCCGTAGGGGTATATCTGGCAAATCACATTTGAAAGTTATTATGTTTGTCTTTCCTATATTGAACGACAGTAAGTTCGAATCACACTAATCTTTGATTTTCTTAATGTCGTTGCATATGCTTTCATCCAGAATATATTTTTCCTTGCTATGCCATAATATTGTAGTATCGTCGGCGAATAGGGTAAACTTTTCTGTGATATTAATAGTAGTTATGTCGTTAATATACATTAAAAATAGAATTGGACCAAGAACAGAACCTTGAGGTGCCCCACAGTTTATGTAAAGTTCGTCAGATCTATTTCAATCAATACGAACATAAAGATAAACATACACAAAATGTACATTGTATAATTAATATTGAAACACAAAACATGTATACAGTAAACAGAAATAACGTATACATTATATATACTGTATTATTATGATCTGCCGACAAATTCATGAATGTTATAATATGCGTTTTGAACAAGCAGTTTTTAACTTTTATTTTATATTTCTGCAAATGAAGATTTCTGACATCTTCAGGCTATTGTTTAGTAGGATATAATTATATTGCAATGATTCCTTGAATTGGACTGCTTTATCGTGGAATAGATAAGAGCTCTCAATGTCTCGTACTGTAGGTGTGTTTGCTATCAAGAGTTTCAAATTTTTGCAAGTCAGTTTTCACATATATTAAGCATTTATATATATATATATATATATATATATATATATATATATATATATATATATATATAAATATAGGTTACTATTAGAATTTTCTTTGAGGTGAAGTGGTTCTGCAAATTTCTCTATAATTTAGATTAAATAGAAGTTTAATAACCATTTTTTTCTGGAATATCAAGGCTGTATACCAATAGCTTGATTTTCTCCAAATACAAATATTAAAAGACAGGATGGAGTATGCCAGTACATATCAAACATCGCGAAGTCCTGTCCCATCTAGTATGTCTTTTAATTATAGTATTGTGAAATATGCCTTGTTTGGTTTTGTGCACACATGATTTCCTTGCGATTCACAAGATAATGGTCATCTATATATGTACCCAGGTTTAGTAGAAGTGCTTAATATAGTATTTCTTTTATTACGTTTTCTTCTCATTTAATATTAATCCATTGCCACTGCATCAACTGTTCATGTCATCGATAATATTTTCAACATATTTATGACAGTCATCACAACATGAATCAGATAGGGTAACAGTTGTATTGTCCGCATACATAACTGCCATCCCTCTTTCTATATGACAATGAAGGTCATTTATATAAATGAAAAATAACAATGGCCCTAGAATTGAGCCTTATGGCACACTTAAGAATAAAGCACACTTCTATTCTTTTGTGTATAAATGATCTTCCTAAATTTTTCAATGAAGGTAAAATCACAATGTATGCAGATGATACAGCGGTGTCAATTTGTGCTTCAACTCTTGAGGAACTCTATTGGCTATGTCTGTCAGACCATGAGTGCATGGTGGCATGGTGTCAGCATAATAGACTCATTTTAAATGAAAAAAAAACTAAATATATCAATTTTAATCTTAGAAGGCCTTTAACTCAGGATTTGATACCTATTTCAACTGATTTCAAATATTTAGGAACATACCTTGATAATAACCTCGGTTGGATATGTCATGTTGATCATTTGTTCACAGTGTAGCAAGGCACAGTTTTGGAAAAATAAAACAGTTTTTCATTTGATGTGATTTATAGTATGTAGTTTTTAAAATTTCTCCTTACTGGTACATTTCAATTACCCGCTGTACGTTAAAACGACAATTTTTTCCACAGTTTCCATTGCCTTTTCAACATCACCAGTCTGCAGGTCTGTGAATGCTTCTGTAGTTCTAGGGTACTGTAACCAGGCATTAATAGCTGTGAGCTTTCCAATTCCACGGAAAGAAAATACAGTATCGTATCCGGTAACTGCGTGAAATCATAATATCGACTGAGATTTTTCAGGATCTGGGAAAAAAATTTAATACATCTTACCAACCGCTTTCTAAAGTAAGTAAAATATAGACTACATGTGGTAACTTATCATGCACCCTTGTAAGTTCATGGGCAGCTAAAAATTTGGCGTGCTTTCCCATGCCAAAGTACATACAAAAAACCGCAAACACCAGTACATCCGTATCGCTTGTTCTTATCATAATTTTTTCACAGCCATTAGTCACAGCGTCTGCCGGATGAACAAATAAGCATTCATTCGCCTCCTCGTGGTTGCATGGTGCCAGAGAGGAACAATCAGCATCGTGCGGGCTTTTAATGCATTCTCTTCCAAAGTGGCAAATTATGTTTTTTCTGGGATGTTCAAATCGGCAATGCTGGTGGCAAGCAGGCCGAAACAGTGTCGTCTTGTTATCAGCATGCCGGGGAAAATTTACTTTCTTGTAAGTTAGGAAATGCATTTGCGCTGCCTTATTTGAATTGTGGTGGTTATTATATTGGTTTAGTTTCCCGTCATTAAATAAAGCTTCCTCAAATTTGATAACCATGTTCGCCATAGTAGGCACAGTTCCCAATAAAAATAATCTCCTTCGAATTATCATCCTTCACCAAACTAACGCCACACGGTTTAAATTTTTTCAATATTCTCAAAAGACTATAAAATATGTAATGGTAACAATTTCAGTTTCACTAATATACGGTTATAGCTGGTGTTGCCAAACGAAACTTACCGAAAAGTCGATGAAAACTGCACCACACGTCACTAAACTTCTCTTCAAATACAAATCACACAACACTTAGCACGATATTCTTGAAACGCTTTCTCAGAATTAACTTGTCGCAACCAGGCTATGCTTACTCAATGTAAAATATTTTATAACTGTTTTGGTTCATACTATAACCCCAAGCAGCGCTACCGTCGAAGTACGAGCACTGAACTCTATTATAATAGATTTCAGTGAGTACGTGTCATTAGTAAAACTGTCAAATATCTTGATGATTATTTGAGTACATGATTTCAGGTGTGGCTAAATTTTGCTTTGAAGTTGTATTTGCTGTTTTTGTTATTATCGGCAAGAGCCAGGAACTATTATGGTGCTTGTTTTTGTGTGCCTAATTGCTGTGCTATTCGAAAATGGACGTAGATTATATATGTTACTGTAGATAAGATGACGTCATAAAATCTTAGAGAACAGAGACAAAAAACATGCGTCATCTAACGAATGAAAAGCCTGCTGTTAAATATACAAAGTAAGGAATAAAGAAGTTAGAAAAATTGAAAGTGTAGTATGATATACCTAGTTTTCTTGTAATTCAGGCATATTTTATGTACATGTTATAAACTACACCTTAGGATGATATTTCAAGCTTATATTTTAAAATATATTTTGTCATTCGATATTTGTCATTTTATTTGAGCTATGCACTAAATCTGCCTTCACCCAAATCTCAAAAATGAATTTAAGTCGTCCCGCCGACCGCGTAAGCGTACTGGCGGCGCCGCAGGTGTTCATAGTACGAACCCAAACAGGTATTGGTGGATAGTAAATGAGTTTCCCATCTATATCCTATATAAGTATCCAAACTATGGTCACAACTGGTTGCAACCTACTTCTGCGAGGGAAGCATAACGCGAACCAGCGCCTGCTAGAAAGGGGTACAACAGTCGCGCCGCGATACCCATTGTTGCGCTCGAACTTGGCCGGCCAGCCGCGCGGGCCGGAGCCCCGAGGTTCGCGGAAATCCGAATCGCGCTAGACAGCCACAGCGCAGCATTCATCGATCGCAAATACTCAAAACATGATTTTTCGAAATCAGTGACCCCGAAAACATATGAAACGAGACCTCACTCGGAAAAATGCGATAGAGTACATTTTTCCGGAAAATAATGTTAATTTCTGAGACGCTTACTTGTGGCTTAACATCCCAAATGCCGCATGTGTACCAAATTTCAGCCCTCTACGATACTTTTCAGCATCAAAACAAGCGAAAATGGTGATTTGCCCAAGGAGGTAGGCAACCATGCTACAACAGGCCCACCACGGAGGCCCAGACCGTGGGAACATATCTTATATTAAAGAGTAGGATCTAACAAACAAGTGTACCAAATTTCAACGCTTGAGCATAAAATGCGAGGTGGAATCCATTCGTGCACTCACAAAACAAAATTTCATTTTTGCCATATTATTTGTATGCTAATATTAGAAACTTGAAATTGATCGGGGATTACATTATGATTTGTTACGCCATCACTCCAAAATATTTTACTTCGTTATAGCTAGCAAATTTATTAATGTTATAGATTGAATAGAATTTTATGTGCGATTAATAAACTTTAATTTTATTGAGCTCAACAAGTTGTCGTTATCTGCAAAATATGAGAAATAATTATTGATCCCAGTTGGATTGGCCAGTTCATCTAAAAAATTACTTTCCTTTTTAGAACGGAGTTAAGAGTTTTACTGACCTATATTATGTTTATTTAAATGTTCAAAGATTGGGTAACACAGATTAAAATTCATTAAAAAATTAACCGAATAAAATTACAAGAAAGAATATTTTTAATGATTTGGCCACCTGATATTAGGTACTTCTTTCGAAAATCTGGCCTACTTTTTATATAATACAACTGCAATTTTTAATCAGTAGCTTCTCATCGAGTATAAACCTAAAACCACAAGTAACCTTTTCATAGGAATCGTATTTATCCAGGAGTAAGGTAGGTATTGTCAAAGGAGCTCAAGAGAGATAAATCTGGCAGGACCGAGATTAGCTTTTTGTTTGATGTGTGATCTTGAAGGATCCTCTCTTATTTCCCATAGGGGCGTGCCCTGTTCAATATTCAAATATGCGATCGGTGTAAAGGAGATTCAAACTTCAAATGTTTAGCGTCGATATATTTGAATGGGGCTATTCTTATGCAAAGACAGGGACAAAATGGTCGCCATCGCCTTAAGAAGGTTGTTTGAATACAGCTCCTGTTTTCTTTGATTCCCAACGCGCACGCTGTTTCCTATAAACTTTAATGCAATATTGGATTTCATAACATTATTTTCAACGATACTGCGCCTCATATATGACCAAATTACTTTTCTTTACCCGTTAAAGGAAACCAGTGCATCATTATAATGATTCTGTTCATCTGTTTTTTTTCCAACAAATTTACTAATATACAGTGCGTCCCTTGAAGGGGTACAACACTTTTGTAAGGTTTCTTATTTTTGATTTGTTGAGAAAAATTATTCTTTATAAAAAGTTTTGTTCGTCTTAGGAAGTTATAAACAAATCAAATCAAATCATACTTTATTCACGTTATCATTTTTTTACAAAGATGCAAAGAAGATTGTATTTTACAAAAAGTTAATACTAATATTAATAAATAAATGCAAAGTGCCATGCAATCTAAATATGTCCCTAATGAGAATCAGAGAACATCTCTGTGCTGTACATGGCCCTCTAAAATAAATTTTGACATGTACTTTATTTGTATAAATTATTAAATATTTACTGTTTATTATTTAGTTGGAAACAAATAAAATTAATTTAATTATAAAGGAGAATATCACAACTAGAAAGCATACGTTCCTTTTATTTTATTTTGTATTATATAATAATAATTATACGAATCTTAACTGAAAAAATTTATGAATAGTTTACGAGTTTTTGTCGTTCCATCTCAGATGCTGATCAATAATAACTCCTATATATTTAGCAGATTTTACCTTTTTTATTTCAAAGCAGTTACAATTGATGTTGCAGTATTTTTTGTGAATTTTTAATTTATTTTGAACAGCTTAATCAGTAGCTGAGGTGGTTATATATATATGAGAAATAGGGAAATAGCAGAGGTCTCAATACAGTACCTTGCGGCACACCCATTGAGACCGTTTGAGAGTTACTGAAAGTTTCCTACATTTTTACCTTTTGCCTTCTGCGATAGATAATTCTCAAACTGTCTCAATGTGTCTCTCTAACTCCAACATTTCTCAGCCCATCAAATAAACAAATAAAAATAATGATCTATTGCATGCTGTGTCCAACGCCTACCAGAGGCATTTTGCTATATCTACAATATCGTCTATGTATAAATTGAAGAGAATTGGTCCAAGAACTGCCCCTTGTGGGACGCCATGCATGGTTTGCGATTTATTTGATAAACTGTTTCTTAATTTAACATTTTGTGTTCTTGAATTAAGGTATGATTTAAACTACTTCAAAACATTACTTGTAAGACCAATTTCCCTCCAATTTACATTAACAAATTTTACCACTCATCGTAAATATTTAAAATTACGGAGTCGCAAGAATAATATTTTCGGGAGTCTGATTGGTTGCACATTAAATCAAAGTTGTCATCACAGGATCTCAACAGTTGATCTTTAACCTCAATTTCGAAAAATTGTTGAGAAACCGGAACCGAATTCATATGTCTGTCTATGTCCTTCACACAATATTATATTTGTAATTTTTGGCACTGATGATGACGCAAGTTGTTTCTACCCCTCGGAAAATTCACCATATTTTTAGTTTTATCATAGTTCTTGCTTGAAATGAGTCAAAGCTTTCTCTTTGATCAATACTTTTAAGAATTTGTCCATAATTATTGCTAAAGTTAATATTAGAAGTAATTTCTTCTATTTGTGAGGAATAAAGAATTAAACTTCTTAGTAAGTATATCTTCCTTTGTTTGCTATACATTAGAGAATTCAATAGTCATTACTAGAACGATTTTTATGTGATAATAATTTTTTAAATTGTTTCCATAATTCTCGACCATCATTAATGCTGGAGGTAATTACATTGTTATGATGTTTTATAAATATATCACTATTAGTAATGCAAGTAAAGTTTTATTGAAATCCTTGCACCAGTGATGAATCAAATGCTTCTCTAAGCTTAATTAATGAACACACTGTTCATTAATTACTGTTACATATGGTAGTGTTGTAGACTTTGATTTAGGGGTTAGAAGTGATACGTAAAGCACATCAATAATAATTATTATTATTATTATTATTTATTTATCCGTAAGACCAATTACATGGCATAAGACAAGTCAAAGAACAGCTAATAAATAAATACAATAAAAACAATCAGTATACATATAAATACAATAAAAGTAAAACAATTTTTAGGAAATACAATATGTAGATAGGTACAGTAAACAAATATCACAATAATATCACACATTGGAATTTATCAACGTTTTGAAGAATACAACGATATATTTACACAAAATGAATTTCTGTAGGTATCCTTAAAAGTTATTTTCTTCTAAGACAAATTAAGAAAATTTATATTTTCTAATAAACCTCGCGTGGTCTAGGAGACCAATTTAAAATAATAATAATAATAATAACAATAATAATAGTCCATGTAGCTCTACTTAGTAGTTACTTCATTGTAAGACTAGAATACATTTTAAACAAAGCAATCATTACTTTTTAAAGTTACAAATTATTAATAAAAAAATGCAAAAAATTCGTTCATCGCCTGTCTTATTGATTGAAATATTCCATTGTAGCATAAAGGGTCTCAAGTCTTATAAAACTGAACGTGTTTTCGGTATCTTCTATACTCCTCAGAATGACACATAGACCATCTCAAATAAAATTACTACTACAAAATACACTAGATCATTTGCAAATTTCTCGTCATTGCATCAGATCAGCTCCATCACCATCAACCCAAAACAATTTACATTTACTTAAAAAATATTTCAAATAAATAGTATATTATATTACTAGGAGTAGAACGCACTCTTTTTTTGTGTTGAGCCCAGGATAACTGGGCGAAATACAAAAAAAGCGTTCTACTCCGTGTAATATATATTATTTTTTCTTCAAGCGCATTAAAATGCAAACATTTTTTAATTTATTTATTATAAATGTACAATTATTCAAATTGCAGTGTTGCATGTTGAAACCATTGTCTATATTCATAATTTTATTATTTATTATTATATTATATTATTATTATTATTATTATATTATTTTCATTGTCTATATTCATTATTCTATTATTCATAATTTTACACTTAATTTTAGTCGCTCGTATGCAAATTCATAAATCTTGCGAGATTTCGTAGGAATTAAATTTTCTACAGCAGAATTAGCAATTTTCACTAATTTTGGTGGTGTACACTGTATTTCTTCAGACATCTTTTACGTTTCACACAACCACATATGCTTCGAAATCAATCGCGGACCATACTAATGACATAATATATGACAGATGGTTTGTAGCTAGCGCGTCACCGGCCGCTGTGGTGGCTTTCCGCACTAACATTATGTTACTAGTAAAAGAATGTCCATCACGGTGGCGTTCGGTATTAACATTTTGTTATTAGTAAAACAATGTCCCATTTCTAATCCTATTTTTGGTAGCACAATTTAGACATTTTAATACGCTTGATTTTATATATAGAACCTTTTCAAAATATTTATAGCTTCTATGATATTTTTGGTTCTTCTGATATTTTAAGAAAAAATGAACATTTATGCCGCTTGAGATAAAATATCGCAATAATAGCTTAGAAGCCCCTAGGCATATTGTTTCAGCTTTTGAAATTTTTTTCTGGGTGATTTTGCTTCATTATTGGAAGAACTACTGCCATCAGACAGTAGATCAATATAAGTACGAATACTTAATGATACTGATGATATCTAAGTAGAGATAGGAAGATAGGAAAATAATACTATGTGCAACATAGTATCATAAAAATGGTCCAAAAGAGACCAATACAAAAATTCACAAAATGCCTTTCAATAAGTGTAGTAGATATGCTAAATATTTTGTTTTTTGGAATTTCGTTTTTTGAGTAAAAAATGAAAATAGTTTTTAACGTACCCCTTTGAAGGGGCTATAACATGAAAACAAAGAGGTATTTTGAAAAATGTTATATGAAGAACCCCAATTAATTTGGGCTAGGGAATCTACAGTTAATTATTTTCTACTTTGTTTCCGGACACCGTGTATATATTTGTTTCGCACATCTTCTCTATAGGATGAGGAGGTTATTACACGAACCTCCTTACGTTGTAGCCCAAAGATACGCTTGGCAGAGGGAGAGTGGCCCCAACATATTAAGGCATATAAAATGTGCGGCATAATAAGTGAATGGTAAGCTGTTATATTGCATATATATTTTTTGAGATTTTATTTGCTGTAATCGACATGTGATGATCAATTAAGCTTAAGATCCTGGTGTACCCCTAAATATTTTACATATTGGGAAGTTAGTTATTATATTGCCGTGTGTGTAAAATTAACTTTGTTAGTTTTGTCTGCATTTAAGCGTAGCTCTATTGAAACAACCCAATCACTGGTTCTCTACTGGGTATCCTTAAAATTTCTAATTAAATTTGTTAAAGTTTGTCACTGTTTGTTAATGTAGTGTCTACAAAAAATGCCAGATTATCACCTGGGAAACTACCCTCAATGTCATTAATATATAAGAGAAACAGGATGGGTTCCGATAACTGAGCCTTGTGGTACACCACGGATCAACTCAGACCTACCAGAAAAACATTTACAAAGAAAAATCGAGTTCTATTGGTTAAATAAGATTATATTAGCATTAGGCTTGCAGGACCAAAACCGTATAATACGTTCATTTTGTTTAACAGAATTTCAAAGACACACAGTCGAAAGCCTTTTGTAGGTCACAGAATACCGACATAGTTACTATTTTCTAAATCTTCCACAATTATATCCACTAAATGACCAATAGCTCTGCTGGTAGATTTATTAGTTCAAACTGGTTCACAAAAAATAAGTTATGATATTCAAAGAAGTTACATATTTGGTTTTCTAGAATAATCTCTAGCACCTTGGCAAGTATCGGTAAAAGAGATATAGGTATGTGTCTAAACTGTTATATAATATTGTGTGTACACAATTTACACATATTGGCAGGCCAAAAATGTATTGACGCAGACAGTCTTACCTCAAACTTGTATTAGTTCACTCCAATAAATAAAAGGTCTTCGCAAATAATTAAATCTGAAGAATAGGTAATTAAATTAATTGAAATATTTTCTTTATTCTGGAAAATCTCAAGGTGGTAAGGTCATTAACAGTAATTGTTAGTATTACTTAATATACAGATGTATGGAGTTAAACTATAATTCTAGAGAAACATTTACTCTTCTTCTTCTTTAATCTGTTTGTATTCAGCATAGGCTTCCCTTAACATACTCCATCGGTGCCTATACTATGCGGCTCTTATCGGTGGTAGTCTTGCCACTCTCTTGATGTCATCATACAATCGAGTTATTGGTCACCCTCTATTTCTTCTTCCCCCCCATGGTCTCCACTGGAGCATCATAGAGTTACATCTGTTGTCCGGCATAGTCCCATTTCAACTGTGTTATTCTTGTTGTTATGTCAGTTACTTTAGTTCTCTGCTTGATCCATTCGTTTCTTCTCTTTTGTCTTAATGAGATACCGAGCATTGTCCTTTCCATAATCTTTTGTGTTATTTCCAGTTTCGCTATTATTTGTTTTGTGAGGTTCCAGGTTTGAACTTCATAGGTTATAACAGGTAAAATACACTGGTAAAAAAATTTGGATCGCAAGTGGTGGGATATCTTTTTGTTTTTCAAAATAAGAGCTAGCTTTCCGAAGGCCATCCAACCCAATCGTCGCCTTCTCTCTATTTTTATATCTTTATCTTGCTTTCTTCATCGCCCTTATCCAGGATTTCTACTAATCGTACCGTTTATTCTCCAGTTTCTTAAAATGTTACACACCGAATTTTTGTCAATATTATAACGCAGTGCAATTTGTCTCATTAACCATCCATCTTCTACTTTAGCAAAAACTCCAGATTTAACTAAATCTCTTATATGAGGCATATTAGTTTTTTGCACACTTGCAATAAATTATGACAACTAACTGACAATGTCACAAAAATTAAAGTTAGATGTACACAACTAGATTTTAGCAAAATACCGTTATAAGACTTGTCTTATTTTTGTTTTTCTATTAGAATTTTCACTACGGTTGCAAGTACCAAAACCCCTTCCAGAAGGTCGCTTGCTCCACTGACTGATAATTGTCTAGCTTTTGTGATAACCGGTTAGTAAGAATTTTTGTGAGTAATTTCTATATGTGTAAGAGCAGGCTAATCGGTCTGTAGTTTTGAAGTAATGTTGCATCAACTTTTTTTAATAATATCATGACCATGGCATTGTTCCAACTTTCGGGGATGTTTCCTTGTTCAAGGCAACAGTTGAATAGAGTTTTTAGTCTTGGGACTATTATTTCTGCAGCATCTTCAGTCATCTCTATTATGACGTTATCTTTACCTGGGGCTTTATTTCCCTTCATCGATTGTAAGGCGGGCATGATTTCATCCTCGTTAATTTCAGGAATTTTTTCCGACCCAACGTTCGTTCATCACTTTATATTCCTCGGCTTATTCTGGAACATTTAAGTAAATTTTACGGAAAATTTTAGTAGATTCACTTTTCAATGCGCTTTTCATTTTAATGAAAACATGGTTACAGCCTGATAGTAGTTTAATCAAGTGATCCAGTAATTTAATGCTAGATCCGCTAAAATAGACCAAAACTAAATACATATAACTCATTCAATAAACGTTAAAAAAACATCCTAATATTTAACATTCCTTGAATAGAATATGGAAGCCTTTAAAGGAAGTAATTTATATGTATTCCTCAACTAACTTGGGTCCAATCAAATCTGTGTGAGTGGTTATTTGAATCGAAATAGTCTTATTACCGAAATTCAAGCTGGTCAAACAAATGTTAATATGAGTAGAAAATGATTATTTACTAAACAGCAGGGTTTCGGACCTGCTTAACCGCGGGGGCGGGGAACTCGACGGCTCATGCATTTAGATGAAGTCTCTGAATATGATAAAATGTTAAAACGAGCTCAGGTATAGATACAACCCGATCGCAGGCGCTCGCATACGTGACTAACCATTAATATACTTGAAAGAATTCCGAAATTATATGCCCAGTAAACGCGACAAAATTAATTATTCAGATATAGAACAACAAGATACGTCGAGATATTGAATTAATAAATAATTATCCTCTTAATAGTTTTATTAAATCATCAATACACAGCCTTTGGAATACATTATGCAAATATTGATATTAAATATAAACGTTAGGTTACTTTATTTATAAAATATTTAAAACACGTTTTTAACTCCTCCCTATGAAATAAGAAACGGTGAGAGGTGAACCTTTAAATAAACGTTAAAATATTTTAGACAAAGGCGAAAGTCAACATGTTAATTAAAATATATTAGCTAAATGTTCTAATGATTGTGACATTATTAGTAATTATTCCTATATAACTCCATATAAACTTGCTAATTGTTTTAGTTTCTCGTTGTTATATACATATAAATATACGAAATTATGCGGGTATTATTACTTTCGTATAAATGGACTTAATGACGAACGATAAAAGTTCTAGCTGTAACCGTTGACTTACCAAGTATTAAACTGAGAGAAAAAAAAGTGAAACAAGGCCCTGTAGCCCAGTTGTCAGAGACAAATTTTGATGAAAAATTAGAATTAATTGTTACCTCGCTAATTGTTTCGTGAAAGGCTAGTTTTTTGCTAGTAGAAAAAAGTTTTATTAAAATTTGGTCTTGAGGCACGCCATAGGCTGATATCGTAGTCAGTAGTCAGTGGACCTAAAACAATTGTACGTAACATGCTATTTCCTGTCTGTTAAGTATGAATTGAGAAATTGTCTTAGACTATAATTAGACTATTTGAGACATCAAAGTTAGAGAGTTTTGTAATAGGAATGTGATGGTGTCTATCGATTGCTATCGATTGGTAAAATCAAAATAAATTACATCTGTTTAAACTTGCATGTCAATGGAGTCAGTTATACATTGTGTACAACATACTAAATGGACTGTTGTGAAGCGGCCTTTCATAGATCCAAGCTTAATATAAACAATGAAGATTTAAAGCCAAATTTTTACTGATTCTGGGATAGAAATAACCAAACGACCGAAAATGGCCGATAGCCGCATTGGTTCAGGCACGAGGTATCAATCGCGATTAATCACACGTGTATCGGGTTCGAATCCCGGCTCCGGCACTGGCACTGTCGGAGAAAATGGTTGTATGTCCGTGTTTTTTCAATGTGTAGCCCCCTTCCGCATAAGCCTCTGGCTTCTGAAATTAGGGGTTGTCTAATTTCTGTGGTGTTTATTTATTATTTTATTATTAACGTTTACGAGAAACAAAATCATCTATGATGCTACTTATATATTGATATTGTAAACTGGATAATAAAAACTAAACATATAATAAATCAATTGCGGAATTCACGATGTAAAGTCCTCGCATGCAACCAGAGAGTCTACTAATTATTTATTTAAATAATGAACCGGTCAAATAAATTTAACTTAATTTAAGATTAATTTTCTAAATATATTACATGTACCGTGTAATTATTCATAAAACAAGTCTGCGTAGGTTGACTGGATAAATACTCTACTAAATAATAATACAAGAGAAACTTAACATATGACGAACATTAATATTGTAACGCATAATTAATTTATGTTTATTGCTTTAACTTTTATTACATTTAGTTATCTTTTCAATTATATTGTTGCTGAAAGTTGAACTCATCTTAAGTATGTACTTTGATTTGAATACGAAGAGAAAGGCAACTGCAATCGCGGTTAGTCAAGGGTGGGTTATCGTCAAAGAAATAGAGTGATCTTGCCCACCTGCTAAAGCCTTGTATGTCAGTGTATCGCAGAAGCTATGCAATCTTAGGCGAAGAATGTGTAATGGATACACCATCCTTTGGAGGAAATGTAAAGGAGTCGGTCCCTTGCGTATTAAATGTTAGACATGTAAAATATACCTACTCTTCGACAGAGAAGACAGGTTCCTCAAAATTCCTGGTTGGGAGTAACCCGTCGGTGATAGACCTCAGCAATGAAAATAAGCTGATGTTAAATAAATGTAGATAAAAAAATATTGTATAGGCGTAAAATTTATCAGATGGTAAGAGTTCTTAAAAGGGTTATTTTGGTTAAGAGAATAGAGTAATTTCAATTATAGAGATTAAACAAAATAAAATAACAAAAATCATAAATAGATATTCGCTAATATTTTAGCTGAAAATAAGAACCACCGTTTATAATACAAGTTCCAGCTTCTCGTCGCATCTCGTTAGTGGTTAGGCCCCACTTCATTTTCTCTTTCATCATTTCTACTACTCCATTAATATTTGCAATGTCTTCGTTATACAGGGTATCCCAGATTTAAAGTGACATAAACTAATGAGAGATAGAGCACACTTTGCTGAGTTCAAAACACCCCCTCCTCATTGTTTTCAAGATACAAGGTGTTTTATGAATTTTGGCTGAAATTAAAATTCACCATATTTTTAGAATGGGTGGACGTATTTGGATAAAAGTTGGGACACATCTAGTGCACTCGTAGTCCAATCAATAGTATAATTTATTTTGGAAAAATTCCAGGACAGGACTCAATTTTTATTATTTAACATTTAGGGCCAATTACATCACTCTGTATGTAAGTTTTTTTAAAAATGGCAGATAACTATTGAAATGTCTATGGATTATTGTGCAAAATACTGTCATAATATTTGATGGCACATTTATGGTTACTTCCTAGCAATCTTTCGAAAATAATGATGAATGATACTTAAATTCTACAAAATAGGCAAACAGCGAGTTAACGTCGCTATTTTATTAATTTTACTTAAACACTTGTTTAATAATTATTTAATGTATTATTTTTACTTAAATTTGATTCTAATTGCACTTAAAATTTGTATGGCTATATGCAATATTCCATAGAAAATCAGTTTGCTTAAAAATAAAAGTAGGCGTATGTCAATTCTGTCATTATATGGTTGAATACATAGTAATGTAAGTTACCTTTAGAAATCAAGCTTAAAGTATTCAAAGAAGTCGTTTGAGCCATTAAAGCATAAGCAAAACAAACCTCACATAATACAACAAACCCCGTAAGATAAAGATAGACTTTTGGAGATGGTTCTGCGAGGAGATGAGCGAAGATCCTGCTGTTCCTAGAATTCAAAGCCCTGGCCATGGATGGCTATACTGCAAATGAAGTAGGTTTTATCAAAAGAGAAGATAGAACTTGTACACAAACATTGATGGAATGGAGGCACTCTTCAAAAACTTGAAGGTTACACAGCAGAAAGATCAAGACCTTGAAAACCCTAAACCTGAATACTGGAGGCTGGTCACCAAGGTAGTAACATTTTACAAAATAAGATGGGTAATTAGCAGCTTCCAACCACTCAAATCTCCTAGGTTGTATGCAATAAATAAAATTTTGCTTCAAAAAGGGATGGAGGTATTAACATCCTATCTATGTAAAATATTCAAGGCCGGAGATACGTACCACATACATCGCGAAAGGTACACGTCATCTAATTGATAAAAATAAGTAAGTCGTATAGATCTAACTAAACTTTCATAGATTTTCAAAATGAACTCCTCCAGTTTTAATGCATATTTAGGAACGATTTAGTATGTTTTTACTGATCATGAGTTTGCCATAGCTCATGGAACAGACAAGTGATAGCGGCCAACCTGCTAGTTTTAAGGTAAACTAATGAAATGAAGTAGTGGTGAGAGGTAAGTGAAACCTCTTAGATAGTCAATGCTAATATACGCTGGACATCACAGATGTCACTGCAACGTATAGCGACTTGCATCTCTGCAAGCGGCGACCTCTAGCCGTAGTGGACTGAACACAATTTTGCTAAGCAGAATTTGCAGGAACCAACTACTCAGCGAGCAAATACCACGACCTCCATTGGATTACACCTGCAAATTTTGATGGATCGGTAACCAACTATCATTTATCAGTTCCTAACCAGACATAGAACGGTTTCGAACTTTTTAAGTTTTCATCAGTATGCCATAAATCATGGAACAGACAAATCATGTGGGGGGTATTTTGAACTCAACAAAGTGTGTTTTATCTCTCGTTTCACCGTCCGTTTAGATTTGGGACACTGTATAACATAGGAGATAATAGGTACGATGTAATTAGAAAAATATTAGAGAAAAGCCATAAATTAATAGGGAATCGTGGGTATATTCCTCTAATTAAAGCCACTTAACATCTTATGTTTCATTTTGTATGTTACCTGTAAATGAACGCATAATGCATCACAAGATATTATTTGATTTTAAAGGAAAACATGGGTGCAAAAAAATCCAGTAGATTTTTTCAATTACCTTAAATAATTTTTATAAAATTGGTCACTTTTTAACTTTTTTTTATCTCCAAAACTACTTATAGGGTAAGGTCCGATTTATCAATATAGGGTTAACACTTAACTAGAGGATAAATGTCAAACAAAACAAAATGTATTTATTGTTTTGTTTGACATTTATCCTCTAGTTACAAATTAACCCTGCATTGATAAACCATACCTAAGTTGGACAATCGATACTTGCAATCTGTATCATACTATAAATTAGAAAAATGTAATCGATAACAATTTCACATAGAAAAAGTGGGGGTCCTTTATATCAATGCTTTTAAAAAGAAGGTAGATTCCATTACTGAAACATCAGCGAAGTACATAATTTATAAGATACAAATGGCAGTAAATTTCAAAAGGAGAAAGATCGATTGTTGTTGCTACATATTCATTTAAACAATTATTGTCATAGTGCCATAAAATTATTTCTGCCACAAATAAACCAGAAAATACTCTTTGTTTATTTTAGAGGATACTAAACCGGAATAAATTAACCTGCATGTCATGTTTGTTATTGTTTGTGTAAACATTTAAAATTTTAATTTGATTTAAATTAATAGCATCACGTAGGTTTGAACTATATTGTATTCACGTTGAGCTGACAAGACTTTATAATTTAAATGTTCACCACTCCCATGTAGCGAGGTGTAGAATTTGACCATCGAATTGTTATATGTGCAAAAGCCAAATGTTGAGATACTCTTAAACATGAAACCCCGCTAGAAAACAACTGCTATTAATCGACCTTCATAAGTCGCTTTAGACAATGCTGGGATGGGTTCACATTTTTATTATTTTTATATAATCCAGGCTACGTGAAACTGTCTGTATGGTGAAATGGCGACAGCAGGGTCTAGACGATTAAAAAATTTGTATACAATATCAGATCCCTCAACTCATTATACATGAGATACTTTGAAAACGACAATTACGTTTTCACAAAGCTGCCAAGGATGTTTAACATAATTTAGGCATAGAATAAAGATATTCTCAAACTACTGCAGCAAAATTCTGAAAAGATTAAATTATTTTTAAAAGCAAGAAATAAAATAAAAATAAAATTACATGTGCTCGAATTGTTGAAATAAAGAATCTAATATATTATATGTTGACCATCCATTTCAAGGAAATGAAAATATATTGTTAAAGCAATGTAAGAAATTAAATACTAATTGTGGATTCTTGCCAATAATAATAGCAATTTCTTCAAAAATACATTTTTGAAGATCCGGCAAATTAACAAACCAGTATAGTTGTTTAGTAGATACTTAGATCATTTATTGTTGCTCACGGTAAGCATGTTTTAAACAAATCAGCAAATACTGTATAAATAAAATACATTCTATCTGTAATTACGTTGAAAAAGTTCCCCAATTTTTTTTAAATCTCCCCGTATTTCATAATTTCGTCGGTTAAATTCATTTCAGATTGTATCCACATTGTACATGTCAATCATATACTTATTAGAATCAACATTGCTAGCTTACTATATCTCCTTTGCAGTGAAATTACGCAAAGACTTAGGATACCGCGAACATTCTACTCTTACGCCAAACTTTTGGCGGTCTGATATACATTATTAAAAGTTCATTAGCACTAATTGCAAATTTCATAGGCTTGTAATGCACCTCTGATGATGTAGACTTTTCAATACGGTATTCATTTATAGTTACAAATTGTGTATGCTATAACGAACATTCTAAAATTGTTTTTATTAATTTTATACTTGACAAAAATGACAATACGCATCCTGATTTAATCATCTGTCAAGGATCAGTACATGCGCATAAGTTATCGAGTACGCTAGAGTCTTGGCTTAACAACATATAAACTAGCAGTATTGATCTAATAAGTGCATGATGTTAATAGGGCCATAACATTCAAATGTAAGCTATGACTAGTTTTTGAAATACAAGACGAAAAATCGCCACACTCATAAGTCTGACGGAAAAACTTGTCTTAAAACTTGAATACCAGTTTTTCTTAAGACTGTAAAGTGATATAAATGTGAGGTATACTTTAGCTTATATTCTGCTTGAATATTATTATTAATTATGTTCATTATATATAATTAGTTTAAATTGAATTTAGTTTTCTTTTTCTTTTCGTCCTCTCTGTTAAATTAACTAGTAAATATTAGGCTGGGGCCGTTACGGATTTTTAATGCTGAAAAGAAAAAAATTAATAGCAGGTAACGGCCGGCTGGAATATATAGTTGAGGTCATAAAAAATGAAAAAAAAAACTTTGGAACTTGAGATGAAGGGAAGTAGTGAAATGGGGTGCTATTTAAGGGATGAAAACCGTTTTTCGTGATTTGTGGCGAAACGTGACCTCCTAGAGAAAAGTGTTTCATACAAAAGTTGTAGATAGTAAAAAAATCTAAAACTTTTATTCTATATATTTTTCGAGATAACCTGAAAGTTTGCGAGAAAATGACGAAAAACCGATTTTTCTGTTTTTATTTCTTTTCTCGCGTGAAAATTGTTTAATTTAAATGAAACTTTGTGAAAGTACGTAATTATTTGCATATAATAAGCATGAATTTTTTCAATTATGGGAAACAAATATTTTTCGAGGTTTTACCATTTTTCTGAAAAAACACCCCTATCTTCGGCGAACAACTTTATTGATTTTTTTTTTGGATTTTGATGTTCTACTAGTGCTCATTTTTTTCGTCGAGATGTCTACTTTCAAATGGTATGTCGATGTTAGTGATTTATTGTCATTTGGCAGCTTAAAATTAAGAGAAACCGAGAAAAAAAATTTTCGTCTCGAATTTGTCGTTTTTTTTTCATTATTTTCAATTTTTTAGCATATTTATGTTAATAATTCATAATATTTTAATTAAAAAACTTACTTTGGTATAAAATAACTAAAGTTGAACGAATTTAGTTATTGGAAACCACGCTAAAATTGAATACAAACAAAAAAAATACTGTTACGTATTCAATCAAAACAAAAATTTTACAAAATTTGAAATTTCTCAGCATACAGGTATTTGAAATGCCCTCCCAAAACGACTGAAGGTTGGGGGTAGAGAGGGGTAGGACAAAGTGAGCCTGCACAATAGCAGCAGAGCTCGTTTTGTTGTAGTAGTAAATCTCTATTCGTCTAGTTGTGTAAAAGTATTTTTTCAGTTTGCGATGCGTCCTTTGTAAACGCACGTGGTGATTGAGTTTTCGATTAAAATTAAACGAATACCCTTTTCACAAGACAAATTTTTATCAAATCAAAATAATAAAAACAATTTAATTATCACAATATCAAATAAATTACAGTCCGAGTGCTTTTTGTGTAAGCGAGCTCCTGAAGACGCCAACGCAATGATTGTTAATACTGTGATCCAATTAGCTAAACAAGATGATAAAACTGTAATAATCGCGGGTCAAGACATCGATTTACTAGTTCTTTTACACCAATTAAATTCGAATGGGCTGGATATTTATTTTCACAAACCAGGCTCAAGCAACGTCAAAGATTCATTTTATACATCCCATTGTTTTAAACACGAACCATACACACATACATAAGTGTAATAGCGTTTCTTCATGCTTTCTCTGGGTGTGATACGACTTCAAGTTTTGCTGGAAAAGGGAAAAAATATATTTATTTCCCATAATTGAAAAAATTCATGCTTATTATATGCAAACAATTACGTACTTTCACAAAGTTTCATTTAAATTAAATAATTTTCAAAAAAATAAAAAGAGAAAAATCGGTTTTTCGTCATTTTCTCGCAAACTTTGAGGTTATGTCGAAAAATATACACAATAAAAGTTTTAGGTTTTTTTATTATCTACAGCTTTTGTATGAAACTTTTCTCTAGGAGGTCACGTTTCGCCACAAATCACGAAAAGCGGTTTTCATCCCTTAAATAGCACCCCATTTCACTACTTCCCTTCATCTCAAGTTCCAAAGTTTTTTTTTTCATTTTTCATGACCTCAACTATATATTGTAGCCGGCCGTTGCCTGCTATTAATTTTTTCATCTCAAAAAGGTAACGGCCCCAGCCTATATATTCAATGGAGATATTAATCTATATACAATACATATATTAATAAAAGTAAAACTGCATCCTGGAATATTAAAAAATATCATTTTACTCAATTAACACTACTCCACATTTACATCTCCTAGTAGTACACATGTTTCTAACATTTTCTTGAATTATTCGTATACAGATGAGACCATATCAAGTAATGCCATGATTTAATGTGAATATCAGTGTAATTGATATTTATTCGTGTTTTATATTATTTATAAAAATATGAGTTACTGATTGAATGATGCTAGTCTTGGAACAAACGGATTTGCTTGGCCAAATACTATGGAATCGGAAATGCTTCTTATAAGTACGCAATAGAAATTTCCAATGAGAAGTATCCAGATGTTAAAGTAACTCGCAAATCATACGTAATATAATTCATGAATTTCGTGCTACCGAGGATGTAAAAAATATCAAAAAATAATTCGATGAAGATAACGCTGCTAGCCTTGTAATTTTCGACTCTGTGCTAGACTCAGGAAAATCCTAATTTCCAGTTTACCACAGTCAAAAGTTAAAAAAGTAAATATTGAGTTTGGTGTTTGGTGGTGCATAATGCATCATAAAATAATCTGTCCTTATTTTATCGATGGAAATTTAAATCAAAATACTTCCTTATCCATTCCAAATAATTAAGTTTTGGGCGAACTGAACAATAAAAATTTAGAATTTGGAAAAAATTAATTTGCAAGAAGGTTTTTACACCACATTCTACAGTTCTAGTTAGGTGATAGTTAGAATATCACTTCCCCGACAGGTGGACTGATCGCTATAGATAAACAGCATGGCCAACTCGATCGCCAGATCTACTCCCATTAGACCACTGCTTATTTGAGTATTTAAAACAGAAAATATATTCAAGCGATTTCGAAGACCACGTAGATTTATTAAGGCAAAAAATTCATCATGTCTGATCCACAAATGTGCTTTTAGAGGGCGGAATATTAAAACATAATATTTTTAGTCGCAAACTCCTCTATAAAATCTTTATTTTACTATAAGAAACGTAACCATGCAACCAACAGTTGAACTATGCTAAGCCTAGTCAGGCTATTTATTTTTCGATTGCAACAGACACTGGATCGCTAGATGGCGCCTGCTGACTATTTTACATGTCGCTATCCCAAAGATACCGAAATATACTAAATGTAGCCAAGTGATCCTTGTGTCGGTCGTCACATGCCTATCTTGCACTGACGAGAGCCAACAGCTCGAAACTGCAGTCTACAAGTGGTGTGTGAAAACTGGCACGAGAGATCCTTTAAGTAGGATCAGTCTTTCTGCTGGTGTTTGTTGCAGCATTAGCGTTTTGATGGTAATATGCAATTATTACACTTAGCGCGCCAGGCTTGTAACTTGTAATTTATCGCTCGGCGGGGCACATCACCCGGATAGTAGCTGTTGGTTGCAGTCTGATTACGTTCCTTATAGTAAAATAAGGATTTTATAGAGGAGTTTGCAACTAAAAATATTATATTTTAATATTCCGCCCTTTAAAAGCACATTCGAACTATGCTAGGCCCAGTCAGGCTATTTATTTTTCGATTGCAACAGACACTGGACCGCTAGATGGCGCCTGCTGACTATTTTACATGTCGCTATCCCAAAGATACCGAAATATACTAAATAGTCAAGTGATCCTTGTGTCGTTCGTCACATGTCTACCTTGCACTGACGAGAGCCAACAGCTCGAAACTGCAGTCTGCAAGTGGTGTGTGACGACTGGCACGAAAGATCCTTTAAGTAGGATCAGTGTTTGGGCTGGTGTTTGTTGCAATCGAAGCATTAGCATTTTGATGGTAATATGCAATTATTACACTGAACGCACCAGGCTTGTAACTTGTAATTCAGTGCTCGGCGGGGCACATAGCCCGGAGAGCAGCTGTTGGTTGCAGTCTAGTTACGTTCCTTATAGTAAAATAAGGAATATGTTCTTCCTTAGGATAATACGACATTACATTGCGTTTAGTTGCATTAAGCAATAGCTTATAGGACTTAAGGGCAGAATGATCAATAAAATTATTTTTCCGCTTTAAGACTGTTAAGTAAAAAAAATAGCGTCATCAGTTTTTATTTTTAATTATATTTTAGCCTAGTTTCCGAACTAAAATACTTTTCTTACTTAACCTTCTACCATTTAATTAGTTGCACTCTTTAAAATATTCTGAAAGTCTTTAAGTATTGTGTGGATTTTCACAGCGTTCTTAAAACTTTAGATTTGCTTTTAATTGCAACATCTAGTAATTTAATTCAAACCCACTATAACAAAAGTATATCCTAGGTTATACACATGCACTTCTATCAAAATAAAATTGAAGAAAAGCATTGTTTATTTCTACAATAGCAGCAAAGTCCTTAAGATTGCAAAGAAATATTTTAACAATATATAGGGTTGCTTATTTCAGTTTCAAAGTCTAATAGTGGCCTTATAATCTGGGAAACAATTTTGTACGGAAGTGCTCCAATCTGTGTACACTTTAAGAATATTTTGAAATATAAGCATAACTCACTACAGCGGAGCATCTCCAAGGTCATATTTGAAAATGAAAAATAAACACTTAAAGACTATATTTTAGTAATACATATCTATGAAATACAGATAATTAAATAACAATTCAACAATTAATATACAGAGTTACTGAATCATGTAGCAACAATATCAAATCAACTGGCGTTTAATTAAGAAAATACTGATTCGACAGAATTACAAGATCATGCATACTATAATTGCTGATGTCACATAAATTACAGGTTTTATTAAAATTGTCACACATGGTAAATAACCAAAAGTTTGAAGTTAATTTTTGCCCAGACCTCTTTTCCGATTTCTATGATTTTTTCTTCTTGTAGGCTCTTTATTCGAAAATGTGAACGTGCTATTGTTTTTTCAATTTTTTTTTATTGATTACAGCGGGTAACAATTGCGACATGTTTTTACATAAAATTTGTAACACCTTGTGAAATTCAACAGTTACACCAGCAGGTTAGAATTTATATTATATTCTAGCCTTGCCTTTTATTAACGTTCTCTTTTTTGATTCAATTTATTTTCTTTAATAGTGCCAGGAAAAAAAACCAATTTTATAGCATAATGTGTTTTTACTTGGAGGTAATATGGAAACAAAAAATTAAAGGAAATGAATAAAATGCATTTCAACATTTCCACACTGTTGGAAACAGTCCAAAATCATACCTGTATTTAAGAAAGGTGAAAGAACTTTAATTACTAATTACCGGCCCATTGTAATTTTGAATAAATTTGCCTCGAGATGCTATTGTATGATTATATTTTGCCACGTGAAACATCAAATAACAAAACTTCGACATGGTTTTTATAAAGGTCGATCTACAGTTACCAACTTACTTTGCTTAACAGAATATTTATCTGGTGCGATTGATGATGGTAGTCAAGTTGACAGCCTTCGACAAGCTGAACCACAGTATCTTATTGCAAGAATTATACATATTTGAATTTTCAGCTCACCTTGTTAATTATTTTTCATCCTACCTTAACAACAGAACCCAATACGATTTATATTGTGGTCATAAGTTGGTCGAAGTCTTAACAAACAGGGGTCTAATTTGGGCCCAGTTTTGTTCATTATGTTTATCAACGACATTGTTACTTACGTTACCCTGAACTGTCTTTTATATGCTGACACTCTTAAAATATTTCGTAGAATTACAACCATTGAAGACTGTTTAATTATGCAACATACTTTAGATATAATAAACAATTGGTGTGTAAAAAACAAATTGTTTCTCGATCCACTGAAATGTAATGTCTTAGCAATAACAACGAACAAAAATATCATAAAATATGAGTACTCGCTTGAAAACAGTGTACTTTCTAGACCAGATAAATTCACTGATTTACACCATATTAATCGAATAATTGAAAAATTCTGTAAGATGCTAGGTTTTCTTACATATTAGAAATACTTTTCATTTAAGTAATGCCACTGGTCTTAAACTGTTGTATTTATCTATTGTGAGATCTAACCTGAAGTATGAGTCATTGATATGGTCTCCTTATTACAAGACGCATATAGATAACTTAGAAAACATTCACCGAAAGTTCTTAAAATACTCATCGTTTAAAGTTGATGGGGTATATCCACCTATTGGTTATCCCTATTCGGAACTCTTATCGAGATTACCAGTAGTATCGTTAGAAGATCGCCATAAAGTCTCTTACCTTACAATTCTTTGCAGATTGATGCATAATATCACCGACAGCACTATTATCATGAATATCCTGTCCTTTCGTCGTCACATAACTGAATCACGCCAGACAGATCTGGAATCGGAAATCGGTTGGGAGGGTGGTCAATAAAAATTATTGAACCACTGCACTTAGGCCCCATTGGGCCCCTTATACATCCTTCCTGTAGGCAAACCCTCGCCTAGGTCTCCAACCAACCTAATCTTGCAAAATAGGTGGTGATGCTGCCTAGGGGCATCTCCTTTACATCGGCCAAAGTAGGCCAACGTTCTCCCAAAATGGATTCTCTGATTGATGAGACCGCAGAACAGTCACAGAGTACATGTTGAACCGTCTCATCTTATTGTTCAGCTGTTTGTTTCATCCCACAGTTTCTTGAATTCATTGTGGGTGTACTCTTTAATTATTTGTGTTATCGCCGTGATCGGTAACAGACTGGCCGGGCCTGGTCCAAAGATACTTAGTCCTGCTGCCTTCTTAGCCAGTCTGTCGGTTACTTTATTGCCACTAAACTGTGCGTGTCCTTTCACCCAGCATACCAGTATGTTATTCATGCTGGAGGCACCCACAAGTGCTTGGTGACATGTCGCCAGACAGATCTATTTAAACTGATCACGCCCAGAAGAAATATTAAAAAAATTTCCCCACTTCAAACCATATGTTCTACTTATAATAACATTCATGCTCGTATCGATATTTTCGACTGCAACGTTGCTTCCCTAAAAGCATGCATCTATTATCAATCATTCAGCATTATTCGCTAATTCAATGATTAATTGTTATGTATTTATGTATGCTTAGTTAAGTGTTAAATTGTCTGTGGGTATGCACATTAACGTTTAAGTACAGGTATGTTCATGTTCCTCTATTCTTGTAATCTTTGTTCCCTATCCAGTAATTAGATCCTTTGACCTGTTGGATAGTTTATGTGAAATATGTTTAGCGAGTATTTTCATCTCTACCACGATTAACTTCTTGGCAATGCCGATTCGTTAAAATAATTTTGGTTCAATTCTACCCAGATTTGAATTTGAATCGTTTGCTAAGGTGTATAATTGATTACGTTTTTCTTGTATTTTTCTACCAAATTTATCCCACAGTTTCTCCACTGGATTCAAGTCCTGGCTTTTGGTTGGCGAGGCTATGGTGTAAATTCTGACTTCTTCCAGATAATGTTGCACAACTCGAGGAACATGAGGTCTGGCATTATCCTGTATTAAGATAAATCGTTGCCCTATATATAGTCCACCTGGTGTAACTGTTAACTTCACAGGGTGTTACAAAACTTATGGGAAAACGCGTCGCAATTGTGATACCCAGTATTTAATAAAATATATTCTTCGAAAAACCTTACTTCATTCAAGTCTTGAATCAATAATCTATCATATAAAAAAAGATAAAAATTAACTTCAAACTTTTGTCTATTTTTTGGTGGAATGTTAATTTCTTAGAGAAGTGTATATTAGTTCTACTACTTCTATAGTAAATGGTTAAATTTTGTCTTCAATTTAACTTCGATACATAGAACGAAAACAATTGCGATAACAAAGTTGGTGCGTCAATAAGATTATATAATAGCTTATACAAAAGTATAAGAGTACCTGTAACGGTTGGATAATACCATACGTTTTAAAAGCAATGAATTATAAAGAGCGTCTTTGAACGTTTTACAAAACTCTTTTACATCATAGTATGGGTATCAGATTTTACATAAACTGGAAAAATACACCAAGGAGTTGCTAAGTCTACGAATTAATTTTCAATTATAAATTATCCCCAAAAAGTAGTTCGGATTCCACTATAAACTAGGGACCCTTGCCCTTAACTTAGACAAATTTAGACCTCTTAGACTTGAGAGTGTCATTCAGTTGACTTGGAAGATGGAAAAACATTTATCCAGTCAAATATTTCTTCAAACATCACCAAGACTCTTGACACATTAGTACATTCGCTTTTATTTTTACAAAACCTTAAAATTTATTGATGTTTCCGATAGATTTTACAATATTCTAATAAGCAACATTTATATTCCTCTTTATTATAGCTCACAATGTTTTTGACTCAGTGTCAGCAAAACTTTTTTAAGTACTCCAAAGGTTTGCTTTGAGTTTGTGTTAAGTAAATTGTAAAATATTTCTCACCAAGTGGTTACTGCTCGTCTTAACTTCCAGTTCAATTGAGATTGAAATGATGTAATTTTCGACGAATAAATGGAAAATATTTGTTTTATTTGTGCCTAATTGTGAAAGTCACGAGATATTTCTATTTACATTCAGTGAATTATTTATTTTCTTTTTTAAATTCAATTACACACCATTACTGAAACAATCACGATACACGAAATGCATCTTTAATGAATATTTCTCTGTAGATTTCTGAGCTGTGTTATAGAATAACTGACATTTGTAGGAGTGTACACGCAAAAGTTCAAAGAACAGTGCGGCAATAAATTAAATTTAAATGCAACTTATTTATTGATAAAACAATTGAATAGCGCTGGGTGGTCTCAAACTATGTCAATATAACAATTGAATGTCGTACGAATTTTTAAAATTATTACAATAAATGAAAAATAACTTTACAGTGGTTTCTCCTTTTAAATAACTTTACTTTTCCTGATTTATAAAAATTATGATTATCGAGAAGTTTCTTGCGTAATTTTTTATATGAATAAGAAATATCTTAAATTATTTCAATGTCGCTAGCTTGCCCTTATGACCTAATGAGCATTAATCTCTGTATTATACTCAAAATTAAGGTTCTATGCGGATTAAACATTGGGTTTTAGTTGACCAGTTCACTACTAGAAGAAACAGAGTATTCAAATAGGTCAACCAGAAAGTATAGTATTGTTGATGGTCCGAAGAGACCTAGATGATAAATGACGAAGAGGACGCCACTAAGGAATTGATGGAATTGAATTTTGATGAGATGTTATAGACGTGGAATTTTGGAACTTGGAATTGGTTGGGAGAGTGGTCAATGAAAATTATTGAACCACAGCACTTAGGCCCCATTGGGCCTCTTGTACTTCCTCCCTGTAGGCACACCCTCGCCTAGCCCTCAAACCAACCTAATCTTGCGAAATAGGTGGTGATACTGCCTAGGAGCATCTTCCTTACATCGGCCAGAGTAAGCCAACGTTCTCAAAAAATAGATTCACTGATTGATAATACGGCAGAACAGTCACAGAGTACATGTTGAGCCGTCTCATCTTCTTATTCACATTCTTTACAGAGATGTGTTTCGTTTAATCACATATTGTGTAGATGTTTCCTTAACGGACAGTGTCCAGTCTGGATTCCCGTTATAAAACCTAGTAGATTCCTTCTGGACAGGTAGTCCAATGCTGTACTCTTGTTGGGATATTTTAGTACTTCCCTAACAAGTTGACAGTTATTTGCTTGATCCTACAACTCAACTTCTTGAATTCATTGTGGATGTCCTCTTTAATTGTTTGTGTTATCGCCGTGAGGCCTGCTGCCTTCTTGGCTAGTCTGTCGGCTACTTTGTTGCCACTGCACTATGCATGTCCTTTCACCCAGCATACCAGTATGTTATTCATGCTGGAGGCACCCACAAGTGCTTGATGACATACCAAAAACGCTCCTGTTTAATTTTCTAAGGATTGTCTGCAATCTGTGTGGATACTGATTGTTTTGCCTGTAGTTGGTCTACGGATAATCTATTTTGCAGTTATGGTTATGCCCTCCAAGTTCCATTATATTAGATTTGCAGACTTCTGGAGTGTATTCCACATCCCGCCCCATCTTTCTTTTTTGATCCGTCTATGAAGATGATTACACCTTCGCCAGCAGCCTCGTTCTCACTATCTGTCTGTATTATGTAGGGTCTGTCAAAATCAAACAAGGGAGAAATGGCATCTGTGCACACCTGTAGAAGAGGCACCTTCCTGACAGGCTGTTCCACAGGCGACTTCTGGTCTTTCCTGGTTGTATGCCAACGGATTTGAGGAGTACCAATGTTGTTAGAGCCACTTCTCCTAGTTATATATCTAGTGGTGGCAGACACAGCATTACCTCCATATGACAGCTCTTGTTAGCGTTATTCACAAAGCTCCGATTATATTGACGCAGGCAACTCTCTGCACTTCGCTAAGCTTGACCTTAGCTGTAGTCTGTTTGCTCTTAGGCCACCAAATCACAGCTCTATAGTTTATCATTGGTCTTGTGACGGCAGTGTATATACACATGACCACTTTGGGTTTCATTCCCTAGGTTTTCCCCACGGTTCTGCGGCACTGCTTATCAGAAATGTTAGCCTTATTTAGTCTTCTATCTATGTGAAGATCCCATGTTAGTTTGGCATCGAAGTTTACTCCAAGGTATTTCACTTCTGATACGAAATTTAGTGTTGTATACATGAGGGCAGATGCCTTCAGTGCTCCTAGTTTCCTTTTCATTGTGAAGAGATCTCCGTCTTTCTGGGATTGATACATACACCACTTTTCGATTATTCTTAGAACCCTCTGCATTATTTCACAGAGGACTCCTTCGAATTTTCCGCTAAGCATTATTATTAAATCATCTACGTAGGCAATGTGTGGAATCCTTCTGAATTGAGGCGGCACAAGATGCTATCATGAACGACGTTCCATAGCAGTTGTGATATTACACGTCCTTGCGACCATTCCTCGAACACAAGCATCTCCCACACTGTTTAGTACAGCTCTCTTCGAGATCATGTTGGATATCCAGCTTCCCATGATCGCATGGACATTCTTCTCCACTAGGACCGCTGTAATTTTTGGAAAGGTGGTCTTATCAAACGCACCTTCTATGTCTATGAAGACACCAAGGGTGGACTCTATTGTCCAAGAATCTCTCAATGCGACTCGCGACTGCATGGACGGCGGTGTCGGTGGATCTTCCCAGGGTGTATGCGTGCTGGTTAGGATGTAAAGGGTTGTCTTTCATTGCAACAACTACAACATCCCTCATGATGATATGTTCTAGAGGTACAGCTTCACTAAAGCAGACAATCATGACATACAGAGTACAACAATTTTTATTTATGACATTTTTTGATTCGAGGAATGTTTTTTTTTGGACCTTCCCTGAATCCGGCCCTGTTTGGAGGGAAATTTAAAAATCGTTTCGCAACTATTTTTTATTCTATACAATTCTTGTGAAAATAATGTTTGATTCTACGGCACACTGTTCTTGGGCTCTACTTAGAGGTTTCCCTGGCCCCTTGACGAGGACTATTTCAGTCAGCTTTAAATAAATTGATCCAAATTATTCTAATAAATTCCAGTTTTCTGTTTCACATATTCTAAATGATTAAATCGCATATTTCTTCTTACTTAGGCTAAAAGTTAAAAAAACTATATAATACTATTTATTTGTATATGAGCAAATAATCATATTTAATTTTTCTAAGAATATGGTGATCACTCAGTACGAAGGTCATTTTCTACGAAAATCCTATTTGTTATAAAATTTTACTGACACCTAATAAATTTAGAGCTCCCTTTGATTTACCACAAAATTTATCAAGTAAATGGTTAAAGTTACGACCGGCTCCTTGTAAGAAACAATTTCACAGAAATTAAATTATATTTGATTCATTCCTAGTACTTCAGCCACAACAAATTAAGGTACAACAATTAATTTTACTCGAAAGGTGTCAAATTATCTGTGAATCTATTAGTAAATGTCACTTGTTGCGGTCAAGAATTTATTGTTACATCAGCAGGTAAGCAGGAATCAAAATATTTATTTACAAGTAGGTAGTTAGCTCAGGATGTGGTATTTTTTATAATTAAAAAAAAACGACTAATATTTCCAGCGTAGTTCATTATGAAGGCTTAGCTTGAGCAATTGTTTATAACATTTAGAAAGTATTTTAAATTCCTTTCAAATAACTTGTTTGGGACGGAAGCTGCCTTGGATGTTTTTGTCGATTAATTTTAAGCTGGCAGATGTAAAAAGCATTTTTATGTTGTATTTTTTATAATTTACTCAAATTTGAACTAATATATACCGAATTTATGTGTCAATATTGGGTTCGATTATGAATAATTATTATTTGCCGAGATAAGATTGGTATTATGCCTTTAACCCGTCTATTTATCGTTCTGTTTATCGGTGTGTCGGTGGCTTTATGTCTCAAAATAAGTTGAAATTTTTTTTTTTGAAATAGGCTTAAAATGTCATGAAACGTCGAGATATTAAATTTGAACGAAAGAGAAATTTCTGTCTGTCGGGCTGTCTGTCGTTCTGTAACTTTTTTTGTGCGCACATTTACTCTGGGACCGTTTTATGGCTTTGGGCAGATACCATGCAGCCAGTCACACTATGTTAAAATTATCTACCCTAAACAAAATAATGGAGAAAAAGAGTGAAGAAGAGCAACGAAGGAAAATACAGGGAAACACGCTTCTCGACCAGGGGTCTGTCAGGACATTGAGTTTGACATCACAAAAAAAAGACCACGGTAGGGTAGGTAAAAACATAAGGTTAAAACAAGAGGAAAACAAAGCTAACCTATAGTGTGATATTAACATCTATCAAAAAACCAATAATTAATTCATAGATTTTATTACTACTTATAGCAAGTAAACTAACTACGTTGAACGGAGCCATCATATTGAAGCATGAACAGATATTTTTAATAAGTGAATCTGTAGCTGTCTTGTACTTATCGCAAGCGAAGAAAAGGTGATCAAGATCGCCGATAACACCACATAGATCACAAAGTTGCGATGTGATTACACCAATTTTATGCAAATGGGCGGAAAAGCAGGCATGACCAAATTTTAGTCTAATAATTGTGGTAATATATTTTCGTGGAACGTTTAAACTGTCATGCCAGAACTGTAGAGGGATAGTTGGCCGTATTTTACAAAACATTGTTGAGCTGTTTAAAACGTATTGTTCCCAGGTGTGAATCCACTTATTTCGTAATTGAAGTTTATATAGATTGGAGCAATCCGTTAGACACAGTTTGTCGCCTAATAGAGTACCATTAATGGTGGCGTCTTTGGCCAAAATGTCAACGTGTTCATCATGTTTTAAACCTATATGGGCTGTAACCCAGACAAAAGTGACTGGGACCGTTCATAATATTGACTTGAAATTTGGCACACTTATGTATTACAACGAGATCTGGAACCGGATTGTACTTTGGTCTAATTCCGTTGAAGGGTTCGGGGGTAAATGAGGTGAATAAGGGCAAATTAGGCAAAGCAAGCAGGTAAGAGTCCATAAAGTTGCGATTTAGGGCATGTACGAAAAGTGAAGGTCTAAAAATCTTTTCTTTTGGCATCAGCTACCTCTACCACCCCCATTGCCACCCCCACCCTATTATAAAAGGGAGTAAAAAATTAAATTGGGATTTAGCGTGTATACAAGAATCAAGGGGCTGTAAAAAAATGTTTGCAATTAATATTTATTTTGGTATTAGCAACCTCTTCTACCATCCCCATTGCCACCACCACTCTATTATTAAAGGGAGCAGCGAGAAGGTACAGTGAAATGTATCAAAATCGTCGCCAATCTAAGAGAAAAATGTTTCAAATTCTGCTTCAACAGCAAAAAGTATATGGGAGTTCTCGAGTGAGGCACCATGCAGGACGATCAACTGCTCGAGCCATTGAAGAGGAAGAGGCTATTTTAGTACGAGTAGCAGAAAACTCTGTGATTAGTGTACGACGTGTACCTGCAGCTACTGTTGTACACCGGACTAGTGTTCATAATATTCTTCGGACCCAGTTACCCTAACCTTAGAACTCCTGTACTGAATGGAACGATAATAAATCCTTCCAGTGAAGTCAAGTATCTAGGAGTAATCCTGGATCAAAAAGTTACCCGGAACTCACATCTGGAAAGGACTCTTACTAAAGCAACAGCGGCAATATGGACGTGCCGTAGGTTGTTTGGGAAGACTTGGGGTCTAAGACTGAAAATGACACACTGGTCTTATGTTTCGGTTGTCAGACCTATGGTAACTTACGCATCATGCGTATGGTGGCCAAAAACAGAGGAAAAGACGGCACAGGGAATGTTGCAGAAACTGCAATGCCTTACCTGTTTAGGGACTACAGGAGCAATGCATTCGTGTTCCACAGCAGCTATGGAGGCTAAGCTTGACCTACTTCCCTTGCACTTACATGTAAGGGAGGAGGCGGCACTCAGTGACTTACGACTGCACCAGGCACATATATTTAAACCAGGCGATCTGGTTGGTCACTTAAGGATTCTGGAGTTAATCTATCTGAAGTCTTGAAGCCCATGACCAAACCCACTGACTCAATGCCAATCAAACAAGACTTTGACTGCCCGTTTGACGTGCTAATTGAAAGTCGTCAGACGAGCAAGATGGAGTCACTGCGATCACTTATCTGGTATACAGATGTATCTAAGATGGCTGAAGGGGTAGGAGTGGGAGGGGCAGGGCCGAATTGTAGGCTATCCAAAGCTATCTATAACACCCCAACCATCTTTCAGGCAGAAATTTATGCCATAGATCTGTGTGCCCAGGTATACCTAAATAAAGGCATTCGAAGGACAAAGATCTATATACTATCAGATAGCCAGGCAGCACTAAAGGCTCTAAGATCCTATACCTTTGAGTCTAAAATTGCCTGGGAATGTAGGCAATCCCTGAAGCAACTGGCTAATAACAACAAGGTTACCTCGATATGGGTGCTAGGGCATGAGGAAGTACAAGGAAATGAACTTGCTGATAGCCTTGCAAAAAAAGGAGCTGAAGCACCGTTCATTGGACCCGAACCTTTTAGTGGCCTAGCCAAGGGACATATAGCGGAGGAGATCCAAGAATGGGAAAAGGACCAGAAAAAGTCCTACTAGAGGAATACTCCAGGCCAAAGACAAGCGAAAAAGTTTATAACTTATTCGACAAAGAATGCCACAAGGCTTCTCGAACTTGAAAAGTCCGAATTAAGGCTAATCACAGGCCTTCTAACTGGCCACTGCCCCTTGAGATACCACCTCAAGAATATGGGCAATGCAGTAGACATTAAATGCAGATATTAATAAATAAATAAAAGTAAAAGTATAGTGTAAATTAATACATCAGAAATTCCTATACAAAATAAAACGCATTTGTAACAAGAAATACTTTTAACCTAGATAAAAATATTTTTATACTACCAATATTCTTTAATTCTGGAGTGAGTTTATTATTGAGCACAGGGCTCATGCAATATGCGTTGTAGATTGTTTCAGAGGTCGTTTGGCTTTAAGTAGCCTTACTTCACTTCGACCTAAAAGATCTTTTGTGACTAACCCTACAACCAGTTATTGCCCAGGATTCCAAGACTTTTTATAGGGCTTGTGACTTTCCTGGGGGTTAGTTTCCCTATGTCTTCAGGCGTTAATTCTACCTCCTTTAGGAACTTTAGCCTAGTGTGGATTAATGCATTCACAAAATATATGTTCCGAAGTTTCAGTTGCAGAATCACCCAGTGGAACCAACATCAATCTAACCTCGTTGTTGTTGGCCAGTTGCTTCAGGGATTTCTTACATTTTCAGGCAATTTTAGACTCAAAGGTATAGGACCTTAGAGCTTTTAATGCTGCCTGGCTATCCGATAGTATATATATAGACTTTGCCCTTCGAATACCTTTATTTAGGCATTCCTGGGCATACAGATCTATAGCATGAATTTCTGCCTGGAAGATGGTTGGGGTGTTACCGAGGGCTTTTGATAGCCTACATTTGGACCCTGCTATGTCCACTCCTACCCCTTCAACCATCTTAGATCCATCTGTATGCCATATGAGAGACCCTTGTTCCAGTCGCAGTGCCTCCATATTGCTCGTCTGACGGCTTTCGATCAGCACGTTAAACGGACAGTCAAAGTCCTGTTTGATTGGCATTGAATCAGTAGGTTTGGTCATGGACTTAAAATGGATTAGCTCCAAAATCCTTAAGTGACCAACCAGATCGACTGGTTTAAATTTGAGTGATTGGTGCAGTCTAACAGCATTAAGTGCTGCCACCTTCCTCACATGTAAGTGCAAAGCAAGTGTGGCAAGTATTGAATAGCTGCTGCTGCTGCTGCCATAGCTGCTGTGGGACACAAGTTCATTGCTCCTGTAGTATCTATACTTGCAAGGCGTTGAAATTTCTTCAACTTTCCTTGTGCTATCTTTTCTTTAGATTTATAAGATTCGAGTCTATGTCCCATGTTGCAAATCAGAACCATGTCGAGTTTGATAGCTATGATATATGTATTTAATGAAATAAAATTGGTTAAATTCTTTTCTATCAACTTCAAAATTTCAAAGATGTATAAACACGGTATAGTAAATATTTTTTGTTGTTTAAGTGTTATTTTGGACCATTCTCTAAATTTTAATCCGAACATACAGAGTATGGTCCTTTTTTGCAGCACAAACACTATTTGCTCATGTAGAATTACCCCGCATTCCATATCGGATAAGTGATTTAATGTTAGAGAAATAAAAAATTTTGGCCGTACGCCAACCTGTGATATTTCGTAATCTTTTCAGCACAAAACAGCTTCTTGCACGCTTACCACATAAATGAGTTACATGCGCTTTCCAATCTAAAGACAAATCTATATTGATACCTAATAATTTAAACGATGTGTGAAGTATATTCAATTTCTATACCCATTTTATAGGCCTTCAAAATACAAAACTTTTGTCCCACTTAATCGACATTGTAACTGTTATGGTACAGTGTTCAATATAAAAAGTCTGGCTACAAAAAAAATCTGGTTCAAATTAGCAATTGCTTAATGGATGAGTTTCACGAATGATAATGGTATATCGTCATCAGGAAATGATGTTTTAAAAATCAGTAAATGTTACACTTTGGGCCATTTTGTTTTGAGAGAAATTATAAATTATGATGGCTGTTGATTTAGTGAAATTCATATTTTCAAGTACGCATGTATGTAAAACATAAATTAGTAAATGAGATTATAAAATACGCCTCTGTCCGCTTTCCCACAATTTAATCCAATTAAAATTTGAAGTCTGAATAATTTTATCTATTTAATATTCTGAGAGAATCAACTACCAAACTTTTTGAACCGCAGTTTTTAAAGTGTTTCAACGAGTTTAAATGAAACAATCTCACGTCGGCATTTAATATTTTCTCTATTATTAGTAAATCCAATTCAGTTTAAGTTTTAAAGGCTTCTTTTGACATTAGGTCACATTGGCTATCTTGGTTGCCTTGCTTTTAGGTAAATCCATTTATAGAGAAAATAAACAACTATTTTAATTGAATTAGTCGATTAAAAACGCCAATACCAATTATATTTTATTATATTCTTTATGCATTTATTTTTGCGACAGATTACAAAATCCAATTATAGGAATAAAATTAAATTGAACTCTGTTTAATACAAACTTTTAACTGCCATCAAAACTAGAAAACTATGATGAGTAAAAATTATATTTTAGAGTCTCGAAATAAATATAATAAATGCGAACATAGGAGTATACAGAAATTGTACAGGGTGTTTGTTAACCTATGTTATATGGTTGTCTGTGATGCACCTTTTCATTAGTATTGGCCCAATAAAAAATCCAAAGGTGCAAGATCTGGGGATCTCGCCGGCCACCGTATGGGACCATGGGTACCTATCCAGCGATTATTAAAAGTTTCACTTAAATAGTCGGTGACTATGTTAAAGAACACCCCAAATTCCTCAATAAACTTTCGAAACTATAACAAAAGCGCTGTTGGAAGAGGTTTTTATATATAAAATAACATTTTTTATGCAAAAATATCATAAACTCACCAAAGAGTGTAATTTTAGAAAGTATACTAAATGTCGCTGTACAGGGACGTAATGTCGCCACGACCACAAAATTTTAGGCAGTATCATGAAAACCCTTTTACGAATCTACGTCGTGCAGCACTGCAACTCATGCGTTATGTTAAATATTAGGACCCGTTATCTAGTCTCTAGTTAAATTTTTTCGAGAGTTTTTGCTAAAATAGCCCTTAGCATCGAGGGTGACCTTTCACTTTCTAACCATCGATATTGGTGGAAAGACTATGTGATTTCCGAGTATTTTCCCTAAACATTGATTCAGTGATTCGGTATCAGAAAAGTATCTTTATCATGTACTCAGACGTGCATGGGACCGCCTTGCCTGAACGTATGAATCTATAATTGCCCCAATATAATTCAAAGTCGTGGCGATTCAAGCAATTTTAAGTTCCGAGGAGCGTCCTAAATTATCATTGAACTGAAAGATACGCAAATAGACAGGCAAGCAAAAGCCCACGAAAATTATAAACATTGAACTTTTTACTGAATCTCTTTGTGTAATCGTTAGCTATAAACCGCACATTGGATGTGTTGTACACGGGCCAGACTATAGTTATCATACATTTTCTTGAACGTTTTGTAAAAATATGATTTTTAAAAGATTTAATATATATATATTTTTGAACTTTATATTGTCTTTTTCTGGTGTTTCAAAATTCCTTTTCAGGTTAAATTTAAGAAAGTGTTAGTATTTACTGTGTTAGATTTATAGTATTACGACGTCCAATTGGTACCATCAGTGAAGCAGTTAAGCAAAAACGAAACAGTAGTATAGACTTTCGTATTATTCCGTCTGAAATCAGTGACTTCGAACCCTTCAGGTGAGCATTTTAGGAAGGGTAATAAAAGTCCTTCAGACGTGTAAAGACGGATCGTTCACAACTACTCGGGCGTTATGAGTTGGTGCACCATCTTGCTGATAGAAGACATGTACATGCTGCACAGGTGAAACTTCAATAAAATTTTGAATTTTGTTCTGTAGAAAATGTAGGTACCGGGCCCCATTTAAAGGTCCATAAAAAAATATAGGTCCTACAATGATTGTTCCTATATCGCCCAGCCAAACGATGATGCCGAATCTTTCTTGGAAAGCCTCTCCTCTAAATAGATGATTATTTTCAGTTGCCGAATATCTCGTATTATTCCTGCTAAACATTCCCATGTTGGTAAATCGGGATTCGTCCGAAAATGAAATGAATGATTTTATATTTGGCTGATGACGCTCAGTCTCTACATACCAATTGCATAAATTCAATCTTCGTTGATAGTCTCCCTCGCAAAGATGCTGATGTATTTGCTACTTATATTTATGTAGAATCTTTCTAACACTTTTGGGAGACATACCGATACTACTGGAAATTTGCCTTGTAGAACTTGTTGGATCAATCTCAACGCAGGCCAGTGTGTTTAACTCTGCCTCCTCATTTACAATAAATTTGTTCTCATGTTCATTATCATTTTCCCTTTTTAAATGTTCTTCTAACAATGGAAAATATTGTGCACAAGGTTAGACATATTCTGGATAACGTCGAACATTGGCTTACCTTGGGTTTTTTCTCACCTTTCCATATACTAATAACATATCAATTTGATGCTCGCGCCTAAACACAGCCATTTTGAACGACCAGCTAACACTTAAACACTTACTATATAAAAGGTAAATCAAGAATGAAACACAAAAATGTGATAAATGTTATGTGGGTGAGTCATTCAGACCTTTCAGTGTAAAGTTGGATGAGCACAAGAATTACATTAGAAAGAATGAAATACAGAAATCAAAGATTTGTGAACATGCGTGGGAAAACGGACATAGAATAAACTGGGACTCGGCAAAAATTTTAACAAAAGAAACAGATACCAAAAAAAGAAAAATTAAGGAATCAGCAATAATCTTATTAAATGAAGATAAGTGCGTATCGAATTGTTCTGTAGATATTTGTACAACCTGGCTACCAATGTTAAAAGAAGAACTTAACAAACTTAACATTATATAAAAGAAAATATCGTCAGTTCTATGTTATGTGTAAATAGTAAGTATCTATGGAAATAACATAAACAGAATCTTAAAGCTGTGTATTTGACATACACAGCAAAATAAGAGTCCTTTCAAAAAAAAAAGCTTTGAAAACGGAAAGAGATTACTTTCCGAAACGTCAGCTAAATACATTATTTCTGTGTTTATTCCGATTTATATTATTTGCAAAACATAATCTCTGACTTTTCCTTAGGCGTAAACGTCTCGGGCGCAGAGGCTTTTTTTTAAGGTTCAATGCAGAGTATTCCTTTAAAAATATCGAAGTAATTTGAGCCTTAATATCACTTTTCGTAGTACTTCCTTTTCAGCCGGAAATGAAATTGTTATGACTTTATCAAATTTTACTCACCAAATAACTTAAATAACCGTAACAGATTTAATCCTATATCCATTTATTTTATATGAAAATGAAATAATTTATGATCGATATAACAATTTCAACCGCCATTTTCTCGGAAACTGTCAAAGACATAGACATAGGGTATGTGACATATTTTAGACCTAGAATTTCTTGCACAATCTAAATTTTGAATAATATATAGAGCGTTTCCTTAAAAATAACAAAGTTTATACTGTTTTCGGTTAAACCGGAAATGAAAATCAGACCTTGGAGCAATCAAACTGTACACCGTATTCAACCATACAACTTTGTAAAATTTGAAATCGATATCTTTTTTTACAAGAATTTTATAGGCTGGCTAGTAATATCGTAGGCATCAGGTATATCTGCGTCCTTGTAGATTAAGTATATCTAAAGTAGCAGCTAATTGCCGAATGCAAAAAAAATTATCTTGTTAAATATAGGGTACAATAGCAGTAGCAGAAATCGGATTGGATTTATTAAAAATCATTGACTCAGCGCCTGGGTACAATAATAATATTCACTTAATTGAAAGGCAATAAAACATTTGTATAATATCTCAATAATGTATTATTCGAGTAATTATTTATTATTATTATTTGTATTATTTTTGGAACATAACTTATAATTCAATTTATGTTTTGTAATATGAAACAATGCTTTCTTTTTTATCTTTTTCTGGTTCTCATTCACCGACCGGTTTTAAAAAAACAAGCCTGTTTGACTGACTGTGTGTAATGTCTGAAACATTTTCCTCTCTCAATGTCTTATGAAGTTTTCATGACAAATTAAGCAAAGTGTTATGTAAATTACCTAAGAAAATTCCCAGTCTCCAGAAATCCATATATCTTCAAAAATGAGACAAACATGTGCATAAATCAAGTGATACACAAGGGCAATTTGCCGCGAAAGTTAAAATAAGCCCCTATCGACTCATGACAACTTCAAATGTTGTTTCTAGTTTCAAATTTATAGCTAATCTTAAATGCATATCAAAATATGTTTAGAACGAAACAAAATGTTTTACTTGAGCTATTTATAGGGCAGAATATATTTCTCGGACTAAATAAATCATTTGATGAATGTTTTAGCTTTGTTTTCGTGTCAAAGGTACCGCCTGATATAGCAAGCTCAATAGAATAATACGGATTTAAATTGCCGTTTTGTATCCATAAAATGTCAGAAGTTGGATAAACCGAAGGTACAAAATAATACATCAGATGATATTAAGAAAGTTAAATCTGAAACATACAGTGTTCTGTGTAGAAATAAATGTATTCTTTTCGCTTTCCTTTAATTTTTGTAATAGAAATGTTGGCAGTATCACTATTATTATACAGGATATTAATGCAAACATGATAAACTTTCCTCAAGAATAATTTTCGGGGCAATGTTTAAATTTTAAAATTACTTCGAAAAACATAACTATTTATTAAAGAAGTGATATAGGGAGCAGTGATCTCATTGGCGATAAATTAATCCGGCAGTGTCTAGGCCGCATATAATTAAAAAAAGTGCCTATTGCGTAGGAAGTGGACAAACTTTTACAACGGGGCGTTTGAAAAGTCCTTGTCTGGTTTTAACAGAAACGACTCTAGTTGCTCTATCTTTGTTAAGAAAAGTTTGTTCTACAAACCCTAAAGACCACTGTAAATGTGGAGTTTGGTTTTATTTTATAACTACCATTATGCCGGGTTCAATTTTTTTTAAATGGTGTGTTCCAACGTCCCCTCGAAGAGCAGTTATATACTCTAAATACCAACGACCCCAGTCCTGTCCTGTAATATTCGATCAATTAATTGATACCGATTTAAGCGATTCAAAGGTTCTTTTGAGATATCATTTTCTTCTTATAAGCAACCTTGCACAGTTTGATAAGCATGATTCCGGTATTACGATTACATATAAGACTCATAAAAATTATGAGTTTTATGATGGATAAATATAATTTTGAATCCTTCGCCAAACATCAAGGAGGCAATGTCAATTAATTTGTCTTTTTTTAAATCGTGGGTCTTTAACGTACTTCAAGACCATAAATATAAACCTATTTTTTTTTAAAGCACATTTTTTAGATAATTTTCAATAATTTTTTTGTACACTGTTTTATTATATTCCATTTTCATCTAACTAATATGCAATATACGTACAATTAGAACATATACAAGGTTAAGGTAAAAAATTAAGTCAAATATGGATAATGCATATAAGTTATATTTAGCCAATATTGAAAACAACATTCATGTTAACCCAAACAACATCTGGAGTTTTATTAAAACAATAAATAATTCTACATTCATCCTTTAATCTTTAAAACATGAAAATAAAACTATCAAAGACCCGCAAGTAATTGTTGATAGCTTTGCTGACTTCTTCTGGAAATCCTTCACACTCCCCGATTCCGGCGTCGAAAATTTTAATGACACACCTAAGATTAATTCCAATGTCTTAAATTTGAGGAAGAGATAATTAAGGCCATTAGAAAAACTGAAGCCACTATTACCATGGGTCCCGACCTAACTCCTGCATTTATTATTAAAGATTGTGCGACTGTATTTGCCAAAGCACTATTAATTATCTATATTAAGAAGTGCAAGTTTTCCTCAGAAGTGGAAATCTTCACGCGTGTGTCCAGTATTAAAAAAAGGTGACTTGAACGAGATCATAAACTATAGACCAATTACTATCATTTGTAACTTTAAAAAATGTTTGAAGCAATTCTTCACTCCATATATTCTCATGTCTCTGGCACAATATCTATCAATCAACATGGATTTAAGAAAGATAGGTCAACTGCCACAAACCTTGTGTGCAAAGCACAATTATTTGTGAATGTCTGGATAGAGGTGGTCAAGTTGATATTATCTACACGAATTTCTCCAAGGCTTTTGACAAGCTACATCATAGTGCTTTGATTATCAAACTGGACACCTTCGGTCTTTCTTATTCGTTATTACAATTAATTGAATCATATCTTCAGAATCGATATTAATTTGTTCACTACCGAGGTTATGAATCTGACAGTTTCTTACAAAAATCCTGTGTGCCACAGGGGTCGTTACTTGGTCCACTTTTTTTGTTATATTTATTAACAATATTTCGGAGGACTTCTATAGTAACACCCATTTCCTCCTGTACGCAGATCTAAAAATATATTGATTCATTGACTCAACTGATGCTTAAATACCATTAATAATTGGTACAATGACAAATATTTACCTCTTAATGCCAGCAAATGTAATGTAATGTCATTGGTAGAAAAACCAACATGTACATGATTAATTATAACGTTGACAACCAAAGTTTACAAAAGCCCAATTTCATCAAAGACCTTGGAGTTTATTTAGATCTAAAATTATCTTTCAATGACAACTACTGCTTACTTTTTTGAAAGCCTTGGATTTGTGTTATGTAACTGTAAATGTCGTGTATTGCTGGTTGAATATATTTAGGATTCATTTAAATGCTGGCACTAGACGGCTTTTACAAGCCTTTTTTTATTTCAGGCAAAAAGAACGCTTCTTTTTATAATACTGATATATAATTATATGGAGTTGTTAACCACGTGTTGTGTGTAATTTTCGCATCGCATTAATATTGATATTTTCGCTAGTTATTAAAATTCCAAATTGAAATTTTTAATTTGGGCCCTTTTCATAAGTTGAGAGTTGTTTGAACATTATCACTGGTGTTGTGGATCAAGATAAATCTTTTGGGAGAAAAGAAGACAAAAGGCCTTTTCATCAACGATCAACCCTTAAGAAGACCACCAAACCATCACAAGGGTAAGTCGTCTAGTGTGCCTTCCCTTTTTCATTTATTTGCTATAGAGAGTTACAAGATAAACATACAATTTTATTTATTTCGCAAATTTATATATACAGATATACAGTCCATTCATCTCAAACCAAATTTTGAGCTTTCGTACGCTACAGTAAAGGTTTTAAAGATATGTCCACGCAACGGCTACTTTATGTGATTTTCGTTAGATCACCTTGAATACGCTTCTGTTGTGTGGGGTCCAATTTATAATACAAATCTTCTACAACTAGAGAAAATTTAACGTCTGTTATTAAAAGCTGCTATGTACACACTTAACGCTGAATATCCACCCAAAGGATTTCCACAAACTGAATTGCTGCAAATATTTGGTATAATAGTCTCGTCAGTTGAAGAACCGCTAACTCCATAATTTTCCTCTTTAAATTTATAAAAATTGTCAGGACTGTATTAACCTATCAAATCAAATTAATTACATAGTACCTAAAGTTAGTGCTCGTCATAACCACGAACAAATATCCTTATATCATCATCAATCTATCGAATGTATGCCAATTATTCTAAAATTAAACATATTATTGATATATTTTTCTGCAGAGAGAGTGCGATTAGAAAAGCTGTTTTTGTCACGGATATTTCTCAAGACGCTGATTTATTATATCATTATAGTATATCCATATCTCAATACATTTTTAAGCCGTTTATATTATAAATAAATAAATAAGCACCACAGAAATTAGACAACCCCCAATTCCAGAAGCTAGGGCTTGTGCGGAAGGGGGTTACGCATTGAAAAAACGCGGACATACAACAATTTCCTCTGACAGTGCTGGAGCCAGGATTCGAACCCGGTGGTGCGATGTCCGTGTGATTGATCGCGATTGCCACCTCGCGCTTTAACCCACTCAGCTATCGACCAGATATTGTCATAACATATTTTTATTTATATTGTCATAACATATATTATGTGCATTTACATCTATGTTATTTTCTTACTATTTGATTGTATATTTGTCGTTTTACTCCGTCTTTTGAACTTTTTTACGTAGATTTATTATATTTATGTCGTATATGTATGCACGTGTATATATATTTGTGTATATATTGTTTTGTAATCTTGCAACTCGGCTTTGCCTGATTTTGTAAATAAATATACAAATAAATAAATAATGAAAGAACTTATTGTTTAAAGTTAAAACAATTTTTTTGCACGATTTATGATTGTATTCAAATATAATTATTTATAACTAAGTAAAAATGAATTGTCGGCAATTAAAAAAATTATAAATAATATAATATTTTGTACGTTCATTTAAATTTAAAAAGAAACGTAGTAGTTTGGCTTATATTTATAGTTTATGGTAAAATCACAGCTACTGGAATGGACGATTTTACAACGTTATGGTATTACGTTACGTTATTATGTAAGATTTATTGACGTTTAAGTAAAATGATGATTAGTTTAATAGTAGTTAGCTGCTTTATCGAAATAAAATTTCATTGAAAGTTCAATTTAACGCTGACGGATTCAAACAATATGCAATAAAAATAGAGCGTTTGATGCATCAGTCATTAAAGGGACTTTGTTTCCAATTGCAAAGGATTGCAATTTGTGATTTATCGCAGTTTCTTGTAAACTTGTTGTTTGTTCAATTTAAACCATTAATACAAACGTCATTTATTTTGGCGTGTAAACATAATTGCTTAACAATTCTGTAGGACTGTCAGAACAAGCAGTTAAATTTAAATTATGACGTCCAAAAATAATAAAATTAAAGGTCTGTTCATTTTTTATATTCTTTGTGTGTGACACTCAGCATGAACATCTTTTGTTCATGAGTTTATAAGAATAAGCGTGGGTCCCAAATATTTCATAAAGTTTTTATGCTGCATCATTATCAATTTTATTCTTACACGAGTTATATAATTTATATTTTCATAAAGGAATACATTACACCCCACATTTTGGGAGGCACCTAGTGTCTGTGCCATACAAATGACCCTTATGCATACATTTATCAAGTTCAAGTGGGCCAAACAGCATCCATATATAGGAAGAAAACAATGGTCTGACACCGGCCGAGAAAAGCACTAGTTCACCCGCATATTGCAGTCTTTATTTACTAATATTTATTCTCTTTTAGTCACATAAACCAAGGGCTTCTAAGTATCAATTAGGTCGGCTATTTTTACTTACAATGTAACAAATAATTCATGCTAAATTAACGACTTCTAATACGACAATTGATAGAGTACAATAATGATGGTACTTGCCTATGCAGATTTATACGAGGTCTTTGGTGAGCGCAATATTTAAAACTCCATAGAAACGAGACATACCACTAACTATTACAGTGTCATGTGATAATGGGAAATATCAGCTGCTTTTTGAGCTCCGGAGAGGATTTTCGAGCCTCAGAAAATTTCTGAAAATCAAATCAAATTTATTCATTAGTTAGATACAAATACAAATGAAATAAAAGATCTACAGGGGTAGATGAAATTAGTGTTAAATTATTAAAATTAATTAGCGATATTATTTGTGAGCCCCTAACTTATCTAATAGATCGTTAAGTTCCCGGAACATTTCCTGATATTCTGAACCTAGCATGTGTTATATCTTTATGTAAGAAAGATCCTCTAAAATTAGAAAACTACCGATAAATTGCATTGCTTACTTCTTTATCGAAACTTTTAGAAAGAATAGTACCTATGCAATATAAAAATGAAGTTCTTAATCTAGATAATATAACATCTTACCAACTTGGTTTCAAAGAATATATGTCAACAGAAACAGCTTCATATCACTTATTAAATTTCGTTTACAAATAACCTGATGAAGGCATATATGTGATATTATTAATGTTTGATCTATCTCGAGCTCTTGACACTGTTAATATTGAATTTTTATACGATAATTTAGTTTCTATAGGAATAACAGGGAAATTGCTAAGGTAGATATGATGTCAAACCTTCTACAAAAAATGTAGACCTTGGAGTACCACAGAGTTCAGTGTTGGGTCCCCTCCTTCCATGATATACATAAATGATATTTGTGCCAAACGGAAGTAGACCCTTTATGGAATACTTCAAATGAAACCCAGTCCAGATTGCGAAGGATTATAAGTATATATAGTGTAGTATACTTTAACTTGGCGTGTGTATGTATGAGTTAATATTTCCGTACGATTTCATTTTCTCCCATATTGTACACAAAGTTAAAGCAATAATCCAGAAACATTGTCTACGTGGACAATATTTCTGGATCTTTGTATACAAGAGAAAATGAAATCGTACGGAAATATTAACTCATACATACACACGCCAAGTTAAAGTATACTAGACTATATTATTATTTGGTTTATAATTATTTGCTAAATAATATTGTGTACTGGGGAGTTAGTAGTGGCATAAGTAGAGTACTGGTATGCCAAAAAATATTAATGATTATAATTTTTAACCTACAACCAACTAGTTGCAAAGACTATTTTAAAAGTAAAAATTTATTAATGGTACCTTTCATACTTTTGTAGAAATGTATTCTTTATTTCAAACGTGCTTTTAGAGGGCGGAATATTAAAACATAATATTTTTAGTCGCAAACTCCTCTATAAAATCCTTATTTTTCTATAAGGAACGTAACCAGACTGCAACCAACAGCTACTCTCCGGGCTATGTGCCCCGCCGAGCGCTGAATTACAAGTTGCAAGTCCGGCGCATTAAGTGTAATAATTGCATATTACCATCAAAACGCTAATGCTTCGATTGCAACAAACACCAGCTGAAAGACTAATCCTACTTAAAGGAGCTCTCTTGCCAGCCGTCACACTGTTGGTTGCAGTCTGGTTACGTTCCCAACCCACTTTATAAGTCTCCCACAAAACCCCAAGTTAGACAGTTTGCCAAGTAGTATATCATGGCACATCCTGTCAAAGGCCTTGGAGAAATCAGTGTACACTGCATCTACTTGACATCTATTTTCCAAAGCCTCTAAAATTTTTATTTAGTAAATTAACAAATTGGTTACTGTGGTCTTGCCGTAACAAAAACCATGCTATTCATTAGTTATCAGCGGTTTACATGATCAACTGAGCTGGTCGTTCATAAGGCTGTAAAATAATTTAAGAACTGATGATTGAATGCTACAACACGTAATTTTGAAAGTTACCCTTATCCCCCGATTTATAGACTGGCATGATATAACTTTGAAGAAGCTGCCCAATACCATAGTTATAGAATAAAACATGGTAGACAATTATTTATACCAACTCATAAAATATCAAAATTTAAAAGATATTAAAATTTTTTCCAGATTTAAAAAGCGAACAAAATTATTCTTCGTGGAAAAGGCACAAGAATCCTATGCCAATATTTTATGTGTGTTTTATTTTGACATTTTATTGTGTTATAACTATTACATATAATATGTCTTAATTGTTTCTATTATTTTTTATGACTTACCAATACCATATGTACAAAAATGTACCTGAATATTGAAATAAAAAACATTTATTATTAGTGTGTACATGATATGGTTTTGATGTATTTACTGTTATAAGATAGTATTTATAAAATACATACACATAAGCATATACAGGTATATACTACACACATACACTTACTTTGTTGCGGGGTTATGTTAGAGGCAACGCGCCTAATCTCTGTGCCATTCTTGAATTTGAGTCTTGACTGCGGCAGACGACAAGCTCGTAGGGAATGGTCGTTATATAATTGTCTTGTATTTATGTGTTGTAGTTGGGTAGTGAAACATGACAAACAAATATTTCGTAAATTATTGAAAAAGCCTCTGCAGTATATTATAACTTGTGATAGACCACTATATGTTTAAATTTATAGCTATACGAAAATTAATTCATTTTTGCCTAATGTAATACTTTTACATTCGACAGGTTTCTTTAGAAGCATTTTCTATATTTTTTCATATGTCTAGTACATTTCTTTTCATCTTTCAACAGTAGTCAACCTTTATATTTTCATTTCACCTCCCTTGATGTCCTTGGTCTGTTTCTCTGTAACCTTGATGAAATCTTTCTTCTTGCACGTCATCATAATGTCAAAGATTTTCTGGGGAGTTAGTAGTCAGTACAAGAAATCAGAAAATGCAATTTTAAATTCAATTCAATTGGCTATATGGCTTATTGAAATCATCCTCCTTAAATTAAGCTCGTTCATTCAAGCTTTACATTATGGACTTTCATATATTATATTATTGCATGCTAATAAACAGCTCAAAATTTTATATTTTTACTTGCATATCTCATCCCATAGTCTTTCTTTCTATCGATAGGTACATTGCGACTTTTACTGATTTCTAGAGTTCAAGATATTTACGTATTTATAAACCATTATTATGGAAGCAAAATAATATCTCTTTATAATGCAGCAAAATGTAATTATCACAAAGAGCCGGAGTTCATATCTTTATTCGCTTGCCGTCGAACCGTGTATTCACAAGCCTTTACTGAAAACTTATCAAATGAAATTAAACGAGATCTTGACATTATAGTAATTCCACTTTCCAAAACTTACTAGAGCATATCACTGAGAACTTCAAATAACCTCATTAACGTAATCCAGTAGCTCAAGTCAACAAAGGATGATGTAAAACTTGTTAGTCGGTGTTGAGGTTATCACATCAAATTGAAGTATCGGCAAGTCCTAATTAGAAATATCAACAATTCAAAAGTGTTTAGTTTCTGGTAACATGATGAAGTCTAGATGTTTCCAATGAACTTAATTGGCTACTGTGAACCTTGTCGTTGCATCTTCTTGGCGTTATATGCTATTAGGCGGGGAAATATAGCAGTCAACCTTCAATTTTTTTGCAGTGAGTCGGATTGAGATGGGGTTTTTGCATTCGTTTCATTAGCTCGTCTAGAAACTTTGTGCCATATTTTGGTCTTGTACTTTTTTGAGATTGTGCATTCTTATAAGTGCATCTTTTCAAGCGTTGAAGAAAAAATTCATATCTTCCATAAAAAGCACCCGAATCATACGAACTTCAGTATCCGGGGGTTTTTTGAGTCTTTGGACCCGAATATGATGTCCAAATGAGCTCCCTGTGCACCTGGAAGTCAAAACGGCACCAGGAACGTCATCACCTGGAGTTCCCAGTAAACTTATGGAAAATGGATCAAAACTCTTTACCCGGGGGTGGTTTTTCGGGTCGCTCGTCCCGAATCTAACATCGGCAACCTCTCCCGGAGGACCTGGTGTGCGTGACCTGGTTAATAACGTCATCTCCTGGGGTTTTTTACTGAAATTACTTATCAAATCGATCGAAACTCGTTACCCGGGGGTTTTTCGGGTCGCTAGTCTCGAATTTGATATCGGCAACCTCTTTTAAAGTAAGGACGTTCCAAGTAATAACTAATAATTAATTATCATGAAATTCTTATACAAAATGGGCATGTCCCCCTGTGTTTTTTAATGAACTTACTTTTATCACCAGAGTTGGAATAGTTGATTCAATTGAAACTATTCGAGGTACGGGGAAAACGAAAGGTATGGATACAGATATATGCAGGCACAATTTCAAAAATATCTGAACTTTATATTTCTTTTTACAAATACATTAAGTAATGTATTTACACATCACACATTCCAGCATACATTCCTCGGTATCCATTATTCTAAAAAATAAAAAAAAACTGATAAGAAAAGACATATCCGCCCTTTTATTAACTTTCTTGACGAATAATTACAACAGTGAAATAACTGAATGCTATAAATTAAGAAAAACACGTGCAAGTTTCATAGAATTTCAGTAAAACTCCAGAAGATGACACTATTAGCCAGGTCGCGCGCACCAGTTCCTCCGAAGGAGGTTGCCGCTGTCAAATTCGAGACGAGCGACCCGAAAAACCCCCGGGTAACGAGTTTCGATCGATTTTCCATGAGTTTACAGGGAACTCCAGGTGATGACGTTCCTGGTGCCATCCTGACCTCCAGGTGCACAGGAGGCTCATTTGGACGTCATATTTAGGTCCAGCGACTCAAAAAACCCTCGTGTACTGAAACTGGTATGATTCGGGTGTTTTTTGCGGAAGATATGAATTTTTTCTTTATCACTTGAAAAGATGCACTTATAAGAATCCACTTTTGGATGCAGACCAAAATATGGTTCTTAGACGAGTTAACGAAGCGAATGCAAAAAACTCCATCTCAATCCGACTTACTGCAAAAAAAATTGAAGGTTGGTGCTATTTTTGTGTTATATTTCCTCACCTATATATTGCTATGATATTCACTTATACTTAATTACAAACATGAGGAATATGTTTTCTAGTGTGTGGAATTAGATGAAAACTCTGTATTATACACAAATTATTATTATCTTTGAGTACTCTTAGTATTCTTTGTAGGAATTCGAGTCTATAGATCGCAATACACTGAAAAGTGTTTTCAGATTATACTTTCAATGGGGGTTTTTAGTTTTAAAAAACTTATCTTTATCAGTATTTTAATTTAAAGTATTTATACTTATTGCATGTTATCTATTATACTTAACTTACCTTTGATGGGATATTGTACTGGGTTTTATTATGGTAGATAGCAAGAAGGACTGGTATAGATAAAGAGAAAGGGACAAATTCATATTTTATAAGCAATGGAATGAATTCGAATAAATTCTATAGTATATTGTGTTTGTGATGCAAACCATTTTAATGAGAGAATCTGTATGGATAGTTATTGGGTTTTATTGCTATTTTAAAGCAAATTTTAATATTTGGTTTTGACATAAGTCAAATAATTTCTTATTTTCCATACAATTTCTTAATTTAGAAAATATTAGCAATTAGAGATTATATAAACTGTTTAACAAGAGTTGAATTATGATATGAATAGTTTTTATACATCTGGGTATCTATATCGGACAGTCATAAAACTGAGATTACTCAAAATCATCGTTAGTGATCATAATTCTACTTCTCTAATTGTTTATTGCATTTTTATTGTTCTATTACTTTTAAATTTGTAAATTAATTTGTGCGTGAGTGCGAATTTTGACACGAAAAGGATCTAAGCTGTACCAGGAAATAAATACTCACAGAATAAGATTAAAATTAGCACAAAAGATGTGTAAGACTCTCGGTCACATATTTTATGAAGGAATGTCAACCCCAATTTAAAAGGGGTAGACAGAAAATGTATTGTTAGAACTGTAACATTTGCGTTGCTATGGCAATATTAAACGTCAAACCGACCCTATACAAAGAGCTGTAATAGCTGAAAAAAAAGTTTTTTTCAATTAGACCACGAATCTGAAAACATGTAACAACGTAACCTGAAAATTGGAGATTTGACAAGAGTTGTCAAAAATATAATTTTGAAGAAAAGTCTAAACATTTTGAAATTGATATCATAGAATTTTTTTATTGGAGTGGAAACGAAATAGAGTTGGAGTTTTTTTTATTAATAATTTTGGACAGCCAGGAGAGAGTACATAGACGTTTGGAATTTATTTTGAAATCTAATATCCTTTTAAAATATTCGTGAGTTTTATTAATTTTAATACTGAACTTTTATCCATTTGTTGTCATTTTTATATTTTATATTTTAAGTTAGCTCAGGCAGATTAAGTTAATATTGTTGTTTTATATTTTACATTTTATAAAAATACAATATATTGTTAGATTTGAATTCGAATTTGTTACTTTGTGTGTATGTCGAGTGTCAAATTTGAAGATCAGAATTCATGCAGCATTAGGAGTATTTTTGTTAATAATAATTTAGAGTGGGAATTTAATTCCAGCACATTAATAAAGGGGTTTGTTTTTTTTTTTTTGAAAGAGTTGTACAGGTGTAATTTGCATTTCAGATTTAAAAGGGGTGTACACGTCAATATATTATATATATATACTATAATAAAATATTTTTTCCCAATCAATACGACTTTAAAAAGGTATGAATATGGATGATATACGAAATTGTAAAAACTGTATATAATTCTGTAAATAATAATAAGAATCAACTCGCATTGAATTGATCAACCTTCGATACATGGTGTCACCAAATTTTGCTTGCTGTATAGGAGTGGTTTCCTAAACATATTTTCAGAACAAAATGATCTTAATAAATGTTGTGGAGAATCAAATTCTGAACAACTTTTTCTTATAATTTTTTTTTGTATCTGTAATACTTAACGAGTTACTGCGCATTATTTGACAAAAATGGCGCACGCTGCAGGGTTGGTCTTATAAACATACTTTTACAACGTGAAACTGCAAAGCAGCTTGTACTTGTAGCATTTTAAATCTATAAGTTTTATTATACGGCTATCAAAAATTTTCGCATCAAGTTACCTTTAAAAAGTATGTGTTGTTCAAATGAGCCTTCAGCAAGTAGCCGCCAAAAGGGAAGGGGTTAAAATATTTATTATTAAATTCTATTCAGCAGTTCTTACTAATACCACGGTATATTGTTATACGTAGGTTCAGAATGCGATAGCATGGTCATATAAGGTAACATTTATTTATTAAATTTATTACATAATACGCCTTGCGGGACGCTTAGCACCGTGGTTGGCTAGCTGGCTCCGGATCAGGTCTTGGGGAGAATAATTGTAATTTAATGCAAATAAAGTTGTGTTCCTGTGCCATCCCTCGTGGATTCGGGTTTAAATTCTAGTTAGTATTCTTCTACTTCTTCTTTTTTTTGAAAAATTCTTCTCTTGATTTCCAATTACCCGTTACTGTGTATCAAGTTAAATACCCAAAAAAATCGAAATTGTTCACGACTGCAAAACATCCACGCTAAAGTTAATTGTATTAAATATACCTATTTATTTGTCATAATAGAAAATAACCCTCTATAATCCAGTACGTGGGTATCAAAAAGGGGTGTTTGAATGCAAAAGGTGGGGTAGTAGTGATTTTTTAGTATGTTGTTAGGCTTGGGGCCCTAATGAAAAATCCAAGTTTTCGACCTCGAGGCGCATGCGCTCGAGCCGCCATTTTGGATTTTAGGTAAAAAAATTTGGTTTTTTGATAATAACTCAAAAACGGTGGCTTTCACGACAAAAGATGTTTTATACAAAGTTAAAGAGGACAAAATTTCCTACATTCTTTGTTAAACCAATTTTTTTGTAGCACACATATGTTAGGAGTTACAGCTCTGTGAAGTTGCACTATTTGAAAAAAAAAGTATTATATTTTGTTATTTGGCTGTTAATAACTACAATAAATAATGTAAACAAATGCCAATCATATTGAAATAATTTTTAAAGAGACTCTACTTTAATTTTATATTGTTGGAGATGCAACGATAAACTGTCATTTGTCCAGGGAAATGGGTTTGAAAGGTTTGAACAAAATGGTTAACACGTACGAAAATTTTGAGGCAATTAAATTTAAACGAAAAGATAAAGTTATCCCACTACTAGCAGTTAATAGCAGCATTAAAGTCGGCGAAGAAACTATTTGCCTCAACCCACTAATGCTGTTTCAAAGAATGTGCATTGCTAAGAAATCCGAAGACGAGATAAAGGATTTCCTTAAATACGAGCTGGCCCCCTTTCCTTTGTCGCTTTTTTCGGAAGCAGGAATACGCAAAGGAACCAAGTCATCTTTATATTCCGTATTCACACCGCATTCCGATGAATTTCAATTCGGAGATAACCAGATCAATGTGGTGGATGGGGGATATCTCCTACACAAAGTTGTGTGGCACCGAAATGATTTGTTTGGAGCGATTTGTGACAAATATGTTCGATATGTGCAAGATAATTTTGGTTCCCACGCAATTGTTGTTTTTGATGGATATCCAACTGATGGTGGCAATACAAATACAAAGACCGCAGAAAGACTTCGTCGATCAAAAAAGCACGTGTCTGCCGATGTCCTTTTTGATGAAACAATGGTGGTGCAAGTTTCGCAGGAGAGATTTTTAGCCAATGAAAAAAATAAAGTTCGTCTCATATCGATCCTGAAGAACAAATTTGAGCTGGCTGCATTTACAGTTAAACAAGCTGAAGATGATGCCGATTGTCAACACTGCAATTTCTTTATGCAGTGAATCAATATTTGATGCTGTTTTTGTGGTCGGGGAAGATGTTAACCTTTTAGTACTTCTGACAGCCTTAGCACCAGCTGAAAGTTCTATCTACTTCCGTAAACCTGGAAGAGGAAAAACTGCTGAGAGGATATATTCAGCAAGTAGCCTCAAATACGAGGAAGCAACCAAGCACATTCTGTTCTTGCAGGCCTTCAGTGGTTGTGACACAACGTCATCCCTATTCAATCAGGGAAAAACTAAATTTTGTACGCTGATAGAAAAAAACAGAGCGGTTCATGAAATAATTGAAAATTTCAACCAACGAGATGCCACGTCAGAGGAGATTGCCGAGGCCGGAGTACGCTTTCTTGTAGCTTTATATGGTGGCAACATGGATAAAGAGAGTTTGGAAGAGATTCGTTTCCAACGCTTCGCCAAATCTACGCTGAAAAGCAAATTTAATCTTGCCTCTTTGCCACCTACAAAAGACGCGGCGCAATTCCACGCCTTTAGGACGTACCACCAAGTACAGAAATGGAGAGGCATAGAGAAAAATCCTGAAGACTGGGGTTGGAAGCATGGCGCTTACGGGCTCACTCCCATAACAATGGCGGAAAAACCAGCTCCCGATTCCTTATTAAAATCGGTATCTTGTAACTGCAAAAAGAGGTGTGGTGGGGCATGCAGCTGCCGAAAGGCTGGACTTAAATGTTTGGTTGTATGTGGCTTCTGCAACGGAGAATCTTGCGGAAATATGTCGGAAATCCGCATTGAAAGCGAGGACGAGGATGATGACATTTTTCAGGCTACGGACCAAAACTACGACCAGGACACCGACAATAACCAACCCGGACCATCGAAACGTACCAAAATGTAGTAGAAATTAATTTTTGTAACGCTCAAGTCATAATTTACTATTCTTAAATTTAAAAAAAAAATGCGATATACTTTTCGCCTTTAACTTTGTTTACGATAAGTATAATACTGTTAAATGATAATATTCAAGTGCCTTTTAATTTTTTTTTTATAATTATGTACAAATATAATGATATATAATAAGAATAATAAAATAAAACTCAACCAAAATGAAGTTTCCGCATTTTTTTTTTCAAATAGTGCAACTTCACGGAGCTGTAACTCCTAACATATGTGTGCTACAAAATAATTGTTTTAACAAAAAATCTAGGAAATTTTGTCCTCTTTAACTTTGTATAGAACATCTTTTGTCGTGAAAGACACCGTTTTTGAGTTATTATCAAAAAACCAAATTTTTGTACCTAAAATCCAAGATGGCAGCTCGAGCGCATGCGCCTCGAGGCCGAAAACTTGGATTTTTCATTAGGGCCCCAAGCTTAACAACATACTAAAAAATCACTACTACCCCACCTTTTGCATTCAAAAAACCCCCACGTACTGGACTATCTAGTGGCTAGTGCCCTTTTAAATAATACTCTACATTAATTATATAATAAATACATAAATTCACAAAATTTATTTGTTTTGTTTGTTTGCAATTAGATGTGGGTAGACTTTGTCTCATGATCACAGAGTCCGCGACTGAGGGGTGTGAGGCCATTAGTCAGTGTCAGTGTCAGTGCTGGAGACACGAGCGACAAGCATATGTGAGTCGGTTCCTTCACGACCTGTTCAACTATAAGTTCAACCGCACCTAAAGCATTGTCCGACATTGTTTTAATTTACTTACAATCAACAGTCAACTCGTGCGTTGACCCCAAGAATAATAATTGCTAATTTCATTGCTAGCGATAATTGTTTATTATTAATATGGACAGGATAACAAGAGAAGAAAATATTGTTAGTTTAGAAAGGCTTGTTAGTTAGCTCCGGGTATTTTTTATATATGCTTAGGAATTATTTATTGTTGTCTGATGACAGTGACGACAGAATCTTAAGATATACTACGATCTTATGAATATAGCATACATTAACTATTTAAGAAAGCGACAAGTATAAAAAATTATTCATTAAACGAGTCGTATATATGCCCCCTCCCCAAGTCACTTTTAACTGTTTTTGGAATAATGAAGAAAACCTCTAGAGAGCAAAGTATACTATTTATTATGTTACTGGTATTTACACAATGCGAAAGGATAGTTTCTTAACAAAATAGGTGTTAGATGCAATAATATTAAATATTCCGAAAATCACTTGGCGGGTTTTGTACTTTATTAAAGACTTTTTGTATAGTAAGTTTATTTTTAATAATATAACGGAAAATATTACAAAATACAAAAAAAGAAATTTTAATTAAAAAAATCAAATCCTTAAAACTTTTGAAATCTAAATCCTTAAACCAATATCTATTCCAAGATTATTAAGAAAGGGGATAAGTTCAGCTCCGATAATTTTCGTCCAATTAGTCTTACTTCCGTTGTTGTGATGATGATGGATCAATCATTGTGGACAGTAACGACCTTTTCTCCTTCCACATCAAATTATCCCTGCCGAACAACTCAGATGACACTAACTTTCTTTGTTGTGTATCAGACTGACTTCTCAGATTAGATCGTGCTGAATGCGTTGACATCGTATACCTAGATTTCCGTAAAGCCTTTGATAAAGTGTGTAAAAACCTCTTGTTACAGAAACTGGAACAGTTTGGCATATGTGGGAGTTTGCACATGTATATTCAAGATTTCCTTACCGAGCGAATGTTTTTTGTTAAATTTGGTGCTGCAGCGAGTGACAGCAGAAACGTGCTCAGTGAGGTCCCCCAGGGATCTGCCTTAGGATCCCTGCTGTTTATCGCATATATATTCGATCTACGGCATTGTATCAAATCGCATCCTTTCTACGCGGACGACACAAAAATTTACTGCAACCCACTAACACATCACGTACGGTTGCAAGGAGATCTAGATCTCATTCAAAAGTAGAGTGAATCATGGTTCCTTGCGTTAAATATCGATCAGTGTGCACTACTCCATTTAGGAAAACACAATCCACGCTTGGGGTACAATAGTTACGGCAAACAGCTGGTCTCTCCGACTCTCACGACGATCTGGGAGTCAGCATTACACACATTTCCTGGTCTAACTATATTGCCCGACAAGTTAAAAAAGTCAACACTAAAGTATATCTTCTGAATAAAACTTTCGTCCATTTGAAGGGCTTTTGACACCATAGACAAAACTTTTGTGTGTGAAAAAATCTTTAATATGGGCTTACGTGGGCCTATAAATACATGGATAAAATCTTTTTTATCGGAAAGAAAAATAATTGTTAAAATAAAAGATGTCGAATCTGGCATGTATGACATAAACATTGGAATCCCGCAGGGGAGCGTATTGGGTCCATTAATTTTTTTATTATTTGTGAACGATCTCCCTAATTATATAACTGGTGATAAAGTTTTCATGTATGCAGATGATACTGCGATTGTAGTATCTGATGCAGATCCTTTAAATCTTAAAAATAAAGTTAACGAACTTTTAAAACAATGTAGCGACTGGTGCCATAAAAACTGTTTCATGATTAATTACTCAAAAACAGTTTGCATTGAATTTAAAAACAGGTACAGAATGATAGATAACGATTTCACATTTGCATTTAATAACCATGACGTCAAAACAGAAAACTCAGCTTTTTTTCTGGGAATAACTCTAGATAACCATTTAGATTGGAGTCACCATATCGAAATTCTATCTGCAAAATTGAACAAAAGTTTTTATGTAATAAGTTCTCTCAAAAATTATTTAAACAACCAAGCCCTTTTAAACGTATACTATGCTTTCGTCTATTCCCCTATTGCATACAACATTATAGTCTGGGGACAAGCTAGTGACATTTGCAGAATATTTATACTTCAGAAAAGAATACTCAGGCTTCTGTTTAGTCTTGGCTATAACGAATCGTGCCGCGAAATCTTTTAAAATTTTAAAATTCTTACTGTGACGTCTATATATCTGATGAAACTGTTGACATATATCCATGTAAATAAAAACAAATTTATACTTAACGGAGATTATCATAATTATGATACAAGAGGAATAAAATTAATTTCCTTAAGTAAATATAAACATGAATTTTATAAAAAGTCGCCTATTAACTCGGGTTGTCGCATTTATAACCTTCTACCAAAAGAAATAAAAGACCGCGTATCATTGGTCAGTTTTAAAAACAATTTAAAATTTTTTTTAATAAAAAACTCATTTTATTCAGTAAGTGAGTTTATACTTTTTTTACAAGCCAAATGACTTTTTTTTTAAACATTTATTTAACGTCGGCCTATTTCCGCTACTGAGGCCTAACACCGACGCCTGTAGACGAGCTACCCCCAACCAGGAATTTTGCCGAACCTCTTCCCTTAAGAAGAGTAGGGATCTTTTACTTGCCTAACATTTAATAGACAAGGGACCGACGGCTTTACATCCCCTCCGAAGGATGGTATATCTCCTATACAACCCTCGCCTAAGGTTGTATAGCTTCCGCGCATACACTGATATACAAGCCGCTGGAAGATGTGTGAGGCGAGGACGCGGTTTCCGTTGGAATGGTCACCCATCCAAGTACTTACCGCGCCTGTCGTTGCTTTACATCGCATACCGAAGTATGTACATAGTAAAGACGCACCTACGCTCGCGCCAAATGACTTACTACATTAATATTGTATGTTATACTATTTAACTATATATATTCGGATATACTATGCTTTTAATGTCACTATTCATTATTTATTGTAAATTTTGTTATACCCTGTATATGTCTGTATTTATTCTTTTTTACAAATATATTATATAATATATTACTTCTGTAAGCTATTCAACAGTGGACAGTATAAGCTTGGGAAAAAGGCATATACAGATGTGGAGTAAGTCTATTAAGCCACGTAACGAGCATTTCAACAACAATGGCGCTTTTATTCTGCCCAGCGCACCCATCAGCAAATAGATGAAGTAGTAATTTCTATAGAAAAATCAAGTTTATAGAGAATATCGAAGAGAGCTGAGACTATGGAATACTACCATTTTTTGGTAAATGTTGGTCTATCCACAAAATTTGTGTTTTTTATCGATGTATAATTGCTCAGTTAAAGAATTTCTTGTTGTATCTGACGAACGGACGAACCGATACGAACCGAAAATAGAGGAGAATCACTTGAAATTTCAACTGCACATTTTAAATTGACATATCTTTACTTAAAATGATATTTGCTATAAATATTCAGGCTGACTAGTTTTGAAATGAAAGCCGTATTCCAGACATTCATCTATGGAGTTTATTTCAATGTTCAAATTGAAATATGTAAATCAGACATTATATGATTGATCCTAAAATGTTATCCGAAGCAAAGCACCGATTAAATATTACGTGAGAAGTGAGCACAGGTGTAAATGGTGTCACGTGAATCTTCAATTTAAATATTGAAATAAACTCCGTACGTTTGGTAACTGTGAAATAAAATTTAAATTCATTAATCACCTAAAAATTTCGTGTGGCGTTTCTCCATTAAAAATATTTCACAAAGTAATTACAAGAGTATCCACAATACGAATAGTTTGCAATTTACTACGTACTTTATGTGAATAATTAGTAGATATAAATTATTTACTTTTTAGTTAGCGGAACCAAGCCATTTCGTTACAGCTATAAATTTAATGCGAGTACAGTTTTGGATAATAGATAAATTACGATCTTATGTGGTTGTACACACCTGCCTAACCATAGAGAGAGTCATTGTTATGTTAAATTATAGATCATACGCAAATGGTCTATCAGTTTGGTATTAAAACAATTACCATATTTTGAATAAGATATTGTCTGCTATTATTGGAAGTTTCATCAAATATTGTAGCGTTGCAGATGAATAATACTGAATCGGATAATATTAAGGCAATTACTTACAACTATGGAGAATGCGGTTTCACGGACCAAGAGCTGCAGAAGATAAACAAATATGTGAGAATCTTCTCTTCCTGTATAAAGAGACAAACTTAGGCAAGATCTTGGTCCCAAATGAGAGGGCGTTTAATTTAAATCGCATTTTCAATTTTCGGAAGGCCTTCGGGACCACCGTGTCTTATATATATATATATTCCTAAAATTCACAAAACCAACATTCCTTTACGACCAATAGTTAGTGCTTTTCGTTCCCCAACTCACAAATTAGCGAGACATCTAGCCCATACTCTACAACCCATTGCTGAACAAGCCCCTTCTTATGTCAAAAATTCCACCAATTTCATTGATCTTCTTCAAAATTACTCTATTTCCCAGAACGACATTCTAGTCAGTTTCGATATTGTGTCATTATTCACAAATATCCCACTCACTGAAGCCCTAAACGTTCTCAAAAACACAATATTTCTCCCAGCACTCTGACCCTTCTAGAACATTGCCTGTCCAACACCTATTTTCTCTTTCAAGGCAACTATTACAAACAAGTGAAAGGAGCTCCAATGGGATCACCTCTGTCTCCCGTCATAGCCAACATCTACATGGACAACTTCGAAACCCAAGCCCTGAATTCATCCGAACTGAAGCCTACTTGCTGGCTAAGATACGTAGATGACATCTTCGTTATCTGGCCACATGGTAGAGATTCTCTAAACAACTTCCTGTCTCACATTAATCATATGCACTCTCAGATCCAGTTCACTATTGAAATCGAAAACAATTGTTCTCTCGCTTTCCTAGACGTCCTCATTACAAAACAAAACAACAATCAACTCTCCTACTTTGTGTATAGAAAACCAACCCACACCAACCGTTACCTTAACTCAAAATCACACCACCATCCATCACAAATAAATTCCGTTGTCAACACTCTTGTAAGATCCCTCAGACTAACAGACAATCACAACAGACAATCCGAACTACAAACATTACAAGAAGCACTTCTACAAAACGGTTACGACAAAGGACATATAACGCGATCCATACACAAAGCACAAAATCCCTCCCAAATTCAACAGACAGAAACTCTTCCTCAGCAAAAAGCTTTCCTACCCTACATCAAAGGTGTCACAGACAAAACTTCAAAAGTCCTGAAATCCAATAACATAAAAACCATATTTACAACACACAAACAATTTCCAATTTAATCAGAACCCCAAAAGACCAAATAACTAATGATTCCCATGGTGTATACGAAATGCCTTGCTCAAACTGTCCCCAAACCTACATTGGACAAACCAACAGACGGATTAACAATAGAATATATGAACATCGTCTTGCAGTTAGAAAATCCGATCCCACATCATTACTTGCCCAACACCGCCTTCTAACAGGCCATAATATAGACTTCGATAACACCAAAACCATAGCACCATCATTTTTCCAGAAACCGCGAATCATCCGCGAAGCAATTGAGATTTAAAAACGTCCCAATTGTCTACACAATAGGGATGACGGTCTTCGTCTTCCAGTCGCTTGGAAATCATTGATCTCCAGGCTAGCCCCACAATATTCATCCACACCTCATAATCCTGATAGCAGCCGTTCTGCTCTGATGCCTCCATCAACAAACCCTCAACCCCCCACCACTCCCCCACCCACAGACAGCTTTCGTATAAATAACACTGTCTGATACTGCCAGCGAGTTCGCTCTAAGGAGTAGGCTGGTTGAGGCCTTAGAGACGGATCGTGGTGAGATCTGGGGAGTAGGCAGATTGAGACCCCGGAATCGAACCAGTTCCACGAACTCCTAGCATTACTTTCTTTGACCATTTTTACTTGACCCACTTTTTCTCTTGAACATGAACTAAAATAGAAAAGATAAGATCAATTTAAATATGTTGTTGTTCCATTTGACCTAAACAAGTCTTCGCGGTTTGAAGTTGACAAAATGTAAGGCGAAAAACGGAACACTTGGTATGATATTATTGAATTTATTTCAGTTGTAGAACGTAGTTCTCCTTGTGTTCATTTTATGTGACAAGAGGCAAATGAGGATCTTTTACACGAAGAAAGTTATAACAGTTCTTGCAAACCGTTGCACCTGTCAAATTTTCTATAAAATGTCAAATATCTCTGAAACGGCTAGGTTTAGGTAAAGGATATGCTACATATTTTCGACTCAGAATTTTATGCTCTTTTCGATAACCCTAAAATATATAGGATATTCTATTTGAAATAAGCAAGTTGGTATCGACTTCCGGTATAAGCGGAAGTGCCAGCTGCTTGTAAATACTTTAGTTGGATTGGCCACACCGACATTAGTAATTATCTAAATTTTCAAAATTTTCTGATGCGTACTTTTCTCTATATCAATCGATTCAGTTCCCGGTGAGACACCCTGTATATACATTAAGCAGAGAGGAGTTGCCTGTTGTTTCCATTTAAAATATGTAATTAAATTTATTAATTAATATACGATATTCAATTCTATCTACAATACAACTAACGTAATATTAATTAGTGATCGCAAATGCCAACGTACTTTATGTTATGTTTAGTCATTATTAACTTATATAAGTATAGAATTTAAAAAAGTAAGTGGTTAATTTAAATTAATAAATAACAAGCATATCGGGTTATTACAGAAACAAGTATATATACTTTTTGTTAATTAAGTTAGTATGCTTTGTGTAGTGCGCACTCCAACAACATTTTCCGAATTTAAAACGAATCTACATTTGGTATTGTGTATACATATCTTAGGTATAAAAACATTTTTTTTTTATTAAGTAGCATAATCGAGGGATTATACGTCGAAAAGGAGAACTAGGTGTAAAGTTTTATAGAATTTTTGAAAATTATAAATTTTTAGGTACTCTTTTGTAATTTGAACTTTGGCCCTTCGTTGGAAAAATGGCGTCAAAATGAGAAATTTCTTTGAAATCTTATGTCTACTGAAGTAATCTAGGCGTATATGCGTGTTGTTAGCGAAATTATAACTTTTAAAGACAAAGAAGCTTTGAAAAATTGAGTAAAGGAATGTAGATGTCAAAGTGGATTCAATGAAGGAATAAATTTGGAGCAAATCATACACTTACAAGGGAGTTTGCTTTGGTGGACCTACAAAGCTTTTGGAATGTTTTATAAATAAATGAATGACTGAAAAACGTAAAAGATCCCATAAAATAAAAAGTTACTATGAAATGCTCTGCTAGCTAAATTCAAACTGGCGATCACTCTTCGATATTCAGCAACATGCGATTTAATGGTATCTTTGTAATTTCTGTTTAGATTACCAAAATGTAGCATAAGTCATATTTTACCATTTCTTTCTGGCAGCCCAATCCACGTATTCAAACGTAGACCCCCTCAAATCTGGAAGAGGACAACCCCACAAAAATTTTATTCAATTAAAAAAGTGTTCCGAAGCAAACAATCGCAGAGAACTTATTGCTTTTGTGTGCCTTCAGTGGCTGCAATACGAATAACATCAGCCTTATTTAACCACGGACAAGCATTTCTCAGCGTACTTCTATAATTAACAGAACTCATCCACATATTTAAGAATAACAGCCACAATAGCCGATGCTGAGGTACTGAACACGACTTTCAAGTTTACTAACTCATAACTTTTCTGCTTAACATGCTAAAAGCGAAAAAACATAAAAAAAGCGGGTTTTCTCGATTTTTGCTTGGTTTACTTTGTTTTGGTAAAAGGTTAAACTTCTTTGAAAACACTATTACACCAAATTCAACTAGAGATGTCTTTCTACATTTTTCGTACAGTTTCTTTTTCTAAGATGAATAGTCTTGGCATACGAGCAAAATAAATTTTAGCGATATATTAAAATTTCAGCATCACAGGGCAAAAATGCGATTCGATCACAATGCGTCCATTCCAGTCACGAATTTGAAGCTCTTGAGTTACTTTTGTAACTGCATTTAGTCTATGTTAACATTTGCTTACACCTTTTATAGCACTAACAAAATAAAATGAAATCAGGAGACTAGGGAAGGTATACAAGTACTCCGAAGTAGATAAGAATACCAATTCTTATTTTTCTAGTGATGTAAGCTGATTTATGTAGAATTATAACTTTTATACGTTTTCTAAATAAGTTTAATGTAATAATAAGATATGTGGAAGGTCACAAGTTGGAAAAGGAAGAGAACTGCAGTTTTTATCTAATTAATGCCGCTTTGGTCGCTTTGAAGGGCTTGGTTGATGTTCTACCACAGGAGGTTGGCTTATCGTTATTTTCTTTGTTATCACTTGATGACCCAGGCTGTGGCTCCATTTGACCCTAAGTATCCTAGAGTATTGGATCATCAACCTTCTTGCTGATCATCTTCGGCGATGAAGGAGTTGACGTTGTCACAATGACCACTGCAGTTCAAGCAGAGAAGCGAACAAAACAAGCTGCTTTCTTACACCTATATTTTCCGCTGCACTTGGTTTTGCATTTGCAGTATATTTGTCTCAGAAGAGCTTCTGGTGCAGGGGGTTTGATAGTTGTTATAAGGGTGATGCCTCTCTTGGTTTTATTCCATCCCCATTCCTCAGCATTTTTACGGTTTTCTAGCCATAGCTGAATTTGGTGGTAAATGCTGTGACAGTGATATCTAACTGCATCTTTTGTTGGGAGAGCTATATTTGCAAGGGTCTTAAAAGCAGATTTTATGAAGCACATACACCCTAGACTGTTTAGGGAAGGTGCTTTTGTCCGTGCAAGTGTACCAGAAACAGCATCCCAGCTTTAATAACGTCATCGGCAAGAGCATCTGAGTTTTAAATATGTCGTCCACATGTGGCATATTCGCATTTCTCTTCGAAATACACAAATATATATACAAATACAGTGAGAGCAAAGAAAAAATGAGGGAATTCAAACATAAATATAAATACACCACAGGTAATGATAATATACAAATATAAATATTTTTTAAAAAGCGGTTATGTGTAGAAACTCACTGAAGGAATAAAACACATTTTCACCTAAATAATACTTGAGTCGTTTTTTAAATAAATTGATATGTTGTATGGATTTTAGATATTCTGGCAGAGCACTGAAGGATTTAATTGCATTATAATATAACCCTTTTTCGTAAAAAGTGTGATGGTGGATTGGTACTCTTAGATCAGCCCCATGACGTGTTGATATTGATTAATATATTTCATTTTTTCTCAGTACAGTTTCACGACTGGAAATTATTACCATACATCTAACGAGTCGTTTTTGATTTATAAATACTCTCTGCCAGTGTACGGAAAATCCCCAGAATATTATGGCGTACTCCAAAACATTTTATACATACGAGAAATAAAATATTCGTAAACTATCTATCGGTAGTGGATCTCTTAAAGACCGTATATATGAAGAATTTAATCTTGATATTAAAATATTTGTATAATTTTTCCAATTTAATTTATTGTCTAGCGTTACTTCAAGAAATTTCACATGGTCTACCTGTTTAATTGACATACCATTTAAAGGAACATGCAATGACTGATCAACTGTAATAGTTGGAGAGAACATGACTAAGGAAGTTTTACTTGCATTTAGATTCAAGCCATTTGTTTCACAAAATTGTGTCATATCAGAGGTTATACTGCTTATACAGCCTGTTAAAGTAGAGTCAGTTGCCACATATGAATTGTCATCAGTGTATTGAAATAAATTATTTATTCTTAAAGCTTCCTGTAAATCGTTACAATAGAGGACAAACAGTAGTGGCCCCAGTATAGACCGCTGAGGTACACCTTGCTGTATGGCCACTTTACCAGAAAAATAGGAAACTTATTTTTCTATGTCGCGTTGCTTATGTAAAATTTTCTCTATCGCCTTATTTTCGGCTATTATTACTTCACTAGTCCTGAATTTTATTAAGAAGATAAATGCAATGAAGGAATCGTCCCAAGTACTACTGCCTATTATTATTACTAGTACTATTAACTATTAATTTTGCGCGAACCTATATACTTTTTAAAGCAAAACGTTCTTCTGTTCTAATAAATAAATAATAGTAGATAGGTCTTGATAAAGCAATATACACTTGAACAATATGTATGACTTTCTTGTTTTGATAAGTAACATTAAAAAATTTATTCTTCAACTAGCCTAAAGTTAATATATTCAAAATATTCTTCCGGATGTAGCCATGTGCCTAGACCAGAAACAAAAATGCTAACAATTTTGTGCCGCACGTATAACTGTAATAACTGTATAATTTCTGAATTACCGCCCACGGTATGTAAGAGTAACCAAAGGGGTGTGTACATTTTTTTGTATGCAAATTTGTCAGAGGAATATGAATGAAGGGTGTAACTTTTATGGATGAGAGGAGGCCGTTCCTTTAAAAATTTATTACGTATTTAATTTACTATACTCATCTAGTGATGATACAGCTGTTAGTCTTTTATTTCAGATAAACAGAGATGACAAGACATACGTGCCTATAACAATAAGTCCAGTAAAAATAAAACAATGCTCAAAGCATGTTGTCTTGTAATGTGTATTGTAACTTTCACCGAACATAATGTCCTGTATTAATATCATCATCCGAAATATAATAATTGGATTTGATTGCGTAGAAATGATTAACCACCAAATTTATTTCGGAACCTTTGTCTTTCTGCATTAGCAAAGATAATATCTAGTTGGTAGAAGTTTGAACGGGAGATAATTCAGCAGGTTTCTAATTTCGCCCATTTTATAATTATAAAACTCAATTTATTTTCAATTAAAATATTCTGAAATAAAATACTGACAAATATGTTCAGAAGATGTAATAAGGAATTGTCTTTTCAATTTAAATGGAAATTGTGAAGCCAAACCAAAGAAATATCATTTACCAAGTTTGGTGGGTACTGGGATCAACGTTTTGTCAAAAAACACAATTTTTAATTTATTGTAAACATCCTCAGGACACTATAAAGAATTCTATGGAATTTTCAAATCAAAATTAAAATTTTACGTTAAAATAATAAAATTTGTTGCATAACACGTTAAAATTTCAGTTATAATAATAATAATAAATCGGCTTTATTGCAGCAAAAAAAATCATGAACACAATCAAACAATACATACAAAAAAAAAAAAACAATGAAAACTTTGTATGGAAAAATGCAGCCGAAGTATGGCGAAGTCTAGCTATAAGCTACTCCTACGCAACCACAAGACGGTGACATTTCTCCACAAATTGACGAAGAAATAAAGAATTTAAGCGTCACTCTACATAACAAAGCTAGTTTATTACTTACCTACAGCTTTTCTAGAACAGTTAATTACAAACACGGCTGGGCACAGAATGTACAAAAAGATAATAAAGGTAATACATTAGAGTTGCATACTGAATAAATGAATTTTAAATTTATATTTAAATTTATTAATATTGAAAATTTTGAATTCGTCAGGAAGAGAATTATATAAATTGATGGCATTGTGCGTAAAACTTCTTCGAAATAAGGCTGTCTGATGATGTGACATCGTAAATTTTTTTTTATTCCGAATGTTACGAGAATGTACATTTGAACGAGCTACAAATTTCTTTTTCAAAAGAGACGCGGAAGTGTGTATGCCTACAATTTTGTGAACAAAATTCCCCATGTGATGTGTTCTACGATTGTTCATGCCCCATATGACATCCTCAAGATCTCACTTAGAAGCAATGCATCCCCCCACGATTGTTCATGTTCAACCACTTGTTCTCGTTTATTTTATGCGAAATATGTTCAAATCTTCTGATTCCATAGATAAGTCGGCAACAGGTATTCTGAACTTTTTGTATACGGTTTTTATCCATGTTATCAAGACATGGACCATAAATAAATCACAGTAGTTGAAATTGAAGAGAATAAGTGATTCGCAGATCATTTTTTTTAGTTTGAAATTTAGAATGTCACGTCTGGAGTAAATTAATTTCAAGGACGTATAAGACCTCTGTAGTAATTTTTTTACATGCTCTTTAAAACGTAAGTCAGAGTCAATGATTACTCCCAAATTTTTGCATGGTCAATAACAGGCAAGGATGCACCATCAATCTTAATTTTTATGTTCTCTTTTAAGAATATTTTTTTGTTTCTATTAGCAAATATAATTACGTTAGACTTCTTTGAATTCAATTTTAAATCATGTTCTTCAGATAGTTGCTTAATGGTTAGTAGTTCCGGATTGATAGTGTCCGTAGCTTCGATATAATCATTTGCATCAAAATGCAAGTATACCTGAGTATCGTCAGCGTATGCTTGGATTTTGCACGATCTTGCAGAGTTTAAAATATTCGAAGTATAAATAATAAAAAGTAGAGGACCTAAGATTGACCCCTGCGGTACACCTGAAAGTATATCTATCTCAGGAGAATAAACATTGTCAATAGAAATTTTCTGCTTTCTAACATGCAAACACGAATTAATAAGTGAAACTGGAAAATTGTCAAAGCCAAAATATTGAAGTTTAGAACAAATTAGACTATGGTTAATCGTATCAAAGGCTTTCGAAAAATCTAACAACACCAACACGCTGACCATTCCCTTATCCTGAGCCCTAATCACGTCATCAGTAACAGTAGCCAAGGTTGTGGCAGTGCTATATCCCTTTCTAAATCCACACTGGGAATAAGGCAGTAAATTATGAGAAATAAAATAATGATAAATTTGATCATATAAAATTTTTTCAAAGACTTTAGATAAAGCTGGCAAAATACTAATAATTCTACGGTCTGAAAAAGAAATAGGATTACTATTTTTAGGTAAAGGAATTCCAACTGCAACTTTCGACGCTTGAGGGAAATAGCTTTGCTCGATACAACAATTAATTATGTGAGCAATGAAAGGATCAATAAACGGACTACAGTATTTTAACATAGCAGATGAAATGTTGTCAGTACCATACGCTTCAGTCTTAATATTATTTAAAATTTTATTAACTTCATCTATAGTAGTTAGTGTAAACGTGAAAGTAATACTTTCATCATACTTATGATTGTTATAAAAATTTATTTGATTATTACACATATTTGATACGTTTTGAATAAATGAAGCAAAGTATTTATTAATTTCAATTGGATTAGCAAGTTCACTGAGTAATAAAAATTCTTAGTTCGAGCGTACATTGAGACTGCTAGAGCCAACCATGTTTTTTTAGAGCTCTTTTGGGAAGCTACGTGCTCTAGATAACCCTTTTTTTCTCATCTAACTATAGACAAAGTGTAGTTACGTAAATTTTTGTAATGCAGTCTATCAGTATCGGATAGTGTACGCTTGTACTCCTGAAGAACTTTGTCTCTCTCCTTCATAATTAACTTTAAATTTGGAGTAAGCGCCTTAGGTTTAGTAACTCTAACTTGTCTGATGGGAGCATGTTTATCAAAAAGTGAAATAATAAATTCATTAAATAAGGTAATTTTATCGTCAATGTTATTTTGCAGAATTATATTGTACCATGGAAGGTTATGTAAATCGACTAAAAATTATTTACATCGAAATTTTGATAACTACGAAAGTTACAAACTTGGGTTTCATTTTACTTACACTAATTTTTAAATCACAAAAAATCATTAAGTGATCATATATTCCATCAGTAGAAATTGTACCAAATGAGTTAACAAGATTAGTATTCGAAATAAACACAGGGTCGAGCAGCGTGCTGGAGTGGTTAGTGATTCTAGTAGGCTCATTAATAAGTTGAGTAAAGTTATACGATTGAAAACAATGTTCCACAGGATTAGATTTTTTAAAAAATTAACATTAATATCACCTACACAAATAACTTCATTAGCTGTAGGACATACCATAGACAGAATATTATCAAAGTCATTAATAAAAGAATTGATGTTTGTATTGGGTGGTCAATAAAATGATCCAATTACTAATGCAAAAGATCGGAATTTAAATCGGATCGGAAAATAAATAGGTATCCAAGTTGTTCGCTAATAAAAAAATTGAAGTGCAACTCCTAACAATTATTATATGAGGATTTAACATACGCACCGATACCACCACCTCTGCCACTTCTATATTTACGCAAGAACCTGTATCCAGGTATTGATATTACTTGCGAGTCCACATCATCAGAAAGCCACGTTTCAGTTACCACAATTACATCAAAATCCTCTTCCTGAACCAAAGTGAAAAAATTATTAAAACTTGTGAGAATTGATCTTATATTAAGATGTGATATTTTCATAACTATTAATTTTTTTTTTTAAAAGTACAAGTTGGGTGGGATTATTTTCCTTTAGTGCATTCCTTCTGTCATTCTTATGTTCCATTATTCTCTGTTTTAGGTACCTTCCTGTTTGCCCAAACCAGTATAGCTTTTATCACATTGAATACAAAGTATTTCATAGATTACATCCGATTGTAGTTCTGTTGTGTTTTTGATTTTAGTCTTGTAAAGAATTTATTTTTAATTGTATTTTCATGCTTAAAAGCTGTTTTAATTTTATCTTTTTTTTGAGATCTGATAACGTATCATCGGCTACACTACTTTATTTATAATATTGAACGTTTTTCAGAACCGGTATCTAGTGATGTCCCAGAAGTTACATATTTTATATGACATCAAAACACAAATTAAATGTAAGTCTATTTCCAACTTTTTGAATTTTCTGTAAGTTTTTGCTACCGTGTAAATTGTTGTTTATGTTAGTTCTAACGTGGTATGCAACCAATTTTATTATCTTAACGTAAACTTTTAATTTTGATTTGAATAAATCCATAGAATTCTTTTTATTTCTAGTGTCCTGTAGATGTTTATAATAATAAACGAAACATCGACAAATTAGAAATTGTGTTTTTTTGACAAACGTTGATCCCTACACCCAACAAACTCGGCAAGCAATTATAAATTTTGGCTCACTAAACTAATTAATATCAAATAAATATCATTTAATAATAATAGTAATATTACTAGTTCATTGGATTCTACACGGTATAAGATAGGCCCCACATTGTACAAAGGGAGTAATAAAAAGTAGAATTAAAATAAGTAGTAAAATAGTAATAATAGTAATACAATGTTTATTTTGACCATAAACAGTTAATAGAGTTTTAATATAAAACTTACAAAAGTACCAATTTACTTGTAGATTGATATAATTTACCTAATTATAAAACATTTATTCCCACGAACTTCATATTAATAGTTAATTTACATATTATATCTATTAATCATTTTACTGAGAGTACTTTGTTCTTGCACTTGTGGGTGATTAAGACAGGTAAATAATGATTTAAAATTAATTAAGCAACAATGTCGATGCAGGATTTCTCAAATTTTCATAGTGCTTAACAGGTAGTATGTTTGATGAAACATTTAAATCTAGTAATTATTATAAGAGAAAAACGGTTTGTTGTAAATTAAATTTATAAATCTAATTTTACACCGAATATAACACGAGGTAAAACAGATAAATAAGAGCATTATTCCTTGAGAAACTATATGCCTGTTCCTTAAATCTATCATTTGGTGTATAAATATTGGGAGTGAGATATACATAATACAAATGGTATAACAAATTAACATCTCAAGAAACATCCATGCCAAAAACAGGTTTTATAATTACACTCGTGGTACCTCAATATGTTCAATTTTAGAATAATCGGTATATATTCGATAGAGTGGTGATGATATCAAGATATTTGTTTATGGTGTGCGCCCTGCAAGCACGTGGTTATGATGAACACTAATTCTAGGTACTATATAATTAATTTGATTTGATAGGCTAATATAGTTCAGACAATTATTAACAATTTTAAAGAGGAAAATTAAGGAGTTAACAGTTCTTCGATTGCCAAGACTTTTTAAGTCAAATATTTCCAGCGGTTTGTGTCAGTTTGTGCAAATTCTCTGGGTGGATATTCATCGTTAAGTGTGTACGTAGCAGATTATAAAAACCTACGCTGAATTTTCTCTAGTAGTAAAATATTGAAATTGTAAATTGTACTCCACATAATAGAAATGTATTCAAGGCGAGATCTAACGACAGTCACACCGATGAGTGGAAATATTTTTAAAACCTGTACAGTTACGTATCTTGAAACCTTGAAAGTTGTCATTCTACATGTTTATTGAAAGATAATTTGATTCGAAATAAACTCCAAGGTCTTTAATGAAATCAGTTCTTTGCAAAACTTTCCTTATTAACATTATAATTAAACATGTACATGTTGATTTTCTGCCAAATGACATTACATTACATTACATTTAGCATTAAGAGGTAAGATAGTTGTCTTTGCACCAAGTATTAACAATATTTAAGCAGTTCTCAATTGAGCCAATCAATCGATATATTCTTAGGTCATCTGCGCACAGGAGAAATTGTGTGTTATTATCGATGTCCTCCAGAATATCGTTAATAAACATGACAAAGAAAAGTGGACCAAGTATCGACCCCTGCGGCACACCGGATCTTTGCAAGAAACTGACAGACTTGTAACACCGGTACTGAACAAATTGAAATTAACCCTGCAGATATGATTCAGTTAATTATAGTAACGAATAAAAAAGACCGAAGGTGTCCAGTTTATTAATCAAATTACTGTGATTTAGCTTGTCAATAGCTTTGGAGAAATCCGTGTAGACAATATCAACTTGACCTACTCTATCCAGATTTTCACAAAGAAATTGAGTTTTGCGCTCAAGGCTTTTGACAATTGACCTACCTTTCATAAAACCATATTGATCAATAGATATTGGGCTAGAGACATGGAGATTTTTGAAGGAGTGAAGAATTACTTAAATAAAATTTCCGAAGTAACTGGTTTATAGTTTATTATTTCGTTCTGAGAAAAATTTGCATTTCTTGTTATAACGTTAGATCATAAATAATTGACAGTGCTCTGGCAAATAGTCGCACAATCTTTAATAAGAAATGCAGAAATTAGATCGGAAATATGAAAAGTTTATGTTCCTCTTTTCGTATTTTTGGTTCTAGAGTTGTTCTTTTGAGTCATTTGTTTCCCTCATTTCTGAATTCGGCAGCGCATAATCATTACGGTTTCATTATGACATCCGTTTATTTCTTCTTGCCGTTTGTTCCTAATGTGCTTGGTCCTTTTTCCGTCTGCTCATGGTGTCATCAGCTGTTGTTATACATATGTAGTATAGTCTTCCTATTATTATAACACTTTCTTTTAGTACTTCGCTACACAGATTACGCTTTTGTTTTTTTCTCATATTAATGTCCACATTTGCTAACGTTCCTGTACTAAAATAGATACTATATTGTAAACTATAAATATTCTGAATTTTCTGAAAAAGTTTTGAAGATGTGTCGACTCCCGACTTTCTATCAATCTAATTTTTATTTTTGTGTTGTGAATAAAGTTTTGTCACTTGACTAGCCCTCCAAAATCTACATCATAGTTACCTCTAAAATAATCTTCTGCATAAAATTTGCCAATTCGTGTTGATCTTGCACTCATTCTACATTTCGAGTGTGATAACCCCAGCCCACACATTTATTCCAAATTTTTACTGAAAAACACATTGTCCGATTAAATGTTGATTTTCCTGCGCCCAATATCTATTGTTTTGCTTATTGAACATTCCATTGTTGGTGAATCTCCACTAGTCAGAGAACAATATGAAAGAAAGAAAATTCGGGTTAACAGTATCGTTCTGAAGTAACCAATCACAATAAACTAACCTTTTGTTACATCATCTTCGGACAAATGCTGGTGCAATTGATATTTGAACGAGCGGTAACCATATTTTTTGAGAATCTTTCCTGCGGACTCTCGATTAATTTGCACCTAGTAGACAATTTATCTAGCAGAAGCAGTAGGATCCACTTCTATAAAAGCTAACACGATAATTTCTGTCGTTTCATCAACAACAAAAGCTTCACGATTGTTATCAATTCCTTTCCTAGTTTGTTTCTCCACAATTGGAAAATATTGAAAACATGGATGATGTGTTCTAATACTTTTGGGCATATAGTTATGTGGCGTTTCTGGAATTTTTGTAGCATTTTCCAAAAATTTATCATACGTCTATTTTCTCATCCCTTGTATGTATGTTAAAAGCAACAACAATTAAAAAATAACAAACAACAACAAATTTACGATAAAGAGCAAACTTATTAAGTTAACGATACACATGTACCATTATTTTTCAAACTTCTTTTCGTTTCCATAGCACACTTTTTTATTTTGAAGACATGCTTAGAATCTAGTTTTATTGAATTTCCATGACACACTTTTCTCGTTTTTTTAATTATTATTCACCAAAGAACTTGTAAGTATTTGCGTTAATATCAAATCGATTTCCTATTTGAAAGTATCAATGGATTTGTCGTTCTCTTGGAAATGTTAACTTTAATGTTTTCTAACATCGAGACAAGATTTAAAATATGTTACCTTAAAACACAGAAATTATAATACCCAATGTAACTTAATCCTACAAGGTAGTTTAAAATGTATCTATTAAACGTCTTATTTATTATTCTAATAAAGCAGTTAATAAATACGTGTAACATTTTGAAAAAACAAGGAATATTTATTATTTTGAAACCAAATATTATCCATGATTCCTAGGCAACGAGATTGCTTTTGTGATTTATGAACAATAAAACTGCTTTTTCTAGTAGTTAAAGTACTAATAAGTATTTTTTTATTTTTGGAAATATTGTCTGGAAATATGAACCTCAATAAATATTATGTAAATTATGTAAATATAATTCTGAAATATTTTGTATCAAATGTCATTTACGGATAATAAAAAATATTTATTGCCTTGCACGGGTATATTTAGGAAGACCGGTTACTAGGTACTGTTTTAAGCTTAAACCGGTGTAATAATAAGTTTAATTCGTTAACTGGTTTTTGAGGTTTAATAAGCTGCAAATCATCGGTCATCAAACGTCACATCGAGATCTGCGAGAAGGCCATAAAAACTTTTCGCCGCAGAACTTTTATAAATAAACATGAACATTCACCGAAAAAGTTTTCGGGAAAATGCCTGGAAGAGTGTCTAAGTTACAATTTATTTCAATTACTAGGAACTCTATAAATCACTTAAACAATTTTGTTGCGAAATATGTGTAACGAAGAAATATGTTCGTGGTCCGCACCGACAGATTATGTACACAGTTATTAACCGTGAAAATCTGATTTAGGAGACCCATGTTGCATAATGAAATGTGTGTTTAATAACTACCTGCAGGCATATGTGTTTCGATATAATATCGAGATAATCTAGGGTCGTGAAATTATAGAATTTCAATTCGGATGTTCATTATCGTGCATAGTTACATGAAATTTAGAGCACGCACTGATGTGTTCATTAAACGTGTTTATTGGAATATTTATAAAAACATTGAACACGTACTAAATAGTAATCATTATTCAGTGTCAAATATTAGTGAATGATTAAAATGTGATGTGTATTAAAATATTGATATTAAACGAAAAAAATTGAAAAGTTAAGGCTAAATAATGACAATAATGAATTGCAAACGATACTAACAAAATTGGTATCCCATTTACTAAACACTACTCTACTTATGTTCCAGTCAAAATAAGAAATCACTTTGATCACCAAGTATCTCATAAATGCATTACCATCTAGAATTATAGATAGAAATAGATATAAGTAGAAGAGTCGGCTGATTGGCTTTAACTATAGCGGAATTTTCAGATATGTTGTGCCGCTGTTAAATAATTTTTCCTTATAATACCTTATTGAACTTTGATCGTTGTATCCCTCCTCCTCCTTAGCTCTGATGGAGGCCCTTAGTATAGCTGACTGTCCTTGGTGTTTCTTTTCCAAGTAATTGAAGGCCTTCACTAGCACAGTATATAAATTAAGGTTTCCTCATCCTCTTAGTAGAATCTGCATGAGGCATCATCGGCAAGATTCATTAACTTCATGTATTTAGTAAGTCGGCAATGTCCAATTAGTAGGCCTACTGTTATCCTAATGATGTTTCTATTCTGGATTATTAAACCTTCCGTAAATTTGGCCGATCGTCCTTTAATGAGCTTTTTGTTTTGTTTCTGTCTCGGAAAATTCCGTGACCATTCCAGAGATTTATGTTGTATCCATTCATTAATACCTGGCTGTTCGTATGCATGGCTTTGCCACGCTCCAGAATGGTCCGAGTTATATTAGGGCTTTAAGCGCGCCCTCCCTGTTCAATTCAGCTGCCTTTTCATGTCTATTGTATCCCCCGTGTATTGGTATCTATGTTAAACTTACTTTATTCTGACTCTTTAGATCTATATAAATCATCAAAAAGTCCTGCACTAATCTCGAATTGACCTAACCTTATTACCTCCTTCGCACAGTAGTGATAGCGATCACTTCAGCTTAAAATACTGCTGCATGTTTTCCTAGACTTATTGGGATACTAACTTTTGACCTTATCCCGTATATCCCGGCTTTGAACACCTGTTCTGTCTTGAAGCCGTACATGTACTAGACTGTCTATGCAGACATTGGAGGACCGTTTTATCAGCTTTTCTTCTAGTGTACAATTTAAAAGTTCTGATTGAAGATATACCTTGAGGCAATTTTGTAACTTTTGGTGGTCTGCTCCGTGTTGCTGACTAATCGGCACTGGTTCCATTGAGAATTAGGGGCTTTAAGCCTTTTCCGTATGAAAGGGGTAATTGTGGTCTTGTGGGGATTTGTAGACTTCTTCCTTACTACACTATCTCTCGACACTATAAATATTGAGGGCGCTTTGATGTCGTGTTCCCAAATTACCCCTTGACTACTATTATTAGATCATCAGTTTATTCTAGGCAGTAAAAGACTTCTTATTATCCCCTTATGTAGGCTGGCTTTAATCCACTGCCGGAGTATTGTTGGAACTCGTCTGTTGCCAATATATTCGCTATAGAATGCGTTGTTATATTATTGACCGTTCCATATCTAGAAATGTTGTTACTACTATTTCTTTGTCAGTAAGATCATTACAGTAAGTAAGATTATACTCAGCTAATGTTGGCGCACACCAAGGGGATTTTCCCTTAGTATTTTGTCTTTAATGCACCTTTCCAATGCTTTGAGAAGGAAAGATGATATATAGGCTTATAGGTCTGTCTGACTTGGGCGTTTGGTTCGATATTTTACATATCTTTGGTAGGTAGATGACTCTCTCCTTCTGCTGCACATGTGGTATGTATTTCTAGACCAAGCAGGCTCTGAACACTTTACGTAGATAGGGCGTTAATATATCCAGCTTCCTTTGGAGAAAAATTGGATATATTCATTCCATCCATCCCAGGAGATTTGAGTAGTTGGAAGTTGATAACTGTTTACCTGATTTTTATCATATTTTAGTTAGTATCTTTGTGGCCAACCTCCAGTCTCCAGATTTGGGCCGTTCTAGACTTTGATCTGCATGCTGCAAATCTTCCAAGTCTGTCATTATCAGTGAGCCCGGAAAGTGTGCCTCCATAAGCAAATGAATACTTTCCATCAGTGTTTCTGTATAGATCTTTTATAAAACCTACTTCATTTGCAGTACAGACATCCTCGGCCAGGGCACTATGAATTTTAGATGCTGCAGAGCACTCGCTGATGTCTTGAGCATGAGTTTTGTCCTGTAGGTATCCCAATCGTGTCTGGCAAGGTAAGAAGAATCTAGTATATAACGACAAATAAGAAGTCGAGACATTAACGAAGCAGTAGAAATAATGAAAGCAAAAATTAGGTGAGCTAGAGAATTAATAAGTACCAATTTATAATTTAATATTTTATTTTGTTTAATCGTCTTAATAGGAAAAATTCCATTTCTTTCTGTGAAGCAACCTTTTAAGAGCAAGAAGGTTTTTAAAAATATTCAATAATTTTTTTAGTCGCCTTAGATTAACATGTATTTTTCATTTGATGCCATTTGGTGAACTCTCAAGGGAACGTATTTTTTTTCATCACATGTAGATTACAAAGAGAAAACTTTGAATCTTTTATTAAAGTTTATATGGGAGAAGTCACCGAATTAGGTGAAATTTGAAAAAAGTACGATATTTAGAAATCCAAGCTACTTAAATGGTCTATATTGTTAAATAAGTTACAGATCCTCTCTTCTAGTACAATATTTGAAATATGCATGGTAATTTAAATTTACTGTATAGATAATCTTAATGCCTATGAAAATAAAAAAAATTACACACATTGATTGTCTCCTACATAAATACCTTTACATATTGTATTTATTTTTAAAATATTTTGCTACATTCAGTTGGGTATTTTAAGACAGTTTAAAATAAATTCAGAACTTTGATCGCAATGTTGTTTTTTGCCGGCCTACTGTGCGTCGAGAGAATTACGACAAAAGTTACATCGAAACATGTTATTTTTATTTCTAACTTGGACTTTATTTCATTAATAACGTTTTTATGTAAATTATATAGAGACTTGTTGAAAATACTTTATGTTCAACAGACACAATATAATTTTTCTTTTTGTATAAAAATTAATCAACTTCACGGACGTGTGTTTGATAATGTATGTAACTCATCGAGCTGTTGCCTCTCATTTTTCATGACAGTTAAAAAATATTGTCGTACATAAAGACCGTGTTTCACGGTTTGCTCTAAGGTGACATTCTATGTAGGACGATTCGTGTTCTGTAACGGGCATGTTGTACCCATTGTTACTGCCTTGTTTAAATTTGAGGTGTAAAAGCGCACGGGATTCTTCCCAATTTATTTATTGCGGGGTCACGATGCATTGTAATTAAATGGAATTCCTTAATAGACCAGGCGCTGGAAGAGTCAGAAAAAGGCATTTGTGGTTTTTACCTAATTTTTTTGTTTTTTCTTCTCGAGAGACTCCTAAATAGTGTTGGTATGAGTGTAGTTTTAAGTGTGGAGTATTTTTTACATTATTATTTGAAAATGTGGCTCTTTCAGAATAGAAACTTAACGCATTACTTCAACAGAGTTAGACCTAGTGTAAATTTGAGAATTTAACTAATTTTTCATTCCTTAAGAAATGAATATGAGAACTTTCTTTTCAGGTGAAAATATGTATGTTATAACGCTTGCCTATTAACATTTGGTGCCGATAATATTTAAACTTTTTGAGTTTATTGTATCGCTGCTAGGTCGGTTTTGCAACTTGCACCTAGTGAAAAATAAAAATGGGTTTTGCCTCGAGGGAGCGTTTCTGTTTTAAAGTGTAGAAGGGCCAATTACCAATTAAAATATTTTTATTGAATGTTGTATATACATAATATTTAATTTAAGGCATTTTCCCTAGATACAATTTTCTCTACCTCTATCAACAGTATGATAGAGGCTCCGGGTATTGCCAGTGGAGATGGTTTATTACCAAGGGTCGAAATTTTGGCTGTCAGTCTCATGGAATGGGCAGCTGTAACGCCTATGATATTTTTTCAGTAATGGTTAAATTTAACCCTCAAAGATATGATTAGTGGGAGGCTCAAAATAAAACACACGGTAAAATTAAACAAGTTAATATATATTACATACTGTATAATTTAAAATATCTCAGAAAAATATATATTTATTATTGTGAGTAAATCCAATAAAATTGAAATAATAAATTAGGGCCAAACTAAATGAACAGAAATCATAACTCAAATTACGCGGTGTGAAAACTAATCCCATTTAAAAATAATGACTAATCAATTTTACTAGCAGACAGATTGACGAATAAATGATTCTAGATTAGACAGAGAAAAGTCTATTTCTCTCTTTTTAACTATATTAACGGGTTTGAAAATGATTTTTATTCGAGATGGTAAAAAGTTATCGGGTAATAGACCAGGTAGTTTTAAAAAAACTTTTTCAAAAGGTCAACGTTTCGCTAAAATTCATTGGCATCCTCAGGACACCTTATATAAATTTATCAATTATAATGTTATTTCTTGAACCTAACTAGTTTATTACCTGCTAACCTTTTACCATTTAGTACTGAATTATAGTAAGGGAAACGCTTAAATGCACTTATGCGATGGAAATGAATACTGAGGAGTTCATCATGTCTCGTTCCATAGTTATGAAAGTTTGCCCTCTTTCTAAAATGTTCCATGTTAATTCTAGTAAACGTGAGACATTTTAAAACATATATAGAGGGAATAGTGAAAATTGAGTTTTTTATAAATAATAAATATTTTATTTTAGGCCTACTTCCAAAAATATATTTAGTTCAAATGTGCTTTTAGAGGGCGGAATATTAAACATAATATTTTTAGTCGCAAACTCCTCTATAAATCCTTAATTTACTATAAGGAACCTAACCAGACTGAAACCAACAGCTACTCTCCGGGCTATGTGCCCCGCCGAGCTCTGAATTACAAGTTCCAAGCCTGGCGCGTTAAGTGTAATAATTGCATATTACCATCAAAACGCTAATGATTCGATTGCAACAAACACCAGCCGAAAGACTGATCCTACTTAAAGGAGCTCCCTTGCCAGTCGTCACACACCACTTGCAGACTGCAGTTTCGAGCTGTTGGCTCTCGTCAGTGCAAGGTAGGTATGCGACGACCGACATGAGAATCCTTTGACTATAGTACATCCCGGTATTTTTACAATAGCGACATGTAAAGCAGCCAGCAGGCGCCATCCAGCGGTCCAGTGTCTGTTGCAATCGAAAAATAAATAGCCTGACTTGGCTTAGCATAGTTCAAATGTGCTTTTAGAGGGCGGAATATTAAACATAATATTTTTAGTCGCAAACTCCTCTATAAATCCTTAATTTACTATAAGGAACCTAACCAGACTGAAACCAACAGCTACTCTCCGGGCTATGTGCCCCGCCGAGCGCTGAATTACAAGTTACAAGCCTGGCGCGTTAAGTGTAATAATTGCATATTACCATCAAAACGCTAATGATTCGATTGCAACAAACACCAGCCGAAAGACTGATCCTACTTAAAGGAGCTCCCTTGCCAGTCGTCACACACCACTTGCAGACTGCAGTTTCGAGCTGTTGGCTCTCGTCAGTGCAAGGTAGGTATGCGACGACCGACATGAGAATCCTTTGACTATAGTACATCCCGGTATTTTTACAATAGCGACATGTAAAGCAGCCAGCAGGCGCCATCCAGCGGTCCAGTGTCTGTTGCAATCGAAAAATAAATAGCCTGACTTGGCTTAGCATAGTTCAAATGTGCTTTTAGAGGGCGGAATATTAAACATAATATTTTTAGTCGCAAACTCCTCTATAAATCCTTAATTTACTATAAGGAACCTAACCAAACGCTAATGATTGCAATCGAATCATTAGCGTTTTGATGGTAATATGCAATTATTACACTTAACGCGCCAGGCTTGTAACTTGTAATTCAGCGCTCGGCGGGACACATAGCCCGGAGAGTAGCTGTTGGTTTCAGTCTGGTTAGGTTCCTTATAGTAAATTAAGGATTTATAGAGGAGTTTGCGACTAAAAATATTATGTTTAAAAAATATATTTGTATTAAATTTCCATACTAGACTACATACAACAGAAATACATTAATGTATTGCGAGTCACTAAAAATTTAAAAATGAAACGTTAAACTTTAGAAAACTGTTGATTAGGCATGTCATAACTTTTTATATATCGATAAATGTATTTTAAAAATTAACCTGTTTGGGTGACTTTTTGTCACTCGCTTTGCAACAGTTTTATCGAATTTATTTCAGTCCTTACGCGACCACTGTAGATATTCGTATTGGTCAACGCGGACTAGCACCTCCACCCGTAAAAATTTCAATTTGAAATTTATTCTGGATTGCATTGCTTTTCCCACGGAAGCGATAAAAAGCAAAATTCATCAAAGTAAATAAAAGCTATAATTAAAATATGTAACGGACTGTATAATATATACATAATTTTGCTGCGATGAATAGACAAAAATTATCGTACGCAGAAAATGATTGGCATGCCCAGTCATTTTCCAGGTAATTCTATAGTTTTTTGTTGCACAAACTATTTATT